>OZ014435.1:20335274-23180991 GCA_963966015.1 Aphidecta obliterata | reverse complement strand
ATTCGGCGAATGCGATCGATTCAGGTGTAGTGAAAAAGTTTCAACATCTCAGCCAAACGAATTTTTCCATATTCAGCTAATGCCTGAAATCGTTCGTTTCGCGAGAAATGGAGAAACTTTTTCGTCGACTTCCAATATCTCGGATTCGGCTAATGCGATCGATTCAGGTGTAGTGAAAAAGTTTCAACATCTGAACCAAACGAATTTTTCCATATTCAGCTAATGCCTGAAATCGTTCGTTTCGCGAGAAATGGAGAAACTTTTTCGTCGACTTCCAATATCTCGGATTCGGCGAATGCGATCGATTCAGGTGTAGCGAAAAAGTTTCAACATCTCAGCCAAACGAATTTTTCCATATTCAGCTAATGCCTGGAATCGTTCGTTTCGCGAGAAATGGAGAAACTTTTTCGTCGACTTCCAATATCTCGGATTCGGCGAATGCGATCGATTCAGGTGTAGTGAAAAAGTTGCAAAATCTCAGCCAAACGAATTTTTCCATATTCAGCTAATGCCTGAAATTGTTCGTTTCGCGAGAAATGGGGAATGTTTTTCGTCGACTTCCAATATCTCGGATTCGGCGAATGCGATCGATTCAGGTGTAGTGAAAAAGTTTCAACATCTCAGCCAAACGAATTTTTCCATATTCAGCTAATGCCTGAAATCGTTCGTTTCGCGAGAAATGGAGAAACTTTTTCGTCGACTTCCAATATCTCGGATTCGGCGAATGCGATCGATTCAGGTGTAGTGAAAAAGTTTCAACATCTCAGCCAAACAAATTTTTCCATATTCAGCTAATGCCTGAAATCGTTCGTTTCGCGAGAAATGGAGAACCTTTTTCGTCGACTTCCATTATCTCGGATTCGGCGAATGCGATCGATTCAGGTGTAGTGAAAAAGTTTCAACATCTCAGCCGAACGAATTTTTCCATATTCAGCTAATGCCTGAAATCGTTCGTTTCGCGAGAAATGGAGAAACTTTTTCGTCGACTTCCAATATCTCGGATTCGGTGAATGTGATCGATTCAGGTGTAGTGAAAAAGTTTCAACATCTCAGCCAAACGAATTTTTCCATATTCAGCTAATGCCTGAAATCGTTCGTTTCGCGAGAAATGGAGAAACTTTTTCGTCGACTTCCAATATCTCGGATTCGGCGAATGCGATCGATTCAGGTGTAGTGAAAAAGTTTCAACATCTCAGCCAAACGAATTTTTCCATATTCAGCTAATGCCTGGAATCGTTCGTTTCGCGAGAAATGGAGAAACTTTTTCGTCGACTTCCAATATCTCGGATTCGGCGAATGCGATCGATTCAGGTGTAGTGAAAAAGTTTCAACATCTCAGCCTAACGAATTTTTCCATATTCAGCTAATGCCCGAAATCGTTCATTTCGCGAGAAATGGAGAAACTTTTTCGTCGACTTCCAATATCCTTGATTTGGCGAATGCGATCGATTCCAATATCTCTGATTCGGTGAATGCGATCGATTCAGGTGAAGTGAAAAAGATTCAACATCTCAGCCAAACGAATTTTTCCATATTCAGCTAATGCCTGAAATCGTTCGTTTCGCGAGAAATGGGGAAAGTTTTTCGTCGACTTCCAATATCTCGGATTCGGCGAATGCGATCGATTCAGGTGTAGTGAAAAAGTTTCAACATCTCAGCCAAACGAATTTTTCCATATTCAGCTAATGCCTGAAATCGTTCGTTTCGCGAGAAATGGAGATAGTTTTTCGTCGACTTCCAATATCTCGGATTCGGCGAATGCGATCGATTCAGGTGTAGTGAAAAGTTTCAACATCTCAGCCAAACGAATTTTTCCATATTCAGCTAATGCCTGAAATCGTTCGTTTCGCGAGAAATGGAGAAACTTTTTCGTCGACTTCCAATATCTCGGATTCGGCGAATGCGATCGATTCAGGTGTAGTGAAAAAGTTTCAACATCTCAGCCAAACGAATTTTTCCATATTCAGCTAATGCCTGAAATCGTTCGTTTCGCGAGAAATGGAGAAACTTTTTCGTCGACTTCCAATATCTCGGATTCGGCGAATGCGATCGATTCAGGTGTAGTGAAAAAGTTTCAACATCTCAGCCAAACAAATTTTTCCATATTCAGCTAATGCCTGAAATCGTTCGTTTCGCGAGAAATGGAGAAACTTTTTCGTCGACTTCCATTATCTCGGATTCGGCGAATGCGATCGATTCAGGTGTAGTGAAAAAGTTGCAAAATCTCAGCCAAACGAATTTTTCCATATTCAGCTAATGCCTGAAATTGTTCGTTTCGCGAGAAATGGGGAATGTTTTTCGTCGACTTCCAATATCTCGGATTCGGCGAATGCGATCGATTCAGGTGTAGTGAAAAAGTTTCAACATCTCAGCCAAACGAATTTTTCCATATTCAGCTAATGCCTGAAATCGTTCGTTTCGCGAGAAATGGAGAAACTTTTTCGTCGACTTCCAATATCTCGGATTCGGCGAATGCGATCGATTCAGGTGTAGTGAAAAAGTTTCAACATCTCAGCCAAACAAATTTTTCCATATTCAGCTAATGCCTGAAATCGTTCGTTTCGCGAGAAATGGAGAAACTTTTTCGTCGACTTCCATTATCTCGGATTCGGCGAATGCGATCGATTCAGGTGTAGTGAAAAAGTTTCAACATCTCAGCCGAACGAATTTTTCCATATTCAGCTAATGCCTGAAATCGTTCGTTTCGCGAGAAATGGAGAAACTTTTTCGTCGACTTCCAATATCTCGGATTCGGTGAATGTGATCGATTCAGGTGTAGTGAAAAAGTTTCAACATCTCAGCCAAACGAATTTTTCCATATTCAGCTAATGCCTGAAATCGTTCGTTTCGCGAGAAATGGAGAAACTTTTTCGTCGACTTCCAATATCTCGGATTCGGCGAATGCGATCGATTCAGGTGTAGTGAAAAAGTTTCAACATCTCAGCCAAACGAATTTTTCCATATTCAGCTAATGCCTGGAATCGTTCGTTTCGCGAGAAATGGAGAAACTTTTTCGTCGACTTCCAATATCTCGGATTCGGCGAATGCGATCGATTCAGGTGTAGTGAAAAAGTTTCAACATCTCAGCCTAACGAATTTTTCCATATTCAGCTAATGCCCGAAATCGTTCATTTCGCGAGAAATGGAGAAACTTTTTCGTCGACTTCCAATATCCTTGATTTGGCGAATGCGATCGATTCCAATATCTCTGATTCGGTGAATGCGATCGATTCAGGTGAAGTGAAAAAGATTCAACATCTCAGCCAAACGAATTTTTCCATATTCAGCTAATGCCTGAAATCGTTCGTTTCGCGAGAAATGGGGAAAGTTTTTCGTCGACTTCCAATATCTCGGATTCGGCGAATGCGATCGATTCAGGTGTAGTGAAAAAGTTTCAACATCTCAGCCAAACGAATTTTTCCATATTCAGCTAATGCCTGAAATCGTTCGTTTCGCGAAAAATGAAGAAACTTTTTCGTCGACTTCCAATATCTCGGATTCGGCGAATGCGATCGATTCAGGTGTAGTGAAAAAGTTTCAACATCTCAGCCAAACGAATTTTTCCATATTCAGCTAATGCCTGGAATCGTTCGTTTCGCGAGAAATGGAGAAACTTTTTCGTCGACTTCCAATATCTCGGATTCGGCAAATGCGATCGATTCAGGTGTAGTGAAAAAGTTTCAACATCTCAGCCAAACGAATTTTTCCATATTCAGCTAATGCCTGAAATCGTTCGTTTCGCGAGAAATGGAGATAGTTTTTCGTCGACTTCCAATATCTCGGATTCGGCGAATGCGATCGATTCAGGTTTAGTGAAAAAGTTTCAACATCTCAGCCAAACGAATTTTTCCATATTCAGCTAATGCCTGAAATCGTTCGTTTCGCGAGAAATGGAGAAACTTTTTCGTCGACTTCCAATATCTCGGATTCGGCGAATGCGATCGATTCAGGTGTAGTGAAAAAGTTTCAACATCTCAGCCGAACGAATTTTTCCATATTCAGCTAATGCCTGAAATTGTTCGTTTCGCGAGAAATGGGGAAAGTTCTTCGTCGACTTCCAATATCTCGGATTCGGCGAATGCGATCGATTCAGGTGTAGTGAAAAAGTTTCAACATCTCAGCCAAACGAATTTTTCCATATTCAGCTAATGCCTGAAATCGTTCGTTTCGCGAGAAATGGAGAAACTTTTTCGTCGACTTCCAATATCTCGGATTCGGCTAATGCGATCGATTCAGGTGTAGTGAAAAAGTTTCAACATCTGAGCCAAACGAATTTTTCCATATTCAGCTAATGCCTGAAATCGTTCGTTTCGCGAGAAATGGAGAAACTTTTTCGTCGACTTCCAATATCTCGGATTCGGCGAATGCGATCGATTCAGGTGTAGTGAAAAAGTTGCAAAATCTCAGCCAAACGAATTTTTCCATATTCAGCTAATGCCTGAAATTGTTCGTTTCGCGAGAAATGGGGAATGTTTTTCGTCGACTTCCAATATCTCGGATTCGGCGAATGCGATCGATTCAGGTGTAGTGAAAAAGTTTCAACATCTCAGCCAAACGAATTTTTCCATATTCAGCTAATGCCTGAAATCGTTCGTTTCGCGAGAAATGGAGAAACTTTTTCGTCGACTTCCAATATCTCGGATTCGGCGAATGCGATCGATTCAGGTGTAGTGAAAAAGTTTCAACATCTCAGCCAAACAAATTTTTCCATATTCAGCTAATGCCTGAAATCGTTCGTTTCGCGAGAAATGGAGAAACTTTTTCGTCGACTTCCAATATCTCGGAATATTTTTAAAACCTAACAAGTGACGAAGGAACTCTAGACAGAGATTGACAAAACATTATCCTCCGTTCATTAGTTTTTCCAATCTCACTTTCAGCGATAATTTCTCTTCCCGAGTATCAGCTAATTCTTGACTCAATTCCTGGCACAGTCTCAATAGTACGGTATTTTCTTCCTGCATCTTTTGGAACACGTCCCATTTGAGTTTCTCCGACGAATTTTTCCATATTCAGCTAATGCCTGAAATCGTTCGTTTCGCGAGAAATGGAGAAACTTTTTCGTCGACTTCCAATATCTCGGATTCGGCGAATGCGATCGATTCAGGTGTAAAGAAAAAGTTTCAACATCTCAGCCAAACGAATTTTGCCATATTCAGCTAATGCCTGAAATCGTTCGTTTCGCGAGAAATGGGGAAAGTTTTTCGTCGACTTCCAATATCTCGGATTCGGCCAATGCGACCAATTCAGGTGTAGTGAAAAAGTTTCAACATCTCAGCCAAACGAATTTTTCCATATTCAGCTAATGCCTGAAATCGTTCGTTTCGCGAGAAATGGAGAAACTTTTTCGTCGACTTCCAATATCCTTGATTTGGCGAATGCGATCGATTCCAATATCTCTGATTCGGTAAATGCGATTGATTCAGGCGAAGTGAAAAAGTTTCACATCTCAGCCAAACGAATTTTTCCATATTCAGCTAATGCCTGAAATCGTTCGTTTCGCGAGAAATGGGGAAAGTTTTTCGTCGACTTCCAATATCTCGGATTCGGCGAATGCGATCGATTCAGGTGTGGTGAAAAAGTTTCAACATCTCAGCCAAACGAATTTTTCCATATTCACCTAATGCCTGAAATCGTTCGTTTCGCGAGAAATGGAGAAACTTTTTCGTCGACTTCCAATATCTCGGATTCGGCGAATGCGATCGATTCAGGTGTAGTGAAAAAGTTTCAACATCTCAGCCAAACGAATTTTTCCATATTCAGCTAATGCCTGGAATCGTTCGTTTCGCGAGAAATGAAGAAACTTTTTCGTCGACTTCCAATATCTCGGATTCGGCGAATGCGATCGATTCAGGTGTAGTGAAAAAGTTTCAACATCTCAGCCAAACGAGTTTTTCCATATTCAGCTAATGCCTGAAATCGTTCGTTTCGCGAGAAATGGAGAAAGTTTTTCGTCGACTTCCAATATCTCGGATTCGGCGAATGCGATCGATTCAGGTGTAGTGAAAAAGTTTCAACATCTCTGCCAAACGAATTTTTCCATATTCAGCTAATGCCTGAAATCGTTCGTTTCGCGAGAAATGGAGAAACTTTTTCGTCGACTTCCAATATCTCGGATTCGGCGAATGCGACCGATTCAGGTGTAGTGAAAAAGTTTCAACATCTCAGCCAAACGAATTTTTCCATATTCAGCTAATGCCTGAAATCGTTAGTTTCACGAGAAATGGAGAAACCTTTTCGTCGACTTCCAATATCTCGGATTCGGCGAATGCGATCGATTCAGGTGTAGTGAAAAAAGTTTCAACATCTCAGCCAAACGAATTTTTCCATATTCAGCTAATGCCTGAAATCGTTCGTTTCGCGAGAAATGGAGAAACTTTTTCGTCGACTTCCAATATCTCGGATTCGGCGAATGCGATAGAATCAGGTGTAGTGAAAAAGTTTCAACATCTCAGCCAAACGAATTTTTCCATATTCAGCTAATGCCTGAAATCGTTCGTTCCGCGAGAAATGAAGAAACTTTTTCGTCGACTTCCAATATCTCGGATTCGGCGAATGCGATCGATTCAGGTGTAGTGAAAAAGTTTCAACATCTCAGCCAAACGAATTTTTCCATATTCAGCTAATGCCTGGAATCGTTCGTTTCGCGAGAAATGGAGAAACTTTTTCGTCGACTTCCAATATCTCGCATTCAGCGAATGCAATCGATTCAGGTGTAGTGAAACAGTTTCAACATCTCAGCATAACGAATTTTTCCATATTCAGCTAATGCCTGAATTCGTTCGTTTCGCGAGAAATGGAGAAACTTTTTCGTCGACTTCCAATATCCTTGATTTTGCGAATGCGATCGATTCCAATATCTCTGATTCGGTCAATGCGATCGATTCAGGTGTAGTGAAAAAGTTTCAACATCTCAGCCAAACGAATTTTTCCATATTCAGCTAATGCCTGAAATCGTTCGTTTCGCGAGAAATGGGGAAAGTTTTTCGTCGACTTCCAATATCTCGGATTCGGCCAATGCGATCAATTCAGGTGTAGTGAAAAAGTTTCAACATCTCAGCCAAACGAATTTTTCCATATTCAGATAATGCCTGAAATCGTTCGTTTCGCGAGAAATGGAGAAACTTTTTCGTCGACTTCCAATATCTCGGATTCGGCGAATGCGATCGATTCAGGTGTAGTGAAAAAGTTTCAACATCTCAGCCAAACGAATTTTTCCATATTCAGCTAATGCCTGAAATCGTTCGTTTCGCGAGAAATGGAGAAACTTTTTCGTCGACTTCCAATATCCTTGATTTGGCGAATGCGATCGATTCCAATATCTCTGATTCGGTAAATGCGATTGATTCAGGCGAAGTGAAAAAGTTTCAACATCTCAGCCAAACGAATTTTTCCATATTCAGCTAATGCCTGAAATCGTTCGTTTCGTGAGAAATGGGGAAAGTTTTTCGTCGACTTCCAATATCTCGGATTCGGCGAATGCGATCGATTCAGGTGTGGTGAAAAAGTTTCACCATCTCAGCCAAACGAATTTTTCCATATTCACCTAATGCCTGAAATCGTTCGTTTCGCGAGAAATGGAGAAACTTTTTCGTCGACTTCCAATATCTCGGATTCGGCGAATGCGATCGATTCAGGTGTAGTGAAAAAGTTTCAACATCTCAGCCAAACGAATTTTTCCATATTCAGCTAATGCCTGGAATCGTTCGTTTCGCGAGAAATGAAGAAACTTTTTCGTCGACTTCCAATATCTCGGATTCGGCGAATGCGATCGATTCAGGTGTAGTGAAAAAGTTTCAACATCTCAGCCAAACGAATTTTTCCATATTCAGCTAATGCCTGAAATCGTTCGTTTCGCGAGAAATGGAGATAGTTTTTCGTCGACTTCCAATATCTCGGATTCGGCGAATGCGATCGATTCAGGTGTAGTGAAAAAGTTTCAACATCTCAGCCAAACGAATTTTTCCATATTCAGCTAATGCCTGAAATCGTTCGTTTCGCGAGAAATGGAGAAACTTTTTCGTCGACTTCCAATATCTCGGATTCGGCGAATGCGATCGATTCAGGTGTAGTGAAAAAGTTTCAACATCTCAGCCGAACGAATTTTTCCATATTCAGCTAATGCCTGAAATTGTTCGTTTCGCGAGAAATGGGGAAAGTTCTTCGTCGACTTCCAATATCTCGGATTCGGCGAATGCGATCGATTCAGGTGTAGTGAAAAAGTTTCAACATCTCAGCCAAACGAATTTTTCCATATTCAGCTAATGCCTGAAATCGTTCGTTTCGCGAGAAATGGAGAAACTTTTTCGTCGACTTCCAATATCTCGGATTCGGCTAATGCGATCGATTCAGGTGTAGTGAAAAAGTTTCAACATCTGAGCCAAACGAATTTTTCCATATTCAGCTAATGCCTGAAATCGTTCGTTTCGCGAGAAATGGAGAAACTTTTTCGTCGACTTCCAATATCTCGGATTCGGCGAATGCGATCGATTCAGGTGTAGCGAAAAAGTTTCAACATCTCAGCCAAACGAATTTTTCCATATTCAGCTAATGCCTGGAATCGTTCGTTTCGCGAGAAATGGAGAAACTTTTTCGTCGACTTCCAATATCTCGGATTCGGCGAATGCGATCGATTCAGGTGTAGTGAAAAAGTTGCAAAATCTCAGCCAAACGAATTTTTCCATATTCAGCTAATGCCTGAAATTGTTCGTTTCGCGAGAAATGGGGAATGTTTTTCGTCGACTTCCAATATCTCGGATTCGGCGAATGCGATCGATTCAGGTGTAGTGAAAAAGTTTCAACATCTCAGCCAAACGAATTTTTCCATATTCAGCTAATGCCTGAAATCGTTCGTTTCGCGAGAAATGGAGAAACTTTTTCGTCGACTTCCAATATCTCGGATTCGGCGAATGCGATCGATTCAGGTGTAGTGAAAAAGTTTCAACATCTCAGCCAAACAAATTTTTCCATATTCAGCTAATGCCTGAAATCGTTCGTTTCGCGAGAAATGGAGAAACTTTTTCGTCGACTTCCAATATCTCGGATTCGAAGAATTCGATCGATTCAGGTGTAGTGAAAAAGTTTCAACATCTCAGCCAAACGAATTTTTCCATATTCAGCTAATGCCTGAAATCGTTCGTTTCGCGAGAAATGGAGAAACTTTTTCGACGACTTCCATTATCTCGGATTCGGCGAATGCGATCGATGCAGGTGTAGTGAAAAAGTTTCAACATCTCAGCCGAACGAATTTTTCCATATTCAGCTAATGCCTGGAATCGTTCGTTTCGCGAGAAATGGGGAAAGTTTATCGTCGACTTCCAATATCTCGGATTCGGCGAATGCGATCGATTCAGGTGTAGTGAAAAAGTTTCAACATCTCAGCCAAACGAATTTTTCCATATTCAGTTAATGCCTGAAATCGTTCGTTTCGCGAGAAATGGAGAAACTTTTTCGTCGACTTCCAATATCTCGGATTCGGCGAATGCGATCGATTCAGGTGTAGTGAAAAAGTTTCAACATCTCAGCCAAACGAATTTTTCCATATTCAGCTAATGCCTGAAATCGTTCGTTTCGCGAGAAATGGAGAAACTTTTTCGTCGACTTCCAATATCTCGGATTCGGCGAATGCGATCGATTCAGGTGTAGTGAAAAAGTTTCAACATCTCAGCCAAACGAATTTTTCCATATTCAGCTAATGCCTGAAATCGTTCGTTTCGCGAGAAATGGGGAAAGTTTTTCGTCGACTTCCAATATCTCGGATTCGGCGAATGCGATCGATTCAAGTGTAGTGAAAAAGTTTCAACATCTCAGCCAAACGAATTTTTCCATATTCAGCTAATGCCTGAAATCGTTCGTTTCGCGAGAAATGGAGAAACTTTTTCGTCGACTTCCAATATCTCGGATTCGGCGAATGCGATCGATTCAGGTGTAGTGAAAAAGTTTCAACATCTCAGCCAAACGAATTTTTCCATATTCAGCTAATGCCTGAAATCGTTCGTTTCGCGAGAAATGGAGAAACTTTTTCGTCGACTTCCAATATCTCGGATTCGGCGAATGCGATCGATTCAGGTGTAGTAAAAAAGTTTCAACATCTCAGCCAAACGAATTTTTCCATATTCAGCTAATGCCTGAAATCGTTCGTTTCGCGAGAAATGGGGAAAGTTTTTCGTCGACTTCCAATATCTCGGATTCGGCGAATGCGATAGATTCAGGTGTAGTGAAAAAGTTTCAACATCTCAGCCAAACGAATTTTTCCATATTCAGCTAATGCCTGAAATCGTTCGTTTCGCGAGAAATGGAGAAACTTTTTCGTCGACTTCCAATATCTCGGATTCGGCGAATGCGATCGATTCAGGTGTAGTGAAAAAGTTTCAACATCTCAGCCAAACGAATTTTTCCATATTCAGCTAATGCCTGGAATCGTTCGTTTCGCGAGAAATGGAGAAACTTTTTCGTCGACTTCCAATATCTCGCATTCAGCGAATGCAATCGATTCAGGTGTAGTGAAAAAGTTTCAACATCTCAGCATAACGAATTTTTCCATATTCAGCTAATGCCTGAATTCGTTCGTTTCGCGAGAAATGGAGAAACTTTTTCGTCGACTTCCAATATCCTTGATTTTGCGAATGCGATCGATTCCAATATCTCTGATTCGGTCAATGCGATCGATTCAGGTGTAGTGAAAAAGTTTCAACATCTCAGCCAAACGAATTTTTCCATATTCAGCTAATGCCTGAAATCGTTCGTTTCGCGAGAAATGGGGAAAGTTTTTCGTCGACTTCCAATATCTCGGATTCGGCCAATGCGATCAATTCAGGTGTAGTGAAAAAGTTTCAACATCTCAGCCAAACGAATTTTTCCATATTCAGATAATGCCTGAAATCGTTCGTTTCGCGAGAAATGGAGAAACTTTTTCGTCGACTTCCAATATCTCGGATTCGGCGAATGCGATCGATTCAGGTGTAGTGAAAAAGTTTCAACATCTCAGCCAAACGAATTTTTCCATATTCAGCTAATGCCTGAAATCGTTCGTTTCGCGAGAAATGGAGAAACTTTTTCGTCGACTTCCAATATCCTTGATTTGGCGAATGCGATCGATTCCAATATCTCTGATTCGGTAAATGCGATTGATTCAGGCGAAGTGAAAAAGTTTCAACATCTCAGCCAAACGAATTTTTCCATATTCAGCTAATGCCTGAAATCGTTCGTTTCGTGAGAAATGGGGAAAGTTTTTCGTCGACTTCCAATATCTCGGATTCGGCGAATGCGATCGATTCAGGTGTGGTGAAAAAGTTTCACCATCTCAGCCAAACGAATTTTTCCATATTCACCTAATGCCTGAAATCGTTCGTTTCGCGAGAAATGGAGAAACTTTTTCGTCGACTTCCAATATCTCGGATTCGGCGAATGCGATCGATTCAGGTGTAGTGAAAAAGTTTCAACATCTCAGCCAAACGAATTTTTCCATATTCAGCTAATGCCTGGAATCGTTCGTTTCGCGAGAAATGAAGAAACTTTTTCGTCGACTTCCAATATCTCGGATTCGGCGAAGGCGATCGATTCAGGTGTAGTGAAAAAGTTTCAACATCTCAGCCAAACGAGTTTTTCCATATTCAGCTAATGCCTGAAATCGTTCGTTTCGCGAGAAATGGAGAAAGTTTTTCGTCGACTTCCAATATCTCGGATTCGGCGAATGCGATCGATTCAGGTGTAGTGAAAAAGTTTCAACATCTCTGCCAAACGAATTTTTCCATATTCAGCTAATGCCTGAAATCGTTCTTTTCGCGAGAAATGGAGAAACTTTTTCGTCGACTTCCAATATCTCGGATTCGGCGAATGCGATCGATTCAGGTGTAGTGAAAAAGTTGCAAAATCTCAGCCAAACGAATTTTTCCATATTCAGCTAATGCCTGAAATTGTTCGTTTCGCGAGAAATGGGGAATGTTTTTCGTCGACTTCCAATATCTCGGATTCGGCGAATGCGATCGATTCAGGTGTAGTGAAAAAGTTTAAACATCTCAGCCAAACGAATTTTTCCATATTCAGCTAATGCCTGAAATCGTTCGTTTCGCGAGAAATGAGGAAAGTTTTTCGTCGACTTCCAATATCTCGGATTCGGCGAATGCGATCGATTCAGGTGTAGTGAAAAAAATTCAACATCTCAGCCTAACGAATTTTTCCATATTCAGCTAATGCCTGAAATCGTTCGTTCCGCGAGAAATGGAGAAACTTTTTCGTCGACTTCCAATATCCTTGATTTGGCGAATGCGATCGATTCCAATATCTCTGATTCGGTGAATGCGATCGATTCAGGTGAAGTGAAAAAGTTTCAACATCTCAGCCAAACGAATTTTTCCATATTCAGCTAATGCCTGAAATCGTTCGTTTCGCGAGAAATGGAGAAACTTTTTCTTCGACTTCCAATATCTCGGATTCGGCGAATGCGATCGATTCAGGTGTTCAGGTGCTCTAATTATTCTTATGGAGTTTATCTTCTTTGAAAAGATAGCTAGTAATGATCTGCAACATAAAGGTTTAATATCAGATTCAAAATGAAATAAATTTTTTGTTTTAATTTCTTATTCTAGTTACTCTGATGCTCAAATTCTTCTTATCTTCCTTGAAAAGATAGCTAGTAATCATCTGCAACTTTCTAAGATTAATGAAATATTCTAAATGAAATAAAATTTGATTTTTTATATATTTTTTTTAATGGACACCCGACTTTAGCCTATCAGCGTAAAAGGGAAACACCCTTTTCGCAGTCGGCTTTTTCACTTCCCGCTAAGGGGAACATTCACTCATCCTGGATATTTTAAATATCTTCAGGATTGAGCTCGGTTGTGTTATTTTCTACAACGAGATAGCTAGTAATGACCTGCAACATGAAGGTTTAATATTAGATTCAAAATGAAATAAATTTTTTTCTTAAATTTTTTTATTCTAGTTACTCTGATGCTCTCATTTTTCTTCTGGAGTTTATCTTCTTTGAAGCTAGTAATGATCTGCAACATAAAGGTTTAATATTTGATTCAAGATGAAATAAATTTTTTGTTTCAATTTTTTTATTCTGGTTACTCTGATGCTCGAATTCTTCTTATGGAGTTTATCTTCCTTGAAAAGATAGCTAGTAATCATCTGCAACATTCTAAGATTAATGAAATATTCAAAATGAAATAAAATTCGATTTTTTATATATTTTTTTTTTCAATGAACACCCGACTTTAGCCTATCAGCGTAGGAGGGAAACACAACTCTCGCAGTCGGCTTTTTCACTTCCTGCTAAGGGGAACATTCACTCATCCTGGATATCTTAAATATCTTCAGGATTGAGCTCGGTTGTGTTATCTTCTACAACGAGATAGCTAGTTATGACCTGCAACATGAAGGTTTCATATTAGATTAAAAATGAAATAAATTTTTTTCTTAAATTTTTTTATTCTAGTTACTCTGATGCTCTCATTTTTCTTCTGGAGTTTATCTTCTTCGACAAGATATCTAGTTATTATCTGTAACATATTAGAATTGATGAAATATATAAATTGTAATGAATATTGTCCAAGTTCTTCTAAAATAATTTATTTACAGTTCACTAATTACACTAATACTAATTTATTTCAACACTCAATAATTTATTTCCACGCGCGCTATAAGTCCAATACTGTCTTCTCTTAGGACCGATGTCGACTTATATAGAGGGAGGGAACAGTCCAGAAGGCTGTCGAGGCGTCTCGTCGTTTCTAGAAGGCGACAGGTTCGGCATAAGTTCGTTTTATTGCCCCCTTCTCGAAGAAATTTCGTCCCGAAATGTCATCCTCGGAGTGTGACGATAACTGCTTGACTCTCCATATCTGCATCGCGAAGTTCGATGGAAATGACACTCCACGGTCTTCATAATTGGTCGTGGAAGATTATTACAGCAAACCAAAATCTCTACGCCGCTGGGTTTGAATATCGTCTCCAACATGCTCCTTATAATTCTCCAGTCCAATCTATCGAGACCACAGGATAATTTCGGAATGGCTAGATTCATCAGATTCTGGTCTACCATAGTCTCTCTTAACTTGGTGAGACTCTTCCAGACATCCTCATAAGACGGTTTACCATGGGAGTACTTCTTGGTAACTAGGTAAAAGATGTTTCTTTCGCCCTTTCAACTTATGGATTCTGCTCTCGCAGTGTTTGTAGTTGACCGAATTTCTTGGAGAACATAACAGTAATGCCCCTGGACATTCGTAGATCTTCTGCCACGCAGTGTGCTACAGCGTAATTAGCGGGCACCTTGAAAATGTCTCGAGGCTCCTCTCTAGTTACACCATGTTGCACTTTCTGTCCGTTTGAATACAAGGACATAAACTTCTGATTTGTCATCTCATCCTCTGGTGTTTCGAGGTTGCGTACTTGGTCGTGATTTCCAGCGTTAGGGGCCAATCGATTGAAGTGAACGACCCTCGGTTTCCCTCGTGGTGGCTTCTGAATTCGGTAGATAAGATCGTTCATCCTTTTCATGATCTAAAACGGACCTTCCCAAGAGTTCTGCAACTTCGGCGATAGTCCACGACTACGTTTGGGGTTGTGCAACTAGACCAGGTCACCATCCTGAAACCCTCCAGCCTCGGCCTTGATGTCGTACGTCTGCTTCATTATATCGCTGGCGCTCTGGATGTTTAACCGGACTCGTTCGTGGATATCGTCCATTCTCTGTCTCAAGTTGCTGACATAGTCCTCTCCGGCAATGTCTTGTCCTGGTGGTATCCCAAACCGCAGGTCACATGGGAGTCGTAGTTCTCGGCCCATTACGATACTAGCAGGGGTTTGTCCAGTTGATTCATGTACTGCAGATCGATAGGCCATCAGGAACAAGTGAAGGTACTGGTCTCTTTGATGGTCAGAGACAACCTTGGACAAGTAGTGGTTGATTGTTCTGTTCATCCGCTCCACCATTCCATCGGACTGCGGATGAAGCGCCGTTGTCCTTGTCTTATTGATGTTCAGCACATTTCTTGAAATACTCTGGATTCGAAGTTCCTGCCTTGGTCTGAGTGTAGCTCACCGAATCGACATATCCACTCTTTCATCGAAACGTCGGCGACGGTGATAGCTTCCTGGTTGTGTAAGGCATAAGCTTCGGCCCACTTACTGAAATAACCCATTGTCACCAGGATGTATTTATTCCCATGGTCTGATTCGGGAAACGGGCCGGCAATGTCGATGGCGATTCTCTCGAATGGGCTGCCTACATTGTACTGGCGCATGGGAGCCTTTGGTTGTATTCGAGGTCCATTGCTAGCAGGCACATACAGCGCACTTTCTGCACCAGTCCTGAATATCATCTCGGCAACTAGCCCAGTAGAACTGTTCCCCCACTTTCTGCAAGTTCTTCTTCACCCCCAGATGTCCTCCGGCGAACCCGTCATGGTTTTCACGAAGCACTTCCCGTCTTCGAATCATGGGTACAACTATCTGGCGTCGGTCCTCACCACCATTTTCGGACTCCAATACACGCTTCAGTACCCCATTGTCCAGATTGAAAGAATTCCATTAGGACCAAAAGGATTTGACAGCTGGCGAGTAACCTGCAATTTCCTGCCATGATGGTTTTCGATTGCACTTCTTTCAGCCGATGACTAAACCAAGTTCTGGATCTTTCTCTTGGTCTTTCTGAATACCGCTGTCATTCCAGTTGTCATCTACCGCCTTGCCTTGCCTCTTTCTCTTCTGCTCGTCGGCAATGGGAGCAGTCATCTGGGCATGGTCTTCTCGATGAGGCGTCTGCATTCTTATGGCTAGTTCCAGCTCGATGTTCGATCTCGAAATCAAACTCTTGGAGTCTCTCGATCCATCTTGCCACTTGACCCTGGTCAAGCAGTAATTGCGTTTTGGTTTGCGAAGTGTCTTGCTAAAATAACCAATCACTCTCTCCTGTCCCTCCTGCATCTGAGATAGAACAGCTCCTAGTCCTACGTTGCTAGCGTTCGTGTCCAGAATGAATTTTCCGTTGGGTAGGGGATAGCTCAGAACAGGTGCGTTGATCAAAGCTCCTTTCAGCTTCTTGAACGAGTCTTGACATTCCTCAGACCACTGGAACTTTGTTCGACCTTCCGTGAGCTGAAGCGTCAGTGGTTAAGCGATGTTGGCGAAACCCAGCACATATGTACGATAATATGTGCACAAACCAAGAAAACTTCGGAGCTGGTGAAGGTCTTTTGGTATGGGCCATTCCTCAACAGCTTTGATCTTCTGGTCATCTAATGCTACTCCTTCTCCAGAAACAACGTGACCGAGGTATCGTAGTTCTTTCTGAAACAGAAGACATTTCTTAGGGCTCAGTTTCAGTCCAGAGTTTCTTAGTCTCTGGAAGACCTCCTCCAGGTTTTTCACGTTGTCCTCGAATGATCTGCTGACCACAATTATATCGTCGAGATATACAAGACATGTCCTCCAAGAAAGTCCTTTCAACACCGTCTCCATCAATCTTTCGAATGTGGCCGGGTCGTTACACAGTCCGAACGGCATGACGGTAAACTGCCACAGTCCTGACCCAATGGTGAAAGCTGTCTTTTCCCGATCCTCTTTAGCCAGTTCTACCTGCCAATATCCACTCTTCAGATCAAGGGTCGAGAATATCGTGGAACCAGCCAACGTGTCCAGGGTGTCATCTATTCTCGTGTCAATCCGCCTTTCTCTTTCACCAGTACGACTGAAGAGGACCAGGAACTGTCAGATGGTTCGTAACTTCTTTCCCCATATCACTGACGATTCTGTCAGTCTCCTCCTTCTTGGCAAGAGGAAGTCTCCTAGCTGCCTGTCGAATCGGTCTTGCGTCTCCAATATCAATTTTGTGCTGAACCTCATTAGTTCGACCTCCTTTCCCTCGTCCGATATCGAAAATGTCTTGGTATTTCTTGACCAAGTTTCTTAGTTTGGGCTGTTGATCGGATTCTAGGCCTTTGAAAGAGAGGGCAACTAACTTTTCCAATTCCGTTGGTGGATTATTGTCCTGGCTAATCGTACCTTGTACACTCCGTATCACAGAGGAAACTGACGAGCAATGTCCTAAAACTGTTCCTTTTTTTAAGGTCACTGGGAAATAATTTACATTCATGACCCTTACCGGCACCAATTTGTCAGCACGCTGCAAGATCTTCCCTAGAGCAATCCCTCGTCCAATTTCCTCATCATGAAGTTTGGGCTCGAACATGACCACGTCTCAATTACTTGCATTGCTTTCCAGACGTTCCTCCACAATGTTTTCGGCCCTCTCAGGTACTCTTACATCTTCTACCAATACGACACGGATCTCCTCACTTCTCCCATGAAGCACCAGCTCCTGTTCGTTGACACGTAAGACGCCATCCTTGAAATTCAACTCAAACCCTCTTGCGTTCATGATGTCCATCCCAATGATCGCATCGTCTTCGATGTCCGCTACTAGTGCCTGATGTTTCACTTTAGTATTACCCAAACTTTGTCTTGACCTCTACAGGACTGCTTTGCCGCCTCGAACTCCAAAGCGCGTGCCAGTGCGTCTAAGAGATGTGATGGTCGGGCTAGTGTCAACGCTTGTCGAGTTTCTTGGTCACGAAGTCCATCCAAGAATGCTCGCCTGATTTCTGGTAACGATTTTTCAGCTGGAAGTGGAAAACGTGTTCAAAATGAGCCTGGCCAAACCGTAGTTCTAGATGTTTTATCAGCTGTTCATAGTCCTCCTGTTCATGGGCGGTGAGGGTCTGCAGAATATCTGTCGCTTCTCCTCGTAATAACAATGAGAGTGCTACAGCTTCTCCTCTGCGTTTTATTCCTTTGCTTTCCTATTCCTGCATACCCTTTTTCAGGTCCAGCGTTGACTTCTCGTTGACCTTGTCCGTGGTTTGTGCAGCATTGACTCGTTTTTCCAGCCTATTGATGGTTTTCCTCATTTTGTCCATTTCTTCCTCAAATCTATCTATCTCTGCCTTTACTCTTTCTTCTACACCACAAATTTCCTGTTTTAGGCCTTCCGTGCTTTCCAGGAGCTTCTCTTCCAGGTTTTTAGAAGTTTCTAGAAACTTTTTTTCCAGAGTTTCCACCAACTTTTCTTCCAGATTTCTGGAATTCTCTTCTAGATCATTCAAAGATTTAGTAGTTTCTTTTAACTTCTCTTCCAGATCTTCTTTCAGGGATTTGGTTGTCTCTTGAAACTTCTCTTCCAGATCTTCTTTCAAGCTTCTAGAATTTTATTCCAGAGTTTCCTCGAGTTTATTCATTATCGAACTCAAATCAACCCCGGGAACTTCGAATAGAAATGTCTCGGAGTCCTCACCTTCTTGTACAAGTCCTTCTGCAAGTCTTTTTTGAAGAACTACCTTTTTATCCGTGGTTTCTAGCTCCCTTTCCTCCAGTAGTTCCTGTTTCAATTCCGCGACTTTCAAGTCCATAAGACGCACTTTTCTCATCATTTTGTCTTTGAACGAAATAAAACCAGTCTGTTTCACGTTGAAAGTTCAATCAATTTATTTTCCGTGAACCAGCTATTCACGACGCCAGCACTTATTTAAGAAAAAATCGCACTTCTGACACCAATGTAATGAATATTGTCCAAGTTCTCCTTAAATAATTTATTGACAGTTCAATAATTACACTAATACTAATTCATTTCCACACTCAATCATTTATTTCCACGCACGCTATAAGTCCAATACTGTCTTTTTTTCGAGTCGTCTCGTCGTTTCTTGTATATTCTCGAAGAGTCCCGGCCGTTCTATTCGGTTCTAGAAGGCGACAGGTCCGGCTTAAGTTCGTTACATTGCCCCCTTCTCAAAGACATTTCGTCCCGAAATGTCATCCTCGGAGTGTGACGATACCTGCACGACTCTCCATATCTGCATCGCGAAGTTCTTTGGAAATGACACTCCACGGTCTTCATGTTTGGTCGTGGAAGCAAACCAAAATTTCGACGGCGCTGGATTTGAATATTGTCTCCAACATACTCCTTATGATTCTCCAGTCCAGCCTATCGAGTCCACATGACAATTTGCTAGCTTCACCATATTCTGGTCTGCCATAGTCTCTTTTAACTTGGTGAGACTCTTCCAGACATCCTCATAAGGCGGTACACCATGGGTGTTCTTCTTGGTAACTAGGTAGAAGATGTTTCTTTCGCCCTTTTTCAACTGCAGCACCCTTCCAACTTCTGGATTCTGCTCTCGCAGTGCTTGCAGTTTACCCAATTTCTTGGAGAACACAACAGCAATGCCCCTGGACATCTGCCACGCAGTGTGCTACAGCGTAATTAGCAGGCACCTTGAAAAGGTCTCGTGGCTCCTCTCTGGTTACACCATGTAGCACTCTCTGTCCGTTTGAAAACAAGGACATAAACTTCTGGTATGTCATCTCATCCTCTGGTGGTTTGAGGGTGCGAACTTGTTCGTGATTTCCAGCGTAAGGGGCCAATCGATTGAAGTGAACGACCCTCGGTTTCCCTCGTGGTGGCTTCTGAATTCGGTAGATAAGATCGTTCATCCTTTTCATGATCTAAAACGGACCTTCCCAAGAGTTCTGCAACTTCGGCGATAGCTGTATCGATTTATCGAAAATACGTGATACACAATTCGAGAATTAATCGGAAAATTCGATAAATCGACATTCGGGAAAGAAATATTTTCAAAAAAAGAGTGAATGGACCCGCGAACTATTCGATATTGATTTAAAATTACATTGCCTGACGTTTTAGTATCGATTCACCAAAATACGTGATAAACAATTCGAGAAATAATCGGATATTTCGATAAATCGACATTCGGGAAAGAAATATTTTCAAGAAAAGAGTAAAAGGACCCGCGAACTATTCGATATTGATTTGAAATCACATTGCCTGACGTTATAGTATCGATTTACCAAAATACGTGATGAACAATTCGAGAATCAATCGGATATTTCGAAAAATCGACATTCGGGTAAGAAATATTTTCAAAAAGAGGGAATAAGGACCCTTCTACTATTCGATATTGATTTAAAATTACATTGCCCGACGTTGTATCGATTCATCGAAGATACGTGATGAAAAATTCGAGAATTAATCGGATATTTCGAAAAATCGACTTTTGGTTAAAAAATATTTTCAAAAAGAGAGTAAAAAGACCCGCGAACTGATCGATATCGATTTAAAATTACATTGCCGACGTTATTGTATCGGTGTATCCAAAATACGTGATAAACTATTCGAGAATTAATCGGATATTTCGAAAAATCGATTTTCGGGTAAAATATATTTTCAAAAAAAAATGAGTATTATTTCCAGACAATTATTCAATATTAATTTGAAATGACATTGCCCGACGTTATTGAATCGATTTATCCGAAATACCTAAAAATGGACTTATTTCAAAAGTTTTCCATGTGTACTTACGATTTTTCCTGATTTTTTCACTTCAAAACACTGAACAAAACACGTATTCCTAACTCCCGTGTGCCGTGAGCCAATAACTCATCACTCCCGCACTCACTCCACACGGCAAAAACCGATTTTCACTATAATTTATTAGCGCTCCAAATATCGACTATCTCTCATCGCTTCCCGATTAGAACTAATTCATAGTCAATCCTTTGTTCGAAAATATGAATAATCGCTTACATCACCATAAATCATCGGGTGCGCGCATATCGCATTTAATCCACGTTTCTATGGAAACCAATGTGTTATTCCATATACGGGGTTTGTTCGAGAAATTTCGGGGTGAGTCGGGACGAGTTCGATGAACGGTGGCATCTACCTGTGGATTTCGCCAACCGCATAGCCGACGTTATTATATCGTTTTATCAAAAATACATGACAAACAATTCGAGAATTAATCGGATATTTCGAAAAATCGACTTTTGGTTGAAAAATATTTTCAAAAAAAGAGTAAAAGGACCCGCGAACTATTCAATATTGATTTGAAATTACATTGCCCGACGTTATTGCATCGATTCATTCAAAATACGTGATAAACAATTCGAGAATGTATCGGATATTTCGAAAAATTGACTTTTGGTTAAAAAATATTTTCAAAAAGAGAGTAAACAGACCCGCGAACTATTCGATATTGATTTAAAATTACATTGCTGACGTTATTGTATCGATGTATCCAAAATACGTGATAAACTATTCGAGGATTAATCGGATATTTCGAAAAATCGACATTCGGGTAAAAATTATTTTCAAAAAAAGAGTATAAGGACCCGCCTACTGTTCGATGTTGATTTAAAATTACATTGCCCGACGTTGTATCGATTCATCGAAAATACGTGATGAACAATTCGAGAATTAATCGGATATTTCGAGAAATCGACATTCGGGTAAAAAATATTTTCAAAAAAAGAGTATAAGGACCCACGAACTATTCGATGTTGATTTAAAATAACATTGCCCGACGTTGTATCGATTTATCGAAGATACGTAATGAACAATTCGAGAATTAATCGGATATTTCGATAAATCGACATTCGGGAAAAAAATATTTTCAAGAAAAAAATATAAGGACCCGCAAACTTTTCGATATTGATTTAAAATTACATTGCCTGACGTTATTGTATCGATATATCCAAAATACGTGATGAAAAATTCGAGAATTAATCGGATATTTCGAAAAATCGACATTCGGGTAAAAAATATTTTCAAAAAAAAAGTATAAGGACCCGCCTACTATTCGATATTCATTTAAAATTACATTGCCCGACGCTGTATCGATTCATCGAAAATACGTGATACACAATTCGAGAATTAATCGGATAATTCGATAAATCGACATTCGGAAAGAAATATTTTCAAAAAAAAAGTAAAAGGACCCGCGAACTATTCGATATTGATTTAAAAATACATTGCCTGACGTTTTAGTATCGATTCACCAAAATACGTGATAAACAATTCGAGAATTAATCGGATATTTCGAGAAATCGACATTCGGGTAAAAAATATTTTCAAAAAAAGAAAAGACCCGCGAACTATTCGATATTGATTTAAAATTACATTGAACGACGTTATTGTATCGATTTATCCAAAATACGTGATAAACAATTCGAGAATTGATCGGATATTTTGAAGAATCGACCTTCGGGTTTAAAATATTTTCAAAAAAAAATATAAGGACCCGCGAACTTTTCGATATTGATTCAAAATCACATTGCCCGACGTAATTGTATCGATTTATCCAGAATACGTGATAAACAATTCGATAATTAATCGGATATTTCGAAAAATCGACATTCGGGTACAAAATATTTTCAAAAAAAGAGAGGACCCGCGAACCATTCGATATTGATTTAAAATTACATTGCCCGACGTTATTGTATCGATTCATTCAAACAACGTGATAAACAATTCGAGAATTGATCGAATATTTTGAAGAATCGACATTCGGGTAAAAAATATTTTCAAAAAAAGGGTTTAAGGACCCGCGAACTATTCGATATTGATTTAAAATTATATTGCCCGACGTTGTATCGATTTACCGAAAATACGTGATTGACGTTATTGTATCGATATATCCAAAATACGTGATGAAAAATTCGAGAATTAATCGGATATTTCGAAAAATCGACATTCGGGTAAAAAATATTTTCAAAAAAAGAGTATAAGGACCCGCCTACTATTCGATATTGATTTAAAATTATATTGCCTGACGTTGTATCGATTCACCGAAAATACGTGATGAACAATTCGAGAATTAATCGGATATTTCGATAAATCGACATTCGGGTAAAAAATATTTTCAAAAAAAGAGTATAAGGACCCGCGTACTATTCGATATTGATTCAAAATTATATTGCCCGACGTTGTATCGATTTATCCAAAATACATGATAAACAATCCGAGAATTAATCGGATATTTCGATAAATCGACATTCGGGAAAGAAATATTTTCAGAAAAAGAGTAAAAGGACCCGCGAACTATTCGATATTGATTTGAAATAACATTGCCTGACGTTATAGTATCGATTCACAAGAAACGTGATAAACAATTCGAGAATCAATCGGATATTTCGAAAAATCGACATTCGGGTAAAAATATTTCCAAAAAAAGAGTATAAGGACCCGCCTACTATTCGATATTGATTCAAAATTACATTGCCTGACGCTGTATCGATTCATCGAATATACGTGATACACAATTCGAGAATTAATCGGATAGTTCGATAAATCGACATTCGGGAAAGAAATATTTTCAAAAAAAGAGTAAAAGGACCCGCGAACTATTCGATATTGATTTAAAATTACATTGCCTGACGTTTTAGTATCGATTCACCAAAATACGTGATAAACAATTCGAGAGTTAATCGGATATTTCGAGAAATCGACATTCGGGTAAAAACTATTTTCAAAAAAACAAAAGACCCGCCTACTATTCGATATTGATTCAAAATTACATTGCCTGACGCTGTATCGATTCATCGAATATACGTGATACACAATTCGAGAATTAATCGGATAGTTCGATAAATCGACATTCGGGAAAGAAATATTTTCAAAAAAAGAGTAAAAGGACCCGCGAACTATTCGATATTGATTTGAAATCACATTGCCTGACGTTATAGTATCGATTCACAAGAAACGTGATGAACAATTCGAGAATTAATCGGATATTTCGATAAATCGACATTCGGGAAAGAAATATTTTCAAAAAAAGAGTAAAAGGACCCGCGAACTATTCGATATTGATTTAAAATTACATTGCCTGACGTTTTAGTATCGATTCACCGAAATACGTGATAAACAATTCGAGAATTAATCGGATATTTCGAGAAATCGACATTCGGGTAAAAACTATTTTCAAAAAAACAAAAGACCCGCGAACTATTCGATATTGATTTAAAATTACATTGCCCGACGTTGTATCGTTTCATCGAAGATACGTGATGAACAATTCGAGAATTAATCGGATATTTCGATAAATCGACATTCGGGAAAAAAATATTTTCAAAAAAAGAGTATAAGGACCCACGAACTATTCGATATTGATTCAAAATAACATTGCCCGACGTTGTATCGATTTATCGAAGATACGTGATGAAATATTCGAGAATTAATCGGATATTTCGATAAATCGACATTCGGGAAAAAGATATTTTCAAAAAAAGAGTATGAGGACCCGCCTACTATTCGATATTGATTTAAAATTACATTGCCTGACGTTATTGTATCGATATATCCAAAATACGTGATGAAAAATTCGAGAATTAATCGGATATTTCGAAAAATCGACATTCGGGTAAAAAATATTTTCAAAAAAAGAGTATAAGGACCCGCCTACTATTCGATATTGATTTAAAATTACATTGCCCGACGCTGTATCGATTCATCGAAAATACCTGATACACAATTCGAGAATTAATCGGATAATTCGATAAATCGACATTCGGGAAAAAAATATTTTCAAAAAAAGAGTATAAGGACCCACGAACTATTCGATGTTGATTTAAAATAACATTGCCCGACGTTGTATCGATTTATCGAAGATACGTGATGAACAATTCGAGAATTAATCGGATATTTCGATAAATCGACATTCGGGAAAAAAATATTTTCAAGAAAAAAATATAAGGACCCGCAAACTTTTCGATATTGATTTAAAATTACATTGCCTGACGTTATTGTATCGATATATCCAAAATACGTGATGAAAAATTCGAGAATTAATCGGATATTTCGAAAAATCGACATTCGGGTAAAAAATATTTTCAAAAAAAGAGTATAAGGACCCGCCTACTATTCGATATTGATTTAAAATACATTGCCCGACGCTGTATCGATTCATCGACGAAAATACGTGATACACAATTCGAGAATTAATCGGATAATTCGATAAATCGACATTCGGGAAAGAAATATTTTCAAAAAAAGAGTAAAAGGACCCGCGAACTATTCGATATTGATTTAAAATTACATTGCCTGACGTTTTAGTATCGATTCACCCAAATACGTGATAAACAATTCGAGAATTAATCGGATATTTCGAGAAATCGACATTCGGGTAAAAAATATTTTCAAAAAAAGAAAAGACCCGCGAACTATTCGATATTGATTTAAAATTACATTGAACGACGTTATTGTATCGATTTATCCAAAATACGTGATAAACAATTCGAGAATTGATCGGATATTTTGAAGAATCGACCTTCGGGTGAAAAATATTTTCAAAAAAAAAATATAAGGACACGCGAACTTTTCGATATTCATTCAAAATCACATTGCCCGACGTAATTGTATCGATTTATCCAGAATACGTGATAAACAATTCGATAATTAATCGGATATTTCGAAAAATCGACATTCGGGTACAAAATATTTTCAAAAAAAGAGAGGACCCGCGAACCATTCGATATTGATTTAAAATTACATTGCCCGACGTTATTGTATCGATTCATCCAAAAAACGTGATAAACCATTCGAGAATTGATCGAATATTTTGAAGAATCGACATTCGGGTAAAAAATATTTTCAAAAAAAGGGTATAAGGACCCGCGAACTATTCGATATTGATTTAAAATTATATTGCCCGACGTTGTATCGATTTACCGAAAATACGTGATTGACGTTATTGTATCGATATATCCAAAAAACGTGATGAAAATTCGAGAATTAATCGGATATTTCGAAAAATCGACATTCGGGTAAAAAATATTCTCAAAAAAAGAGTATAAGGACCCGCCTACTATTCGATATTGATTTAAAATTATATTGCCTGACGTTGTATCGATTCACCGAAAATACGTGATGAACAATTCGAGAATTAATCGGATATTTCGATAAATCGACATTCGGGTAAAAAATATTTTCAAAAAGAGAGTATAAGGACCCACGAACTATTCGATATTGATTTAAAATAACATTGCCCGACGTTGTATCGATTTATCGAAGATACGTGATGAAATATTCGAGAATTAATCGGATATTTCGATAAATCGACATTCGGAAAAAAAATATTTTCAAAAAAAGAGTATAAGGACCCGCCTACTATTCGATATTGATTTAAAATAACATTGCCTGACGTTATTGTATCGATATATCCAAAATACGTGATGAAAAGTTCGAGAATTAATCGGATATTTCGAAAAATCGACATTCGGGTAAAAAATATTTTCAAAAAAAGAGTATAAGGACCCGCCTACTATTCGATATTGATTTAAAATTACATTGCCCGACGCTGTATCGATTCATCGAAAATACGTGATACACAATTCGAGAATTAATCGGATAATTCGATAAATCGACATTCGGGAAAAAAATATTTTCAAAAAAAGAGTATAAGGACCCACGAACTATTCGATGTTGATTTAAAATAACATTGCCCGACGTTGTATCGATTTATCGAAGATACGTGATGAACAATTCGAGAATTAATCGGATATTTCGATAAATCGACATTCGGGAAAAAAATATTTTCAAGAAAAAAATATAAGGACCCGCAAACTTTTCGATATTGATTTAAAATTACATTGCCTGACGTTATTGTATCGATATATCCAAAATACGTGATGAAAAATTCGAGAATTAATCGGATATTTCGAAAAATCGACATTCGGGTAAAAAATATTTTCAAAAAAAGAGTATAAGGACCCGCCTACTATTCGATATTGATTTAAAATACATTGCCCGACGCTGTATCGATTCATCGAAAATACGTGATACACAATTCGAGAATTAATCGGATAATTCGATAAATCGACATTCGGGAAAGAAATATTTTCAAAAAAAGAGTAAAAGGACCCGCGAACTATTCGATATTGATTTAAAATTACATTGCCTGACGTTTTAGTATCGATTCACCAAATTACGTGATAAACAATTCAAGAATTAATCGGATATTTCGAGAAATCGACATTCGGGTAAAAAATATTTTCAAAAAAAGAAAAGACCCGCGAACTATTCGATATTGATTTAAAATTACATTGAACGAGGTTATTGTATCGATTTATCCAAAATACGTGACAAACAATTCGAGAATTGATCGGATATTTTGAAGAATCGACCTTCGGGTGAAAAATATTTTCAAAAAAAAAATATAAGGACACGCGAACTTTTCGATATTGATTCAAAATCACATTGCCCGACCTAATTGTATCGATTTATCCAGAATACGTGATAAACAATTCGATAATTAATCGGATATTTCGAAAAATCGACATTCGGGTACAAAATATTTTCAAAAAAAGAGAGGACCCGCGAACCATTCGATATTGATTTAAAATTACATTGCCCGACGTTATTGTATCGATTCATCCAAAAAACGTGATAAACCATTCGAGAATTGATCGAATATTTTGAAGAATCGACATTCGGGTAAAAAATATTTTCAAAAAAAGGGTTTAAGGACCCGCGAACTATTCGATATTGATTTAAAATTATATTGCCCGACGTTGTATCGATTTACCGAAAATACGTGATTGACGTTATTGTATCGATATATCCAAAATACGTGATGAAAAATTCGAGAATTAATCGGATATTTCGAAAAATCGACATTCGGGTAAAAAATATTTTCAAAAAAAGAGTATAAGGACCCGCCTACTATTCGATATTGATTTAAAATTATATTGCCTGACGTTGTATCGATTCACCGAAAATACGTGATGAACAATTCGAGAATTAATCGGATATTTCGATAAATCGACATTCGGGTAAAAAATATTTTCAAAAAAAGAGTATAAGGACCCGCGTACTATTCGATATTGATTCAAAATTATATTGCCCGACGTTGTATCGATTTATCCAAAATACATGATAAACAATTCGAGAATTAATCGGATATTTCGATAAATCGACATTCGGGAAAGAAATATTTTCAGAAAAAGAGTAAAAGGACCCGCGAACTATTCGATATTGATTTGAAATAACATTGCCTGACGTTATAGTATCGATTCACAAGAAACGTGATAAACAATTCGAGAATCAATCGGATATTTCGAAAAATCGACATTCGGGTAAAAATATTTCCAAAAAAAGAGTATAAGGACCCGCCTACTATTCGATATTGATTCAAAATTACATTGCCTGACGCTGTATCGATTCATCGAATATACGTGATACACAATTCGAGAATTAATCGGATAGTTCGATAAATCGACATTCGGGAAAGAAATATTTTCAAAAAAAGAGTAAAAGGACCCGCGAACTATTCGATATTGATTTAAAATTACATTGCCTGACGTTTTAGTATCGATTCACCAAAATACGTGATAAACAATTCGAGAGTTAATCGGATATTTCGAGAAATCGACATTCTGGTAAAAACTATTTTCAAAAAAACAAAAGACCCGCCTACTATTCGATATTGATTCAAAATTACATTGCCTGACGCTGTATCGATTCATCGAATATACGTGATACACAATTCGAGAATTAATCGGATAGTTCGATAAATCGACATTCGGGAAAGAAATATTTTCAAAAAAAGAGTAAAAGGACCCGCGAACTATTCGATATTGATTTGAAATCACATTGCCTGACGTTATAGTATCGATTCACAAGAAACGTGATGAACAATTCGAGAATTAATCGGATATTTCGATAAATCGACATTCGGGAAAGAAATATTTTCAAAAAAAGAGTAAAAGGACCCGCGAACTATTCGATATTGATTTAAAATTACATTGCCTGACGTTTTAGTATCGATTCACCGAAATACGTGATAAACAATTCGAGAATTAATCGGATATTTCGAGAAATCGACATTCGGGTAAAAACTATTTTCAAAAAAACAAAAGACCCGCGAACTATTCGATATTGATTTAAAATTACATTGCCCGACGTTGTATCGTTTCATCGAAGATACGTGATGAACAATTCGAGAATTAATCGGATATTTCGATAAATCGACATTCGGGAAAAAAATATTTTCAAAAAAAGAGTATAAGGACCCACGAACTATTCGATATTGATTCAAAATAACATTGCCCGACGTTGTATCGATTTATCGAAGATACGTGATGAAATATTCGAGAATTAATCGGATATTTCGTTAAATCGACATTCGGGAAAAAGATATTTTCAAAAAAAGAGTATGAGGACCCGCCTACTATTCGATATTGATTTAAAATTACATTGCCTGACGTTATTGTATCGATATATCCAAAATACGTGATGAAAAATTCGAGAATTAATCGGATATTTCGAAAAATCGACATTCGGGTAAAAAATATTTTCAAAAAAAGAGTATAAGGACCCGCCTACTATTCGATATTGATTTAAAATTACATTGCCCGACGCTGTATCGATTCATCGAAAATACGTGATACACAATTCGAGAATTAATCGGATAATTCGATAAATCGACATTCGGGAAAAAAATATTTTCAAAAAAAGAGTATAAGGACCCACGAACTATTCGATGTTGATTTAAAATAACATTGCCCGACGTTGTATCGATTTATCGAAGATACGTGATGAACAATTCGAGAATTAATCGGATATTTCGATAAATCGACATTCGGGAAAAAAATATTTTCAAGAAAAAAATATAAGGACCCGCAAACTTTTCGATATTGATTTAAAATTACATTGCCTGACGTTATTGTATCGATATATCCAAAATACGTGATGAAAAATTCGAGAATTAATCGGATATTTCGAAAAATCGACATTCGGGTAAAAAATATTTTCAAAAAAAGAGTATAAGGACCCGCCTACTATTCGATATTGATTTAAAATACATTGCCCGACGCTGTATCGATTCATCGACGAAAATACGTGATACACAATTCGAGAATTAATCGGATAATTCGATAAATCGACATTCGGGAAAGAAATATTTTCAAAAAAAGAGTAAAAGGACCCGCGAACTATTCGATATTGATTTAAAATTACATTGCCTGACGTTTTAGTATCGATTCACCCAAATACGTGATAAACAATTCGAGAATTAATCGGATATTTCGAGAAATCGACATTCGGGTAAAAAATATTTTCAAAAAAAGAAAAGACCCGCGAACTATTCGATATTGATTTAAAATTACATTGAACGACGTTATTGTATCGATTTATCCAAAATACGTGATAAACAATTCGAGAATTGATCGGATATTTTGAAGAATCGACCTTCGGGTGAAAAATATTTTCAAAAAAAAAATATAAGGACACGCGAACTTTTCGATATTCATTCAAAATCACATTGCCCGACGTAATTGTATCGATTTATCCAGAATACGTGATAAACAATTCGATAATTAATCGGATATTTCGAAAAATCGACATTCGGGTACAAAATATTTTCAAAAAAAGAGAGGACCCGCGAACCATTCGATATTGATTTAAAATTACATTGCCCGACGTTATTGTATCGATTCATCCAAAAAACGTGATAAACCATTCGAGAATTGATCGAATATTTTGAAGAATCGACATTCGGGTAAAAAATATTTTCAAAAAAAGGGTATAAGGACCCGCGAACTATTCGATATTGATTTAAAATTATATTGCCCGACGTTGTATCGATTTACCGAAAATACGTGATTGACGTTATTGTATCGATATATCCAAAATACGTGATGAAAAATTCGAGAATTAATCGGATATTTCGAAAAATCGACATTCGGGTAAAAAATATTTTCAAAAAAAGAGTATAAGGACCCGCCTACTATTCGATATTGATTTAAAATTATATTGCCTGACGTTGTATCGATTCACCGAAAATACGTGATGAACAATTCGAGAATTAATCGGATATTTCGATAAATCGACATTCGGGTAAAAAATATTTTCAAAAAGAGAGTATAAGGACCCACGAACTATTCGATATTGATTTAAAATAACATTGCCCGACGTTGTATCGATTTATCGAAGATACGTGATGAAATATTCGAGAATTAATCGGATATTTCGATAAATCGACATTCGGAAAAAAAATATTTTCAAAAAAAGAGTATAAGGACCCGCCTACTATTCGATATTGATTTAAAATAACATTGCCTGACGTTATTGTATCGATATATCCAAAATACGTGATGAAAAATTCGAGAATTAATCGGATATTTCGAAAAATCGACATTCGGGTAAAAAATATTTTCAAAAAAAGAGTATAAGGACCCGCCTACTATTCGATATTGATTTAAAATTACATTGCCCGACGCTGTATCGATTCATCGAAAATACGTGATACACAATTCGAGAATTAATCGGATAATTCGATAAATCGACATTCGGGAAAAAAATATTTTCAAAAAAAGAGTATAAGGACCCACGAACTATTCGATGTTGATTTAAAATAACATTGCCCGACGTTGTATCGATTTATCGAAGATACGTGATGAACAATTCGAGAATTAATCGGATATTTCGATAAATCGACATTCGGGAAAAAAATATTTTCAAGAAAAAAATATAAGGACCCGCAAACTTTTCGATATTGATTTAAAATTTCATTGCCTGACGTTATTGTATCGATATATCCAAAATACGTGATGAAAAATTCGAGAATTAATCGGATATTTCGAAAAATCGACATTCGGGTAAAAAATATTTTCAAAAAAAGAGTATAAGGACCCGCCTACTATTCGATATTGATTTAAAATACATTGCCCGACGCTGTATCGATTCATCGAAAATACGTGATACACAATTCGAGAATTAATCGGATAATTCGATAAATCGACATTCGGGAAAGAAATATTTTCAAAAAAAGAGTAAAAGGACCCGCGAACTATTCGATATTGATTTAAAATTACATTGCCTGACGTTTTAGTATCGATTCACCAAAATACGTGATAAACAATTCAAGAATTAATCGGATATTTCGAGAAATCGACATTCGGGTAAAAAATATTTTCAAAAAAAGAAAAGACCCGCGAACTATTCGATATTGATTTAAAATTACATTGAACGAGGTTATTGTATCGATTTATCCAAAATACGTGACAAACAATTCGAGAATTGATCGGATATTTTGAAGAATCGACCTTCGGGTGAAAAATATTTTCAAAAAAAAAATATAAGGACACGCGAACTTTTCGATATTGATTCAAAATCACATTGCCCGACCTAATTGTATCGATTTATCCAGAATACGTGATAAACAATTCGATAATTAATCGGATATTTCGAAAAATCGACATTCGGGTACAAAATATTTTCAAAAAAAGAGAGGACCCGCGAACCATTCGATATTGATTTAAAATTACATTGCCCGACGTTATTGTATCGATTCATCCAAAAAACGTGATAAACCATTCGAGAATTGATCGAATATTTTGAAGAATCGACATTCGGGTAAAAAATATTTTCAAAAAAAGGGTATAAGGACCCGCGAACTATTCGATATTGATTTAAAATTATATTGCCCGACGTTGTATCGATTTACCGAAAATACGTGATTGACGTTATTGTATCGATATATCCAAAATACGTAATGAAAAATTCGAGAATTAATCGGATATTTCGAAAAATCGACATTCGGGTAAAAAATATTTTCAAAAAGAGAGTATAAGGACCCGCCTACTATTCGATATTGATTTAAAATTATATTGCCTGACGTTGTATCGATTCACCGAAAATACGTGATGAACAATTCGAGAATTAATCGGATATTTCGATAAATCGACATTCGGGTAAAAAATATTTTCAAAAAAAGAGTATAAGGACCCGCGTACTATTCGATATTGATTTAAAATTATATTGCCCGACGTTGTATCGATTTATCCAAAATACATGATAAACAATTCGAGAATTAATCGGATATTTCGATAAATCGACATTCGGGAAAGAAATATTTTCAAAAAAAGAGTAAAAGGACCCGCGAACTATTCGATATTGATTTGAAATCACATTGCCTGACGTTATAGTATCGATTTACCAAGAAACGTGATGAACAATTCGAGAATCAATCGGATATTTCGAAAAATCGACATTCGGGTAAAAATATTTCCAAAAAAAGAGTATAAGGACCCGCCTACTATTCGATATTCATTCAAAATTACATTGCCTGACGCTGTATCGATTCATCGAAAATACGTGATACACAATTCGAGAATTAATCGGATAGTTCGATAAATCGACATTCGGGAAAGAAATATTTTCAAAAAAAGAGTAAAAGGGCCCGCGAACTATTCGATATTGATTTAAAATTACATTGCCTGACGTTTTAGTATCGATTCACCAAAATACGTGATAAACAATTCGAGAATTAATCGGGTATTTCGAGAAATCGACATTCGGGTAAAAAATATTTTCAAAAAAAGAAAAGACCCGCGAACTATTCGATATTGATTTAAAATTACATTGCCCGACGTTGTATCTATTTATCGAAGATACGTGATGAACAATTCGAGAATTAATCGGATATTTCGATAAATCGACATTCGGGAAAAAAATATTTTCAAAAAAAGAGTATAAGGACCCACGAACTATTCGATATAGATTTAAAATAACATTGCCCGACGTTGTATCGATTTATCGAAGATACGTGATGAACAATTCGAGAATTAATCGGATATTTCGATAAATCGACATTCGGGAAAAAAATATTTTCAAAAAAAGAGTATAAGGACCCGCCTACTATTCGATATTGATTTAAAATTACATTGCCCGACGTTGTATCGATTTACCGAAAATACGTGATGAACAATTCGAGAATTAATCGGATATATCGATAAATCGACATTCGGGTAAAAAATATTTTCAAAAAAAGAGTATAATAACCTGCGTACTATTCGATATTGATTTAAAATTATATTGCCCGACGTTGTATCGATTTATCCAAAATACATGATAAACAATTCGAGAATTAATCGGATATTTCGATAAATCGACATTCGGGTAGAAAATATTTTCAAAAAAAGAGTATAAGAACCCGCGTACTATTCGATATTGATTTAAAATTATATTGCCCGACGTTGTATCGATTTATCCAAAATACATTGCCTGACGTTTTAGTATCGATTCACCAAAATACGTGATAAACAATTCAAGAATTAATCGGATATTTCGAGAAATCGACATTCGGGTGAAAAATATTTTCAAAAAAAGAGTATAAGGACCCGCGAACTATTCGATATTGATTTAAAATTACATTGAACGAGGTTATTGTATCGATTTATCCAAAATACGTGATAAACAATTCGAGAATTGATCGGATATTTTGAAGAATCGACCTTCGGGTGAAAAATATTTTCAAAAAAAGAGTATAAGAACCCGCGTACTATTCGATATTGATTTAAAATTATATTGCCCGACGTTGTATCGATTTATCCAAAATACATGATAAACAATTCGAGAATTAATCGGATATTTCGATAAATCGACATTCGGGAAAGAAATATTTTCAAAAAAAGAGTAAAAGGACCCGCGAACTATTCGATATTGATTTGAAATCACATTGCCTGACGTTATAGTATCGATTTACCAAAATACGTGATGAACAATTCGAGAATCAATCGGATATTTCGAAATATTGACATTCGGGAAAAAAATATTTTCAAAAAAAGAGTATAAGGACCCGCGAACTATTCGATATTGATTTGAAATTTCATTGCCCGACGTTATTGTATCGATTTATCCAAAATACGTGATGAAAAATTCGAGAATTAATCGGATATTTCGAAAAATCGACATTCGGGTAAAAAATATTTTCAAAAAAAGAGTATAAGGACCCGCGTACTATTCGATATTGATTTAAAATTATATTGCCCGACGTTGTATCGATTTATCCAAAATACGTGATGAAAAATTCGAGAATTAATCGGATATTTCGAAAAATCGACATTCGGGTGAAAAATATTTTCAAAAAAAGAGTATAAGGACCCGCCTACTATTCGATATTGATTCAAAATTATATGCCGGACGTTGTATCGATTTACCGAAAATACGTGATAAACAATTCGAGAATTAATCGGATATTTCGATAAATCGACATTCGGGAAAGAAATATTTTCAGAAAAAGAGTAAAAGGACCCGCGAACTATTCGATATTGATTTGAAATCACATTGCCTGACGTTATAGTATCGATTTACCAAGAAACGTGATAAACAATTCGAGAATCAATCGGATATTTCGAAAAATCGACATTCGGGTAAAAATATTTCCAAAAAAAGAGTATAAGGACCCGCCTACTATTCGATATTGATTCAAAATTACATTGCCTGACGCTGTATCGATTCATCGAATATACGTGATACACAATTCGAGAATTAATCGGATAGTTCGAAAAATCGACATTCGGGAAAGAAATATTTTCAAAAAAAGAGTAAAAGGACCCGCGAACTATTCGATATTGATTTAAAATTACATTGCCTGACGTTTTAGTATCGATTCACCAAAATACGTGATAAACAATTCGAGAATTAATCGGATATTTCGAGAAAACGACATTCGGGTAAAACTATTTTCAAAAAAACAAAAGACCCGCGAACTATTCGATATTGATTTAAAATTACATTGCCCGACGTTGTATCGATTTATCGAAGATACGTGATGAACAATTCGAGAATTAATCGGATATTTCGATGAATCGACATTCGGGAAACAAATATTTTCAAAAAAAGAGTATAAGGACCCGCGAACTATTCGATATTGATTTGAAATTTCATTGCCCGACGTTTTAGTATCGATTCACCAAAATACGTGATAAACAATTCGAGAATTAATCGGATATTTCGAGAAATCGACATTCGGGTAAAAAATATTTTCAAAAAAAGAAAAGACCCGCGAACTATTCGATATTGATTTAAAATTACATTGCCCGACGTTGTATCGATTTATCGAAGATACGTGATGAACAATTCGAGAATTAATCGGATATTTCGATAAATCGACATTCGGGAAAAAAATATTTTCAAAAAAAGAGTATAAGGACCAACGAACTATTCGATATTGATTTAAAATAACATTGCCCGACGTTGTATCGATTTATCGAAGATACGTGATGAAATATTCGAAAATTAATCGGATATTTCGATAAATCGACATTCGGGAAAAAAATATTTTCAAAAAAAGAGTATAAGGACCCGCCTACTATTCGATATTGATTTAAAATAACATTGCCCGACGTTGTATCGATTTATCGAAGATACGTGATGAAAAATTCGAGAATTAATCGGATATTTCGAAAAATCGACATTCGGGTAAAAAATATTTTCAAAAAAAGTGTATAAGGACCCGCCTACTATTCGATATTGATTTAAAATTACATTGCCCGACGCTGTATCGATTCATCCAAAATACGTGATACACAATTCGAGAATTAATCGGATAATTCGATAAATCGACATTCGGGAAAAAAATATTTTCAAAAAAAGAGTATAAGGACCCACGAACTATTCGATGTTGATTTAAAATAACATTGCCCGACGTTGTATCGATTTATCGAAGATACGTGATGAACAATTCGAGAATTAATCGGATATTTCGATAAATCGACATTCGGGAAAAAAATATTTTCAAGAAAAAAATATAAGGACCCGCAAACTTTTCGATATTGATTTAAAATTACATTGCCTGACGTTATTGTATCGATATATCCAAAATACGTGATGAAAAATTCGAGAATTAATCGGATATTTCGAAAAATCGACATTCGGGTAAAAAATATTTTCAAAAAAAGAGTATAAGGACCCGCCTACTATTAGATATTGATTTAAAATACATTGCCCGACGCTGTATCGATTCATCGAAAATACGTGATACACAATTCGAGAATTAATCGGATAATTCGATAAATCGACATTCGGGAAAGAAATATTTTCAAAAAAAGAGTAAAAGGACCCGCGAACTATTCGATATTGATTTAAAATCACATTGCCTGACGTTTTAGTATCGATTCACCAAAATACGTGATAAACAATTCGAGAATTAATCGGATATTTCGAGAAATCGACATTCGGGTAAAAAATATTTTCAAAAAAAGAAAAGACCCGCGAACTATTCGATATTGATTTAAAATTACATTGAACGACGTTATTGTATCGATTTATCCAAAATACGTGATAAACAATTCGAGAATTGATCGGATATTTTGAAGAATCGACATTCGGGTACAAAATATTTTCAAAAGAAGAGAGGACCCGCGAACCATTCGATATTGATTTAAAATTACATTGCCCGACGTTATTGTATCGATTCATCCAAAAAACGTGATAAACCATTCGAGAATTGATCGAATATTTTGAAGAATCGACATTCGGGTAAAAAATATTTTCAAAAAAAGGGTATAAGAACCCGCGAACTATTCGATATTGATTTAAAATTATATTGCCCGACGTTGTATCGATTTACCGAAAATACGTGATTGACGTTATTGTATCGATATATCCAAAATAAGTGATGAAATACTCGAGAATTAATCGTATATTTCGAAAAATCGACATTCGGGTAAAAAATATTTTCAAAAAAAGAGTATAAGGACCCGCCTACTATTAGATATTGATTTAAAATTATATTGCCTGACGTTGTATCGATTCACCGAAAATACGTGATGAACAATTCGAGAATTAATCGGATATTTCGATAAATCGACATTCGGGTAAAAAATATTTTCAAAAAAAGAGTATAAGGACCCACGAACTATTCGATATTGATTTAAAATAACATTGCCCGACGTTGTATCGATTTATCGAAGATACGTGATGAAATATTCGAGAATTAATCGGATATTTCGATAAATCGACATTCGGGAAAAAAATATTTTCAAAAAAAGAGTAAAAGGACCCGCGAACTATTCGATATTGATTTGAAATCACATTGCCTGACGTTATGGTATCGATTTACCAAGAAACGTGATGAACAATTCGAGAATCAATCGGATATTTCGAAAAATCGACATTCGGGTAAAAATATTTCCAAAAAAAGAGTATAAGGACCCGCCTACTATTCGATATTCATTCAAAATTACATTGCCTGACGCTGTATCGATTCATCGAAAATACGTGATACACAATTCGAGAATTAATCGGATAGTTCGTTAAATCGACATTCGGGAAAGAAATATTTTCAAAAAAAGAGTAAAAGGACCCGCGAACTATTCGATATTGATTTAAAATTACATTGCCTGACGTTTTAGTATCGACAAAATACGTGATAAACAATTCGAGAATTAATCGGATATTTCGAGAAATCGACATTCGGGTAAAAAATATTTTCAAAAAAAGAAAAGACCCGCGAACTATTCGATATTGATTTAAAATTACATTGCCCGACGTTGTATCTATTTATCGAAGATACGTGATGAACAATTCGAGAATTAATCGGATATTTCGATAAATCGACATTCGGGAAAAAAATATTTTCAAAAAAAGAGTATAAGGACCCACGAACTATTCGATATTGATTTAAAATAACATTGCCCGACGTTGTATCGATTTATCGCAGATACGTGATGAACAATTCGAGAATTAATCGGATATTTCGATAAATCGACATTCGGGAAAAGAATATTTTCAAAAAAAGAGTATAAGGACCCGCCTACTATTCGATATTGATTTAAAATTACATTGCCCGACGTTGTATCGATTTACCGAAAATACGTGATGAACAATTCGAGAATTAATCGGATATATCGATAAATCGACATTCGGGTGAAAAATATTTTCAAAAAAAGAGTATAAGAACCCGCATACTATTCGATATTGATTTAAAATTATATTGCCCGACGTTGTATCGATTTATCCAAAATACATGATAAACAATTCGAGAATTAATCGGATATTTCGATAAATCGACATTCGGGTAAAAAATATTTTCAAAAAAAGAGTATAAGAACCCGCGTACTATTCGATATTGATTTTAAATTATATTGCCCGACGTTGTATCGATTTATCCAAAATACATGATAAACAATTCGAGAATTAATCGGATATTTCGATAAATCGACATTCGGGAAAGAAATATTTTCAAAAAAAGAGTAAAAGGACCCGCGAACTATTCGATATTGATTTGAAATCACATTGCTTGACGTTATAGTATCGATTTACCAAAATACGTGATGAACAATTCGAGAATCAATCGGATATTTCGAAAAATTGACATTCGGGAAAAAAATATTTTCAAAAAAAGAGTATAAGGACCCGCGAACTATTCGATATTGATTTGAAATTTCATTGCCCGACGTTATTGTATCGATTTATCCAAAATACGTGATGAAAAATTCGAGAATTAATCGGATATTTCGAAAAATCGACATTCGGGTAAAAAATATTTTCAAAAAAAGAGTATAAGGACCCGCCTACTATTCGATATTGATTCAAAATTATATTGCCCGACGTTGTATCGATTTACCGAGAATACGTGATGAACAATTCGAGAATTAATCGGATATATCGATAAATCGACATTCGGGTAAAAAATATTTCCAAAAAAAGAGTATAAGAACCCGCGTACTATTCGATATTGATTTAAAATTACATTGCCTGACGTTATTGTATCGATATATCCAAAATACGTGATGAAAAATTCGAGAATTAATCGGATATTTCGAAAAATCGACATTCGGGTAAAAAATATTTTCAAAAAAAGTGTATAAGGACCCGCCTACTATTCGATATTGATTTAAAATTACATTGCCCGACGCTGTATCGATTCATCCAAAATACGTGATACACAATTCGAGAATTAATCGGATAATTCGATAAATCGACATTCGGGAAAAAAATATTTTCAAAAAAAGAGTATAAGGACCCACGAACTATTCGATGTTGATTTAAAATAACATTGCCCGACGTTGTATCGATTTATCGAAGATACGTGATGAACAATTCGAGAATTAATCGGATATTTCGATAAATCGACATTCGGGAAAAAAATATTTTCAAGAAAAAAATATAAGGACCCGCAAACTTTTCGATATTGATTTAAAATTACATTGCCTGACGTTATTGTATCGATATATCCAAAATACGTGATGAAAAATTCGAGAATTAATCGGATATTTCGAAAAATCGACATTCGGGTAAAAAATATTTTCAAAAAAAGAGTATAAGGACCCGCCTACTATTAGATATTGATTTAAAATACATTGCCCGACGCTGTATCGATTCATCGAAAATACGTGATACACAATTCGAGAATTAATCGGATAATTCGATAAATCGACATTCGGGAAAGAAATATTTTCAAAAAAAGAGTAAAAGGACCCGCGAACTATTCGATATTGATTTAAAATTACATTGCCTGACGTTTTAGTATCGACAAAATACGTGATAAACAATTCGAGAATTAATCGGATATTTCGAGAAATCGACATTCGGGTAAAAAATATTTTCAAAAAAAGAAAAGACCCGCGAACTATTCGATATTGATTTAAAATTACATTGCCCGACGTTGTATCTATTTATCGAAGATACGTGATGAACAATTCGAGAATTAATCGGATATTTCGATAAATCGACATTCGGGAAAAGAATATTTTCAAAAAAAGAGTATAAGGACCCGCCTACTATTCGATATTGATTTAAAATACATTGCCCGACGCTGTATCGATTCATCGAAAATACGTGATACACAATTCGAGAATTAATCGGATAATTCGATAAATCGACATTCGGGAAAGAAATATTTTCAAAAAAAGAGTAAAAGGACCCGCGAACTATTCGATATTGATTTAAAATTACATTGCCTGACGTTTTAGTATCGACAAAATACGTGATAAACAATTCGAGAATTAATCGGATATTTCGAGAAATCGACATTCGGGTAAAAAATATTTTCAAAAAAAGAAAAGACCCGCGAACTATTCGATATTGATTTAAAATTACATTGCCCGACGTTGTATCTATTTATCGAAGATACGTGATGAACAATTCGAGAATTAATCGGATATTTCGATAAATCGACATTCGGGAAAAGAATATTTTCAAAAAAAGAGTATAAGGACCCGCCTACTATTCGATATTGATTTAAAATTACATTGCCCGACGTTGTATCGATTTACCGAAAATACGTGATGAACAATTCGAGAATTAATCGGATATATCGATAAATCGACATTCGGGTGAAAAATATTTTCAAAAAAAGAGTATAAGAACCCGCATACTATTCGATATTGATTTAAAATTATATTGCCCGACGTTGTATCGATTTATCCAAAATACATGATAAACAATTCGAGAATTAATCGGATATTTCGATAAATCGACATTCGGGTAAAAAATATTTTCAAAAAAAGAGTATAAGAACCCGCGTACTATTCGATATTGATTTTAAATTATATTGCCCGACGTTGTATCGATTTATCCAAAATACATGATAAACAATTCGAGAATTAATCGGATATTTCGATAAATCGACATTCGGGAAAGAAATATTTTCAAAAAAAGAGTAAAAGGACCCGCGAACTATTCGATATTGATTTGAAATCACATTGCCTGACGTTATAGTATCGATTTACCAAAATACGTGATGAACAATTCGAGAATCAATCGGATATTTCGAAAAATTGACATTCGGGAAAAAAATATTTTCAAAAAAAGAGTATAAGGACCCGCGAACTATTCGATATTGATTTGAAATTTCATTGCCCGACGTTATTGTATCGATTTATCCAAAATACGTGATGAAAAATTCGAGAATTAATCGGATATTTCGAAAAATCGACATTCGGGTAAAAAATATTTTCAAAAAAAGAGTATAAGGACCCGCCTACTATTCGATATTGATTCAAAATTATATTGCCCGACGTTGTATCGATTTACCGAGAATACGTGATGAACAATTCGAGAATTAATCGGATATATCGATAAATCGACATTCGGGTAAAAAATATTTCCAAAAAAAGAGTATAAGAACCCGCGTACTATTCGATATTGATTTAAAATTATATTGCCCGACGTTGTATCGATTTATCCAAAATACGTGATGAAAAATTCGAGAATTAATCGGATATTTCGAAAAATCGACATTCGGGTAAAAAATATTTTCAAAAAAAGAGTATAAGGACCCGCCTACTATTCGATATTGATTCAAAATTATATGCCGGACGTTGTATCGATTTACCGAAAATACGTGATGAACAATTCGAGAATTAATCGGATATATCGATAAATCGACATTCGGGTAAAAAATATTTTCAAAAAAAGAGTATAAGGACCCGCGTACTATTCGATATTGATTTAAAATTATATTGCCCGACGTTGTATCGATTTATCCAAAATACATGATAAACAATTCGAGAATCAATCGGATATTTCGATAAATCGACATTCGGGAAAGAAATATTTTCAAAAAAAGAGTAAAAGGACCCGCGAACTATTCGATATTGATTTAAAATTACATTGCCTGACGTTTTAGTATCGATTCACCAAAATACGTGATAAACAATTCGAGAATTAATCGGATATTTCGAGAAATCGACATTCGGGTAAAAACTATTTTCAAAAAAACAAAAGACCCGCGAACTATTCGATATTGATTTAAAATTACATTGCCCGACGTTGTATCGATTTATCGAAGATACGTGATGAACAATTCGAGAATTAATCGGATATTTCGATAAATCGACATTCGGGAAAAAAATATTTTCAAAAAAAGAGTATAAGAACCCGCGTACTATTCGATATTGATTTAAAATTATATTGCCCGACGTTGTATCGATTTATCCAAAATACATGATAACAAATTCGAGAATTAATCGGATATTTCGATAAATCGACATTCGGGAAAGAAATATTTTCAAAAAAAGAGTAAAAGGACCCGCGAACTATTCGATATTGATTTGAAATCACATTGCCTGACGTTATAGTATCGATTTACCAAAAAACGTGATGAACAATTCGAGAATCAATCGGATATTTCGAAAAATTGACATTCGGGAAAAAAATATTTTCAAAAAAAGAGTATAAGGACCCGCGAACTATTCGATATTGATTTGAAATTTCATTGCCCGACGTTATTGTATCGATTTATCCAAAATACGTGATGAAAAATTCGAGAATTAATCGGATATTTCGAAAAATCGACATTCGGGTAAAAAATATTTTCAAAAAACGAGTATAAGGACCCGCGTACTATTCGATATTGATTTAAAATTATATTGCCCGACGTTGTATCGATTTATCCAAAATACATGATAAACAATTCGAGAATAAATCGGATATTTCGATAAATCGACATTCGGGAAAGAAATATTTTCAAAAAAAGAGTAAAAGGACCCGCGAACTATTCGATATTGATTTAAAATTACATTGCCTGACGTTTTAGTATCGATTCACCGAAATACGTGATAAACAATTCGAGAATTAATCGGATATTTCGAGAAATCGACATTCGGGTAAAAACTATTTTCAAAAAAACAAAAGACCCGCGAACTATTCGATATTGATTTAAAATTACATTGCCCGACGTTGTATCGATTCATCGAAGATACGTGATGAACAATTCGAGAATTAATCGGATATTTCGATAAATCGACATTCGGGAAAAAAATATTTTCAAAAAAAGAGTATAAGGACCCACGAACTATTCGATATTGATTTAAAATAACATTGCCCGACGTTGTATCGATTTATCGAAGATACGTGATGAACAATTCGAGAATTAATCGGATATTTCGATAAATCGACATTCGGGAAAAAAATATTTTCAAAAAAAGAGTATAAGGACCCGCCTACTATTCGATATTGATTTAAAATTATATTGCCCGACGTTGTATCGATTTACCGAAAATACGTGATGAACAATTCGAGAATTAATCGGATATATCGATAAATCGACATTCGGGTAAAAAATATTTTCAAAAAAAGAGTATAAGAACCCGCGTACTATTCGATATTGATTTAAAATTATATTGCCCGACGTTGTATCGATTTATCCAAAATACATGATAAACAATTCGAGAATTAATCGGATATTTCGATAAATCGACATTCGGGAAAGAAATATTTTCAAAAAAAGAGTAAAAGGACCCGCGAACTATTCGATATTGATTTGAAATCACATTGCCTGACGTTATAGTATCGATTTACCAAAATACGTGATGAACAATTCGAGAATTAATCGGATATATCGATAAATCGACATTCGGGAAAAAATATTTTCAAAAAAAGAGTATAAGGACCCGCGTACTATTCGATATTGATTTAAAATTATATTGCCCGACGTTGTATCGATTTATCCAAAATACATGATAAACAATTCGAGAATTAATCGGATATTTCGATAAATCGACATTCGGGAAAGAAATATTTTCAAAAAAAGAGTAAAAGGACCCGCGAACTATTCGATATTGATTTAAAATTACATTGCCTGACGTTTTAGTATCGATTCACCAAAATACGTGATAAACAATTCGAGAATTAATCGGATATTTCGAGAAATCGACATTCGGGTAAAAACTATTTTCAAAAAAACAAAAGACCCGCGAACTATTCGATATTGATTTAAAATTACATTGCCCGACGTTGTAACGATTTATCGAAGATACGTGATGAACAATTCGAGAATTAATCGGATATTTCGATAAATCGACATTCGGGAAAAAAATATTTTCAAAAAAAGAGTATAAGAACCCGCGTACTATTCGATATTGATTTAAAATTATATTGCCCGACGTTGTATCGATTTAACCAAAATACATGATAACAAATTCGAGAATTAATCGGATATTTCGATAAATCGACATTCGGGAAAGAAATATTTTCAAAAAAAGAGTAAAAGGACCTGCGAACTATTCGATATTGATTTGAAATCACATTGCCTGACGTTATAGTATCGATTTACCAAAAAACGTGATGAACAATTCGAGAATCAATCGGATATTTCGAAAAATTGACATTCGGGAAAAAAATATTTTCAAAAAAAGAGTATAAGGACCCGCGAACTATTCGATATTGATTTGAAATTTCATTGCCCGACGTTATTGTATCGATTTATCCAAAATACGTGATGAAAAATTCGAGAATTAATCGGATATTTCGAAAAATCGACATTCGGGTAAAAAATATTTTCAAAAAAAGAGTATAAGGACCCGCCTACTATTCGATATTGATTCAAAATTATATTGCCCGACATTGTATCGATTTACCGAAAATACGTGATGAACAATTCGAGAATTAATCGGATATATCGATAAATCGACATTCGGGTAAAAAATATTTTCAAAAAAAGAGTATAAGGACCCGCGTACTATTCGATATTGAATTAAAATTATATTGCCCGACGTTGTATCGATTTATCCAAAATACATGATAAACAATTCGAGAATAAATCGGATATTTCGATAAATCGACATTCGGGAAAGAAATATTTTCAAAAAAAGAGTAAAAGGACCCGCGAACTATTCGATATTGATTTAAAATTACATTGCCTGACGTTTTAGTATCGATTCACCGAAATACGTGATAAACAATTCGAGAATTAATCGGATATTTCGAGAAATCGACATTCGGGTAAAAACTATTTTCAAAAAAACAAAAGACCCGCGAACTATTCGATATAGATTTAAAATTACATTGCCCGACGTTGTATCGATTCATCGAAGATACGTGATGAACAATTCGAGAATTAATCGGATATTTCGATAAATCGACATTCGGGAAAAAAATATTTTCAAAAAAAGAGTATAAGGACCCACGAACTATTCGATATTGATTTAAAATAACATTGCCCGACGTTGTATCGATTTATCGAAGATACGTGATGAACAATTCGAGAATTAATCGGATATTTCGATAAACCGACATTCGGGAAAAAAATATTTTCAAAAAAAGAGTATAAGGACCCGCCTACTATTCGATATTGATTTAAAATTATATTGCCCGACGTTGTATCGATTTACCGAAAATACGTGATGAACAATTCGAGAATTAATCGGATATATCGATAAATCGACATTCGGGTAAAAAATATTTTCAAAAAAAGAGTATAAGAACCCGCGTACTATTCGATATTGATTTAAAATTATATTGCCCGACGTTGTATCGATTTATCCAAAATACGTGATGAACAATTCGAGAATTAATCGGATATTTCGAAAAATCGACATTCGGGTAGAAAATATTTTCAAAAAACGAGTATAAGGACCTGCGTACTATTCGATATTGATTTAAAATTATATTTCCCGACGTTGTATCGATTTATCCAAAATACATGATAAACAATTCGAGAATAAATCGGATATTTCGATAAATCGACATTCGGGAAAGAAATATTTTCAAAAAAACAGTAAAAGGACCCGCGAACTATTCGATATTGATTTAAAATTACATTGCCTGACGTTTTAGTATCGATTCACCGAAATACGTGATAAACAATTCGAGAATTAATCGGATATTTCGAGAAATCGACATTCGGGTAAAAACTATTTTCAAAAAAACAAAAGACCCGCGAACTATTCGATATTGATTTAAAATTACATTGCCCGACGTTGTATCGATTCATCGAAGATACGTGATGAACAATTCGAGAATTAATCGGATATTTCGATATATCGACATTCGGGAAAAAAATATTTTCAAAAAAAGAGTATAAGGACCCACGAACTATTCGATATTGATTTAAAATAACATTGCCCGACGTTGTATCGATTTATCGAAGATACGTGATGAACAATTCGAGAATTAATCGGATATTTCGATAAATCGACATTCGGGAAAGAAATATTTTCAAAAAAAGAGTATAAGGACCCGCGTACTATTCGATATTGATTTAAAATTATATTGCCCGACGTTGTATCGATTTACCGAAAATACGCGATGAACAATTCGAGAATTAATCGGATATATCGATAAATCGACATTCGGGAAAGAAATATTTTCAAAAAAAGAGTATAAGGACCCGCGTACTATTCGACATTGATTTAAAATTATATTGCCCGACGTTGTATCGATTTATCCAAAATACATGATAAACAATTCGAGAATAAATCGGATATTTCGATAAATCGACATTCGGGAAAGAAATATTTTCAAAAAAAGAGTAAAAGGACCCGCGAACTATTCGATATTGATTTAAAATTACATTGCCTGACGTTTTAGTATCGATTCACCGAAATACGTGATAAACAATTCGAGAATTAATCGGATATTTCGAGAAATCGACATTCGGGTAAAAACTATTTTCAAAAAAACAAAAGACCCGCGAACTATTCGATATTGATTTAAAATTACATTGCCCGACGTTGTATCGATTCATCGAAGATACGTGATGAACAATTCGAGAATTAATCGGATATATCGATAAATCGACATTCGGGTAAAAAATATTTTCAAAAAAAGAGTATAAGAACCCGCGTACTATTCGATATTGATTTAAAATTATATTGCCCGACGTTGTATCGATTTATCCAAAATACATGATAAACAATTCGAGAATTAATCGGATATTTCGATAAATCGACATTCGGGAAAAAAATATTTTCAAAAAAAGAGTATAAGGACCCACGAACTATTCGATATTGATTTAAAATAACATTGCCCGACGTTGTATCGATTTATCGAAGATACGTGATGAACAATTCGAGAATTAATCGGATATTTCGATATTCCGATAAATCCAAAATACATGATAAACAATTCGAGAATAAATCGGATATTTCGATAAATCGACATTCGGGAAAGAAATATTTTCAAAAAAAGAGTAAAAGGACCCGCGAACTATTCGATATTGATTTAAAATTACATTGCCTGACGTTTTAGTATCGATTCACCGAAATACGTGATAAACAATTCGAGAATTAATCGGATATTTCGAGAAATCGACATTCGGGTAAAAACTATTTTCAAAAAAACAAAAGACCCGCGAACTATTCGATATTGATTTGAAATTTCATTGCCCGACGTTATTGTATCGATTTATCCAAAATACGTGATGAAAAATTCGAGAATTAATCGGATATTTCGAAAAATCGACATTCGGGTAAAAAATATTTTCAAAAAAAGAGTATAAGGACCCGCCTACTATTCGATATTGATTCAAAATTATATTGCCCGACGTTGTATCGATTTACCGAGAATACGTGATGAACAATTCGAGAATTAATCGGATATATCGATAAATCGACATTCGGGTAAAAAATATTTCCAAAAAAAGAGTATAAGAACCCGCGTACTATTCGATATTGATTTAAAATTATATTGCCCGACGTTGTATCGATTTATCCAAAATACGTGATGAAAAATTCGAGAATTAATCGGATATTTCGAAAAATCGACATTCGGGTAAAAAATATTTTCAAAAAAAGAGTATAAGGACCCGCCTACTATTCGATATTGATTCAAAATTATATGCCGGACGTTGTATCGATTTACCGAAAATACGTGATGAACAATTCGAGAATTAATCGGATATATCGATAAATCGACATTCGGGTAAAAAATATTTTCAAAAAAAGAGTATAAGGACCCGCGTACTATTCGATATTGATTTAAAATTATATTGCCCGACGTTGTATCGATTTATCCAAAATACATGATAAACAATTCGAGAATCAATCGGATATTTCGATAAATCGACATTCGGGAAAGAAATATTTTCAAAAAAAGAGTAAAAGGACCCGCGAACTATTCGATATTGATTTAAAATTACATTGCCTGACGTTTTAGTATCGATTCACCAAAATACGTGATAAACAATTCGAGAATTAATCGGATATTTCGAGAAATCGACATTCGGGTAAAAACTATTTTCAAAAAAACAAAAGACCCGCGAACTATTCGATATTGATTTAAAATTACATTGCCCGACGTTGTATCGATTTATCGAAGATACGTGATGAACAATTCGAGAATTAATCGGATATTTCGATAAATCGACATTCGGGAAAAAAATATTTTCAAAAAAAGAGTATAAGAACCCGCGTACTATTCGATATTGATTTAAAATTATATTGCCCGACGTTGTATCGATTTATCCAAAATACATGATAACAAATTCGAGAATTAATCGGATATTTCGATAAATCGACATTCGGGAAAGAAATATTTTCAAAAAAAGAGTAAAAGGACCCGCGAACTATTCGATATTGATTTGAAATCACATTGCCTGACGTTATAGTATCGATTTACCAAAAAACGTGATGAACAATTCGAGAATCAATCGGATATTTCGAAAAATTGACATTCGGGAAAAAAATATTTTCAAAAAAAGAGTATAAGGACCCGCGAACTATTCGATATTGATTTGAAATTTCATTGCCCGACGTTATTGTATCGATTTATCCAAAATACGTGATGAAAAATTCGAGAATTAATCGGATATTTCGAAAAATCGACATTCGGGTAAAAAATATTTTCAAAAAACGAGTATAAGGACCCGCGTACTATTCGATATTGATTTAAAATTATATTGCCCGACGTTGTATCGATTTATCCAAAATACATGATAAACAATTCGAGAATAAATCGGATATTTCGATAAATCGACATTCGGGAAAGAAATATTTTCAAAAAAAGAGTAAAAGGACCCGCGAACTATTCGATATTGATTTAAAATTACATTGCCTGACGTTTTAGTATCGATTCACCGAAATACGTGATAAACAATTCGAGAATTAATCGGATATTTCGAGAAATCGACATTCGGGTAAAAACTATTTTCAAAAAAACAAAAGACCCGCGAACTATTCGATATTGATTTAAAATTACATTGCCCGACGTTGTATCGATTCATCGAAGATACGTGATGAACAATTCGAGAATTAATCGGATATTTCGATAAATCGACATTCGGGAAAAAAATATTTTCAAAAAAAGAGTATAAGGACCCACGAACTATTCGATATTGATTTAAAATAACATTGCCCGACGTTGTATCGATTTATCGAAGATACGTGATGAACAATTCGAGAATTAATCGGATATTTCGATAAATCGACATTCGGGAAAAAAATATTTTCAAAAAAAGAGTATAAGGACCCGCCTACTATTCGATATTGATTTAAAATTATATTGCCCGACGTTGTATCGATTTACCGAAAATACGTGATGAACAATTCGAGAATTAATCGGATATATCTATAAATCGACATTCGGGTAAAAAATATTTTCAAAAAAAGAGTATAAGAACCCGCGTACTATTCGATATTGATTTAAAATTATATTGCCCGACGTTGTATCGATTTATCCAAAATACATGATAAACAATTCGAGAATTAATCGGATATTCCGATAAATCGACATTCGGGAAAGAAATATTTTCAAAAAAAGAGTAAAAGGACCCGCGAACTATTCGATATTGATTTGAAATCACATTGCCTGACGTTATAGTATCGATTTACCAAAATACGTGATGAACAATTCGAGAATTAATCGGATATATCGATAAATCGACATTCGGGAAAAAATATTTTCAAAAAAAGAGTATAAGGACCCGCGTACTATTCGATATTGATTTAAAATTATATTGCCCGACGTTGTATCGATTTATCCAAAATACATGATAAACAATTCGAGAATTAATCGGATATTTCGATAAATCGACATTCGGGAAAGAAATATTTTCAAAAAAAGAGTAAAAGGACCCGCGAACTATTCGATATTGATTTAAAATTACATTGCCTGACGTTTTAGTATCGATTCACCCAAATACGTGATAAACAATTCGAGAATTAATCGGATATTTCGAGAAATCGACATTCGGGTAAAAACTATTTTCAAAAAAACAAAAGACCCGCGAACTATTCGATATTGATTTAAAATTACATTGCCCGACGTTGTAACGATTTATCGAAGATACGTGATGAACAATTCGAGAATTAATCGGATATTTCGATAAATCGACATTCGGGAAAAAAATATTTTCAAAAAAAGAGTATAAGAACCCGCGTACTATTCGATATTGATTTAAAATTATATTGCCCGACGTTGTATCGATTTAACCAAAATACATGATAACAAATTCGAGAATTAATCGGATATTTCGATAAATCGACATTCGGGAAAGAAATATTTTCAAAAAAAGAGTAAAAGGACCTGCGAACTATTCGATATTGATTTGAAATCACATTGCCTGACGTTATAGTATCGATTTACCAAAAAACGTGATGAACAATTCGAGAATCAATCGGATATTTCGAAAAATTGACATTCGGGAAAAAAATATTTTCAAAAAAAGAGTATAAGGACCCGCGAACTATTCGATATTGATTTGAAATTTCATTGCCCGACGTTATTGTATCGATTTATCCAAAATACGTGATGAAAAATTCGAGAATTAATCGGATATTTCGAAAAATCGACATTCGGGTAAAAAATATTTTCAAAAAAAGAGTATAAGGACCCGCCTACTATTCGATATTGATTCAAAATTATATTGCCCGACATTGTATCGATTTACCGAAAATACGTGATGAACAATTCGAGAATTAATCGGATATATCGATAAATCGACATTCGGGTAAAAAATATTTTCAAAAAAAGAGTATAAGGACCCGCGTACTATTCGATATTGAATTAAAATTATATTGCCCGACGTTGTATCGATTTATCCAAAATACATGATAAACAATTCGAGAATAAATCGGATATTTCGATAAATCGACATTCGGGAAAGAAATATTTTCAAAAAAAGAGTAAAAGGACCCGCGAACTATTCGATATTGATTTAAAATTACATTGCCTGACGTTTTAGTATCGATTCACCGAAATACGTGATAAACAATTCGAGAATTAATCGGATATTTCGAGAAATCGACATTCGGGTAAAAACTATTTTCAAAAAAACAAAAGACCCGCGAACTATTCGATATAGATTTAAAATTACATTGCCCGACGTTGTATCGATTCATCGAAGATACGTGATGAACAATTCGAGAATTAATCGGATATTTCGATAAATCGACATTCGGGAAAAAAATATTTTCAAAAAAAGAGTATAAGGACCCACGAACTATTCGATATTGATTTAAAATAACATTGCCCGACGTTGTATCGATTTATCGAAGATACGTGATGAACAATTCGAGAATTAATCGGATATTTCGATAAACCGACATTCGGGAAAAAAATATTTTCAAAAAAAGAGTATAAGGACCCGCCTATTATTCGATATTGATTTAAAATTATATTGCCCGACGTTGTATCGATTTACCGAAAATACGTGATGAACAATTCGAGAATTAATCGGATATATCGATAAATCGACATTCGGGTAAAAAATATTTTCAAAAAAAGAGTATAAGAACCCGCGTACTATTCGATATTGATTTAAAATTATATTGCCCGACGTTGTATCGATTTATCCAAAATACGTGATGAACAATTCGAGAATTAATCGGATATTTCGAAAAATCGACATTCGGGTAGAAAATATTTTCAAAAAACGAGTATAAGGACCTGCGTACTATTCGATATTGATTTAAAATTATATTTCCCGACGTTGTATCGATTTATCCAAAATACATGATAAACAATTCGAGAATAAATCGGATATTTCGATAAATCGACATTCGGGAAAGAAATATTTTCAAAAAAACAGTAAAAGGACCCGCGAACTATTCGATATTGATTTAAAATTACATTGCCTGACGTTTTAGTATCGATTCACCGAAATACGTGATAAACAATTCGAGAATTAATCGGATATTTCGAGAAATCGACATTCGGGTAAAAACTATTTTCAAAAAAACAAAAGACCCGCGAACTATTCGATATTGATTTAAAATTACATTGCCCGACGTTGTATCGATTCATCGAAGATACGTGATGAACAATTCGAGAATTAATCGGATATTTCGATATATCGACATTCGGGAAAAAAATATTTTCAAAAAAAGAGTATAAGGACCCACGAACTATTCGATATTGATTTAAAATAACATTGCCCGACGTTGTATCGATTTATCGAAGATACGTGATGAACAATTCGAGAATTAATCGGATATTTCGATAAATCGACATTCGGGAAAAAAATATTTTCAAAAAAAGAGTATAAGGACCCGCCTACTATTCGATATTGATTTAAAATTATATTGCCCGACGTTGTATCGATTTACCGAAAATACGCGATGAACAATTCGAGAATTAATCGGATATATCGATAAATCGACATTCGGGAAAGAAATATTTTCAAAAAAAGAGTATAAGGACCCGCGTACTATTCGACATTGATTTAAAATTATATTGCCCGACGTTGTATCGATTTATCCAAAATACATGATAAACAATTCGAGAATAAATCGGATATTTCGATAAATCGACATTCGGGAAAGAAATATTTTCAAAAAAAGAGTAAAAGGACCCGCGAACTATTCGATATTGATTTAAAATTACATTGCCTGACGTTTTAGTATCGATTCACCGAAATACGTGATAAACAATTCGAGAATTAATCGGATATTTCGAGAAATCGACATTCGGGTAAAAACTATTTTCAAAAAAACAAAAGACCCGCGAACTATTCGATATTGATTTAAAATTACATTGCCCGACGTTGTATCGATTCATCGAAGATACGTGATGAACAATTCGAGAATTAATCGGATATATCGATAAATCGACATTCGGGTAAAAAATATTTTCAAAAAAAGAGTATAAGAACCCGCGTACTATTCGATATTGATTTAAAATTATATTGCCCGACGTTGTATCGATTTATCCAAAATACATGATAAACAATTCGAGAATTAATCGGATATTTCGATAAATCGACATTCGGGAAAAAAATATTTTCAAAAAAAGAGTATAAGGACCCACGAACTATTCGATATTGATTTAAAATAACATTGCCCGACGTTGTATCGATTTATCGAAGATACGTGATGAACAATTCGAGAATTAATCGGATATTTCGATATTCCGATAAATCCAAAATACATGATAAACAATTCGAGAATAAATCGGATATTTCGATAAATCGACATTCGGGAAAGAAATATTTTCAAAAAAAGAGTAAAAGGACCCGCGAACTATTCGATATTGATTTAAAATTACATTGCCTGACGTTTTAGTATCGATTCACCGAAATACGTGATAAACAATTCGAGAATTAATCGGATATTTCGAGAAATCGACATTCGGGTAAAAACTATTTTCAAAAAAACAAAAGACCCGCGAACTATTCGATATTGATTTAAAATTACATTGCCCGACGTTGTATCGATTCATCGAAGATACGTGATGAACAATTCGAGAATTAATCGGATATATCGATAAATCGACATTCGGGTAAAAAATATTTTCAAAAAAAGAGTATAAGAACCCGCGTACTATTCGATATTGATTTAAAATTATATTGCCCGACGTTGTATCGATTTATCCAAAATACATGATAAACAATTCGAGAATTAATCGGATATTTCGATAAATCGACATTCGGGAAAGAAATATTTTCAAAAAAAGAGTAAAAGGACCCGCGAACTATTCGATATTGATTTGAAATCACATTGCCTGACGTTATAGTATCGATTTACCAAAATACGTGATGAACAATTCGAGAATTAATCGGATATATCGATAAATCGACATTCGGGTATAAAATATTTTCAAAAAAAGAGTATAAGGACCCGCGTACTATTCGATATTGATTTAAAATTATATTGCCCGACGTTGTATCGATTTATCCAAAATACATGATGAACAATTCGAGAATTAATCGGATATTTCGATAAATCGACATTCGGGAAAGAAATATTTTCAAAAAAAGAGTAAAAGGACCCGCGAACTATTCGATATTGATTTAAAATTACATTGCCTGACGTTTTAGTATCGATTCACCAAAATACGTGATAAACAATTCGAGAATTAATCGGATATTTCGAGAAATCGACATTCGGGTAAAAACTATTTTCAAAAAAACAAAAGACCCGCGAACTATTCGATATTGATTTAAAATTACATTGCCCGACGTTGTATCGATTTATCGAAGATACGTGATGAACAATTCGAGAATTAATCGGATATTTCGATAAATCGACATTCGGGAAAAAAATATTTTCAAAAAAAGAGTATGAGGACCCACGAACTATTCGATATTGATTTAAAATAACATTGCCCGACGTTGTATCGATTTATCGAAGATACGTGATGAACAATTCGAGAATTAATCGGATATTTCGATAAATCGACATTCGGGAAGAAAATATTTTCAAAAAAAGAGTATAAGGACCCGCCTACTATTCGATATTGATTTAAAATTATATTGCCAGACCTTATAGTATCGATTTACCAAAAAACGTGATGAACAATTCGAGAATCAATCGGATATTTCGAGAAATTGACATTCGGGAAAAAAATATTTTCAAAAAAAGAGTATAAGGACCCGCGAACTATTCGATATTGATTTGAAATTTCATTGCCCGACGTTATTGTATCGATTTATCCAAAATACGTGATGAAAAATTCGAGAATTAATCGGATATTTCGAAAAATCGACATTCGGGTAAAAAATATTTTCAAAAAAAGAGTATAAGGACCCGCCTACTATTCGATATTGATTCAAAATTATATTGCCCGACGTTGTATCGATTTACCGAAAATACGTGATGAACAATTCGAGAATTAATCGGATATATCGATAAATCGACATTCGGGTAAAAAATATTTTCAAAAGAAGAGTATAAGGACCCGCGTACTATTCGATATTGATTTAAAATTATATTGCCCGACGTTGTATCGATTTATCCAAAATACATGATAAACAATTCGAGAATAAATCGGATATTTCGATAAATCGACATTCGGGAAAGAAATATTTTCAAAAAAAGAGTAAAAGGACCCGCGAACATTCGATATTGATTTAAAATTACATTGCCTGACGTTTTAGTATCGATTCACCGAAATACGTGATAAACAATTCGAGAATTAATCGGATATTTCGAGAAATCGACATTCGGGTTAAAACTATTTTCAAAAAAACAAAAGACCCGCGAACTATTCGATATTGATTTAAAATTACATTGCCCGACGTTGTATCGATTCATCGAAGATACGTGATGAACAATTCGAGAATTAATCGGATATTTCGATAAATCGACATTCGGGAAAAAAATATTTTCAAAAAAAGAGTATGAGGACCCACGAACTATTCGATATTGATTTAAAATAACATTGCCCGACGTTGTATCGATTTATCGAAGATACGTGATGAACAATTCGAGAATTAATCGGATATTTCGATAAATCGACATTCGGGAAGAAAATATTTTCAAAAAAAGAGTATAAGGACCCGCCTACTATTCGATATTGATTTAAAATTATATTGCCCGACGTTGTATCGATTTACCGAAAATACGTGATGAACAATTCGAGAATTAATCGGATATATCGATAAATCGACATTCGGGTAAAAAATATTTTCAAAAAAAGAGTATAAGGACCCGCCTACTATTCGATATTGATTCAAAATTATATTGCCCGACGTTGTATCGATTTACCGAAAATACGTGATGAACAATTCGAGAATTAATCGGATATATCGATAAATCGACATTCGGGTGAAAAATATTTTCAAAAAAAGAGTATAAGGACCCGCGAACTATTCGATATTGATTTGAAATTTCATTGCCCGACGTTATTGTATCGATTTATCCAAAATACGTGATGAAAAATTCGAGAATTAATCGGATATTTCGAAAAATCGACATTCGGGTAAAAAATATTTTCAAAAAAAGAGTATAAGGACCCGCCTACTATTCGACATTGATTGAAAATTATATTGCCCGACGTTGTATCGATTTACCGAAAATACGTGATGAACAATTTGAGAATTAATCGGATATATCGATAAATCGACATTCGGGTGAAAAATATTTTCAAAAAAAGAGTATAAGGACCCGCGTACTATTCGATATTGATTTAAAATTATATTGCCCGACGTTGTATCGATTTATCCAAAATACATGATAAACAATTCGAGAATTAATCGGATATTTCGATAAATCGACATTCGGGAAAGAAATATTTTCAAATAAAGAGTAAAAGGACCCGCGAACTATTCGATATTGATTTGAAATCACATTGCCTGACGTTTTAGTATCGATTCACCGAAATACGTGATAAACAATTCGAGAATTAATCGGATATTTCGAGAAATCGACATTCGGGTAAAAACTATTTTCAAAAAAACAAAAGACCCGCGAACTATTCGATATTGATTTAAAATTACATTGCCCGACGTTGTATCGATTCATCGAAGATACGTGATGAACAATTCGAGAATTAATCAAATATTTCGAAAAATTGACATTCGGGAAAAAAATATTTTCAAAAAAAGAGTATAAGGACCCGCGAACTATTCGATATTGATTTGAAATTTCATTGCCCGACGTTATTGTATCGATTTATCCAAAATACGTGATGAAAAATTCGAGAATTAATCGGATATTTCGAAAAATCGACATTCGGGTAAAAAATATTTTCAAAAAAAGAGTATAAGGACCCGCCTACTATTCGATATTGATTCAAAATTATATTGCCCGACGTTGTATCGATTTACCGTAAATACGTGATGAACAATTCGAGAATTAATCGGATATATCGATAAATCGACATTCGGGTAAAAAATATTTTCAAAAAAAGAGTATAAGAACCCGCGTACTATTCGATATTGATTTAAAATTATATTGCCCGACGTTGTATCGATTTATCCAAAATACGTGATGAACAATTCGAGAATTAATCGGATATTTCGAAAAATCGACATTCGGGTGAAAAATATTTTCAAAAAAAGAGTATAAGGACCCGCGTACTATTCGATATTGATTTAGAATTATATTGCCCGACGTTGTATCGATTTATCCAAAATATATGATAAACAATTCGAGAATTAATCGGATATTTCGATAAATCGACATTCGGGAAAGAAATATTTTCAAAAAAAGAGTAAAAGGACCCGCGAACTATTCGATATTGATTTGAAATCACATTGCCTGACGTTATAGTATCGATTTACCAAAATAAGTGATAAACAATTCGAGAATTAATCGGATATTTCGAGAAATCGACATTCGGGTAACAAATATTTTCAAAAAAACAAAAGACCCGCGAACTATTCGATATTGATTTAAAATTACATTGCCCGACGCTGTATCGATTCATCGAAAATACGTGATACACAATTCGAGAATTAATCGGATAATTCGATAAATCGACATTCGGGAAAGAAATATTTTCAAAAAAAGAGTAAAAGGACCCGCGAACTATTCGATATTGATTTAAAATTACATTGCCTGACGTTTTAGTATCGATTCACCATAATACGTGATAAACAATTCGAGAATTGATCGGATATTTCGGGAAATCGACATTCGGGTAAAAAATATTTTCAAAAAAACAAAAGACCCGCGAACTATTCGATATTGATTTAAAATTACATTGCCCGACGTTGTATCTATTTATCGAAGATACGTGATGAACAATTCGAGAATTAATCGGATATTTCGATAAATCGACATTCGGGAAAAAAATATTTTCAAAAAACGAGTATAAGGACCCGCGAACTATTCGATATTGTTTTGAAATTTCATTGCCCGACGTTTTAGTATCGATTCACCAAAATACGTGATAAACAATTCGAGAATTAATCGGATATTTCGAGAAATCGACATTCGGGTAAAAAATATTTTCAAAAAAAGAAAGGACCCGCGAACTATTCGATATTGATTTAAAATTACATTGCCCGACGTTGTATCGATTTATCGAAGATACGTGATGAACAATTCGAGAATTAATCGGATATTTCGATAAATCGACATTCGGGAAAAAAATATTTTCGAAAAAAGAGTATAAGGACCCACGAACTATTCGATATTGATTTAAAATAACATTGCCCGACGTTGTATCGATTTATCGAAGATACGTGATGAACAATTCGAGAATTGATCGGATATTTCGATAAATCGACATTCGGGAAAGAAATATTTTCAAAAAAAGAGTATAAGGACCCGCCTACTATTCGATATTGATTTAAAATTATATTGCCCGACGTTGTATCGATTTACCGAAAAAACGTGATGAACAATTCGAGAATTAATCGGATATATCGATAAATCGACATTCGGGTAAAAAATATTTTCAAAAAAAGAGTATAAGGACCCGCGTACTATTCGATATTGATTTAAAATTATATTGCCCGACGTTGTATCGATTTATCCAAAATACATGATAAACAATTCGAGAATCAATCGGATATTTCGATAAATCGACATCCGGGAAAGAAATATTTTCAAAAAAAGAGTAAAAGGACCCGCGAACTATTCGATATTGATTTGAAATCACATTGCCTGACGTTATAGTATCGATTTACCAAAATACGTGATGAACAATTCGAGAATCAATCAGATATTTCGAAAAATTGACATTCGGGAAAAAAATATTTTCAAAAAAAGGGTATAAGGACCCGCGAACTATTCGATATTGATTTGAAATTTCATTGCCCGACGTAATTGTATCGTTTTATCTAAAATACGTGATAAACAATTCGAAAATTGATCGGATATTTTGAAGAATCGACATTCGGGTAAAAAATATCTCCAAGAAAAGAATATAAGGACCCGCAAACTTTCCGATATTGATTTAAAATTACATTGCCTGACGTTATTGTATCGATATATCCAAAATACGTGATGAAAAATTCGAGAATTAATCGGATATTTCGAAAAATCGACATTCGGGTAAAAAATATTTTCAAGAAAAAAATATAAGGACCCGCAAACTTTTCGATATTGATTTGAAATCACATTGCCTGACGTTATAGTATCGATTTATCAAAAAACGTGATGAACTATTCGAGAATCAATCGGATATTTCGAAAAATCGACATTCGGGTAAAAAATATTTTCAAAAAAAGGGTATGAGGACCCGCGAACTATTCGAAATTGATTCAAAATCACATTGCCTGACGTTATTGTATCGATTTATCCAGAATACGTGATGAACAATTCGAGAATCAATCGGATATTTCGAAAAATCGACATTCGGGTAAAAAATATTTTCAAAAAAAGAGTATAAGGACCCGCCTACTATTCGATATTGATTTAAAATTACATTGCCCGACGCTGTATCGATTCATCGAAAATACGTGATACACAATTCGAGAATTAATCGGATAATTCGATAAATCGACATTCGGGAAAGAAATATTTTCAAAAAAAAAGTAAAAGGACCCGCGAACTATTCGATATTGATTTAAAATTACATTGCCTGACGTTTTAGTATCGATTCAATAAAATACGTGATAAACAATTCGAGAATTAATCGGATATTTCGAGAAATCGACATTCGGGTAAAAAATATTTTCAAAAAAAGAAAAGACCCGCGAACTATTCGATGTTGATTTAAAATTACATTGAACGACGTTATTGTATCGATTTATCCAAAATACGTGATAAACAATTCGATAATTAATCGGATATTTCGAAAAATCGACATTCGGGTACAAAATATTTTCAAAAAAAGAGAGGACCCGCGAACCATTCGATATTATTTAAAATTACATTGTCCGACGTTATTGTATCGATTCATCCAAAAAACGTGATAAACAATTCGAGAATTGATCGAATATTTTGAAGAATCGACATTCGGGTAAAAAATATTTTCAAAAAAAGAGTGAAAGGACCCGCGAACTATTCGATATTGATTTGAAATTACATTGCCTGACGTTTTAGTATCGATTCACCAAAATACGTGATAAACAATTCGAGAATAGTCGGATATTTCGAGAAATCGACATTCGGGTAAAAAATATTTTCAAAAAAAGAGTATAAGGACCCGCGAACTATTCGATATTGATTTGAAATTTCATTGCCCGACGTTATTGTATCGATTTATCCAAAATACGTGATAAACAATCCGAAAATTGATCGGATATTTTGAAGAATCGACATTCGGGTAAAAAATATTTTCAAGAAAAAAATATAAGGACCCGCAAACTTTTCGATATTGATTTAAAATTACATTGCCTGACGTTATTGTATCGATATATCCAAAATACGTGATGAAAAATTCGAGAATTAATCGGATATTTCGAAAAATCGACATTCGGGTAAAAAATATTTTAAAAAAAAGAGTATAAGGACCCGCCTACCATTCGATATTGATTTAAAATTACATTGCCCGACGCTGTATCGATTCATCGAAAATACGTGATACACAATTCGAGAATTGATCGGATAATTCGATAAATCGACATTCGGGAAAGAAATATTTTCAAAAAAAGAGTAAAAGGACCCGCGAACTATTCGATATTGATTTAAAATTACATTGCCTGACGTTTTAGTATCGATTCACCAAAATACGTGATAAACAATTCGAGAATTAATCGGATATTTCGAGAAATCGACATTCGGGTAAAAACTATTTTCAAAAAAACAAAAGACCCGCGAACTATTCGATATTGATTTAAAATTACATTGCCCGACGTTGTATCGATTTATCGAAGATACGTGATGAACAATTCGAGAATTAATCGGATATTTCGATAAATCGACATTCGGGAAAAAAATATTTTCAAAAAAAGAGTATAAGAACCCGCGTACTATTCGATATTGATTTAAAATTATATTGCCCGACGTTGTATCGATTTAACCAAAATACATGATAACAAATTCGAGAATCAATCGGATATTTCGATAAATCGACATTCGGGAAAGAAATATTTTCAAAAAAAGAGTAAAAGGACCTGCGAACTATTCGATATTGATTTGAAATCACATTGCCTGACGTTATAGTATCGATTTACCAAAAAACGTGATGAACAATTCGAGAATCAATCGGATATTTCGAAAAATTGACATTCGGGAAAAAAATATTTTCAAAAAAAGAGTATAAGGACCCGCGAACTATTCGATATTGATTTGAAATTTCATTGCCCGACGTTATTGTATCGATTTATCCAAAATACGTGATGAAAAATTCGAGAATTAATCGGATATTTCGAAAAATCGACATTCGGGTAAAAAATATTTTCAAAAAAAGAGTATAAGGACCCGCCTACTATTCGATATTGATTCAAAATTATATTGCTCGACATTGTATCGATTTACCGAAAATACGTGATGAACAATTCGAGAATTAATCGGATATATCGAAAAATCGACATTCGGGTAAAAAATATTTTCAAAAAAAGAGTATAAGGACCCGCCTACTATTCGATATTGATTTAAAATTACATTGCCCGACGCTGTATCGATTCATCGAAAATACGTGATACACAATTCGAGAATTAATCGGATAATTCGATAAATCGACATTCGGGAAAGAAATATTTTCAAAAAAAAAGTAAAAGGACCCGCGAACTATTCGATATTGATTTAAAATTACATTGCCTGACGTTTTAGTATCGATTCAATAAAATACGTGATAAACAATTCGAGAATTAATCGGATATTTCGAGAAATCGACATTCGGGTAAAAAATATTTTCAAAAGAAGAAAAGACCCGCGAACTATTCGATATTGATTTAAAATTACATTGAACGACGTTATTGTATCGATTTATCCAAAATACGTGATAAACAATTCGATAATTAATCGGATATTTCGAAAAATCGACATTCGGGTACAAAATATTTTCAAAAAAAGAGAGGACCCGCGAACCATTCGATATTATTTAAAATTACATTGCCCGACGTTATTGTATCGATTCATCCAAAAAACGTGATAAACAATTCGAGAATTGATCGAATATTTTGAAGAATCGACATTCGGGTAAAAAATATTTTCAAAAAAAGGGTATAAGGGACCGCGAACTATTCGAAATTGATTTAAAATTATATTGCCCGACGTTGTATCGATTTACCGAAAATACGTGATTGACGTTATTGTATCGATATATCCAAAATACGTGATGAAAAATTCGAGAATTAATCGGATATTTCGAAAAATCGACATTCGGGTAAGAAATATTTTCAAAAAAAGAGTATAAGGACCCGCCTACTATTCGATATTGATTTAAAATTATATTGCCCGACGTTGTATCGGTATACCGAAAATACGTGATGAACAATTCGAGAATTAATCGGATATTTCGACGATAAATCGACATTCGGGTAAAAAATAATTTCAAAAAAAGAGTATAAGGACCCGCGTACTATTCGATATTGATTTGAAATTATATTGCCCGACGTTGTATCGATTTATCCAAAATACATGATAAACAATTCGAGAATTAATCGGATATTTCGATAAATCGACATTCGGGAAAGAAATATTCTCAAAAAAAGAGTAAAAAAACCCGCGAACTATTCGATATTGATTTGAAATCACATTGCCTGACATTATAGTATCGATTTACCAAAAAACGTGATGAACAATTCGAGAATCAATCAGATATTTCGAAAAATCGACATTCGGGTAAAAAATATTTTCAAAAAAAGAGTATAAGGACCCGCCTACTATTCGATATTGATTTAAAATTACATTGCCCGACGCTGTATCGATTCATCGAAAATACGTGATACACAATTCGAGAATAAATCGGATAATTCGATAAATCGGCATTCGGGAAAGAAATATTTTCAAAAAAGGAGTAACAGGACCCGCGAACTATTCGATATTGATTTAAAATTACATTGCCTGACGTTTTAGTATCGATTCACCAAAATACGTGATAAACAATTCGAGAATAGTCGGATATTTCGAGAAATCGACATTCGGGTAAAAAATATTTTCAAAAAAAGAGTATAAGGACCCGCGAACTATTCGATATTGATTTGAAATTACATTGCCCGACGTTATTGTATCGATTCATCCAAAATACGTGATAAACAATTCGAGAATTAATCGGATATTTCGAGAAATCGACATTCGGGTAAAAAATATTTTCAAAAAAAGAGTATAAGGACCCGCGTACTATTCGATATCGATTTAAAATTATATTGCCCGACGTTGTATCGATTTATCCAAAATACATGATAAACAATTCGAGAATTAAACGGATATTTCGATAAATCGACATTCGGGAAAGAAATATTTTCAAAAAAAGAGTGAAAGGACCCGCGAACTATTCGATATTGATTTGAAATTACATTGCCTGACGTTTTAGTATCGATTCACCAAAATACGTGATAAACAATTCGAGAATAGTCGGATATTTCGAGAAATCGACATTCGGGTAAAAAATATTTTCAAAAAAAGAGTATAAGGACCCGCGAACTATTCGATATTGATTTGAAATTTCATTGCCCGACGTTATTGTATCGATTTATCCAAAATACGTGATAAACAATTCGAAAATTGATCGGATATTTTGAAGAATCGACATTCGGGTAAAAAATATTTTCAAGAAAAAAATATAAGGACCCGCAAACTTTTCGATATTGATTTAAAATTACATTGCCTGACGTTATTGTATCGATATATCCAAAATACGTGATGAAAAATTCGAGAATTAATCGGATATTTCGAAAAATCGACATTCGGGTAAAAAATATTTTAAAAAAAAGAGTATAAGGACCCGCCTACCATTCGATATTGATTTAAAATTACATTGCCCGACGCTGTATCGATTCATCGAAAATACGTGATACACAATTCGAGAATTGATCGGATAATTCGATAAATCGACATTCGGGAAAGAAATATTTTCAAAAAAAGAGTAAAAGGACCCGCGAACTATTCGATATTGATTTAAAATTACATTGCCTGACGTTTTAGTATCGATTCACCAAAATACGTGATAAACAATTCGAGAATTAATCGGATATTTCGAGAAATCGACATTCGGGTAAAAACTATTTTCAAAAAAACAAAAGACCCGCGAACTATTCGATATTGATTTAAAATTACATTGCCCGACGTTGTATCGATTTATCGAAGATACGTGATGAACAATTCGAGAATTAATCGGATATTTCGATAAATCGACATTCGGGAAAAAAATATTTTCAAAAAAAGAGTATAAGAACCCGCGTACTATTCGATATTGATTTAAAATTATATTGCCCGACGTTGTATCGATTTAACCAAAATACATGATAACAAATTCGAGAATTAATCGGATATTTCGATAAATCGACATTCGGGAAAGAAATATTTTCAAAAAAAAAACAAAAGACCCGCGAACTATTCGATATTGATTTAAAATTACATTGCCCGACGTTGTATCGATTCATCGAAGATACGTGATGAACAATTCGAGAATTAATCGGATATTTCGATAAATCGACATTCGGGAAAAAAATATTTTCAAAAAAAGAGTATAAGGACCCACGAACTATTCGATATTGATTTAAATTAACATTGCCCGACGTTGTATCGATTTATCGAAGATACGTGATGAACAATTCGAGAATTAATCGGATATTTCGATAAACCGACATTCGGGAAAAAAATATTTTCAAAAAAAGAGTATAAGGACCCGCCTACTATTCGATATTGATTTAAAATTATATTGCCCGACGTTGTATCGATTTACCGAAAATACGTGATGAACAATTCGAGAATTAATCGGATATATCGATAAATCGACATTCGGGTAAAAAATATTTTCAAAAAAAGAGTATAAGGACCCGCGTACTATTCGATATTGAATTAAAATTATATTGCCCGACGTTGTATCGATTTATCCAAAATACATGATAAACAATTCGAGAATAAATCGGATATTTCGATAAATCGACATTCGGGAAAGAAATATTTTCAAAAAAAGAGTAAAAGGACCCGCGAACTATTCGATATTGATTTAAAATTACATTGCCTGACGTTTTAGTATCGATTCACCGAAATACGTGATAAACAATTCGAGAATTAATCGGATATTTCGAGAAATCGACATTCGGGTAAAAACTATTTTCAAAAAAACAAAAGACCCGCGAACTATTCGATATTGATTTAAAATTACATTGCCCGACGTTGTATCGATTCATCGAAGATACGTGATGAACAATTCGAGAATTAATCGGATATTTCGATAAATCGACATTCGGGAAAAAAATATTTTCAAAAAAAGAGTATAAGGACCCACGAACTATTCGATATTGATTTAAATTAACATTGCCCGACGTTGTATCGATTTATCGAAGATACGTGATGAACAATTCGAGAATTAATCGGATATTTCGATAAACCGACATTCGGGAAAAAAATATTTTCAAAAAAAGAGTATAAGGACCCGCCTACTATTCGATATTGATTTAAAATTATATTGCCCGACGTTGTATCGATTTACCGAAAATACGTGATGAACAATTCGAGAATTAATCGGATATATCGATAAATCGACATTCGGGTAAAAAATATTTTCAAAAAAAGAGTATAAGAACCCGCGTACTATTCGATATTGATTTAAAATTATATTGCCCGACGTTGTATCGATTTATCCAAAATACGTGATGAACAATTCGAGAATTAATCGGATATTTCGAAAAATCGACATTCGGGTAGAAAATATTTTCAAACAACGAGTATAAGGACCTGCGTACTATTCGATATTGATTTAAAATTATATTTCCCGACGTTGTATCGATTTATCCAAAATACATGATAAACAATTCGAGAATAAATCGGATATTTCGATAAATCGACATTCGGGAAAGAAATATTCTCAAAAAAACAGTAAAAGGACCCGCGAACTATTCGATATTGATTTAAAATTACATTGCCTGACGTTTTAGTATCGATTCACCGAAATACGTGATAAACAATTCGAGAATTAATCGGATATTTCGAGAAATCGACATTCGGGTAAAAACTATTTTCAAAAAAACAAAAGACCCGCGAACTATTCGATATTGATTTAAAATTACATTGCCCGACGTTGTATCGATTCATCGAAGATACGTGATGAACAATTCGAGAATTAATCGGATATTTCGATATATCGACATTCGGGAAAAAAATATTTTCAAAAAAAGAGTATAAGGACCCACGAACTATTCGATATTGATTTAAAATAACATTGCCCGACGTTGTATCGATTTATCGAAGATACGTGATGAACAATTCGAGAATTAATCGGATATTTCGATAAATCGACATTCGGGAAAAAAATATTTTCAAAAAAAGAGTATAAGGACCCGCCTACTATTCGATATTGATATAAAATTATATTGCCCGACGTTGTATCGATTTACCGAAAATACGTGATGAACAATTCGAGAATTAATCGGATATATCGATAAATCGACATTCGGGAAAGAAATATTTTCAAAAAAAGAGTATAAGGACCCGCGTACTATTCGATATTGATTTAAAATTATATTGCCCGACGTTGTATCGATTTATCCAAAATACATGATAAACAATTCGAGAATAAATCGGATATTTCGATAAATCGACATTCGGGAAAGAAATATTTTCAAAAAAAGAGTAAAAGGACCCGCGAACTATTCGATATTGATTTAAAATTACATTGCCTGACGTTTTAGTATCGATTCACCGAAATACGTGATAAACAATTCGAGAATTAATCGGATATTTCGAGAAATCGACATTCGGGTAAAAACTATTTTCAAAAAAACAAAAGACCCGCGAACTATTCGATATTGATTTAAAATTACATTGCCCGACGTTGTATCGATTCATCGAAGATACGTGATGAACAATTCGAGAATTAATCGGATATATCGATAAATCGACATTCGGGTAAAAAATATTTTCAAAAAAAGAGTATAAGAACCCGCGTACTATTCGATATTGATTTAAAATTATATTGCCCGACGTTGTATCGATTTATCCAAAATACATGATAAACAATTCGAGAATTAATCGGATATTTCGATAAATCGACATTCGGGAAAAAAATATTTTCAAAAAAAGAGTATAAGGACCCACGAACTATTCGATATTGATTTAAAATAACATTGCCCGACGTTGTATCGATTTATCGAAGATACGTGATGAACAATTCGAGAATTAATCGGATATTTCGATATTTCGATAAATCCAAAATACATGATAAACCATTCGAGAATAAATCGGATATTTCGATAAATCGACATTCGGGAAAGAAATATTTTCAAAAAAAGAGTAAAAGGACCCGCGAACTATTCGATATTGATTTAAAATTACATTGCCTGACGTTTTAGTATCGATTCACCGAAATACGTGATAAACAATTCGAGAATTTATCGGATATTTCGAGAAATCGACATTCGGGTAAAAACTATTTTCAAAAAAACAAAAGACCCGCGAACTATTCGATATTGATTTAAAATTACATTGCCCGACGTTGTATCGATTCATCGAAGATACGTGATGAACAATTCGAGAATTAATCGGATATATCGATAAATCGACATTCGGGTAAAAAATATTTTCAAAAAAAGAGTATAAGAACCCGCGTACTATTCGATATTGATTTAAAATTATATTGCCCGACGTTGTATCGATTTATCCAAAATACATGATAAACAATTCGAGAATTAATCGGATATTTCGATAAATCGACATTCGGGAAAGAAATATTTTCAAAAAAAGAGTAAAAGGACCCGCGAACTATTCGATATTGATTTGAAATCACATTGCCTGACGTTATAGTATCGATTTACCAAAATACGTGATGAACAATTCGAGAATTAATCGGATATATCGATAAATCGACATTCGGGTAAAAAATATTTTCAAAAAAAGAGTATAAGGACCCGCGTACTATTCGATATTGATTTAAAATTATATTGCCCGACGTTGTATCGATTTATCCAAAATACATGATGAACAATTCGAGAATTAATCGGATATTTCGATAAATCGACATTCGGGAAAGAAATATTTTCAAAAAAAGAGTAAAAGGACCCGCGAACTATTCGATATTGATTTAAAATTACATTGCCTGACGTTTTAGTATCGATTCACCAAAATACGTGATAAACAATTCGAGAATTAATCGGATATTTCGAGAAATCGACATTCGGGTAAAAACTATTTTCAAAAAAACAAAAGACCCGCGAACTATTCGATATTGATTTAAAATTACATTGCCCGACGTTGTATCGATTTATCGAAGATACGTGATGAACAATTCGAGAATTAATCGGATATTTCGATAAATCGACATTCGGGAAAAAAATATTTTCAAAAAAAGAGTATGAGGACCCACGAACTATTCGATATTGATTTAAAATAACATTGCCCGACGTTGTATCGATATATCGAAGATACGTGATGAACAATTCGAGAATTAATCGGATATTTCGATAAATCGACATTCGGGAAGAAAATATTTTCAAAAAAAGAGTATAAGGACCCGCCTACTATTCGATATTGATTTAAAATTATATTGCCAGACGTTATAGTATCGATTTACCAAAAAACGTGATGAACAATTCGAGAATCAATCGGATATTTCGAGAAATTGACATTCGGGAAAAAAATATTTTCAAAAAAAGAGTATAAGGACCCGCGAACTATTCGATATTGATTTGAAATTTCATTGCCCGACGTTATTGTATCGATTTATCCAAAATACGTGATGAAAAATTCGAGAATTAATCGGATATTTCGAAAAATCGACATTCGGGTAAAAAATATTTTCGAAAAAAGAGTATAAGGACCCGCCTACTATTCGATATTGATTCAAAATTATATTGCCCGACGTTGTATCGATTTACCGAAAATACGTGATGAACAATTCGAGAATTAATCGGATATATCGATAAATCGACATTCGGGTAAAAAATATTTTCAAAAGAAGAGTATAAGGACCCGCGTACTATTCGATATTGATTTAAAATTATATTGCCCGACGTTGTATCGATTTATCCAAAATACATGATAAACAATTCGAGAATAAATCGGATATTTCGATAAATCGACATTCGGGAAAGAAATATTTTCAAAAAAAGAGTAAAAGGACCCGCGAACTATTCGATATTGATTTAAAATTACATTGCCTGACGTTTTAGTATCGATTCACCGAAATACGTGATAAACAATTCGAGAATTAATCGGATATTTCGAGAAATCGACATTCGGGTAAAAACTATTTTCAAAAAAACAAAAGACCCGCGAACTATTCGATATTGATTTAAAATTACATTGCCCGACGTTGTATCGATTCATCGAAGATACGTGATGAACAATTCGAGAATTAATCGGATATTTCGATAAATCGACATTCGGGAAAAAAATATTTTCAAAAAAAGAGTATGAGGACCCACGAACTATTCGATATTGATTTAAAATAACATTGCCCGACGTTGTATCGATTTATCGAAGATACGTGATGAACAATTCGAGAATTAATCGGATATTTCGATAAATCGACATTCGGGAAGAAAATATTTTCAAAAAAAGAGTATAAGGACCCGCCTACTATTCGATATTGATTTAAAATTATATTGCCCGACGTTGTATCGATTTACCGAAAATACGTGATGAACAATTCGAGAATTAATCGGATATATCGATAAATCGACATTCGGGTAAAAAATATTTTCAAAAAAAGAGTATAAGGACCCGCCTACTATTCGATATTGATTCAAAATTATATTGCCCGACGTTGTATCGATTTACCGAAAATACGTGATGAACAATTCGAGAATTAATCGGATATATCGATAAATCGACATTCGGGTGAAAAATATTTTCAAAAAAAGAGTATAAGGACCCGCGAACTATTCGATATTGATTTGAAATTTCATTGCCCGACGTTATTGTATCGATTTATCCAAAATACGTGATGAAAAATTCGAGAATTAATCGGATATTTCGAAAAATCGACATTCGGGTAAAAAATATTTTCAAAAAAAGAGTATAAGGACCCGCCTACTATTCGACATTGATTGAAAATTATATTGCCCGACGTTGTATCGATTTACCGAAAATACGTGATGAACAATTTGAGAATTAATCGGATATATCGATAAATCGACATTCAGGTGAAAAATATTTTCAAAAAAAGAGTATAAGGACCCGCGTACTATTCGATATTGATTTAAAATTATATTGCCCGACGTTGTATCGATTTATCCAAAATACATGATAAACAATTCGAGAATTAATCGGATATTTCGATAAATCGACATTCGGGAAAGAAATATTTTCAAATAAAGAGTAAAAGGACCCGCGAACTATTCGATATTGATTTGAAATCACATTGCCTGACGTTTTAGTATCGATTCACCGAAATACGTGATAAACAATTCGAGAATTAATCGGATATTTCGAGAAATCGACATTCGGGTAAAAACTATTTTCAAAAAAACAAAAGACCCGCGAACTATTCGATATTGATTTAAAATTACATTGCCCGACGTTGTATCGATTCATCGAAGATACGTGATGAACAATTCGAGAATTAATCGGATATTTCGAAAAATTGACATCCGGGAAAAAAATATTTTCAAAAAAAGAGTATAAGGACCCGCGAACTATTCGATATTGATTTGAAATTTCATTGCCCGACGTTATTGTATCGATTTATCCAAAATACGTGATGAAAAATTCGAGAATTAATCGGATATTTCGAAAAATCGACATTCGGGTAAAAAATATTTTCAAAAAAAGAGTATAAGGACCCGCCTACTATTCGATATTGATTCAAAATTATATTGCCCGACGTTGTATCGATTTACCGAAAATACGTGATGAACAATTCGAGAATTAATCGGATATATCGATAAATCGACATTCGGGTGAAAAATATTTTCAAAAAAAGAGTATAAGGACCCGCGTACTATTCGATATTGATTTAGAATTATATTGCCCGACGTTGTATCGATTTATCCAAAATACATGATAAACAATTCGAGAATTAATCGGATATTTCGATAAATCGACATTCGGGAAAGAAATATTTTCAAAAAAAGAGTAAAAGGACCCGCGAACTATTCGATATTGATTTGAAATCACATTGCCTGACGTTATAGTATCGATTTACCAAAATAAGTGATAAACAATTCGAGAATTAATCGGATATTTCGAGAAATCGACATTCGGGTAACAAATATTTTCAAAAAAACAAAAGACCCGCGAACTATTCGATATTGATTTAAAATTACATTGCCCGACGCTGTATCGATTCATCGAAAATACGTGATACACAATTCGAGAATTAATCGGATAATTCGATAAATCGACATTCGGGAAAGAAATATTTTCAAAAAAAGAGTAAAAGGACCCGCGAACTATTCGATATTGATTTAAAATTACATTGCCTGACGTTTTAGTATCGATTCACCAAAATACGTGATAAACAATTCGAGAATTGATCGGATATTTCGGGAAATCGACATTCGGGTAAAAAATATTTTCAAAAAAACAAAAGACCCGCGAACTATTCGATATTGATTTAAAATTACATTGCCCGACGTTGTATCTATTTATCGAAGATACGTGATGAACAATTCGAGAATTAATCGGATATTTCGATAAATCGACATTCGGGAAAAAAATATTTTCAAAAAACGAGTATAAGGACCCGCGAACTATTCGATATTGTTTTGAAATTTCATTGCCCGACGTTTTAGTATCGATTCACCAAAATACGTGATAAACAATTCGAGAATTAATCGGATATTTCGAGAAATCGACATTCGGGTAAAAAATATTTTCAAAAAAAGAAAGGACCCGCGAACTATTCGATATTGATTTAAAATTACATTGCCCGACGTTGTATCGATTTATCGAAGATACGTGATGAACAATTCGAGAATTAATCGGATATTTCGATAAATCGACATTCGGGAAAAAAATATTTTCGAAAAAAGAGTATAAGGACCCACGAACTATTCGATATTGATTTAAAATAACATTGCCCGACGTTGTATCGATTTATCGAAGATACGTGATGAACAATTCGAGAATTGATCGGATATTTCGATAAATCGACATTCGGGAAAGAAATATTTTCAAAAAAAGAGTATAAGGACCCGCCTACTATTCGATATTGATTTAAAATTATATTGCCCGACGTTGTATCGATTTACCGAAAAAACGTGATGAACAATTCGAGAATTAATCGGATATATCGATAAAGGGACATTCGGGTGAAGAATATTTTCAAAAAAAGAGTATAAGGACCCGCGTACTATTCGATATTGATTTAAAATTATATTGCCCGACGTTGTATCGATTTATCCAAAATACATGATAAACAATTCGAGAATCAATCGGATATTTCGATAAATCGACATCCGGGAAAGAAATATTTTCAAAAAAAGAGTAAAAGGACCCGCGAACTATTCGATATTGATTTGAAATCACATTGCCTGACGTTATAGTATCGATTTACCAAAATACGTGATGAACAATTCGAGAATCAATCAGATATTTCGAAAAATTGACATTCGGGAAAAAAATATTTTCAAAAAAAGGGTATAAGGACCCGCGAACTATTCGATATTGATTTGAAATTTCATTGCCCGACGTAATTGTATCGTTTTATCCAAAATACGTGATAAACAATTCGAAAATTGATCGGATATTTTGAAGAATCGACATTCGGGTAAAAAATATCTCCAAGAAAAGAATATAAGGACCCGCAAACTTTCCGATATTGATTTAAAATTACATTGCCTGACGTTATTGTATCGATATATCCAAAATACGTGATGAAAAATTCGAGAATTAATCGGATATTTCGAAAAATCGACATTCGGGTAAAAAATATTTTCAAGAAAAAAATATAAGGACCCGCAAACTTTTCGATATTGATTTGAAATCACATTGCCTGACGTTATAGTATCGATTTATCAAAAAACGTGATGAACAATTCGAGAATCAATCGGATATTTCGAAAAATCGACATTCGGGTAAAAAATATTTTCAAAAAAAGGGTATGAGGACCCGCGAACTATTCGAAATTGATTCAAAATCACATTGCCTGACGTTATTGTATCGATTTATCCAGAATACGTGATGAACAATTCGAGAATCAATCGGATATTTCGAAAAATCGACATTCGGGTAAAAAATATTTTCAAAAAAAGAGTATAAGGACCCGCCTACTATTCGATATTGATTTAAAATTACATTGCCCGACGCTGTATCGATTCATCGAAAATACGTGATACACAATTCGAGAATTAATCGGATAATTCGATAAATCGACATTCGGGAAAGAAATATTTTCAAAAAAAAAGTAAAAGGACCCGCGAACTATTCGATATTGATTTAAAATTACATTGCCTGACGTTTTAGTATCGATTCAATAAAATACGTGATAAACAATTCGAGAATTAATCGGATATTTCGAGAAATCGACATTCGGGTAAAAAATATTTTCAAAAAAAGAAAAGACCCGCGAACTATTCGATATTGATTTAAAATTACATTGAACGACGTTATTGTATCGATTTATCCAAAATACGTGATAAACAATTCGATAATTAATCGGATATTTCGAAAAATCGACATTCGGGTACAAAATATTTTCAAAAAAAGAGAGGACCCGCGAACCATTCGATATTATTTAAAATTACATTGCCCGACGTTATTGTATCGATTCATCCAAAAAACGTGATAAACAATTCGAGAATTGATCGAATATTTTGAAGAATCGACATTCGGGTAAAAAATATTTTCAAAAAAAGGGTATAAGGGACCGCGAACTATTCGAAATTGATTTAAAATTATATTGCCCGACGTTGTATCGATTTACCGAAAATACGTGATTGACGTTATTGTATCGATATATCCAAAATACGTGATGAAAAATTCGAGAATTAATCGGATATTTCGAAAAATCGACATTCGGGTAAGAAATATTTTCAAAAAAAGAGTATAAGGACCCGCCTACTATTCGATATTGATTTAAAATTATATTGCCCGACGTTGTATCGGTATACCGAAAATACGTGATGAACAATTCGAGAATTAATCGGATATTTCGACGATAAATCGACATTCGGGTAAAAAATAATTTCAAAAAAAGAGTATAAGGACCCGCGTACTATTCGATATTGATTTGAAATTATATTGCCCGACGTTGTATCGATTTATCCAAAATACATGATAAACAATTCGAGAATTAATCGGATATTTCGATAAATCGACATTCGGGAAAGAAATATTCTCAAAAAAAGAGTAAAAAAACCCGCGAACTATTCGATATTGATTTGAAATCACATTGCCTGACATTATAGTATCGATTTACCAAAAAACGTGATGAACAATTCGAGAATCAATCAGATATTTCGAAAAATCGACATTCGGGTAAAAAATATTTTCAAAAAAAGAGTATAAGGACCCGCCTACTATTCGATATTGATTTAAAAATACATTGCCCGACGCTGTATCGATTCATCGAAAATACGTGATACACAATTCGAGAATTAATCGGATAATTCGATAAATCGACATTCGGGAAAGAAATATTTTCAAAAAAAGAGTAAAAGGACCCGCGAACTATTCGATATTGATTTAAAATTACATTGCCTGACGTTTTAGTATCGATTCACCAAAATACGTGATAAACAATTCGAGAATTGATCGGATATTTCGGGAAATCGACATTCGGGTAAAAAATATTTTCAAAAAAACAAAAGACCCGCGAACTATTCGATATTGATTTAAAATTACATTGCCCGACGTTGTATCTATTTATCGAAGATACGTGATGAACAATTCGAGAATTAATCGGATATTTCGATAAATCGACATTCGGGAAAAAAATATTTTCAAAAAACGAGTATAAGGACCCGCGAACTATTCGATATTGTTTTGAAATTTCATTGCCCGACGTTTTAGTATCGATTCACCAAAATACGTGATAAACAATTCGAGAATTAATCGGATATTTCGAGAAATCGACATTCGGGTAAAAAATATTTTCAAAAAAAGAAAGGACCCGCGAACTATTCGATATTGATTTAAAATTACATTGCCCGACGTTGTATCGATTTATCGAAGATACGTGATGAACAATTCGAGAATTAATCGGATATTTCGATAAATCGACATTCGGGAAAAAAATATTTTCGAAAAAAGAGTATAAGGACCCACGAACTATTCGATATTGATTTAAAATAACATTGCCCGACGTTGTATCGATTTATCGAAGATACGTGATGAACAATTCGAGAATTGATCGGATATTTCGATAAATCGACATTCGGGAAAGAAATATTTTCAAAAAAAGAGTATAAGGACCCGCCTACTATTCGATATTGATTTAAAATTATATTGCCCGACGTTGTATCGATTTACCGAAAAAACGTGATGAACAATTCGAGAATTAATCGGATATATCGATAAAGGGACATTCGGGTGAAGAATATTTTCAAAAAAAGAGTATAAGGACCCGCGTACTATTCGATATTGATTTAAAATTATATTGCCCGACGTTGTATCGATTTATCCAAAATACATGATAAACAATTCGAGAATCAATCGGATATTTCGATAAATCGACATCCAGGAAAGAAATATTTTCAAAAAAAGAGTAAAAGGACCCGCGAACTATTCGATATTGATTTGAAATCACATTGCCTGACGTTATAGTATCGATTTACCAAAATACGTGATGAACAATTCGAGAATCAATCAGATATTTCGAAAAATTGACATTCGGGAAAAAAATATTTTCAAAAAAAGGGTATAAGGACCCGCGAACTATTCGATATTGATTTGAAATTTCATTGCCCGACGTAATTGTATCGTTTTATCCAAAATACGTGATAAACAATTCGAAAATTGATCGGATATTTTGAAGAATCGACATTCGGGTAAAAAATATCTCCAAGAAAAGAATATAAGGACCCGCAAACTTTCCGATATTGATTTAAAATTACATTGCCTGACGTTATTGTATCGATATATCCAAAATACGTGATGAAAAATTCGAGAATTAATCGGATATTTCGAAAAATCGACATTCGGGTAAAAAATATTTTCAAGAAAAAAATATAAGGACCCGCAAACTTTTCGATATTGATTTGAAATCACATTGCCTGACGTTATAGTATCGATTTATCAAAAAACGTGATGAACAATTCGAGAATCAATCGGATATTTCGAAAAATCGACATTCGGGTAAAAAATATTTTCAAAAAAAGGGTATGAGGACCCGCGAACTATTCGAAATTGATTCAAAATCACATTGCCTGACGTTATTGTATCGATTTATCCAGAATACGTGATGAACAATTCGAGAATCAATCGGATATTTCGAAAAATCGACATTCGGGTAAAAAATATTTTCAAAAAAAGAGTATAAGGACCCGCCTACTATTCGATATTGATTTAAAATTACATTGCCCGACGCTGTATCGATTCATCGAAAATACGTGATACACAATTCGAGAATTAATCGGATAATTCGATAAATCGACATTCGGGAAAGAAATATTTTCAAAAAAAAAGTAAAAGGACCCGCGAACTATTCGATATTGATTTAAAATTACATTGCCTGACGTTTTAGTATCGATTCAATAAAATACGTGATAAACAATTCGAGAATTAATCGGATATTTCGAGAAATCGACATTCGGGTAAAAAATATTTTCAAAAAAAGAAAAGACCCGCGAACTATTCGATATTGATTTAAAATTACATTGAACGACGTTATTGTATCGATTTATCCAAAATACGTGATAAACAATTCGATAATTAATCGGATATTTCGAAAAATCGACATTCGGGTACAAAATATTTTCAAAAAAAGAGAGGACCCGCGAACCATTCGATATTATTTAAAATTACATTGCCCGACGTTATTGTATCGATTCATCCAAAAAACGTGATAAACAATTCGAGAATTGATCGAATATTTTGAAGAATCGACATTCGGGTAAAAAATATTTTCAAAAAAAGGGTATAAGGGACCGCGAACTATTCGAAATTGATTTAAAATTATATTGCCCGACGTTGTATCGATTTACCGAAAATACGTGATTGACGTTATTGTATCGATATATCCAAAATACGTGATGAAAAATTCGAGAATTAATCGGATATTTCGAAAAATCGACATTCGGGTAAGAAATATTTTCAAAAAAAGAGTATAAGGACCCGCCTACTATTCGATATTGATTTAAAATTATATTGCCCGACGTTGTATCGGTATACCGAAAATACGTGATGAACAATTCGAGAATTAATCGGATATTTCGACGATAAATCGACATTCGGGTAAAAAATAATTTCAAAAAAAGAGTATAAGGACCCGCGTACTATTCGATATTGATTTGAAATTATATTGCCCGACGTTGTATCGATTTATCCAAAATACATGATAAACAATTCGAGAATTAATCGGATATTTCGATAAATCGACATTCGGGAAAGAAATATTCTCAAAAAAAGAGTAAAAAAACCCGCGAACTATTCGATATTGATTTGAAATCACATTGCCTGACATTATAGTATCGATTTACCAAAAAACGTGATGAACAATTCGAGAATCAATCAGATATTTCGAAAAATCGACATTCGGGTAAAAAATATTTTCAAAAAAAGAGTATAAGGACCCGCCTACTATTCGATATTGATTTAAAATTACATTGCCCGACGCTGTATCGATTCATCGAAAATACGTGATACACAATTCGAGAATTAATCGGATAATTCGATAAATCGGCATTCGGGAAAGAAATATTTTCAAAAAAGGAGTAACAGGACCCGCGAACTATTCGATATTGATTTAAAATTACATTGCCTGACGTTTTAGTATCGATTCACCAAAATACGTGATAAACAATTCGAGAATAGTCGGATATTTCGAGAAATCGACATTCGGGTAAAAAATATTTTCAAAAAAAGAGTATAAGGACCCGCGAACTATTCGATATTGATTTGAAATTACATTGCCCGACGTTATTGTATCGATTCATCCAAAATACGTGATAAACAATTCGAGAATTAATCGGATATTTCGAGAAATCGACATTCGGGTAAAAAATATTTTCAAAAAAAGAGTATAAGGACCCGCGTACTATTCGATATCGATTTAAAATTATATTGCCCGACGTTGTATCGATTTATCCAAAATACATGATAAACAATTCGAGAATTAAACGGATATTTCGATAAATCGACATTCGGGAAAGAAATATTTTCAAAAAAAGAGTGAAAGGACCCGCGAACTATTCGATATTGATTTGAAATTACATTGCCTGACGTTTTAGTATCGATTCACCAAAATACGTGATAAACAATTCGAGAATAGTCGGATATTCCGAGAAATCGACATTCGGGTAAAAAATATTTTCAAAAAAAGAGTATAAGGACCCGCGAACTATTCGATATTGATTTGAAATTTCATTGCCCGACGTTATTGTATCGATTTATCCAAAATACGTGATAAACAATTCGAAAATTGATCGGATATTTTGAAGAATCGACATTCGGGTAAAAAATATTTTCAAGAAAAAAATATAAGGACCCGCAAACTTTTCGATATTGATTTAAAATTACATTGCCTGACGTTATTGTATCGATATATCCAAAATACGTGATGAAAAATTCGAGAATTAATCGGATATTTCGAAAAATCGACATTCGGGTAAAAAATATTTTAAAAAAAAGAGTATAAGGACCCGCCTACTATTCGATATTGATTTAAAATTACATTGCCCGACGCTGTATCGATTCATCGAAAATACGTGATACACAATTCGAGAATTGATCGGATAATTCGATAAATCGACATTCGGGAAAGAAATATTTTCAAAAAAAGAGCAAAAGGACCCGCGAACTATTCGATATTGATTTAAAATTACATTGCCTGACGTTTTAGTATCGATTCACCGAAATACGTGATAAACAATTCGAGAATTAATCGGATATTTCGAGAAATCGACATTCGGGTAAAAAATATTTTCAAAAAAAGAAAAGACCCGCGAACTATTCGATATTGATTTAAAATTACATTGAACGACGTTATTGTATCGATTTATCCAAAATACGTGATAAACAATTCGAGAATTGATCGGATATTTTGAAGAATCGACCTTCGGGTGAAAAATATTTTCAAAAAAAAAATATAAGGACCCGCGAACTTTTCGATATTGATTCAAAATCACATTGCCTAACGTAATTGTATCGATTCATCCAGAATACGTGATAAACAATTCGATAATTAATCGGATATTTCGAAAAATCGACATTCGGGTACAAAATATTTTCAAAAAAAGAGAGGACCCGCCAACCATTCGATATTGATTTAAAATTACATTGCCCGACGTTATTGTATCGATTCATCTAAAAGACGTGATAAACAATTCGAGAATTGATCGAATATTTTGAAGAATCGACATTCGGGAAAAAAATATTTTCAAAAAAAGGGTATAAGGACCCGCGAACTATTCGATATTGATTTGAAATTTCATTGCCCGACGTAATTGTATCGTTTTATCCAAAATACGTGATAAACAATTCGAAAATTGATCGGATATTTTGAAGAATCGACATTCGGGTGAAAAATATCTTCAAGAAAAGAATATAAGGACCCGCAAACTTTTCGATATTGATTTAAAATTACATTGCCTGACGTTATTGTATCGATATATCCAAAATACGTGATGAAAAATTCGAGAATTAATCGGATATTTCGAAAAATCGACATTCGGGTAAAAAATATTTTCAAGAAAAAAATATAAGGACCCGCAAACTTTTCGATATTGATTTGAAATCACATTGCCTGACGTTATAGTATCGATTTACCAAAAAACGTGATGAACAATTCGAGAATCAATCGGATATTTCGAAAAATCGACATTCGGGTAAAAAATATTTTCAAAAAAAGGGTATAAGGACCCGCGAACTATTCGAAATTGATTCAAAATCACATTGCCTGACGTTATTGTATCGATTTATCCAGAATACGTGATGAACAATTCGAGAATCAATCGGATATTTCGAAAAATCGACATTCGGGTAAAAAATATTTGCAAAAAAAGAGTATAAGGACCCGCCTACTATTCGATATTGATTTAAAATAACATTGCCCGACGCTGTATCGATTCATCGAAAATACGTGATACACAATTCGAGAATTAATCGGATAATTCGATGAATCGACATTCGGGAAAGAAATATTTTCAAAAAAAAAAGTAAAAGGACCCGCGAACTATTCGATATTGATTTAAAATTACATTGCCTGACGTTTTAGTATCGATTCAATAAAATACGTGATAAACAATTCGAGGAATCGACATTCGGGTAAAAAATATTTTCAAAAAAAGAAAAGACCCGCGAACTATTCGATATTGATTTAAAATTACATTGAACGACGTTATTGTATCGATTTATCCAAAATACGTGATGAAAAATTCGAGAATTAATCGGATATTTCGAAAAATCGACATTCGGGTAAAAAATATTTTAAAAAAAAGAGTATAAGGACCCGCCTACTATTCGATATTGATTTAAAATTACATTGCCCGACGCTGTATCGATTCATCGAAAATACGTGATACACAATTCGAGAATTGATCGGATAATTCGATAAATCGACCTTCGGGAAAGAAATATTTTCAAAAAAAGAGCAAAAGGACCCGCGAACTATTCGATATTGATTTAAAATTACATTGCCTGACGTTTTAGTATCGATTCACCGAAATACGTGATAAACAATTCGAGAATTAATCGGATATTTCGAGAAATCGACATTCGGGTAAAAAATATTTTCAAAAAAAGAAAAGACCCGCGAACTATTTGATATTGATTTAAAATTACATTGAACGACGTTATTGTATCGATTTATCCAAAATACGTGATAAACAATTCGGGAATTGATCGGATATTTTGAAGAATCGACCTTCGGGTGAAAAATATTTAAAAAAAAAAAATATAAGGACCCGCGAACTTTTCGATATTGATTCAAAATCACATTGCCTAACGTAATTGTATCGATTTATCCAGAATACGTGATAAACAATTCGATAATTAATCGGATATTTCGAAAAATCGACATTCGGGTACAAAATATTTTCAAAAAAAGAGAGGACCCGCCAACCATTCGATATTGATTTAAAATTACATTGCCCGACGTTATTGTATCGATTCATCTAAAAGACGTGATAAACAATTCGAGAATTGATCGAATATTTTGAAGAATCGACATTCGGGAAAAAAATATTTTCAAAAAAAGGGTATAAGGACCCGCGAACTATTCGATATTGATTTGAAATTTCATTGCCCGACGTAATTGTATCGTTTTATCCAAAATACGTGATAAACAATTCGAAACTTGATCGGATATTTTGAAGAATCGACATTCGGGTAAAAAATATCTTCAAGAAAAGAATATAAGGACCCGCAAACTTTTCGATATTGATTTAAAATTACATTGCCTGACGTTATTGTATCGATATATCCAAAATACGTGATGAAAAATTCGAGAATTAATCGGATATTTCGAAAAATCGACATTCGGGTAAAAAATATTTTCAAGAAAAAAATATAAGGACCCGCAAACTTTTCGATATTGATTTGAAATCACATTGCCTGACGTTATAGTATCGATTTACCAAAAAACGTGATGAACAATTCGAGAATCAATCGGATATTTCGAAAAATCGACATTCGGGTAAAAAATATTTTCAAAAAAAGGGTATAAGGACCCGCGAACTATTCGAAATTGATTCAAAATCACATTGCCTGACGTTATTGTATCGATTTATCCAGAATACGTGATGAACAATTCGAGAATCAATCGGATATTTCGAAAAATCGACATTCGGGTAAAAAATATTTTCAAAAAAAGAGTATAAGGACCCGCCTACTATTCGATATTGATTTAAAATAACATTGCCCGACGCTGTATCGATTCATCGAAAATACGTGATACACAATTCGAGAATTAATCGGATAATTCGATAAATCGACATTCGGGAAAGAAATATTTTCAAAAAAAAAAGTAAAAGGACCCGCGAACTATTCGATATTGATTTAAAATTACATTGCCTGACGTTTTAGTATCGATTCAATAAAATACGTGATAAACAATTCGAGGAATCGACATTCGGGTAAAAAATATTTTCAAAAAAAGAAAAGACCCGCGAACTATTCGATATTGATTTAAAATTACATTGAACGACGTTATTGTATCGATTTATCCAAAATACGTGATAAACAATTCGATAATTAATCGGATATTTCGAAAAATCGACATTCGGGTACAAAATATTTTCAAAAAAAGAGAGGACCCGCGAACCATTCGATATTGATTTAAAATTACATTGCCCGACGTTATTGTATCGATTCATCCAAAAAACGTGATAAACAATTCGAGAATTGATCGAATATTTTGAAGAATCGACATTCGGGTAAAAAATATTTTCAAAAAAAGGGTATAAGGGACCGCGAACTATTCGAAATTGATCTAAAATTATATTTCCCGACGTTGTATCGATTTACCGAAAATACGTGATTGACGTTATTGTATCGATATATCCAAAATACGTGATGAAAAATTCGAGAATTAATCGGATATTTCGAAAAATCGACATTCGGGTAAAAAATAATTTCAAAAAAATAGTATAAGGACCCGCGTACTATTCGATATTGATTTGAAATTATATTGCCCGACGTTGTATCGATTTATCCAAAATACATGATAAACAATTCGAGAATTAATCGGATATTTCGATAAATCGACATTCGGGAAAGAAATATTTTCAAAAAAAGAGTAAAAAAACCCGCGAACTATTCGATATTGATTTGAAATCACATTGCCTGACATTATAGTATCGATTTACCAAAAAACGCGATGAACAATTCGAGAATCAATCAGATATTTCGAAAAATCGACATTCGGGTGAAAAATATTTTCAAAAAAAGAGTATAAGGACCCGCCTACTATTCGATATTGATTTAAAATTACATTGCCCGACGCTGTATCGATTCATCGAAAATACGTGATACACAATTCGAGAATTAATCGGATAATTCGATAAATCGACATTCGGGAAAGAAATATTTTCAAAAAAAGAGTAAAAGGACCCGCGAACTATTCGATATTGATTTAAAATTACATTGCCTGACGTTTTAGTATCGATTCACCAAAATACGTGATAAACAATTCGAGAATTAATCGGATATTTCGAGAAATCGACATTCGGGTAAAAAATATTTTCAAAAAAAGAGTATAAGGACCCGCGTACTATTCGATATCGATTTGAAATTATATTGCCCGACGTTGTATCGATTTATCCAAAATACATGATAAACAATTCGAGAATTAATCGGATATTTCGATAAATCGACATTCGGGAAAGAAATATTTTCAAAAAAAGAGTGAAAGGACCCGCGAACTATTCGATATTGATTTGAAATCACATTGCCTGACGTTATAGTATCGATTCACCAAAATACGTGATGAACAATTCGAGAATCAATCGGATATTTCGAAAAATCGACATTTGGGAAAAAAATATTTTCAAAAAAAGAGTATAAGGACCCGCGAACTATTCGATATTGATTTGAAATTTCATTGCCCGACGTTATTGTATCGATTTATCCAAAATACGTGATAAACAATTCGAAAATTGATCGGATATTTTGAAGAATCGACATTCGGGTAAAAAATATTTTCAAGAAAAAAATATAAGGACCCGCAAACTTTTCGATATTGATTTAAAATTACATTGCCTGACGTTATTGTATCGATATATCCAAAATACGTGATGAAAAATTCGAGAATTAATCGGATATTTCGAAAAATCGACATTCGGGTAAAAAATATTTTGAAAAAAAGAGTATAAGGACCCGCCTACTATTCGATATTGATTTGAAATTACATTGCCCGACGCTGTATCGATTCATCGAAAATACGTGATACACAATTCGAGAATTGATCGGATAATTCGATAAATCGACATTCGGGAAAGAAATATTTTCAAAAAAAGAGCAAAAGGACCCGCGAACTATTCGATATTGATTTAAAATTACATTGCCTGACGTTTTAGTATCGATTCACCGAAATACGTGATAAACAATTCGAGAATTAATCGGATATTTCGAGAAATCGACATTCGGGTAAAAAATATTTTCAAAAAAAGAAAAGACCCGCGAACTATTCGATATTGATTTAAAATTACATTGAACGACGTTATTGTATCGATTTATCCAAAATACGTGATAAACAATTCGAGAATTGATCGGATATTTTGAAGAATCGACCTTCGGGTGAAAAATATTTTCAAAAAAAAAATATAAGGACCCGCGAACTTTTCGATATTGATTCCAAATCACATTGCCTGACGTAATTGTATCAATTCATCTAAAAAACGTGATAAACAATTCGAGAATTGATCGAATATTTTGAAGAATCGACATTCGGGTAAAAAATATTTTCAAAAAAAGGGTATAAGGACCCGCGAACTATTCGATATTGATTTAAAATTATATTGCCCGACGTTGTATCGATTTACCGAAAATACGTGATTGACGTTATTGTATCGATATATCCAAAATACGTGATGAAAAATTCGAGAATTAATCGGATATTTCGAAATATCGACATTCGGGTAAAAAATATTTTCAAAAAAAGAGAGCACCCGCGAACCATTCGATATTGATTTAAAATTACATTGCCCGACGTTATTGTATCGATTCATCCAAAAAACGTGATAAACAATTCGAGAGTGAAACGAATATTCCGAAGAATCGATATTCGGGTAAAAAATATTTTCAAAAAAAGGGTATAAGGACCCGCGAACTATTCGATATTGATTTAAAATTATATTGCCCGACGTTGTATCGATTTACCGAAAATACGTGATTGAAGTTATTGTATCGATATATCCAAAATACGTGATGAAAAATTCGAGAATTAATCGGATATTTCGAAAAATCGACATTCGGGTAAAAAAATATTTTCAAAAAAAGAGTATAAGGACCCGCCTACTATTCGATATTGATTTAAAATTATATTGCCTGACGTTGTATCGATTTACCGAAAATACGTGATGAACAATTCGAGAATTAATCGGATATTTCGATAAATCGACATTCGGGTAAAAAATATTTTCAAAAAAAGAGTATAAGGACCTGCGTACTATTCGATATTGATTTAAAATTATATTGCCCGACGTTGTATCGATTTATCCAAAATACATGATAAACAATTCGAGAATTAATCGGATATTTCGATGAATCGACATTCGGGAAAGAAATATTTTCAAAAACAGAGTAAGAGGACCCGCGAACTATTCGATATTGATTTGAAATCACATTGCCTGACGTTATAGTATCGATTTACCAAAAAACGTGATGAACAATTCGAGAATCAATCGGATATTTCGAAAAATCGACATTCGGGTAAAGAATATTTTCAAAAAAAGAGTATAAGGACCCGCCTACTATTCGATATTGATTTAAAATTACATTGCCCGACGCTGTATCGATTCATCGAAAATTCCTGATACACAATTCGAGAATTAATCGGATAATTCGATAAATCGACATTCGGGAAAGAAATATTTTCAAAAAAAGAGTAAAAGGACCCGCGAACTATTCGATATTGATTTAAAATTACATTGCCTGACGTTTTAGTATCGATTCACCAAAATACGTGATAAACAATTCGAGAATTAATCGGATATTTCGAGAAATCGACATTCGGGTAAAAAATATTTTCAAAAAAACAAAAGAGCCGCGAACTATTCGATATTGATTTAAAATTACATTGCCCGACGTTGTATCGATTTATCGAAGATACGTGATGAACAATTCGAGAATTAATCGGATATTTCGATAAATCGACATTCGGGAAAAAAATATTTTCAAAAAAAGAGTATAAGGACCCGCGAACTATTCGATATTGATTTGAAATTTCATTGCCCGACGTTTTAGTATCGATTCACCAAAATACGTGATAAACAATTCGAGAATCAATCGGATATTTCGAGAAATCGACATTCGGGTAAAAAATATTTTCAAAAAAAGAAAGGACCCGCGAACTATTCGATATTGATTTAAAATTACATTGCCCGAAGTTGTATCGATTTATCGAAGATACGTGATGAACAATTCGAGAATTAATCGGATATTTCGATAAATCGACATTCGGGAAAAAAATATTTTCAAAAAAAGAGTATAAGGACCCACGAACTATTCCATATTGATTTAAAATAACACTGCCCGACGTTGTATCGATTTATCGAAGATACGTGAAGAAAAATTCGAGAATTAATCGGATATTTCGAAAAATCGACATTCGGGTAAAAAATATTTTAAAAAAAAGAGTATAAGGACCCGCCTACTATTCGATATTGATTTAAAATTACATTGCCCGACGCTGTATCGATTCATCGAAAATACGTGATACACAATTCGAGAATTGATCGGATAATTCGATAAATCGACATTCGGGAAAGAAATATTTTCAAAACAAGAGCAAAAGGACCCGCGAACTATTCGATATTGATTTGAAATTACATTGCCTGACGTTTTGGTATCGATTCACCAAAATACGTGATAAACAATTCGAGAATAGTCGGATATTTCGAGAAATCGACATTCGGGTAAAAAATATTTTCAAAAAAAGAGTATAAGGACCCGCGAACTATTCGATATTGATTTGAAATTTCATTGCCCGACGTTATTGTATCGATTTATCCAAAATACGTGATAAACAATTCGAAAATTGATCGGATATTTTGAAGAATCGACATTCGGGTAAAAAATATTTTCAAGAAAAAAATATAAGGACCCGCAAACTTTTCGATATTGATTTAAAATTACATTGCCTGACGTTATTGTATCGATATATCCAAAATACGTGATGAAAAATTCGAGAATTAATCGGATATTTCGAAAAATCGACATTCGGGTAAAAAATATTTTAAAAAAAAGAATATAAGGACCCGCCTACTATTCGATATTGATTTAAAATTACATTGCCCGACGCTGTATCGATTCATCGAAAATACGTGATACACAATTCGAGAATTGATCGGATAATTCGATAAATCGACATTCGGGAAAGAAATATTTTCAAAAAAAGAGCAAAAGGACCCGCGAACTATTCGATATTGATTTAAAATTACATTGCCTGACGTTTTAGTATCGATTCACCGAAATACGTGATAAACAATTCGAGAATTAATCGGATATTTCGAGAAATCGACATTCGGGTAAAAAATATTTTCAAAAAAAGAAAAGACCCGCGAACTATTCGATATTGATTTAAAATTACATTGAACGACGTTATTGTATCGATTTATCCAAAATACGTGATAAACAATTCGAGAATTGATCGGATATTTTGAAGAATCGACCTTCGGGTGAAAAATTTTTCAAAAAAAAAATATAAGGACCCGCGAACTTTTCGATATTGATTTAAAATTACATTGCCCGACGTAATTGTATCGATTCATCCAAAAAACGTGATAAACAATTCGAGAGTTGATCGAATATTTCGAAGAATCGATATTCGGGTAAAAAATATTTTCAAAAAAAGGGTATAAGGACCCGCGAACTATTCGATATTGATTTAAAATTATATTGCCCGACGTTGTATCGATTAACCGAAAATACGTGATTGAAGTTATTGTATCGATATATCCAAAATACGTGATGAAAAATTCGAGAATTAATCGGATATTTCGAAAAATCGACATTCGGGTAAAAAATATTTTCAAAAAAAGAGTATAAGGACCCGCCTTATATTCGATATTGATTTAAAATTATATTGCCTGACGTTGTATCGATTTACCGAAAATACGTGATGAACAATTCGAGAATTAATCGGATATTTCGATAAATCGACATTCGGGTAAAAAATATTTTCAAAAAAAGAGTATAAGGACCCGCGTACTATTCGATATTGATTTAAAATTATATTGCCCGACGTTGTATCGATTTATCCAAAATACATGATAAACAATTCGAGAATTAATCGGATATTTCGATGAATCGACATTCGGGAAAGAAATATTTTCAAAAAAAGAATAAGAGGACCTGCGAACTATTCGATATTGATTTGAAATCACATTGCCTGACGTTATAGTATCGATTTACCAAAAAACGTGATGAACAATTCGAGAATCAATCGGATATTTCGAAAAATCGACATTCGGGTAAAAAATATTTTCAAAAAAAGAGTATAAGGACCCGCCTACTATTCGATATTGATTTAAAATTACATTGCCCGACGCTATATCGATTCATCGAAAATTCCTGATACACAATTCGAGAATTAATCGGATAATTCGATAAATCGACATTCGGGAAAGAAATATTTTCAAAAAAAGAGTAAAAGGACCCGCGAACTATTCGATATTGATTTAAAATTACATTGCCTGACGTTTTAGTATCGATTCACCAAAATACGTGATAAACAATTCGAGAATTAATCGGATATTTCGAGAAATCGACATTCGGGTAAAAAATATTTTCAAAAAAACAAAAGACCCGCGAACTATTCGATATTGATTTAAAATTACATTGCCCGACGTTGTATCGATTTATCGAAGATACGTGATGAACAATTCGAGAATTAATCGGATATTTCGATAAATCGACATTCGGGAAAAAAATATTTTCAAAAAAAGAGTATAAGGACCCGCGAACTATTCGATACTGATTTGAAATTTAATTGCCCGACGTTTTAGTATCGATTCACCAAAATACGTGATAAACAATTCGAGAATTAATCGGATATTTCGATAAATCGACATTCGGGTAAAAAATATTTTCAAAAAAAGAAAGGACCCGCGAACTATTCGATATTGATTTAAAATTACATTGCCCGAAGTTGTATCGATTTATCGAAGATACGTGATGAACAATTCGAGAATTAATCGGATATTTCGATAAATCGACATTCGGGAAAAAAATATTTTCAAAAAAAGAGTATAAGGACCCACGAACTATTCCATATTGATTTAAAATAACACTGCCCGACGTTGTATCGATTTATCGAAGATACGTGATGAACAATTCGAGAATTGATCGGATATTTCGATAAATCGACATTCGGGAAAAAATATTTTCAAAAAAAGAGTATAAGGACCCGCCTACTATTCGATATTGATTTAAAATTATATTGCCCGACGTTGTATCGATTTATCCAAAATACATGATAAACAATTCGAGAATTAATCGGATATTTCGATAAATCGACATTCGGGAAAGAAATATTTTCAAAAAAAGAGTAAAAGGACCCGCGAACTATTCGATATTGATTTGAAATCACATTGCCTGACGTTATAGTTTCGATTTACCAAAATACGTGATGAACAATTCGAGAATCAATCGGATATTTCGAAAAATTGACATTCGGGAAAAAAATATTTTCAAAAAAAGAGTATAAAGACCCGCCTACTATTCGATATTGATTTAAAATTATATAGCCCGACGTTGTATCGATTTACCGAAAATAAGTGATGAACAATTCGAGAATTAATCGGATATATCGATAAATCGACATTCGGGTAAAAAATATTTTCAAAAAAAGAGTATAAGGACCCGCGTACTATTCGATATTGATTTAAAATTATATTGCCCGACGTTGTATCGATTTATCCAAAATACATGATAAACAATTCGAGAATTAATCGGATATTTCGATAAATCGACATTCGGGAAAGAAATATCTTCAAAAAAAGAGTGAAAGGACCCGCGAACTATTCGATATTGATTTGAAATCACATTGCCTGACGTTATAGTATCGATTTACCAAAATACGTGATGAAAAATTCGAGAATCAATCGGATATTTCGAAAAATCGACATTCGGGAAAAAAATATTTTCAAAAAAAGGGTATAAGGACCCGCGAACTATTCGATATTGATTTGAAATTTCATTGCCCGACGTTATTGTATCGATTTATCTGAAATACGTGATAAACAATTCGAAAATTGATCGGATATTTTGAAGAATCGACATTCGGGTAAAAAATATTTTCAAGAAAAAAATATAAGGACCCGCAAACTTATCGATATTGATTTAAAATTACATTGCCTGACGTTATTGCATCGATATATCCAAAAAACGTGATGAAAAATTCGAGAATTAATCGGATATTTCGAAAAATCGACATTCGGGTAAAAAATATTTTCAAAAAAAGAGTATAAGGACCCGCCTACTATTCGATATTGATTTAAAATTACATTGCTCGACGCTGTATCGATTCATCGAAAATACGTGATACACAATTCGAGTATTAATCGGATAATTCGATAAATCGACATTCGGGAAAGAAATATTTAAAAAAAAAAAGTAAAAGGACCCGCGAACTATTCGATATTGATTAAAAATTACATTGCCTGACGTTTTAGTATCGATTCACCAAAATACGTCATAAACAATTCGAGAATTAATCGGATATTTCGAAGAATCGACATTCGGGTAAAAAATATTTTCAAAAAAAGAAAAGACCCGCGAACTATTCGATATTGATTTAAAATTACATTGAACGACGTTATTGTATCGATTTATCCAAAATACGTGATAAACAATTCGAGAATTGATCGAATACTTTGAAGAATCGACATTCGGGTAAAAAATATTTTCAAAAAAAGGGTATAAGGACAAGCGAACTATTCGAAATTGATTCAAAATCACATTGCCTGACGTTATTGTATCGATTTATCCAGAATACGTGATGATCAATTCGAGAATCAATCGGATATTTCGAAAAATCGACATTCGGGTAAAAAATATTTTCAAAAAAAGAGTATGAGGACCCACGAACTATTCGATATTGATTTAAAATAACATTGCCCGACGTTGTATCGATTTATCGAAGATACGTGATGAACAATTCGAGAATTAATCGGATATTTCGATAAATCGACATTCGGGAAGAAAATATTTTCAAAAAAAGAGTATAAGGACCCGCGTACTATTCGATATCGATTTAAAATTATATTGCCCGACGTTGTATCGATTTATCCAAAATACATGATAAACAATTCGAGAATTAATCGGATATTTCGATAAATCGACATTCGGGAAAGAAATATTTTCAAAAAAAAAGTAAAAGGACCCGCGAACTATTCGATATTGATTTAAAATTACATTGCCTGACGTTTTAGTATCGATTCACCAAAATACGTGATAAACAATTCGAGAATAATCGGATATTTCGAGAAATCGACATTCGGGTAAAAAATATTTTCAAAAAAAGAGTATAAGGACCCGCGAACTATTCGATATTGATTTGAAATTACATTGCCCGACGCTATTGTATCGATTCATCCAAAATACGTGATAAACAATTCGAGCATTAATCGGATATTTCGAGAAATCGACATTCGGGTAAAAAATATTTTCAAAAAAAGAGTATAAGGACCCGCGTACTATTCGATATCGATTTAAAATTATATTGCCCGACGTTGTATCGATTTATCCAAAATACATGATAAACAATTCGAGAATTAATCGGATATTTCGATAAATCGACATTCGGGAAAGAAATATTTTCAAAAAAAGAGTAAAAGGACCCGCGAACTATTCGATATTGAATTGAAATCACATTCCTTGACGTTATAGTATCGATTTACCAAAATACGTGATGAACAATTCGAGAATCAATCGGATATTTCGAAAAATCGACAGTTGGGAAAAAAATATTTTCAAAAAAAGAGTATAAGGACCCGCGAACTATTCGATATTGATTTGAAATCACATTGCCTGACGTTATAGTATCGATTCACCAAAAAACGTGATGAACAATTCGAGAATCAATCGGATATTTCGAAAAATCGACATTCGGGTAAAAAATATTTTCAAAAAAAGAGTAAAAAAACCCGCGAACTATTCGATATTGATTTGAAATCACATTGCCTGACGTTATAGTATCGATTTACCAAAAAACGTGATGAACAATTCGAGAATCAATCGGATATTTCGAAAAATCGACATTCGGGTAAAAAATATTTTCAAAAAAAGAGTATGAGGACCCGCCTACTATTCGATATTGATTTAAAATTACATTGCTCGACGCTGTATCGATTCATCGAAAATACGTGATACACAATTCGAGTATTAATCGGATAATTCGATAAATCGACATTCGGGAAAGAAATATTTAAAAAAAAAAGTAAAAGGACCCGCGAACTATTCGATATTGATTAAAAATTACATTGCCTGACGTTTTAGTATCGATTCACCAAAATACGTCATAAACAATTCGAGAATTAATCGGATATTTCGAGAAATCGACATTCGGGTAAAAAATATTTTCAAAAAAAGAAAAGACCCGCGAACTATTCGATATTGATTTAAAATTACATTGACCGACGTTATTGTATCGATTTATCCAAAATACGTGATAAACAATTCGAGAATTGATCGAATACTTTGAAGAATCGACATTCGGGTAAAAAATATTTTCAAAAAAAGGGTATAAGGACAAGCGAACTATTCGAAATTGATTCAAAATCACATTGCCTGACGTTATTGTATCGATTTATCCAGAATACGTGATGATCAATTCGAGAATCAATCGGATATTTCGAAAAATCGACATTCGGGTAAAAAATATTTTCAAAAAAGAGTATAAGGACCTGCCTACTATTCGATATTGATTTAAAATTACATTGCCCGACGCTGTATCGATTCATCGAAATACGTGATACACAATTCGAGAATTAATCGGATAATTCGATAAATCGACATTCGGGAAAGAAATATTTAAAAAAAAAAAGTGAAAGGACCCGCGAACTATTCGATATTGATTTAAAATTACATTGCCTGACGTTTTAGTATCGATTCATCAAAATACGTGATAAACAATTCGAGAATTAATCGGATATTTCGAAAAATCGACATTCGGGTACAAAAAATTTTCAAAAAAAGGGAGGACCCGCGAACCATTCGATATTGATTTAAAATTACATTGCCCGACGTTATTGTATCAATTCATCCAAAAAACGTGATAAACAATTCGAGAATTGATCGAATATTTTGAAGAATCGACATTCGGGTAAAAAATATTTTCGAAAAAAGGGTATAAGGACCCGCGAACTATTCGAAATTGATTTAAAATTATATTGCCCGACGTTGTATCGATTTACCGAAAATACGTGATTGACGTTATTGTATCGATATATCCAAAATACGTGATGAAGAATTCGAGAATTAATCGGATATTTCGAAAAATCGACATTCGGGTAAAAAATATTTTCAAAAAAAGAGTATAAGGACCCGCCTACTATTCGATATTGATTTAAAATTATATTGCCCGACGTTGTATCGATTTACCGAAAATACGTGATGAACAATTCGACAATTAATCGGATATTTCGATAAATCGACATTCGGGTAAAAAATATTTTCAAAAAAAGAGTATAAGGACCCGCGTACTATTCGATATTGATTTAAAATTATATTGCCCGACGTTGTATCGATTTATCCAAAATACATGATAAACAATTCGAGAATTAATCGGATATTTCGATAAATCGACATTCGGGAAATAAATATTTTCAAAAAAAGAGTAAAAAAACCCGCGAACTATTCGATATTGATTTGAAATCACATTGCCTGACGTTATAGTATCGATTTACCAAAAAACGTGATGAACAATTCGAGAATCAATCGGATATTTCGAGAAATCGACATTCGGGTAAAAAATATTTTCAAAAAAAGAGTATTAGGACCCGCGTACTATTCGATATCGATTTAAAATTATATTGCCCGACGTTGTATCGATTTATCCAAAATACATGATAAACAATTCGAGAATTAATCGGATATTTCGATAAATCGACATTCGGGAAAGAAATATTTTCAAAAAAAGAGTAAAAGGACCCGCGAACTATTCGATATTGATTTGAAATCACATTCCTTGACGTTATAGTATCGATTTACCAAAATACGTGATGAACAATTCGAGAATCAATCGGATATTTCGAAAAATCGACATTTGGGAAAAAAATATTTTCAAAAAAAGAGTATAAGGACCCGCGAACTATTCGATATTGATTTGAAATTTCATTGCCCGACGTTATTGTATCGATTTATCCAAAATACGTGATAAACAATTCGAAAATTGATCGGATATTTTGAAGAATCGACATTCGGGTAAGAAATATTTTCAAGAAAAAAATATAAGGACCCGCAAACTTTTCGATATTGATTTAAAATAACATTGCCTGACGTTATTGTACCGATATATCCAAAATACGTGATGAAAAATTCGAGAATTAATCGGATATTTCGAAAAATCGACATTCGGGTAAAAAATATTTTCAAAAAAAGAGTATAAGGACCCGCCTACTATTCGATATTGATTTAAAATTACATTGCCTGACGTTTTAGTATCGATTGACCGAAATACGTGATAAACAATTCGAGAATTAATCGGATATTTCGAGAAATCGACATTCGGGTAAAAAATATTTTCAAAAAAAGAAAAGACCCGCGAACTATTCGATATTGATTTAAAATTACATTGAACGACGTTATTGTATCGATTTATCCAAAATACGTGATAAACAATTCGAGAATTGATCGGATATTTTGAAGAATCGAACTTCGGGAAAAAAATATTTTCAAAAAAAGAGTATAAGGACCTGCGAACTTTTCGATATTGATTCAAAATCACATTGCCTGACGTTATAGTATCGATTTACCAAAATACGTGATGAACAATTCGAGAATTAATCGGATATTTCGAGAAATCGACATTCGGGTAAAAAATATTTTCAAAAAAAGAAAAGACCCGCGAACTATTCGATATTGATTTAAAATTACATTGCCCGACGCTGTATCGATTCATCGAAAATACGTGATACACAATTCGAGAATTGATCGGATAATTCGATAAATCGACATTCGGGATAGAAATATTTTCAAAAAAAGAGTAAAAGGACCCGCGAACTATTCGATATTGATTTAAAATTACATTGCCTGACGTTTTAGTATCGATTGACCGAAATACGTGATAAACAATTCGAGAATTAATCGGATATTTCGAGAAATCGACATTCGGGTAAAAAATATTTTCAAAAAATGAAAAGACCCGCGAACTATTCGATATTGATTTAAAATTACATTGAACGACGTTATTGTATCGATTTATCCAAAATACGTGATAAACAATTCGAGAATTGATCGGATATTTTGAAGAATCGAACTTCGGGAAAAAAATATTTTCAAAAAAAGAGTATAAGGACCTGCGAACTTTTCGATATTGATTCAAAATCACATTGCCTGACGTTAAAGTATCGATTTACCAAAATACGTGATGAACGTTTCGAGAATTAATCGGATATTTCGAGAAATCGACATTCGGGTAAAAAATATTTTCAAAAAAAGAAAAGACCCGCGAACTATTCGATATGTATTTAAAATTACATTGAACGACGTTACTGTATCGATTTATCCAAAATACGTGATAAACAATTCGAGAATTGATCGGATATTTCGAAAAATCGACATTCGGGTACAAAATATTTTCAAAAAAAGAGAGGACCCGCGAACCATTCGATATTGATTTAAAATTACATTGCCCGACGTAATTGTATCGATTCATCCAAAAAACGTGATAAACAATTCGAGAATTGATCGAATATTTTGAAGAATCGACATTCGGGTAAAAAATATTTTCAAAAAAAGGGTATAAGGACCCGCGAACTATTCGATATTGATTTAAAATTATATTGCCCGACGTTGTATCGATTTACCGAAAATACGTGATTGACGTTATTGTATCGATATATCCAAAATACGTGATGAAAAATTCGAGAATTAATCGGATATTTCGAAAAATCGACATTCGGGTTAAAAATATTCTCAAAAAAAGATAATAAGGACCCGCCTACTATTCGATATTGATTTAAAATTATATTGCCTGACGTTGTATCGATTTACCGAAAATACGTGATGAACAATTCGAGAATTAATCGGATATTTCGATAAATCGACATTCGGGTAAAAAATATTTTCAAAAAAAGAGTATAAGGACCCGCGTACTATTCGATATTGATTTAAAATTATATTGCCCGACGTTGTATCGATTTATCCAAAATACATGATAAACAATTCGAGAATTAATCGGATATTTCGATAAATCGACATTCGGGAAAGAAATATTTTCAAAAAAAAAAAAAAGGACCCGCGAACTATTCGATATTGATTTGAAATCACATTGCCTGACGTTATAGTATCGATTTACCAAAAAACGTGATGAACAATTCGAGAATCAATCGGATATTTCGAAAAATCGACATTCGGGTAAAAAATATTTTCAAAAAAAGAGTATAAGGACCCGCGAACTATTCGATATTGATTTAAAATTACATTGCCTGACGTTATTTCATCGATATATCCAAAATACGTGATGAAAAATTCGAGAATTAACCGAATATTTGGAAAAATCGATATTCGGGTAAAAAATATTTTCAAAAAAAAAGTATAAGGACCCGCGAACTAAATACTCGATATTGATTTTAAATTACATTGCCTGACGTTATTGTATCGATATATCCAAAATACGTGATAAACAATTCGAGAATTGATCGGATATTTTGAAGAATCGACCTTCGGGTGAAAAATATTTTCAAAAGAAAAATATAAGGACCTGCGAACTTTTCGATATTGATTCAAAATCACATTGCCTGACGTAATTGTATCGATTTATCCAGAATACGTGATAAACAATTCGATAATTAATCGGATATTTCGAAAAATCGACATTCGGGTACAAAATATTTTCAAAAAAAGAGAGGACCCGCGAACCATTCGATATTGATTTAAAATTACATTGCCCGACGTTATTGTATCGATTCATCCAAAAAACGTGATAAAAAATTCGAGAATTGATCGAATATTTTGAAGAATCGACATTCGGGTACAAAATATTTTCAAAAAAAGAGAGGACCCGCGAACCATTCGATATTGATTTAAAATTATATTGCCCGACGTTGTATCGATTTACCGAAAATACGTGATTGACGTTATTGTATCGATATATCCAAAATACGTGATGAAAAATTCGAGAATTAATCGGATATTTCGAAAAATCGACATTCGGGTTAAAAATATTCTCAAAAAAAGATAATAAGGACCCGCCTACTATTCGATATTGATTTAAAATTATATTGCCTGACGTTGTATCGATTTACCGAAAATACGTGATGAACAATTCGAGAATTAATCGGATATTTCGATAAATCGACATTCGGGTAAAAAATATTTTCAAAAAAAGAGTATAAGGACCCGCGTACTATTCGATATTGATTTAAAATTATATTGCCCGACGTTGTATCGATTTATCCAAAATACATGATAAACAATTCGAGAATTAATCGGATATTTCGATAAATCGACATTCGGGAAAGAAATATTTTCAAAAAAAAAAAAAAGGACCCGCGAACTATTCGATATTGATTTGAAATCACATTGCCTGACGTTATAGTATCGATTTACCAAAAAACGTGATGAACAATTCGAGAATCAATCGGATATTTCGAAAAATCGACATTCGGGTAAAAAATATTTTCAAAAAAAGAGTATAAGGACCCGCGAACTATTCGATATTGATTTAAAATTACATTGCCTGACGTTATTTCATCGATATATCCAAAATACGTGATGAAAAATTCGAGAATTAACCGAATATTTGGAAAAATCGATATTCGGGTAAAAAATATTTTCAAAAAAAAAGTATAAGGACCCGCGAACTAAATACTCGATATTGATTTTAAATTACATTGCCTGACGTTATTGTATCGATATATCCAAAATACGTGATAAACAATTCGAGAATTGATCGGATATTTTGAAGAATCGACCTTCGGGTGAAAAATATTTTCAAAAGAAAAATATAAGGACCTGCGAACTTTTCGATATTGATTCAAAATCACATTGCCTGACGTAATTGTATCGATTTATCCAGAATACGTGATAAACAATTCGATAATTAATCGGATATTTCGAAAAATCGACATTCGGGTACAAAATATTTTCAAAAAAAGAGAGGACCCGCGAACCATTCGATATTGATTTAAAATTACATTGCCCGACGTTATTGTATCGATTCATCCAAAAAACGTGATAAAAAATTCGAGAATTGATCGAATATTTTGAAGAATCGACATTCGGGTTAAAAATATTTTCAAAAAAAGGTATAAGGACCCGCGAACTATTCGATATTGATTCAAAATTATATTGCCCGACGTTGTATCGATTTACCGAAAATACGTGATTGACGTTATTGTATCGATATATCCAAAATACGTGATGAAAAATTCGAGAATTAATCGGATATTTCGAAAAATCGACATTCGGGTAAAAAATATTTTCAAAAAAAGAGTATAAGGACCCGCCTACTATTCGATATTGATTTAAAATTATATTGCCTGACGTTGTATCGATTTACCGAAAATACGGGATGAACAATTCGAGAATTAATCGGATATTTCGATAAATCGACATTCGGGTAAAAAATATTTTCAAAAAAAGAGTATAAGGACCCGCGTACTATTCGATATTGATTTAAAATTATATTGCCCGACGTTGTATCGATTTATCCAAAATACATGATAAACAATTCGAGAATTAATCGGATATTTCGATAAATCGACATTCGGGAAAGAAATATTTTCAAAAAAAGAGTAAAAGGACCCGCGAACTATTCGATATTGATTTGAAATCACATTGCCTGACGTTATAGTATCGATTTACCAAAAAACGTGATGAACAATTCGAGAATCAATCGGATATTTCGAAAAATCGACATTTGGGTAAAAAATATTTTCAAAAAAAGAGTATAAGGACCCGCCTACTATTCGATATTGATTTAAAATTACATTGCCCGACGCTGTATCGATTCATCGAAAATACGTGATACACAATTCGAGAATTAATCGGATAATTCGATAAATCGACATTCGGGAAAGAAATATTTTCAAAAAAAGAGTAAAAGGACCCGCGAACTATTCGATATTGATTTAAAATTACATTGCCTGACGTTTTAGTATCGATTCACCAAAATACGTGACAAACAATTCGAGAATTAATCGGATATTTCGAGAAATCTACATTCGGGTAAAAAATATTTTCAAAAAAACAAAAGACCCGCGAACTATTCGATATTGATTTAAAATTACATTGCCCGACGTTGTATCGATTTATCGAAGATACGTGATGAACAATTCGAGAATTAATCGGATATTTCGATAAATCGACATTCGGGTTAAAAATATTTTCAAAAAAAGGTATAAGGACCCGCGAACTATTCGATATTGATTTAAAATTATATTGCCCGACGTTGTATCGATTTACCGAAAATACGTGATTGACGTTATAGTATCGATTTACCAAAATACGTGATGAACAATTCGAGAATCAATCGGATATTTCGAGAAATCGACATTCGGGTAAAAAATATTTTCAAAAAAAGAGTATAAGGACCCGCGTACTATTCGATATCGATTTAAAATTATATTGCCCGACGTTGTATCGATTTATCCAAAATACATGATAAACAATTCGAGAATTAATCGGATATTTCGATAAATCGACATTCGGGAAAGAAATATTTTCAAAAAAAGAGTAAAAGGACCCGCGAACTATTCGATATTGATTTGAAATCACATTCCTTGACGTTATAGTATCGATTTACCAAAATACGTGATGAACAATTCGAGAATCAATCGGATATTTCGAAAAATCGACATTTGGGAAAAAAATATTTTCAAAAAAAGAGTATAAGGACCCGCGAACTATTCGATATTGATTTGAAATTTCATTGCCCGACGTTATTGTATCGATTTATCCAAAATACGTGATAAACAATTCGAAAATTGATCGGATATTTTGAAGAATCGACATTCGGGTAAGAAATATTTTCAAGAAAAAAATATAAGGACCCGCAAACTTTTCGATATTGATTTAAAATAACATTGCCTGACGTTATTGTACCGATATATCCAAAATACGTGATGAAAAATTCGAGAATTAATCGGATATTTCGAAAAATCGACATTCGGGTAAAAAATATTTTCAAAAAAAGAGTATAAGGACCCGCCTACTATTCGATATTGATTTAAAATTACATTGCCTGACGTTTTAGTATCGATTGACCGAAATACGTGATAAACAATTCGAGAATTAATCGGATATTTCGAGAAATCGACATTCGGGTAAAAAATATTTTCAAAAAAAGAAAAGACCCGCGAACTATTCGATATTGATTTAAAATTACATTGAACGACGTTATTGTATCGATTTATCCAAAATACGTGATAAACAATTCGAGAATTGATCGGATATTTTGAAGAATCGAACTTCGGGAAAAAAATATTTTCAAAAAAAGAGTATAAGGACCTGCGAACTTTTCGATATTGATTCAAAATCACATTGCCTGACGTTATAGTATCGATTTACCAAAATACGTGATGAACAATTCGAGAATTAATCGGATATTTCGAGAAATCGACATTCGGGTAAAAAATATTTTCAAAAAAAGAAAAGACCCGCGAACTATTCGATATTGATTTAAAATTACATTGCCCGACGCTGTATCGATTCATCGAAAATACGTGATACACAATTCGAGAATTGATCGGATAATTCGATAAATCGACATTCGGGATAGAAATATTTTCAAAAAAAGAGTAAAAGGACCCGCGAACTATTCGATATTGATTTAAAATTACATTGCCTGACGTTTGAGTATCGATTGACCGAAATACGTGATAAACAATTCGAGAATTAATCGGATATTTCGAGAAATCGACATTCGGGTAAAAAATATTTTCAAAAAATGAAAAGACCCGCGAACTATTCGATATTGATTTAAAATTACATTGAACGACGTTATTGTATCGATTTATCCAAAATACGTGATAAACAATTCGAGAATTGATCGGATATTTTGAAGAATCGAACTTCGGGAAAAAAATATTTTCAAAAAAAGAGTATAAGGACCTGCGAACTTTTCGATATTGATTCAAAATCACATTGCCTGACGTTAAAGTATCGATTTACCAAAATACGTGATGAACGTTTCGAGAATTAATCGGATATTTCGAGAAATCGACATTCGGGTAAAAAATATTTTCAAAAAAAGAAAAGACCCGCGAACTATTCGATATGTATTTAAAATTACATTGAACGACGTTACTGTATCGATTTATCCAAAATACCTGATAAACAATTCGAGAATTGATCGGATATTTCGAAAAATCGACATTCGGGTACAAAATATTTTCAAAAAAAGAGAGGACCCGCGAACCATTCGATATTGATTTAAAATTACATTGCCCGACGTAATTGTATCGATTCATCCAAAAAACGTGATAAACAATTCGAGAATTGATCGAATATTTTGAAGAATCGACATTCGGGTAAAAAATATTTTCAAAAAAAGGGTATAAGGACCCGCGAACTATTCGATATTGATTTAAAATTATATTGCCCGACGTTGTATCGATTTACCGAAAATACGTGATTGACGTTATTGTATCGATATATCCAAAATACGTGATGAAAAATTCGAGAATTAATCGGATATTTCGAAAAATCGACATTCGGGTTAAAAATATTCTCAAAAAAAGATAATAAGGACCCGCCTACTATTCGATATTGATTTAAAATTATATTGCCTGACGTTGTATCGATTTACCGAAAATACGTGATGAACAATTCGAGAATTAATCGGATATTTCGATAAATCGACATTCGGGTAAAAAATATTTTCAAAAAAAGAGTATAAGGACCCGCGTACTATTCGATATTGATTTAAAATTATATTGCCCGACGTTGTATCGATTTATCCAAAATACATGATAAACAATTCGAGAATTAATCGGATATTTCGATAAATCGACATTCGGGAAAGAAATATTTTCAAAAAAAAAAAAAAGGACCCGCGAACTATTCGATATTGATTTGAAATCACATTGCCTGACGTTATAGTATCGATTTACCAAAAAACGTGATGAACAATTCGAGAATCAATCGGATATTTCGAAAAATCGACATTCGGGTAAAAAATATTTTCAAAAAAAGAGTATAAGGACCCGCGAACTATTCGATATTGATTTAAAATTACATTGCCTGACGTTATTTCATCGATATATCCAAAATACGTGATGAAAAATTCGAGAATTAACCGAATATTTGGAAAAATCGATATTCGGGTAAAAAATATTTTCAAAAAAAAAGTATAAGGACCCGCGAACTAAATACTCGATATTGATTTTAAATTACATTGCCTGACGTTATTGTATCGATATATCCAAAATACGTGATAAACAATTCGAGAATTGATCGGATATTTTGAAGAATCGACCTTCGGGTGAAAAATATTTTCAAAAGAAAAATATAAGGACCTGCGAACTTTTCGATATTGATTCAAAATCACATTGCCTGACGTAATTGTATCGATTTATCCAGAATACGTGATAAACAATTCGATAATTAATCGGATATTTCGAAAAATCGACATTCGGGTACAAAATATTTTCAAAAAAAGAGAGGACCCGCGAACCATTCGATATTGATTTAAAATTACATTGCCCGACGTTATTGTATCGATTCATCCAAAAAACGTGATAAAAAATTCGAGAATTGATCGAATATTTTGAAGAATCGACATTCGGGTACAAAATATTTTCAAAAAAAGAGAGGACCCGCGAACCATTCGATATTGATTTAAAATTATATTGCCCGACGTTGTATCGATTTACCGAAAATACGTGATTGACGTTATTGTATCGATATATCCAAAATACGTGATGAAAAATTCGAGAATTAATCGGATATTTCGAAAAATCGACATTCGGGTTAAAAATATTCTCAAAAAAAGATAATAAGGACCCGCCTACTATTCGATATTGATTTAAAATTATATTGCCTGACGTTGTATCGATTTACCGAAAATACGTGATGAACAATTCGAGAATTAATCGGATATTTCGATAAATCGACATTCGGGTAAAAAATATTTTCAAAAAAAGAGTATAAGGACCCGCGTACTATTCGATATTGATTTAAAATTATATTGCCCGACGTTGTATCGATTTATCCAAAATACATGATAAACAATTCGAGAATTAATCGGATATTTCGATAAATCGACATTCGGGAAAGAAATATTTTCAAAAAAAAAAAAAAGGACCCGCGAACTATTCGATATTGATTTGAAATCACATTGCCTGACGTTATAGTATCGATTTACCAAAAAACGTGATGAACAATTCGAGAATCAATCGGATATTTCGAAAAATCGACATTCGGGTAAAAAATATTTTCAAAAAAAGAGTATAAGGACCCGCGAACTATTCGATATTGATTTAAAATTACATTGCCTGACGTTATTTCATCGATATATCCAAAATACGTGATGAAAAATTCGAGAATTAACCGAATATTTGGAAAAATCGATATTCGGGTAAAAAATATTTTCAAAAAAAAAGTATAAGGACCCGCGAACTAAATACTCGATATTGATTTTAAATTACATTGCCTGACGTTATTGTATCGATATATCCAAAATACGTGATAAACAATTCGAGAATTGATCGGATATTTTGAAGAATCGACCTTCGGGTGAAAAATATTTTCAAAAGAAAAATATAAGGACCTGCGAACTTTTCGATATTGATTCAAAATCACATTGCCTGACGTAATTGTATCGATTTATCCAGAATACGTGATAAACAATTCGATAATTAATCGGATATTTCGAAAAATCGACATTCGGGTACAAAATATTTTCAAAAAAAGAGAGGACCCGCGAACCATTCGATATTGATTTAAAATTACATTGCCCGACGTTATTGTATCGATTCATCCAAAAAACGTGATAAAAAATTCGAGAATTGATCGAATATTTTGAAGAATCGACATTCGGGTTAAAAATATTTTCAAAAAAAGGTATAAGGACCCGCGAACTATTCGATATTGATTTAAAATTATATTGCCCGACGTTGTATCGATTTACCGAAAATACGTGATTGACGTTATTGTATCGATATATCCAAAATACGTGATGAAAAATTCGAGAATTAATCGGATATTTCGAAAAATCGACATTCGGGTAAAAAATATTTTCAAAAAAAGAGTATAAGGACCCGCCTACTATTCGATATTGATTTAAAATTATATTGCCTGACGTTGTATCGATTTACCGAAAATACGGGATGAACAATTCGAGAATTAATCGGATATTTCGATAAATCGACATTCGGGTAAAAAATATTTTCAAAAAAAGAGTATAAGGACCCGCGTACTATTCGATATTGATTTAAAATTATATTGCCCGACGTTGTATCGATTTATCCAAAATACATGATAAACAATTCGAGAATTAATCGGATATTTCGATAAATCGACATTCGGGAAAGAAATATTTTCAAAAAAAGAGTAAAAGGACCCGCGAACTATTCGATATTGATTTGAAATCACATTGCCTGACGTTATAGTATCGATTTACCAAAAAACGTGATGAACAATTCGAGAATCAATCGGATATTTCGAAAAATCGACATTCGGGTAAAAAATATTTTCAAAAAAAGAGTATAAGGACCCGCCTACTATTCGATATTGATTTAAAATTACATTGCCCGACGCTGTATCGATTCATCGAAAATACGTGATACACAATTCGAGAATTAATCGGATAATTCGATAAATCGACATTCGGGAAAGAAATATTTTCAAAAAAAGAGTAAAAGGACCCGCGAACTATTCGATATTGATTTAAAATTACATTGCCTGACGTTTTAGTATCGATTCACCAAAATACGTGACAAACAATTCGAGAATTAATCGGATATTTCGAGAAATCTACATTCGGGTAAAAAATATTTTCAAAAAAACAAAAGACCCGCGAACTATTCGATATTGATTTAAAATTACATTGCCCGACGTTGTATCGATTTATCGAAGATACGTGATGAACAATTCGAGAATTAATCGGATATTTCGATAAATCGACATTCGGGAAAAAAATATTTTCAAAAAAAGAGTATAAGGACCCGCGAACTATTCGATATTGATTTGAAATTTCATTGCCCGACGTTTCAGTATCGATTCACCAAAATACGTGATAAACAATTCGAGAATTAATCGGATATTTCCAGAAATCGACATTCGGGTAAAAAATATTTTCAAAAAAAGGAAAGACCCGCGAACTATTCGATATTGATTTAAAATTACATTGCCCGACGTTGTATCGATTTATCGAAGATTCGTGATGAACAATTCGAGAATTAATCGGATATTTCGATAAATCGACATTCGGGAAAAAAATATTTTCAAAAAAAGAGTATAAGGACCCACGAACTATTCGATATTGATTTGAAATTTCATTGCCCGACGTTATTGTATCGATTTATCCAAAATACGTGATAAACAATTCGAAAATTTATCGGATATTTAGAAGAATCGACATTCGGGTAAGAAATATTTTCAAGAAAAAAATATAAGGACCCGCAAACTTTTCGATATTGATTTAAAATTACATTGCCTGACGTTATTGTATCGATATATCCAAAATACTTGATGAAATATTCGAGAATTAATCGGCTATTCCGAAAAATCGACATTCGGGTAAAAAATATTTTCAAAAAAAGAGTATAAGCACCCGCCTACTATTCGATATTGATTTAAAATTACATTGCCCGACGCTGTATCGATTTATCGAAAATACGTGATTCACAATTCGAGAATTAATCGGATAATTCGATAAATCGACATTCGGGAAAGAAATATTTTCAAAAAAAGAGTAAAAGGACCCGCGAACTATTCGATATTGATTTAAAATTACATTGCCTGACGTTTTAGTATCGATTCACCAAAATACGTGATGAACAATTCGAGAAATAATCGGATATTTCGAGGAATCGACATTCGGGTGAAAAATATTTTCAAAGAAAGAAAAGACCCGCGAACTATTCGATATTGATTTAAAATTACATTGAACGACGTTATTGTATCGATTTATCCAAAATACGTGATAAACAATTCGAGAATTGATCGGATATTTTGAAGAATCGACCTTCGGGTGAAAAATATTTCAAAAAAAAAATATAAGGACCCGCGAACTTTTCGATATTGATTTAAAATCACATTGCCTGACGTTATTGTATCGATTTATCCAGAATACGTGATGAACAATTCGATAATTAATCGGATATTTCGAAAAATCGACATTCAGGTACAAAATATTTTCAAAAAAAGAGAGGACCCGCGAACCATTCGATATTGATTTAAAATTACATTGCCCGACGTTATTGTATCGATTCATCCAAAAAACGTGATAAACAATTCGAGAATTGATCGAATATTTTGAAGAATCGACATTCGGGTAAAAAATATTTTCAAAAAAAGGGTATAAGGACCCGCGAACTATTCGATATTGATTTAAAATTATATTGCCCGACGTTGTATCGATTTACCGAAAATACGTGATGAACAATTCGAGAATTAATCGGATATATCGATAAATCGACATTCGGGTAAAAAATATTTTCAAAAAAAGAGTATAAGGACCCGCGTACTATTCGATATTGATTTAAAATTATATTGCCCGACGTTGTATCGATTTATCCAAAATACATGATAAACAATTCGAGAATTAATCGGATATTTCGATAAATCGACATTCGGGAAAGAAATGTTTTCAAAAAAAGAGTAAAAGGACCCGCGAACTATTCGATATTGATTTGAAATCACATTGCCTGACGTTATAGTATCGATTTACCAAAATACGTGATGAACAATTCGAGAATCAATCGGATATTTCGAAAAATTGACATTCGGGAAAAAAATATTTTCAAAAAAAGAGTATAAGGACCCGCGAACTATTCGATATACGTTATACGTTATAAACAATTCGAAAATTGATCGGATATTTTGAAGCATCGACATTCGGGTAAAAAATATTTTCAAGAAAAAAATATAAGGACCCGCAAACTTTTCGATATTGATTTAGAATTACATTGCCTGACGTTATTGTATCGATATATCCAAAATACGTGATGAAAAATTCGAGGATTAATCAGATATTTCGAAAAATCGACATTCGGGTAAAAAATAGTTTCAAAAAAAGAGTATAAGGGCCCGCCTACTATTCGATATTGATTTAAAATTACATTGCCCGACGCTGTATCGATTCATCAAAAATACGTGATACACAATTCGAGAATTAATCGGATAATTCGATAAATCGACATTCGGGAAAAAAATATTTTCAAAAAAAGAGTATAAGGACCCGCGAACTATTCGATATTGATTTGAAATTTCATTGCCCGACGTTTTAGTATCGATTCACCAAAATACGTGATAAACAATTCGAGAATTAATCGGATATTTCGAGAAATCGACATTCGGGTAAAAAATTATTTTTAAAAAAAGAAAAGACCCGCGAACTATTCGATATTGATTCAAAATCACATTGCCTGACCTAATTGTATCGATTTATCCAGAATACGTGATAAACAATTCGATAATTAATCGGATATTTCGAAAAATCGACATTCAGGTACAAAATATTTTCAAAAAAAGAGAGGACCCGCGAACCATTCGATATTGATTTAAAATTACATTGCCCGACGCTGTATCGATTCATCAAAAATACGTGATACACAATTCGAGAATTAATCGGATAATTCGATAAATCGACATTCGGGAAAAAAATATTTTCAAAAAAAGAGTAAAAGGACCCGCGAACTATTCGATATTGATTTAAAATTACATTGCCTGACGTTTTAGTATTGATTCACCAAAATACGTGATAAACAATTCGAGAATTAATCGGATATTTCGATAAATCGACATTCGGGAAAAAAATATTTTCAAAAAAAGAGTATAAGGACCCGCGAACTATTCGATATTGATTTGAAATTTCATTGCCCGACGTTTTAGTATCGATTCACCAAAATACGTGATAAACAATTCGAGAATTAATCGGATATTTCGAGAAATCGACATTCGGGTAAAAAATATTTTCAAAAAAAGAAAAGACCCGCGAACTATTCGATATTGATTCAAAATCACATTGCCTGACCTAATTGTATCGATTTATCCAGAATACGTGATAAACAATTCGATAATTAATCGGATATTTCGAAAAATCGACATTCGGGTACAAAATATTTTCAAAAAAAGAGAGGACCCACGAACCATTCGATATTGATTTAAAATTACATTGCCCGACGTTATTGTATCGATTCATCTAAAAAACGTGATAAACAATTCGAGAATTGATCGAATATTTTGAAGAATCGACATTCGGGTAAAAAATATTTTCAAAAAAAAGGGTATAAGGACCCGCGAACTATTCGATATTGATTTAAAATTATATTGCCCGAGGTTGTATCGATTTACCGAAAATACGTGATTGACGTTATTGTATCGATATATCCAAAATACGTGATGAAAAATTCGAGAATTAATCGGATATTTCGAAAAATCGACATTCGGGTAAAAAATATTTACAAAAAAAGAGTATAAGGACCCGCCTACTATTCGATATTGATTCAAAATTATATTGCCTGACGTTGTATCGATTTACCGAAAATACGTGATGAACAATTCGAGAATTAATCGGATATTTCGATAAATCGACATTCGGGTAAAAAATATTCTCAAAAAAAGAGTATGAGGACCCGCGTACTATTCGATATTGATTTAAAATTATATTGCCCGACGTTGTATCGATTTATCCAAAATACATGATAAACAATTCGAGAATTAATCGGATATTTCGATAAATCGACATTCGGGAAAGAAATATTTTCAAAAAAAGAGTGAAAGGACCCGCGAACTATTCGATATTCATTTGAAATCACATTGCCTGACGTTATAGTATCGATTTACCAAAAAACGTGATGAACAATTCGAGAATCAATCGGATATTTCGAAAAATCGACATTCGGGTAAAAAATATTTTCAAAAAAAGAGTATAAGGACCCGCCTACTATTCGATATTGATTTAAAATTACATTGCCCGACGCTGTATCGATTCATCGAAAATACGTGATACACAATTCGGGAATTAATCGGATAATTCGATAAATCGACATTCGGGAAAGAAATATTTTCAAAAAAAGAGTAAAAGGACCCGCGAACTATTCGATATTGATTTAAAATTACATTGCCTGACGTTTTAGTATCGATTCACCAAAATACGTGATAAACAATTCGAGAATAATCGGATATTTCGAGAAATCTACATTCGGGTAAAAAATATTTTCAAAAAAACAAAAGACCCGCGAACTATTCGATATTGATTTAAAATTACATTGCCCGACGTTGTATCGATTTATCGAAGATACGTGATGAACAATTCGAGAATTAATCGGATATTTCGATAAATCGACATTCGGGAAAAAAATATTTTCAAAAAAAGAGTATAAGGACCCGCGAACTATTCGATATTGATTTGAAATTTCATTGCCCGACGTTTTAGTATCGATTCACCAAAATACGTGATAAACAATTCGAGAATTAATCGGATATTTCGAGAAATCGACATTCGGGTAAAAAATATTCTCAAAAAAAGAGTATGAGGACCCGCGTACTATTCGATATTGATTTAAAATTATATTGCCCGACGTTGTATCGATTTATCCAAAATACATGATAAACAATTCGAGAATTAATCGGATATTTCGATAAATCGACATTCGGGAAAGAAATATTTTCAAAAAAAGAGTGAAAGGACCCGCGAACTATTCGATATTCATTTGAAATCACATTGCCTGACGTTATAGTATCGATTTACCAAAAAACGTGATGAACAATTCGAGAATCAATCGGATATTTCGAAAAATCGACATTCGGGTAAAAAATATTTTCAAAAAAAGAGTATAAGGACCCGCCTACTATTCGATATTGATTTAAAATTACATTGCCCGACGCTGTATCGATTCATCGAAAATACGTGATACACAATTCGGGAATTAATCGGATAATTCGATAAATCGACATTCGGGAAAGAAATATTTTCAAAAAAAGAGTAAAAGGACCCGCGAACTATTCGATATTGATTTAAAATTACATTGCCTGACGTTTTAGTATCGATTCACCAAAATACGTGATAAACAATTCGAGAATAATCGGATATTTCGAGAAATCTACATTCGGGTAAAAAATATTTTCAAAAAAACAAAAGACCCGCGAACTATTCGATATTGATTTAAAATTACATTGCCCGACGTTGTATCGATTCATCGAAGATACGTGATGAACAATTCGAGAATTAATCGGATATTTCGATAAATCGACATTCGGGAAAAAAATATTTTCAAAAAAAGAGTATAAGGACCCGCGAACTATTCGATATTGATTTGAAATTTCATTGCCCGACGTTTAAGTATCGATTCACCAAAATACGTGATAATCAATTCGAGAATTAATCGGATATTTCGAGAAATCGACATTCGGGTAAAAAATATTTTCAAAAAAAGAAAAGACCCGCGAACTATTCGTTATTGATTTAAAATTACATTGCCCGACGTTGTATCGATTTATCGAAGATACGTGATGAACAATTCGAGAATTAATCGGATATTTCGATAAATCGACATTCGGGAAAAAAATATTTTCAAAAAAAGAGTATAAGGACCCACGAACTATTCGATATTGATTTAAAATAACATTGCCCGACGTTGTATCGATTTATCGAAGATACGTGATGAACAATTCGAGAATTAATCGGATATTTCGATAAATCGACATTCGGGAAAAAAATATTTTCAAAAAAAGAGTATAAGGACCCGCGAACTATTCGATATTGATTTGAAATTTCATTGCCCGACGTTATTGTATCGATTTATCTAAAATACGTGATAAACAATTCGAAAATTGATCGGATATTTTGAAGAATCGACATTCGGGTAAGAAATATTTTCAAGAAAAAAATATAAGGACCCGCAAACTTTTCGATATTGATTTAAAATTACATTGCCTGACGTTTTAGTATCGATTCACCAAAATACGTGATGAACAATTCGAGAAATAATCGGATATTTCGAGAAATCGACATTCGGGTAAGAAATATTTTCAAAAAAAGAAAAGACCCGCGAACTATTCGATATTGATTTAAAATTACATTGAACGACGTTATTATATCGATTTATCCAAAATACGTGATAAACAATTCGAGAATTGATCGGATATTTTGAAGAATCGACCTTCGGGTGAAAAATATTTTCAAAAAAAAAATATAAGGACCCGCGAACTTTTCGATATTGAAGCAAAATCACATTGCCTGACGTTATTGTATCGATTTATCCAGAATACGTGATAAACAATTCGATAATTAATCGGATATTTCGATAAATCGACATTCGGGAAAGAAATATTTTCAAAAAAAGAGTAAAAGGACCCGCGAACTATTCGATATTGATTTAAAATGACATTGCCTGACGTTTTAGTATCGATTCACCAAAATACGTGATAAACAATTCGTGAATTAATCGGATATTTCGAGAAATCTACATTCGGGTAAAAAATATTTTCAAAAAAACAAAAGACCCGCGAACTATTCGATATTGATTTAAAATTACATTGCCCGACGTTGTATCCATTTATCGAAGATACGTGATGAACAATTCGAGAATTAATCGGATATTTCGATAAATCGACATTCGGGAAAAAAATATTTTCAAAAAAAGAGTATAAGGACCCGCGAACTATTCGATATTGATTTGAAATTTCATTGCCCGACGTTTTAGTATCGATTCACCAAAATACGTGATAAACAATTCGAGAATTAATCGGATATTTCGAGAAATCGACATTCGGGTGAAAAATATTTTCAAAAAAAGAAAAGACCCGCGAACTATTCGATATTGATTTAAAATTACATTGCCCGACCTTGTATCGATTTATCGAAGATACGTGATGAACAATTCGAGAATTAATCGGATATTTCGATAAATCGACATTCAGGAAAAGAATATTTAAAAAAAAAGAGTATAAGGACCCGCGAACTATTCGATATTGATTTGAAATTTCATTGCCCGACGTTATTGTATCGATATATCCAAAATACTTGATGAAAAATTCGAGAATTAATCGGATATTCCGAAAAATCGACATTCGGGTAAAAAATATTTTCAAAAAAAGAGTATAAGCACCCGCCTACTATTCGATATTGATTTAAAATTACATTGCCCGACGCTGTATCGATTTATCGACAATACGTGTTACACAATTCGAGAATTAATCGGATAATTCGATAAATCGACATTCGGGAAAGAAATATTTTCAAAAATAGAGTAAAAGGACCCGCGAACTATTCGATATTGATTTAAAATTACATTGCCTGAAGTTTTAGTATCGATTCACCAAAATACGTGATAAACAATTCGAGAAATAATCGGATATTTCGAGAAATCGACATTCGGATAAAAAATATTTTCAAAAAAAGAAAAGACCCGCGAACTATTCGATATTGATTTAAAATTACATTGAACGACGTTATTGTATCGATTTATCCAAAATACGTGATGAACAATTCGAGAATTGATCGGATATTTTGAAGAATCGACCTTCGGGTGAAAAATATTTTCAAAAAAAAAATATAAGGACCCGCGAACTTTTCGATATTGATTTAAAATCACATTGCCTGACGTTATTGTATCGATTTATCCAGAATACGTGATAAACAATTCGATAATTAATCGGATATTTCGAAAAATCGACATTCGGGTACAAAATATTTTCAAAAAAAGAGAGGACCCGCGAACCATTCGATATTGATTTAAAATTACATTGCCCGACGTTATTGTATCGATTCATCCAAAAAACGTGATAAACAATTCGAGAATTGATCGAATATTTTGAAGAATCGACATTAGGGTAAAAAATATTTTCAAAAAAAGGGTATAAGGACCCGCGAACTATTCGATATTGATTTAAAATTATATTGCCCGACGTTGTATCGATTTACCGAAAATACGTGATTGACGTTATTGTATCGATATATCCAAAATACGTGATGAGAAATTCGAGAATTAATCGGATATTTCGAAAAATCGACATTCGGGTAAAAAATATTTTCAAAAAAAGAGTATAGGGACTCGCCTGCTATTCGATATTGATTTAAAATTATATTGCCCGACGTTGTATCGATTTACCGAAAACACGTGTTGAACAATTCGAGAATTAATCGGATATATCGATAAATCGACATTCGGGTAAAAAATATTTTCAAAAAAAGAGTATAAGGACCCGCGTACTATTCGATATTGATTTAAAATTATATTGCCCGACGTTGTATCGATTTATCCAAAATACATGATAAACAATTCGAGAATTAATCGGATATTTCGATAAATCGACATTCGGGAAAGAAATGTTTTCAAAAAAAGAGTAAAAGGACCCGCGAACTATTCGATATTGATTTGAAATCACATTGCCTGACGTTATAGTATCGATTTACCAAAATACGTGATGAACAATTCGAGAATCAATCGGATATTTCGAAAAATTGACATTCGGGAAAAAAATATTTTCAAAAAAAGAGTATAAGGACCCGCGAACTAATCGATATTGATTTGAAATTTCATTGCCCGACGTTATTGTATCGATTTATCCAAAATACGTTATAAATAATTCGAAAATTGATCGGATATTTTGAAGCATCGACATTCGGGTAAAAAATATTTTCAAGAAAAAAATATAAGGACCCGCAAACTTTTCGATATTGATTTAAAATTACATTGCCTGACGTTATTGTATCGATATATCCAAAATACGTGATGAAAAATTCGAGAATTTATCGGATATTTCGAAAAATCGACATTCGGGTAAAAAATATTTTCAAAAAAAGAGTATAAGGACCCGCCTACTATTCGATATAGATTTAAAATTACATTGCCCGACGCTGTATCGATTCATCGAAAATACGTGATACACAATTCGAGAATTAATCAGATAATTCGATAAATCGACATTCGGGAAAGAAAAATTTTCAAAAAAAGAGTAAAAGGACCCGCGAACTATTCGATATTGATTTAAAATTACATTGCCTGACGTTTTAGTATCGATTCACCAAAATACGTGATAAACAATTCGAGAATTAATCGGATATTTCGAGAATTCGACATTCGGGTAAAACATATTTTCAAAAAAAAAAAAGACCCGCGAACTATTCGATATTGATTTAAAATTACATTGAACGACGTTATTGTATCGATTTATCCAAAATACGTGATAAACAATTCGAGAATTGATCGGATATTATGAAGAATCGACCTTCGGTTGAAAAATATTTTCAAAAAAAAAATATAAGGACGCGCGAACTTTTCGATATTGATTCAAAATCACATTGCCTCACGTTATTGTATCGATTTATCTAGAATACGTGATAAACAATTCGATAATTAATCGGATATTTCGAAAAATCGACATTCGGGTACAAAATATTTTCAAAAAAAGAGAGGACCCGCGAACCATTCGATATTGATTTAAAATCACATTGCCCGACGTTATTGTATCGATTCATCCAAAAAAGGTGATAAACAATTCGAGAATTGATCGAATATTTTGAAGAATCGACATTCGGGTAAAAAATATTTTCAAAAAAAGGGTATAAGGACCCGCGAACTATTCGATATTGATTTAAACTTATATTGCCCGACGTTGTATCGATTTACCGAAAATACGTGATTGACGTTATTGTATCGATATATCCAAAATACGTGATGAAAAATTCGAGAATTAATCGGATATTTCGAAAAATCGACATTCGGGTAAAAAATATTTTAAAAAAAGAGTATAAGGACCCGCCTACTATTCGATATTGATTTAAAATTATATTGCCCGACGTTGTATCGATTTACCGAAAATACGTGATGAACAATTAGAGAATTAATCGGATATTTCGATAAATCGACATTCGGGTAAAAAATATTTTCAAAAAAAGAGTATAGGGACTCGCCTGCTATTCGATATTGATTTAAAATTATATTGCCCGACGTTGTATCGATTTACCGAAAACACGTGATGAACAATTCGAGAATTAATCGGATATATCGATAAATCGACATTCGGGTAAAAAATATTTTCAAAAAAAGAGTATAAGGACCCGCGTACTATTCGATATTGATTTAAAATTATATTGCCCGACGTTGTATCGATTTATCCAAAATACATGATAAACAATTCGAGAATTAATCGGATATTTCGATAAATCGACATTCGGGAAAGAAATGTTTTCAAAAAAAGAGTAAAAGGACCCGCGAACTATTCGATATTGATTTGAAATCACATTGCCTGACGTTATAGTATCGATTTACCAAAATACGTGATGAACAATTCGAGAATCAATCGGATATTTCGAAAAATTGACATTCGGGAAAAAAATATTTTCAAAAAAAGAGTATAAGGACCCGCGAACTAATCGATATTGATTTGAAATTTCATTGCCCGACGTTATTGTATCGATTTATCCAAAATACGTTATAAATAATTCGAAAATTGATCGGATATTTTGAAGCATCGACATTGGGGTAAAAAATATTTTCAAGAAAAAAATATAAGGACCCGCAAACTTTTCGATATTGATTTAAAATTACATTGCCTGACGTTATTGTATCGATATATCCAAAATACGTGATGAAAAATTCGAGAATTAATCGGATATTTCGAAAAATCGACATTCGGGTAAAAAATATTTTCAAAAAAAGAGTATAAGGACCCGCCTACTATTCGATATAGATTTAAAATTACATTGCCCGACGCTGTATCGATTCATCGAAAATACGTGATACACAATTCGAGAATTAATCAGATAATTCGATAAATCGACATTCGGGAAAGAAATATTTTCAAAAAAAGAGTAAAAGGACCCGCGAACTATTCGATATTGATTTAAAATTACATTGCCTGACGTTTTAGTATCGATTCACCAAAATACGTGATAAACAATTCGAGAATTAATCGGATATTTCGAGAATTCGACATTCGGGTAAAACATATTTTCAAAAAAAAAAAGACCCGCGAACTATTCGATATTGATTTAAAATTACATTGAACGACGTTATTGTATCGATTTATCCAAAATACGTGATAAACAATTCGAGAATTGATCGGATATTATGAAGAATCGACCTTCGGTTGAAAAATATTTTCAAAAAAAAAATATAAGGACGCGCGAACTTTTCGATATTGATTCAAAATCACATTGCCTCACGTTATTGTATCGATTTATCCAGAATACGTGATAAACAATTCGATAATTAATCGGATATTTCGAAAAATCGACATTCGGGTACAAAATATTTTCAAAAAAAGAGAGGACCCGCGAACCATTCGATATTGATTTAAAATCACATTGCCCGACGTTATTGTATCGATTCATCCAAAAAAGGTGATAAACAATTCGAGAATTGATCGAATATTTTGAAGAATCGACATTCGGGTAAAAAATATTTTCAAAAAAAGGGTATAAGGACCCGCGAACTATTCGATATTGATTTAAACTTATATTGCCCGACGTTGTATCGATTTACCGAAAATACGTGATTGACGTTATTGTATCGATATATCCAAAATACGTGATGAAAAATTCGAGAATTAATCGGATATTTCGAAAAATCGACATTCGGGTAAAAAATATTTTCAAAAAAAGAGTATAAGGACCCGCCTACTATTCGATATTGATTTAAAATTATATTGCCCGACGTTGTATCGATTTACCGAAAATACGTGATGAACAATTAGAGAATTAATCAGATATTTCGATAAATCGACATTCGGGTAAAAAATATTTTCAAAAAAAGAGTATAAGGACCCGCGTACTATTCGATATTGATTTAAAATTATATTGCCCGACGTTGTATCGATTTACCGAAAATACGTGATGAACAATTCGAGAATTAATCGGATATTTCGATAAATCGACATTCGGGAAAGAAGTATTTTCAAAAAAAGAGTGAAAGGACCCGCGAACTATTCGATATTGATTTGAAATCACATTGCCTGACGTTATAGTATCGATTTACCAAAAAACGTGATGAACAATTCGAGAATCAATCGGATATTTCGAAAAATTGACATTCGGGAAAAAAATATTTTCAAAAAAAGAGTATAAGGACCCGCGAACTATTCGATATTGATTTGAAATTTCATTGCCCGACGTTATTGTATCGATTTATCCAAAATACGTTATAAACAATTCGAAAATTGATCGGATATTTTGAAGAATCGACATTCGGGTAAAAAATATTTTCGAGAAAAAAATATAAGGACCCGCAAACTTTTCGATATTGATTTAAAATTACATTGTCTGACGTAATTGTATCGATATATCCAAAAAAAGTGATGAAAAATTCGAGAATTAATCGGATATTTCGAAAAATCGACATTCGGGTAAAAAATATTTTCAAAAAAAGAGTATAAGGACCCGCCTACTATTCGATATTGATTTAAAATTACATTGCCCGACGCTGTATCGATTCATCGAAAATACGTGATACACAATTCGAGAATCAATCGGATATTTCGAAAAATCGACATTCGGGTAAAAAATATTTTCAAAAAAAGAGTATAAGGACCCGCCTACTATTCGATATTGATTTAAAATTACATTGCCCGACGTTTTAGTATCGATTCACCAAAATACGTGATAAACAATTCGAGAATTAATCGGATATTTCGAGAAATCGACATTCGGGTAAAAAATATTTTCAAAAAAAGAAAAGACCCGCGAACTATTCGATATTGATTTAAAATTACATTGCCCGACGTTGTATCGATTTATCGAAGATACGTGATGAACAATTCGAGAATTAATCGGATATTTCGATAAATTGACATTCGGGAAAAAAATATTTTCAAAAATGAGTATAAGGACCCACGAACTATTCGATATTGATTTAAAATAACATTGCCCGACGTTGTATCGATTTATCGAAGATACGTGATGAACAATTCGAGAATTAATCGGATATTTCGATAAATCGACATTCGGGAAAAAAATATTTTCAAAAAAAGAGTATAAGGACCCGCGAACTATTCGACATTGATTTGAAATTTCATTGCCCGACGTTATTGTATCGATTTATCCGAAATACGTGATAAACAATTCGAAAATTGATCAGATATTTTGAAGAATCGACATTCGGGTAAGAAATATTTTCAAGAAAAAAATATAAGGACCCGCAAACTTTTCGATATTGATTTAAAATTACATTGCCTGACGTTATTGTATCGATATATCCAAAATACTTGATGAAAAATTCGAGAATTAATCGGATATTCCGAAAAATCGACATTCGGGTAAAAAATATTTTCAAAAAAAGAGTATAAGCACCCGCCTTTTATTCGATATTGATTTAAAATAACATTGCCCGACGCTGTATCGATTTATCGAAAATACGTGATACACAATTCGAGAATTAATCGGATAATTCGATAAATCGACATTCGGGAAAGAAATATTTTCAAAAAAAGAGTAAAAGGACCCGCGAACTATTCGATATTGATTTAAAATTACATTGCCTGACGTTTTAGTATCGATTCACCAAAATACGTGATAAACAATTCGAGAAATAATCGGATATTTCGAGAAATCGACATTCGGGTAAAAAATATTTTCAAAAAAAGAAAAGACCCGCGAACTATTCGATATTGATTTAAAATTACATTGAACGACGTTATTGTATCGATTCATCCAAAATACGTGATGAACAATTCGAGAATTGATCGGATATTTCGAAAAATCGACATTCGGGTAGAAAATATTTTCAAAAAAAGAGTATAAGGACCCGCCTACTATTCGATATTGATTTAAAATTATATTGCCCGACGTTGTATCGATTTACCGAAAATACGTGATGAACAATTCGAGAATTAATCGGATATTTCGATAAATCGACATTCGGGTAAAAAATATTTTCAAAAAAAGAGTATAAGGACCCGCGTACTATTCGATATTGATTTAAAATTATATTGCCCGACGTTGTATCGATTTATCCAAAATACATGATAAACAATTCGAGAATTAATCGGATATTTCGATAAATCGACATTCGGGAAAGAAATATTTTCAAAAAAAGAGTAAAAGGACCCGCGAACTATTCGATATTGATTTGAAATCACATTGCCTGACGTTATAACTAGTATCGATTTACCAAAAAACGTGATGAACAATTCGAGAATCAATCGGATATTTCGAAAAATTGACATTCGGGAAAAAAATATTTTCAAAAAAAGAGTATAAGGACCCGCGAACTATTCGATATTGATTTGAAATTTCATTGCCCGACGTTATTGTATCGATTTATCCAAAATACGTTATAAACAATTCGAAAATTGATCGGACATTTTGAAGAATCGACATTCGGGTAAAAAATATTTTCAAGAAAAAAATATAAGGACCCGTAAACTTTTCGATATTGATTTAAAATTACATTGCCTGACGTAATTGTATCGATATATCCAAAAAAAGTGATGAAAAATTCGAGAATTAATCGGATATTTCGAAAAATCGACATTCGGGTAAAAAATATTTTCAAAAAAAGAGTATAAGGACCCGCCTACTATTCGATATTGATTTAAAATTACATTGCCCGACGCTGTATCGATTCATCGAAAATACGTGATACACAATTCGAGAATCAATCGGATATTTCGAAAAATCGACATTCGGGTAAAAAATATTTTCAAAAAAAGAGTATAAGGACCCGCCTACTATTCGATATTGATTTAAAATTACATTGCCCGACGCTGTATCGATTCATCGAAAATACGTGATACACAATTCGAGAATCAATCGGATAATTCGATAAATCGACATTCGGGAAAGAAATATTTTCAAAAAAAGAGTAAAAGGACCCGCGAACTATTCGATATTGATTTAAAATTACATTGCCTGACGTTTTAGTATCGATTCACCAAAATACGTGATAAACAATTCGAGAATTAATCGGATATTTCGAGAAATCTACATTCGGGTAAAAAATATTTTCAAAAAAACAAAAGACCCGCCAACTATTCGATATTGATTTAAAATTACATTGCCCGACGTTGTATCGATTTATCGAAGATACGTGATGAACAATTCGAGAATTAATCGGATATTTCGATAAATCGACATTCGGGAAAAAAATATTTTCAAAAAAAGAGTATAAGGACCCGCGAACTATTCGATATTGATTTGAAATTTCATTGCCCGACGTTTTAGTATCGATTCACCAAAATACGTGATAAACAATTCGAGAATTAATCGGATATTTCGAGAAATCGACATTCGGGTAAAAAATATTTTCAAAAAAAGAAAAGACCCGCGAACTATTCGATATTGATTTAAAATTACATTGCCCGACGTTGTATCGATTTATCGAAGATACGTGATGAACAATTCGAGAATTAATCGGATATTTCGATAAATCGACATTCGGGAAAAAAATATTTTCAAAAAAAGAGTATAAGGACCCGCGAACTATTCGATATTGATTTGAAATTTCATTGCCCGACGTTTTAGTATCGATTCACCAAAATACGTGATAAACAATTCGAGAATTAATCGGATATTTCGAGAAATCGACATTCGGGTAAAAAATATTTTCAAAAAAAGAAAAGACCCGCGAACTATTCGATATTGATTTAAAATTACATTGCCCGACGTTGTATCGATTTATCGAAGATACGTGATGAACAATTCGAGAATTAATCGGATATTTCGATAAATTGACATTCGGGAAAAAAATATTTTCAAAAAAAGAGTATAAGGACCCACGAACTATTCGATATTGATTTAAAATAACATTGCCCGACGTTGTATCGATTTATCGAAGATACGTGATGAACAATTCGAGAATTAATCGGATATTTCGATAAATCGACATTCGGGAAAAAAATATTTTCAAAAAAAGAGTATAAGGACCCGCGAACTATTCGATATTGATTTGAAATTTCATTGCCCGACGTTATTGTATCGATTTATCCAAAATACGTGATAAACAATTCGAAAATTGATCGGATATTTTGAAGAATCGACATTCGGGTAAGAAATATTTTCAAGAAAAAAATATAAGGACCCGCAAACTTTTCGATATTGATTTAAAATTACATTGCCTGACGTTATTGTATCGATATATCCAAAATACTTGATGAAAAATTCGAGAATCAATCGGATATTCCGAAAAATCGACATTCGGGTAAAAAATATTTTCAAAAAAAGAGTATAAGCACCCGCCTTTTATTCGATATTGATTTAAAATAACATTGCCCGACGCTGTATCGATTTATCGAAAATACGTGATACACAATTCGAGAATTAATCGGATAATTCGATAAATCGACATTCGGGAATGAAATATTTTCAAAAAAAGAGTAAAAGGACCCGCGAACTATTCGATATTGATTTAAAATTACATTGCCTGACGTTTTAGTATCGATTCACCAAAATACGTGATAAACAATTCGAGAAATAATCGGATATTTCGAGAAATCGACATTCGGGTAAAAAATATTTTCAAAAAAAGAAAAGACCCGCGAACTATTCGATATTTATTTAAAATTACATTGAACGACGTTATTGTATCGATTCATCCAAAATACGTGATAAACAATTCGAGAATTGATCGGATATTTCGAAAAATCGACATTCGGGTAAAAAATATTTTCAAAAAAAGAGTATAAGGACCCGCCTACTATTCGATATTGATTTAAAATTATATTGCCCGACGTTGTATCGATTTACCGAAAATACGTGATGAACAATTCGAGAATTAATCGGATATTTCGATAAATCGACATTCGGGTAAAAAATATTTTCAAAAAAAGAGTATAAGGACCCGCGTACTATTCGATATTGATTTAAAATTATATTGCCCGACGTTGTATCGATTTATCCAAAATACATGATAAACAATTCGAGAATTAATCGGATATTTCGATAAATCGACATTCGGGAAAGAAATATCTTCAAAAAAAGAGTGAAAGGACCCGCGAACTATTCGATATTGATTTGAAATCACATTGCCTGACGTTATAGTATCGATTTACCAAAATACTGTAATAATTGGGAAATACTTATTCAAAAGTACAGGGATTATTTAAATTCAAATGCATTGCCTGAATGGAAAATCAAGAAAATACTTCATCTGCATTGTATCAATCTGCAGGATGTCGTTTGTTTTAATGATCATGATAAGTTCGACGAAAAGACCACCCAGGAGCTTGATAATTAAAGTCTAAAACGCAAAGCTGTCCATTTGCAACATTGTAGTGGCTGAAATTGTTTATGTCTACGGTAGATAGGGCCAGTTGAGATTAAAATTCATGGGAAACATTTTTGAAGTCAAGCATTTTTGCTAAGTAAGCGTCTGGACACCCACTCTTGAGCTGTAGGTTCTTTTTGAAAGAGGGGTAAAGTTTACTTTTGGAGATCAAGGAAAAATTAAGGTCAGTTACTCGGCGGGAGTGGAGTTACTCGGCGAGAGTGGAGTTACTCGGAAAAAAAAAAAAGGGGTTGCTCGGAAAACGGGGACTCATCACGATGATGGGGATAATCAGACGACGGTTTCGGTTAGAGGAAAAATAGTGTTGTATTTTTCAGTAGAGGATTTTCTGTTAGATTTCGGTTTCAGGGGGTAACTGTGTTAGATCGTACAAACAAGTGTTTAACAAGTTTATTTTGAGTAGAGTTAAAAAGCCGTGGGTTGTGTTCCGAGTGCGAATAAAAATAAAGGCCAATATCGCGTGTGGGTGATTTAGTTCCCAAACAGGTACGAAAGAGAAATTAGGTGGTTTGCAGACCAAGGTAGGAAAATTCAATTCAAAGCTTTAACCCTATGAATGTGAATGGCGTTATTGTAATTCCCAATATTATTGATATCTCGATCCGAAGTTGATTTGATGTACGTTCGATTTTACGTACGAAATTTGAATATTAGTTGTAACTGATTATCTGACCCCTCGTACATTTTCGATTGGCATGTTGATGGGAAGTAACAGTTGAATTGTTTGATTTAATTTACGATTGTGAGAAACTAAGTGAACGATAGATGCTTTATTTGGATGTTTTTTTGATGTTTGTGCAAATTACGATTTTATGTACGCATTTTACCATCATTTTTCTTTCTTAAATATAATTTGTTCTCTTAAAAAATTTCGAGGTTTTCTTTCCTGAATACCTGTTCCTCAGAAAGATAAGACAAAAGACTCTCTCTTCGTGCAGAGAGCACGAATCAAGGCCTTTTCGGAAAATAGATAGATAAAAATTGGTGACAGCGAAATATGATTTATAAGGGTAGAAACCCCAGGTTTTAGTACGAATTGGTGACAGCGGAATATAGAAAATACGATTAAATAAAAATAAAGAACTAGAAACCACCAGGTTTATTACAAATTGGCGACCAGCGGTGGGATATGTTTAATTTTTTTTTGAGGGAAAGGAGCAGGAAAGAGATAGAGAATTTTAAATTAGTCTTTCTATCGGGAAAGTTATTTTGTGTCGGAAATTTAAGGTCGAATAGAATTTTTTCGGTGTTTATAGAAGCATCAAATCAGTTGGATCGAGAGAATATCAGACAGGGGAATGTTTTTGATTTGTTGAGCTAATTTTGTGTTACTAACATTTGTGTGGATAATTTTTGTGTGTTTCAGGAATGCAGCTCTGAATATAATTTTTATTGATTTTGAGGGAAGTTTATTATTTTGTGTGTTTCAGGACGGCATTTCCGAGTAAAATTTTTATTGATTTTGAGGGAAGTTTATTATTTTGTGTGTTTCAGGACGGCATTTCCGAGTAAAATTTTTATTGATTTTGAGGGAAGTTTATTATTTTGTGTGTTTCAGGACGGCATTTCCGAGTAAAATTTTTATTGATTTTGAGGGAAGTTTATTATTTTGTGTGTTTCAGGACGGCATTTCCGAGTAAAATTCTTATTGATTTTAGGGAAGTTTATTATTTTGTGTGTTTCAGGACGGCATTTCCGAGTAAAATTTTTATTGATTTTAGGGAAGTTTATTATTTTGTGTGTTTCAGGACGGCATTTTCGAATATAAACTTAATCAGGTTAAGGGTTGTTGGTCATTCTATATTTTTTTTTTAGGCGGGATTTCAGAATATAAATTTTATCGGACTTAGGTCAAGTGGATTTAAATAATATCAACTGTTTGGAAATTTTTTTTTTTTTTGATATTAGTTCGAGTCAATTTGGGGTTTGATTCCAAAAATTGTTTTGTTTTTGTTTTTGTTGGGATTAACGTTGTCATTTTGGGTTATCAAAATATTCCCGAATAATTTTTTTTGAAAATAATAGTTATCGGTGCATTTGAAAGAAAAAAAAAGAGGAAAAAATTTTTTTTTAAAACTGATCAAGAGGAAGTTGTAGGATTGAAATTTTTTTTATTTTTCAATTTTTTCAATTTTTTTGATATAAATTTACCTTCGAAAATAAATATTTGAGATGTTGCCTGCAGCTTCTTCGGCGAGTGGTATGGCTGGGGGAAATGCGAATGTGCCAACGCCAAATGTAGCCAACCTATTACGTGGGGCGGGAATGTACTCGCTAGGTATGATAGCCACAACATTAGAAAACTTTTCGGGGAAAGAAGCGGCGAGGTACTTCGATAAACTGGAGTTACGCTCAAAATTGGACGGATGGACCGAGGAAGAAACTCAGAAATTATTAAAATTTAAACTCGTAGGGGAGGCGTATAGTTTTTTCAAATCAGATCCAGGGTTAGATTTGTTAACGTATTACGAACTAAAGAATAGGTTTTTACAAAAATTTACGCCGTTCAGACTGCCAGGGGAAAATCAGTGGAACCTGTGCAGGTGTTTCCAAAGACATGACGAGGATGTATCGTCATTTTGCACAAGGCTGCGTACGCTAGGAGCAAGTTTATTGCGGGAGGATTTGGAAGGAGCCACCGTGGATGAGGAGGCTGGAATTAGAAAGAAAAACAAAGATCTGATTTTGAACCAGTTCAAAATGGGTCTACGGAAGGATTTGATGAAAGACACAGGAATTTTATTGTTGAAGGAGGAAGATTTAGATCTGGAAAAAGCGGAGGAGTTAGTTAAATTACAGGAAACCACGATAAGAATGTTACAAGGACGTTTAGGCGGTACCAGGATAGCAGGAATCGACACCGAACAAGTATGTCAACTGTGTGACAAGGAGGGGCACTCAGCAAGGGAATGTAGGAGGACCAGACAGGGTCGGGAAAATCAAGAAAAGCCACTAGGGATGAGATGCTTTTCCTGTGGCCAAACAGGCCACATTTCAAGAGAATGTCGAAACACGAAGGGGGCAACGCAAGGAGCTCCAGGTTCGTGCTTCAACTGTAAACAACAAGGACATTGGTTAAGGGACTGTCCGAAAAGGGATAGAAACAGGGGACAGGACCAAAGGCAGAGGTTCAGAGAGGATGCAAGGAGAGAGGAAAGATTCCCGACCTGGAATACACGAGGGGGTGAGAATGGGAATCCTCCATATTCCAGGAATCAAGAAGGGCCCACCAGTACAGGAAACAGGGAATCTACCGGCGCGATTCCAAAACGATCACAATCGCCGCCTACGTTTCGTACAGCGAATTTAAACTCCAAGGGCCAAAGTTCAGCTGCCAGGACGGAGGCCAAAGGGTGGTAGATAGGCAGGGGGAGCGGGAGTCATCGATAGAGCAAGAACGAAAGGGGAATCCAAACGGATTATCGGTCATGGTAATCCCAGAAGTAAATTCATTGGGATTATATGACGTACCACACATAATAAAATTGGCTATTAATGGAAAGGTGAGTTCTTGTTTGGTCGACAGCGGGGCAGCGGTGACTCTCGTGAATAAAGGATTGATCCCGGACGGTAGGATCGATAAGAACGAGATCGGTGTCCGTCTAACGAGTGTGACGGGACACGACTTACGTACCTGGGGTACGGCGACTATTTTTGTAGGACCAGAAGGAGAAAAATTGGGAACGAATTGGACAGCGGTCCTTTGTGATGACACGACGTTAGGGAACGTCCAGGTTATATTAGGACGAGATTTTTTGTACGCCAATGAGGCGCACCTAGATTATGAGGGGGAACCCAACCTGAAGATGTGGGGTAGGAAATTCATGTTTTTGGATAAGGGAGACTTAGAGGAACAGATACTCACGGGAGGTGAGAGTACGGAAGGAGTTACTGGAAGAATACAGGAGGTTCAGGGGTATAATCGTGGAGGTTATAGGAGTGATTTTGTGGAGATTAGGCCGATGGAGACGGCGGGAACAAGGAATAACTACACACCCAAGGGTAACGGAGTCCTCAGGGACGACACGAGGGAGGATATTCCAGGGAATCTACAAGGAAATGTAGGAAATAGGGCTAAAATAGCTTGTAGGGAATTCGGTACACAGACCGACAATTATACGGAAACGAGGGAACTAATGGGAAAGAAAGGGATGACTGTCGAAAGTCAGGTGGAGAAAATAGAAGAATTTGACGCGATAAGTAGTTCAAAAGGTAAAGAGGCAAATGAACCGGATGATGAGGTTATCTTAGTGGAAAATACAGACGTTAGGGTATGTAGAGGAGAAGAAAGAGCGAGGAGAAATGAAGAACAGCGAAATATCGAGAATAACGGGGAGGAATCCACCACCGATAAAGAAGAACGGTGGGAAACTGACGTTGTATTGATATCAGGGGTTACTATTCCCGCACGTTCAAAAGCTCCAGTAAAAGCTGAACTGAAGAAGGACGTAAAAGGGGTTTACATTGTTTGCGAACCGGTAAATTTGGGCGTCGGACAAGTATATGTCGCGAACGGTTTGATGAAAAAATAATCCAGGTTGGGTACGCGTGGTGATGAATCTCAGAACCATCAGGAGAAATGAATCGACTTCCTGCCCTTAGCGAAGATTCCAATTCGGGTACGCGTGGTAATGATGATTATCAGGACCATCAGAAGAAATGAGTCACCTTTCTGCCCGTAGCGTAGATTCCAGCGGCTCTTATCAGTTATCAGCTGAAAGGGGTCCCGTCTCGAGTTTCGTACACCGATACACAGCTGTCAGCAACTAAGGTCAAGGTCCCAATTCTTGTTTTCATTTTTCGGTTCCGTTATTGAATCTGAGTTGCTGACTAGCGACCTTCCTCAATGAACGCCTCTATCACTACTATCGTTTACGTTTTTATTTTGATAGTATCATTCTCTAGAGCTAGCCTCATTTTATATATAATTTTTCAAACTTGGGAAAGACACGAAAAGATTGTGTAACGAAAATTAAATCGTTATGATTTAAACGTTTTGGTCGCTGATTGGTGCATAGGTGAACACAACGTTGAGAGTTGAAAGGAAGGATTTGTTTTCATTTTAGTTTTTCTTTATTTTCGTTCAACCACGAAACGTTAGTGTGGTGTGAATAAACTGATTGTTGAATTATGTAGGTATTCCCGGAATGACTTTGATTGTATAATTGCAATTTTTTTTTGTACTGTTATAATTCACGTGTAACAAAATATTTAGGTTAAGAATAGGTGTTCATGTTGAGAAGTTTTATTGATTGATAAGAATGTCAATTTTTTTTTTGTTTTCAATTTGTTTTTGTTTTTGTGAAAATGAACTCTACAGGATCAGTCCGAAATAAGAAATAATCACATGTGGAGTAACCTTCATCCTTGTCCTTTCCATTGTCGGTATTCAGGCGTGACTAGACTATGATTGTACGGACAAAAGTGCGGAAATAGCTGCGGTATCAATTCAAAAATTCGCGTAGTGTTCGGCCCCCAAAACGGCGTACAAAAGTAACCCGGTTAAAGTAGGAGTTTCGTCAATTCAACCTATCGGAACACTAGGAATATAGATCCAAGGGAGATAGATAAGGCACAGAGAATGCAGAGTTTCGGAGCAGAGCGAAAAGCCGTTGAGAATATTATGGTGGAGAAAGTAGCAGGGACTGGAGAGGGTTTCTTTACAGTGGAACGATTTAACCCAGAGGAGATGAAGAAACTAGCACACCACACGACGAGACCGTTGAATGGAGTACAATTATACCAGAACCCAGGATGTGAATTCATGATGTTAGCCGGTCTGTGGAACACACTTACAATGTGGGTCACCCACAGGGCAAAGAAGGAACGAGTAAAAACCCATACAGAAGGACGAGAGTCGGAAACCCTGGAAGAAGTGACGATGCGAGATTGTACCCCTCTATAGACATTGGACGGAAGAACCGAAATAATGAGTACTAAACTATGACGTTCGTCGTATATTTGGTGCAGTGACGAGACTATCATATCTCTCGAAAAAACAATAGTGCTGCCGCGTGCGTATTTGTCAGACTAATGTAGACCAATGAATGCTAGTGCGAACATGAGTGATCGAGCACGTATCATGCCAAATAGACCTGAAAATCCCTTTTCTTTCCCCTCACCCCGAAGGTTACCGCTTCCATTAAGATTATTCTCTTACTAACATGTGGACCGGAGTTTGCAGAAACGAGCCCTGCCACAAGAAGTCATGCCCTAGACAAGGAGACTTCCCTACAATAAGAGGCCCGACCACAGGAGAGGATTCGCCCAACCCATGGATTAGGAATGTGTCGCGAATACCGAGATAGTGGTACGCGAAAGAGCCAATTTCGAATCGGAAAAAGGTGAACGAAAAGTCATGTGTGCGGAAGTGGGTCGTATCATAGTGGGAAGCGCTTTACTTGAACGCTTTATTGTTTGTTATGCAACAAATCTCTGTCATTTTTTTTTTTTGGTTAACTTACCCTAGAGGACGCTCATTCTTGTTTTTTTTGGTTTTAGTTTGTATTATTCCTAGTTTAAGTTGTAGATGATGCACTTTATAGATAGTATCTTAGTATTAAGGCGGTAAAATTGCGTATATACGAGGGGGTTACTGTTAAGTTGTTGGGCATTAGCGAATAGGTATCGCATTGTCTGGATTGAGACGAGATATGGGGTCAGCCCATTATATATGTTATGGGAATATGGGAAAAGTATTGGCCTTGTAGTGCCAAGACTTTTTCGTAGGGGAGAGTGATGTAATAATTGGGAAATACTTATTCAAAAGTACAGGGATTATTTAAATTCAAATGCATTGCCTGAATGGAAAATCAAGAAAATACTTCATCTGCATTGTATCAATCTGCAGGATGTCGTTTGTTTTAATGATCATGATAAGTTCGACGAAAAGACCACCCAGGAGCTTGATAATTAAAGTCTAAAACGCAAAGCTGTCCATTTGCAACATTGTAGTGGCTGAAATTGTTTATGTCTACGGTAGATAGGGCCAGTTGAGATTAAAATTCATGGGAAACATTTTTGAAGTCAAGCATTTTTGCTAAGTAAGCGTCTGGACACCCACTCTTGAGCTGTAGGTTCTTTTTGAAAGAGGGGTAAAGTTTACTTTTGGAGATCAAGGAAAAATTAAGGTCAGTTACTCGGCGGGAGTGGAGTTACTCGGCGAGAGTGGAGTTACTCGGAAAAAAAAAAAAGGGGTTGCTCGGAAAACGGGGACTCATCACGATGATGGGGATAATCAGACGACGGTTTCGGTTAGAGGAAAAATAGTGTTGTATTTTTCAGTAGAGGATTTTCTGTTAGATTTCGGTTTCAGGGGGTAACTGTGTTAGATCGTACAAACAAGTGTTTAACAAGTTTATTTTGAGTAGAGTTAAAAAGCCGTGGGTTGTGTTCCGAGTGCGAATAAAAATAAAGGCCAATATCGCGTGTGGGTGATTTAGTTCCCAAACAGGTACGAAAGAGAAATTAGGTGGTTTGCAGACCAAGGTAGGAAAATTCAATTCAAAGCTTTAACCCTATGAATGTGAATGGCGTTATTGTAATTCCCAATATTATTGATATCTCGATCCGAAGTTGATTTGATGTACGTTCGATTTTACGTACGAAATTTGAATATTAGTTGTAACTGATTATCTGACCCCTCGTACATTTTCGATTGGCATGTTGATGGGAAGTAACAGTTGAATTGTTTGATTTAATTTACGATTGTGAGAAACTAAGTGAACGATAGATGCTTTATTTGGATGTTTTTTTGATGTTTGTGCAAATTACGATTTTATGTACGCATTTTACCATCATTTTTCTTTCTTAAATATAATTTGTTCTCTTAAAAAATTTCGAGGTTTTCTTTCCTGAATACCTGTTCCTCAGAAAGATAAGACAAAAGACTCTCTCTTCGTGCAGAGAGCACGAATCAAGGCCTTTTCGGAAAATAGATAGATAAAAATTGGTGACAGCGAAATATGATTTATAAGGGTAGAAACCCCAGGTTTTAGTACGAATTGGTGACAGCGGAATATAGAAAATACGATTAAATTAAAGAATAGAACAACCACCCCAGGTTTATTACAATACGTGATGAAAAATTCGAGAATCAATCGGATATTTCGAAAAATCGACATTCGGGAAAAAAATATTTTCAAAAAAAGGGTATAAGGACCCGCGAACTATTCGATATTGATTTGAAATTTCATTGCCCGACGTTATTGTATCGATTTATCGAAAATACGTGATAAACAATTCGAAAATTGATCGGATATTTTGAAGAATCGACATTCGGGTAAAAAATATTTTCAAGAAAAAAATATAAGGACCCGCAAACTTTTCGATATTGATTTGAAATTACATTGCCTGACGTTATTGCATCGATATATCCAAAAAACGTGATGAAAAATTCGAGAATTAATCGGATATTTCGAAAAATCGACATTCGGGTAAAAAATATTTTCAAAAAAAGAGTATAAGGACCCGCCTACTATTCGATATTGATTTAAAATTACATTGCTCGACGCTGTATCGATTCATCGAAAATACGTGATACACAATTCGAGTATTAATCGGATAATTCGATAAATCGACATTCGGGAAAGAAATATTTAAAAAAAAAGAGTAAAAGGACCCGCGAACTATTCGATATTGATTTAAAATTACATTGCCTGACGTTTTAGTATCGATTCACCAAAATACGTGATAAACAATTCGAGAATTAATCGGATATTTCGAGAAATCTACATTCGGGTAAAAAATATTTTCAAAAAAACAAAAGACCCGCGAACTATTCGATATTGATTTAAAATTACATTGCCCGACGTTGTATCGATTTATCGAAGATACGTGATGAACAATTCGAGAATTAATCGGATATTTCGATAAATCGACATTCGGGAAAAAAATATTTTCAAAAAAAGAGTATAAGGACCCGCGTACTATTCGATATTGATTTAAAATTATATTGCCCGACGCTGTATCGATTTATCGAAAATACGTGATACACAATTCGAGAATTAATCGGATAATTCGATAAATCGACATTCGGGAAAGAAATATTTTCAAAAAAAGAGTAAAAGGACCCGCGAACTATTCGATATTGATTTAAAATTACATTGCCTGACGTTTTAGTATCGATTCACCAAAATACGTGATAAACAATTCGAGAAATAATCGGATATTTCGAGAAATCGACATTCGGGTAAAAAATATTTTCAAAAAAAGAAAAGACCCGCGAACTATTCGATATTGATTTAAAATTACATTGAACGACGTTATTGTATCGATTCATCCAAAATACGTGATAAACAATTCGAGAATTGATCGGATATTTCGAAAAATCGACATTCGGGTAAAAAATATTTTCAAAAAAAGAGTATAAGGACCCGCCTACTATTCGATATTGATTTAAAATTATATTGCCCGACGTTGTATCGATTTACCGAAAATACGTGATGAACAATTCGAGAATTAATCGGATATTTCGATAAATCGACATTCGGGTGAAAAATATTTTCAAAAAAAGAGTATAAGGACCCGCGTACTATTCGATATTGATTTAAAATTATATTGCCCGACGTTGTATCGATTTATCCAAAATACATGATAAACAATTCGAGAATTAATCGGATATTTCGATAAATCGACATTCGGGAAAGAAATATCTTCAAAAAAAGAGTGAAAGGACCCGCGAACTATTCGATATTGATTTGAAATCACATTGCCTGACGTTATAGTATCGATTTACCAAAAAACGTGATGAACAATTCGAGAATCAATCGGATATTTCGAAAAATTGACATTCGGGAAAAAAATATTTTCAAAAAAAGAGTATAAGGACCCGCGAACTATTCGATATTGATTTGAAATTTCTTTGCCCGACGTTATTGTATCGATTTATCCAAAATACGTTATAAACAATTCGAAAATTGATCGGACATTTTGAAGAATCGACATTCGGGTAAAAAATATTTTCAAGAAAAAAATATAAGGACCCGCAAACTTTTCGATATTGATTTAAAATTACATTGCCTGACGTAATTGTATCGATATATCCAAAAAAAGTGATGAAAAATTCGAGAATTAATCGGATATTTCGAAAAATCGACATTCGGGTAAAAAATATTTTCAAAAAAAGAGTATAAGGACCCGCCTACTATTCGATATTGATTTAAAATTACATTGCCCGACGCTGTATCGATTCATCGAAAATACGTGATACACAATTCGAGAATCAATCGGATATTTCGAAAAATCGACATTCGGGTAAAAAATATTTTCAAAAAAAGAGTATAAGGACCCGCCTACTATTCGATATTGATTTAAAATTACATTGCCTGACGCTGTATCGATTCATCGAAAATACGTGATACACAATTCGAGAATCAATCGGATAATTCGATGAATCGACATTCGGGAAATAAATATTTTCAAAAAAAGAGTAAAAGGACCCGCGAACTATTCGATATTGATTTAAAATTACATTGCCTGACGTTTTAGTATCGATTCACCAAAATACGTGATAAACAATTCGAGAATTAATCGGATATTTCGAGAAATCTACATTCGGGTAAAAAATATTTTCAAAAAAACAAAAGACCCGCGAACTATTCGATATTGATTTAAAATTACATTGCCCGACGTTGTATCGATTTATCGAAGATACGTGATGAACAATTCGAGAATTAATCGGATATTTCGATAAATCGACATTCGGGAAAAAAATATTTTCTAAAAAAGAGTATAAGGACCCGCGAACTATTCGATATTGATTTGAAATTTCATTGCCCGACGTTTTAGTATCGATTCACCAAAATACGTGATGAACAATTCGAGAATTAATCGGATATTTCGAGAAATCGACATTCGGGTAAAAAATATTTTCAAAAAAAGAAAAGACCCGCGAACTATTCGATATTGATTTAAAATTACATTGCCCGACGTTGTATCGATTTATCGAAGATACTTGATGAACAATTCGAGAATTAATCGGATATTTCGATAAATCGACATTCGGGAAAAAAATATTTTCAAAAAAAGAGTATAAGGACCCACGAACTATTCGATATTGATTTAAAATAACATTGCCCGACGTTGTATCGATTTATCGAAGATACGTGTTGAACAATTTGAGAATTAATCGGATATTTCGATAAATCGACATTCGGGAAAAAAATATTTTCAAAAAAAGAGTATAAGGACCCGCGAACTATTCGATATTGATTTGAAATTTCATTGCCCGACGTTATTGTATCGATTTATCCAAAATACGTGATAAACAATTCGAAAATTGATCGGATATTTTGAAGAATCGACATTCGGGTAAGAAATATTTTCAAGAAAAAAATATAAGGACCCGCAAACTTTTCGATATTGATTTAAAATTACATTGCCTGACGTTATTGTATCGATATATCCAAAATACTTGATGAAAAATTCGAGAATTAATCGGATATTCCGAAAAATCGACATTCGGGTAAAAAATATTTTCAAAAAAAGAGTATAAGCACCCGCCTTTTATTCGATATTGATTTAAAATTACATTGCCCGACGCTGTATCGATTTATCGAAAATACGTGATACACAATTCGAGAATTAATCGGATAATTCGATAAATCGACATTCGGGAAAGAAATATTTTCAAAAAAAGAGTAAAAGGACCCGCGAACTATTCGATATTGATTTAAAATTACATTGCCTGACGTTTTAGTATCGATTCACCAAAATACGTGATAAACAATTCGAGAAATAATCGGATATTTCGAGAAATCGACATTCGGGTGAAAAATATTTTCAAAAAAAGAAAAGACCCGCGAACTATTCGATATTGATTTAAAATTACATTGAACGACGTTATTGTATCGATTTATCCAAAATACGTGATAAACAATTCGAGAATTGATCGGATATTTCGAAAAATCGACATTCGGGTAAAAAATATTTTCAAAAAAAGAGTATAAGGACCCGCCTACTATTCGATATTGATTTAAAATTATATTGCCCGACGTTGAATCGATTTACCGAAAATACGTGATGAACAATTCGAGAATTAATCGGATATTTCGATAAATCGACATTCGGGTAAAAAATATTTTCAAAAAAAGAATATAAGGACCCGCGTACTATTCGATATTGATTTAAAATTATATTGCCCGACGTTGTATCGATTTATCCAAAATACATGATAAACAATTAGAGAATTAATCGGATATTTCGATAAATCGACATTCGGGAAAGAAATATTTTCAAAAAAAGAGTAAAAGGACCCGCGAACTATTCGATATTGATTTGAAATCACATTGCCTGACGTTATAGTATCGATTTACCAAAAAACGTGATGAACAATTCGAGAATCAATCGGATATTTCGAAAAATTGACATTCGGGAAAAAAATATTTTCAAAAAAAGAGTATAAGGACCCGCGAACTATTCGATATTGATTTGAAATTTCATTGCCCGACGTTATTGTATCGATTTATCCAAAATACGTTATAAACAATTCGAAAATTGATCGGACATTTTGAAGAATCGACATTCGGGTAAAAAATATTTTCAAGAAAAAAATATAAGGACCCGCAAACTTTTCGATATTGATTTAAAATTACATTGCCAGACGTAATTGTATCGATATATCCAAGAAAAGTGATGATAAATTCGAGAATTAATCGGATATTTCGAAAAATCGACATTCGGGTAAAAATTATTTTCAAAAAAAGAGTATAAGGACCCGCCTACTATTCGATATTGATTTAAAATTACATTGCCCGACGCTGTATCGATTCATCGAAAATACGTGATACACAATTCGAGAATCAATCGGATATTTCGAAAAATCGACATTCGGGTAAAAAATATTTTCAAAAAAAGAGTATAAGGACCCGCCTACTATTCGATATTGATTTAAAATTACATTGCCCGACGCTGTATCGATTCATCGAAAATACGTGATACACAATTCGAGAATCAATCGGATAATTCGATGAATCGACATTCGGGAAATAAATATTTTCAAAAAAAGAGTAAAAGGACCCGCGAACTATTCGATATTGATTTAAAATTACATTGCCTGACGTTTTAGTATCGATTCACCAAAATACGTGATAAACAATTCGAGAATTAATCGGATATTTCGAGAAATCTACATTCGGGTAAAAAATATTTTCAAAAAAACAAAAGACCCGCGAACTATTCGATATTGATTTAAAATTACATTGCCCGACGTTGTATCGATTTATCGAAGATACGTGATGAACAATTCGAGAATTAATCGGATATTTCGATAAATCGACATTCGGGAAAAAAATATTTTCTAAAAAAGAGTATAAGGACCCGCGAACTATTCGATATTGATTTGAAATTTCATTGCCCGACGTTTTAGTATCGATTCACCAAAATACGTGATGAACAATTCGAGAATTAATCGGATATTTCGAGAAATCGACATTCGGGTAAAAAATATTTTCAAAAAAAGAAAAGACCCGCGAACTATTCGATATTGATTTAAAATTACATTGCCCGACGTTGTATCGATTTATCGAAGATACTTGATGAACAATTCGAGAATTAATCGGATATTTCGATAAATCGACATTCGGGAAAAAAATATTTTCAAAAAAAGAGTATAAGGACCCACGAACTATTCGATATTGATTTAAAATAACATTGCCCGACGTTGTATCGATTTATCGAAGATACGTGTTGAACAATTTGAGAATTAATCGGATATTTCGATAAATCGACATTCGGGAAAAAAATATTTTCAAAAAAAGAGTATAAGGACCCGCGAACTATTCGATATTGATTTGAAATTTCATTGCCCGACGTTATTGTATCGATTTATCCAAAATACGTGATAAACAATTCGAAAATTGATCGGATATTTTGAAGAATCGACATTCGGGTAAGAAATATTTTCAAGAAAAAAATATAAGGACCCGCAAACTTTTCGATATTGATTTAAAATTACATTGCCTGACGTTATTGTATCGATATATCCAAAATACTTGATGAAAAATTCGAGAATTAATCGGATATTCCGAAAAATCGACATTCGGGTAAAAAATATTTTCAAAAAAAGAGTATAAGCACCCGCCTTTTATTCGATATTGATTTAAAATTACATTGCCCGACGCTGTATCGATTTATCGAAAATACGTGATACACAATTCGAGAATTAATCGGATAATTCGATAAATCGACATTCGGGAAAGAAATATTTTCAAAAAAAGAGTAAAAGGACCCGCGAACTATTCGATATTGATTTAAAATTACATTGCCTGACGTTTTAGTATCGATTCACCAAAATACGTGATAAACAATTCGAGAAATAATCGGATATTTCGAGAAATCGACATTCGGGTGAAAAATATTTTCAAAAAAAGAAAAGACCCGCGAACTATTCGATATTGATTTAAAATTACATTGAACGACGTTATTGTATCGATTTATCCAAAATACGTGATAAACAATTCGAGAATTGATCGGATATTTCGAAAAATCGACATTCGGGTAAAAAATATTTTCAAAAAAAGAGTATAAGGACCCGCCTACTATTCGATATTGATTTAAAATTATATTGCCCGACGTTGAATCGATTTACCGAAAATACGTGATGAACAATTCGAGAATTAATCGGATATTTCGATAAATCGACATTCGGGTAAAAAATATTTTCAAAAAAAGAATATAAGGACCCGCGTACTATTCGATATTGATTTAAAATTATATTGCCCGACGTTGTATCGATTTATCCAAAATACATGATAAACAATTAGAGAATTAATCGGATATTTCGATAAATCGACATTCGGGAAAGAAATATTTTCAAAAAAAGAGTAAAAGGACCCGCGAACTATTCGATATTGATTTGAAATCACATTGCCTGACGTTATAGTATCGATTTACCAAAAAACGTGATGAACAATTCGAGAATCAATCGGATATTTCGAAAAATTGACATTCGGGAAAAAAATATTTTCAAAAAAAGAGTATAAGGACCCGCGAACTATTCGATATTGATTTGAAATTTCATTGCCCGACGTTATTGTATCGATTTATCCAAAATACGTTATAAACAATTCGAAAATTGATCGGACATTTTGAAGAATCGACATTCGGGTAAAAAATATTTTCAAGAAAAAAATATAAGGACCCGCAAACTTTTCGATATTGATTTAAAATTACATTGCCAGACGTAATTGTATCGATATATCCAAGAAAAGTGATGATAAATTCGAAAATTAATCGGATATTTCGAAAAATCGACATTCGGGTAAAAATTATTTTCAAAAAAAGAGTATAAGGACCCGCCTACTATTCGATATTGATTTAAAATTACATTGCCCGACGCTGTATCGATTCATCGAAAATACGTGATACACAATTCGAGAATCAATCGGATATTTCGAAAAATCGACATTCGGGTAAAAAATATTTTCAAAAAAAGAGTATAAGGACCCGCCTACTATTCGATATTGATTTAAAATTACATTGCCCGACGCTGTATCGATTCATCGAAAATACGTGATACACAATTCGAGAATTAATCGGATAATTCGATAAATCGACATTCGGGAAAGAAATATTTTCAAAAAAAGAGTAAAAGGACCCGCGAACTATTCGATATTGATTTAAAATTACATTGCCTGACGTTTTAGTATCGATTCACCAAAATACGTGATAAACAATTCGAGAATTAATCGGATATTTCGAGAAATCGACATTCGGGTAAAAAATATTTTCAAAACAAGAAAAGACCCGCGAACTATTCGATATTGATTTAAAATTACATTGCCCGACGTTGTATCGATTTATCGAAGATACGTGATGAACAATTCGAGAATTAATCGGATATTTCGATAAATCGACATTCGGGAAGAGAATATTTTCAAAAAAAGAGTATAAGGACCCACGAACTATTCGATATTGATTTAAAATAACATTGCCCGACGTTGTATCGATTTATCGAAGATACGTGATGAACAATTCGAGAATTATTCGGATATTTCGATAAATCGACATTCGGGAAAAAAATATTTTCAAAAAAAGAGTATAAGGACCCGCGAACTATTCGATATTGATTTGAAATTTCATTGCCCGACGTTATTGTATCGATTTATCCAAAATACGTGATAAACAATTCGAAAATTGATCGGATATTTTGAAGAATCGACAATCGGGTAAAAAATATTTTCAAAAAAAGGGTATAAGGACCCGCGAACTATTCGATATTGATTTAAAATTATATTGCCCGACGTTGTATCGATTTACCGAAAATACGTGATTGACGTTATTGTATCTATATATCCAAAATACGTGATGAGAAATTCGAGAATTAATCGGATATTTCGAAAAATCGACATTCGGGTAAAAAATATTTTCAAAAAAATAGTATAGGGACCCGCCTGCTATTCGATATTGATTTAAAATTATATTACCCGACGTTGTATCGATTTACCGAAAATACGTGATGAACAATTCGAGAATCAATCGGATATATCGATAAATCGACATTCGGGTAAAAAATATTTTCAAAAAAAGAGTATAAGGACCCGCGGACTATTCGATATTGATTTGAGATCACATTGCCTGACGTTATAGTATCGATTTACCAAAATACATGATGAACAATTCGAGAATCAATCGGATATTTCGAAAAATTGACATTCGGGAAAAAAATATTTTCGAAAAAAGAGTAAAAGGACCCGCGAACTATTCGATATTGATTTGAAATCACATTGCCTGACGTTATTGTATCGATTCACCAAAAAACGTGATGAACAATTCGAGAATCAATCGGATATTTCGAAAAATCGACATTCGGGTAAAAATTATTTTCAAAAAAACAGTATAAGGACCCGCCTACTCTTCGATATTGATTTAAAATTACATTGCCCGACGTTGTATCGATTCATGGAAAATACGTGATGAACAACTCGAGAATTAATCGGATATTTCGAGAAATCGACATCGGGTAAAATATATTTTCAAAAAAAGGGTATAAGGACCCGCGAACTATTCGATATTGATTTAAAATAATATTGCCCGACGTTGTGTCGATTCATCGAAGATACGTTATAAACAATTCGGGAATTAATCGGATATTTCGATAAATCGACATTCGGGAAAAAAATATTTTCTAAAAAGGAGTATAAGAACCCGCGAACTATTCGATATTGATTTGAAATTACATTGCCCGACGCTATTGTATCGATTCATCCAAAATACGTGATAAACAATTCGAGAATTAATCGGATATTTCGAGAAATCGACATTCGGGTAAAAAATATTTTCAAAAAAAGAGTATAAGGACCCACGCACTATTCGATATTGATTTAAAATAACATTGCCCGACGTTGTATCGATTTATCGAAGATACGTGATGAACAATTCTAGAATTAATCGGATATTTCGATAAATCGACATTCGGGTAAAAAATATTTTCAAAAAAAGGGTATAAGGACCCGCGAACTATTCGATATTGATTTAAAATTATATTGCCCGACGTTGTATTGATTTACCGAAAATACGTGATTGACGTTATTGTGTCGATATATCCAAAATACGTGATGAAAAATTCGAGAATTAATCGGATATTTCGAAAAATCAACATTCGGGTAAAAAATATTTTCAAAAAAAGAGTATAAGGACCTGCGTACTATTCGATATTGATTTAAAATTACATTGCCCGACGTTGTATCGATTCATCGAAAATACGTGATAAACAATTCGAGAATTTATCGGATATTTCGAGAAATCGACATTCGGGTAAAAAATATTAAAAAAAAAAGAGTATGAGGACCCGCGAACTATTCGATATCGATTCAAAATTACATTGGCCGACGTTATTGTATCGATTTATCTAAAAAACGTGATAAAAATTCGAGAATTAATCGGATATTTTGAAGAATCGACATTCGGGTAAAAAATATTTTCAAGAAAAAAATATAAGGACCCGCAAACTTTTCGATATTGATTTAAAATTACATTGCCTGATGTTATTGTATCGATATATCCAAAATACGTGATGAAAAATTCGAGAATTAATCGGATATTTCGAAAAATCGACATTCGGGTAAAAAATATTCTCATAAAAAGAGTATAAGGACCCGCCTTCTATTCGATATTGATTTAAAATTACATTGCCCGACGCTGTATCGATTCATCGAAAATACGTGATATACAATTCGAGAATTAATCGGATATTTCGATAAATCGACATTCGGGTAAAAAATATTTTCAAAAAAAGAGTATAAGGACCCGTATAAGGACATTGATTCAAAATTATATTGCCCGACGTTGTATCGATTTATCCAAAATACATGATAAACAATTCGAGAATTAATCGGATATTTCGAAAAATCGACATTCGGGTAAAAAATATTTTCAAAAAAAGAGTATAAGGACCCGCCTACTATTCGATATTGATTTAAAATTACAATGCCCGACGCTGTATCGATTCATCGAAAATACGTGATACACAATTCGAGAATTAATCGGATAATCCGATAAATCGACATTCGGGAAAGACATATTTCCAAAGAAAGGGTAAAAGGACCCGCGAACTATTCGATTTTGATTTAAAATTACATTGCCTGACGTTTTAGTATCGATTCACTAACATACGTGATAAAAAATTCGAGAATTAATCTGATATTTCGAGAAATCGAAATTCGGGTAAAAAATATTTTCAAAAAAAGAAAAGACCCGCGAACTATTCGATATTGATTTAAAATTACATTGAACGACGTTATTGTATCGATTTATCCAAAATACGTGATAAACAATTCGAGAATTGATCGGATATTTTGAAGAATCGTTATTGTATCGATTTATCCAGAATACAAACAATATGATATGATAAACAATTCGATAATTAATCGGATATTTCGAAAAATCGACATTCGGGTACAAAATATTTTCAAAAAAAGAGAGGACCCGCGAACCATTCGATATTGATTTAAAATTACATTGCCCGACGTTATTGTATCGATTCATCCAAAAAACGTGATAAACAATTCGAGAATTGATCGAATATTTCGAAGAATCGACATTCGGGTAAAAAATATTTTCAAAAAAAGGGTATAAGGACCCGCGAACTATTCGATATTGATTTAAAATTATATTGCCCGACGTTGTATCGATTTACCGAAAATACGTGATTGACGTTATTGTGTCGATATATCCAAAATACGTGATGAAAAATTCGAGAATTAATCGGATATTTCGAAAAATCAACATTCGGGTAAAAAATATTTTCAAAAAAAGAGTGTAAGGACCTGCGTACTATTCGATATTGATTTAAAATTACATTGCCCGACGTTGTATCGATTCATCGAAAATACGTGATAAACAATTCGAGAATTTATCGGATATTTCGAGAAATCGACATTCGGGTCAAAAATATTTTCAAAAAAAGAGTATGAGGACCCGCGAACTATTCGATATCGATTTAAAATTACATTGGCCGACGTTATTGTATCGATTTATCTAAAAAACGTGATAAAAATTCGAGAATTAATCGGATATTTCGATAAATCGACATTCGGGAAAGAAATATTTTCAAAAAAATTCGAGAATCAATCGGATATATCGAAAAATCGACATTCGGGTAAAAAATAATTTCAAAAAAAGGGTATAAGGACCCGCGAACTATTCGATATTGATTTAAAATAACATTGCCCGACGTTGTATCGATTTATCGAAAATACGTGATAAACAATTCGAGAATTGATTGGATATTTCGATAAATCGACATTCGGGAAAAAAATATTTTCAAAAAAAGAGTATAAGGACCCGCGAACTATTCGATATTGATTTGAAATTTCATTGCCCGACGTTATTGTATCGATTTATCCAAAATACGTGATAAACAATTCGAAAATTGATCGGATATTTTGAAGAATCGACATTCGGGTAAAAAATATTTTCAAGAAAAAAATATAAGGACCCGCAAACTTTTCGATATTGATTTAAAATTACATTGCCTGATGTTATTGTATCGATATATCCAAAATACGCGATGAAAAATTCGAGAATTAATCGGATATTTCGAAAAATCGACATTCGGGTAAAAAATATTCTCATAAAAAGAGTATAAGGACCCGCCTACTATTCGATATTGATTTAAAATTACATTGCCCGACGCTGTATCGATTCATCGAAAATACGTGATATACAATTCGAGAATTAATCGGATATTTCGATAAATCGACATTCGGGTAAAAAATATTTTCAAAAAAAGAGTATAAGGACCCGCGTACTATTCGATATTGATTCAAAATTATATTGCCCGACGTGGTATCGATTTATCCAAAATACATGATAAACAATTCGAGAATTAATCGGATATTTCGAAAAATCGACATTCGGGTAAAAAATATTTTCAAAAAAAGATTATAAGGACCCGCCTACTATTCGATATTGATTTAAAATTACAATGCCCGACGCTGTATCGATTCATCGAAAATACGTGATACACAATTCGAGAATTAATCGGATAATTCGATAAATCGACATTCGGGAAAGAAATATTTCCAAAAAAAGAGTAAAAGGACCCGCGAACTATTCGATTTTGATTTAAAATGACATTGCCTGACGTTTTAGTATCGATTCACCAAAATACGTGATAAACAATTCGAGATAATCTGATATTTCGAGAAATCGACATTCGGGTAAAAAATATTTTCAAAAAAAGAAAAGACCATCGAACCATTCGATATTGATTTAAAATTACATTGAACGACGTTATTGTATCGATTTATCCAAAATACGTGATAAACAATTCGAGAATTGATCGGATATTTTGAAGAATCGACCTTCGGGTGGAAAATATTTTCAAAAAAAAAATATAAGGACCCGCGAACTTTTCGATATTAATTTAAAATCACATTGCCTGACGTTATTGTATCGATTTATCCAGAATACGTGATAAACAATTCGAGAATTGATTGGATATTTCGATAAATCGACATTCGGGAAAAAAATATTTTCAAAAAAAGAGTATAAGGACCCGCGAACTATTCGATATTGATTTGAAATTTCATTGCCCGACGTTATTGTATCGATTTATCCAAAATACGTGATAAACAATTCGAAAATTGATCGGATATTTTGAAGAATCGACATTCGGGTAAAAAATATTTTCAAGAAAAAAATATAAGGACCCGCAAACTTTTCGATATTGATTTAAAATTACATTGCCTTATGTTATTGTATCGATATATCCAAAATACGTGATGAAAAATTCGAGAATTAATCGGATATTTCGAAAAATCGACATTCGGGTAAAAAATATTCTCATAAAAAGAGTATAAGGACCCGCCTACTATTCGATATTGATTTAAAATTACATTGCCCGACGCTGTATCGATTCATCGAAAATACGTGATATACAATTCGAGAATTAATCGGATATTTCGATAAATCGACATTCGGGTAAAAAATATTTTCAAAAAAAGAGTATAAGGACCCGCGTACTATTCGATATTGATTCAAAATTATATTGCCCGACGTTGTATCGATTTATCCAAAATACATGATAAACAATTCGAGAATTAATCGGATATTTCGAAAAATCGACATTCGGGTAAAAAATATTTTCAAAAAAAGAGTATAAGGACCCGCCTACTATTCGATATTGATTTAAATTTACAATGCCCGACGCTGTATCGATTCATCGAAAATACGTGAAACACAATTCGAGAATTAATCGGATAATTCGATAAATCGACATTCGGGAAAGAAATATTTCCAAAAAAAGAATAAAAGGACCCGCGAACTATTCGATTTTGATTTAAAATTACATTGCCTGACGTTTTAGTATCGATTCACCAAAATACGTGATAAACAATTCGAGAATTAATCTGATATTTCGAGAAATCGACATTCGGGTAAAAAATATTTTCAAAAAAAGAAAAGACCCGCGAACTATTCGATATTGATTTAAAATTACATTGAACGACGTTATTGTATCGATTTATCCAAAATACGTGATAAACAATTCGAGAATTGATCGGATATTTTGAAGAATCGACCTTCGGGTGAAAAATATTTTCAAAAAAAAAATATAAGGACCCGCGAACTTTTCGATATTAATTTAAAATCACATTGCCTGACGTTATTGTATCGATTTATCCAGAATACGTGATAAACAATTCGATAATTAATCGGATATTTCGAAAAATCGACATTCGGGTACAAAATATTTTCAAAAAAAGAGAGGACCCGCGAACCATTCGATATTGATTTAAAATTACATTGCCCGACGTTATTGTATCGATTCATCCAAAAAACGTGATAAACAATTCGAGAATTGATCGAATATTTTGAAGAATCGACATTCGGGTAAAAAATATTTTCAAAAAAAGGGTATAAGGACCCGCGAACTATTCGATATTGATTTAAAATTATATTGCCCGACGTTGTATCGATTTACCGAAAATACGTGATTGACGTTATTGTGTCGATATATCCAAAATACGTGATGAAAAATTCGAGAATTAATCGGATATTTCGAAAAATCGACATTCGGGTAAAAAATATTTTCGAAAAAAGAGTATAAGGACCTGCGTACTATTCGATATTGATTTAAAATTACATTGCCCGACGTTGTATCGATTCATCGAAAATACGTGATAAACAATTCGAGAATTTATCGGATATTTCGAGAAATCGACATTCGGGTAAAAAATATTTTCAAAAAAAGAGTATGAGGACCCGCGAACTATTCGATATCGATTCAAAATTACATTGGCCGACGTTATTGTATCGATTTATCTAAAAAACGTGATAAAAATTCGAGAATTAATCGGATATTTCGATAAATCGACATTCGGGAAAGAAATATTTTCAAAAAAAGAGTAAAAGGACCCGCGAACTATTCGATATTGATTTAAAATCACATTGCCTGACGTTATAGTATCGATTTACCAAAATACGTGATGAACAATTCGATAATCAATCGGATATATCGAAAAATCGACATTCGGGTAAAAAATAATTTCAAAAAAAGGGTATAAGGACCCGCGAACTATTCGATATTGATTTAAAATAACATTGCCCGACGTTGTATCGATTTATCGAAAATACGTGATAAACAATTCGAGAATTGATTGGATATTTCGATAAATCGACATTCGGGAAAAAAATATTTTCAAAAAAAGAGTATGAGGACCCGCGAACTATTCGATATTGATTTAAAATTACATTGCTCGACGTTATTGTATCGATTTATTCAAAATACGTGATAAACAATTCGAGAATTAATCGAATATTTCAAAAAATCGAAATTCGGGAAAAAAATATTTTCGAAAAAAGAGTATAAAGACCCGCGAACTATTCGATATTTTTTCAAAATCAGATTGCCCGAAGTCATTGTATCGATTTATTCAAGATACGTGATAAACAATTCGAGGATTAATCGGATATTTCGAAAAATCGACATTCGGGTAAAAATTATTTTCAAAAAACAGTATAAGGACCCGCCTTCTCTTCGATATTGATTTAAAATTACATTGCCCGACGTTGTATCGATTCATGGAAAATACGTGATGAACAATTCGAGAATTAATCGGATATTTCGAAAAATCGACATTCGGGAAAAAAATATTTTCTAAAAAAGAGTATAAGGACCCGCGAACTATTCGATATTGATTTTAAATTACATTGCCCGACGCTATTATATCGATTCATCCAAAATACGTGATAAACAATTCGAGAATTAATCGGATATTTCGAGAAATCGACATTCGGGTAAAAAATATTTTCAAAAAAAGAGTATAAGGACCTACGAACTATTCGATATTGATTTAAAATAACATTGCCCGACGTTGTATCGATTTATCGAAGATACTTGATGAACAATTCTAGAATTAATCGGATATTTCGATAAATCGACATTCGGGAAAAAAATATTTTCAAAAAAAGAGTATAAGGACCCGTGAACTATTCGATATTGATTTGAAATTTCATTGCCCGACGTTATTGTATCGATTTATCCAAAATACGTGATAAACAATTCGAAAATTGATCAGATATTTTGAAGAATCGACATTCGGGTAAAAAATATTTTCAAGAAAAAAATATAAGGACCCGCAAACTTTTCGATATTGATTTAAAATTACATTGCCTGATGTTATTGTATCGATATATCCAAAATACGTGATGAAAAATTCGAGAATTAATCGGATATTTCGAAAAATCGACATTCGGGTAAAAAATATTCTCATAAAAAGAGTATAAGGACCCGCCTACTATTCGATATTGATTTAAAATTACATTGCCCGACGCTGTATCGAATCATCGAAAATACGTGATACACAATTCGAGAATTAATCGGATAATTCGATAAATCGACATTCGGGAAAGAAATATTCTCAAAAAAAGAGTATAAGGACCCGCGTACTATTCGATATTGATTCGAAATTATATTGCCCGACGTTATTGTATCGATTTATCCAAAATACATGATAAACAATTCGAGAATTAATCGGATATTTCGATAAATCGACATTCGGGAAAGAAATATTTTCAAAAAAAGAGTAAAAGGACCCGCGAACTATTCGATATTGATTTGAAATCACATTGCCTGACGTTATAGTATCGATTTACCAAAATACGTGATGAACAATTCGAGAATAAATCGGATATTTCGAAAAATCGACATTCGGGAAAAAAATATTTTCAAAAAAAGAGTATAAGGACCCGCGAACTATTCGATATTGATTTGAAATTTCATTGCCCGACGTTATTGTATCGATTTATCCAAAATACGTGATAAACAATTCGAAAATTGATCGGATATTTTGAAGAATCGACATTCGGGTAAAAAATATTTTCAAGAAAAAAATATAAGGACCCGCAAACTTTTCGATATTGATTCAAAATTACATTGCCTGACGTTATTGTATCGATATATCCAAAATACGTGATGAAAAATTCGAGAATTAATCGGATATTTCGAAAAACCGACATTCGGGTAAAAAATATTTTCAAAAAAAGAGTATAAGGACCCGCCTAATATTCGATATTGATTTAAAATTACATTGCCCGACGCTGTATCGATTCATCGAAAATACGTGATACACAATTCGAGAATTAATCGGATAATACGATAAATCGACATTCGGGAAAGAAATATTTCCAAAAAAAGAGTAAAAGGACCCGCGAACTATTCGATATTGATTTAAAATTACATTGCCTGACGTTTTAGTATCGATTCACCAAAATACGTGATAAACAATTCGAGAATTGATCGGATATTTTGAAGAATCGACCTTCGGGTGAAAAATATTTTCAAAAAAAAATATGAGGACCCGCGAACTTTTCGATATTGATTTAAAATCACATTGCCTGACGTTATTGTATCGATTCATCCAGAATACGTGATAAACAATTCGATAATTAATCGGATATTTCGAAAAATCGACATTCGGGTACAAAATATTTTCGAAAAAAGAGAGGACCCGCGAACCATTCGATATCGATTTAAAATTACATTGCCCGACGTTATTGTATCGATTCATCCAAAAAACGTGATAAACAATTCGAGAATTGATCGAATATTTTGAAGAATCGACATTCGGGTAAAAAATATTTTCAAAAAAAGGGTATAAGGACCCGCGAACTATTCGATATTGATTTAAAATTATATTGCCCGACGTTGTATCGATTTACCGAAAATACGTGATTGACGTTATTGTATCGATATATCCAAAATACGTGATGAAAAATTCGAGAATTAATCGGATATTTCGAAAAATCGACATTCGGGTAAAAAATATTTTCAAAAAAAGAGTATAAGGACCCGCCTACTATTCGATATTGATTTTAAATTACAATGCCCGACGCTGTATCGATTCATCGAAAATACGTGATACACAATATATTTATTTTCATTCGTACCATTCGGTGAGTTTCAACTTGTGAAAAAAAAAATGAGACATGTCCTTCCTCATTCTCCAGTGCACTGTTGAAATTGTTTTTTGCTCTGTGAAAACTTCCTCTATAACCTCCACCAAAACCACCTCTTCATAGGACATTCTGCCTTGCTACCTGACTGGTACAATAGATATATGTACTTGCATTTCTTCCACCTCTGAAATTTCCTCTAATTTTTTTCGCTTAAGTTCCTTGGCACGAATGCCATTCCTGGTTTTTCTCAATTAAGAATATATTACATACAATAATATATAGGTATTGAGAATCAGTATATTATTATGACCATACTGGACAATTTATTTCTCTCGAATACCTTCGACACGATGTCATATATTATCGGGGTACAATTTTGTTCGAAAAGTCTTTGTAATTGTTAAGGTATGATCGATGAATTGACCTATTAGCGATCTATTACAATGAAATTCGAACATAAATTATTAATATACTTCGAATAAAGGTAAATATCACTCCTTTGATAAGTTTGACTTTCTGTACTGTCAGTTGTCACTGTCACTGGCGGGTGGCATATTATTATAGGAGCTTTCGATTTGGGTTTTCGTGCTCCGGAGGGCTTTTATCATTTCTTTTCGAAGCAAATCGAATGCGCGAATTTATATTTCGTGCAAGTTTTCGAAATAAATCGAATGCGCGAATGTCATATTTCCAATATTTCGTGCACTGGTGTTGCTCAGATGGCCAAATCGAAAGCTGCAAATGACTGATCGAAAAAGGAGACGCCCAATGGGCGTGTTCATATCGCAATATTTGACATTTCTACCTTTATTTACGGAAAGTACCATATTCAAAAGCATATCTTGCAAAAATGGTGAAAAGTGTGAAAAAGCCACATAGCCTATGTAAACCTATGGTTCTTCAAGATTCGATTCCAACTTTATTCATTCCTCCAGATGGGACTGGAAAAATTTGCATAACATTTCTTAAAGACTCCTCGTATGGTTTTCATCGATTTTGGCCATTTCCGAACATTTTTTTAAAATACTTCAAGACGGGCTAGAGGGATCGTTTGGAAATCGATGGAAAGCCCGTTTCTTCTTGTAAAAAACACGGGGGTTATGGGTCACTGAACGATCGCTGGGCGGTCTGATTTTTCAGTATCCTAACGTGCCATTTACGATTTCAAACAAAAAAGTTTTGATAAATGTCAAAATGAGAAAACCACAGAATAGTTAAGACAAAAACTATTTTGAGACGAGAGGCCGAAGGCCTCGAGGAATTTTAAAATTGCGAAAAAAAGAAAAGACCGGGGGCGCGAAGCGACCCCGCGTTTTCAAGGGAAAGAAACGGGCTTTCCTAAGGTACTCGAAAAGATGCCTACTTCGAACTCCATACGAACGAAAATAACGTTCGGAAAAGGTCGAAAATTCGAAAAGACGCCGAAAGTTGCCGCCGAACTATTGGATAGGCTTTTGATCCGCGGCGTCTCGAGGATCGAAAGCGGTCAAATTATCATCTCGAAGGACACGAGGTCTCCTTAAATAAATTTCGACGAAAATCCATCCACCGGTTTGCGCAAGAACTCGATTTCGAAAAGTCCGATTTTTGACAACCCCGAGAAACCCGAATTAATTTACGTAGAGCACAGATATTACGTGACGTTTCTCCCGAAATATCTAATAAATCGTATATTGACAAGACGTCGATATTCCTCGAAACACGATCATTAAGATATGAATTTGAAGAAATAGAATAAGAAATAAACGCTGCCGCCAAAATTTGAACGAATATTCGAATTCCCGAATAAAGACGAAAGTTCATTCGATCATCCTCGATCACTGTTGACATTCCAAATCATAGCCGATTTGTTTACATTCATGTCGAGATGGAATTGCTCCATTCCAATATAGCTAAAGATATAAATCTAGGTGAGTAAGTAATTAAAACGTTATTCCATCGTAATAATACATATTTAAATTCCAGTAAAGTGAATAACGAAAAAATTAGGAGCCCTATGACATCACTTCAAACGTTCATTTATTATAGGAAAAGACCAAATTAGGGTTTCGAAAGTAATAATTGCGAATAAATTGGTCCTGCTCTAGCCTTTCCAAGTAAGTCCAGACAGTATACGACAAAATTCAAAAAGATATGAAGAAAACAGTTGGACTAAAGAAGGTTACTTTCAAGAGTGAGATAATTTGATCGGTCAAACATGGAACATATGGATATCAGGCTCATTGACCAATTTAAGCATATAGATGGCATAGGTAGGAACGAATATACTCTGCCAACCCTCTCTCACACCTATTTTCTAGGTTTTCATACAATTTTGATTACTTTCAAGAGTGAGATAATTTGATCGGTCAAACATGGAACATATGGATGTCAGGCTCTTTGACAAATTTGAGCATATAGATGGCATAAGTAGGAACGAATATACTCTGCCAACCCTCTCTCACACCTATTTTCTAGGTTTTCATACAATTTTGATTACTTTCAAGAGTGAGATAATTTGATCGGTCAAACATGGAACATATGGATGTCAAGCTCTTTGACCAATTTGAGCATACAGATTGCATAGGTAGGACGAAAATACTCTAACAACCCTTTCTCACACATATATTTTGTAGGTTTTCATACGTTTTTGGTTACTTTCAATAGTGAGATAATTTGATCGGTCAGACATGGAACATATGGATGTCAGGCTCTTTGACCAATTTGAGCATACAGTTTGCATAGGTAGGACGAAAATACTCTAACAACCCTTTCTCACACATATATTTTGTAGGTTTTCATACGTTTTTGGTTACTTTCAATAGTGAGATAATTTGATCGGTCAGACATGGAACATATGGATGTCAGGCTCTTTGACCAATTTGAGCATACAGATTGCATAGGTAGGACGAAAATACTCTAACAACCCTTTCTCACATATATTTTGTAGGTTTTCATACGTTTTAGTTACTATCAATAGTGAGATAATTTGATCGGTCAGACATGGAACATATGGATGTCAGGCTCTTTGACCAATTTGAGCATACAGATTGCATAGGTAGGACGAAAATACTCTAACAACCCTTTCTCACATATATTTTGTAGGTTTTCATACGTTTTAGTTACTATCAATAGTGAGATAATTTGATCGGTCAGACATGGAACATATGGTGTGGGGGCTATTTGACCAATTTGAGCATGGATATTGCATAGGTAGGAACGACAATACTCTGCCAACCCTTTCTAACCACCCATTTTGTAGGTTTTCATTCATTTTTGGTTACTTTCGAGAGTGAGATAATTTGATCGGTCAGACATGGAACATATGGTGTGCGGGCTATTTGACCAATTTGAGCATAGATATTGCATAGGTAGGAACGACAATACTCTGCCAACCCTTTCTAACCACCCATTTTGTAGGTTTTCATTCATTTTTGGTTACTTTCGAGAGTGAGATAATTTGATCGGTCAGACATGGATCATATGGTGTGGGGGCTATTTGACCAATTTCAGCATGGATATTGCATAGGTAGGAACGAAAATACTCTGCCAACCCTTTCTAACCACCCATTTTGTAGGTTTTCATTCATTTTTGGTTACTTTCGAGAGTGAGATAATTTGATCGGTCAGACATGGAACATATGGTGTGGGGGCTATTTGATGAATTTTATGAAACATTGATGAAGGAATCTGGAATTTTGAATGAAATATTTGACGTTGGATAATTATTATGAATTTTTAATGGAAATATTATGAAATAAACCGATTTTGAGGAAAAATATTTGGTGAATATAATTGAATAACTTTTCTTTCGATATTTCAAAATCAATTTTCGGTGGTTTCGAGGAAACGTATATCGTGGATAAACTAAGCCCCGCCCCCTTCGATTGACATTTTAGGACAGGACCGTTCTTGGCCCTTCTGGCAATAATCAAAATTATTATTTTTTTTTTTCTTCACCGAACTATTCGAGAATGTAGATCTACCCGAAAAGGTGAATCTATCGGAAAAGTCGAATCTACCTATTATGTGGATCTCCTGGCTTACTAGTAAACCAGTAGATCCACATGATAAATAGATCCACAAACAGGTAGATCAACATAAAAAGTAGATCCACGAACAGGCAGATCCACATAATGAGTAGATCTTCAAAATAAATCCATAGAAAGGGTAATAATAGGATCACATTGAAAGTATTATTAATTTTCCATTTCTATTATGGAAGTTGATGATATTTGTTGGGATATTGTTATATTTTATTTAAAAAGATAGTATTATGAAGGTGACATAATGAGGAAAATTAAAATAGGTTAACTTTCATTTTGTGATGTGGATACAGATACACTCATTTCTTGATAAATAAATATATTTTGTTAACGAAAACAATGAAATTAAACATGGGGAAATTATATTAATTTTTTTTTTAAGATTTAAAATGAAAGGTTTGCCGGTTGATCGGTTATTTTGAAAACAATTGAAGATAGATATGATTTTATTCGATTTTGAGGGAAAAAAAACCATCGTATTTTCACGGTCCCAATCCCGATTCCGTTCTTTTTCTATATCCGCGTTCGCGTGGTTCATGCAATAGTGTGTATTCATGAATTCAATATGAAAATTGTATTTAACACGGTCCCTACTCAATCTTGCTTAACCCAACCTATTTATTAATTTATTTCAAGAATTATTTAGAACACTGCCATAACTTAAGCTAACCTAACCTAAATGATAATTAATTTCAAGAATTGTTTCAACACTGTCAGATCAGATCAGATCCAACCTAACCTAAATATCAATTTTTTCGAGAATGTCTCAACACTGTCATAACTCCAGCCAACCTAACCCAACCTAAATATCGATTCATTTTGAGAATTTTCTCAAACCTGTCCTAACTCCAGCCAACCTAACTCAACCTAAATATTGATTCATTCTGAGAATTGTCTCAACACTGTCCCAACTCCAGCCAACCTAAATATTGATTCATTTCGAGAATGTCTCAACACTGTCATAACTCCAGCCAACCTAACCCAACCTAAATATCGATTCATTTTGAGAATTTTCTCAAACCTGTCCTAACTCCAGCCAACCTAACTCAACCTAAATATTGATTCATTCTGAGAATTGTCTCAACACTGTCCCAACTCCACCCAACCAAAATATTGATTCATTTTGAGAATTGTCTCAACAGTGTCCTAACTCCACCCAACCTAACGCAACCTAAATATTGATTCATTTTGAGAATTGTCTCAACACTGTCCTAACTCCACCCAACCTAACGCAACCTAAATATTGATTCATTTTGAGAATTGTCTCAACACTGCCCTAACTCCACCCAACCCAACGCAGACCTAAATATTGATTCATTTTGAGAATTGTCTCAACACTGTCCTAACTCCACCCAACCTAACGCAACCTAAATATTGATTCATTCTGAGAATAGTCTCAACACTGTCCTAACTCCACCCAACCTAAATATTGATTCATTTTGAGAATTGTCTCAACACTGCCCTAACTCCACCCAACCTAACGCAGACCTAAATATTGATTCATTTTGAGAATTGTCTCAACACTGTCCTAACTCCACCCAACCTAACGCAATCTAAATATTGATTCATTTCGAGAATTGTTTCAACACTGTCCTAACTCAAGCTAACCTAACCTAAATATTGATTTATTTCGAGAATTGTTTCAACACTGTCCTAACCTAACCTAAATATTGATTTATTTCGAGAATTGTTTCAACACTGTTCTAACCTAAATATTGATTTATTTCGAGAATTGTTTCAACTTTGTCCTAACTTAACCTAACCTAACCTAAATATTAATTCATTTTCAGAATCTCTTGATTTAATACCTCGCCTTCTATTTCACTTGTCCTTCCACTATTTTCCCACTAAACATTCACCACTTCAAGTCAGTTATTTCTGCATTTTTTGGTGGTGATACTAATTTTCAGGTTTTATTTTCTTCCAAAGCAATTAACTCTTCCTCAATTACACTTTTCCATCCATGACCTTACTCAATTGCTCCTGAATAGGACTTCAGCGAACAAATTTTGAGGTTCAAGTGCTGCAAAAATTCATGTCATCATCTTCTTGTTCTATCGTTCTGCATATATTTCGGTGTCTCTATTTCCTCTCATTTTCTTCCTCTGCTCGTATCTTTTCAGGTTCATTTTTGTCATTCTCGTTAGTCATGGGTATAATCTCGAGTATAATCTGGTTGTTTATTTCCCTCTCTTTTTCTTATTCCTTCCATGTACAATCTTCTTTCCTTCTTGTTCGTTCCATAACCTATATCCATTATCGGCATACTCAACCATCATCATATTTTCTGATCTAGGATCTAATTTTGACTTTCTCATTCCTCGCGGGATTAAATTATATGCAGTACATTCAAATGTCTAATTTTTTTCTAAATAAGGTTCCTCGTTATACCAAACTTCTCCGGGGTCTACTTCACAAGCCTGGTGCGGGAACTGGTCAAACATGCTTATGTATTTCTATTTAATTTCAATTTGACAATATACAATTTTCCTTTCAGAATTCCCTGCACCATTCTCCATTCCATTATGCCAACTTTTGCATAGCTAAATAATGTAGACCATTTTCTTTTAATTTTCCAACAGACATTAATTTATGAAGTAAATTTTCCATACAGCTCTGATTGTCACCGTTCTTCTGGTATCTGTCTGTAATTCCAGATTTCCCTGTTTTTTTACCTAAACTCTGCAGTCTACAACAAAACATATATTTTCATTCGTACCATTCGGTGAGTTTCAACTTGTGAAAAAAAAAATGAGACATGTCCTTCCTCATTCTCCAGTGCACTGTTGAAATTGTTTTTTGCTCTGTGAAAACTTCCTCTATAACCTCCACCAAAACCACCTCTTCATAGGACATTCTGCCTTGCTACCTGACTGGTACAATAGATATATGTACTTGCATTTCTTCCACCTCTGAAATTTCCTCTAATTTTTTTCGCTTAAGTTCCTTGGCACGAATGCCATTCCTGGTTTTTCTCAATTAAGAATATATTACATACAATAATATATAGGTATTGAGAATCAGTATATTATTATGACCATACTGGACAATTTATTTCTCTCGAATACCTTCGACACGATGTCATATATTATCGGGGTACAATTTTGTTCGAAAAGTCTTTGTAATTGTTAAGGTATGATCGATGAATTGACCTATTAGCGATCTATTACAATGAAATTCGAACATAAATTATTAATATACTTCGAATAAAGGTAAATATCACTCCTTTGATAAGTTTGACTTTCTGTACTGTCAGTTGTCACTGTCACTGGCGGGTGGCATATTATTATAGGAGCTTTCGATTTGGGTTTTCGTGCTCCGGAGGGCTTTTATCATTTCTTTTCGAAGCAAATCGAATGCGCGAATTTATATTTCGTGCAAGTTTTCGAAATAAATCGAATGCGCGAATGTCATATTTCCAATATTTCGTGCACTGGTGTTGCTCAGATGGCCAAATCGAAAGCTGCAAATGACTGATCGAAAAAGGAGACGCCCAATGGGCGTGTTCATATCGCAATATTTGACATTTCTACCTTTATTTACGGAAAGTACCATATTCAAAAGCATATCTTGCAAAAATGGTGAAAAGTGTGAAAAAGCCACATAGCCTATGTAAACCTATGGTTCTTCAAGATTCGATTCCAACTTTATTCATTCCTCCAGATGGGACTGGAAAAATTTGCATAACATTTCTTAAAGACTCCTCGTATGGTTTTCATCGATTTTGGCCATTTCCGAACATTTTTTTAAAATACTTCAAGACGGGCTAGAGGGATCGTTTGGAAATCGATGGAAAGCCCGTTTCTTCTTGTAAAAAACACGGGGGTTATGGGTCACTGAACGATCGCTGGGCGGTCTGATTTTTCAGTATCCTAACGTGCCATTTACGATTTCAAACGGTAGGCGTGAATCTAATCTGTGGTTTGATTCTTTTGACTCTATGCGCCCTTAAAGCTTTAAGTGTATCACAGAAATATTTCCAAAAAAAGAATAAAAGGACCCGCGAACTATTCGATTTTGATTTAAAATTACATTGCCTGACGTTTTAGTATCGATTCACCAAAATACGTGATAAACAATTCGAGAATTAATCTGATATTTCGAGAAATCGACATTCGGGTAAAAAATATTTTCAAAAAAAGAAAAGACCCGCGAACTATTCGATATTGATTTAAAATTACATTGAACGACGTTATTGTATCGATTTATCCAAAATACGTGATAAACAATTCGAGAATTGATCGGATATTTTGAAGAATCGACCTTCGGGTGGAAAATATTTTCAAAAAAAAAATATAAGGACCCGCGAACTTTTCGATATTAATTTAAAATCACATTGCCTGACGTTATTGTATCGATTTATCCAGAATACGTGATAAACAATTCGATAATTAATCGGATATTTCGAAAAATCGACATTCGGGTACAAAATATTTTCAAAAAAAGAGAGGACCCGCGAACCATTCGATATTGATTTAAAATTACATTGCCCGACGTTATTGTATCGATTCATCCAAAAAACGTGATAAACAATTCGAGAATTGATCGAATATTTTGAAGAATCGACATTCGGGTAAAAAATATTTTCAAAAAAAGTGTATAAGGACCCACGAACTATTCGATATTGATTTAAAATTATATTGCCCGACGTTGTATCGATTTACCGAAGATACGTGATTGACGTTATTGTGTCGATATATCCAAAATACGTGATGAAAAATTCGAGAATTAATCGGATATTTCGAAAAATCGACATTCGGGTAAAAAATATTTTCAAAAAAAGAGTATAAGGACCTGCGTACTATTCGATATTGATTTAAAATTACATTGCCCGACGTTGTATCGATTCATCGAAAATACGTGATAAACAATTCGAGAATTTATCGGATATTTCGAGAAATCGACATTCGGGTAAAAAATATTTTCAAAAAAAGAGTATGAGGACCCGAGAACTATTCGATATCGATTCAAAATTACATTGGCCGACGTTATTGTATCGATTTATCTAAAAAACGTGATAAAAATTCGAGAATTAATCGGATATTTCGATAAATCGACATTCGGGAAAGAAATATTTCCAAAAAAAGAGTAAAAGGACCCGCGAACTATTCGATTTTGATTTAAAATTACATTGCCTGACGTTTTAGTATCGATTCACCAAAATACGTGATAAACAATTCGAGAATTAATCTGATATTTCGAGAAATCGACATTCGGGTAAAAAATATTTTCAAAAAAAGAAAAGACCATCGAACTATTCGATATTGATTTAAAATTACATTGAACGACGTTATTGTATCGATTTATCCAAAATACGTGATAAACAATTCGAGAATTGATCGGATATTTTGAAGAATCGACATTCGGGTGAAAAATATTTTCAAAAAAAAAATATAAGGACCCGCGAACTTTTCGATATTAATTTAAAATCACATTGCCTGACGTTATTGTATCGATTTATCCAGAATACGTGATAAACAATTCGATAATTAATCGGATATTTCGAAAAATCGACATTCGGGTACAAAATATTTTCAAAAAAAGAGAGGACCCGCGAACCATTCGATATTGATTTAAAATTACATTGCCCGACGTTATTGTATCGATTCATCCAAAAAACGTGATAAACAATTCGAGAATTGATCGAATATTTTGAAGAATCGACATTCGGGTAAAAAATATTTTCAAAAAAAGGGTATAAGGACCCGCGAACTATTCGATATTGATTTAAAATTATATTGCCTGATGTTATTGTATCGATATATCCAACATACGTGATGAAAAATTCGAGAATTAATCGGATATTTCGAAAAATCGACATTCGGGTAAAAAATATTCTCATAAAAAGAGTATAAGGACACGCCTACTATTCGATATTGATTTAAAATTACATTGCCCGACGCTGTATCGATTCATCGAGAATACGTGATATACAATTCGAGAATTAATCGGATATTTCGATAAATCGACATTCGGGTAAAAAATATTTTCAAAAAAGAGTATAAGGACCCGCGTACTATTCGATATTGATTCAAAATTATATTGCCCGACGTTGTATCGATTTATCCAAAATACATGATAAACAATTCGAGAATTAATCGGATATTTCGAAAAATCGACATTCGGGTAAAAAATATTTTCAAAAAAAGAGTATAAGGACCCGCCTACTATTCGATATTGATTTAAAATTACAATGCCCGACGCTGTATCGATTCATCGAAAATACGTGATACACAATTCGAGAATTAATCGGATAATTCGATAAATCGACATTCGGGAAAGAAATATTTCCAAAAAAAGAGTAAAAGGACCCGCGAACTATTCGATTTTGATTTAAAATTACATTGCCTGACGGTCGATTCACCAAAATACGTGATAAACAATTCGAGAATTAATCTGATATTTCGAGAAATCGACATTCGGGTAAAAAATATTTTCAAAAAAAGAAAAGACCCGCGAACTATTCGATATTGATTTAAAATTACATTGAACGACGTTATTGTATCGATTTATCCAAAATACGTGATAAACAATTCGAGAATTGATCGGATATTTTGAAGAATCGACCTTCGGGTGGAAAATATTTTCAAAAAAAAAATATAAGGACCCGCGATTTTTTCGATATTAATTTAAAATCACATTGCCTGACGTTATTGTATCGATTTATCCAGAATACGTGATAAACAATTCGATAATTAATCGGATATTTCGAAAAATCGACATTCGGGTACAAAATATTTTCAAAAAAAGAGAGGACCCGCGAACCATTCGATATTGATTTAAAATTACATTGCCCGACGTTATTGTATCGATTCATCCAAAAAACGTGATAAACAATTCGAGAATTGATCGAATATTTTGAAGAATCGACATTCGGGTAAAAAATATTTTCAAAAAAAGGGTATAAGGACCCACGAACTATTCGATATTGATTTAAAATTATATTGCCCGACGTTGTATCGATTTACCGAAAATACGTGATTGACGTTATTGTGTCGATATATCCAAAATACGTGAGGAAAAATTCGAGAATTAATCGGATATTTCGAAAAATCGACATTCGGGTAAAAAATATTTTCAAAAAAAGAGTATAAGGACCTGCGTACTATTCGATATTGATTTAAAATTACATTGCCCGACGTTGTATCGATTCATCGAAAATACGTGATAAACAATTCGAGAATTTATCGGATATTTCGAGAAATCGACATTCGGGTAAGAAATATTTTCAAAAAAAGAGTATGAGGACCCGAGAACTATTCGATATCGATTCAAAATTACATTGGCCGACGTTATTGTATCGATTTATCTAAAAAACGTGATAAAAATTCGAGAATTAATCGGATATATCGAAAAATCGACATTCGGGTAAAAAATAATTTCAAGAAAAGGGTATAAGGACCCGCGAACTATTCGATATTGATTTAAAATAACATTGCCCGACGTTGTATCGATTTATCGAAAATACGTGATAAACAATTCGAGAATTGATTGGATATTTCGATAAATCGACATTCGGGAAAAAAATATTTTCAAAAAAAGAGTATAAGGACCCGCGAACTATTCGATATTGATTTGAAATTTCATTGCCCGACGTTATTGTATCGATTTATCCAAAATACGTGATAAACAATTCGAAAATTGATCGGATATTTTGAAGAATCGACATTCGGGTAAAAAATATTTTCAAGAAAAAAATATAAGGACCCGCAAACTTTTCGATATTGATTTAAAATTACATTGCCTTATGTTATTGTATCGATATATCCAAAATACGTGATGAAAAATTCGAGAATTAATCGGATATTTCGAAAAATCGACATTCGGGTAAAAAATATTCTCATAAAGAGAGTATAAGGACCCGCCTACTATTCGATATTGATTTAAAATTACATTGCCCGACGCTGTATCGATTCATCGAAAATACGTGATATACAATTCGAGAATTAATCGGATATTTCGATAAATCGACATTCGGGTAAAAAATATTTTCAAAAAAAGAGTATAAGGACCCGCGTACTATTCGATATTGATTCAAAATTATATTGCCCGACGTTGTATCGATTTATCCAAAATACATGATAAACAATTCGAGAATTAATCGGATATTTCGAAAAATCGACATTCGGGTAAAAAATATTTTCAAAAAAAGAGTATAAGGACCCGCCTACTATTCGATATTGATTTAAATTTACAATGCCCGACGCTGTATCGATTCATCGAAAATACGTGAAACACAATTCGAGAATTAATCGGATAATTCGATAAATCGACATTCGGGAAAGAAATATTTCCAAAAAAAGAATAAAAGGACCCGCGAACTATTCGATTTTGATTTAAAATTACATTGCCTGACGTTTTAGTATCGATTCACCAAAATACGTGATAAACAATTCGAGAATTAATCTGATATTTCGAGAAATCGACATTCGGGTAAAAAATATTTTCAAAAAAAGAAAAGACCCGCGAACTATTCGATATTGATTTAAAATTACATTGAACGACGTTATTGTATCGATTTATCCAAAATACGTGATAAACAATTCGAGAATTGATCGGATATTTTGAAGAATCGACCTTCGGGTGAAAAATATTTTCAAAAAAAAAATATAAGGACCCGCGAACTTTTCGATATTAATTTAAAATCACATTGCCTGACGTTATTGTATCGATTTATCCAGAATACGTGATAAACAATTCGATAATTAATCGGATATTTCGAAAAATCGACATTCGGGTACAAAATATTTTCAAAAAAAGAGAGGACCCGCGAACCATTCGATATTGATTTAAAATTACATTGCCCGACGTTATTGTATCGATTCATCCAAAAAACGTGATAAACAATTCGAGAATTGATCGAATATTTTGAAGAATCGACATTCGGGTAAAAAATATTTTCAAAAAAAGGGTATAAGGACCCGCGAACTATTCGATATTGATTTAAAATTATATTGCCCGACGTTGTATCGATTTACCGAAAATACGTGATTGACGTTATTGTGTCGATATATCCAAAATACGTGATGAAAAATTCGAGAATTAATCGGATATTTCGAAAAATCGACATTCGGGTAAAAAATATTTTCGAAAAAAGAGTATAAGGACCTGCGTACTATTCGATATTGATTTAAAATTACATTGCCCGACGTTGTATCGATTCATCGAAAATACGTGATAAACAATTCGAGAATTTATCGGATATTTCGAGAAATCGACATTCGGGTAAAAAATATTTTCAAAAAAAGAGTATGAGGACCCGCGAACTATTCGATATCGATTCAAAATTACATTGGCCGACGTTATTGTATCGATTTATCTAAAAAACGTGATAAAAATTCGAGAATTAATCGGATATTTCGATAAATCGACATTCGGGAAAGAAATATTTTCAAAAAAAGAGTAAAAGGACCCGCGAACTATTCGATATTGATTTAAAATCACATTGCCTGACGTTATAGTATCGATTTACCAAAATACGTGATGAACAATTCGATAATCAATCGGATATATCGAAAAATCGACATTCGGGTAAAAAATAATTTCAAAAAAAGGGTATAAGGACCCGCGAACTATTCGATATTGATTTAAAATAACATTGCCCGACGTTGTATCGATTTATCGAAAATACGTGATAAACAATTCGAGAATTGATTGGATATTTCGATAAATCGACATTCGGGAAAAAAATATTTTCAAAAAAAGAGTATGAGGACCCGCGAACTATTCGATATTGATTTAAAATTACATTGCTCGACGTTATTGTATCGATTTATTCAAAATACGTGATAAACAATTCGAGAATTAATCGAATATTTCAAAAAATCGAAATTCGGGAAAAAAATATTTTCGAAAAAAGAGTATAAAGACCCGCGAACTATTCGATATTTTTTCAAAATCAGATTGCCCGAAGTCATTGTATCGATTTATTCAAGATACGTGATAAACAATTCGAGGATTAATCGGTATTTCGAAAAATCGACATTCGGGTAAAAATTATTTTCATAAAACAGTATAAGGACCCGCCTTCTCTTCGATATTGATTTAAAATTACATTGCCCGACGTTGTATCGATTCATGGAAAATACGTGATGAACAATTCGAGAATTAATCGGATATTTCGAAAAATCGACATTCGGGAAAAAAATATTTTCTAAAAAAGAGTATAAGGACCCGCGAACTATTCGATATTGATTTTAAATTACATTGCCCGACGCTATTATATCGATTCATCCAAAATACGTGATAAACAATTCGAGAATTAATCGGATATTTCGAGAAATCGACATTCGGGTGAAAAATATTTTCAAAAAAAGAGTATAAGGACCTACGAACTATTCGATATTGATTTAAAATAACATTGCCCGACGTTGTATCGATTTATCGAAGATACTTGATGAACAATTCTAGAATTAATCGGATATTTCGATAAATCGACATTCGGGAAAAAAATATTTTCAAAAAAAGAGTATAAGGACCCGTGAACTATTCGATATTGATTTGAAATTTCATTGCCCGACGTTATTGTATCGATTTATCCAAAATACGTGATAAACAATTCGAAAATTGATCAGATATTTTGAAGAATCGACATTCGGGTAAAAAATATTTTCAAGAAAAAAATATAAGGACCCGCAAACTTTTCGATATTGATTTAAAATTACATTGCCTGATGTTATTGGATCGATATATCCAAAATACGTGATGAAAAATTCGAGAATTAATCGGATATTTCGAAAAATCGACATTCGGGTAAAAAATATTCTCATAAAAAGAGTATAAGGACCCGCCTACTATTCGATATTGATTTAAAATTACATTGCCCGACGCTGTATCGAATCATCGAAAATACGTGATGAAAAATTCGAGAATTAATAGGATAATTCGATAAATCGACATTCGGGAAAGAAATATTCTCAAAAAAAGAGTATAAGGACCCGCGTACTATTCGATATTGATTCGAAATTATATTGCCCGACGTTATTGTATCGATTTATCCAAAATACATGATAAACAATTCGAGAATTAATCGGATATTTCGATAAATCGACATTCGGGAAAGAAATATTTTCAAAAAAAGAGTAAAAGGACCCGCGAACTATTCGATATTGATTTGAAATCACATTGCCTGACGTTATAGTATCGATTTACCAAAATACGTGATGAACAATTCGAGAATAAATCGGATATTTCGAAAAATCGACATTCGGGAAAAAAATATTTTCAAAAAAAGAGTATAAGGACCCGCGAACTATTCGATATTGATTTGAAATTTCATTGCCCGACGTTATTGTATCGATTTATCCAAAATACGTGATAAACAATTCGAAAATTGATCGGATATTTTGAAGAATCGACATTCGGGTAAAAAATATTTTCAAGAAAAAAATATAAGGACCCGCAAACTTTTCGATATTGATTCAAAATTACATTGCCTGACGTTATTGTATCGATATATCCAAAATACGTGATGAAAAATTCGAGAATTAATCGGATATTTCGAAAAACCGACATTCGGGTAAAAAATATTTTCAAAAAAAGAGTATAAGGACCCGCCTAATATTCGATATTGATTTAAAATTACATTGCCCGACGGTGTATCGATTCATCGAAAATACGTGATACACAATTCGAGAATTAATCGGATAATACGATAAATCGACATTCGGGAAAGAAATATTTCCAAAAAAAGAGTAAAAGGACCCGCGAACTATTCGATATTGATTTAAAATTACATTGCCTGACGTTTTAGTATCGATTCACCAAAATACGTGATAAACAATTCGAGAATTGATCGGATATTTTGAAGAATCGACCTTCGGGTGAAAAATATTTTCAAAAAAAAATATAAGGACCCGCGAACTTTTCGATATTGATTTAAAATCACATTGCCTGACGTTATTGTATCGATTCATCCAGAATACGTGATAAACAATTCGATAATTAATCGGATATTTCGAAAAATCGACATTCGGGTACAAAATATTTTCGAAAAAAGAGAGGACCCGCGAACCATTCGATATCGATTTAAAATTACATTGCCCGACGTTATTGTATCGATTCATCCAAAAAACGTGATAAACAATTCGAGAATTGATCGAATATTTTGAAGAATCGACATTCGGGTAAAAAATATTTTCAAAAAAAGGGTATAAGGACCCGCGAACTATTCGATATTGATTTAAAATTATATTGCCCGACGTTGTATCGATTTACCGAAAATACGTGATTGACGTTATTGTATCGATATATCCAAAATACGTGATGAAAAATTCGAGAATTAATCGGATATTTCGAAAAATCGACATTCGGGTAAAAAATATTTTCAAAAAAAGAGTATAAGGACCCGCCTACTATTCGATATTGATTCAAAATTATATTGCCCGACGTTGTATCGATTTACCGAAAATACGTGATTGACGTTATTGTATCGATATATCCAAAATACGTGATGAAAAATTCGAGAATTAATCGGATATTTCGAAAAATCGACATTCGGGTAAAAAATATTTTCAAAAAAAGAGTATGAGGACCCGCGAACTATTCGATATCGATTCAAAATTACATTGGCCGACGTTATTGTATCGATTTATCTGAAGAACGTGATAAACAATTCGAGAATTAATCGGATATTTCGATAAATCGACATTCGGGAAAGAAATATTTTCAAAAAAAGAGTAAAAGGACCCGCGAACTATTCGATATTGATTTAAAATCACATTGCCCGACGTTATAGTATCGATTTACCAAAATACGTGATGAACAATTCGAGAATAAATCGGATATATCGAAAAATCGACATTCGGGTAAAAAATAATTTCAAAAAAAGGGTATAAGGACCTGCGTACTATTCGATATTGATTTAAAATTACATTGCCCGACGCTGTATCGATTCATCGAAAATACGTGATACACAATTCGAGAATTAATCGGATAATTCGATAAATCGACATTCGGGAAAGAAATATTTCCAAAAAAAGAGTAAAAGGACCCGCGAACTATTCGATATTGATTTGAAATTACATTGCCCGACGCTATTGTATCGATTCATCCAAAATACGTGATAAGCAATTCGAGAATTGATCGGATATTTCGAGAAATCGACATCGGGTAAAAAATATTTTCAAAAAAAGGGTATAAGGACCCACGAACTATTCGATTTTGATTTAAAATAACATTGCCCGACGTTGTATCGATTTATCGAAAATACGTGATAAACAATTCGAGAATTGATTGGATATTTCGATAAATCGACATTCGGGAAAAAAATATTTTCGAAAAAAGAGTATAAAGACCCGCGAACTATTCGATATTTTTTCAAAATCAGATAGCCCGAAGTCATTGTATCGATTTATTCAAGATACGTGATAAACAATTCGAGGATTAATCGGATATTTCGAAAAATCGACATTCGGGTAAAAATTATTTTCAAAAAAAAGTTTAAGGACCCGCCTACCCTTCGATATTGATTTAAAATAACATTGCCCGACGTTGTATCGATTCATGGAAAATACGTGATGAACAATTCGAGAATTAATCGGATATTTCGAGAAATCGGGTAAAAAATATTTTCAAAAAAAGGGTATAAGGACCCGCGAACTATTCGATATTGATTCAAAATAATATTGCCCGACGTTGTATCGATTTATCGAAGATACGTTATAAACAATTCGGGAATTTATCGGATATTTCGATAAATCGACATTCGGGAAAAAATTATTTTCAAAAAAAGAGTATAAGGACCCGCGAACTATTCGATATTGATTTGAAATTTCATTGCCCGACGTTATTGTATCGATTCATCCAAAATACGTGATAAGCAATTCGAGAATTGATCGGATATTTCGAGAAATCGACATCGGGAAAAAAATATTTTCAAAAAAAGGGTATAAGGACCCACGAACTATTCGATTTTGATTCAAAATTATATTGCCCGACGTTGTATCGATTTACCGAAAATACGTGATTGACGTTATTGTATCGATATATCCAAAATACGTGATGAAAAATTCGAGAATTAATCGGATATTTCGAAAAATCGACATTCGGGAAAAAATTATTTTCAAAAAAAGGGTATAAGGACCCACGAACTATTCGATTTTGATTTAAAATAACATTGCCCGACGTTGTATCGATTTATCGAACATACGTGATGAACAATTCGAGAATTAATCGGATATTTCGATAAATCGACATTCGGGAAAAAAATATTTTCAAAAAAAGAGTATAAGGACCCGCGAACTATTCGATATTGATTTAAAATCACATTGCCTGACGTTATTGTATCGATTCATCCAAAATACGTGATAAGCAATTCGAGAATTGATCGGATATTTCGAGAAATCGACATCGGGAAAAAAATATTTTCAAAAAAAGGGTATAAGGACCCACGAACTATTCGATTTTGATTTAAAATAACATTGCCCGACGTTGTATCGATTTATCGAACATACGTGATGAACAATTCGAGAATTAATCGGATATTTCGATAAATCGACATTCGGGAAAAAAATATTTTCAAAAAAAGAGTATAAGGACCCGCGAACTATTCGATATTGATTTAAAATCACATTGCCTGACGTTATTGTATCGATTTATCCAGAATACGTGATGAACAATTCGAGAATAAATCGGATATTTCGAAAAATCGACATTCGGGTACAAAATATTTTCAAAAAAAGAGAGGACCCGCGAACTATTCGATATTGATTTAAAATTACATTGCCCGACGTTATTGTATCGATTCATCCAAAAAACGTGATAAACAATTCGAGAATTGATCGAATATTTTGAAGAATCGACATTCAAAAAAGGGTATAAGTACCCGCGAACTATTCGATATTGATTTAAAATAACATTGCCCGACGTTGTATCGATTTATCGAAAATACGTGATAAACAATTCGAGAATTGATTGGATATTTCGATAAATCGACATTCGGGAAAAAAATATTTTCAAAAAAAGAGTATAAAGACCCACGAACTATTCGATTTTGATTCAAAATTATATTGCCCGACGTTGTATCGATTTACCGAAAATACGTGATTGACGTTATTGTATCGATATATCCAAAATACGTGATGAAAAATTCGAGAATTAATCGGATATTTCGAAAAATCGACATTCGGGAAAAAATTATTTTCAAAAAAAGGGTATAAGGACCCACGAACTATTCGATTTTGATTTAAAATAACATTGCCCGACGTTGTATCGATTTATCGAACATACGTGATGAACAATTCGAGAATTAATCGGATATTTCGATAAATCGACATTCGGGAAAAAAATATTTTCAAAAAAAGAGTATAAGGACCCGCGAACTATTCGATATTGATTTAAAATCACATTGCCTGACGTTATTGTATCGATTCATCCAAAATACGTGATAAGCAATTCGAGAATTGATCGGATATTTCGAGAAATCGACATCGGGAAAAAAATATTTTCAAAAAAAGGGTATAAGGACCCACGAACTATTCGATTTTGATTTAAAATAACATTGCCCGACGTTGTATCGATTTATCGAACATACGTGATGAACAATTCGAGAATTAATCGGATATTTCGATAAATCGACATTCGGGAAAAAAATATTTTCAAAAAAAGAGTATAAGGACCCGCGAACTATTCGATATTGATTTAAAATCACATTGCCTGACGTTATAGTATCGATTTACCAAAATACGTGATGAACAATTCGAGAATAAATCGGATATTTCGAAAAATCGACATTCGGGTACAAAATATTTTCAAAAAAAGAGAGGACCCGCGAACTATTCGATATTGATTTAAAATTACATTGCCCGACGTTATTGTATCGATTCATCCAAAAAACGTGATAAACAATTCGAGAATTGATCGAATATTTTGAAGAATCGACATTCAAAAAAGGGTATAAGTACCCGCGAACTATTCGATATTGATTTAAAATAACATTGCCCGACGTTGTATCGATTTATCGAAAATACGTGATAAACAATTCGAGAATTGATTGGATATTTCGATAAATCGACATTCGGGAAAAAAATATTTTCAAAAAAAGAGTATAAAGACCCGCGAACTATTCGATATTGATTTAAAATTACATTGCTCGACGTTATTGTATCGATTTATTCAAAATACGTGATAAACAATTCGAGAATTAATCGAATATTTCAAAAAATCGAAATTCGGGAAAAAAATATTTTCGAAAAAAGAGTATAAAGACCCGCGAACTATTCGATATTTTTTCAAAATCAGATTTCCCGAAGTCATTGTATCGATTTATTCAAGATACGTGATAAACAATTCGAGGATTAATCGGATATTTCGAAAAATCGACATTCGGGTAAAAATTATTTTCAAAAAACAGTTTAAGGACCCGCCTACCCTTCGATATTGATTTAAAATAACATTGCCCGACGTTGTATCGATTCATGGAAAATACGTGATGAACAATTCGAGAATTAATCGGATATTTCGAGAAATCGACATCGGGTAAAAAATATTTTCAAAAAAAGGGTATGAGGACCCGCGAACTATTCGATATTGATTTAAAATAATATTGCCCGACGTTGTGTCGATTCATCGAAGATACGTTATAAACAATTCGGGAATTAATCGGATATTTTGAAGAATCGACATTCGGGTGAAAAATATTCTCGAGAAAAAAATATAAGGACCCGCAAACTTTTCGATATTGATTTAAAATAACATTGCCTGATGTTATTGTATCGATATATCCTAAATACGTGATGAAAAATTCGAGAATTAATCGGATATTTCGAAAAATCGACATTCGGGTAAAAAATATTTTCAAAAAAAGAGTATAAGGACCCGCCTACTATTCGATATTGATTTAAAATTACATTGCCCGACGCTGTATCGATTCATCGAAAATACGTGATACACAATTCGAGAATTAATCGGATAATTCGATAAATCGACATTCGGGAAAGAAATATTCTCAAAAAAAGAGTAAAAGGACCCTCGAACTATTCGATATTGATTTAAAATTACATTGAACGACGTTATTGTATCGATTTATCCAAAATACGTGATAAACAATTCGAGAATTGATCGGATATTTTGAAGAATCGACCTTCGGGTGAAAAATATTTTCAAAAAAAAAATATAAGGACCCGCGAACTTTTCGATATTTATTTAAAATCACATTGCCTGACGTTATTGTATCGATTTATCCAGAATACGTGATAAACACTTCGATCATTAATCGGATATTTCGAAAAATCGACATTCGGGTACAAAATATTTTCAAAAAAAGAGAGGACCCGCGAACTATTCGATATTGATTTAAAATAACATTGCCCGACGTTGTATCGATTTATCGAAAATACGTGATAAACAATTCGAGAATTGATTGGATATTTCGATAAATCGACATTCGGGAAAAAAATATTTTCAAAAAAAGAGTATGAGGACCCGCGAACTATTCGATATTGATTTAAAATTACATTGCTCGACGTTATTGTATCGATTTATTCAAAATACGTGATAAACAATTCGAGAATTAATCGAATATTTCAAAAAATCGAAATTCGGGAAAAAAATATTTTCGAAAAAAGAGTATAAAGACCCGCGAACTATTCGATATTTTTTCAAAATCAGATTTCCCGAAGTCATTGTATCGATTTATTCAAGATACGTGATAAACAATTCGAGGATTAATCGGATATTTCGAAAAATCGACATTCGGGTAAAAATTATTTTCAAAAAACAGTATAAGGACCCGCCTACTCTTCGATATTGATTTAAAATAACATTGCCCGACGTTGTATCGATTCATGGAAAATACGTGATGAACAATTCGAGAATTAATCGGATATTTCGAGAAATCGACATCGGGTAAAAAATATTTTCAAAAAAAGGGTATGAGGACCCGCGAACTATTCGATATTGATTTAAAATAATATTGCCCGACGTTGTGTCGATTCATCGAAGATACGTTATAAACAATTCGGGAATTAATCGGATATTTCGATAAATCGACATTCGGGAAAAAAATATTTTCTAAAAAAGAGTATAAGGACCCGCGAACTATTCGATATTGATTTGAAATAACATTGCCCGACGCTATTGTATCGATTCATCCAAAATACGTGATAAACAATTCGAGAATTAATCGGATATTTCGAGAAATCGACATTCGGGTAAAAAATATTTTCAAAAAAAGAGTATAAGGACCTACGAACTATTCGATATTGATTTAAAATAACATTGTCCGACGTTGTATCGATTTATCGAAGATACGTGATGAACAATTCTAGAATTAATCGGATATTTCGATAAATCGACATTCGGGAAAAAATTATTTTCAAAAAAAGAGTATAAGGACCCGCGAACTATTCGATATTGATTTGAAATTTCATTGCCCGACGTTATTGTACCGATTTATCCAAAATACATGATGAACAATTCGAGAATTAATCGGATATTTCGATAAATCGACATTCGGGAAAGAAATATTTTCAAAAAAAGAGTAAAAGGACCCGCGAACTATTCGATATTGATTTGAAATCACATTGCCTGACGTTAAAGTATCGATTTACCAAAATACGTGATGAACAATTCGAGAATCAATCGGATATTTCGAAAAATCGGCATTCGGGAAAAAAATATTTTCAAAAAAAGAGTATAAGGACCCGCGAACTATTCGATATTGATTTGAAATTTCATTGCCCGACGTTATTGTATCGATTTATCCAAAATACGTGATAAACAATTCGAAAATTGATCGGATATTTTGAAGAATCGACATTCGGGTAAAAAATATTTTCAAGAAAAAAATATAAGGACCCGCAAACTTTTCGATATTGATTCAAAATTACATTGCCTGACGTTATTGTATCGATACATCCAAAATACGTGATGAAAAATTCGAGAATTAATCGGATATTTCGAAAAACCGACATTCGGGTAAAATAATATTTTCAAAAAAAGAGTATAAGGACCCGCCTAATATTCGATATTGATTTAAAATTACATTGCCCGACGCTGTATCGATTCATCGAAAATACGTGATACACAATTCGAGAATTAATCGGATAATTCGATAAATCGACATTCGGGAAAGAAATATTTCCAAAAAAAGAGTAAAAGGACCCGCGAACTATTCGATATTGATTTAAAATTACATTGCCTGACGTTTCAGTATCGATTCACCAAAATACGTGATAAACAATTCGAGAATTGATCGGATATTTTGAAGAATCGACCTTCGGGTGAAAAATATTTTCAAAAAAAAATATAAGGACCCGCGAACTTTTCGTATTGATTTAAAATCACATTGCCTGACGTTATTGTATCGATTTATCCAGAATACGTGATAAACAATTCGATAATTAATCGGATATTTCGAAAATCGACATTCGGGTACATAATATTTTCGAAAAAAGAGAGGACCCGCGAACCATTCGATATCGATTTAAAATTACATTGCCCGACGTTATTGTATCGATTCATCCAAAAAACGTGATAAACAATTCGAGAATTGATCGAATATTTTGAAGAATCGACATTCGGGTAAAAAATATTTTCAAAAAAAGGGTATAAGGACCCGCGAACTATTCGATATTGATTTCAAATTATAGTGCCCGACGTTGTATCGATTTACCGAAAATACGTGATTGACGTTATTGTATCGATATATCCAAAATACGTGATGAAAAATTCGAGAATTAATCGGATATTTCGAAAAATCGACATTCGGGTAAAAAATATTTTCAAAAAAAGAGTATAAGGACCCGCCTACTATTCGATAATGATTTAAAATTATATTGCCCGACGTTGTATCGATTTACCGAAAATACGTGATTGACGTTATTGTATCGATATATCCAAAATACGTGATGAAAAATTCGAGAATTGATCGGATATTTCGAAAAATCGACATTCGGGTAAAAAATATTTTCAAAAAAAGAGTATGAGGACCCGCGAACTATTCGATATCGATTCAAAATTACATTGGCCGACGTTATTTTATCGATTTATCTGAAGAACGTGATAAACAATTCGAGAATTAATCGGATATTTCGATAAATCGACATTCGGGAAAGAAATATTATCAAAAAAAGAGTAAAAGGACCCGCGAACTATTCGATATTGATTTAAAATCACATTGCCCGACGTTATAGTTTCGATTTACCAAAATACGTGATGAACAATTCGAGAATCAATCGGATATATCGAAAAATCGACATTCGGGTAAAAAATAATTTCAAAAAAAGGGTATAAGGACCTGCGTACTATTCGATATTGATTTAAAATTACATTGCCCGACGTTGTATCGATTCATCGAAAATACGTGAAAAACAATTCGAGAATTTATCGGATATTTCGAGAAATCGACATTCGGGTAAAAAATATTTTCAAAAAAAGAGTATGAGGACCCGCGAACTATTCGATATCGATTCAAAATAACATTGGCCGACGTTATTGTATCGATTAATCTAAAAAACGTGATAAACAATTCGAGAATTAATCGGATATTTCGATAAATCGACATTCGGGAAAGAAATATTTCCAAAAAAAGAGTAAAAGGACCCGCGAACTATTCGATATAGATTCAAAATGACATTGCCAGACGTTATTGTATCGATTCATCCAAAAAACATGATAAACAATTCGAGAATAAATCGGATATTTCGATAAATCGACATTCGGGAAAGAAATATTTTCAAAAAATGGGTATACGGACCCGCGAACTATTCGATATTGATTTAAAATTACTTTGCCTGACGTAAAAGTATCGATTTACCAAAATACGTGATGAACAATTCGAGAATTAATCGGATATTTCGAAAAATCGACATTCGGGTAAAAAATATTTTCAAAAAAAGAGTAAAAAGGATATAAGGACCCGCCTACTATTCGATATTGATTAAAAACTACATTGCCCGACGTTGTATCGATTCATCGAAAATACGTGTAAAGAATATTTTCAAACAAAGAGTTAAGGACCCGATAACTATTCGATATAGATTCAAAATGACATTGCCCGACGTTATTGTATCGATATATCCAAAATTCATGACGAACAATTCGGGAATTAATCGGATATTTCGAGAAATCGACATTCGTGTAAGAAATATTTTCAAGAAATGAGTATAAACACCCGCGAACTATTCGATATTGATTCAAAATTACATTTCCCGACGTTATGTTATCTTCGAAAAGATAGCTAGTAATGATCTGCAACTTAAAGGTTCAATGTTAGATTCAAAATGAAATGAATTTTTTGTTTTGATATTTTTATTCTAGTTACTCTGATGCTTTAATTTTTCTTATGGAGTTTATCTTCTTTGAAAACATAGCTAGTAATGATCTGCAACATAAAGGTTCAATATTAGATTCAAAATGAAATGAATTTTTTGTTTTAATTTTTTTTATTCTAGTTACTCTGATGCTCAAATTCTTCTTATGGAGTTTATCTCCCTTGAAAAGATAGCTTGTAATCATCTGCAACATTTTAGGATCAATGAAATATTCAAAATGAAATAAAATTTGATTTTTTATGTATTTTTTCTTTCAATGAACACCCGACTTCAGCCTATCAGCTCAGAAGGGAAACACCCCTCTCGCAGTCAGCTTTTTCACTCCCCGCTAAGGGGAACATTTACTCATCCTGGATATTTCAAATATCTTCAGGATTGAGCTCGGTTGTGTTATCTTCTACAACGAGATAGCTAGTAATGACCTGCAACATAAAGGTTTAATATAAAATTCAAAATGAAATAAATTCTTTGTTTTAATTTTTTTATTCTAGTTACTCTGGTGCTCTAATTTTTCTTATGGAGTTTAGCTTCTTTGAAATGATAGCTTGTAATGATCTGCAACATAAAAGTTTAATATTAGATTCAAAATGAAATGAATTTTTTGTTTCAATTTTTTTAATCTAGTTAATCTGATGCTCTCATTTTTCTTATGGAGTTTATCTTCTTTGAAAAGATGGCTAGTTATGATCTGCGGAATAAAGGTTCAATATTAGATTCAAAATGAAATAAATTTTTTGTTTTATTTTTTTTATTCTAGTTACTCTGATGCTCCAATTTTTTTTATGGAGTTTATCTTCTTTGAAAAGATAGCTGGTAATGATCTGCAACATAAAGGGTCAATGTAAGATTCAAAATGAAATAAATTTTTTGTTTTAATTTTTTTCATTCTAGTTAGTCTGATGCTCTAATTTTTCTTATGGAGTTTAGCTTCTTTGAAATGATAGCTTGTAATGAACTGCAACATGAAGGTTTAATATTAGATTCAAAATGAAATAAATATTTTGTTTTAATTTTTTTATTCTAGGTACCCTGATGCTCTAATTTTTTTTCTGGATTTCATCTTCTTTGGAAAGATAGCTAGCAATCATCTGCAACATTTTAAGATCAATGAAATATTCAAAATGAAATAAAATTTGATTTTTTTATGTATTTTTTTTTTCAATGAACACCCGACTTCAGCCTATCAGCGTAGAAGGGAAACACCCCTCTCGCAGTCAGCTTTTTCACTCCCCGCTAAGGGGAACATTCACTCATCCTGGATATTTTAAATATCTTCAGGATTGAGCTCGGTTGTGTTATCTTCTACAACGAGATAGCTAGTAATGACCTGCAACATAAAGGTTTAATATAAAATTCAAAATGAAATAAATTCTTTGTTTTAATTTTTTTATTCTAGTTACTCTGGTGCTCTAATTTTTGTTATGGAGTTTAGCTTCTTTGAAATGATAGCTTGTAATGATCTGCAACATAAAAGTTCAATATTAGATTCAAAATGAAATAAATTTTTTGTTTCAATTTTTTGAGCGCTCGTACTACTTACACGAGGGCTATATCATTTCGTCACGATGTCTGTATTTTTCGAATTTTGAGCCGAAAATGGTCTCAATCGACTATGTTCGACTCACTGATGACGAATCCGTCGGAAAATTTGAGTCTGTTCGTCCGGCCGTCCGTCCGGCCGTCAGCACGATAACTCTCGAACGGATCAACCTAGAGACTTGAAATTTTCAGTGTAGGTTCAGATCCCGAATGCCTCGGTTAAGTTCGTTAATGGGCCAAATTCCACCAGGGGTTCCGTAAATATGGCCGTTCAAAGTTTTGTTTCCCTGATTACTTGAAAACTACAGATTCGATCAAGATGAAATTTTGCACTCAGATGGAAAATGAGGTGTTTCAGCTAAATACGAAATTTTGTCCAGATCGCATGACCAGAACCATAGAAACCATAGAAAATTGTAACTTTCGAACGGAAATGCCTAGGGACTTGAAATTTTCAGGATAGGTGTGGATCTCGAATGTCGTGATCACGTTCATCTATGAGCAACATTATACAAGGGGTTCCGTAAATACGGTCGTTTGAAATTTTGTTTTCTCGATAAATTCGAAACTTTGGATTCGATCGAGATGAAATTTTGTATTTTAATCGAGAATGATATATTGAAGCAATATTTTGACCAGATCGCATGACCAGAACCATAGAAACCATAGAAAATTGTAACTTTTGAACGGAAAGGCCTAGGAACTTGAAATTTTCAGGGTTGGTTTGGATCGCGAATATCGCGGTCACGTTCATCAATAAGCAAAATGAGACTAGGGGTTCCGTAAATATGGCCGTTCGAAATATTTTTTTCCAGATAGTTTCGGAACTACTGATCGGATTGGAATGAAATTATGCATCTAGCTGAGGAATAATGTATTAAAAGTACGTGCAAAATTTTGTCCAGACCGCATCACCAAGACCATAGATACCGTAGAAAATTCTAGCGAATTATCGAAACAAAATTGATCAGCTGAAGCACCGACATGAAGTCTGGAGTTTCGCCTAACTTTCAGAATTTTTTTGACAGCTGTCAAAAATTCCTTCAATTGGTTTCTAAAACTGAAAAATGCGAATCTACCTACCAGGTGCATGTACTAGCGCTCAAAAGCTCCTACCTTCACCGCAGTGCTTTTCTAAATTTTTTAATCTAGTTAATCTGACGCTCTCATTTTTCTTATGGAGTTTATCTTCTTTAAAAAGATGGCTAGTTATGATCTGCGAAATAAAGGTTCAATATTAGATTCAAAATGAAATAAATTTTTTGTTTTATTTTTTTATTCTAGTTACTCTGATGCTCCAATTTTTCTTATGGAGTTTATCTTCTTTGAAAAGATAGCTGGTAATGATCTGCAACATAAAGGGTCAATGTTAGATTCAAAATGAAATAAATTTTTTGTTTTAATTTTATTCATTCTAGTCACCTACTCTGATGCTATAATTTTTCTTATGGAGTTTAGCTTCTTCGAAATGATAGCTTGTAATGATCTGCAATATGAAGGTTTAATATTAGATTCAAAATGAAATAAATTTTTTGTTTTAATTTTTTTATTCTAGTTACCCTGATGCTCTAATTTTTTTTCTGGAGTTCATTTTCTTTGGAAAGATAGCTAGCAATCATCTGCAACATTTTAAGATAATTGAAATATTCAAAATGAAATAAAATTTGATTTTTTTATGTATTGTTTTTTCAATGAACACCTGACTTCAGCCTATCAGCGTAGAAGGAAAACACCCCTCTCGCAGTCAGCTTTCTCACTCCCCGCTAAGGGGAACATTCACTCATCCTGGATATTTTAAATATATTCAGGATTGAGCTCGGTTGTGTTATCTTCTACAACGAGATAGCTAGTAATGACCTGCAACATAAAGGTTTAATATAAGATTCAAAATGAAATAAATTTTTTGTTTTAATTTTTTTATTCTAGTTACTCTGATGCTCTAACTTTTCTTATGGAGTTTAGCTTCTTTGAAATGATAGCTTGTAATGATCTGCAACATAAAAGTTCAATATTAGATTCAAAATTAAATAAATTTATTGTTTAAATTTTTTTAATCTATTTAATCTGATGCTCTCATTATTCTTATGGAGTTTATCTTCTTTGAAAAGATGGCTAGTTATGATCTGCAAAATGAAGGTCTAATATTAGATTCAAAATGAAATAAATTTTTTGTTTTATTTTTTTATTCTAGTTACTCTGATGCTCCAATTTTTCTTATGGAGTTCATCTTCTTTGAAAAGATAGCTGGTAATGATCTGCAACATAAAGGGTCAATGTTAGATTCAAAATGAAATAAATTTTTTGTTTTAATTTTTTTATTCTAGTTACTCTGATGCTCAAATTCTTCTTATGGAGTTTATCTTCCTTGAAAAGATAGCTAGTAATCATCTGCAACATTTTAAGATTAATGAATTATTCAAAATGAAATAAAATTTGATTTTTTATGTGTTTTTTTTTCAATGAACACCCGACTTCAGCCTGTCAGCGTAGGAGGGAAACACCCCTCTCGCAGTCAGCTTTTTCACTCCCCGCTAAGGGGAACATTCACTCATCCTGGATATTTTAAATATCTTCAGGATTGGGCTCGGTTGTGTTATCTCCTACAACGAGATAGCTAGTAATGACCTGCAACATGAAGGTTTAATATCAGATTCAAAATGAAATACATTTTTTGTTTTAATTTTTTTATTCTAGTTACTTATGCTCTAATCTTTCTTATGAAGTTTATTTTCTTCGGAAAGATAACTAGTAATGATCTGCAATATAAAGGTTTAATATTGGATCCGAAATGAAATAAATTTTTTGTTTTAATTTTTCATTCTAGTTACCCTTATGCTCTTAATTTTCTTATGGAGTTTATCTTCCTTGAAAAGATAGCTTGTAATGATCTGAAACATAAAGGTTTAATATGAGATTCATAATGAAATAAATTTTTTGTTTTGATTTTTTTGTTTCAATTTTTTTATTCGAGTTACTCTGATGCTCTAATTTTTCTTATGGAGTTCATCTTCTTTCAAAAGATAGCTAGTAATGATCTGGCAACATGAAGGTTCAATGTTAGATTCAAAATGAAATAAATTTTTTGTTTTAATTTTTTTATTCTAGTTACTCTGATGCTCAAATTCTTCTTATGGAGTTTATCTTCCTTGAAAAGATAGCTAGTAATCATCTGCAACATTTTAAGATTAATGAATTATTCAAAATGAAATAAAATTTGATTTTTATGTGTTTTTTTTTCAATGAACACCCGACTTCAGCCTGTCAGCGTAGGAGGGAAACACCCCTCTCGCAGTCAGCTTTTTCACTCCCCGCTAAGGGGAACATTCACTCATCCTGGATATTTTAAATATCTTCAGGATTGAGCTCGGTTGTGTTATCTTCTACAACGAGATAGCTAGTAATGACCTGCAACATGAAGGTTTAATATAAGATTCAAAATGAAATACATTTTTTGTTTTAATTTTTTTATTCTGGTTACTAATGCTCTAATCTTTCGTATGGAGTTTATTTTCTTCGGAAAGATAACTAGTAATGATCTGCAATATAAAGGTTTAATATTGGATCCGAAATGAAATAAATTTTTTGTTTTAATTTTTCATTCTAGTTACCCTTATGCTCTAAATTTTCTTATGGAGTTTATCTTCCTTGAAAAGATAGCTTGTAATGATCTGAAACATAAAGGTTTAGTATGAGATTCATAATGAAATAAATTTTTTGTTTTAATTTTTTTTGTTTCAATTTTTTTATTCGAGTTACTCTGATACTCTAATTTTTCTTATGGAGTTCATCTTCTTTCAAAAGATAGCTACTAATGATCTGGCAACATAAAGGTTCAATGTTAGATTCAAAATGAAATAAATTTTTTGTTTTAATTTTTTTATTCTAGTTACTCTTATGCTCAAATTCTTCTTATGGAGTTTGTCTTCTTTGAAAAGATGGCTAGTAATGATCTGCAACATGAAGATTTAATATCAGATTCAAAATGAAATAAATTTTTTGTTTTATTTCTTTAATTCTAGTTACTCTGATGCTCTCATTTTTCTTATGGAGTTTATCTTCTTTGAGAAGATGGCTAGTTATGATCTGCAACATGAAGGTTTAATATTAGATTCAAAATGAAATAAATTTTTTGTTTTAATTATTTTATTCTAGTTACTCTGATGCTCTAATTTTTCTTATGGAGTTTATCTTCTTTGAAAAGATAGCTAGTAATGATCTGCAACATAAAGGTTTAAATATAAGATTCAAAATGAAATGAATTTTTTGTTAAATTTTTTTTATTCTAGTTACTCTGATGCTCTCATTTTCCTTATGGAGTTTATCTTCTTTGAAAAGATGGCTTGTAATGATCTGCAACATGAAGGTTTAATATTAGTTTCAAAATGAAATAATTTTTTTGTTTTAATTTTTTTATTCTAGTTACTCTGATGCTCTAATTTTTCTTATGGAGTTTAGCTTCTTTGAAATGATAGCTAGTAATGATCTGAAACATAAAGGTTCAATATTAGATTCAAAATGAAATAAATTTTTTGTTTTAATTTTTTAATACTAGTTACTCTGATGCTCTAATTTTTATTATGGAGTTTATCTTCTTTTGAGAAGATAGCTAGTAATGCTCTGCAACATAAAGGTTCAATATTAGATTCAAAATGAAATGAATTTTTTGTTTTAATTTTTTTATTCTAGTTACTCTGATGCTCTCGTTCTTCTTCTGGAGTTTATCTTCTTTGAAAAGATAGCTAGTAATGATCTACAACATAAAGGTTCAATATAAGATTCAAAATGAAATAAATTTTTTGTTTTACTTTTTTTTGTTCGAGTTACTCTGATGCTCTCGTTCTTCTTCTGGAGTTTATCTTCTTTGAAAAGATAGCTAGTAATGATCTGCAACATAAGGGTTTAATATAAGATTCAAAATGAAATAAATTTTTTGTTTTACTTTTTTTATTCGAGGTACTCTGATGCTCTAATTTTTCTCATGGAGTTTATCTTCTTTGAAAAAATAGCTAGTAATGATCTGCAACATAAAGGTTTAATATAAGATTCAAAATGAAATAAATTTTTTGTATTAATTTTTTTATTCTAGTTACTCTGATGCTCTCGTTCTTCTTCTGGAGTTTATCTTCTTTGAAAAGATAGCTAGTAATGATCTGCAACATAAAAGTTCAATATAAGATTCAAAATAAAATAAATTTTTTGTTTTACTTTTTTTATTCGAGTTACTCTGATGCTCTTATTTTTCTCATGGAGTTTATCTTCTTTGAAAAAATAGCTAGTAATGATATGCAACATAAAGGTTTAATATAAGATTCAAAATGAAATAAATTTTTTGTTTTAATTTTTTTATTCTAGTTACTCTGATGCTCTCGTTCTTCTTCTGGAGGTTATCTTCTTTGAAAAGATAGCTAGTAATGATCTGCAACATAAAGGTTTAATATTAGATTCAAATTGAATAAATTTTTTGTTTTAATCTTTTTATTCTAGTTACTCTGATGCTCTAATTTTTCTCATGGAGTTTATCTTCTTTGAAAAAATAGCTAGTAATGATCTGCAACATAAAGGTTTAATATTAGATTCAAATTGAATAAATTTTTTGTTTTAATCTTTTTATTCTAGTTACTCTGATGCTCTTATTTTTCTTATGGAGTTTATCTTCCTTGAAAAGATAGCTAGTAATGATCTGACACATAAAGGTTCAATATTAGATTCAAAATGAAATAAATTTTTTGTTTTAATTTTTTTATTCTAGTTACTCTGATGCTCTAATTTTTCTTATGGAGTTTATCTTCTTTGAAAAGATAGCTAGTAATGATCTGCAACATGAAGGTTTAATATAAGATTCAAAATGAAAGGAATTTTTCGTTTTAATTTTCATATTCTAGTTACTCTGATGCTCTTATTTTTCTCCTTGAGTTTATCTTCTTTGAAAAGATAGCTAGTAATGATCTGCAACTTGAAGGTTCAATGTTAGATTCAAAATGAAATGAATTTTTTGTTTAAATTTTCTTATTCTAGTTACTCTGATGCTCTAATTATTCTTATGGAGTTTATCTTCTCTGAAAAGATAGCTAGTAATGATCTGCAACATAAAGGTTCAATATCAGATTCAAAATGAAATAAATTTTTTGTTTTAATTTCTTATTCTAGTTACTCTGATGCTCAAGTTCTTCTTATCTTCCTTGAAAAGATAGCTAGTAATCATCTGCAACTTTCTAAGATTAATGAAATATTCTAAATGATATAAAATTCGATTTTTTATATATTTTTTTTTAATGGACACCCGACTTTAGCCTATCAGCGTAGAAGGGAAACACCCTACGTAATAAACTATTCGCGGATTAATCGGATATTTCGAAAAATCGACTTTCGGGTAAAATATATTTTCAAGAAATGAGTATTATGTCCAGACAATTATTCAATATTGATTTGAAATTACATTGCCCGACGTTATTGAATCGATTTATCCGAAATACCTAAAAATGGACTTATTTCAAAAGTTTTTCATGTGAACTTACGATTTTTCCTGATTTTATCACTTACGATTTTTCCTGATTTCATCACTTCAAAACACTGAACAAAACACGTAATCCTAACTCCCGTGTGCCGAGTCAATGACTCATCACTCCTGCACTCACTCCACACATCAAAAACCGATTTTCACTTTAATTTATCAGCGCTCCGAATATCGACTATCTCCCATCGCTTCCCGATTAGAACTGATTCATAGTCAATCCTTTGTTCGAAAATATGAATAATCGCTTACATCACCATGAATCGTCGGGTGCGCGCATATCGCATTTAGTCCTCGTTTCTATGGAAACCAATGTGTTATTCCATATACGAGGTTTGTTCGAAAAATTTCGGGGTGAGTCGGGACCAGTTCGATGAACGGTGGCATCTACCTGTGGATTTCGCCAACCGCATAGAAAAACGCGTATAACTCCGCCGCTGTGAGTCCTAGCGACGTGGCGTTCGTGCCATCGGGGTGCTTAGGGCATAAGGAGTTCACCAAATCGTTTTTTGTTTAAAAAATATTTTCAAAAAAAGAGTAAAAGGACCCACGAACTATCCAATATTGATTTGAAATTACATTGCCCGACGTTATTGCATCGATTTATTCAAAATACGTGATGAACAATCAGGGAATTGATCGGATATTTCGAAAAATCGACTTCTGGTTGAAAAATATTTTCAAAAAAAGAGTAGAATGACCCGCGAACTATTCGATAATGATTTGAAATAACATTGCTTGACGTTATTGCATCGATTTATTCAACATACGTGATACACATTTCGAGAATAAATCGGATATTTCGAAAAATCGACTTTTGGGTAAAAAATATTTTCAAAAAAAGAATATAAGGACCTGCGAACTATTCGATATTGATTTGAAATTACATTGCCCGACGTTATTATATCGATTTATCCAAAATACGTGACAAACAATTCGAGAGTTAATCGGATATTTCGAAAAATCGACTTTATGGTAAAAAATATTTTCAAAAAGAGGGAATAAGGACCCGCCTACTTTTCGATATTGATTTTGATAAAATTACATTGCCCGACGTTATATCGATTCATCGAAAATACGTGATAAACAATTCGAGAATTAATCGGATATTTCGAGAAATCGACATTCGGGTAAAAAATATTTTCAAAGAAGAGTATAAGGACCCGCGAACTATTCGATATAGGTTCAAAATGACATTGCTCGACGTTATTGTATCGATATATCCAAAATACGTGATGAAAAATTCGAGAATTAATCGGATATTTCGAAAAATCGACATTCGGGTGAAATATATTTTCAAGAAATGAGTATTATGTCCAGACAATTATTCAATATTGATTTGAAATTACATTGCCCGACGTTATTGAATCGATTTATCCGAGATACCTAAAAATGGACTTATTTCAAAAGTTTTCCATGTGTACTTACGATTTTTCCTGATTTTATCACTTCAAAACACTGAACAAAACACGTATTCCTAACTCCCGTGTGTCGTTAGTCAATGACTCATCACTCCCGCACTCACTCCACACGGCAAAAACCGATTTTCACTATAATTCATTAGCGCTCCGAATATCGACTATCTCCCATCGCTTCCCGATTAGAACTGATTCATAGTCAATCCTTTGTTCGAAAATATGAATAATCGCTTACATAACCATGAATCATCGGGTGCGCGCATATCGCGTTTAGTCCTCGTTTCTATGGAAACCAACGTGTTATTCCATATACGGGGTTTGTTCGAAAAATTTCCGGGTGAGTCGGGACCAGTTCGATGAACGGTGGCATCTACCTATGGATTTCGCCAACCGCATAGAAAAACGCGTACAACACCGCCGCTGTGAGTCCTAGCGACGTGGCGTTCGTGCCATCGGGGTTCTTAGGGCATAAGGAGTTCACCAAATCGTTTTTTGTTTAAAAAATATTTTCAAAAAAAGAGTAAAAGGACCCGCGATCTATTCAATATTGATTTAAAATTACATTGCCCGACGTTATTGCATCGATTTATTCAAAATACGTGACAAACAATCAGAGAATCAATCGGATATTTCGGAAAATCGACTTCTGGTTGAAAAATATTCTCAAAACAAGAGTAAAAGGACCCGCGAACTATCCGATAATGATTTGAAATAACATTGCCCGACGTTATTGCATCGATTTATTCAACATACGTGATACACAATTCGAGAATGAATCGGATATTTCGAAAAATCGACTTTTGGGTAAAAAATATTTTCAAAGAAAGGATATAAGGACCCGCGAACTATACCTGACAAACAATTCGAGAGTTAATCGGATATTTCGAAAAATCGACTTTTGGTTGAAAAATATTTTCAAAAAATGAGTGAAGGACCCGCGAATTATTCGATAAAGATTTGAAATAACATTGCCCGACGTTATTGCATCGATTCATTCAACATACGTGATAAACAATTCGAGAATTATTCGGATATTTCGAAAAATCGACTTTTGGGTAAAAAATATTTTCAAAAAAAGAATATAAGGACCCGCTAACTATTCGATATTGATTAACATACATGACATACAATTCGAGAATTTATCGGATATTTCGAAAAATCGACTTTTGGTTGAAAAATATTTTCAAAAAAAGAGTGAAAGGACCCGCGAACTATTCGATGAAGATTTGAAATAACATTGCCCGACGTTATTGCACCGATGTATTCAACATACGTGATGATCAATTCGAAAATTATTCGGATATTTCGAAAAATCGACTTTTGGGTAAAACATATTTTCAAAAAAAGAATATAAGGACCCGCGAACTATTCGATATTGATTTAAAATTATATTGCCCGACGTTATTGCATCGATTCATTCAAAATACGTGATAAACAATTAGAGAATTAATCGGATATTTCGAACAATCGACTTTTGGTTAAAAAATATTTTCAAAAAAAAAAAAAAAGGACCCGCGAACTATTCAATATTGATTTAAAATAACATTGCCGACGTTATTATATCGTTTTATCAAAAATACATGACAAACAATTCGAGAATAAATCGGATATTTCGAAAAATCGACTTTTGGTTGAAAAATATTTTCAAAAAAAGAGTGAAAGGACCCGCGAACTATTCAATATTGATTTGAAATTACATTGCCCGACGTTATTGCATCGATTCATTCAAAATACGTGATAAACAATTCGAGAATGTATCGGATATTTCGAAAAATCGAGTTTTGGTTGAAAAATATTTTCAAAAAAAGAGTTAAAGGACCCGCGAACTATTCAGTATTGATTTGAAATTACATTGCCCGACATAATTGCATCGATTCATTCGAAATACGTGATGAAAAATTCGAGAATTAATCGGATATTTCGAACAATCGAGTTTTGGTTAAAAAATATTCTCAAAAAAAAAATAAAAGGACCCGCGAACTATTCAATATTGATTTAAAATAACATTGCAGACGTTATTATATCGATTTATCCAAAAAACATGACAAAAAATTCGAGAATGTATCGGATATTTCGAAAAATCGAGTTTTGGTTAAAAACTGAACAAAACACGTATTCCTAACTCCCGTGTGTCGTTAGTCAATGACTCATCACTCCCGCACTCACTCCACACGGCAAAAACCGATTTTCACTATAATTCATTAGCGCTCCGAATATCGACTATCTCCCATCGCTTCCTGATTAGAACTGATTCAAAGTCAATCCTTTGTTCGAAAATATGAATAATCGCTTACATCACCATGAATCATCGGGTGCGCGCATATCGCATTTAGTCCTCGTTTCTATGGAAACCAATGTGTTATTCCATATACGGGGTTTGTTCGAAAAATTTCGGGGTGAGTCGGGACGAGTTCGATGAACGGTGGCATCTACCTGTGGATTTCGCCAACCGCATAGAAAAACCGGTACAACTCCACCGCTGTGAGTCCTAGCGACGTGGCGTTCGTGCCATCGGGGTGCTTGCTGCGCATGCTCAGATGGAAACTCGAATAACTCCGCTGTTGTCGGCGCTTTCGAGGTGGCGTTTGAGCCATTGAGGTGCTGAGGGTATGAGGAATAATACGGTGCATTTTCGCAACTGCGCATGCGCAGATTGAAAAGCGAATAACTGCGCTGTTGGGAGTCCTATCGAGGTGGCGTTTGGGCCATTGGGGTGCTGAGACCATGAGCAATCCATTGGTGGGTTAACTGCGCATGCGCAGATGGAAAGATGAATAACTCTGCTGTTTTAAGTCCTATCGAGGTGGCCTTTGGGCCATTGAGGTGCTGAGAGAATGAGGCGTCAGTGTGCCCATATATTTTGCGCATGTGCGAACTCCTGTTATGTTAATTCTCATCTACTCGGCCTAGAGAGGGGCGATTTTCGGTAGAGGCATACTCTCGGGTTGTAGTTCCTTAGGCTTGGCGAATGCTCCTGCGTAGTTGTGGATGCGCCCTTGGCAGGGAGTTGATGTGATGAATGGAAAAATTCTTCTTTTTATCGTTTTTGAATTGTTCGGTTTGTCCACATCTTTCGGTGCGCTTGTTTCTATAAACTTCCAATGCCTGAGCAGCCCCGTCTGCTCACTCAGCTCGTTAGAAGAACCAAATACTGCCAAATCTCAGTCAGACTGAGCCGCTCAGGCATTTCGAACGCGCCCTTCTTCGAAGACCAGAACACAAACTATAACGAGTCCAAAGCTTCATTGGTTTTATAATTGAGGAAATTACATTGCATTGCTTTACATTGTTATTGTATCAATTCATCCAAAATACACGATAAACAATCCGAGAACTAATCGGATATCTCGAAAAATTGAATTTCGGGTGAAAAATATTTTCAAAAAATGGGTATTAGGACCCGCGAACTATTCGATATTCAAAAAAAGTGATGAACAATTCGAGAATTAATCGGATATTTCGAAAAATCGACATTCGGGAAAAAAATATTTTCAAAGAAGTGTATGAGGACCCGCAAACTATTCGATATAGGTTCAAAATGACATTGCCCGACGTTATTGTATCGATTTATCCAAAATACATGATAAACAATTCGAGAATTAATCGGATATTTCGATAAATCGACATTCGGGAAAGAAATATTTTCAAAAAAAGAGTGAAAGGACCCGCGAATTATTCGATATTGATTTAAAATCACATTGCCTGACGTTATAGTATCGATTTACCAAAATACGTGATGAACAATTCGAGAATCAATCGGATATTTCGAAAAATCGACATTCGGGAAAAAAATATTTTCAAAAACAGAGTATAAGGACCCGCCTACTATTCGATATTGATTCAAAATTACATTGCCCGACGCTGTATCGATTCATCGAAAATACATGATAAACAATTCGAGAATTAATCGGATATTTCGATAAATCGACATTCGGGAAAGAAATATTTTCAAAAAAAGAGTAAAAGGACCCGCGAACTATTCGATATTGCTTCAAAATTATATTGCCCGACGTTATTGTATCGATTTATCCAAAATACGTGATAAACAATTCGAAAATTAATCGGATATTTCGAAAAATCGACATTCGGGAAAAAAATATTTTCAAAAACAGAGTATAAGGACCCGCCTACTATTCGATATTGATTCAAAATTACATTGCCCGACGCTGTATCGATTCATCGAAAATACGTGATACACAATTCGAGAATTAATCGGATATTTCGAAAAATCGACATTCGGGAAAAAAATATTTTCAAAGAAGAGTATGAGGACCCGCAAACAATTCGATATAGGTTCAAAATGACATTGCCCGACGTTATTGTATCGATTTATCCAAAATACATGATAAACAATTCGAGAATTAATCGGATATTTCGATAAATCGACATTCGGGAAAGAAATATTTTCAAAAAAATTACGAAAAGCACTGCCGTGAAGGCAGGAGCTTTTGAGCGCTCGTACATGCATCTTGTAGGTAGATTCGCATTTTCCAGTTTTAGAAACCAATTGAAGGAATTTTTGACAGCTGTCAAAAAAATTCAGAAACTTAGGCGAAACTCCAGACTTCATGTCAGTGCTTCAGCTGATCAATGTTGTTTCGATAATTCGCTAGAATTTTCTACGGTATCTATGGTCTTGGTGATGCGGTCTGGACAAAATTTTGCACGTAGTTTGAATACATTATTCCTCCGCTAGGTGCATTATTTCATTCCAATCCGATCAGTAGTTCCGAAACTATCTGGAAAAAAATATTTTGAACGGCCATATTTACGGAACCCCTAGTCTCATTTTGCTCATTGATGAACGTGACCGCGATATTCGCGATCCAAACCCACCCTGAAAATTTCAAGTTCCTAGGCCTTTCCGTTCAAAAGTTACAATTTTCTATGGTTTCTATGGTTCTGGTCATGCGATCTGGACAAAATATTGCTTCAATATATCATTCTCGATTAAAATACAAAATTTCATCTCGATCGAATCCGTAGTTTCGAATTTATCGAGAAAACAAAATTTCAAACGACCGTATTCACGGAACCCCTTGTATAATGTTGCTCATAGATGAACGTGATCACGACATTCGAGATCCACACCTATCCCGAAAATTTCAAGTCCCTAGGCATTTCCGTTCAAAAGTTAAAATTTTCTATGGTTTCTATGGTTCTGGTCATGCGATCTGGACAAAATTTCACATGTACCTTGAACACCTCATTCTTCATTTGAGTGCAAAGTTTCAACTCGATCGAATCTGTAGTTTCGAAGTAGTCAGGGAAATAAAACTTTGAACGGCCATATTTACGGAACCCATAGTGGAATTTGGCCCATTAACGAACATAACCGAGGCATTCGGGATCTGAACCTACACTGAAAATTTCAAGTCTCTAGGTTGATCCGTTCGAGAGTTATCGTGCTGACAGCCGGACGGCCGGACGGACGGACAGACTCGAATTTTCCGACGGATTCGTCATCAGTGAGTCGAAAATAGTCGATTGAGACCATTTTCGGCTCAAAATTCGGAAAATACAGACATCGTGACGAAATGATATAGCCCTCGTGTAAGTTGTACGAGCGCTCAAAAAGAGTAAAAGGACCCGCAAATTATTCGATATTGATTTAAAATCACATTGCCTGACGTTATAGTATCGATTTACCAAAATACGTGATGAACAATTCGAGAATCAATCGGATATTTCGAAAAATCGACATTCGGGAAAAAAATATTTTCAAAAACAGAGTATAAGGACCCGCCTACTATTCGATATTGATTTAAAATTACATTGCCCGACGCTGTATCGATTTATCCAAAATACATGATGAACAATTCGAGAATTAATCGGATATTTCGATAAATCGACATTCGGGAAAGAAATATTTTCAAAAAAAGAGTAAAAGGACCCGCGAACTATTCGATATTGCTTCAAAATTATATTGCCCGACGTTATTGTATCGATTTATTCAAAATACGTGATAAACAATTCAAGAATTAATCGGATATATCGAAAAATCGACATTCGGGTAAAAAATATTTTCAAAAAAAGGGTATAAGGACCCGCGAACTATTCGATATTGATTTAAAATAACATTGCCCGACTTTGTATCGATTCATCGAAGATACGTGATAAACAATTCGAGAATTAATCGGATATTTCAAAAAATCGACATTCGGGAAAAAAATATTTTCAAAAACAGAGTATAAGGACCCGCCTACTATTCGATATTGATTTAAAATTACATTGCCCGACGCTGTATCGATTCATCGAAAATACGTGATGAACAATTCGAGAATCAATCGGATATTTCGAAAAATCGACATTCGGGAAAAAAATATTTTCAAAAACAGAGTATAAGGACCCGCCTACTTTTCGATATTGATTTAAAATTACATTGCCACACGCTGTATCGATTCATCGAAAATACATGATAAACAATTCGAGAATTAATCGGATATTTCGATAAATCGACATTCGGGAAAGAAATATTTTCAAAAAAAGAGTAAAAGGACCCGCGAACTATTCGATATTGCTTCAAAATTATATTGCCCGACGTTATTGTATCGATTTATCCAAAATACGTGATGAACAATTCGAAAATTAATCGCATATTTCGAAAAATCGACATTCGGGAAAAAAATATTTTCATAGAAGAGTATGAGGACCCGCAAACAATTCGATATAGGTTCAAAATGACATTGCCCGACGTTATTGTATCGATTTATCCAAAATACATGATAAACAATTCGAGAATTAATCGGATATTTCGATAAATCGACATTCGGTAAAGAAATATTTTCGAAAAAAGAGTATAAAGTCCCGCGAACTATTCGATATTGATTTAAAATTACATTGCCGACGTTATTGTATCGATGTATCCAAAATACGTGATAAACTATTCGAAAATTGATCGGATATTTTGAAGAATCGACATTCGGGTAAAAAATATTTTCAAGAAAAAAATATAAGGACCCGCAAACTTTTCGATATTGATTTAAAATTACATTGCCTGACGTTATTGTATCGATATATCCAAAATACGTGATGAAAAATTCGAGAATTAATCGGATATTTCGAAAAATCGACATTCGGGTAAAAAATATTTTCAAAAAAAGAGTATAAGGACCGGCCTACTATTCGATATTGATTTAAAATTACATAGCCCGACGCTGTATCGATTCATCGAAAATACGTGATACACAATTCGAGAATTAATCGGATAATTCGATAAATCGACATTCGGGAAAGAAGTATTTTCAAAAAAAGTGTAAAAGGACCCGCGAACTATTCGATATTGATTCAAAATTACATTGCCTGACGTTTTAGTATCGATTCACCAAAATACGTGATGAACAATTCGAGAATCAATCAGATATTTCGAAAAATCGACATTCGGGTGAAAAATATTTTCAAAAAGAGGGAATAAGGACCCGCCTGCTATTCGATATTGTTATAAAATTACATTGCCCGACGTTATATCGATTCATCGAAAATACGTGATAAACAATATATTCAAAATATTTTCAAAAAAAGAATATAAGGACCCGCGAACTATTCGATATTGATTTAAAATTATATTGCCCGACGTTATTGCATCGATTCATTCAAAATACGTGATAAACAATTAGAGAATTAATCGGATATTTCGAACAATCGACTTTTGGTTAAAAAATATTTTCAAAAAAAAAAAGGACCCGCGAACTATTCAATATTGATTTCAGATAACATTGCCGACGTTATTATATCGTTTTATCAAAAATACATGACAAACAATTCGAGAATTAATCGGATATTTCGAAAAATCGACTTTTGGTTGAAAAATATTTTCAAAAAAAGAGTAAAAGGACCCGCGAACTATTCAATATTGATTTGAAATCACATTGCCCGACGTTATTGCATCGATTCATTCAAAATACGTGATAAGCAATTCGAGAATGTATCGGATATTTCGAAAAATCGAGTTTTGGTTAAAAAATATTTTCAAAAAAAGAGTTAAAGGACCCGCGAACTATTCAGTATTTATTTGAAATTACATTGCCCGACATTATTGCATCGATTCATTCGAAATACGTGATGAAAACTTCGAGAATTAATCGGATATTTCGAACAATCGACTTTTGGTTGAAAAATATTTAAAAAAAAAAAATAAAAGGACTCGCGAACTATTCAATATTGATTTAAAATTACATTGCCGACGTTATTATATCGATTTATCCGAAATACATGACAAACAATTCGAGAATGTATCGGATATTCCGAAAAATCGAGTTTTGGTTGAAAATTATTTTCAAAAAAAGAGTAAAAGGACCCGCGAACTATTCAGTATTGATTTGAAATAACATTGCCCGACGTTATTGCATCGATTCATTCAAAATACGTGATGAAAAATTCGAGAATTGATCGGATATTTCGAAAAATCGACTTTTGGTCAAAAAATATTTTCAAAAAGAGAGTAAAAAGACCCGCGAACTATTCGATATTGATTTAAAATTACATTGCCGACGTTATTGTATCGATGTATCCAAAATACGTGATAAACTTTTCGAGAATTAATCGGATATTTCGAAAAATCGACTTTCGGGTAAAATATATTTTCAAAAATAAGTATTATGTCCAGACAATTATTCAATATTGATTTGAAATAACATTGCCCGACGTTATTGAATCGATTTATCCGAAATACCTAAAAATGGACTCATTTCAAAAGTTTTCCATGTATACTTACGATTTTTCCTGATGATGACTCATCACTCCCGCACTCACTCCACACGGCAAAACCCGATTTTCACTTTAATTTATTAGCGCTCCAAATATCGACTATCTCCCATCGCTTCCCGATTAGAACTGATTCAAAGTCAATCCTTTGTTCGAAAATATGAATAATCGCTTACATCACCATGAATCATCGGGTGCGCGCATATCGTATTTAGTCCTCGTTTCTATGGAAACCAATGTGTTATTCCATATACGGGGTTTGTTCGAAAAATTTCGGGGTGAGTCGGGACGAGTTCGATGAACGGTGGCATCTACCTGTGGATTTCGCCAACCGCATAGAAAAACGCGTACAACTCCGCCGCTGTGAGTCCTAGCGACGTGGCGTTCGTGCCATCGGGGTGCTTAGGGCATAAGGAGTTCACTGGTGCATTTTCGCAACTGCGCATGCTCAGATGGAAACTCGAATAACTCCGCTGTTGTCGGTGCTTTCGAGGTGGCGTTTGAGCCATTGAGTTGCTGAGGGTATAAGGAATAATCCGGTGCATTTTCGCAACTGCCCATGCGCAGATTGAAAAGCGAATAACTGCGCTGTTGGGAGTCCTATCGAGGTGGCGTTTGGGCCATTGGGGTGCTGAGACCATGAGCAATCCATTGGTGGGTTAAGTGCGCATGCGCAAATGGAAAGATGAATAACTCCGCTGTTTTTAGTCCTATCGAGGTGGCCTTTGGGCCATTGAGGTGCTGAGAGAATGAGGCGTCAGTGTGCCCATATATTTTGCGCATGTGCGAACTCCTGTTATGTTAATTCTCATCTACTCGGCCTAAAGAGGGGCGATTTTCGGTAGAGGCATACTCTCGGGTTGTAGTTCCTTAGGCTTGGCGAATGCTCCTGCGTAGTTGTGGATGCGCCCTTGGCAGGGAGTTAATGTGATGAATGGAAAAATTTTTCCCTTTATCGTTTTTGAATTGTTCGGTTTGTCCACATCTTTCGGTGCGCTTGTTTCTATAAACTACCAATGCCTCAGTGGCCCCGTCTGCTCACTCAGCTCGTTAGAAGAACCAAATACTGCCAGATCTCAGTCAGACTGAGCCGCTCAGGCATTTCGAATGCGCCCATTTTCGAAGACCAGAACACAAACTATAACGAGTCGTTGCAAATACGGAAAGGTGGCGCAACCTAGCAGATTTTTTCGGTCCAAAGCTTCATGGGTTTTATAATTGAGGAAATTACATTGCATTGCATTACATTGTTATTGTATCGATTTATCCAAAATACACGATAAACAATCCGAGAACTAATCGGATATCTCGAAATATTGAATTTTGGGTGAAAAATATTTTCAAAAAAAATCACGAAAAGCACTGCCGTGAAGGCAGGAGCTTTTGAGCGCTCGTACATGCACCTTGTAGGTAGATTCGCATTTTCCAGTTTCAGAAATCAATTGAAGGAATTTTCGACAGCTGTCAAAAAAATTCTGAAACTTAGGCGAAACTCCAGACTTCATGTCAGTGCTTCAGCTGATCAATTTTTTTTCGATAATTCGCTAGAATTTTCTACGGTATCTATGGTCTTGGAGATGCGGTCTGGACAAAATTTTGCACGTAGTTTGAATACATTATTAGTCAGCTAGGTGCAAAATTTCATCCCAATCCGCTCAGTATTTTCGGAACTATCAGCAAAAAAATATTTTGAACGGCCATATTTACGGAACCCCTAGTCTGATTTTGCTCATAGATGAACGTGAGCGCGATATTTGCGATCCAAACTCACCTTGAGAATTTCAAGTTCCTAGGCCTTTCCGTTCAGAAGTTACAATTTTCTATGATTTCTATGGTTCTGGTCATGCGATCTGGACAAAATATTGTTTTAATATATCATTCTCGTTTAAAATACAAAATTCATCTCGATCGAATCCGCGAAATTATCCAGAAACCAAAATTTCAAACGACCGTATTTACGGAACCCCTGGTATAATTCTGTTCATTGATAAACGTGAACGCGACATTTCGGATCCTCACCTATCCTGAAAATTTCAAGTCCCTAGGCCTTTCCGTTCAAAAGTTACAATTTTCTATGGTTTCTATGGTTCTGGTCATGCGATCTGGACAAAATTTCACATGTAGCTCGAACACCTCATTCTTCATTTGAGTGCAAAATTTCATCTCAATCAAATTTGTAGTTTTCAAGTAATCAAAGGAACAAAACTTTGAACGGCCATATTTACGGAACCCCTAGGCGAATATGGCCCATTAACGAACTTAACCGAGGCATTTAAAGATCTGAACCTACACTGAAAATTTCAAGTCTCCAGGTTGATCCGTTCGAGAGTTATCGTGCTTACGGACGGACGGACCTACCCTGAAAATTTTATGTTTCTAAGTTGACGGACGGCCGGACGGACGGACAGACTCGAATTTTCCGACGGATTCGTCATCAGTGAGTCGAACATAGTCGATTGAGACCATTTTCGGCTCAAAATTCGAAAAATACAGACATCGTGACGAAATGATATAGCCCTCGTGTAAGTTGTACGAGCGCTCAAAAATGGGTATTTGGACCCGCGAACTATTCGATATTGATTCAAAATTACATTGCCTGACGTTATTGTATCGATATATCAAAAATACGTGATGAACAATTCGAGAATTCATCGGATATTTCGAAAAATCGACATTCGGGTAAAAAATATTTTCAAAAAAAGAGTATAAGGACCTGCGTACTATTCGATATTGATTTAGAATTACATTGCCCGACGTTGTATCGATTCATCGAAAATACTTGATACACAATTCGAGAATTAATCGGATAATTCGATAAATCGACATTCGGGAAAGAAATATTTTCAAAAAAAGAGTAAAAGGACTCGCGAACTATTCGATATTGATTTAAAATTATATTGCCCGACGTTGTATCGATTTATCAAAAATACATGATAAACAATTCGAGAATTAATCGGATATTTCGATAAATCGACATTCGGGAAAGAAATATTTTCAAAAAAAGAGTAAAAGGACCCGCGAACTATTCGATATTGATTTGAAATCACATTGCCTGACGTTATAGTATCGATTTAACAAAATACGTGATGAACAATTCGAGAATCAATCGGATATTTCGAAAAATCGACATTCGGGAAAAAAATATTTTCAAAAAAAGAGTATAAGGACCCGCGAACTATTCGATACTGATTTGAAATTTCATTGCCCGACGTTATTGTATCGATTTATCGAAAATACGTGATAAACAATTCGAAAATTGATCGGATATTTCGAAGAATCGACATTCGGGTAAAAAATATTTTCAAGAAAAGAGTATAAGGACCTGCGAACTCTTCGATATTGATTTAAAATTACATTGCCCGACGTTGTATCGATTTATCGAAGATACGTGATGAACAATTCGAGAATTAATCGGATATTTCGATAAATCGACATTCGCAAAAAAAATATTTTCAAAAAAAGAGTATAAGGACCCACGAACTATTCGATATTGATTTAAAATAACATTGCCCGACGTTGTATCGATTTATCGAAGATACGTGATGAACGATTCGAGAATTAATCGGATATTTCGATAAATCGACATTCGGGAATAAAATATTTTCAAAAAAAAAGTATAAGGACCCGCGAACTATTCGATATTTATTTGAAATTTCATTGCCCGACGTTATTGTATCGATTTATCCAAAATACGTGATAAACAATTCGAAAATTGATCGGATATTTTGAAGAATCGACATTCGGGTAAGAAATATTTTCAAGAAAAAAATATAAGGACCCGCAAACTTTTCAATATTGATTTAAAATAACATTGCCTGACGTTATTGTATCGATATATCCAAAATACGTGATGAAAAATTCGAGAATTAATCGGATATTTCGAAAAATCGACATTCGGGAAAAAAATATTAAAAAAAAAGAGTAAAAGGACCCGCGAACTATTCGATATTGATTTAAAATTACATTGCCCGACGCTGTATCGATTCATCGAAAATACTTGATACACAATTCGAGAATTAATCGGATAAATCGATAAATCGACATTCGGGAAAGAAATATTTTCAAAAAAAGAGTAAAAGGACCCGCGAACTATTCGATATTGATTTAAAATCACATTGCCTGACCTTTTAGTATCGATTCACCAAAATACGTGATGAACAATTCGAGAATTAATCGGATATTTCGAGAAATCGACATTCGGGTAAAAAATATTTTCAAAAAGACAAAGGACCCGCGAACTATTCGATATTGATTTAAAATTACATTGAACGACGTTATTGTATCGATTTATCCAAAAAACGTGATAAACAATTCGAGAACTAATCGGATATTTCGATAAATCGACATTCAGGAAAAAAATATTTTCAAAAAAAGAGTATGAGGACCCGCGAACTATTCGATATTGATTTGAAATTTCATTGCCCGACGTTTTAGTATCGATTCACCAAAATACGTGATAAACAATTCGAGAATTAATCGGATATTTCGAGAAATCGACATTCGGGTAAAAAATATTTTCAAAAGAAGAAAAGACCCGCGAACACTTCGATATTGATTTAAAATTACATTGCCCGACGTTGTATCGATTTATCGAAGATACGTGATGAACAATTCGAGAACTAATCGGATATTTCGATAAATCGACATTCGGGAGAAAAATATTTTCAAAAAAAGAGTATAAGGACCCGCGAACTATTCGATATTGATTTGAAATTTCATTGCCCGACGTTATTGTATCGATTTATCCAAAATACGTGATAAACAATTCGAAAATTGATCGGATATTTTGAAGAATCGACATTCGGGTAAAAAATATTTTCAAGAAAAAAATATAAGGACCCGCAAACTTTTCGATATTGATTTAAAATAACATTGCCTGACGTTATTGTATCGATATATCCAAAATACGTGATGAAAAATTCGAGAATTAATCGGATATTTCGAAAAATCGACATTCGGGTAAAAAATATTTTCAAAAAAAGAGTATAAGGCCCGCCTACTATTCGATTTTGATTGAAAATTACATTGCCCGACGCTGTATCGATTTATCGAAAATACGTGATACACAATTCGAGAATTAATCGGATAATTCGATAAATCGACATTCGGGAAAGAAATATTTTCAAAAAAAGAGTAAAAGGACCCGCGAACTATTCGATATTGATTTAAAATTACATTGCCTGACGTTCTAGTATCGATTCACCAAAATACGTGATAAACAATTCGAGAAATAATCGGATATTTCGAGAAATCGACATTCGGGTAAATAATATTTTCAAAAAAAGAAAAGACCCGCGAACTATTCGATATTGATTTAAAATTACATTGAACGACGTTATTGTATCGATTTATACAAAAAACGTGATGAACAATTCGAGAATTGATCGGATATTTTGAAGAATCGACCTTCGGGTGGAAAATATTTTCAAAAAAAAAATATAAGGACCCGCGAACTTTTCGATATTGATTTAAAATCACATTGCCTGACGTTATTGTATCGATTTATCCAGAATACGTGATAAACAATTCGATAATTAATCGGATATTTCGAAAAATCGACATTCGAGTACAAAATATTTTCAAAAAAAGAGAGGACCCGCGAACCATTCGATATTGATTTAAAATTACATTGCCCGACGTTATTGTATCGATTCATCCAAAAAACGTGATAAACAATTCGAGAATTGATCGAATATTTTGAAGAATCGACATTCGGGTAAAAAATATTTTCAAAAAAAGGGTATAAGGACCCGCGAACTATTCGATATTGATTTAAAATTATTTTGCCCGACGTTGTATCGATTTACCGAAAATACGTGATTGACGTTATTGTATCGATATATCCAAAATACGTGATGAAAAATTCGAGAATTAATCGGATATTTCGAAAAATCGACATTCGGGTAAAAAATATTTTCAAAAAAAGAATATAAGGACCCGCCTACTATTCGATATTGATTTAAAATTATATTGCCTGACGTTGTATCGATTCACCGAAAATACGTGATGAACAATTCGAGAATTAATCGGATATTTCGATAAATCGACATTCGGGTAAAAAATATTTTCAAAAAGAGAGTATAAGGACCCGCGTACTATTCGATATTGATTTAACATTATATTGCCCGACGTTGTATCAATTTATCCAAAATACATGATAAACAATTCGAGATTTAATCGGATATTTCGATAAATTGACATTCGGGAAAGAAATATTTTCAAAAAAAGAGTAAAAGGACCAGCGAACTATTCGTTATTGATTTGAAATCACATTGCCTGACGTTATAGTATCGATTTACCAAAAAACGTGATGAACAATTCGAGAATCAATCGGATATTTCGAAAAATCGACATTCGGGTAAAAAATATTTTTAAAAAAAGAGTATAAGGACCCGCCTACTATTCGATATTGATTTAAAATAACATTGCCCGACGCTGTATCGATTCATCGAAAATACGTGATACACAATTCGAGAATTAATCGGATAATTCGATAAATCGACATTCGGGAAAGAAATATTTTCAAAAGAAGAGTAAAAGGACCCGCGAACTATTCGATATTGATTTAAAATTACATTGCCTGACGTTTAAGTATCGATTCACCAAAATACGTGATAAACAATTCGAGAATTAATCGGATATTTCGAGAAATCGACATTCGGGTAAAAAATATTTTCAAAAAAACAAAAGACCCGCGAACTATTCGATATTGATTTAAAATTACATTGACCGACGTTGTATCGATTTATCGAAGATACGTGATGAACAATTCGAGAATTAATCGGATATTTCGATAAATCGACATTCAGGAAAAAAATATTTTCAAAAAAAGAGTATAAGGACCCGCGAACTATTCGATATTGATTTGAAATTTCATTGCCCGACGTTTTAGTATCGATTCACCAAAATACGTGATAAACAATTCGAGAATTAATCGGATATTTCGAGAAATCGACATTCGGGTAAAAAATATTTTCAAAAAAAGAGTATGAGGACCCGCGAACTATTCGATATTGATTTAAAATAACATTGCCCGACGTTGTATCGATTTATCGAAGATACGTGATGAACAATTCGAGAATTAATCGGATATTTCGATAAATCGACATTCGGGTAAAAAATATTTTCAAAAAAAGAGTATGAGGACCCGCGAACTATTCGATATCGATTCAAAATTACATTGGCCGACGTTATTGTATCGATTTATCTAAAAAACGTGATAAACAATTCGAGAATTAATCGGATATTTCGATAAATCGACATTCGGGAAAGAAATATTTTCAAAAAAAGAGTAAAAGGACCCGCGAACTATTCGATTTTGTTTCAAAATCAGATTGCCCGAAGTCATTGTATCAATTTACTCAAGATACGTGATAAACAATTCGGGGATTAATCGTACATTTCGAAAAATCGACATTCGGGTGAAAATTATTTTCGAAAAAACAGTATAAGGAACCGCCTACTCTTCGATATTGATTTAAAATTACATTGCCCGACGTTGTATCGATTCATAGAAAATACGTGATGAACAATTCGAGAATTAATCGGATATTTCGAGAAATCGACATCGGGTAAAAAATATTTTCAAAAAAAGGGTATAAGGACCCGCGAACTATTCGATATTGATTTCAAATAATATTGCCCGACGTTGTATCGATTTATCGAAGATACGTGATAAACAATTCGGGAATTAATCGGATATTTCGATAAATCGACATTCGGGAAAAATATATTTTCAAAAAAAGAGTATAAGGACCCACGAACTATTCGATATTGATTTAAAATAACATTGCCCGACGTTGTATCGATTTATCGAAGATACGTGATGAACAATTCGAGAATTTATCGGATATTTCAATAAATCGACATTCGGGAAAAAAATATCTTCAAAAAAAGAGTATAAGGACCCGCGAACTATTCGATATTGATTTGAAATTTCATTGCCCGACGTTATTGTATCGATTTATCCAAAATACGTGATAAACAATTCGAAAATTGATCGGATATTTTGAAGAATCGACATTCGGGTAAAAAATATTTTCAAGAAAAAAATATAAGGACCCGCAAACTTTTCGATATTGATTTAAAATTACATTGCCTGACGTTATTGTATGGATATATCCAAAATACGTGATGAAAAATTCGAGAATTAATCGGATATTTCGAAAAATCGACATTCGGGTAAAGAATATTCTCAAAAAAAGAGTATAAGGACCCGCCTACTATTCGATATTGATTTAAAATTACATTTCCCGACGCTGTATCGATTCATCGAAAATACTTGATACACAATTCGAGAATTAATCGGATAATTCGATAAATCGACATTCGGGAAAGAAATATTTTCAAAAAAAAGAGTAAAAGGACCCGCGAACTATTCGATATTGATTTAAAATTATATTGCCCGACGTTGTATCGATTTATCAAAAATACATGATAAACAATTCGAGAATTAATCGGATATTTCGATAAATCGACATTCGGGAAAGAAATATTTTCAAAAAAAGAGTAAAAGGACCCGCGAACTATTCGATATTGATTTGAAATCACATTGCCTGACGTTATAGTATCGATTTACCAAAATACGTGATGAACAATTCGAGAATCAATCGGATATTTCGAAAAATCGACATTCGGGAAAAAAATATTTTCAAAAAAAGAGTATAAGGACCCGCGAACTATTCGATACTGATTTGAAATTTCATTGCCCGACGTTATTGTATCGATTTATCCAAAATACGTGATAAACAATTCGAAAATTGATTGGATATTTCGAAGAATCGACATTCGGGTAAAAAATATTTTCAAGAAAAAAATATAAGGACCCGCAAACTTTTCGATATCGATTTAAAATTACATTGCCTGACGTTATTGTATCGATATATCCAAAATACGTGATGAAAAATTCGAGAATTAATCGGATATTTCGAAAAATCGACATTCGGGTAAAAAATATTTTCAAAAAAAGAGTATAAGGACCCGCGAACTCTTCGATATTGATTTAAAATTACATTGCCCGACGTTGTATCGATTTATCGAAGATACGTGATGAACAATTCGAGAATTAATCGGATATTTCGATAAATCGACATTCGCGAAAAAAATATTTTCAAAAAAAGAGTATAAGGACCCACGAACTATTCGATATTGATTTAAAATAACATTGCCCGACGTTGTATCGATTTATCGAAGATACGTGATGAACAATTCGAGAATTAATCGGATATTTCGATAAATCGACATTCGGGAATAAAATATTTTCAAAAAAAAAGTATAAGGACCCGCGAACTATTCGATATTGATTTGAAATTTCATTGCCCGACGTTATTGTATCGATTTATCCAAAATACGTGATAAACAATTCGAAAATTGATCGGATATTTTGAAGAATCGACATTCGGGTAAAAAATATTTTCAAGAAAAAAATATAAGGACCCGCAAACTTTTCAATATTGATTTAAAATTACATTGCCTGACGTTATTGTATCGATATATCCAAAATACGTGATGAAAAATTCGAGAATTAATCGGATATTTCGAAAAATCGACATTCGGGAAAAAAATATTTTCAAAAAAAGAGTAAAAGGACCCGCGAACTATTCAATATTGATTTAAAATTACATTGCCCGACGCTGTATCGATTCATCGAAAATACTTGATACACAATTCGAGAATTAATCGGATAATTCGATAAATCGACATTCGGGAAAGAAATATTTTCAAAAGAAGAGTAAAAGGACCCGCGAACTATTCGATATTGATTTAAAATTACATTGCCTGACCTTTTAGTATCGATTCACCAAAATACGTGATAAACAATTCGAGAATTAATCGGATATTTCGAGAAATCGACATTCGGGTAAAAAATATTTTCAAAAAGACAAAGGACCCGCGAACTATTCGATATTGATTTAAAATTACATTGAACGACGTTATTGTATCGATTTATCCAAAAAACGTGATAAACAATTCGAGAATTGATCGGATATCTTGAAGAATCGACCTTCGGGTGAAAAATATTTTCAAAAAAAAAATATAAGGACCCGCGAACTTTTCGATATTCATTCAAAATCACATTGCCTGACGTTATTGTATCGATTTATCCAGAATACGTGATAAACAATTCGATAATTAATCGGATATTTCGAAAAATCGACATTCGGGTACAAAATATTTTCAAAAAAAGAGAGGACCCGCGAACCATTCGATATTGATTTAAAATTACATTGCCCGACGTTATTGTATCGATTCATCCAAAAAACGTGATAAACAATTCGAGAATTGATCGAATATTTTGAAGAATCGACATTCGGGTAAAAAATATTTTCAAAAAAAGGGTATAAGGACCCGCGAACTATTCGATATTGATTTAAAATTATTTTGCCCGACGTTGTATCGATTTACGAAAATACGTGATTGACGTTATTGTATCGATATATCGAAAATACTTGATACACAATTCGAGAATTAATCGGATAATTCGATAAATCGACATTCGGGAAAGAAATATTTTCAAAAAAAGAGTAAAAGGACCCGCGAACTATTCGATATTGATTTAAAATTACATTGCCTGACCTTTTAGTATCGATTCACCAAAATACGTGATGAACAATGCGAGAATTAATCGGATGTTTCGAGAAATCGACATTCGGGTAAAAAATATTTTCAAAAAGAGAAAAGACCCGCGAACTATTCGATATTGATTTAAAATTACATTGAACGACGTTATTGTATCGATTTATCCAAAATACGTGATAAACAATTCGAGAATTGATCGGATATTTTGAAGAATCGACCTTCGGGTGAAAAATATTTTCAAAAAAAAATATAAGGACCCGCGAACTTCTCGAAATTGATTCAAAATCACATTGCCTGACGTTATTGTATCGATTTATCCAGAATACGTGATAAACAATTCGATAATTAATCGGATATTTCGAAAAATCGACATTCGGGTACAAAATATGTTCAAAAAAAGAGAGGACCCGCGAACCATTCGATATTGATTTAAAATTACATTGCCCGACGTTATTGTATCGATTCATCCAAAAAACGTGATAAACAATTCGAGAATTGATCGAATATTTTGAAGAATCGACATTCGGGTAAAAATATTTTCAAAAAAAAGGTATAAGGACCCGCGAACTATTCGATATTGATTTAAAATTATTTTGCCCGACGTTGTATCGATTTACCGAAAATACGTGATTGACGTTATTGTATCGATATATCCAAAATACGTGATGAAAAATTCGAGAATTAATCGGATATTTCGATAAATCGACATTCGGGTAAAAAATATTTTCAAAAAAAGAGTATAAGGACCCGCGTACTATTCGATATTGATTTAAGATTATATTGCCCGACGTTGTATCGATTTATCCAAAATACATGATAAACAATTCGAGATTTAATCGGATATTTCGATAAATCGACATTCGGGAAAGAAATATTTTCAAAAAAAGAGTAAAAGGACCAGCGAACTATTCGATATTGATTTGAAATCACATTGCCTGACGTTATAGTATCGATTTACCAAAATACGTGATAAACAATTCGAGAATTAATCGGATATTTCGAGAAAACGACATTCGGGTAAAAAATATTTTCAAAAAAAGAGTATGAGGACCCGCCTACTATTCGATATTGATTCAAAATTACATTTCCCGACGCTGTATCGATTCATCGAAAATACGTGATAAACAATTCGAGAATTAATCGGATATTTCGAGAAATCGACATTCGGGTAAAAAATATTTTCAAAAAGACAAAGGACCCGCGAACTATTCGATATTGATTTAAAATTACATTGAACGACGTTATTGTATCGATTTATCCAAAAAACGTGATAAACAATTCGAGAATTGATCGGATATCTTGAAGAATCGACCTTCGGGTGAAAAATATTTTCAAAAAAAAAATATAAGGACCCGCGAACTTTTCGATATTCAGATTCAGATTCAGATTCCTTTATTCATGTTTCTAATACAAAAGTACTTACATACGTCAATCATCAAAATAATACAAAAGTAATACACATATACGATACAAACAAAGTATATAAAACATTGTACACATTAGATTCAGACAGACATCATAAAACTCTGACTACATATTTCAGCAATATCGAGAAAAGTGGCAAAGAACGTAACGCCCAATACCCAATATTCCTCAAAACAACTGTGAACAAGTCATGTATTCCTCAGTGGAGTAGAAGGCATGACCGATCAGCATTTCCATCACCTTCCTCTTGAAGGGCTGAATATCCAGGCTCCTGATTGAAATTGGTAATTTGTTGAAAAATCTAACTCCCATTTGTCCTGGTCCACTTCGGCATCTTGACAATCTCGTGTAGTTCGGTACGAGGTTTGAGCTATTTCTTGTGTCGTGTTCGTGAATATTTCCGTGGCTGGTGAACAGATGTATGTTCCTCCTGACGGCCATCAAATTCTCCAATATATATATGGAGGGAAATGTAAGCATGTTCAGCTGTTTGAACGCCTCCCGACAATCATCTCCATAATTTAGATTTGCCAAGACTCTTATTGCCCTCCTCTGCATACGGAAAACGAGCAGTCTGCCGGCGGAATGACCCCATGCCAAGACTGCGTACGACATAATGCTCTGGCAGAGCGAGAAATAAGCGCTTCTAAGGACACTTCCTGAGACACAATGTGACAGATTTCTAAGGAGAAAGATATTAGTGCTCAGACGCTTACAGACCGACGAAATCTGATCATTCCAGAGTAACTTCCGGTCCAAAAGAACTCCCAGAAAACGCACCGGCTCCTGTACCCCAATCTGCGGCATATCCCTCATTGAGAAGTACATGTTCTTCGTCTTCTCGGTGTTCAGAAGGAGGTCGTTCGCCGAAAACCATGATCCGGCCCTCGACAGCATCATCCCACTCTGCTCCATGGCCTCCTCCAGTGACTTCGTTCTTCGAGTCAAAGTGGCATCGTCCACGAACAAAGTATAATGCGTGTCTACATCTTGCTTATCCAGATCGTTGATATAGATCAGAAACAGCAGAGGTCCCAGGACAGAACCCTGTGGGACCCCCGCAGTCACCTCACCCTCATTCGACACCGAATCGCCAATCTTGACCACCTGCATTCTGCCACTGAGAAAAGATTTCAGGAGTTTCACACTTGATGGATGGAAATTGTATGATTTTAATTTTCTCAGTAGAACTTCATGGGAGACGCAGTCAAAGGCCTTGCTCAGGTCACAAAAAGTTGCTGAAGCTATTTCTCGGTTTTCAAAGGCCTCCGCAATATTCGAGATGAAGTCGAGTATAGCTGTTCCTGTACCTCTGCCAACCCTGAATCCACTCTGGCTGTTTGTAAAAAGGTTATTCTTCTCGAAGTAATCAGATATTCGTGCAGACATACATCTTTCAATCACCTTCGAGAACACCGGCAGGAGAGAAATCGGCCTGAAACTCGACGGATCACCCTCACTTCCCCTCTTATAGACCGGACAGACCACAGCACGCTTCAAGTCCCCCGGAAATGTTCCTTCCTGGAAACATTTATTTATGATATTGGTAAGGGGGCTAATAATGAGATCCTTAATACCCTTGAGAGACACAACATCAAGGCCATAAATATCCTTACATTTTTTATTCTTTAACCCAACGATTATGTCTCTCACCTCATTATAGGTCACCTCGGTGAATACAAACGGCGAGACAGGCACGCACGGCATGTGACTGAGAAAACTCACAGGGTCCACATCTGTCTGCCGCATATCCCCCCGAAGATTGCTCACCGTATTCAGGAAAAAATCGTTGAAGTGGTTTGGACTTATGTGGCTTGATGACTCCACAGGTTTTGGTCTGGTCCTGAATTCATTTATGATTTCCCACATGGCCCTGCTTGGGTTTGATGAGTTCTTAATGAAAATTTCGTTTGCCTGTTGTTTGCTAGTCCTGATCGCTTTCCTGTATTCCTGTCGATACCTATTTCTTCGGTTCTTGGTAGAAGCATTAGGAAAAGAAGAGTGAATCTCATTCAGAAGATGCAGATTTTCACGCATAATCCTTAAATTATCCTTAAACCAGTTCAACCTTGGCCTGTAGTGATGAACATTGCAACTTCTCTCTGGGAAAGATCTCCTGAAAGCCGAAACAATCAACTCTAAAAATTTTGAAAATTTTTTATCCGCATCTATATCGTCACTCTTTATCCATGTCCATACGATATTTTGGACTTTTTCATAAAAGACACATTTACCCCTCTCGGTAATTGGTCTGCAAATTCTCACAATTGGTTTGGCAGTCTCAGGAACCAACATTTGAATTCTCAACAGCTGACCCTTGTGATCAGAAAACTCACTTTCCACTAGCGATACCTGGCATGAGTTGGTATCTCGGCTGACAAATACACCATCCAGACAATTCTCCTGTCTAGTGGGATCAGTCACCATTTTCCCCAATCCATATGAGCCAAGAACATGGCATAGCTCCTGTGTTCTTGTCTGTTCCGTGTTGAAATGAACATTGAAGTCGCCAACAAGGACGACATTCTTTCCATTGGCAATGCCGTTCAACAAGTCCTATCCTATATTGATTCAAAATCACATTGCCTGACGTTATTGTATCGATTTATCCAGAATACGTGATAAACAATTCGATAATTAATCGGATATTTCGAAAAATCGACATTCGGGTACAAAATAGTTTCAAAAAAAGAGAGGACCCGCGAACCATTCGATATTGATTTAAAATTACATTGCCCGACGTTATTGTATCGATTCATCCAAAAAACGTGATAAACAATTCGAGAATTGATCGAATATTTTGAAGAATCGACATTCGGGTAAAAAATATTTTCAAAAAAAGGGTATAAGGACCCGCGAACTATTCGATATTGATTTAAAATTATTTTGCCCGACGTTGTATCGATTTACCGAAAATACGTGATTGACGTTATTGTATCGATATATCCAAAATACGTGATGAAAAATTCGAGAATTAATCGGATATTTCGAAAAATCGACATTCGGGAAAAAAATTGTTCGGGCATCATTTTTTGTTTATTTATGGGTTGCTTTCTAATTTTTCTCATACAATATATTTTTGTTATTGTTACAATTGAACTATTGTAACGCCTCATTTATTTTCTGTTTTCCTTCCAAATTAAAATGTTTGTTGCGTGTGGTGTACGTACTTCGCGGTTCATTCAATTTTTCGCGCATGTGTGTTGGCCAATTTTCATATCATACCTGGTGCGAAAAAAGAAGAAAGTGGGTCGGAATGTTGTTGAACCGAAGAGTGAAAATTTCGATCGAGCGAATCTTAATTATTCTCATCAATTCTCATTGTTGTGTCTTCACAAACAAGAAAATCAGTGAATCTGATCTGCCAAGCCAAACTACCCAGCAAGATCTACAAATTCAGCCTCATTTCGGAGGGTTGTGGGAAATCGGAATCAAATCCGTTAAAACGCATCTCTACAAGTTAGTGGGTGATCAGGTGCTTACCTACGAAGAGTTGTATACTGTGTTCGTTCAAATAGAAGCGGTATTAAATTCACGGCCACTTTGTCCTTTGAGTACAGATCCAAATGACCTATCCGTGCTCACTCCAGGTCATTTTCTTACCCTCGCTCCTTGTTCCGACCTTCCTGAACCTGACCTATCCAATTTATCCATGAACAGATTATCCAGATGGCTAACTCGGTTACATCAGGATTTTTGGAAACGGTGGCATGTTGAATACCTAAATACTTTGTGTTAGAGTATCCCGGAACGCAGCCCGTAGATCTGACAACGCCGGGTAGAAGGGATGACGGCCATGATCGATGACATCGATCGACGACGATATGTATTCGACAATCAAGACAGGCTATTACGTATTACGGTTTAATCTAGTTATATTAAACTGTATATCCTAATAAAAGTGTGACTGTACTACTATTCTTGTGTATTGTGCTACTATTATTAAATACCTAACATCAGAAGTGGTTCGAAAATGCCCCGAAGTAAGAAATCAAGGAAGCGTTCCAAGAACGAAAAGACGCCACGTACAAGGTCGACATCTTCATCGAGTTCTTCCTCTAGTTCTAATTCGAGCTCAAGTTCTGATCATCACAAAAAACGTAAGAGTAAGAATAGAAGAGAACATGAAGGTAGGAGAAACAATTCCTCAAGTTTCAAGAATGTTGGACCCATTCAAATCACTTCGGTCATACCTGAATTTGACCCTATAACTGACGATATAAAAAAATGGCTTGAAGTTATAGAATTTACAGCAGCAATCCATAATTTCGACGAAAACACCATTATTTTTCAAGCAATATCCAAGTTGAAAGGTACAGCTCGTATTTGGTACGAAAATATAATTAGAAACGAAGCAGGTTGGTCAAATTATAGTTGGATGGAATGGAAAAACTTGCTATCTAAAACATTTGAGACCAAAAGGAATATGTATAAAATTCTAGAAAAATTATTCAACCATAAACCTCAGAGTGGTGAGTCCCTTTATGAGTTTCATTTTAGACATTTGTGTAAAATAGATGATATGAAGTTGAATTTCACAGAGAGTGACAAAATTTCACTTATTGTTGGCGCTATAGGGGATGAAAATATTACTACAACCGTTGAAGCAGCCAATATCTCTGATCTGAATGTGTTAGCAAACTTTCTTAAGAATAAAGCAAACCATAACGCACTGAAAGATAATGTTAAATGTAGTAAGTCTAATCAAACTGGCATAGATCAAACTAGTTATTGGAAGAAAAATCTGACAAATCAATCCAATAAAACACCTATGCATCAAACCCAAAGCTATAATATTAAATCATGTCATTCTTGTGGAAGTTCAGCTCATCTTCGCAAAGAATGCCCCTATAGAAATAAAATTTGTCACTCATGCAATACTCTTGGTCATATAAAAGCGGTTTGTTCTAAGAATGTGAAGCGAGAAAAGGCAGTTTATGCTATAGAGTCAGATAACAATAAATTGATGAAAAATATTCTTGTTGATGGTAAGCCTCTCACTGCTTTCATCGACCTTGGCAGTGACTGTTCCATTATGAGAAAAGATGTTGCTCTCTCTGCTAGAATCCAAGTAAAATCATTAGAGAAAAATATCAATCTGACAGGATTTTTAGGATTTGGCACAACAGTGTATGAATTTGTGGAATGTGATATCAAAATAGACGAAGCTCAATTAACCTGTAAATTATACATAATTGATGATTTGTCATTTACCCATGATGTGCTGATAGGAAGAAATTTTTCAGAGAATGAATCCATAACATATGTCAAAGAATATAACAGTCTTAAATTTTCACAAAAGCACATTGATAATGTGCTTGGTTTTACAGTAGACCATGACAACTTGACTGAGAATGATAGAACCGATTTGTATAAAATTTTAAATGAATTTTGTTTGTGTATATACAGGGATTTGAGAAACTTAGGCAAAGTGGCATCAGTTTCATTAAATATTCAGCTGACTAACAATAGTCCAATTACATGTAGACCCTATAGGTTATCAGAAAAGCAGAAAGAAATGTTGAGAAATATTATTAACGAATTGTTAGAAGCCAATATAATTCAGCGAAGTAGATCTCCTTATGCAAGTCCAGTTATGTTGGTTGATAAAAAAGGCGGTGAAAAACGAATGGTTGTAAATTATATAGCTCTCAACAAAATAACGATAAAGAATCCATTCCCGATGCCACTAATTGAAGACCTCATTGATAAACTTTCTGGTTTTGAATTTTTCACTACCTTGGACTTAGCTTCAAGTTATTACCAGATTCCTGTTCATCCTGATTCTGTTGAAAAGACAGCCATTATTACGCCAGATGGATTATTCGAATTTCTAAGGACACCATTTGGATTAACAAACGCTCCTTCAGAATTCCAGAGATTCATGTCCATAATTTTTGAACCATTGTTCAAATCAGGAATATTAGTTTATATTGATGACATTCTGATACCGTCGAAAACAATTGAAGAAGGCTTAAAGAAACTTATAGCTGTTTTAGAAATATTGAGGGAATATGGGTTGACTTTGAAATTACAGAAATGTACATTTTTAAAAAGGGAAATAGAATACTTAGGATATAGAATATCAAAGAACAGAATCTCACCAAACGAATTGAAAACGGATGCGGTAAAAAAATTCCCCTTACCAAAATCTGTGCATCAGCTACGCCAATTTATGGGTTTAGTAGGGTATTTCAGAAAATTCATACCTGATTTCTCTAGAAAAACTGCCCCTTTAACAAAACTTTTCAAGAAAGATCAACAGTGGGTTTGGACTAAAGAACGAACTGATATCGTAGAGTATCTCAAAGATGTTATTATTTCTACTCCTGTTCTCGTTATATTCAATCCAAATTTAGAGTGTATAATTCATACAGACGCATCCAGAGATGGGCTAGCAGGCATACTTTTACAAAAAACCGAAACTGGGGAAAAACCTGTAGCATATTTTAGCAAAAGTACCACAAAAGAACAAAAAAATTATCACTCGTTCGAATTAGAACTACTGGCTGTTGTACATACCCTGAATCGTTTCAGACATTATTTAATTGGCAAACCATTCATAGTTTTCACAGATTGTAATGCTGTGAAAAACTGTTTGAAAAATCAATCGTTTGTTCCAAGAGTAGCTAGATGGGTACTAGCTCTGCAAGATTTTCAATTTGAAACTCGACATCGATCCGGAAGCACCATGAGACATGTCGATGCTTTGAGTAGAAATCCTCTGGATACAGAAGAATTCGAACATACTGAAAATGTTTTTCAAATCTCCGAAGATGACTGGCTACTTCATGCACAAGACCAAGGCGAACAAATTTCCGAAATAAAAAGAATACTTTTATCTGGAGATAGAGATAACAACAAGACTATATTCAATGAATATGACTTGAGAGCAAATAGGGTGTATCGTTTGACTGAGTATGGAAGAAGGTGGTTGGTACCAAAGAAATGCCGATGGCAAGTGGTCAAAATGAATCATGATGATATTGGACATTTTGCTGTTGAAAGAACACTGCAAAGGATAAAAGAGAAATTTTGGTTTCGAAGAATGAGAAATTTTGTTCAAAAATACATAAACTGTTGTTTACCATGCTTATATTGTAAACAACCTGCTGGAAAAAAACCAGGCTACTTGAATTCATTAACAAAGTTTGCTAGGCCCTTCCACACTTTGCATATTGATCATCTTGGCCCATTTGTTAGAACAGTTGAAGGTAACCAGTACCTTATAGTAATTGTAGACGCTTTTACTAAATTCAATTTTATACGAGCGGTACCTGATACAAAGACTGAAAATGTGATAAGGGTATTAGATGACATATTTTCTATATTTGGAAATCCTAATCGAATAAGATGTGATGCAGGGAAGGCATTTGTTTCAAAGACATTTGAGTTGTTTTGCAGGGAGAGACATATAAGGTTATTTATATCACCGATAGGAATGGCCCGAAGCAATGGTCAGGTTGAACGTGCAAATCGGACAATTATTGATGCACTGTCAACTTGTAATTTCAATAAAAATTGCGAATCCTGGGATAAAGAATTATCTAGCATTCAACAAGGTCTGAATGGTACAATGAACAAAACAACGAGAAAAACCCCAGCAGAACTTATGTTTGGAATTAGATTAAGATCCAATACCGATATTCCAATCGAAAGCAATACGGAAAGCGAAATAGACGTCACAAAAATTCGAAAAGAAGCTGCTCAACACTTGGAGTCAAACCGTGTTCAGCAAAATTTTCAATTCAATAAAAAAAGAGGCAGCCCATTGGTGTTTAAAGTAGGAGATCTTGTTTTAACCAAAATAAACAGTTTTCCAGCAAACAATGAGAGCAAAAAGTTATTACCGAGGTACAGAGGACCGTTCAGGGTTGTGGAAGTTCTGTCAAATAATAGGTTTAAGGTCAAGGAAGATAGATTCACTACAAGGAGCCGAATTCCTTATGAGGCAGTAGTACATTGCGAGCACATGAAGCCCTACGACGTGCTGAAACAGTAGAGGTATGTAAAGGTCCCGAATGCTGGATAAATTAGTTGTTGTTCCGCTTGCTGAACAAGTTAGGTCCCGAATGCTGGACAAATTAGTTGTTGTTCCGCTTGCTGAACAAGTTAGGTCCCGAATGCTGGACAAATTAGTTGTTGTTCCGCTTGCTGAACAAGTTAGGTCCCGAATGCTGGACAAATTAGTTGTTGTTCCGCTTGCTGAACAAGTTAGGTCCCGAATGCTGGACAATTTAGTTTTATTCCGTTTACTGAATAAAGTTCCTCAATATTCAGTTCTAGATGGAATATAGTGCGGTTGTGTTCTCTTATTTGTTTCAAATTTTTTTTCTCTTCTCATAACAGGCAAGTTGAGGACAACTTGAAGTCAGGATGGCCGAGTGTTAGAGTATCCCGGAACGCAGCCCGTAGATCTGACAACGCCGGGTAGAAGGGATGACGGCCATGATCGATGACATCGATCGACGACGATATGTATTCGACAATCAAGACAGGCTATTGCGTATTACGGTTTAATCTAGTTATATTAAACTGTATATCCTAATAAAAGTGTGACTGTACTACTATTCTTGTGTATTGTGCTACTATTATTAAATACCTAACATTTGCAACAACGAACAAAATGGTTTACACCAGCCGATTCTCAGTTATCTATAGGACAACTTGTATTGATCAAGGATGAACAGCAACCTCCTCGACGTTGGCGTACAGCTCGCGTGGTTGATGTTCATCTGGGTAAGGACGGTATAGCACGAGTGGCTACTGTTCGCACTTCTAGCGGTATTCTGCAAAGACCGTTGGTCAAATTATGTCCTCTCCCAGGACAATCATAATCATGTATGTAAAATAATTCTATTTAAGGTGGGCGGAATGTTCGGGCATCATTTTTTGTTTATTTATGGGTTGCTTTCTAATTTTTCTCATACAATATATTTTTGTTATTGTTACAATTGAACTATTGTAACGCCTCATTTATTTTCTGTTTTCCTTCCAAATTAAAATGTTTGTTGCGTGTGGTGTACGTACTTCGCGGTTCATTCAATTTTTCGCGCATGTGTGTTGGCCAATTTTCATATCATACCTGGTGCGAAAAAAGAAGAAAGTGGGTTGGAATGTTGTTGAACCGAAGAGTGAAAATTTCGATCGAGCGAATCTTAATTATTCTCATCAATTCTCATTGTTGTGTCTTCACAAACAAGAAAATCAGTGAATCTGATCTGCCAAGCCAAACTACCCAGCAAGATCTACAAATTCAGCTGTTAAAAGGTAGGTGGAATTGGCCAATATTCGATTTGTCAAAATTCGTTTTTCTTTCATACAAGTCCACTAAAATATCGTTGCGCCTCAGTCGGCGACATTGGTCCTTACGGAGCCGAATTTTCTTTCCAACAAACATTTTAATTTTGAAATTCATTCATTTCAATTCATAAATATTCGTTTCACCTAATTCATTTTTTTCTCGTGTTGTTTCCGATAAGAAGCGGAGAGAGCATCAGACCTCTATCCCACATTTCGATTGCTTATCGTAAACATCACAATCTGTTTCCTTCATCACTGATTATTTTCATTCACGTCATCGATTCGCACATTCATATTCATTTTCGTTCTGAAAATAAAATTGTCATTCAATTTAATTCTTAATTTCGTAAATAGTTTCGGGTTTAATTGGGGGTAATTGAACACACCTATAATAGAGATTCATCTGTTGTATTTGTTCCTTCGAATCTTTGCAGAATATCGAATTTCATTCATTCCTGATTCCTACGAATAAAATGAGTAGTAATAAGTTGAAGCAGGCAAAAGCGATTCGTCAGCTGCAGGTAGATGAGATTGAGGAAATTCTCGCACTCGCTCATATGGCTGTGACTGATGAGAGTTTGCATGTTCGATTTAAATTACGATGTTCAAATTTAGATGACATTCTCGAAGAATTCAAAACAATGCATAATTCAATAATCTCGATAATGTCAACTACCGAAAATCCGGATATGGCTGATGAAAAAACAATAAGAACAAGTTTCATGGAGAATTTCTTCACTGTTAAGACTGTTTATACGAACATATTTTCCGATGAAACTTCTTCGAATAATGATACAACATCGACAACGCCAAATGTCAAACTTCCGAAAATTTCCTTACCAACATTTGATGGAAATTATACAAACTGGCCTACGTTTCTCGATATTTTCAATAGTCTTATTCACAAGAATGCCACATTGTCAGATATTGATAAATTCCAATATTTACTCGGTTCATTATCTCCTGCAACGCGAAATCTTCTAAAGGGATTTCAATTAACGAGTGAAAATTATCATTCAGCTTTCGAAACATTAACTGAAAGGTATCAAAATAAGAGGCTTCTAGCAAATTCATTTTGGCAGGAAATATGCAATGCACCTAAACTTAATAATGAGTCAGTAGATGGTCTTAGAAATTTATTAGCTATTTTTTCTGAAAATTTAGCATGTTTGAAGAATATGGAATTACCCATTGAACAATGGGACTTCGTTTTATTTCATTCACTTTTGCAGAAATTAGATACAGCTACGATTAAGAGGTTCGAACTGCAGGAATGTTCCACAGAAATTCCTTCTTATCGTGCTCTTACTAAATTTCTTAAAAATCAGTGCATCTCTCTAGAGTCATTAACGCTTGCAGTTTCACAACGCGCGCATTTAACATCGAAACAAAATGATAAGCCTCATAAGAAAAGCTCAGCATTTTTCACTCAATCGAATTCAATGAACAAATTGTCATGTAGCTATTGTAACGATAAACATACAATTTATAAATGCTCTTCTTTTATGGAAAAATCTCCTTCAACTAGGTTACAGATAGTTAAAGATAAAAACTGGTGTATTAACTGCCTTCATTCGGGACATAGAGTATCAGATTGTTCGTCAAAGTCAACTTGTCGCCATTGCCATAAGAATCATCACACATTGTTACATTTGAAACCAATTGAACCATCTTCTAACATTAATGATTCTGTCAATGATAGTTCATCTCCTTCCACTTCATATGGTCCTCAAGTTTTAACAAACACCTCTGTTTCACCGTCTACGGTTTTATTAGCTACTGCTAGAGTTGAAATCTTAGATGCTCGAGGACAATATCAAACCATTCGCATTCTCTTGGATCCAGGATCCCAGACGAATATAATTGCACAGAATTGCGTCAAACGGTTAGGTCTTAAATGTTTCAAAACTCCACTTTGTATTTTTGGCTTGGGTGAGACATCATCATCTGTTTCTGATTCCGTTACCTGTACGATTCGTCCTGTTGGATCTATAAATCCGTCTTATACCATCGAAGCTGTGGTATTACCAAAAATTTGCTCTAATATGCCCAACAGTTTTGTACCCTATCATAAATGGGACTCTATTTCGAATATTAATTTGGCTGACCCATCATTTCATTCTCCTGGTCCTATAGATATGCTTGTGGGAGCAGCTATTTTTCCTTTAATTCTGAAATCAGGTCGTTTACAAGGAAACCTATTTCAACCTTCGGCGTTAGAAACCATATTCGGTTGGATACTTATGGGAAATACTTCTAGCCCATCAACAAAAATTAACTCTTTTCATCTCACAACTAATTCTTCGATTGATGCAACTCTCAAGCGATTTTGGGAAATCGAAGAAATTCCTAACTTCGAACAGTCTTCGGCAGAAGATGCTCTATGTGAGCAAATATTTGTCGAAAGTCACTCTCGAGATTCTACTGGTCGTTTTATGGTTATGTTACCTTTCAAAGAAGCGATTTCCAGTTTCTTCGGAGATACCTACTCCATGGCGTTACGTCGTCTATTTTCACTAGAGCGTAGATTCAAAAATTCTCCCGAGTTTCATTGCGAGTACAACAAGTTCATGCACGATTATCTTGATTGTGGTCATATGACGTTACTTCCTGAAGCTTGTCCTTCTGTTGATGAATATTATATGCCACATCATGCTGTTTTCAACCCAAATAGTCCTTCCACAAAACTCAGAGTGGTCTTTGACTCTTCTGCGAAGGTTTCGGGAAACGTTTCTCTCAATGAAATTCTTTTGACAGGTCCGAAGCTTCAGAAAGATGTGATGGTTCTTCTGTTGAAATTTCGGTTTCATAATGTTGTTTTAACCGCAGATATAAAACAAATGTATAGGCAGATTCTGGTTCAGCCTTCTCATAGACGGTTTCAACGAATTTTGTTCAGATTTTCGGTTTCTGATCCGGTTCAAGTATACGAATTGAACACTGTTACGTATGGTGTTGGTTCATCTCCTTATCTTGCCCTTCGAGTACTCAAGCAGTTGGCTTCAAATGAAGAGGTAGACTTTCCTTTAGCAGCAACGGTTCTTCAATCGGAATCGTATGTTGATGATATTTTATCGGGTAGTGATACCTTGGAGGAAGCTCGAGGTTTACAGGAACAGTTAATTTCTTTATTGAGGCGAGGCGGCTTTGAGTTGAGAAAATGGTCCAGTAATATTCCAGAGCTAATAAATCATTTACCACCAGATCATCGACATCAACAGTCGTTGAATTTCGATGATAATTCGGTTTTGAAAATTCTTGGATTAAGGTGGTTTCCATCTGGAGATCATTTCTCGTATTCTATCGATATTAACGAAAAACCAGTTACAAAGCGGACCATTCTGTCGGATTTGGCACATATTTTTGATCCTATCGGTTTTCTAACTCCATTCACTTTCTTTGTCAAACATCTAATTCAACATCTCTGGACACTCGGTCTACAGTGGGACGACGTTCCTCCTACGGATATATTGAATCGCTGGAGTCAGTGCAAATCAGAGTTGCACATTCTGTCCACTCTGCGAATACCGCGCAGAATATTCACGCAATCATTTTCTAAATGTGAAGTTCATGGATTTGGGGACAGCAGCGAAAAGGGGTATGCCGCTGTCATATATTTCCGATTTTTAAATGTTGATGGTACAATAAATGTTTCTTTCATTTGTGCAAAGTCAAAAGTCTCACCTATCAAACGCATGACTCTACCAAAGTTGGAGCTATGTGCAGCGCTCCTCCTTGCAAAATTGCTTTCTATTGTAATAAAATCTTATGAAGGTTCATTAAAGGTGGATGAAGTATTCGCTTGGTCAGACTCAACCGTAGTACTTCATTGGATTAGATCATCTCCTTACCGCTGGAAAAGTTTCGTGAGTAATCGTACTGCACAAATCCAAGAATTGGTTCCTCCAGATAGATGGGGTTATGTTAAATCCCAAGTTAATCCAGCAGATTCTGCATCACGGGGTTTGTCTCCTTCCGGTTTGTTAGACCATTCCTTATGGTGGGCGGGACCTCCATGGCTTCAGTCTATGGATCCGATTGAGAAGACTTGTGATCCACCAATCAAAGAAATTCCAACTGATGAGGAGCGTCAGGTTGTTCTGAGTACCTTCACTTCATTTGATATATTTGACGAGCTCATAGCTAAATATTCTTCCTTCTCTAAACTCAACCAAGTTGTAATATATTTACATCGTTTCATTTTCAATCTTAGAACTCCTTTATCTAAAAGAGTCGGTAGCATCCTATCCGTGGAAAGAAAACAATCTCTCAACTTTCTCATTAAATGCGTTCAGCAAAGAGTTTTTGGTGAGGAGATTCAAAATCTTCGATCAAATCGTCCTATCACAATGAAATATCTTCAGAAACTGAATCTCTTCATCGGAAATGATGATATTTTGCGTGTGGGTGGTCGATTATCGTTTTCTGGCCTTCAATATGACCATAAACATCCAGCGTTATTGCCAGGTAACAATAAATTCACTGATCTGCTCATCAAGCATTTCCATCAATTATATCTTCATCCAGGTTCACAAACATTACAATTCCTTCTCTCTCGGCAGGTTTGGATTTTATCTGCAAGAAAGCATATTCGAAGAGTCACTTCAAAATGCTTAACGTGCTTTCGTTCTAATCCAAAACCCTTACAACCGATGATGGGCAATCTTCCATCTTGTCGCGTTAATCAATTGAAGCCTTTTCAATGTGTGGGTGTCGAGTTTGGCGGTCCATTTCGCATTACCATGTCCAGAGGTAGAGGTGCAAAGGTTCTCAAGGCATATCTCTGTCTTTTTGTGTGTTTCACGACCAAAGCACTGCATCTGGAACTCGTTTCAGATTTGTCTAGTGAAGCCTTTCTGGCTGCTCTGAAACGTTTTATTGCTCGCAGAGGTAGATGCAATAGGTTATTTAGTGACGGTGGTACTAATTTCAAAGGTGCTCAACGAGAACTTCTCAATAATATGAAGTACGCCGCAGAAGCTGAGAAGATGGATTGGTATTTTAATCCTCCTTCAGCTCCTCATTTCGGAGGGTTGTGGGAAATCGGAATCAAATCCGTTAAAACGCATCTCTACAAGTTAGTGGGTGATCAGGTGCTTACCTACGAAGAGTTGTATACTGTGTTCGTTCAAATAGAAGCGGTATTAAATTCACGGCCACTTTGTCCTTTGAGTACAGATCCAAATGACCTATCCGTGCTCACTCCAGGTCATTTTCTTTCCCTCGCTCCTTGTTCCGACCTTCCTGAACCTGACCTATCCAATTTATCCATGAACAGATTATCCAGATGGCAACTGCTAACTCGGTTACATCAGGATTTTTGGAAACGGTGGCATGTTGAATACCTAAATACTTTGCAACAACGAACAAAATGGTTTACACCAGCCGATTCTCAGTTATCTATAGGACAACTTGTATTGATCAAGGATGAACAGCAACCTCCTCGACGTTGGCGTACAGCTCGCGTGGTTGATGTTCATCTGGGTAAGGACGGTATAGCACGAGTGGCTACTGTTCGCACTTCTAGCGGTATTCTGCAAAGACCGTTGGTCAAATTATGTCCTCTCCCAGGACAATCATAATCATGTATGTAAAATAATTCTATTTAAGGTGGGCGGAATGTTCGGGCATCATTTTTTGTTTATTTATGGGTTGCTTTCTAATTTTTCTCATACAATATATTTTTGTTATTGTTACAATTGAACTATTGTAACGCCTCATTTATTTTCTGTTTTCCTTCCAAATTAAAATGTTTGTTGCGTGTGGTGTACGTACTTCGCGGTTCATTCAATTTTTCGCGCATGTGTGTTGGCCAATTTTCATATCATACCTGGTGCGAAAAAAGAAGAAAGTGGGTTGGAATGTTGTTGAACCGAAGAGTGAAAATTTCGATCGAGCGAATCTTAATTATTCTCATCAATTCTCATTGTTGTGTCTTCACAAACAAGAAAATCAGTGAATCTGATCTGCCAAGCCAAACTACCCAGCAAGATCTACAAATTCAGCTGTTAAAAGGTAGGTGGAATTGGCCAATATTCGATTTGTCAAAATTCGTTTTTCTTTCATACAAGTCCACTAAAATATCGTTGCGCCTCAGTCGGCGACAAAAATATTTTCAAAAAAAGAGTAAAAGGACCCGCGAACTATTCGATATTGATTTAAAATTACATTGCCCGACGCTGTATCGATTCATCGAAAATACTTGATACACAATTCGAGAATTAATCGGATAATTCGATAAATCGACATTCGGGAAAGAAATATTTTCAAAAAAATTACGAAAAGCACTACCGTGAAGGCAGGAGCTTTTGAGCGCTCGTACATGCACCTTGTAGGTAGATTCGCATTTTCCTTTTTTGACAGCTGTCAAACAAATTTTCAAACTGAGGCGATAATCCAGACTTCAAGTCAGTGCTTTAGGTGACCAATATTTTTTCGATAATTCGGTCTTGGTGATGCGAATTGGACAAAATTTCGCACGTAGTTTGAATACATTATTCCTCAGCTAGGTGCAAAATTTCATTCCAATCAAATCGGTAGTTTCGAAATTATCAGGAACAGAATATTTTGAACGGCCATATTTACGGAACCCCTAGTATAATTGTGCTCATAGATGAATGTGATCACGACATTCGAAATCCACACCTATCCTGAAAATTTCAAGTCCCTAGGCTTTTTCGTTAGAAAGTTGTGATTTTCTATGGTTTCTATGGTTCTGGTCATGCGATCTAGAGAAATGTAGCTTGAATATATCATTCTCCATTAGTATACAGAATTTCGTCACGATCGAATCTGTAGTTTAAAAATTATCAAGAAAACTAAATTTCAAACGACCATATTTACGGAACCCCTGGTATAATTTTGCTCATAGATGAAAGTGATCACGACAATCGAGATCCACACCTATCCTGAAAATTTTAAGTCCCTAGGCGGTTCCGTTCAAAAGTTACAATTTTCTATGGTTTCTATGGTTCTGGTGATGCGAACTGAACAAAATTTTGCATGTAGCTTGAACACCTAATTTTCCATTAGAGTGCAAAATTTCACCTCGATCGAATCAGTAGTTTCGGAGTAATCAGAAAAACAAAATTTCGAGCGGCCATATTTACGGAACCCCTAGACGAATTTTGCCCAATAACGAACTTAACCGCGGCATTTGAGATTCGAACCTACCCTGAAAATTTCAAGTTTCTAGGACATTCCGTTCGAGAGTTATCGTGTATACGGCCGGACGGCCGGACGGCCGGACGGACGGCCGGACGGACAGACTCGAATTTTTCGACGGATTCGTCATCAGTGAGTCGAACATAGTCGATTGCGACCATTTTCGGCTCAAAATTCGAAAAATACAGACATCGTGACGAAATGATATAGCCCTCGTGTAAGTTGTACGAGCGCTCAAAAAGAGTAAAAGGACCCGCGAACTATTCGATATTGATTTAAAATTAAATTGCCTGACCTTTTAGTATCGATTCACCAAAATACGTGATAAACAATTCGAGAATTAATCGGATATTTCGAGAAATCGACATTCGGGTAAAAAATATTTTCAAAAAGAGAAAAGACCCGCGAACTATTCGATATTGATTTAAAATTACATTGAACGACGTTATTGTATCGATTTATCCAAAATACGTGATAAACAATTCGAAAATTGATCGGATATTTCGAAGAATCGACATTCGGGTAAAAAATATTTTCAAGAAAAAAATATAAGGACCCGCAAACTTTTCGATATTGATTTAAAATTACATTGCCGGACGTTATTGTATCGATTTATCCAAAATACATGATAAAAAATTCGAGAATTGATCGGATATTTCGAAAAATCGACATTCGTGTAAAAAATATTTTCAAAAAATGAGTATAAAGACCCGCGAACTATTCGATATCAATTAAAAATTACATTGCCCGACGTTATTGTAATGATTTATCCAAAATACGTGATAAGAAATTCGAGAATTAATCGGATACTTCGATAAATCGACATTCGGGAAAAGAATATTTTCAAAAAAAGAGTATAAGGACCCGCGAACTATTCGATATTAATCTAAAATTACATTGCCTGACGTTATTGTATCGATTTATTCAAAATTAGTGATAAACAATTCGAGAATTAATCGAATATTTCGAGAAATCGACATTCGGGTAAAAAATATTTTCAAAAAAAGAAAAGACCCGCGAACTATTCGATATTGATTTAAAATTACATTGAACGACGTTATTGTATCGATTTATCCAAAACACGTGATAAACAATTCGAGAATTGATCGGATATTTTGAAGAATCGACCTTCGGGTGAAAAATATTTTCAAAAAAAAAATATAAGGACCCGCGAACTTTTCGATATTGATTCAAAATCACATTGCCTGACGTTATTGTATCGATTTATCCAGAATACGTGATAAACAATTCGATAATTAATCGGATATTTCGAAAAATCGACATTCGGGTACAAAATATTTTCAAAAAAAGAGAGGACCCGCGAACCATTCGATATTGATTTAAAATTACATTGCCCGACGTTATTGTATCGATTCATCCAAAAAACGTGATAAACAATTCGAGAATTGATCGAATATTTTGAAGAATCGACATTCGGGTAAAAAATATTTTCAAGAAAAGGGTATAAGGACCCGCGAACTATTCGATATTGATTTAAAATTATATTGCCCGACGTTGTATCGATTTACCGAAAATACGTGATTGACGTTATTGTATCGATATATCCAAAATACGTGATGAAAAATTCGATAATTAATCGGATATTTCGAAAAATCGACATTCGGGTACAAAATATTTTCAAAAAAAGAGAGGACCCGCGAACCATTCGATATTGATTTAAAATTACATTGCCCGACGTTACTGTATCGATTCATCCAAAAAACGTAATAAACAATTCGAGAATTAATCGGATATTTCGATAAATCGACATTCGGGTAAAAAATATTTTCAAAAAAAGAGTATAAGGAGCCGCGTACTATTCGATATTGATTTAAAATTATATTGCCCGACGTTGTATCGATTTAACCAAAATACATGATAAACAATTCGAGAATTAATCGGATATTTCGATAAATCGACATTCGTTAAAGAAATATCTTCAAAAAAAGAGTAAAAGGACCCGCGAACTATTCGATATTGATATGAAATCACATTGCCTGACGTTATAGTATCGATTTATCAAAATACGTGATGAACAATTCGAGAATCAATCGGATATTTCGAAAAATCGACATTCGGGTAAGAAATATTCAAAAAAAAAGAGTATAAGGACCCGCGAACTATTCGATATAGATTCGAAATGACATTGCCCGACGTTATTGTATCGATTTATCCAAAATACATGATAAAAAATTCGAGAATCAATCGGATATTTCGAGAAATCGACATTCGGGTAAAAAATATTTTCAAAAAAAGAAAGGACCCGCGAACTATTCGATATTGATTCAAAATTACATTGCCCGACGTTATTGTATCGATTTATCCAAAATACGTGATAAACAATTCGAGAATTGAACGGATATTTTGAAGAATCGACATTCGGGTAAAAAATATTTTCAAAAAAAGAGTATTAGGACCCGCCTACTATTCGATATTGTTTTAAAATTATATTGCCCGACGTTGTATCGATTTATCGAAAATACGTGATGAACAATTCGAGAATTAATCGGATATTTCGATAAATCGACATTCGGGTAAAAAAAATATTTTCAAAAAAAGAGTATAAGGACCCGCGTACTATTCGATATTGATTTAAAATTATATTGCCCGACGTTGTATCGATTTATCCGAAATACATTATGAACAATTCGAGAATTAATCGGATATTTCGATGAATCGACATTCGGGAAAGAAATATTTTCAGAAAAAGAGTGAAAGGACCCGCGAACTATTCGATATTGATTTAAAATCACATTGCCTGACGTTATAGTATCGATTTACCAAAATACGTGATGAACAATTTGAGAATCAATCGGATATTTCGAAAAATCGACATTCGGGTGAAAAATATTTTCAAAAAGAGGGAATAAGGACCCGCCTACTATTCGATATTGATTTAAGATTACATTGCCCGACGTTGTTTCGATTCATCGAAAATACATGATAAACAATTCGAGAATTAATCGGATATTTCGAGAAATCGACATTCGGGTAAAAAATATTTTCAAAAAAAGAATATAAGGACCCGCGAACTATTCGATATAGATTCAAAATGACATTGCCGACGTTATTGTATCGATTTATCCAAAATACATGATAAAAAATTCGAGAATTGATCGGATATTTCGAAAAATCGACATTCGTGTAAAAAATATTTTCAAAAAATGAGTATAAAGACCCGCGAACTATTCGATATCAATTAAAAATTAAATTGCCCGACGTTATTGTAATGATTTATCCAAAATACGTGATAAGAAATTCGAGAATTAATCGGATACTTCGATAAATCGACATTCGGGAAAAAAATATTTTCAAAAAAAGAGTATAAGGACCCGCGAACTTTTCGATATTATTGTATCTATTCATCTGAAATACGTGATAAACAGTTCGAAAATTAATCGGATATTTCGAAAAATCGACATTCGGGAAAATTTTTTTTTCAAAAAAAGAGTTTGAGGACCCGCGAACTATTCGATATTGATTTAAAATTACATTGCCTGACGTTATTGTATCGATTTATTCAAAATTAGTGTTAAACAATTCGAGAATCAATCGGATATTTGGTAAAATCGACATTCGGTAAAAAAGATTTTCAAAAAAAGAGTATAAGGACCCGCGAACTTTTCGATATTATTGTATCTATTCATCTGAAATACGTGATAAACAGTTCGAAAATTAATCGGATATTTCGAAAAATCGACATTCGGGAAAATTTTTTTTTCAAAAAAAGAGTTTGAGGACCCGCGAACTATTCGATATTGATTTAAAATTACATTGCCCGACGTTATTGTATCGATTTATCCAAGATACGTGATAAACAATTCGAGAATTGATCGGATATATCGAAAAATCGACATTCGGGTAAAAAATATTTTCAAAAGAAGAGTATAAGAACCCGCGAACTATTCAATATTGATTCAAATAACATTGCCTGATTACACATTACCTTGTATCGATTTATCGAAAATACGTGATAAACAATTCGAGAATCAATCGGATATTTCGATAAATCGACATTCGGGAAAAAAATATTTTCAAAAAAAGAGTATAAGGACCCGCGAACTATTCGATATTGCTTCAAAATTATATTGCCCGACTTTATTGTATCGATTTATTCAAAATACGTGATAAACAAATCGAGTATTAATCGGATATTTCAAAAAATCGACATTCGGGAAAAAAATATTTTCGAAAAATGAGTATAAAGACCCGCGCACTATTCGATATTGATTTAAAATCAGATTGCCCGAAGTCATTGTATCGATTCATTCAAGATATCAAAGATATCCAAAATACGTGATGAAAAATTCGAGAATTAATCGGATATTTCGAAAAATCGACATTCGGGTAAATAATATTTTCAAAAAAAGGGTTTAAGGACCCGCCTACTATACGATATTGATTAAAAATCACATTGCCCGACGATGTATCGATTTATCGAAAATACGCGATAAACAATTCGAAAATTAATCGGATATTTCCAGAAATCGACATTCGGGTAAAAAATATTTTCAAAAAGAGAGTACAAGGACCCGCGAACTATTCGATATAGATTAAAAATGACATTGCCAGACGTTATTGTATCGATTCATCCAAAAAACATGATAAACAATTCGAGAATTAATCGGATATTTCGATAAATCGACATTCGGGAAAGAAATATTTTCAAAAAATGGGTACACGGACCCGCGAACTATTCGATATTGATTTAAAATTACTTTGCCTGACGTAAAAGTATCGATTTACCAAAATACGTGATGAACAATTCGAGAATTAATCGGATATTTCGAAAAATCGACATTCGGGTAAAAAATATTTTCAAAAAAAGAGTAAAAAGGATATAAGGACCCGCCTACTATTCGATATTGATTAAAAACTACATTGCCCGACGTTGTATCGATTCATCGAAAATACGTGTAAAGAATATTTTCAAACAAAGAGTTAAGGACCCGATAACTATTCGATATAGATTGAAAATGACATTGCCCGACGTTATTGTATCGATATATCCAAAATTCATGACGAACAATTCGGGAATTAATCGGATATTTCGAGAAATCGACATTCGTGTAAGAAATATTTTCAAGAAATGAGTATAAACACCCGCGAACTATTCGATATTGATTCAAAATTACATTTCCCGACGTTATGTTATCTTCGAAAAGATAGCTAGTAATGATCTGCAACTTAAAGGTTCAATGTTAGATTCAAAATGAAATGAATTTTTTGTTTTGATATTTTTATTCTAGTTACTCTGATGCTTTAATTTTTCTTATGGAGTTTATCTTCTTTGAAAAGATAGCTAGTAATGATCTGCAACATAAAGGTTCAATATTAGATTCAAAATGAAATGAATTTTTTGTTTTAATTTTTTTTATTCTAGTTACTCTGATGCTCAAATTCTTCTTATGGAGTTTATCTCCCTTGAAAAGATAGCTTGTAATCATCTGCAACATTTTAGGATCAATGAAATATTCAAAATGAAATAAAATTTGATTTTTTTATGTATTTTTTTTTTCAATGAACACCCGACTTCAGCCTATCAGCTCAGAAGGGAAACACCCCTCTCGCAGTCAGCTTTTTCACTCCCCGCTAAGGGGAACATTCACTCATCCTGGATATTTCAAATATCTTCAGGATTGAGCTCGGTTGTGTTATCTTCAACAACGAGATAGCTAGTAATGACCTGCAACATAAAGGTTTAATATAAAATTCAAAATGAAATAAATTCTTTGTTTTAATTTTTTTATTCTAGTTACTCTGGTGCTCTAATTTTTCTTATGGAGTTTAGCTTCTTTGAAATGATAGCTTGTAATGATCTGCAACATGAAAGTTTGATATTAGATTCAAAATGAAATGAATTTTTTGTTTCAATTTTTTTAATCTAGTTAATCTGATGCTCTCATTTTTCTTATGGAGTTTATCTTCTTTGAAAAGATGGCTAGTTATGATCTGCGGAATAAAGGTTCAATATTAGATTCAAAATGAAATAAATTTTTTGTTTTATTTTTTTTATTCTAGTTACTCTGATGCTCCAATTTTTTTTATGGAGTTTATCTTCTTTGAAAAGATAGCTGGTAATGATCTGCAACATAAAGGGTCAATGTAAGATTCAAAATGAAATAAATTTTTTGTTTTAATTTTTTTCATTCTAGTTAGTCTGATGCTCTAATTTTTCTTATGGAGTTTAGCTTCTTTGAAATGATAGCTTGTAATGATCTGCAACATGAAGGTTTAATATTAGATTCAAAATGAAATAAATATTTTGTTTTAATTTTTTTATTCTAGGTACCCTGATGCTCTAATTTTTTTTCTGGATTTCATCTTCTTTGGAAAGATAGCTAGCAATCATCTGCAACATTTTAAGATCAATGAAATATTCAAAATGAAATAAAATTTGATTTTTTTATGTATTTTTTTTTTCAATGAACACCTGACTTCAGCCTATCAGCGTAGAAGGGAAACACCCCTCTCGCAGTCAGCTTTTTCACTCCCCGCTAAGGGGAACATTCACTCATCCTGGATATTTTAAATATCTTCAGGATTGAGCTCGGTTGTGTTATCTTCTACAACGAGATAGCTAGTAATGACCTGCAACATAAAGGTTTAATATAAAATTCAAAATGAAATAAATTCTTTGTTTTGATTTTTTTATTCTAGTTATTCTGGTGCTCTAATTTTTGTTATGGAGTTTAGCTTCTTTGAAATGATAGCTTGTAATGATCTGCAACATAAAAGTTCAATATTAGATTCAAAATGAAATAAATTTTTTGTTTCAATTTTTTGAGCTCTCGTACTACTTACACGAGGGCTATATCATTTCGTCACGATGTCTGTATTTTTCGAATTTTGAGCCGAAAATGGTCTCAATCGACTATGTTCGACTCACTGATGACGAATCCGTCGGAAAATTTGAGTCTGTCCGTCCGGCCGTCCGTCCGGCCGTCAGCACGATAACTCTCGAACGGATCAACCTAGAGACTTGAAATTTTCAGTGTAGGTTCAGATCCCGAATGCCATTTTTCTTATGGAGTTTATCTTCTTTAAAAAGATGGCTAGTTATGATCTGCGAAATAAAGGTTCAATATTAGATTCAAAATGAAATAAATTTTTTGTTTTATTTTTTTATTCTAGTTACTCTGATGCTCCAATTTTTCTTATGGAGTTTATCATCTTTGAAAAGATAGCTGGTAATGATCTGCAACATAAAGGGTCAATGTTAGATTCAAAATGAAATAAATTTTTTGTTTTAATTTTATTCATTCTAGTCACCTACTCTGATGCTATAATTTTTCTTATGGAGTTTAGCTTCTTCGAAATGATAGCTTGTAATGATCTGCAATATGAAGGTTTAATATTAGATTCAAAATGAAATAAATTTTTTGTTTTAATTTTTTTATTCTAGTTACCCTGATGCTCTAATTTTTTTTCTGGAGTTCATCTTCTTTGGAAAGATAGCTAGCAATCATCTGCAACATTTTAAGATAATTGAAATATTCAAAATGAAATAAAATTTGATTTTTTTATGTATTGTTCTTTCAATGAACACCTGACTTCAGCCTATCAGCGTAGAAGGAAAACACCCCTCTCGCAGTCAGCTTTCTCACTCCCCGCTAAGGGGAACATTCACTCATCCTGGATATTTTAAATATATTCAGGATTGAGCTCGGTTGTGTTATCTTCTACAACGAGATAGCTAGTAATGACCTGCAACATAAAGGTTTAATATAAGATTCAAAATGAAATAAATTTTTTGTTTTAATTTTTTTATTTTAGTTACTCTGATGCTCTAACTTTTCTTATGGAGTTTAGATTTTTTGAAATGATAGCTTGTAATGATCTGCAACATAAAAGTTCAATATTAGATTCAAAATTAAATAAATTTATTGTTTAAATTTTTTTAATCTATTTAATCTGATGCTCTCATTATTCTTATGGAGTTTATCTTCTTTGAAAAGATGGCTAGTTATGATCTGCAAAATGAAGGTCTAATATTAGATTCAAAATGAAATAAATTTTTTGTTTTATTTTTTTATTCTAGTTACTCTGATGCTCCAATTTTTCTTATGGAGTTCATCTTCTTTGAAAAGATAGCTGGTAATGATCTGCAACATAAAGGGTCAATGTTAGATTCAAAATGAAATAAATTTTTTGTTTTAATTTTTTTATTCTAGTTACTCTGATGCTCAAATTCTTCTTATGGAGTTTATCTTCCTTGAAAAGATAGCTAGTAATCATCTGCAACATTTTAAGATTAATGAATTATTCAAAATGAAATAAAATTTGATTTTTTATGTGTTTTTTTTTCAATGAACACCCGACTTCAGCCTGTCAGCGTAGGAGGGAAACACCCCTCTCGCAGTCAGCTTTTTCACTCCCCGCTAAGGGGAACATTCACTCATCCTGGATATTTTAAATATCTTCAGGATTGGGCTCGGTTGTGTTATCTCCTACAACGAGATAGCTAGTAATGACCTGCAACATGAAGGTTTAATATCAGATTCAAAATGAAATACATTTTTTGTTTTAATTTTTTTATTCTAGTTACTTATGCTCTAATCTTTCTTATGAAGTTTATTTTCTTCGGAAAGATAACTAGTAATGATCTGCAATATAAAGGTTTAATATTGGATCCGAAATGAAATAAATTTTTTGTTTTAATTTTTCATTCTAGTTACCCTTATGCTCTTAATTTTCTTATGGAGTTTATCTTCCTTGAAAAGATAGCTTGTAATGATCTGAAACATAAAGGTTTAATATGAGATTCATAATGAAATAAATTTTTTGTTTTGAATTTTTTGTTTCAATTTTTTTATTCGAGTTACTGTGATGCTCTAATTTTTCTTATGGAGTTCATCTTCTTTCAAAAGATAGCTAGTAATGATCTGGCAACATGAAGGTTCAATGTTAGATTCAAAATGAAATAAATTTTTTGTTTTAATTTTTTTATTCTAGTTACTCTGATGCTCAAATTCTTCTTATGGAGTTTATCTTCCTTGAAAAGATAGCTAGTAATCATCTGAAACATTTAAAGATTAATGAATTATTCAAAATGAAATAAAATTTGATTTTTTATGTGTTTTTTTTTCAATGAACACCCGACTTCAGCCTGTCAGCGTAGGAGGGAAACACCCCTCTCGCAGTCAGCTTTTTCACTCCCCGCTAAGGGGAACATTCACTCATCCTGGATATTTTAAATATCTTCAGGATTGAGCTCGGTTGTGTTATCTTCTACAACGAGATAGCTAGTAATGACCTGCAACATGAAGGTTTAATATAAGATTCAAAATGAAATACATTTTTTGTTTTAATTTTTTTATTCTAGTTACTAATGCTCTAATCTTTCTTATGGAGTTTATTTTCTTCGGAAAGATAACTAGTAATGATCTGCAATATAAAGGTTTAATATTGGATCCGAAATGAAATAAATTTTTTGTTTTAATTTTTCATTCTAGTTACCCTTATGCTCTAAATTTTCTTATGGAGTTTATCTTCCTTGAAAAGATAGCTTGTAATGATCTGAAACATAAAGGTTTAGTATGAGATTCATAATGAAATAAATTTTTTGTTTTAATTTTTTTTGTTTCAATTTTTTTATTCGAGTTACTCTGATGCTCTAATTTTTCTTATGGAGTTCATCTTCTTTCAAAAGATAGCTAGTAATGATCTGGCAACATAAAGGTTCAATGTTAGATTCAAAATGAAATAAATTTTTTGTTTTAATTTTTTTATTCTAGTTACTCTTATGCTCTAATTTTTCTTAAGTAGTTTATCTTCTTTGAAAAATAGCAAGTAATGATCTGCAACATAAAGGTTCAATATTAGATTCAAAATGAAATAAATTTTTTGTTTTAATTTTTTTATTCTAGTCACTATGATGCTCAAATTCTTCTTATGGAGTTTGTCTTCTTTGAAAAGATGGCTAGTAATGATCTGCAACATGAAGATTTGATATCAGATTCAAAATGGAATAAATTTTTTGTTTTATTTCTTTAATTCTAGTTACTCTGATGCTCTCATTTTTCTTATGGAGTTTATCTTCTTTGAGAAGATGGCTAGTTATGATCTGCAACATGAAGGTTTAATATTAGATTCAAAATGAAATAAATTTTTTGTTTTAATTATTTTATTCTAGTTACTCTGATGCTCTAATTTTTCTTATGGAGTTTATCTTCTTTGAAAAGATAGCTAGTAATGATCTGCAACATAAAGGTTTAAATATAAGATTCAAAATGAAATGAATTTTTTGTTAAATTTTTTTTATTCTAGTTACTCTGATGCTCTCATTTTCCTTATGGAGTTTATCTTCTTTGAAAAGATGGCTTGTAATGATCTGCAACATGAAGGTTTAATATTAGTTTCAAAATGAAATAATTTTTTTGTTTTAATTTTTTTATTCTAGTTACTCTGATGCTCTAATTTTTCTTATGGAGTTTAGCTTCTCTGAAATGATAGCTAGTAATGATCTGCAACATAAAGGTTTAAATATAAGATTCAAAATGAAATGAATTTTTTGTTTTAATTTTTTTATTCTAGTTACTCTGATGCTCAAATTCTTCTAATGGAGTTTATCTTCCTTGAAAATATAGCTAGTAATCATCTGCAACATTTTAAGATCAATGAAATATTCAAAATGAAATAAAATTTGATTTTTTTATGTATTTTTTTTTTCAATGAACACCCGACTTCAGCCTATCAGTGTAGATGGGAAACAACCCTCTCGCAGTCAGCTTTTTCACTCCCCGCTTAGGGGAACATTCACTCATCCTGGATATTTTAAATATCTTCAGGATTGAGCTCGGTTGTGTTATCTTCTACAACGAGATAGCTAGTAATGACCTGCAACATAAAGGTTTAATATAAGATTCAAAATGAAATAAATTTTTTGTTTTAATTTTTTTATTCTTTACTCTGATGCTCTAATTTTTCTTATGGAGTTTATCTTCTTTGAAAAGAAAGCTAGTAATGATCTGCAACATAAAAGTTCAATAAAAGATTCAAAATGAAATAAATTTTTTGTTTTACTTTTTTTATTCGAGTTACTCTGATGCTCTAATTTTTCTCATGGAGTTTATCTTCTTTGAAAAAATAGCTTGTAATGATCTGCAACATAAAGGTTCAATAATCTGCTCCACATGAGTTAGGGATATTGACTTAAAGTGCAAAAAAATATAGTTAAAATAAGATTTTTGTGATGAAAATTCACATTAATATAATTTCAAGTTGCAAATTAATTTTAGCCTGTAGGTCTACAGCGTATACAGGGTGGTTGAGTAAAATCGAGTAAAATGAAGACATTTTATTCCTGGAGAATTCAAGCATTCAAAGAATATCAATACAATGTATGGCCTCCACGGGCAGCAATAACAGCTTGACACATTCTTTGCATACTACACACGAGGTTGTTGAACATTTCTTGAGGAATTTGATTCCATAAACGGGGCAGAGGCTCTCTCAGATAATTTAAGGATTCTGGGGTAGGTTGATGATTATCTAATCTTCTTTGGAGCATATCCCATGCATGTTCTATGCAATTCAAATCTGGTGAGTGCGGGGGTATTGGTAAATGTGGAATACCAAGCTCCTCGCGCGCATTCTCAACTATGGCTGCACGGTGCGGTCTAGCGTTATCGTCTAGAAATTGAAAAGTTTCACCAATATGCAGCGTGAAAATTTGGTACAACATTGTCAATGACATGCTCCGTATAGTGTAAGGCGGTCATATGCCCAGGACAAATGTGTAGATCTGTGCGCCCGTTGAAACATATCCCGGCCCATACCATATCACTACCCCCTCGGAATGGATGGACTTCTTGGACATAGCGACGATTACGGGGTATGCGTGGGATTGTCCATACCCTTATTCTTCGAGAATCTGAAAATCGTCCATATCTGGATTCATCATTGAAAAGGACACTACGCCATTGATCGTTCCAATTGATATGTTGCCTTGCCCATTCCAGTCTTTGACGCTTATGGTCACGTGTTAATGGAACTCCTCTTAATGGACTTCTAGAACCTAGATTCACCTCTTTCAAACGTCGTCTGATGGTTTCGATGAAAACTTGGACCCCATCTGTATTTTGAAGAGTATTCCGTAGCATTCTACACGTAGATGTAGGGTTTCTTCTCGCCGAAACGGTGATGAAACGATCCTGAGCAGGTGTTGTTTTTCGTCGCCCACCAAGCCTTGGTCTTTCCAAGACGGAACCTGTCTCCCTGAACCTATTCCAAAGTCGAGATATCACACTTTGGCTGACTTGGAGCCTTTCCGCTACAACAACCTGAGTTAGGCCACCCTGTAGCATTGCGATAGCCCCATTAGCCTCAGCGTTTGTTAATTTACTTCTTGGCATTTTCAGAAAACTCGTTTCAAATCGAAGCCGTTGATAAACTGACTTCATTTCAAAATAAGTACATTCATGAAGCTTATGCATAGAACCAAACTACAGAAAAAAGGCGACCAGATTGACGAAATGTCTCATACTGATTTTTATTGGATCGATTCAAGTTGTTATTGAGTTTTAAATGATTTTACAGCGATTTTCTCGAAGATTACATACTTTTGGAAACGATTGAATACGATATCCCTAACTCTTGTGGAGCTGTATATTAGATTCAAATTGAATAAATTTTTTGTTTAAATTTTTTTATTCTAGTTACTCTGATGCTCTTATTTTTCCTATGGAGTTTATCTTCCTTGAAAAGATAGCTAGTAATGATCTGAAACATAAAGGTTCAATATTAGATTCAAAATGAAATAAATTTTTTGTTTTAATTTTTTAATACTAGTTACTCTGATGCTCTAATTTTTATTATGGAGTTTATCTTCTTTTGAGAAGATAGCTAGTAATGCTCTGCAACATAAAGGTTCAATATTAGATTCAAAATGAAATAAATTTTTTGTTTTAATTTTTTTATTCTAGTTACTCTGATGCTCTCGTTCTTCTTCTGGAGTTTATCTTCTTTGAAAAGATAGCTAGTAATGATCTGCAACATAAGGATTTAATATAAGATTCAAAATGAAATAAATTTTTTGTTTTACTTTTTTTATTCGAGTTACTCTGATGCTCTAATTTTTCTCATGGAGTTTATCTTCTTTGAAAAAATAGCTAGTAATGATCTGCAACATAAAGGTTTAATATAAGATTCAAAATGAAATAAATTTTTTGTATTAATTTTTTTATTCTAGTTACTCTGATGCTCTCGTTCTTCTTCTGGAGTTTATCTTCTTTGAAAAGATAGCTAGTAATGATCTGCAACATAAGGGTTCAATATAAGATTCAAAATAAAATAAATTTTTTGTTTTACTTTTTTTATTCGAGTTACTCTGATGCTCTTATTTTTCTCATGGAGTTTATCTTCTTTGAAAAAATAGCTAGTAATGATATGCAACATAAAGGTTTAATATAAGATTCAAAATGAAATAAATTTTTTGTTTTAATTTTTTTATTCTAGTTACTCTGATGCTCTCGTTCTTCTTCTGGAGTTTATCTTCTTTGAAAATATAGCTAGTAATGATCTGCAACATAAAGGTTTAATATTAGATTCAAATTGAATAAATTTTTTGTTTTGATCTTTTTATTCTAGTTACTCTGATGCTCTAATTTTTCTCATGGAGTTTATCTTCTTTGAAAAAATAGCTAGTAATGATCTGCAACATAAAGGTTTAATATTAGATTCAAATTGAATAAATTTTTTGTTTTAATCTTTTTATTCTAGTTACTCTGATGCTCTTATTTTTCTTATGGAGTTTATCTTCCTTGAAAAGATAGCTAGTAATGATCTGACACATAAAGGTTCAATATTAGATTCAAAATGAAATAAATTTTTTGTTTTAATTTTTTTATTCTAGTTACTCTGATGCTCTAATTTTTCTTATGGAGTTTATCTTCTTTGAAAAGATAGCTAGTAATGATCTGCAACATGAAGGTTTAATATAAGATTCAAAATGAAAGGAATTTTTCGTTTTAATTTTCATATTCTAGTTACTCTGATGCTCTTATTTTTCTCCTTGAGTTTATCTTCTTTGAAAAGATAGCTAGTAATGATCTGCAACTTGAAGGTTCAATGTTAGATTCAAAATGAAATGAATTTTTTGTTTAAATTTTTTTATTCTAGTTACTCTGATGCTCTAATTATTCTTATGGAGTTTATCTTCTCTGAAAAGATAGCTAGTAATGATCTGCAACATAAAGGTTCAATATCAGATTCAAAATGAAATAAATTTTTTGTTTTAATTTCTTATTCTAGTTACTCTGATGCTCAAATTCTTCTTATCTTCCTTGAAAAGATAGCTAGTAATCATCTGCAACTTTCTAAGATTAATGAAATATTCTAAATGAAATAAAATTCGATTTTTTATATATTTTTTTTTAATGGACACCCGACTTTAGCCTATCAGCGTAGAAGGGAAACACCCTACTTAATAAACTATTCGCGGATTAATCGGATATTTCGAAAAATCGACTTTCGGGTAAAATATATTTTCAAGAAATGAGTATTATGTCCAGACAATTATTCAATATTGATTTGAAATTACATTGCCCGACGTTATTGAATCGATTTATCCGAAATACCTAAAAATGGACTTATTTCAAAAGTTTTTCATGTGTACTTACGATTTTTCCTGATTTTATCACTTACGATTTTTCCTGATTTTATCACTTCAAAACACTGAACAAAACACGTAATCCTAACTCCCGTGTGCCGAGTCAATGACTCATCACTCCTGCACTCACTCCACACATCAAAAACCGATTTTCACTTTAATTTATCAGCGCTCCGAATATCGACTATCTCCCATCGCTTCCCGATTAGAACTGATTCATAGTCAATCCTTTGTTCGAAAATATGAATAATCGCTTACATCACCATGAATCGTCGGGTGCGCGCATATCGCATTTAGTCCTCGTTTCTATGGAAACCAATGTGTTATTCCATATACGAGGTTTGTTCGAAAAATTTCGGGGTGAGTCGGGACCAGTTCGATGAACGGTGGCATCTACCTGTGGATTTCGCCAACCGCATAGAAAAACGCGTATAACTCCGCCGCTGTGAGTCCTAGCGACGTGGCGTTCGTGCCATCGGGGTGCTTAGGGCATAAGGAGTTCACCAAATCGTTTTTTGTTTGAAAAATATTTTCAAGAAAAGAGTAAAAGGACCCACGAACTATCCAATATTGATTTGAAATTACATTGCCCGACGTTATGGCATCGATTTATTCAAAATACGTGATGAACAATCAGGGAATTAATCGGATATTTCGAAAAATCGACTTCTGGTTGAAAAATATTTTCAAAAAAAGAGTAGAATGACCCGCGAACTATTCGATAATGATTCGAAATAACATTGCTTGACGTTATTGCATCGATTTATTCAACATACGTGATACACATTTCGAGAATAAATCGGATATTTCGAAAAATCGACTTTTGGGTAAAAAATATTTTCAAAAAAAGAATATAAGGACCTGCGAACTATTCGATATTGATTTGAAATTACATTGCCCGACGTTATTATATCGATTTATCCAAAATACGTGACAAACAATTCGAGAGTTAATCGGATATTTCGAAAAATCGACTTTATGGTAAAAAATATTTTCAAAGAGAGGGAATAAGGACCCGCCTACTTTTCGATATTGATTTTGATAAAATTACATTGCCCGACGTTATATCGATTCATCGAAAATACGTGATAAACAATTCGAGAATTATTCGGATATTTCGAGAAATCGACATTCGGGTAAAAAATATTTTCAAAGAAGAGTATAAGGACCCGCGAACTATTCGATATAGGTTCAAAATGACATTGCCCGACGTTATTGTATCGATATATCCAAAATACGTGATGAAAAATTCGAGAATTAATCGGATATTTCGAAAAATCGACATTCGGGTGAAATATATTTTCAAGAAATGAGTATTATGTCCAGACAATTATTCAATATTGATTTGAAATTACATTGCCCGACGTTATTGAATCGATTTATCCGAGATACCTAAAAATGGACTTATTTCAAAAGTTTTCCATGTGTACTTACGATTTTTCCTGATTTTATCACTTCAAAACACTGAACAAAACACGTATTCCTAACTCCCGTGTGTCGTTAGTCAATGACTCATCACTCCCGCACTCACTCCACACGGCAAAAACCGATTTTCACTATAATTCATTAGCGCTCCGAATATCGACTATCTCCCATCGCTTCCCGATTAGAACTGATTCATAGTCAATCCTTTGTTCGAAAATATGAATAATCGCTTACATCACCATGAATCATCGGGTGCGCGCATATCGCGTTTAGTCCTCGTTTCTATGGAAACCAACGTGTTATTCCATATACGGGGTTTGTTCGAAAAATTTCCGGGTCCGAGTCGGGACCAGTTCGATGAACGGTGGCATCTACCTATGGATTTCGCCAACCGCATAGAAAAACGCGTACAACACCGCCGCTGTGAGTCCTAGCGACGTGGCGTTCGTGCCATCGGGGTTCTTAGGGCATAAGGAGTTCACCAAATCGTTTTTTGTTTAAAAAATATTTTCAAAAAAAGAGTAAAAGGACCCGCGATCTATTCAATATTGATTTAAAATTACATTGCCCGACGTTATTGCATCGATTTATTCAAAATACGTGACAAACAATCAGAGAATCAATCGGATATTTCGGAAAATCGACTTCTGGTTGAAAAATATTCTCAAAAAAAGAGTAAAAGGACCCGCGAACTATCCGATAATGATTTGAAATAACATTGCCCGACGTTATTGCATCGATTTATTCAACATACGTGATACACAATTCGAGAATGAATCGGATATTTCGAAAAATCGACTTTTGGGTAAAAAATATTTTCAAAGAAAGGATATAAGGACCCGCGAACTATACCTGACAAACAATTCGAGAGTTAATCGGATATTTCGAAAAATCGACTTTTGGTTGAAAAATATTTTCAAAAAATGAGTGAAGGACCCGCGAATTATTCGATAAAGATTTGAAATAACATTGCCCGACGTTATTGCATCGATTTATTCAACATACGTGATAAACAATTCGAGAATTATTCGGATATTTCGAAAAATCGACTTTTGGGTAAAAAATATTTTCAAAAAAAGAATATAAGGACCCGCTAACTATTCGATATTGATTAACATACATGACATACAATTCGAGAATTTATCGGATATTTCGAAAAATCGACTTTTGGTTGAAAAATATTTTCAAAAAATGAGTGAAGGACCCGCGAACTATTCGATATTGATTTAAAATTATATTGCCCGACGTTATTGCATCGATTCATTCAAAATACGTGATAAACAATTAGAGAATTAATCGGATATTTCGAACAATCGACTTTTGGTTAAAAAATATTTTCAAAAAAAAAAAAAAGGACCCGCAAACTATTCAATATTGATTTAAAATAACATTGCCGACGTTATTATATCGTTTTATCAAAAATACATGACAAACAATTCGAGAATAAATCGGATATTTCGAAAAATCGACTTTTGGTTGAAAAATATTTTCAAAAAAAGAGTGAAAGGACCCGCGAACTATTCAATATTGATTTGAAATTACATTGCCCGACGTTAGTGCATCGATTCATTCAAAATACGTGATAAACAATTCGAGAATGTATCGGATATTTCGAAAAATCGAGTTTTGGTTGAAAAATATTTTCAAAAAAAGAGTTAAAGGACCCGCGAACTATTCAGTATTGATTTGAAATTACATTGCCCGACATTATTGCATCGATTCATTCGAAATACGTGATGAAAAATTCGAGAATTAATCGGATATTTCGAACAATCGAGTTTTGGTTAAAAAATATTCTCAAAAAAAAAATAAAAGGACCCGCGAACTATTCAATATTGATTTAAAATAACATTGCAGACGTTATTATATCGATTTATCCAAAAAACATGACAAAAAATTCGAGAATGTATCGGATATTTCGAAAAATCGAGTTTTGGTTAAAAACTGAACAAAACACGTATTCCTAACTCCCGTTTGTCGTTAGTCAATGACTCATCACTCCCGCACTCACTTCACACGGCAAAAACCGATTTTCACTATATTTTATTAGCGCTCCAAATATCGACTATCTCCCATCGCTTCCTGATTAGAACTGATTCAAAGTCAATCCTTTGTTCGAAAATATGAATAATCGCTTACATCACCATGAATCATCGGGTGCGCGCATATCGCATTTAGTCCTCGTTTCTATGGAAACCAATGTGTTATTCCATATACGGGGTTTGTTCGAAAAATTTCGGGGTGAGTCGGGACGAGTTCGATGAACGGTGGCATCTACCTGTGGATTTCGCCAACCGCATTGAAAAACGCGTACAACTTCACCGCTGTGAGTCCTAGCAACGTGGCGTTCGTGCCATCGGGGTGCTTGCTGCGCATGCTCAGATGGAAACTCGAATAACTCCGCTGTTGTCGGCGCTTTCGAGGTGGCGTTTGAGCCATTGAGGTGCTGAGGGTATGAGGAATCATCCGGTGCATTTTCGCAACTGCGCATGCGCAGATTGAAAAGCGAATAACTGCGCTGTTGGGAGTCCTATCGAGGTGGCGTTTGGGCCATTGGGGTGCTGAGACCATGAGCAATCCATTGGTGGGTTAACTGCGCATGCGCAGATGGAAAGATGAATAACTCTGCTGTTTTAAGTCCTATCGAGGTGGCCTTTGGGCCATTGAGGTGCTGAGAGAATGAGGCGTCAGTGTGCCCATATATTTTGCGCATGTGCGAACTCCTGTTATGTTAATTCTCATCTACTCGGCCTAGAGAGGGGCGATTTTCGGTAGAGGCATACTCTCGGGTTGTAGTTCCTTAGGCTTGGCGAATGCTCCTGCGTAGTTGAGGATGCGCCCTTGGCAGGGAGTTAATGTGATGAATGGAAAAATTCTTCTTTTTATCGTTTTTGAATTGTTCGGTTTGTCCACATCTTTCGGTTTGCTTGTTTCTATAAACTTCCAATGCCTGAGCGGCCCCGTCTGCTCACTCAGCTCGTTAGAAGAACCAAATACTGCCAAATCTCAGTCAGACTGAGCCGCTCAGGCATTTCGAACGCGCCCTTCTTCGAAGACCAGAACACAAACTATAACGAGTCCAAAGCTTCATTGGTTTTATAATTGAGGAAATTACATTGCATTGCTTTACATTGTTATTGTATCAATTCATCCAAAATACACGATAAACAATCCGAGAACTAATCGGATATCTCGAAAAATTGAATTTCGGGTGAAAAATATTTTCAAAAAATGGGTATTAGGACCCGCGAACTATTCGATATTCAGAAAAAGTGATGAACAATTCGAGAATTAATCGGATATTTCGAAAAATCGACATTCGGGAAAAGAATATTTTCGAAGAAGAGTATGAGGACCCGCAAACTATTCGATATAGGTTCAAAATGACATTGCCCGACGTTATTGTATCGATTTATCCAAAATACATGATAAACAATTCGAGAATTAATCGGATATTTCGATAAATCGACATTCGGGAAAGAAATATTTTCAAAAAAAGAGTGAAAGGACCCGCGAATTATTCGATATTGATTTAAAATCACATTGCCTGACGTTATAGTATCGATTTACCAAAATACGTGATGAACAATTCGAGAATCAATCGGATATTTCGAAAAATCGACATTCGGGAAAAAAATATTTTCAAAAACAGAGTATAAGGACCCGCCTACTATTCGTTATTGATTTAAAATTACATTGCCCGACGCTGTATCGATTCATCGAAAAAACATGATAAACAATTCGAGAATTAATCGGATATTTCGATAAATCGACATTCGGGAAAGAAATATTTTCAAAAAAAGAGTAAAAGGACCCGCGAACTATTCGATATTGCTTCAAAATCATATTGCCCGACGTTATTGTATCGATTAATCCAAAATACGTGATAAACAATTCGAAAATTAATCGGATATTTCGAAAAATCGACATTCGGGAAAAAAATATTTTCAAAAACAGAGTATAAGGACCCGCCTACTATTCGATATTGATTCAAAATTACATTGCCCGACGCTGTATCGATTCATCGAAAATACGTGATACACAATTCGAGAATTAATCGGATATTTCGAAAAATCGACATTCGGGAAAAAAATATTTTCAAAGAAGAGTATGAGGACCCGCAAACAATTCGATATAGGTTCAAAATGACATTGCCCGACGTTATTGTATCGATTTATCCAAAAAACAAAACAATTCGAGAATTAATCGGATATTTCGATAAATCGACATTCGGGAAAGAAATATTTTCAAAAAAATTACGAAAAGCACTGCCGTGAAGGCAGGAGCTTTTGAGCGCTCGTACATGCATCTTGTAGGTAGATTCGCATTTTCCAGTTTCAGAAACCAATTGAAGGAATTTTTGACAGCTGTCAAAAAAATTCAGAAACTTAGGCGAAACTCCAGACTTCATGTCAGTGCTTCAGCTGATCAATGTTGTTTCGATAATTCGCTAGAATTTTCTACGGTATCTATGGTCTTGGTGATGCGGTCTGGACAAAATTTTGCACGTAGTTTGAATACATTATTCCTCCGCTAGGTGCATAATTTCATTCCAATCCGATCAGTAGTTCCGAAACTATCTGGAGAAAAATATTTTGAACGGCCATATTTACGGAACCCCTAGTCTCATTTTGCTCATTGATGAACGTGACCGCGATATTCGCGATCCAAACCCACCCTGAAAATTTCAAGTTCCTAGGCCTTTCCGTTCAAAAGTTACAATTTTCTATGGTTTCTATGGTTCTGGTCATGCGATCTGGACAAAATATTGCTTCAATATATCATTCTCGATTAAAATACAAAATTTCATCTCGATCGAATCCGTAGTTTCGAATTTATCGAGAAAACAAAATTTCAAACGACCGTATTCACGGAACCCCTTGTATAATGTTGCTCATAGATGAACGTGATCACGACATTCGAGATCCACACCTATCCCGAAAATTTCAAGTCCCTAGGCATTTCCGTTCAAAAGTTAAAATTTTCTATGGTTTCTATGGTTCTGGTGATGCGATCTGGACAAAATTTCACATGTACCTTGAACACCTCATTCTTCATTTAAGTGCAAAGTTTCAACTCGATCGAATCTGTAGTTTCGAAGTAGTCAGGGAAACAAAACTTTGAACGGCCATATTTACGGAACCCATGGTGGAATTTGGCCCATTAACGAACATAACCGAGGCATTCGGGATCTGAACCTACACTGAAAATTTCAAGTCTCTAGGTTGATCCGTTCGAGAGTTATCGTGCTGACAGCCGGACGGCCGGACGGACGGACAGGCTCGAATTTTCCGACGGATTCGTCATCAGTGAGTCGAAAATAGTCGATTGAGACCATTTTCGGCTCAAAATTCGGAAAATACAGACATCGTGACGAAATGATATAGCCCTCGTGTAAGTTGTACGAGCGCTCAAAAAGAGTAAAAGGACCCGCAAATTATTCGATATTGATTTAAAATCACATTGCCTGACGTTATAGTATCGATTTACCAAAATACGTGATGAACAATTCGAGAATCAATCGGATATTTCGAAAAATCGACATTCGGGAAAAAAATATTTTCAAAAACAGAGTATAAGGACCCGCCTACTATTCGATATTGATTTAAAATTACATTGCCCGACGCTGTATCGATTTATCCAAAATACATGATGAACAATTCGAGAATTAATCGGATATTTCAAAAAATCGACATTCGGGAAAAAAATATTTTCAAAAACAGAGTATAAGGACCCGCCTACTATTCGATATTGATTTAAAATTACATTGCCCGACGCTGTATCGATTCATCGAAAATACGTGATGAACAATTCGAGAATCAATCGGATATTTCGAAAAATCGACATTCGGGAAAAAAATATTTTCAAAAACAGAGTATAAGGACCCGCCTACTATTCGATATTGATTTAAAATTACATTGCCCGACGCTGTATCGATTCATCGAAAATACATGATAAACAATTCGAGAATTAATCGGATATTTCGATAAATCGACATTCGGGAAAGAAATATTTTCAAAAAAAGAGTAAAAGGACCCGCGAACTATTCGATATTGCTTCAAAATTATATTGCCCGACGTTATTGTATCGATTTGTCCAAAGTACGTGATGAACAATTCGAAAATTAATCGGATATTTCGAAAAACCGACATTCGGGAAAAAAATATTTTCAAAAACAGAGTATAAGGACCCGCCTACTATTCGATATTGATTCAAAATTACATTGCCCGACGCTGTATCGATTCATCGAAAATACGTGATACACAATTCGAGAATTAATCGGATATTTCGAAAAATCGACATTCGGGAAAAAAATATTTTCATAGAAGAGTATGAGGACCCGCAAACAATTCGATATAGGTTCAAAATGACATTGCCCGACGTTATTGTATCGATTTATCCAAAATACATGATAAACAATTCGAGAATTAATCGGATATTTCGATAAATCGACATTCGGGAAAGAAATATTTTCGAAAAAAGAGTATAAAGTCCCGCGAACTATTCGATATTGATTTAAAATTACATTGCCGACGTTATTGTATCGATGTATCCAAAATACGTGATAAACTATTCGAAAATTGATCGGATATTTTGAAGAATCGACATTCGGGTAAAAAATATTTTCAAGAAAAAAATATAAGGACCCGCAAACTTTTCGATATTGATTTAAAATTACATTGCCTGACGTTATTGTATCGATATATCCAAAATACGTGATGAAAAATTCGAGAATTAATCGGATATTTCGAAAAATCGACATTCGGGTAAAAAATATTTTCAAAAAAAGAGTATAAGGACCGGCCTACTATTCGATATTGATTTAAAATTACATAGCCCGACGCTGTATCGATTCATCGAAAATACGTGATACACAATTCGAGAATTAATCGGATAATTCGATAAATCGACATTCGGGAAAGAAGTATTTTCAAAAAAAGTGTAAAAGGACCCGCGAACTATTCGATATTGATTCAAAATTACATTGCCTGACGTTTTAGTATCGATTCACCAAAATACGTGATGAACAATTCGAGAATCAATCAGATATTTCGAAAAATCGACATTCGGGTGAAAAATATTTTCAAAAAGAGGGAATAAGGACCCGCCTGCTATTCGATATTGTTATAAAATTACATTGCCCGACGTTATATCGATTCATCGAAAATACGTGATAAACAATATATTCAAAATATTTTCAAAAAAAGAATATAAGGACCCGCGAACTATTCGATATTGATTTAAAATTATATTGCCCGACGTTATTGCATCGATTCATTCGAAATACGTGATAAACAATTAGAGAATTAATCGGATATTTCGAACAATCGACTTTTGGTTAAAAAATATTTTCAAAAAAAAAAAGGACCCGCGAACTATTCAATATTGATTTCAGATAACATTGCCGACGTTATTATATCGTTTTATCAAAAATACATGACAAACAATTCGAGAATTAATCGGATATTTCGAAAAATCGACTTTTGGTTGAAAAATATTTTCAAAAAAAGAGTAAAAGGACCCGCGAACTATTCAATATTGATTTGAAATCACATTGCCCGACGTTATTGCATCGATTCATTCAAAATACGCGATAAGCAATTCGAGAATGTATCGGATATTTCGAAAAATCGAGTTTTGGTTAAAAAATATTTTCAAAAAAAGAGTTAAAGGACCCGCGAACTATTCAGTATTTATTTGAAATTACATTGCCCGACATTATTGCATCGATTCATTCGAAATACGTGATGAAAAATTCGAGAATTAATCGGATATTTCGAACAATCGACTTTTGGTTGAAAAATATTTAAAAAAAAAAAATAAAAGGACTCGCGAACTATTCAATATTGATTTAAAATTACATTGCCGACGTTATTATATCGATTTATCCAAAATACATGACAAACAATTCGAGAATGTATCGGATATTTCGAAAAATCGAGTTTTGGTTGAAAATTATTTTCAAAAAAAGAGTAAAAGGACCCGCGAACTATTCAGTATTGATTTGAAATAACATTGCCCGACGTTATTGCATCGATTCATTCAAAATACGTGATGAAAAATTCGAGAATTGATCGGATATTTCGAAAAATCGACTTTTGGTCAAAAAATATTTTCAAAAAGAGAGTAAAAAGACCCGCGAACTATTCGATATTGATTTAAAATTACATTGCCGACGTTATTGTATCGATGTATCCAAAATACGTGATAAACTTTTCGAGAATTAATCGGATATTTCGAAAAATCGACTTTCGGGTAAAATATATTTTCAAAAATAAGTATTATGTCCAGACAATTATTCAATATTGATTTGAAATAACATTGCCCGACGTTATTGAATCGATTTATCCGAAATACCTAAAAATGGACTCATTTCAAAAGTTTTCCATGTATACTTACGATTTTTCCTGATGATGACTCATCACTCCCGCACTCACTCCACACGGCAAAACCCGATTTTCACTTTAATTTATTAGCGCTCCAAATATCGACTATCTCCCATCGCTTCCCGATTAGAACTGATTCAAAGTCAATCCTTTGTTCGAAAATATGAATAATCGCTTACATCACCATGAATCATCGGGTGCGCGCATATCGTATTTAGTCCTCGTTTCTATGGAAACCAATGTGTTATTCCATATACGGGGTTTGTTCGAAAAATTTCGGGGTGAGTCGGGACGAGTTCGATGAACGGTGGCATCTACCTGTGGATTTCGCCAACCGCATAGAAAAACGCGTACAACTCCGCCGCTGTGAGTCCTAGCGACGTGGCGTTCGTGCCATCGGGGTGCTTAGGGCATAAGGAGTTCACTGGTGCATTTTCGCAACTGCGCATGCTCAGATGGAAACTCGAATAACTCCGCTGTTGTCGGTGCTTTCGAGGTGGCGTTTGAGCCATTGAGTTGCTGAGGGTATAAGGAATAATCCGGTGCATTTTCGCAACTGCCCATGCGCAGATTGAAAAGCGAATAACTGCGCTGTTGGGAGTCCTATCGAGGTGGCGTTTGGGCCATTGGGGTGCTGAGACCATGAGCAATCCATTGGTGGGTTAAGTGCGCATGCGCAAATGGAAAGATGAATAACTCCGCTGTTTTTAGTCCTATCGAGGTGGCCTTTGGGCCATTGAGGTGCTGAGAGAATGAGGCGTCAGTGTGCCCATATATTTTGCGCATGTGCGAACTCCTGTTATGTTAATTCTCATCTACTCGGCCTAAAGAGGGGCGATTTTCGGTAGAGGCATACTCTCGGGTTGTAGTTCCTTAGGCTTGGCGAATGCTCCTGCGTAGTTGTGGATGCGCCCTTGGCAGGGAGTTAATGTGATGAATGGAAAAATTTTTCCCTTTATCGTTTTTGAATTGTTCGGTTTGTCCACATCTTTCGGTGCGCTTGTTTCTATAAACTACCAATGCCTCAGTGGCCCCGTCTGCTCACTCAGCTCGTTAGAAGAACCAAATACTGCCAGATCTCAGTCAGACTGAGCCGCTCAGGCATTTCGAATGCGCCCATTTTCGAAGACCAGAACACAAACTATAACGAGTCGTTGCAAATACGGAAAGGTGGCGCAACCTAGCAGATTTTTTCGGTCCAAAGCTTCATGGGTTTTATAATTGAGGAAATTACATTGCATTGCATTATATTGTTATTGTATCGATTTATCCAAAATACACGATAAACAATCCGAGAACTAATCGGATATCTCGAAAAATTGAATTTTGGGTGAAAAATATTTTCAAAAAAAATCACGAAAAGCACTGCCGTGAAGGCAGGAGCTTTTGAGCGCTCGTACATGCACCTTGTAGGTAGATTCGCATTTTCCAGTTTCAGAAATCAATTGAAGGAATTTTCGACAGCTGTCAAAAAAATTCTGAAACTTAGGCGAAACTCCAGACTTCATGTCAGTGCTTCAGCTGATCAATTTTTTTTCGATAATTCGCTAGAATTTTCTACGGTATCTATGGTCTTGGTGATGCGGTCTGGACAAAATTTTGCACGTAGTTTGAATACATTATTAGTCAGCTAGGTGCAAAATTTCATCCCAATCCGCTCAGTATTTTCGGAACTATCAGCAAAAAAATATTTTGAACGGCCATATTTACGGAACCCCTAGTCTGATTTTGCTCATAGATGAACGTGAGCGCGATATTTGCGATCCAAACTCACCTTGAGAATTTCAAGTTCCTAGGCCTTTCCGTTCAGAAGTTACAATTTTCTATGATTTCTATGGTTCTGGTCATGCGATCTGGACAAAATATTGTTTTAATATATCATTCTCGATTAAAATACAAAATTCATCTCGATCGAATCCGCGAAATTATCCAGAAACCAAAATTTCAAACGACCGTATTTACGGAACCCCTGGTATAATTCTGTTCATTGATAAACGTGAACGCGACATTTCAGATCCTCACCTATCCTGAAAATTTCAAGTCCCTAGGCCTTTCCGTTCAAAAGTTACAATTTTCTATGGTTTCTATGGTTCTGGTCATGCGATCTGGACAAAATTTCACATGTAGCTCGAACACCTCATTCTTCATTTGAGTGCAAAATTTCATCTCAATCAAATTTGTAGTTTTCAAGTAATCAAAGGAACAAAACTTTGAACGGCCATATTTACGGAACCCCTAGGCGAATATGGCCCATAAACGAACTTAACCGAGGCATTTAAAGATCTGAACCTACACTGAAAATTTCAAGTCTCTAGGTTGATCTGTTCGAGAGTTATCGTGCTTACGGACGGACGGACCTACCCTGAAAATTTCATGTTTCTAAGTTGACGGACGGCCGGACGGACGGACAGACTCGAATTTTCCGACAGATTCGTCATCAGTGAGTCGAACATAGTCGATTGAGACCATTTTCGGCTCAAAATTCGAAAAATACAGACATCGTGACGAAATGATATAGCCCTCGTGTAAGTTGTACGAGCGCTCAAAAATGGGTATTTGGACCCGCGAACTATTCGATATTGATTCAAAATTACATTGCCTGACGTTATTGTATCGATATATCAAAAATACGTGATGAACAATTCGAGAATTCATCGGATATTTCGAAAAATCGACATTCGGGTAAAAAATATTTTCAAAAAAAGAGTATAAGGACCTGCGTACTATTCGATATTGATTTAGAATTACATTGCCCGACGTTGTATCGATTCATCGAAAATACTTGATACACAATTCGAGAATTAATCGGATAATTCGATAAATCGACATTCGGGAAAGAAATATTTTCAAAAAAAGAGTAAAAGGACTCGCGAACTATTCGATATTGATTTAAAATTATATTGCCCGACGTTGTATCGATTTATCAAAAATACATGATAAACAATTCGAGAATTAATCGGATATTTCGATAAATCGACATTCGGGAAAGAAATATTTTCAAAAAAAGAGTAAAAGGACCCGCGAACTATTCGATATTGATTTGAAATCACATTGCCTGACGTTATAGTATCGATTTAACAAAATACGTGATGAACAATTCGAGAATCAATCGGATATTTCGAAGAATCGACATTCGGGAAAAAAATATTTTCAAAAAAAGAGTATAAGGACCCGCGAACTATTCGATACTGATTTGAAATTTCATTGCCCGACGTTATTGTATCGATTTATCCAAAAAACGTGATAAACAATTCGAAAATTGATCGGATATTTCGAAGAATCGACATTCGGGTAAAAAATATTTTCAAGAAAAAAATATAAGGACCCGCAAACTTTTCGATATTGATTTAAAATTACATTGCCGGACGTTATTGTATCGATATATCCAAAAGACGTGATGAAAAATTCGAGAATTAATCGGATATTTCGAAAAATCGACATTCGGGTAAAAAATATTTTCAAAAAAAGAGTATAAGGACCCGCGAACTCTTCGATATTGATTTAAAATTACATTGCCCGACGTTGTATCGATTTATCGAAGATACGTGATGAACAATTCGAGAATTAATCGGATATTTCGATAAATCGACATTCGCAAAAAAAATATTTTCAAAAAAAGAGTATAAGGACCCGCGAACTATTCGATACTGATTTGAAATTTCATTGCCCGACGTTATTGTATCGATTTATGCAAAATACGTGATAAACATTCGAAAATTGATCGGATATTTCGAAGAATCGACATTCGGGTAAAAAATATTTTCAAGAAAAAAATATAAGGACCCGCAAACTTTTCGATATTGATTTAAAATTACATTGCCGGACGTTATTGTATCGATATATCCAAAAGACGTGATGAAAAATTCGAGAATTAATCGGATATTTCGAAAAATCGACATTCGGGAAAAAAATATTTTCAAAAAAAGAGTAAAAGGACCCGCGAACTATTCGATATTGATTTAAAATTACATTGCCCGACGCTGTATCGATTCATCGAAAATACTTGATACACAATTCGAGAATTAATCGGATAATTCGATAAATCGACATTCGGGAAAGAAATATTTTCAAAAAAAGAGTAAAAGGACCCGCGAACTATTCGATATTGATTTAAAATCACATTGCCTGACCTTTTAGTATCGATTCACCAGAATACGTGATGAACAATTCGAGAATTAATCGGATATTTCGAGAAATCGACATTCGGGTAAAAAATATTTTCAAAAAGACAAAGGACCCGCGAACTATTCGATATTGATTTAAAATTACATTGAACGACGTTATTGTATCGATTTATCCAAAAAACGTGATAAACAATTCGAGAATTAATCGGATATTTCGATAAATCGACATTCAGGAAAAAAATATTTTCAAAAAAAGAGTATAAGGACCCGCGAACTATTCGATATTGATTTGAAATTTCATTGCCCGACGTTTTAGTATCGATTCACCAAAATACGTGATAAACAATTCGAGAATTAATCGGATATTTCGAGAAATCGACATTCGGGTAAAAAATATTTTCAAAAGAAGAAAAGACCCGCGAACACTTCGATATTGATTTAAAATTACATTGCCCGACGTTGTATCGATTTATCGAAGATACGTGATGAACAATTCGAGAATTAATCGGATATTTCGATAAATCGACATTCGGGAAAAAAATATTTTCAAAAAAAGAGTATAAGGACCCACGAACTATTCGATATTGATTTAAAATAACATTGCCCGACGTTGTATCGATTTATCGAAGATACGTGATGAACAATTCGAGAACTAATCGGATATTTCGATAAATCGACATTCGGGAGAAAAATATTTTCAAAAAAAGAGTATAAGGACCCGCGAACTATTCGATATTGATTTGAAATTTCATTGCCCGACGTTATTGTATCGATTTATCCAAAATACGTGATAAACAATTCGAAAATTGATCGGATATTTTGAAGAATCGACATTCGGTAAAAAATATTTTCAAGAAAAAAATATAAGGACCCGCAAACTTTTCGATATTGATTTAAAATTACATTGCCTGACGTTATTGTATCGATATATCCAAAATACGTGATGAAAAATTCGAGAATTAATCGGATATTTCGAAAAATCGACATTCGGGTAAAAAATATTTTCAAAAAAAGAGTATAAGGCCCGCCTACTATTCGATTTTGATTGAAAATTACATTGCCCGACGCTGTATCGATTTATCGAAAATACGTGATACACAATTCGAGAATTAATCGGATAATTCGATAAATCGACATTCGGGAAAGAAATATTTTCAAAAAAAGAGTAAAAGGACCCGCGAACTATTCGATATTGATTTAAAATTACATTGCCTGACGTTTTAGTATCGATTCACCAAAATACGTGATAAACAATTCGAGAAATAATCGGATATTTCGAGAAATCGACATTCGGGTAAATAATATTTTCAAAAAAAGAAAAGACCCGCGAACTATTCGATATTGATTTAAAATTACATTGAACGACGTTATTGTATCGATTTATACAAAAAACGTGATAAACAATTCGAGAATTGATCGGATATTTTGAAGAATCGACCTTCGGGTGAAAAATATTTTCAAAAAAAAAATATAAGGACCCGCGAACTTTTCGATATTGATTTAAAATCACATTGCCTGACGTTATTGTATCGATTTATCCAGAATACGTGATAAACAATTCGATAATTAATCGGATATTTCGAAAAATCGACATTCGAGTACAAAATATTTTCAAAAAAAGAGAGGACCCGCGAACCATTCGATATTGATTTAAAATTACATTGCCCGACGTTATTGTATCGATTCATCCAAAAAACGTGATAAACAATTCGAGAATTGATCGAATATTTTGAAGAATCGACATTCGGGTAAAAAATATTTTCAAAAAAAGGGTATAAGGACCCGCGAACTATTCGATATTGATTTAAAATTATTTTGCCCGACGTTGTATCGATTTACCGAAAATACGTGATTGACGTTATTGTATCGATATATCCAAAATACGTGATGAAAAATTCGAGAATTAATCGGATATTTCGAAAAATCGACATTCGGGTAAAAAATATTTTCTAAAAAAGAATATAAGGACCCGCCTACTCATCGATATTGATTTAAAATTATATTGCCTGACGTTGTATCGATTCACCGAAAATACGTGATGAACAATTCGAGAATTAATCGGATATTTCGATAAATCGACATTCGGGTAAAAAATATTTTCAAAAAGAGAGTATAAGGACCCGCGTACTATTCGATATTGATTTAACATTATATTGCCCGACGTTGTATCAATTTATCCAAAATACATGATAAACAATTCGAGATTTAATCGGATATTTCGATAAATTGACATTCGGGAAAGAAATATTTTCAAAAAAAGAGTAAAAGGACCAGCGAACTATTCGTTATTGATTTGAAATCACATTGCCTGACGTTATAGTATCGATTTACCAAAAAACGTGATGAACAATTCGAGAATCAATCGGATATTTCGAAAAATCGACATTCGGGTAAAAAATATTTTCAAAAAAAGAGTATAAGGACCCGCCTACTATTCGATATTGATTTAAAATAACATTGCCCGACGCTGTATCGATTCATCGAAAATACGTGATACACAATTCGAGAATTAATCGGATAATTCGATAAATCGACATTCGGGAAAGAAATATTTTCAAAAGAAGAGTAAAAGGACCCGCGAACTATTCGATATTGATTTAAAATTACATTGCCTGACGTTTAAGTATCGATTCACCAAAATACGTGATAAACAATTCGAGAATTAATCGGATATTTCGAGAAATCGACATTCGGGTAAAAAATATTTTCAAAAAAACAAAAGACCCGCGAATTATTCGATATTGATTTAAAATTACATTGCCCGACGTTGTATCGATTTATCGAAGATACGTGATTAACAATTCGAGAATTAATCGGATATTTCGATAAATCGACATTCAGGAAAAAAATATTTTCAAAAAAAGAGTATAAGGACCCGCGAACTATTCGATATTGATTTGAAATTTCATTGCCCGACGTTTTAGTATCGATTCACCAAAATACGTGATAAACAATTCGAGAATTAATCGGATATTTCGAGAAATCGACATTCGGGTAAAAAATATTTTCAAAAAAAGAGTATGAGGACCCGCGAACTATTCGATATTGATTTAAAATAACATTGCCCGACGTTGTATCGATTTATCGAAGATACGTGATGAACAATTCGAGAATTAATCGGATATTTCGATAAATCGACATTCGGGTAAAAAATATTTTCAAAAAAAGAGTATGAGGACCCGCGAACTATTCGATATCGATTCAAAATTACATTGGCCGACGTTATTGTATCGATTTATCTAAAAAACGTGATAAACAATTCGAGAATTAATCGGATATTTCGAGAAATCGACATTCGGGTAAAAAATATTTTCAAAAAAAGAGTAAAAGGACCCGCGAACTATTCGATTTTGTTTCAAAATCAGATTGCCCGAAGTCATTGTATCAATTTACTCAAGATACGTGATAAACAATTCGGGGATTAATCGGATATTTCGAAAAATCGACATTCGGGTGAAAATTATTTTCGAAAAAACAGTATAAGGAACCGCCTACTCTTCGATATTGATTTAAAATTACATTGCCCGACGTTGTATCGATTCATGGAAAATACGTGATGAACAATTCGAGAATTAATCGGATATTTCGAGAAATCGACATCGGGTAAAAAATATTTTCAAAAAAAGGGTATAAGGACCCGCGAACTATTCGATATTGATTTCAAATAATATTGCCCGACGTTGTATCGATTTATCGAAGATACGTGATAAACAATTCGGGAATTAATCGGATATTTCGATAAATCGACATTCGGGAAAAAAATATTTCCAAAAAAAGAGTATAAGGACCCACGAACTATTCGATATTGATTTAAAATAACATTGCCCGACGTTGTATCGATTTATCGAAGATACGTGATGAACAATTCGAGAATTTATCGGATATTTCAATAAATCGACATTCGGGAAAAAAATATCTTCAAAAAAAGAGTATAAGGACCCGCGAACTATTCGATATTGATTTGAAATTTCATTGCCCGACGTTATTGTATCGATTTATCCAAAATACGTGATAAACAATTCGAAAATTGATCGGATATTTTGAAGAGTCGACATTCGGGTAAAAAATATTTTCAAGAAAAAAATATAAGGACCCGCAAACTTTTCGATATTGATTTAAAATTACATTGCCTGACGTTATTGTATCGATATATCCAAAATACGTGATGAAAAATTCGAGAATTAATCGGATATTTCGAAAAATCGACATTCGGGTAAAGAATATTCTCAAAAAAAGAGTATAAGGACCCGCCTACTATTCGATATTGATTTAAAATTACATTTCCCGACGCTGTATCGATTCATCGAAAATACTTGATACACAATTCGAGAATTAATCGGATAATTCGATAAATCGACATTCGGGAAAGAAATATTTTCAAAAAAAGAGTAAAAGGACCCGCGAACTATTCGATATTGATTTAAAATTATATTGCCCGACGTTGTATCGATTTATCAAAAATACATGATAAACAATTCGAGAATTAATCGGATATTTCGATAAATCGACATTCGGGAAAGAAATATTTTCAAAAAAAGAGTAAAAGGACCCGCGAACTATTCGATATTGATTTGAAATCACATTGCCTCACGTTATAGTATCGATTTACCAAAATACGTGATGGACAATTCGAGAATCAATCGGATATTTCGAAAAATCGACATTCGGGAAAAAAATATTTTCAAAAAAAGAGTATAAGGACCCGCGAACTATTCGATACTGATTTGAAATTTCATTGCCCGACGTTATTGTATCGATTTATCCAAAATACGTGATAAACAATTCGAAAATTGATCGGATATTTCGAAGAATCGACATTCGGGTAAAAAATATTTTCAAGAAAAAAATATAAGGACCCGCAAACTTTTCGATATCGATTTAAAATTACATTGCCTGACGTTATTGTATCGATATATCCAAAATACGTGATGAAAAATTCGAGAATTAATCGGATATTTCGAAAAATCGACATTCGGGTAAAAAATATTTTCAAAAAAAGAGTATAAGGACCCGCGAACTCTTCGATATTGATTTAAAATTACATTGCCCGACGTTGTATCGATTTATCGAAGATACGTGATGAACAATTCGAGAATTAATCGGATATTTCGATAAATCGACATTCGCGAAAAAAATATTTTCAAAAAAAGAGTATAAGGACCCACGAACTATTCGATATTGATTTAAAATAACATTGCCCGACGTTGTATCGATTTATCGAAGATACGTGATGAACAATTCGAGAATTAATCGGATATTTCGATAAATCGACATTCGGGAATAAAATATTTTCAAAAAAAAAGTATAAGGACCCGCGAACTATTCGATATTGATTTGAAATTTCATTGCCCGACGTTATTGTATCGATTTATCCAAAATACGTGATAAACAATTCGAAAATTGATCGGATATTTTGAAGAATCGACATTCGGGTAAAAAATATTTTCAAGAAAAAAATATAAGGACCCGCAAACTTTTCAATATTGATTTAAAATAACATTGCCTGACGTTATTGTATCGATATATCCAAAATACGTGATGAAAAATTCGAGAATTAATCGGATATTTCGAAAAATCGACATTCGGGAAAAAAATATTTTCAAAAAAAGAGTAAAAGGACCCGCGAACTATTCGATATTGATTTAAAATTACATTTCCCGACGCTGTATCGATTCATCGAAAATACTTGATACACAATTCGAGAATTAATCGGATAATTCGATAAATCGACATTCGGGAAAGAAATATTTTCAAAAAAAGAGTAAAAGGACCCGCGAACTATTCGATATTGATTTAAAATTACATTGCCTGACCTTTTAGTATCGATTCACCAAAATACGTGATAAACAATTCGAGAATTAATCGGATATTTCGAGAAATCAACATTCGGGTAAAAAATATTTTCAAAAAGAGAAAAGAACCGCGAACTATTCGATATTGATTTAAAATTACATTGAACGACGTTATTGTATCGATTTATCCAAAATACGTGATAAACAATTCGAGAATTGATCGGATATTTTGAAGAATCGACCTTCGGGTGAAAAATATTTTCAAAAAAAAAATATAAGACCCGCGAACTTTTCGATATTGATTCAAAATCACATTGCCTGACGTTATTGTATCGATTTATCCAGAATACGTGCTAAACAATTCGATAATTAATCGGATATTTCGAAAAATCGACATTCGGGTACAAAATATTTTCAAAAAAAGAGAGGACCCGCGAACCATTCGATATTGATTTAAAATTACATTGCCCGACGTTATTGTATCGATTCATCCAGAAAACGTGATAAACAATTCGAGAATTGATCGAATATTTTGAAGAATCGACATTCGGGTAAAAATATTTTCGAAAAAAAGGTATAAGGACCCGCGAACTATTCGATATTGATTTAAAATTATTTTGCCCGACGTTGTATCGATTTACCGAAAATACGTGATTGACATTATTGTATCGATATATCCAAAATACGTGATGAAAAATTCGAGAATTAATCGGATATTTCGATAAATCGACATTCGGGTAAAAAATATTTTCAAAAAAAGAGTATAAGGACCCGCGTACTATTCGATATTGATTTAAAATTATATTGCCCGACGTTGTATCGATTTATCCAAAATACATGATAAACAATTCGAGATTTAATCGGATATTTCGATAAATCGACATTCGGGAAAGAAATATTTTCAAAAAAAGAGTAAAAGGACCAGCGAACTATTCGATATTGATTTGAAATCACATTGCCTGACGTTATAGTATCGATTTACCAAAATACGTGATAAACAATTCGAGAATTAATCGGATATTTCGAGAAAACGACATTCGGGTAAAAAATATTTTCAAAAAAAGAGTATGAGGACCCGCCTACTATTCGATATTGATTCAAAATTACATTTCCCGACGCTGTATCGATTCATCGAAAATACGTGATAAACAATTCGAGCATTAATCGGATATTTCGAGAAATCGACATTCGGGTAAAAAATATTTTCAAAAAGACAAAGGACCCGCGAACTATTCGATATTGATTTAAAATTACATTGAACGACGTTATTGTATCGATTTATCCAAAAAACGTGATAAACAATTCGAGAATTGATCGGATATCTTGAAGAATCGACCTTCGGGTGAAAAATATTTTCAAAAAAAAAATATAAGGACCCGCGAACTTTTCGATATTGATTCAAAATCACATTGCCTGACGTTATTGTATCGATTTATCCAGAATACGTGATAAACAATTCGATAATTAATCGGATATTTCGAAAAATCGACATTCGGGTACAAAATATTTTCAAAAAAAGAGAGGACCCGCGAACCATTCGATATTGATTTAAAATTACATTGCCCGACGTTATTGTATCGATTCATCCAAAAAACGTGATAAACAATTCGAGAATTGATCGAATATTTTGAAGAATCGACATTCGGGTAAAAAATATTTTCAAAAAAAGGGTATAAGGACCCGCGAACTATTCGATATTGATTTAAAATTATTTTGCCCGACGTTGTATCGATTTACCGAAAATACGTGATTGACGTTATTGTATCGATATATCCAAAATACGTGATGAAAAATTCGAGAATTAATCGGATATTTCGAAAAATCGACATTCGGGAAAAAAATATTTTCAAAAAAAGAGTAAAAGGACCCGCGAACTATTCGATATTGATTTAAAATTACATTGCCCGACGCTGTATCGATTCATCGAAAATACTTGATACACAATTCGAGAATTAATCGGATAATTCGATAAATCGACATTCGGGAGAGAAATATTTTCAAAAAAAGAGTAAAGGACCCGCGAACTATTCGATATTGAATTAAAATTAAATTGCCTGACCTTTTAGTATCGATTCACCAAAATACGTGATAAACAATTCGAGAATTAATCGGATATTTCGAGAAATCGACATTCGGGTAAAAAATATTTTCAAAAAGAGAAAAGACCCGCGAACTATTCGATATTGATTTAAAATTACATTGAACGACGTTATTGTATCGATTTATCCAAAATACGTGATAAACAATTCGAGAATTGATCGGATATTTTGAAGAATCGACCTTCGGGTGAAAAATATTTTCAAAAAAAAAATATAAGGACCCGCGAACTTTTCGATATTGATTCAAAATCACATTGCCTGACGTTATTGTATCGATTTATCCAGAATACGTGATAAACAATTCGATAATTAATCGGATATTTCGAAAAATCGACATTCGGGTACAAAATATTTTCAAAAGAAGAGAGGCCCCGCGAACCATTCGATATTGATTTAAAATTACATTGCCCGACGTTATTGTATCGATTCATCCAAAAAACGTGATAAACAATTCGAGAATTGATCGAATATTTTGAAGAATCGACATTCGGGTAAAAAATATTTTCGAAAAAAAGGTATAAGGACCCGCGAACTATTCGATATTGATTTAAAATTATTTTGCCCGACGTTGTATCGATTTACCGAAAATACGTGATTGACGTTATTGTATCGATATATCCAAAATACGTGATGAAAAATTCGAGAATTAATCGGATATTTCGAAAAATCGACATTCGGGTAAAAAATATTTTCAAAAAAAGAGTATAAGGACCCGCCTACTATTCGATATTGATTTAAAATTATATTGCCTGACGTTGTATCGATTTACCGAAAATACGTGATGAACAATTCGAGAATTAATCGGATATTTCGATAAATCGACATTCGGGTAAAAAATATTTTCAAAATAAGAGTATAAGGACCCGCGTACTATCCGATATTGATTTAAAATTATATTGCCCGACGTTGTATCGATTTATCCAAAATACATGATAAACAATTCGAGATTTAATCGGATATTTCGATAAATCGACATTCGGGAAAGAAATATTTTCAAAAAAAGAGTAAGGACCAGCGAACTATTCGATATTGATTTGAAATCACATTGCCTGACGTTATAGTATCGATTTACCAAAATACGTGATAAACAATTCGAGAATTAATCGGATATTTCGAGAAAACGACATTCGGGTAAAAAATATTTTCAAAAAAAGAGTATGAGGACCCGCCTACTATTCGATATTGATTCAAAATTACATTTCCCGACGCTGTATCGATTCATCGAAAATACGTGATACACAATTCGAGAATTAATCGGATAATTCGATAAATCGACATTCGGGAAAGAAATATTTTCAAAAAAAGAGTAAAAGGACCCGCGAACTATTCGATATTGATTTAAAATTACATTGCCCGACGTTGTATCGATTTATCGAAAATACGTGATACACAATTCGAGAATTAATCGGATAATTCGATAAATCGACATTCGGGAAAGAAATATTTTCAAAAAAAGAGTAAAAGGACCCGCGAACTATTCGATATTGATTTAAAATTACATTGCCCGACGTTGTATCGATTTATCGAAGATACGTGATGAACAATTCGAGAATTAATCGGATATTTCGATAAATCGACATTCAGGAAAAAAATATTTTCAAAAAAAGAGTATAAGGACCCGCGAACTATTCGATATTGATTTGAAATTTCATTGCCCGACGTTTTAGTATCGATTCACCAAAAAACGTGATAAACAATTCGAGAATTAATCGGCTATTTCGAGAAATCGACATTCGGGTAAAAAATATTTTCAAAAAAAAGAAAAGACCCGCGAACTCTTCGATATTGATTTAAAATTACATTGCCCGACGTTGTATCGATTTATCGAAGATACGTGATGAACAATTCGAGAATTAATCGGATATTTCGATAAATCGACATTCGGGAAAAAAATATTTTCAAAAAAAGAGTATAAGGACCCACGAACTATTCGATATTGATTTAAAATAACATTGCCCGACGTTGTATCGATTTATCGAAGATACGTGATGAACAATTCGAGAACTAATCGGATATTTCGATAAATCGACATTCGGGAAAAAATTATTTTCAAAAAAAGAGTATAAGGACCCGCGAACTATTCGATATTGATTTGAAATTTCATTGCCCGACGTTATTGTATCGATTTATCCAAAATACGTGATAAACAATTCGAAAATTGATCGGATATTTTGAAGAATCGACATTCGGGTAAAAAATATTTTCAAGAAAAAAATATAAGGACCCGCAAACTTTTCGATATTGATTTAAAATTACATTGCCTGACGTTATTGTATCGATATATCCAAAATACGTGATGAAAAATTCGAGAATTAATCGAATATTTCGAAAAATCGACATTCGGGTAAAAAATATTTTCAAAAAAAGAGTATAAGGCTTGCCTACTATTCGATTTTGATTGAAAATTACATTGCCCGACGCTGTATCGATTTATCGAAAATACGTGATACACAATTCGAGAATTAATCGGATAATTCGATAAATCGACCTTCGGGAAAGAAATATTTTCAAAAAAAGAGTAAAAGGACCCGCGAACTATTCGATATTGATTTGAAATCACATTGCCTGAAGTTATAGTATCGATTTACCAAAATACGTGATGAACAATTCGAGAATCAATCGGATATTTCGAAAAATCGACATTCGGGAAAAAAATATTTTCAAAAAAAGGGTATAAGGACCCGCGAACTATTCGATATTGATTTGAAATTTCATTGCCCGACGTTATTGTATCGATTTATCCAAAATACGTGATAAACAATTCGAAAATTGATCGGATATTTTGAAGAATCGACATTCGGGTAAAAAATATTTTCAAGAAAAAAATATAAGGACCCGCAAACTTTTCGATATTGATCTGAAATTACATTGCCTGACGTTATTGTATCGATATATCCAAAATACGTGATGAAAAATTCGAGAATTAATCGGATATTTCGAAAAATCGACATTCGGGAAAGAAATATTTTCAAAAAAAGGGTGAAAGGACCCGCGAACTATTCGATATTAATTTGAAATAACAGTGCCCGACGTTGTATCGATTTACCAAAATACGTGATGAACAATTCGAGGATCAATCGGATATTTCGAAAAATCGACATTCGGGTAAAAATTATTTTCAAAAAAACAGTATAAGGACCCGCCTACTCTTCGATATTGATTTGAAATTTCATTGCCCGACGTTGTATCGATTCTTGGAAAATACGTGATGACTAATTCGAGAATTAATCGGATATTTCGAGAAATCGACATCGGGTAAAAAATATTTTCAAAAAAAGGGTATAAGGACCCGCGAACTATTCGATATTGATTTAAAATAATATTGCCTGACGTTGTATCGATTTATCGAAGATACGTTATAAACAATTCGGGAATTAATCGGATATTTCGATAAATCGACATTCGGGAAAAAAATATTTTCAAAAAAAGACTATAAGGACCCGCGAACTATTCGATATTGATTTGAAATTACATTGCCCGACGCTATTGTATCGATTCATCCAAAATACGTGATAAACAATTCGAGAATTAATCGGATATTTCGAGAAATCGACATTCGGGTAAAAAATATTTTCAAAAAAAGAGTATAAGGACCCACGAACTATTCGATATTGATTTAAAATAACATTGCCCGACGTTGTATCGATTTATCGAAGATACGTGATGAACAATTCGAGAATTAATCGGAAATTTCGATAAATCGACATTCGGGTACAAAATATTTTCAAAAAAAGAGAGGACCCGCGAACCATTCGATATTGATTTAAAATTACATTGCCCGACGTTATTGTATCGATTCATCCAAAAAACGTGATAAACAATTCGAGAATTGATCGAATATTTTGAAGAATCGACATTCGGGTAAAAAATATTTTCAAAAAAAGGGTATAAGGACCCGCGAACTATTCGATATTGATTCAAAATTATATTGCCCGACGTTGTATCGATTTATCCAAAATACATGATAAACAATTCGAGAATTAATCGGATATTTCGATAAATCGACATTCGGGAAAGAAATATTTTCAAAAAAAGAGTAAAAGGACCCGCGAACTATTCGATATTGATTTGAAATCAAATTGCCTGACGTTATAGTATCGATTTACCAAAATACGTGATGAACAATTCGAGAATCAATCAGATATATCGAAAAATCGACATTCGGGTAAAAAATAATTTCAAAAAAAGGGTATAAGGACCCGCGAACTATTCGATATTGATTTAAAATAACATTGCCCGACATTGTATCGATTTACCGAAAATACGTGATGAACAATTCGAGAATTAATCGAATATTTCAAAAAATCGAAATTCGGGAAAAAAATATTTTCGAAAAAAGAGTATAAAGACCCGCGAACTATTCGAAATTTTTTCAAAATCAGATTGCCCGAAGTCATTGTATCGATTTATTCAAGATACGTGATAAACAATTCGAGGATTAATCGGATATTTCGAAAAATCGACATTCGGGTAAAAATTATTTTCAAAAAAACAGTATAAGGACCCGCCTACTCTTCGATATTGATTTAAAATTACATTGCCCGACGTTGTATCGATTCATGGAAAATACGTGATGACTAATTCGAGAATTAATCGGATATTTCGAGAAATCGACATCGGGTAAAAAATATTTTCAAAAAAAGGGTATAAGGACCCGCGAACTATTCGATATTGATTTAAAATAATATTGCCCGACGTTGTATCGATTTATCGAAGATACGTTATAAACAATTCGGGAATTAATCGGATATTTCGATAAATCGACATTCGGGAAAAAAATATTTTCAAAAAAAGAGTATAATGACCCGCGAACTATTCGATATTGATTTGAAAATACATTGCCCGAAGCTATTGTATCGATTCATCCAAAATACGTGATAAACAATTCGAGAATTAATCGGATATTTCGATAAATCGACATTCGGGAAAGAAATATTTTCAAAAAAAGAGTATAAGGACCCGCGAACTATTCGATATTGATTTGAAATCACATTGCCTGAAGTTATAGTATCGATTTACCAAAATACGTGATGAACAATTCGAGAATCAATCGGATATTTCGAAAAATCGACATTCGGGAAAAAAATATTTTCAAAAAAAGGGTATAAGGACCCGCGAACTATTCGATATTGATTTGAAATTTCATTGCCCGACGTTATTGTATCGATTTATCCAAAATACGTGATAAACAATTCGAAAATTGATCGGATATTTTGAAGAATCGACATTCGGGTAAAAAATATTTTCAAGAAAAAAATATAAGGACCCGCAAACTTTTCGATATTGATCTGAAATTACATTGCCTGACGTTATTGTATCGATATATCCAAAATACGTGATGAAAAATTCGAGAATTAATCGGATATTTCGAAAAATCGACATTCGGGTAAAAAATATTTTCAAAAAAAGAGTATAAGGACCCGCCCACTATTCGATATTGATTTAAAATTACATTGCCGACGCTGTATCGATTCATCGAAAATACGTGATACACAATTCGAGAATTAATCGGATAATTCGATAAATCGACATTCGGGAAAGAAATATTTTCAAAAAAAGAGTATAAGGACCCGCGTACTATTCGATATTGATTCAAAATTATATTGCCCGACGTTGTATCGATTTATCCAAAATACATGATAAACAATTCGAGAATTAATCGGATATTTCGATAAATCGACATTCGGGAAAGAAATATTTTCAAAAAAAGAGTGAATGGACCCGCGAACTATTCGATATTGATTTGAAATCACATTGCCTGACGTTATAGTATCGATTTACCAAAATACGTGATGAACAATTCGAGGATCAATCGGATATTTCGAAAAATCGACATTCGAGTTCAAAATATTTTCAAAAAAAAAAAGAGTATAAGGACCCGCGAACTATTCGATATTGATTTAAAATTACATTGCCTGACGTTATTGTATCGATTTATTCAAAATTAGTGATAAACAATTCGAGAATTAATCGAATATTTCGAGAAATCGACATTCGGGTAAAAAATATTTTCAAAAAAAGAAAAGACCCGCGAACTATTCGATATTGATTTAAAATTACATTGAACGACGTTATTGTATCGATTTATCCAAAATACGTGATAAACAATACGAGAATTGATCGGATATTTTGAAGAATCCACCTTCGGGAGAAAAATATTAAAAAAAAAAAAAATATAAGGACCCGCGAACTTTTCGATATTGATTTAAAATCACATTGCCTGACGTTATTGTATCGATTTATCCAGAATACGTGATAAACAATTCGATAATTAATCGGATATTTCGAAAAATCGACATTCGGGTACAAAATATTTTCAAAAAAAGAGAGGACCCGCGAACCATTCGATATTGATTTAAAATTGCATTGCCCGACGTTATTGTATCGATTCATCCAAAAAACGTGATAAACAATTCGAGAATTGATCGAATATTTTGAAGAATCGACATTCGGGTAAAAAATATTTTCAAAAAAAGGGTATAAGGACCCGCGCACTATTCGATATTGATTTAAAATTATATTGCCCGAAGTTGTATCGATTTACCGAAGATACGTGATTGACGTTATTGTATCGATATATCCAAAATACGTGATGAAAAATTCGAGAATTAATCGGATATTTCGAAAAATCGACATTCGGGTAAAAAATATTTTCAAAAAAAGGGTATAAGGACCCGCGAACTATTCGATATTGATTTAAAATTATATTGCCCGACGTTGTATCGATTTACCGAAAATACGTGATTGACGTTATTGTATCGATATATCCAAAATACGTGATGAAAAATTCGAGAATTAATCGGATATTTCGAAAAATCGACATTCGGGTAAAAAATATTTTCAAAAAAAGGGTATAAGGACCCGCGAACTATTCGATATTGATTTAAAATTATATTGCCCGACGTTGTATCGATTTACCGAAAATACGTGATTGACGTTATTGTATCGATATATCCAAAATACGTGATGAAAAATTCGAGAATTAATCGGATATTTCGAAAAATCGACATTCGGGTAAAAAATATTTTCAAAAAAAGAATATAAGGACCTGCGTACTATTCGATATTGATTCAAAATTATATTGCCCGACGTTGTATCGATTTATCCAAAATACATGATTAACAATTCGAGAATCAATCAGATATTTCGAAAAATCGACATTCGGGAAAAAAATATTTTCAAAAAAAGAGTATAAGGACCCGCGAACTATTCGATATTGATTTGAAATTTCATTGCCCGACGTTATTGTATCGATTTATCCAAAATACGTGATAAACAATTCGAAAATTGATCGGATATTTTGAAGAATCGACATTCGGGTAAAAAATATTTTCAAGAAAAAAATATAAGGACCCGCGAACTATTCGATATTGATTCAAAATTACGTTGTCTGACGTTATTGTATCGATATATCCGAAATACGTGATGAAAAATTCGAGAATTAATCGGATATTTCGAAAAATCGACATTCGGGTAAAAAATATTTTCAAAAAAAGAGTATAAGGACCCGCGAACTTTTCGATATTGATTTGAAATTACATTGCCTGATGTTATTGTATCGATATATCCAAAATACGTGATGAAAAATCCGAGAATTAATCGGATATTTCGAAAAATCGACATTCGGATAAAAAATATTTTCAAAAAAAGAGTATAAGGACCCGCCTACTATTCGATATTGATTTAAAATTACATTGCCCGACGCTGTATCGATTCATCGAAAATACGTTATACACAATTCGAGAATTAATCGGATAATTCGATAAATCGACATTCGGGAAAGAAATATTCTCAAAAAAAGAGTATAAGGACCCGCGTACTATTCGATATTGATTCAAAATTATATTGCCCGCATTATTGTATCGATTTATCCAAAATACATGATAAAAAATTCGAGAATTAATCGGATATTTCGATAAATCGACATTCGGGAAAGAAATATTTTCGAAAAAAGAGTAAAAGGACCCGCGAACTATTCGATATTGATTTAAAATTACATTGCCTGACGTTTTAGTATCGATTCACCAAAATACGTGATAAACAATTCGAGAATTAATCTGATATTTCGAGAAATCGACATTCGGTTAAAAAATATTTTCAAAAATAGAAGAGACCCGCGAACTATTCGATATTGATTCAAAATTACATTGAACGACGTTATTGTATCGATTTATCCAAAATACGTGATAAACAATTCGAGAATTGATCGGATATTTTGAAGAATCGACCTTCGGGTGAAAAATATTTTCAAAAAAAAAATATAAGGACCCGCGAACTTTTCGATATTGATTTAAAATCACATTGCCTGACGTTATTTATCGATTTATCCAGAATATGTGATAAACAATTCGATTATTAATCGGATATTCCGAAAAATCGACATTCGGGTACAAAATATTTTCAAAAAAAGAGAGGACCCGCGAACCATTCGATATTGATTCAAAATTACATTGCCCGACGTTATTGTATCGATTCTTCCAAAAAACGTGATAAACAATTCGAGAATTGATCGAATATTTTGAAGAATCGACATTCGGGTAAAAAATATTTTCAAAAAAAGGGTATAAGGACCCGCGAACTATTCGATATTGATTTAAAATTATATTGCCCGACGTTGTATCGATTTACCGAAAATACGTGATTGACGTTATTGTATCGATATATCCAAAATACGTGATGAAAAATTCGAGAATTAATCGGATATTTCGAAAAATCGACATTCGGGTAAAAAATATTTTCAAAAAAAGAGTATAAGGACCCGCCTACTATTCGATATTGATTTAAAATTATATTGCCCGACGTTGTATCGATTTACCGAAAATACGTGATTGACGTTATTGTATCGATATATCCAAAATACGCGATGAAAAATTCGAGAAACAATCGGATATTTCGAAAAATCGACATTCGGGTGAAAAATATTGTCAAAAAAAGAGTATAAGGACCTGCGTACTATTCGATATTGATTTAAAATTACATTGCCTGACGTTGTATCGATTCATCGAAAATACGTGATAAACAATTCGAGAATTTATCGGATATTTCGAGAAATCGACATTCGGGTAAAAAATATTTTCAAAAAAAAAGTATGAGGACCCGCAAACTATTCGATATCGATTCAAAATTACATTGGCCGACGTTATTGTATCGATTTATCTAAAAGAAGTGATAAACAATTCGAGAATTAATCGGATATTTCGATAAATCGACATTCGGGAAAGAAATATTTCCAAAAAAAGAGTAAAAGGACCCGCGAACTATTCGATATTCATTTAAAATCACATTGCCCGACGTTATAGTATCGATTTATCAAAATACGTGATGAACAATTCGAGAATCAATCGGATATATCGAAAAATCGACATTCGGGTAAAAAATAATTTCAAAAAAAGGGTATAAGGACCCGCGAACTATTCGATATTGATTTGAAATAACATTGCCCGACGTTGTATCGATTTATCGAAAATACGTGATAAACAATTCGAGAATTGATTGGATATTTCGATAAATCGACATTCGTGAAAAAAATATTTTCAAAAAAAGAGTATGAGGACCCGCGAACTATTCGATATTGATTTAAAATTACATTGCTCGACGTTATTGTATCGATTTATTCAAAAAACGTGATAAACAATTCGAGAATTAATCGAATATTTCAAAAAATCGAAATTCGGGAAAAAAATATTTTCGAAAAAAGAGTATAAAGACCCGCGAACTATTCGAAATTTTTTCAAATTCAGATTGCCCGAAGTCATTGTATCGATTTATTCAAGATAAATGATAAACAATTCGAGGATTGATCGGATATTTCGAAAAATCGACATTCGGGTAAAAATTATTTTCAAAAAAACAGTATAAGGACCCGCCTACTCTTCGATATTGATTTAAAATTACATTGCCCGACGTTGTATCGATTCTTGGAAAATACGTGATGACTAATTCGAGAATTAATCGGATATTTCGAGAAATCGACATCGGGTAAAAAATATTTTCACAAAAAGGGTATAAGGACCCGCGAACTATTCGATATTGATTTAAAATAATATTGCCTGACGTTGTATCGATTTATCGAAGATACGTTATAAACAATTCGGGAATTAATGGGATATTTCGATAAATCGACATTCGGGAAAAAAATATTTTCAAAAAAAGACTATAAGGACCCGCGAACTATTCGATATTGATTTGAAATTACATTGCCCGACGCTATTGTATCGATTCATCCAAAATACGTGATAAACAATTCGAGAATTAATCGGATATTTCGAGAAATCGACATTCGGGTAAAAAATATTTTCAAAAAAAGAGTATAAGGACCCACGAACTATTCGATATTGATTTAAAATAATATTGCCCGACGTTGTATCGATTTATCGAAGATACGTGATGAACAATACGAGAATTAATCGGAAATTTCGATAAATCGACATTCGGGAAAAAAATATTTTCAAAAAAAGAGTATAAGGACCCGCGAACTATTCGATATTGATTTGAAATTTCATTGCCCGACGTTATTGTATCGATTTATCCAAAATACATGATAAACAATTCGAAAATTGATCGGATATTTCGAAGAATCGACATTCGGGTAAAAAATATTTTCAAGAAAAAAATATAAGGACCCGCAAACTTTTCGATATTGATTTAAAATTACATTGCCTGATGTTATTGTATCGATATATCCAAAATACGTGATGAAAAATTCGAGAATTAATCGGATATTTCGAAAAATCGACATTCGGGTAAAATATATTTTCAAAAAAAGAGTATAAGGACCCGCCTACGATTCGATATTGATTTAAAATTACATTGCCCGACGCTGTTTCGATTCATCGAAAATACGTGATACACAATTCGAGAATTAATCGGATAATTCGATAAATCGTCATTCGGGAAAGGAATATTCTCAAAAAAAGAGTAAAAGGACCCGCGAACTATTCGATATTGATTTAAAATTACATTGAACGACGTTATTGTATCGATTTATCCAAAATACGTGATAAACAATTCGAGAATTGATCGGATATTTTGAAGAATCGACCTTCGGGTGAAAAATATTTTCAAAAAAAAAATATAAGGACCCGCGAACTTTTCGATATTGATTTAAAATCACATTGCCTGACGTTATTGTATCGATTTATCCAGAATACGTGATAAACAATTCGATCATTAATCGGATATTTCGAAAAATCGACATTCGGGTACAAAATAATTTCAAAAAAAGAGAGGACCCGCGAACCATTCGATATTGATTTAAAATTACATTGCCCGACGTTATTGTATCGATTCATCCAAAAAACGTGATAAACAATTCGAGAATTGATCGAATATTTTGAAGAATCGACATTCGGGTAAAAAATATTTTCAAAAAAAGGGTACAAGGACCCGCGAACTATTCGATATTGATTCAAAATTATATTGCCCGACGTTGTATCGATTTATCCAAAATACATGATAAACAATTCGGGAATTAATCGGATATTTCGATAAATCGACATTCGGGAAAGAAATATTTTCAAAAAAAGAGTAAAAGGACCCGCGAACTATTCGATATTGATTTGAAATCAAATTGCCTGACGTTATAGTATCGATTTACCAAAATACGTGATGAACAATTCGAGAATCAATCAGATATATCGAAAAATCGACATTCGGGTAAAAAATAATTTCAAAAAAAGGGTATAAGGACCCGCGAACTATTCGATATTGATTTAAAATAACATTGCCCGACGTTGTATCGATTTACCGAAAATACGTGATGAACAATTCGAGAATTAATCGAAAATTTCAAAAAATCGAAATTCGGGAAAAAAATATTTTCGAAAAAAGAGTATAAAGACCCGCGAACTATTCGAAATTTTTTCAAAATCAGATTGCCCGAAGTCATTGTATCGATTTATTCAAGATACGTGATAAACAATTCGAGGATTAATCGGATATTTCGAAAAATCGACATTCGGGTAAAAATTATTTTCAAAAAAACAGTATAAGGACCCGCCTACTCTTCGATATTGATTTAAAATTACATTGCCCGACGTTGTATCGATTCATGGAAAATACGTGATGACTAATTCGAGAATTAATCGGATATTTCGAGAAATCGACATCGGGTAATATATATTTTCAAAAAAAGGGTATAAGGACCCGCGAACTATTCGATATTGATTTAAAATAATATTGCCCGACGTTGTATCGATTTATCGAAGATACGTTATAAACAATTCGGGAATTAATCGGATATTTCGATAAATCGACATTCGGGAAAAAAATATTTTCAAAAAAAGACTATAAGGACCCGCGAACTATTCGATATTGATTTGAAATTACATTGCCCGACGCTATTGTATCGATTCATCCAAAATACGTGATAAACAATTCGAGAATTAATCGGATATTTCGAGAAATCGACATTCGGGTAAAAAATATTTTCAAAAAAAGAGTATAAGGACCCGCGAACTATTCGATATTGATTTAAAATTACATTGCCTGACGTTTTAGTATCGATTCACCAAAATACGTGATAAACAATTCGAGAATTAATCTGATATTTCGAGAAATCGACATTCGGTTAAAAAATATTTTCAAAAATAGAAGAGACCCGCGAACTATTCGATATTGATTCAAAATTACATTGAACGACGTTATTGTATCGATTTATCCAAAATACGTGATAAACAATTCGAGAATTGATCGGATATTTTGAAGAATCGACCTTCGGGTGAAAAATATTTTCAAAAAAAAAATATAAGGACCCGCGAACTTTTCGATATTGATTTAAAATCACATTGCCTGACGTTATTTATCGATTTATCCAGAATATGTGATAAACAATTCGATAATTAATCGGATATTCCGAAAAATCGACATTCGGGTACAAAATATTTTCAAAAAAAGAGAGGACCCGCGAACCATTCGATATTGATTCAAAATTACATTGCCCGACGTTATTGTATCGATTCATCCAAAAAACGTGATAAACAATTCGAGAATTGATCGAATATTTTGAAGAATCGACATTCGGGTAAAAAATATTTTCAAAAAAAGGGTATAAGGACCCGCGAACTATTCGATATTGATTTAAAATTATATTGCCCGACGTTGTATCGATTTACCGAAAATACGTGATTGACGTTATTGTATCGATATATCCAAAATACGTGATGAAAAATTCGAGAATTAATCGGATATTTCGAAAAATCGACATTCGGGTAAAAAATATTTTCAAAAAAAGAGTATAAGGACCCGCCTACTATTCGATATTGATTTAAAATTATATTGCCCGACGTTGTATCGATTTACCGAAAATACGTGATTGACGTTATTGTATCGATATATCCAAAATACGCGATGAAAAATTCGAGAAACAATCGGATATTTCGAAAAATCGACATTCGGGTGAAAAATATTGTCAAAAAAAGAGTATAAGGACCTGCGTACTATTCGATATTGATTTAAAATTACATTGCCTGACGTTGTATCGATTCATCGAAAATACGTGATAAACAATTCGAGAATTTATCGGATATTTCGAGAAATCGACATTCGGGTAAAAAATATTTTCAAAAAAAAAGTATGAGGACCCGCAAACTATTCGATATCGATTCAAAATTACATTGGCCGACGTTATTGTATCGATTTATCTAAAAGAAGTGATAAACAATTCGAGAATTAATCGGATATTTCGATAAATCGACATTCGGGAAAGAAATATTTCCAAAAAAAGAGTAAAAGGACCCGCGAACTATTCGATATTCATTTAAAATCACATTGCCCGACGTTATAGTATCGATTTATCAAAATACGTGATGAACAATTCGAGAATCAATCGGATATATCGAAAAATCGACATTCGGGTAAAAAATAATTTCAAAAAAAGGGTATAAGGACCCGCGAACTATTCGATATTGATTTGAAATAACATTGCCCGACGTTGTATCGATTTATCGAAAATACGTGATAAACAATTCGAGAATTGATTGGATATTTCGATAAATCGACATTCGTGAAAAAAATATTTTCAAAAAAAGAGTATGAGGACCCGCGAACTATTCGATATTGATTTAAAATTACATTGCTCGACGTTATTGTATCGATTTATTCAAAAAACGTGATAAACAATTCGAGAATTAATCGAATATTTCAAAAAATCGAAATTCGGGAAAAAAATATTTTCGAAAAAAGAGTATAAAGACCCGCGAACTATTCGAAATTTTTTCAAATTCAGATTGCCCGAAGTCATTGTATCGATTTATTCAAGATAAATGATAAACAATTCGAGGATTGATCGGATATTTCGAAAAATCGACATTCGGGTAAAAATTATTTTCAAAAAAACAGTATAAGGACCCGCCTACTCTTCGATATTGATTTAAAATTACATTGCCCGACGTTGTATCGATTCTTGGAAAATACGTGATGACTAATTCGAGAATTAATCGGATATTTCGAGAAATCGACATCGGGTAAAAAATATTTTCACAAAAAGGGTATAAGGACCCGCGAACTATTCGATATTGATTTAAAATAATATTGCCTGACGTTGTATCGATTTATCGAAGATACGTTATGAACAATTCGGGAATTAATCGGATATTTCGATAAATCGACATTCGGGAAAAAAATATTTTCAAAAAAAGACTATAAGGACCCGCGAACTATTCGATATTGATTTGAAATTACATTGCCCGACGCTATTGTATCGATTCATCCAAAATACGTGATAAACAATTCGAGAATTAATCGGATATTTCGAGAAATCGACATTCGGGTAAAAAATATTTTCAAAAAAAGAGTATAAGGACCCACGAACTATTCGATATTGATTTAAAATAATATTGCCCGACGTTGTATCGATTTATCGAAGATACGTGATGAACAATACGAGAATTAATCGGAAATTTCGATAAATCGACATTCGGGAAAAAAATATTTTCAAAAAAAGAGTATAAGGACCCGCGAACTATTCGATATTGATTTGAAATTTCATTGCCCGACGTTATTGTATCGATTTATCCAAAATACATGATAAACAATTCGAAAATTGATCGGATATTTCGAAGAATCGACATTCGGGTAAAAAATATTTTCAAGAAAAAAATATAAGGACCCGCAAACTTTTCGATATTGATTTAAAATTACATTGCCTGATGTTATTGTATCGATATATCCAAAATACGTGATGAAAAATTCGAGAATTAATCGGATATTTCGAAAAATCGACATTCGGGTAAAATATATTTTCAAAAAAAGAGTATAAGGACCCGCCTACGATTCGATATTGATTTAAAATTACATTGCCCGACGCTGTTTCGATTCATCGAAAATACGTGATACACAATTCGAGAATTAATCGGATAATTCGATAAATCGTCATTCGGGAAAGGAATATTCTCAAAAAAAGAGTAAAAGGACCCGCGAACTATTCGATATTGATTTAAAATTACATTGAACGACGTTATTGTATCGATTTATCCAAAATACGTGATAAACAATTCGAGAATTGATCGGATATTTTGAAGAATCGACCTTCGGGTGAAAAATATTTTCAAAAAAAAAATATAAGGACCCGCGAACTTTTCGATATTGATTTAAAATCACATTGCCTGACGTTATTGTATCGATTTATCCAGAATACGTGATAAACAATTCGATCATTAATCGGATATTTCGAAAAATCGACATTCGGGTACAAAATAATTTCAAAAAAAGAGAGGACCCGCGAACCATTCGATATTGATTTAAAATTACATTGCCCGACGTTATTGTATCGATTCATCCAAAAAACGTGATAAACAATTCGAGAATTGATCGAATATTTTGAAGAATCGACATTCGGGTAAAAAATATTTTCAAAAAAAGGGTACAAGGACCCGCGAACTATTCGATATTGATTCAAAATTATATTGCCCGACGTTGTATCGATTTATCCAAAATACATGATAAACAATTCGGGAATTAATCGGATATTTCGATAAATCGACATTCGGGAAAGAAATATTTTCAAAAAAAGAGTAAAAGGACCCGCGAACTATTCGATATTGATTTGAAATCAAATTGCCTGACGTTATAGTATCGATTTACCAAAATACGTGATGAACAATTCGAGAATCAATCAGATATATCGAAAAATCGACATTCGGGTAAAAAATAATTTCAAAAAAAGGGTATAAGGACCCGCGAACTATTCGATATTGATTTAAAATAACATTGCCCGACGTTGTATCGATTTACCGAAAATACGTGATGAACATTTCGAGAATTAATCGAAAATTTCAAAAAATCGAAATTCGGGAAAAAAATATTTTCGAAAAAAGAGTATAAAGACCCGCGAACTATTCGAAATTTTTTCAAAATCAGATTGCCCGAAGTCATTGTATCGATTTATTCAAGATACGTGATAAACAATTCGAGGATTAATCGGATATTTCGAAAAATCGACATTCGGGTAAAAATTATTTTCAAAAAAACAGTATAAGGACCCGCCTACTCTTCGATATTGATTTAAAATTACATTGCCCGACGTTGTATCGATTCATGGAAAATACGTGATGACTAATTCGAGAATTAATCGGATATTTCGAGAAATCGACATCGGGTAAAATATATTTTCAAAAAAAGGGTATAAGGACCCGCGAACTATTCGATATTGATTTAAAATAATATTGCCCGACGTTGTATCGATTTATCGAAGATACGTTATAAACAATTCGGGAATTAATCGGATATTTCGATAAATCGACATTCGGGAAAAAAATATTTTCAAAAAAAGAGTATAAGGACCCGCGAACTATTCGATATTGATTTGAAAATACATTGCCCGACGCTATTGTATCGATTCATCCAAAATACGTGATAAACAATTCGAGAATTAATCGGATATTTCGATAAATCGACATTCGGGAAAGAAATATTTTCAAAAAAAGAGTAAAAGGACCCGCGAACTATTCGATATTGATTTGAAATCACATTGCCTGAAGTTATAGTATCGATTTACCAAAATACGTGATGAACAATTCGAGAATCAATCGGATATTTCGAAAAATCGACATTCGGGAAAAAAATATTTTCAAAAAAAGGGTATAAGGACCCGCGAACTATTCGATATTGATTTGAAATTTCATTGCCCGACGTTATTGTATCGATTTATCCAAAATACGTGATAAACAATTCGAAAATTGATCGGATATTTTGAAGAATCGACATTCGGGTAAAAAATATTTTCAAGAAAAAAATATAAGGACCCGCAAACTTTTCGATATTGATCTGAAATTACATTGCCTGACGTTATTGTATCGATATATCCAAAATACGTGATGAAAAATTCGAGAATTAATCGGATATTTCGAAAAATCGACATTCGGGTAAAAAATATTTTCAAAAAAAGAGTATAAGGACCCGCCCACTATTCGATATTGATTTAAAATTACATTGCCGACGCTGTATCGATTCATCGAAAATACGTGATACACAATTCGAGAATTAATCGGATAATTCGATAAATCGACATTCGGGAAAGAAATATTTTCAAAAAAAGAGTATAAGGACCCGCGTACTATTCGATATTGATTCAAAATTATATTGCCCGACGTTGTATCGATTTATCCAAAATACATGATAAACAATTCGAGAATTAATCGGATATTTCGATAAATCGACATTCGGGAAAGAAATATTTTCAAAAAAAGAGTGAAAGGACCCGCGAACTATTCGATATTGATTTGAAATCACATTGCCTGACGTTATAGTATCGATTTACCAAAATACGTGATGAACAATTCGAGGATCAATCGGATATTTCGAAAAATCGACATTCGAGTATAAAATATTTTCAAAAAAAAAAGAGTATAAGGACCCGCGAACTATTCGATATTGATTTAAAATTACATTGCCTGACGTTATTGTATCGATTTATTCAAAATTAGTGATAAACAATTCGAGAATTAATCGAATATTTCGAGAAATCGACATTCGGGTAAAAAATATTTTCAAAAATAGAAAAGACCCGCGAACTATTCGATATTGATTTAAAATTACATTGAACGACGTTATTGTATCGATTTATCCAAAATACGTGATAAACAATTCGAGAATCGATCGGATATTTTGAAGAATCCACCTTCGGGAGAAAAATATTAAAAAAAAAAAAAATATAAGGACCCGCGAACTTTTCGATATTGATTTAAAATCACATTGCCTGACGTTATTGTATCGATTTATCCAGAATACGTGATAAACAATTCGATAATTAATCGGATATTTCGAAAAATCGACATTCGGGTACAAAATATTTTCAAAAAAAGAGAGGACCCGCGAACCATTCGATATTGATTTAAAATTGCATTGCCCGACGTTATTGTATCGATTCATCCAAAAAACGTGATAAACAATTCGAGAATTGATCGAATATTTTGAAGAATCGACATTCGGGTAAAAAATATTTTCAAAAAAAGGGTATAAGGACCCGCGCACTATTCGATATTGATTTAAAATTATATTGCCCGAAGTTGTATCGATTTACCGAAGATACGTGATTGACGTTATTGTATCGATATATCCAAAATACGTGATGAAAAATTCGATAATTAATCGGATATTTCGAAAAATCGACATTCGGGTACAAAATATTTTCAAAAAGAGAGAGGACCCGCGAACCATTCGATATTGATTTAAAATTACATTGCCCGACGTTATTGTATCGATTCATCCAAAAAACGTGATAAACAATTCGAGAATTAATCGGATATTTCGAAAAATCGACATTCGGGTAAAAAATATTTTCAAAAAAAGGGTATAAGGACCCGCGAACTATTCGATATTGATTTAGAATTATATTGCCCGACGTTGTATCGATTTACCGAAAATACGTGATTGACGTTATTGTATCGATATATCCAAAATACGTGATGAAAAATTCGAGAATTAATCGGATATTTCGAAAAATCGACATTCGGGTAAAAGATATTTTCAAAAAAAGGGTATAAGGACCCGCGAACTATTCGATATTGATTTAAAATTATATTGCCCGACGTTGTATCGATTTACCGAAAATACGTGATTGACGTTATTGTATCGATATATCCAAAATACGTGATGAAAAATTCGAGAATTAATCGGATATTTCGAAAAATCGACATTCGGGTAAAAAATATTTTCAAAAAAAGAGTATAAGGACCCGCCTACTATTCGATATTGATTTAAAATTATATTGCCCGACGTTCTATCGATTTACCGAAAATACGTGATGAACAATTCGAGAATTAATCGGATATTTCGATAAATCGACATTCGGGTAAAAAATATTTTCGAAAAAAGAGTATAAAGACCCGCGAACTATTCGATATTGATATAAAATCAGATTACCCGAAGTCATTGTATCGATTTATTCAAAATACGTGATAAACAATTTGAGAATCAATCGGATATTTCGAAAAATCGACATTCGGGTGAAAAATATTTTCAAAAAGAGGGAATAAGGACCCGCCTACTATTCGATATTGATTTAAGATTACATTGCCCGACGTTGTTTCGATTCATCGAAAATACATGATAAACAATTCGAGGATTAATCGGATATTTAAAAAAATCGACATTCGGGTAAAAATTATTTTCAAAAAAAGAGTATAAGGACCCGCCCACTCTTCGATATTGATTAAAAATTACATTGCCCGACGTTGTAGCGCTTCATCGAAAATACGCGATGAACAATTCGAGAATTAATCGGATATTTCGAGAAATCGACATTCGGGTAAAAAATATTTTCAAAAAAAGGGTATAAGGACCCGCGAACTATTCGATATTGATTTAAAATAATATTGCCTGACGTTGTATCGATTTATCGAAGATACGTGATGAACAATTCGAGAATTAATCGGATATTTCGAAAAATCGACATTCGGGTAAAAAATTTTTTCAAAAAAAGAGTATAAGGACCCGCCTACTATTCGATATTGATTTAAAATTACATTGCTCGACGTTATTGTATCGATTTATTCAAAATACGTGATAAACAATTCGAGAATTAATCGAATATTTCAAAAAATCGACATTCGGGAAAAAAATATTTTCAAAAAAAGAGTATAAAGACCCGCGAACTATTCGATATCGATTTAAAATCAGATTACCCGAAGTCATTGTATCGATTTATTCAAGATACTTGATAAACAATTCGAGGATTAATCGGATATTTAAAAAAATCGACATTCGGGTAAAAATTATTTTCAAAAAAAGAGTATAAGGACACGCCCACTCTTCGATATTGATTTAAAATTACATTGCCCGACGTTGTATCGCTTCATCGAAAATACGCGATGAACAATTCGAGAATTAATCGGATATTTCGATAAATCGACATTCGGGAAAAAAATATTTTCAAAAAAAGAGTATAAGGACCCGCGAACTATTCGATATTGATTTGAAATTACATTGCCCGACGCTGTTGTATCGATTTATCCAAAATACGTGATAAAAAATTCGAGAATTAATCGGATATTTCGAGAAATCGACATTCGGGTAAAAAATATTTTCAAAATAGAAAAGGACCCGCGAACTATTCGATATTGATTTAAAATTACATTGCCCGACGTTATTGTATCGATTTATTCAAAATACGTGATAAACAATTCGAGAATCGAACGGATATTTTGAAGAATCGACATTCGGGTGAAAAATATTTTCAAAAAAAAAAAATAAGGACCCCCGAACTTTTCGATATTGATTTAAAATCACATTGCCTGACGTTATTGTATCGATTTATCAAGAATACGTGATAAACAATTCGATAATTAATCGGATATTTCGAAAAATCGACATTCGGGTACAAAATATTTTCAAAAAAAGAGAGGACCCGCGAACCATTCGATATTGATTTAAAATTACATTGCATGACGTTATTGTATCGATTCATCCAAAAAACGTGATGAACAATTCGAGAATTGATCGGATATTTTGAAGAATCGACATTCGGGTAAAAAATATTTTCAAAAAAAGAGTATAAGGACCCGCGAACTATTCGATATTGATTTAAAATAACATTGCCCGACGTTATTGTATCGACTCATCCAAAAAACGTGAAAAAAAATTCGAGAATTAATCGGATATATCGAAAAATCGACATTCGGGCAAAAAATATTTTCGAAAAAAGGGTATAAGGACCCGCGAACTATTCATTATCGATTCAAAATAACATTGCCAGACGTTGTATCTATTTATCGAAGATACGTGATGAAACATTCGAGAATTAATCGGATTATTCGATAAATCGACATTCGGGAAAGAAATATTTTCAAAAAAACAGTATGAGGACCCCCGAACTATTCGATATTGATTTAAAATTACATTGCCTGACGTTATTTTATCGATATATCCAAAATACGTGATGAAAAATTCGAGAATTAACCGAATATTTGGAAAAATCGACATTCGGGTAAAAAATATTTTCAAAAAAAAGGTATAAGGACCCGCGAACTAAATACTCGATATTGATTAAAAATTACATTGCCTGACGTTATTGTATCGATATATCCAAAATACGTGATGAAAAGTTCGAGAATTAATCGGATATTTCGGAAAATCGACATTCGGGTAAAAAGTATTTTCAAAAAAAGAGTATAAGGACCCGCCTACTATTCGATATTGATTTAAAATCACATTGCCCGACGTTATTGTATCGATTCATCCAAAAAACGTGATAAACAATTCGAGAATTAATCGGATATTTCGAAAAATCGACATTCGGGTAAAAAATATTTTGAAAAAAAGGGTATAAGGAACCGCGAACTATTCGATATTGATTTAAAATTATATTGCCCGACGTTGTATCGATTTACCGAAAATACGTGATTGACGTTATTGTATCGATATATCCAAAATACGTGATGAAAAATTCGGGAATTAATCGGATATTTCGAAAAATCGACATTCGGGTAAAAAAAATATTTTCAAAAAAAGAGTATAAGGACCCGCGTACTATTCGATATTGATTTAAAATTATATTGCCCGACGTTGTATCGATTTATCCGAAATACATTATAAACAATTCGAGAATTAATCGGATATTTCGATAAATCGACATTCGGGAAAGAAATATTTTCAGAAAAAGAGTGAAAGGACCCGCGAACTATTCGATATTGATTTAAAATCACATTGCCTGACGTTATAGTATCGATTTACCAAAATACGTGATGAACAGTTTGAGAATCAATCGGATATTTCGAAAAATCGACATTCGGGTGAAAAATATTTTCAAAAAGAGGGAATAAGGACCCGCCTACTATTCGATATTGATTTAAGATTACATTGCCCGACGTTGTTTCGATTAATCGAAAATACATGATAAACAATTCGAGAATTAATCGGATATTTCGAGAAATCGACATTCGGGTAAAAAATATTTTCAAAAAAAGAATATAAGGACCCGCGAACTATTCGATATAGATTCAAAATGGCATTGCCCGACGTTATTGTGATGATTTATCCAAAATACGTGATAAAAAATTCGAGAATTAATCGGATACTTCGATAAATCGACATTCGGGAAAAAAATATTTTCAAAAAAAGAGTATAAGGACCCGCGAACTTTTCGATATTATTGTATCTATTCATCTGAAATACGTGATAAACAGTTCGAAAATTAATCGGATATTTCGAAAAATCGACATTCGGGAAAATTTTTTTTTCAAAAAAAGAGTTTGAGGACCCGCGAACTATTCGATATTGATTTAAAATTACATTGCCTGACGTTATTGTATCGATTTATTCAAAATTAGTGTTAAACAATTCGAGAATTAATCGGATATTTGGTAAAATCGACATTCGGTAAAAAAGATTTTCAAAAAAAGAGTATAAGGACCCGCGAACTTTTCGATATTATTGTATCTATTCATCTGAAATACGTGATAAACAGTTCGAAAATTAATCGGATATTTCGAAAAATCGACATTCGGGAAAATTTTTTTTTCGAAAAAAGAGTTTGAGGACCCGCGAACTATTCGATATTGATTTAAAATTACATTGCCCGACGTTATTGTATCGATTTATCCAAGATACGTGATAAACAATTCGAGAATTGATCGGATATATCGAAAAATCGACATTCGGGTAAAAAATATTTTCAAAAGAAGAGTATAAGAACCCGCGAACTATTCGATATTGATTCAAATAACATTGCCTGACGTTGTATCGATTTATCGAAAATACGTGATAAACAATTCGAGAATCAATCGGATATTTCGATAAATCGACATTCGGGAAAAAAATATTTTCAAAAAAAGAGTATAAGGACCCGCGAACTATTCGATATTGCTTCAAAATTATATTGCCCGACTTTATTGTATCGATTTATTCAAAATACGTTATAAAATATTCGAGTAATAATCGGATATTTCAAAAAATCGACATTCGGGTAAAAAATATTTTCAAAAAAAGAGTATAAGGACCCGCGAACTATTCGATATTGCTTCAAAATTATATTGCCCGACGTTATTGTATCGATTTATTCAAAATACGTGATAAACAAATCGACTATCAATCGGATATTTCAAAAAATCGACATTCGGGAAAAAAATATTTTCGAAAAATGAAAAATGATAAAGACCCGCGCATTGTATCGATTCATTCAAGATATCCAAGATATCCAAAATACGTGATGAAAAATTCGAGAATTAATCGGATATTTCAAAAAATCGACATTCGGGTAAATAATATTTTCAAAAAAAGAGTTTAAGGACCCGCCTACTATACGATATTGATTAAAAATCACATTGCCCGACGATGTATCGATTTATCGAAAATACGCGATGAACAATTCGAAAATTAATCGGATATTTCCAGAAATCGACATTCGGGTAAAAAATATTTTCAAAAAGAGAGTACAAGGACCCGCGAACTATTCGATATAGATTCAAAATGACATTGCCAGACGTTATTGTATCGATTCATCCAAAAAACATGATAAACAATTCGAGAATTAATCGGATATTTCGATAAATCGACATTCGGGAAAGAAATATTTTCAAAAAATGGGTATACGGACCCGCGAACTATTCGATATTGTTTTAAAATTACTTTGCCTGACGTAAAAGTATCGATTTACCAAAAAACGTGATGAACAATTCGAGAATTAATCGGATATTTCGAAAAATCGACATTCGGGTAAAAAATATTTTCAAAAAAAGAGTAAAAAGGATATAAGGACCCGCCTACTATTCGATATTGATTAAAAACTACATTGCCCGACGATGTATCGATTTATCGAAAATACGCGATAAACAATTCGAAAATTAATCGGATATTTCCAGAAATCGACATTCGGGTAAAAAATATTTTCAAAAAGAGAGTACAAGGACCCGCGAACTATTCGATATAGATTCAAAATGACATTGCCCGACGTTATTGTATCGATATATCCAAAAAAAAATGACGAACAATTCGGGAATTAATCGGATATTTCGAGAAATCGACATTCGTGTAAGAAATATTTTCAAGAAATGAGTATAAACACCCGCGAACTATTCGATATTGATTCAAAATTACATTTCCCGACGTTATGTTATCTTCGAAAAGATAGCTAGTAATGATCTGCAACTTAAAGGTTCAATGTTAGATTCAAAATGAAATGAATTTTTTGTTTTGATATTTTTATTCTAGTTACTCTGATGCTTTAATTTTTCTTATGGAGTTTATCTTCTTTGAAAAGATAGCTAGTAATGATCTGCAACATAAAGGTTCAATATTAGATTCAAAATGAAATTAATTTTTTGTTTTAATTTTTTTTATTCTAGTTACTCTGATGCTCCAATTTTTCTTATGGAGTTTATCTTCTTTGAAAAGATAGCTGGTAATGATCTGCAACATAAAGGGTCAATGTTAGATTCAAAATGAAATAAATTTTTTGTTTTAATTTTATTCATTCTAGTCACCTACTCTGATGCTATAATTTTTCTTATGGAGTTTATCTTCTTTGAAAAGATAGCTAGTATTGATCTGCAATATGAAGGTTCAATATAGGATTAAAATTGAAATAAATTTTTTGTTTAAATTTTTTTATTCTAGTTTGTCTGATGCTCTAATTTTTCTTATGGAGTTTAGCTTCTTTGAAATGATAGCTTGTAATGATCTGCAATATGAAGGTTTAATATTAGATTCAAAATGAAATAAATTTTTTGTTTTAATTTTTTTATTCTAGTTACCCTGATGCTCTAATTTTTTTTTTCTGGTAGTTCATCTTCTTTGGAAAGATAGCTAGCAATCATCTGCAACATTTTAAGATAATTGAAATATTCAAAATAAAATAAAATTTGATTTTTTTATGTATTGTTCTTTCAATGAACACCTGACTTCAGCCTATCAGCGTAGAAGGAAAACACCCCTCTCGCAGTCAGCTTTCTCACTCCCCGCTAAGGGGAACATTCACTCATCCTGGATATTTTAAATATCTTCAGGATTGAGCTCGGTTGTGTTATCTTCTACAACGAGATAGCTAGTAATGACCTGCAACATAAAGGTTTAATATAAGATTCAAAATGAAATAAATTTTTTGTTTTAATTTTTTTATTCTAGTTACTCTGATGCTCTAATTTTTCTTATGGAGTTTAGCTTTTTTGAAATGAAAGCTTGTAATGATCTGCAACATAAAAGTTCAATATTAGATTCAAAATTAAATAAATTTTTTGTTTAAATTTTTTCAATCTATTTAATCTGATGCTCTCATTATTCTTATGGAGTTTATCTTCTTCGAAAAGATGGCTAGTTATGATCTGCAAAATGAAGGTCTAATATTAGATTCAAAATGAAATAAATTTTTTGTTCTATTTTTTTATTCTAGTTACTCTGATGCTCCAATTTTTCTTATGGAGTTCATCTTCTTTGAAAAGATAGCTGGTAAAGATCTGCAACATAAAGGGTCAATGTTAGATTCAAAATGAAATAAATTTTTTGTTTTAATTTTTTTATTCTAGTTACTCTGATGCTCAAATTCTTCTTATGGAGTTTATCTTCCTTGAAAAGATAGCTAGTAATCATCTGCAACATTTTAAGATTAATGAATTATTCAAAATGAAATAAAATTTGATTTTTTATGTGTTTTTTTTCAGTGAACACCCGACTTCAGCCTGGTGAGTGCGGGGGTATTGGTAAATGTGGAATACCAAGCTCCTCGCGCGCATTCTCAACTATGGCTGCACGGTGCGGTCTAGCGTTATCGTCTAGAAATTGAAAAGTTTCACCAATATGCAGCGTGAAAATTTCAGTCAGCTTTCTCACTCCCCGCTAAGGGGAACATTCACTCATCCTGGATATTTTAAATATCTTCAGGATTGAGCTCGGTTGTGTTATCTTCTACAACGAGATAGCTAGTAATGACCTGCAACATGAAGGTTTAATATAAGATTCAAAATGAAATACATTTTTTGTTTTAATTTTTTTATTCTAGTTACTTATGCTCTAATCTTTCTTATGGAGTTTATTTTCTTCGGAAAGATAACTAGTAATGATCTGCAATATAAAGGTTTAATATTGGATCCGAAATGAAATAAATTTTTTGTTTTAATTTTTCATTCTAGTTACCCTTATGCTCTAAATTTTCTCATGGAGTTTATCTTCCTTGAAAAGATAGCTTGTAATGATCTGAAACATAAAGGTTTAGTATGAGATTCATAATGAAATAAATTTTTCGTTTTAATTTTTTTGTTTCAATTTTTTTATTCGAGTTACTCTGATGCTTTTTTTATGTATTTTTTTTTTCAATGAACACCCGACTTCAGCCTATCAGCTCAGAAGGGAAACACCCCTCTCGCAGTCAGCTTTTTCACTCCCCGCTAAGGGGACCATTCACTCATCCTGGATATTTTAAATATCTTCAGGATTGAGCTCGGTTGTGTTATCTTCTACAACGAGATAGCTAGTAATGACCTGCCACATAAAGGTTTAATATAAAATTCAAAATGAAATAAATTCTTTGTTTTAATTTTTTTATTCTAGTTACTCTGGTGCTCTAATTTTTGTTATGGAGTTTAGCTTCTTTGAAATGATAGCTTGTAATGATCTGCAACATAAAAGTTCAATATTAGATTCAAAATGAAATAAATTTTTTGTTTCAATTTTTTGAGCGCTCGTACTACTTACACGAGGGCTATATAATTTCGTCACGATGTCTGTTAGAGATGAGCCAAACGGTGATTTCTGAATATCATCGTGATCAGTGATCGTGATTTGCCAATCACCGTTCTTTTAACCGGTGATTGCGATCACCGTTCTTCCGAAGTTTGAACGGTGAATGAGTCCGACCGTCCGACGAGTCGGTGATTGCGATCACCGTACGCCTTGAGTTGAACGAACATTGAATGAAGTAATGGAACAAGGAACAAGTAACGATGAAAGTGATTCTTAAAAGTTCACAAAATTGAAATATATATTATTAGATACGAATAGATTTCCACGTCACCCATGAGGTACTATTTGACGACGCGTTGGTAATTTTTTTTGGATTGGGACACCTCGCCTATAGTCCTATTATAACCCAATATAAAAAACCAAGTTCTCAAATGAATGAAAACTGAAAATAAAATAAAAAATAATCAAAAATAACAGAAATGTCGAACCTGCATACCCTGATGAGATATAACAAAAAAATTAACAGTTTTTATGATTTGAGTTCAAGAACATCACCATTTTAGTTTCTTTATTACCTAATCGCGACCGTCTATCAGAGATCACCTGACCAGCCTTAGAGAAAAATTTAGTTACCCAAAATTTTATTGCTTTTCAAGATTTCCAGGTTTTTTCAACTGATATTGGCAAGATATCGTTTTAACTAACTTTACTAAACAATAACAAATCTGCATGAGAGGTAAACTATTCTCCCTCTATTCATACAAAAAAACGTTGTCAAATACTGACCAATAACAAAATTTGGTTACCCAAAATTTCATTGCTTTTCAAAATTTCCAGGTTTTTCCAACTTATATTGGCATCTTCCTATTCCCAGAACCATATCAGATATAATCTGGTTATCCTAAATGATGCTAATACCTTCCTTACCTTCCTAACAATGCGTAGACTCAAATCTCAAATTCACCGCACCGCCGATATTGCCGATAATCCTCTCCTAATCGTCTCTTGATACTTACTTTTGTTAGCCGTGATTGCGATCACCGGGTACGAGTGGGCTAAGTAGTGAGTGGACGATAGGAACGATGAACCAATCACCGTGAAAGCACATCCCAGTTCCCAGTATCGATATCACCGATATCAGAATATCAGTAGAATCACCGATATCAGGATATCAGTAGAATATCAGTGATATCGAGTATCCCAGAGCGTGAGTGAGAACACCGAGAACTGAGAACGATATTCAACTTGAAAATCACAGGAGCGGTGATTTGAATGTTTCGATCACGCCAGTGATCGGTGATTTGAAACTCACGGTGATTGAATCACCGGTAGTGAAATATCGCTCATCTCTAATGTCTGTATTTTTCGAATTTTGAGCCGAAAATGGTCTCAATCGACTATGTTCGACTCACTGATGACGAATCCGTCGGAAAATTTGAGTCTGTCCGTCCGGCCGTCCGTCCGTCCGGCCGTCCGTCCGTCCGGCCGTCCGTCCGGCCGTCAGCACGATAACTCTCGAACGGATCAACCTAGAGACTTGAAATTTTCAGTGTAGGTTCAGATCCCGAATGCCTCGGTTAAGTTTGTTAATGGGCCAAATTCCACCAGGGGTTCCGTAAATATGGCCGTTCAAAGTTTTGTTTCCCTGATTACTTGAAAACTACAGATTCGATCGAGATGAAATTTTGCACTCAGATGGAAACTGAGGTGTTTTAGCTAAATGCGAAATTTTGTCCAGATCGCATGACCAGAACCATAGAAACCATAGAAAATTGTAACTTTTGAACGGAAATGCCTAGGGACTTGAAATTTTCAGGATAGGTGTGGATCTCGAATGTCGTGATCACGTTCATCTATGAGCAACATTATACAAGGGGTTCCGTAAATACGGTCGTTTGAAATTTTGTTTTCTCGATAAATTCGAAACTTTGGATTCGATCGAGATGAAATTTTGTATTTTAATCGAGAATAATATATAGAAGCAATATTTTGTCCAGATCGCATGACCATAACCATAGAAACCATAGAAAATTGTAACTTTTGAACGGAAAGGCCTAGGAACTTGAAATTTTCAGGGTGGGTTTGGATCGCGAATATCGCGGTCACGTTCATCAATAAGCAAAATGAGACTAGGGGTTCCGTAAATATGGCCGTTCGAAATATTTTTTTCCAGATAGTTTCGGAACTACTGATCGGATTGGAATGAAATTATGCATCTAGCTGAGGAATAATGTATTCAAAGTACGTGCAAAATTTTGTCCAGACCGCATCACCAAGACCATAGATACCGTAGAAAATTCTAGCGAATTATCGAAACAAAATTGATCAGCTGAAGCACCGACATGAAGTCTGGAGTTTCGCCTAACTTTCAGAATTTTTTTGACAGCTGTCAAAAATTCCTTCAATTGGTTTCTAAAACTGGAAAATGCGAATCTACCTACCAGGTGCATGTACTAGCGCTCAAAAGCTCCTACCTTCACGGCAGTGCTTTTCTAAATTTTTTAATCTAGTTAATCTGACGCTCTCATTTTTCTTATGGAGTTTATCTTCTTTAAAAAGATGGCTAGTTATGATCTGCGAAATGAAGGTTCAATATTAGATTAAAAATGAAATAAATTTTTTGTTTTATTTTTTTTATTCTAGTTACTCTGATGCTCCAATTTTTCTTATGGAGTTTATCTTCTTTGAAAAGATAGCTGGTAATGATCTGCAACATAAAGGGTCAATGTTAGATTCAAAATGAAATACATTTTTTGTTTTAATTTTATTCATTCTAGTCACCTACTCTGATGCTATAATTTTCCTTATGGAGTTTATCTTCTTTGAAAAGATAGCTAGTATTGATCTGCAATATGAAGGTTCAATATAGGATTAAAATTGAAATAAATTTTTTGTTTTAATTTTTTTATTATAGTTTGTCTGATGCTCTAATTTTTCTTATGGAGTTTAGCTTCTTTGAAATGATAGCTTGTAATGATCTGCAATATGAAGGTTTAATATTAGATTCAAAATGAAATAAATTTTTTGTTTTAATTTTTTTATTCTAGTTACCCTGATGCTCTAATTTTTTTTCTGGAGTTCATCTTCTTTGGAAAGATAGCTAGCAATCATCTGCAACATTTTAAGATAATTGAAATATTCAAAATGAAATAAAATTTGATTTTTTTATGTATTGTTCTTTCAATGAACACCTGACTTCAGCCTATCAGCGTAGAAGGAAAACACCCCTCTCGCAGTCAGCTTTCTCACTCCCCGCTAAGGGGAACATTCACTCATCCTGGATATTTTAAATATCTTCAGGATTGAGCTCGGTTGTGTTATCTTCTACAACGAGATAGCTAGTAATGACCTGCAACATAAAGGTTTAATATAAGATTCAAAATGAAATAAATTTTTTGTTTTAATTTTTTTATTCTAGTTACTCTGATGCTCTAATTTTTCTTATGGAGTTAAGCTTTTTTGAAATGATAGCTTGTAATGATCTGCAACATAAAAGTTCAATATTAGATTCAAAATTAAATAAATTTTTTGTTTAAATTTTTTTAATCTATTTAATCTGATGCTCTCATTATTCTTATGGAGTTTATCTTCTTTGAAAAGATGGCTAGTTATGATCTGCAAAATGAAGGTCTAATATTAGATTCAAAATGAAATAAATTTTTTGTTTTATTTTTTTATTCTGGTTACTCTGATGCTCCAATTTTTCTTATGGAGTTCATCTTCTTTGAAAAGATAGCTGGTAATGATCTGCAACATAAAGGGTCAATGTTAGATTCAAAATGAAATAAATTTTTTGTTTTAATTTTTTTATTCTAGTTACTCTGATGCTCAAATTCTTCTTATGGAGTTTATCTTCCTTGAAAAGATAGCTAGTAATCATCTGCAACATTTTAAGATTAATGAATTATTCAAAATGAAATAAAATTTGATTTTTTATGTGTTTTTTTTTCAGTGAACACCCGACTTCAGCCTGTCAGCGTAGGAGGGAAACACCCCTCTCGCAGTCATCTTTTTCACTCCCCGCTAAGGGGAACATTCACTCATCCTGGATATTTTAAATATCTTCAGGATTGGGCTCGGTTGTGTTATCTCCTACAACGAGATAGCTAGTAATGACCTGCAACATGAAGGTTTAATATAAGATTCAAAATGAAATACATTTTTTGCTTTAATTTTTTTATTCTAGTTACTTATGCTCTAATCTTTCTTATGGAGTTTATTTTCTTCGGAAAGATAACTAGTAATGATCTGCAATATAAAGGTTTAATATTGGATCCGAAATGAAATAAATTTTTTGTTTTAATTTTTCATTCTAGTTACCCTTATGCTCTAAATTTTCTTATGGAGTTTATCTTCCTTGAAAAGATAGCTTGTAATGATCTGAAACATAAAGGTTTAATATGAGATTCATAATGAAATAAATTTTTTGTTTTGATTTTCTTGTTTCAATTTTTTCATTCGAGTTACTCTGATGCTCTAATTTTTCTTATGGAGTTCATCTTCTTTCAAAAGATAGCTAGTAATGATCAGGCAACATGAAGGTTCAATGTTAGATTCAAAATGAGGTAAATTTTTTGTTTTAATTTTTTTATTCTAGTTACTTTTATGCTCTAATTTTTCTTAAGTAGTTTATCTTCTTTGAAAAATAGCAAGTAATGATCTGCAACATAAAGGTTCAATATCAGATTCAAAATGAAATAAATTTTTTGTTTCAATTTTTTTATTCTAGTCACTATGATGCTCAAATTCTTCTTATGGAGTTTGTCTTCTTTGAAAAGATGGCTAGTAATGATCTGCAACATGAAGATTCAATATCAGATTCAAAATGAAATACATTTTTTGTTTTATTTCTTTAATTCTAGTTACTCTGATGCTCTCATTTTTTTTATGGAGTTTATCTTCTTTGAGAAGATGGCTAGTTATGATCTGCAACATGAAGGTTTAATATTAGATTCAAAATGAAATAAATTTTTTGTTTTAATTATTTTATTCTAGTTACTCTGATGCTTTAATTTTGCTTATGGAGTTTATCTTCTTTGAAAAGATAGCTAGTAATGATCTGCAACATAAAGGTTCAAATATAAGATTCAAAATGAAATGAATTTTTTGTTAAATTTTTTTTATTCTAGTTACTCTGATGCTCTCATTTTCCTTATGGAGTTTATCTTCTTTGAAAAGATGGCTTGTAATGATCTGCAACATGAAGGTTTAATATTAGTTTCAAAATGAAATAATTTTTTTGTTTTAATTTTTTTATTCTAGTTACTCTGATGCTCTAATTTTTCTTATGGAGTTTAGCTTCTTTGAAATGATAGCTAGTAATGATCTGCAACATAAAGGTTTAAATATAAGATCCAAAATGAAATGAATTTTTGTTTTAATATTTTTATTCTAGTTACTCTGATGCTCAAATTCTTCTTATGGAGTTTATCTTCCTTGAAAAGATAGCTAGTAATCATCTGCAACATTTTAAGATCAATGAAATATTCAAAATGAAATGAAATTTGATTTTTTTATGTATTTTTTTTTTTCAATGAACACCCGACTTCAGCCTATCAGTGTAGATGGGAAACAACCCTCTCGCAGTCAGCTTTTTCACTCCCCGCTTAGGGGAACATTCACTCATCCTGGATATTTTAAATATCTTCAGGATTGAGCTCGGTTGTGTTATCTTCTACAACGAGATAGCTAGTAATGACCTGCAACATAAAGGTTTAATATAAGATTCAAAATGAAATAAATTTTTTGTTTTAATTTTTTTATTCTAGTTACTCTGATGCTCTCGTTCTTCATCTGGAGTTTATCTTCTTTGAAAAGATAGCTAGTAATGACCTGCAACATAAAGGTTTAATATAAGATTCAAAATGAAATAAATTTTTTGTTTTAAGTTTTTTATTCTAGTTACTCTGATGCTCTAATTTTTCTTATGGAGTTTAGCTTCTTTGAAATGATAGCTTGTAATGATCTGCAACATAAAAGTTCAATATTAGATTCAAAATTGAATAAATTTTTTGTTTCAATTTTTTTAATCTATTTAATCTGATGCTCTCATTATTCTTATGGAGTTTATCTTCTTTGAAAAGATGGCTAGTTATGATCTGCAAAATAAAGGTCTAATATTAGATTCAAAATGAAATAAATTCTTTGTTTTAATTTTTTTATTCTTTACTCTGATGCTCTAATTTTTCTTATGGAGTTTATCTTCTTTGAAAAGAAAGCTAGTAATGATCTGCAACATAAAGGTTTAATAAAAGATTCAAAATGAAATAAATTTTTTGTTTTACTTTTTTTATTCGAGTTACTCTGATGCTCTAATTTTTCTCATGGAGTTTATCTTCTTTGAAAAAATAGCTAGTAATGATCTGCAACATAAAGGTTCAATAATCTGCTCCACATGAGTTAGGGATATTGACTTAAAGTGCAAAAAAATATAGTTAAAATAAGATTTTTGTGATGAAAATTCACATTAATATAATTTCAAGTTGCAAATTAATTTTAGCCTGTAGGTCTACAGCGTATACAGGGTGGTTGAGTAAAATCGAGTAAAATGAAGACATTTTATTCCTGGAGAATTCAAGCATTTAAAGAATATCAATACAATGTATGGCCTCCAGGGGCATCAATAACAGCTTGACATCTTCTTTGCATACTACACACGAGGTTGTTGAACATTTCTTGAGGAATTTGATTCCATAAACGGGGCAGAGGCTCTCTCAGATAATTTAAGGATTCTGGGGTAGGTTGATGATTATCTAATCTTCTTTGGAGCATATCCCATGCATGTTCTATGCAATTCAAATCTGGTGAGTGCGGGGGTATTGGTAAATGTGGAATACCAAGCTCCTCGCGCGCATTCTCAACTATGGCTGCACGGTGCGGTCTAGCGTTATCGTCTAGAAATTGAAAAGTTTCACCAATATGCAGCGTGAAAATTTGGTACAACATTGTCAATGACATGCTCCGTATAGTGTAAGGCGGTCATATGCCCAGGACAAATGTGTAGATCTGTGCGCCCGTTGAAACATATCCCGGCCCATACCATATCACTACCCCCTCGGAATGGATGGACTTCTTGGACATAGCGACGATTACGGGGTATGCGTGGGATTGTCCATACCCTTATTCTTCGAGAATCTGAAAATCGTCCATATCTGGATTCATCATTGAAAAGGACACTACGCCATTGATCGTAACAATTGATATGTTGCCTTGCCCATTCCAGTCTTTGACGCTTATGGTCACGTGTTAATGGAACTCCTCTTAATGGACGTCTAGAACCTAGATTCACCTCTTTCAAACGTCGTCTGATGGTTTTGATGAAAACTTGGACCCCATCTGTATTTTGAAGAGTATTCCGTAGCATTCTACACGTAGATGTAGGGTTTCTTCTCGCCGAAACGGTGATGAAACGATCCTGAGCAGGTGATGTTTTTCGTCGCCCACCAAGCCTTGGTCTTTCCAAGACGGAACCTGTCTCCCTGAACCTATTCCAAAGTCGAGATATCACACTTTGGCTGACTTGGAGCCTTTCCGCTACAACAACCTGAGTTAGGCCACCCTGTAGCGTTGCCATAGCCCCATTAGCCTCAGCGTTTGTTAATTTACTTCTTGGCATTTTCAGAAAACTCGTTTCAAATCGAAGCCGTTGATAAACTGACTTCATTTCAAAATAAGAACATTCATGAAGCTTATGCATAGAACCGAACTACAGAAAAAAGGCGACCAGATTGACGAAATGTCTCATACTGATTTTTATTGGATCGATTCAAGTTGTTATTGAGTTTTAAATGATTTTACAGCGATTTTCTCGAAGATTACATACTTTTGGAAACGATTGAATACGATATCCCTAACTCTTGTGGAGCTGTATATTAGATTCAAATCGAATAAATTTTTTGTTTAAATTTTTTTATTCTAGTTACTCTGATGCTCTTATTTTTCCTATGGAGTTTATCTTCCTTGAAAAGATAGCTAGTAATGCTCTGCAACATAAAGGTTCAATATGAGATTCAAAATGAAATAAATTTTTTGTTTTAATTTTTTTATTCTAGTTACTCTGATGCTCTCGTTCTTCTTCTGGAGTTTATCTTCTTTGAAAAGATAGCTAGTAATGATCTACAACATAAAGGTTCAATATAAGATTCAAAATGAAATAAATTTTTTGTTTTACTTTTTTTTGTTCGAGTTACTCTGATGCTCTCGTTCTTCTTCTGGAGTTTATCTTCTTTGAAAAGATAGCTAGTAATGATCTGCAACATAAAGGTTTAATATAAGATTCAAAATGAAATAAATTTTTTGTTTTACTTTTTTTATTCGAGTTACTCTGATGCTCTAATTTTTCTCATGGAGTTTATCTTCTTTGAAAAAATAGCTAGTAATGATCTGCAACATAAAGGTTTAATATAAGATTCAAAATGAAATAAATTTTTTGTATTAATTTTTTTATTCTAGTTACTCTGATGCTCTCGTTCTTCTTCTGGAGTTTATCTTCTTTGAAAAGATAGCTAGTAATGATCTGCAACATAAAGGTTCAATATAAGATTCAAAATAAAATAAATTTTTTGTTTTACTTTTTTTATTCGAGTTACTCTGATGCTCTTATTTTTCTCATGGAGTTTATCTTCTTTGAAAAAATAGCTAGTAATGATATGCAACATAGAGGTTTAATATAAGATTCAAAATGAAATAAATTTTTTGTTTTAATTTTTTTATTCTAGTTACTCTGATGCTCTCGTTCTTCTTCTGGAGTTTATCTTCTTTGAGAAGATAGCTAGTAATGATCTGCAACATAAAGGTTTAATATTAGATTCAAATTGAATAAATTTTTTGTTTTAATCTTTTTATTCTAGTTACTCTGATGCTCTAATTTTTCTCATGGAGTTTATCTTCTTTGAAAAAATAGCTAGTAATGATCTGCAACATGAAGGTTTAATATTAGATTCAAATTGAATAAATTTTTTGTTTTAATCTTTTTATTCTAGTTACTCTGATGCTCTTATTTTTCTTATGGAGTTTATCTTCCTTGAAAAGATAGCTAGTAATGATCTGACACATAAAGGTTCAATATTAGATTCAAAATGAAATAAATTTTTTGTTTTAATTTTTTTATTCTAGTTACTCTGATGCTCTAATTTTTCTTATGGAGTTTATCTTCTTTGAAAAGATAGCTAGTAATGATCTGCAACATGAAGGTTTGATATAAGATTCAAAATGAAAGGAATTTTTCGTTTTAATTTTCATATTCTTATTCTTATTCTTCTCCTTGAGTTTATCTTCTTTGAAAAGATAGCTAGTAATGATCTGCAACTTGAAGGTTCAATGTTAGATTCAAAATGAAATGAATTTTTTGTTCAAATTTTTTTATTCTAGTTACTCTGATGCTCTAATTATTCTTATGGAGTTTATGTTCTCTGAAAAGATAGCTAGTAATGATCTGCAACATAAAGGTTTAATATCAGATTCAAAATGAAATAAATTTTTTGTTTTATTTTTTTATTCTAGTTACTCTGATGCTCAAATTCTTCTTATCTTCCTTGAAAAGATAGCTAGTAATCATCTGCAACTTTCTAAGATTAATGAAATATTCTAAATGAAATGAAATTTGATTTTTTATATATTTTTTTTTAATGGACACCCGACTTTAGCCTATCAGCGTAGAAGGGAAACAGCCTACGTAATAAACTATTCGCGGATTAATCGGATATTTCGAAAAATCGACTTTCGGGTAAAATATATTTTCAAGAAATGAGTATTATGTCCAGACAATTATTCAATATTGATTTGAAATTACATTGCCCGACGTTATTGAATCGTTTTATCCGAAATACCTAAAAATGGACTTATTTCAAAAGTTTTTCATGTGTACTTACGATTTTTCCTGATTTTATCACTTCAAAACACTGAACAAAACACGTAATCCTAACTTCCGTGTGCCGAGTCAATGACTCATCACTCCTGCACTCACTCCACACATCAAAAACCGATTTTCACTTTAATTTATCAGCGCTCCGAATATCGACTATCTCCCATCGCTTCCCGATTAGAACTGATTCATAGTCAATCCTTTGTTCAAAAATATGAATAATCGCTTACATCACCATGAATCATCGGGTGCGCGCATATCGCATTTAGTCCTCGTTTCTATGGAAACCAATGTGTTATTCTATATACGGGGTTTGTTCGAAAAATTTCGGGGTGAGACGGGACCAGTTCGATGAACGTTGGCATCTACCTGTGGATTTCGCCAACCGCATAGAAAAACGCGTATAACTCCGCCGCTGTGAGTCCTAGCGACGTGGCGTTCGTGCCATCGGGGTGCTTAGGGCATAAGGAGTTCACCAAATCGTTTTTTGTTTAAAAAATATTTTCAAAAAAAGAGTAAAAGGACCCACGAACTATCCAATATTGATTTGAAATTACATTGCCCGACGTTATTGCATCGATTTATTCAAAATACGTGATGAACAATCAGGGAATTAATCGGATATTTCGAAAAATCGACTTCTGGTTGAAAAATATTTTCGAAAAAAGAGTAGAAGGACCCGCGAACTATTCGATAATGATTTGAAATAACATTGCTTGACGTTATTGCATCGATTTATTCAACATACGTGATACACATTTCGAGAATAAATCGGATATTTCGAAAAATCGACTTTTGGGTAAAAAATATTTTCAAAAAAAGAATATAAGGACCCGCGAACTATTCGATATTGATTTGAAATTACATAGCCCGACGTTATTATATCGATTTATCCAAAATACGTGACAAACAATTCGAGAGTTAATCGGATATTTCGAAAAATCGACTTTATGGTAAAAAATATTTTCAAAAAGAGGGAATAAGGCCTACTATTCGATATTGATTTAAAATTACATTGCCCGACGTTATATCGATTCATCGAAAATACGTGATAAACAATTCGAGAATTAATCGGATATTTCGAGAAATCGACATTCGGGTAAAAAATATTTTCAAAGGACCCGCGAACTATTCGATATAGGTTCAAAATGACATTGCCCGACGTTATTGTATCGATATATCCAAAATACGTGATGAAAAATTCGAGAACTAATCGGATATTTCGAAAAATCGACATTCGGGTGAAATATATTTTCAAGAAATGAGTATTATGTCCAGACAATTATTCAATATCGATTTGAAATTACATTGCCCGACGTTCTTGAATCGATTTATCCGAAATACCTAAAAATGGACTTATTTCAAAAGTTTTCCATGTGTACTTACGATTTTTCCTGAATTTATCACTTCAAAACACTGAACAAAACACGTATTCCTAACTCCCGTGTGTCGTTAGTCAATGACTCATCACTCCCGCACTCACTCCACACGGCAAAAACCGATTTTCACTATAATTCATTAGCGCTCCGAATATCGACTATCTCCCATCGCTTCCCGATTAGAACTGATTCAAAGTCAATCCTTTGTTCGAAAATATGAATAATCGCTTACATCACCATGAATCATCGGGTGCGCGCATATCGCGTTTAGTCCTCGTTTCTATGGAAACCAACGTGTTATTCCATATACGGGGTTTGTTCGAAAAATTTCCGGGTGAGTCGGGACCAGTTCGATGAACGGTGGCATCTACCTATGGATTTCGCCAACCGCATAGAAAAACGCGTACAACACCGCCGCTGTGAGTCCTAGCGACGTGGCGTTCGTGCCATCGGGGTTCTTAGGGCATAAGGAGTTCACCAAATCGTTTTTTGTTTAAAAAATATTTTCAAAAAAAGAGTAAAAGGACCCGCGATCTATTCAATATTGATTTAAAATTACATTGCCCGACGTTATTGCATCGATTTATTCAAAATACGTGACAAACAATCAGAGAATCAATCGGATATTTCGAAAAATCGACTTCTGGTTGAAAAATATTCTCAAAAAAAGAGTAAAAGGACCCGCGAACTATTCGATAATGATTTGAAATAACATTGCCCGACGTTATTGCATCGATTTATTCAACATACGTGATACACAATTCGAGAATGAATCGGATATTTCGAAAAATCGACTTTTGGGTAAAAAATATTTTCAAAAAAAGGATATAAGGACCCGCGAACTATTCGATATCGATTTAAAATTACATTACTCGACGTTATTATATCGATTTATTCAAAATACCTGACAAACAATTCGAGAGTTAATCGGATATTTCGAAAAATCGACTTTTGGGTGAAGAACATTCTCAAAAAAAGAATATGAGGACCCGCGAACTATTCGAAATTGATTAACATACATGACAAACAATTCGAGAATTAATCGGATATTTGGAAAAATCGACTTTTGGTTGAAAAATATTTTCAAAAAATGAGTGAAGGACCCGCGAATTATTCGATAAAGATTTGAAATAACATTGCCCGACGTTATTGCATCGATTTATTCAACATACGTGATAAACAATTCGAGAATTATTCGGATATTTCGAAAAATCGACTTTTGGGTAAAAAATATTTTCAAAAAAAGAATATGAGGACCCGCTAACTATTCGATATTGATTAAAATACATGACATACAATTCGAGAATTTATCGGATATTTCGAAAAATCGACTTTTGGTTGAAAAATATTTTCAAAAAAAGAGTGAAAGGACCCGCGAACTATTCGATGAAGATTTGAAATAACATTGCCCGACGTTATTGCACCGATGTATTCAACATACGTGATGATCAATTCGAAAATTATTCGGATATTTCGAAAAATCGACTTTTGGGTAAAACATATTTTCAAAAAAAGAATATAAGGACCCGCGAACTATTCGATATTGATTTAAAATTATATTGCCCGACGTTATTGCATCGATTCATTCAAAATACGTGATAAACAATTAGAGAATTAATCGGATATTTCGAACAATCGACTTTTGGTTGAAAAATATTTTCAAAAAAAGAGTGAAAGGACCCGCGAACTATTCAATATTGATTTGAAATTACATTGCCCGACGTTATTGCATCGATTCATTCAAAATACGTGATAAACAATTCGAGAATGTATCGGATATTTCGAAAAATCGAGTTTTGGTTGAAAAATATTTTCAAAAAAAGAGTTAAAGGACCCGCGAACTATTCAGTATTGATTTGAAATTACATTGCCCGACATTATTGCATCGATTCATTCGAAATACGTGATGAAAAATTCGAGAATTAATCGGATATTTCGAAAAATCGACTTTTGGGTAAAACATATTTTCAAAAAAAGAATATAAGGACCCGCGAACTATTCGATATTGATTTAAAATTATATTGCCCGACGTTATTGCATCGATTCATTCAAAATACGTGATAAACAATTAGAGAATTAATCGGATATTTCGAACAATCGAGTTTTGGTTAAAAAATATTCTCAAAAAAAAAATAAAAGGACCCGCGAACTATTCAATATTGATTTAAAATAACATTGCAGACGTTATTATATCGATTTATCCAAAAAACATGACAAAAAATTCGAGAATGTATCGGACATTTCGAAAAATCGAGTTTTGGTTAAAAACTGAACAAAACACGTGAGTCAATGAATCATCACTCCCGCACTCACTTCACACGGCAAAAACCGATTTTCACTATATTTTATTAGCGCTCCAAATATCGACTATCTCCCATCGCTTCCTGATTAGAACTGATTCAAAGTCAATCCTTTGTTCGAAAATATGAATAATCGCTTACAACACCATGAATCATCGGGTGCGCGCATATCGCATTTAGTCCTCGTTTCTATGGAAACCAATGTGTTATTCCATATACGGGGTTTGTTCGAAAAATTTCGGGGTGAGTCGGGACGAGTTCGATGAACGGTGGCATCTACCTGTGGATTTCGCCAACCGCATAGAAAAACGCGTACAACTCCGCCGCTGTGAGTCCTAGCGACGTGGCGTTCGTGCCATCGGGGTGCTTAGGGCATAAGGAGTTCACCGGTGCATTTTCGCAACTGCGCATGCTCAGATGGAAACTCGAATAACTCCGCTGTTGTCGGTGCTTTCGAGGTGGCGTTTGAGCCATTGAGGTGCTGAGGGTATGAGGAATCATCCGGTGCATTTTCTCAACTGCGCATGCGCAGATTGAAAAGCGAATAACTGCGCTGTTGGGAGTCCTATCGAGGTGGCGTTTGGGCCATTGGGGTGCTGAGACCATGAGCAATCCATTGGTGGGTTAACTGCGCATGCGCAAATGGAAAGATGAATAACTCTGCTGTTTTAAGTCCTATCGAGGTGGCCTTTGGGCCATTGAGGTGCTGAGAGAATGAGGCGTCAGTGTGCCCATATATTTTGCGCATGTGCGAACTCCTGTTATGTTAATTCTCATCTACTCGGCCTAGAGAGGGGCGATTTTCGGTAGAGGCATACTCTCGGGTTGTAGTTCCTTAGGCTTGGCGATTGCTCCTGCGTAGTTGTGGATGCGCCCTTGGCAGGGAGTTAATGTGATGAATGGAAAAATTCTTCTTTTTATCGTTTTTGAATTGTTCGGTTTGTCCACATCTTTCGGTGCGCTTGTTTCTATAAACTTCCAATGCCTGAGCGGCCCCGTCTGCTCACTCAGCTCGTTAGAAGAACCAAATACTGCCAAATCTCAGTCAGACTGAGCCGCTCAGGCATTTCGAACGCGCCCATTTTCGAAGACCAGAACACAAACTATAACGAGTCCAAAGCTTCATTGGTTTTATAATTGAGGAAATTACATTGCATTGCTTTACATTGTTATTGTATCGATTTATCCAGAATACACGATAAAAAATCCGAGAACTAATCGGATATCTCGAAAAATTGAATTTCGGGTGAAAAATATTTTCAAAAAATGGGTATTAGGACCCGCGAACTATTCGATATTCAAAAAAAGTGATGAACAATTCGAGAATCAATCGGATATTTCGAAAAATCGACATTCGGGAAAAAAATTTTTCAAATAAGAGTATGAGGACCCGCAAACAATTCGATATAGGTTCAAAATGACATTGCCCGACGTTATTGTATCGATTTATCCAAAATACATGATAAACAATTCGAGAATTAATCGGATATTTCGATAAATCGAAATTCGGGAAAGAAATATTTTCAAAAAAAGAGTAAAAGGACCCGCGAATTATTCGATATTGATTTAAAATCACATTGCCTGACGATATAGTATCGATTTACCAAAATACGTGATGAACAATTCGAGAATCAATCGGATATTTCGAAAAATCGACATTCGGGAAAAAAATATTTTCAAAAACAGAGTATAAGGACCCGCCTACTATTCGATATTGATTTAAAATTACATTGCCCGACGCTGTATCGATTCATCGAAAATACGTGATACACAATTCGAGAATTAATCGGATATTTCGAAAAATCGACATTCGGGAAAAAAATATTTTCAAAGAAGAGTATGAGGACCCGCAAACTATTCGATATAGGTTCAAAATGACATTGCCCGACGTTATTGTATCGATTTATCCAAAATGCATGATAAACAATTCGAGAATTAATCGGATATTTCGATAAATCGACATTCGGGAAAGAAATATTTTCAAAAAAATTTAGAAAAGCACTGCCGTGAAGGCAGGAGCTTTTGAGCGCTCGTACAAGCACCTTGTAGGTAGATTCGCATTTTCCAGTTTCAGAAATCAATTGAGGGAATTTTCGACAGCTGTCAAAAAAATTCTGAAACTTGGGCGAAACTCCAGAATTCATGTCAGTGCTTCAGCTGGTCAATTTTTTTTCGATAATTCGCTAGAATTTTCTACAGTATCTATGGTCTTGGTGGTGCGATCTGGACAAAATTTTGCACGTAGTTTGAATACATTATTACTCAGCAAGGTGCAGAATTTCATCCCAATCCGCTCAGTATTCTCGTAACTATCAGCAAAAAAATATTTTGAACGGCCATATTTACTGAACCCCTAGTCTATTTTTGCTCATTGATGAACATGACCGCGTATTCGCGATCCAAACCCACCCTGAGAATTTCAAGTTCCTAGGCCTTTCCGTTCGAAAGTTACAATTTTCTATGGTTTCTATGGTTCTGGTCATGAGATCTGGACAAAATATTGTTTTAATATATCATTCTCGATTAAAATACAAAATTTCATCTCGATCGAATCCGTAGTTTCGATATTATCGAGAAACCAAAATTTCAAACGACCGTATTTACGGAACCCCTAGTATAATTTTGCTCATAGATGAAAGTGATCACGACAACCGAGATCCAAACCTATCCTGAAAATTTCAAGTCCCTAGGCCTTTCCGTTCGAAAGTTATGATTTTCTATGGTTCGAGTCATGTGATCTGGAGAAATGTAGCTTGAATATATCATTCTCCATAAGAATACAAAATTTCGTCACGATCGAATCTGTAGTTTTGAAATTATCAAAAAAACTAAATTTCAAACTACCATATTTACGGAACACCTTGTATAATTTTGCTCATAGATGAACGTAATCACGACATTCCAGATCCACACCTATCCTGAAAATTTCAAGTCCCTAGGGGTTTTCGTTCAAAAGTTACAATTTTCTAAGGTTTCTATGGTTCTGGTCATGCGATCTGGACAAAATTTCACATGTAGCTTAAACACCTCATTCTCCATTCGAGTGCAAAGTTTAATCTCGATCGAATCTGTAGTTTCGAAGTAATCAGGAGAACAAAATTTTAAACGGCCATATTTACGGAACCCCTGGTGGAATTCTGCCCATTAACGAACTTGGCCGCGGCATTTGGGATCTGAACCTACACTGAAAATTTCAAGTCTCTAGGTTGATCCGTTCGAGAGTTATCGTGCTGACGGACGGACGGACGGACGGACGGACAGACTCGAATTTTTTGACGGATTCGTCATCAGTGAGTCGAACATAGTCGATTGAGACCATTTTCGGCTCAAAATTCGAAAAATACAGACATCGTGACGAAATGATATAGCCCTCGTGTAAGTAGTACGAGCGCTCAAAAAGAGTAAAAGGACCCGCGAACTATTCGATATTGCTTCAAAATTATATTGCCCGACGTTATTGTATCGATTTATCCAAAATACGTGATAAACAATTCGAAAATTAATCGGATATTTCGAAAAATCGACATTCGGGAAAAAAATATTTTCAAAAACAGAGTATAAGGACCCGCCTACTATTCGATATTGATTCAAAATTACATTGCCCGACGCTGTATCGATTCATCGAAAATACGTGATACACAATTCGAGAATTAATCGGATATTTCGAAAAATCGACATTCGGGAAAAAAATATTTTCAAAGAAGAGTATGAGGACCCGCAAACAATTCGATATAGGTTCAAAATGACATTGCCCGACGTTATTGTATCGATTTATCCAAAATACATGATAAACAATTCGAGAATTAATCGGATATTTCGATAAATCGACATTCGGGAAAGAAATATTTTCAAAAAAATTACGAAAAGCACTGCCGTGAAGGCAGGAGCTTTTGAGCGCTCGTACATGCATCTTGTAGGTAGATTCGCATTTTCCAGTTTTAGAAACCAATTGAAGGAATTTTTGACAGCTGTCAAAAAAATTCAGAAACTTAGGCGAAACTCCAGACTTCATTTCAGTGCTTCAGCTGATCAATTATGTTTCGATAATTCGCTAGAATTTTCTACGGTATCTATGGTCTTGGTGATGCGGTCTGGACAAAATTTTGCACGTAGTTTGAATACATTATTCCTCAGCTAGGTGCATAATTTCATTCCAATCCGATCAGTAGTTCCGAAACTATCTGGAAAAAAATATTTTGAACGGCCATATTTACGGAACCCCTAGTCTCATTTTGCTCATTGATGAACGTGACCGCGATATTCGCGATCCAAACCCACCCTGAAAATTTCAAGTTCCTAGGCCTTTCCGTTCAAAAGTTACAATTTTCTATGGTTTCTATGGTTCTGGTCATGCGATCTGGACAAAATATTGCTTCAATATATCATTCTCGATTAAAATACAAAATTTCATCTCGATCGAATCCGTAGTTTCGAATTTATCGAGAAAACAAAATTTCCAACGACCGTATTCACGGAACCCCTTGTATAATGTTGCTCATAGATGAACGTGATCACGACATTCGAGATCCACACCTATCCCGAAAATTTCAAGTCCCTAGGCATTTCCGTTCAAAAGTTAAAATTTTCTATGGTTTCTATGGTTCTGGTCATGCGATCTGGACAAAATTTCACATGTACCTTGAACACCTCATTCTTCATTTGAGTGCAAAGTTTCAACTCGATCGAATCTGTAGTTTCGAAGTAATCAGGGAAACAAAACTTTGAACGGCCATATTCACGGAGCCCAAGGTGGAATTTGGCCCATTAACGAACATAACCGAGGCATTCGGGATCTGAACCTACACTTAAAATTTCAAGTCTCTAGGTTGATCCGTTCGAGAGTTATCGTGCTGACGGCCGGACGGCCGGACGGACGGACAGACTCGAATTTTCCGACGGATTCGTCATCAGTGAGTCGAAAATAGTCGATTGAGACCATTTTCGGCTCAAAATTCGGAAAATACAGACATCGTGACGAAATGATATAGCCCTCGTGTAAGTTGTACGAGCGCTCAAAAAGAGTAAAAGGACCCGCAAATTATTCGATATTGATTCAAAATAACATTGCCCGACTTTCTATCGATTCATCGAAGATACGTGATAAACAATTCTAGAATGAATCGGATATTTCAAAAAATCGACATTCGGGAAAAAAATATTTTCAAAAACAGAGTATAAGGACCCGCCTACTATTCGATATTGATTCAAAATTACATTGCCCGACGCTGTATCGATTCATCGAAAATACGTGATACACAATTCGAGAATTAATCGGATATTTCGAAAAATCGACATTCGGGAAAAAAATATTTTCATAGAAGAGTATAAGGACCCGCAAACAATTCGATATAGGTTCAAAATTACATTGCACGACGTTATTGTATCGATTTATCCAAAATACATGATAAACTATTCGAGAATTAATCGGATATTTCGATAAATCGACATTCGGGAAAGAAATATTTTCGAAAAAAGAGTATAAAGTCCCGCGAACTATTCGATATTGATTTAAAATTACATTGCCGACGTTATTGTATCGATGTATCCAAAATACGTGATAAACTATTCGAAAATTGATCGGATATTTTGAAGAATCGACATTCGGGTAAAAAATATTTTCAAGAAAAAAATATAAGGACCCGCAAACTTTTCGATATTGATTTAAAATTACATTGCCTGACATTATTGTATCGATATATCCAAAATACGTGATGAAAAATTCGAGAATTAATCGGATATTTCGAAAAATCGACATTCGGGTAAAAAATATTTTCAGAAAAAGAATATAAGGACCCGCCTACTATTCGATATTGATTTAAAATTACATTGCCCGACGCTGTATCGATTCATCGAAAATACGTGATACACAATTCGAGAATTAATCGGATAATTCGATAAATCGACATTCGGGAAAGAAGTATTTTCAAAAAAAGAGTAAAAGGACACGCGAACTATTCGATATTGATTCAAAATTACATTGCCTGACGTTTTAGTATCGATTCACCAAAATACGTGATGAACAATTCGAGAATCAATCAGATATTTCGAAAAATCGACATTCGGGTGAAAAATATTTTCAAAAAGAGGGAATAAGGACCCGCCTGCTATTCGATATTGTTTTAAAATTACATTGCCCGACGTTATATCGATTCATCGAAAATACGTGATAAACAATATATTCAAAATATTTTCAAAAAAAGAATATAAGGACCCGCGAACTATTCGATATTGATTTAAAATTATATTGCCCGACGTTATTGCATCGATTCATTCAAAATACGTGATAAAAAATTAGAGAATTAATCGGATATTTCGAACAATCGACTTTTGGTTAAAAAATATTTTCAAAAAAAGAGTAAAAGGACCCGCGAACTATTCAATATTGATTTGAAATTACATTGCCCGACGTTATTGCATCGATTCATTCAAAATACGTGATAAGCAATTCGAGAATGTATCGGATATTTCGAAAAATCGAGTTTTGGTTAAAAAATATTTTCAAAAAAAGAGTTAAAGGACCCGCGAACTATTCAGTATTTATTTGAAATTACATTGCCCGACATTATTGCATCGATTCATTCGAAATACGTGATGAAAAATTCGAGAATTAATCGGATATTTCGAACAATCGACTTTTGGTTGAAAAATATTAAAAAAAAAAAATAAAAGGACTCGCGAACTATTCAATATTGATTTAAAATTACATTGCCGACGTTATTATATCGATTTATCCAAAATACATGACAAACAATTCGAGAATGTATCGGATATTTCGAAAAATCGAGTTTTGGTTGAAAAAAGAGTAAAAGGACCCGCGAACTATTCAGTATTGATTTGAAATAACATTGCCCGACGTTATTGCATCGATTCATTCCAAATACGTGATGAAAAATTCGAGAATTGATCGGATATTTCGAAAAATCGACTTTTGGTCAAAAAATATTTTCAAAAAGAGAGTAAAAAGACCCGCGAACTATTCGATATTGATTTAAAATTACATTGCCGACGTTATTGTATCGATGTATCCAAAATACGTGATAAACTATTCGAGAATTAATCGGATATTTCGAAAAATCGACTTTCGGGTAAAATATATTTTCAAAAATAAGTATTATGTCCAGACAATTATTCAATATTGATTTGAAATTACATTGCCCGACGTTATTGAATCGATTTATCCGAAATACCTAAAAATGGACTCATTTCAAAAGTTTTCCATGTATACTTACGATTTTTCCTGATTTTATCACTTCAAAACTCTGAACAAAACACGTATTCCTAACTCCCGTGTGCCGTGAGTCAATGACTCATCACTCCCGCACTCACTCCACACGGCAAAACCCGATTTTCACTTCAATTTATTAGCGCTCCAAATATCGACTATCCCCATCGCTTCCCGATTAGAACTGATTCAAAGTCAATCCTTTGTTCGAAAATATGAATAATCGCTTACATCACCATGAATCATCGGGTGCGCGCATATCGTATTTAGTCCTCGTTTCTATGGAAACCAATGTGTTATTCCATATACGGGGTTTGTTCGAAAAATTTCGGGGTGAGTCGGGACGAGTTCGATGAACGGTGGCATCTACCTGTGGATTTCGCCAACCGCATAGAAAAACGCGTACAACTCCGCCGCTGTGAGTCCTAGCGACGTGGCGTTCGTGCCATCGGGGTGCTTAGGGCATAAGGAGTTCACTGGTGGATTTTCGCAACTGCGCGTGCTCAGATGGAAACTCGAATAACTCCGCTGTTGTCGGTGCTTTCGAGGTGGCGTTTGAGCCATTGAGGTGCTGAGGGTATAAGGAATAATCCGGTGCATTTTCGCAACTGCCCATGCGCAGATTGAAAAGCGAATAACTGCGCTGTTGGGAGTCCTATCGAGGTGGCGTTTGGGCCATTGGGGTGCTGAGACCATGAGCAATCCATTGGTGGGTTAAGTGCGCATGCGCAAATGGAAAGATGAATAACTCCGCTGTTTTTAGTCCTATCGAGGTGGCCTTTGGGCTATTGAGGTGCTGAGAGAATGAGGCGTCAGTGTGCCCATATATTTTGCGGATGTGCGAACTCCTGTTATGTTAATTCTCATCTACTCGGCCTAAAGAGGGGCGATTTTCGGTAGAGGCATACTCTCGGGTTGTAGTTCCTTAGGCTTGGCGAATGCTCCTGCGTAGTTGTGGATGCGCCTTTGGCGAGGAGTTTATGTGATGAATGGAAAAATTTTTTCGTTTTTGAATTGTTCGGTTTGTCCACATCTTTCGGTGCGCTTGTTTCTATAAACTACCAATGCCTCAGTGGCCCCGTCTGCTCACTCAGCTCGTTAGAAGAACCAAATACTGCCAGATCTCAGTCAGACTGAGCCGCTCAGGCATTTCGAATGCGCCCATTTTCGAAGACCAGAACACAAACTATAACGAGTCGTTGCAAATACGGAAAGGTGGCGCAACCTAGCAGATTTTTTCGGTCCAAAGCTTCATGGGTTTTATAATTGAGGAAATTACATTGCATTGCATTACATTGTTATTGTATCGATTTATCCAAAATACACGATAAACAATCCGAGAACTAATCAGATATCTCGAAAAATTGAATTTTGGGTGAAAAATATTTTCAAAAAAAAATCACGAAAAGCACTGCCGTGAAGGCAGGAGCTTTTGAGCGCTCGTACATGCACCTTGTAGGTAGATTCGCATTTTCCAGTTTCAGAAATCAATTGAAGGAATTTTCGACAGCTGTCAAAAAAATTCTGAAACTTAGGCAAAACTCCAGACTTCATGTCAGTGCTTCAGCTGATCAATTTTTTTTCGATAATTCGCTAGAATTTTCTACGGTATCTATGGTCTTGGTGGTGCGATCTGTACAAAATTTTGCACGTAGTTTGAATACATTATTAGTCAGCTAGGTACAAAATTTCATCCCAATCCGCTCAGTATTTTCGGAACTATCAGCAAAAAAATATTTCGAACGGCCATATTTACGGAACCCCTAGTCTGATTTTGCTCATAGATGAACGTGAGCGCGATATTTGCGATCCAAACTCACCTTGAGAATTTCAAGTTCCTAGGCCTTTCCGTTCAAAAGTTACAATTTTCTATGATTTCTATGGTTCTGTTCATGCGATCTGGACAAAATATTGTTTTAATATATCATTCTCGATTAAAATACAAAATTCATCTCGATCGAATCCGCGAAATTATCCAGAAACCAAAATTTCAAACGACCGTATTTACGGAACCTCTGGTATAATTCTGTTCATTGATAAACGTGAACGCGACATTTCAGATCCTCACCTATCCTGAAAATTTCAAGTCCCTAGGCCTTTCCGTTCAAAAGTTACAATTTTCTATGGTTTCTATGGTTCTGGTCATGCGATCTGGACAAAATTTCACATGTAGCTCGAACACCTCATTCTTCATTTGAGTGCAAAATTTCATCTCAATCAAATTTGTAGTTTTCAAGTAATCAAAGGAACAAAACTTTGAACGGCCATATTTACGGAACCCCTAGGCGAATATGGCCCATTAACGAACTTAACCGAGGCATTTAAAGATCTGAACCTACACTGAAAATTTCAAGTCTCTAGGTTGATCCGTTCGAGAGTTATCGTGCTTACGGACGGACGGACCTACCCTGAAAATTTCATGTTTCTAAGTTGACGGACGGCCGGACGGACGGACAGACTCGAATTTTCCGACGGATTCGTCATCAGTGAGTCGAACATAGTCGATTGAGACCATTTTCGGCTCAAAATTCGAAAAATACAGACATCGTGACGAAATGATATAGCCCTCGTGTAAGTTGTACGAGCGCTCAAAAATGGGTATTTGGACCCGCGAACTATTCGATATTGATTCAAAATTACATTGCCTGACGTTATTGTATCGATATATCAAAAATACGTGATGAACAATTCGAGAATTCATCGGATATTTCGAAAAATCGACATTCGGGTAAAAAATATTTTCAAAAAAAGAGTATAAGGACCTGCGTACTATTCGATATTGATTTAGAATTACATTGCCCGACGTTGTATCGATTCATCGAAAATACGTGATAAACAATTCGAGAATTTATCGGATATTTCGAGAAATCGACATTCGGGTAAAAAATATTTTCAAAAAAAGAGTATGAGGACCCGCGAACTATTCGATATCGATTCAAAATTACATTGGCCGACGTTATTGTATCGATTTATCTAAAAAACGTGATAAACAATTCGAGAATTAATCGGATATTTCGATAAATCGACATTCGGGAAAGAAATATTTTCAAAAAAAGAGTAAAAGGACCCGCGAACTATTCGATATTGTTTCAAAATCAGATTGCCCGAAGTCATTGTATCAATTTATTCAAGATACGTGATAAACAATTCGGGGATTAATCGGATATTTCGAAAAATCGACATTCGGGTAAAAATTATTTTCGAAAAAACAGTATAAGGAACCGCCTACTCTTCGATATTGATTTAAAATTACATTGCCCGACGTTGTATCGATTCATGGAAAATACGTGATGAACAATTCGAAAATTAATCGGATATTTCGAGAAATCGACATCGGGTAAAAAATATTTTCAAAAAAAGGGTATAAGGAATTGCGAACTATTCGATATTGATTTAAAATAATATTGCCCGACGTTGTATCGATTTATCGAAGATACGTGATAAACAATTCGGGAATTAATCGGATATTTCGATAAATCGACATTCGGGAAAAAAATATTTTCAAAAAAAGAGTATAAGGACCCACGAACTATTCGATGTTGATGTAAAATAACATTGCCCGACGTTGTATCGATTTATCGAAGATACGTGATGAACAATTCGAGAATTTATCGGATATTTCAATAAATCGACATTCGGGAAAAGAATATTTTCAAAAAAAGAGTATAAGGACCTGCGTACTATTCGATATTGATTTAGAATTACATTGCCCGACGTTATTGTATCGATTTATTCAAAATACGTGATAAACAATTCGAGAATTGAACGGATATTTTGAAGAATCGACATTCGGGTGAAAAATATTTTCAAAAAAAGAGAGGACCCGCGAACCATTCGATATTGATTTAAAATTACATTGCATGACGTTATTGTATCGATTCATCCAAAAAACGTGATAAACAATTCGAGAATTGATCGGATATTTTGAAGAATCGACATTCGGGTAAAAAATATTTTCAAAAAAAGAGTATAAGGACCCGCGAACTATTCGATATTGATTTAAAATAACATTGCCCGACGTTATTGTATCGACTCATCCAAAAAACGTGAAAAAAAATTCGAGAATTAATCGGATATTTCGATAAATCGACATTCGGGAAAAAAATATTTTCAAAAAAAGAGTATAAGGACCCCCGAACTTTTCGATATTGATTTAAAATCACATTGCCTGACGTTATTGTATCGATTTATCAAGAATACGTGATAAACAATTCGATAATTAATCGGATATTTCGAAAAATCGACATTCGGGTACAAAATATTTTCAAAAAAAGAGAGGACCCGCGAACCATTCGATATTGATTTAAAATTACATTGCATGACGTTATTGTATCGATTCATCCAAAAAACGTGATAAACAATTCGAGAATTGATCGGATATTTTGAAGAATCGACATTCGGGTAAAAAATATTTTCAAAAAAAGAGTATAAGGACCCGCGAACTATTCGATATTGATTTAAAATAACATTGCCCGACGTTATTGTATCGACTCATCCAAAAAACGTGAAAAAAAATTCGAGAATTAATCGGATATATCGAAAAATCGACATTCGGGCAAAAAATATTTTCGAAAAAAGGGTATAAGGACCCGCGAACTATTCATTATCGATTCAAAATAACATTGCCAGACGTTGTATCTATTTATCGAAGATACGTGATGAAACATTCGAGAATTAATCGGATTATTCGATAAATCGACATTCGGGAAAGAAATATTTTCAAAAAAACAGTATAAGGACCCCCGAACTATTCGATATTGATTTAAAATTACATTGCCTGACGTTATTTTATCGATATATCCAAAATACGTGATGAAAAATTCGAGAATTAACCGAATATTTGGAAAAATCGACATTCGGGTAAAAAATATTTTCAAAAAAAAGGTATAAGGACCCGCGAACTAAATACTCGATATTGATTAAAAATTACATTGCCTGACGTTATTGTATCGATATATCCAAAATACGTGATGAAAAGTTCGAGAATTAATCGGATATTTCGGAAAATCGACATTCGGGTAAAAAGTATTTTCAAAAAAAGAGTATAAGGACCCGCCTACTATTCGATATTGATTTAAAATCACATTGCCCGACGTTATTGTATCGATTCATCCAAAAAACGTGATAAACAATTCGAGAATTAATCGGATATTTCGAAAAATCGACATTCGGGTAAAAAATATTTTGAAAAAAAGGGTATAAGGAACCGCGAACTATTCGATATTGATTTAAAATTATATTGCCCGACGTTGTATCGATTTAACGAAAATACGTGATTGACGTTATTGTATCGATATATCCAAAATACGTGATGAAAAATTCGGGAATTAATCGGATATTTCGAAAAATCGACATTCGGGTAAAAAAAATATTTTCAAAAAAAGAGTATAAGGACCCGCGTACTATTCGATATTGATTTAAAATTATATTGCCCGACGTTGTATCGATTTATCCGAAATACATTATAAACAATTCGAGAATTAATCGGATATTTCGATAAATCGACATTCGGGAAAGAAATATTTTCAGAAAAAGAGTGAAAGGACCCGCGAACTATTCGATATTGATTTAAAATCACATTGCCTGACGTTATAGTATCGATTTACCAAAATACGTGATGAACAGTTTGAGAATCAATCGGATATTTCGAAAAATCGACATTCGGGTGAAAAATATTTTCAAAAAGAGGGAATAAGGACCCGCCTACTATTCGATATTGATTTAAGATTACATTGCCCGACGTTGTTTCGATTAATCGAAAATACATGATAAACAATTCGAGAATTAATCGGATATTTCGAGAAATCGACATTCGGGTAAAAAATATTTTCAAAAAAAGAATATAAGGACCCGCGAACTATTCGATATAGATTCAAAATGACATTGCCCGACGTTATTGTAATGATTTATCCAAAATACGTGATAAAAAATTCGAGAATTAATCGGATACTTCGATAAATCGACATTCGGGAAAAAAATATTTTCAAAAAAAGAGTATAAGGACCCGCGAACTTTTCGATATTATTGTATCTATTCATCTGAAATACGTGATAAACAGTTCGAAAATTAATCGGATATTTCGAAAAATCGACATTCGGGAAAATTTTTTTTTCAAAAAAAGAGTTTGAGGACCCGCGAACTATTCGATATTGATTTAAAATTACATTGCCTGACGTTATTGTATCGATTTATTCAAAATTAGTGTTAAACAATTCGAGAATTAATCGGATATTTGGTAAAATCGACATTCGGTAAAAAAGATTTTCAAAAAAAGAGTATAAGGACCCGCGAACTTTTCGATATTATTGTATCTATTCATCTGAAATACGTGATAAACAGTTCGAAAATTAATCGGATATTTCGAAAAATCGACATTCGGGAAAATTTTTTTTTCAAAAAAAGAGTTTGAGGACCCGCGAACTATTCGATATTGATTTAAAATTACATTGCCCGACGTTATTGTATCGATTTATCCAAGATACGTGATAAACAATTCGAGAATTGATCGGATATATCGAAAAATCGACATTCGGGTAAAAAATATTTTCAAAAGAAGAGTATAAGAACCCGCGAACTATTCGATATTGATTCAAATAACATTGCCTGACGTTGTATTTATTTATCGAAAATACGTGATAAACAATTCGAGAATCAATCGGATATTTCGATAAATCGACATTCGGGAAAAAAATATTTTCAAAAAAAGAGTATAAGGACCCGCGAACTATTCGATATTGCTTCAAAATTATATTGCCCGACTTTATTCAATTTCACATGTAGCTCGAACACCTCATTCTTCATTTGAGTGCAAAATTTCATCTCAATCAAATTTGTAGTTTTCAAGTAATCAAAGGAACAAAACTTTGAACGGCCATATTTACGGAACCCCTAGGCGAATATGGCCCATTAACGAACTTAACCGAGGCATTTAAAGATCTGAACCTACACTGAAAATTTCAAGTCTCTAGGTTGATCCGTTCGAGAGTTATCGTGCTTACGGACGGACGGACCTACCCTGAAAATTTCATGTTTCTAAGTTGACGGACGGCCGGACGGACGGACAGACTCGAATTTTCCGACGGATTCGTCATCAGTGAGTCGAACATAGTCGATTGAGACCATTTTCGGCTCAAAATTCGAAAAATACAGACATCGTGACGAAATGATATAGCCCTCGTGTAAGTTGTACGAGCGCTCAAAAATGGGTATTTGGACCCGCGAACTATTCGATATTGATTCAAAATTACATTGCCTGACGTTATTGTATCGATATATCAAAAATACGTGATGAACAATTCGAGAATTCATCGGATATTTCGAAAAATCGACATTCGGGTAAAAAATATTTTCAAAAAAAGAGTATAAGGACCTGCGTACTATTCGATATTGATTTAGAATTACATTGCCCGACGTTGTATCGATTCATCGAAAATACGTGATAAACAATTCGAGAATTTATCGGATATTTCGAGAAATCGACATTCGGGTAAAAAATATTTTCAAAAAAAGAGTATGAGGACCCGCGAACTATTCGATATCGATTCAAAATTACATTGGCCGACGTTATTGTATCGATTTATCTAAAAAACGTGATAAACAATTCGAGAATTAATCGGATATTTCGATAAATCGACATTCGGGAAAGAAATATTTTCAAAAAAAGAGTAAAAGGACCCGCGAACTATTCGATATTGTTTCAAAATCAGATTGCCCGAAGTCATTGTATCAATTTATTTGAGATACGTGATAAACAATTCGGGGATTAATCGGATATTTCGAAAAATCGACATTCGGGTAAAAATTATTTTCGAAAAAACAGTATAAGGAACCGCCTACTCTTCGATATTGATTTAAAATTACATTGCCCGACGTTGTATCGATTCATGGAAAATACGTGATGAACAATTCGAAAATTAATCGGATATTTCGAGAAATCGACATCGGGTAAAAAATATTTTCAAAAAAAGGGTATAAGGACCCGCGAACTATTCGATATTGATTTAAAATAATATTGCCCGACGTTGTATCGATTTATCGAAGATACGTGATAAACAATTCGGGAATTAATCGGATATTTCGATAAATCGACATTCGGGAAAAAAATATTTTCAAAAAAAGAGTATAAGGACCCACGAACTATTCGATGTTGATGTAAAATAACATTGCCCGACGTTGTATCGATTTATCGAAGATACGTGATGAACAATTCGAGAATTTATCGGATATTTCAATAAATCGACATTCGGGAAAAGAATATTTTCAAAAAAAGAGTATAAGGACCTGCGTACTATTCGATATTGATTTAGAATAACATTGCCCGACGTTATTGTATCGATTTATTCAAAATACGTGATAAACAATTCGAGAATTGAACGGATATTTTGAAGAATCGACATTCGGGTGAAAAATATTTTCAAAAAAAAAAAATAAGGACCCCCGAACTTTTCGATATTGATTTAAAATCACATTGCCTGACGTTATTGTATCGATTTATCAAGAATACGTGATAAACAATTCGATAATTAATCGGATATTTCGAAAATTCGACATTCGGGTACAAAATATTTTCAAAAAAAGAGAGGACCCGCGAACCATTCGATATTGATTTAAAATTACATTGCATGACGTTATTGTATCGATTCATCCAAAAAAACGTGATAAACAATTCGAGAATTGATCGGATATTTTGAAGAATCGACATTCGGGTAAAAAATATTTTCAAAAAAAGAGTATAAGGACCCGCGAACTATTCGATATTGATTTAAAATAACATTGCCCGACGTTATTGTATCGACTCATCCAAAAAACGTGAAAAAAAATTCGAGAATTAATCGGATATATCGAAAAATCGACATTCGGGCAAAAAATATTTTCAAAAAAAGGGTATAAGGACCCGCGAACTATTCATTATCGATTCAAAATAACATTGCCAGACGTTGTATCTATTTATCGAAGATACGTGATGAAACATTCGAGAATTAATCGGATTATTCGATAAATCGACATTCGGGAAAGAAATATTTTCAAAAAAACAGTATAAGGACCCCCGAACTATTCGATATTGATTTAAAATTACATTGCCTGACGTTATTTTATCGATATATCCAAAATACGTGATGAAAAATTCGAGAATTAACCGAATATTTGGAAAAATCGACATTCGGGTAAAAAATATTTTCAAAAAAAAGGTATAAGGACCCGCGAACTAAATACTCGATATTGATTAAAAATTACATTGCCTGACGTTATTGTATCGATATATCCAAAATACGTGATGAAAAGTTCGAGAATTAATCGGATATTTCGGAAAATCGACATTCGGGTAAAAAGTATTTTCAAAAAAAGAGTATAAGGACCCGCCTACTATTCGATATTGATTTAAAATCACATTGCCCGACGTTATTGTATCGATTCATCCAAAAAACGTGATAAACAATTCGAGAATTAATCGGATATTTCGAAAAATCGACATTCGGGTAAAAAATATTTTGAAAAAAAGGGTATAAGGAACCGCGAACTATTCGATATTGATTTAAAATTATATTGCCCGACGTTGTATCGATTTACCGAAAATACGTGATTGACGTTATTGTATCGATATATCCAAAATACGTGATGAAAAATTCGGGAATTAATCGGATATTTCGAAAAATCGACATTCGGGTAAAAAAAATATTTTCAAAAAAAGAGTATAAGGACCCGCGTACTATTCGATATTGATTTAAAATTATATTGCCCGACGTTGTATCGATTTATCCGAAATACATTATAAACAATTCGAGAATTAATCGGATATTTCGATAAATCGACATTCGGGAAAGAAATATTTTCAGAAAAAGAGTGAAAGGACCCGCGAACTATTCGATATTGATTTAAAATCACATTGCCTGACGTTATAGTATCGATTTACCAAAATACGTGATGAACAGTTTGAGAATCAATCGGATATTTCGAAAAATCGACATTCGGGTGAAAAATATTTTCAAAAAGAGGGAATAAGGACCCGCCTACTATTCGATATTGATTTAAGATTACATTGCCCGACGTTGTTTCGATTAATGGAAAATACATGATAAACAATTCGAGAATTAATCGGATATTTCGAGAAATCGACATTCGGGTAAAAAATATTTTCAAAAAAAGAATATAAGGACCTGCGAACTATTCGATATAGATTCAAAATGACATTGCCCGACGTTATTGTAATGATTTATCCAAAATACGTGATAAAAAATTCGAGAATTAATCGGATACTTCGATAAATCGACATTCGGGAAAAAAATATTTTCAAAAAAAGAGTATTAGGACCCGCGAACTTTTCGATATTATTGTATCTATTCATCTGAAATACGTGATAAACAGTTCGAAAATTAATCGGATATTTCGATAAATCGACATTCGGGAAAAAAATATTTTCAAAAAAAGAGTATAAGGACCCGCGAACTATTCGATATTGCTTCAAAATTATATTGCCCGACTTTATTGTATCGATTTATCCAAGATACGTGATAAACAATTCGAGAATTGATCGGATATATCGAAAAATCGACATTCGGGTAAAAAATATTTTCAAAAGAAGAGTATAAGAACCCGCGAACTATTCGATATTGATTCAAATAACATTGCCTGACGTTGTATCGATTTATCGAAAATACGTGATAAACAATTCGAGAATCAATCGGATATTTCGATAAATCGACATTCGGGAAAAAAATATTTTCAAAAAAAGAGTATAAGGACCCGCGAACTATTCGATATTGCTTCAAAATTATATTGCCCGACTTTATTGTATCGATTTATTCAAAATACGTTATAAAATATTCGAGTAATAATCGGATATTTCAAAAAATCGACATTCGGGTAAAAAATATTTTCAAAAAAAGAGTATAAGGACCCGCGAACTATTCGATATTGCTTCAAAATTATATTGCCCGACGTTATTGTATCGATTTATTCAAAATACGTGATAAACAAATCGACTATCAATCGGATATTTCAAAAAATCGACATTCGGGAAAAAAATATTTTCGAAAAATGAGTATAAAGACCCGCGCATTGTATCGATTCATTCAAGATATCCAAGATATCCAAAATACGTGATGAAAAATTCGAGAATTAATCGGATATTTCGAAAAATCGACATTCGGGTAAATAATATTTTCAAAAAAAGAGTTTAAGGACCCGCCTACTATACGATATTGATTAAAAATCACATTGCCCGACGATGTATCGATTTATCGAAAATACGCGATAAACAATTCGAAAATTAATCGGATATTTCCAGAAATCGACATTCGGGTAAAAAATATTTTCAAAAAGAGAGTACAAGGACCCGCGAACTATTCGATATAGATTCAGAATGACATTGCCAGACGTTATTGTATCGATTCATCCAAAAAACATGATAAACAATTCGAGAATTAATCGGATATTTCGATAAATCGACATTCGGGAAAGAAATATTTTCAAAAAATGGGTATACGGACCCGCGAACTATTCGATATTGTTTTAAAATTACTTTGCCTGACGTAAAAGTATCGATTTACCAAAAAACGTGATGAACAATTCGAGAATTAATCGGATATTTCGAAAAATCGACATTCGGTTAAAAAATATTTTCAAAAAAAGAGTAAAAAGGATATAAGGACCCGCCTACTATTCGATATTGATTAAAAACTACATTGCCCGACGATGTATCGATTTATCGAAAATACGCGATAAACAATTCGAAAATTAATCGGATATTTCCAGAAATCGACATTCGGGTAAAAAATATTTTCAAAAAGAGAGTACAAGGACCCGCGAACTATTCGATATAGATTCAAAATGACATTGCCCGACGTTATTGTATCGATATATCCAAAATACATGACGAACAATTCGGGAATTAATCGGATATTTCGAGAAATCGACATTCGTGTAAGAAATATTTTCAAGAAATGAGTATAAACACCCGCGAACTATTCGATATTGATTCAAAATTACATTTCCCGACGTTATGTTATCTTCGAAAAGATAGCTAGTAATGATCTGCAACTTAAAGGTTCAATGTTAGATTCAAAATGAAATGAATTTTTTGTTTTGATATTTTTATTCTAGTTACTCTGATGCTTTAATTTTTCTTATGGAGTTTATCTTCTTTGAAAAGATAGCTAGTAATGATCTGCAACATAAAGGTTCAATATTAGATTCAAAATGAAATTAATTTTTTGTTTTAATTTTTTTTATTCTAGTTACTCTGATGCTCAAATTCTTCTTATGGAGTTTATCTCCCTTGAAAAGATAGCTTGTAATCATCTGCAACATTTTAGGATCAATGAAATATTCAAAATGAAATAAAATTTGATTTTTTTATGTATTTTTTTTTTCAATGAACAACCGACTTCAGCCTATCAGCTCAGAAGGGAAACACCCCTCTCGCAGTCAGCTTTTTCACTCCCCGCTAAGGGGAACATTTACTCATCCTGGATATTTCAAATATCTTCAGGATTGAGCTCGGTTGTGTTATCTTCTACAACGAGATAGCTAGTAATGACCTGCAACATAAAGGTTTAATATAAAATTCAAAATGAAATAAATTCTTTGTTTTAATTTTTTTATTCTAGTTACTCTGGTGCTCTAATTTTTCTTATGGAGTTTAGCTTCTTTGAAATGATAGCTTGTAATGATCTGCAACATAAAAGTTTAATATTAGATTCAAAATGAAATGAATTTTTTGTTTCAATTTTTTTAATCTAGTTAATCTGATGCTCTCATTATTCTTATGGAGTTTATCTTCTTTGAAAAGATGGCTAGTTATGATCTGCGAAATAAAGGTTCAATATTAGATTCAAAATGAAATAAATTTTTTGTTTTATTTTTTTTATTCTAGTTACTCTGATGCTCCAATTTTTTTTATGGAGTTTATCCTCTTTGAAAAGATAGCTGGTAATGATCTGCAACATAAAGGGTCAATGTAAGATTCAAAATGAAATAAATTTTTTGTTTTAATTTTTTTCATTCTGGTCACCTACTCTGATGCTATAATTTTTCTTATGGAGTTTATCTTCTTTGAAAAGATAGCTAGTATTGATCTGCAATATGAAGGTTTAATATAAGATTGAAAATGAAATAAATTTTTTGTTTTAATTTTTTTATTCTAGTTAGTCTGATGCTCTAATTTTTCTTATGGAGTTTAGCTTCTTTGAAATGATAGCTTGTAATGATCTGCAACATGAAGGTTCAATATTAGATTCAAAATGAAATAAATTTTTTGTTTTAATTTTTTTATTCTAGGTACCCTGATGCTCTAATTTTTTTTCTGGATTTCATCTTCTTTGGAAAGATAGCTAGCAATCATCTGCAACATTTTAAGATCAATGAAATATTCAAAATGAAATCAAATTTGATTTTTTCATGTATTTTTTTTTTCAATGAACACCCGACTTCAGCCTATCAGCGTAGAAGGGAAACACCCCTCTCGCAGTCAGCTTTTTCACTCCCCGCTAAGGGGACCATTCACTCATCCTGGATATTTTAAACATCTTCAGGATTGAGCTCGGTTGTGTTATCTTCTACAACGAGATAGCTAGTAATGACCTGCCACATAAAGGTTTAATATAAAATTCAAAATGAAATAAATTCTTTGTTTTAATTTTTTTATTCTAGTTACTCTGGTGCTCTAATTTTTGTTATGGAGTTTAGCTTCTTTGAAATGATAGCTTGTAATGATCTGCAACATAAAAGTTCAATATTAGATTCAAAATGAAATAAATTTTTTGTTTCAATTTTTTGAGCGCTCGTACTACTTACACGAGGGCTATATAATTTCGTCACGATGTCTGTATTTTTCGAATTTTGAGCCGAAAATGGTCTCAATCGACTATGTTCGACTCACTGATGACGAATCCGTCGGAAAATTTGAGTCTGTCCGTCCGGCCGTCCGTCCGGCCGTCAGCACGATAACTCTCGAACGGATCAACCTAGAGACTTGAAATTTTCAGTGTAGGTTCAGATCCCGAATGCCTCGGTTAAGTTTGTTAATGGGCCAAATTCCACCAGGGGTTCCGTAAATATGGCCGTTCAAAGTTTTGTTTCCCTGATTACTTGAAAACTACAGATTAGATCGAGATGAAATTTTGCACTCAGATGGAAAATGAGGTGTTTTAGCTAAATGCGAAATTTTGTCCAGATCGCATGACCAGAACCATAGAAACCATAGAAAATTGTAACTTTTGAACGGAAATGCCTAGGGACTTGAAATTTTCAGGATAGGTGTGGATCTCGAATGTCGTGATCACGTTCATCTATGAGCAACATTATACAAGGGGTTCCGTAAATACGGTCGTTTGAAATTTTGTTTTCTCGATAAATTCGAAACTTTGGATTCGATCGAGATGAAATTTTGTATTTTAATCGAGAATAATATATTGAAGCAATATTTTGTCCAGATCGCATGACCAGAACCATAGAAACCATAGAAAATTGTAACTTTTGAACGGAAAGGCCTAGGAACTTGAAATTTTCAGGGTGGGTTTGGATCGCGAATATCGCGGTCACGTTCATCAATAAGCAAAATGAGACTAGGGGTTCCGTAAATATGGCCGTTCGAAATATTTTTTTCCAGATAGTTTCGGAACTACTGATCGGATTGGAATGAAATTATGCATCTAGCTGAGGAATAATGTATTCAAAGTACGTGCAAAATTTTGTCCAGACCGCATCACCAAGACCATAGATACCGTAGAAAATTCTAGCGAATTATCGAAACAAAATTGATCAGCTGAAGCACCGACATGAAGTCTGGAGTTTCGCCTAACTTTCAGAATTTTTTTGACAGCTGTCAAAAATTCCTTCAATTGGTTTCTAAAACTGGAAAATGCGAATCTACCTACCAGGTGCATGTACTAGCGCTCAAAAGCTCCTACCTTCACGGCAGTGCTTTTCTAAATTTTTTAATCTAGTTAATCTGACGCTCTCATTTTTCTTATGGAGTTTATCTTCTTTAAAAAGATGGCTAGTTATGATCTGCGAAATGAAGGTTCAATATTAGATTCAAAATGAAATAAATTTTTTGTTTTATTTTTTTTATTCTAGTTACTCTGATGCTCCAATTTTTCTTATGGAGTTTATCTTCTTTGAAAAGATAGCTGGTAATGATCTGCAACATAAAGGGTCAATGTTAGATTCAAAATGAAATAAATTTTTTGTTTTAATTTTATTCATTCTAGTCACCTACTCTGATGCTATAATTTTCCTTATGGAGTTTATCTTCTTTGAAAAGATAGCTAGTATTGATCTGCAATATGAAGGTTCAATATAGGATTAAAATTGAAATAAATTTTTTGTTTTAATTTTTTTATTCTAGTTTGTCTGATGCTCTAATTTTTCTTATGGAGTTTAGCTTCTTTGAAATGATAGCTTGTAATGATCTGCAATATGAAGGTTTAATATTAGATTCAAAATGAAATAAATTTTTTGTTTTAATTTTTTTATTCTAGTTACCCTGATGCTCTAATTTTTTTTCTGGAGTTCATCTTCTTTGGAAAGATAGCTAGCAATCATCTGCAACATTTTAAGATAATTGAAATATTCAAAATGAAATAAAATTTGATTTTTTTATGTATTGTTCTTTCAATGAACACCTGACTTCAGCCTATCAGCGTAGAAGGAAAACACCCCTCTCGCAGTCAGCTTTCTCACTCCCCGCTAAGGGGAACATTCACTCATCCTGGATATTTTAAATATCTTCAGGATTGAGCTCGGTTGTGTTATCTTCTACAACGAGATAGCTAGTAATGACCTGCCACATAAAGGTTTAATATAAAATTCAAAATGAAATAAATTCTTTGTTTTAATTTTTTTATTCTAGTTACTCTGGTGCTCTAATTTTTGTTATGGAGTTTAGCTTCTTTGAAATGATAGCTTGTAATGATCTGCAACATAAAAGTTCAATATTAGATTCAAAATGAAATAAATTTTTTGTTTCAATTTTTTGAGCGCTCGTACTACTTACACGAGGGCTATATAATTTCGTCACGATGTCTGTATTTTTCGAATTTTGAGCCGAAAATGGTCTCAATCGACTATGTTCGACTCACTGATGACGAATCCGTCGGAAAATTTGAGTCTGTCCGTCCGGCCGTCCGTCCGGCCGTCAGCACGATAACTCTCGAACGGATCAACCTAGAGACTTGAAATTTTCAGTGTAGGTTCAGATCCCGAATGCCTCGGTTAAGTTTGTTAATGGGCCAAATTCCACCAGGGGTTCCGTAAATATGGCCGTTCAAAGTTTTGTTTCCCTGATTACTTGAAAACTACAGATTAGATCGAGATGAAATTTTGCACTCAGATGGAAAATGAGGTGTTTTAGCTAAATGCGAAATTTTGTCCAGATCGCATGACCAGAACCATAGAAACCATAGAAAATTGTAACTTTTGAACGGAAATGCCTAGGGACTTGAAATTTTCAGGATAGGTGTGGATCTCGAATGTCGTGATCACGTTCATCTATGAGCAACATTATACAAGGGGTTCCGTAAATACGGTCGTTTGAAATTTTGTTTTCTCGATAAATTCGAAACTTTGGATTCGATCGAGATGAAATTTTGTATTTTAATCGAGAATAATATATTGAAGCAATATTTTGTCCAGATCGCATGACCAGAACCATAGAAACCATAGAAAATTGTAACTTTTGAACGGAAAGGCCTAGGAACTTGAAATTTTCAGGGTGGGTTTGGATCGCGAATATCGCGGTCACGTTCATCAATAAGCAAAATGAGACTAGGGGTTCCGTAAATATGGCCGTTCGAAATATTTTTTTCCAGATAGTTTCGGAACTACTGATCGGATTGGAATGAAATTATGCATCTAGCTGAGGAATAATGTATTCAAAGTACGTGCAAAATTTTGTCCAGACCGCATCACCAAGACCATAGATACCGTAGAAAATTCTAGCGAATTATCGAAACAAAATTGATCAGCTGAAGCACCGACATGAAGTCTGGAGTTTCGCCTAACTTTCAGAATTTTTTTGACAGCTGTCAAAAATTCCTTCAATTGGTTTCTAAAACTGGAAAATGCGAATCTACCTACCAGGTGCATGTACTAGCGCTCAAAAGCTCCTACCTTCACGGCAGTGCTTTTCTAAATTTTTTAATCTAGTTAATCTGACGCTCTCATTTTTCTTATGGAGTTTATCTTCTTTAAAAAGATGGCTAGTTATGATCTGCGAAATGAAGGTTCAATATTAGATTCAAAATGAAATAAATTTTTTGTTTTATTTTTTTTATTCTAGTTACTCTGATGCTCCAATTTTTCTTATGGAGTTTATCTTCTTTGAAAAGATAGCTGGTAATGATCTGCAACATAAAGGGTCAATGTTAGATTCAAAATGAAATAAATTTTTTGTTTTAATTTTATTCATTCTAGTCACCTACTCTGATGCTATAATTTTCCTTATGGAGTTTATCTTCTTTGAAAAGATAGCTAGTATTGATCTGCAATATGAAGGTTCAATATAGGATTAAAATTGAAATAAATTTTTTGTTTTAATTTTTTTATTCTAGTTTGTCTGATGCTCTAATTTTTCTTATGGAGTTTAGCTTCTTTGAAATGATAGCTTGTAATGATCTGCAATATGAAGGTTTAATATTAGATTCAAAATGAAATAAATTTTTTGTTTTAATTTTTTTATTCTAGTTACCCTGATGCTCTAATTTTTTTTCTGGAGTTCATCTTCTTTGGAAAGATAGCTAGCAATCATCTGCAACATTTTAAGATAATTGAAATATTCAAAATGAAATAAAATTTGATTTTTTTATGTATTGTTCTTTCAATGAACACCTGACTTCAGCCTATCAGCGTAGAAGGAAAACACCCCTCTCGCAGTCAGCTTTCTCACTCCCCGCTAAGGGGAACATTCACTCATCCTGGATATTTTAAATATCTTCAGGATTGAGCTCGGTTGTGTTATCTTCTACAACGAGATAGCTAGTAATGACCTGCAACATAAAGGTTTAATATAAGATTCAAAATGAAATAAATTTTTTGTTTTAATTTTTTTATTCTAGTTACTCTGATGCTCTAATTTTTCTTATGGAGTTTAGCTTTTTTGAAATGAAAGCTTGTAATGATCTGCAACATAAAAGTTCAATATTAGATTCAAAATTACATAAATTTTTTGTTTAAATTTTTTCAATCTATTTAATCTGATGCTCTCATTATTCTTATGGAGTTTATCTTCTTTGAAAAGATGGCTAGTTATGATCTGCAAAATGAAGGTCTAATATTAGATTCAAAATGAAATAAAGTTTTTGTTCTATTTTTTTATTCTAGTTACTCTGATGCTCCAATTTTTCTTATGGAGTTCATCTTCTTTGAAAAGATAGCTGGTAATGATCTGCAACATAAAGGGTCAATGTTAGATTCAAAATGAAATAAATTTTTTGTTTTAATTTTTTTATTCTAGTTACTCTGATGCTCAAATTCTTCTTATGGAGTTTATCTTCCTTGAAAAGATAGCTAGTAATCATCTGCAACATTTTAAGATTAATGAATTATTCGAAATGAAATAAAATTTGATTTTTTATTTTTTTTTTTTTCAGTGAACACCCGACTTCAGCCTGGTGAGTGCGGGGGTATTGGTAAATGTGAAATACCAAGCTCCTCGCGCGCATTCTCAACTATGGCTGCACGGTGCGGTCTAGCGTTATCGTCTAGAAATTGAAAAGTTTCACCAATATGCAGCGTGAAAATTTCAGTCAGCTTTCTCACTCCCCGCTAAGGGGAACATTCACTCATCCTGGATATTTTAAATATCTTCAGGATTGAGCTCGGTTGTGTTATCTTCTACAACGAGATAGCTAGTAATGACATGCAACATGAAGGTTTAATATAAGATTCAAAATGAAATACATTTTTTCTTTTAATTTTTTTATTCTAGTTACTTATGCTCTAATCTTTCTTATGGAGTTTATCTTCCTTGAAAAGATAGCTTGTAATGATCTGAAACATAAAGGTTTAGTATGAGATTCATAATGAAATAAATTTTTCGTTTTAATTTTTTTGTTTCAATTCTTTTATTCGAGTTACTCTGATGCTTTTTTTATGTATTTTTTTTTTCAATGAACACCCGACTTCAGCCTATCAGCTCAGAAGGGAAACACCCCTCTCGCAGTCAGCTTTTTCACTCCCCGCTAAGGGGACCATTCACTCATCCTGGATATTTTAAATATCTTCAGGATTGAGCTCGGTTGTGTTATCTTCTACAACGAGATAGCTAGTAATGACCTGCCACATAAAGGTTTAATATAAAATTCAAAATGAAATAAATTCTTTGTTTTAATTTTTTTATTCTAGTTACTCTGGTGCTCTAATTTTTGTTATGGAGTTTAGCTTCTTTGAAATGATAGCTTGTAATGATCTGCAACATAAAAGTTCAATATTAGATTCAAAATGAAATAAATTTTTTGTTTCAATTTTTTGAGCGCTCGTACTACTTACACGAGGGCTATATAATTTCGTCACGATGTCTGTATTTTTCGAATTTTGAGCCGAAAATGGTCTCAATCGACTATGTTCGACTCACTGATGACGAATCCGTCGGAAAATTTGAGTCTGTCCGTCCGGCCGTCCGTCCGTCCGGCCGTCCGTCCGGCCGTCAGCACGATAACTCTCGAACGGATCAACCTAGAGACTTGAAATTTTCAGTGTAGGTTCAGATCCCGAATGCCTCGGTTAAGTTTGTTAATGGGCCAAATTCCACCAGGGGTTCCGTAAATATGGCCGTTCAAAGTTTTGTTTCCCTGATTACTTGAAAACTACAGATTAGATCGAGATGAAATTTTGCACTCAGATGGAAAATTAGGTGTTTTAGCTAAATGCGAAATTTTGTCCAGATCGCATGACCAGAACCATAGAAACCATAGAAAATTGTAACTTTTGAACGGAAATGCCTAGGGACTTGAAATTTTCAGGATAGGTGTGGATCTCGAATGTCGTGATCACGTTCATCTATGAGCAACATTATACAAGGGGTTCCGTAAATACGGTCGTTTGAAATTTTGTTTTCTCGATAAATTCGAAACTTTGGATTCGATCGAGATGAAATTTTGTATTTTAATCGAGAATAATATATTGAAGCAATATTTTGTCCAGATCGCATGACCAGAACCATAGAAACCATAGAAAATTGTAACTTTTGAACGGAAAGGCCTAGGAACTTGAAATTTTCAGGGTGGGTTTGGATCGCGAATATCGCGGTCACGTTCATCAATAAGCAAAATGAGACTAGGGGTTCCGTAAATATGGCCGTTCGAAATATTTTTTTCCAGATAGTTTCGGAACTACTGATCGGATTGGAATGAAATTATGCATCTAGCTGAGGAATAATGTATTCAAAGTACGTGCAAAATTTTGTCCAGACCGCATCACCAAGACCATAGATACCGTAGAAAATTCTAGCGAATTATCGAAACAAAATTGATCAGCTGAAGCACCGACATGAAGTCTGGAGTTTCGCCTAACTTTCAGAATTTTTTTGACAGCTGTCAAAAATTCCTTCAATTGGTTTCTAAAACTGGAAAATGCGAATCTACCTACCAGGTGCATGTACTAGCGCTCAAAAGCTCCTACCTTCACGGCAGTGCTTTTCTAAATTTTTTAATCTAGTTAATCTGACGCTCTCATTTTTCTTATGGAGTTTATCTTCTTTAAAAAGATGGCTAGTTATGATCTGCGAAATGAAGGTTCAATATTAGATTCAAAATGAAATAAATTTTTTGTTTTATTTTTTTTATTCTAGTTACTCTGATGCTCCAATTTTTCTTATGGAGTTTATCTTCTTTGAAAAGATAGCTGGTAATGATCTGCAACATAAAGGGTCAATGTTAGATTCAAAATGAAATAAATTTTTTGTTTTAATTTTATTCATTCTAGTCACCTACTCTGATGCTATAATTTTTCTTATGGAGTTTATCTTCTTTGAAAAGATAGCTAGTATTGATCTGCAATATGAAGGTTCAATATAGGATTAAAATTGAAATAAATTTTTTGTTTTAATTTTTTTATTATAGTTTGTCTGATGCTCTAATTTTTCTTATGGAGTTTAGCTTCTTTGAAATGATAGCTTGTAATGATCTGCAATATGAAGGTTTAATATTAGATTCAAAATGAAATAAATTTTTTGTTTTAATTTTTTTATTCTAGTTACCCTGATGCTCTAATTTTTTTTCTGGAGTTCATCTTCTTTGGAAAGATAGCTAGCAATCATCTGCAACATTTTAAGATAATTGAAATATTCAAAATGAAATAAAATTTGATTTTTTTATGTATTGTTCTTTCAATGAACACCTGACTTCAGCCTATCAGCGTAGAAGGAAAACACCCCTCTCGCAGTCAGCTTTCTCACTCCCCGCTAAGGGGAACATTCACTCATCCTGGATATTTTAAATATCTTCAGGATTGAGCTCGGTTGTGTTATCTTCTACAACGAGATAGCTAGTAATGACCTGCAACATAAAGGTTTAATATAAGATTCAAAATGAAATAAATTTTTTGTTTTAATTTTTTTATTCTAGTTACTCTGATGCTCTAATTTTTCTTATGGAGTTTAGCTTTTTTGAAATGATAGCTTGTAATGATCTGCAACATAAAAGTTCAATATTAGATTCAAAATTAAATAAATTTTTTGTTTAAATTTTTTCAATCTATTTAATCTGATGCTCTCATTATTCTTATGGAGTTTATCTTCTTTGAAAAGATGGCTAGTTATGATCTGCAAAATGAAGGTCTAATATTAGATTCAAAATGAAATAAAGTTTTTGTTCTATTTTTTTATTCTAGTTACTCTGATGCTCCAATTTTTCTTATGGAGTTCATCTTCTTTGAAAAGATAGCTGGTAATGATCTGCAACATGAAGGGTCAATGTTAGATTCAAAATGAAATAAATTTTTTGTTTTAATTTTTTTATTCTAGTTACTCTGATGCTCAAATTCTTCTTATGGAGTTTATCTTCCTTGAAAAGATAGCTAGTAATCATCTGCAACATTTCAAGATTAATGAATTATTCAAAATGAAATAAAATTTGATTTTTATGTGTTTTTTTTTCAGTGAACACCCGACTTCAGCCTGTCAGCGTAGGAGGGAAACACCCCTCTCGCAGTCATCTTTTTCACTCCCCGCTAAGGGGAACATTCACTCATCCTGGATATTTTAAATATCTTCAGGATTGGGCTCGGTTGTGTTATCTCCTACAACGAGATAGCTAGTAATGACCTGCAACATGAAGGTTTAATATAAGATTCAAAATGAAATACATTTTTTGCTTTAATTTTTTTATTCTAGTTACTTATGCTCTAATCTTTCTTATGGAGTTTATTTTCTTCGGAAAGATAACTAGTAATGATCTGCAATATAAAGGTTTAATATTGGATCCGAAATGAAATAAATTTTTTGTTTTAATTTTTCATTCTAGTTACCCTTATGCTCTAAATTTTCTTATGGAGTTTATCTTCCTTGAAAAGATAGCTTGTAATGATCTGAAACATAAAGGTTTAATATGAGATTCATTATGAAATAAATTTTTTGTTTTGATTTTCTTGTTTCAATTTTTTCATTCGAGTTACTCTGATGCTCTAATTTTTCTTATGGAGTTCATCTTCTTTCAAAAGATAGCTAGTAATGATCAGGCAACATGAAGGTTCAATGTTAGATTCAAAATGAAATAAATTTTTTGTTTTAATTTTTTATTCTAGTTACTTTTATGCTCTAATTTTTCTTAAGTAGTTTATCTTCTTTGAAAAATAGCAAGTAATGATCTGCAACATAAAGGTTCAATATCAGATTCAAAATGAAATAAATTTTTTGTTTTAATTTTTTTATTCTAGTCACTATGATGCTCAAATTCTTCTTATGGAGTTTGTCTTCTTTGAAAAGATGGCTAGTAATGATCTGCAACATGAAGATTCAATATCAGATTCAAAATGAAATAAATTTTTTGTTTTATTTCTTTAATTCTAGTTACTCTGATGCTCTCATTTTTCTTATGGAGTTTATCTTCTTTGAGAAGATGGCTAGTTATGATCTGCAACATGAAGTTTTAATATTAGATTCAAAATGAAATAAATTTTTTGTTTTAATTATTTTATTCTAGTTACTCTGATGCTTTAATTTTGCTTATGGAGTTTATCTTCTTTGAAAAGATAGCTAGTAATGATCTGCAACATAAAGGTTTAAATATAAGATTCAAAATGAAATGAATTTTTTGTTAAATTTTTTTTATTCTAGTTACTCTGATGCTCTCATTTTCCTTATGGAGTTTATCTTCTTTGAAAAGATGGCTTGTAATGATCTGCAACATGAAGGTTTAATATTAGTTTCAAAATGAAATAATTTTTTTGTTTTAAATTTTTTATTCTAGTTACTCTGATGCTCTAATTTTTCTTATGGAGTTTAGCTTCTTTGAAATGATAGCTAGTAATGATCTGCAACATAAAGGTTTAGATATAAGATTCAAAATGAAATGAATTTTTGTTTTAATATTTTTATTCTAGTTACTCTGATGCTCAAATTCTTCTTATGGAGTTTATCTTCCTTGAAAAGATAGCTAGTAATCATCTGCAACATTTTAAGATCAATGAAATATTCAAAATGAAATGAAATTTGATTTTTTTATGTATTTTTTTTTTTCAATGAACACCCGACTTCAGCCTATCAGTGTAGATGGGAAACAACCCTCTCGCAGTCAGCTTTTTCACTCCCCGCTTAGGGGAACATTCACTCATCCTGGATATTTTAAATATCTTCAGGATTGAGCTCGGTTGTGTTATCTTCTACAACGAGATAGCTAGTAATGACCTGCAACATAAAGGTTTAATATAAGATTCAAAATGAAATAAATTTTTTGTTTTAATTTTTTTATTCTAGTTACTCTGATGCTCTCGTTCTTCTTCTGGAGTTTATCTTCTTTGAAAAGATAGCTAGTAATGACCTGCAACATAAAGGTTTAATATAAGATTCAAAATGAAATAAATTTTTTGTTTTAAGTTTTTTATTCTAGTTACTCTGATGCTCTAATTTTTCTTATGGAGTTTAGCTTCTTTGAAATGATAGCTTGTAATGATCTGCAACATAAAAGTTCAATATTAGATTCAAAATTAAATAAATTTTTTGTTTCAATTTTTTTAATCTATTTAATCTGATGCTCTCATTATTCTTATGGAGTTTATCTTCTTTGAAAAGATGGCTAGTTATGATCTGCAAAATAAAGGTCTAATATTAGATTCAAAATGAAATAAATTCTTTGTTTTAATTTTTTTATTCTTTACTCTGATGCTCTAATTTTTCTTATGGAGTTTATCTTCTTTGAAAAGAAAGCTAGTAATGATCTGCAACATAAAGGTTTAATAAAAGATTCAAAATGAAATAAATTTTTTGTTTTACTTTTTTTATTCGAGTTACTCTGATGCTCTAATTTTTCTCATGGAGTTTATCTTCTTTGAAAAAATAGCTAGTAATGATCTGCAACATAAAGGTTCAATAATCTGCTCCACATGAGTTAGGGATATTGACTTAAAGTGCAAAAAAATATAGTTGAAATAAGATTTTTGTGATGAAAATTCACATTAATATAATTTCAAGTTGCAAATTAATTTTAGCCTGTAGGTCTACAGCGTATACAGGGTGGTTGAGTAAAATCGAGTAAAATGAAGACATTTTATTCCTGGAGAATTCAAGCATTTAAAGAATATCAATACAATGTATGGCCTCCAGGGGCATCAATAACAGCTTGACATCTTCTTTGCATACTACACACGAGGTTGTTGAACATTTCTTGAGGAATTTGATTCCATAAACGGGGCAGAGGCTCTCTCAGATAATTTAAGGATTCTGGGGTAGGTTGATGATTATCTAATCTTCTTTGGAGCATATCCCATGCATGTTCTATGCAATTCAAATCTGGTGAGTGCGGGGGTATTGGTAAATGTGGAATACCAAGCTCCTCGCGCGCATTCTCAACTATGGCTGCACGGTGCGGTCTAGCGTTATCGTCTAGAAATTGAAAAGTTTCACCAATATGCAGCGTGAAAATTTCAGTCAGCTTTCTCACTCCCCGCTAAGGGGAACATTCACTCATCCTGGATATTTTAAATATCTTCAGGATTGAGCTCGGTTGTGTTATCTTCTACAACGAGATAGCTAGTAATGACCTGCAACATGAAGGTTTAATATAAAATTCAAAATGAAATACATTTTTTGTTTTAATTTTTTTATTCTAGTTACTTATGCTCTAATCTTTCTTATGGAGTTTATTTTCTTCGGAAAGATAACTAGTAATGATCTGCAATATAAAGGTTTAATATTGGATCCGAAATGAAATAAATTTTTTGTTTTAATTTTTCATTCTAGTTACCCTTATGCTCTAAATTTTCTCATGGAGTTTATCTTCCTTGAAAAGATAGCTTGTAAAGATCTGAAACATAAAGGTTTAGTATGAGATTCATAATGAAATAAATTTTTCGTTTTAATTTTTTTGTTTCAATTTTTTTATTCGAGTTACTCTGATGCTCTAATTTTTCTTATGGAGTTCATCTTCTTTCAAAAGATAGCTAGTAATTATCTGGCAACATAAAGGTTCAATGTTAGATTCAAAATGAAATAAATTTTTTGTTTTAATTTTTTTATTCTAGTTACTCTTATGCTCTAATTTTTCTTAAGTAGTTTATCTTCTTTGAAAAATAGCAAGTAATGATCTGCAACATAAAGGTTCAATATCAGATTCAAAATGAAATAAATTTTTTGTTTTAATTTTTTTATTCTAGTCACTATGATGCTCAAATTCTTCTTATGGAGTTTGTCTTCTTTGAAAAGATGGCTAGTAATGATCTGCAACATGAAGATTCAATATCAGATTCAAAATGGAATAAATTTTTTGTTTTATTTCTTTGATTCTAGTTACTCTGATGTTTTAATTTTGCTTATGGAGTTTATCTTCTTTGAAAAGATAGCTAGTAATGATCTGCAACATAAAGGTTTAAATATAAGATTCAAAATGAAATGAATTTTTTGTTTTAATATTTTTATTCTAGTTACTCTGATGCTCAAATTCTTCTTATGGAGTTTATCTTCCTTGAAAAGATAGCTAGTAATCATCTGCAACATTTTAAGATCAATGAAATATTCAAAATGAAATAAAATTTGATTTTTTTATGTATTTTTTTTTTTCAATGAACACCCGACTTCAGCCTATCAGTGTAGATGGGAAACAACCCTCTCGCAGTCAGCTTTTTCACTCCCCGCTTAGGGGAACATTCACTCATCCTGGATATTTTAAATATCTTCAGGATTGAGCTCGGTTGTGTTATCTTCTACAACGAGATAGCTAGTAATGACCTGCAACATAAAGGTTTAATATAAGATTCAAAATGAAATAAATTTTTTGTTTTAATTTTTTTATTCTAGTTACTCTGATGCTCTCGTTCTTCTTCTGGAGTTTATCTTCTTTGAAAAGATAGCTAGTAATGACCTGCAAAATAAAGGTTTAATATAAGATTCAAAATGAAATAAATTTTTTGTTTTAAGTTTTTTATTCTAGTTACTCTGATGCTCTAATTTTTCTTATGGAGTTTAGCTTCTTTGAAATGATAGCTTGTAATGATCTGCAACATAAAAGTTCAATATTAGATTCAAAATTAAATAAATTTTTTGTTTCAATTTTTTTAATCTATTTAATCTGATGCTATCATTATTCTTATGGAGTTTATCTTCTTTGAAAAGATGGCTAGTTATGATCTGCAAAATAAAGGTCTAATATTAGATTCAAAATGAAATAAATTCTTTGTTTTAATTTTTTTATTCTTTACTCTGATGCTCTAATTTTTCTTATGGAGTTTATCTTCTTTGAAAAGAAAGCTAGTAATGATCTGCAACATAAAGGTTTAATAAAAGATTCAAAATGAAATAAATTTTTAGTTTTACTTTTTTTATTCGAGTTACTCTGATGCTCTAATTTTTCTCATGGAGTTTATCTTCTTTGAAAAAATAGCTAGTAATGATCTGCAACATAAAGGTTCAATAATCTGCTCCACATGAGTTAGGGATATTGACTTAAAGTGCAAAAAAATATAGTTAAAATAAGATTTTTGTGATGAAAATTCACATTAATATAATTTCAAGTTGCAAATTAATTTTAGCCTGTAGGTCTACAGCGTATACAGGGTGGTTGAGTAAAATCGAGTAAAATGAAGACATTTTATTCCTGGAGAATTCAAGCATTTAAAGAATATCAATACAATGTATGGCCTCCAGGGGCATCAATAACAGCTTGACATCTTCTTTGCATACTACACACGAGGTTGTTGAACATTTCTTGAGGAATTTGATTCCATAAACGGGGCAGAGGCTCTCTCAGATAATTTAAGGATTCTGGGGTAGGTTGATGATTATCTAATCTTCTTTGGAGCATATCCCATGCATGTTCTATGCAATTCAAATCTGGTGAGTGCGGGGGTATTGGTAAATGTGGAATACCAAGCTCCTCGCGCGCATTCTCAACTATGGCTGCACGGTGCGGTCTAGCGTTATCGTCTAGAAATTGAAAAGTTTCACCAATATGCAGCGTGAAAATTTCAGTCAGCTTTCTCACTCCCCGCTAAGGGGAACATTCACTCATCCTGGATATTTTAAATATCTTCAGGATTGAGCTCGGTTGTGTTATCTTCTACAACGAGATAGCTAGTAATGACCTGCAACATGAAGGTTTAATATAAGATTCAAAATGAAATACATTTTTTGTTTTAATTTTTTTATTCTAGTTACTTATGCTCTAATCTTTCTTATGGAGTTTATTTTCTTCGGAAAGATAACTAGTAATGATCTGCAATATAAAGGTTTAATATTGGATCCGAAATGAAATAAATTTTTTGTTTTAATTTTTCATTCTAGTTACCCTTATGCTCTAAATTTTCTCATGGAGTTTATCTTCCTTGAAAAGATAGCTTGTAAAGATCTGAAACATAAAGGTTTAGTATGAGATTCATAATGAAATAAATTTTTCGTTTTAATTTTTTTGTTTCAATTTTTTTATTCGAGTTACTCTGATGCTCTAATTTTTCTTATGGAGTTCATCTTCTTTCAAAAGATAGCTAGTAATGATCTGGCAACATAAAGGTTCAATGTTAGATTCAAAATGAAATAAATTTTTTGTTTTAATTTTTTTATTCTAGTTACTCTTATGCTCTAATTTTTCTTAAGTAGTTTATCTTCTTTGAAAAATAGCAAGTAATGATCTGCAACATAAAGGTTCAATATCAGATTCAAAATGAAATAAATTTTTTGTTTTAATTTTTTTATTCTAGTCACTATGATGCTCAAATTCTTCTTATGGAGTTTGTCTTCTTTGAAAAGATGGCTAGTAATGATCTGCAACATGAAGATTCAATATCAGATTCAAAATGAAATAAATTTTTTGTTTTATTTCTTTAATTCTAGTTACTCTGATGCTCTCATTTTTCTTATGGAGTTTATCTTCTTTGAGAAGATGGCTAGTTATGATCTGCAACATGAAGGTTTAATATAAGATTCAAAATGAAATAAATTTTTTGTTTTAATTATTTTATTCTAGTTACTCTGATGCTTTAATTTTGCTTATGGAGTTTATCTTCTTTGAAAAGATAGCTAGTAATGATCTGCAACATAAAGGTTTAAATATAAGATTCAAAATGAAATGAATTTTTTGTTAAATTTTTTTTATTCTAGTTACTCTGATGCTCTCATTTTCCTTATGGAGTTTATCTTCTTTGAAAAGATGGCTTGTAATGAACTGCAACATGAAGGTTTAATATTAGTTTCAAAATGAAATAATTTTTTTGTTTTAATTTTTTTATTCTAGTTACTCTGATGCTCTAATTTTTTTTATGGAGTTTAGCTTCTTTGAAATGATAGCTAGTAATGATCTGCAACATAAAGGTTTAAATATAAGATTCAAAATGAAATGAATTTTTTGTTTTAATATTTTTATTCTAGTTACTCTGATGCTCAAATTCTTCTTATGGAGTTTATCTTCCTTGAAAAGATAGCTAGTAATCATCTGCAACATTTTAAGATCAATGAAATATTCAAAATGAAATAAAATTTGATTTTTTTATGTATTTTTTTTTTCAATGAACACCCGACTTCAGCCTATCAGTGTAGATGGGAAACAACCCTCTCGCAGTCAGCTTTTTCACTCCCCGCTTAGGGGAACATTCACTCATCCTGGATATTTTAAATATCTTCAGGATTGAGCTCGGTTGTGTTATCTTCTACAACGAGATAGCTAGTAATGACCTGCAACATAAAGGTTTAATATAAGATTCAAAATGAAATAAATTTTTTGTTTTAATTTTTTTATTCTAGTTACTCTGATGCTCTCGTTCTTCTTCTGGAGTTTATCTTCTTTGAAAAGATAGCTAGTAATGACCTGCAACATAAAGGTTTAATATAAGATTCAAAATGAAATAAATTTTTTGTTTTAAGTTTTTTATTCTAGTTACTCTGATGCTCTAATTTTTCTTATGGAGTTTAGCTTCTTTGAAATGATAGCTTGTAATGATCTGCAACATAAAAGTTCAATATTAGATTCAAAATTAAATAAATTTTTTGTTTCAATTTTTTTAATCTATTTAATCTGATGCTCTCATTAATCTTATGGAGTTTATCTTCTTTGAAAAGATGGCTAGTTATGATCTGCAAAATAAAGGTCTAATATTAGATTCAAAATGAAATAAATTCTTTGTTTTAATTTTTTTATTCTTTACTCTGATGCTCTAATTTTTCTTATGGAGTTTATCTTCTTTGAAAAGAAAGCTAGTAATGATCTGCAACATAAAGGTTTGATAAAAGATTCAAAATGAAATAAATCTTTTGTTTTACTTTTTTTATTCGAGTTACTCTGATGCTCTAATTTTTCTCATGGAGTTTATCTTCTTTGAAAAATAGCTAGTAATGATCTGCAACATAAAGGTTCAATAATCTGCTCCACATGAGTTAGGGATATTGACTTAAAGTGCTAAAAAATATAGTTAAAATACGATTTTTGTGATGAAAATTCACATTAATATAATTTCAAGTTGCAAATTAATTTAAGCCTGTAGGTCTACAGCGTATACAGGGTGGTTGAGTAAAATCGAGTAAAATGAAGACATTTTATTCCTGGAGAATTCAAGCATTTAAAGAATATCAATACAATGTATGGCCTCCAGGGGCATCAATAACAGCTTGACATCTTCTTTGCATACTACACACGAGGTTGTTGAACATTTCTTGAGGAATTTGATTCCATAAACGGGGCAGAGGCTCTCTCAGATAATTTAAGGATTCTGGGGTAGGTTGATGATTATCTAATCTTCTTTGGAGCATATCCCATGCATGTTCTATGCAATTCAAATCTGGTGAGTGCGGGGGTATTGGTAAATGTGGAATACCAAGCTCCTCGCGCGCATTCTCAACTATGGCTGCACGGTGCGGTCTAGCGTTATCGTCTAGAAATTGAAAAGTTTCACCAATATGCAGCGTGAAAATTTGGTACAACATTGTCAATGACATGCTCCGTATAGTGTAAGGCGGTCATATGCCCAGGACAAATGTGTAGATCTGTGCGCCCGTTGAAACATATCCCGGCCCATACCATATCACTACCCCCTCGGAATGGATGGACTTCTTGGACATAGCGACGATTACGGGGTATGCGTGGGATTGTCCATACCCTTATTCTTCGAGAATCTGAAAATCGTCCATATCTGGATTCATCATTGAAAAGGACACTACGCCATTGATCGTTCCAATTGATATGTTGCCTTGCCCATTCCAGTCTTTGACGCTTATGGTCACGTGTTAATGGAACTCCTCTTAATGGACGTCTAGAACCTAGATTCACCTCTTTCAAACGTCGTCTGATGGTTTTGATGAAAACTTGGACCCCATCTGTATTTTGAAGAGTATTCCGTAGCATTCTACACGTAGATGTAGGGTTTCTTCTCGCCGAAACGGTGATGAAACGATCCTGAGCAGGTGATGTTTTTCGTCGCCCACCAAGCCTTGGTCTTTCCAAGACGGAACCTGTCTCCCTGAACCTATTCCAAAGTCGAGATATCACACTTTGGCTGACTTGGAGCCTTTCCGCTACAACAACCTGAGTTAGGCCACCCTGTAGCGTTGCGATAGCCCCATTAGCCTCAGCGTTTGTTAATTTACTTCTTGGCATTTTCAGAAAACTCGTTTCAAATCGAAGCCGTTGATAAACTGACTTCATTTCAAAATAAGAACATTCATGAAGCTTATGCATAGAACCAAACTACAGAAAAAAGGCGACCAGATTGACGAAATGTCTCATACTGATTTTTATTGGATCGATTCAAGTTGTTATTGAGTTTTAAATGATTTTACAGCGATTTTCTCGAAGATTACATACTTTTGGAAACGATTGAATACGATATCCCTAACTCTTGTGGAGCTGTATATTAGATTCAAATTGAATAAATTTTTTGTTTAAATTATTTTATTCTAGTTACTCTGATGCTCTTATTTTTCCTATGGAGTTTATCTTCCTTGAAAAGATAGCTAGTAATGCTCTGCAACATAAAGGTTCAATATTAGATTCAAAATGAAATAAATTTTTTGTTTTAATTTTTTTATTCTAGTTACTCTGATGCTCTCGTTCTTCTTCTGGAGTTTATCTTCTTTGAAAAGATAGCTAGTAATGATCTACAACATAAAGGTTCAATATAAGATTCAAAATGAAATAAATTTTTTGTTTTACTTTTTTTTGTTCGAGTTACTCTGATGCTCTCGTTCTTCTTCTGGAGTTTATCTTCTTTGAAAAGATAGCTAGTAATGATCTGCAACATAAAGGTTTAATATAAGATTCAAAATGAAATAAATTTTTTGTTTTACTTTTTTTATTCGAGTTACTCTGATGCTCTAATTTATCTCATGGAGTTTATCTTCTTTGAAAAAATAGCTAGTAATGATCTGCAACATAAAGGTTTAATATAAGATTCAAAATGAAATAAATTTTTTGTATTAATTTTTTTATTCTAGTTACTCTGATGCTCTCGTTCTTCTTCTGGAGTTTATCTTCTTTGAAAAGATAGCTAGTAATGATCTGCAACATAAAGGTTCAATATAAGATTCAAAATAAAATAAATTTTTTGTTTTACTTTTTTTATTCGAGTTACTCTGATGCTCTTATTTTTCTCATGGAGTTTATCTTCTTTGAAAAAATAGCTAGTAATGATATGCAACATAGAGGTTTAATATAAGATTCAAAATGAAATAAATTTTTTGTTTTAATTTTTTTATTCTAGTTACTCTGATGCTCTCGTTCTTCTTCTGGAGTTTATCTTCTTTGAAAAGATAGCTAGTATTGATCTGCAACATAAAGGTTTAATATTAGATTCAAATTGAATAAATTTTTTGTTTTAATCTTTTTATTCTAGTTACTCTGATGCTCTAATTTTTCTCATGGAGTTTATCTTCTTTGAAAAAATAGCTAGTAATGATCTGCAACATAAAGGTTTAATATTAGATTCAAATTGAATAAATTTTTTGTTTTAATCTTTTTATTCTAGTTACTCTGATGCTCTTATTTTTCTTATGGAGTTTATCTTCCTTGAAAAGATAGCTAGTAATGATCTGACACATAAAGGTTCAATATTAGATTCAAAATGAAATAAATTTTTTGTTTTAATTTTTTTATTCTAGTTACTCTGATGCTCTAATTTTTCTTATGGAGTTTATCTTCTTTGAAAAGATAGCTAGTAATGATCTGCAACATGAAGGTTCAATATAAGATTCAAAATGAAAGGAATTTTTCGTTTTAATTTTCATATTCTAGTTACTCTGATGCTCTTATTCTTCTCCTTGAGTTTATCTTCTTTGAAAAGATAGCTAGTAATGATCTGCAACTTGAAGGTTCAATGTTAGATTCAAAATGAAATGAATTTTTTGTTTAAATTTTTTTATTCTAGTTACTCTGATGCTCTAATTATTCTTATGGAGTTTATGTTCTCTGAAAAGATAGCTAGTAATGATCTGCAACATAAAGGTTTAATATCAGATTCAAAATGAAATAAATTTTTTGTTTTATTTTTTTATTCTAGTTACTCTGATGCTCAAATTCTTCTTATCTTCCTTGAAAAGATAGCTAGTAATCATCTGCAACTTTCTAAGATTAATGAAATATTCTAAATGAAATGAAATTTGATTTTTTATATATTTTTTTTTAATGGACACCCGACTTTAGCCTATCAGCGTAGAAGGGAAACACCCTACGTAATAAACTATTCGCGGATTAATCGGATATTTCGAAAAATCGACTTTCGGGTAAAATATATTTTCAAGAAATGAGTATTATGTCCAGACAATCATTCAATATTGATTTGAAATTACATTGCCCGACGTTATTGAATCGATTTATCCGAAATACCTAAAAATGGACTTATTTCAAAAGTTTTTCATGTGTACTTACGATTTTTCCTGATTTTATCACTTCAAAACACTGAACAAAACACGTAATCCTAACTTCCGTGTGCCGAGTCAATGACTCATCACTCCTGCACTCACTCCACACATCAAAAACCGATTTTCACTTTAATTTATCAGCGCTCCGAATATCGACTATCTCCCATCGCTTCCCGATTAGAACTGATTCATAGTCAATCCTTTGTTCAAAAATATGAATAATCGCTTACATCACCATGAATCATCGGGTGCGCGCATATCGCATTTAGTCCTCGTTTCTATGGAAACCAATGTGTTATTCTATATACGGGGTTTGTTCGAAAAATTTCGGGGTGAGTCGGGACCAGTTCGATGAACGTTGGCATCTACCTGTGGATTTCGCCAACCGCATAGAAAAACGCGTATAACTCCGCCGCTGTGAGTCCTAGCGACGTGGCGTTCGTGCCATCGGGGTGCTTAGGGCATAAGGAGTTCACCAAATCGTTTTTTGTTTAAAAAATATTTTCAAAAAAAGAGTAAAAGGACCCACGAACTATCCAATATTGATTTGAAATTACATTGCCCGACGTTATTGCATCGATTTATTCAAAATACGTGATGAACAATCAGGGAATTAATCGGATATTTCGAAAAATCGACTTCTGGTTGAAAAATATTTTCAAAAAAAGAGTAGAAGGACCCGCGAACTATTCGATAATGATTTGAAATAACATTGCTTGACGTTATTGCATCGATTTATTCAACATACGTGATACACATTTCGAGAATAAATCGGATATTTCGAAAAATCGACTTTTGGGTAAAAAATATTTTCAAAAAAAGAATATAAGGACCCGCGAACTATTCGATATTGATTTGAAATTACATAGCCCGACGTTATTATATCGATTTATCCAAAATACGTGACAAACAATTCGAGAGTTAATCGGATATTTCGAAAAATCGACTTTATGGTAAAAAATATTTTCAAAAAGAGGGAATAAGGACCCGCCTACTATTCGATATTGATTTAAAATTACATTGCCCGACGTTATATCGATTCATCGAAAATACGTGATAAACAATTCGAGAATTAATCGGATATTTCGAGAAATCGACATTCGGGTAAAAAATATTTTCAAAGGACCCGCGAAATATTCGATATAGGTTCAAAATGACATTGCCCGACGTTATTGTATCGATATATCCAAAATACGTGATGAAAAATTCGAGAACTAATCGGATATTTCGAAAAATCGACATTCGGGTGAAATATATTTTCAAGAAATGAGTATTATGTCCAGACAATTATTCAATATTGATTTGAAATTACATTGCCCGACGTTCTTGAATCGATTTATCCGAAATACCTAAAAATGGACTTATTTCAAAAGTTTTCCATGTGTACTTACGATTTTTCCTGAATTTATCACTTCAAAACACTGAACAAAACACGTATTCCTAACTCCCGTGTGTCGTTAGTCAATGACTCATCACTCCCGCACTCACTCCACACGGCAAAAATCGATTTTCACTATAATTCATTAGCGCTCCGAATATCGACTATCTCCCATCGCTTCCCGATTAGAACTGATTCAAAGTCAATCCTTTGTTCGAAAATATGAATAATCGCTTACATCACCATGATGCGCGCATATCGCGTTTAGTCCTCGTTTCTATGGAAACCAACGTGTTATTCCATATACGGGGTTTGTTCGAAAAATTTCCGGGTGAGTCGGGACCAGTTCGATGAACGGTGGCATCTACCTATGGATTTCGCCAACCGCATAGAAAAACGCGTACAACACCGCCGCTGTGAGTCCTAGCGACGTGGCGTTCGTGCCATCGGGGTTCTTAGGGCATAAGGAGTTCACCAAATCGTTTTTTGTTTAAAAAATATTTTCAAAAAAAGAGTAAAAGGACCCGCGATCTATTCAATATTGATTTAAAATTACATTGCCCGACGTTATTACATCGATTTATTCAAAATACGTGACAAACAATCAGAGAATCAATCGGATATTTCGAAAAATCGACTTCTGGTTGAAAAATATTCTCAAAAAAAGAGTAAAAGGACCCGCGAACTATTCGATAATGATTTGAAATAACATTGCCCGACGTTATTGCATCGATTTATTCAACATACGTGATACACAATTCGAGAATGAATCGGATATTTCGAAAAATCGACTTTTGGGTAAAAAATATTTTCAAAAAAAGGATATAAGGACCCGCGAACTATTCGATATCGATTTAAAATTACATTACTCGACGTTATTATATCGATTTATCCAAAATACCTGACAAACAATTCGAGAGTTAATCGGATATTTCGAAAAATCGACTTTTGGGTGAAGAACATTCTCAAAAAAAGAATATGAGGACCCGCGAACTATTCGAAATTGATTAACATACATGACAAACAATTCGAGAATTAATCGGATATTTGGAAAAATCGACTTTTGGTTGAAAAATATTTTCAAAAAATGAGTGAAGGACCCGCGAATTATTCGATAAAGATTTGAAATAACATTGCCCGACGTTATTGCATCGATTTATTCAACATACGTGATAAACAATTCGAGAATTATTCGGATATTTCGAAAAATCGACTTTTGGGTAAAAAATATTTTCAAAAAAAGAATATAAGGACCCGCTAACTATTCGATATTGATTAACATACATGACATACAATTCGAGAATTTATCGGATATTTCGAAAAATCGACTTTCGGTTGAAAAATATTTTCAAAAAAAGAGTGAAAGGACCCGCGAACTATTCGATGAAGATTTGAAATAACATTGCCCGACGTTATTGCACCGATGTATTCAACATACGTGATGATCAATTCGAAAATTATTCGGATATTTCGAAAAATCGACTTTTGGGTAAAACATATTTTCAAAAAAAGAATATAAGGACCCGCGAACTATTCGATATTGATTTAAAATTATATTGCCCGACGTTATTGCATCGATTCATTCAAAATACGTGATAAACAATTAGAGAATTAATCGGATATTTCGAACAATCGACTTTTGGTTGAAAAATATTTTCAAAAAAAGAGTGAAAGGACCCGCGAACTATTCAATATTGATTTGAAATTACATTGCCCGACGTTATTGCATCGATTCATTCAAAATACGTGATAAACAATTCGAGAATGTATCGGATATTTCGAAAAATCGAGTTTTGGTTGAAAAATATTTTCAAAAAAAGAGTTAAAGGACCCGCGAACTATTCAGTATTGATTTGAAATTACATTGCCCGACATTATTGCATCGATTCATTCGAAATACGTGATGAAAAATTCGAGAATTAATCGGATATTTCGAAAAATCGACTTTTGGGTAAAACATATTTTCAAAAAAAGAATATAAGGACCCGCGAACTATTCGATATTGATTTAAAATTATATTGCCCGACGTTATTGTATCGATTCGTTCAAAATACGTGATAAACAATTAGAGAATTAATCGGATATTTCGAACAATCGAGTTTTGGTTGAAAAATATTCTCAAAAAAAAAATAAAAGGACCCGCGAACTATTCAATATTGATTTAAAATAACATTGCAGATGTTATTATATCGATTTATCCAAAAAACATGACAAAAAATTCGAGAATGTATCGGATATTTCGAAAAATCGAGTTTTGGTTAAAAACTGAACAAAACACGTGAGTCAATGAATCATCACTCCCGCACTCACTTCACACGGCAAAAACCGATTTTCACTATATTTTATTATCGCTCCAAATATCGACTATCTCCCATCGCTTCCTGATTAGAACTGATTCAAAGTCAATCCTTTGTTCGAAAATATGAATAATCGCTTACATCACCATGAATCATCGGGTGCGCGCATATCGCATTTAGTCCTCGTTTCTATGGAAACCAATGTGTTATTCCATATACGGGGTTTGTTCGAAAAATTTCGGGGTGAGTCGGGACGAGTTCGATGAACGGTGGCATCTACCTGTGGATTTCGCCAACCGCATAGAAAAACGCGTACAACTCCACCGCTGTGAGTCCTAGCGACGTGGCGTTCGTGCCATCGGGGTGCTTAGGGCATAAGGAGTTCACCGGTGCATTTTCGCAACTGCGCATGCTCAGATGGAAACTCGAATAACTCCGCTGTTGTCGGTGCTTTCGAGGTGGCGTTTGAGCCATTGAGGTGCTGAGGGTATGAGGAATCATCCGGTGCATTTTCGCAACTGCGCATGCGCAGATTGAAAAGCGAATAACTGCGCTGTTGGGAGTCCTATCGAGGTGGCGTTTGGGCCATTGGGGTGCTGAGACCATGAGCAATCCATTGGTGGGTTAACTGCGCATGCGCAAATGGAAAGATGAATAACTCTGCTGTTTTAAGTCCTATCGAGGTGGCCTTTGGGCCATTGAGGTGCTGAGAGAATGAGGCGTCAGTGTGCCCATATATTTTGCGCACGTGCGAACTCCTGTTATGTTAATTCTCATCTACTCGGCCTAGAGAGGGGCGATTTTCGGTAGAGGCATACTCTCGGGTTGTAGTTCCTTAGGCTTGGCGATTGCTCCTGCGTAGTTGTGGATGCGCCCTTGGCAGGGAGTTAATGTGATGAATGGAAAAATTCTTCTTTTTATCGTTTTTGAATTGTTCGGTTTGTCCACATCTTTCGGTGCGCTTGTTTCTATAAACTTCCAATGCCTGAGCGGCCCCGTCTGCTCACTCAGCTCGTTAGAAGAACCAAATACTGCCAAATCTCAGTCAGACTGAGCCGCTCAGGCATTTCGAACGCGCCCATTTTCGAAGACCAGAACACAAACTATAACGAGTCCAAAGCTTCATTGGTTTTATAATTGAGGAAATTACATTGCATTGCTTTACATTGTTATTGTATCGATTTATCCAAAATACACGATAAAAAATCCGAGAACTAATCGGATATCTCGAAAAATTGAATTTCGGGTGAAAAATATTTTCAAAAAATGGGTATTAGGACCCGCGAACTATTCGATATTCAAAAAAAGTGATGAACAATTCGAGAATCAATCGGATATTTCGAAAAATCGACATTCGGGAAAAAAATTTTTCAAATAAGAGTATGAGGACCCGCAAACAATTCGATATAGGTTCAAAATGACATTGCCCGACGTTATTGTATCGATTTATCCAAAATACATGATAAACAATTCGAGAATTAATCGGATATTTCGATAAATCGACATTCGGGAAAGAAATATTTTCAAAAAAAGAGTAAAAGGACCCGCGAATTATTCGATATTGATTTAAAATCACATTGCCTGACGATATAGCATCGATTTACCAAAATACGTGATGAACAATTCGAGAATCAATCGGATATTTCGAAAAATCGACATTCGGGAAAAAAATATTTTCAAAAACAGAGTATAAGGACCCGCCTACTATTCGATATTGATTCAAAATTACATTGCCCGACGCTGTATCGATTCATCGAAAATACGTGATACACAATTCGAGAATTAATCGGATATTTCGAAAAATCGACATTCGGGAAAAAAATATTTTCAAAGAAGAGTATGAGGACCCGCAAACTATTCGATATAGGTTCAAAATGACATTGTCCGACGTTATTGTATCGATTTATCCAAAATACATGATAAACAATTCGAGAATTAATCTGATATTTCGATAAATCGACATTCGGGAAAGAAATATTTTCAAAAAAAGAGTAAAAGGACCCGCGAACTATTCGATATTGCTTCAAAATTATATTGCCCGACGTTATTGTATCGATTTATCCAAAATACGTGATAAACAATTCGAAAATTAATCGGATATTTCGAAAAATCGACATTCGGGAAAAAAATATTTTCAAAAACAGAGTATAAGGACCCGCCTACTATTCGATATTGATTCAAAATTACATTGCCCGACGCTGTATCGATTCATCGAAAATACGTGATACACAATTCGAGAATTAATCGGATATTTCGAAAAATCGACATTCGGGAAAAAAATATTTTCAAAGAAGAGTATGAGGACCCGCAAACTATTCGATATAGGTTCAAAATGACATTGTCCGACGTTATTGTATCGATTTATCCAAAATACATGATAAACAATTCGAGAATTAATCTGATATTTCGATAAATCGACATTCGGGAAAGAAATATTTTCAAAAAAAGAGTAAAAGGACCCGCGAACTATTCGATATTGCTTCAAAATTATATTGCCCGACGTTATTGTATCGATTTATCCAAAATACGTGATAAACAATTCGAAAATTAATCGGATATTTCGAAAAATCGACATTCGGGAAAAAAATATTTTCAAAAACAGAGTATAAGGACCCGCCTACTATTCGATATTGATTCAAAATTACATTGCCCGACGCTGTATCGATTCATCGAAAATACGTGATACACAATTCGAGAATTAATCGGATATTTCGAAAAATCGACATTCGGGAAAAAAATATTTTCAAAGAAGAGTATGAGGACCCGCAAACAATTCGATATAGGTTCAAAATGACATTGCCCGACGTTATTGTATCGATTTATCCAAAATACATGATAAACAATTCGAGAATTAATCGGATATTTCGATAAATCGACATTCGGGAAAGAAATATTTTCAAAAAAATTACGAAAAGCACTGCCGTGAAGGCAGGAGCTTTTGAGCGCTCGTACATGCATCTTGTAGGTAGATTCGCATTTTCCAGTTTTAGAAACCAATTGAAGGAATTTTTGACAGCTGTCAAAAAAATTCAGAAACTTAGGCGAAACTCCAGACTTCATGTCAGTGCTTCAGCTGATCAATTATGTTTCGATAATTCGCTAGAATTTTCTACGGTATCTATGGTCTTGGTGATGCGGTCTGGACAAAATTTTGCACGTAGTTTGAATACATTATTCCTCAGCTAGGTGCATAATTTCATTCCAATCCGATCAGTAGTTCCGAAACTATCTGGAAAAAAATATTTTGAACGGCCATATTTACGGAACCCCTAGTCTATTTTGCTCATTGATGAACGTGACCGCGATATTCGCGATCCAAACCCACCCTGAAAATTTCAAGTTCCTAGGCCTTTCCGTTCAAAAGTTACAATTTTCTATGGTTTCTATGGTTCTGGTCATGCGAGCTGGACAAAATATTGCTTCAATATATCATTCTCGATTAAAATACAAAATTTCATCTCGATCGAATCCGTAGTTTCGAATTTATCGAGAAAACAAAATTTCAAACGACCGTATTCACGGAACCCCTTGTATAATGTTGCTCATAGATGAACGTGATCACGACATTCGAGATCCACACCTATCCCGAAAATTTCAAGTCCCTAGGCATTTCCGTTCAAAAGTTAAAATTTTCTATGGTTTCTATGGTTCTGGTCATGCGATCTGGACAAAATTTCACATGTACCTTGAACACCTCATTCTTCATTTGAGTGCAAAGTTTCAACTCGATCGAATCTGTAGTTTCGAAGTAATCAGGGAAACAAAACTTTGAACGGCCATATTTACGGAGCCCATGGTGGAATTTGGCCCATTAACGAACATAACCGAGGCATTCGGGATCTGAACCTACACTTAAAATTTCAAGTCTCTAGGTTGATCCGTTCGAGAGTTATCGTGCTGACGGCCGGACGGCCGGACGGACGGACAGACTCGAATTTTCCGACGGATTCGTCATCAGTGAGTCGAAAATAGTCGATTGAGACCATTTTCGGCTCAAAATTCGGAAAATACAGACATCGTGACGAAATGATATAGCCCTCGTGTAAGTTGTACGAGCGCTCAAAAAGAGTAAAAGGAACCGCAAATTATTCGGTATTGATTCAAAATAACATTGCCCGACTTTCTATCGATTCATCGAAGATACGTGATAAACACCTCTAGAATTAATCGGATATTTCAAAAAATCGACATTCGGGAAAAAAATATTTTCAAAAACAGAGTATAAGGACCCGCCTACTATTCGATATTGATTTAAAATTACATTGCCCGACGCTGTATCGATTCATCGAAAATACGTGATACACAATTCGAGAATTAATCGGATATTTCGAAAAATCGACATTCGGGAAAAAAATATTTTCATAGAAGAGTATAAGGACCCGCAAACAATTCGATATAGGTTCAAAATGACATTGCACGACGTTATTGTATCGATTTATCCAAAATACATGATAAAAAATTCGAGAATTAATCGGATATTTCGATAAATCGACATTCGGGAAAGAAATATTTTCAAAAACAGAGTATAAGGACCCGCCTACTATTCGATATTGATTCAAAATTACATTGCCCGACGCTGTATCGATTCATCGAAAATACGTGATACACAATTCGAGAATTAATCGGATATTTCGAAAAATCGACATTCGGGAAAAAAATATTTTCATAGAAGAGTATAAGGACCCGCAAACAATTCGATATAGGTTCAAAATGACATTGCACGACGTTATTGTATCGATTTATCCAAAATACATGATAAACAATTCGAGAATTAATCGGATATTTCGATAAATCGACATTCGGGAAAGAAATATTTTCGAAAAAAGAGTATAAAGTCCCGCGAATTATTCGATATTGATTTAAAATCACATTGCCTGACGATATAGCATCGATTTACCAAAATACGTGATGAACAATTCGAGAATCAATCGGATATTTCGAAAAATCGACATTCGGGAAAAAAATATTTTCAAAAACAGAGTATAAGGACCCGCCTACTATTCGATATTGATTTAAAATTACATTGCCCGACGCTGTATCGATTCATCGAAAATACGTGATACACAATTCGAGAATTAATCGGATATTTCGAAAAATCGACATTCGGGAAAAAAATATTTTCAAAGAAGAGTATGAGGACCCGCAAACTATTCGATATAGGTTCAAAATGACATTGTCCGACGTTATTGTATCGATTTATCCAAAATACATGATAAACAATTCGAGAATTAATCTGATATTTCGATAAATCGACATTCGGGAAAGAAATATTTTCAAAAAAAGAGTAAAAGGACCCGCGAACTATTCGATATTGCTTCAAAATTATATTGCCCGACGTTATTGTATCGATTTATCCAAAATACGTGATAAACAATTCGAAAATTAATCGGATATTTCGAAAAATCGACATTCGGGAAAAAAATATTTTCAAAAACAGAGTATAAGGACCCGCCTACTATTCGATATTGATTCAAAATTACATTGCCCGACGCTGTATCGATTCATCGAAAATACGTGATACACAATTCGAGAATTAATCGGATATTTCGAAAAATCGACATTCGGGAAAAAAATATTTTCAAAGAAGAGTATGAGGACCCGCAAACAATTCGATATAGGTTCAAAATGACATTGCCCGACGTTATTGTATCGATTTATCCAAAATACATGATAAACAATTCGAGAATTAATCGGATATTTCGATAAATCGACATTCGGGAAAGAAATATTTTCAAAAAAATTACGAAAAGCACTGCCGTGAAGGCAGGAGCTTTTGAGCGCTCGTACATGCATCTTGTAGGTAGATTCGCATTTTCCAGTTTTAGAAACCAATTGAAGGAATTTTTGACAGCTGTCAAAAAAATTCAGAAACTTAGGCGAAACTCCAGACTTCATGTCAGTGCTTCAGCTGATCAATTATGTTTCGATAATTCGCTAGAATTTTCTACGGTATCTATGGTCTTGGTGATGCGGTCTGGACAAAATTTTGCACGTAGTTTGAATACATTATTCCTCAGCTAGGTGCATAATTTCATTCCAATCCGATCAGTAGTTCCGAAACTATCTGGAAAAAAATATTTTGAACGGCCATATTTACGGAACCCCTAGTCTATTTTGCTCATTGATGAACGTGACCGCGATATTCGCGATCCAAACCCACCCTGAAAATTTCAAGTTCCTAGGCCTTTCCGTTCAAAAGTTACAATTTTCTATGGTTTCTATGGTTCTGGTCATGCGAGCTGGACAAAATATTGCTTCAATATATCATTCTCGATTAAAATACAAAATTTCATCTCGATCGAATCCGTAGTTTCGAATTTATCGAGAAAACAAAATTTCAAACGACCGTATTCACGGAACCCCTTGTATAATGTTGCTCATAGATGAACGTGATCACGACATTCGAGATCCACACCTATCCCGAAAATTTCAAGTCCCTAGGCATTTCCGTTCAAAAGTTAAAATTTTCTATGGTTTCTATGGTTCTGGTCATGCGATCTGGACAAAATTTCACATGTACCTTGAACACCTCATTCTTCATTTGAGTGCAAAGTTTCAACTCGATCGAATCTGTAGTTTCGAAGTAATCAGGGAAACAAAACTTTGAACGGCCATATTTACGGAGCCCATGGTGGAATTTGGCCCATTAACGAACATAACCGAGGCATTCGGGATCTGAACCTACACTTAAAATTTCAAGTCTCTAGGTTGATCCGTTCGAGAGTTATCGTGCTGACGGCCGGACGGCCGGACGGACGGACAGACTCGAATTTTCCGACGGATTCGTCATCAGTGAGTCGAAAATAGTCGATTGAGACCATTTTCGGCTCAAAATTCGGAAAATACAGACATCGTGACGAAATGATATAGCCCTCGTGTAAGTTGTACGAGCGCTCAAAAAGAGTAAAAGGACCCGCAAATTATTCGGTATTGATTCAAAATAACATTGCCCGACTTTCTATCGATTCATCGAAGATACGTGATAAACACCTCTAGAATTAATCGGATATTTCAAAAAATCGACATTCGGGAAAAAAATATTTTCAAAAACAGAGTATAAGGACCCGCCTACTATTCGATATTGATTTAAAATTACATTGCCCGACGCTGTATCGATTCATCGAAAATACGTGATACACAATTCGAGAATTAATCGGATATTTCGAAAAATCGACATTCGGGAAAAAAATATTTTCATAGAAGAGTATAAGGACCCGCAAACAATTCGATATAGGTTCAAAATGACATTGCACGACGTTATTGTATCGATTTATCCAAAATACATGATAAAAAATTCGAGAATTAATCGGATATTTCGATAAATCGACATTCGGGAAAGAAATATTTTCAAAAACAGAGTATAAGGACCCGCCTACTATTCGATATTGATTCAAAATTACATTGCCCGACGCTGTATCGATTCATCGAAAATACGTGATACACAATTCGAGAATTAATCGGATATTTCGAAAAATCGACATTCGGGAAAAAAATATTTTCATAGAAGAGTATAAGGACCCGCAAACAATTCGATATAGGTTCAAAATGACATTGCACGACGTTATTGTATCGATTTATCCAAAATACATGATAAACAATTCGAGAATTAATCGGATATTTCGATAAATCGACATTCGGGAAAGAAATATTTTCGAAAAAAGAGTATAAAGTCCCGCGAACTATTCGATATTGATTTAAAATTACATTGCCGACGTTATTGTATCGATGTATCCAAAATACGTGATAAACTATTCGAAAATTGATCGGATATTTTGAAGAATCGACATTCGGGTAAAAAATATTTTCAAGAAAAAAATATAAGGACCCGCAAACTTTTCGATATTGATTTAAAATTACATTGCCTGACATTATTGTATCGATATATCCAAAATACGTGATGAAAAATTCGAGAATTAATCGGATATTTCGAAAAATCGACATTCGGGTAAAAAATATTTTCAGAAAAAGAATATAAGGACCCGCCTACTATTCGATATTGATTTAAAATTACATTGCCCGACGCTGTATCGATTCATCGAAAATACGTGATACACAATTCGAGAATTAATCGGATAATTCGATAAATCGACATTCGGGAAAGAAGTATTTTCAAAGGGACACGCGAACTATTCGATATTGATTCAGAATTACATTGCCTGACGTTTTAGTATCGATTCACCAAAATACGTGATGAACAATTCGAGAATCAATCAGATATTTCGAAAAATCGACATTCGGGTGAAAAATATTTTCAAAAAGAGGGAATAAGGACCCGCCTGCTATTCGATATTGTTTTAAAATTACATTGCCCGACGTTATATCGATTCATCGAAAATACGTGATAAACAATATATTCAAAATATTTTCAAAAAAAGAATATAAGGACCCGCGAACTATTCGATATTGATTTAAAATTATATTGCCCGACGTTATTGCATCGATTCATTCAAAATACGTGATAAACAATTAGAGAATTAATCGGATATTTCGAACAATCGACTTTTGGTTAAAAAATATTTTTAAAAAAAGAGTAAAAGGACCCGCGAACTATTCAATATTGATTTGAAATTACATTGCCCGACGTTATTGCATCGATTCATTCAAAATACGTGATAAGCAATTCGAGAATGTATCGGATATTTCGAAAAATCGAGTATTGGTTAAAAAATATTTTCAAAAAAAGAGTTAAAGGACCCGCGAACTATTCAGTATTTATTTGAAATTACATTGCCCGACATTATTGCATCGATTCATTCGAAATACGTGATGAAAAATTCGAGAATTAATCGGATATTTCGAACAATCGACTTTTGGTTGAAAAATATTTAAAAAAAAAAAATAGAAGGACTCGCGAACTATTCAATATTGATTTAAAATTACATTGCCGACGTTATTATATCGATTTATCCAAAATACATGACAAACAATTCGAGAATGTATCGGATATTTCGAAAAATCGAGTTTTGGTTAAAAAAAGAGTAAAAGGACCCGCGAACTATTCAGTATTGATTCGAAATAACATTGCCCGACGTTATTGCATCGATTCATTCCAAATACGTGATGAAAAATTCGAGAATTGATCGGATATTTCGAAAAATCGACTTTTGGTCAAAAAATATTTTCAAAAAGAGAGTAAAAAGACCCGCGAACTATTCGATATTGATTTAAAATTACATTGCCGACGTTATTGTATCGATGTATCCAAAATACGTGATAAACTATTCGAGAATTAATCGGATATTTCGAAAAATCGACTTTCGGGTAAAATATATTTTCAAAAATAAGTATTATGTCCAGACAATTATTCAATATTGATTTGAAATTACATTGCCCGACGTTATTGAATCGATTTATCCGAAATACCTAAAAATGGACTCATTTCAAAAGTTTTCCATGTATACTTACGATTTTTCCTGATTTTATCACTTCAAAACTCTGAACAAAACACGTATTCCTAACTCCCGTGTGCCGTGAGTCAATGACTCATCACTCCCGCACTCACTCCACACGGCAAAACCCGATTTTCACTTTAATTTATTAGCGCTCCAAATATCGATTATCCCCATCGCTTCCCGATTAGAACTGATTCAAAGTCAATCCTTTGTTCGAAAATATGAATAATCGCTTACATCACCATGAATCATCGGGTGCGCGCATATCGTATTTAGTCCTCGTTTCTATGGAAACCAATGTGTTATTCCATATACGGGGTTTGTTCGAAAAATTTCGGGGTGAGTCGGGACGAGTTCGATGAACGGTGGCATCTACCTGTGGATTTCGCCAACCGCATAGAAAAACGCGTACAACTCCGCCGCTGTGAGTCCTAGCGACGTGGCGTTCGTGCCATCGGGGTGCTTAGGGCATAAGGAGTTCACTGGTGGATTTTCGCAACTGCGCATGCTCAGATGGAAACTCGAATAACTCCGCTGTTGTCGGTGCTTTCGAGGTGGCGTTTGAGCCATTGAGGTGCTGAGGGTATAAGGAATAATCCGGTGCATTTTCGCAACTGCCCATGCGCAGATTGAAAAGCGAATAACTGCGCTGTTGGGAGTCCTATCGAGGTGGCGTTTGGGCCATTGGTTCAAAATTACATTGCCTGACGTTATTGTATCGATATATCAAAAATACGTGATGAACAATTCGAGAATTCATCGGATATTTCGAAAAATCGACATTCGGGTAAAAAATATTTTCAAAAAAAGAGTATAAGGACCTGCGTACTATTCGATATTGATTTAGAATTACATTGCCCGACGTTGTATCGATTCATCGAAAATACGTGATAAACAATTCGAGAATTTATCGGATATTTCGAGAAATCGACATTCGGGTAAAAAATATTTTCAAAAAAAGAGTATGAGGACCCGCGAACTATTCGATATCGATTCAAAATTACATTGGCCGACGTTATTGTATCGATTTATCTAAAAAACGTGATAAACAATTCGAGAATTAATCGGATATTTCGATAAATCGACATTCGGGAAAGAAATATTTTCAAAAAAAGAGTAAAAGGACCCGCGAACTATTCGATATTGTTTCAAAATCAGATTGCCCGAAGTCATTGTATCAATTTATTCAAGATACGTGATAAACAATTCGGGGATTAATCGGATATTTCGAAAAATCGACATTCGGGTAAAAATTATTTTCGAAAAAACAGTATAAGGAACCGCCTACTCTTCGATATTGATTTAAAATTACATTGCCCGACGTTGTATCGATTCATGGAAAATACGTGATGAACAATTCGAAAATTAATCGGATATTTCGAGAAATCGACATCGGGTAAAAAATATTTTCAAAAAAAGGGTATAAGGACCCGCGAACTATTCGATATTGATTTAAAATAATATTGCCCGACGTTGTATCGATTTATCGAAGATACGTGATAAACAATTCGGGAATTAATCGGATATTTCGATAAATCGACATTCGGGAAAAAAATATTTTCAAAAAAAGAGTATAAGGACCCACGAACTATTCGATGTTGATGTAAAATAACATTGCCCGACGTTGTATCGATTTATCGAAGATACGTGATGAACAATTCGAGAATTTATCGGATATTTCAATAAATCGACATTCGGGAAAAGAATATTTTCAAAAAAAGAGTATAAGGACCTGCGTACTATTCGATATTGATTTAGAATTACATTGCCCGACGTTGTATCGATTCATCGAAAATACGTGATAAACAATTCGAGAATTTATCGGATATTTCGAGAAATCGACATTCGGGTAAAAAATATTTTCAAAAAAAGAGTATGAGGACCCGCGAACTATTCGATATCGATTCAAAATTACATTGGCCGACGTTATTGTATCGATTTATCTAAAAAACGTGATAAACAATTCGAGAATTAATCGGATATTTCGATAAATCGACATTCGGGAAAGAAATATTTTCAAAAAAAGAGTAAAAGGACCCGCGAACTATTCGATATTGTTTCAAAATCAGATTGCCCGAAGTCATTGTATCAATTTATTCAAGATACGTGATAAACAATTCGGGAATTAATCGGATATTTCGATAAATCGACATTCGGGAAAAAAATATTTTCAAAAAAAGAGTATAAGGACCCACGAACTATTCGATGTTGATGTAAAATAACATTGCCCGACGTTGTATCGATTTATCGAAGATACGTGATGAACAATTCGAGAATTTATCGGATATTTCAATAAATCGACATTCGGGAAAAAAATATCTTCAAAAAAAGAGTATAAGGACCCGCGAACTATTCGATATTGATTTGAAATTTCATTGCTCGACGTTATTGTATCGATTTATCCAAAATACGTGATAAACAATTCGAAAATTGATCGGATATTTTGAAGAATCGACATTCGGGTAAAAAATATTTTCAAGAAAAAAATTTAAGGACCCGCAAACTTTTCGATATTGATTTAAAATTACATTGCCTGACGTTATTGTATCGATATATCCAAAATACGTGATGAAAAATTCGAGAATTAATCGGATATTTCGAAAAATCGACATTCGGGTAAAGAATATTCTCAAAAAAAGAGTATAAGGACCCGCCTACTATTCGATATTGATTTAAAATTACATTGCCCGACGCTGTATCGATTCATCGAAAATACTTGATACACAATTCGAGAATTAATCGGATAATTCGATAAATCGACATTCGGGAAAGAAATATTTTCAAAAAAAGAGTAAAAGGACCCGCGAACTATTCGATATTGATTTAAAATTATATTGCCCGACGTTGTATCGATTTATCAAAAATACATGATAAACAATTCGAGAATTAATCGGATATTTCGATAAATCGACATTCGGGAAAGAAATATTTTCAAAAAAAGAGTAAAAGGACCCGCGAACTATTCGATATTGATTTGAAATCACATTGCCTGACGTTATAGTATCGATTTACCAAAATACGTGATGAACAATTCGAGAATCAATCAGATATTTCGAAAAATCGACATTCGGGAAAAAAATATTTTCAAAAAAAGAGTATAAGGACCCGCGAACTATTCGATACTGATTTGAAATTTCATTGCCCGACGTTATTGTATCGATTTATCCAAAATACGTGATAAACAATTCGAAAATTGATCGGATATTTCGAAGAATCGACATTCGGGTAAAAAATATTCTCAAGAAAAAAATATAAGGACCCGCAAACTTTTCGATATTGATTTAAAATTACATTGCCTGACGTTATTGTATCGATATATCCAAAATACGTGATGAAAAATTCGAGAATTAATCGGATATTTCGAAAAATCGACATTCGGGTAAAAAATATTTTCAAAAAAAGAGTATAAGGACCCGCGAACTCTTCGATATTGATTTAAAATTACATTGCCCGACGTTGTATCGATTTATCGAAGATACGTGATGAACAGTTCGAGAATTAATCGGATATTTCGATAAATCGACATTCGCGAAAAAAATATTTTCAAAAAAAGAGTATAAGGACCCACGAACTATTCGATATTGATTTAAAATAACATTGCCCGACGTTGTATCGATTTATCGAAGATACGTGATGAACAATTCGAGAATTAATCGGATATTTCGATAAATCGACATTCGGGAATAAAATATTTTCAAAAAAAGAGTATAAGGACCCGCGAACTATTCGATATTGATTTGAAATTTCATTGCCCGACGTTATTGTATCGATTTATCCAAAATACGTGATAAACAATTCGAAAATTGATCGGATATTTTGAAGAATCGACATTCGGGTAAAAAATATTTTCAAGAAAAGAGTATAAGGACCCGCCTACTATTCGATATTGATTTAAAATAACATTGCCCGACGTTGTATCGATTTATCGAAGATACGTGATGAACAATTCGAGAACTAATCGGATATTTCGATAAATCGACATTCGGGAAAAAAATATTTTCAAAAAAAGAGTATAAGGACCCGCGAACTATTCGATATTGATTTGAAATTTCATTGCCCGACGTTATTGTATCGATTTATCCAAAATACGTGATAAACAATTCGAAAATTGATCGGATATTTTGAAGAATCGACATTCGGGTAAAAAATATTTTCAAGAAAAAAATATAAGGACCCGCAAACTTTTCGATATTGATTTAAAATTACATTGCCTGGCGTTATTGTATCGATATATCCAAAATACGTGATGAAAAATTAGAGAATTAATCGGATATTTCGAAAAATCGACATTCGGGTAAAAAATATTCTCAAAAAAAGAGTATAAGGACCCGCCTACTATTCGATTTTGATTGAAAATTACATTGCCCGACGCTGTATCGATTTATCGAAAATACGTGATACACAATTCGAGAATTAATCGGATAATTCGATAAATCGACATTCGGGAAAGAAATATTTTCAAAAAAAGAGTAAAAGGACCCGCGAACTATTCGATATTGATTTAAAATAACATTGCCTGACGTTTTAGTATCGATTCACCAAAATACGTGATAAACAATTCGAGAAATAATCGGATATTTCGAGAAATCGACATTCGGGTAAATAATATTTTCAAAAAAAGAAAAGACCCGCGAACTATTCGATATTGATTTAAAATTACATTGAACGACGTTATTGTATCGATTTATACAAAAAACGTGATAAACAATTCGAGAATTGATGGATATTTTGAAGAATCGACCTTCGGGTGAAAAATATTCTCAAAAAAAAAATATAAGGACCCGCGAACTTTTCGATATTGATTTAAAATCACATTGCCTGACGTTATTGTATCGATTTATCCAGAATACGTGATAAACAATTCGATAATTAATCGGATATTTCGAAAAATCGACATTCGAGTACAAAATATTTTCAAAAAAAGAGAGGACCCGCGAACCATTCGATATTGATTTGAAATTACATTGCCTGACGTTTTAGTATCGATTCACCAAAATACGTGATAAACAATTCGAGAAATAATCGGATATTTCGAGAAATCGACATTCGGGTAAATAATATTTTCAAAAAAAGAAAAGACCCGCGAACTATTCGATATTGATTTAAAATTACATTGAACGACGTTATTGTATCGATTCATCCAAAAAACGTGATAAACAATTCGAGAATTGATCGAATATTTTGAAGAATCGACATTCGGGTAAAAAATATTTTCAAAAAAAGGGTATAAGGACCCGCGAACTATTCGATATTGATTTAAAATTATTTTGCCCGACGTTGTATCGATTCACCGAAAATACGTGATTGACCTTATTGTATCGATATATCCAAAATACGTGATGAAAAATTCGAGAATTAATCGGATATTTCGAAAAATCGACATTCGGGTAAAAAATATTTTCAAAAAAAGAATATAAGGACCCGCCTACTATTCGATATTGATTTAAAATTATATTGCCTGACGTTGTATCGATTTACCGAAAATACGTGATGAACAATTCGAGAATTAATCGGATATTTCGATAAATCGACATTCGGGTAAAAAATATTTTCAAAAAAAGAGTATAAGGACCCGCGTACTATTCGATATTGATTTAACATTATATTGCCCGACGTTGTATCAATTTATCCAAAATACATGATAAACAATTCGAGATTTAATCGGATATTTCGATAAATCGACATTCGGGAAAGAAATATTTTCAAAAAAAGAGTAAAAGGACCAGCGAACTATTCGTTATTGATTTGAAATCACATTGCCTGACGTTATAGTATCGATTTAACAAAGAACGTGATGAACAATTCGAGAATCAATCGGATATTTCGAAAAATCGACATTCGGGTGAAAAATATTTTCAAAAAAAGAGTATAAGGACCCGCCTACTATTCGATATTGATTTAAAATTACATTGCCCGACGCTGTATCGATTCATCGAAAATACGTGATACACAATTCGAGAATTAATCGGATAATTCGATAAATCGACATTCGGGAAAGAAATATTTTCAAAAAGAAAGTAAAAGGACCCGCGAACTATTCGATATTGATTTAAAATTACATTGCCTGACGTTTAAGTATCGATTCACCAAAATACGTGATAAACAATTCGAGAATTAATCGGATATTTCGAGAAATCGACATTCGGGTAAAAAATATTTTCAAAAAAACAAAAGACCCGCGAACTATTCGATATTGATTTAAAATTACATTGCCCAACGTTGTATCGATTTATCAAAGATACGTGATGAACAATTCGAGAATTAATCGGATATTTCGATAAATCGACATTCAGGAAAAAAATATTTTCAAAAAAAGAGTATAAGGACCCGCGAACTATTCGATATTGATTCGAAATTTCATTGCCCGACGTTTTAGTATCGATTCACCAAAATACGTGATAAACAATTCGAGAATTAATCGGATATTTCGAGAAATCGACATTCGGGTAAAAAATATTTTCAAAAAAAGAAAAGACCCGCGAACTCTTCGATATTGATTTAAAATTACATTGCCCGACGTTGTATCGATTTATCGAAGATACGTGATGAACAATTCGAGAATTAATCGGATATTTCGATAAATCGACATTCGGGAAAAAAATATTTTCAAAAAAAGAGTATAAGGACCCACGAACTATTCGATATTGATTTAAAATAACATTGCCCGACGTTGTATCGATTTATCGAAGATACGTGATGAACAATTCGAGAATTAATCGGATATTTCGAGAAATCGACATTCGGGTAAAAAATATTTTCAAAAAAAGAAAAGACCCGCGTACTATTCGATATTGATATAAGATTATATTGCCCGACGTTGTATCGATTCATCCAAAATACATGATAAACAATTCGAGAATTAATCGGATATTTCGATAAATCGACATTCGGGTACAAAATATTTTCAAAAAAAGAGAGGACCCGCGAACCATTCGATATTGATTTAAAATTACATTGCCCGACGTTATTGTATCGATTCATCCAAAAAACGTGATAAACAATTCGAGAATTGATCGAATATTTTGAAGAATCGACATTCGGGTAAAAAATATTTTCAAAAAAAGGGTATAAGGACCCGCGAACTATTCGATATTGATTTAAAATTATTTTGCCCGACGTTGTATCGATCTACCGAAAATACGTGATTGACGTTATTGTATCGATATATCCAAAATACGTGATGAAAAATTCGAGAATTAATCGGATATTTCGAAAAATCGACATTCGGGTAAAAAATATTTTCAAAAAAAGAGTATAAGGACCCGCGAACTCTTCGATATTGATTTAAAATTACATTGCCCGACGTTGTATCAATTTATCGAAGATACGTGATGAACAATTCGAGAATTAATCGGATATTTCGATAAATCGACATTCGGGAAAAAAATATTTTCAAAAAAAGAGTATAAGGACCCACGAACTATTCGATATTGATTTAAAATAACATTGCCCGACGTTGTATCGATTTATCGAAGATACGTGATGAAAAATTCGAGAATTAATCGGATATTTCGATAAATCGACATTCGGGAATAAAATATTTTCAAAAGAAGAGAGGACCCGCGAACCATTCGATATTGATTTAAAATTACATTGCCCGACGTTATTGTATCGATTCATCCAAAAAACGTGATAAACAATTCGAGAATTGATCGGATATTTTGAAGAATCGACATTCGGGTAAAAAATATTTTCAAGAAAAAAATATAAGGACCCAGGAACTATTCGATATTGATTTAAAATAACATTGCCCGACGTTGTATCGATTTATCGAAGATACGTGATGAACAATTCGAGAATTAATCGGATATTTCGATAAATCGACATTCGGGAATAAAATATTTTCAAAAAAAGAGTATAAGGACCCGCGAACTATTCGATATTGATTTGAAATTTCATTGCCCGACGTTATTGTATCGATTTATCCAAAATACGTGATAAACAATTCGAAAATTGATCGGATATTTTGAAGAATCGACATTCGGGTAAAAAATATTTTCAAGAAAAAAATATAAGGACCCGCAAACTTTTCAATATTGATTTAAAATTACATTGCCTGACGTTATTGTATCGATATATCCAAAATACGTGATGAAAAATTCGAGAATTAATCGGATATTTCGAAAAATCGACATTCGGGTAAAAAATATTTTCAAAAAAAAGTATAAGGACCCGCCTACTATTCGATATTGATTGAAAATTACATTGCCCGGCGCAGTATCGATTTATCGAAAATACGTGATACACAATTCGAGAATTAATCGGAAAATTCGATAAATCGACATTCGGGAAAGAAATATTTTCAAAAAAAGAGTGAAAGGACCCGCGAACTATTCGATATTGATTTAAAATTACATTGCCTGACGTTTTAGTATCGATTCACCAAAATACGTGATAAACAATTCGAGAAATAATCGGATATTTCGAGAAATCGACATTCGGGTAAATAATATTTTCAAAAAAAGAAAAGACCCGCGAACTATTCGATATTGATTTAAAATTACATTGAACGACGTTATTGTATCGATTTATCTAAAATACGTGATAAACAATTCGAGAATTGATCGGATATTTTGAAGAATCGACCTTCGGGTGAAAAATATTTTCGAAAAAAAAATATAAGGACCCGCGAACTTTGCGATATTGATTTAAAATCACATTGCCTGACGTTATTGTATCGATTTATCCAGAATACGTGATAAACAATTCGATAATTCATCGGATATTTCGAAAAATCGACATTCGAGTACAAAATATTTTCAAAAAAAGAGAGGACCCGCGAACCATTCGATATTGATTTAAAATTACATTGCCCGACGTTATTGTATCGATTCATCCAAGAAACGTGATAAACAATTCGAGAATTGATCGAATATTTTGAAGAATCGACATTCGGGTAAAAAATATTTTCAAAAAAAGGGTATAAGGACCCGCGAACTATTCGATATTGATTTAAAATTATATTGCCCGACGTTGTATCGATTTACCGAAAATACGTGATTGACGTTATTGTATCGATATATCCAAAATACGTGATGAAAAATTCGAGAATTAATCGAATATTTCGAAAAATCGACATTCGGGAAAGAAATATTTTCAAAAAAAGAGTATAAGGACCCGCCTACTATTCGATATTGATTTAAAATTATATTGCCCGACGTTGTATCGATTTACCGAAAATACGTGATGAACAATTCGAGAATTAATCGGATATTTCGATAAATCGACATTCGGGTAAAAAATATTTTCAAAAAAAGAGTATAAGGACCCGCGTACTATTCGATATTGATTTAAGATTATATTGCCCGACGTTGTATCGATTCATCCATAATACATGATAAACAATTTGAGAATTAATCGGATATTTTGATAAATCGACATTCGGGTACAAAATATTTTCAAAGAAAGAGAGGACCCGCGAACCATTCGATATTGATTTAAAATTACATTGCCCGACGTTATTGTATCGATTCATCCAAAAAACGTGATAAACAATTCGAGAATTGATCGAATATTTTGAAGAATCGACATTCGGGTAAAAAATATTTTCAAAAAAAGGGTATAAGGACCCGCGAACTATTCGATATTGATTTAAAATTATTTTGCCCGACGTTATATCGATTTACCGAAAATACGTGATTGACGTTATTGTATCGATATATCCAAAATACGTGATGAAAAATTCGAGAATTAATCGGATATTTCGAAAAATCGACATTCGGGTAAAAAATATTTTCAAAAAAACAAAAGACCCGCGAACTATTCGATATTGATTTAAAATTACATTGCCCGACGTTGTATCGATTTATCGAAGATACGTGATGAACAATTCGAGAATTAATCGGATATTTCGATAAATCGACATTCGGGTAAAAAATATTTTCAAAAAAACAAAAGACCCGCGAACTATTCGATATTGATTTAAAATTACATTGCCCGACGTTGTATCGATTTATCGAAGATACGTGATGAACAATTCGAGAATCAATCGGATATTTCGATAAATCGACATTCAGGAAAAAAATATTTTCAAAAAAAGAGTATAAGGACCCGCGAACTATTCGATATTGATTTGAAATTTCATTGCCCGACGTTTTAGTATCGATTCACCAAAATACATGATAAACAATTCGAGAATTAATCGGATATTTCGAGAAATCGACATTCGGGTAAAAAATATTTTCAAAAAAAGAGTATAAGGACCCGCGAACTATTCGATATTGATTCGAAATTTCATTGCCCGACGTTATTGTATCGATTTATCCAAAATACGTGATAAACAATTCGAAAATTGATCGGATATTTTGAAGAATCGACATTCGGGTAAAAAATATTTTCAAGAAAAAAATATAAGGACCCGCAAACTTTTCGATATTGATTTAAAATTACATTGCCTGACGTTATTGTATCGATATATCCAAAATACGTGATGAAAAATTCGAGAATTAATCGGATATTTCGAAAAATCGACATTCGGGTAAAAAATATTTTCAAAAAAAGAGTATAAGGACCCGCCTACTATTCGATTTTGATTGAAAATTACATTGCCCGACGCTGTATCGATTTATCGAAAATACGTGATACACAATTCGAGAATTAATCGGATAATTCGATAAATCGACATTCGGGAAAGAAATATTTTCAAAAAAAGAGTAAAAGGACCCGCGAACTATTCGATATTGATTTAAAATTACATTGCCTGACGTTTTAGTATCGATTCACCAAAATACGTGATAAACAATTCGAGAAATAATCGGATATTTCGAGAAATCGACATTCGGGTAAATAATATTTTCAAAAAAAGAAAAGACCCGCGAACTATTCGATATTGATTTAAAATTACATTGAACGACGTTATTGTATCGATTTATACAAAAAACGTGATAAACAATTCGAGAATTGATCGGATATTTTGAAGAATCGACCTTCGGGTGAAAAATATTTTCAAAAAAAAATATAAGGACCCGCGAACTTTTCGATATTGATTTAAAATCACATTGCCTGACGTTATTGTATCGATTTATCCAGAATACGTGATAAACAATTCGATAATTAATCGGATATTTCGAAAAATCGACATTCGAGTACAAAATATTTTCAAAAAAAGAGAGGACCCGCGAACCATTCGATATTGATTTAAAATTACATTGCCCGACGTTATTGTATCGATTCATCCAAAAAACGTGATAAACAATTCGAGAATTGATCGAATATTTTGAAGAATCGACATTCGGGTAAAAAATATTTTCAAAAAAAGGGTATAAGGACCCGCGAACTATTCGATATTGATTTAAAATTATTTTGCCCGACGTTGTATCGATTTACCGAAAATACGTGATTGACGTTATTGTATCGATATATCCAAAATACGTGATGAAAAATTCGAGAATTAATCGGATATTTCGAAAAATCGACATTCGGGAAAAAAATATCTTCAAAAAAAGAGTATAAGGACCCGCCTACTATTCGATATTGATTTAAAATTACATTGCCCGACGTTATTGTATCGATTCATCCAAAAAACGTGATAAACAATTCGAGAATTAATCGGATATTTCGAAAAATCGACATTCGGGTAAAAAATATTTTCAAAAAAAGAATATAAGGACCCGCCTGCTATTCGATATTGATTTAAAATTATATTGCCTGACGTTGTATCGATTTACCGAAAATACGTGATGAACAATTCGAGAATTAATCGGATATTTCGATAAATCGACATTCGGGTAAAAAATATTTTCAAAAAAAGAGTATAAGGACCCGCGTACTATTCGATATTGATTTAACATTATATTGCCCGACGTTGTATCAATTTATCCAAAATACATGATAAACAATTCGAGATTTAATCGGATATTTCGATAAATCGACATTCGGGAAAGAAATATTTTCAAAAAAAGAGTAAAAGGACCAGCGAACTATTCGTTATTGATTTGAAATCACATTGCCTGACGTTATAGTATCGATTTACCAAAAAACGTGATGAACAATTCGAGAATCAATCGGATATTTCGAAAAATCGACATTCGGGTAAAAAATATTTTCAAAAAAAGAGTATAAGGACCCGCCTACTATTCGATATTGATTTAAAATTATATTGCCTGACGTTGTATCGATTTACCGAAAATACGTGATGAACAATTCGAGAATTAATCGGATATTTCGAAAAATCGACATTCGGGTAAAAAATATTTTCAAAAAAAGAGTATAAGGACCCGCCTACTATTCGATTTTGATTGAAAATTACATTGCCCGACGCTGTATCGATTTATCGAAAATACGTGATACACAATTCGAGAATTAATCGGATAATTCGATAAATCGACATTCGGGAAAGAAATATTTTCAAAAAAAGAGTAAAAGGACCCGCGAACTATTCGATATTGATTTAAAATTACATTGCCTGACGTTTAAGTATCGATTCACCAAAATACGTGATAAACAATTCGAGAATTAATCGGATATTTCGAGAAATCGACATTCGGGTAAAAAATATTTTCAAAAAAACAAAAGACCCGCGAACTATTCGATATTGATTTAAAATTACATTGCCCGACGTTGTATCGATTTATCGAAGATACGTGATGAACAATTTGAGAATGAATCGGATATTTCGATAAATCGACATTCAGGAAAAAAATATTTTCAAAAAAAGAGTATAAGGACCCGCGAACTATTCGATATTGATTTGAGATTTCATTGCCCGACGTTTCAGTATAGATTCACCAAAATACGTGATAAACAATTCGAGAATTAATCGGATATTTCGAGAAATCGACATTCGGGTAAAAAATATTTTCAAAAAAAGAAAAGACCCGCGAACTCTTCGATATTGATTTAAAATTACATTGCCCGACGTTGTATCGATTTATCGAAGATACGTGATGAACAATTCGAGAATTAATCGGATATTTCGATAAATCGACATTCGGGAAAAAAATATTTTCAAAAAAAGAGTATAAGGACCCACGAACTATTCGATATTGATTTAAAATAACATTGCCCGACGTTGTATCGATTTATCTAAGATACGTGATGAACAATTCGAGAATTAATCGGATATTTCGATAAATCGACATTCGGGAATAAAATATTTTCAAAAAAAGAGTATAAGGACCCGCGAACTATTCGATATTGATTTGAAATTTCATTGCCCGACGTTATTGTATCGATTTATCCAAAATACGTGATAAACAATTCGAAAATTGATCGGATATTTTGAAGAATCGACATTCGGGTAAAAAATATTTTCAAGAAAAAAATATAAGGACCCGCAAACTTTTCAATATTGATTTAAAATTACATTGCCTGACGTTATTGTATCGATATATCCAAAATACGTGATGAAAAATTCGAGAATTAATCGGATATTTCGAAAAATCGACATTCGGGTAGAAAATATTTTCAAAAAAAGAGTATAAGGACCCGCCTACTATTTGATATTGATTGAAAATTACATTGCCCGACGCTGTATCGATTTATCGAAAATACTTGATACACAATTCGAGAATTAATCGGAAAATTCGATAAATCGACATTCGGGAAAGAAATATTTTCAAAAAAAGAGTGAATGGACCCGCGAACTATTCGATATTTATTTAAAATTACATTGCCTGACGTTTTAGTATCGATTCACCAAAATACGTGATAAACAATTCGAGAAATAATCGGATATTTCGAGAAATCGACATTCGGGTAAAAAATATTTTCAAAAAAAGGGTATAAGGACCCGCGAACTATTCGATATTGATTGAAAATTACATTGCCCGACGCTGTATCGATTTACCGAAAATACGTTATGAACAATTCGAGAATTAATCGGATATTTCGATAAATCGACATTCGGGTAAAAAATATTTTCAAAAAAAGAGTATAAGGACCCGCGTACTATTCGATATTGATTTAAGATTATATTGCCCGACGTTGTATCGATTCATCCAAAATACATTATAAACAATTCGAGAATTAATCGGATATTTCGATAAATCGACATTCGGGTACAAAATATTTTCAAAAAAAGAGAGGACCCGCGAACCATTCGATATTGATTTAAAATAACATTGCCCGACGTTGTATCGATTTATCTAAGATACATGATAAACAATTCGAGATTTAATCGGATATTTCGATAAATCGACATTCGGGAAAGAAATATTTTCAAAAAAAGAGTAAAAGGACCAGCGAACTATTCGTTATTGATTTGAAATCACATTGCCTGACGTTATAGTATCGATTTACCAAAAAACGTGATGAACAATTCGAGAATCAATCGGATATTTCGAAAAATCGACATTCGGGTAAAAAATATTTTCAAAAAAAGAGTATAAGGACCCGCCTACTATTCGATATTGATTTAAAATTACATTGCCCGACGTTGTATCGAGTCATCGAAAATACGTGATACACAATTCGAGAATTAATCGGATAATTCGATAAAACGACATTCGGGAAAGAAATATTTTCAAAAAAAGAGTAAAAGGACCCGCGAACTATTCGATATTGATTTAAAATTACATTGCCTGACGTTTAAGTATCGATTCACCAAAATACGTGATAAACAATTCGAGAATTAATCGGATATTTCGAGAAATCGACATTCGGGTAAAAAATATTTTCAAAAAAACAAAAGACCCGCGAACTATTCGATATTGATTTAAAATTACATTGCCCGACGTTGTATCGATTTATCGAAGATACGTGATGAACAATTTGAGAATGAATCGGATATTTCGATAAATCGACATTCAGGAAAAAAATATTTTCAAAAAAAGAGTATAAGGACCCGCGAACTATTCGATATTGATTTGAGATTTCATTGCCCGACGTTTCAGTATAGATTCACCAAAATACGTGATAAACAATTCGAGAATTAATCGGATATTTCGAGAAATCGACATTCGGGTAAAAAATATTTTCAAAAAAAGAAAAGACCCGCGAACTCTTCGATATTGATTTAAAATTACATTGCCCGACGTTGTATCGATTTATCGAAGATACGTGATGAACAATTCGAGAATTAATCGGATATTTCGATAAATCGACATTCGGGAAAAAAATATTTTCAAAAAAAGAGTATAAGGACCCACGAACTATTCGATATTGATTTAAAATAACATTGCCCGACGTTGTATCGATTTATCTAAGATACGTGATGAACAATTCGAGAATTAATCGGATATTTCGATAAATCGACATTCGGGAATAAAATATTTTCAAAAAAAGAGTATAAGGACCCGCGAACTATTCGATATTGATTTGAAATTTCATTGCCCGACGTTATTGTATCGATTTATCCAAAATACGTGATAAACAATTCGAAAATTGATCGGATATTTTGAAGAATCGACATTCGGGTAAAAAATATTTTCAAGAAAAAAATATAAGGACCCGCAAACTTTTCAATATTGATTTAAAATTACATTGCCTGACGTTATTGTATCGATATATCCAAAATACGTGATGAAAAATTCGAGAATTAATCGGATATTTCGAAAAATCGACATTCGGGTAGAAAATATTTTCAAAAAAAGAGTATAAGGACCCGCCTACTATTTGATATTGATTGAAAATTACATTGCCCGACGCTGTATCGATTTATCGAAAATACTTGATACACAATTCGAGAATTAATCGGAAAATTCGATAAATCGACATTCGGGAAAGAAATATTTTCAAAAAAAGAGTGAATGGACCCGCGAACTATTCGATATTTATTTAAAATTACATTGCCTGACGTTTTAGTATCGATTCACCAAAATACGTGATAAACAATTCGAGAAATAATCGGATATTTCGAGAAATCGACATTCGGGTAAAAAATATTTTCAAAAAAAGGGTATAAGGACCCGCGAACTATTCGATATTGATTGAAAATTACATTGCCCGACGCTGTATCGATTTACCGAAAATACGTGATGAACAATTCGAGAATTAATCGGATATTTCGATAAATCGACATTCGGGTAAAAAATATTTTCAAAAAAAGAGTATAAGGACCCGCGTACTATTCGATATTGATTTAAGATTATATTGCCCGACGTTGTATCGATTCATCCAAAATACATTATAAACAATTCGAGAATTAATCGGATATTTCGATGAATCGACATTCGGGTACAAAATATTTTCAAAAAAAGAGAGGACCCGCGAACCATTCGATATTGATTTAAAATTACATTGCCCGACGTTATTGTATCGATTCATCCAAAAAACGTGATAAACAATTCGAGAATTGATCGAATATTTTGAAGAATCGACATTCGGGTAAAAAATATTTTCAAAAAAAGGGTATAAGGACCCGCGAACTATTCGATATTGATTTAAAATTACATTGCCTGACGTTTTAGTATCGATTCACCAAAATACGTGATAAACAATTCGAGAAATAATCGGATATTTCGAGAAATCGACATTCGGGTAAATAATATTTTCAAAAAAAGAAAAGACCCGCGAACTATTCGATATTGATTTAAAATTACATTGAACGACGTTATTGTATCGATTTATGCAAAATACGTGATAAACAATTCGAGAATTGATCGGATATTTTGAAGAATCGACCTTCGGGTGAAAAATATTTTCGAAAAAAAAATATAAGGACCCGCGAAATTTTCGATATTGATTTAAAATCACATTGCCTGACGTTATTGTATCGATTTATCCAGAATACGTGATAAACAATTCGATAATTAATCGGATATTTCGAAAAATCGACATTCGAGTACAAAATATTTTCAAAAAAAGAGAGGACCCGCGAACCATTCGATATTGATTTAAAATTACATTGCCCGACGTTATTGTATCGATTCATCCAAGAAACGTGATAAACAATTCGAGAATTGATCGAATATTTTGAAGAATCGACATTCGGGTAAAAAATATTTTCAAAAAAAGGGTATAAGGACCCGCGAACTATTCGATATTGATTTAAAATTATATTGCCCGACGTTGTATCGATTTACCGAAAATACGTGATTGACGTTATTGTATCGATACATCCAAAATACGTGATGAAAAATTCGAGAATTAATCGAATATTTCGAGAAATCGACATTCGGGAAAGAAATATTTTCGAAAAAAGAGTAAAAGGACCCGCCTACTATTCGATATTGATTTAAAATTATATTGCCCGACGTTGTATCGATTTACCGAAAATACGTGATGAACAATTCGAGAATTAATCGGATATTTCGATAAATCGACATTCGGGTAAAAAATATTTTCAAAAAAAGAGTATAAGGACCCGCGTACTATTCGATATTGATTTAAGATTATATTGCCCGACGTTGTATCGATTCATCCATAATACATGATAAACAATTCGAGAATTAATCGGATATTTTGATAAATCGACATTCGGGTACAAAATATTTTCAAAAGAAGAGAGGACCCGCGAACCATTCGATATTGATTTAAAATTACATTGCCCGACGTTATTGTATCGATTCATCCAAAAAACGTGATAAACAATTCGAGAATTGATCGAATATTTTGAAGAATCGACATTCGGGTAAAAAATATTTTCAAAAAAAGGGTATAAGGACCCGCGAACTATTCGATATTGATTTAAAATTATTTTGCCCGACGTTGTATCGATTTACCGAAAATACGTGATTGACGTTATTGTATCGATATATCCAAAATACGTGATGAAAAATTCGAGAATTAATCGGATATTTCGAAAAATCGACATTCGGGTAAAAAATATTTTCAAAAAAAGAGTATAAGGACCCGCGAACTCTTCGATATTGATTTAAAATTACATTGCCCGACGTTGTATCGATTTATCGAAGATACGTGATGAACAATTCGAGAATTAATCGGATATTTCGATAAATCGACATTCGGGAAAAAAATATTTTCAAAAAAAGAGTATAAGGACCCACGAACTATTCGATATTGATTTAAAATAACATTGCCCGACGTTGTATCGATTTATGGAAGATACGTGATGAACAATTCGAGAATTAATCGGATATTTCGATAAATCGACATTCGGGAATAAAATATTTTCAAAAAAAGAGTATAAGGACCTGCGAACTATTCGATATTGATTTGAAATTTCATTGCCCGACGTTATTGTATCGATTTATCCAAAATACGTGATAAACAATTCGAAAATTGATCGGATATTTTGAAGAATCGACATTCGGGTAAAAAATATTTTCAAGAAAAAAATATAAGGACCCGCAAACTTTTCAATATTGATTTAAAATTACATTTCCTGACGTTATTGTATCGATATATCCAAAATACGTGATGAAAAATTCGAGAATTAATCGGATATTTCGAAAAATCGACATTCGGGTAAAAAATATTTTCAAAAAAAGAGTATAAGGACTCGCCTACTATTCGATATTGATTGAAAATTACATTGACCGACGCTGTATGGATTTATCGCAAATACGTGATACACAATTCGAGAATTAATCAGATAATTCGATAAATCGACATTCGGGAAAGAAATATTTTCAAAAAAAGAGTGAAAGGACCCGCGAACTATTCGATATTGATTCAAAATTACATTGCCTGACGTTTTAGTATCGATTCACAACAATACGTGATAAACACTTCGAGAAATAATCGGATATTTCGAGAAATCGACATTCGGGTAAATAATATTTTCAAAAAAAGAAAAGACCCGCGAACTATTCGATATTGATTTAAAATTACATTGAACGACGTTATTGTATCGATTTATCCAAAATACGTGATAAACAATTCGAGAATTGATCGGATATTTTGAAGAATCGACCTTCGGGTGAAAAATATTTTCAAAAAAAAAATATAAGGACCCGCGAACTTTTCGATATTGATTTAAAATCACATTGCCTGACGTTATTGTATCGATTTATCCAGAATACGTGATAAACAATTCGATAATTAATCGGATATTTCGAAAAATCGACATTCGAGTACAAAATATTTTCAAAAAAAGAGAGGACCCGCGAACCATTCGATATTGATTTAAAATTACATTGCCCGACGTTATTGTATCGATTCATCCAAGAAACGTGATAAACAATTCGAGAATTGATCGAATATTTCGAAAAATCGACATTCGGGTAAAAAATATTTTCAAAAAAAGAGTATAAGGACCCGCCTACTATTCGATATTGATTTAAAATTATATTGCCCGACGTTGTATCGATTTACCGAAAATACGTGATGAACAATTCGAGAATTAATCGGATATTTCGATAAATCGACATTCGGGTAAAAAATATTTTCAAAAAAAGAGTATAAGGACTCGCGTACTATTCGATATTGATTTAAGATTATATTGCCCGACGTTGTATCGATTCATCCAAAATACATGATAAACAATTCGAGAATTAATCGGATATTTCGATAAATCGACATTCGGGTACAAAATATTTTCAAAAAAAGAGAGGACCCGCGAACCATTCGATATTGATTTAAGATTACATTGCCCGACGTTATTGTATCGATTCATCCAAAAAACGTGATAAACAATTCGAGAATTGATCGAATATTTTGAAGAATCGACATTCGGGTAAAAAATATTTTCAAAAAGAGGGTATAAGGACCCGCGAACTATTCGATATTGATTTAAAATTATTTTGCCCGACGTTGTATCGATTTACCGAAAATACGTGATTGACGTTATTGTATCGATATATCCATAATACGTGATGAAAAATTCGAGATTAATCGGATATTTCGAAAAATCGACATTCGGGTAAAAAATATTTTCAAAAAAAGAGTATAAGGACCCGCCTACTATTCGATATTGATTTAAAATTATATTGCCTGACGTTGTATCGATTTACCGAAAATACGTGATGAACAATTCGAGAATTAGTCTGATATTTCGATAAATCGACATTCGGGTGAAAAATATTTTCAAAAAAAGAGTATAAGGACCCGCGTACTATTCGATATTGATTTAACATTATATTGCCCGACGTTGTATCGATTTATCCAAAATACATGATAAACAATTCGAGATATAATCGGATATTTCGATAAATCGACATTCGGGTAAAAAATATTTTCAAAAAAATAAAAGGACCAGCGAACTATTCGATATTGATTTGAAATCACATTGCCTGACGTTATAGTATCGATTTACCAAAAAACGTGATGAACCATTCGAGAATCAATCGGATATTTCGAAAAATCGACATTCGGTTAAAAAATATTTTCAAAAAAAGAGTATAAGGACCCGCTTACTATTCGATATTGATTTAAAATTACATTGCCCGACGCTGTATCGATTCATCGAAAATACGTGATACACAATTCGAGAATTAATCGGATAATTCGATAAATCGACATTCGGGAGAGAAATATTTTCAAAAAAAGAGTAAAAGGACCCGCGAACTATTCGATATTGATTTAAAATTACATTGCCTGACGTTTTAGTATCGATTCACCAAAATACGTGATAAACAATTCGAGAATTAATCGGATATTTCGAGAAATCGACATTCGGGTAAAAAATATTTTCAAAAAAATAAAAGACCCGCGAACTCTTCGATATTGATTTAAAATTACATTGCCCGACGTTGTATCGATTTATCGAAGATACGTGATGAACAATTCGAGAATTAATCGGATATTTCGATAAATCGACATTCAGGAAAAAAATATTTTCAAAAAAAGAGTATAAGGACCCGCGAACTATTCGATATTGATTTGAAATTTCATTGCCCGACGTTTTAGTATCGATTCACCAAAATACGTGATAAACAATTCGAGAATTAATCGGATATTTCGAGAAATCGACATTCGGGTAAAAAATATTTTCAAAAAAAGAAAAGACCCGCGAACTCTTCGATATTGATTTAAAATTACATTGCCCGACGTTGTATCGATTTATCGAAGATACGTGATGAACAATTCGAGAATTAATCAGATATTTCGAAAAATCGACATTCGGGAAAAAAATATTTCCAAAAAAAGAGTATAAGGACCCGCGAACTATTCGATATTGATTCAAAATTATATTGCCCGACTTTATTGTATCGATTTATCCAAAATACGTGATAAACAATTCGAAAATTGATCGGATATTTTGAAGAATCGACATTCGGGTAAAAAATATTTTCAAGAAAAAAATATAAGGACCCGCGAACTATTCGATATTGATTCAAAATTACATTGTCTGACGTTATTGTATCGATATATCCAAAATACGTGATGAAAAATTCGAGAATTAATCGGATATTTCGAAAAATCGACATTCGGGTAAAAAATATTTTCAAAAAAAGAGTATAAGGACCCGCCTACTATTCGATATTGATTTAAAATTACATTGCCCGACGCTGTATCGATTCATCGAAAATACGTGATACACAATTCGAGAATTAATCGGATAATTCGATAAATCGACATTGGGGAAAAAATATTTTCAAAAAAAGAGTAAAAGGACCCGCGAACTATTCGATATTGATTTGAAATTACATTGCCCGACGCTATTGTATCGATTCATCCAAAATACGTGATAAACAATTCGAGAATTGATCGGATATTTCGAGAAATCGACATTCGGGTAAAAAATATTTTCAAAAAAAGAGTATAAGGACCCGCGAACATTCGATATTGATTTGAAATTTCATTGCCCGACGTAATTGTATCGATTCATCCAAAATACGTGATAAACAATTCGAGAATTAATCGGATATTTCGAAAAATCGACATTCGGGTGAAAAATATTTTCAAAAAAAGAGTATAAGGACCCGCCTACTATTCGATATTGATTTAAAATTACATTGCCCGACGCTGTATCGATTCATCGAAAATACGTGATACACAATTCGAGAATTAATCGGATAATTCGATAAATCGACATTGGGGAAAAAATATTTTCAAAAAAAGAGTAAAAGGACCCGCGAACTATTCGATATTGATTTGAAATTACATTGCCCGACGCTATTGTATCGATTCATCCAAAATACGTGATAAACAATTCGAGAATTGATCGGATATTTCGAGAAATCGACATTCGGGTAAAAAATATTTTCAAAAAAAGAGTATAAGGACCCGCGAACATTCGATATTGATTTGAAATTACATTGCCCGACGCTATTGTATCGATTCATCCAAAATACGTGATAAACAATTCGAGAATTAATCGGATATTTCGAAAAATCGACATTCGGGTAAAAAATATTTTCAAAAAAAGAGTATAAGGACCCGCCTACTATTCGATATTGATTTAAAATTACATTGCCCGACGCTGTATCGATTCATCGAAAATACGTGATACACAATTCGAGAATTAATCGGATAATTCGATAAATCGACATTCGGGAAAGAAATATTCTCAAAAAAAGAGTATAAGGACCCGCGTACTATTCGATATTGATTCAAAATTATATTGCCCGACGTTATTGTATCGATTTATCCAAAATACATGATAAAAAATTCGAGAATTAATCGGATATTTCGATAAATCGACATTCGGGAAAGAAATATTTTCGAAAAAAGAGTAAAAGGACCCGCGAACTATTCGATATTGATTTGAAATCACATTGCCCGACGTTGTATCGATTTATCGAAGATACGTGATGAACAATTCGAGAATCAATCGGAAATTTCGAAAAATCGACATTCGGGAAAAAAATATTTTCAAAAAAAGAGTATAAGGACCCGCGAACTATTCGATATTGATTTGAAATTTCATTGCCCGACGTTATTGTATCGATTTATCCAAAATACGTGATAAACAATTCGAGAATTGATCGGATATTTTGAAGAATCGACCTTCGGGTGAAAAATATTTTCAAAAAAAAAATATAAGGACCCGCGAACTTTTCGATATTGATTTAAAATCACATTGCCTGACGTTATTGTATCGATTTATCCAGAATACATGATACACAATTCGAGAATTAATCGGATAATTCGATAAATCGACATTCGGGAAAGAAATATTTCCAAAAAAAGAATAAAAGGACCCGCGAACTATTCGATATTGATTTAAAATTACATTGCTCGACGTTATTGTATCGATTTATTCAAAATACGTGATAAACAATTCGAGAATTAATCGAATATTTCAAAAAATCGAAATTCGGGAAAAAAATATTTTCGAAAAAAGAGTATAAAGACCCGCGAACTATTCGAAATTTTTTCAAAATCAGATTGCCCGAAGTCATTGTATCGATTTATTCAAGATACGTGATAAACAATTCGAGGATTGATCGGATATTTCGAAAAATCGACATTCGGGTAAAAATTATTTTCAAAAAAACAGTATAAGGACCCGCCTACTCTTCGATATTGATTTGAAATTACATTGCCCGACGTTGTATCGATTCTTGGAAAATACGTGATGACTAATTCGAGAATTAATCGGATATTTCGAGAAATCGACATCGGGTAAAAAATATTTTCAAAAAAAGGGTATAAGGACCCGCGAACTATTCGATATTGATTTAAAATAATATTGCCTGACGTTGTATCGATTTATCGAAGATACGTTATAAACAATTCGGGAAATAATCGGATATTTCGATAAATCGACATTCGGGAAAAAAATATTTTCAAAAAAAGAATATAAGGACCCGCGAACTATTCGATATTGATTTGAAATTACATTGCCCGACGCTATTGTATCGATTCATCCAAAATACGTGATAAACAATTCGAGAATTAATCGGATATTTCGAGAAATCGACATTCGGGTAAAAAATATTTTCAAAAAAAGAGTATAAGGACCCACGAACTATTCGATATTGATTTAAAATAACATTGCCCGACGTTGTATCGATTTATCGAAGATACGTGATGAACAATTCGAGAATTAATCGGAAATTTCGATAAATCGACATTCGGGAAAAAAATATTTTCAAAAAAAGAGTATACGGACCCGCGAACTATTCGATATTGATTTGAAATTTCATTGCCCGACGTTATTGTATCGATTTATCCAAAATACGTGATAAACAATTCGAAAATTGATCGGATATTTTGAAGAATCGACATTCGGGTAAAAAATATTTTCAAGAAAAAAATATAAGGACCCGCAAACTTTTCGATATTGATTTAAAATTACATTGCCTGATGTTATTGTATCGATATATCCAAAATACGTGATGAAAAATTCGAGAATTAATCGGATATCTCGAAAAATCGACATTCGGGTAAAATATATTTTCAAAAAAAGAGTATAAGGACCCGCCTACTATTCGATATTGATTTAAAATTACATTGCCCGACGCTGTATCGATTCATCGAAAATACGTGATACACAATTCGAGAATTAATCGGATAATTCGATAAATCGACATTCGGGAAAGAAATATTCTCAAAAAAAGAGTAAAAGGACCCGCGAACTATTCGATATTGATTTAAAATTACATTGAACGACGTTATTGTATCGATTTATCCAAAATACGTGATAAACAATTCGAGAATTGATCGGATATTTTGAAGAATCGACCTTCGGGTGAAAAATATTCCCAAAAAAAAAATATAAGGACCCGCGAACTTTTCCATATTGATTTAAAATCACATTGCCTGACGTTATTGTATCGATTTATCCAGAATACGTGATAAACAATTCGATCATTAATCGGATATTTCGATGAATCGACATTCAGGTAAAAAATATTTTCAAAAAAAGAGAGGACCCGCGAACCATTCGCTATTGATTTAAAATTACATTGCCCGACGTTATTGTATCGATTCATCCAAAAAACGTGATAAACAATTCGAGAATTGATCGAATATTTTGAAGAATCGACATTCGGGTAAAAAATATTTTCAAAAAAAGGGTATAAGGACCCGCGAACTATTCGATATTGATTTAAAATTATATTGCCCGACGTTGTTTCGATTTACCGAAAATACGTGATTGACGTTATTGTATCGATATATCCAAAATACGTGATGAAAAGTTCGAGAATTAATCGGATATTCCGAAAAATCGAAATTCGGGTAAAAAATATTTTCAAAAAAAGAGTATAAGGACCCGCCTACTATTCGATATTGATTTAAAATTATATTGCCCGACGTTGAATCGATTTACCGAAAATACGTGATGAACAATTCGAGAATTAATCGGATATTTCGAGAAATCGACATTCGGGTAAAAAATATTTTCAAAAAAAGAGTATAAGGACCCACGAACTATTCGATATTGATTTAAAATAACATTGCCCGACGTTATTGTATCGATTTATCCAAAATACGTGATAAACAATTCGAAAATTGATCGGATATTTTGAAGAATCGACATTCGGGTAAAAAATATTTTCAAGAAAAAAATATAAGGACCCGCAAACTTTTCGATATTGATTTAAAATTACATTGCCTGATGTTATTGTATCGATATATCCAAAATACGTGATGAAAAATTCGAGAATTAATCGGATATTTCGAAAAATCGACATTCGGGTAAAATATATTTTCAAAAAAAGAGTATAAGGACCCGCCTACTATTCGATATTGATTTAAAATTACATTGCCCGACGCTGTATCGATTCATCGAAAATACGTGATACACAATTCGAGAATTAATCGGATAATTCGATAAATCGACATTCGGGAAAGAAATATTCTCAAAAAAAGAGTAAAAGGACCCGCGAACTATTCGATATTGATTTAAAATTACATTGAACGACGTTATTGTATCGATTTATCCAAAATACGTGATAAACAATTCGAGAATTGATCGGATATTTTGAAGAATCGACCTTCGGGTGAAAAATATTCTCAAAAAAAAAATATAAGGACCCGCGAACTTTTCGATATTGATTTAAAATCACATTGCCTGACGTTATTGTATCGATTTATCCAGAATACGTGATGAACAATTCGATCATTAATCGGATATTTCGAAGAATCGACATTCGGGTAAAAAATATTTTCAAAAAAAGAGAGGACCCGCGAACCGTTCGCTATTGATTTAAAATTACATTGCCCGACGTTATTGTATCGATTCATCCAAAAAACGTGATAAACAATTCGAGAATTGATCGAATATTTTGAAGAATCGACATTCGGGTAAAAAATATTTTCAAAAAAAGGGTATAAGGACCCGCGAACTATTCGATATTGATTTAAAATTACATTGCCTGATGTTATTGTATCGATATATCCAAAATACGTGATGAAAAATTCGAGAATTAATCGGATATCTCTAAAAATCGACATTCGGGTAAAATATATTTTCAAAAAAAGAGTATAAGGACCCGCCTACTATTCGATATTGATTTAAAATTACATTGCCTGATGTTATTGTATCGATATATCCAAAATACGTGATGAAAAATTCGAGAATTAATCGGATATCTCGAAAAATCGACATTCGGGTAAAATATATTTTCAAAAAAAGAGTATAAGGACCCGCCTACTATTCGATATTGATTTAAAATTACATTGCCCGACGCTGTATCCATTCATCGAAAATACGTGATACACAATTCGAGAATTAATCGGATAATTCGATAAATCGACATTCGGGAAAGAAATATTCTCAAAAAAAGAGTAAAAGGACCCGCGAACTATTCGATATTGATTTAAAATTACATTGAACGACGTTATTGTATCGATTTATCCAAAACACGTGATAAACAATTCGAGAATTGATCGGATATTTTGAAGAATCGACCTTCGGGTGAAAAATATTCTCAAAAAAAAAATATAAGGACCCGCGAACTTTTCGATATTGATTTAAAATCACATTGCCTGACGTTATTGTATCGATTTATCCAGAATACGTGATAAACAATTCGATCATTAATCGGATATTTCGATGAATCGACATTCAGGTAAAAAATATTTTCAAAAAAAGAGAGGACCCGCGAACCATTCGCTATTGATTTAAAATTACATTGCCCGACGTTATTGTATCGATTCATCCAAAAAACGTGATAAACAATTCGAGAATTGATCGAATATTTTGAAGAATCGACATTCGGGTAAAAAATATTTTCAAAAAAAGGGTATAAGGACCCGCGAACTATTCGATATTGATTTAAAATTATATTGCCCGACGTTGTTTCGATTTACCGAAAATACGTGATTGACGTTATTGTATCGATATATCCAAAATACGTGATGAAAAGTTCGAGAATTAATCGGATATTCCGAAAAATCGAAATTCGGGTAAAAAATATTTTCAAAAAAAGAGTATAAGGACCCGCCTACTATTCGATATTGATTTAAAATTATATTGCCCGACGTTGAATCGATTTACCGAAAATACGTGATGAACAATTCGAGAATTAATCGGATATTTCGAGAAATCGACATTCGGGTAAAAAATATTTTCAAAAAAAGAGTATAAGGACCCACGAACTATTCGATATTGATTTAAAATAACATTGCCCGACGTTATTGTATCGATTTATCCAAAATACGTGATAAACAATTCGAAAATTGATCGGATATTTTGAAGAATCGACATTCGGGTAAAAAATATTTTCAAGAAAAAAATATAAGGACCCGCAAACTTTTCGATATTGATTTAAAATTACATTGCCTGATGTTATTGTATCGATATATCCAAAATACGTGATGAAAAATTCGAGAATTAATCGGATATTTCGAAAAATCGACATTCGGGTAAAATATATTTTCAAAAAAAGAGTATAAGGACCCGCCTACTATTCGATATTGATTTAAAATTACATTGCCCGACGCTGTATCGATTCATCGAAAATACGTGATACACAATTCGAGAATTAATCGGATAATTCGATAAATCGACATTCGGGAAAGAAATATTCTCAAAAAAAGAGTAAAAGGACCCGCGAACTATTCGATATTGATTTAAAATTACATTGAACGACGTTATTGTATCGATTTATCCAAAATACGTGATAAACAATTCGAGAATTGATCGGATATTTTGAAGAATCGACCTTCGGGTGAAAAATATTCTCAAAAAAAAAATATAAGGACCCGCGAACTTTTCGATATTGATTTAAAATCACATTGCCTGACGTTATTGTATCGATTTATCCAGAATACGTGATAAACAATTCGATCATTAATCGGATATTTCGAAGAATCGACATTCGGGTAAAAAATATTTTCAAAAAAAGAGAGGACCCGCGAACCATTCGCTATTGATTTAAAATTACATTGCCCGACGTTATTGTATCGATTCATCCAAAAAACGTGATAAACAATTCGAGAATTGATCGAATATTTTGAAGAATCGACATTCGGGTAAAAAATATTTTCAAAAAAAGGGTATAAGGACCCGCGAACTATTCGATATTGATTTAAAATTATATTGCCCGACGTTGTTTCGATTTACCGAAAATACGTGATTGACGTTATTGTATCGATATATCCAAAATACGTGATGAAAAGTTCGAGAATTAATCGGATATTCCGAAAAATCGAAATTCGGGTAAAAAATATTTTCAAAAAAAGAGTATAAGGACCCGCCTACTATTCGATATTGATTTAAAATTATATTGCCCGACGTTGAATCGATTTACCGAAAATACGTGATGAACAATTCGAGAATTAATCGGATATTTCGATAAATCGACATTCGGGTAAAAAATATTTTCAAAAAAAGAGTAAAAGGACCCGTGAACTATTCGATATTGATTTGAAATCACATTGCCTGACGTTATAGTATCGATTTACCAAAATACGTGATGAACAATTCGAGAATCAATCGGATATATCGAAAAATCGACATTCGGGTAAAAAATAATTTCAAAAAAAGGGTATAAGGACCCGCGAACTATTCGATATTGATTTAAAATAACATTGCCCGACGTTGTATCGATTTACCGAAAATACGTGATGAACAATTCGAGAATTAATCGAATATTTCAAAAAATCGAAATTCGGGAAAAAAATATTTTCGAAAAAAGAGTATAAAGACCCGCGAACTATTCGAAATTTTTTCAAAATCAGATTGCCCGAAGTCATTGTATCGATTTATTCAAGATACGTGATAAACAATTCGAGGATTAATCGGATATTTCGAAAAATCGACATTCGGGTAAAAATTATTTTCAAAAAAACAGTATAAGGACCCGCCTACTCTTCGATATTGATTTAAAATTACATTGCCCGACGTTGTATCGATTCATGGAAAATACGTGATGACTAATTCGAGAATTAATCGGATATTTCGAGAAATTGTAACGAAGTGAATTTCGTTACTAGATCGGCCGGTATCATTCACATAAATTTTTGTAGAAAATTTGGGGAAATTGTTCAATATTTCTGAATACGAGGACATATGGGCCACCCTGTATGTTTTACGTCGATTTCTGGAGATTTTACTCAGATAAATCCTCATTCCCCGTCAGGAAGTTTCATAAGTCACCCGGTATAATCGGCCGGGATTTTGAGAAAATTTGTCGGAATAATTTTCATGTCGCATATGAGGCGAATTTAACGCGATCATTTAAAATCCGAGTCTATGTAGAAAAACTCTAGTATTTCATCGCGGAAGAGATAACGCTTGCAGAAGCGAGTTTTCGTATGTTGACTGGGAGTTTTTTTTTTGGAAAACGACGCCGTTTTCGAAGGTACGAATTACCCCCATCAAACCGACCTTATAAAAGGAGGAATGGGACGGAATTGAGACAATTCCAATTTAGCCGGCGAGACTAATATTGGTGAAAAGCGTTATTATCAGAATTATTCGTCGTGAGAAACTTCGTTATAAATTGCTGATAGAACAAGTGAATAATTTTCTCGACTAGAAAAGCCGCTCGAGATCGTGTTGCGCTTGGGATAATTACCGACTTTCGTTCGGGGTTATCGTAAAATCGAGAAATTGACTCTAAGCCGTTTTGTGCTGTTGGAAGTGTGTCAACGCTTGTGCAGTGTGTGCTGCCCGTACAGGAAAGTCCTAGAGCTGGTGAGCTGTATTTCCGTATTAACCTGAGTTCATTTTTAACCGTAGATTATTCTTCCTGTGTTCCGTGATCGTTACTTGTAAATTCTGTAACTTTTATTTTTTTTATCATCAGTCCCAAGAGACAATTTAGCTAAGTCATTATCACCTTAGATTATCCGAGATTTGGTCCGACGGGGAATTCGGAGCTGTTACAATTTTTGTAGATAATCAAGCCCCTTGATAGACTTCGTTTGCATTCATTCTGGCTTTAGTTCCAGTAAGTGGAATCTTAACCCCACCGAATAAGTAGTATACCCTGGCAGCGTGAAGTACCGCGTCGGTGCTTCAATGCCCCTCGAGTGAAGTTCTGACGTCCATTGCTCATTGCGGTGTTATCTTATGAGTAATGCCTGAGGAACTTTATACTTCGAGGAAAGGGGTCGATATCCTTCAGTAAGTCACCACAAGTCCAAGTTTCATTGCGGTGGCAACCCTCGTCCAAGTTTTAAATTTTTCCACCATTGGTGGTCTGTTTTTTTTCCCGATTAAAGAGTCTTGTGGGTGAATATTTCACCACATGTCAGGACCGACCCACGATAGGTGGCATACGTCCAGTAATTGAAATCTCAACTCCATCGAATAACTAGTATACCCTGGCAGCGTGAAGTACCGCGTCGGTGCTTCAATGCCCCTCGAGTGAAGTTCTGACGTCCATTGCTCATTGCGGTGTTATCTTATGAGTAATGCCTGAGGAACTTTATACTTCGAGGAAAGGGGTTTATATCCCTTGTTAAGTTGTCCCAACTCCGAATCTCCGAGAAGTGACAACCATATTTCAAGTTTCTTTTTCTCCACCGTTGGTGGCCTTGCTTATAGTTCCCCGAACAAGGTTTAAGTTTTGTCAATATCCCACTCCACAGTAATATTGTGGTGGATACGCACCTTGCTTGTTTCAGCTTCCTCTCCGTGGACCCCTTTGTATAAAATTCCCCGACCAAGAATTGTTTTGGGTAGATGCGCTATTTAAACTTCGAGTCTACTTATTGATTACATGAATATGCTTCGTCTGGACTTGGTTTCAGTCTTGACTTACATCAACCCCGGTTGGTTCAGATACGATTTAGGCAGCGCCGTGCTGGCACTGATCACAGTTGTTTTGGTGGATGCGCCAATTAAGCTTCGAGTTTACTGATTGATTACACGGCAGTATACTTTGTCTTGACTTGGTTTCAGTCTTGACTTACTTCAACCCCGGTGGGTTCAGCTACTATTAGGCAGCGCCGTGCTGTCACTGATCAAAGTTGTTTTGGTGGATGCGCCAATTAAGCTCCGAGTTTACGGGTTGATTACACGGCAGTATACGTTGTCTTGACTTGGTTTCAGTCTTGACTTACTTCAACGCCGGTTTGTTTAGCCGTTGTTTAGGCAGCGCCGTGCTGTCACTGAACTTAAGTAATCCCGATTTCGCGGAACACAGGTTAGGGTATCACCTCGCCGAAACTCTGGACTGTAAACTGTTGTTTTATTACCATTTTGTATGCTTTCACACTTGTTCGCATTTTGACCACGCTTATCATCGCTTTCTACATTTGCTCTGCTTATTGCTTTCTAATATAATAACTGCTGATCGCTCGCCTCACTCATACCTCGTCCGCTTGCCGCCAACCCATTGTATATATTTTGGTATTGAGAGTTATTTTTTTTTGATCTTTAGACTGAGAATTATTTGTTTTGTTGATCATACGACTGCGTCGAAACGATTATTATTGTTGTCTTTCGTACTGGTTGCGACATTTGGGGTGTAACAATTTGACCAATTAGACATTATAGTGTCCATAATCGGACATACTATCAGAGTGAATTTCATTTACTACCTCCATAGCCTCCTCCTTCTCGCCGGCCAAAGAAATCGACACTTGCCAATCGCTACCACCTCAGATTGGGTCGAACTCTGTCTCCAACTGTATCAAAGCTACCCGAGTTTGGACTCAGTAAGTGTCATAAGGTATTGCGACCTTATAAAACCTATCGCAATTGGCGCCCGAGTTCATTCGTAAATCAAGTTGAAGGCGATTTTTCTCAACCGGAGAAAAACGCCGTTACAAATTGGCGCCCGAGCAGGGACCGATTTTCTTGTGAAGAATACAGGTCAAAGAGGCCTTTCCGGTATTGTAGATTATTGAGAGAGAGGAGTATGGAGGTTAACCGATTGAGAGCGGACGAGCTGATATGGGAGTTGGAAGCTCGCGGCCGTCCGGCCGGCAGGACCGTCCAGGAGAACCGTATGGAGCTGCGGAAGGTTTTAGCGCAGAACGTGCGGTTCTGTCCGAGAGAGAGGGACATGGAAGGAGAATTAGGTGAGGCTGGTCGAATCCTGAGGAGTTTGGTGGAACAGGTCCAGGATTTCGATGAGGATAACGCCATAAACGAAGAATCGCGTATCAGGAGCCGACTCACCCACCTCAAGCACCGTCTCGGTCAAATGCGACCAACTACCGTGGAAGAACAGGATAAAACCGACGAACTGTCCGAATTATGGAAGCAGACAGAAGAGATGCTGAAGGACGCCGTGATCCTGGCCGGAGCGAAGTCGGAGTTGAACGCTCCGTTGGAGGATGTTGCCGAAGACGCAGGACGCCTTCAGAGGAGGGAAACCTCCCAACCCGAGGGAGATTGGCCGTTGATCTCTTTTGAGGATTCTTCACCGGGGAGCCAACAAGTCTCGCATCCCGAAGGGACCCACACCGTCGCAGGCGATATGGAAGGAACTCCTAACGTCTCCAGGGAGCCAATAATGTCCAGGAGCCGCACACTACTGAACCAGACACACCTCAACCGAACCCAGCGGAACCAAACCCGGGTTCTGCAACCAGAGATCCCTGCAGGAGGTTTTACTTTAAGTTTCTTCCAGAGGTTGCATAACCGGGTCTGTGAAGCCGTCCGCCAACGACTAAACTTCACAGTGCCGTGGGGTACAAGTAGAAATGGATCATACGAGTCTCCTACACCAAGAAGTCGTCCGGCAGTGGCAGAGTCCACTCGAAGAATCGCGTTCCCACTTTTAGAACCAAAGGAGTCAAGAGCGAACAGGCAGAGTACGATTTTCACAGGTGACCAAGCTGGCTCAAGTGGATTGAGTGAGGTCGATCAGGGTCAAACTGGACCAGTCAACTGGACCCGGACCGATAGATCGTTCAACCATCCGCCGTCCGTACCAGTATACAAATGGAACGTTTGTTTCGACGGAGCGACCAGCGTCGATGCTTTCCTGCAGGAGGTGGAACAACTAGCAGACACTCGGAGGATTACTCGTCAGTACCTCTTCGAGTCGATCTTCGAATTGTTGCGAAAGGACGCTAGGGATTGGTACATCCCTAGAAGAGGTTCGTTCAGGGATTGGGAGGACTTCAAAGAACAGCTTCGTGAAGCTTTCCTTCCCCTGGATTACGAGGAAACCCTTCTAGAAGAGATAAGGAAACGAACTCAAGGAGAAGGCGAAAAGCTGCTGCTCTTCGTCACCAGGATGCAAAACCTCTTCCTGAAGCTGACCACTAAAAGACCTCCTGAGGAAGAGCAGGTGAACATGATCAGGAAGCGACTGTTACCAGCCCTGCAGAAAGCTCTGGCGTTCCAGGAGACCAGATGTTACACCGAGCTTTTGGCCCGAGGGAAGAGGTTTGAGTTGGTCCAGTGGCACGTGGACCAATACACTCCACCTCCAACAAACAAAGGTTTGATCGACGACCCTCATTTGGTGTACGAAAATTCCCGACGGAAAACCCAGACTATGACCGTCCAGTATTCGCCACCAAAGGTGCCGGAAGTCATCAAACCGACCGTGAATATGCCGAGACCGCCGCCCCTGGTTCAGACCGGTACGACAAACCGAAAACCGAACCCAGCGCCAGCTAAAGTGGAGGAGTCACCACCGCGCGATACGAGGGCCGTTCGTTTTGAGGATACCAGGTTGGGCGGCATCCAGTGCTGGCGTTGTGGGAAGACCGGACACTTCAGGAGAGAGTGCCCATCAGCGCCGAGGTTGTTTTGCTCTCGATGCGGGAGACAAGACGTGATGTCCCGAGATTGTCGTTGTTCGGAAAACTAGAAAGGAGCCGTCTCATGGGGAAGAGACAGTTCCGCTCAACCGCATCCCCAATTAAACAACCAGCCTGCACACAGGATAACCGGCCAATCATCACCGTCTGGATTGGAGAACGACCCACAAAAGCCCTGCTGGATACCGGAGCATCGAAGTCATTTCTGAGCAACAACGCAGCCGAGGTTTGCCGGAGAATGAAAGTGTATCCGTCCGAAATAGCTGACATGACGGCCACAGTGGCCGATGGAAGTTCAGTCACCGTTGGAGAGGTGTACGAGCCCATGATACAGTTCGGGAGGGAGAAGATCAGGCCCCGACTGTACCTGGTACCCCGTTTACCGGTCGATTTGATCCTGGGAATGGACCTGTTGGCTTCCCACGATTTCAGGATTGACCTCCGTACCTCTCAATGTTTCCTGAGAGGAGAGTTGTTGGAGAGATCCGTGTCACCACCCGTTACGCCGCACAACTCATCAATCAGTTCCTCGGACCGAGAGAAAGAACGAGTACTCCAAAGGTTTCTGAAGGAGGAACTGGCAGACTTTGAAGAGGTAAGAGGTCTGACCGATATGACTCAGCACGAGATCAGGGTCAAACCTGGAACCATACCGATCAAGCAAAGATACCGTCCGTGTAACCCGAAGATGCAGGAAATTATGGATCAAGAGGTGGACCGAATGCTGAAAGAGGGTATTATCGAACCTTCGAGGTCACCGTGGAGTTCTTGCGTCGTAATTGTGAAGAAGGCGAACGGAAAACCCCGGTTTTGTATCGATTTCCGGGCGGTTAATGAAGTCTCAGTGAAAGATGCATACCCTTTGCCGTATATTGCCGGAATATTGGACAAGTTGAGACGAGCAAAATATATTTCTACGTTGGACTTAAGGCAAGGATATTGGCAGATTCCCCTCACCGAAGAGAGTAAACCGGTTACCGCTTTTGCCGTGTCTGGAAGGGGTTTGTTCCAGTTTAAAGTTATGCCGTTTGGCCTTCATTCCGCCGGGGCCACATTCCAGAGGCTCTTGGACCGTGTCATAGGTCCTGAGTTGGACCCAATCGCCTTCGCCTATCTAGATGACATAGTGGTCCTGGGAGAAACTTTCGAGGAACATCTGGAAAACCTAAGGGTAGTATTCCGTCGACTCCGGGAGGCGAACCTGAAGATCAATCCGGATAAATGCGAGTTCGTCCGGAGTTCCCTCAAATATTTGGGTCATGTGATCACCCAAGACGGGATTGCGACCGACCCAGACAAAATTGAGGCCGTCAATTCCATGCAACCGCCGAAGAACGTCCGCGAAGTTCGCCGATTCTTAGGAGTAGCAAGTTGGTACCGTAGATTTGTGGAAGATTTTACAAAGATAGTCACCCCACTCACAGGACTGTTGAAGAAGAAGCAAAGGTGGAAATGGGAAGGGGAACAGCAACAGGCGTTTGAGGCACTGAAGAGGAAACTCACTGAGTCACCAGTGCTGGCCTGTCCGGACTTTTCCCAACCGTTTACCCTCCAGACCGACGCCTCCGAGCACGGCCTCGGAGCAGCCCTGACGCAGGCCCTGGATGGACGCGAAAGAGTAATCGCTTACGCCAGTCGTACCTTGAATGGTGCCGAGAAGAATTACTCGGTGACCGAGAAGGAGTGTTTGGCGATCGTATGGGCCATCAATAAGATGAGACCGTATCTGGAAGGGTACCGTTTTACCGTGATAACCGACCACATGAGCTTGCGCTGGTTGCAATCCATTAAATCCCCATCGGGACGGATTGCAAGATGGAGCGTCTTCCTGCAGCAGTATGATTTCGAGATCAAATACAGGAAGGGCGCTTTGAACCGAGTGGCAGACGCCTTGTCCCGAGATCCGCTACCGTCCGAAGAACAGGTCTGTGTGACCGAAAATCCGATCCTATGCCCGTGGTACGTTAAGAAATACCAGGAAGTCTCGAAGGAACCCGTTGACTTCCCTGATTACCGAATACAGGAGGGAAGGCTGTACAGGCACTTCTGGAGCGCCGACGACTTCACCGAACCCGAGATGGGAACACCGTGGAAATTGTGCGTTCCAACCGAGGATCGACAGTCAATTCTGCGAGAAAACCACGACGAGCCGTTGGCTGGTCACTTAGGAGTCGCAAAGACCATATCCCGAGTGGCCCAAAGCTATTACTGGCCAGGGATGTTTCGTGAAGCGGCTCAATATGTACGCAGGTGCCCGCGATGTCAGAGGTATAAAGTTTCCCAGCAGAAGCCTCCGGGAAAGATGCAACCGTACCAGATCAGTGAACCGTGGAATACCGTCAGCACAGACCTGATCGGCCCGTTACCCCGTTCGAAGAAAGGTAATACGTTCCTGGTGATGTTTCAAGATCGCTTTTCGAAATGGATCGAGTGTAAACCCCTTCGTACCGCGACGGGTAAGGGAGTGTTCCAGGCATTTTACGATTTAGTAGTGCTGAAGTTTGGATGTCCGAAGACCGTGATCAGTGACAATGGTTCACAATATGATGGCCGTCTGTTTAAAGGAAACCTGAAGAGTTTGGGTATCCGTCATAGATTTGCTCCGGTCTACTCACCGCAGTGCAATCCAGTAGAAAGAGCCAACAGAACTATAAAGACAATGATCGCGCAGTTTTGCGAGCAAGATCATCGCTCCTGGGATGAGCGCATAGGAGAATTGGCTTTCGCGGCGAACTCAGCCAAACATGAATCTACCGGGTTCACCCCGGCATTCCTGAATTTCGGCCGGGAGGTCCACTCCCCAGAAACTAGCAGTCGGCTGACAGGCACAGAAGAGGGCTCACAAGAGCAAACCGAAGAACCGCCCGTCCAAGAGGTAGACCACTACGCAAACCGTATTCAGCGACTCAAAGAGACGCGGGAGTTTGTAAGACTCCAGTTGGCCCGAGCTTTCAACCAACAGAGTCGGTATTATAACCTCCGTAGGAGAGCATGGTCATGCCGGATAGGGGATAAAGTCTTGCGCCGGGAACATCCGCTGTCATCGGCGGCAGATGGTTTCGCGTCTAAGTTAGCGCCCAAATATTCAGGACCTTATACCATTACCAAGGTTATATCTCCCGTAGTGTATGATTTGCGAGACGCGTCGGGTAAATACCTTCGCCATATCCACGTGAAAGATTTGAAACCCTTTCACGAGAGTGAATCGAGCAATGAGCAGCCCACAGTCGCGGAAAATTCGCGAGGGTCAGGTGAAAAGCATACATAATCCGTTGGTATATCCGTATTAACCGTCCGTGTTACCCCGTGAATAAGGCCGTCCGTCCGCCAGGTTGCTCCCGGAGCAGGTCATCGTTGGTCTCAGAAAAGTCAATGCGAACTAATGCCAAACCAATGCGAAACTAATTCGGTTGATTTCAGAGTAGGAATGTCTGTAGAAGACTGGGATCTGGTAGATGCCGGGCCGGTAGAATCCATGCCGGCCAGCTTTGATGAATTGGTCGAGGAGCAGTTCGACTCCCGGCCGAGAGAGTCCCTGGAACCGCACCCATCCATACCGAACCGTACCGAACCAGCCGAGAGACCCATACCGAAGGAAGTGCCTAGCAACCCTACTAGGAAGCGCCCACGACGTGGAGGACCCTCACGCGTAGGGAGAACCGAGGCAGCCAACCCCAAGGACCAAGTGGAACTCCGCCCTCAGTACGACCCGAACCACTCAAGAGGACGAAGAACACCCAAAGGAAGCGGACCCGGAAGGGAACTACCGGGATGCCGAAGAGGAAGGCCCCTCAATACATACAATTGGTAGAAGGAGCCTGCTGGAGATGCGGCCTGTCAGGCCACCCCAGGAAAGACTGCAAGAACGTCGCCCGCTTGTTCTGTTCACGTTGCGGTCGCTTGGGCGTCATGTCTAGAGAATGCCCATGTCCGAAAAGGAAACCCCATGGGACCAGAATAGGAACCAGTTTATCGCAAGGAGCCTCACCAGACGGGATAGCCACCGTCCAGGAAATCCGGAGCAACCGACCCAAGGTCAGATCACTGGGAATCCAATGCGAGCTTCTGCGGCCGGGGGCGAATGCCCAACCTTGGCCATTCGAACTCCGTCAGGGAATGATCCTGGCGGTGTGCCCATAGAAATGTTGTAAATAACGCGGCGGCAGGCGGAGGTGAGAGAAAAAAAAAAAACTTTCGTTTTTTTTTGGGAAAGTAGAGGGGGTGTGTAACGAAGTGAATTTCGTTACTAGATCGGCCGGTATCATTCACATAAATTTTTGTAGAAAATTTGGGGAAATTGTTCAATATTTCTGAATACGAGGACATATGGGCCACCCTGTATGTTTTACGTCGATTTCTGGAGATTTTACTCAGATAAATCCTCATTCCCCGTCAGGAAGTTTCATAAGTCACCCGGTATAATCGGCCGGGATTTTGAGAAAATTTGTCGGAATAATTTTCATGTCGCATATGAGGCGAATTTAACGCGATCATTTAAAATCCGAGTCTATGTAGAAAAACTCTAGTATTTCATCGCGGAAGAGATAACGCTTGCAGAAGCGAGTTTTCGTATGTTGACTGGGAGTTTTTTTTTTGGAAAACGACGCCGTTTTCGAAGGTACGAATTACCCCCATCAAACCGACCTTATAAAAGGAGGAATGGGACGGAATTGAGACAATTCCAATTTAGCCGGCGAGACTAATATTGGTGAAAAGCGTTATTATCAGAATTATTCGTCGTGAGAAACTTCGTTATAAATTGCTGATAGAACAAGTGAATAATTTTCTCGACTAGAAAAGCCGCTCGAGATCGTGTTGCGCTTGGGATAATTACCGACTTTCGTTCGGGGTTATCGTAAAATCGAGAAATTGACTCTAAGCCGTTTTGTGCTGTTGGAAGTGTGTCAACGCTTGTGCAGTGTGTGCTGCCCGTACAGGAAAGTCCTAGAGCTGGTGAGCTGTATTTCCGTATTAACCTGAGTTCATTTTTAACCGTAGATTATTCTTCCTGTGTTCCGTGATCGTTACTTGTAAATTCTGTAACTTTTATTTTTTTTATCATCAGTCCCAAGAGACAATTTAGCTAAGTCATTATCACCTTAGATTATCCGAGATTTGGTCCGACGGGGAATTCGGAGCTGTTACAATTTTTGTAGATAATCAAGCCCCTTGATAGACTTCGTTTGCATTCATTCTGGCTTTAGTTCCAGTAAGTGGAATCTTAACCCCACCGAATAAGTAGTATACCCTGGCAGCGTGAAGTACCGCGTCGGTGCTTCAATGCCCCTCGAGTGAAGTTCTGACGTCCATTGCTCATTGCGGTGTTATCTTATGAGTAATGCCTGAGGAACTTTATACTTCGAGGAAAGGGGTCGATATCCTTCAGTAAGTCACCACAAGTCCAAGTTTCATTGCGGTGGCAACCCTCGTCCAAGTTTTAAATTTTTCCACCATTGGTGGTCTGTTTTTTTTCCCGATTAAAGAGTCTTGTGGGTGAATATTTCACCACATGTCAGGACCGACCCACGATAGGTGGCATACGTCCAGTAATTGAAATCTCAACTCCATCGAATAACTAGTATACCCTGGCAGCGTGAAGTACCGCGTCGGTGCTTCAATGCCCCTCGAGTGAAGTTCTGACGTCCATTGCTCATTGCGGTGTTATCTTATGAGTAATGCCTGAGGAACTTTATACTTCGAGGAAAGGGGTTTATATCCCTTGTTAAGTTGTCCCAACTCCGAATCTCCGAGAAGTGACAACCATATTTCAAGTTTCTTTTTCTCCACCGTTGGTGGCCTTGCTTATAGTTCCCCGAACAAGGTTTAAGTTTTGTCAATATCCCACTCCACAGTAATATTGTGGTGGATACGCACCTTGCTTGTTTCAGCTTCCTCTCCGTGGACCCCTTTGTATAAAATTCCCCGACCAAGAATTGTTTTGGGTAGATGCGCTATTTAAACTTCGAGTCTACTTATTGATTACATGAATATGCTTCGTCTGGACTTGGTTTCAGTCTTGACTTACATCAACCCCGGTTGGTTCAGATACGATTTAGGCAGCGCCGTGCTGGCACTGATCACAGTTGTTTTGGTGGATGCGCCAATTAAGCTTCGAGTTTACTGATTGATTACACGGCAGTATACTTTGTCTTGACTTGGTTTCAGTCTTGACTTACTTCAACCCCGGTGGGTTCAGCTACTATTAGGCAGCGCCGTGCTGTCACTGATCAAAGTTGTTTTGGTGGATGCGCCAATTAAGCTCCGAGTTTACGGGTTGATTACACGGCAGTATACGTTGTCTTGACTTGGTTTCAGTCTTGACTTACTTCAACGCCGGTTTGTTTAGCCGTTGTTTAGGCAGCGCCGTGCTGTCACTGAACTTAAGTAATCCCGATTTCGCGGAACACAGGTTAGGGTATCACCTCGCCGAAACTCTGGACTGTAAACTGTTGTTTTATTACCATTTTGTATGCTTTCACACTTGTTCGCATTTTGACCACGCTTATCATCGCTTTCTACATTTGCTCTGCTTATTGCTTTCTAATATAATAACTGCTGATCGCTCGCCTCACTCATACCTCGTCCGCTTGCCGCCAACCCATTGTATATATTTTGGTATTGAGAGTTATTTTTTTTTGATCTTTAGACTGAGAATTATTTGTTTTGTTGATCATACGACTGCGTCGAAACGATTATTATTGTTGTCTTTCGTACTGGTTGCGACATTTGGGGTGTAACAATTTGACCAATTAGACATTATAGTGTCCATAATCGGACATACTATCAGAGTGAATTTCATTTACTACCTCCATAGCCTCCTCCTTCTCGCCGGCCAAAGAAATCGACACTTGCCAATCGCTACCACCTCAGATTGGGTCGAACTCTGTCTCCAACTGTATCAAAGCTACCCGAGTTTGGACTCAGTAAGTGTCATAAGGTATTGCGACCTTATAAAACCTATCGCAATTGGCGCCCGAGTTCATTCGTAAATCAAGTTGAAGGCGATTTTTCTCAACCGGAGAAAAACGCCGTTACAAAATCGACATCAGGTAAAAAATATTTTCAAAAAAAGGGTATAAGGACCCGCGAACTATTCGATATTGATTTAAAATAATATTGCCCGACGTTGTATCGTTTTATCGAAGATACGTTATAAACAATTCGGGAATTAATCGGATATTTCGATAAATCGACATTCGGGAAAAAAATAATTTCAAAAAAGGAGTATAAGGACCCGCGAACTATTCGATATTGATTTGAAATTACATTGCCCGACGCTATTGTATCGATTCATCCAAAATACGTGATAAACAATTCGAGAATTAATCGGATATTTCGAGAAATCGACATTCGGGTAAAAAATATTTTCAAAAAAAGAGTATAAGGACCCACGAACTATTCGATATTGATTTAAAATAACATTGCCCGACGTTGTATCGATTTATCGAAGATACGTGATGAACAATTCGAGAATTAATCGGATATTTCGATAAATCGACATTCGGGAAAAAAATATTTTCAAAAAAAGCGTATAAGGACCCGCGAACTATTCGATATTGATTTGAAATTTCATTGCCCGACGTTATTGTATCGATTTATCCAAAATACGTGATAAACAATTCGAAAATTGATCGGATATTTTGAAGAATCGACATTCGGGTAAAAAATATTTTCAAGAAAAAAATATAAGGACCCGCAAAATTTTCGATATTGATTTAAAATTACATTGCCTGATGTTATTGTATCGATATATCCAAAATACGTGATGAAAAATTCGAGAATTAATCGGATATTTCGAAAAATCGACATTCGGGTGAAAAATATTTTCAAAAAAAGAGTATAAGGACCCGCCTACTATTCGATATTGATTTAAAATTACATTGCCCGACGCTGTATCGATTCATCGAAAATACGTGATACACAATTCGAGAATTAATCGGATAATTCGATAAATCGACATTCGGGAAAGAAATATTCTCAAAAAAAGAGTAAAAGGACCCGCGAACTATTCGATATTGATTTAAAATTACATTGAACGACGTTATTGTATCGATTTATCCAAAATTCGTGATAAACAATTCGAGAATTGATCGGATATTTTGAAGAATCGACCTTCGGGTGAAAAATATTTTCAAAAAAAAAATATAAGGACCCGCGAACTTTTCGATATTGATTTAAAATCACATTGCCTGACGTTATTGTATCGATTTATCCAGAATACGTGATAAACAATTCGATCATTAATCGAATATTCCGAAAAATCGACATTCGGGTACAAAATATTTTCAAAAAAAGAGAGGGCCCGCGAACCATTCGATATTGATTTAAAATTACATTGCCCGACGTTATTGTATCGATTCATCCAAAAAACGTGATAAACAATTCGAGAATTGATCGAATATTTTGAAGAATCGACATTCGGGTAAAAAATATTCTCAAAAAAAGGGTATAAGGACCCGCGAACTATTCGATATTGATTTAAAATTATATTGCCCGACGTTGTATCGATTCACCGAAAATACGTGATTGACGTTATTGTATCGATATATCCAAAATACGTGATGAAAAATTCGAGAATTAATCGGATATTTCGAAAAATCGAGATTCGGGTAAAAAATATTTTCAAAAAAAGAGTATAAGGACCCGCCTACTATTCGATATTGATTTAAAATTATATTGCCCGACGTTGTATCGATTTACCGAAAATACGTGATGAACAATTCGAGAATTAATCGGATATTTCGAGAAATCGACATTCGGGTAAAAAATATTTTCAAAAAAAGAGTATAAGGACCCGCCCACTATTCGATATTGATTTAAAATTACATTGCCGACGCTGTATCGATTCATCGAAAATACGTGATACACAATTCGAGAATTAATCGGATAATTCGATAAATCGACATTCGGAAAAGAAATATTTTCAAAAAAAGAGTATAAGGACCCGCGTACTATTCGATATTGATTTAAAATTATATTGCCCGACGTTGTATCGATTCATCCAAAATACATGATAAACAATTCGAGAATTAATCGGATATTTCGATAAATCGATATTCGGGAAAGAAATATTTTCAAAAAAAGAGTAAAAGGACATGCGAACTATTCCATATTGATTTAAAATAACATTGCCTGACGTTTTAGTATCGATTCACCAAAATACGTGATAAACAATTCGAGAATTAATCGGATATTTCGAGAAATCGACATTCGGGTATAAAATATTTTCAAAAAAAGAGAGGACCCGCGAACCATTCGATATTGATTTAAAATAACATTGCCTGACGTTTTAGTATCGATTCACCAAAATACGTGATAAACAATTCGAGAATTAATCGGATATTTCGAGAAATCGACAATCGGGTAAAAAATATTTTCAAAAAAAGAAAAGATCCGCGAACTATTCGATATTGATTTAAAATTACATTGAACGACGTTATTGTATCGATTTATCCAAAATACGTGATAAACAATTCGAGACTTGATCGGATATTTTGAAGAATCGACCTTCGGGTGAAAAATATTTCCAAAAAAAAAATATAAGGACCCGCGAACTTTTCGATATTGATTTAAAATCACATTGCCCGACGTTGTATCGATTTACCGAAAATACGTGATTGACGTTATTGTATCGATTTATCCAGAATACGTGATAAACAATTCGATAATTAATCGGATATTTCGAAAAATCGACATTCGGGTACAAAATATTTTCAAAAAAAGAGAGGACCCGCCAACCATTCGATATTGATTTAAAATAACATTGCCCGACGTTATTGTATCGATTCATCCAAAAAACGTGATAAACAATTCGAGAATTGATCGAATATTTTGAAGAATCGACATTCGGGTAAAAAATATTTTCAAAAGAAGGGTATAAGGACCCGCGAACTATTCGATATAGATTTAAAATTATATTGCCCGACGTTGTATCGATTTACCGAAAATACGTGATTGACGTTATTGTATCGATATATCCAAAATACGTGATGAAAAATTCGATAATTAATCGGATATTTCGAAAAATCGACATTCGGGTACAAAATATTTTCAAAAAAAGAGAGGACCCGCGAACCATTCGATATTGATTTAAAATTACATTGCCCGACGTTATTGTATCGATTCATCCAAAAAACGTGATAAACAATTCGAGAATTAATCCGATATTTCGATAAATCGACATTCGGGTAAAAAATATTTTCAAAAAAAGAGTATAAGGACCCGCGTACTATTCGATATTGATTTAAAATTATATTGCCCGACGTTGTATCGATTTATCCAAAATACATGATAAACAATTCGAGAATTAATCGGATATTTCGATAAATCGACATTCGGGAAAGAAATATTTTCAAGAAAAGAGTAAAAGGACCCGCGAACTATTCGATATTGATTTGAAATCACATTGCCTGACGTTATAGTATCGATTTACCAAAATACGTGATGAACAATTCGAGAATCAATCGGATATTTCGAAAAATCGACATTCGGGTAAGAAATATTTTCAAAAAGAGGGAATAAGGACCCTTCTACTATTCGATATTGATTTAAAATTACATTGCCCGACGTTGTATCTATTCATCGAAAATACGTGATAAACAATTCGAGAATTAATGGGATATTTCGAGAAATCGACATTCGGGTAAAAAATATTTTCAAAAAAAGAGTATAAGGACCCGTGAACTATTCGATATAGATTCGAAATGACATTGCCCGACGTTATTGTATCGATTTATCCAAAATACATGATAAAAAATTCGAGAATTAATCGGATATTTCGAAAAATCGACATTCGTGTAAAAAATATTTTCAAAAGATGAGTATAAAAACCCGCGAACTATTCGATAATAATTCAAAATTACATTGCCCGACGTTATTGTAATGATGCATCCAAAATACGTGATGAAAAATTCGAGAATTAATCGGATACTTCGATAAATCGACATTCGGGAAAAAAATATTTTCAAAAAAAAAAAGAGTATAAGGACCCGCGAACTATTCGATATTGATTTAAAATTACATTGCCTGACGTTATTGTATCGATTTATTCAAAATTAGTGATAAACAATTCGAGAATTAATCGAATATTTCGAGAAATCGACATTCGGGTAAAAAATATTTTCAAAAAAAGAAAAGACCCGCGAACTATTCGATATTGATTTAAAATTACATTGAACGACGTTATTGTATCGATTTATCCAAAATACGTGATAAACAATTCGAGAATTAATCGGATATTTCGAAAAATCGACATTCGGGTACAAAATATTTTCAAAAAAAGAGAGGACCCGCGAACCATTCGATATTGATTTAAAATTGCATTGCCCGACGTTATTGTATCGATTCATCTAAAAAACGTGATAAACAATTCGAGAATTGATCGAATATTTCGAAGAATCGACATTCGTGAAAAAAATATTTTCAAAAAAAGGGTATAAGGACCCGCGCACTATTCGATATTGATTTAAAATTATATTGCCCGAAGTTGTATCGATTCACCGAAGATACGTGATTGACGTTATTGTATCGATATATCCAAAATACGTGATGAAGAATTCGATAATTAATCGGATATTTCGAAAAATCGACATTCGGGTACAAAATATTTTCAAAAAGAGAGAGGACCCGCGAACCATTCGATATTGATTTAAAATTACATTGCCCGACGTTATTGTATCGATTCATCCAAAAAACGTGATAAACAATTCGAGAATTAATCGGATATTTCGAAAAATCGACATTCGGGTAAAAAATATTTTCAAAAAAAGGGTATAAGGACCCGCGAACTATTCGATATTGATTTAAAATTATATTGCCCGACGTTGTATCGATTTACCGAAAATACGTGATGAACAATTCGAGAATTAATCGGATATTTCGATAAATCGACATTCGGGTAAAAAATATTTTCGAAAAAAGAGTATTAAGACCCGCGAACTATTCGATATTGATTTAAAATCAGATTACCCGAAGTCATTGTATCGATTTATTCAAAATACGTGATGAAAAATTCGAGAAGTAATCGGATATTTCGAAAAATCGACATTCGGGTGAAAAATATTTTCAAAAAGAGGGAATAAGGACCCGCCTACTATTCGATATTGATTTAAGATTACATTGCCCGACGTTGTTTCGATTCATCGAAAATACATGATAAACAATTCGAGGATTAATCGGATATTTAAAAAAATCGACATTTGGGTAAAAATTATTTTCAAAAAAAGAGTATAAGGACCCGCCCACTCTTCGATATTGATTTAAACTTACATTGCCCGACGTTGTATCGCTTCATCGAAAATACGCGATGAACAATTCGAGAATTAATCGGATATTTCGAGAAATCGACATTCGGGTAAAAAATATTTTCAAAAAAAGGGTATAAGGACCCGCGAACTATTCGATATTGATTTAAAATAATATTGCCTGACGTTGTATCGATTCATCGAAGATACGTGATAAACAATTCGAGAATTAATCGGATATTTCGAAAAATCGACATTCGGGTAAAAAATGTTTTCAAAAAAAGAGTATAAGGACCCGCCTACTATTCGATATTGATTTAAAATTACATTGCTCGACGTTATTGTATCGATTTATTCAAAATACGTGATAAACAATTCGAGAATTAATCGAATATTTCAAAAAATCGACATTCGGGAAAAAAATATTTTCAAAAAAAGAGTATAAAGACCCGCGAACTATTCGATTTTGATTTAAAATCAGATTACCCGAAGTCATTGTATCGATTTATTCAAGATACTTGATAAACAATTCGAGGATTAATCGGATATTTAAAAAAATCGACATTCGGGTAAAAATTATTTTCAAAAAAAGAGTATAAGGACCCGCCCACTCTTCGATATTGATTTAAAATTACATTGCCCGACGTTGTATCGCTTCATCGAAAATACGCGATGAACAATTCGAGAATTAATCGGATATTTCGAGAAATCGACATTCGGGTAAAAAATATTTTCAAAAAAAGGGTATAAGGACCCGCGAACTATTCGATATTGATTTAAAATAATATTGCCCGACGCTGTTGTATCGATTTATCCAAAATACGTGATAAAAAATTCGAGAATTAATCGGATATTTCGAGAAATCGACATTCGGGTAAAAAATATTTTCAAAATAGAAAAGGACCCGCGAACTATTCGATATTGATTTAAAATTACATTGCCCGACGTTATTGTATCGATTTATTCAAAATACGTGATAAACAATTCGAGAATTCAACGGATATTTTGAAGAATCGACATTCGGGTGAAAAATATTTTCAAAAAAAAAAAAATAAGGACCCCCGAACTTTTCGATATTGATTTAAAATCACATTGCCTGACGTTATTGTATCGATTTATCAAGAATACGTGATAAACAATTCGATAATTAATCGGATATTTCGAAAAATCGACATTCGGGTACAAAATATTTTCAAAAAAAGAGAGGACCCGCGAACCATTCGATATTGATTTAAAATTACATTGCATGACGTTATTGTATCGATTCATCCAAAAAACGTGATGAACAATTCGAGAATTGATCGGATATTTTGAAGAATCGACATTCGGGTAAAAAATATTTTCAAAAAAAGAGTATAAGGACCCGCGAACTATTCGATGTCGATTCAAAATAACATTGCCAGACGTTGTATCTATTTATCGAAGATACGTGATAAAACATTCGAGAATTAATCGTATTATTCGATAAATCGACATTCGGGAAAGAAATATTTTCAAAAAAACAGTATAAGGACCCCCGAACTATTCGATATTGATTTAAAATTACATTGCCTGACGTTATTTTATCGATATATCCAAAATACGTGATGAAAAATTCGAGAATTAACCGAATATTTGGAAAAATCGACATTCGGGTAAAAAATATTTTCAAAAAAAAAGTATAAGGACCCGCGAACTAAATACTCGATATTGATTAAAAATTACATTGCCTGACGTTATTGTATCGATATATCCAAAAGACGTGATGAAAAGTTCGAGAATTAATCGGATATTTCGAAAAATCGACATTCGGGTGAAAAATATTTTCAAAAAAAGAGTATTAGGACCCGCCTACCATTCGATATTGATTTAAAATCATATTGCCCGACGTTGTATCGATTTATCGAAAATACGTGATGAACAATTCGAGAATTAATCGGATATTTCGATAAATCGACATTCGGGTAAAAAATATTTTCAAAATAGAAAAGGACCCGCGAACTATTCGATATTGATTTAAAATTACATTGCCCGACGTTATTGTATCGATTTATTCAAAATACGTGATAAACAATTCGAGAATTCAACGGATATTTTGAAGAATCGACATTCGGGTGAAAAATATTTTCAAAAAAAAAAAAATAAGGACCCCCGAACTTTTCGATATTGATTTGAAATCACATTGCCTGACGTTATTGTATCGATTTATCAAGAATACGTGATAAACAATTCGATAATTAATCGGATATTTCGAAAAATCGACATTCGGGTACAAAATATTTTCAAAAAAAGAGAGGACCCGCGAACTATTCGATATTGATTTAAAATAACATTGCCCGACGTTATTGTATCGACTAGTCCAAAATACGTGAAAAAAAATTCGAGAATTAATCGGATATATCGAAAAATCGACATTCGGGCAAAAAATATTTTCAGAAAAAGGGTATAAGGACCCGCGAACTATTCGATGTCGATTCAAAATAACATTGCCAGACGTTGTATCTATTTATCGAAGATACGTGATAAAACATTCGAGAATTAATCGTATTATTCGATAAATCGACATTCGGGAAAGAAATATTTTCAAAAAAACAGTATAAGGACCCCCGAACTATTCGATATTGATTTAAAATTACATTGCCTGACGTTATTTTATCGATATATCCAAAATACGTGATGAAAAATTCGAGAATTAACCGAATATTTGGAAAAATCGACATTCGGGTAAAAAAAATTTTCAAAAAAAAAGTATAAGGACCCGCGAACTAAATACTCGATATTGATTAAAAATTACATTGCCTGACGTTATTGTATCGATATATCCAAAAGACGTGATGAAAAGTTCGAGAATTAATCGGATATTTCGAAAAATCGACATTCGGGTGAAAAATATTTTCAAAAAAAGAGTATTAGGACCCGCCTACCATTCGATATTGATTTAAAATCATATTGCCCGACGTTGTATCGATTTATCGAAAATACGTGATGAACAATTCGAGAATTAATCGGATATTTCGATAAATCGACATTCGGGTGAAAAATATTTTCAAAAAAACAGTATAAGGACCCGCGTACTATTCGATATTGATTTAAAATTATATTGCCCGACGTTGTATCGATTTATCCGAAATACATTATAAACAATTCGATAATTAATCGGATATTTCGATTAATCGACATTCGGGAAAGAAATATTTTCAAAAAAAGAGTGAAAGGACCCGCGAACTATTCGATATTGATTTAAAATCACATTGCCTGAAGTTATAGTATCGATTTACCAAAATACGTGATGAACAATTTGAGAATCAATCGGATATTTCGAAAAATCGACATTCGGGTGAAAAATATTTTCAAAAAGAGGGAATAAGGACCCGCCTACTATTCGATATTGATTTAAGATTACATTGCCCGACGTTGTTTCGATTCATCGAAAATACATGATAAACAATTCGAGAATTAATCGGATAATTCGAGAAATCGACATTCGGGTAAAAAATATTTTCAAAAAAAGAATATAAGGACCCGCGAACTATTCGATATAGATTCAAAATGACATTGCCCGACGTTATTGTATCCATTTATCCAAAATACATGATAAAAAATTCGAGAATTAATCGGATATTTCGAAAAATCGACATTCGTGTAAGAAATATTTTCAAAAAATGAGTATAAAGACCCGCGAACTATTCGATATCAATTAAAAATTACATTGCCCGACGTTATTGTAATGATTTATCCAAAATACGTGATGAAAAATTCGAGAATTAATCGGATACTTCGATAAATCGACATTCGGGAAAAAAATATTTTCAAAAAAAGAGTATAGGGACCCGCGAACTATTCGATATTGATTTAAAATCACTTCGCCTGAAGTTATTGTATCGATTTATTCAAAATTAGTGTTAAACAATTCGAGAATTAATCGGATATTTGGAAAAATCGACATTCGATAAAAAAGATTTTCAAAAAAAGATTATAAGGACCCGCGAACTTTCCGATATTATTGTATCTATTCATCTGAAATACGTGATAAACAGTTCGAAAATTAATCGGATATTTCGAAAAATCGACATTCGGGTGAAAAATATTTTCAAAAAGAGGGAATAAGGACCCGCCTACTATTCGATATTGATTTAAGATTACATTGCCCGACGTTGTTTCGATTCATCGAAAATACATGATAAACAATTCGAGAATTAATCGGATATATCGAAAAATCGACATTCGGGTAAAAAATATTTTCACAAAAAGGGTATAAGGACCCGCGAACTATTCGATATTGATTCAAAATATTATTGCCCGACGTTGTATCGATTTATCGAAGATACGTGATAAAACATTCGAGAATTAATCGGATTATTCGATAAATCGACATTCGGGAAAGAAATATTTTCAAAAAAAAAGTATAAGGACCCGCGAACTATTCGATATTGATTTAAAAGTACATTGCCCGATGTTGTATCAATTCATCGAAAATACGTGATGAACAATTCGAAAATTAATCGGATATTTCGAGAAATCGACATTCGGGTAAAAAATATTTTCAAAAAGAGAGTATAAGGATCCGCGAACTATTCGATATAGATTCAAAATGACATTGCCCGACGTTATTGTATCGATTCATCCAAAATACATGATAAACAATTCGAGAATTAATCGGATATTTCGATAAATCGACATTCGGGAAAGAAATATTTTCAAAAAATGGGTATACGGACCCGCGAACTCTTCGATATTGATTTAAAATTACTTTGCCTGACGTAAAAGTATCGATTTACCAAAATACGTGATGAACAATTCGAGAATTAATCGGATATTTCGAAAAATCGACATTCGGGTAAAAAATATTTTCGAAAAAAGAGTATAAGGACCCGCCTACTATTCGATATTGATTAAAAACTACATTGCCCGACGTTGTATCGATTCATCGAAAATACGTGTAAAAAATATTTTCAAACAAAGAGTTAAGGACCCGCGAACTATTCGATATAGATTCAAAATGACATTGCCCGACGTTATTGTATCGATATATCCAAAATACATGACGAACAATTCGGGAATTTTTTTTATTCTAGTTACTCTGATGCTCAAATTCTTCTCATGGAGTTTATCTCCCTTGAAAAGATAGCTTGTAATCAACTGCAACATTTTAAGATCAATGAAATATTCAAAATGAAATGAAATTTGATTTTTTTATGTATTTTTTTTTTCAATGAACACCCGACTTCAGCCTATCAGCGTAGAAGGGAAACAACCCTCTCGCAGTCAGCTTTTTCACTCCCTGCTAAGGGGAACATTCACTCATCCTGGATATTTCAAATATCTTCAGGATTGAGCTCGGTTGTGTTATCTTCTACAACGAGATAGCTTGTAATGACCTGCAACATAAAGGTTTAATATAAAATTCAAAATGAAATAAATTCTTTGTTTTAATTTTTTTATTCTAGTTACTCTGGTGCTCTAATTATTCTTTTGGAGTTTAGCTTCTTTGAAATGATAGCTTGTAATGATCTGCAATAAAAGTTCAATATTAGATTCAATATGAAATAAATTTTTTGTTTCAATTTTTTTAATCTAGTTAATCTGATGCTCTCATTTTTCTTATGGAGTTTATCTTCTTTGAAAAGATGGCTAGTTATGATCTGCGAAATAAAGGTTTAATATAAGATTCAAAATGAAATAAATTTTTTGTTTTATTTTTTTTATTCTAGTTACTTTGATGCTCCAATTTTTCTTATGGAGTTTATCTTCTTTGAAAAGATAGCTGGTAATGATCTGCAACATAAAGGGTCAATGTTAGATTCAAAATGAAAAAAATTTTTTGTTTTAATTTTTTTCATTCTAGTCACCTACTCTGATGCTATAATTTTTCTTACGGAGTTTATCTTCTTTGAAAAGATAGCTAGTATTGATCTGCAATATGGAGGTTTATTATAAGATTAAAAATGAAATAAGTTTTTTGTTTTAATTTTTTTATTCTAGTTTGTCTGATGCTCTAATTTTTCTTATGGAGTTAAGCTTCTTTGAAATGATAGCTTGTAATGATCTGCAACATGAAGGTTTAATATTAGATTCAAAATGAAATAAATTTTTTGTTTTAATTTTTTTATTCTAGTTACCCTGATGCTCAAATTTTTTTTCTGGAGTTCATCTTCTTTGGAAAGATAGCTAGCAATCATCTGCAACATTTTAAGATAATTGATATATTAAAAATAAAATAAAATTTGATTTTTTTATGTATTGTTTTTTCAATGAACACCTGACTTCAGCCTATCAGCGTAGAAGGAAAACACCCCTCTCGCAGTCAGCTTTTTCACTCCCCGCTAAGGGGAACATTCACTCATCCTAGATATTTTAAATATCTTCAGGATTGAGCTCGGTTGTGTTATCTTCTACAACGAGATAGCTAGTAATGACCTGCAACATAAAGATTTAATATAAGATTCAAAATGAAATAAATTTTTTGTTTTAATTTTTTTATTCTAGTTACTCTGATGCTCTAATTCTTCTTATGAAGTTTATTTACTCCGAAAAGTTAGCTAGTAATGATCTGCAACATAAAGGTTTGATATTGGATTCGAAATGAAATAAATTTTTTGTTTTAATTTTTTTATTCTAGTCACCCTTATGCTCTAATTTTTCTCATAGAGTTAATCTTCTTTGAAAAGATAGTTAGTAATGATCTGCAACATAAAGGTTTATTATTTTATTCAAAATGAAATAAATTTTTTGTTTCAATTTTTTTAATCTAGTTACTCTGATGCTCTCATTTTTCTTATGGAGTTTATCTTTTTCGAAAAGATAGCTAGTAGTGATCTGCAACACGAAGGTTCAATATAAGATTCAAAATGAAAGGAATTCTTCGTTTTAATTTTCATATTCTAGTTACTCTGATGCTCTCATTTTTCTTCTGGAGTTTATCTTCTTTGAAAAGATAGCTACTGATGATCTGCAAAATAAAGGTTCAATATATGATTCAAAAATGAAATAAATTTTTTGTTTTACTTTCTTTATTCTGGTTACTCTGATGCTCTAATTCTTCTCATGGAGTTTATCTTTTTTGAAAAAATAGCTAGTAATGATCTGCAACATAAAGGTTTAATATTAGATTCAAATTGAATAAATTTTTTGTTTCAATTTTTTTATTCTAGTTACTCTGATGCTTTAATTTTTCTTATGGAGTTTATCTTCCTTGAAAAGATAGCTAATAATGATCTGAAACATAAAGGTTCAATATTAGATTCAAAATGAAATAAATTTTTTGTTTTAATTTTTTTATTCTAGTTACTCTGATGCTCAAATTCTTCTTATGGAGTTTATCTTCCTTGAAAAGATAGCTAGTAATCATCTGCAACATTTTGAGATTAATGAATTATTCAAAATGAAATAAAATTTGATTTTTTTATGTGTTTTTTTTTTTAATGAACACCCGACTTCAGCCTGTCAGCGTAGGAGGGAAACACCCCTCTCGCAGTCAGCTTTTTCACTCCCCGCTAAGGTGAACATTCACTCATCCTGGATATTTTGAATATCTTCAGGATTGAGCTCGGTTGTGTTATCTTCTACAACGAGATAGCTAGTAATGACCTGCAACATGAAGGTTTAATATAAGATTCAAAATGAAATACATTTTTTGTTTTAATTTTTTTATTCTAGTTACTCCTATGCTCTAAATCTTTTTAAGTAGTTTATCTTCTTTGAAAGATAGCTAGTAATGATCTGCAACATAAAGGTTCAATATTAGATTCAAAATGAAATAAATTTTTTGTTTTAATTTTTTTATTCTAGTCACTATGATGCTCAAATTCTTCTTATGGAGTTTGTCTTATTTGAAAAGATGGCTAGTAATGATCTGCAACATGAAGGTTTAATATCAGATTCGAAATGAAATAAATTTTTTGTTTTATTTCTTTAATTCTAGTTACTCTGATGCTCTCATTTTTCTTATGGAGTTTATCTTCTTTGAAAAGATGGCTAGTTATGATCTGCAACATGAAGGTTTAATATTAGATTCAAAATGAAATAAAATTTTTGTTTTAATTATTTTATTCTAGTTACTCTGATGCTCTAATTTCAATTATGGAGTTTATCTTCTTTGAAAAGATAGCTAGTAATGATCTGCAACATAAAGGTTCAATATAAGATTCAAAATGAAATGAATTTTTTGTTAATTTTTTTTTATTCTAGTAACTCTGATGCTCTCATTTTCCTTATGGAGTTGATTTTCTTTGAAAAGATGGCTTGTAATGATCTGCAACATGAAGGTTTAATAGTTTCGAAATGAAATAAATTTTTTGTTTTGATGTTTTTATTCTAGTTACTCTGATGCTCTAATTTTTCTTATGGAGTTTAGCTTCTTTGAAATGATAGCTTGTAATGATCTGCAACACGAAGGTTTAATATTAGATTCAAAATGAAATAAATTTTTTGTTTTAATTTTTTTATTCTAGTTACTCTGATGCTCAAATTTTTCTTATGGAGTTTATCTTCCTTGAAAAGATAGCTAGTAATCATCTGCAACATTTTAAGATTAATGAAATATTCAAAATGAAATAAAATTTGATTTTTTTATGTATTTTTTTTTTCAATGAACACCCGACTTCAGCCTTTCAGTGTAGATGGGAAACAACCCTCTCGCAGTCAGCTTTTTCACTCCCCGCTAAGGGGAGTCCTGGATATTTCAAATATCTTCAGGATTGAGCTCGGTTGTGTTATCTTCTACAACGAGATAGCTAGTAATGACCTGCAACATAAAGGTTTAATATAAGATTCAAAATGAAATAAATTTTTTGTTTTAATTTTTTTATTCTAGTTACTCTGATGCTCAAATTTTTCTTATGGAGTTTATCTTCCTTGAAAAGATAGCTAGTAATCATCTGCAACATTTTAAGATTAATGAAATATTCAAAATGAAATAAAATTTGATTTTTTTATGTATTTTTTTTTTCAATGAACACCCGACTTCAGCCTTTCAGTGTAGATGGGAAACAACCCTCTCGCAGTCAGCTTTTTCACTCCCCGCTAAGGGGAGTCCTGGATATTTCAAATATCTTCAGGATTGAGCTCGGTTGTGTTATCTTCTACAACGAGATAGCTAGTAATGACCTGCAACATAAAGGTTTAATATAAGATTCAAAATGAAATAAATTTTTTGTTTTAATTTTTTTATTCTAGTTACTCTGATGCTCTCGTTCTTCTTCTGGAGTTTACCTTCTTTGAAAAGATAGCTAGTAATGACCTGCAACATAAAGGTTTAATATAAGATTCAAAATGAAATAAATTTTTTGTTTTAAGTTTTTTATTCTAGTTACTCTGATGCTCTAATTTTTCTTATGGAGTTTAGCTTCTTTGAAAAGATAGCTAGTAATGATCTGCAACATAAAGGTTTAATATAAGATTCAAAATGAAATGAATTTTTCGTTAAATTTTTTTTATTCTAGTTACTCTGATGCTCTCATTTTCCTTATGGAGTTTATCTTCTTTGAAAAGATGGCTTGTAATGATCTGCAACATGAAGGTTCAATATTAGTTTCAAAATGAAATAAATTTTTTGTTTTAATTTTTTTATTCTAGTTACTCTGATGCTCTAATTTTTCTTATGGACTTTAGCTTCTTTGAAATGATAGCTTGTAATGATCTGCAACACGAAGGTTTAATATTAGATTCAAAATGAAATAAATTTTTTGTTTTAATTTTTTTATTCTAGTTACTCTGATGCTCAAATTCTTCTTATGGAGTTTATCTTCCTTGAAAAAATAGCTAGTAATCATCTGCAACATTCTAAGATTAATGAAATATTCAAAATGAAATAAAATTTGATTTTTTTATGTATTTTTTTTTTCAATGAACACCCGACTTCAGCCTATCAGTGTAGATGGGAAACAACCCTCTCGCAGTCAGCTTTTTCACTCCCCGCTAAGGGGAACATTCACTCATCCTGGATATTTTAAATATCTTCAGGATTGAGCTCGGTTGTGTTATCTTCTACAACGAGATAGCTAGTAATGACCTGCAACATAAAGGTTTAATATAAGATTCAAAATGAAATAAATTTTTTGTTTTGATTTTTTTATTCTAGTAACTCTGATGCTCTCGTTCTTCTTCTGGAGTTTATCTTCTTTGAAAAGATAGCTAGTAATGACCTGCAACATAAAGGTTTAATATAAGATTCAAAATGAATTAAATTTTTTGTTTTAAGTTTTTTATTCTAGTTCAAGGAAGAGTATGAGGACCTGCAAACTATTCGATATAGGTTCAAAATGACATTGCCCGACGTTATTGTACCGATTTATCCAAAATACATGATAAACAATTCGTGAATTAATCGGATATTTCGATAAATCGACATTCGGGAAAGAAATATTTTCGAAAAAAGAGTATAAAGACCCGCGAACTATTTGATATTGATTTAAAATTACATTGCCGACGTTATTGTATCGATGTATCCAAAATACGTGATAAACTATTCGAGGATTAATCGGATATTTCGAAAAATCGACATTCGGGTAAAAATTATTTTCAAAAAAAGAGTATAAGGACCCACCTACTCTTCGATGTTGATTTGAAATTACATTGCCCGAAGTTGTATCGATTCATCGAAAATACGTGATGAATAATTCGAGAATTAATCGGATATTTCGAGAAATCGACATTCGGGTAAAAAATATTTTCAAAAAAAGAGTATAAGGACCCACGAACTATTCGATATTGATTTAAAATAACATTGCTCGACGTTGTATCGATTTATCGAAGATACGTGATGAACAATTCGAGAATTAATCGGATATTTCGATAAATCGACATTCGGGAAAAAATATTTTCAAAAAAAGAGTATAAGGACCCGCGAACTATTCGATATTGATTTGAAATTACATTGCCCGACGTTATTGTATCGATTTATTCAAAATACGTGATAAACAATTCGAGAATTAATCGGATATTTCAACAAATCGACATTCGGGAAAAAAATATTTTCAAAAAAAGAGTATAAGGACCCGCCTACTATTCGATATTGATTTAAAATTACATTGCCCGACGCTGTATCGATTCATCGAAAATACGTGATACACAATTCGAGAATTAATCGGATAATTCGATAAATCGACATTCGGGAAAGAAATATTTTCAAAAAAAGAGTAAAAGGACCCGCGAACTATTCGATATTGATTCAAAATTACATTGCCTGACGTTTTAGTATCGATTCACCAAAATACGTGATGAACAATTCGAGAATCAATCTGATATTTCGAAAAATCGACATTCGGGTGAAAAATATTTTCAAAAAGAGGGAATAAGGACCCGCGAACTATTCGATATTGATTTAAAATAACATTGCCCGACGTTGTATCGATTCATCGAAGATACGTGATAAACAATTCGAGAATTAATCGGATATTTCGATAAATCGACATTCGGGAAAAAAATATTTTCGAAAAAAGAGTATAAGGACCCGCGAACTATTCGATATTGATTTGAAATTACATTGCCCGACGTTATTGTATCGATTTATTCAAAATCCGATATTATATCGATTTATTCAAAATCCGAATCCGAAAATACGTGATAAACAATTCGAGAATTAATCGGATATTTAAAAAAATCGACATTCGGGAAAAAAATATATTATTGTATCGATTTATTCAAAATCCGAATCCGAAAATACGTGATAAACAATTCGAGAATTAATCGGATATTTCAAAAAATCGACATTCGGAAAAAAAATATTTTCAAAAAAAGAGTATAAGGACCCGCCTACTATTCGATATTGATTTAAAATTACATTGCCCGACGCTGTATCGATTCATCGAAAATACGTGATACACAATTCGAGAATCAATCGGATATTTCGAAAAATCGACATTCGGGAAAAAATATTTTCAAAGAAGAGTATGAGGACCCGCAAACTATTCGATATAGGTTCAAAATGACATTGCCCGACGTTATTGTATCGATTTATCCGAAATACATGATAAACAATTCGAGAATTAATCGGATATTTCGATAAATCGACATTCGGGAAAGAAATATTTTCGAAAAAAGAGTATAAAGACCCGCGAACTATTCGATATTGATTTAAAATTACATTGCCGACGTAATTGTATCGATGTATCCAAAATACGTGATAAACTATTCGAGGATTAATCGGATATTTCGAAAAATCGACATTCGGGTAAAAATTATTTTCAAAAAAAGAGTATAAGGACCCGCCTACTCTTCGATGTTGATTTAAAATTACATTGCCCGACGTTGTATCGATTCATCGAAAATACGTGATGAACAATTCGAGAATTAATCGGATATTTCGAGAAATCGACATTCGGGTAAAAAATGTTTTCAAAAAAAGAGTATAAGGACCCACGAACTATTCGATATTGATTTAAAATAACATTGCCCGACGTTGTATCGATTCATCGAAGATACGTGATGAACAATTCGAGAATTAATCGGATATTTCGATAAATCGACATTCGGGAAAAAAATATTTTCAAAAAAAGAGTATAAGGACCCGCGAACTATTCGATATTGATTTGAAATTTCATTGCCCGACGTTATTGTATCGATTTATGCAAAAAACGTGATAAACAATTCGAAAATTGATCGGATAATTTGAAGAATCGACATTCGGGTAAAAAATATTTTCAAGAAAAAAATATAAGGACCCGCAAACTTTTCGATATTGATTTAAAATTACATTGCCTGACGTTATTGTATCGATATGTCCAAAATACGTGATGAAAAATTCGAGAATTAATCGGATATTTCGAAAAATCGACATTCGGGTAAAAATTATTTTCAAAAAAAGAGTATAAGGACCCGCCTACTCTTCGATGTTGATTTAAAATTACATTGCCCGACGCTGTATCGATTCATCGAAAATACGTGATATTTTGAGAATTAATCGCATAATTTGATAAATCGACATTCGGGAAAGAAATATTTTCAAAAAAAGAGTAAAAGGACCCGCGAACTATTCGATATTGATTCAAAATTACATTGCCTGACGTTTTAGTATCGATTCACCAAAAAAACGTGATAAACAATTCGAGAATTAATCGGATATTTCGAGAAATCGACATTCGGGTAAAGAATATTTTCAAAAGAAAAAGACCCGCGAACTATTCGATATTGATTTAAAATTACATTGAACGACGTTATTGTATCCATTTATCCAAAATACGTGATAAACAATTCGAGAATTGATCGGATATTTTGAAGAATCGACCTTCGGGTGAAAAATATTTTCAAAAAAAAAATATAAGGACCCCCGAACTTTTGATATTGATTCAAAATTACATTGCCTGACGTTTTAGTATCGATTCACCAAAATACGTGATGAACAATTCGAGAATCAATCAGATATTTCGAAAAATCGACATTCGGGTGAAAAATATTTTCAAAAAAAGAGTATAAGGACCCGCCTACTATTCGATATTGGTTTAAAATTACATTGCCCGACGCTGTATCGATTCATCGAAAATACGTGATACACAATTCGAGAATTAATCGGATATTTCGAGAAATCGACATTCGGGTAAAAAATATTTTCAAAGAAGAGTATAAGGACCCGCGAACTATTCGATATAGGTTCAAAATGACATTGCCCGACGTTATTGTATCGATATATCCAAAATACGTAAGTAAAAATTCGAGAATTAATCGGATATTTCGAAAAATCGACATTCGGGTGGAATATATTTTCAAAAAATGAGTATTATGTCCAGACAATTATTCAATATTGATTTGAAATTACATTGCCTGACGTTATTGAATCGATTTATCCGAAATACCTGAAAATGGACTTATTTCAAAAGTTTTCCATGTGTACTTACGATTTTTCCTGATTTTATCACTTCAAAACACTGAACAAAACACGTATTCCTAACTCCCGTGTGCCGTGAGTCAATGACTCATCACTCCCGCACTCACTCCACACGGCAAAAACCGATTTTCACTATAATTTATTAGCGCTCCGAATATCGACTATTTCCCATCGCTTCCCGATTAGAACTGATTCATAGTCAATCCTTTGTTCGAAAATATGAATAATCGCTTACATCACCATGAATCATCGGGTGCGCGCATATCGCATTTAGTCCTCGTTTCTATGGAAACCAACGTGTCATTCCATATACTGGGTTTGTTCGAAAAATTTCCGGGTGAGTCGGGACCAGTGCGATGAACGGTGGCATCTACCTGTGGATTTCGCCAACCGCATAGAAAAACGCGTATAACTCCGCCGCTGTGAGTCCTAGCGACGTGGCGTTGGTGCCATCGGGGTTCTTAGGGCATAAGGAGTTCACCAAATCGTTTTTTGTTTAAAAAATATTTTCAAAAAAAGAGTAAAAGGACCCGCGATCTATTCAATATTGATTTAAAATTACATTGCCCGACGTTATTGCATCGATTTATTCAAAATACGTGACAAACAATCAGAGAATCAATCGGATATTTCGAAAAATCGACTTCTGGTTGAAAAAAATTTTCAAAAAAAGAGTAAAAGGACCCGCGAACTATTCGATAATGATTTGAAATAACATTGCCCGACGTTATTGCATCGATTTATTCAACATACGTGATACACAATTCGAGAATGAATCGGATATTTCGAAAAATCGACTTTTGGGTAAAAAATATTTTCAAAAAAAGGATATAAGGACCCGCGAACTATTCGATATCGATTTAAAATTACATTACTCGACGTTATTATATCGATTTATCCAAAATACGTGACAAACAATTCGAGAATTATTCGGATATTTCGAAAAATCGACTTTTGGGTAAAAAATATTTTCAAAAAAAGGATATAAGGACCCGCTAACTATTCGATATTGATTAACATACATGACATACAATTCGAGAATTTATCGGATATTTCGAAAAATCGACTTTTGGTTGAAAAATAGTTTCAAAAAAAGAGTGAAAGGACCCGCGAACTATTCGATGAAGATTTGAAATAACATTGCCCGACGTTATTGCATCGATGTATTCAACATACGTGATGATCAATTCGAAAATTATTCGGATATTTCGAAAAATCGACTTTTGGGTAAAACATAATTTCAAAAAAATAATATGAGGACCCGCGAACAATTCGATATTGATTTGAAATTATATTGCCCGACGTTATTGCATCGATTCATTCAAAATACGTGATAAACAATTAGAGAATTAATTGGATATTCCGAACAATCGACTTTTGGTTAAAAAAGATTTTCAAAAAAGAAAAAAAAAGGACCCGCGAACTATTCAATATTGATTTGAAATAACATTCATTCAAAATACGTGATAAACAATTCGAGAATGTATCGGATATTTCGAAAAATCGAGTTTTGGTTGAAAAATATTTTCGAAAAAAGAGTAAAAGGACCTGCGAACTTTTCAGTATTGATTTGAAATTACATTGCCCGACGTTATTGCATCGATTCATTCAAAATACGTGATGAAAAATTCGAGAATTGATCGGATATTTCGAAAAATCGACTTTTGGTTAAAAAATATTTTCAAGAAGAGAGTAAAAAGACCCGCGAACTATTCGATATTGATTTAAAATTACATTGCCGACGTTATTGTATCGATGTATCCAAAATACGTGATAAACTATTCGAGAATTAATCGGATATTTCGAAAAATCGACTTTCGGGTAAAATATATTTTCAAGAATAAGTATTATGTCCAGACAATTATTCAATATTGATTTGAAATGACATTGCCCGACGTTATTGAATCGATTTATCCGAAATACCTTAAAATGGACTTACTTCAAAAGTTTTCCATGTGTACTTACGATTTTTCCTGATTTTATCACTTCAAAACACGCTATTAGCGCTCCAAATATCTCCCATCGCTTTCCGATTAGAACTGATTCAAAGTCAATCCTTTGTTCGAAAATATGAATAATCGCTTACATCACCATGAATCATCGGGTGCCGCATATCGCATTTAGTCCTCGTTTCTATGGAAACCAATGTGTTATTCCATATACGGGGTTTGTTCGAAAAATTTCGGGGTGAGTCGGGACGAGTTCGATGAACGGTGGCATCTACCTGTGGATTTCGCCAACCGCATAGAAAAACGCGTACAACTCCGCCGCTTTGAGTCCTAGCGACGTGGCGTTCGTGCCATCGGGGTGCTTAGGGCATAAGGAGTTCACCGGTGCATTTTCGCAACTGCGCATGCTCAGATGGAAACTCGAATAACTCCGCTGTTGTCGGTGCTTTCGAGGTGGCCATCGAGGTGCTGAGGGTATAAGGAGTCATCGGGTGCATTTTCGCAACTGCGCCTGCCCAGATTGAAAAGCGAATATCTGCGCTGTTGGGAGTCCTATCGAGGTGGCGTTTGGGCCATTGGGGTGCTGAGACCATGAGCAATCCATTGGTGGGTTAACTGCGCATGCGCAAATGGAAAGATGAATAACTCCGCTGTTTTCAGTCCTATCGAGGTGGCCTTTGGGCCATTGAGGTGCTGAGAGAATGAGGCGTCAGTGTGCCCATATATTTTGCGCATATGCGAACTCCTGTTATCTACTCGGCCTAGAGAGGGGCGATTTTCGGTAGAGGCATACTCTCGGGTTGTAGTTCCTTAGGCTTGGCGAATGCTCCTGCGTAGTTGTGGATGCGCCCTTGGCGGGGAGTTAATGTGATGAATGAAAAAATTCTTCATTTTATCGTTTTTGAATTGTTGGGTTTGTCCACATCTTTCGGTGCGCTTGTTTCTATAAACTACCAATGCCTGAGCGGCCCCGTCTGCTCACTCAGCTCGTTAGAAGAACCAAATACAGCCAAATCTCAGTCAGACTGAGCCGCTCAGGCATTTCGAACGCGCCCATTTTCGAAATCCAGAACACAAACTATAACGAGTCCAAAGCTTCATGGGTTTTATAATTGAGGAAATTACATTGCATTGCATTACATTGTTATTGTATCGATTTATCCGAAATACACGATAAACAATCCGAGAACTAATCGGATATCTCGAAAAATTGAATTTCGGATGAAAAATATTTTCAAAAAATGGGTATTAGGACCCGCGAATTATTCGATATCCAAAAAAAGTGATGAACAATTCGAGAATTAATCGGATATTTCGAAAAATCGACATTCGGGAAAAAAATATTTTCAAAGAAGAGTATGAGGACCCGCAAACTATTCGATATAGGTTCAAAATGACATTGCCCGACGTTATTGTATCGATTTATCCAGAATACATGATAAACAATTCGAGAATTAATCGTATATTTCGATAAATCGACATTCGGGAAAGAAATATTTTCAAAAAAAGAGTAAAAGGACCCGCGAACTATTCGATATTGATTTAAAATCACATTGCCTGACGTTATAGTATCGATTTACCAAAATACGTGATGAACAATTCGAGAATCAATCGGATATTTCGAAAAATCGACATTCGGGTAAAAAATATTTTCAAAAAGAGGGAATAAGGACCCGCCTACTATTCGATATTGATTTAAAACTACATTGCCCGACGTTGTTTCGATTCTTCGAAAATACATGATAAACAATTCGAGAATTAATCGGATATATCGAGAAATCGACATTCGGGTAAAAAATATTTTCAAAAAAAGAATATAAGGACCCGCGAAATATTCGATATAGATTCAAAATGACATTGCCCGACGTTATTGTATCCATTTATCCAAAATACATGATAAAAAATTCAAGAATTGATCGGATATTTCGAAAAATCGACATTCGTGTAAGAAATATTTTCAAAAAATGAGTATAAAGACCCGCGAACTATTCGATATCAATCAAAAATTACATTGCCCGACGTTATTGTAATGATTTATCCAAAATACGCGATGAAAAATTCGAGAATTAATCGGATACTTCGATAAATCGACATTCGGGAAAAAAATATTTTCAAAAAAAGAGTATAGGGACCCGCGAACTATTCGATATTGATTTAAAATCACATTGCCTGACGTTATTGTATCGATTTATTCAAAATTAGTGTTAAACAATTCGAGAATTAATCGGATATTTGGAAAAATCGACATTCGATAAAAAAGATTTTCAAAAAAAGATTATAAGGACCCGCGAACTTTTCGATATTATTGTATCTATTCATCTGAAATACGTGATAAACAGTTCGAAAATTAATCGGATATTTCGAAAAATCGACATTCGGGAAAAAAATTTTTTCAAAAAAAGAGTTTAAGGACCCGCGAACTATTCGATATTGATTTAAAATTACATTGCTCGACGTTATTGTATCGATTTATCCAAGATACGTGATAAACAATTCGAGAATTAATCGGATATATCGAAAAATCGACATTCGGGTAAAAAATATTTTCAAAAAAATTACGAAAAGCACTGCCGTGAAGGCAGGAGCTTTTGAGCGCTCGTACATGCACGTTGTAGGTAGATTCGCATTTTCCAGTTTTAGAAATCGATTGAAGGAATTTTCGACAGCTGTCAAAAAAATTCTGAAACTTAGGCGAAACTCCAGACTTCATGTCAGTTCTTCAGCTGATCAATTTACGGTCTTGGTGATGCGATCTGGACAAAATTTTGCACGTAATTTGAATACATTATTCCGCAGCTAGGTGCATAATTTCATTCCGATTCGATCAGTAGTTTCGAAATTATCAGGTCTAATTTTGCTCATTGATGAACGTGACCGCGATATTCGCGATCCAAACCCACCCTGAAAATTTCCGTTCAAAAGTTACAATTTTCTATGGTTTCTATGGTTCTGGTCATATATCATTCTCGATTAAAATACAAAATTTCATCTCGATCGAATCCGTAGTTTCGAAATTATCGAGAAGACAAAATTTCAAACGACCATATTTACGGAACCCCTAGTATAATTCTGCTCATTGATAAACGTGAACGCGACATTTCAGATCCACACCTATCCTGTAAATTTCAAGTCCCTAGGCCTTTCCGTTCGAAAGTTATGATTTTCTATGGTTTCTATGGTTCTGGTCATGTGATATGGAGAAATGTAGCTTGAATATATATTTCTCCATTAGTTTACAAAATTTCGTCACGATCGAATCTGTAGTTTTGAAATCATCAAGAAAACTAAATTTCAAACGACCATATTTACGGAACCCCTAGAATAATGTTGCGCATAGATGAACGTGATCACGACATTCGAGATCCACGCCTATCCTGAAAATTTCAAGTCCCTAGGCGTTTCAGTTCAAAAGTTACAATTTTCTATGGTTTCTATGGTTCTGGTCTTGCGATCTGGACAAAATTTCACATGTAGCTTGAACATCTCGTTTTCCATTTGAGTGCAAAATAACATCTCTATCAAATCTGTAGTTTTCAATTAATCAGGGAAACAAAACTTTGAACGGCCATATTCACGGAATCCCTGGTGGAATTTGGGCCATTAACGAACTTAACCAAGGCATTCGTGAACTGAACCCACACTGAAAATTTCAAGTCTCTAGGTTGTTCCGTTCGAGAGTTATCGTGCTTACGGCCGGACGGACAGACTCGAATTTTCCGATGGATTCGTGAGTGAGTCGAACATAGTCGATTGAGACCATTTTCGGCTAAAATTTCGAAAAATACAGACATCGTGACGAAATGATATAGCCCTCGTGTAAGTAGTACGAGCGCTCAAAAATTATGTGATTCACATCGTGTATTTAAATTAATTGATTCAAATTCTTTCAAACTCTACAGGTGATTAATGAGTAACAAGTTCCTCAAGTAGTCGAGAGTGTGTTCCCCTTCTGACTATCCATCTATTGGAAGAAAAATTCTTTCAAAATTTAGGATACTAGAACTCAAGAAAATTAGTTTGAATATGATAAATTGTGTAGTTTTTGAGATATTTTTGGTGAGATGGTATAACTACGGAAACCTTCAATGTTTGTAGTCCGCCACGTACTCTTTCTGTTGAATATAACATTTCGTCACGATGTCTGTATTTTTTTAATTTTGAGCCAAAAATGGTTTCAATAGACAAAGTAAGACTCATTGATGACGAATCCGTCGAAAAATTCGAGTCTACTACGTTCGAAATATTGTCCAGATCGCATTAGTAAGACCATAGATACCGTAGAAACTACTGGCGAATTATCGAAAAAAGATTGGTCACCTAAAGCCCTGACGTGAAGTCTGGAATTTTGCCTAAGTCTGAAATTTTTTTTGACTGTTTTCTAAAACTGGATAATGCGAATCTACCTACAAGGTGGATGAAGGAGCGCTTAAAAGCTCACGGCAGTGCTTTTTATAATTTTTTATAATCTTTTTATTCGTTTTAGCAATGTTTAATCTTGAAATCTAATGTCAAATGATGTTTGTCAGGATATTCATCAAATAAACTTATTTCCGCAGAAAAGATTTGGTATTTCGACTTTTTTATTTGATTTTAATTGATAATATTGGAAATAGTAAACCAAAAATTTCCGCAATCAATATTATAAAATTTTATCATAAAATGTCTCACTGCAACAAGGAATATCGAGGCCGTACCCATGTGGTGTGAGTTAGAGAGTTAACCCTCTCCCCTTCCTCGAAATCTGGAGTACGCCGAGTACGGTGAATATCAGGTGATACATCTCACCCACTAAACCATATTTTTCAACTTTAGAACCGAACCCCCTCAAAATTTTTCTCTCGGTACGGCCTTGAGAAATATTACTGGTAGGTATATTTATGATATTATATGAATATCCACAAAAGCGATCTCCTTCTACGTAACTAGTACTCCATATTCCACCTTCCGAGTATTCTTGTCAATAAACCCTAGAAGAAAGCCGTATTCGACTTCAAACAACTCCATTCATTGTGGATTAAAACAAGCCGACCATAGCAATTATTACGAGAACAAATACATAATAAAACCCATCCGGATGCAAATGAGGCGCGCCACACTGTGGGCTGTGGCATATTCGAAAATTCAAAACAATATCTCTTCCCCAATAAATCCCCATTTATCGCTTGAATATCCCGAACACAATGCTAAAGCAAATTTATACGTCCAAAATGACGCAATTATTCAGCACAAAAATCAGTTAATATTACCTATTCCCATCCCGAAATCGACTTTATTCGTTCCATTTACCATAACCGTAAAAACTGTACCGAAAACCGAGATAAGACGCCGATATACTTCGGTTTTTATCCAAGGAATTCCGGCCCGCATCTCATAAAGAAATTTTACGCTGCGCCATCTTCCGGAATTAATCACACTCAAGTGGACCCGATGAATTCTCCGAGTATCGAAACGGGGTATTCAAGGCGGTTTTATTATTACGTAATTTATATCTCGCGCCTTTATTTTCGGTTTTTATTACGCCGTTGATGGGAGCATCGTACGTAAAGGCGGTTTATAGTTTTTTAGTGGTTGTTGAGGCTCTTACGATTATGTGGATGTTTTCTCGCGTTTATAAACTTTTGAATTCTTTTAAATTGCAGTAAATCATTCTTACTGGTCTTTTGATTCATGCTGACGCCCGAGCGGCTGTTGAAGGGCTATCATCAGCTTGGAGATGTTATTGGAAGGAATGTCAAGAGTAACAAGAACATGGTTTGATCCCATTCGATAATTGGGAGAAACGAGGAACCAAGACAAAAAAAAGAATGTTACTTCGAGAAAACATATCCACATTTCCAGTGAAACTCAGAATAAAATAGAAGATGGGCAGAAAATAATCATTGCGGCATCTTCCAGGTTGAGGGTTATCCAGAAAGTTTCTTTGGAACTTCAACATTCCCACAGAACACTATCGCCCCAGAAAGCCCCTGGAGAAATTGGCAGGCAGAAAATCCTTAGACCATGAAGGATGGAAAGAGGAATATGAAGACAATGGATCTTTAGTTCTAAGTGAACTATACAGTCAAATTCCGCAATAATAATAATAGTATAATACAAAGTTAATTTTTTGTCGCAGCTTTTGTTATTTTTGAACATACCCCCCACTCCCCACAAGAATTGAACTCCAAACTGAATTTCGGTTTTTTAAGTCCAAGATTATGGAAACATGTGGCCAAAAGTGTGAATATTCTTTATCAAAGCAGAAATCAAAATACCAACTACACCTCCACTTAACATAATTGGTTTCAAGCATAAGCTTGAAGAAGTCTCACGTATCTTGTGTTCTTCACCGAAGAAAGCCTTTTTCGAAGAGCAATCTGGCGTGGGGAAAGATAAATATAGAGATGTTCTTAGTGCAACGAGGACCTGATTATATTTCCACAGTTAGATTATAATACAATGCTCAGCCATGATCACGATGGGTGTAAGTTTCCATTTACAAAGTATTAGATCCGAGATATGCCTATGGAGCTGGGATAGACCATTTTAATCTTTCGATGTTATCGCACGTACCATTTGTCAGCTGGATAGCACGACCATCTACTTCTGGGGCAGTGCCGTAGAATGGGGATGGTATCGGGTGGTGATCTACTTCGATAGGAGTCAATAAATGTCTATTTTACATTTTTGATTTTAACTATTTCGAGATGTTTCAACCATTTACGGTGGGTTGAATAAAGTATTATTATTGAATTTGGTTTTGGCATATGTGCACCTCTACTGCCACCTGAAATTCCAACTAGCGATAACAAATCAATATATTTCCGAGAAGGGGTCGCGATTGCACACACATCCATACAGACATAAATCGGTTACTTCCCGACAGGTAGAGATGTTAAATTATAGGCGTGCTCGAAAGACAAAGGATCCGACGACCACTTGGAGATATCGGCATCTCGTGACCTAATTTTGGGGCCATTAGTGCGACCAAGTTTCGGTTAATAATGTGGATGCGGTTACGTGCATTTAAGGGCATAATGAGCTCCAAATTACGCCTGTTTCGCTACCGCTTTACAGCAAACAGATGGCCGGAATTCTTCCGTTTCGAATCACGAAAAATGGAAAGTTGAAGTTGAAGCCCAAAAGTTCATTCATCTTCTTCCACTTGCCGAAAAAACTTGGTTTCGATATACCATGTAACTGAGAGAAACAAAATTGAGCAATTTATCTTGATCTCATGAGAAATATTGTTGTTCAATTTCTAATACTTCTATACATTTCGTACATCTTGTCTTGAATCCTTTCGTTTCTGTGGCTCCCGAATCAGGATGGAACACAACGAGTCACATGTGCAACAAGGTCTGAGAAGAAAAAACTCAACCCACTTCGATGAGGATCACCCGGAAAATGAAAAATGGCTATTTGCTTCCTGCCACGCCGCACAACGTTTCGGACACGGCCTTATTAAGTATTCAGTTCTGAACCTGCCATGATGGATGTTTCTACGGGAGGCTTAAGCCGTTGGTCGTGCCGCTTGTCACGAACGGGAGATAGATAAATTCGAAATTAGAAACTAATCCATTTAAGAAGGGACATGATATTTCGATCAGCAGTATTGCTGGGTTCGTGACATGGGCCTTCGTTATGCGGGAATGTGAACGGGTCGTCGTTTTTTTATGGCTGGAAGACTTCGGAGGAATTGAAGTCCTCTGTTTGTATTTTAGATTTATCTACTTTAGGCCAGTTCGGTCATGTCTGAAAGAGTGTGCAAAAAGAAATTCTCAAGACCACTTGAAAAGTGTGGGTTTACTGTAAAAAGGTTGAAAGGGAAAATTTCTCAACTCCTCAAACCGACTCACTTCAGCCTGGATAACTGCTGTTTTGTTGAGAATAGAATCATAGAATCCTCAGAGAAGTTGACCTCATATTTTTCAATTAATGTCACTCCTCCTCTGCAGAGCATAGAAAATAGCAAACAATGCTCCAGAGCCAAGTTTTCGTCCTGTCCTCAACGATGGGGGTCGATGACTCTCTTCTTATGCGCTTCTTGTCGTCCCGTCTTCTCCATTAAAGGAATCATACCGTTCATGGGAATCTTACATGAGATGGTCCCAAACTACTTATCGTACCTGCCATCGCCAAAAGCCTGAGCAGCTACGCGGCGCGAAACTGATGGAACGTGCTCGTTAAATTTCGACTGCTGTCCCTCTTTTCTTCATCGGAAATTTATTCTCGGAGATCGACCATTTATGGCCTAAAAGGGACGATAATTCACGATCATGATGATAATTTGGCAGATTTCTCCTAATTATCGACGGAAATGACGGCGATAATGAGGTTATCTTTTAGTATCGATGTTGATTTATGTTATTGCTGATTATTTCCAATGATGAACTGATTGTACATCCCCTCCCCAAAAATGAATGCGGTACACAAAATGCAATGAGCATAACCTGTAGAACACCATTCAGTCGACCAGAGGCAACAGAGGTCTTTTCAGCTGAAGATAAATAATTTCGAAATATTACTGGGAAGGGTAAATTATGGAGGGGATGATCTTGAATAATAAAAAACGTCATCATATCATTTTATCCTTTTGCACGTCAAAGGAAAGGAGAGTACAGCAGGAGAGATAGGTCTTCGAATATATCAAACTAACGGAATTTTTTGAAATAAGTATGTTTATCTATTATGTACACTTTGAAAATTATATACCTCTTCAGCTTGAGAAATATGGAAAATGACACAAGAATAGGTATAATGCTACCCGCAAGACCAACTCCATGCTTCTACACGAATTTTCTTTTTACCAAGAAGTATCAATATCCGACTCGAAGGACCATACGGGTAAACAACGTCACCTTGAATTAAATCCAAATTATAAAAACTACCAATATACCGAATCCCGAAATGAAAACTGATCTTGTTCAAAACGCGTCATCCTTTCAGCCACTTACGAAACCCTAATTCTTCCCAGCAAAAACTGCGACATGTTCCCGGAATTCCGAGCTTGTTGGCCCCGCATAACAGTAAACCGATTTCGATAATTATTTCTGGAAAAATTAAAGCTCCGTCGTCGTCGCTGATGCTCTCGACAAGAAAACTTTTTACTCCTTTCTCTTATTGAACGCGCCGAAGACGGAATAAAAAGCGGGAGAAGAGCAATTTCATTCGGTTAATTTGATTATGCCTTTTGATATTACGTCTTCGAATGGGAGATTTCTATAATGAACTGACCCCGAGTGCGTCTGCTGCGCTACGTTAAGCTGGAGGATGATTTAGTGCGGAAAAGACGCAACATTTGTAAGATCGGAGTGAAAAATGGAGGCGCTATTCGGCGAATGCCCGATTTCTTTCATGATGCCGTGGAGGAGATGAGAAAACGTTGGGATTAAGGCTGCGAGCTCTCGAAAACAAGTATGAAATATGCGGGGTCGTCAAATGATGGCTATACACGCTAAATATACACTTTTATGGGATATTTCAGGGCATTATACTCAATTGAGGTGGAGAAAGATACTTTATCTCATGAGGAACATGTATACGGTGTGCTCACTCTCGAGGGACTTCTGTCAATTTGAAAAATACTTTTTTGTCCTCCAGGTAAACTATTTTGTCTGAGGATATATCGATTGAAATACAAAAGAAACTAAACCATGATTAGTAATTTTATTCAAATTCCTACTACTTTCTCTAGAATCCTATCTGTTATTTCAAGGGCTGGAAATCAATTGGGAAAAATAATAAAGGAAACTATCAAACTTCGAGAAGATCAAATATTCCCAACCCAACATCTTTCTCTGTATCTTATAGTCACCCAAATGAGCTATTATGTACAGTATCATCAATTTCTAGATATACATTTTATAACTTAGATTGGAAAAACCTGTCAACAACACTAACTACCACTTTCCTATTCTTCAAAAAAACACCAAGAATCCCAATAATTGAAATCCTTCGAAATAACGTAGAGAAATGCCCGACATCAAGTTCGAGTCCACTAATATCCGAGTCACGTCTAGCTACTCCCTTTAATTGGCTCGAATCCGTCTTCCATTGCATTTTTAAGTCGTGCCATCGACTTCACGGAAATTTGAAATAAACTGCAGTTATTTTCAGGAGTTATTTCAAGCGGACACTTTCGAGCAATTAGGAACGAGATCAACAGTTTCAAGTTTATAATTAGTGACATTTTGATCTAGATCGATGATAAGTCCGGAAAACGTCGATTTCTGAATAATATCTTGAATAATATCTTCTATTTCTTCTAACACGTCCATGGGATGAAATAGTTATTCTCCTATCAAATACGCAAAGTGTTACTTCTCCGGACGGATTAGAAACAACATTTTTCTTACGACCTTCATATCAGATGACAACAGAAATGAAAGAAAATTATTCATTCAATAATTTAAAAATTTAACTTGGCTGAAAGAACTACACAACAAAAAATTACAAAACAATAAAAAATAATAATGACAAAGGCATAAACGTCTCACATTGAAAAAGATGGCCTACAGCTACATATAGAATTAAATTTTCTCCAGAAATGAGATTTTCGAATTAACTACTTTTCTATACTCATGGCAGAAAATTACCACTTTCCGCAAGAAAAAAATGGTAGTGGAAATAATGATCCTTGTGTGATTATTTGTGGATTCTACATCCAAGAAGTAAACTGTTGGAGCTTCCGGTGGGGCATGATTACATCAGAGGTTCAATATTCTACTTCTGCTTATTTTGACAAAGATGGCAATAAATTAACTGGCACAATAAAGAAAATTTTTTAATTAACAATCCCATCTTGGCTAGACTCAGTCGTGAATTCCAACATTCGACCACTCTCCCAATAACAGTATTCTCTCACCTATTTCACCACAAAATTGGACAGAGTGAAATACTGTGGGGCCATTCAAGATCACGTAGTATCCACATTTTTCAAGTACCGATACCGTAGTTTTTTTATGTCTTCTGATTGAACGGTCCCCTTCTAATTTATCTGACAAGCCCAATGTTGGCTCTTTCATAGGCAAATTCGTTAGGAATTCCATCTTGTTAGAATTTTCGATAATCGATAGAAGGACATGGGAATCTTGTGTAATTCATGAATATTTCACACGACGTTTATTAGCAGCACTTAATCAATTTGTATTTATGTATACGTTTAGATGTCAGGGAAACGGTTTTCACTTCACAATACTTTTGTGGGGTAATATTCTAGAGCTTTCGATTCATCTTTTCAATAATAGCAAAAAAATAACTATAAGCTTCCTAAGAAACTCACCTTTTCTTATTATTCAATGGATATCTATTACGCTCATACGTTTCATTAATATAAATCTCTTTTAAGCGTTTAATTATGCATCTCATTTACTACACGAACAAACAGGATTCTAAGGTCCATTGGACAAGAAACATTCTTATTGCAGCATCTACGTCTACTGAACTAATTAATTATTAAACCGAACAAAATAAAGTTGGAGGATATTTTTTTCTGAATTATTGGATATTGGAGTTCCCGCTCGAACTGTTTCCGCCAATTATACGGCGATGTCAATCGTTAGAATTCATGAAGGCCCAGATTACCATTGCTTATTCACATGCTAGAAGAGTTGATGAAAGACAATGATTTAACTGATGACTTTTATTGTAAACTCACAGGGTTGTCAATCATTTGGATCACCCTATACCTATATCAATTGGATTTTCAACATTTCTCACGAAATATTTCAAAACCAAGGCATTAGTCAAACAATGTTCATTTTCAATTGCAAAATTAAATGTTAACTCTATTAAATACATGAACACATTCCTTCAATATTAATAGAGAACAGAAAAACTAAAAAAAACTAACCAAAAGATATAGATTTACGGAAAAAAATAGGAAATGTCCAAACTTTTTTCGTATAATATTCATCAAAATCGTTTCAATCATTAATTATATGCCTTAGATCAAGAATATGTGATTAGTTTTCCTGTGAAGCTTTTATTTTTCGCAACATATCACTTTCAGACGCAAAAGTCCGAAATTTTGAATGACTGTATCTACCAAAATATTCCTGGTGGGCTAATGATGTATTTTTAATCATTCTATGATTCTTCACTTATGCAAAAATGTAAATTCGAACGAGGTACATTGGTACAGTAAGGAAATAACAAATTTTTTCGCAGAAGCCTATTCTTAGATTTTTTCATATGCCTAGTATTTGGGAAGTAAAGTAAAAAAAAATGACGAAAAGCACTGCCGTGAAGTCAGGAGCTTTTGAGCGCGGAACCCCTAGCCTAACTCGGCTAATTGGCGAGCGTGACCGCGTCATTCGAGATCCACACCTATCCTGGAAATTTCAAGTCCCTAGGCCTTTCCGTTCGAAAGTTATAATTTTCTATGGTTTCTATGGTTCTAGTCATGCGATCTGGAAAGAATGTATATCATTTCCCTTTCAAATACAAAATTTCGTCACGATCAAATCCATAGTTTTGAAATTATCAAGAAAACTGAATTTCAAACGACCATATTTACGGAACCCCTAGTCTAATTTTGCTCATTGATAAACGTGACTGCAACATTCGAGAACCACACCTATCCTGAAAATTTCAAGTCCCTAGGCCTTTCCATTACGAAGTTGTACTTTTCTATGGTTTCTATGGTTCTGGTTATTCGAGCTGGACAAAAGTTTGCATGTAGCTTGAACACGTCATTCTCCATCAGAGTGCAAAATTTCACTTCGAATTATTCAGGAGAACAAAATTTTCAGAGGCCATATTTACTGGTCGAATTTTGCCTTATAACGAACTCGACCGCGGCATTTGAGATTTAAACCTACCCTGAAAATTTCAAGGTTCTAGGTCGTTCCGTTCGAGAATTATCGTGTATACGGACGGACGGACGGCAAATTCGAAAAATACAGATGTCGTGTCGAAATGATATAGCCCTCGTGTAAATAGTACGAGCGCTCAAAAACACTTATTACATGTTCTTAATCGCCTTCAAATTAGTCAATACCTTAAGATAGAATAAAAAAATTTTTTTGCGAAAATCCCGAAAACGTTCGAAAATTATTCCAAATCCAAATTTTTCTTCTTTTCGTTCGATATTCACCAGAATCATTTCAATCATTGATCCGACGCCGTAGGTCAAGAATATGTTATTATTTTTTGGTCAACTTTGAATGACTGTTACTCATGGACCCTCCTTCTTCTTATCCATCACGCAAGGACATTTCTAGTTTTTATCCTTTTTAGTGTTTTTCAAATTCGCATAGTTATCGGATGGTTCTAGTTATTATCTTTCATTCTACCGAGAAACAGTGACGCGTCTTAACTTTTGCAGATGGCGTCATAATCACGATTTTTCAAAATTGTGACATTTCTCGTTTTTTTCCTTCATCCTTCAACTGAAGATAACAATTGAAATGAAATGCGCTCAGAATTCGAAAGACCTAATACATATGCGTGGATTCAAGTGGGGGTGGGCGATACTGGGGGCATACAGCACCATATCCATGATAGGTACATGAAAAATATCATTTCAATACTTTATACGATATATGTTCAGAAAATCATGTTGATCCCATTAAAGCTGTTTAGAACTATCAGTTCCCAAAATTTAGTTAGTCAAGTGAAACCATAAAATTGATTACCAATTTCTTATTGGTTTTAATTCAAAAATTTGAGTAATATTCGAAATAAGAAAGGTAACCAATGCAATATTGAAAACAATTCCTTCATGGGTTCTTGATGAACTGGTGCTCAAATGACGTTTTGGAAGCTACGTTTATACGACTTCCGAGTATGAGGCTTTTCGGCACCACTTCTCTGCAATTTCCAGCAGTTATCTGGCATCATGTGCATCCAGCAGTTATCTGCCCCACCTACCCTGGTCTGGTAAAGATCCTCCATAGTTTTTATATCTTGGTGGGATCTTTCTCCTTGCTCCTCACTCATATCACCTAGGTTTTCTCGGAACATGTCCAAGTGACTTGAAATGAACTTTTATGCTCATATTGAATCCAAGATTATTGAAGTTTGTTGACAAGCTCTTTATAATTTTAGATCTTGCGATTGACCAAAATGTTTTTCACCATTGCCACAAATGAATCCCTGCTCTGTGGTTGCTGGATATGGGGGTCTTCAAAAATGCGAGCTTTCAGCTATTTCACACTAAGACCAGGCATTTTCCTTCTCATGTATTCAAATCAGGACCCATCACGTTGAAGGACCTTGAAGAAATGTTTCATCAAGCCTTTCTTGATATGCTATGGAGACAATACAATTTTGTCACGGTCAATCAGAGGAGTATTAATGGCGTTTTTCACACCAACCACCAAGTTCTCCCTCCTAGGCCAAACTGCTCGTGCCCAGTTATGATCTTTCGTTCGGCTGTCCCAAAGGCACAAAAAACATGGTACTTGGTATAACCACTTTGCTGGCCGAGAAGAAAATTCAACGAACTTTTTACCATTCTGCAAGAGTACGCACTTTGAACTTCGTTTTGAACCGTATATGAACAGTCTTCAGTCACTTGGTGTGTATTCTTCGAGTTCCATTCTCAACATTAGACCTTCAACATTATGACAGTACACAAGGTTGTCGTACTGGATGAAAGATTGAAGTGAATCCTTTTTTCGAGCATGATAGAACGTTTGTTGTGTGGAGTCGATTGAATTATTTTCGGCCAGCCGAGTTGCAAGTAGCTTAGAGGATTCTTTAGAGAAGCCAACGTCTCTTATGAGGTCATCAAGTTCGTTCTGGTTGAATTTTTGAGGACTCGGAGAAGACCAACGTAACCACTGTCATATTCCCTATCTTCACCACATGTTTCACATGCAATCTTCAGACCTCTGGAAGGCTATGAAAAGTCGGGATGATACGTCCTCTGAATGAGGAACTTGGCGTCTTGCAGAAGGTAAATCTGGATAGGGCCACAAGTGGCGATTATTCCAATTAATATCTTTGGCGTTGACTGCTCGAAAATAGCAATCGTCAGCATGGTTTGATGGTTTCCTCCAAACCATGAGTACACCAAACTTGAGATATTCACTCTTTCCAATCCTCCATCGCGTAAATGTTCCATACAAGTCTTACAAAGAACATGTGGAGCCCACTTTTCACCTTGGTCCTTGGTCCCCAAGTCTTACACCAAAGTAAGCTAGACAGACGGAAATGGGTTTTCTGTGAACTTCTTGAGTGCACTCACCACATACGTAGCAAAAAATCAGAGTGATTGACACAACGCCTTCTACCTGAAGCAATTGCACAAGAGAAAATACACAATAAATCCAAAGCTATTTTTAGGAAAAACTTAACTGCGGCGAGGCTGAGAAAGAATAACAAACCGAACTTTAAACTGTGAAACCCTGGGATAACGCCGTGTTCTTCTCCTTTCTTTTTGTTTTTCTTCAACATATATTCTAAAAGGTTGGCACATAACAAAAATCAAGGCGTGATGATAACGGCGATTGGGGAAGAAAAGTTAAACTGTCAAAAAATAGGGTAGATAGGTACCTACCACCGAAATGTTTTTTGGATATTTTGCTTTTTGAGCAAAACTTCCATGATTTTTTAGCAACACACCTTCCTTGGGTGCAATTTGTTTCTTGTTCCGCAAGTTCATAAATCGTAACATCTTAAATGAGACAAAATCCTGAACGTGGGCATAATGTTCAACCGCTATCATGGTCAAAGCAAGAATTTGACGAAACAGCGAAGATTTTTCTCTTCTGAACATCAGAGAACGTTTACTTCTACAAGAAATGAAGATGCTCACGCTTTCAAAATTCTGTCACCACCGATAAAACGATACATGCGTCCCGGATGTCACTTAATAAATTCACGCCAAGCCGTGTTCGATTAAGTCGGACAGAGCTGGACCGGATGAAGGTGGAAGAAGACGACGGTGACGTTCCGTCTGTCTGTGCGAAGGCTTCCATCTGTCCCGTCTGGGATATTTATAATGGGACGCAAATAAGCCGTCGTCTTTATTTTTCGATCTAGCCGAGCACGCGCGCGTTCCGTTGGAAATGCCGGAGGCAGGTTCAAAAAGAAGGTTGTCTTGGGATAGGTCCAGGGTCGGATAAGGAACGGGTTCTTACGTGGTGGCGCAAGGTGCTTTCGCGGATGGATATGTGCAGGAAATGGATTGTAATCTCGGGTTGATGGCCCATTTCTTGAGGTGTTCGAATTCAGCTGTACTTAGATTAACGTGGAAGGAAATGAGAGCATTTCTTCCGTTGTTTTATTTCATCGATAAACTTGACAAGACTTTTGAATAGTTGAATTTCAAAAATAAGATTCATCCTATCTTTATGGCATAAGCTTCAAAATAAAATGACCTGATTACATTCCACTCTAGTTTGGTTTAATTTCATTCATGATTAATTTCGAGCTAACACTGTTTCTGTAATAGTCTTCGAAATCAGGGAATTCTAAGATGACAGAAATTCCAGGGATTTTCTGTCTTAGCTTCCTAATTCCTTCTGGTTATCGGAAGTGCAGAATCCAGGCCAGGAAAATATATTGATACGAATAAATGTCTCGATAGCGGGCCACAGGGCCTCCCATTTTCGTTATATGGCAAGAGACTCCAACTCCCAACACCGCGCAATTCATAATAACGAAACGATACTCCCGACCTTGTCCCCCTTAAAAAGACACAATAAACATCAAAGCCGACCCCAGAACCAATTAAAAACGGGCCCCAATTTTCGACGATGCGTGAGTTATGGCGAAAGTTGCAGGCCTTATTTATGAGCGCTATAATTTATAACGAAATTGGCTGTCAGGGTTGGGATTCGGAACCGATCAGTTTTCGACGGGGACGCCGATTCGGGCACGCGAAAGAATTAATCGTTTATTCGGCCAGACTTGTGAACCATTCCGTGTTGTTGGTTTACTATATCCGGTAATAAACCTTTGAAGCTCCTTTTGCCTTCCCCACGAATCGTTCCGTGTATCTGGTTCTCCTATCTAGCTTGTCTCTCCAACGGGTCCGTCTTACTTCTTGAGGTGCATTCGTATTCAATTCGCTGGCCGTGTGGCACTTCGACACTCTAGCTAAGCCGGTGGTGTTTTCTGTTACCATTCGTGTGTGAATTCAAGTGCAGCACGGAAGTCGAAATGGGGCAAACACCCTGCAAGCTGCACACTTTCACTTCGGCAATAAATTCAAAAGCGCATGGGTTCAATCGAACTCCGAAGTTTATTGCGAATAGTAAAATCCGTGCCAACTTCAATTCCGAATTGCCACTCGGCCAGTGAATTGATTACGATTGCAGATTTATGTGTTTTCCTTCAAGTCTTCACTTTCGTCCTGTCATAGTTTAGAGAAAGTTCGCTCTAAGGGCCTTTCTTCAATATAGGCTGATCCAGACTTAGTGCTTCAATGGGGTAATGATTCTATTTTAATACCTGGTTATGCTTGCGTCCAAGGTTTGTAATCCTTTTGTTTTGGTGCAAGAAGGTTTTCTATCTGTTTAGTGTTTCATCATCAATTTTTTTCTTCTGTTCGCCCAATAATTGAAATCTCATGGGAGCTCATTCATCACTTTTATAAAAACACACAATTTCAATATTTTGTCTCCTCCGTAAATGCCTTCAATGAACTATAATTTCGAGAAATTGCAGTTCGCGAAAATAACCTTGGAGTTCCCGACAAACGACCACAATCTCTAACACCGGCGCCATCGCAGATGCATCCCGACAAAAATGCGTAAAATTGCCCCATTTGAACGCTAATGAGGGTCTCGGCCACGTCTTAACCCACGTAATCCATAAATTACCTCATCGACCAAGGGGATTCATTGAAAACGGCGGACGATAACGCAATCCATAAACGCGCGTTATGAGAAGCTGACCTATAGGCATCGACATCTATCATTTTCAATTGTAGACCTCTAGTCGGAATGGGTACTTACCCAAATTCAATAATAAATTACCGTCCGTGGAGGTATTATTGCGATTTTTAGTGAGCCATAAACGGCAGTGTCGTCCGAGCTTAACGATGCGCTTATTGCGTTTTCATCCTTTTTGCTGGGCGATCTAGCACTTTACGACGATATTGTCTGTACGCCGAGAGTGATGTATTGTGACGTGGGCGATTGTTTTAATATAATTTATTGAGGGGGAAACCTACTTTACTTGTTGCACAAGCTGCAGATGTGCCACTCGTTCGATAGGAATCAGCAGTTGTACTATCTGTATGTAATTGTAATTGAGTGCTGTCAAAGAAGACTGATCCTTCGAAACTACTATATTAGTAAAAGACGATCTATGGTTTACCTATGTGCGGGCATCACGTTCAAACGACTTCACCAAATTCAATAATTCTTTTTTAGTTGTGTTCATTATTATCAGAACAAGGTTTATACAACGAAATATTTCCGAAAAACCGTACGGAAAAGAAAAAAAGGCTTTCTTTTTTCTCCAATCAAGTGAACAATCATAGATTGCTTATTTTTCATGAGGATTTTGACACTTAGACAAAAAGTGAAGTTTATCGTGTTTCTAGAAATTGCTCAGAAGTTTATCACTGTGTTTGATATATTATCGTTGTGATGTAGGATATTTTTTGTGATTGATAAAAATTCCATCAGTGAGGCGTCCAAATATTGGTCGGCGGACGCGTGACTCAAGACGAGTTTGTCATGATCGAAACAATGAGTCTGAAGAAGAGCGTAGGCAGCTTGTGGAAGCAAACAGAATGAGAGGTTCTGAATCAAGATCTGCCCCAGCTCTGGAAGAATCGGTATTATCGCTCTCAGGCGAGATACAACAAAATATAGTGTCATGGAAATCCAAAAATGAAAATAAATTCAAATTATATCACCAAAATTCAAGAATTTTCTTTCAACATCGTATAAATTATAGTAAAATGAATTTTTTTTTTTAAGAGGATTCAGAATAATTTAATAGTTACCATAGAAAATTGTTGTAAGATAATTAGAATTAAGCAAGCGAATTGATTTTGACAATTGTAAAAAAAGTCATGATAGAAATAATTTGTTTGAATAGTATTATTAAAATTGAGATTTGAAACCAAAGATTATTGAAGATTTATGCAGCCTGAAATCTTCAAGAAGATACTGGAATCAAGCTGCAGTACATTCATTGCTGATTTCACTGTTTAGAAGAGAACTGTGGGATAAAATTGTCTCAACAGCTCATACCAGAAATATTGGTGGAACCAGAGGCAATAGATCTTATAGGATCAATTACTGTATTTAAAGATATTCTATACGGAACAAACGAGATATTTGAAGCTTGCATTTTATGAACTATATTTAGAGAAAGCTGTTCACTGTGAGTTTTAATTTTATATCTTGTTCGATAGGTGTCATAATTTAGAATTTTTATAACATTTTTAGAATTAGTTTATTGAATTTAAATTATAAGTTTTTTGTAAACAAAGATTATTTCATATGTGCACCTTGAGAATCCTCCTTGAAAAAGAGTCGCGGGAAATATAAAAAAAAAAATTAAAATACAAAATTATTTTTAATATTGTTTGTGGTTCTTACTTAAAATTTCAATAATAAAATTTAATATTATTAATATCGAAAAATTGAACCATAACAAATTTGGCGCCCAACGTGGGGCTTGAACAAGGTGAATAATTTGAGTTTATACAACAGATTTATTATAATATTTTTTCGATAATTTTTTTTTATAATTAGCATTTGTTTTTCAACATGGAAACTAGAAGTAAAACTTTGATTGGGGAAAAAGGAGATGAAGAAGATAAAATACAAAGAAGTGAAGAAGAACAAAACAAAACAGAATCAAGTGTATTAATCAATTTATTAATGGAGATGAAACAAAAGATGGAAGATAATTCAGAAAGAATGCATCAAGAAATGAAAGATAATTCAGAAAGTTTGAAACAAAAGATGGAAGATAATACAGAAAGATTGAAACTGGATATGAATAGAAAATTTGAGAAAATGGAAGAAATTTCAGAGAGATTAGAGACTAAAATAGAAGAAAATTCAAGGGAACTGAAGAAAACCAGAGAAAGAATTTATTTATGGGAAAACAGACTTGAGAATAAAATTGAAGAAAAAAAAATTGATTTTGAGAAAGACAAAGAACTTACAGTAATAATAGAAAATGCAGAAGAAAATATGAAATTGAATGAAATTGATATACAGAAATTACAAGACTCATCATATAAGAAAGAAGAAAGAAATGCTTTTGAATCTAATGATGACAAGAAAGGAACTAAAGAAGATAGTTCTGAAACAGAAATAGGAAAATATTGTTTTGGAAATATTCATGGAATAGAAAATTCCATATACAGATTCAAGAAAGGGGATATCAAGTTGATATACAAAAAATCAGGCAAAATTGAGCTGATACAGACAGAAATTCAGAAATTTGATAGATTTTATTATACAAAATTAAGAGAAAGAGGTGACAAACGTAAGAAGGCAAAATTTGATGACAGCGAAGAATATGAGAGTTCCCTAATGTATGATGAAATCGATGATGATTGCCAGAAGCAAAAACGAGCTTATAAGATGAACAATAAAAAGAAAAAAATTATTAAAAGAGTTCATAAACCTGCGCCAGAGAAGACTTCCATTAAAAAAAGACGGAAGAAAGTAAAAGAGAAGTGGGGAGAAATATTATAAAAAATTTTTTCGACATAAATGATGTTAGTATTGAAATCCAATCAAGAAACAAACAATGCTTATCAAGAAAATTTTTGTCATTATTCGAGTTATAAATTACAAATCAATCATAAAATTTCAATATTTAAAATTTTTTTTTTAAAAAAAAAAATTATTAAATATTTAATTTGGGGAATTGTCATGGAAATCCAAAAATGAAAATAAATTCAAATTATATCACCAAAATTCAAGAATTTTCTTTCAACATCGTATAAATTATAGTAAAATGAATTTTTTTTTTTAAGAGGATTCAGAATAATTTAATAGTTACCATAGAAAATTGTTGTAAGATAATTAGAATTAAGCAAGCGAATTGATTTTGACAATTGTAAAAAAGTCATGATAGAAATAATTTGTTTGAATAGTATTATTAAAATTGAGATTTGAAACCAAAGATTATTGAAGATTTATGCAGCCTGAAATCTTCAAGAAGATACTGGAATTAAGCTGCAGTACATTCATTGCTGATTTCACTGTTTAGAAGAGAACTGTGGGATAAAATTGTCTCAACAGCTCATACCAGAAATATTGGTGGAACCAGAGGCAATAGATCTTATAGGATCAATTACTGTATTTAAAGATATTCTATACGGAACAAACGAGATATTTGAAGCTTGCATTTTATGAACTATATTTAGAGAAAGCTGTTCACTGTGAGTTTTAATTTTATATCTTGTTCGATAGGTGTCATAATTTAGAATTTTTATAACATTTTTAGAATTAGTTTATTGAATTTAAATTATAAGTTTTTTGTAAACAGAGATTATTTCATATGTGCACCTTGAGAATCCTCCTTGAAAAAGAGTCGCGGGAAATATAAAAAAAAAAATTAAAATACAAAATTATTTTTAATATTGTTTGTGGTTCTTACTTAAAATTTCAATAATAAAATTTAATATAATTAATATCGAAAAATTGAACCATAACAATAGATTCCAATGAAATGATCAACTTTGATCATTTAGCATTAAGATATGATCCCACAGTCGATTATGCTATCATATCAACTACTAGTCCGTGAATTTGGGAAATTTTGATTGGCGAATGAGGTTGGCTGTAACACGAAACCCTCTGACACACGCCCGAAGATATCTTAAAATAGGAACAGTGGAAGATGAGGAGAGAATAACACATCCATCACCAATACCACTGATTCCACGAAATTTCAAATTTAATTCTGTAACTGTTTTTGAGGTCCCAAATCTTCCCACGTAATCTCTACGACCACCCCTTGAGAGACATACGCCCTGAAAATTCTATAATCCCAATTAGAAACCCTTACTCATCGCGAGGCTTTGGAGGGTCTCGACGCCAACTACGTGGGGGCTCTCGCCGGCCGAGAGGGTGGATTAGGCCTCCCGCTGAAACAACGAGCTGGTCCTTCAAGAACGTGTTGTTGTAAGAGGAGAACCTCCTCTCGGTCGATCCCGCGATACTTGAGCGTTCTGAAAAGTTGCCTGGGACACGTACCGGCTCGCGATCGTCGTCTAAATCGGGCATATGTTATAATTAATGATGGGAAGGGTATGACTGTACATATTTTTCTGTTTACATATCGATCTTATCGGGTTGGTATGATTCTTCCGGGAACTACTTAGCGTGCACCCTTCGACGGCTGGTTGCGTCGATTTGAATATTTGATTGACGGTCAATAGAGATGTGCAGGTTGAGAAGTAACTGACGGAGTGTGTGAGCCCCTTTTCGAAGGAGGGTACAGACGTTACATATCTAGGAATGTAACTCTGCACAGTTCAGGGAATGGACTGAATTTTACATGAAACTTACAGTTCTGACAGTTTCTAAGAAACGTTGAACTTCTGCTTTACATACGCATGGATAACATTAACATAAGGCTTTCATCAATTATTATTCAGCTAAAACTGAAGAAGCTTCAATATAGTTGAAACTAAGTGAGGAACAACTTAAAACGAGGTGTTATATCGGCGGACGGACGAGATTTCTATAGCTCCTTCCAGCCATAAATATTTTCCACAAATCTCCGCCATCTCCCCTTCGACTGCTTCACATCCCCTGTAAACGCCTCCATTGGAGACCGTTGGAGGCGCGAAGAACAGCTCGAAATCTGGCAGTCGAACCGAACGCAAACCAATCTAGAGGCATTTTCGTAGTGCAGACAAATCAATATTTGAAGAGCGAGGATTAGAGATTGCATTCCGCGTCCCGGACGCGGTGGAGTTGTTCATGAATAATGAAGTTCCTTAAATTGCTTTCCGAAAAACAGAGTTGGAAGTTAGTTAGGAGGGATTTCGTTCCTGGCTTGTTCGCTGCTAGACGAGTTGATGACGTTTTAATGGGTTAGGAGGAGGAGGAGGGGGGCGAGGAATTTTTGCGGGAGTTTCTCTGAATCGAAAGAGGAATGTTTGTTATTTTCGAAAGTAATTCGAACATTTGGAGACATTTCCTTTCAGATGCGTTGTTCAACTGAACCAGTGGTGGTTTTCACTTCACTATTTGAGTAAATCCTCGAGAAAAAATCTCGACCGGCCGATTCCGCCAAATTTGAAGTTTGAATTCTTGAAATTAACTGCTTACTGAATTTTACCCTCAGTTTGCTGTATCACCTACTCTGCAAATGCAAAATACAGTTTCCTCTTCTGGGAGGTGAGGAGCTAACACTCGCAGATACCAGACGTTAGTTCCCTAAGGTAGTGATAACCTTTCAAAACAGCCACAAAAATTATAATTGCATTGTCGGATGCTTATCTTTCTTCCTGTTCAGCACGAACAATAAAACGTTTTTGCTGCTGCTAGACGAATCACCTGTTTGCACAACAGAAATCACAAAAACGCCATATCCGCTTCGTAGAAATATTTTAATCAAAATTCCGACGGACAAGTTAATACCTCAAAAATTTACGATTATACCTCCACGGTACACCAGCGCGCTAAGCATCCCATAAAATTCTTTGGCTACTTTCGCCCAAGGTATTTTTACGAGCTATAAATTGCATATCTATTCATAAAAGCTAATAATATATTTCCTAGGAATATTCGTGGCAGGAGTACGGAAAATTACAAGTACATCGAGATAGTAATTTACGTCGGGAAAGGTTAAATTTCAGTTCAGCTCTTTGAGACGTCCGTAGATATTTATACAGCAACTCGTGGGTCTCCGTTAGGTGTATCTAGGTATGTACATTCACGATAATCTGGAATTCAAATGGATGTTCGAGGTGATTTGAATAGATTCTATTCTCTCAGGGAACGTTTCCTGTTCGCTCTGATTCTTTCAAGTATCGTTTATTTCTTCGACTTTCATGGGGACTTCATTGCTGGACTTTCAAGCTATTCGTTATTTGCCTTTAGGAAATTACATTAGGTTTATTCAGATTTAGTCAAACCAAGTTGTCTAAGAACATGAAGCAAGAAGGATTTTTATTCGAGCATTGGTTTTACAATTGGCTATAGCGAGGAGCACGAGATGAGTCATTACGAAATAGATCTGATGTTTTTCTTAGGTCCTAGAAGTATAGAATTTGTTCGAGCGACTACCATGGCGTCGATGATGGGGGAGGGGTTTAATTACCCAGCCCCCAAAACAAAAATAAACCTGATGCCTCATCCCATGCCCATATTATATAATCTTTTTTATTAATTGAACCATTAACCCCTGAAGAAAAAAAATTATCGATTCCCCTGGTGACAACACGCCCATCTCTGGAGAAAACTCCCACTCTTTCCATCGTATCAAAAAAATATCTGACGATGGTAAATAATCCCTGAAACCAACATAAAAAAATATTTCCGAAATCACTCATCAACTTGGACCCTTCTTCTTGGGACAAACAAACAATTGGGCGCTCGGGAACCTTCTGAAGATGCTGCCAACCATTGTTCCGCACTCCCGTCTAATTACTCTTTCAACCCCTCACGACCCGCCACCTACGATGGGGTGCAGTCAAATTTGACAGACATAACGACTTCATCCTGCACTTGACAGAATTGACGGATGGCCTCACGACAAAAAGCTCTCTGTCTGCGGTATCCGCCTCGCTAATTATCTTGAAAGGTGCTCTTGGGATGAGGCCCTCGCTTGATTTTACGAGGAGTGGACAGGAAGAAAATCGGCCATAAGACGTCTGTGTCAGATGAGATGAACATTTTATATTGAATGAAGGAAAGAAAATTTAATATTATATTTCAATATACTGATTCTTGATAATTCTTTACTGGAGCAGTTTTGGTATATTATTTCGGATAATAATAAATAATGATACCGACCAGAAAATTTCTGTTGGAAAAATGGTAAAAATGACAGCAAACGAACGTTCAACGTTTTCGAAGTCTATTGACCTTTGCCAGAAAAAATTACAAAAAGCACTGCTTGAAGTCAGGAGCTTTTGAGCGCTTGTACATCCATTCTCCAGTTTTAAAAACCAATTGGAAATATTTTGACAGATATCGAAGAAAATTTCAAACTGAGGCGAAAATCCAGACTTCTCGTCAGTGCTTTAGGTGACCAATTTTTTTTTCCATAATTCGCTAGAATTTTCTACGGTATCTATGGTCTTGGTAATGCGATCTGGACAAAATTTCCCACGTAGTTTGAATACATTATTCTTCATCTATGTGTATTTCATTCCAATCCAATAAGTAGTTTCGAAATTATCAGGAAAAAAATAATTTGAACGGCTATATTTACCCCTTGTCTAATTTTGCTCATTGATGAACGTAACCACGAAATTTACGATCCGAACCTATCCTGAAAATTTCAAGTTCCTAGGCCTTTCCGTTCGAAAGTTATGGTTTTCTATGGTTCGGATCATGCGATCTGGAAGAAATGTAGCTCGAATATATCATTCTCGATTTAAATACAAAATTTCTTCACGATCAAATCCATAGTTTTGAAATTATCAAGAAAACTGAATTTCAAACGGCCATATTTACGGAACCCCTGGTCGAATTTCACCCAATAACAAACTCAACTGCGGCATTCGAGATTTGAACCTATCCTGAAAAATTCCCTAGGCTTTTTCATTACAAAGTTATAATTTTCTATGGTTCTGGTCATGCGAGCTGAACAAAATTTTGCATGTAGCTTGAACACGTAATTCTCCATCTGAGTGCAAAATTGCTCTTCGATCGAATCAGTAGTTTCGAAGTAATCAGAAAAACAAAATTTCGAGCGACCATATTTACTGAACCCCTAGGCGAATTTTGCCCAATAACGAACGAGATTTGAACCTACCCTGAAAATTTCAAGTTCCTAGAACATTCCGTTCGAGAGTTATCGTGTATACGGGCGGCCGGACGGACAGACTCGAATTTTCCGACGTCATCAGTGAGTCGAACATAGTCGATTGAGACCATTTTCGGCTCAAAATTCTAAAAATACAGACATCGTGACGAAATGATATAGCCCTCGTGTAAGTAGTACGAGCGCTCAAAAAAAGGGTATAAGGACCCGCGAACTATTCGATATTGATTCAAAATATTATTGCCCGACGTTGTATCGATTTATCGAAGATACGTGATAAAGCATTCGAGAATTAATCGGATTATTCGATAAATCGACATTCGGGAAAGAAATATTTTCAAAAAAAAAGTATAAGGACCCGCGAACTATTCGATATTGATTTAAAAGTACATTGCCCGATGTTGTATCAATTCATCGAAAATACGTTATGAACAATTCGAAAATTAATCGGATATTTCGAGAAATCGACATTCGGGTAAAAAATATTTTCAAAAAGAGAGTATAAGGACCCGCGAACTATTCGATATAGATTCAAAATGACATTGCCCGACGTTATTGTATCGATTCATCCAAAATACATGATAAACAATTCGAGAATTAATCGGATATTTCGATAAATCGACATTCGGGAAAGAAATATTTTCAAAAAATGGGTATACGGACCCGCGAACTCTTCGATATTGATTTAAAATTACTTTGCCTGACGTAAAAGTATCGATTTACCAAAATACGTGATGAACAATTCGAGAATTAATCGGATATTTCGAAAAATCGACATTCGGGTAAAAAATATTTTCAAAAAAAGAGTATAAGGACCCGCCTACTATTCGATATTGATTAAAAACTACATTGCCCGACGTTGTATCGATTCATCGAAAATACGTGTAAAAAATATTTTCAAACAAAGAGTTAAGGACCCGCGAACTATTCGATATAGATTCAAAATGACATTGCCCGACGTTATTGTATCGATATATCCAAAAAAAATGACGAACAATTCGGGAATTAATCGGATATTTGGAGAAATCGACATTCGTGTAAGAAATATTTTCAAGAAATGAGTATAAACACCCGCGAACTATTCGATATTGATTTAAAATTACATTTCCCGACGTTATGTTATCTTCGAAAAGATGGCTTGTAATGATCTGCAACATGAAGGTTCAATAGTTTCGAAATGAAATAAATTTTTTGTTTTAATTTTTTTATTCCAGTTACTCTGATGCTCTAATTTTTCTTATGGAGTTTAGCTTCTTTGAAATGATAGCTTGTAATGATCTGCAACACGAAGGTTTAATATTAGATTCAAAATGAAATAAATTTTTTGTTTTAATTTTTTTATTCTAGTTACTCTGATGCTCAAATTCTTCTTATGGAGTTTATCTTCCTTGAAAAGATAGCTAGTAATCATCTGCAACATTTTAAGATTAATGAAATATTCAAAATGAAATAAAATTTGATTTTTTTATGTGTTTTTTTTTAATGAACACCCGACTTCAGCCTGTCAGCGTAGGAGGGAAACACCCCTCTCGCAGTCAGCTTTTTCACTCCCCGCTAAGGTGAACATTCACTCATCCTGGATATTTTAAATATCTTCAGGATTGAGCTCGGTTGTGTTATCTTCTACAACGAGATAGCTAGTAATGACCTGCAACATGAAGGTTTAATATAAGATTCAAAATGAAATACATTTTTTGTTTTAATTTTTTTATTCTAGTTACTCTAATGCTCTAATCTTTCTTATGGAGTTTATTTTCTTCGGAAAGATAGCTAGTAATGATCTGCAATATAAAGTTTTAATATTGGATCCGAAATGAAATAAATTTTTTGTTTTAATTTTTCATTCTAGTTACCCTTATGCTCTAATTTTTCTTATGGAGTTCATCTTCCTTGAAAAGATAGCTCGTAATGATCTGAAACATAAAGGTTCAATATGAGATTCATAATGAAATAAATTTTTTGTTTTAATTTTTTTGTTTTAATTTTTTTATTCGAGTTACTCTGATGCTCTAATTTTTCTTATGGAGTTCATCTTCTTTCAAAAGATAGCTAGTAATGATCTGGCAACATAAAGGTTCCATGTCAGATTCAAAATGAAATACATTTTTAGTTTTAGTTTTTTTATTCTAGTTACTCTTATGCTCTTATTTTTCTTAAGTAGTTTATCTTCTTTGAAAGATAGCTAGTAATGATCTGCAACATAAAGGTTCAATATTAGATTCAAAATAAAATGAATTTTTTGTTTTAATGTTTTTATTCTAGTCACTATGATGCTCAAATTCTTTTTATGGAGTTTGTCTTCTTTGAAAAGATGGCTAGTAATGATCTGCAACATGAAGGTTTAATATCAGATTCAAAATGAAATAAATTTTTTGTTTTATTTCTTTAATTTTAGTTACTCTGATGCTCTCATTTTTCTTATGGAGTTTATCTTCTTTGAAAAAAGGCTAGTTATGATCTGCAACATGAAGGTTTAATATTAGATTCAAAATGAAATAAATTTTTTGTTTTAATTATTTTATTCCAGTTACTCTGATGCTCTAATTTTTCTTATGGAGTTTATCTTCTTTGAAAAGATAGCTAGTAATGATCTGCAACATAAAGGTTTAATATAAGATTCAAAATGAAATGAATTTTTTGTTAAATTTTTTTTATTCTGGTTACTCTGATGCTCTCATTTTCCTTATGGAGTTTATCTTCTTTGAAAAGATGGCTTGTAATGATCTGCAACATGAAGGTTTAATAGTTTCAAAATGAAATAAAGTTTTTGTTTTAATTTTTTTATTCTAGTTACTCTGATCCTCTAATTTTTCTTATGGAGTTTAGCTTCTTTGAAATGATAGCTTGTAATGATCTGCAACACGAAGGTTTAATATAAGATTCAAAATGATATAAATTTTTTGTTTTAATTTTCTTATTCTAGTAACTCTGATGCTCAAATTCTTCTTATGGAGTTTATCTTCCTTGAAAAGATAGCTAGTAATCATCTGCAACATTTTAAGATCAATGAAATATTCAAAATGAAATAAAATTTGATTTTTTTATGTATTGTTCTTTCAATGAACACCTGACTTCAGCCTATCAGCGTAGAAGGGAAACACCCCTCTCGCAGTCAGCTTTTTCACTCCCCGCTAAGGGGAACATTCACTCATCCTGGATATTTCAAATATCTTCAGGATTGAGCTCGGTTGTGTTATCTTCTACAACGAGATAGCTAGTAATGACCTGCAACATAAAGGTTTAATATAAGATTCAAAATGAAATAAATTTTTTGTTTTGATTTTTTTATTCTAGGTACTCTGATGCTCTCGTTCTTCTTCTGGAGTTTATCTTCTTTGAAAAGATAGCTAGTAATGACCTGCAACATAAAGGTTTAATATAAGATTCAAAATGAATTAAATTTTTTGTTTTAAGTTTTTTATTCTAGTTACTCTGATGCTCTAATTTTTCTTATGGAGTTTAGCTTCTTTGAAATGATAGCTTGTAATGATCCGCAACATAAAAGTTCAATATTAGATTCAAAATTATATAAATTTTTTGTTTCAATTTTTTTAATCTATTTAATCTGATGCTCTCATTATTCTTATGGAGTTTATCTTCTTTGAAAAGATGGCTAGTTATGATCTGCAAAATAAAGGTCTAATATTAGATTCAAAATGAAATAAATTTTTTTTTTTAATTTTTTTATTCTTTACTCTGATGCTCTAATTTTTCTTATGGAGTTTATCTTCTTTGAAAAGATAGCTAGTAATGATATGCAACATGAAGGTTCAATAATCTGCTCCACATGAGTTAGGGATATTGACTTAAAGTGCAAAAAAATATAGTTAAAATAAGATTTTTGTGATGAAAATTCACATTAATATAATTTCAAGTTGCAAATTAATTTTAGCCTGTAGGTCTGCAGCGTATACAGGGTGGTTGAGTAAAATCGAGTAAAATGAAGACATTTTATTCCTGGAGAATTCAAGCATTTAAAGAATATCAATACAATGTATGGCCTCCACAGGCATCAATAACAGCTGACATCTTCTTTGCATACTACACACGAGGTTGTTGAACATTTCTTGAGGAATTTGGTTCCATAAACGGGGCAGAGGCTCTCTCAGATCATTTAAGGATTCTGGGGTAGGTTGATGATTATCTAATCTTCTTTGGAGCATATCCCATGCATGTTCTATGCAATTCAAATCTGGTGAGTGCGGGGGTATTGGTAAATGTGGAATACCAAGCTCCTCGCGCGCATTCTCAACTATGGCTGCACGGTGCGGTCTAGCGTTATCGTCTAGAAATTGAAAAGTTTCACCAATATGCAGCGTGAAAATTTGGTACAACATTGTCAATGACATGCTCCGTATAGTGTAAGGCGGTCATATGCCCAGGACAAATGTGTAGATCTGTGCGCCCGTTGAAACATATCCCAGCCCATACCATATCACTACCCCCTCGGAATGGATGGACTTCTTGGACATAGCGACGATTACGGGGTATGCGTGGGATTGTCCATACCCTTATTCTTCGAGAATCTGAAAATCGTCCATATCTGGATTCATAATTGAAAAGGACACTACGCCATTGATCGTTCCAATTGATATGTTGCCTTGCCCATTCCAGTATTTGACGCTTATGGTCACGTGTTAATGGAACTCCTCTTAATGGACGTCTAGAACCTAGATTCACCTCTTTCAAACGTCGTCTGATGGTTTCGATGAAAACTTGGACCCCATCTGTATTTTGAAGAGTATTCCGTAGCATTCTACACGTAGAAGTAGGGTTTCTTCTCGCCGAAACGGTGATGAAACGATCCTGAGCAGGTGTTGTTTTTCGTCGCCCACCAAGCCTTGGTCTTTCCAAGACGGAACCTGTCTCCCTGAACCTATTCCAAAGTCGAGATATCACACTTTGGCTGACTTGGAGCCTTTCCGCTACAACAACCTGAGTTAGGCCACCCTGTAGCATTGCGATAGCCCCATTAGCCTCAGCGTTTGTTAATTTACTTCTTGGCATTTTCAGAAAACTCGTTCCAAATCGAAGCCGTTGATAAACTGACTTCATTTCAAAATAAGAACATTCATGAAGCTTATGCATAGAACCAAACTTCAGAAAAAAGGCGACCAGATTGACGAAATGTCTCATACTGATTTTTATTGGATCGATTCAAGTTGTTATTGAATTTTGAATGATTTTACAGCGATTTTCTCGAAGATTACATACTTTTGGAAACGATTGAATACGATATCCCTAACTCTTGTGGAGCTGTATATTAGATTCAAATTGAATAAATTTTTTATTTAAATTTATTTATTCTAGTTACTCTGATGCTCTTATTTTTCCTATGGAGTTTATCTTCCTTGAAAAGATAGCTAGTAATGATCTGAAACATAAAGGTTCAATATTAGATTCAAAATGAAATAAATTTTTTGTTTTAATTTTTTGATACTAGTAACTCTGATGCTCTAATTTTTATTATGGAGTTTATCTTCTTTTGAAAAGATAGCTAGTAATGATCTGCAACATAAAGGTTCAATATTAGATTCAAAATGAAATAAATTTTTTGTTTTAATTTTTTTATTCTAGTTACTCTGATGCTCTCGTTCTTCTTCTGGAGTTTATCTTCTTTGAAAAGATAGCTAGTAATGATCTGCAATATAAAGGTTCAATATAAGATTCAAAATGAAATAAATTTTTTGTTTTACTTTTTTTTGTTCGAGTTACTCTGATGCTCTCGTTCTTCTTCTGGAGTTTATCTTCTTTGAAAAGATAGCTAGTAATGATCTGCAACATAAAGGTTTAATATAAGATTCAAAATGAAATAAATTTTTTGTTTTACTTTTTTTATTCGAGTTACTCTGATGCTCTAATTTTTCTCATGGAGTTTATCTTCTTTGAAAAAATAGCTAGTAATGATCTGCAACATAAAGGTTTAATATAAGATTCAAAATGAAATAAATTTTTTGTTTTAATTTTTTTATTCTAGGTACTCTGATGCTCTCGTTCTTCTTCTGGAGTTCATCTTCTTTGAAAAGATAGCTAGTAATGATCTGCAACATAAAGGTTCAATATAAGATTCAAAATAAAATAAATTTTTTGTTTTACTTTTTTTATTCGAGTTACTCTGATGCTCTTATTTTTCTCATGCAGTTTATCTTCTTTGAAAAAATAGCTAGTAATGATATGCAACATAAAGGTTTAATATAAGATTCAAAATGAAATAAATTTTTTGTTTTAATCTTTTTATTCTAGTAACTCTGATGCTCTAATTTTTCTTATGGAGATTATCTTCTTTGAAAAAATAGCTAGTTATGATCTGCAACATAAAGGTTTAATATAAGATTCAAAATGAAATAAATTTTTTGTATTAATTTTTTTATTCTAGTTACTCTGATGCTCTCGTTCTTCTTCTGGAGTTTATCTTCTTTGAAAAGATAGCTAGTAATGATCTGCAACATAAAGGTTCAATATAAGATTCAAAATAAAATAAATTTTTTGTTTTACTTTTTTTATTCGAGTTACTCTGATGCTCTTATTTTTCTCATGGAGTTTATCTTCTTTGAAAAAATAGCTAGTAATAATATGCAACATAAAGGTTTAATATAAGATTCAAAATGAAATAAATTTTTTGTTTTAATTTTTTTATTCTAGTTACTCTGATGCTCTCGTTCTTCTTCTGGAGTTTATCTTTTTTGAAAAGATAGCTAGTAATGATCTGCAACATAAAGGTTTAATATTAGATTCAAATTGAATAAATTTTTTGTTTTAATCTTTTTATTCTAGTTACTCTGATGCTCTAATTTTTCTTATGGAGTTTATCTTCTTTGAAAAGATAGCTAGTAATGATCTGCAACATGAAGGTTTAATATAAGATTCAAAATGAAAGGAATTTTTCGTTTTAATTTTCATATTCTAGTTACTCTGATGCTCTTATTTTTCTCCTGGAGTTTATCTCCTTTGAAAAGATAGCTAGTAATGATCTGCAACTTGAAGGTTCAATGTAAGATTCAAAATGAAATGAATTTTTTGTTTAAATTTTTTTATTCTAGTTACTCTGATGCTCTAATTATTCATATGGAGTTCATCTTCTTTGAAAAGATAGCTAGTAATGATCTGCAACATAAAGGTTCAATATCAGATTCAAAATGAAATAAATTTTTTGTTTTAATTTCTTATTCTAGTTACTCTGATGCTCAAATTCTTCTTATCTTCCTTGAAAAGATAGCTAGTAATCATCTGCAACTTTCTAAGATTAATGAAATATTCTAAATGAAATAAAATTTGATTTTTTATATATTTTTTTTTAATGGACACCCGACTTTAGCCTATCAGCGTAGAAGGGAAACACCCTTTTCGCAGTCGGCTTTTTCACTTCCCGCTAAGGGGAACATTCACTCATCCTGGATATTTTAAATATCTTCAGGATTGAGCTCGGTTGTGTTATTTTCTACAACGAGATAGCTAGTAATGACCTGCAACATGAAGGTTTAATATTAGATTCAAAATGAAATAAATTTTTTTATTCTAGTTAATCTGATGCTCTAATTTTTCTTATGGAGTTTATCATCTTTGAAGCTAGTAATGATCTGCAACATAAAGGTTTAATATTTGATTCAAGATGAAATAAATTTTTTGTTTCAATTTTTTTATTCTGGTTACTCTGATGCTCAAATTCTTCTTATGGAGTTTATCTTCCTTGAAAAGATAGCTAGTAATCATCTGCAACATTCTAAGATTAATGAAATATTCAAAATGAAATAAAATTTGATTTTTTATATATTTTTTTTTTCAATGAACACCCGACTTTAGCCTATCAGCGTAGGAGGGAAACACAACTCTCGCAGTCGGCTTTTTCACTTCCCGCTAAGGGGAACATTCACTCATCCTCGATATCTTAAATATCTTCAGGATTGAGCTCGGTTGTGTTATCTTCTACAACGAGATAGCCAGTAATGATCTGCAACATGAAGGTTTCATATTAGATTCAAAATGAAATAAATTTTTTTCTTAAATTTTTTTATTCTAGTTACTCTGATGCTCTCATTTCTCTTCTGGAGTTTATCTTCTTCGACAAGATAGCTAGTAATTATCTGTAACATATTAGAATTGTGAAATATATAAATTGTAATGAATATTGTCCAAGTTCTTCTAAAATAATTTATTCACAGTTCACTAATTACACTAATACTAATTTATTTCAACACTCAATAATTTAATTCCACGCGCGCTATAAGTCCAATACTGTCTTCTCCTAGGACCGATGTCGACTTATATAGAGGGAGGGAACAGTCCAGAAGGCTGTCGAGGCGTCTCGTCGTTTCTAGAAGGCGAATGGTCCGGCATAAGTTCGTTTTATTGCCCCCTTCTCAAAGAAATTTCGTCCCGAAATGTCATCCTCGGAGTGTGACGATAACTGCTTGACTCTCCATATCTGCATCGCGAAGTTCGATGGAAATGACAGTCCACGGTCTTCATAATTGGTCGTGGTTTACCATGGGAGAACTTCTTGGTAACTAGGTAAAAGATGTTTCTTTCGCCCTTTCAACTTCTGGATTCTGCTCTCGCAGTGTTTGTAGTTGACCGAATTTCTTGGAGAACACAACAGTAATGCCCCTGGACATTCGTAGATCTTCTGCCACGCAGTGTGCTACAGCGTAATTAGCGGGCACCTTGAAAATGTCTCGAGGCTCCTCTCTAGTTACACCATGTTGCACTTTCTGTCCGTTTGAATACAAGGACATAAACTTCTGATTTGTCATCTCATCCTCTGGTGGTTTGAGGTTGCGAACTTGGTCGTGATTTCCAGCGTTAGGAGCCAATCGATTGAAGTGAACGACCCTTGGTTTCCCTCGTGGTGGCTTCTGAATTCGGTAGATAAGATCGTTCATCCTTTTCATGATCTAAAACGGACCTTCCCAAGAGTTCTGCAACTTCGGCGATAGTCCACGACTACGTTTGGGGTTGTGCAACCAGACCAGGTCACCATCCTGAAACCCTCCAGCCTCGGCCTTGATGTCGTACGTCTGCTTCATTATATCGCTGGCGCTCTGGATGTTTAACCGGACTCGTGCGAAGATATCGTCCATTCTCTGTCTCAAGTTGCTGACATAGTCCTCTCTGGCAATGTCTTGTCCCGGTGGTATCCCAAACCGCAGGTCACATGGTAGTCGTAGTTCTCGGCCCATTACGATACTAGCAGGGGTTTGTCCAGTTGATTCATGTACTGCAGATCGATAGGCCATCAGGAACAAGTGAAGGTACTGGTCTCTTTGATGGTCAGAGACAACCTTGGACAAGTAGTGGTTGATTGTTCTGTTCATCCGCTCCACCATTCCATCGGACTGCGGATGAAGCGCCGTTGTCCTTGTCTTATTGATGTTCAGCAATTGACACATTTCTTGAAATACTCTGGATTCGAAGTTCCTGCCTTGGTCTGAGTGTAGCTCACCGAATCGACATATCCACTCTTTCATCGAAACGTCGGCGACGGTGATAGCTTCCTGGTTGTGTAGGGCATAAGCTTCGGCCCACTTACTGAAATAACCCATTGTCACCAGGATGTATTTATTCCCATGGTCTGATTCGGGGAACGGGCCGGCAATGTCGATGGCGATTCTCTCGAATGGCCTACATTGTACTGGCGCATGGGAGCCTTTGGTCGTATTCGAGCTCCATTGGTAGCAATACATACAGCGCACTTTCTGCACCAGTTTTGAACATCATTTCGGCAACTAGCCTAGTAGAACTGTTTCCCCACTTTCTGCAGGTTCTTCTTCACCCCCAGATGTCCTCCGGCGAAGCCGTCATGGTTTTCACGAAGCACTTACCGTCTTCGAATCATGGGTACAACTATCTGGCGTCGGTCCTCACCACCATTTTCGGACTCCAATACACGCTTCAGTACCCCATTGTCCAGAGTGAAAGAATTCCATTGGGATCAAAAGGATTTGACAGCTGGCGAGTAACCTGCAATTTCCTGCCATGATGGTCTTCGACTGCACTTCTTTCAGCCGATGACTAAACCAAGTTCTGGATCTTTCTCTTGGTCTTTCTGAATACCGCTGTCATTCCAGTTGTCATCTACCGCCTTGGTTCAACAAAGCGTTGCTTCTTTCTCTTCTGCTCGTCGGCAATGGGAGCAGTCATCTGGGCATGGTCTTCTCGTCTGAATTCTTATGGCTAGTTCCTGCTCGATGTTCGATCTCGAAATCAAACTCTTGGAGTCTCCCGATCCATCTTGCCACTTGATCCTGGTCACGCAGTAATTGCGTTTTGGTTTGCGAAGTATCTTGCTAACATAACCAATCACTCTCTCCTGTCCCTCCTGCATCTGAGATAGAACAGCTCCTAGTCCTACGTTGCTAGCGTCCGTGTCCAGAATGAATTTTCCGTTGGGTAGGGGATAGCTCAGGTGCGTTGATCAAAGCTCCTTTCAGCTTCTTGAACGAGTCTTGACATTCCTCAGACCACTGGAACTTTGTTTGACCTTCCGTGAGCTGAAGCGTCAGTGGTTAAGCGATGTTGGCGAAACCCAGCACATATGTACGATAATATGTGCACAAACCAAGAAAACTTCGGAGCTGGTGAAGGTCTTTTGGTATGGGCCATTCCTCAACAGCTTTGATCTTCTGGTCATCCACTGCTACTCCTTTTCCAGAAACAACGTGACCGAGGTATCGTAGTTCTTTCTGAAACAGATGACATTTCTTAGGGCTCAGTTTCAGTCCAGAGTTTCTTAGTCTCTGGAAGACCTCCTCCAGGTTTTTCACGTTGTCCTCGAATGATCTGCTGACCACAATTATATCGTCGAGATATACAAGACATGTCCTCCAAGAAAGTCCTTTCAACACCGTCTCCATCAATCTTTCGAATGTGGCCGGGGCGTTACACAGTCCGAACGGCATGACGGTGAACTGCCACAGTCCTGACCCAATGGTGAAAGCTGTCTTTTCCCGATCCTCTTTAGCCAGTTCTACCTGCCAATATCCACTCTTCAGATCAAGGGTCGAGAATATCGTGGAACCAGCCAACGTGTCCAGGGTGTCATCTATTCTCGTGTCAATCCGTCTTTCTCTTTCACCAGTACGACTGAAGAGGACCAGGAACTGTCAGATGGTTCGATGACTCCTTTCCCCATATCACTGACGATTCTGTCAGTCTCCTCCTTCTTGGCAAGAGGAAGTCTCCTAGCTGCCTGTCGAATCGGTCTGGCGTCTCCAATATCAATTTTGTGCTGAACCTCATTAGTTCGACCTCCTCCCTCGTCCGATATCGAAAATGTCTTGGTATTTCTTGACCAAGTTTCTTAGTTTGGGCTGTTGATCGGATTCTAGGCCTTTGGAAGAGAGGGCAACTAACTTTTCCAATTCCGTTGGTGAATTATTGTCCTGGCTAATCGTACCTTGTACACTCCGTATCACAGAGGAAACTGACGAGCAATGTCCTAAAACTGTTCCCTTTTTTAAGGTCACTGGGAAATAATTTACATTCATGACCCTTACCGGCACCAATTTGTCAGCACGCAGCAAGATCTTCCCTAGAGCAATCCCTCGTCCAATTTCCTCATCATGAAGTTTGGGCTCGAACATGACCACGTCTCCATTACTTGCATTGCTTTCCAGACGTTCCTCCACAATGTTTTCGGCCCTCTCAGGTACTCTTACATCTTCTACCAATACGACACGGATCTCCTCACTTCTCCCATGAAGCACCAGCTCCTGTCCGTTGACACGTAAGACGCCATCCTTGAAATTCAACTCGAACCCTCTTGAGTTCATGATGTCCATCCCAATGATCGCATCGTCTTCGATGTCCGCTACTAGTGCCTGATGTTTCACTTTAGTGTTACCCAAACTTTGTCTCGACCTCTACAGGACTGCTTTGCCGCTTCGAACTCCAAAGCGCGTGCCAGTGCGTCTAAGAGATGTGATGGTCGGGCTAGTGTCAACGCTTGTCGAGTTTCTTGGTCACGAAGTCCATCCAAGAATGCTCGCCCGATTTCTGGTAACGATTTTTCAGCTGGGAGTGGAAAACGTGTTCAAAATGAGCCTGGCCAAACCGTAGTTCTAGATGTTTTATCAGCTGTTCATAGTCCTCCTGTTCATGGGCGGTGAGGGTCTGCAGAATATCTGTCGCTTCTCCTCGTAATACCAATGTGAGTGCTACAGCTTCTCCTCTGCGTTTTATTCGTTTGCTTTCCTATTCCTGCATACCCTTCTTCAGGTCCAGCGTTGACTTCTCGTTGACCTTGTCCGTGGTTTGTGCAGCATTGACTCGTTTTTCCAGCCTCTCCATTTTGTCCATTTCTTCCTCAAATCTATCTATCTCTGCCTTTACTCTTTCTTCTACACCACAAATTTCCTGTTTTAGGCCTTCCGTGCTTTCCAGGAGCTTCTCTTCCAGGTTTTTAGAAGTTTCTAGAAACTTTTTTTCCAGAGTTTCCACCAACTTTTCTTCCAGATTTCTGGAATTCTCTTCTAGATCATTCAAAGATTTAGTAGTTTCTTTAAACTTCTCTTCCAGATCTTTTTTCAGGGATTTGGTTGTCTCTTGAAACTTCTCTTGAAGATCTTCTTTCAAGCTTCTAGAATTTTATTCCAGAGTTTCCTCGAGTTTATTCATTATCGAACTCAAATCAACCCCGGGAACTTCGAATAGAAATGTCTCGGGGTCCTCACCTTCTTGTACAAGTCCTTCTGCAAGTCTTTTTCGAAGAACTACCTTTTTACCCGTGGTTTCTAGCTCCCTTTTCTCCAGTAGTTCCTGTTTCAATTCCGCGACTTTCAAGTCCACAAGACGCACTTTTCTCATCATTTTTTCTTTGAACGAAATAAAACCAGTCTGTTTCACGTTGAAAGTTCAATCAATTTATTTTCCGCGAACCAGCTATTCACGACGCGAGCAGTTATTTAAGAAAAAATCGCACTTCTGACACCAATGTAATGAATATTGTCCAAGTTCTTCTTAAATAATTTATTGACAGTTCAATAATTACACTAATACTAATTCATTTCCACACTCAATCATTTATTTCCACGCACGCTATAAGTCCAATACTGTCTTTTTTTAGGACCGATGTCGACTTATATAGTGGGAGGGAACACTCCAGAAGGCTGTCGAGTCGTCTCGTCGTTTTTTGTATATTCTCGAGGTGTCCCAGCCGTTCTATTCGGTTCTAGAAGGCGACAGGTCCGGCTTAAGTTCGTTACATTGCCCCCTTCTCAAAGACATTTCGTCCGAAATGTCATCCTCGGAGTGTGACGATACCTGCACGACTCTCCATATCTGCATCGCGAAGTTCTTTGGAAATGACACTCCACGGTCTTCATGTTTGGTCGTGGAAGCAAACCAAAATTTCGACGGCGCTGGATTTGAATATTGTCTCCAACATACTCCTTATGATTCTCCAGCCTATCGAGTCCACATGACAATTTGCTAGCTTCACCAGATTCTGGTCTACCATAGTCTCTTTTAACTTGGTGAGACTCTTCCAGACATCCTCATAAGGCGGTACACCATGGGTGTTCTTCTTGGTAACTAGGTAGAAGATGTTTCTTTCGCCCTTTTTCAACTGCAGCACCCTTCCAACTTCTGAATTCTGCTCTCGCAGTGCTTATAGTTGACCGAATTTCTTGGAGAACACAACAGCAATGCCCCTGGACATCTGCCACGCAGTGTGCTACAGCGTAATTAGCAGGCACCTTGAAAAGGTCTCGTGGCTCCTCTCTGGTTAAACCATGTAGCACTCTCTGTCCGTTTGAAATCAAGGACATAAACTTCTGGTATGTCATCTCATCCTCTGGTGGTTTAGGGGTGCGAACTTGTTCGTGATTTCCAGCGTAAGGGGCCAATCGATTGAAGTGGACGACCCTTGGCTTTCCTCGTGGTGGCTTCTGAATGCGGTAGATAAGGTCGTTTATCCTCTTTATGATTTTAAACGGACCTTTCCAAGAGTTCTGCAACTTCGGCGATAATCCACGACTACGTTTGGGGTTGTGCAACCAAACCAGGTCACCATCCTGAAAGCCCCTAGCCTCGGCCTTGATGTAGTACGTCTGCTTCATCCTATCGCTGGCGCTCTGGATGTTTAACCGGACTCGTTCGTGGATATCGTCCATTCTCTGTCTCAAGTTGCTGACAAAGTCCTCTCCGGCAGTCCCTTGTCCCGGTTGTATTCCAAACCGCAGGTCACATGGGAGTCGTAGTTCTCGGCCCATTACGATACTAGCAGGGGTTTGTCCAGTTGATTCATGTACTGCAGATCGATAGGCCATCAGGAACAAATGAAGATACTTGTCTTAGTCTCTTCGATGGTCAGAGACAACCTTGGACAAGTAGCGGTTGATTGTTCTGTTCATCCGCTCCACCATTCCATCGGACTGCGGATGAAGCGCCGTTGTCCTTGTCTTATTGATGTTCAGCAATTGATACATTTCTTGAAATACTTTGGATTCGAAGTTCCTGCCTTGGTCTGAGTGCAGCTCCAATGGAATACCGAATCGATATATCCACTATCCCCTCAAAACGTCGGCGACGGTTATAGCTTCCTGGTTGGGTAGGGCATAGGCTTAGGCATCGGATTTGAATGGTGCCAGTTCCATCAATTGTTGATTCCTTCTCATCCAATGGCTCGAGTAGTTCTTTCTTTTTTGACTCGCATGCTGGAGAGTTCACACTCGAATTTCCCATTTTTCTGGTAGATGCTTTGGATAACGCAGTTCGGATGCTTCTCCATGTTCTTAACAATTCCAGGATTATAAATGTATAGACCCTCTCTCGGCTTCTTTGATTTCCTGATCATTCATTTCGAAGTATTCTTGGCAGTTGTACTTCACTACAAAAAGGCCATCGAATACTTTTGGTGCTATGAAAATGTTTTCGCTCTTCTTAACCGGTACGGCGAACACCTTGATCATGTCGAAGTTCTGTTTTTGAATAATGCAGAAGAAGGTGTCCACAGGTTGGAGCAATATGTGCATATCTGATAGAATACTCGCTTCAGCCTTCTGGATCAATTTTGCTAGTTCAATTGGAGATAGCAAATCTGGGATGTGGTCCTGAAGATGATATTTATGATCTTCGTGTATTTTTTGTCGACTTCTTTCGAATAGTTCGCTGCAAGTTGATCATTCTGAACGATTTGGAGATTGATGCTGTTTTATTCAACATCCTTGTACAATAAGTGCATTTCGTTGATGATCGATATGTCTTCGCTGAATTTCACATTAGTTTCTTCTCATGATTGGTGACGTCAATGATGTGTTGTTGGTTTACTTGAAAATCGTCTATATGGCGATAGATTTCGCCGTACACGCCGAACATGGATGTCATTAATTCGTCTAATATTCCTCTTCTGGATGCAGTCGATGAGCAAGTGACAGTGATTCGTCTTCGATAGTTGATGATGAGCTGTGCATAGTTCTTGAAATTCCTCAAAAGTTTTGTTGAAACTGTCTCAGTTCAATTGCAGTTGATCGTGGGAAAACAGTGTTGATAATTTTAACTCTCCTCTCCACTCGCTTTGCCTAAATATTCCACGTAGAATCCAGGAGGTAGTTTATGTCTCATCCCTGCCACACTCATTTCACACGCGAAAAATCGATTTTGACAGTCTCATCGTTTCCTACGACTTCTTGTTCCACTGGAAGTTTACAAACTTTGGTTGTGAGTCTTCTGATCCCTTTTCCGGAGCGTAATCACTCTCCTGGAATCCTGCGGTAGTTGGAAGATTTCTATAATTGGCAATTCTTCTTCGAATTTGTCCCACGCTGTCCGGATTTCTATGCGAGCTGCCGCATCCTATCTCCCCTTTCGTTGCAGCGTTTTCATTTCTTGTTTGATTTTTGGCGCGTCTTCTCTGCTGTGGGCAACGGAGAGGAAGGCGTCAACGTAGGATCAGTTCTGCAGCTCTCGCGAATTCCTCCGCTTCTTCTATTTCCCAGAATTTAGTTATTGGTTTTTCCTGTTCAGAAGTTGCAATCATACTTGGTTATTTGAAGTTGTAGTTATGAAGTTATATTGTAGTAAACTATATAATAAGTGGAATTATCATTATTAACATCAACAAATTCCTATCCCGACACTGACTCAACTCTAACCGACTCTGACCCGATCCTAACCCGACCCTAACCCGACTCTAACCAGACTCTAACCCAGACTCTAAGCCGACCCTAACAAAACTCTAACACGACATTAACCCGACCCTAACCCAACTCGAACCGACTCTAACCAGACCCTAACCCAACTCTAAACGACTCCAACCCGACGCTCACCTTATTCGGTCCTATTCCGGGGTAGAGTGGCGGTTCTTTGAGCCGCAATAATTTTTACATCGGTCAGGGAGCTGACCTGACCTGGCAACCTTCCTCCTTTTTCCGGGCTTAGGACCGGCAGCATAACCACTGGGTTGCTCAATGCACCCAGCGATCATACAGGCGGAGTTAAAATTCTGAATATTGATTAACCATCAAATTCGAAAGATTAAAAAATTATTGACGAAAATGCTAGAGAAATGAATATATTAAATTTATATATTCCGAGTGAATGACTTAAAAACGGAAGAATGGTTTTTCTATCATTTTCATGAAATCCAACTAAAAGAATCAACACTCTAATGGAGCGTATAGACTTCTTATCGAGAAAAATATAGAGGAAATAGCTAGGAACTGATTCTGATACGTTAGATATATTTAAGAGAAAAACCGATTTTGGCTTTTGAACTATTTGCTCCACATGCATAATTTCATTCGAAATATTAGTTAAACCGCCAACTGTATATTGACTTGAATAAAAATCGATAATAACGTCACTTTCGGGTGAAAAATATTTTCAAAAAATGAGTTTAATGTCCCAAGAACTATTGAATATTGATTTAAAAGTCATCGCTTGACGTTATTGTATCGATTTATCCAGAAGACGTGATAAAAAATCCGAGAATTGATCGGATATTTCGAAAAATCGACTTTTGGTTGAAGAATGTTTTCAAAAAAAAATTCGAAAATTTAGAAACCAATTGGAAAGATTTTGACAGTGCTTTGGTGTCCATTTTTTCGATAATTCGCTAGAATTTTCTACGGTATCTATGGTCTTGGTAATGCAATCTAGAAAAAATTATACATTATTCTTCACATATGTGCGAAATTTCATTTCATTCCAATAAGTATTTTCGAAATTATCAGAAAAAATATAATTTGAACGGCAATATTTACGGAATCCCTAGTCTAATTTGGCTCATTGATGAAAGTGATCGCAAAATTCGCGATCCGAACGTATCCTGAAAATTTCAAGTCACTAGGCCTTTTCGTTCGAAAGTTATGATTTTTTATGGTTTCTATGGTTCTGATCATACGATCTGGGAGAAATGTAGCTCGAATATATCATTCTCAATTTAGATACAAAATATCGTCGAGATCGAATCCATAATTTTCAAATTATCAAGAAAACTGAATTTCAAACGGCCATATTTAAGGAACCCCTTGTCTAATTTTGCTCATTGATACACGTGAACGCTACATTCACGATTCACACCTATCCTGAAAATTTCAAGTGCCTAGGCCTAAAGTTATATTTTTCTATGGTTTCTATGGTTCTGGTCATACGAGCTGTACAAAATTCTGCATGTAGCTTGAGTACGTAATTATCCATCTGAGTGCTAAATTTCACCTCGATCGAATCAGTAGTTTCGAAGTAATCAGAAAAACAAAATTTCGAGCGGCCATATTTACGGAACCCCTTGGCGAATTTTGCCCAATAACGAACTCAACCACGGCATTTGAGATTCGAACCTACCCTGAAAATTTTCAAGTTTCTAGGACATTCCGTTCGAGAGTTATCGTGTATACGGCCGGACGGACAGACTCGAATTTTTCGACGGATTCGTCATCAGTGAGTCGAACATAGTCGATTGAGCTCAAAATTCGAAAAATGCAGACATCGTGACGAAATGATATAGCCCTCATGTCAGTTGTACGAGCGCTCAAAAAGAGTAGAAGGACCCGCGAACTATTCGATATTGATTTCAAATAACATTGCCTGACGTTATTGTATCGATTTATCCAAAATACGTGATAAACAATTCGAGAATTAATCGGATATTTCGAAAAATCGACTTTTGGCTAAAAAATATTTTCAAAAAAAGAGTATAAGGACCCGCGAACTAATCGATATTGATTCAATATAACATTGCCGACGTTATTGCATCGATTTATCTGAAATACGTGATAAAGAATTCTAGAATTAATCGGATATTTCGAAAAATCGACTTTTGTGTGAAAAATATTTTCAAAACAAGAATATGAGGACCAGCAAACTATTCGATATTGATTTAAAATAACATTGCCCGACGTTATTGTATCGATTTATCTAAAATACGTGATGAACAATTCGAGAATTAATCAGATATTTCGAAAAATCGACTTTTGGGTGAAAAAATATTTTCAAAAAAAGAGTATAAGGCCCGCGATCTATTTGATATTGACTTAAAATAACATTGCCTGACGTTATTATATCGATTTATCCAAAATACGTGACAAACAAATCGAGAATTAATCGGATATTTCGAAAAATCGACTTTCAGGTAAAACATATTTTCTATAAATTGTATAAGGACCCGCGAACTATTCGATAATGATTCGAATAAACATTGCCCGACGTAATTGCATCGATTCATCCAAAATACGTGATAAACAATTCGAGAATTAATCGGATATTTCGAAAAATCGACTTTTAGGTGAAACATATTCTCAAAAAAAGAATATAAGGACCCGCGAACTATTCGATATTGATTTAAAATTACATTGCCCGAAGTTATTATATCGACTTATCCAAAATACATGACAAACAATTCGAGAATTAATCGGATATTTCGAAAAATCGACTTTTGGCGAAAAAATATTTTCCAAAAAAGAGTATAAGGACCCGCGAACTATTCGATATTGATTTGAAATTACATTGCCCGACGTTATTGTATCGATTCATCCAAAAAACGTGATAAACAATTCGAGAATTGATCGAATATTTTGAAGAATCGACATTCGGGTAGAAAATATTTTCAAAAAAAGAATATAAGGACCCGCCAACTATTTGATATTGATTTAAAATAACATTGCCCGACGTTATTATATCGAGTTATCCAAAATACGTGACAAACAAATCGAGAATTAATCGGATATTTCGAAAAATCGACTTTTAGGTGAAACATATTCTCAAAAAAAGAATATAAGGACCCGGGAACTATTCGATATCGATTTAAAATAACATTGCCCGAAGTTATTATATCGACTTATCCAAAATACATGACAAACAATTCGAGAATTAATCGGATATTTCGAAAAATCAACTTTTAGGTGAAACATATTCTCAAAAAAAGAATATAAGGACCCGGGAACTATTCGATATCGATTTAAAATAACATTGCCCGAAGTTATTATATCGACTTATCCAAAATACATGACAAACAATTCGAGAATTAATCGAATATTTCGAAAAATCGACTTTTGGTTGAAAAATATTTTCAAAAAAAGAGTAAAAGGACCCGCGAACTATTCAATATTGATTTAAAATTACATTGCCCGACGTTATTATATCGAATTATCCAAAATACGTGATAAACAATTCGAGAATTAATCGGATATTTCGAAAAATCGACATTCGGGTAAAAAATATTTTCAAAAAAAGAATATAAGGACCCGCGAACTATTCGATATTCATTTAAAATTACATTGCTCGATGTTATTGCTTCGATTTATTCAAAATACCTAATAAACAATTGGAGAATTAATCAGATATTTCGGAAAATCGACTTTTGGTTGAAAGATATTTCCAAAAAAAGGGTGAAACGACCCGCGAACTATTCAATATTGATTTAAAATTACATTGCCCGACGTTATAAACAATTCGAGAATAAATCGGATATTTCGAAAAATCGACTTTTGGGTAAGAAATATTTTCCAAAAAAGAATATAAGGACCCGCGAACTATTCGATATTGATTTAAAATTACATTGCCCGAAGTTATTGCATCGATTTATTCGAAATACGGGATAAACAATTAGAGAATTAATCGGATATTTCGAAAAATCGACTTTCGGTTGAAAGATATTTTCAAAAAAAGAATGAAAGGACCCGCAAACTATTCGATAATGTTTTGAAATAACATTGCCCGACGATATTGCATCGATTTATTCAACATACGTGATAAACAATTCGAGAATAAATCGGATATTTCGAAAAATCGACTTTTGGGTAAAAAATATATTCAAAAAAAATTTCGAAAAGCACTGCCGTGAAGGCAGGAGCTTTTGAGCGATCGTACATGCACCTGGTAGGTAGATTCGCATTTTCCAGTTTCAGAAATCAATTGAAGGAATGTTTGACTGCTGTCAAAAAAATCCTGAAACTTAGGCAAAACTCCAGACTTCATGTCGGTGCTTCAGCTGATCAATTTTTTTCCGATAATTCGCTAGAATTTTCCACGGTATCTATGGTCTCAGTGATGCGGTCTGGACAAAATTTTGCACTTAGTTTGAATACATTATTCCTGAGCTAGGTGCATAATTTCATTCCAATCCGATCAGTAGTTTCGAACTATCAGGAAAAAAATATCTTGAACGGCCATATTTACGGAACCCCTAGTCTAATTTTGCTCATTGATGAACGTGACCGTGAAATTTGCGATCCAAACCCACCTTGAGAATTTCAAGTTCCTAGGCCTTTCCGTTCAAAAGTTAGAATTTTCTATGGTTTCTATGGTTCTGGTCATGCGATCTGGACAAAATATTGCTTCAATATATCATTCTCGATTAAAAGACGAAATTTCATCCCGATCGAATCCGTAGTTTCGAAATTATCGAAAAAACAAAATTTCAAACGACCGTATTTACGGAACCCCTTGTATAATGTTGCTCATAGATGAACGTGATCACGACATTCAAGATCCACACCTATGCTGAAAATTTCAAGTCCCTAGGCGTTTCCGTTCAAAAGTTACAATTTTCTATGGTTTCTATGGTTCTGGTCATGCGATCTGGACAAAATTCCACATGTAGCTTGAACACCTCATTTTCCATTCGAGTGCAAAATTTCATCTCGATTAAATCTGTAGTTTTCAAGAAATCAGGGAAACAAAACTTTGAACGGCCATATTTACGGAACCCCAGGTGGAATTTGGCCCATTAACGAACTCAACCGAGCCATTCAGGAACTGAACCCACACTGAAAATTTCAAGTCTCTAGGTTGTTCCGTTCGAGAGTTATCGTGCTTACGGACGGCCGGACGGACAGACTCGAATTTTCCGACGGATTCGTCATCAGTGAGTCGAACATAGTCGATTGAGACCATTTTCGGCTCAAAATTCGAAAAATACAGACATCGTGACGAAATGATATAGCCCTCGTGTAAGTAGTACGAGCGCTCAAAAATTGATAAAATTATATGAGACCCATTTATAAACTGCTAACGAAATAAATAATAAAATATCGAGAATTACAGACTCAAGATTCAGTGCCATATCGGCACTTTCTGAATGTAGTATACAGTAACTTCCGAATATATTCATATGTCTGAAAATATTGTATAAGTTACCAGTGTCAACGGTCACTCCGGAAAGGACATATTTCACCCTTAAAAGATTAAAAACTCAATTGAGGACTTGAGGAGTACAATGGGAACACAGAGAATGACTGGACTTGCTCTGTTGAATATACAGCGTTTTTTTTAAGGTAAGGCTTTTTTGGCAGGTGCTAGAACTCATCAAAAGCGATCATTTCACCGGAAGTTGACCATATAAAATATTCAATTTGAAAAATGGTGCAAAAAATATATGTCATCAACATCTTAATACCACTCTGGATTTAGGTGACCATTCGTACTGATGTTACCAGTACAGTACTTACTGGTTTTCAGACATCAGTCCTGGTTAGTCATTTAACAAAACCAGTACACGAATAGGTGAATTTTTGATGAAGATTTTTAAAATTTGGGCGAGACTTCGAAATTCATATTGTCCTGGTTTCAGAGATCTCTCTGTTAGGAGCCATATGCATGCGATGTTTGTTTTCTCGGCATTAATTCATCGCAAATTTGTATTCTCTTTCAATTCTTATTAGGAGATTTTTTCTAAACGGTATTATTGTTAAAGTTCAAACTGGGGAGATGAAAAATTACTGATTAAAAAGAATCAGGAACTCACCTATAAAATAAATTGATCCGAATTGTTCACAGAAATTGTTCGAAATTGTCACCATTTGTTTGATGTGCACAAAGTCTTGCCTGGCGTAATTTCGAATGGTCACATATATACTAATCTTTTCAAATGCCCCCCAAAGAAAGAAATCACAGGGGTTCAGATCGAAAAACTTAGTCATCATACGCATCATATAAATTAATTCCCGTATACTGACCTCACACAGCTGATAATATCTGAAAATTTAAATATCAATACGAACCTAATAAAGATCCGTGCTAGGAAATTCCCATATTTGCGGATAACTTTGATCTGGAAATTCTCGGCCCTGGTGAATATTTTATATGAACGATTTTTGGTATATCCACTTATTTTGACGAGTTCTATTGCTGGTCAAAAAAAGCCTCATCTTTGAAAACACCCTGTATATTATGATTTCGAATTCAATATTGACGGCGTATTAGATATATCAGGAAAATCTGATAGAAGGCTGCATATTTAATATTATCAAAAAGTCTAAAGAAGTTATGAATTCTTAAATTGGATTGTTCATTGATTCTTTGTTTTATTATTCCTTCCTTCTTTAATTTTTCTCCTTCTTTCGTATATTTCTTGTTTCATTATTAATTGTTCAGTTCAGCCCCCCCCAAAACAAAATCCTAGCTGCGCCCCGAAATGAATCGATACAATAACGTCGGGCAATGTTATTTTAAATCAATATCGAATGGTTCGCGGGTCCTCTCTTTTTTTGAAAATATTTTGTACCCGAATGTCGATTTTTCGAAATATCCGATTAATTATCGAATTGTTCATCACGTACTCTTGATAAATCGATACAATAACGTCAGGCAATGTGATTTTAAATCAATATCGAAAAGTTCGCGGGTCCTTATTTTTTTTTCGAAAATATTTTTCACCCGAATATCGATTCTTCAAAATATCCGATCAATTCTCGAATTGTTTGTCACGTTTTTTGGATAAATCGATACAATAACGTCGGGCAATGTAATTTTGAATCAATATCGAATAGTTCGCGGGTCCTTTCTTTTTTTGAAAATATTTTTTACCCGAATGTCTATTTCTCGAAATATCCGATTAATTCTCGAATTTTTTATCAGGTATTTTGGATAAATCGATACAATAGCGTCGGGCAATGTAATTTCAAATCAATATCGAATAGTTCGCGGGTCCTTATACTCTTTTATTGAAAATTCCACACATGTGATTTTCAACCAATCAGAACGTGTATTTCTGACAGATGGTGATGGTGATGGTGATCGCAACGGATGAATTTTAGTGGAAATTTTTTCCTCGTGGGTACCCAACAGCGAATTATAATGGAAATTTTTTTTGGCGTTTATAATGACAGAATATTCTTTTTGACAATCAAATTTTTTTTTGTTCACATGAGTGGAATTTTCTTACCGAATACCACACGAGGTCAAATTAAATCCGGGAATTTTTTCTCGCTCATGAATATTTTTAGAAAATTATCCCGAGTCGAAGACGAGGGATAATTTTCAAAATATTCATGAGCGAGAAAAAATTTCCGGAAATAATTTGACCTCTAGTGGTATTACTAGTGAAAATATTTTTTTCCCGAATGTCGATTTATCGAAATATCCGATTAATTCCCGAATTGTTTATCACGTATCTTCGATAAATCGATACAACGTCAGCCAATGTTATTTTAAATCAATATCGAATAGTTCGCGGGTCCTTATACCCTTTTTTTGAGAATATTTTTTACCCGAATGTCGATTTTTTGAAATATTCGATTAATTCTCGAATTTTTCATCACGTATTTTCGATGAATCGATACAACGTCGGGCAATGTAATTTTAAATCAATATCGAAGAGTCGGCGGGTCCTTATACACTTTTTTTGAGAATAATTTTTACCCGAATGTCGATTTTTCGAAATATCCGATTAATCCTCGAAATGTTTTTCAAGTATCTTGAATAAATCGATACAATGACTTCGGGTTATCTGATTTTAAATCAATATCGAATAATTCGCGGGTCTTTATACTCTTTTTTCGAAAAATTTTTTATCCCGAATGTCGATTTTTCGAAATATCCGATTAATTATCGAACTGTTCACCACGCATTTCAGATGAATCGATACAATAATATCGAAAAGTTCGCGGGTCCTTATACTTTTTTTTTGGAAATATTTTTTACCCGAATGTGGATTTTTCGAAATATACGATTAATTCTCGAACTGCTTATCACGTATTTCAGATGAATAGATACAATAATATCGAAAAGTTCGCGAGTCCTTATACTCTTTTTTTGAAAATCTTTTTTACCGAATGTCGATTTTTCCAAATGTCCGATTAATTCTCGAATTGTTTAACACTAATTTTGAATAAATCGATACAATAACGTCAGGCAATGTGATTTTAAATCAATATCGAATAGTTCGGGTGTCCTTATACCCTTTTTTTGAAAATATTTTTTTCCCGAATGTCGATTTATCGAAGTATCAGATTAATTCTCGAATTTTTCATCACGTATTTTGGATGCATCATTACAATAACGTCGGGCAATGTAATTTTGAATTAATATCGAATAGTTCGCGGGTCTTTATACTCATCTTTTGAAAATATTTTTTACACGAATGTCGATTTTTCGAAATATCCGATTAATTCTCGAATTTTTTATTATGTATTTTGGATAAATCGATACAATAACGTCGGGCAATGTCATTTTGAATCTATATCGAATAGTTCGCGGGTCCTTATACTCTTTTTTTGAAAATATTTTTTACCCGAATGTCGATTTCTCGAAATATCCCATTAATTGTCGAATTGTTTATCACGTATTTTCGATGAATAGATACAACGTCGGGCAATGTAATTTTAAATCAATATCGAATAGTAGACGGGTCCTTATATCCTCTTTTAGAAAATATTTTTTACCCGAATGTCGATTTTTCGAAATATCCGATTGATTCTCGAATTGTTCATCACGTATTTTGGTAAATCGATACTATAACGTCAGGCAATGTGATTTCAAATCAATATCGAATAGTTCGCGGGTCCTTTTACTCTTTTTTTGAAAATATTTCTTTCCCGAATGTCGATTTATCGAAATATCCGATTAATTCTCGAATTGTTTATCATGTATTTTGGATTAATCGATACAACGTCGGGCAATATAATTTTAAATCAATATCGAATAGTACGCGGGTCCTTATACTCTTTTTTTGAAAATATTTTTTACCCGAATGTCGATTTATCGAAATATCCGATTAATTCTCGAATTGTTCATCACGTATTTTCGGTAAATCGATACAACGTCGGGTAATATAATTTTAAATCAATATCGAATAGTAGGCGGGTCCTTATACTCTTTTTTTGAAAATATTTTTTACCCGAATGTCGATTTTTCGAAATATCCGATTAATTCTCGAATTTTTCATCACGTATTTTGGATTTATCGATACAATAACGTCAATCACGTATTTTCGGTAAATCGATACAAAGTCGGGCAATATAATTTTAAATCAATATCGAATAGTAGGCGGGTCCTTATAATCTTTTTTTGAAAATATTTTGTACCCGAATGTCGATTTTTCGAAATATCCTATTAATTATCGAATTGTTTATCACGTATTCTGGATAAGTCGATACAATAACGTCAGGAATGTGATTTTGAATCAATATCGAAAAGTTCGCGGGTCCTTATATTTTTTTTTTGAAAATATTTTTCACCTGAAGATCGATTCTTCAAAATATCCGATCAATTCTCGAATTGTTTATCACGTATTTTGGTGAATCGATACTAATACGTCAGGCAATGTTATTTTAAATCAATATCGAATAGTTCGCGGGTCCTTTTACTCTTTTTTTGAAAATATGTCTTTCCCGAATGTCGATTTATCGAATTATCCGATTAATTCTCGAATTGTGTATCACGTATTTTCGATGAATCGATACAGCGTCGGGCAATGTAATTTTAAATCAATATCGAATAGTAGGCGGGTCCTTATACTCTTTTTTTGAAAATATTTTTTACCCGAATGTCGATTTTTCGAAATATCCGATTAATTCTCGAATTTTTCATCACGTATTTTGGATATATCGATACAATAACATCAGGCAATGTAATTTTAAATCAATATCGAAAAGTTTGCGGGTCCTTATATTTTTTTCTTGAAAATATTTTTTACCCGAATGTCGATTCTTCAAAATATCCGATCAATTTTCGAATTGTTTATCACGTATTTTGGATAAATCGATACAATAACGTCGCGCAATGAGATTTCAAATCAATATCGAATAGTAGGCGGGTCCTTATACTCTTGAAATCACATTGCCTGACGTTATAGTATCGATTTACCAAAATACGTGATGAACAATTCGAGAATCAATCGGATATTTCGAAAAATCGACATTCGGATAAAAAATTTTTCGAAATATCCGATTGATTCTCGAATTGTTCATCACGTATTTTGGTAAATCGATACTATAACGTCAGGCAATGTGATTTCAAATCAATATCGAATAGTTCGCGGGTCCTTTTACTCTTTTTTTGAAAATATTTCTTTCCCGAATGTCGATTTATCGAAATATCCGATTAATTCTCGAATTGTTTATCATGTGTATTTTGGATAAATCGATACAACGTCGGGCAATATAATTTTGAATCAATATCGAATAGTACGCGGGACCTTATACTCTTTTTTTGAAAATATTTTTTACCCGAATGTCGATTTATCGAAATATCCGATTAATTCTCGAATTGTTCATCACGTATTTTCGGTAAATCGATACAACGTCGGGCAATATAATTTTAAATCAATATCGAATAGTAGGCGGGTCCTTATACTCTTTTTTTGAAAATACTTTTTACCAGAATGTCGATTTTTCGAAATATCCGATTAATTCTCGAATTTTTCATCACGTATTTTGGATATATCGATACAATAACGTCAATCACGTATTTTCGGTAAATCAATACAACGTCGGGCAATATAATTTTAAATCAATATCGAATAGTTCGCGGGTCCTTATACCCTTTTTTTGAAAATATTTTTTACCCGAATGTCGATTTATCGAAATATCCGATTAATTCTCGAATTGTTTATCATGTATTTTGGATAAATCGATACAACGTCGGGCAATATAATTTTGAATCAATATCGAATAGTTCGCGGGTCCTTATACCCATTTTTTGAAAATATTTTTCACCCGAATGTCGATCCTTCAAAATATCCGATCAATTCTCGAATTGTTTATCACGTATATTCGATAAATCGATACAATAACGTCGTTCAATGTAATTTTAAATCAATATCGAATAGTTCGCGGGTCTTTTCTTTTTTTGAAAATATTTTTTACCCGAATGTCGATTTCTCGAAATATCCGATTAAATCTCGAATTGTTTATCACGTATTTTGGTGAATCGATACTAAAACGTCAGGCAATGTAATTTTAAATCAATATCGAATAGTTCGCGGGTCCTTTTACTCTTTTTTTGAAAATATTTCTTTCCCGAATGTCGATTTATCGAATTATCCGATTAATTCTCGAATTGTGTATCACGTATTTTCGATGAATCGATACAGCGTCGGTCCATGTAATTTTAAATCAATATCGAATAGTAGCCGGGTCCTTATACTCTTTTTTCGAAAAAATTTTTATCCCGAATGTCGATTTTTCGAAATATCCGATTAATTCTCGAACTGTTCACCACGTATTTCAGATGAATCGATACAATAATATCGAAAAGTTCGAGGGTCCTTATACTTTTTTTTCGAGAAATTTTTTATCCCGAATGTCGATTTTTCGAAATATCCGATTAATTCTCGAATTTTTCATCACGTATTTTGGATATATCTATACAATAACGTCAATCACGTATTTTCGGTAAATCGATACAACGTCGGGCAATATAATTTTAAATCAATATCGAATAGTTCGCGGGTCCTTATACCCATTTTTTGAAAATATTTTTCACCCGAATGTCGATTCTTCAAAATATCCGATCAATTCTCGAATTGTTTATCACGTATATTCGATAAATCGATACAATAACGTCGTTCAATGTAATTTTAAATCAATATCGAATAGTTCGCGGGTCTTTTCTTTTTTTGAAAATATTTTTTACCCGAATGTCGATTTCTCGAAATATCCGATTAAATCTCGAATTGTTTATCACGTATTTTGGTGAATCGATACTAAAACGTCAGGCAATGTAATTTTAAATCAATATCGAATAGTTCGCGGGTCCTTTTACTCTTTTTTTGAAAATATTTCTTTCCCGAATGTCGATTTATCGAATTATCCGATTAATTCTCGAATTGTGTATCACGTATTTTCGATGAATCGATACAGCGTCGGGCAATGTAATTTTAAATCAATATCGAATAGTAGGCGGGTCCTTATACTCTTTTTTCGAAAAATTTTTTATCCGAATGTCGATTTTTCGAAATATCCGATTGATTCTCGAATTGTTCATCACGTATTTTGGTAAATCGATACTATAACGTCAGGCAATGTGATTTCAAATCAATATCGAATAGTTCGCGGGTCCTTTTACTCTTTTTTTGAAAATATTTCTTTCCCGAATGTCGATTTATCGAAATATCCGATTAATTCTCGAATTGTTTATCATGTGTATTTTGGATAAATCGATACAACGTCGGGCAATATAATTTTGAATCAATATCGAATAGTACGCGGGACCTTATACTCTTTTTTTGAAAATATTTTTTACCCGAATGTCGATTTATCGAAATATCCGATTAATTCTCGAATTGTTCATCACGTATTTTCGGTAAATCGATACAACGTCGGGCAATATAATTTTAAATCAATATCGAATAGTAGGCGGGTCCTTATACTCTTTTTTTGAAAATACTTTTTACCAGAATGTCGATTTTTCGAAATATCCGATTAATTCTCGAATTTTTCATCACGTATTTTGGATATATCGATACAATAACGTCAATCACGTATTTTCGGTAAATCAATACAACGTCGGGCAATATAAATTTAAATCAATATCGAATAGTTCGCGGGTCCTTATACCCTTTTTTTGAAAATATTTTTTACCCGAATGTCGATTCTTCAAAATATTCGATCAATTCTCGAATTGTTCATCACGTTTTTTGGATGAATCGATACAATAACGTCGGGCAATGTAATTTTAAATCAATATCGAATGGTTCGCGGGTCCTCTCTTTTTTTGAAAATATTTTGTATCCGAATGTCGATTTTTCGAAATATCCGATTAATTATCGAATTGTTCATCACGTATTCTGGATAAATCGATACAATAACGTCAGGCAATGTGATTTTGAATCAATATCGAAAAGTTCGCGGGTCCTTATATTTTTTTTTTGAAAATATTTTTCACCCGAAGGTCAATTCTTCAAAATATCCGATCAATTCTCGAAATGTTTATCACGTATTTTGGATAAATCGATACAATAACGTCGTTCAATGTAATTTCAAATCAATATCGAATAGTTCGCGGGTCTTTTCTTTTTTTGAATATATTTTTTACCCGAATGTCGATTTCTCGAAATATCCGATTAATTCTCGAATTGTTTATCACGTATTTTGGTGAATCGATACTAAAACGTCAGGCAATGTGATTTCAAATCAATATCGAATAGTTCGTGGGTCCTTATACCCTATTTTTGAAAATATTTTTTACACGAATGTCGATTCTTCAAAATATTCGATCAATTCTCGAATTGTTTATCACGTTTTTTGGATGAATCCATACAATAACGTCGGGCAATGTAATTTTAAATCAATATCGAATGGTTCGCGGGTCCTCTCTTCTTTGGAAAATATTTTGTACCCGAATGTCGATTTTTCGAAATATCCGATTAATTATCGAATTGTTCATCACGTATTCTGGATGAATCGATACAATAACGTCAGGCAATGTAATTTTGAATCAATATCGAAAAGTTCGCGGGTCCTTATATTTTTTTTTTTTATTTATATTTTTCACCCGAAGGTCGATTCTTCAAAATACTGATCAATTCTCGAAATGTTTATCACGTATTCTGGATAAATCGATACAACAACGTCGTTCAATGTAATTTCAAATCAATATCGAATAGTTCGCGGGTCTTTTCTGTTTTTGAAAATATTTTTTACCCGAATGTCGATTTATCGAAATATCCGATTAATTCTCGAATTGTTCATCACGTATTTTCGGTAAATCGATACAACGTCGGGCAATATAATTTTAAATCAATATCGAATAGTAGGCGGGTCCTTATACGCTTTTTTTGAAAATATTTTTTACCCGAATGTCGATTTTTCGAAACATCGAACATAGTCGATTGAGACCATTTTCGGCTCAAAATTCGAAAAATACAGACATCGTGACGAAATGATATAGCCCTCTTGTAAGTAGTACGAGCGCTAAAAAAGAATAAAAGGACCCGCGAACTATTCGATAATGATTTGAAATAACATTGCTTGACGTTATTGCATCGATTTATTCAACATACGTGATACACATTTCGAGAATAAATCGGATATTTCGAAAAATCGACTTCTGGGTAAAAAATATTCTCAAAAAAAGAATATAAGGACCCGCGAACTATTCGATATTGATTTAAAATTACATTGCCCGACGTTATTATATCGATCTATCCAAAATACGTGACAAACAATTCGAGAGTTAATCGGATATTTCGAAAAATCGACTTTTGGGTAAGAAATATTTTCGAAAAAAGAATATAAGGACCCACGAACTATTCGATATTGATAAACATACATGACAAGCAATTCGAGAATTAATCGGATATTTCGAAAAATCGACTTTGGTTGAAAAATATTTTCAAAAAAAGAGTGAAGGACCCGCGAACTATTCGATAAAGATTTGAAATAACATTGCCCGACGTTATTGCATCGATTTATTCAACATACGTGATAAATAATTCGAGTATTATTCGGATATTTCGAAAAATCGACTTTTGGGTAAAACATTTTTTCAAAAAAAAAATATAAGGACCCGCGAACTATTCGATATTGATTTAAAATAACATTGCCCGACGTTATTATATCGATTTATCCAAAATACGTGACAAACAATTCGAGAGTTAATCGGATATTTCGAAAAATCGACTTTTGGGTAAGAAATATTTTCGAAAAAAGAATATAAGGACCCACGAACTATTCGATATTGATAAACATACATGACAAGCAATTCGAGAATTTATCGGATGTTTCGAAAAATCGACTTTTGTTTGAAAAATTTTTTCAGAAAAAGAGTAAAAGGACCCGCGAACTATTCGATAATGATTTGAAATAACATTGCCCGACGTTATTGCATCGATTTATTCAGCTCGTGTGTTTATTCTGCAGAAGAGGTTAATCCGGGTGATCTTTCGATTGCGATTCAACGAGTCATGTAGGGGTACTTTCAAAAAAAATAATATTTTAACTTTTTATTCTTTATATATGCTTAAGCTACTGACCCATATCCATGCCAATCGGCACACTTTTTTGAGAAATGGTCATTTCTACGAGTATGATACTAGAGGCAGAGAAAATTTTAATGTACCAGCGCATAAAACAAAATTATATGAGAACTGTCCCAGATATATGGGAGTTAGATATTACAACTTGCTGCCCCGTGATATGCAATCGATCTCTAATTTGACTAGGTTCAAGAGGGAATTAAAAAAGCTATTACTATCTGAACCCTTTTACACCATTGACGAAATCTTGGTATATTTGAAGCGTTTTTAATCATTAGATTTGTTGACCATTTGATTGTAGAATTCTGAAATTTCTGTGATGTCCAAAGGTGGTGTGAACTGTTGACTTTTTATATCTACGTTAAATTTATGTTCATATTTATATTTTCACTGTCTATATTTGCAATTTTAACTTTTGATATGTTATGTCCTGTATTTTCGAGTGTAATTTGGTTGAACGCTCACATTTTTTTTATATTGACTTGTTCCTTTCTGTGTATAATAGTGCTAGGAATCAATAAATACTTTACTTTACTTTACTTTATTCAACATACGTGATACACAATTCGAGAATAAATCGGATATTTCGAAAAATCGACTTTTGGGTATAAAATATTTTCAAAAAAAGGATATAAGGACCCGCGAACTATTCGATATCGATTGAAAATTACATTGCCGATGTTTTTATATCGATTTATCCAAAATACGTGACAAACAATTCGAGAGTTAATCGGATATTTCGAAAAATCGACTTTTGGGTGGAGAATATTTTCAAAAAAAGAATATAAGGACCCGCGAACTATTCGATATTGATTAACATACATGACAAACAATTCGAGAATTAATCGGATATTTCGAAAAATCGACTTTTGGTTGAAAAATATTTTCAAAAAATGAGTGAAGGACCCACGAACTATTCGATGAAGATTTGAAATAACATTGCCCGACGTTATTGCATCGATTTATTCAACATACGTGATAAACAATTCGAGAATTATTCGGATATTTCGAAAAATCGACTTTTGGGTAAAACAAATTCTCAAAAAAAAAATATGAGGACCCGCGAACTATTCGATATTGATTAACATACATGACATACAATTCGAGAATTTATCGGATATTTCGAACAATCGACTTTTGGTTGAAAAATATTTTCAGAAAAAGAATGAAAGGACCCACGAACTATTCGATGAAGATTTGAAATTACATTGCCCGACGTTATTGCATCGATGTTTTCAACATACGTGATGATCAATTCGAAAATTATTCGGATATTTCGAAAAATCGACTTTTGGGTAAAACATATTTTCAAAAAAAGAATATAAGGACCCGCGAACTATTCGATATTGATTCAAAATTATATTGCCCGACGTTATTGCATCGATTCATTCAAAATACGTGATAAACAATTAGAGAATCAATCGGATATTTCGAACAATCGAATTTCGGTTGAAAAATATTTAAAAAAAAAAAATAAAAGGTCCCGCGAACTATTCAATATTGATTAAGAATTACATTGCCGACGTTATTAGATTGATTTATCCAAAATACATGACAAACAATTCGAGAATAAATCAGATATTTCGAAGAATCGACTCTTGGTTAAAAAATATTTTCAAAAAAAAGTAAATGGACCCGCGAACTATTCAATATTGATTTGAAATAACATTGCTCGACGTTATTGCATCGATTCAGTCAAAATACGTGATAAACAATTCGAGAATGTATCGGATATTTCGAAAAATCGAGTTTTGGTTGAAAAATATTTTCAAAAAAAGATTAAAAGGACCCGCGAACTATTCAGTATTGATTTGAAATTACATTGCCGACGTTATTGCATCGATTCATTCAAAATACGTGATGAAAAATTCGAGAATTAATCGGATATTTCGAAAAATCGACTTTTGGTTGAAAAATATTTTCAAAAAGAGAGTAAAACGACCCGCGAACTATTCGATATTGATTTAAAATTACATTGCCGACGTTATTATATCGATTCATCCAAAATACATGACAAACAATTCGAGAATTAATCGGATATTTCGAAAAATCGACTTTCGGGTAAAAAATATTTTCAAAAAAAGAGTATAAGGACCGGCGGACTATTCGATAATGATTCAAAATAACATAACCCGACGTTATTGTATCGATGTATCCAAAATACGTAATAAACTATTCGAGAATTAATCAGATATTTCGAAAAATCGACTTTTGGTTAAAAAATATTTTCAAAAAAAAATTTCGAAAAGCACTGCCGTGAAGGCAGGAGCTTTTGAGCGCTCGTACATGCACCTTGTAGGTAGATTCGCATTTTCCAGTTTTAGAAATCAATTGAAGGAATGTTTGACTGCTGTCGAAAAAATCCTTAAACTTAGGCAAAACTCCAGACTTCATGTCGGTGCTTCAGCTGATCAATTTTTTTCCGATAATTCGCTAGAATTTTCCACGGTATCTATGGTCTTAGTGATGCGATCTGGACAAAATTTTGCACTTAGTTTGAATACATTATTCCTGAGCTAGGTGCATAATTTCATTCCAATCCGATCAGTAGTTTCGAAACTATCAGGAAAAAAATATCTTGAACGGCCATATTTACGGAACCCCTAGTCTAATTTTGCTCATTGATGAACGTGACCGTGAAATTTGCGATCCAAACCCACCTTGAGAATTTCAAGTTCCTAGGCCTTTCCGTTCAAAAGTTAGAATTTTCTATGGTTTCTATGGTTCTGGTCATGCGATCTGGACAAAATATTGCTTCAATATATCATTCTCGATTTAAATACAAAATTTCATCTCGATCGAATCCGTAGTTTCGAATTTATCGAAAAAACAAAATTTCAAACGACCGTATTTACGGAACCCCTTGTATAATGTTGCTCATAGATGAACGTGATCACGACATTCAAGATCCACACCTATGCTGAAAATTTCAAGTCCCTAGGCGTTTCCGTTCAAAAGTTACAATTTTCTATGGTTTCTATGGTTCTGGTCATGCGATCTGGACAAAATTCCACATGTAGCTTGAACACCTCATTTGCCATTCGAGTGCAAAATTTCATCTCGATCAAGTCTGTAGTTTTCAAGTAATCAGGGAAACAAAACTTTGAACGGCCATATTTACGGAACCCCAGGTGGAATTTGGCCCATTAACGAACTTAACCGAGCCATTCAGGAACTGAACCCACACTGAAAATTTCAAGTCTTTAGGTTGTTCCGTTCGGGAGTTATCGTGCTTACGGACGGCCGGACGGACAGACTCGAATTTTCCGACGGATTCGTCATCAGTGAGTCGAACATAGTCGATTGAGACCATTTTCGGCTCAAAATTCGAAAAATACAGACATCGTGACGAAATGATATAGCCCTCGTGTAAGTAGTACGAGCGCTCAAAAAGGATATAAGGACCCGCGAACTATTCGATATTGATTTACATACATGACAAACAATTTGAGAATTTATCGGATATTTCGAAAAATCGACTTTTGGTTGAAAAATATTTTCAAAAAAAGAGTTAAAGGACCCGCGAACTATTCGATAATGATTTGAAATAACATTGCCGACGTTATTGCATCGATTTATTCAAAATACATGATAAACAATCAGAGAATTAATCGGATATTTCGAAAAATCGTTTTTTGTTGAAAAAATATTTTCGAAAATAGAATATAAGGACCCGCGAACTATTCGATATTGATTAACATACATGACAAACAATTCGAGAATTGATCAGATATTTCGAAAAATCGACTTTTGGGTAAAACATATTTTCAAAAAAAGAATATAAGGACCCTCGAACTATTCGATATTGATTAACATACATGACATACAATTCGAGAATTTATCGGATATTTCGAAAAATCGACTTTTGGTTGAAATATTTTCGAAAAAAGAGTGAAAGGACCCGCGAACTATTCGATGAAGATTTGAAATAACATTGCCCGACGTTATTGCATCGATGTATTCAACATACGTGATGATCAATTCAAAAATTATTCGGATATTTCGGAAAATCGACTATTGGGTGAAACATATTTTCAAAAAAAGAATATAAGGACCCGCGAACTATTCGATATTGATTTAAAATTACATTGCCCGACGTTATTGCATCGATTTATTCAAAATACGTGACAAACAATTCGAGAATGAATCGGATATTTCGAAAAATCGACTTTTGGTTAAAAAAGATTTTCAAAAAAAGAGTAGAAGGACCCGCGAACTATTCAATATTGATTTGAAATTACATTGCCCGACGTTATTGCATCGATTCATTCAAAATACGTGATAAACAATTCGAGAATGCATCGGATATTTCGAAAAATCGAGTTTTGGTTAGAAAATATTATCAAAAAAGAATAAAAGGACCCGCGAACTATTCAGTATTGATATGAAATCACATTGCCCGACGTTATTGCATCGATTCATTAAAATACGTGATGAAAAATTCGAGAATTAATCGGATATTAGGAAAAATCGACTTTTGGTTGAAAAATATTTTCAAAAAAAGTGTAAAAGGACCCGCGAACTATTCAAAATTGATTTGAAATTACATTGCCCGACGTTATTGCATCGATTTATTCAAAATACGTGATAAACAATTCGAGAATTAATCGGATATTTCGAAAAATCGACTTTTGGTTAAAAAATATTCTCAAAAAGAGAGTAAAAAAACCTGCGAACTATTCGATATTGATTCAAAATTACATTGCCCGACGTTATTGCATCGATTCATTCAAAATACGTGATGAAAAATTCGAGAATTAATCGGATATTTCGAAGAATCGAATTTTGGGTAAAAAATATTTTCAAAAAAAGAGTATAAGGACCGGCGAACTATTCAATAATGATTCAAAATAACATTACCCGACGTTATTGTATCGATGTATCCAAAATACGTGATTAACTATTCGAGAATTAATCGGATATTTCGAAAAATCGACTTCTGGTTGAAAAATATTTTCAAAAAAAGAGTAAAAGGACCCGCGAACTATTCGATAATGATTTGAAATAACATTGCCCGACGTTATTGCATCGATTTATTCAGCTCGTGTGTTTATTCTGCAGAAGAGGTTAATCCGGGTGATCTTTTTATTGCGATTCAACGAGTCATGTAGGGGTACTTTCAAAAAAAATAATATTTTAACTTTTTATTCTTTATATATGCTTAAGCTACTGACCCATATCCATGCCAATCGGCACCCTTTTTTGAGAAATGGTCATTTCTACGAGAATGATACTAGAGGCAGAGAAAATTCAATGTACCAGCGCATAAAACAAAATTATATGAGAACTGTCCCAGATATATGGGAGTTAGATATTACAACTTGCTGCCTCGTGATATGCAATCGATCTCTAATTTGACTAGGTTCAAGAGGGAATTGAAAAAGCTATTACTATCTGAACCCTTTTACACCATTGACGAAATCTTGGTATATTTGAAGCGTTTTTAATCATTAGATTTGTTGACCATTTGATTGTGGAATTCTGAAATTTCTGTGATGTCCAAAGGTGGTGTAAATTGTTGACTTTTTATATCTACGTTAAATTTATGTTCATATTTATATTTTCACTGTCTATATTTGCAATTTTAACTTTTGATATGTTATGTCCTGTATTTTCGAGTGTAATTTGGTTGAACGCTCACATTTTTTTTATATTGACTTGTTCCTTTCTGTGTATAATAGTGCTCGGAATCAATAAATACTTTACTTTACTTTACTTTATTCAACATACGTGATACACAATTCGAGAATAAATCGGATATTTCGAAAAATCGACTTTTGGGTATAAAATATTTTCAAAAAAAGGATATAAGGACCCGCGAACTATTCGATATCGATTGAAAATTACATTGCCGACGTTTTTATATCGATTTATCCAAAATACGTGACAAACAATTCGAGAGTTAATCGGATATTTCGAAAAATCGACTTTTGGGTGTGGAATATTTTCGAAAAAAGAATATAAGGACCCGCGAACTATTCGATATTGATTAACATACATGACAAACAATTCGAGAATTAATCGGATATTTCGAAAAATCGACTTTTGGTTGAAAAATATTTTCAAAAAATGAGTGAAGGACCCACGAACTATTCGATGAAGATTTGAAATAACATTGCCCGACGTTATTGCATCGATTTATTTAACATACGTGATAAACAATTCGAGAATTATTCGGATATTTCGAAAAATCGACTTTTGGGTAAAACATATTTTCAAAAAAAAAAATATAAGGACCCGCGAACTATTCGATATTGATTAACATACATGACATACAATTAGAGAATTTATCGGATATTTCGAAAATTCGACTTTTGGTTGAAAAATATTTTCTGAAAAACAGTGAAAGGACCCGCGAACTATTCGATGAGGATTTGAAATAACATTGCCCGACGTTATTGCATCGATGTTTTCAACATACGTGATGATCAATTCGAAAATTATACGGATATTTCGAAAAATCGACTTTTGGGTAAAACATATTTTCAAAAAAAGAATATAAGGACCCGCGAACTATTCGATATTGATTCAAAATTATATTGCCCGACGTTATTGCATCGATTCATTCAAAATACGTGATAAACAATTAGAGAATTAATCGGATATTTCGAACAATCGAATATTGGTTGAAAAATATTTTCAAAAAAAAAATAAAAGGACCCGCGAACTATTCAATATTGATTTAGAATTACATTGCCGACGTTATTATATCGATTTATTCAAAATACATGACAAACAATTCGAGAATTAATCAGATATTTCGAAAAATCGAATTTTGGTTGAAAAATATTTTCAAAAAAAAAGTAAAAGGACCCGCGAACTATTCAATATTGATTTGAAATCACATTGCTCGACGTTATTGCATCGATTCATTCGAAATACGTGATGAAAAATTCGAGAATTAATCGGATATTTCGAAAAATCGACTTTTGGTTAAAAAATATTGTCAAAAAAAGAGTATAAGGACCGGCGGACTATTCGATAATGATTCAAAATAACATTACCCGACGTTATTGTATAGATGTATCCAAAATACTTGATAAATATTCGAGAATTAATCGGATATTTCGAAAAATCGACTTTCGGGTAAAATATATTTTCAAAAAATGAGTATTATGTCCAGACAATTATTCAATATTAATTTGAAATGACATTGCCTGACGTTATTGAATCGACTTATCCGAAATACCAAAAAATGGACTTATTTAAAAAGTTTTCCATGTGTACTTACGTTTTTTCCTGATTTTATCAATTCAAAACACTGAACAAAACACGTATTCCTAACTCCCGTTATATATATCGACTATCCCCCATCGCTTTCCGATTAGAACTGATTCATAGTCAATCCTTTGTTCGAAAATATGAATAATCGCTTACATCACCATGAATCATCGGGTGCGCGCATATCGCATTTAGTCCTCGTTTCTATGGAAACCAACGTGTTATTCCATATACGGGGTTTGTTCGAAAAATTTGCGGGTGAGTCGGGACCTGTTCGATGAACAGTGGCATCTACCTGTGGATTTCGCCAACCGCATAGAAAAACGCGTACAACACCGCCGCTGTGAGTCCTAGCGACGTGGCGTTCATGCCATCGGGGTGCTTGGGGCATAAGGAGTTCACCAAATCGTTTTTTGTTTGAAAAATATTTTCAAAAAAAGAGTAAAAGGACCCGCGATCTATTCAATATTGATTTAAAATTACATTGCCCGACGTTATTGCATCGATTTATTCAAAATACGAGACAAACAATCAGAGAATCAATCGGATATTTCGAAAAATCGACTTCTGGTTGAAAAATATTTTCAAAAAAAGAGTAAAAGGACCCGCGAACTATTCGATAATGATTTGAAATAACATTGCCCGACGTTATTGCATCGATTCATTCAAAATACGTGATGAAAAATTCGAGAATTGATGGGATATTTCGAAAAATCGACTTTTGGTTAAAAAATATTTTCAAAAAGAGAGTAAAAAGACCCGCGAACTATTCGATATTGATTTAAAATTTCATTGCCGACGTTATTGTATCGATTAATTCAAGATACTTGATAAACAATTCTAGGATTAATCGGATATTTCGAAAAATCGACATTCGGGTAAAAATTATTTTCAAAAAAAGAGTATAAGGACCCGCCCACTCTTCGATATTGATTTAAAATTACATTGCCCGACGTTGTATCGCTTCATCGAAAATACGCGATGAACAATTCGAGAATTAATCGGATATTTCGAGAAATCGACATTCGGGTAAAAAATATTTTCAAAAAAAGGGTATAAGGACCCGCGAACTATTCGATATTGATTTAAAATAACATTGCCTGACGTTGTATCGATTTATCGAAGATACGTGATAAACAATTCGGGAATTAATCAGATATTTCGATAAATCGACATTCGGGAAAAAAATATTTTCAAAAAAAGAGTATAAGGACCCGCGAACTATTCGATATTGATTTGAAATTACATTGCCCGACGCTGCGGTATCGATTTATCCAAAATACGTGATAAAAAATTCGAGAATTAATCGGATATTTCGAGAAATCGACATTCGGGTAAAAAATATTTTCAAAAAAAGAAAGGACCCGCGAACTTTTCGATATTGATTTAAAATTACATTGGCCGACGTTATTGTATCGATTTATCCAAAATACGTGATAAACAATTCGAGAATTGAACGGATATTTTGAAGAATCGACATTCGGGTGAAAAATATTTTCAAAAAAAAAAATAAGGACCCCCGAACTTTTCGATATTGATTCAAAATCACATTGCCTGACGTTATTGTATCGATTTATCAAGAATACGTGATGAACAATTCGATAATTAATCGGATATTTCGAAAAATCGACATTCGGGTACAAAATATTTTCAAAAAAAAAGACGACCCGCGAACCATTCGATATTTATTTAAAATTACATTGCCCGACGTTATTGTATCGATTCATCCAAAAAACGTGATAAACAATTCGAGAATTGATCGGATATTTTGAAGAATCGACATTCGGGTAAAAAATATTTTCAAAAAAAGAGTTTAAGGACCCGCGAACTATTCGATATTGATTTAAAATTACATTGCCCGAAGTTATTGTATCGATTTATCCAAGATACGTGATAAACAATTCGAGAATTGATCGGATATATCGAAAAATCGACATTCGGGTAAAAAATATTTTCAAAAGAAGAGTATAAGAACCCGCGAACTATTCGATATTGATTCAAATAACATTGCCTGACGTTGTATCGATTTATCGAAAATACGTGATGAACAATTCGAGAATTAATCGGATATTTCGATAAATCGACATTCGGGAAAAAAATATTTTCAAAAAAAGAGTATAAGGACCCGCGAACTATTCGATATTGCTTCAAAATTATATTGCCCGACGTTATTGTATCGATTTATTCAAAATACGTGATAAACAATTCGAGTATTAATCGGATATTTCAAAAAATCGACATTCGGGTAAAAAATATTTTCAAAAAAAGGGTATAAGGACCCGCGAACTATTCGATATTGATTCAAAATATTATTGCCCGACGTTGTATCGATTTATCGAAAATACGTGATAAAACATTCGAGAATTAATCGGATTATTCGATAAATCGACATTCGGCAAAGAAATATTTTCAAAAAAAAAGTATAAGGACCCGCGAACTATTCGATATTGATTTAAAAGTACATTGCCCGATGTTGTATCAATTCATCGAAAATACGTGATGAACAATTCGAGGATTAATCGGATATTTTTCGAAATCGACATTCGGGTAAAAAATATTTTCAAAAAAAGAGTATAAGGACCCGCGAACTATTCGATATTGCTTCAAAATTATATTGTCCGACGTTATTGTATCGATTTATTCAAAATACGTGATAAACAAATCGAGTATTAATCGGATATTTCGAAAAATCGACATTCGGGAAAAAAATATTTTCGAAAAATGAGTATAAAGACCCGCGAACTATTCGATATTGATTCAAAATCAGATTGCCCGAAGTCATTGTATCGATTCATTCAAGATATCCAAGATATCCAAAATACGTGATGAAAAATTCGAGAATTAATCGGATATTTCGAAAAATCGACATTCGGGTAAATAATATTTTCAAAAAAAGAGTTTAAGGACCCGCCTACTATTCGATATTGATTAAAAATCACATTGCCCGACGATGTATCGATTCATCGAAAATACGCGATAAACAATTCGAAAATTAATCGGATATTTCGAGAAATCGACATTCGGGTAAAAAATATTTTCAAAAAGAGAGTATAAGGACCCGCGAACTATTCGATATAGATTCAAAATGACATTGCCCGACGTTATTGTATCGATATATCTAAAATACATGACGAACAATTCGGGAATTAATCGGATATTTCGAGAAATCGACATTCGTGTAAGAAATATTCTCAAGAAATGAGTATAAACACCCGCGAACTATTCGATATTGATTCAAAATTACATTTCCCGACGTTATGTTATCTTCGAAAAGATAGCAAGTAATGATCTGCAACATGAAGGGTCAATGTTAGATTCAAAATGAAATGAATTTTTTGTTTTGATATTTTTATTCTAGTTACTCTGATGCTCTAATTTTTCTTATGGAGTTTATCTTCTTTGAAAAGATAGCTAGTAATGATCTGCAACATAAAGGTTCAATATAAGATTCAAAATGAAATAAATTTTTTGTTTTAATTTTTTTTATTCTAGTTACTCTGATGCTCAAATTCTTCTTATGGAGTTTATTTCCCTTGAAAAGATAGCTTGTAATCATCTGCAACATTTAGAGATCAATGAAATATTCAAAATGAAATAAAATTTGATTTTTTTATGTATTTTTTTTTCAATGAACACCCGACTTCAGCCTATCAGCGTAGAAGGGAAACACCCCTATCGCAGTCAGCTTTTTCACTCCGCCCTTGGGAACATTCACTCATCCTGGATATTTCAAATATCTTCAGGATTGAGCTCGGTTGTGTTATCTTCTACAACGGGATAGCTAGTAATGACCTGCAACATAAAGGTTTAATATAAAATTCAAAATGAAATAAATTCTTTGTTTTAATTTTTTTATTCTAGTTACTCTGGTGCTCTAATTTTTCTTATGGAGTTTAGCTTCTTTGAAATGATAGCTTGTAATGATCTGCAACATAAAAGTTTAATATTAGATTCAAAATGAAATAAATTTTTTGTTTCAATTTTTTTAATCTAGTTAATCTGATTCTCTCATTTTTCTTATGGAGTTTATCTTCTTTGAAAAGATGGCTAGTTATGATCTGCGAAATAAAGGTTCAATATAAGATTCAAAATGAAATACATTTTTCGTTTTATTATTTTTATTCTAGTTACTCTGATGCTCCAATTTTTTTTATGGAGTTTATCTTCTTTGAAAAGATAGCCGGTAATGATCTGCAACATGAAGGGTCAATGTTAGATTCAAAATGAAATAAATTTTTTGTTTTAATTTTTTTAATTCTAGTCACCTACTCTGATGCTATAATTTTTCTTATGGAGTTTATCTTCTTTGAAAAGATAGCTAGTATTGATCTGCAATATGAAGGTTTAATATAAGATTGAAAATGAAATAAATTTTTTGTTTTAATTTTTTTATTCTAGTTACCCTGATGCTCTAATTTTTTTTCTGGATTTCATCTTCTTTGGAAAGATAGCTAGCAATCATCTGCAACATTTTAAGATCAATGAAATATTCAAAATGAAATAAAATTTGATTTTTTTATGTATTTTTTCTTCAATGAACACCCGACTTCAGCCTATCAGCGTAGAAGGGAAACACCTCTCTCGCAGTCAGCTTTTTCACTCCCCGCTAAGGGGAACATTCACTCATCCTGGATATTTTAAATATCTTCAGGATTGAGCTCGGTTGTGTTATCTTCTACAACGAGATAGCTAGTAATGACCTGCAACATAAAGGTTTAATGAAAAATTCAAAATGAAATAAATTCTTTGTTTTAATTTTTTTATTCTAGTTACTCTGGTGCTCTAATTTTTCTTATGGAGTTTAGCTTCTTTGAAATGATAGCTTGTAATGATCTGCGAAATAAAGGTTCAATATTAGATTCAAAATGAAATACATTTTTTGTTTTATTTTTTTTATTCTAGTTACTCTGATGCTCCAATTTTTCTTATGGAGTTTATCTTCTTTGAAAAGATAGCTGGTAATGATCTGCAATATGAAGGTTTAATATAAGATTAAAAATGAAATAAGTTTTTTGTTTTAATTTTTTTATTCTAGTTTATCTGATGCTCTAATTTTTCTTATGGAGTTTAGCTTCTTTGAAATGATAGCTTGTAATGATCTGCAATAAGAAGGTTTAAAATTAGATTCAAAATGAAATAAATTTTTTGTTTTAATTTTTTTATTCTAGTTACCCTGATGCTCTAATTTTTTTTCTGGAGTTCACCTTCTTTGGAAAGATAGCTAGCAATCATCTGCAACATTTTAAGATAATTGAAATATTCAAAATGAAATAAAATTTGATTTTTTTATGTATTGTTCTTTCAATGAACACCTGACTTCAGCCTATCAGCGTAGAAGGGAAACACCCCTCTCGCAGTCAGCTTTTTCACTCCCCGCTAAGGGGAACATTCACTAATCCTGGATATTTTAAATATCTTCAGGATTGAGCTCGGTTGTGTTATCTTCTACAACGAGATAGCTAGTAATGACCTGCAACATAAAGGTTTAATGAAAAATTCAAAATGAAATAAATTCTTTGTTTTAATTTTTTTATTCTAGTTACTCTGGTGCTCTAATTTTTCTTATGGAGTTTAGCTTCTTTGAAATGATAGCTTGTAATGATCTGCGAAATAAAGGTTCAATATTAGATTCAAAATGAAATACATTTTTTGTTTTATTTTTTTTATTCTAGTTACTCTGATGCTCCAATTTTTCTTATGGAGTTTATCTTCTTTGAAAAGATAGCTGGTAATGATCTGCAATATGAAGGTTTAATATAAGATTAAAAATGAAATAAATTTTTTGTTTTAATTTTTTTATTCTAGTTTGTCTGATGCTCTAATTTTTCTTATGGAGTTTAGCTTCTTTGAAATGATAGCTTGTAATGATCTGCAATAAGAAGGTTTAAAATTAGATTCAAAATGAAATAAATTTTTTGTTTTAATTTTTTTATTCTAGTTACCCTGATGCTCTAATTTTTTTTCTGGAGTTCACCTTCTTTGGAAAGATAGCTAGCAATCATCTGCAACATTTTAAGATAATTGAAATATTCAAAATGAAATAAAATTTGATTTTTTTATGTATTGTTCTTTCAATGAACACCTGACTTCAGCCTATCAGCGTAGAAGGGAAACACCCCTCTCGCAGTCAGCTTTTTCACTCCCCGCTAAGGGAAACATTCACTAATCCTGGATATTTTAAATATCTTCAGGATTGAGCTCGGTTGTGTTATCTTCTACAACGAGATAGCTAGTAATGACCTGCAACATAAAGGTTTAATATAAGATTCAAAATGAAATAAATTTTTTGTTTTAATTTTTTTATTCTAGTTACTCTGATGCTCTAATTCTTCTTATGAAGTTTATTTACTTCGAAAAAATAGCTAGTAATGATCTGCAACATAAAGGTTTAATATTGGATTCGAAATGAAATAAATTTTTTGTTTTAATTTTTTTATTCTAGTCACCCTTATGCTCTAATTTTTCTCATAGAGTTCATCTTCTTTGAAAAGATAGTTAGTAATGATCTGCAACATAAAGGTTTAATATTAGATTCAAAATGAAATAAATTTTTTGTTTCAATTTTTTTAATCTTGTTACTCTGATGCTCTCATTTTTTTATGGAGTTTATCTTTTTCGAAAAGATAGCTAGTAATGATCTGCAACACGAAGGTTCAATATAAGATTCAAAATGAAAGGAATTCTTCGTTTTAATTTTCATATTCCAGTTACTCTGATGCTCTCATTTTTCTTCTGGAGTTTATCTTCTTTGAAAAGATAGCTACTAATGATCTGCAAAATAAAGGTTTAATATGAGATTCGAAATGGAATAAATTTTTTGTTTCAATTTTTTTATTCTAGTAGTTCTGATGCTCGAATTCTTCCAATGGAGTTTATCTTCTCCGAAAAGATGGCAAGTAATGATCTGCAACATAAAGGTTCAATATTAGATTCAAAATGAAATAAATTATTTGTTTCAATTTTTTTATTCTAGTAAGTCTGATGCTCTAATTTTTCTTATGGAGTTTAGCTTCTTTGAAATGATAGCTTGTTATGATCTGCAACATGAAGGTTTAATATTAGATTCAAAATGAGTTTCAATTTTTTTATTCCAGTTACTCTGATGCTCTCGTTCTTCTTCTGGAGTTTATCTTCTTTGAAAAGATAGCTAGTAATGATCTGCAACATAAAGGTTTAATATTAGATTCAAAATGAAATCAAGTTTTTGCTTTAATTTTTTTATTCTAGTTACTCTGATGCTCTAATTTTTCTTATGGAGTTTATCTTTTTTAAAAAGATAGCTAGTAATGATCTGCAACATAAAGGTTTAATATAAGATTGAAAATGAAATCAATTTTTTGTTTAAAGTTTTTTATTTCTAGTTACTCTGATGCTCAAATTTTTCTTATGGAGTTCAGCTTCTTTGAAATGATAGCTAGTGATGATCTGCAACATAAAAGTTAAATATTAGATTCAAAATGAAATAAATTTTTTGTTTTAATTTTTTTATTCTAGTTACTCTAATGCTCTCGTTCTTCTTCTGGAGTTTATCTTCTTCGAAAAGATAGCTAGTAATGATCTACAACATAAAAGTTCAATATAAGATTCAAAATGAAATAAATTTTTTGTTTTACTTTTTTATTCTGGTTACTCTGATGCTCTAATTTTTCTCATTAAGTTCATCTTCTTTGAAAAAATAGGTAGTAATGATCTGCAACATAAAGGTTTAATATAAGATTCAAAATGAAATAAATTTTTTGTATTAATTTTTTTATTCTAGTTACTCTGATGCTCTCGTTCTTCTTCTGGAGTTTATCTTCTTTGAAAAGATAGCTAGTAATGATCTGCAACATAAAGGTTTAATATAAGATTCAAAATAAAATAAATTTTTTGTTTTACTTTTTTTATTCGAGTTACTCTGATGCTCTAATTTTTCTCATGGAGTTTATATTCTTTGAAAAAATAGCTAGTTATGATCTGCAACATAAAGGTTTGATATAAGATTAAAAATGAAATACATTTTTTGTTTTAATTTTTTTATTCGAGTTACTCTGATGCTCTAATTTTTCTCATGGAGTTTATCTTCTTTGAAAAAAAAACTAGTAATGATCTGCAACATAAAGGTTTAATATTAGATTCAAATTGAATAAATTTTTTGTTTTAATCTTTTTATTCTAGTTACTCTGATGCTCTCGTTCTTCTTATGAAAATTATTTACTCCGAAAAGTTAGCTAGTAATGATCTGCAACATAAAGGTTTAATATTGGATTCAAAATGAAATAAATTTTTTGTTTTACTTTTTTTATTCGAGTTACTCTGATGCTCTAATTTTTCTCATGGAGTTTATCTTCTTTGAAAAAATAGCTAGTTATGATCTGCAACACGAAGGTTCAATATAAGATTCAAAATGAAAGGAATTCTTCGTTTTAATTTTCATATTCCAGTTACTCTGATGCTCTCATTTTTCTTCTGGAGTTTATCTTCTTTGAAAAGATAGCTACTAATGATCTGCAAAATAAAGGTTTAATATGAGATTCAAAATGAAATAAATTTTTTGTTTTAATTTTTTTATTCTAGTAGTTCTGATGCTCGAATTCTTCCAATGGAGTTTATCTTCTCCGAAAAGATGGCAAGTAATGATCTGCAACATAAAGGTTCAATATTAGATTCAAAATGAAATAAATTATTTGTTTCAATTTTTTTATTCTAGTTAGTCTGATGCTCTAATTTTTCTTATGGAGTTTAGCTTCTTTGAAATGATAGCTTGTAATGATCTGCAACATGAAGGTTTAATATTAGATTCAAAATGAGTTAAATTTTTTGTTTTAATTTTTTTATTCTAGTAACCCTGATGCTCTAATTTTCTTTCTGGAGTTTATCTTCCTTGGAAAGATAGCTAGTAATCATCTGCAACATTTTGAGATAATTGAAATATTCAAAATGAAATAAAATTTGATTTTTTCATGTATTGTTTTTTCAATGAACACCCGACTTCAGCCTATCAGCGTAGAAGGAAAACACCTCCCTCGCAGTCAGCTTTTTCACTCCCCGCTAAGGGGAACATTCACTCATCCTGGATATTTTAAATATCTTCAGGATTGAGCTCGGTTGTGTTATCTTCTACAACGAGATAGCTAGTAATGACCTGCAACATAAAGTTTTAATATTAGATTCAATTTGAATAAATTTTTTGTTTCAATTTTTTTATTCTAGTTACTCTGATGCTCTCGTTCTTCTTCTGGAGTTTATCTTCTTTGAAAAGATAGCTAGTAATGATCTGCAACATAAAGGTTTAATATTAGATTCAAAATGAAATAAAGTTTTTGCCTTAATTTTTTTATTCTAGTTACTCTGATGCTCTAATTTTTCTTATGGAGTTTATCTTTTTTGAAAAGATAGCTAGTAATGATCTGCAACATAAAGGTTCAATATAAGATTGAAAATGAAATCAATTTTTTGTTTTAAGTTTTTTATTTCTAGTAACTCTGATGCTCTAATTTTTCTTATGGAGTTTAGCTTCTTTGAAATGATAGCTAGTAATGATCTGCAACATAAAAGTTAAAAATATTAGATTCAAAATGAAATAAATTTTTTGTTTTAATTTTTTTATTCTAGTTACTCTAATGCTCTCGTTCTTCTTCTGGAGTTTATCTTCTTCGAAAAGATAGCTAGTAATGATCTACTACATGAAGGTTCAATATAAGATTCAAAATGAAATAAATTTTTTGTTTTACTTTTTTATTCTGGTTACTCTGATGCTCTAATTTTTCTCATTAAGTTTATCTTCTTTGAAAAAATAGGTAGTAGTGATCTGCAACATAAAGGTTTAATATAAGATTCAAAATGAAATAAATTTTTTGTATTAATTTTTTTATTCTAGTTACTCTGATGCTCTCGTTCTTCTTCTGGAGTTCATCTTCTTTGAAAAGATAGCTAGTAATGATCTGCAACATAAAGGTTTAATATAAGATTCAAAATAAAATAAATTTTTTGTTTTACTTTTTTTATTCGAGTTACTCTGATGCTCTAATTTTTCTCATGGAGTTTATCTTCTTTGAAAAAATAGCTAGTTATAATCTGCAACATAAAGGTTTGATATAAGATTAAAAATGAAATAAATTTTTTGTTTTAATCTTTTTATTCGAGTTACACTGATGCTCTAATTTTTCTCATGGAGTTTATCTTCTTTGAAAAAATAGCTAGTAATGATCTGCAACATAAAGGTTTAATATTAGATTCAAATTGAATACATTTTTTGTTTTAATCTTTTTATTCTAGTTACTCTGATGCTCTCGTTCTTCTTCTGGAGTTTATCTTCTTCGAAAAGATAGCTAGTAATGACCTGCAACATGAAGGTTTAATATAAGATTCAAAATGAAATACATTTTTTGTTTTACTTTTTTTATTCGAGTTACTCTGATGCTCTAATTTTTCTCATGGAGTTTATCTTCTTTGAAAAAATAGCTAGTAATGATCTGCAACATAAAGGTTTAATATTAGATTCAAATTGAATAAATTTTTTGTTTTAATCTTTTTATTCTAGTTACTCTGATGCTCTTATTTTTCTTATGGAGTTTATCTTCCTTGAAAAGATACTTAGTAATGATCTGACACATAAAGGTTCAATATTAGATTCAAAATGAAATAAATTTTTTGTTTTAATTTTTTTATTCTAGTTACTCTGATGCTCTGATTTTTCTTATGGAGTTTATCTTCTTTGAAAAGATAGCTAGTAATGATCTGCAACATGAAGGTTCAATATAAGATTCAAAAAGAAAGGAATTTTTCGTTTTAATTTTCATATTTTAGTTACTCTGATGCTCTTATTTTTCTCCTTGAGTTTATCTTCTTTGAAAGGATAGCTAGTAATGATCTGCAACTTGAAGGTTCAATGTTAGATTCAAAATGAAATGAATTTTTTGTTCAAATTTTTTTATTCTAGTTACTCTGATGCTCTAATTATTCTTAAATAAAATTTGATTTTTTATATATTTTTTTTTAATGGATACCCGACTTTAGCCTATCAGCGTAGAAGGGAAACACCCTTTTCGCAGTCGGCTTTTTCACTTCCCGCTAAGGGGAACATTCACTCATCCTGGATATTTTAAATATCTTCAGGATTGAGCTCGGTTGTGTTATTTTCTACAACGAGATAGCTAGTAATGACCTGCAACATGAAGGTTTAATATTAGATTCAGAATGAAATAAATTTTTTTATTCTAGTTAATCTGATGCTCTGATTTTTCTTATGGAGTTTATCTTCTTTGAAGCTAGTAATGATCTGCAACATAAAGGTTTAATATTTGATTCAAGATGAAATAAATTTCTTGTTTAAGTTTTTTTATTCTGGTTACTCTGATGCTCAAATTCTTCTTATGGAGTTTATCTTCCTTGAAAAGATAGCTAGAAATCATCTGCAACATTCTAAGATTAATGAAATATTCAAAATGAAATAAAATTTGATTTTTTATATATTTTTTTTTTCAATTTAGCCTATCAGCGTAGGAGGGAAACACAACTCTCGCAGTCGGCTTTTTCACTTCCCGCCAAGGGGAACATTCACTCATCCTCGATACCTTAAATATCTTCAGGATTGAGCTCGGTTGTGTTATCTTCTACAACGAGATAGCTAGTAATGACCTGCAACATGAAGGTTTCATATTAGATTCAAAATGAAATAAATTTTTTTCTCAAATTTTTTTATTCTAGTTACTCTGATGCTCTCATTTTTCTTCTGGAGTTTATCTTCTTCGACAAGATAGCGAGTTATTATCTGTAACATATTAGAATTGATGAAATATATAAATTGTAATGAATATTGTCCAAGTTCTTCTAAAATAATTTATTTACAGTTCACTAATTACACTAATACTAATTTATTTCAACACTCAATAATTTAATTCCACGCGCGCTATAAGTCCAATACTGTCTTCTCCTAGGACCGATGTCGACTTATATAGAGGGAGGGAACAGTCCAGAAGGCTGTCTAGGCGTCTCGTCGTTTCTAGAAGGCGACAGGTTCGGCATAAGTTCGTTTTATTGCCCCCTTCTCAAAGAAATTACGTCCCGAAATGTCATCCTCGGAGTGTGACGATAACTGCTTGACTCTCCATATCTGCATCGCGAAGTTCGATGGAAATGACACTCCACGGTCTTCATAATTGGTCGTGGAAGATGATTACAGCAAACCAAAATCTCTACGCCGCTGGATTTGAATATCGTCTCCAACATGCTCCTTATAATTCTCCAGTCCAATCTATCGAGACCACAGGATAATTTCGGAATGGCTAGATTCATCAGATTCTGGTCTACCATAGTCTCTCTTAACTTGGTGAGACTCTTCCAGACATCCTCATAAGACGGTTTACCATGGGAGTACTTCTTGGTAACTAGGTAAAAGATGTTTCTTTCGCCCTTTCAACTTCTGGATTCTGCTCTTGCAGTGTTTGTAGTTGACCGAATTTCTTGGAGAACACAACAGTAATTCCCCTGGACATTCGTAGATCTTCTGCCACGCAGTGTGCTACAGCGTAATTAGCGGGCACCTTGAAATTGTCTCGAGGCTCCTCTCTAGTTACACCATGTTGCACTTTCTGTCCGTTTGAATACAAGGACATAAACTTCTGATTTGTCATCTCATCCTCTGGTGGTTTGAGGTTGCGAACTTGGTCGTGATTTCCAGCGTTAGGGGCCAATCGATTGAAGTGAACGACCCTTGGTTTCCCTCGTGGTGGCTTCTGAATTCGGTAGATAAGATCGTTCATCCTTTTCATGATCTAAAACGGACCTTCCCAAGAGTTCTGCAACTTCGGCGATAGTCCACGACTACGTTTGGGGTTGTGCAACCAAACCAGGTCACCATCCTGAAAGCCCCTAGCCTCGGCCTTGATGTAGTACGTCTGCTTCATCCTATCGCTGGCGCTCTGGATGTTTAACCGGACTCGTTCGTGGATATCGTCCATTCTCTGTCTCAAGTTGCTGACAAAGTCCTCTCCGGCAGTCCCTTGTCCCGGTTGTATTCCAAACCGCAGGTCACATGGGAGTCGTAGTTCTCGGCCCATTACGATACTAGCAGGGGTTTGTCCAGTTGATTCATGTACTGCAGATCGATAGGCCATCAGGAACAAATGAAGATACTTGTCTTAGTCTCTTCGATGGTCAGAGACAACCTTGGACAAGTAGCGGTTGATTGTTCTGTTCATCCGCTCCACCATTTCATCGGACTGCGGATGAAGCGCCGTTGTCCTTGTCTTATTGATGTTCAGCAATTGATACATTTCTTGAAATACTTTGGATTCGAAGTTCCTGCCTTGGTCTGAGTGCAGCTCCAATGGAATACCGAATCGATATATCCACTATCCCCTCAAAACGTCGGCGACGGTTATAGCTTCCTGGTTGGGTAGGGCATAGGCTTAGGCATCGGATTTGAATGGTGCCAGGTCCATCAATTGTTGATTCCTTCTCATCCAATGGCTCGAGTAGTTCTTCCTTTTTTGACTCGCATGCTGGAGAGTTCACACTCGAATTTCCCATTTTTCTGGTAAATGCTTTGGATAACGCAGTTCGGATGCTTCTCCATGTTCTTAACAATTCCAGGATTATAAATGTATAGACCCTCTCTCGGCTTCTTTGATTTCCTGATCATTCATTTCGAACTATTCTTGGCAGTTGTACTTCACTACAAAAAGGCCATCGAATACTTTTGGTGCTATGAAAATGTTTTCGCTCTTCTTAACCGGTACGGCGAACACCTTGATCATGTCGAAGTTCTGTTTTTGAATAATGCAGAAGAAGGTGTCCATAGGTTGGAGCAATATGTGCATATCTGATAGAATACTCGCTTCAGCCCTCTGGATCAATTTTGCTAGTTCAATTGGAGAAAGCAAATCTGGGATGTGGTCCTGAAGATGATATTTATGATCTTCGTGTATTTTTTGTCGACTTCTTTCGAATAGTTCGCTGCAAGTTGATCATTCTGAACGATTTGGAGATTGATGCTGTTTTATTCAACATCCTTGTACAATAAGTGCATTTCGTTGATGATCGATATGTCTTCGCTGAATTTCACATTAGTTTCTTCTCATGATTGGTGACGTCAATGATGTGTTGTTGGTTTACTTGAAAATCGTCTATATGGCGATAGATTTCGCCGTACACGCCGAACATGGATGTCATTAATTCGTCTAATATTCCTCTTCCTGATGCAGTCGATGAGCAAGTGACAGTGATTCGTCTTCGATAGTTGATGATGAGCTGTGCATAGTTCTTGAAATTCCTCAAAAGTTTTGCTGAAACTGTCTCAGTTCAATTGCAGTTGATCGTGAGAAAACGGTGTTGATAATTTTAACTCTCCTCTCCACTCGCTTTGCCTAAATATTCCACGTAGAATCCAGGAGGTAGTTTATGTCTCATCCCTGCCACACTCATTTCACACGCGAAAAATCGATTTTGACAGTCTCATCGTTTCCTACGACTTCTTGTTCCACTGGAAGTTTACAAACTTTGGTTGTGAGTCTTCTGATCCCTTTTCCGGAGCGTAATCACTCTCCTGGAATCCTGCGGTAGTTGGAAGATTTCTATAATTGGCAATTCTTCTTTGAATTTGTCCCACGCTGTCCGGATTTCTATGCGAGCTGCCGCATCCTATCTCCCCTTTCGTTGCAGCGTTTTCATTTCTTGTTTGATTTTTGGCGCGTCTTCTCTGCTGTGGGCAACGGAGAGGAAGGCGTCAACTTAGGATCAGTTCTGCAGCTCTCGCGAATTCCTCCGCTTCTTCTATTTCCCAGAATTTAGTTATTGGTTTTTCCTGTTCAGAAGTTGCAATCATACTTGGTTATTTGAAGTTGTAGTTATGAAGTTATATTGTAGTAAACTATATAATAAGTGGAATTATCATTATTAACATCAACAAATTCCTATCCCGACACTGACTCAACTCTAACCGACTCTGACCCGATCCTAACCCGACCCTAACCCGACTCTAACCAGACTCTAACCCAGACTCTAACCCGACCCTAACAAAACTCTAAAACGACATTAACCCGACCCTAACCCAACTCGAACCGACTCTAACCAGACCCTAACCCTATTCGGTCCTATTCCGGGGTAGAGTGGCGGTTCTTTGAGCCGCAATAATTTTTACATCGGTCAGGAAGCTGACCTGACCTGGCAACCTTCCTCCTTTTTCCGGGCTTAGGACCGGCAGCATAACCACTGGGTTGCTCAATGCACCCAGCGATCATACAGGCGGAGTTAAAATTCTGAATATTGATTAACCATCAAATTCGAAAGAATAAAAAATTATTGACGAAAATGCTAGAGAAATGAATATATTAGATTTATATATTCCGAGTGAATGACTTAAAAACGGAAGAATGGTTTTCCTATCATTTTCATGAAATCCAACTAAAAGAATCAACACTCTAATAGAGCGTATAGACTTCTTATCGAGAAAAATATAGTCGAAATAGCTAGGAACTGATTCTCAATGAAAAATTTCAGATACATACGTAAATTTAGTTTATACGTTAGATATATTTAAGAGAAAAACCGATTTTGGCTTTTGAACTATTTGCTCCACATGCATAATTTCATTCGAAATATTAATTAAACCGCCAACTGTATATTGACTTGAATAAAAATCGATAATAACGTCACTTTCGGGTGAAAAATATTTTCAAAAAATGAGTTTAATGTCCCAAGAACTATTGAATATTGATTTGAAAGTCATCGCTTGACGTTATAGTATCGATTTATCCAGAAGACGTGATAAAAAATCCGAGAATTGATCGGATATTTCGAAAAATCGACTTTTGGTTGAAGAATATTTTCAAAAAAAAATTCGAAAAGCACTGCCGTGAAGGCGGGAGCTTTTGAGCGCTCGTAAATGCACCTTGTAGGTAGATTCGCTGATTCGCATTCACCAGTTTTAGAAACCAATTGGAAAGATTTTGACAGTGCTTTGGTGTCCATTTTTTCGATAATTCGCTAGAATTTTCTACGGTATCTATGGTCTTGGTAATGCAATCTAGACAAAATTATACATTATTTTTCACATATGTGCGAAATTTCATTTCATTCCAATAAGTATTTTCGAAATTATCAGAAAAAATATAGTTTGAACGGCAATATTTACGGAATCCCTAGTCTAATTTGGCTCATTGATGAAAGTGATCGCAAAATTCGCGATCCGAACGTATCCTGAAAATTTCAAGTCATTAGGCCTTTTCGTTCGAAAGTTATGATTTTTTATGGTTTCTATGGTTCTGATCATACGATCTGGGAGAAATGTAGCTCGAATATAACATTCTCAATTTAGATACAAAATATCGAATCCATAATTTTGAAATGATCAAGAAAACTGAATTTCAAACGGCCATATTTACGGAACCCCTAGTCTAATTTTGCTCATTGATACACGTGAACGCTACATTACGATTCACACCTATCCTGAAAATTTCAAGTCCCTAGGCCTAAAGTTATATTTTTCTAAGGTTTCTATGGTTCTGGTCATACGAGCTGTACAACATTCTGCATGTAGCTTGAGTACGTAATTATCTATCTGAGTGCTAAATTTCACCTCGATCGAATCAGTAGTTTCGAAGTAATCAGAAAAACAAAATTTCGAGCGGCCATATTTACGGAACCCCTTGGCGAATTTTGCCCAATAACGAACTCAACCACGGCATTTGAGATTCGAACCTACCCTGAAAATTTCAAGTTTCTAGGACATTCTGTTCGAGAGTTATCGTGTATACGGCCGGACGGACAGACTCGAATTTTTCGACGGATTCGTCATCAGTGAGTCGAACATAGTCGATTGAGCTCAAAATTCGAAAAATACAGACATCGTAACGAAATGATATAGCCCTCGTGTCAGTTGTACGAGCGCTCAAAAAGAGTAGAAGGACCCGCGAACAATTCGATATTGATTTAAAATAACATTGCCTGACGTTATTGTATCGATTTATCCAAAATACGTGATGAACAATTCGAGAATTAATCGGATATTTCGAAAAATTGACTTTTGGCTGAAAAATATTTTCAAAAAAAGAGTATAAGGACCCGCGAACTATTCGATATTGATTCAATATAACATTGCCGACGTTATTGCATCGATTTATCCGGAATACGTGATAAAGAATTCTAGAATTATTCGGATATTTCGAAAAATCGACTTTTGTGTAAAAAATATTTTCAAAACAAGAATATAAGGACCAGCAAACTATTCGATATTGATTTAAAATAACATTGCCCGACGTTATTGTATCGATTTATCTATAAAACGTGATGAACAATTCGTGAATAAATCGGATATTTCGAAAAATCGACTTTTGGGTAAAAAATATTTTCAAAAAAAGAATATAAGGACCCGCCAACTATTTGATATTGATTTAAAATAACATTGCCCGACGTTATTATATCGATTTATCCAAAATACGTGACAAACAAATCGAGAATTAATCGGATATTTCGAAAAATCGACTTTCAGGTAAAACGTATTTTCTATAAATTGTATAAGGACCCGCGAACTATTCGATAATGATTTGGAATAACATTGCCCGACGTAATTGCATCGATTCATCCAAAATACGTGATAAACAATTCGAGAATTAATCAGATATTTCGAAAAATCGACTTTTAGGTGAAACATATTCTCAAAAAAAGAATATAAGGACCCGCGAACTATTCGATATCGATTCAAAATAAATTTGCCCGAAGTTATTATATCGACTTATCCAAAATACATGACAAACAATTCGAGAATTAATCGAATATTTCGAAAAATCGACTTTTGGTTGAAAAATATTTTCAAAAAAGGAGTAAAAGGACCCGCGAACTATTCAATATTGATTTAAAATTACATTGCCCGACGTTATTATATCGAATTATCCAAAATACGTGATGAACAATTCGAGCATTAATCGGATATTTCAAAAAATCGACATTCGGGTAAAAAATATTTTCAAAAAAAGAATATAAGGACCCGCGAACTATTCGATATTCATTTAAAATTACATTGCTCGAAGTTATTGCTTCGATTTATTCAAAATACCTGATAAACAATTGGAGAATTAATCAGATATTTCGGAAAATCGACTTTTGGTTAAAAAATATTTTCAAAAAAAGAGTGAAAGGACCCGCGAACTATTCAATATTGATTTAAAATTACATTGCCCGACGTTATCAACATACTTGATAAACAATTCGAGAATAAATCGGATATTTCGAAAAATCGACTTTTGGGTAAGAAATATTTTCCAAAAAAGAATATAAGGACCCGCGAACTATTCGATATTGATTTAAAATTACATTGCCCGAAGTTATTGCATCGATTTATTCAAAATACGGGATAAACAATTAGAGAATTAATCGGATATTTCGAAAAATCGACTTTTGGTTGAAAGATATTTTCAAAAAAAGAGTGAAAGGACCCGCAAACTATTCGATAATGTTTTGAAATAACATTGCCTGACGATATTGCATCGATTTATTCATTTCGAAAAATCGACTCTTGGGTAAAAAATATATTCAAAAAAAGAATATAAGGACCCGCGAACTATTCGATATTGATTTACATACATGACAAACAATTCGAGAATTTATCGGATATTTCGAAAAATCGACTTTTGGTCGAAAAATATTTTCAAAAAAAGAGTAAAAGGACTCGCGAACTATTCGATAATGATTTGAAATAACATTGCCGACGTTATTGCATCGATTTATTCAAAAAACATGATAAACAATCAGAGAATTAATCGGATATTTCGAAAAATCGTTTTTTGTTCAAAAAATATTTTCGAAAATAGAATATAAGGACCCGCGAACTATTCGATATTGATTAACATACATGACAAACAATTCGAGAATTGATCGGATATTTCGAAAAATCGACTTTTGGGTGAAACATATTTTCAAAAAAAGAATATAAGGACCCGCGAACTATTCGATATTGATTGACATACATGACATACAATTCGAGAATTTATCGGATATTTCGGAAAATCGACTTTTGGTTGAAATATTTTCAAAAAAAGAGTGAAAGGACCCGCGAACTATTCGATGAAGATTTGAAATAACATTGCCCGACGTTATTGCATCGATGTATTCAACATACGTGATGATCAATTCGAAAATTATTCGGATATTTCGAAAAATCGACTTTTGGGTGAAACATATTTTCAAAAAAAGAATATGAGGACCCGCGAACTATTCGATATTGATTTAAAATTACATTGCTCGACGTTATTGCATCGATTTATTCGAAATACGTGATGATCAATTCAAAAATTATTCGGATATTACGGAAAATCGACTTTTGGATAAAACATATTTTCAAAAAAAGAATATAAGGACCCGCGAACTATTCGATATTGATTTGAAATTACATTGCTCGACGTTATTGCATCGATATATTCAAAATACGTGACAAACAATTCGAGAATGAATCGGATATTTCGAAAAATCGACTTTTGGTTAAAAAATATTTTCAAAAAAAGAGTAAAAGGACCCGCGAACTATTCAATATTGATTTGAAATTACATTGCCCGACGTTATTGCATCGATTCATTCAAAATACGTGATAAACAATTCGAGAATGTATCGGATATTTCGAAAAATCGAGTTTTGGTTAGAAAATATTATCAAAAAAGAATGAAAGGACCCGCGAACTATTCAGTATTGATTTGAAATTACATTGCCCGACGTTATTGCATCGATTCATTCAAAATACGTGATGAAAAATTCGAGAGTTAATCGGATATTTAGAAAAATCGACTTTTGGTTAAAAAATATTTTCAAAAAAAGAGTAAAAGGACCCGCGAACTATTCAAAATTGATTTGAAATTACATTGCCCGACGTTATTGCATCGATTTATTCAAAATACGTGATAAACAATTCGAGAATTAATCGGATATCTCGAAAAATCGACTTTTGGTTAAAAAATATTTTCAAAAAGAGAGTAAAAAGACCTGCGAACTATTCGATATTGATTCAAAATTACATTGCCCGACGTTATTGCATCGATTCATTCAAAATACGTGATTGAAAATTCGAGAATTAATCGGATATTTCGAAGAATCGAATTTTGGGTAAAAAATATTTTCAAAAAAAGAGTATAAGGACCGGCGAACTATTCGATAATGATTCAAAATAACATTACCCGACGTTATTGTATCGATGTATCCAAAATACGTGATAAACTATTCGAGAATTAATCGGATATTTCGAAAAATCGACTTTCGGGTAAAATATATTTTCAAAAAATGAAAATTATGTCCAGACAATTGTTCAATATTGATTTGAAATGACATTGCCCGACGTTATAGAATCGATTTATTCGAAATACCTAAAAATGGACCCATTTCAAAAGTTTTCCATGTGTACTTACGATTTTTCCTGATTTTATCACTTCAAAACACTGAACAAAACACGTATTCCTAACTCCCGTGTGCCGTGAGTCAATGACTCATCACTCCCGCACTCACTCCACACGGCAAAAACCGATTTTCACTATAATTTATTAGCGCTCCAAATATCAACTATCTCCCATCGCTTCCCGATTAGAACTGATTCATAGTCAATCCTTTGTTCGAAAATATGAATAATCGCTTACATCACCATGAATCATCGGGTGCGCGCATATCGCATTTAATCCTCGTTTCTATGGAAACCAAAGTGTTATTCCATATACGGGGTTTGTTCGAAAAATTTCGGGGTGAGTCGGGACCTGTTCGATGAACGGTGGCATCTACCTGTGGATTTCGCCAACCGCATAGAAAAACGCGTATAACTCCGCCGCTGTGAGTCCTAGCGACGTGGCGTTCGTGCCATCGGGGTGCTTAGAGCATAAGGAGTTCACCAAATCGTTTTTTGTTCAAAAAATATTTTCAAAAAAAGAGTAAAAGGACCCGCGATCTATTCGATATTGATTTAAAATTACATTGCCCGACGTTATTGCATCGATTTATTCAAAATACGTGATGAACAATCAGAGAATCAATCGGATATTTCGAAAAATCGACTTCTGGTTTAAAAATATTTTCAAAAAAAGGGTAAAAGGACCCGCGAACTATTCAATAATGATTTGAAATAACATTGCCCGACGATATTGCATCGATTTATTCAGCTCGTGTGTTTATTCTGCAGAAGAGGTTAATCCGGGTAATCTTTCGATTGCGATTCAACGAGTCATGTAGGGGTACTTTCAAAAAAAATAATATTTTAACTTTTTATTCTTTATATATGCTTGAGCTACTGACCCATATCCATGCCAATCGGCACACTTTTTTGAGAAATGGTCATTTCTACGAGTATGATACTAGAGGCAGAGAAAATTTCAATGTACCAGCGCATAAAACAAAATAATATGAGAACTGTCCCAGATATATGGGAGTTAGATATTACAACTTGCTGCCTCGTGATATGCAATCGATCTCTAATTTGACAAGGTTCAAGAGGGAATTAAAAAAGCTATTACTATCTGAACCCTTTTACACCATCGACGAAATCTTGGTATATTTGAAGCGTTTTTAATCATTAGATTTGTTGACCATTTGATTGTGGAATTCTGAAATTTCTGTGATGTCCAAAGGTGGTGTGAACTGTTGACTTTTTATATCTACGTTAAATTTATGTTCATATTTATATTTTTACTGTCTATATTTGCAATTTTAACTTTTGATATGTTATGTCCTGTATTTTCGAGTGTAATTTGGTTGAACGCTCACATTTTTTTTATATTGACTTGTTCCTTTCTGTGTATAATAGTGCTCGGAATCAATAAATACTTTACTTTACTTTACTTTATTCAACATATGTGATACACAATTCGAGAATAAATCAGATATTTCGAAAAATCGACTTTTGGGTATAAAATATTTTCAAAAAAAGGATATAAGGACATCAACTATTCGATGAGGGTTTGAAATAACATTGCCCGACGTTATTGCATCGATGTATTCAACATACGTGATGATCAGTTCGAAAATTAGTCGGATATTTCGAAAAATCGACTTTTGGGTAAAACATATTTTCAAAAAAAGAATATAAGGACCCGCGAACTTTTCGATATTGATTTAAAATTATATTGCCCGACGTTATTGCATCGATTCATTCAAAATACGTGATAAACAATCAGAGAATTAATCGGATATTTCGAACAATCGAATTTTGGTTGAAAAATATTTAAAAAAAAAATAAAAGGACCCGCGAACTATTCAATATTGATTTAGAATTACATTGCCGACGTTATTAGATTGATTTATCCAAAATACATGACAAACAATTCGAGAATTAATCAGATATTTCGAAAAATCGACTTTCGGTTAAAAAATATTTTCAAAAAAAAAGTAAAAGGACCCGCGAACTATTCAATATTGATTTGAAATTACATTGCTCGACGTTATTGCATCGATTCACTCAAAATACGTGATGAACAATTCGAGAATGTATCGGATTATTCGAAAAATCGAGTTTTGGTTGAAAAATATTTTCAAAAAAAGAATATAAGGACCCGCGAACTATTCGATATTGATTAACATACATGACAAACAATTCGAGAATTATTCGGATATTTCGAAAAATCGACTTTTGGGTAAAACATATTTTCAAAAAAAAAATATAAGGACCCGCGAACTATTCGATATTGATTAACATACATGACAAACAATTCGAGAATTATTCGGATATTTCGAAAAATCGACTTTTGGGTAAAACATATTTTCAAAAAAAAAAATATAAGGACCCGCGAACTATTCGATATTGATTAACATACATGATATACAATTCGAGAATTTATCGGATATTTCGAAAATTCGACTTTTGGTTGAAAAATATTTTCAGAAAAAGAGTGAAAGGACCCGCGAACTATTCGATGAGGATTTGAAATAACATTGCCCGACGTTATTGCATCGATGTTTTCAACATACGTGATGATCAATTCGAAAATTATTCGGATATTTCGAAAAATCGACTTTTGGGTAAAACATATTTTCAAAAAAAGAATATAAGGACCCGCGAACTATTCGATATTGATTTAAAATTATATTGCCCGACGTTATTGCATCGATTCATTCAAAATACGTGATAAACAATTAGAGAATTAATCAGATATTTCGAAAAATCGAACTTTGGTTGAAAAATATTTTCGAAAAAAAAGTAAAAGGACCCGCGAACTATTCAATATTGATTTGAAATCACATTGCTCGACGTTATTGCATCGATACATTCAAAATACGCGATGAAAAATTCGAGAATTAATCGGATATTTCGAAAAATCGACTTTTGGGTAAAAAATATTTTCAAAAAAAGAGTATAAGGACAGGCGGACTATTCGATAATGATTCAAAATAACATTACCCGACGTTATTGTATAGATGTATCCAAAATACTTGATAAATATTCGAGAATTAATCGGATATTTCGAAAAATCGACTTTCGGGTAGAATATATTTCCAAAAAATGAGTATTATGTCCAGACAATTATTCAATATTAATTTGAAATGACATTGCCCGACGTTATTGAATCGACTTATCCGAAATACCAAAAAATGGACTTATTTCAAAAGTTTTCCATGTGTACTTACGTTTTTTCCTGATTTTATCACTTCAAAACACTGAACAAAACACGTATTCCTAACTCCCGTGTGCCGTGAGTCAATGACTCATCACTCCCCCACTCACTCCACACAGCAAAAACCGATTTTCACTTTTATTTATTAGCGCTCCAAATATCGACTATCTCCCATCGCTTCCCGATTAGAACTGATTCATAGTCAATCCTTTGTTCGAAAATATGAATAATCGCTTACATCACCATGAATCATCGGGTGCGCGCATATCTCATTTAGTCCTCGTTTCTATGGAAACCAATGTGTTATTCCATATACGGGGTTTGTTCGAAAAATTTCGGGGTGAGTCGGGACCTGTTCGATGAACGGTGGCATCTACCTGTGGATTTCGCCAACCGCATAGAAAAACGCGTATAACTCCGCCGCTGTGAGTCCTAGCGACGTGGCGTTCGTGCCATCGGGGTGCTTGGGGCATAAGGAGTTCACCAAATCGTTTTTTGTTCAAAAAATATTTTCAAAAAAAGAGTAAGAGGACCCGCGAACTATTCGATAATGATTTGAAATAACATTGCCCGACGTTATTGCATCGATTTATTCAACATACGTGATACACAATTCGAGAATAAATCGGATATTTCGAAAAATCGATCTTTGGGTATAAAAAATTTTCAAAAAAAGGATATAAAGACCCGCGAACTATTCGATATCGATTTAAAATTACATTGCCGACGTTTTTATATCGATTTATCCAAAATACGTGACAAACAATTCGAGTGTTAATCGGATATTTCGAAAAATCGACTTTTGGGTGAAGAATATTTTCAAAAAAAGAATATAAGTACCCGCGAACTATTCGATATTGATTGACATACATGACAAACAATTGGAGAATTAATCGGATATTTCGAAAAATCGACTTTTGGTTGAAAAATATCTTCAAAAAATGAGTGAAGGACCCACGAACTATTCGATAAAGATTTGAAATAACATTGCCCGTCGTTATTGCATCGATTTATTCAACATACGTGATGAACAATTCGAGAATTATTCGGATATTCCGAAAAATCGACTTTTCGGTAAAACATATTTTCAAAAAAAGAATATAAGGACCCGCGAACTATTCGATATTGATTAACATACATGACATACAATTCGAGAATTTATCGGATATTTCGAAAAATCGACTTCTGGTTGAAAAATATCTTCAAAAAAAGAGTGAAAGGACCCGCGAACTATTCGATGAGGATTTGAAATAACATTGCCCGACGTTATTGCATCGATTTATTCAACATACGTGATGATCAATTCGAAAATTATTCGGATATTTCGAAAAGTCGACTTTTGGGTAAAACATATTTTCAAAAAAAGAATATAAGGACCCGCGAACTATTCGATAATGATTTAAAATTATATTGCCCGAAGTTATTGCTTCGATTTATTCAAAATACCCGATAAACAATTGGAGAATTAATCAGATATTTCGGAAAATCGACTTTTGGTTGAAAAATATTTTCAAAAAAAGAGTGAAAGGACCCGCGAACTATTCAATATTGATTTAAAATTACATTGCCCAACGTTATCAACATACTTGATAAACAATTCGAGAATAAATCGGATATTTCGAAAAATCGACTTTTGGGTAAGAAATATTTTCCAAAAAAGAATATAAGGACCCGCGAACTATTCGATATTGATTTAAAATTACATTGCCCGAAGTTATTGCATCGATTTATTCAAAATACGGAATAAACAATTAGAGAATTAATCGGATATTTCGAAAAATCGACTTTTGGTTGAAAGATATTTTCAAACAAAGAGTGGAAGGTACCGCAAACTATTCGATAATGTTTTGAAATAACATTGCCCGACGATATTGCATCGATTTATTCAACATACGTGATAAAAAATTTTAGAATAAATCGGATATTTCGAAAAATCGACTTTTGGGAAAAAAATATATTCAAAAAAAGAATATAAGGACCCGCGAACTATTCGATAATGATTTGAAATAACATTGCCGACGTTATTGCATCGATTTTTTCAAAATACATGATAAACAATCAGAGAATTAATCGGATATTTCGAAAAATCGTTTTTTGTTCGAAAAATATTTTCGAAAATAGAATATAAGGACCCGCGAACTATTCGATATTGATTAACATACATGACAAACAATTCGAGAATTGATCGGATATTTCGAAAAATCGACTTTTGGGTGGAACATATTTTCAAAAAAAGAATATAAGGACCCGCGAACTATTCGATATTGATTAACATACATGACATACAATTCGAGAATTTATCGGATACTTCGAAAAATCGACTTTTGGTTGAAATATTTTCAAAAAAAGAGTGAAAGGACCCGCGAACTATTCGATGACGATTTGAAATAACATTGCTCGACGTTATTGCATCGATGTATTCAACATACGTGATGATCAATTCGAAAATTATTCGGATATTTCGAAAAATCGACTTTTGGGTGAAACATATTTTCAAAAAAAGAATATGAGGACCCGCGAACTATTCGATATTGATTTGAAATTACATTCCCCGACGTTATTGCATCGATTTATTCAAAATACGTGATGATCAATTCAAAAATTATTCGGATATTTCGGAAAATCGACTTTTGGGTAAAACATATTTTCAAAAGAAGAATATAAGGACCCGCGAACTATTCGATATTGATTTGAAATTACATTGCCCGACGTTATTGCATCGATTTATTCAAAATACGTGACAAACAATTCGAGAATGAATCGGATATTTCGAAAAATCGACTTTTGCTTAAAAAATATTTTCAAAAAAAGAGTAAAAGGACCCGCGAACTATTCAATATTGATTTGAAATTACATTGCCCGACGTTATTGCATCGATTCATTCAAAATACGTGATAAACAATTCGAGAATGTATCGGATATTTAGAAAAATCGACTTTTGGTTAAAAAATATTTTCAAAAAAAGAGTAAAAGGACCCGCGAACTATTCAATATTGATTTGAAATTACATTGCCCGACGTTATTGCATCGATTCATTCAACATACGTGATACACAATTCGAGAATAAATCGGATATTTCGAAAAATCGATCTTTGGGTATAAAATATTTTCAAAAAAAGGATATAAGGACCCGCGAACTATTCGATATCGATTTAAAATTACATTGCCGACGTTTTTATATCGATTTATCCAAAATACGTGACAAACAATTCGAGTGTTAATCGGATATTTCGAAAAATCGACTTTTGGGTGAAGAATATTTTCAAAAAAAGAATATAAGGACCCGCGAACTATTCGATATTGATTAACATACATAACAAACAATTGGAGAATTAATCGGATATTTCGAAAAATCGACTTTTGGTTGAAAAATATCTTCATAAAATGAGTGAAGGACCCACGAACTATTCGATAAAGATTTGAAATAACATTGCCCGTCGTTATTGCATCGATTTATTCAACATACGTGATGAACAATTCGAGAATTATTCGGATATTTCGAAAAATCGACTTTTCGGTAAAACATATTTTCAAAAAAAGAATATAAGGACCCGCGAACTATTCGATATTGATTAACATACATGACATACAATTCGAGAATTTATCGGATATTTCGAAAAATCGACTTCTGGTTGAAAAATATCTTCAAAAAAAGAGTGAAAGGACCCGCGAACTATTCGATGAGGATTTGAAATAACATTGCCCGACGTTATTGCATCGATTTATTCAACATACGTGATGATCAATTCGAAAATTATTCGGATATTTCGAAAAGTCGACTTTTGGGTAAAACATATTTTCAAAAAAAGAATATAAGGACCCGCGAACTATTCGATAATGATTTAAAATTATATTGCCCGAAGTTATTGCTTCGATTTATTCAAAATACCTGATAAACAATTGGAGAATTAATCAGATATTTCGGAAAATCGACTTTTGGTTGAAAAATATTTTCAAAAAAAGAGTGAAAGGACCCGCGAACTATTCAATATTGATTTAAAATTAAATTGCCCAACGTTATCAACATACTTGATAAACAATTCGAGAATAAATCGGATATTTCGAAAAATCGACTTTTGGGTAAGAAATATTTTCCAAAAAAGAATATAAGGACCCGCGAACTATTCGATATTGATTTAAAATTACATTGCCCGAAGTTATTGCATCGATTTATTCAAAATACGGAATAAACAATTAGAGAATTAATCGGATATTTCGAAAAATCGACTTTTGGTTGAAAGATATTTTCAAACAAAGAGTGAAAGGTACCGCAAACTATTCGATAATGTTTTGAAATAACATTGCCCGACGATATTGCATCGATTTATTCAACATACGTGATAAACAATTTTAGAATAAATCGGATATTTCGAAAAATCGACTTTTGGGAAAAAAATATAATCAAAAAAAGAATATATGGACCCGCGAACTATTCGATATTGATTTACATACATGACAAACAATTCGAGAATTTATCGGATATTTCGAAAAATCGACTTTTGGTTGAAAAATATTTTCAAAAAAAGAGTAAAAGGACCCGCGAACTATTCGATAATGATTTGAAATAACATTGCCGACGTTATTGCATCGATTTATTCAAAATACATGATAAACAATCAGAGAATTAATCGGATATTTCGAAAAATCGTTTTTTGTTCGAAAAATATTTTCGAAAATAGAATATAAGGACCCGCGAACTATTCGATATTGATTAACATACATGACATACAATTCGAGAATTGATCGGATATTTCGAAAAATCGACTTTTGGGTGAAGAATATTTTCAAAAAAAGAATATAAGGACCCGCGAACTATTCGTTATTGATTAACATACATGACAAACAATTCGAGAATTAATCGGATATTTCGAAAAATCGACTTTTGGTTGAGAAATATTTTCAAGAAATGAGTGAAGGACCCACGAACTATTCGATAAAGATTTGAAATAACATTGCCCGACGTTATTGCATCGATTCATTCAACATACGTGATAAACAATTCGAGAAATATTCGGATATTTCGAAAAATCGACTTTTGGGTAAAACATATTTTCAAAAAAAGAATATAAGGACCCGCGAACTATTCGATATTGATTAACATACATGACATACAATTCGAGAATTTATCGGATATTTCGAAAAATCGACTTCTGGTTGAAAAATATCTTCAAAAAAAGAGTGAAAGGACCCGCGAACTATTCGATGAGGGTTTGAAATAACATTGCCCGACGTTATTGCATCGATGTATTCAACATACGTGATGATCAGTTCGAAAATTAGTCGGATATTTCGAAAAATCGACTTTTGGGTAAAACATATTTTCAAAAAAAGAATATAAGGACCCGCGAACTTTTCGATATTGATTTAAAATTATATTGCCCGACGTTATTGCATCGATTCATTCAAAATACGTGATAAACAATTAGAGAATTAATCGGATATTTCGAACAATCGAATTTTGGTTGAAAAATATTTAAAAAAAAAATAAAAGGACCCGCGAACTATTCAATATTGATTTAGAATTACATTGCCGACGTTATTAGATTGATTTATCCAAAATACATGACAAACAATTCGAGAATTAATCAGATATTTCGAAAAATCGACTTTCGGTTAAAAAATATTTTCAAAAAAAAAGTAAAAGGACCCGCGAACTATTCAATATTGATTTGAAATTACATTGCTCGACGTTATTGCATCGATTCACTCAAAATACGTGATGAACAATTCGAGAATGTATCGGATTATTCGAAAAATCGAGTTTTGGTTGAAAAATATTTTCAAAAAAAGAATATAAGGACCCGCGAACTATTCGATATTGATTAACATACATGACAAACAATTCGAGAATTATTCGGATATTTCGAAAAATCGACTTTTGGGTAAAACATATTTTCAAAAAAAAAAATATAAGGATCCGCGAACTATTCGATATTGATTAACATACATGACATACAATTCGAGAATTTATCGGATATTTCGAAAATTCGACTTTTGGTTGAAAAATATTTTCAGAAAAAGAGTGAAAGGACCCGCGAACTATTCGATGAGGATTTGAAATAACATTGCCCGACGTTATTGCATCGATGTTTTCAACATACGTGATGATCAATTCGAAAATTATTCGGATATTTCGAAAAATCGACTTTTGGGTAAAACATATTTTCAAAAAAAGAATATAAGGACCCGCGAACTATTCGATATTGATTTAAAATTATATTGCCCGACGTTATTGCATCGATTCATTCAAAATACGTGATAAACAATTAGAGAATTAATCAGATATTTCGAAAAATCGAACTTTGGTTGAAAAATATTTTCGAAAAAAAAGTAAAAGGACCCGCGAACTATTCAATATTGATTTGAAATCACATTGCTCGACGTATTGCATCGATACATTCAAAATACGCGATGAAAAATTCGAGAATTAATCGGATATTTCGAAAAATCGACTTTTGGGTAAAAAATATTTTCAAAAAAAGAGTATAAGGACCGGCGGACTATTCGATAATGATTCAAAATAACATTACCCGACGTTATTGTATAGATGTATCCAAAATACTTGATAAATATTCGAGAATTAATCGGATATTTCGAAAAATCGACTTTCGGGTAGAATATATTTTCAAAAAATGAGTATTATGTCCAGACAATTATTCAATATTAATTTGAAATGACATTGCCCGACGTTATTGAATCGACTTATCCGAAATACCAAAAAATGGACTTATTTCAAAAGTTTTCCATGTGTACTTACGTTTTTTCCTGATTTTATCACTTCAAAACACTGAACAAAACACGTATTCCTAACTCCCGTGTGCCGTGAGTCAATGACTCATCACTCCCGCACTCACTCCACACGGCAAAAACCGATTTTCACTTTTATTTATTAGCGCTCCAAATATCGACTATCTCCCATCGCTTCCCGATTAGAACTGATTCATAGTCAATCCTTTGTTCGAAAATATGAATAATCGCTTACATCACCATGAATCATCGGGTGCGCGCATATCTCATTTAGTCCTCGTTTCTATGGAAACCAATGTGTTATTCCATATACGGGGTTTGTTCGAAAAATTTCGGGGTGAGTCGGGACCTGTTCGATGAACGGTGGCATCTACCTGTGGATTTCGCCAACCGCATAGAAAAACGCGTATAACTCCGCCGCTGTGAGTCCTAGCGACGTGGCGTTCGTGCCATCGGGGTGCTTGGGGCATAAGGAGTTCACCAAATCGTTTTTTGTTTGAAAAATATTTTCAAAAAAAGAGTAAAAGGACCCGCGAACTATTCGATAATGATTTGAAATAACATTGCCCGACGTTATTGCATCGATTTATTCAACATACGTGATACACAATTCGAGAATAAATCGGATATTTCGAAAAATCGATCTTTGGGTATAAAAAATTTTCAAAAAAAGGATATAAAGACCCGCGAACTATTCGATATCGATTTAAAATTACATTGCCGACGTTTTTATATCGATTTATCCAAAATACGTGACAAACAATTCGAGTGTTAATCGGATATTTCGAAAAATCGACTTTTGGGTGAAGAATATTTTCAAAAAAAGAATATAAGTACCCGCGAACTATTCGATATTGATTGACATACATGACAAACAATTGGAGAATTAATCGGATATTTCGAAAAATCGACTTTTGGTTGAAAAATATCTTCAAAAAATGAGTGAAGGACCCACGAACTATTCGATAAAGATTTGAAATAACATTGCCCGTCGTTATTGCATCGATTTATTCAACATACGTGATGAACAATTCGAGAATTATTCGGATATTTCGAAAAATCGACTTTTCGGTAAAACATATTTTCAAAAAAAGAATATAAGGACCCGCGAACTATTCGATATTGATTAACATACATGACATACAATTCGAGAATTTATCGGATATTTCGAAAAATCGACTTCTGGTTGAAAAATATCTTCAAAAAAAGAGTGAAAGGACCCGCGAACTATTCGATGAGGATTTGAAATAACATTGCCCGACGTTATTGCATCGATTTATTCAACATACGTGATGATCAATTCGAAAATTATTCGGATATTTCGAAAAGTCGACTTTTGGGTAAAACATATTTTCAAAAAAAGAATATAAGGACCCGCGAACTATTCGATAATGATTTAAAATTATATTGCCCGAAGTTATTGCTTCGATTTATTCAAAATACCCGATAAACAATTGGAGAATTAATCAGATATTTCGGAAAATCGACTTTTGGTTGAAAAATATTTTCAAAAAAAGAGTGAAAGGACCCGAGAACTATTCAATATTGATTTAAAATTACATTGCCCAACGTTATCAACATACTTGATAAACAATTCGAGAATAAATCGGATATTTCGAAAAATCGACTTTTGGGTAAGAAATATTTTCCAAAAAAGAATATAAGGACCCGCGAACTATTCGATATTGATTTAAAATTACATTGCCCGAAGTTATTGCATCGATTTATTCAAAATACGGAATAAACAATTAGAGAATTAATCGGATATTTCGAAAAATCGACTTTTGGTTGAAAGATATTTTCAAACAAAGAGTGGAAGGTACCGCAAACTATTCGATAATGTTTTGAAATAACATTGCCCGACGATATTGCATCGATTTATTCAACATACGTGATAAAAAATTTTAGAATAAATCGGATATTTCGAAAAATCGACTTTTGGGAAAAAAATATATTCAAAAAAAGAATATAAGGACCCGCGAACTATTCGATAATGATTTGAAATAACATTGCCGACGTTATTGCATCGATTTTTTCAAAATACATGATAAACAATCAGAGAATTAATCGGATATTTCGAAAAATCGTTTTTTGTTCGAAAAATATTTTCGAAAATAGAATATAAGGACCCGCGAACTATTCGATATTGATTAACATACATGACAAACAATTCGAGAATTGATCGGATATTTCGAAAAATCGACTTTTGGGTGGAACATATTTTCAAAAAAAGAATATAAGGACCCGCGAACTATTCGATATTGATTAACATACATGACATACAATTCGAGAATTTATCGGATACTTCGAAAAATCGACTTTTGGTTGAAATATTTTCAAAAAAAGAGTGAAAGGACCCGCGAACTATTCGATGACGATTTGAAATAACATTGCTCGACGTTATTGCATCGATGTATTCAACATACGTGATGATCAATTCGAAAATTATTCGGATATTTCGAAAAATCGACTTTTGGGTGAAACATATTTTCAAAAAAAGAATATGAGGACCCGCGAACTATTCGATATTGATTTGAAATTACATTCCCCGACGTTATTGCATCGATTTATTCAAAATACGTGATGATCAATTCAAAAATTATTCGGATATTTCGGAAAATCGACTTTTGGGTAAAACATATTTTCAAAAGAAGAATATAAGGACCCGCGAACTATTCGATATTGATTTGAAATTACATTGCCCGACGTTATTGCATCGATTTATTCAAAATACGTGACAAACAATTCGAGAATGAATCGGATATTTCGAAAAATCGACTTTTGCTTAAAAAATATTTTCAAAAAAAGAGTAAAAGGACCCGCGAACTATTCAATATTGATTTGAAATTACATTGCCCGACGTTATTGCATCGATTCATTCAAAATACGTGATAAACAATTCGAGAATGTATCGGATATTTAGAAAAATCGACTTTTGGTTAAAAAATATTTTCAAAAAAAGAGTAAAAGGACCCGCGAACTATTCAATATTGATTTGAAATTACATTGCCCGACGTTATTGCATCGATTCATTCAACATACGTGATACACAATTCGAGAATAAATCGGATATTTCGAAAAATCGATCTTTGGGTATAAAATATTTTCAAAAAAAGGATATAAGGACCCGCGAACTATTCGATATCGATTTAAAATTACATTGCCGACGTTTTTATATCGATTTATCCAAAATACGTGACAAACAATTCGAGTGTTAATCGGATATTTCGAAAAATCGACTTTTGGGTGAAGAATATTTTCAAAAAAAGAATATAAGGACCCGCGAACTATTCGATATTGATTAACATACATAACAAACAATTGGAGAATTAATCGGATATTTCGAAAAATCGACTTTTGGTTGAAAAATATCTTCATAAAATGAGTGAAGGACCCACGAACTATTCGATAAAGATTTGAAATAACATTGCCCGTCGTTATTGCATCGATTTATTCAACATACGTGATGAACAATTCGAGAATTATTCGGATATTTCGAAAAATCGACTTTTCGGTAAAACATATTTTCAAAAAAAGAATATAAGGACCCGCGAACTATTCGATATTGATTAACATACATGACATACAATTCGAGAATTTATCGGATATTTCGAAAAATCGACTTCTGGTTGAAAAATATCTTCAAAAAAAGAGTGAAAGGACCCGCGAACTATTCGATGAGGATTTGAAATAACATTGCCCGACGTTATTGCATCGATTTATTCAACATACGTGATGATCAATTCGAAAATTATTCGGATATTTCGAAAAGTCGACTTTTGGGTAAAACATATTTTCAAAAAAAGAATATAAGGACCCGCGAACTATTCGATAATGATTTAAAATTATATTGCCCGAAGTTATTGCTTCGATTTATTCAAAATACCTGATAAACAATTGGAGAATTAATCAGATATTTCGGAAAATCGACTTTTGGTTGAAAAATATTTTCAAAAAAAGAGTGAAAGGACCCGCGAACTATTCAATATTGATTTAAAATTAAATTGCCCAACGTTATCAACATACTTGATAAACAATTCGAGAATAAATCGGATATTTCGAAAAATCGACTTTTGGGTAAGAAATATTTTCCAAAAAAGAATATAAGGACCCGCGAACTATTCGATATTGATTTAAAATTACATTGCCCGAAGTTATTGCATCGATTTATTCAAAATACGGAATAAACAATTAGAGAATTAATCGGATATTTCGAAAAATCGACTTTTGGTTGAAAGATATTTTCAAACAAAGAGTGAAAGGTACCGCAAACTATTCGATAATGTTTTGAAATAACATTGCCCGACGATATTGCATCGATTTATTCAACATACGTGATAAACAATTTTAGAATAAATCGGATATTTCGAAAAATCGACTTTTGGGAAAAAAATATAATCAAAAAAAGAATATATGGACCCGCGAACTATTCGATATTGATTTACATACATGACAAACAATTCGAGAATTTATCGGATATTTCGAAAAATCGACTTTTGGTTGAAAAATATTTTCAAAAAAAGAGTAAAAGGACCCGCGAACTATTCGATAATGATTTGAAATAACATTGCCGACGTTATTGCATCGATTTATTCAAAATACATGATAAACAATCAGAGAATTAATCGGATATTTCGAAAAATCGTTTTTTGTTCGAAAAATATTTTCGAAAATAGAATATAAGGACCCGCGAACTATTCGATATTGATTAACATACATGACATACAATTCGAGAATTGATCGGATATTTCGAAAAATCGACTTTTGGGTGAAGAATATTTTCAAAAAAAGAATATAAGGACCCGCGAACTATTCGTTATTGATTAACATACATGACAAACAATTCGAGAATTAATCGGATATTTCGAAAAATCGACTTTTGGTTGAGAAATATTTTCAAGAAATGAGTGAAGGACCCACGAACTATTCGATAAAGATTTGAAATAACATTGCCCGACGTTATTGCATCGATTCATTCAACATACGTGATAAACAATTCGAGAAATATTCGGATATTTCGAAAAATCGACTTTTGGGTAAAACATATTTTCAAAAAAAGAATATAAGGACCCGCGAACTATTCGATATTGATTAACATACATGACATACAATTCGAGAATTTATCGGATATTTCGAAAAATCGACTTCTGGTTGAAAAATATCTTCAAAAAAAGAGTGAAAGGACCCGCGAACTATTCGATGAGGGTTTGAAATAACATTGCCCGACGTTATTGCATCGATGTATTCAACATACGTGATGATCAGTTCGAAAATTAGTCGGATATTTCGAAAAATCGACTTTTGGGTAAAACATATTTTCAAAAAAAGAATATAAGGACCCGCGAACTTTTCGATATTGATTTAAAATTATATTGCCCGACGTTATTGCATCGATTCATTCAAAATACGTGATAAACAATTAGAGAATTAATCGGATATTTCGAACAATCGAATTTTGGTTGAAAAATATTTAAAAAAAAAATAAAAGGACCCGCGAACTATTCAATATTGATTTAGAATTACATTGCCGACGTTATTAGATTGATTTATCCAAAATACATGACAAACAATTCGAGAATTAATCAGATATTTCGAAAAATCGACTTTCGGTTAAAAAATATTTTCAAAAAAAAAGTAAAAGGACCCGCGAACTATTCAATATTGATTTGAAATTACATTGCTCGACGTTATTGCATCGATTCACTCAAAATACGTGATGAACAATTCGAGAATGTATCGGATTATTCGAAAAATCGAGTTTTGGTTGAAAAATATTTTCAAAAAAAGAATATAAGGACCCGCGAACTATTCGATATTGATTAACATACATGACAAACAATTCGAGAATTATTCGGATATTTCGAAAAATCGACTTTTGGGTAAAATATATTTTCAAAAAAAAAAATATAAGGATCCGCGAACTATTCGATATTGATTAACATACATGACATACAATTCGAGAATTTATCGGATATTTCGAAAATTCGACTTTTGGTTGAAAAATATTTTCAGAAAAAGAGTGAAAGGACCCGCGAACTATTCGATGAGGATTTGAAATAACATTGCCCGACGTTATTGCATCGATGTTTTCAACATACGTGATGATCAATTCGAAAATTATTCGGATATTTCGAAAAATCGACTTTTGGGTAAAACATATTTTCAAAAAAAGAATATAAGGACCCGCGAACTATTCGATATTGATTTAAAATTATATTGCCCGACGTTATTGCATCGATTCATTCAAAATACGTGATAAACAATTAGAGAATTAATCAGATATTTCGAAAAATCGAACTTTGGTTGAAAAATATTTTCGAAAAAAAAGTAAAAGGACCCGCGAACTATTCAATATTGATTTGAAATCACATTGCTCGACGTATTGCATCGATACATTCAAAATACGCGATGAAAAATTCGAGAATTAATCGGATATTTCGAAAAATCGACTTTTGGGTAAAAAATATTTTCAAAAAAAGAGTATAAGGACCGGCGGACTATTCGATAATGATTCAAAATAACATTACCCGACGTTATTGTATAGATGTATCCAAAATACTTGATAAATATTCGAGAATTAATCGGATATTTCGAAAAATCGACTTTCGGGTAGAATATATTTTCAAAAAATGAGTATTATGTCCAGACAATTATTCAATATTAATTTGAAATGACATTGCCCGACGTTATTGAATCGACTTATCCGAAATACCAAAAAATGGACTTATTTCAAAAGTTTTCCATGTGTACTTACGTTTTTTCCTGATTTTATCACTTCAAAACACTGAACAAAACACGTATTCCTAACTCCCGTGTGCCGTGAGTCAATGACTCATCACTCCCGCACTCACTCCACACGGCAAAAACCGATTTTCACTTTTATTTATTAGCGCTCCAAATATCGACTATCTCCCATCGCTTCCCGATTAGAACTGATTCATAGTCAATCCTTTGTTCAAAAATATGAATAATCGCTTACATCACCATGAATCATCGGGTGCACGCATATCGCATTTAGTCCTCGTTTCTATGGAAACCAATGTGTTATTCCATATACGGGGTTTGTTTGAAAAATTTCGGGGTGAGTCGGGACCTGTTCGATGAACGGTGGCATCTACCTGTGGATTTCGCCAACCGCATAGAAAAACGCGTATAACTCCGCCGCTGTGAGTCCTAGCGACGTGGCGTTTGTGCCATCGGGGTGCTTGGGGCATAAGGAGTTCACCAAATCGTTTTTTGTTTGAAAAATATTTTCAAAAAAAGAGTAAAAGGACCCGCGAACTATTCGATAATGATTTGAAATAACATTGCCCGACGTTATTGCATCGATTTATTCAACATACGTGATACACAATTCGAGAATAAATCGGATATTTCGAAAAATCGATCTTTGGGTATAAAATATTTTCAAAAGAAGGATATAAGGACCCGCGAACTATTCGATATCGATTTAAAATTACATTGCCGACGTTTTTATATCGATTTATCCAAAATACGTGACAAACAATTCGAGTGTTAATCGGATATTTCGAAAAATCGACTTTTGGGTGAAGAATATTTTCAAAAAAAGAATATAAGGACCCGCGAACTATTCGATATTGATTGACATACATGACAAACAATTGGAGAATTAATCGGATATTTCGAAAAATCGACTTTTGGTTGAAAAATATCTTCAAAAAATGAGTGAAGGACCCACGAACTATTCGATAAAGATTTGAAATAACATTGCCCGTCGTTATTGCATCGATTTATTCAACATACGTGATGAACAATTCGAGAATTATTCGGATATTTCGAAAAATCGACTTTTCGGTAAAACATATTTTCAAAAAAAGAATATAAGGACCCGCGAACTATTCGATATTGATTAACCTACATGACATACAATTCGAGAATTTATCGGATATTTCGAAAAATCGACTTCTGGTTGAAAAATATCTTCAAAAAAAGAGTGAAAGGACCCGCGAACTATTCGATGAGGATTTGAAATAACATTGCCCGACGTTATTGCATCGATCTATTCAACATACGTGATGATCAATTCGAAAATTATTCGGATATTTCGAAAAATCGACTTTTGAGTGAAACATATTTTCAAAAAAAGAATATGAGGACCCGCGAACTATTCGATATTGATTTAAAATTACATTCCCCGACGTTATTGCATCGATTTATTCAAAATACGTGATGATCAATTCAAAAATTATTCGGATATTTCGGAAAATCGACTTTTGGGTAAAACATATTTTCAAAAGAAGAATATAAGGACCCGCGAACTATTCGATATTGATTTGAAATTACATTGCCCGACGTTATTGCATCGATTTATTCAAAATACGTGACAAACAATTCGAGAATGAATCGGATATTTCGAAAAATCGACTTTTGCTTAAAAAATATTTTCAAAAAAAGAGTAAAAGGACCCGCGAACTATTCAATATTGATTTGAAATTACATTGCCCGACGTTATTGCATCGATTCATTCAAAATACGTGATAAACAATTCGAGAATGTATCGGATATTTAGAAAAATCGACTTTTGGTTAGAAAATATCATCAAAAAAGAATAAAAGGACCCGCGAACTATTCAGTATTGATTTGAAATTACATTGCCCGACGTTATTGCATCGATTCATTCAAAATACGTGATGAAAAGTTCGAGAATTAATCGGATATTTAGAAAAATCGACTTTTGGTTAAAAAATATTTTCAAAAAAAGAGTAAAAGGACCCGCGAACTATTCAATATTGATTTGAAATTACATTGCCCGACGTTATTGCATCGATTCATTCAACATACGTGATACACAATTCGAGAATAAATCGGATATTTCGAAAAATCGATCTTTGGGTATAAAATATTTTCAAAAAAAGGATATAAGGACCCGCGAACTATTCGATATCGATTTAAAATTACATTGCCGACGTTTTTATATCGATTTATCCAAAATACGTGACAAACAATTCGAGTGTTAATCGGATATTTCGAAAAATCGACTTTTGGTTGAAAAATATCTTCAAAAAATGAGTGAAGGACCCACGAACTATTCGATAAAGATTTGAAATAACATTGCCCGTCGTTATTGCATCGATTTATTCAACATACGTGATGAACAATTCGAGAATTATTCGGATATTTCGAAAAATCGACTTTTCGGTAAAACATATTTTCAAAAAAAGAATATAAGGACCCGCGAACTATTCGATATTGATTAACATACATGACATACAATTCGAGAATTTATCGGATATTTCGAAAAATCGACTTCTGGTTGAAAAATATCTTCAAAAAAAGAGTGAAAGGACCCGCGAACTATTCGATGAGGATTTGAAATAACATTGCCCGACGTTATTGCATCGATTTATTCAACATACGTGATGATCAATTCGAAAATTATTCGAATATTTCGAAAAGTCGACTTTTGGGTAAAACATATTTTCAAAAAAAGAATATAAGGACCCGCGAACTATTCGATAATGATTTAAAATTATATTGCCCGAAGTTATTGCTTCGATTTATTCAAAATACCTGATAAACAATTGTAGAATTAATCAGATATTTCGGAAAATCGACTTTTGGTTGAAAAATATTTTCAAAAAAAGAGTGAAAGGACCCGCGAACTATTCAATATTGATTTAAAATTACATTGCCCAACGTTATCAACATACTTGATAAACAATTCGAGAATAAATCGGATATTTCGAAAAATCGACTTTTGGGTAAGAAATATTTTCCAAAAAAGAATATAAGGACCCGCGAACTATTCGATATTGATTTAAAATTACATTGCCCGAAGTTATTGCATCGATTTATTCAAAATACGGAATAAACAATTAGAGAATTAATCGGATATTTCGAAAAATCGACTTTTGGTTGAAAGATATTTTCAAACAAAGAGTGAAAGGTACCGCAAACTATTCGATAATGTTTTGAAATAACATTGCCCGACGATATTGCATCGATTTATTCAACATACGTGATAAACAATTTTAGAATAAATCGGATATTTCGAAAAATCGACTTTTGGGAAAAAAATATATTCAAAAAAAGAATATATGGACCCGCGAACTATTCGATATTGATTTACATACATGACAAACAATTCGAGAATTTATCGGATATTTCGAAAAATCGACTTTTGGTTGAAAAATATTTTCAAAAAAAGAGTAAAAGGACCCGCGAACTATTCGATAATGATTTGAAATAACATTGCCGACGTTATTGCATCGATTTATTCAAAATACATGATAAACAATCAGAGAATTAATCGGATATTTCGAAAAATCGTTTTTTGTTCGAAAAATATTTTCGAAAATAGAATATAAGGACCCGCGAACTATTCGATATTGATTAACATACATGACATACAATTCGAGAATTGATCGGATATTTCGAAAAATCGACTTTTGGGTGAAACATATTTTCAAAAAAAGAATATAAGGACCCGCGAACTATTCGATACTGATTAACATACATGACATATAATTCGAGAATTTATCGGATACTTCGAAAAATCGACTTTTGGTTGAAATATTTTCAAAAAAAGAGTGAAAGGACCCGCGAACTATTCGATGACGATTTGAAATAACATTGCTCGACGTTATTGCATCGATGTATTCAACATACGTGATGATCAATTCGAAAATTATTCGGGTATTTCGAAAAATCGACTTTTGGGTGAAACATATTTTCAAAAAAAGAACATGAGGACCCGCGAACTATTCGATATTGATTTAAAATTACATTGCCCGACGTTATTGCATCGGTTTATCCAAAATACGTGATGATCAATTCAAAAATTATTCGGATATTTCGGAAAATCGACTTTTGGGTAAAACATATTTTCAAAAGAAGAATATAAGGACCCGCGAACTATTCGATATTGATTTGAAATTACATTGCCCGACGTTATTGCATCGATTTATTCAAAATACTCGACAAACAATTCGAGAATGAATCGGATATTTCGAAAAATCGACTTTTGCTTAAAAAATATTTTCAAAAAAAGAGTAAAAGGACCCGCGAACTATTCAATATTGATTTGAAATTACATTGCCCGACGTTATTGCATCGATTCATTCAAAATACGTGATAAACAATTCGAGAATGTATCGGATATTTAGAAAAATCGACTTTTGGTTAAAAAATATTTTCAAAAAAAGAGTAAAAGGACCCGCGAACTATTCAATATTGATTTGAAATTACATTGCCCGACGTTATTGCATCGATTCATTCAAAATACGTGATAAACAATTCGAGAATGTATTGGATATTTCGAAAAATCGAGTTTTGGTTAGAAAATATCATCAAAAAAGAATAAAAGGACCCGCGAACTATTCAGTATTGATTTGAAATTACATTGCCCGACGTTATTGCATCGATTCATTCAAAATACGTGATGAAAAGTTCGAGAATTAATCGGATATTTAGAAAAATCGACTTTTGGTTAAAAAATATTTTCAAAAAAAGAGTAAAAGGACCCGCGAACTATTCAATATTGATTTGAAATTACATTGCCCGACGTTATTGCATCGATTTATTCAAAATACGTGATAAACAATTCGAGAATTATTCGGATATTTCGAAAAATCGACTTTTGGTTAAAAAATATTTTCAAAAAGAGAGTAAAAAGACCTGCGAACTATTCGATATTGATTCAAAATTACATTGCCCGACGTTATTGCATCGATTCATTCAAAATACGTGATGAAAAATTCGAGAATTAATCGGATATTTCGAAGAATCGAATTTTGGGTAAAGAATATTTTCAAAAAAAGAGTATAAGGATCGGCGAATTATTCGATAATGATTCAAAATAACATTACTCGGAAGCTCAAGCTAGGTTCAATATGCTTAGTTTGGAAAACCGCAGGAAAATAGGTGACATGAGTTTTCTATATAAGGTTCTGAACGGTGTCTTTTCGGTCCCCTCAATTCTCCAGTTATTGTCCTTGAAGGTCCCCGAGAGAAGACTGAGATCGATGGAAACATTTGCTGTCCCTTTCCGGCGTTTGAACCTCACCCAGAATTCGCCGATTTGTAGAGTTTTGACGACGTTCAACTCAGAGTTCTGTGACACTGACCCGTTCAATACGTCCCCGACTCAATATAAAAAAAATCTTAGGCAAAAGTTGTCACGGAATGTTGTTTAAATAGTTTGATATTTCTTTTCCTTTGATCATTTTGGCATGAAAAAATTTTAATTTTGCACTATGGTTTATTCTAATTTATTGTTAAGTTATATTTTGTGATTCAATTGTATGATTCCATTTTTTTACTTTCAATTTGTGAATGCTGTTAATGGGTTGAAACACCTGTTTGTATTCCTATTTTCCATAAATAAATGAAAAAAATTACCCGACGTTATTGTATCGATGTATCCAAAATACGTGATTAACTATTCGAGAATTAATCGGATATTTCGAAAAATCGACTTTCGGGTGAAATATATTCTCAAAAAATGAGTAGTATGTTCAGACAATTATTCAATATTGATTTGAAATTACATTGCCCGACGTTATTGAATCGATTTATCCGAAATACCTAAAAATGGACTCATTTCAAAAGTTTCCCATGTATACTTACGATTTTTCCTGATTTTATCACTTCAAAACACTGAACAAGACACGTATTCCTAACTCCCGTGTGCCGTGAGTCAATGACTCATCACTCCCGCACTCACTCCACACGGCAAAAACCGATTTTCACTATAATTTATTAGCGCTCCAAATATCGACTATCTCCCATCGCTTCCCGATTAGAACTGATTCATAGTCAATCCTTTGTTCGAAAATATGAATAATCGCTTACATCACCATGAATCATCGGGTGCGCGCATATCGCATTTAGTCCTCGTTTCTATGGAAACCAATGTGTTATTCCATATACGGGGTTTGTTCGAAAAATTTCGGGGTGAGTCGGGACCAGTTCGATGAACGGTGGCATCTACCTGTGGATTTCGCCAACCGCATAGAAAAACGCGTATAACTCCGCCGCTGTGAGTCCTAGCGCCGTGGCGTTCGTGCCATCGGGGTGCTTAGGGCATAAGGAGTTCACCAAATCGTTTTTTGTTTAAAAAATTTTCAAAAAAAGAGTAAAAGGACCCGCGAACTATTCAATATTGATTTGAAATTACATTGCCCGACGTCATTGCATCGATTTATTCAAAATACGTGATGAACAATCAGGGAATTAATCGGATATTTCGAAGAATCGACTTCTGGTTGAAAAATATTTTAAAAAAAAGAGTAAAAGAACCCGCGAACTATTCGATAATGATTTGAAATAACATTGCTTGACGTTATTGCATCGATTTATTCAACATACGTGATACACATTTCGAGAATAAATCGGATATTTCGAAAAATCGACTTTTGGGTAAAAAATATTTTCAATAAAAGAATAAAAGGACCCGCGAACTATTCGATGTTGATTTGAAATTACATTGCCCGACGTTATTATATCGATTTATCCAAAATACGTGACAAACAATTCGACAGTTAATCGGATATTTCGAAAAATCGACTTTTGGGTAAAAAATATTTTCGAAAAAAGAATATAAGGACCCGCGAACTATTCGATATTGATTAACATACATGACAAACAATCCGAGAATTAATCGGATATTTCGAAAAATCGACTTTTGGTTGAAACATATTTTCAAAAAAAGAGTGAAAGGACCCGCGAACTATTCGATATTGATTGACATACATGACGAACAATTGGAGAATTAATCGGATATTTCGAAAAATCGACTTTTGGTTGAAAAATATCTTCAAAAAAAGAGTGAAAGGACCCGCGAACTATTCGATGAGGATTTGAAATAACATTGCCCGTCGTTATTGCATCGATTTATTCAACATACGTGATGAACAATTCGAGAATTATTCGGATATTTCGAAAAATCGACTTTTCTGTAAAACATATTTTCAAAAAAAGAATATAAGGACCCGCGAACTATTCGATAATGATTTAAAATTATATTGCCCGAAGTTATTGCTTCGATTTATTCAAAATACCTGATAAACAATTGGAGAATTAATCAGATATTTCGGAAAATCGACTTTTGGTTGAAAAATATTTTCAAAAAAAGAGTGAAAGGACCCGCGAAGTATTCAATATTGATTTAAAATTACATTGCCCAACGTTATCAACATACTTGATAAACAATTCGAGAATAAATCGGATATTTCGAAAAATCGACTTTTGGGTAAGAAATATTTTCCAAAAAAGAATATAAGGACCCGCGAACTATTCGATATTGATTTAAAATTACATTGCCCGAAGTTATTGCATCGATTTATTCAAAATACGGAATAAACAATTAGAGAATTAATCGGATATTTCGAAAAATCGACTTTTGGTTGAAAGATATTTTCAAACAAAGAGTGAAAGGTACCGCAAACTATTCGATAATGTTTTGAAATAACATTGCCCGACGATATTGCATCGATTTATTCAACATACGTGATAAACAATTTTAGAATAAATCGGATATTTCGAAAAATCGACTTTTGGGAAAAAAATATATTCAAAAAAAGAATATAAGGACCCGCGAACTATTCGATATTGATTTACATACATGACAAACAATTCGAGAATTTATCGGATATTTCGAAAAATCGACTTTTGGTTGAAAAATATTTTCAAAAAAAGAGTAAAAGGACCCGCGAACTATTCGATAATGATTTGAAATAACATTGCCGACGTTATTGCATCGATTTATTCAAAATACATGATAAACAATCAGAGAATTAATCGGATATTTCGAAAAATCGTTTTTTGTTCGAAAAATATTTTCGAAAATAGAATATAAGGACCCGCGAACTATTCGATATTGATTAACATACATGACAAACAATTCGAGAATTGATCGGATATTTCGAAAAATCGACTTTTGGGTGGAACATATTTTCAAAAAAAGAATATAAGGACCCGCGAACTATTCGATATTGATTAACATACATGACATACAATTCGAGAATTTATCGGATACTTCGAAAAATCGACTTTTGGTTGAAATATTTTCAAAAAAAGAGTGAAAGGACCCGCGAACTATTCGATGACGATTTGAAATAACATTGCTCGACGTTATTGCATCGATGTATTCAACATACGTGATGATCAATTCGAAAATTATTCGGATATTCCGAAAAATCGACTTTTGGGTGAAACATATTTTCAAAAAAAGAATATGAGGACCCGCGAACTATTCGAAATTGATTTAAAATTACATTCCCCGACGTTATTGCATCGATTTATTCAAAATACGTGATGATCAATTCAAAAATTATTCGGATATTTCGGAAAATCGACTTTTGGGTAAAACATATTTTCAAAAGAAGAATATAAGGACCCGCGAACTATTCGATATTGATTTGAAATTACATTGCCCGACGTTATTGCATCGATTTATTCAAAATACGTGACAAACAATTCGAGAATGAATCGGATATTTCGAAAAATCGACTTTTGCTTAAAAAATATTTTCAAAAAAAGAGTAAAAGGACCCGCGAACTATTCAATATTGATTTGAAATTACATTGCCCGACGTTATTGCATCGATTCATTCAAAATACGTGAAAAACAATTCGAGAATGTATCGGATATTTAGAAAAATCGACTTTTGGTTAAAAAATATTTTCAAAAAAAGAGTAAAAGGACCCGCGAACTATTCAATATTGATTTGAAATTTCATTGCCCGACGTTATTGCATCGATTCATTCAACATACGTGATACACAATTCGAGAATAAATCGCATATTCCGAAAAATCGATCTTTGGGTATAAAATATTTTCAAAAAAAGGATATAAGGACCCGCGAACTATTCGATATCGATTTAAAATTACATTGCCGACGTTTTTTTATCGATTTATCCAAAATACGTGACAAACAATTCGAGTGTTAATCGGATATTTCGAAAAATCGACTTTTGGGTGAAGAATATTTTCAAAAAAAGAATATAAGGACCCGCGAACTATTCGATATTGATTAACATACATGACAAACAATTGGAGAATTAATCGGATATTTCGAAAAATCGACTTTTGGTTGAAAAATATCTTCAAAAAATGAGTGAAGGACCCACGAACTATTCGATAAAGATTTGAAATAACATTGCCCGTCGTTATTGCATCGATTAATTCAACATACGTGATGAACAATTCGAGAATTATTCAGATATTTCGAAAAATCGACTTTTCGGTAAAACATATTTTCAAAAAAAGAATATAAGGACCCGCGAACTATTCGATATTGATTAACATACATGACATACATTTCGAGAATTTATCGGATATTTCGAAAAATCGACTTCTGGTTGAAAAATATCTTCAAAAAAAGAGTGAAAGGACCCGCGAACTATTCGATGAGGATTTGAAATAACATTGCCCGACGTTATTGCATCGATTTATTCAACATACGTGATGATCAACTCGAAAATTATTCGGATATTTCGAAAAGTCGACTTTTGGGTAAAACATATTTTCAAAAAAAGAATATAAGGACCCGCGAACTATTCGATAATGATTTAAAATTATATTGCCCGAAGTTATTGCTTCGATTTATTCAAAATACCTGATAAACAATTGGAGAATTAATCAGATATTTCGGAAAATCGAATTTTGGTTGAAAAATATTTTCAAAAAAAGAGTGAAAGGACCCGCGAACTATTCAATATTGATTTAAAATTACATTGCCCAACGTTATCAACATACTTGATAAAAAATTCGAGAATAAATGGGATATTTCGAAAAATCGACTTTTGGGTAAGAAATATTTTCCAAAAAAGAATATAAGGACCCGCGAACTATTCGATATTGATTTAAAATTACATTGCCCGAAGTTATTGCATCGATTTATTCAAAATACGGGATAAACAATTAGAGAATTAATCGGATATTTCGAAGAATCGACTTTTGGGTAAAACATATTTTCAAAAAAAGAGTGAAAGGACCCGCAAACTATTCGATAATGTTTTGAAATAACATTGCCCGACGATATTGCATCGATTTATTCAACATACGTGATAAACAATTCGAGAATAAATCAGATATTTCGAAAAATCGACTTTTGGGTAAAAAATATATTCAAAAAAAAAAATATAAGGACCCGCGAACTATTCGATATTGATTTACATACATGACAAACAATTCGAGAATTTATCGGATATTTCGAAAAATCGACTTTTGGTTGAAAAATATTTTCAAAAAAAGAGTAAAAGGAACCGCGAACTATTCGATAATGATTTGAAATAACATTGCCGACGTTATTGCATCGATTTATTCAAAATACATGATAAACAATCAGAGATTCAATCGGATATTTCGAAAAATCGTTTTTTGTTCAAAAAATATTTTCGAAAATAGAATATAAGGACCCGCGAACTATTCGATATCGATAAACATACATGACAAACAATTCGAGAATTGATCGGATATTTCGAAGAATCGACTTTTGGGTAAAACATATTTTCAAAAAAAGAATATAAGGACCCGCGAACTATTCGATATTGATTAACATACATGACATACAATTCAATTTATCGGATATTTCGAAATATTTTCAAAAAGAGAGTGAAAGGACCCGCGAACTATTCGATGAAGATTTGAAATAACATTTCCCGACGTTATTGCATCGATGTATTCAACATACGTGATGATCAATTCGAAAATTATTCGGATATTTCGAAAAATCGACTTTTGGGTGAAACATATTTTCAGAAAAAGAGTGAAAGGACCCGCGAACTATTCGATGAGGATTTGAAATAACATTGCCCGACGTTATTGCATCGATGTTTTCATCATAGTTATAGTTATAGTTATAGTTAGGAAGGGGTTACGTTCCACTGCGACCTCAAGGTCTATTGTGCCCCCCATCAGAGCCGTATTCGCAAATGCGCTACCTACAGCTCGCCCTCCAGCTCCAGAGCTCCAATGAACTCCAGTATCTGAGAGGGCTTCAAGGAGGTTAGATCCTCATTCCTCCTGTAATTCTCTTGTCCAAGACATTCTTTGCGCTGGTTTGCAATGGCGAGGCATTCTGTAACCAGGTGAACATGAGTCCCCTCCTCTTCACCACAGAATCTACACTCGTCTGTTTCTGTTAAGCTCATTCTCATCATATGCTTCCTAAGGCGACAGTGTCCTGTGAGGAAGCCAGTGAGTAGGTGTAACTTGTTCTTACTGAGATCCAAATACTTTTTGGATCTTGAACTTTCAAAGTTCCGAATGAACTTTTTAGAGTGATCCATTCCTGGAAGGTTCCTTCAGAGTGCTTCTCTTTCAGCCTCTTCCCTCTCCAGAAACTCTTTCTTATAGGTGCGTTTACCTATGCCACAGAAACGTTCTGGGCCAGTAAGTGGCGTTTGTGCTCTCTTTCTGGCAAGTGTATTGGCCTCTTCGTTTCCTTTGATTCCTGAGTGACCAGGAACCCAGACTAAAGAGACCTTATTTTTCATGCCTACTTCATTAAGTTTCCTCCGGCACTCCCATATCAGCTTTGAGTCGATGATATAGGAGTTCAGTGCTTTGATAGCAGCTTGACTATCCGAGTGGATCACAATGTCACACCCTTGATAGTTTCTTTCCAGGTTTATATCTATGCATCTTTCGATTGCAAGTATTTCTGCCTGAAAGGCACTCGAGTAGGAGCCTAACGATAGTGTACACTTGGTTCTTGCCCCGTATACTCCAGCGCCGGCCCCCATCGTGGTTTTAGAACCATCTGTATACCATTTAATGGTATTCACTTTGAAGTTTTGGGTAGTGTATTCCTTTTCCCATTCTTCCTTTTTACATAGCATAGTGTTGGAGTTCTTCTCAATGCTTACTTTTTTAATCATAACATCACTAGGCAGGTTCGCTGATGAGATGGACTTGTTCAGAGAGGACCAGGCTCCTTGACTTTTAATTATCTCATTCCCTGTACCTTCCCTAGATATTCTAAGGATAGCCTCATGGGCTACTCTGTTGATCACTAGATGTAATGGAGTGAGATCAGTGATGACCTCAAGTGCTCTTGTCGGGCACGTTCTCATAGCTCCAGTGATGCAAACGCAGGCAAGCCTTTGTATCTTGTCGAGTATTTTCCTCGTGACTGTCTGCCCTGTCTTAGCAGACCAGACTACTGCCCCATAATTTATTATTGGTCTCACAATCATGACATACATCCATCGCAGTATTTTAGGGTTACAGCCCCAGGTTTTACCGGATAGGTTTCTGCACGCCATTAGAGCTCTTGTCGCTTTACTAGCAGTGTTTTTAACATGCTTATTCCATAGAAGCTTATTGTCTAGGGTAATTCCCAGATATTTGACTTCATAAGTCCATTCTACGTTATCTCCGTTCACCGAGATAGGCTTCATGGATGGAAGGTTTCTTTTCCCGGTAAAGGGAACCAGTGTGGTCTTGGCTGGGTTGATGTTGAGCCCCACTGACAAGCACCACTGCTCGATAATTTTGAGGCCCCTCTGCAGCAAATCACAGAGGGAACCCTCAAATTTACCTCTTACTATTAGGACTATGTCGTCGGCATAGCCTATACATTCGAAGCCAAGCTCCGTTAGCCTGTGCAGTAGTTCGTCCACTACCAGACTCCAGAGGAGGGGAGATAGTACTCCTCCTTGAGGTGTTCCGCGAGTGGTTTTGACAGAGATGGTCTGATCGACCCCCAGTGTCTCAGCTGTCCTCGTCGTCAACACCTCATACATCCATTTTATGATGGTACAGTTCACTCCTCGCTTTACAAGTGCCTCTCTGACAGACACGTGTGTCGTGTTGTCAAAGGCCCCAGATATGTCTAGGAAAGCGCACAGTGCAATTTCTTTGTTGTTCAGCGTCTTCTGGATGCCTTCAGTCAGCTGATACAGAGCAGTCTCCGTGGAGCGTCCTGCCCTGTACGCATGCTGACATTTGTGAAGTGGTGTTTTCTCCAGGTTCTCCGTTCTTATGTAGTTTTCTACTACCTTCTCCATCGTTTTAAGCAAAAACGAGGTAAGACAAATGGGTCTAAAAGTTCGGGGATCAGTCCCGTCTTTCTTCCCTGTTTTTGGAATGAAGATTACTTTTGCCCTTCTCCATATGTCAGGTATTTGACCCAGTGCTAAGCTGCTTCTTGTGATCTTCATCAGATGGGGAAGAATCTCTTCCGCTCCCCTCTGCAGGAGTACAGGGAACACCCCATCCACTCCTGGTGATTTATACGGCTGAAAGGTACTAATTGCCCATTCGAGTCGTTGTCTTGAAAATATTCTCCTGGCAATATCCCAATCGTCCTTACGGGATTTCTTGGTGTATTCTATTGCTGTTTCGAAACTACTTATGGGTTTGCTACCTGGAAAGTGTGTTTTAAGAAGAAGAGTTGATCGTTCCTCATCTCCCTCAGTGTATGACCCGTCCGGCTTTTTGAGCGACATTGTGGGGTTGGTACCCCCTTTTGCCATGACTTTCTGAAGTCTGGCTGCAGTGGGAGTGGAAGTAATATTTTCACAAAAAGCTTGAAAATTAAGCCTTTTGGCCTTCCTGATCTCTTTATTATACTGAGTAAGTTTCTCGGTGTACCCCTGCCAATTGTTATCCCGTCTTGCCCTATTAAAGAGCCGACGGACCTCCTTTCGGAGGTTTGACAGGTTCTCATTCCACCAAGGAGCATCCTTACTTGGTCGCGTTTTGGTGAGTGGACAGCTGGAGTAAAACGCCTCCATTATTGCCCTACTGATCTGCTGTACCCTTGAATTCAGCTCGAAATATCGGTGTTCTGACCCGATATTTTCGATTTCCTCTAGGTTTGTCTTAAGGTGGTTCCTGTAAAGGAGCCAGTCTGTTTTTCTAGGGTTTCGAGTCTCGGGGAAAGAAGTGGTATCTCCCTCCATCCTAAACACGATAATCCTATGATCAGAGAGTGATGGCTCGTCCATCACCCTCCAAGACGTAATGTACTTCCTGGCCGCAGGATTAGCAATTGTTACGTCAAGGACTTCTTCCCTCGCTCTCGTGACGAATGTTGGTGTTGTCCCAATGTTAGTGGTCTCGAGGTTGTTAGCTAAGAGATATTCAAGTAGGTACTCACCTCTTGGGTTGTTGTTGGTGCTTCCCCAGACAGTGTTATGCGCATTCGCATCACAGCCAATTATTAATGGAAGGCGTTTACTGTTGCAGTAACGTACTAGTTTCTGTACCTCCTCTGGCGGTGTTATTGGCCCGTCTCCAGCGAAGTATGCGGATGCAATGACAATGTCTCGGTCAACGCCCCCCAAGTTGAGGTGCACCATAATTGGAGTTAAGTCCCGAGACATGTATTCTGAAACACAAATATATTTGATGTTTTTCTTTACAAGAACACAGGCACGTGGAGTTACTTGCCTCTGATCATAAATCAAATTTGATTCCTTACATGCCAAACCTTTGATTTGGCCTTCTTTGTTGATCCAGGGTTCCTGGATCAAGACAATGCCTAATTGCAGCCTCGCAAACAACCTTGCAATCACGGCTGAGGAACCCCTCGCGTGATGCAGGTTTACCTGCGCGATTCTAATGAGGGAGAAGGTTCGTTTTATGGGGTGCTTGCCCCCTCCTTCGCCTCCACCTTCACCTCCTCGACTTCCATCTGAGAGGTTTCCTCTCTGGGACCCGAGGAGGTCTCCTTGCCCGTAGTCGGACCCCCAGCCACCACACAACTTTGCCCAGCACCCTGGGACGCAGAGGGAGCCTCTGCGTCTTCAGGAGTACCGGCGGTGCTGCAGCTGGGTTCCTGGGATGTGGAGGGCTTCTCCACATCCTTCGACCCTTCTTCAGGGCCACCCTTTTTTTCCTAGCCCGGAGACTGGGACGCTCCCGAACCGGAAGTTCAGTTGGCCTCCCTCTCTCCTTATGACTTCCTCGGATTGGGGATCAACCCCAATCGTGAGGATACTTCCTCTGCCTTCTTTTTTGAAGTGCAGCACCTTCCAAGCCCTAACATTGAGGTCGGGATTCTGAATCTCGACAAGTCGGAGGATCTTCTCCTGTTCCATGTCGAGACTTCTTGGGAAGAAGACTGTTATAACAGTAGGACTTGGGATGTCGTCTCCGCTCAGTGCTACCAATTCGGGTCCTTCCCAAGATTTCAGTTGCGGTACTGAACTTGTGAGCCAGTCCGCCGCCTTCTTGGATCCACAATCCACCAGCATCATTCCATTACGGAAATGAACGCCGGTGAAGTGGATCCCTCTTTCTGTGTACTTACACATCTCTTCCACCAGGACGTCTTCAAGAGTCGATAGTTGCTCGACTTCTAGAATGGTCCTGGGGTATTCTTTGGGGACTATCCCAATGCTGATTGCAGCCTTTTTTGCTTTGACGGCAGCTGCATAACCAGTGGCTTGCCCGGTTTTAGCTGCGGCCGTCTTCTGCTTTTTCGGCAAAGGCAACGTCGGAGGTGTGATCTGCTCCGGACCTCTTTTGCCGTGGTCTTTACCCTTTGGGGTGACCTTCGGGTCTGTGCGTTGAAGAACCTGCTTCCTCGCCTCCTCAGGTTGTAGCCCCTGATGGAGGAGTCGCAGGTACTTCCGCACTCCTGCTCCACTGAGACCTTTCCTCAGTGGATCATCTCTGCCGCCCGGTTGTCCAAGTTTGGGCAGCTCGAACGGCAGCCGATTCTTTGGTCGATTGACCTTCCCTCTTGCGAGGTGCCCGGATGAGGAGGCGGAGGTTAACTCCGCCCCTGTTCCAGTGGTGTTCTGCTTCATTGTGTTTTTATCCATAATTGGTCCCACGAGAAGCTAGGGTCATATCAGTCCACCTCTGCAGAGCCCCGCGTGCAGAGGTAAGGGGTTTATACAATGGAGTTCCCCCCGGTGCTCCAAGGTTGAGACCAGTAGAGGCCAGTATTCTATCTGACCACGCATCCTTCGGCCTGGTTCCCGCCTTGGATTTAGAATTTTTGATGAGGTTGTTTCCTCTTGGTCCGGGCGGTCAAGCCAAGACCCCCCCCACCTCACTGGCCCGCGAGACATGACCACGGACAGCCAGGAGGCGTTGGTATAACAGAATGGTCTCGAGGTATGCTCGATGCCCTATCTGGCATCGTTTAACCTGGTGCAATTCCTTAGCCACGACACTACAGCTGGGACAGGTGAAGTTGGTCCGCGGCAAGGTATTGAGGGCTACCAGTTGAGTTTCTAGGCACAACGAGCCCTCCTATTTCCCTGTTTTCATCATACGTGATGATCAATTCGAAAATTATTCGAATATTTCGAAAAATCGACTTCTGGGTAAAACATATTTTCAAAAAAAGAATATAAGGACCCGCGAACTATTCGATATTGATTTAAAATTATATTGCCCGACGTTATTGCATCGACTCATTCAAAATACGTGATGAACAATTAGAGAATTAATCGGATATTTCGAACAATCGACTTTTGGGTAAAACATATTTTCAAAAAAAAAAATATAAGGACCCGCGAACTATTCGATATTGATTAACATACATGACATACAATTCGAGAATTTATCGGATATTTCGAAAATTCGACTTTTGGTTGAAAAATATTTTCTGAAAAAGAGTGAAAGGACCCGCGAACTATTCGATGAGGATTTGAAATAACATTGCCCGACGTTATTGCATCGATGTTTTCAACATACGTGATGATCAATTCGAAAATTATTCGGATATTTCGAAAAATCGACTTTTGGGTAAAACATATTTTCAAAAAAAGAATATAAGGACCCCCGAACTATTCGATATTGATTCAAAATTATATTGCCTGACGTTATTGTATCGATATATCCAAAATACGTGATAAACAATTCGAGAATTGATCGAATATTTTGAAGAATCGACATTCGGGTAAGAAATATTTTCAAGAAAAAAATATAAGGACCCGCAAACTTTTCGATATTGATTTAAAATTACATTGCTCGACGTTATTGCATCGATTTATTCAAAATACGTGATGATCAATTCAAAAATTATTCGGATATTTCGGAAAATCGACTTTTGGGTAAAACATATTTTCAAAAAAAGAATATAAGGACCCGCGAACTATTCGATATTGATTTGAAATTACATTGCTCGACGTTATTGCATCGATTTATTCAAAATACGTGACAAACAATTCGAGAATGAATCGGATATTTCGAAAAATCGACTTTTGGTTAAAAAATATTTTCAAAAAAGAGTATAAGGACCGGCGGACTATTCGATAATGATTCAAAATAACATTACCCGACGTAATTGTATCGATGTATCCAAAATACGTGATAAACTATTCGAGAATTAATCGGATATTTCGAAAAATCGACTTTCGGGTGAAATATATTTTCAAAAAATGAGTATTATGTCCAGACAATTATTCAATATTGATTTGAAATGACATTGCCCGACGTTATTGAATCGATTTATCCGAAATACCTAAAAATGGACTTATTTCAAAAGTTTTTCATGTATACTTACGATTTTTCCTGATTTTATCACTTCAAAACACTGAACAAAACACGTATTCCTAACTCCTGTGTGCCGTGAGTCAATGCTCATCACTCCCGCACTCACTCCACACATCAAAAACCGATTTTCACTATAATTTATTAGCGCTCCGAATATCGACTATCTCCCATCGCTTCCCGATTAGAACTGATTCATAGTCAATCCTTTGTTCGAAAATATGAATAATCGCTTACATCACCATGAATCATCGGGTGCGCGCATATCGCATTTAGTCCTCGTTTCTATGGAAACCAATGTGTTATTCCATATACGGGGTTTGTCCGAAAAATTTCGGTGTGAGTCGGGACCAGTTCGATGAACGGTAGCATCTACCTGTGGATTTCGCCAACCGCATAGAAAAACGCGTATAACTCCGCCGCTGTGAGTCCTAGCGACGTGGCGTTCGTGCCATAGGGGTGCTTAGGGCATAAGGAGTTCACCAAATCGTTTTTTGTTTGAAAAATATTTTCAAAAAAAGAGTGAAAGGACCCGCGAACTATTCAATATTGATTTGAAATTACATTGCCGACGTTATTGCATCGATTTATTCAAAATACGTGATAAACAATCAGGGAATTAATCGGATATTTCGAAAAATCGACTTCTGGTTGAAAAATATTTTCAAAAAAAGAGTAAAAGGACCCGCGAACTATTCGATAATGATTTGAAATAACATTGCTTGACGTTATTGCATCGATTTATTCAACATACGTGATACACATTTCGAGAATAAATCGCATATTTCGAAAAATCGACTTTTGGGTAAAAAATATTTTCAAAAAAAGAATATAAAGACCCGCGAACTATTCGATATTGATTTAAAATCACATTGCCCGACGTTATTATATCGATTTATCCAAAATACGTGAAAAACAATTCGAGAGTTAATCGGATATTTCGAAAAATCGACTTTTGGGTAAGTCATATTTTCGAAAAAAGAATATAAGGACCCGCGAACTATTCGATATCGATTAACATACATGACAAACAATTCGAGAATTAATCGGATATTTCGAAAAATCGACTTTTGGTTGAAAAATATTTTCAAAAAAAAAGTGAAGGACCCGCGAACTATTCGATAAAGATTTGAAATAACATTGCCCGACGTTATTGCATCGATTTATTCAACATACGTGATAAACAATTCGAGTATTATTCGGATATTTCGAAAAATCGACTTTTGGGTGAAACATATTTTCAAAAAAAAAATATAAGGACCCGCGAACTATTCGATATTGATTTAAAATTACATTGCCCGACGTTATTGTATCGATGTATCCAAAATACGTAATAAACTATTCAAAAATTGATCGGATATTTCGAAAAATCGACTTTCGGGTGAAATATATTTTCAAAAAATGAGTATTATGTCCAGACAATTATTCAATATTGATTTGAAATGACATTGCCCGACGTTATTGAATCGATTTATCCGAAATACCTAAAAATGGACTTATTTCAAAAGTTTTCCATGTGTACTTACGATTTTTCCTGATTTTATCACTTCAAAACACTGAACAAAACACGTATTCCTAACTCCCGTGTACCGTGAGTCAATGACTCATCACACCTGTTCGATGAACGGTGGCATCTACCTGTGGATTTCGCCAACCGCATGAAAAAACGCGTATAACTCCGCCGCTGTGAGTCCTAGCGACGTGGCGTTTGTGCCATCGGGGCATAAGGAGTTCACCAAATCGTTTTTTGTTCAAAAAATATTTTCAAAAAAAGAGTAAAAGGACCCGCGATCTATTCAATATTGATTTAAACTTACATTGCCCGACGTTTTTGCATCGATTTATTCGAAATACGTGATAAACAATCAGAGAATCAATCGGATATTTCGAAAAATCGACATCTGGTTGGAAAATAATTTAAAAAAAAAGAGTAAAAGGACCCGCGAACTATTCGATAATGATTTGAAATAACATTGCCCGACGTTATTGCATCGATTCATTCAACATACGTGATACACAATTCGAGAATAAATCGTATATTTCGAAAAATCGACTTTTGGGTATAAAATATTTTCAAAAAAAGGATATAAGGACCCGCGAACTATTCGATATCGATTTAAAATTACATTGCCGACGTTTTTATATCGATTTATCCAAAATACGTGACAAACAATTCGAGAGTCAATCGGATATTTCGAGAAATCGACTTTTGGGTGAAGAATATTTTCAAAAAAAGAATATAAGGACCCGCGAACTATTCGATATTGATTAACATACATGACAAACAATTCGAGAATTAATCGGATATTTCGAAAAATCGACTTTTGGTTGAAAAATATTTTCAAAAAATGAGTGAAGGACCCACGAACTATTCGATAAAGATTTGAAATAACATTGCCCGACGTTATTGCATCGATTTATTCAACATACGTGATGAACAATTCGAGAATTATTCGGATATTTCGAAAAATCGACTTTTGGGTGAAACATATTTTCGAAAAAAGAATATAAGGACCCGCGAACTATTCGATATTGATTAACATACATGACAAACAATTCGAGAATTAATCGGATATTTCGAAAAATCGACTTTTGGTTGGAAAATGTTTTCAAAAAAAGAGTGAAGGACCCGCGAACTATTCGATAGAGATTTGAAATAACATTGCCCGACGTTATTGCATCGATTTATTCAACATACGTGATAAACAATTCGAGTATTATTCGGATATTTCGAAAAATCGACTTTTGGGTAAAACATATTTTCAAAAAAAAAATATAAGGACCCGCGAACTATTCGATATTGATTTAAAATTACATAGCCCGACGTTATTGCATCGATTTATTCAAAAAACGTGATGAACAATTAGAGAATTAATCGGATATTTCGAACAATCGACTTTTGGTCAAAAAATATTTTCAAAAAAAAAATAAAAGGACCCGCGAACTATTCAATATTGATTTAAAATAACATTGCCGACGTTGTTATATCGATTTATCCAAAATTCATGTCAAACAATTCGAGAATGTATCGGATATTTCGAAAAATCGACTTTTGGTTGAAAAATTTCTTCGAAAAAAGTGTGAAAGGAACCGCGAACTAATCGATGAAGATTTGAAATAACATTCCCGACGTTATTGCATCGATGTATTCAACATACGTGATGATCAATTCGAAAATTAATCGGATATTTCGAAAAATCGACTTTTGGTTAAAAAATATTTTCAAAAAGAGAGTAAAAAGACCCGCGAACTAATCGATATTGATTTAAAATTAGATTGCCGACGTTATTGTATCGATGTATACAAAATACGTGATAAACTATTCGAGAATTAATCGGATATTTCGAAAAATCGACTTTCGGGTAGAATATATTTTCAAAAAATGAGTATTATGTCCAGACAATTATTCAATATTAATTTGAAATGACATTGCCCGACGTTATTGAATCGATTTATGCGAAATACCTAAAAATGGATTTTATCACTTCAAAACACTGAACAAAACACGTATTCCTAACTCCTGTGTGCCGTGAGTCAATGACTCATCACTCCCGCACTCACTCCACACAGCAAAAACCGATTTTTACTATAATTTATTAGCGCTTCAAATATCGACTATCTCTCATCGCTTCCCGATTAGAACTAATTCATAGTCAATCCTTTGTTCGAAAATATGAATAATCGCTTACATCACCATGAATCATCGGGTGCGCGCATATCGCATTTAGTCCTCGTTTATATGGAAACCAATGTGTTATTCCATATACGGGGTTTGTTCGAAAAATTTCGGGGTGAGTCGGGACCAGTTCGATGAACGGTGGCATCTACCTGTGGATTTCGCCAACCGCATAGAAAAACGCGTATAACTCCGCCGCTGTGAGTCCTAGGGCGTGGCGTTCGGTGCATTTTCGCAACTGCGCATGCTCAGATGGAAACTCGAATAACTCCGCTGTTGTCGGTGCTTTCGAGGTGGCGTTTGAGCCATTGAGGTGCTGAGGGTATAAGGAATCATCCGGTGCATTTTCGCAACTGCGCATGCGCAGATTGGAAAGCGAATAACTGCGCTGTTGGGAGTCCTATCGAGGTGGCTTTCGGGCCATTGGGGTGCTGAGACCATGAACAATCCATTGGTGGGTTAACTGCGCATGCGCAGATGGAAATATGAATAACTCTGCTGTTTTAAGTCCTATCGAGGTGGCCTTTGGGCCATTGAGGTGCTGAGTGAATGAGGCGTCAGTGTGCCCATATATTTTGCGCATGTGCGAACTTCTGTTATGTTAATTCTCATCTTGTTCCGTGCAAAATCACGGAATGCAAAATAATGTTCATTTGTTCAGCCGTCCACCCCTACGAACTCATATTGGATTCGCCCGATCCCTCTACTGTAGGTACCAAGCAGTGACGTGGGCACGACGAGGTTGGCCGACGCCATTACGACTATTACGACATTACGAGCTAGAACGGCAACACGTCAACATACGTATGGGCATTACAGATTCACATGTATCGCATTAACGGATTGAATATATTTAGTTAAACTGTGTTTAATTTCGTGTGAATCAAAAATCAGAAAAATTCAGTTTAGTTACATAAACAAAACATGGTCCTTCGAACTGGATAACGGATTGGATCGAAGAAGTAGAAGCTGCAAACAACTACGTGATCCATTGGAACAGGCAGAACTTCAATCTCGAACAAACACACATTTGTGGATTAGTCACATGGGACTTTTGGGAGTTTTGGATTAGGAATTCAAGAAGAGGTACCTACTGCAGCTTTCGGCAAAAAATCGCTGCTTGATCAGAGGACAGACAGCAGTTGACACAGGGCAAGGGGAAGATAAGTGAGTAGTGATATTATTCAACTGATTCTATCTGTATCATTTTCATTTGAATTATTACGAACTTCTTTCTCGAATTCAAGAAAAATGGCAAATAACTTAGATGAATTAATTCGCAAAAGGGGGGTTTTGAAAGCGAAAATAACCAGATTTGAAGCATTTATCAATTCTTCATCAGACACTAGTGATAAATTGATTCAAGTACCTTCGCGATTAGAAAAATTTAGGGAACTTTGGGATCAGTTTGATGAATTACAAGCTGAAATAGAAGCACTTGATTTATCAGATCAGCAAGCTGAAGGAAGGGAAAATTTCGAAAACAATTATTTCAAACTTATCAGTATTGCTGAGGGTTATTCAAATGCAAGCACCTGCAATATCAAAAGTATTAACAATAGTAATGAAACCTTTCCAGGGCAACACATCGACAAAAACGTGAAACTTCCTTCAATGGAAATACCATATTTTCATGGGTCTTATAAAACATGGTTAGAGTTTCATGATATATTTCATGCGCTAATACACACGAATAAGAAGTTAACGGATATACAAAGATTTTATTATTTGAAAAATTCATTGAAGGGTGATGCCGCTGAGGTTATTCGGGCGTTGGAAGTATCGGAGACAAATTACATTGAAGCATGGAAATTGCTAAGAAAGCGTTTTGAGAATAAGAAATTAATTGCCTTGACTCACATCGATTCTATGTACAATTTCACACCAATGAATAAAGAATCATTCACACATTTACGGAAATTTCTAGATACCATTAATGGAGATGTAAGATCGCTTAAATCTTTGGGTCAACCTGTAGAATCGTGGGATACGCTTCGCATTTATATCTTAGAACAAAAGTTGGATTCAATTACGAAAAGAGAGTGGCAAAAAGGCGTGTCGAAGAATCGTTTTCCCGAATTAAGCGAGTTTCAAGAATTTTTAGAACAAAAATGTCAACTTTTAGAAACTTTAGACTCTAATAAAACGATATCTAAATCACAAGAAGGGAAGGGTAAAACAGAAACACATAAAAATTCAAGATCTTATGTAACAATGACAAAAACTTGCTCGTTATGTAAAGAAAATCACCTTTTATATGCATGCAACAAATTTCGGACATTATCGGTCGCAGAGAGGAGGCAAGAAGTTAAAAAGTCAGGGGTTTGTTGGAATTGCTTGAAACAAGGTCATCGAGCAGACAGCTGTACCTATGGCAGCTGTAAACAATGCGGAAAAAGACACAACACTTTGCTGCATTTTACTGAAAACACTTCGACGGACAAAGAAGAGATGAACACCACGGAGAACCAAGCCTACAAATGCAATCTTGGTTCGGGATCGACAGAAACACTGCTATCCACAGCAATAGTTTATATTCTTGACCGTGCCGGTAACCAACAAGAATGTCGAGCTTTGTTGGATTCAGGATCCCAATCTAATTTCATTGCAAGAGACCTATGGAAGAAACTCAGACTACCTTCACAAAAGGTTCATATTCCTGTGGTTGGTATAGGGCAGGGAACCACGAGAATTTCTCATTCCGTGAAGGCTAAGATTCTATCCCAATATAAGGACTTCGATCTAGAAACAGTTTTCCTAGTAATTGATGGCATTTCGGACAAATTGCCTGCAGTAAAGGTCGACTCAGCGTCCATAGACAGCGTCAACCCAAAAAAGTTGACATGATTCTAGGCGCTTCTGTTTTTTGGGAACTGATATGTGTGGGGCAAATTAGATTATGCAGAAACAAACCTATTTTCCAAAAGACTAAATTAGGGTGGGTTATTTCTGGACCTATAGTTGGTAAACACGTCCAAGAAAATGTCTCATTGTGTCACTTTTCTTCTAACGATCAGGTACAAAAACAGTTGGAAAGGTTTTGGACTATTGACGAACTCGAACAGGAGAAACCACTTTCCAAGGAAGAAAGACATTGTGAGCGTGTTTTCCTCGATACAACAATACGAGATGACGAAGGTCATTTCGTAATCAACCTTCCTATGCGGGAAAATATTTCAAATTTGGGCGACTCCTTGAGCACGGCTCAGAAGAGATTTCAGCAACTTGAAAGACGTTTAGAGGGGAATACTCTAACTAAACAACAATATCAAGACTTCATTAGGGAATACATTGATTTGGGACATGCCACAAAGTTAGGAACATTGGAGGAAACTACAAGGCGACGTTGTGATGGTGAATATGTTTATTATTTACCACATCACGCTGTCTTCAAAGAAACATCTTTAACTACCAAATGCCGAGTGGTATTTGACGGATCAGCTAAAACTGACACAGGGTTGTCCCTGAATGATGGTTTGATGGTTGGACCAAAATTACAGCAAAACCTTTTCAATATTTTAATACGATTCCGCAGATACGACATCGTCATAGTGGGGGATGTGGAGAAAATGTACCGTCAAGTATACATTGCTCCAAAGCACCGGAATTTGCAGAGAATTCTTTGGAGGTTTTATGCAAATGAACCAATTGACGTGTACCAATTGAACACGGTTACATACGGAACTGCGCCAGCTTCCTTCTTGGCAGTGAGGTGTCTGCAGAAATTGGGAGCAGACAATGAAGAATTGTATCCTGAAGCTAGCGAAGTAATATGTCAAGACTTTTATATGGACGATCTCTTATGGAGCACTAGATCGGTTCAGGAAGCTAAGCTTTTGAAGGAACAAATAAGCAAAATCTTGGAAGGTGCTGGGTTCGTGTTGAGAAAGTGGGCGTCGAACAGTACGGAGGTACTGTCGAATGAAATGCCTAGACGAACCGACAACACGAGCGCTTGGCTTATTGTGGAATTCGAAACAGGATATGCTGCAATATAAATTAAGAATCGACAAAAACCAAAGCAGGGTGACCAAAAGAACAATTTTGTCGATAACATCGCAAATATTTGATCCTTTGGGATTGGTCGGTCCGGTCATTATAAAAGCAAAATTGATTATGCAGGAGCTATGGAAAATGAAGGTGAGTTGGGACGAATTATTGCCGCTTTCACTCCATACTTCTTGGCTCAATTTCAAAGGTCAAATTAAGTCGTTAGATGATCTCGAAATACCGAGACAAACAATTTGCAGAGAATCAAAGGGAGTTCAATTGCATTGCTTTTCCGATGCCTCGGAAATTGCATATGGATCGGCGATTTACATAAGATCGACAGATCAGAATCAGCAGCACCATGTCGAACTGATCTGTGCGAAATCAAGAGTGGCTCCAGTGCAAACTGTGAATCTGCCACGGCCTGAATTATGTGCAGCAGTACTAACTGCAAGGTTAGCACGGGAAGTATTGGAAACCCTTCAGGTCAATTTTGAGTCTGTTCAATTTTGGACTGATTCTACCATCGTTCTATCTTGGCTTAGTCGAGAGCCCTGCGAATGGAAAACATTCGTAGCGAATAGAACATCGGAAATTCATCGGTTAACGAAAGAGTATCAGTGGAAGCATGTATCATCCAGAGACAATCCAGCCGATATAATATCTAGGGGTATGGATGCAGATATGTTGCATGCTTGTAAGCTTTGGTGGCATGGACCTGAGTGGCTTAGCTGCGAGGAAAGCGTTTGGCCAGATGATCGATATTGCATTCCGGAAATTGTTCCTGAAGTTAAAGCGCCACGTCAAATATTCCAGTCTTGCGTGGGTACGGATATCTTTCAACGATTTTCCAATCTGATGAAATTGCAAAGGGTCACAGCCTTTTGCCTACGATTTGTAAGAAATTGTAGTGTTAATAGGGCACAGAGACAATTGGGAAATTTGACCATCGAGGAATTGGAAGGATCCATAAAGGTCTTGGTGAGAGCTGCTCAAAACCAGGAGTTCACTGAAGAAATTCATCTCCTGGCAGCAAAACGCCTAGCCAAATCAAGTGCCCGTCTGAGTCTCAATCCGTTTTTAGATGACCAGGGAATCTTGAGGGTAGGTGGTCGTTTAGGTAAATCGGATCTTCCATTCGACCAAAAACATCCAATATTGTTACCTAGTAATCATGTGCTAACAAGACAAATCATTTTGCACGAGCATTACAAAAATTTGCACGCAGGTCCTCAAGCCTTGTTAGCGGTGATTAGATTGAAATATTGGCCAATCGGAGGTCGTAGAACAATCCGAAAGTTTTTGCGCGAATGTATCATATGTTTCCGCGTTAAACCAACTCTTCACAAGTATTTAATGGGTGACCTGCCACGGTCACGAATCACTCCGAGCAGAGCGTTCACAAATTGTGGTGTTGATTACGCGGGACCTTTTAATATAAGGGCCAATAAATTGAGAGGGCATAAATTAGTTAAGGGCTACCTCTGTTTTTTTGTCTGTTTCACAACCAAGGCGGTCCATTTAGAATTAGTAAACGAGTTAACCACAGTAGCCTTCATGAATTGTTTCAAACGATTTGTTGCACGCCGAGGGGTTTGTTCAAACATATACTCCGATAACGGAACCAATTTTGTAGGTGCTCGCAATGAATTACATGAACTTTTCAAATTTATAGAAAAACAATCAGAAGATTCAAATTTTTATGCTAGTTTTGCGAAAATGTCAATTAAATGGCATTTTATACCAGCCTACTCTCCGCATTTTGATGGATTATGGGAAGCCGCGGTGCGATCCGCTAAGTATCATTTAAAAAGAGTAGTGGGAAATAATAATCTGTCATTCGATGATTTACATACTATAGTTACACAGATAGAATCATGCTTGAATTCCCGTCCACTCACCCCCCTGTCTGAGAACCCAGAAGATTTAGATGTTCTCACTCCTGGACACTTTCTGATTGGCGCCCCATTAGTGGCTTTACCTCAGGAATATCTAACTTCACAAAAAACGAGTCGATTAAAAAGATATCATCAGTTGACTCAAATGGTACAACATTTTTGGTCCAAATGGTCCAAGGATTATCTCTCCCAACTTCAGCAGAGTGGCAATTGGGTAGAGTAGTAAAGGTGCATCCTGGTGCTGACGAAATTGTACGGGTAGTGTCAGTGTTATCGCCTAAAGGTCTAATTAAAAGAGCAGTAGCTAAAGTTTGTCCTTTACCATTCGAGACGACACAAGAGACTTATTGAAAGGCACGAGGAATCTATTTCCAAAAATATTTTTTTGTATTGTATTATGTTTATTCTTATCTCATTCAAATTATTCTTGTACATTGATTTAGTTATTTTTATTTTTTCTATTTTTGTATATTCATATGGTTTTGTATACTTATAATTTTTAAATGTATATTAATGTTGAAAGATAGATTCTTTCAAGGGGGGCAGCATGTTCCGTGCAAAAATCACGGAATGCAAAATAATGTTCATTTGTTCAGCCGTCCACCCCTACGAACTCATATTGGATTCGCCCGATCCCTCTACTGTAGGTACCAAGCAGTGACGTGGGCACGACGAGGTTGGCCGACGCCATTACGACTATTACGACATTACGAGCTAGAACGGCAACACGTCAACATACGTATGGGCATTACAGATTCACATGTATCGCATTAACGGATTAAATATACTTTCAAGATCCAAAAAGTATTTGGATCTCAGTAAGAACAAGTTACGTCTACTCACTGACTTCCTCACAGGACATTGTCGCCTTAGGAAGCATATGATGAGAATGAGCTTGACAGAAACAGACGAGTGTAGATTCTGCGGTGAAGAGGAGGAGACTCCTGTTCACCTGGTTACAGAATGCCTCGCCATTGCAAACCAGCGCAAAGAATGTCTTGGACAAGAGAATTACAGGAGGAATGAGGATCTAACCTCCTTGAAGTCCTCTCAGATACTGGAGTTCATTGGAGCTCTGGAGCTGGAGGGCGAGCTTTAGGTAGCGCATTTGCGAATACGGCTCTGATGGGGGGCACAATAGACCTTGAGGTCGCAGTGGAACGTAACCCCTTCCTAACTATAACTATAGCTATAACGGATTAAATATTATTTAGTAAAACTGTGTTTAATTTCGTGTGAATCGAAAATCAGAAAAATTCAGTTTAGTTACATAAACAAAACACATCTACTCGGCCTAGAGAGGGGCGATTTTCGGTAGAGGCATACTCTCGGGTTGTAGTTCCTTAGGCTTGGCGAATGCTCCTGCGTAGTTGTGGATGCGCCCTTGGCGAGGAGTTAATGTGATGAATGGAAAAATTCTTCCTTTTATCGTTTTTGAATTGTTCGGATTGTCCACATCTTTCGGTGCGCTTGTTTCTATAAACTACCAATTCCTGAGCGTCCCCGTCTGCTCACTCAGCTCGTTAGAAGAACTAAATACAGCCAAATCTCAGTCAGACTGAGCCGCTCAGGCATTTCGAACGCGCCCATTTTCGAAATCCAGAACACAAACTATAACGAGTCCAAAGCTTCATGGGTTTTATAATTGAGGAAATTACATTGCATTGCATTACATTGTTATTGTATCGATTTATCCGAAATACACGATAAACAATCCGAGAACTAATCAATTATCTCGAAAAATTGAATTTCGGGTGAAAAATATTTTAAAAAAATGGGTATTAGGTCCCGCGAACTATTCGATATCCAAAAAAAGGGATGAACAATTCGAGAATTAATCGGGTATTTCGAAAAATCGACATTCGGGAAAAAAATATTTTTAAAGAAGAGTATGAGGACCCGCAAACTATTCGATATAGGTTCAAAATGACATTGCCCGACGTTATTGTATCGATTTATCCAAAATACATGATAAACAATTCGAGAATTAATCATATATTTCGATAAATCGACATCCGGGAAAGAAATATTTTCAAAAAAAGAGTAAAAGAACCCGCGAACTATTCGATATTGATTTAAAATCACATTGCCTGACGTTATAGTATCGATTTACCAAAATACGTGATGAACAATTCGAGAATCAATCAGATATTTCGAAAAATCGACATTCGGGTAAAAAATATTTTCAAAAAGAGGGAATAAGGACCCGCCTACTATTCGATATTGATTTAAAACTACATTGCCCGACGTTGTATCGATTCATCGAAAAAACGTGATAAACAATTCGAGAATTAATCGGATATTTCGATAAATCGACATTCGGAAAAAAAATATTTTCGAAAAAAGAGTATAAGGACTCGCGAACTATTCGATATTGCTTCAAAATTATATTGCCCGACGTTATTGTATCGATTTATCCAAAATACGTGATAAACAATTCGAGAATTAATCGGATATATCGAAAAATCGACATTCGGGTAAAAAATATTTTCAAAAAAAGGGTATAAGGACCCGCGAACTATTCGATATTGATTTAAAATAACATTGCCCGACGTTGTATCGATTCATCGAAGATACGTAATAAACAATTCGAGAATTAATCGGATATTTCGATAAATCGACATTCGGGAAAAAAATATTTTCAAAAAAAGAGTATAAGGACCCGCGAACTATTCGATATTGATTTGAAATAACATTGCCCGACGTTATTGTATCGATTTATTCAAAATACGTGATAAACAATTCGAGAATTAATCGGATATTTCAAAAAATCGACATTCGGGAAAAAAATATTTTCAAAAAAAGAGTATAAGGAACCGCCTACTATTCGATATTGATTTAAAATTACATTGCCCGACGCTGTATCGATTCATCGAAAATACGTGATACACAATTCGAGAATTAATCGGATATTTCGAAAAATCGACATTCGGGAAAAAAATATTTTCAAGAAAGAGTATGAGGACCTGCAAACTATTCGATATAGGTTCAAAATGACATTGCCTGACGTTATTGTACCGATTTATCCAAAATACATGATAAACAATTCGAGAATTAATCGGATATTTCGATAAATCGACATTCGGGAAAGAAATATTTTCGAAAAAAGAGTATAAAGACCCGCGAACTATTTGATATTGATTTAAAATTACATTGCCGACGTTATTGTATCGATGTATCCAAAATACGTGATAAACTATTCGAGGATTAATCGGATATTTCGAAAAATCGACATTCGGGTAAAAATTATTTTCAAAAAAAGAGTATAAGGACCCGCCTACTCTTCGATGTTGATTTGAAATTACATTGCCCGACGTTGTATCGATTTATCGAAGATACGTGATGAACAATTCGAGAATTAATCGGATATTTCGATAAATCGACATTCGGGAAAAAAATATTTTCAAAAAAAGAGTAAAAGGACCCGCGAACTATTCGATATTGATTCAAAATTACATTGCCTGACGTTTTAGTATCGATTCACCAAAATACGTGATGAACAATTCGAGAATCAATCAGATATTTCGAAAAATCGACATTCGGGTGAAAAATATTTTCAAAAAGAGGGAATAAGGACCCGCGAACTATTCCATATTGATTTAAAATAACATTGCCCGACGTTGTATCGATTCATCGAAGATACGTGATAAACAATTCGAGAATTAATCGGATATTTCGATAAATCGACATTCGGAAAAAAAATATTTTCAAAAAAAGAGTATAAGGACCCGCGAACTATTCGATATTGATTTGAAATTACATTGCCCGACGTCATTGTATCGATTTATTCAAAATACGTGATAAACAATTCGAGAATTAATCGGATATTTCAAAAAATCGACATTCGGGAAAAAAATATTTTCAAAAAAAGAGTATGAGGACCCGCAAACTATTCGATATAGGTTCAAAATGACATTGCCCGACGTTATTGTATCGATTTATCCAAAATACATAATAAACAATTCGAGAATTAATCGGATATTTCGATAAATCGACATTCGGGAAAGAAATATTTTCGAAAAAAGAGTATAAAGACCCGCGAACTATTCGATATTGATTTAAAATTACATTGCCGACGTTATTGTATCGATGTGTCCAAAATACGTGATAAACTATTCGAGGATTAATCGGATATTTCGAAAAATCGACATTCGGGTAAAAATTATTTTCAAAAAAAGAGTATAAGGACCCGCCTACTCTTCGATGTTGATTTAAAATTACATTGCCCGACGTTGTATCGATTCATCGAAAATACGTGATGAACAATTCGAGAATTAATCGGATATTTCGAGAAATCGACATTCGGGTAAAAAATATTTTCAAAAAAAGAGTATAAGGACCCACGAACTATTCGATATTGATTTAAAATAACATTGCCCGACGTTGTATCGATTCATCGAAGCTACGTGATGAACAATTCGAGAATTAATCGGATATTTCGATAAATCGACATTCGGGAAAAAAATATTTTCAAGAAAAGAGTACAAGGACCCGCGAACTATTCGATATTGATTTGAAATCACATTGCCTGACGTTATAGTATCGATTTACCAAAATACGTGATGAACAATTCGAGAATCAATCGGATATTTCGAAAAATCGACATTCGGGTAAAAAATATTTTCAAGGAAGAGTATGAGGACCTGCAAACTATTCGATATAGGTTCAAAATGACATTGCCCGACGTTATTGTACCGATTTATCCAAAATACATGATAAACAATTCGAGAATTAATCGGATATTTCGATAAATCGACATTCGGGAAAGAAATATTTTCGAAAAAAGAGTATAAAGACCCGCGAACTATTTGATATTGATTTAAAATTACATTGCCGACGTTATTGTATCGATGTATCCAAAATACGTGATAAACTATTCGAGGATTAATCGGATATTTCGAAAAATCGACATTCGGGTAAAAATTATTTTCAAAAAAAGAGTATAAGGACCCTCCTACTCTTCGATGTTGATTTGAAATTACATTGCCCGACGTTGTATCGATTTATCGAAGATACGTGATGAACAATTCGAGAATTAATCGGATATTTCGATAAATCGACATTCGGGAAAAAAATATTTTCAAAAAAAGAGTAAAAGGACCCGCGAACTATTCGATATTGATTCAAAATTACATTGCCTGACGTTTTAGTATCGATTCACCAAAATACGTGATGAACAATTCGAGAATCAATCAGATATTTCGAAAAATCGACATTCGGGTGAAAAATATTTTCAAAAAGAGGGAATAAGGACCCGCGAACTATTCGATATTGATTTAAAATAACATTGCCCGACGTTGTATCGATTCATCGAAGATACGTGATAAACAATTCGAGAATTAATCGGATATTTCGATAAATCGACATTCGGGAAAAAAATATTTTCAAAAAAAGAGTATAAGGACCCGCGAACTATTCGATATTGATTTGAAATTACATTGCCCGACGTTATTGTATCGATTTATTCAAAATACGTGATAAACAATTCGAGAATTAATCGGATATTTCAAAAAATCGACATTCGGGAAAAAAATATTTTCAAAAAAAGAGTATAAGGACCCGCCTACTATTCGATATTGATTTAAAATTACATTGCCCGACGCTGTATCGATTCATCGAAAATACGTGATACACAATTCGAGAATTAATCAGATATTTCGAAAAATCGACATTCGGGAAAAAAATATTTTCAAAGAAGAGTATGAGGACCTGCAAACTATTCGATATAGGTTCAAAATGACATTGCCTGACGTTATTGTACCGATTTATCCAAAATACATGATAAACAATTCGAGAATTAATCGGATATTTCGATAAATCGACATTCGGGAAAAAAATATTTTCAAAAAAAGAGTATAAGGACCCGCGAACTATTCGATATTGATTTGAAATTACATTGCCCGACGTTATTGTATCGATTCATTCAAAATACGTGATAAACAATTCGAGAATTAATCGGATATTTCAAAAAATCGACATTCGGGAAAAAAATATTTTCAAAAAAAGAGTATGAGGACCCGCAAACTATTCGATATAGGTTCAAAATGACATTGCCCGACGTTATTGTATCGATTTATCCAAAAAACATAATAAACAATTCGAGAATTAATCGGATATTTCGATAAATCGACATTCGGGAAAGAAATATTTTCGAAAAAAGAGTATAAAGACCCGCGAACTATTCGATATTGATTTAAAATTACATTGCCGACGTTATTGTATCGATGTGTCCAAAATACGTGATAAACTATTCGAGGATTAATCGGATATTTCGAAAAATCGACATTCGGGTAAAAATTATTTTCAAAAAAAGAGTATAAGGACCCGCCTACTCTTCGATGTTGATTTAAAATTACATTGCCCGACGTTGTATCGATTCATCGAAAATACGTGATGAACAATTCGAGAATTAATCGGATATTTCGAGAAATCGACATTCGGGTAAAAAATATTTTCAAAAAAAGAGTATAAGGACCCACGAACTATTCGATATTGATTTAAAATAACATTGCCCGACGTTGTATCGATTCATCGAAGCTACGTGATGAACAATTCGAGAATTAATCGGATATTTCGATAAATCGACATTCGGGAAAAAAATATTTTCAAGAAAAGAGTACAAGGACCCGCGAACTATTCGATATTGATTTGAAATCACATTGCCTGACGTTATAGTATCGATTTACCAAAATACGTGATGAACAATTCGAGAATCAATCGGATATTTCGAAAAATCGACATTCGGGTAAAAAATATTTTCAAGGAAGAGTATGAGGACCTGCAAACTATTCGATATAGGTTCAAAATGACATTGCCCGACGTTATTGTACCGATTTATCCAAAATACATGATAAACAATTCGAGAATTAATCGGATATTTCGATAAATCGACATTCGGGAAAGAAATATTTTCGAAAAAAGAGTATAAAGACCCGCGAACTATTTGATATTGATTTAAAATTACATTGCCGACGTTATTGTATCGATGTATCCAAAATACGTGATAAACTATTCGAGGATTAATCGGATATTTCGAAAAATCGACATTCGGGTAAAAATTATTTTCAAAAAAAGAGTATAAGGACCCGCCTACTCTTCGATGTTGATTTGAAATTACATTGCCCGACGTTGTATCGATTTATCGAAGATACGTGATGAACAATTCGAGAATTAATCGGATATTTCGATAAATCGACATTCGGGAAAAAAATATTTTCAAAAAAAGAGTAAAAGGACCCGCGAACTATTCGATATTGATTCAAAATTACATTGCCTGACGTTTTAGTATCGATTCACCAAAATACGTGATGAACAATTCGAGAATCAATCAGATATTTCGAAAAATCGACATTCGGGTGAAAAATATTTTCAAAAAGAGGGAATAAGGACCCGCGAACTATTCGATATTGATTTAAAATAACATTGCCCGACGTTGTATCGATTCATCGAAGATACGTGATAAACAATTCGAGAATTAATCGGATATTTCGATAAATCGACATTCGGGAAAAAAATATTTTCAAAAAAAGAGTATAAGGACCCGCGAACTATTCGATATTGATTTGAAATTACATTGCCCGACGTTATTGTATCGATTTATTCAAAATACGTGATAAACAATTCGAGAATTAATCGGATATTTCAAAAAATCGACATTCGGGAAAAAAATATTTTCAAAAAAAGAGTATAAGGACCCGCCTACTATTCGATATTGATTTAAAATTACATTGCCCGACGCTGTATCGATTCATCGAAAATACGTGATACACAATTCGAGAATTAATCAGATATTTCGAAAAATCGACATTCGGGAAAAAAATATTTTCAAAGAAGAGTATGAGGACCTGCAAACTATTCGATATAGGTTCAAAATGACATTGCCTGACGTTATTGTACCGATTTATCCAAAATACATGATAAACAATTCGAGAATTAATCGGATATTTCGATAAATCGACATTCGGGAAAAAAATATTTTCAAAAAAAGAGTATAAGGACCCGCGAACTATTCGATATTGATTTGAAATTACATTGCCCGACGTTATTGTATCGATTTATTCAAAATACGTGATAAACAATTCGAGAATTAATCGGATATTTCAAAAAATCGACATTCGGGAAAAAAATATTTTCAAAAAAAGAGTATGAGGACCCGCAAACTATTCGATATAGGTTCAAAATGACATTGCCCGACGTTATTGTATCGATTTATCCAAAAAACATAATAAACAATTCGAGAATTAATCGGATATTTCGATAAATCGACATTCGGGAAAGAAATATTTTCGAAAAAAGAGTATAAAGACCCGCGAACTATTCGATATTGATTTAAAATTACATTGCCGACGTTATTGTATCGATGTGTCCAAAATACGTGATAAACTATTCGAGGATTAATCGGATATTTCGAAAAATCGACATTCGGGTAAAAATTATTTTCAAAAAAAGAGTATAAGGACCCGCCTACTCTTCGATGTTGATTTAAAATTACATTGCCCGACGTTGTATCGATTCATCGAAAATACGTGATGAACAATTCGAGAATTAATCGGATATTTCGAGAAATCGACATTCGGGTAAAAAATATTTTCAAAAAAAGAGTATAAGGACCCACGAACTATTCGATATTGATTTAAAATAACATTGCCCGACGTTGTATCGATTCATCGAAGCTACGTGATGAACAATTCGAGAATTAATCGGATATTTCGATAAATCGACATTCGGGAAAAAAATATTTTCAAGAAAAGAGTACAAGGACCCGCGAACTATTCGATATTGATTTGAAATTTCATTGCCCGACGTTGTTGTATCGATTTATCGAAAATACGTGATACACAATTCGAGAATTAATCGGATATTTCGAAAAATCGACATTCGGGAAAAAAATATTTTCAAGGAAGAGTATGAGGACCTGCAAACTATTCGATATAGGTTCAAAATGACATTGCCCGACGTTATTGTACCGATTTATCCAAAATACATGATAAACAATTCGAGAATTAATCGGATATTTCGATAAATCGACATTCGGGAAAGAAATATTTTCGAAAAAAGAGTATAAAGACCCGCGAACTATTTGATATTGATTTAAAATTACATTGCCGACGTTATTGTATCGATGTATCCAAAATACGTGATAAACTATTCGAGGATTAATCGGATATATCGAAAAATCGACATTCGGGTAAAAATTATTTTCAAAAAAAGAGTATAAGGACCCGCCTACTCTTCGATGTTTATTTGAAATTACATTGCCCGACGTTGTATCGATTTATCGAAGATACGTGATGAACAATTCGAGAATTAATCGGATATTTCGATAAATCGACATTCGGGAAAAAAATATTTTCAAAAAAAAAATTAAAGGACCCGCGAACTATTCGATATTGATTCAAAATTACATTGCCTGACGTTTTAGTATCGATTCACCAAAATACGTGATGAACAATTCGAGAATCAATCAGATATTTCGAAAAATCGACATTCGGGTGAAAAATATTTTCAAAAAGAGGGAATAAGGACCCGCGAACTATTCGATATTGATTTAAAATAACATTGCCCGACGTTGTATCGATTCATCGAAGATACGTGATAAACAATTCGAGAATTAATCGGATATTTCGATAAATCGACATTCGGGAAAAAAATATTTTCAAAAAAAGAGTATAAGGACCCGCGAACTATTCGATATTGATTTGAAATTACATTGCCCGACGTTATTGTATCGATTTATTCAAAATACGTGATAAACAATTCGAGAATTAATCGGATATTTCAAAAAATCGACATTCGGGAAAAAAATATTTTCAAAAAAAGAGTATAAGGACCCGCCTACTATTCGATATTGATTTAAAATTACATTGCCCGACGCTGTATCGATTCATCGAAAATACGTGATACACAATTCGAGAATTAATCAGATATTTCGAAAAATCGACATTCGGGAAAAAAATATTTTCAAAGAAGAGTATGAGGACCCGCAAACTATTCGATATAGGTTCAAAATGACATTGCCCGACGTTATTGTATCGATTTATTTAAAATACATAATAAACAATTCGAGAATTAATCGGATATTTCGATAAATCGACATTCGGGAAAGAAATATTTTCGAAAAAAGAGTATAAAGACCCGCGAACTATTCGATTTTGATTTAAAATTACATTGCCGACGTTATTGTATCGATGTATCCAAAATACGTGATAAAATATTCGAGGATTAATCGGATATTTCGAAAAATCGACATTCGGGTAAAAATTATTTTCAAAAAAAGAGTATAAGGACCCGCCTACTCTTCGATGTTGATTTAAAATTACATTGCCCGACGTTGTATCGATTCATCGAAAATACGTGATGAACAATTCGAGAATTAATCGGATATTTCGAGAAATCGACATTCGGGTAAAAAATATTTTCAAAAAAAGAGTATAAGGACCCACGAACTATTCGATATAGAAGAGAATTCGATAGAAGAACAAAACACGTATTCCTAACTCCCGTGTGCCGTGAGTCAATGACTCATCACTCCCGCACTCACTCCACACGGCAAAAACCGATTTTCACTATAATTTATTAGCGCTCCGAATATCGACTAGTTCCCATCGCTTCCCGATTAGAACTGATTCATAGTCAATCCTTTGTTCGAAAATATGAATAATCGCTTACATCACCATGAATCATCGGGTGCGCGCATATCGCATTTAGTCCTCGTTTCTATGGAAACCAACGTGTCATTCCATATACTGGCGTTCGTGCCATCGGGGTTCTTAGGGCATAAGGAGTTCACCAAATTGTTTTTTGTTCAAAAAATATTTTCAAAAAAGGAGTAAAAGGACCCGCGATCTATTCAATATTGATTTAAAATTACATTGCCCGACGTTATTGCATCGATTTATTCAAAATACGTGACAAACAATCAGAGAATCAATCGGATATTTCGAAAAATCGACTTCTGGTTGAAAAATATTTTCAAAAAAAGAGTAAAAGGACCCGCGAACTATTCGATAATGATTTGAAATAACATTGCCAGACGTTATTGCATCGATTTATTCAACATACGTGATACACAATTCGAGAATGAATCGGATATTTCGAAAAATCGACTTTTGGGTAAAAAATATTTTCGAAAAAAGAATATAAGGACCCGCGAACTATTCGAAATTGATTAACATACATGACAAACAATTCGAGAATTAATCGGATATTTGGAAAAATCGACTTTTGGTTGAAAAATATTTTCAAAAAATGAGTGAAGGACCCGCGAATTATTCGATAAAGATTTGAAATAACATTGCCCGACGTTATTGCATCGATTTATTCAACATACGTGATAAACAATTCGAGAATTATTCGGATATTTCGAAAAATCGACTTTTGGGTAAAAAATATTTTCAAAAAAAGGATATAAGGACCCGCTAACTATTCGATATTGATTAACATACATGACATACAATTCGAGAATTTATCGGATATTTCGAAAAATCGACTTTTGGTTGAAAAATATTTTCAAAAAAAGAGTGAAAGGACCCGCGAACTATTCGATGAAGATTTGAAATAACATTGCCCGACGTTATTGCATCGATGTATTCAACATACGTGATGATCAATTCGAAAATTATTCGGATATTTCGAAAAATCGACTTTTGGGTAAAACATAATTTCAAAAAAAGAATATAAGGACCCGCAAACAATTCGATATTGATTTAAAATTATATTGCCCGACGTAATTGCATCGATTCATTCAAAATACGTGATAAACAATAAGAGAATTAATCAGATATTCCGAACAATCGACTTTTGGTTCAAAAATATTTTCAAAAAAAAAAAAAAGGACCCGCGAACTATTCAATATTGATTTGAAATAACATTGTCGACGTTATTATATCGTTTTATCAAAAATACATGACAAACAATTCGAGAATTAATCGGATATTTCGAAAAATCGACTTTTGGTTGAAAAATATTTTCAAAAAAAGAGTAAAAGGACCCGCGAACTATTCGATCTTGATTTGAAATTACATTGCCCGACGTTATTGCATCGATTCATTCAAAATACGTGATGAAAAATTCGAGAATTGATCGAATATTTCGAAAAATCGACTTTTGGTTAAAAAATATTTTCAAAAAGAGAGTAAAAAGGCCCGCGAACTATTCGATATTGATTTAAAATTACATTGCCGACGTTATTGTATCGATGTATACAAAATACGTGATAAACTATTCGAGAATTAATCGGATATTTCGAAAAATCGTCTTTCGGGTAAAATATATTTTCAAAAATAAGTATTATGTCCAGACAATTATTCAATATTGATTTGAAATCACATTGCCCGACGTTATTGAATCGATTTATCCGAAATACCTTAAAATGGACTTACTTCAAAAGTTTTCCATGTGTACTTACGATTTTTCCTGATTTTATCACTTCAAAACACTGAACAAAACAAGTATTCCTAACTCCCGTGTGCCGTGAGTCAATGACTCATCACTCCCGCACTCACTCCACACGGCAAAAACCGATTTTCACTATAATTTATTAGCGCTCCAAATATCTCCCATCGCTTTCCGATTAGAACTGATTCAAAGTCAATCCTTTGTTCGAAAATATGAATAATCGCTTACATCACCATGAATCATCGGGTGCGCGCATATCGCATTTAGTCCTCGTTTCTATGGAAACCAATGTGTTATTCCATATACGGGGTTTGTTCGAAAAATTTCGGGGTGAGTCGGGACGAGTTCGATGAACGGTGGCATCTACCTGTGGATTTCGCCAACCGCATAGAAAAACGCGTATAACTCCGCCGCTGTGAGTCCTAGCGACTTGGCGTTCGTGCCATCGGGGTGCTTAGGGCATAAGGAGTTCACCGGTGCATTTTCGCAACTGCGCATGCTCAGATGGAAACTCGAATAACTCCGCTGTTGTCGGTGCTTTCGAGGTGGCCATTGAGGTGCTGAGGGTATAAGGAGTCATCGGGTGCATTTTCGCAACTGCGCATGCCCAGATTGAAAAGCGAATAACTGCGCTGTTGGGAGTCCTATCGAGGTGGCGTTTGGGCCATTGGGGTGCTGAGACCATGAGCAATCCATTGGTGGGTTAACTGCGCATGCGCAAATGGAAAGATGAATAACTCCGCTGTTTTCAGTCCTATCGAGGTGGCCTTTGGGCCATTGAGGTGCTGAGAGAATGAGGCGTCAGTGTGCCCATATATTTTGCGCATATGCGAACTCCTGCTATCTACTCGGCCTAGAGAGGGGCGATTTTCGGTAGAGGCATACTCTCGGGTTGTAGTTCCTTAGGCTTGGCGAATGCTCCTGCGTAGTTGTGGATGCGCCCTTGGCGAGGAGTTAATGTGATGAATGGAAAAACTCTTCCCTTTATCGTTTTTGAATTGTTCGGTTTGTCCACATCTTTCGGTGCGCTTGTTTCTATAAACTACCAATGCCTCATTGGCCCCGTCTGCTCACTCAGCTCGTTAGAAGAACCAAATACTGCCAGATCTCAGTCAGACGGCTCAGTCTGACTCAGGCATTTCGAATGCGCCCATTTTCGAAGACCAGAACACAAACTATAACGAGTCGTTGCAAATACGGAAAGGTGGCGCAACCTAGCAGATTTTTTCGGTCCAAAGCTTCATGGGTTTTATAATTGAGGAAATTACATTGCATTGCATTACATTGTTATTGTATCGATTTATCCAAAATACACGATAAACAATCCAAGAACTAATCGGATATCTCGAAAAATTGAATTTTGGGTGAAAAATATTTTCAAAAAAAATCACGAAAAGCACTGCCGTGAAGGCAGGAGCTTTTGAGCGCTCGTACATGCACCTTGTAGGTAGATTCGCATTTTCCAGTTTCAGAAATCAATTGAAGGAATTTTCGACAGCTGTCAAAAAAATTCTGAAACTTAGGCGAAACTCCAGACTTCATGTCAGTGCTTCAGCTGATCAATTTTTTTTCGATAATTCGCTAGAATTTTCTACGGTATCTATGGTCTTGGTGGTGCGATCTGGACAAAATTCTGCACCTAGTTTGAATACATTATTAGTCAGCTAGGTGCAAAATTTCATCCCAATCCGCTCAGTATTTTCGGACCTATCAGCAAAAAAATATTTTGAACGGCCATATTTACGGAACCCCTAGTCTGATTTCGCTCATAGATGAACGTGATCGCGATATTTGCGATCCAAACCCACCTTGAGAATTTCGAGTTCCTAGGCCTTTCCGTTCAAAAGTTACAATTTTCTATGGTTTCTATGGTTCTGGTCATGCGATCTGGACAAAATATTGTTTTAATATATCATTCTCGATTAAAATACAAAATTTCATCTCGATCGAATCCGCGAAATTATCCAGAAACCAAAATTTCAAACGACCGTATTTACGGAACCCCTGGTATAATTCTGTTCATTGATAAACGTGAACGCGACATTTCAGATCCACACCTATCCTGAAAATTTCAAGTCCCTAGGCCTTTCCGTACGAAAGTTATGATTTTCTATGGTTTCTATGGTTCTGGTCATGTGATCTGGAGAAATGTAGCTTGAATATATCATTCTCCATTAGTATACAAAATCTCGTCACGATCGAATCTGTAGTTTTGAAATTATCAAGAAAACTAAATTTCAAACGACCATATTTACGGAACCCCTAGTATAATTTCGCTCATAGATGCACGTGATCACGACATTCGAAATCCACACCTATCCTGAAAATTTCAAGTTCCTAGGCGTTTCCGTTCAAAAGTTACAATTTTCTATGGTTTCTATGGTTCTGGTCATGCGATCTGAACAAAATTTCACATGTAGCTTGAACACCTCATTCTTCATTTGAGTGCAAAATTTCATCTCAATCAAATCTGTAGTTTTCAAGTAATCAAAGGAACAAAACTTTGAACGGCCATATTTACGGAACCCCTAGGCGAATATGGCCCATTAACAAACTTAACCGAGGCATTTAAAGATCTGAACCTACACTGAAAATTTCAAGTCTCTAGGTCGATCCGTTCGAGAGTTATCGTGCTTACGGACGGACGGACCTACCCTGAAAATTTCATGTTTCTAAGTTGACGGACGGACGGACAGACTCGAATTCTCCGACGGATTCGTCATCAGTGAGTCGAACATAGTCGATCGAGACCATTTTCGGCTCAAAATTCGAAAAATACAGACATCGTGACGAAATGATATAGCCCTCGTGTAAGTTGTACGAGCGCTCAAAAATGGGTATTTGGACCCGCGAACTATTCGATATTGATTCAAAATTACATTGCCTGACGTTATTGTATCGATATATCCAAAATACGTGATGAACAATTCGAGAATTCATCGGATATTTCGAAAAATCGACATTCGGTTAAAAAATATTTTCAAAAAAAGAGTATAAGGACCTGCGTACTATTCGATATTGATTTAAAATTACATTGCCCGACGTTGTATCGATTCATCGAAAATACGTGATGAACAATTCGAGAATTTATCGGATATTTCGAGAAATCGACATTCGGGTAAAAAATATTTTCAAAAAAAGAGTATGAGGACCCGCGAACTATTCGATATCGATTCAAAATTACATTGGCCGACGTTATTGTATCGATTTATCTAAAAAACGTGATAAACAATTCGAGAATTAATCGGATATTTCGATAAATCGACATTCGGGAAAGAAATATTTTCAAAAAAAGAGTAAAAGGACCCGCGAACTATTCGATATTGATTTGAAATCTCATTGCCTGACGTTATAGTATCGATTTACCAAAATACGTGATGAACAATTCGAGAATCAATCGGATATATCGAAAAATCGACATTCGGGTAAAAAATAATTTCAAAAAAAGGGTATATAGACCCGCGAACTATTCGATATTGATTTAAAATTACATTGCCCGACGTTGTATCGATTTATCGAAAATACGTGATAAACAATTCGAGAATTGATTGGATATTTCGATAAATCGACATTCGGGAAAAAAATATTTTCAAAAAAAGAGTATGAGGACCCGCAAACTATTCGATATTGATTTAAAATTACATTGCTCGACGTCATTGTATCGATTTATTCAAAATACGTGATAAACAATTCGAGAATTAATCGAATATTTCAAAAAATCGACATTCGGGAAAGAAATATTTTCGAAAAAAGAGTATAAAGACCCGCGAACTATTCGATATTGTTTCAAAATCAGATTGCCCGAAGTCATTGTATCGATTTATTCAAGATACGTGATAAACAATTCGAGGGTTAATCGGATATTTCGAAAAATCGACATTCGGGTAAAAATTATTTAAAAAAAAAAGAGTATAAGGACCCGCCTACTCTTCGATATTGATTTAAAATTACAATGCCCGACGTTGTATCGATTCATGGAAAATACGTGATGAACAATTCGAGAATTAATCGGATATTTCGAGAAATCGACATCGGGTAAAAAATATTTTCAAAAAGAGGGTATAAGGACCCGCGAACTATTAGATATTGATTTAAAATAATATTGCCCGACGTTGTATCGATTTATCGAAGATACGTGATAAACAATCCGGGAATTAATCGGATATTTCGATAAATCGACATTCGGAAAAAAAATTTTTCAAAAAAAGAGTATAAGAACCCGCGAACTATTCGATATTGATTTGAAATAACATTGCCCGACGCTATTGTATCGATTCATCCAAAATACGTGATAAACAATTCGAGAATTAATCGGATATTTCGAGAAATCGACATTCGGGTAAAAAATATTTTCAAAAAAAGAGTATAAGGACCCACGAACTATTCGATATTGATTTAAAATAACATTGCCCGACGTTGTATCGATTTATCGAAGATACGTGATGAACAATTCGAGAATTAATCGGATATTTCGATAAATCGACATTCGGGAAAAAAATATTTAAAAAAAATAGTATAAGGACCCGTGAACTATTCGATATTGATTTGAAATTTCATTGCCCGACGTTATTGTATCGATTTATCCAAAATACGTGATAAACAATTTGAAAATTGATCGGATATTTTGAAGAATCGACATTCGGGTAAAAAATATTTTCAAGAAAAAAATATAAGGACCCGCAAACTTTTCGATATTGATTCAAAATTACATTGCCTGACGTTATTGTATCGATATATCCAAAATACGTGATGAAAAATTCGAGAATTAATCGGATATTTCGAAAAATCGACATTCGGGTAAAAAATATTTTCAAAAAAAGAGTATAAGGACCCGCCTACTATTCGATATTGATTTAAAATTACATTACATTGCCCGACGCTGTATCGATTCATCGAAAATACGTGATACACAATTCGAGAATTAATCGGATAATTCGATAAATCGACATTCGGGAAAGAAATATTCTCAAAAAAAGAGTAAAAGGACCCGCGAACTATTCGATATTGATTTAAAATTACATTGCCTGACGTTTTAGTATCGATTCACCAAAATACGTGATAAACAATTCGAGAATTAATCGGATATTTCGAGAAATCGACATTCGGGTAAAAAATATTTTCAAAAAAAGAAAAGACCCGCGAACTATTCGATATTGATTTAAAATTACATTGAACGACGTTATTGTATCGATTTATCCAAAATACGTGATAAACAATTCGAGAATTGATCGGATATTTTGAAGAATCGACCTTCGGGTGAAAAATATTTTCAAAAAAAAAATATAAGGACCCGCGAACTTTTCGATATTGATTTAAAATCACATTGCCTGACGTTATTGTATTTATCCAGAATACGTGATAAACAATTCGATAATTAATCGGATATTTCGAAAAATCGACATTCGGGTACAAAATATTTTCAAAAAAAGAGAGGACCCGCGAACCATTCGATATTGATTTAAAATTACATTGCCCGACGTTATTGTATCGATTCATCCATAAAACGTGATAAACAATTCGAGAATTGATCGAATATTCTGAAGAATCGACATTCGGGTAAAAAATATTTTCAAAAAAAGGGTATAAGGACCCGCGAACTATTCGATATTGATTTAAAATTATATTGCCCGACGTTGTATCGATTTACCGAAAATACGTGATTGACGTTATTGTATCGATATATCCAAAATACGTGATGAAAAATTCGAGAATTAATCGGATATTTCGAAAAATCGACATTCGGGTAAAAAATATTTTCAAAAAAAGAGTATAAGGACCCGCCTACTATTCGATATTGATTTAAAATTATATTGCCCGACATTGTATCGATTTACCGAAAATACGTGATGAACAATTCGAGAATTAATCGGATATTTCGATAAATCGACATTCGGGTAAAAAATATTTTCAAAAAAAGAGTATAAGGACCCGCGTAATATTCGATATTGATTTAAAATTATATTGCCCGACGTTGTATCGATTCATCCAAAATACATGATAAACAATTCGAGAATTAATCGGATATTTCGATAAATCGACATTCGGGAAAGAAATATTTTCAAAAAAAGAGTAAAAGGACCCGCGAACTATTCGATATTGATTTGAAATCACATTTCCTGACGTTATAGTATCGATTCGACAAAATACGTGATGAACAATTCGATAATCAATCGGATATTTCGAAAAATCGACATTCGGGAAAAAAATATTTTCAAAAAAAGAGTATAAGGACCCGCGAACTATTCGATATTGATTTGAAATTTCATTGCCCGACGTTATTGTATCGATTTATCCAAAATACGTGATAAACAATTCGAAAATTGATCGGATATTTTGAAGAATCGACATTCGGGTAAAAAATATTTTCAAGAAAAAAATATAAGGACCCGCAAACTTTTCGATATTGATTTAAAATAACATTGCCTGACATTATTGTATCGATATATCCAAAATACGTGATGAAAAATTCGAGAATTATTCGGATATTTCGAAAAATCGACATTCGGGTAAAAAATATTTTCAAAAAAAGAGTATAAGGACCCGCCTACTATTCGATATTGATTTAAAATTTTATTGTCCGACGCTGTATCGATTCATCGAAAATACGTGATACACAATTCGAGAATTAATCGGATAATTCGATAAATCGACATTCGGGAAAGAAATATTTTCAAAAAAAGAGTATGAGGACCCACGAACTATTCGATATTGATTTAAAATAACATTGCCCGACGTTGTATCGATTTATCGATAATACGTGATGAACAATTCGAGAATTAATCGGATATTTCGAGAAATCGACATTCGGGTAAAAAATATTTTCAAAAAAAGAAAAGACCCGCGAACTATTCGATATTGATTTGAAATTACATTGAACGACGTTATTGTATCGATTTATCCAAAATACGTGATAAACATTTCGAGAATTGATCGGATATTTTGAAGAATCGACCTTCGGTTGAAAAATATTTTCAAAAAAAAAATATAAGGACCCGCGAACTTTTCGATATTGATTCAAAATCACATTGCCTGACGTTATTGTATCGATTTATCCAGAATACGTGATGAACAATTCGATAATTAATCGGATATTTCGAAAAATCGACATTCGGGTACAAAATATTTTCAAAAAAAGAGAGGACCCGCGAACCATTCGATATTGATTTAAAATTATATTGCCCGACGTTGTATCAATTTACCGAAAATACGTGATTGACGTTATTGTATCGATTCATCCAAAATACGTGATGAAAAATTCGAGAATTAATCGGATATTTCGAAAAATCGACATTCGGGTAAAAAGTATTTTCAAAAGAAGAGTATAAGGACCCGCCTACTATTCGATATTGATTTAAAATTATATTGCCCGACGTTGTATCGATTTACCGAAAATACGTGATTGACGTTATTGTATCGATATATCCAAAATACGTGATGAAAAATTCGAGAATTAATCGGATATTTCGAAAAATCGACATTCGGGTAAAAAGTATTTTCAAAAAAAGAGTATAAGGACCCGCCTACTATTCGATATTGATTTAAAATCATATTGCCCGACGTTTTTTCGATTTACCGAAAATACGTGATGAACAATTCGAGAATTAATCGGATATTTCGATAAATCGACATTCGGGTAAAAAATATTTTCAAAAAAAGAGTATAAGGTCCTGCGTACTATTCGATATTGATTTTAAATTATATTGCCCGACGTTGTATCGATTTATCCGAAATACATTATAAACAATTCGAGAATTAATCGGATATTTCGATAAATCGACATTCGGGAAAGAAATATTTTCAAAAAACGAGTGAAAGGACCCGCGAACTATTCGATATTGATTTGAAATCACATTGCCTGAAGTTATAGTATCGATTTACCAGAATACATCATCATCATCATCATCATCGTATAGAAGGCGTGGCCGCCTGTTCAATTCCGATTTCTCTGCAGAATTTCCGGTGAAGTTGATTGCCAACTGTCACGCCATCTCTTTGGTGGTCGTCCAACAGGTCTTCTTCCGTGTGGGATGTTGTTACGTACTATTTTGGCTAGTCTGTCGTCAGCCATTCTGTTCACATGCAGGTTCCATTCTCTTCTTCTTTTCCTTATCCATCTCCCTATGTCGTCAGTTTGGCACTTCTCTCTGATGTCTTCGTTTCTTTGCCTGTCGATCAATGTGTATCCCGTTATTGTTCTTAGGGTCTTCATCTCGCTTGTTCTCAATATCCTCTTTGTTACCGATGTTTCCGCTCTTGTCTCTGCCCCGTATGTCATAATAGGTCGCACGCATGTCTTGTAAATTCTGGACTTGCATCTTGTGCTGAGGTATTTATTCTTCCAAACTGCATGTTTAAGATGTCCAGATATTGTGGCTGCTTTGTTTGTTTGTCTTCTCACCTCTTCTTCCAGAAATCCTGTGCTTGTTATCTTGCACCCTAGGTACTCGAACGACATGGTTTGGTCGACGATGGTATCTTCTATTACTAGCTTGCAGCGCAGGGGCTCCTTAGCTATGGTCATACACTTGGTCTTGGTTTTAGAAATCTCCATGTTCAATTTCTTTGCGTGTTTGTAAAGCGCATGTAACATTTTTTGTAGGTTGTCCTCTGATTCAGCGATGAGTACGGCGTCATCGGCATAGCATAATATATCGAGTTTATATGTGCCCATGCGATATCCCAATCTCAAGTTCTTCACGGTTTCTATTAGTTGGTCCATAACCATATTGAATAGTAGCGGGCTAAGGCTATCGCCCTGGCGGATTCCCGACCTTGTTTGTAGATGTTGCGTTAGGGTGTAGCTTGCTCGTATTTGCGTTGTTGTGTTTGTATTCATATCTTTAATGAGGTTTATGTACTCTTTGGGTACATTCTTGTTTTTCAGCCTATTGATTACATCCTTCAGTTGTACTTTATCGAAGGCCTGCGTTAAGTCGATGAAACAGAGGTATGCAGGGGTGTTATACTCGAGGGACTTTTCTATTAATTGCCTTGTTATAAATAATGCATCGATGGTGGAGCGGTTTTTTCTAAATCCTTGTTGTTCTTCGCTGATTGGCATTAGTGTCGTTATTTCGTCAGCCAGAATCTTCGTAAACAGTTTGAGTGAGGTGCTCAACAGGGTTATCCCACGATAGTTAGCGGGATTGGTTTTTTCTCCTTTTTTGAAGACAGGTATCGTTATACTCCTTTTCTACTCTTCTGGTATTCTTCCGTGTTGAATTAGAATGTTGAACAGTTTTGTATATTCCTCTCTTATGGCGTCCCCACCATATTTTATCATCTCATTTGTTATTCTATCTTCGCTTGGCGCCTTCCTGTTTCTGAGCTTTTTTACTGCCATATTTACCTGCTCTGTCGTGATTTTTGCCTGTTCGTTTATAGCATCATTTTGTGAGACTTCTCCTGGTGGGTCTTCCTTATTTTCTGGTTCTGCGTAAAGGTTTTTAAAATATTTTTCGCACATTTCGTTGGTGATTGTTTTTAGTTGTATTGTTTCATTCGTGTTCTTTTTCATGCCTCTCAAGAGTTTCCATATTCGTTTTCGTGCACCGTACATGTCCGCTTCCATTTCGTTACTAAAACCCTGCCAGTATTCTTCTTTGATTTTCCGAACTCTGTTATTCACTTTGTTTCTTATTTCTATGTATCTGTCTCGGTTCTCTGGTGTTGGGGAATTCTTATATGTTAGGTAGATTTGTTTCTTCTCCTTTGTGATGTTTTTGACTTCCGTGGTAAACCAGGGTTTACTGTTCGGTTTGCTATTTTGTGATACCGTCCGAGTTCCTAAGGCATCTATAGCACCATTGTATATATTTTCTTTCAGTTTAGTCCATGCTGTATTGGGGGTGTCGTAATGCATTATTGGATTTAGAGTAATATAAAAAGAAAATACGTGATGAACAATTCGAGAATCAATCGGATATTTCGAAAAATCGACATTCGGGTAAAAAATTTTTCGAAAAAAGAGTATAAGGACCCGCCTACTATTCGATATTGATTTAAATTTACATTGCCCGACGCTGTATCGATTCATCGAAAATAAGTGATACACAATTCGAGAATTAATCGGATAATTCGATAAATCGACATTCGGGATAAAAAATTTTTCGAAAAAAAAGTATAAGGACCCTCGAACTTTTCGATATTATTGTATCGATTCATCTGAAATACATGGTGAACAGTTCGAGAATTAATCGGATATTTCGAAAAATCGACATTCGGGATAAAAAAATTTTCAAAAAAAAGGTATAAGGACCCGCGAACTATTCGATATTGATTTAAAATAATATTGCCCGACGTTGTATCGATTTATCGAAGATACGTGATAAACAATTCGAGAATTAATCGTATTTCGAGAAATCGACATTCGGGTAAAAAATATTTTCAAAAAAAGAAAAGACCCGCGAACTATTCGATATTGATTTGAAATTACATTGAACGACGTTATTGTATCGATTCATCCAAAATACGTGATAAACATTTCGAGAATTGATCGGATATTTTGAAGAATCGACCTTCGGGTGAAAAATATTTTCAGAAAAAAAATATAAGGACCCGCGAACTTTTCGATATTGATTCAAAATCACATTGCCTGACGTTATTGTATCGATTTATCCAGAATACGTGATGAACAATTCGAGAATTAATCGGATATTTCGAAAAATCGACATTCGGGAAAGAAATATTTTCAAAAAAAGAGTATAAGGAACCGCCTACTATTCGATATTGATTTAAAATTACATTGCCCGACGTTATTGTATCGATTCATCCATAAAACGTGATAAACAATTCGAGAATTGATCGAATATTCTGAAGAATCGACATTCGGGTAAAAAATATTTTCAAAAAAAGGGTATAAGGACCTGCGAACTATTCGATATTGATTTAAAATTATATTGCCCGACGTTGTATCGATTTACCGAAAATACGTGATTGACGTTATTGTATCGATATATCCAAAATACGTGATGGAAAATTCGAGAATTAATCGGATATTTCGAGAAATCGACATTCGGGTAAAAAGTATTTCCAAAAAAAGAGTATAAGGACCCGCGTAATATTCGATATTGATTTAAAATTATATTGCCCGACGTTGTATCGATTCATCCAAAATACACATGATAAACAATTCGAGAATTAATCGGATATTTCGATAAATCGACATTCGGGAAAGAAATATTTTCAAAAAAAGAGTAAAAGGACCCGCGAACTATTAGATATTGATTTGAAATCACATTGCCTGACGTTATAGTATCGATTTACCAAAATACGTGATGAACAATTCGAGAATCAATCGGATATTTCGAAAAATCGACATTCGGGAATAAAACTCTTCAAAAAAAGAGCCTACTATTCGATATTGATTTAAAATTACATTGCCCGACGCTGTATCGATTCATCGAAAATACGTGTAAAAAATATTTTCAAACAAAGAGTAAGGACCCGCGAACTATTCGATATAGATTCAAAATGACATTGCCCGACGTTATTGTATCGATATATCTAAAATACATGACGAACAATTCGGGAATTAATCGGATATTTCGAGAAATCGACATTCGTGTAAGAAATATTTTCATGAAATGAGTATAAACACCCGCGAACTATTCGATATTGATTCAAAATTACATTTCCCGACGTTATGTTATCTTCGAAAAGATAGCTAGTAATGATCTGCAACATAAAGGTTCAATATTAGATTCAAAATGAAATAAATTTTTTGTTTTAATTTTTTTTATTCTAGTTACTCTGATGCTCAAATTCTTCTCATGGAGTTTATCTTCTTTGAAAAGATAGCTAGTAATCATCTGCAACATAAAGGTTCAATATTAGATTCAAAATGAAATAAATTTTTTGTTTTAATTTTTTTTATTCTAGTTACTCTGATGCTCAAATTCTTCTTATGGAGTTTATCTTCTTTGAAAAGATAGCTAGTAATGATCTGCAACATAAAGGTTCAATGTTAGATTCAAAATGAAATGAATTTTTTGTTTCGATATTTTTATTCTAGTTACTCTGATGCTCTAATTTTTCTTATGGAGTTTATCTTTTTTGAAAAGATAGCTAGTAATGATCTGCAACATAAAGGTTCAATATTAGATTCAAAATGAAATACATTTTTTGTTTCAATTTTTTTAATCTAGTTAATCTGATTCTCTCATTTTTCTTATGGAGTTTATCTTATTTGAAAAAATGGCTAGTTATGATCTGCGAAATAAAGGTTCAATATTAGATTCAAAATGAAATACATTTTTCGTTTTATTTTTTTTATTCTAGTTACTCTGATGCTCCAATTTTTTTTATGGAGTTTATCTTCTTTGAAAAGATAGCCGGTAATGATCTGCAACATAAAGGGTCAATGTTAGATTCAAAATGAAATAAATTTTTTGTTTTATTTTTTTAATTCTAGTCACCTACTCTGATGCTATAATTTTTCTTATGGAGTTTATCTTCTTTGAAAAGATAGCTAGTATTGATCTGCAATATGAAGGTTTAATATAAGATTGAAAATGAAATAAATTTTTTTGTTTTAATTTTTTTATTCTAGTTAGTCTGATGCTCTAATTTTTCTTATGGAGTTAAGCTTCTTTGAAATGATAGCTTGTAATGATCTGCAACATGAAGGTTTAATATTAGATTCAAAATGAAATAAATTTTTTGTTTTAATTTTTTTATTCTAGTTACCCTGATGCTCTAATTTTTTTTCTGGATTTCATCCTCTTTGGAAAGATAGCTAGCAATCATCTGCAACATTTTAAGATCAATGAAATATTCAAAATGAAATAAAATTTGATTTTTTTATGTATTGTTCTTTCAATGAACACCCGACTTTAGACTGTTAGCGTAGAAGGGAAACATCCCTCTCGCAGTCAGCTTTTTCACTCCCCGCTAAGGGGAACATTCACTCATCCTGGATATTTTGAATATCTTCAGGATTGAGCTCGGTTGTGTTATCTTCTACAACGAGATAGCTAGTAATGACCTGCAACATAAAGGTTTAATATAAGATTCAAAATGAAATAAATTTTTTGTTTTAAGTTTTTTATTCTAGTTACTCTGATGCTCCAATTTTTCTTATGGAGTTCAACTTCTTTGAAATGATAGCTGCTAATGATCTGCAACATAAAGGGTCAATGTAAGATTCAAAATGAAATAAATTTTTTGTTTTAATTTTTTCATCCTAGTTACCTACTCTGATGCTATAACTTTTCTTATGGAGTTTATCTTGTTTGAAAAGATAGCTATTATTGATCTGCAATATAAAGGTTTAATATGAGATTCAAAATGAAATAAATTTTTTGTTTTAATTTTTTTATTCTAGTAGTTCTGATGCTCGAATTCTTCCAATGGAGTTTATCTTCTCCGAAAAGATAGCAAGTAATGATCTGCAACATAAAGGTTCAATATTAGATTCAAAATGAAATAAATTATTTGTTTCAATTTTTTTATTCTAGTTAGTCTGATGCTCTAATTTTTCTTATGGAGTTTAGCTTCTTTGAAATGATAGCTTGTAATGATCTGCAACATGAAGGTTTAATATTAGATTCAAAATGAGTTAAATTTTTTGTTTTAATTTTTTTTATTTTAGTAACCCTGATGCTCTAATTTTTTTTCTGGAGTTTATCTTCCTTGGAAAGATAGCTAGTAATCATCTGCGAAATTTTGAGATAATTGAAATATTCAAAATGAAATAAAATTTGATTTTTTCATGTATTGTTTTTTCAATGAACACCCGACTTCAGCCTATCAGCGTAGAAGGAAAACACCTCCCTCGCAGTCAGATTTTTCACTCCCCGCTAAGGGGAACATCCACTCATCCTGGATATTTTAAATATCTTCAGGATTGAGCTCGGTTGTGTTATCTTCTACAACGAGATAGCTAGTAATGACCTGCAACATAAAGGTTTAATATTAGATTCAAATTGAATAAATTTTTTGTTTCAATTTTTTTATTCTAGTTACTCTGATGCTCTCGTTCTTCTTCTGGAGTTTATCTTCTTTGAAAAGATAGCTAGTAATGATCTGCAACATAAAGGTTTAATATTAGATTCAAAATGAAATCAAGTTTTTGCTTTAATTTTTTTATTCTAGTTACTCCGATGCTCTAATTTTTCTTATGGAGTTTATCTTCTTTGAAAAGATAGCTAGTAATGATCTGCAACATAAAGGGTTTATATTAGATTAAAAATGAAATCAATTTTTTGTTTTAAGTTTTTTATTCTAGTTACTCTGATGCTCTAATTTTTCTTATGGAGTTTAGCTTCTTTGAAATGATAGCTTGTAATGATCTGCAACATAAAAGTTCAATATTAGATTCAAAATAAAATAAATTTTTTGTTTCAATTTTTTTAATCCATTTAATCTGATGCTCTCATTATTCTTATGGAGTTCATCTTCTTTGAAAAGATGGCTAGTTATGATCTGCAAAATAAAGGTCTAATATTAGATTCAAAATGAAATGAATTTTTTGTTTTAATTTTTTTATTCTTTACTCTGATGCTCTAATTTTTCTTATGGAGTTTATCTTTTCTGAAAAGATAGCTAGTAATGATCTGCAACATAAAGGTTTAATAATCTGCTCCACATGAGTTAGGGATATTGACTTAAAGTGCAAAAAAATATAGTTAAAATAAGATTTTTGTGATGAAAATTCACATTAATATAATTTCAAGTTGCAAATTAATTTAAGCCTGTAGGTCTACAGCGTATACAGGGTGGTTGAGTAAAATCGAGTAAAATGAAGACATTTTATTCCTGGTAAATTCAAGCATTTTAAGACTATCAATACAATGTATGGCCTCCACGGGCATCAATAACAGCTTGACATCTTCTTTGCATACTACACACGAGGTTGTTGAACATTTCTTGAGGAATTTGGTTCCATAAACGGGGCAGAGGCTCTCTCAGATCATTTAAGGATTCTGGGGTAGGTTGATGATTATCTTATCTTCTTTGGAGCATATCCCATGCATGTTCTATGCAATTCAAATCTGGTGAGTGCGGGGGTATTGGTAAATGTGGAATACCAAGCTCCTCGCGCGCATTCTCAACTATGAAACGATTGAATACGATATCCCTGACTCTTGTGGAGCTGTATATTAGATTCAAATTGAATAAATTTTTTGTTTAAATTTTTTTATTCTAGTAACTCTGATGCTCTTATTTTTCCTATGGGGTTCATCTTCCTTGAAAAGATAGCTAGTAATGATCTGAAACATAAAGGTTCAATATTAGATTCAAAATGAAATAAATTTTTTGTTTTAATTTTTTAATACTAGTTACTCTGATGCTCTAATTTTTATTATGGAGTTTATCTTCTTTTGAAAAGATAGCTAGTAATGCTCTGCAACATAAAGGTTCAATATAAGATTCAAAATGAAATAAATTTTTTGTTTTAATTTTTTTATTCTAGTTACTCTAATGCTCTCGTTCTTCTTCTGGAGTTTATCTTCTTTGAAAAGATAGCTAGTAATGATCTACAACATAAAGGTTCAATATAAGATTCAAAATGAAATAAATTTTTTGTTTTACTTTTTTATTCTGGTTACTCTGATGCTCTAATTTTTCTCATGGAGTTTATCTTCTTTGAAAAAATAGCTAGTAATGATCTGCAACATAAAGGTTTAATATAAGATTCAAAATGAAATAAATTTTTTGTATTAATTTTTTTATTCTAGTTACTCTGATGCTCTCGTTCTTCTTCTGGAGTTTATCTTCTTTGAAAAGATAGCTAGTAATGATCTGCAACATAAAGGTTTAATATAAGATTCAAAATAAAATAAATTTTTTGTTTTACTCTTTTTATTCGAGTTACTCTGATGCTCTAATTTTTCTCATGGAGTTTATCTTCTTTGAAAAAATAGCTAGTAATGATCTGCAACATAAAGGTTTGATATAAGATTAAAAATGAAATAAATTTTTTGTTTTAATTTTTTTATTCGAGTTACTCTGATGCTCTAATTTTTCTCATGGAGTTTATCTTCTTTGAAAAAATAGCTAGTAATGATCTGCAACATAAAGGTTTAATATTAGATTCAAATTGAATAAATTTTTTGTTTTAATCTTTTTATTTTAGTTACTCTGATGCTCTCGTTCTTCTTCTGGAGTTTATCTTCTTTGAAAAGATAGCTAGTAATGACCTGCAACATGAAGGTTTAATATAAGATTCAAAATGAAATAAATTTTTTGTTTTACTTTTTTTATTCGAGTTACTCTGATGCTCTAATTTTTCTCATGGAGTTTATCTTCTTTGAAAAAATAGCTAGTAATGATCTGCAACATAAAGGTTTAATATTAGATTCAAATTGAATAAATTTTTTGTTTTAATCTTTTTATTCTAGTTACTCTGATGCTCTTATTCTTCTTATGGAGTTTATCTTCCTTGAAAAGATAGCTAGTAATGATCTGACACATAAAGGTTCAATATTAGATTCAAAATGAAATAAATTTTTTGTTTTAATTTTTTTATTCTAGTTACTCTGATGCTCTAATTTTTCTTATGGAGTTTATCTTCTTTGAAAAGATAGCTAGTAATGATCTGCAACATGAAGGTTTAATATAAGATTCAAAATGAAAGGAATTTTTCGTTTTAATTTTCATATTCTAGTTACTCTGATGCTCTTATTTTTCTCCTGGAGTTTATCTTCTTTGAAAAGATAGCTAGTAATGATCTGCAACTTGAAGGTTCAATGTTAGATTCAAAATGAAATGAATTTTTTGTTTAAATTTTTTTATTCTAGTTACTCTGATGCTCTAATTATTCTTATGGAGTTTATCTTCTCTGAAAAGATAGCTAGTAATGATCTGCAACATAAAGGTTTAATATCAGATTCAAAATGAAATAAATTTTTTGTTTTAATTTCTTATTCTAGTTACTCTGATGCTCAAATTCTTCTTATCTTCCTTGAAAAGATAGCTAGTAATCATCTGCAACTTTCTAAGATTAATGAAATATTCTAAATGAAATGAAATTTGATTTTTTATATATTTTTTTTTAATGGATACCCGACTTTAGCCTATCAGCGTAGAAGGGAAACCACCCTTTTCGCAGTCGGCTTTTTCACTTCCCGCTAAGGGGAACATTCACTCATCCTGGATATTTTAAATATCTTCAGGATTGAGCTCGGTTGTGTTATTTTCTACAACGAGATAGCTAGTAATGACCTGCAACATGAAGGTTTAATATTAGATTCAGAATGAAATAAATTTTTTTATTCTAGTTAATCTGATGCTCTAATTTTTCTTATGGAGTTTATCTTCTTTGAAGCTAGTAATGATCTGCAACATAAAGGTTTAATATTTGATTCAAGATGAAATAAATTTTTTGTTTAAATTTTTTTATTCTGGTTACTCTGATGCTCAAATTCTTCTTATGGAGTTTATCTTCCTTGAAAAGATAGCTAGTAATCATCTGCAACATTCTAAGATTAATGAAATATTCAAAATGAAATAAAATTTGATTTTTTATATATTTTTTTTTTCAATTTAGCCTATCAGCGTAGGAGGGAAACACAACTCTCGCAGTCGGCTTTTTCACTTCCCGCCAAGGGGAACATTCACTCATCCTCGATATCTTAAATATCTTCAGGATTGAGCTCGGTTGTGTTATCTTCTACAACGAGATAGCTAGTAATGACCTGCAACATGAAGGTTTCATATTAGATTCAAAATGAAATAAATTTTTTCTTAAATTTTTTTATTCTAGGTACTCTGATGCTCTCATTTTTCTTCTGGAGTTTATCTTCTTCGACAAGATAGCGAGTACTTATCTGTAACATATTAGAATTGATGAAATATATAATTATGGAATCGACATAAAGGAAGATGTTCTACGTAGCAACACCGTGTTTCCTGTTCCAAGAACCACGGAGTGATAAGTGCATCGAGTGCAAATTCCTATGTGCATGTACATTTTCTTTCCAAAGCTTTGAATAGACACTAGTTAGTTATAAAGTAGATTTCATACCGAACGTTTATTTTGTAACTCGGTTTTCTAAACAATTCTTAATCTATTGAATTATTAGTCCTTTATCCAACAGGTTGTAACTAATAATTCTAAATTGAATAAATTCTTTTTAAAAATAGACATTGAGAATCGGAAAACATAATTGGCGCTGCGAACAGGATATCGCAACGGGGTTTTAGTCGAAGAAAAAAAACTAAAACTAGTGTCCACTTTGAAAGCGAACTTTCGTGTTTCGAGGAACTCCCGTTGAGTTTCAACTCTTAGTGCGATATCACCACCATCCACTTCGACCCAGAAGGAAGCAACCCTCCACTTCATCCCAGAAGGAAGCAACCACTTCAATCAAGAAGGAAGGACGATCCACCCTAGGATGCAAATCTTGGTGTAAGTCCATCAAACCAATCCACATTTTTCCTAAACCGTTCAGTTCTAAATGACAGATAACAATTTTTCTAGAGAATTGGAAATAATTGCTGAAGACACTGAAACCTTAGAATTAGGTATTTCACATATTAGAAATAGTAGATTTAGACCTTATCCAAGAAGAATAAGTCCTAATATAATCGAAATGAATAACCAAACTTCTTCTAACATCAATGCAGTAGATGTAATGTCTAGACAGGATTTACAGTTACTATTAAATTCAATACCAGAATATTCTCCCGGCCAAAATTTATCAATTTTTATTAATGAAGTTGACAATTTATTGATACATCTTCAAGGAAGATTAAATCCCGATCTGACTTACGCACTGAACTTCTCCATTAGATCTAAATTGAAAGATGAAGCTAGAGATTTTATAGCTTTCCAAAATGCCTCTGACTGGCCTACGATTAGACGAGTTCTATTGCAAAGGTACGGAGACCAACGGAATGAAGATTTATTAGTTTCGTCTTTGACGCAATGCGTCCAACTAAAAAATGAAAATTACTTAGATTATTACAGCAGGTTATCCAAAAATTTAAATGATCTGTTACAACATTTAACCCTAAATATCCAAGATCCAAATTATCTCTTGTACAAAAAGCAAGATATTCAAAAATTAGCTCTCAAAACATTTCAAATAGGAATATTAGAACCTTACCGATCTTATCTCAGTAATTTCAATTCAAATAGTCTAGAAGAATGTATTAATAGATGCAAATTTTTCGACAATAGAAAACAAGAATGGGAATACTGTGAATTTCTCCGAAAATCACAAGAAGTAACGAAAAAACCTTATCGTACTCCTCCAACAACACAAAATTATTCAAATCGTTTAAATTATGAATCTCATAGCAGAAATCCGAATTCGAATTATTTCTATAACCCACCAGGTTTTTCAAATATAACTCACCAAAATTCATTAACAAATCGTCCAAATAATCAATCAGCTTTTCCTCAGTCAATAAACAAACCTATTGGAAACAATCAAAGATTCCCTACAAATAGAGAAGTTTTTGGAACAAAGCCCGGTTCAAGTATCCTCAAAAATCAACCAAAACCCACACCAATGTCAATTTCAAGTAGGAATACTTACAAACAACCACAAGCAACACCCATGTCCATATCAACAAGAACCTTCCAAAGAAATCCAAATCAATCACAACAACCGAAATTTTATTCCGAAGAATTGTTTAATGTTCAATCTGAAAGTGATAACCCAGAATTTTGTGAATCTGAATATTATAATTCAGACAATGATCCTCAACAACCAGAATGTGAAAATTATTACGAGGAAGACGAAAATTTTCAGATGCTTGCCCAAACCCCCCAGAAACATAAATTTGAATTGTGTCAAAATTAAATCAAAATTGCCTTACTTTTATCTGCCAAAAATTGGATTGAAAATTTTAATTGATTCAGGTGCTACAAACTCCGTCATTAACTCAAAACCTGCCTTTGAAAAATTTCTACAATTTTTATACAAGAAAGAATTTACCGTTTCAGGCTTAGGAAAAACGATTAAAGCAGAAAATAATCTGAAGATTCCACTCTTGTACGAATTAGGAGTTTTTGATAACATTCATTTACATGTTGTTGATTGGCATCAAAAATTCGACGCTTTGTTAGGAACATCTGATTTACAGAGATTAGGTGCTAAAATTGATTATAAAACACAAACTTTAGAAATTAATAACTTGAAAATACCATTTAATCTTGAATATTCTTCCACAAAATTGAAACCAAGAAAATTCGAAGCAAAGAATTTTGTCAAAATACCTGTCTCAATAGAAAACGGCGACGTTTTACTGCCAGAAATAAATTTTCAAGAATTTTCAACCCCAGAGTGCATTGCTCATGCAAAAAATGGATTCTGTTTTATACCAATTTCCCAACCAATTCAAAACGATGTAGAAATCAATTTCTCTGAAAGAATACCAGTAACATCCCTTTTTGAAACCGAAATATCTTCACCTCCGTCGGAAAGTCAAAATTTTAAATTAATAAAAAATATCAGAACCTCACACATGAATTCTGAAGAAAAACGAGAAATTATTAAACTTTGTAGTAAATTCAAAAATATCTTTTATAATGAAAACTGCGATCTTTCATTCAGCTTTACTGTTAAACACAAAATTCGAACAAAAGATGAGGAACCCGTTTATGTTAAATCTTTTAGACATCCCCATCACATGAAAAAAATAATTCAGGATCAAATTCAAAAATTACTTGATGACAAAATTATACGCCCATCAATTTCACCCTATAGCGCTCTTGTTTGGATTGTAGATAAGAAAAAAGACGCATCTGGACAAAAGAAATACAGAATGGTCATTGATTATCGACGGCTCAACGAAAAAACTGTAGAGGATAAATACCCCTTACCACGGATCGACGAAATCCTAGACAACTTAGGAAAAAGTTGCTATTTTTCAACAATTGATATGGCGAAAGCATTTCATCAAATCGAGATGGATCCCGAATCTATCGAGAAAACTGCGTTCACTGTGAATAATGGTCACTATGAATACGTTAGAATGCCTTATGGTTTGAAAAACGGCCCAAGTACTTTTCAACGTGTAATGGATAATGTTCTGAAAGAATATCTTCATAAATTTTGTTTCGTATACATGGATGATATTGTCGTATTTTCGAAATCGTTGCAAGAACACATTTGCCACCTAAAATTAATATTTCAGAAAGTAAAGGAATTCAATCTCAAAATTGAACTCGACAAATGTGAATTTTTAAGTAAAAATGTAGAATTTCTAGGACATGTTATTACCCCTGAGGGAGTATCTCCTAACCCTTCGAAATTAAAAACCATAGAAAACTATCCGATACCAAAAACAGTGAAAGAAATTAAATCATTTTTAGGTTTGGTAGGTTACTACCGCAGATTTATACAAAATTTCGCACATATTGACTCACCTTTTACTAAATGTTTGAAAAAAGGCGCAAAAATAAACCCTGATGACCCTGATTATGTAGATGCATTCCATCTATGCAAAGAATTATTGACAAATGCCCCAATATTAGTGTACCCAGATTTCGAGAAACCATTTAAATTAACTACTGATGCTTCAAACGTAGCTATCGGAAGTGTTCTATCCCAATCAAATCGTCCTGTAGCTTATTACTCAAGAACCCTAAATTCCGCTGAAAGAAATTATTCTACGATAGAGAAGGAATTGCTTGCAATTCTAGATTCTACAAAACATTTTAGACCATTCTTATTTGGACAAAATTTCACAATCGAAACTGATCATAATCCCCTAGTATGGCTCTATAAAATCAAAGAACCAAATTCCAGACTAATACGTTGGAAATTGAAATTAGATGAATTCGATTTCAACATAATCCACACCAAAGGTAAAGAGAATAAAGTTGCTGATGCTCTTTCCCGAGTTGAGATAAATAATCGCGAAGACGACGATTTAAATATAGAACTCTCTTCTATTCTTCCGAACGTCAACGAACTACCTCAGTTAAGCGATGAAGAATTGGAAATTATTCTTAATTCTCTAAACAACGAATCATCTATTCAGAATAATAATGAACAACAAAATGCAAATGATGATCAAAATTCCAATACTGACGCCACCATTCATTCTACTCAAGAAGATAACGGAAAAGTCATTCTAATTACTGAAACATCTGTTAATATCTACCCCAATAGAATAATTTTAAATATTGGCGAACTCTTCAACATAAAATTCACGAAACCCTTCGGAAAAAATACGTATTCTGTATCTATACGACAAAATTACATGGAAAATGATTTTTCGAAACTTTTCAAAGAAACTCTTAGACCGAATGAGTCCTATGGAATCTTTTTCAGAGATAACAAATTACGTTTACCCTTTACCAGATTTTGCAAACAATCATTCAACTACTCAGTAAAACTTTTCATCAGTAATAACTATCTTTTAGATGTAATTTCAGAAGAAAATCAAAAAGAAATTATTTCAGAATATCATGACAAGAATCACAACGGTATTTCTGAAACCCATAATTTCTTATCCAAAAAATACTATTGGCCAAAAATGAAAATCAAAATCAGTGAAATTATCAATAAATGCGAATTGTGCCTACAATCAAAGTATGAAAGAAACCCTTACAAACTAAAATTCTCAGGTCCACTTCTCGCGAAACGACCTTTCGAAGTAATACATTTAGACACATTTTCATTTTTGAATTCTAAGTTTATAACGATAATTGATCTATTTTCCAAATATGCCCAATCGTACTATGTTAAAGACGGTACTTCACTAACAATTCTCAATAAATTACGTCATTATTTAGCACATCATAATATTCCCCAGAAAATTGTTTGTGATGAAGGAAGAGAATTTCATAATAAAACTTTCATAGAGTATTGTAAGTTGAATAAAATTGATTTACACTTCACTACAGTAAATAACCCAAATTCAAACTCTCCTATTGAGAGATTTCATTCAACAATATTAGAAAAGCTCAGAATTTTAAAATTGAAAAATCCAAATGAAAACCCTTCAAATCTCATGATCTCTGCAACATTAATCTATAACCAGTCAGTACATTCTGCCACTGGCTATTCCCCTTTCCATTTACTTTATGGTCCTTATGACAAACTTCCAGAATTTGATTTGAACATGACTATTTTCGAACAATATAACGAAAAACGGAAACAAGAAATCTTACCATTTTTCGATCATATTTATGAACGCAACAGACAACGCGAACAGAAAAAACTAGATAGAATAAATAAAAATCGAAAAGACCCCCCTAATTTAGAACAAAGACAAGTTTATGTTGAAAGAAATAGACCTAGAAAAACCGACCCCCCTTTTGAAAAAATAACGGTGGTTGAACAAAATAAAAATAAAATCAGTGGTTTGACTCAAAAATCTAGAGAAACCACAGCCCATATCAAAAAAGTCAAGAAATTAAGAAAAAACGTTTGTTCTTTTCAGGATACCACTAATCCTCCTGATACGGATCCAAACCAACCAGGCCCTTCAGGTCTCCAAAATAAAAAGTAATGGATATTTCGAAGAACCATTAAATAAAGCAAAAATTCTTGATCATTACCATAACTTCCTTTTTTTCATACATATAACAAGTTTAAAAGATAACTATGACTCATTGAATTATAACTTCAATGCACTTCAGAAAAACCGAACTATTGATGAACTATCTCATAGAATCTACCTTCAATTGAAATCAAACTTAGTCCGAAGTGAACAGATATTACATAAATTTATTAACAAAAAGGTTAAAAGAGGTTTGGCTAATTTCATTGGCAAAGGTATTAAATTTATCACTGGAAATTTAGATGATGACGATTTGAAAACCATAAATGAAAATTTGGAAAGCCTACAACAAAACGAAAATTCTGAAATTGAAAGAATAAACAAAATAACTTCCTTCGCTAATCATTTGACCAAAAGGTATTCAGAAGATTTAGCTCTACTGAATGATAATATTCAACATACTAAATACTCTTCCAAAACATTAAATCAACTGAAGAATTCAGAATGACTCTCGAATATCAAATACTGCAATCAGAAGAACTATTGAACACCTTTTTAATGATCGAAAGAACTATAAGTTTTGCAATAATAGGAACATCAAATTTAGAACTCATAAAAATTGATGAACTTCTTTTGATTGGAAACTATCTTGAAAAAATGTATAAACCTCAGCAATTATCACCAATTGATCATGCCCACATTTATAAAATCATAGAATTTGCTACAATATCTGTCATAGGAACGGATGAATCCATTACCTTTCTCCTGAAAATTCCTATTCTTAAGCAAATTATTGCAAACTATTCCCAAGTGTACCCTCTACCTAATCATCAAGATATTGCTGTTATACCTCCGAAAAAGTATTTGATCAAAGTCAACAATGAAGATTATTGGACCGATGAAGATTGTAGTTCCACATTAGGCAGTTCCATTGTCCTATGCCTCCATCAACCAGTCAAAGAAGCTTGCACCCTGTCTTCACCAGGCCACTGCCCAACAGTTCTTATTGAAAACGACTATAAGATTATCCACACCCTGCGGAACAAACAACTCCTCACCTTGTTCAAGAATGAGCAGACAGTACTAGAAGATTGTCATGGTATAATCATGAAGAAATCCATCCAAGGAGTAAACCTATTGCATTCCGATTGTCCCATCATAATCGATAATTCAATATTTGACAACACTGAACCGATTTTTGAGATAAAGTTCAAAAACATTTCAAAGTTTCCTTTAAGCTACAATTATAAAGTGGAACTTCAGTTGAAACACTTGAGAGAACCGACATCAATCCTCCAGGAAGCTGAGAAACTTCAAGACCAGCCCCTGTACCTTCATCCAACGACACAAATAATACATTTTACCACAAGTGGGATTCTGCTTTGTTGCATTATCATTGGTATTTTTCTGATATTGAAAAACAGAGCCAGAATCTTGGAAGTATTATGTAACCCCAGGAAGATCATCCACATCGATCTCGAAGATAATTCCATGAAACCGACCGATAACGAGGCCGTTATCTAAACTAAGCAGGGAGGAATTATGGAATCGACATAAAGGAAGATGTTCTACGTAGCAACACCGTGTTTCCTGTTCCAAGAACCACGGAGTGATAAGTGCATCGAGTGCAAATTCCTATGTGCATGTACATTTTCTTTCCAAAGCTTTGAATAGACACTAGTTAGTTATAAAGTAGATTTCATACCGAACGTTTATTTTGTAACTCGGTTTTCTAAACAATTCTTAATCTATTGAATTATTAGTCCTTTATCCAACAGGTTGTAACTAATAATTCTAAATTGAATAAATTCTTTTTAAAAATAGACATTGAGAATCGGAAAACATAATTATATAAATTGTAATGAATATTGTCCAAGTTCTTCTAAAATAATTTATTTACAGTTCACTAATTACACTAATACTAATTTATTTCAACACTCAATAATTTAATTCCACGCGCGCTATAAGTCCAATACTGTCTTCTCCTAGGACCGATGTCGACTTATATAGAGGGAGGGAACAGTCCAGAAGGCTGTCTAGGCGTCTCGTCGTTTCTAGAAGGCGACAGGTCCGGCATAAGTTCGTTTTATTGCCCCCTTCTCAAAGAAATTACGTCCCGAAATGTCATCCTCGGAGTGTGACGATAACTGCTTGACTCTCCATATCTGCATCGCGAAGTTCGATGGAAATGACACTCCACGGTCTTCATAATTGGTCGTGGAAGATGATTACAGCAAACCAAAATCTCTACGCCGCTGGATTTGAATATCGTCTCCAACATGCTCCTTATAATTCTCTAGTCCAATCTATCGAGAGCACAGGATAATTTCGGAATGGCTAGATTCATCAGATTCTGGTCTACCATAGTCTCTCTTAACTTGGTGAGACTCTTCCAGACATCCTCATAAGACGGTTTACCATGGGAGTACTTCTTGGTAACTAGGTAAAAGATGTTTCTTTCGCCCTTTCAACTTCTGGATTTTGCTCTCGCAGTGTTTGTAGTTGACCGAATTTCTTGGAGAACACAACAGTAATGCCCCTGGACATTCGTAGATCTTCTGCCACGCAGTGTGCTACAGCGTAATTAGCGGGCACCTTGAAAATGTCTCGAGGCTCCTCTCTAGTTACACCATGTTGCACTTTCTGTCCGTTTGAATACAAGGACATAAACTTCTGATTTGTCATCTCGTCCTCTGGTGGTTTGAGGTTGCGAACTTGGTCGTGATTTCCAGCGTTAGGGGCCAATCGATTGAAGTGAACGACCCTTGGTTTCCCTCGTGGTGGCTTCTGTATTCGGTAGATAAGATCGTTCATCCTTTTCATGATCTAAAACGGACCTTCCCAAGAGTTCTGCAACTTCGGCGATAGTCCACGACTACGTTTGGGGTTGTGCAACCAGACCAGGTCACCATCCTGAAACCCACCAGCCTCGGCCTTGATGTCGTACGTCTGCTTCATTATATCGCTGGCGCTCTGGATGTTTAACCGGACTCGTTCGTGGATATCGTCCATTCTCTGTCTCAAGTTGCTGACATAGTCCTCTCCGGCAATGTCTTGTCCCGGTGGTATTCCAAACCGCAGGTCACATGGAAGTCGTAGTTCTCGGCCCATTACGATACTAGCAGGGGTTTGTCCAGTTGATTCATGTACTGCAGATCGATAGGCCATCAGGAACAAGTGAAAGTACTGGTCTCTTTGATGGTCAGAGACAACCTTGGACAAGTAGTGGTTGATTGTTCTGTTCATCCGCTCCACCATTCCATCGGACTGCGGATGAAGCGCCGTTGTCCTTGTCTTATTCATGTTCAGCAATTGACACATTTCTTGAAATACTCTGGATTCGAAGTTCCTGCCTTGGTCTGAGTGTAGCTCACCGAATCGACATATCCACTCTTTCATCGAAACGTCGGCGACGGTGATAGCTTCCTGGTTGTGTAGGGCATAAGCTTCGGCCCACTTACTGAAATAACCCATTGTCACCAGGATGTATTTATTCCCATGGTCTGATTCGGGAAACGGGCCGGCAATGTCGATGGCGATTCTCTCGAATGGGCTGCCTACATTGTACTGGCGCATGGGAGCCTTTGGTCGTATTCGAGGTCCATTGCTAGCAGCACATACAGCGCACTTTCTGCACCAGTCCTGAACATCATTTCGGCAACTAGCCCAGTAGAACTGTTCCCCCACTTTCTGCAAGTTCTTCTTCACCCCCAGATGTCCTCCGGCGAACCCGTCATGGTTTTCACGAAGCACTTCCCGTCTTCGAATCATGGGTACAACTATCTGGCGTCTGTCCTCACCACCATTTTCGGACTCCAATACACGCTTCAGTACCCCATTGTCCAGAGTGAAAGAATTCCATTGGGACCAAAAGGATTTGACAGCTGCACTTCTTTCAGCCGATGACTAAACCAAGTTCTGGATCTTTCTCTTGGTCTTTCTGAATACCGCTGTCATTCCAGTTGTCATCTACCGCCTTGGTTCTACAAAGCGTTGCTTCTTTCTCTTCAGCTCGTCGGCAATGGGAGCAGTCATCTGGGCATGGTCTTCTCGATGAGGCGTCTGCATTCTTATGGCTAGTTCCTGCTCGATGTTCGATCTCAAAATCAAACTCTTGGAGTCTCCCGATCCATCTTGCCACTTGACCCTGGTCACGCAGTAATTGCGTTTTGGTTTACGAAGTGTCTTGCTAAAATAACCAATCACTCTCTCCTGTCCCTCCTGCATCTGAGATAGAACAGCTCCTAGTCCTACGTTGCTAGCGTCCGTGTCCAGAATGAAGTTTCCGTTGGGTAGGGGATAGCTCAGAACAGGTGCGTTGATCAAAGCTCCTTTCAGCTTCTTGAACGAGTCTTGACATTCCTCAGACCACTGGAACTTTGTTTGACCTTCCGTGAGCTGAAGCGTCAGTGGTTAAGCGATGTTGGCGAAACCCAGCACATATGTACGATTATATGTGCACAAACCAAGAAAACTTCGGAGCTGGTGAAGGTCTTTTGGTATGGGCCATTCCTCAACAGCTTTGATCTTCTGGTCATCCACTGCTACTCCTTTTCCAGAAACAACGTGACCGAGGTATCGTAGTTCTTTCTGAAACAGATGACATTTCTTAGGGCTCAGTTTCAGTGCAGAGTTTCTTAGTCTCTGGAAGACCTCCTCCAGGTTTTTCACGTTGTCCGCGAATGATCTGCTGACCACAATTATATCGTCGAGATATACAAGACATGTCCTCCAAGAAAGTCCTTTCAACACCGTCTCCATCAATCTTTCGAATGTGGCCGGGGCGTTACACAGTCCGAACGGCATGACGGTGAACTGTTACAGTCCTGACCCAATGGTGAAAGCTGTCTTTTCCCGATCCTCTTTAGCCAGTTCTACCTGCCAATATCCACTCTTCAGATCAAGGGCCGAGAATATCGTGGAACCTGCCAACGTGTCCCGGGTGTCATCTATTCTCGTGTCAATCCGTCTTTCTCTTACACCAGTACGACTGAAGAGGACCAGGAACTGTCAGATGGTTCGATGACTCCTTTCCCCATATCACTGACGATTCTGTCAGTCTCCTCCTTCTTGGCAAGAGGAAGTCTCCTAGCTGCCTGTCGAATCGGTCTGGCGTCTCCAATATCAATTTTGTGCTGAACCTCATTAGTTCGACCTCCTTTCCCTCGTCCGATATCGAAAATGTCTTGGTATTTCTTGACCAAGTTTCTTAGTTTGGGCTGTTGATCGGATTCTAGGCCTTTGGAAGAGAGGGCAACTAACTTTTCCAATTCCGTTGGTGAATTATTGTCCTGGCTAATCGTACCTTGTACACTCCGTATCACAGAGGAAACTGACGAGCAATGTCCTAAAACTGTTCCCTTTTTTAAGGTCACTGGGAAATAATTTACATTCATGGCCCTTACCGGCACCAATTTGTCAGCACGCAGCAAGATCTTCCCTAAAGCAATCCCTCGTCCAATTTCCTCATCATGAAGTTTGGGCTCGAACATGACCACGTCTCCATTACTTGCATTGCTTTCCAGACGTTCCTCCACAATGTTTTCGGCCCTCTCAGGTACTCTTACATCTTCTACCAATACGACACGGATCTCCTCACTCCTCCCATGAAGCACCAGCTCCTGTCCGTTGACACGTAAGACGCCATCCTTGAAATTCAACTCGAACCCTCTTGAGTTCATGATGTCCATCCCAATGATCGCATCGTCTTCGATGTCCGCTACTAGTGCCTGATGTTTCACTTTAGTGTTACCCAAACTTTGTCTTGACCTCTACAGGACTGCTTTGCCGCTTCGAACTCCAAAGCGCGTGCCAGTGCGTCTAAGAGATGTGATGGTCGGGCTAGTGTCAACGCTTGTCGAGTTTCTTGGTCACGAAGTCCATCCAAGAATGCTCGCCTGATTTCTGGTAACGATTTTTCAGCTGGGAGTGGAAAACGTGTTCAAAATGAGCCTGGCCAAACCGTAGTTCTAGATGTTTTATCAGCTGTTCATAGTCCTCCTGTTCATGGGCGGTGAGGGTCTGCAGAATATCTGTCGCTTCTCCTCGTAATACCAATGTGAGTGCTACAGCTTCTCCTCTGCGTTTTATTCGTTTGCTTTCCTATTCCTGCATACCCTTCTTCAGGTCCAGCGTTGACTTCTCGTTGACCTTGTCCGTGGTTTGTGCAGCATTGACTCGTTTTTCCAGCCTATTGATGGTTTTCCTCATTTTGTCCATTTCTTCCTCAAATCTATCTATCTCTGCTATTACTCTTTCTTCTACACCACAAATTTCCTGTTTCAGGCCTTCCGTGCTTTCCAGGAGCTTCTCTTCCAGGTTTTTAGAAGTTTCTAGAAACTTTTTTTCCAGAGTTTCCACCAACTTTTCTTCCAGATTTCTGGAATTCTCTTCTAGATCATTCAAAGATTTAGTAGTTTCTTTAAACTTCTCTTCCAGATCTTCTTTCAGGGATTTGGTTGTCTCTTGAAACTTCTCTTGAAGATCTTCTTTCAAGCTTCTAGAATTTTATTCCAGAGTATCCTCGAGTTTATTCATTATCGAACTCAAATCAACCCCGGGAACTTCGAATAGAAATGTCTCGGGGTCCTCACCTTCTTGTACAAGTCCTTCTGCAAGTCTTTTTTGAAGAACTACCTTTTTACCCGTGGTTTCTAGCTCCCTTTCCTCCAGTAGTTCCTGTTTCAATTCCGCGACTTTCAAGTCCACAAGACGCACTTTTTTCATCATTTTGTCTTTGAACGAAATAAAACCAGTCTGTTTCACGTTGAAAGTTCAATCAATTTATTTTCCGCGAACCAGCTATTCACGACGCGAGCACTTATTTAAGAAAAAATCGCACTTCTGACACCAATGTAATGAATATTGTCCAAGTTCTTCTTAAATAATTTATTGACAGTTCAATAATTACACTAATACTTATTCATTTCCACACTCAATCATTTATTTCCACGCACGCTATAAGTCCAATACTGTCTTTTTTCAGGACCGATGTCGACTTATATAGTGGGAGGAACACTCCAGAATGCTGTCGAGTCGTCTCATCGTTTCTTGTATATTCTCGAAGTGTCCCGGCCGTTCTATTCGGTTCTAGAAGGCGACAGGTCCGGCTTAAGTTCGTTACATTGCCCCCTTCTCAAAGACATTTCGTCCCGAAATGTCATCCTCGGAGTGTGACGATACCTGCACGACTCTCCATATCTGCATCGCGAAGTTCTTTGGAAATGACACTCCACGGTCTTCATGCTTGGTCGTGGAAGCAAACCAAAATTTCGACGGCGCTGGTTTTGAATATTGTCTCCAACATACTCCTTATGATTCTCCAGTCCAGCCTATCGAGTCCACATGACAATTTGCTAGCTTCACAAGATTCTGGTCTACCATAGTCTCTTTTAACTTGGTGAGACTCTTCCAGACATCCTCATAAGGCGGTACACCATGGGTGTTCTTCTTGGTAACTAGGTAGAAGATGTTTCTTTCGCTTTTTTTCAACTGCAGCACCCTTCCAACTTCTGGATTCTGCTCTCGCAGTGCTTGTAGTTGACCGAATTTCTTGGAGAACACAACAGCAATGCCCCTGGACATCTGCCACGCAGTGTGCTACAGCGTAATTAGCAGGCACCTTGAAAAGGTCTCGTGGCTCCTCTCTGGTTACACCATGTAGCACTCTCTGTCCGTTTGAAAACAAGGACATAAACTTCTGGTATGTCATCTCATCCTCTGGTGGTTTGGGGGTGCGAACTTCGTGATTTCCAGCGTAAGGGGCCAATCGATTGAAGTGGACGACCGTTGGCTTTCCTCGTGGTGGCTTCTGAATTCGGTAGATAAGGTCGTTTATCCTCTTTATTATTTTAAACGGACCTTTCCAAGAGTTCTGCAACTTCGGCGATAGTCCACGACTACGTTTGGGGTTGTGCAACCAAACCAGGTCACCATCCTGAAAGCCCCTAGCATCGGCCTTGATGTAGTACGTCTGCTTCATCCTATCGCTGGCGCTCTGGATGTTTAACCGGACTCGTTCGTGGATATCGTCCATTCACTGTCTCAAGTTGCTGACAAAGTCCTCTCCGGCAGTCCCTTGTCCCGGTTGTATCCCAAACCGCAGGTCACATGGGAGTCGTAGTTCTCGGTCCATTACGATACTAGCAGGGGTTTGTCCAGTTGATTCATGTACTGCAGATCGATAGGCCATCAGGAACAAATGAAGATACTTGTCCTAGTCTCTTTGATGGTCAGAGACAACCTTGGACAAGTAGCGGTTGATTGTTCTGTTCATCCGCTCCACCATTCCATCGGACTGCGGATGAAGCGCCGTTGTCCTTGTCTTATTGATGTTCAGCAATTGACACATTTCTTGAAATACTTTTGATTCGAAGTTCCTGCCTTGGTCTGAGTGCAGCTCCAATGGAATACCGAATCGATATATCCACTATCCCCTCAAAACGTCGGCGACGGTTATAGCTTCCTGGTTGGGTAGGGCATAGGCTTAGGCATCGGATTTGAATGGTGCCAGTTCCATCAATTGTTGATTCCTTCTCATCCAATGGCTCGAGTAGTTCTTTCTTTTTTGACTCGCATGCTGGAGAGTTCACACTCGAATTTCCCATTTTTCTGGTAGATGCTTTGGATAACGCAGTTCGGATGCTTCTCCATGTTCTTAACAATTCCAGGATTATAAATGTATAGACCCTCTCTCGGCTTCTTTGATTTCCTGATCATTCATTTCGAAGTATTCTTGGCAGTTGTACTTCACTACAAAAAGGCCATCGAATACTTTTGGTGCTATGAAAATGTTTTCGCTCTTCTTAACCGGTACGGCGAACACCTTGATCATGTCGAAGTTCTGTTTTTGAATAATGCAGAAGAAGGTGTCCACAGGTTGGAGCAATATGTGCATATCTGATAGAATACTCGCTTCAGCCTTCTGGATCAATTTTGCTAGTTCAATTGGAGAAAGCAAATCTGGGATGTGGTCCTGAAGATGATATTTATGATCTTCGAGTATTTTTTGTCGACTTCTTTCGAATAGTTCGCTGCAAGTTGATCATTCTGAAGGATTTGGAGATTGATGCTGTTTTATTCAACATCCTTGTACAATAAGTTCATTTCGTTGATGATCGATATGTCTTCGCTGAATTTCACATCAGTTTCTTCTCATGATTGGTGACGTCAATGATGTGTTGTTGGTTTACTTGAAAATCGTCTATATGGCGATAGATTTCGCCGTACACGCCGAACATGGATGTCATTAATTCGTCTAATATTTCTCTTCTGGATGCAGTCGATGAGCAAGTGACAGTGATTCGTCTTCGATAGTTGATGATGATCTGTGCATAGTTCTTGAAATTCCTCAAAAGTTTTGTTGAAACTGTCTCAGTTCAATTGCAGTTGATCGTGGGAAAACGGTGTTGATAATTTTAACTCTCCTCTCCACTCGCTTTGCCTAAATATTCCACGTAGAATCCAGGAGGTAGTTTATGTCTCATCCCTGCCACACTCATTTCACACGCGAAAAATCGATTTTGACAGTCTCATCGTTTCCTACGACTTCTTGTTCCACTAGAAGTTTACAAACTTTGGTTGTGAGTCTTCTGATCCCTTTTCCGGAGCGTAATCACTCTCCTGGAATCCTGCGGTAGTTGGAAGATTTCTATAATTGGCAATTCTTCTTTGAATTTGTCCCACGCTGTCCGGATTTCTATGCAAGCTGCCGCATCCTATCTCCCCTTTCGTTGCAACGTTTTCTTTTCTTGTTTGATTTTTGGCGCGTCTTCTCTGCTGTGGGCAACGGAGAGGAAGGCGTCAACGTAGGATCAGTTCTGCAGCTCTCGCGAATTCCTCCGCTTCTTCTATTTCCCAGAATTTAGTTATTGGTTTTTCCTGTTCAGAAGTTGCAATCATACTTGGTTATTTGAAGTTGTAGTTATGAAGTTATATTGCAGTAAACTATACAGGGTCTTTCACGAGGAACCTCACCCATATTTATACGTGAAACTACTGAACGTATTTTCATGAAATTCAGCACTTATAAGTATTTCACGATGCTGATGAAATCTAAAATATTTTCAAGGCATGAGCACCTCCGGTTTTTCCGGAAATGACGTCAACTTCTGTTTTTCAAATTAGAACACCATTTTTTTATTGCAGAAATAGATTCCTTAGAAAATTTCAAGTTATTTTGATGTAACATTTTTCAGTTTTGGTTGGAAAATTCTCTCTGAGCGGAAAAATTCGAAAAAAAAATCGAAAATAGAGCTCCGCTGAAACAAGAATAACTTCGAGGTTTTTGGATGGAAAATTTTCATTTTTGGAATTTTTCAAGATGTAAGATTGATGTATCCACTTTAAAAATCGAAATCGCGATTCATGATACAGGGGGTGAAAAAATCGCTTTCAAAGTTAGGGATGACAAAATCGTGAAAACTCAATTTTTTCAAATTAGAACCCCATTTTTTTATGGCAGATATTGAATCTACGTTAAAAAATAATGTGAGTGTATGCATCACACCCTTGCCCTAAAATGGATATTTTCTGAGTTATTCACAAAAAACTGTTTTTCGTCTTGAATTTTCAGCTATTTCTTTTCCCTTCACGCCAAAAAGATGAAATTTTCAGGAACTGTTACTTAAACCATGTTTTAGATTTTACTACCCTAATATGCGCGAGAAAAAAGTTACAGGTTGTTCCTAAATAGATGGCGAATTTGGATTCGAATTTGTATCGGAAACCTCTTTATTTCAACTAATCGGCCATCGGTTTTCTCTCCAGTGATAAATAAATAATTCCTTATGAACCATATGCAAAAACTTACCATGTTTTACATTCTTTTTTTTTAATGATAGATATCATTAATTACATCTGCCAAATTCCTCTTTATTCAGTAGCATTTTGTGTTTACTATTAATTTGGTGATAATTCGTATTAAGTTATAAAATCGATCACTATGCCTAATTTTACCAATGAAGATTATTAAAATCTCATTCTACTTCATGGAGAATGTAATAAAGTTGTAGATAGAACGATTCGACTGTTCATTGAGAGGTTTCCTGACCGACCCAGACCAACGAGAGATACCATTAACAGAACCATGACAAACTTGAGAAATGTCGGATTTTTCGTTAAGAAAACTATACACAGAGAAAAAAGTGTAGTAGAAGATGAGAACAACGAAATTACAGTTCTTGCATATTTTCGTGTGAATCCTCAAAATTCTCTCAAAGATGCCGAGATTGATCTGGGATTATCTCAATCGAGTGTTTGGAGAATATTAAAAAAACATAAAATGCACCCATATAAATTCAATAGGGTACAGCATTTGAAGGAAACTGATTTCGTCAGGAGAACAGAGTTTTGCGAAGCTATGATGATTCGATTTCAAGAGAATGAAAACTTTTTGGACTGTATAATTTGGACAGATGAATCTAAATTCAGAAAGAATGGTTCTTTCAATAGGCATAACAGTCATTATTGGGATGAAGAGAACAACCACCACTTCAGACAATGGAACTTTCAAGAGACCTGGAGTTTCAATGTTTTTTGCGCCATCAAAAATAATGCAATTCTCGATGTTCACATTTATGATGAGACTTTAACTGGTAAGATAGAACACTACACATGTTTGCATTATTTAAAGAATGTTCTCCCTTAGGAGATAGATATTCTGACATATTGACTCAAATAATTGAGCCGCTAATACAGAACCATAATGACTTATGGTATCAACAAGATGGCGCGCCTCCACACAATTCACTCAATGTGTCAAATATCCTCTACAGGCTATTTGAAGATCGATGGTTGGCGAACAATGGTCCACATCTTTGGCCACCCGATTTAACTCCTTTAGACTATTATGTTTGGGGTAGGATAAAAAATATTGTCTACTCAACTCCCCTGACTGATAAAGAGGACTGCATAGAACGAGTCAGAAATGCGTTCAGGTTTGTTTAGATTTTTAGATTCATAGTTTTGAAACTCAATTTGGTTTTTAAACACTTTTGCAGATCTCTTCCTCCCGATGAAATAAGAAGAGCAACGCACGAAGCATTCCTGAGACGTATAAATAAATGTCTAGAAATTAACGGTCAAAACTTTGAGCATCTTCTCTAGTTATAACTGCGAGAGTTTGCCATGGTTCTCCTAATAGTAACTTGAAGTCGGTTTCAAGAAGGGGTGAAAAATCTACAGCATGGTTCAAATAACAGTTCCTGAAAATTTCATCTTTTTGGCGTGAAGGGAAAAGAAATAGCTGAAAATTCAAGACGAAAAACAGTTTTTTGTGAATAACTCAGAAAATATCCATTTTAGGGCAAGGGTGTGATGCATACACTCACATTATTTTTTAACGTAGATTCAATATCTGCCATAAAAAAATGGGGTTCTAATTCGAAAAAATTGATTTTTCACGATTTTGTCATCCCTAACTTTGAAAGCGATTTTTTCACCCCCTGTATCATGAATCGCGATTTCGATTTCAAAAGTGGATACATCAATCTTACATCTTGGAAAATCCCAAAAATGAAAATTTTCCATCCAAAAACCTCGAAGTTATTCTTGTTTCAGCGGAGCTCTATTTTCGCTTTTTTTTCGAATTTTCCCGCTCAGAGAGAATTTTTCAACCAAAACTGAAAAATGTTACATCAAAATAACTTGAAATTTTCTAAGGAATCTATTCCTGCAATAAAAAAATGGTGTTCTAATTTGAAAAACGGAAGTTGACGTCATTTCCGGAAAAACCGGAGGTGCTCATGCCTTGAAAATATTTAGATTTCATCAGCATCGTGAAATACTTATAAGTGCTGAATTTCATGAAAATACGTTCAGTAGTTTCCCGTATAAATATGGGTGAGGTTCCTCGTGAAAGACCCTGTATAATGAGTGGAATTATCATTATTAACATCAACAAATTCCTATCCCGACACTGACTCAACTCTAACCGACTCTGACCCGATCCTAACCCGACCCTAACCCGACTCTAACCAGACTCTAACCAAGACTCTAACCCGAGCCTAGCCCAACTCGAACCGACTCTAACCAGACCCTAACCCATCTCTAAACGACTCCAACCCGACCCTCACCCTATTCGGTCCTATTCCGGGGTAGAGTGGCGGTTCTTTGAGCCGCAATAATTTTTACATCGGTCAGGGAGCTGACCTGACCTGGCAACCTTCCTCCTTTTTCCGGGCTTAGGACCGGCAGCATAACCACTGGGTTGCTCAATGCACCCAGCGATCATACAGGCGGAGTTAAAATTCTGAATATTGATTAACCATCAAATTCGAAAGACTAAAAAATTATTGACGAAAATGCTAGAGAAATAAATATATTATTAGATTTATATATTCCGAGTGAATGACTTAAAAACGGAAGAATGGTTTTCCTATCATTTTCATGAAATCCAACTAAAAGAATCAACACTCTAATGGAGCGTATAGACTTCTTATCGAGAAAAATATAGACGAAATAGCTAGGAACTGATTCTCAATGAAAAATTTCAGATACATACGTAAATTTAGTTTATACGTTAGATATATTTAAGAGAAAAACCGATTTTGGCTTTTGAACTATTTGCTCCACATGCATAATTTCATTCGAAATATTAATTAAACCGCCAACTGTATATTGACTTGAATAAAAATCGATAATAACGTCACTTTCGGGTGAAAAATATTTTCAAAAAATGAGTTTAATGTCCCAAGAACTATTGAATATTGATTTGAAAGTCATCGCTTGACGTTATTGTATCGATTTATCCAGAAGACGTGATAAAAAATCCGAGAATTGATCGGATATTTCGAAAAATCGACTTTTGGTTGAAGAATATTTTCAAGAAAAAATTCGAAAAGCACTGCCGTGAAGGCAGGAGCTTTTGAGCGCTCGTAAATGCACCTTGTAGGTAGATTCGCTGATTCGCATTCACCAGTTTTAGAAACCAATTGGAAAGATTTTGACATTGCTTTGGTGTCCATTTTTTCGATAATTCGCTAGAATTTTCTACGGTATCTATGATCTTGGTAATGCAATCTAGACAAAATTATACATTATTCTTCACATATGTGCGAAATTTCATTTCATTCCAATAAGTATTTTCGAAATTATCAGAAAAAATATAGTTTGAACGGCAATATTTACGGAATCCCTAGTCTAATTTGGCTCATTGATGAAAGTGATCGCAAAATTCGCGATCCGAACGTATCCTGAAAATTTCAAGTCACTAGGCTTTTTCGTTCGAAAGTTATGATTTTTTATGGTTTCTATGGTTCTGATCATACGATCTGGGAGAAATGTAGCTCGAATATATCATTCTCAATTTAGATTCAAAATATCGTCGAGATCGAATCCATAATTTTGAAATGATCAAGAAAACTGAATTTCAAACGGCCATATTTACGGTACCCCTAGTCTAATTTTGCTCATTGATACACGTGAACGCAACATTCACGATTCACACCTATCCTGAAAATTTCAAGTCCCTAGGCCTAAAGTTATATTTTTCTATGGTTTCTATGGTTGTGGTCATACGAGCTGTACAAAATTCTGCATGTAGCTTGAGTACGTAATTATCCATCTGAGTGCTAAATTTCAACTCGATCGAATCAGTAGTTTCGAAGTAATCAGAAAAACAAAATTTCGAGCGGCCATATTTACGGAACCCCTTGGCGAATTTTGCCCAATAACGAACTCAACCACGGCATTTGAGATTCGAACCTACCCTGAAAATTTCAAGTTTCTAGGACATTCCGTTCGAGAGTTATCGTGTATACGGCCGGTCGAACATAGTCGTTTGAGACCATTTTCGGCTCAAAATTCGAAACATACAGATATCGTGACGAAATGATATAGCCCTCGTGTCAGTTGTACGAGCGCTCAAAAAGAGTAGAAGGACCCGCGAACTATTCGATATTGATTTCAAATAACATTGCCTGACGTTATTGTATCGATTTATCCAAAATACGTGATAAGCAATTCGAGAATTAATCGGATATTTCGAAAAATCGACTTTTGGCTAAAAAATATTTTCAAAAAAAGAGTATAAGGACCCGCGAACTATTCGATATTGATTCAATATAACATTGCCGACGTTATTGCATCGATTTATCTGAAATACGTGATAAAGAATTCTAGAATTAATCGGATATTTCGAAAAATCGACTTTTGTTGAAAAAATACTTTCAAAACAAGAATATAAGGACCAGCAAACTATTCGATATTGATTTAAAATAACATTGCCCGACGTTATTGTACCGATTTATCTAAAATACGTGATGAACAATTCGAGAATTAATCGGATATTTCGAAAAATCGACTATTGGGTGGGAAATATTTTCGAAAAAAGAGTATAAGGACCCGCGAACTATTCGATATTGATTTAAAATTACATTGCGTGACGTTATTGCATCGATTTATTCAAAATACGTCATAAAGAATTCGAGAATTAATCGGATATTTCGAAGAATCGACTTTTGGGTAAAAAATATTTTCAAAAAAAGAATATAAGGACCCGCCAACTATTTGATATTGATTCAAAATAACATTGCCCGACGTTATTATATCGATTTATCCAAAATACGTGACAAACAAATCGAGAATTGATCGGATACTTCGAAAAATCGACTTTCAGGTAAAACATATTTTCTATAAATTGTATAAGGATCCGCGAACTATTCGATAATGATTTGAAATAACATTACCCGACGTAATTGCATCGATTCATCCAAAATACGTGATAAACAATTCGAGAATTAATCGGATATTTCGAAAAATCGTCTTTAAGGTGAAACATATTCTCAAAAAAAGAATATAAGGACCCGCGAACTATTCGATATTGATTTAAAATTACATTGCCCGAAGTTATTATATCGACTTATCCAAAATACATGACAAACAATTCGAGAATTAATCGAATATTTCGAAAAATCGACTTTTGGTTGAAAAATATTTTCAAAAAAAGAGTAAAAAGACCCGCGAACTATTCAATATTGATTTAAAATTACATTGCCCGACGTTATTATATCGAATTATCCAAAATACGTGATAAACAATTCGAGAATTAATCGGATATTTCAAAAAATCGACATTCGGGTAAAAAATATTTTCAAAAAAAGAATATATGGACCCGCGAACTATTCGATATTCATTTAAAATTACATTGCTCGCAGTTATTGCTTCGATTTATTCAAAATACCTGATAAACAATTGGAGAATCAATCAGATATTTCGGAAAATCGACTTTTGGTTGAAAAATATTTTCAAAAAAGAGTGAAAGGACCCGCGAACTATTCAATATTGATTTAAAATTACATTGCCCGACGTTATCAACATACTTGATAAACAATTCGAGAATAAATCGGATATTTCGAAAAATCGACTTTTGGGTAGGAAATATTTTCCAAAAAAGAATATAAGGACCCGCGAACTATTCGATATTGATTCAAAATAACATTGCCCGAAGTTATTGCATCGATTTATTCAAAATACGGGATAAACAATTAGAGAATTAATCGGATATTTCGAAAAATCGACTTTTAGGTGAAACATATTCTCAAAAAAAGAATATAAGGACCCGCGAACTATTCTATATTGATTTGAAATTTCATTGCCCGAAGTTATTATATCGACTTATCCAAAATACATGACAAACAATTCGAGAATTAATCGAATATTTCGAAAAATCGACTTTTGGTTGAAAAATATTTTCAAAAAAAGAGTAAAAAGACCCGCGAACTATTCTATATTGATTTAAAATTACATTGCCCGACGTTATTATATCGAATTATCCAAAATACGTGATAAACAATTCGAGAATTAATCGGATATTTCAAAAAATCGACATTCGGGTAAGAAATATTTTCAAAAAAAGAATATAAGGACCCGCGAACTATTCGATATTCATTTAAAATTACATTGCTCGAAGTTATTGCTTCGATTTATTCAAAATACCTGATAAACAATTGGAGAATCAATCAGATATTTCGGAAAATCGACTTTTGGTTGAAAAATATTTTCAAAAAAAGAGTGAAAGGACCCGCGAACTATTCAATATTGATTTAAAATTACATTGCCCGACGTTATCAACATACTTGATAAAAATTCGAGAATAAATCGGATATTTCGAAAAATCGACTTTTGGGTAGGAAATATTTTCCAAAAAAGAATATAAGGACCCGCGAACTATTCGATATTGATTCAAAATTACATTGCCCGAAGTTATTGCATCGATTTATTCAAAATACGGGATAAACAATTAGAGAATTAATCGGATATTTCGAAAAATCGACTTTTGGGTGAAACATATTTTCAAAAAAAGAATATGAGGACCCGCGAACTATTCGATATTGATTTAAAATTACATTGCCCGACGTTATTGCATCGATTTATTCAAAATACGTGATGATCAATTCAAAAATTATTCGGATATTTCGGAAAATCGATTTTTGGGTAAAACATATTTTCAAGAAAAGAATATAAGGACCCGCGAACTATTCGATATTGATTTAAAATTACATTGCCCGACGTTATTGCATCGATTTATTCAAAATACGTGATGATCAATTCAAAAATTATTCGGATATTTCGGAAAATCGATTTTTGGGTAAAACATATTTTCAAGAAAAGAATATAAGGACCCGCGAACTATTCGATATTGATTTAAAATTACATTGCCCGACGTTATTGCATCGATTTATTCAAAATACGTGATGATCAATTCAAAAATTATTCGGATATTTCGGAAAATCGATTTTTGGGTAAAACATATTTTCAAGAAAAGAATATAAGGACCCGCGAACTATTCAATATTGATTTGAAATTACATTGCCCGACGTCATTGCATCGATTCATTCAAAATACGTTATAAACAATTCGAGAATGTATCGGATATTTCGAAAAATCGAGTTTTGGTTAGAAAATATTATCAAAAAAGAATAAAAGGACCCGCGAACTATTCAGTATTGATTTGAAATTACATTGCCCGACGTTATTGCATCGATTCATTCAAAATACGTGATGAAAAATTCGAGAATTAATCGGATATTTAGAAAAATCGACTTTTGGTTAAAAAATATTTTCAAAAAATTCAGAAAAGCACTGCCGTGAAGGCAGGAGCTTTTGAGCGCTCGTACATGCACCTTGTAGGTGGATTCGCATTTTCAAGTTTTAGAAATCAATTAAAGGAATTTTCGAAAGCTGTCAAAAAAATTCTGAAACTTAGGCGAAATTCCAGACTTCAGTGCTTCAGCGGATCAATTTTTTTTCGATTATTCGCTAGAATTTTCTACGGTATCTATGGTCTTGGTGATGCGATCTGGACAAAATTTTGCACGTAGTTTGAAAACATTATTCCTCAGCTAAGTGCAAAATTACATTCCAATCCGATCAGTAGTTTCGAAACTCAGGAAAAACATAGTTTGAACGGCCATATTTACGGAACCCCTAGTCTTATTTTGCTCATTGATGAACGTGACCCTGAAATTCACGGTCCAAACCCACCCTGAAAATTTCAAGTCCCTAGGCCTTTCCGTTCGAAAGTTATGATTTTCTATGGTTTCTATGGTTCTGGTCATGCGATCTAGAGAAATGTAGCTTGAATATATCATTCTCCATTAGTATACAGAATTCCGTCACGATCGAATCTGTAGTTTGGAAATTATCAAGAAAACTAAATTTCAAACGACCATATTTACGGAACCCCTGGTATAATTTTGGTCATAGATGAAAGTGATCACGACAATCAAGATCCACACCTATCCTGAAAATTTCAAGTCCCTAGGCGTTTCCGGTCGAAAGTTACAATTTTCTATGGTTTCTATGGTTCTGGTGATGTGAGCTGAAAAAAATTTGGCATGAAGCTTGAACACCTCATTTTCCATCAAAGTGCAAAATTTCATCTCGATCGAATCTGTAGTTTCAAAGTAATCAGGAAAACAAAATTTCAAGCGGCCATATTTACGGAACCCCTCGGCGAATTTTGCCCGATAACGAACTCAACCTCGGCATTCGAGATTCGAACCTACCCTGAAAATTTCAAGTTTCTAGGACATTCCGTTCGAGAGTTATCGTGCTGACGGACGGACGGCCGGACGGACGGACAGACTCAAATTTTCCGACGGATTCGTCATCAGTGAGTTGAACATAGTCGATTGAGACCATTTTCGGCTCAAAATTCGAAAAATACAGACATCGTGACGAAATGATATAGCCCTCGTGTAAGTAGTACGAGCGCTCAAAAATATTTTGAACGGCCAAATTTACTGAACCCCTTGTCTAATTTTGCTCATTTATGAATATGACCGCGATATTCGCGATCCAAACCCACCCTGAGAATTTCAAGTTCCTAGGCCTTTCCGTTCGAAAGTTACAATTTTCTATGGTTTCTATGGTTCTGGTCATGAGATCTGGACAAAATATTGTTTTAATATATCATTCTTGATTAAAATACAAAATTTCATCTCCATCGAATCCGTAGTTTCGAAATTATCGAGAAACCAAACTTTCAAACGACCGTATTTACGGAACCCCTAGTATAATTTTGCTCATTGATGAATATGACCGCGATATTCGCGATCCAAACCCACCCTGAGAATTTCAAGTTCCTAGGCCTTTCCGTTCGAAAGTTACAATTTTCTATGGTTTCTATGGTTCTGGTCATGAGATCTGGACAAAATATTGTTTTAATATATCATTCTTGATTAAAATACAAAATTTCATCTCCATCGAATCCATAGTTTCGAAATTATCGAGAAACTAAAATTTCAAACGACCGTATTTACGGAACCCCTAGTATAATTTTGCTCATAGATGAAACTGGTCACGACAATCGAGATCCACACCTATCCTGAAAATTTCAAGTCCCTAGGCCTTTCCGTTCGAAAGTTATGATTTTCTATGTTTCGAGTCATGTGATCTGGAGAAATGTAGCTTGAATATATCATTCTCCATAAGTATACAAAATTTCGTCACGATCGAATCTGTAGTTTTGAAATTATCAAGAAAACTAAATTTCAAACTACCATATTTACGGAACACCTTGTATAATTTTGCTCATAGATGAACGTAATCACGACATTCCAGATCCACACCTATCCTGAAAATTTCAAGTCCCTAAGGGGTTCCGTTTAAAAGTTACAATTTTCTATGGTTTCTATGGTTCTGGTCATGCGATCTGGACAAAATTTCACATGTAGCTTAAACACCTCATTCTCCATTTGAGGGCAAAGTTTCATCTCGATCGAATCTGTAGTTTCGAAGTAATCAGGAGAACAAAATTTTGAACGGCCATATTTACGGAACCCCTGGTGGAATTCTGCCCATTAACGAACTTAATCGAGCCATTAAGGAACTGAACCCACACTGAAAATTTCAAGTCTCTAGGTTGTTCCGTTCGAGAGTTATCGTGCTTACGGACGGCCGGACGGACGGCCGGACGGACGGCCGGACGGACAGACTCGAATTTTCCGACGGATTCGTCATCAGTGAGTCGAACATAGTCGATTGAGACCATTTTCGGCTCAAAATTCGAAAAATACAGACATCGTGACGAAATGATATAGCCCTCGTGTAAGTAGTACGAGCGCTCAAAAAGAGTGAAAGGACCCGCGAACTATTCAATATTGATTTGAAATTACATTGCCCGACGTTATTGCATCGATTTATTCAAAATACGTGATAAACAATTCGAGAATTAATCGGATATTTCGAAAAATCCACTTTTGGTTAAAAAATATTTTCAAAAAAAGAGTAAAAGGACCCGCGAACTATTCAATATTGATTTGAAATTACATTGCCCGACGTTATTGCATCGATTCATTCAAAATACGTTATAAACAATTCGAGAATGTATCGGATATTTCGAAAAATCGAGTTTTGGTTAGAAAATATTATCAAAAAAGAATAAAAGGACCCGCGAACTATTCAGTATTGATTTGAAATTACATTGCCCGACGTTATTGCATCGATTCATTCAAAATACGTGACAAACAATTCGAGTGTTAATCGGATATTTCGAAAAATCGACTTTTGGGTGAAGAATATTTTCAAAAAAAGAATATAAGGACCCGCGAACTATTCGATATTGATTAACATACATGACAAACAATTCGAGAATTAATCGAATATTTCGAAAAATCGACTTTTGGTTGAAAAATATTTTCAAGAAAAGAGTAAAAAGACCCGCGAACTATTCTTTATTGATTTAAAATTACATTGCCCGACGTTTTTATATCGAATTATCCAAAATACGTGATAAACAATTCGAGAATTAATCGGATATTTCAAAAAATCGACATTCGGGTAAGAAATATTTTCAAAAAAAGAATATAAGGACCCGCGAACTATTCGATATTCATTTAAAATTACATTGCTCGAAGTTATTGCTTCGATTTATTCAAAATACCTGATAAACAATTGGAGAATCAATCAGATATTTCGGAAAATCGACTTTTGGTTGAAAAATATTTTCAAAAAAAGAGTGAAAGGACCCGCGAACTATTCAATATTGATTTAAAATTACATTGCCCGACGTTATCAACATACTTGATAAACAATTCGAGAATAAATCGGATATTTCGAAAAATCGACTTTTGGGTAGGAAATATTTTCCAAAAAAGAATATAAGGACCCGCGAACTATTCGATATTGATTCAAAATTACATTGCCCGAAGTTATTGCATCGATTTATTCAAAATACGGGATAAACAATCAGAGAATTAATCGGATATTTCGAAAAATCGACTTTTGGGTGAAACATATTTTCAAAAAAAGAATATGAGGACCCGCGAACTATTCGATATTGATTTAAAATTACATTGCCCGACGTTATTGCATCGATTTATTCAAAATACGTGATGATCAATTCAAAAATTATTCGAATATTTCGGAAAATCGATTTTTGGGTAAAACATATTTTCAAGAAAAGAATATAAGGACCCGCGAACTATTCGATATTGATTTAAAATTACATTGCCCGACGTTATTGCATCGATTTATTCAAAATACGTGACAAACAATTCGAGAATGAATCGGATATTTCGAAAAATCCACTTTTGGTTAAAAAATATTTTCAAAAAAAGAGTAAAAGGACCCGCGAACTATTCAATATTGATTTGAAATTACATTGCCCGACGTTATTGCATCGATTCATTCAAAATACGTTGTAAACAATTCGAGAATGTATCGGATATTTCGAAAAATCGAGTTTTGGTTAGAAAATATTATCAAAAAAGGATAAAAGGACCCGCGAACTATTCAGTATTGATTTGAAATTACATTGCCCGACGTTATTGCATCGATTCATTCAAAATACGTGATGAAAAATTCGAGAATTAATCGGATATTTAGAAAAATCGACTTTTGGTTAAAAAATATTTTCAAAAAATTCAGAAAAGCACTGCCGTGAAGGCAGGAGCTTTTGAGCGCTCGTACATGCACCTTGTAGGTGGATTCGCATTTTCAAGTTTTAGAAATCAATTAAAGGAATTTTCGAAAGCTGTCAAAAAAATTCTGAAACTTAGGCGAAATTCCAGACTTCAGTGCTTCAGCGGATCAATTTTTTTTCGATTATTCGCTAGAATTTTCTACGGTATCTATGGTCTTGGTGATGCGATCTGGACAAAATTTTGCACGTAGTTTGAAAACATTATTCCTCAGCTAAGTGCAAAATTACATTCCAACTCAGGAAAAACATAGTTTGAACGGCCATATTTACGGAACCCCTAGTCTTATTTTGCTCATTGATGAACGTGACCCTGAAATTCGCGGTCCAAACTCACCCTGAAAATTTCAAGTCCCTAGGCCTTTCCGTTCGAAAGTTATGATTTTCTATGGTTTCTATGGTTCTGGTCATGTGATCTAGAGAAATGTAGCTTGAATATATCATTCTCCATTAGTATACAGAATTCCGTCACGATCGAATCTGTAGTTTGGAAATTATCAAGAAAACTAAATTTCAAACGACCATATTTACGGAACCCCTGGTATAATTTTGCTCATAGATGAAAGTGATCACGACAATCAAGATCCACACCTATCCTGAAAATTTCAGGTCCCTAGGCGTTTCCGGTCAAAAGTTACAATTTTCTATGGTTTCTATGGTTCTGGTGATGTGAGCTGAAAAAAATTTGGCATGTAGCTTGAACACCTCATTTTCCATCAAAGTGCAAAATTTCATCTCGATCGAATCTGTAGTTTCAAAGTAATCAGGAAAACAAAATTTCAAGCGGCCATATTTACGGAACCCCTCGGCAAATTTTGCCCGATAACGAACTCAACCTCGGCATTCGAGATTCGAACCTACCCTGAAAATTTCAAGTTTCTAGGACATTCCGTTCGAGAGTTATCGTGCTGACGGACGGACGGCCGGACGGACGGACAGACTCAAATTTTCCGACGGATTCGTCATCAGTGAGTTGAACATAGTCGATTGAGACCATTTTCGGCTCAAAATTCGAAAAATACAGACATCGTGACGAAATGATATAGCCCTCGTGTAAGTAGTACGAGCGCTCAAAAATATTTTGAACGGCCAAATTTACTGAACCCCTAGTCTAATTTTGCTCATTGATGAATATGACCGCGATATTCGCGATCCAAACCCACCCTGAGAATTTCAAGTTCCTAGGCCTTTCCGTTCGAAAGTTACAATTTTCTATGGTTTCTATGGTTCTGGTCATGAGATCTGGACAAAATATTGTTTTAATATATCATTCTTGATTAAAATACAAAATTTCATCTCCATCGAATCCGTAGTTTCGAAATTATCGAGAAACCAAAATTTCAAACGACCGTATTTACGGAACCCCTAGTATAATTTTGCTCATTGATGAATATGACCGCGATATTCGCGATCCAAACCCACCCTGAGAATTTCAAGTTCCTAGGCCTTTCCGTTCGAAAGTTACAATTTTCTATGGTTTCTATGGTTCTGGTCATGAGATCTGGACAAAATATTGTTTTAATATATCATTCTTGATTAAAATACAAAATTTCATCTCCATCGAATCCGTAGTTTCGAAATTATCGAGAAACTAAAATTTCAAACGACCGTATTTACGGAACCCCTAGTATAATTTTGCTCATAGATGAAACTGGTCACGACAATCGAGATCCACACCTATCCTGAAAATTTCAAGTCCCTAGGCCTTTCCGTTCGAAAGTTATGATTTTCTATGTTTCGAGTCATGTGATCTGGAGAAATGTAGCTTGAATATATCATTCTCCATAAGTATACAAAATTTCGTCACGATCGAATCTGTAGTTTTGAAATTATCAAGAAAACTAAATTTCAAACTACCATATTTACGGAACACCTTGTATAATTTTGCTCATAGATGAACGTAATCACGACATTCCAGATCCACACCTATCCTGAAAATTTCAAGTCCCTAAGGGGTTCCGTTCAAAAGTTACAATTTTCTATGGTTTCTATGGTTCTGGTCATGCGATCTGGACAAACTTTCACATGTAGCTTAAACACCTCATTCTCCATTTGAGGGCAAAGTTTCATCTCGATCGAATCTGTAGTTTCGAAGTAATCAGGAGAACAAAATTTTGAACGGCCATATTTACGGAACCCCTGGTGGAATTCTGCCCATTAACGAACTTAATCGAGCCATTAAGGAACTGAACCCACACTGAAAATTTCAAGTCTCTAGGTTGTTCCGTTCGAGAGTTATCGTGCTTACGGACGGCCGGACGGACGGCCGGACGGACAGACTCGAATTTTCCGACGGATTCGTCATCAGTGAGTCGAACATAGTCGATTGAGACCATTTTCGGCTCAAAATTCGAAAAATACAGACATCGTGACGAAATGATATAGCCCTCGTGTAAGTAGTACGAGCGCTCAAAAAGAGTGAAAGGACCCGCGAACTATTCAATATTGATTTGAAATTACATTGCCGGACGTTATTGCATCGATTTATTCAAAATACGTGATAAACAATTCGAGAATTAATCGGATATTTCGAAAAATCCACTTTTGTTTAAAAAATATTTTCAAAAAAAGAGTAAAAGGACCCGCGAACTATTCAATATTGATTTGAAATTACATTGCCCGACGTTATTGCATCGATTCATTCAAAATACGTTATAAACAATTCGAGAATGTATCGGATATTTCGAAAAATCGAGTTTTGGTTAGAAAATATTATCAAAAAAGAATAAAAGGACCCGCGAACTATTCAGTATTGATTTGAAATTACATTGCCCGACGTTATTGCATCGATTCATTCAAAATACGTGATGAAAAATTCGAGAATTAATCGGATATTTAGAAAAATCGACTTTTGGTTAAAAAATATTTTCAAAAAATTCAGAAAAGCACTGCCGTGAAGGCAGGAGCTTTTGAGTGCTCGTACATGCACCTTGTAGGTGGATTCGCATTTTCAAGTTTTAGAAATCAATTAAAGGAATTTTCGAAAGCTGTCAAAAAAATTCTGAAACTTAGGCGAAATTCCAGACTTCAGTGCTTCAGCGGATCAATTTTTTTTCGATTATTCGCTAGAATTTTCTACGGTATCTATGGTCTTGGTGATGCGATCTGGACAAAATTTTGCACGTAGTTTGAAAACATTATTCCTCAGCTAAGTGCAAAATTACATTCCAATCCGATCAGTAGTTTCGAAACTCAGGAAAAACATAGTTTGAACGGCCATATTTACGGAACCCCTAGTCTTATTTTGCTCATTGATGAACGTGACCCCGAAATTCGCGGTCCAAACCCACCCTGAAAATTTCAAGTCCCTAGGCCTTTCCGTTCGAAAGTTATGATTTTCTATGGTTTCTATGGTTCTGGTCATGCGATCTAGAGAAATGTAGCTTGAATATATCATTCTCCATTAGTATACAGAATTCCGTCACGATCGAATCTGTAGTTTGGAAATTATCAAGAAAACTAAATTTCAAACGACCATATTTACGGAACACCTTGTATAATTTTGCTCATAGATGAAACTGGTCACGACAATCGAGATCCACACCTATCCTGAAAATTTCAAGTCCCTAGGCCTTTCCGTTCGAAAGTTATGATTTTCTATGTTTCGAGTCATGTGATCTGGAGAAATGTAGCTTGAATATATCATTCTCCATAAGTATACAAAATTTCGACACGATCGAATCTGTAGTTTTGAAATTATCAAGAAAACTAAATTTCAAACTACCATATTTACGGAACACCTAGTATAATTTTGCTCATAGATGAACGTAATCACGACATTCCAGATCCACACCTATCCTGAAAATTTCAAGTCCCTAAGGGGTTCCGTTCAAAAGTTACAATTTTCTATGGTTTCTATGGTTCTGGTCATGCGATCTGGACAAAATTTCACATGTAGCTTAAACACCTCATTCTCCATTTGAGGGCAAAGTTTCATCTCGATCGAATCTGTAGTTTCGAAGTAATCAGGAGAACAAAATTTCAAGCGGCCATATTTACGGAACCCCTAGTCTAATTTTGCTCATTGATGAATATGACCGCGATATTCGCGATCCAAACCCACCCTGAGAATTTCAAGTTCCTAGGCCTTTCCGTTCGAAAGTTACAATTTTCTATGGTTTCTATGGTTCTGGTCATGAGATCTGGACAAAATATTGTTTTAATATATCATTCTTGATTAAAATACAAAATTTCATCTCCATCGAATCCGTAGTTTCGAAATTATCGAGAAACCAAAATTTCAAACGACCGTATTTACGGAACCCCTAGTATAATTTTGCTCATTGATGAATATGACCGCGATATTCGCGATCCAAACCCACCCTGAGAATTTCAAGTTCCTAGGCCTTTCCGTTCGAAAGTTACAATTTTCTATGGTTTCTATGGTTCTGGTCATGAGATCTGGACAAAATATTGTTTTAATATATCATTCTCGATTAAAATACAAAATTTCATCTCCATCGAATCCATAGTTTCGAAATTATCGAGAAACTAAAATTTCAAACGACCGTATTTACGGAACCCCTAGTATAATTTTGCTCATAGATGAAACTGGTCACGACAATCGAGATCCACACCTATCCTGAAAATTTCAAGTCCCTAGGCCTTTCCGTTCGAAAGTTATGATTTTCTATGTTTCGAGTCATGTGATCTGGAGAAATGTAGCTTGAATATATCATTCTCCATAAGTATACAAAATTTCGACACGATCGAATCTGTAGTTTTGAAATTATCAAGAAAACTAAATTTCAAACTACCATATTTACGGAACACCTAGTATAATTTTGCTCATAGATGAACGTAATCACGACATTCCAGATCCACACCTATCCTGAAAATTTCAAGTCCCTAAGGGGTTCCGTTCAAAAGTTACAATTTTCTATGGTTTCTATGGTTCTGGTCATGCGATCTGGACAAAAATCACATGTAGCTTAAACACCTCATTCTCCATTTGAGGGCAAAGTTTCATCTCGATCGAATCTGTAGTTTCGAAGTAATCAGGAGAACAAAATTTTGAACGGCCATATTTACGGAACCCCTGGTGGAATTCTGCCCATTAACGAACTTGACCGAGGCATTTGGGATCTGAACCTACACTGAAAATTTCAAGTCTCTAGGTTGATCCGTTCGAGAGTTATCGTGCTGACGGACGGACGGCTGGACGGCCGGACGGACGGACAGACTCGAATTTTTTGACGGATTCGTCATCAGTGAGTCGAACATAGTCGATTGAGACCATTTTCGGCTCAAAATTCGAAAAATACAGACATCGTGACGAAATGATATAGCCCTCGTGTAAGTAGTACGAGCGCTCAAAAAGAGTGAAAGGACCCGCGAACTATTCAATATTGATTTGAAATTACATTGCCCGACGTAATTGCATCGATTTATTCAAAATACGTGATAAACAATTCGAGAATTAATCGGATATTTCGAAAAATCGACTATTGGTTAAAAAATATTTTCAAAAAGAGAGTAAAAAGACCTGCGAACTATTCGATATTGATTGAAAATTACATTGCCCGACGTTATTGCATCGATTCATTCATAATACGTGATGAAAAATTCGAGAATTAATCGGATATTTCGAAGAATCGAATTTTGGGTAAAAGATACGTGATAAACAATCAGAGAATCAATCGGATATTTCGAAAAATCGACTTCTGGTTGAAAAAAATTTTCAAAAAAAGTGTAAAAGGACCCGCGAACTATTCGATAATGATTTGAAATAACATTGCCCGACGTTATTGCATCGATTTATTCAACATACGTGATACACAATTCGAGAATAAATCGGATATTTCGAAAAATCGACTTTTGGGTATAAAATATTTTCAAAAGAGGGATATAAGGACACGCGAACTATTCGATATCGATTTGAAATTACATTGTCGACGTTTTTATATCGATTTATCCAAAATACGTGACAAACAATTCGAGTGTTAATCGGATATTTCGAAAAATCGACTTTTGGGTGAAGAATATTTTCAAAAAAAGAATATAAGGACCCGCGAACTATTCGATATTGATTAACATACATGACAAACAATTCGAGAATTAATCGGATATTTCGAAAAATCGACTTTTGGTTGAAAAATATTTTCAAAAAATGAGTGAAGGACCCACAAACTATTCGATAAAGATTTGAAATTACATTGCCCGACGTTATTGCATCGATTTATTCAACATACGTGATAAACAATTCGAGAATTATTCGGATATTTCGAAAAATCGACTTTTGGGTAAAACATATTTTCAAAAAAAAATATAAGGACCCGCGAACTATTCGATATTGATTAACATACATGACATACAATTCGAGAATTTATCGGATATTTCGAAAAATCGACTTTTGGTTGAAAAATATTTTCAGAAAAAGAGTGAAAGGACCCGCGAACTATTCGATGAGGATTTGAAATAACATTGCCCGACGTTATTGCATCGATGTTTTCAACATACGTGATGATCAATTCGAAAATTATTCGGATATTTCGAAAAATCGACTTTTGGGTAAAACATATTTCCAAAAAAAGAATATAAGGACCCGCGAACTATTCGATATTGATTTAAAATTATATTGCCCGACGTTATTGCATCGATTCATTCAAAATACGTGATAAACAATTAGAGAATTAATCGGATATTTCGAACAATCGAATTTTGGTTGGAAAATATTTTCAAACAAAAAATAAAAGGACCCGCGAACTATTCAATATTGATTCAGAATTACATTGCCCACGTTATTATATCGATTTATCCAAAATACATGACAAACAATTCGAGAATTAATCAGATATTTCGAAAAATCGACTTTTGGTTGAAAAATATTTTCAAAAAAAAAGTAAAAGGACCCGCGAACTATTCAATATTGATTTGAAATTACATTGCTCGACGTTATTGCATCGATTCATTCAAAATACGCGATGAAAAATTCGAGAATTTATCGGATATTTCGAAAAATCGACTTTTGGGTAGAAAATATTTTCAAAAAAAGAGTATAAGGACCGGCGGACTATTCGATAATGATTCAAAATAACATTCCCCGACGTTATTGTATAGATGTATCCAAAATACGTGATAAATATTCGAGAATTAATCGGATATTTCGAAAAATCGACTTTCGGGTAAAATATATTTTCAAAAAATGAGTATTATGTCAAGACAATTATTCAATATTAATTTGAAAGGACATTGCCCGACGTTATTGAATCGACTCATCCGAAATACCAAAAAATGGACTTATTTCAAAAGTTTTCCATGTGTACTTACGTTTTTTCCTGATTTTATCACTTCAAAACACTGAACAAAACACGTATTCCTAACTCCCGTGTGCCGTGAGTCAATGACTCATCACTCCCCCGCTCACTCCACACGGCAAAAACCGATTTTCACTATTATTTATTAGCACTCCAAATATCGACTATCTCCCATCGCTTCCCGATTGGAACTGATTCATAGTCAATCCTTTGTTCGAAAATATGAATAATCGTTTACATTGTAACGGCGTTTTTCTCCGGTTGAGAAAAATCGCCTTCAACTTGATTTACGAATGAACTCGGGCGCCAATTGCGATAGGTTTTATAAGGTCGCAATACCTTATGACACTTACTGAGTCCAAACTCGGGTAGCTTTGATACAGTTGGAGACAGAGTTCGACCCAATCTGAGGTGGTAGCGATTGGCAAGTGTCGATTTCTTAGGCCGGCGAGAAGGAGGAGGCTATTGAGGTAATAAATGAAATTCACTCTGATAGTATGTCCGATTATGGACCCTATAATATCTAATTTGTCAAATTGTTACACCCCAAATGTCGCAACCAGTACGAAAGACAACAATAATGATCGTTTCGACGCAGTCTTATGATCAACAAAACAAATAATTCTCAGTTTAAAGATCAACAAAAAATATAACTCTCAATATCAAAATATATACAATGGGTTGGCGGCAAGCGGACGAGGTATGAGTGAGGCGAGCGATCAGCAGTTATTATATTAGCAGGCAATAAGCAGAGCAAACGTAGAAAGCGATGATAAGCGTGGTCAAAATGCGAACAAGTGTGAAAGCATACAAAATGGTAATAAAACAACAGTTCACAGTCCAGAGTTTCGGCGAGATGATACCCTAACCTGTGTTCCGCGAAATCGGGATTACTTAAGTTCAGTGACAGCACGGCGCTGCCCAAGCAACGGCTAAACAAACCGGTGTTGAAGTAAGTCAAGACTGAAACCAAGTCAAGACAACGTATACTGCCGTGTAATCAATCAGTAAACTCGGAGCTTAATTGGCGCATCCACCAAAACAACTTTGATCAGTGCCAGCACGGCGCTGACTAAATCGTAGCTGAACCAACCGGGGTTGATGTAAGTCAAGACTGAAACCAAGTCCAGACGAAGTATATTATATGTAATCAATAAGTAAACTCGAAGTTTAAATAGCGCATCTACCCAAAACAATTCTTGGTCGGGGAATTTTATACAAAGGGGTCCACGGAGAGGAAGCTGAAACAAGCAAGGGGCGTCTCCACCAAAATATTACTGCGGAGTGGGCTATTGGCAAAACTGAAACCTTGTCGGGGAAATATGAGCAAGGCCACCAACGGTGGAGAAAAAGAAACTTGAAATATGGTTGTCACTCCTCGGAGAGTCGGAGTTGAGACAACTTAACAAGGATATAAACCCCTTTCCTCGAAGTATAAAGTTCCTCAGGCATTACTCATAAGATCAAACCGCAATGAGCAATGGACGTCAGAACTTCACTCGAGGGGCATTGAAGCACCGACGCGGTACTTCACGCTGCCAGGGTATACTAGTTATTCGATGGAGTTGAGATTTCAATTACTGGACGTATGCCACCTATCGTGGGTCGGTCCTGACATGTGGTGAAATATTCACCCACAAGAAACTTTAATCGGGAAAAAAAAGGCCAGACCACCAATGGTGGAAAAATTATAACTTTGACGATGGTTGCCACTGCAATGAATCTCGGACTTGTGGCAACTTACTAAAGGATATTGACCCCTTTCCTCGAAGTATAAAGTTCTTCAGGCATTACTCATAAGATCAAACCGCAATGAGCAATGGACGTCAGAACTTCACTCGAGGGGCATTGAAGCACCGACGCGGTACTTCACGCTGCCAGGGTATACTACTTATTCGGTGGGGTTAAGATTTCAATTACAGGACGTCTACCACCTATCGTGGATCGATCTGGACAGGTGGTGAAATATTCACCCAAAAGAAACTTTAATCAGAGAAAGAAAAAGGCCAGACCACCGATGGTGGAAAAATTAAAACTTGGACGAGGGTTGCCACCGCAATGAAACTTGGACTTGTGGTGACTTACTGAAGGATATCGACCCCTTTCCTCGAAGTATAAAGTCCTTCAGGCATTACTCATAAGATCAAACCGCAATGAGCAATGGACGTCAGAACTTCACTCGAGGGGCATTGAAGCACCGACGCGGTACTTCACGCTGCCAGGGTATACTACTTATTCGGTGGGGTTAAGATTCCACTTACTGGAACCAAAGCCAGAATGAATGCAAACGAAGTCTATCAAGGGGCTTGATTATCTACAAAAATTGTAACAGCTCCGAATTCCCCGTCGGACCAAATCTCGGATAATCTAAGGTGATAATGACTTAGCTAAATTGTCTCTTGGGACTGATGATAAAAAAATAAAAGTTACAGAATTTACAAGTAACGATCACGGAACACAGGAAGAATAATCTACGGTTAAAAATGAACTCAGGTTAATACGGAAATACAGCTCACCAGCTCTAGGACTTTCCTGTACGGGCAGCACACACTGCACAAGCGTTGACACACTTCAAACAGCACAAAACGGCTTAGAGTCAATTTCTCGATTTTACGATAACCCCGAACGAAAGTCGGTAATTATCCCAAGCGCAACACGATCTCGAGCGGCTTTTCTAGTCGGGAAAATTATTCTCTTGTTCTATCAGCCATTTATAACGAAGTTTCTCACGACGAATAATTCTGATAATAACGCTTTTCACCAATATTAGTCACGCCGGCTAAATTGGAATTGCCTCAATTCCGTCCCATTCCTCCTTTTATAAGGTCGGTTTGATGGGGGTAATTCGTACCTTCGAAAACGGCGTCGTTTTCCAAAAAAACTCCCAGTCAACATACGAAAACTCGCTTCTGCAAGCGTTATCTCTTCCGCGATGAAATACTAGAGTTTTTCTACATAGGCTCGGATTTTAAATGATCGCGTTAAATTCGCCTCATATGCGACATGAAAATTATTCCGACAAATTTTCTCAAAATCCCGGCCGATTATACCGGGTGACTTATGAAACTTCCTGACGGGGAATGAGGATTTATCTGAGTAAAATCTCCAGAAATCGACGTAAAACATACAGGGTGGCCCATATGTCCTCGTATTCAGAAATATTGAACAATTTCCCCAAATTTTCTACAAAAATTTACGTGAATGATACCGGCCGATCTAGTAACGAAATTCACTTCGTTACACACCCCCTCTACTTTCCCAAAAAAAAAACGACAGTTTTTTTTTTTTCTCTCACCTCCGCCTGCCGCCGCGTTATTTACAACATTTCTATGGGCACACCGCCAGGATCATTCCCTGACGGAGTTCGAATGGCCAAGGTTGGACATTCGCCCCCGGCCGCAGAAGCTCGCATTGGATTCCCAGTGATCTGACCTTGGGTCGGTTGCTCCGGATTTCCTGGACGGTGGCTATCCCGTCTGGTGAGGCTCCTTGCGATAAACTGGTTCCTATTCTGGTCCCATGGGGGGCCCTTTTCGGACATGGGCATTCTCTAGACATGACGCCCAAGCGACCGCAACGTGAACAGAACAAGCGGGCGACGTTCTTGCAGTCTTTCCTGGGGTGGCCTGACAGGCTACATCTCCAGCAGGCTCCTTCTACCAATTGGATGTATGGCGGGGCCTTCCTCTTCGGCATCCCGGTAGTTCCCTTCCGGGTCCGCTTCCGTTGGGTGTTCTTCGTCCTCTTGAGTGGTTCGGGTCGTACTGAGGGCGGAGTTCCACTTGGTCCTTGGGGTTGGCTGGTCCCGGTTCTCCATACGCGTGAGGGTCCTCCACGTCGTGGGCGCTTCCCAGTCGGGTTGCTATGCACCTCCCTTGGTATGGGTCTCTCGGCTGGTTCGGTACGGTTCGGCGTGGATGGGTGCGGTTCCAGGGATTCTCTCGGCCGGGAGTCGAACTGCTCCTCGACCAATTCATCGAAGCTGGCCGGTATGGACTCTATCAGCCCGGCATCGATGAGATCCCATTCTTCTCTAGACATTCCTACTCTGAAATCAACCGAATTAGTAATCGTTCGCATTGACTTTTCTGAGACCAACGATGACCTGCTCCGGGAGCAAACTGGCGGACGGACGGCCTTATTCACGGGGTAATACGGACGGTTAATACGGATATACCAACGGATTATGTATGCTTTTCACCTGACCCTCGCGAATTTTCCGCGACTGTGGGCTGCTCATTGCTCGATTCACTCTCGTGAAAGGGTTTCAAATCTTTCACGTGGATATGGCGAAGGTATTTACCCGACGCGTCTCGCAAATCATACACTACGGGAGATATAACCTTGGTAATGGTATAAGGTCCTGAATATTTGGGCGCTAACTTAGACGCGAAACCGTCTGCCGCCGATGACAGCGGATGTTCCCGGCGCAAGACTTTATCACCTATCCGGCATGACCATGCTCTCCTACGGAGGTTATAATACCGACTCTGTTGGTTGAAAGCTCGGGCCAACTGGAGTCTTACAAACTCCCGCGTCTCCTTGAGTCGCTGAATACGGTTTGCGTAGTGGTCTACCTCTGGGACGGGCGGTTCTTCGGTTTGCTCTTCTGAGCCCTCTTCTGTGCCTGTCAGCCGACTGCTAGTTTCTGGGGAGTGGACCTCCCGGCCGAAATTCAGGAATGCCGGTGTGAACCCGGTAGATTCATGTTTGGCTGAGTTCGCCGCGAAAGCCAATTCTCCTATGCGCTCATCCCAGGAGCGATGATCTTGCTCGCAAAACTGCGCGATCATTGTCTTTATAGTTCTGTTGGCTCTTTCTACTGGATTGCTCTGCGGTGAGTAGACCGGAGCAAATCTATGACGGATACCCAAACTCTTCAGGTTTCCTTTAAACAGACGGCCATCATATTGTGAACCATTGTCACTGATCACGGTCTTCGGACATCCAAACTTCAGCACTACTAAATCGTAAAATGCCTGGAACACTCCCTTACCCGTTGCGGTACGAAGGGGTTTACACTCGATCCATTTCGAAAAGCGATCTTGAAACATCACCAGGAACGTATTACCTTTCTTCGAACGGGGTAACGGGCCGATCAGGTCTGTGCTGACGGTATTCCACGGTTCACTGATCTGGTACGGTTGCATCTTTCCCGGGGGCTTCTGCTGGGAAACTTTATACCTCTGACATCGCGGGCACCTGCGTACATATTGAGCCGCTTCACGAAACATCCCTGGCCAGTAATAGCTTTGGGCCACTCGGGATATGGTCTTTGCGACTCCTAAGTGACCAGCCAACGGCTCGTCGTGGTTTTCTCGTAGAATTGACTGTCGATCCTCGGCTGGAACGCACAATTTCCACGGTGTTCCCATCTCGGGTTCGGTGAAGTCGTCAGCGCTCCAGAAGTGCCTGTACAGCCTTCCCTCCTGTATTCGGTAATCAGGGAAGTCAACGGGTTCCTTCGAGACTTCCTGGTATTTCTTGACGTACCACGGGCATCGGATCGGATTTTCGGTCACACAGACCTGTTCTTCGGACGGTAGCGGATCTCGGGACAAGGCGTCTGCCACTCGGTTCAGAGCGCCCTTCCTGTATTTGATCTCGAAATCATACTGCTGCAGGAAGACGCTCCATCTTGCAATCCGTCCCGATGGGGATTTAATGGATTGCAACCAGCGCAAGCTCATGTGGTCGGTTATCACGGTAAAACGGTACCCTTCCAGATACGGTCTCATCTTATTGATGGCCCATACGATCGCCAAACACTCCTTCTCGGTCACCGAGTAATTCTTCTCGGCACCATTCAAGGTACGACTGGCGTAAGCGATTACTCTTTCGCGTCCATCCAGGGCCTGCGTCAGGGCTGCTCCGAGGCCGTGCTCGGAGGCGTCGGTCTGGAGGGTGAACGGTTGGGAAAAGTCCGGACAGGCCAGCACTGGTGACTCAGTGAGTTTCCTCTTCAGTGCCTCAAACGCCTGTTGCTGTTCCCCTTCCCATTTCCACCTTTGCTTCTTCTTCAACAGTCCTGTGAGTGGGGTGACTATCTTTGTAAAATCTTCCACAAATCTACGGTACCAACTTGCTACTCCTAAGAATCGGCGAACTTCGCGGACGTTCTTCGGCGGTTGCATGGAATTGACGGCCTCAATTTTGTCTGGGTCGGTCGCAATCCCGTCTTTGGTGATCACATGACCCAAATATTTGAGGGAACTCCGGACGAACTCGCATTTATCCGGATTGATCTTCAGGTTCGCCTCCCGGAGTCGACGGAATACTACCCTTAGGTTTTCCAGATGTTCCTCGAAAGTTTCTCCCAGGACCACTATGTCATCTAGATAGGCGAAGGCGATTGGGTCCAACTCAGGACCTATGACACGGTCCAAGAGCCTCTGGAATGTGGCCCCGGCGGAATGAAGGCCAAACGGCATAACTTTAAACTGGAACAAACCCCTTCCAGACACGGCAAAAGCGGTAACCGGTTTACTCTCTTCGGTGAGGGGAATCTGCCAATATCCTTGCCTTAAGTCCAACGTAGAAATATATTTTGCTCGTCGCAACTTGTCCAATATTCCGGCAATATATGGCAAAGGGTACGCATCTTTCACGGAGACTTCATTAACCGCCCGGAAATCGATGCAAAACCGGGGTTTTCCGTTCGCCTTCTTCACGATTACGACGCAAGAACTCCACGGTGACCTCGAAGGTTCGATAATACCCTCTTTCAACATTCGGTCCACCTCTTGATCCATAATTTCCTGCATCTTCGGGTTACACGGACGGTATCTTTGTTTGATCGGTATGGTTCCAGGTTTGACCCTAATCTCGTGCTGAGTCATATCGGTCAGACCTCTTACCTCTTCAAAGTCTGCCAGTTCCTCCTTCAGAAACCTTTGGAGTACTCGTTCCTTCTCTCGGTCCGAGGAACTGATTGATGAGTTGTGCGGCGTAACGGGTGGTGACACGGATCTCTCCAACAACTCTCCTCTCAGGAAACATTGAGAGGTACGGAGGTCAATTCTGAAATCGTGGGAAGCCAACAGGTCCATTCCCAGGATCAAATCGACCGGTAAACGGGGTACCAGGTACAGTCGGGGCCTGATCTTCTCCCTCCCGAACTGTATCATGGGCTCGTACACCTCTCCTACGGTGACTGAACTTCCATCGGCCACTGTGGCCGTCATGTCAGCTATTTCGGACGGATACACTTTCATTCTCCGGCAAACCTCGGCTGCGTTGTTGCTCAGAAATGACTTCGACGCTCCGGTATCCAGCAGGGCTTTTGTGGGTCGTTCTCCAATCCAGACGGTGATGATTGGCCGGTTATCCTGTGTGCAGGCTGGTTGTTTAATTGGGGATGCGGTTGAGCGGAACTGTCTCTTCCCCATGAGACGGCTCCTTTCTAGTTTTCCGAACAACGACAATCTCGGGACCTCACGTCTTGTCTCCCGCATCGAGAGCAAAACAACCTCGGCGCTCGGCACTCTCTCCTGAAGTGTCCGGTCTTCCCACAACGCCAGCACTGGATGCCGCCCAACCTGGTATCCTCGAAACGAACGGCCCTCGTATCGCGTGGTGGTGACTCCTCCACTTCAGCTGGCGCTGGGTTCGGTTTTCGGTTTGTCGTACCGGTCTGAACCAGGGGCGGCGGTCTCGGCATATTCACGGTCGGTTTGATGACTTCCGGCACCTTTGGTGGCGAATACTGGACGGTCATAGTCTGGGTTTTCCGGCGGGAATTTTCGTACACCAAATGAGGGTCGTCGATCAAACCTTTGTTTGTTGGAGGTGGAGTGTATTGGTCCACGTGCCACTGGACCAACTCAAACCTCTTTCCTCGGGCCAAAAGCTCGGTGTAACATCTGGTCTCCTGGAACGCCAGAGCTTTCTGCAGGGCTGGTAACAGTCGCTTCCTGATCATGTTCACCTGCTCTTCCTCAGGAGGTCTTTTGGTGGTCAGCTTCAGGAAGAGGTTTTGCATCCTGGTGACGAAGAGCAGCAGCTTTTCGCCTTCTCCTTGAGTTCGTTTCCTTATCTCTTCTAGGAGGGTTTCCTCGTAATCCAGGGGAAGGAAAGCTTCGCGAAGCTGTTCTTTGAAGTCCTCCCAATCCCTGAACGAACCTCTTCTAGGGATGTACCAATCTCTAGCGTCCTTTCCAACAATTCGAAGATAGAATCGAAGAGGTACTGACGAGTAATCCTCCGAGTGTCTGCTAGTTGTTCCACCTCTTGTAGGAAAGCATTGACGCTGGTCGCTCCGTCGAAACAGACGTTCCATTTGTATACTGGTACGGACGGCGGATGGTTGAACGATCTATCGGTCCGGGTCCAGTTGACTGGTCCAGTTTGACCTCGATCAACCTCACTCAATCCATTTGAGCCAGCTTGGTCACCGGTGAAAATCGTATTCTGCCTGGTCGCTCTTGACTCTTCTGGTTCTAAAAATGGGAACGAGATTCTCCGAGTGGACTCTGCCACTGCCGGACGACTTCTTGGTGTAGGAGACTCGTATGTTCCATTTCTACTTGTACCCCACGGAACTGTGAAGTTCAGTCGTTGGCGGACGGCTTCACAGACCCGGTTATGCAACCTCTGGAAGAAACTTAAAGTAAAACCTCCTGCAGGGATCTCTGGTTGCAGAACCCGGGTTTGGTTCCGCTGGGTTCGGTTAAGGTGTGTCTGGTTCAGTAGTGTGCGGCTCCTGGACATCACTGGCTCCCTGGAGACGTTAGGAGTTCCTTCCATATCGCCTGCGACGGTGTGGGTCCCTTCGGGATGCGAGACTTGTTGGCTCCCCGGTGAAGAATCCTCAAAAGAGATCAACGGCCAATCTCCCTCGGGTTGGGAGGTTTCCCTCCTCTGAAGGCGTCCTGCGTCTTCGGCAACATCCTCCAACGGAGCGTTCAACTCCGACTTCGCTCCGGCCAGGATCACGGCGTCCTTCAGCATCTCTTCTGTCTGCTTCCATAATTCGGACAGTTCGTCGGCTTTATCCTGTTCTTCCACGGTAGTTGGTCGCATTTGACCGAGACGGTGCTTGAGGTGGGTGAGTCGGCTCCTGATACGCGATTCTTCGTTTATGGCGCTATCCTCATCGAAATCCTGGACCCGTTCCACCAAACTCCTCAGGATTCGACCAGCCTCACCTAACTCCTCTTCCATGTCCCTCTCTCTCGGACAGAATCGCACGTTCTGCGCTAAAACCTTCCGCAGCTCCATACGGTTCTCCTGGACGGTTCTGCCGGCCGGACGGCCGCGAGCTTCCAACTCCCATATCAGCTCGTCCGCTCTTAATCGGTTAACCTCCATACTCCTCTATCTCAATAATCTACAATACCGGAGAGGCCTTTTTGACCTGTATTCTTTACAAGAAAATCAGTCCCTGCTCGGGCGCCAATTTGTAACGGCGTTTTTCTCCGGTTGAGAAAAATCGCCTTCAACTTGATTTACGAATGAACTCGGGCGCCAATTGCGATAGGTTTTATAAGGTCGCAATACCTTATGACACTTACTGAGTCCAAACTCGGGTAGCTTTGATACAGTTGGAGACAGAGTTCGACCCAATCTGAGGTGGTAGCGATTGGCAAGTGTCGATTTCTTAGGCCGGCGAGAAGGAGGAGGCTATTGAGGTAATAAATGAAATTCACTCTGATAGTATGTCCGATTATGGACCCTATAATATCTAATTTGTCAAATTGTTACACCCCAAATGTCGCAACCAGTACGAAAGACAACAATAATGATCGTTTCGACGCAGTCTTATGATCAACAAAACAAATAATTCTCAGTTTAAAGATCAACAAAAAATATAACTCTCAATATCAAAATATATACAATGGGTTGGCGGCAAGCGGACGAGGTATGAGTGAGGCGAGCGATCAGCAGTTATTATATTAGCAGGCAATAAGCAGAGCAAACGTAGAAAGCGATGATAAGCGTGGTCAAAATGCGAACAAGTGTGAAAGCATACAAAATGGTAATAAAACAACAGTTCACAGTCCAGAGTTTCGGCGAGATGATACCCTAACCTGTGTTCCGCGAAATCGGGATTACTTAAGTTCAGTGACAGCACGGCGCTGCCCAAGCAACGGCTAAACAAACCGGTGTTGAAGTAAGTCAAGACTGAAACCAAGTCAAGACAACGTATACTGCCGTGTAATCAATCAGTAAACTCGGAGCTTAATTGGCGCATCCACCAAAACAACTTTGATCAGTGCCAGCACGGCGCTGACTAAATCGTAGCTGAACCAACCGGGGTTGATGTAAGTCAAGACTGAAACCAAGTCCAGACGAAGTATATTATATGTAATCAATAAGTAAACTCGAAGTTTAAATAGCGCATCTACCCAAAACAATTCTTGGTCGGGGAATTTTATACAAAGGGGTCCACGGAGAGGAAGCTGAAACAAGCAAGGGGCGTCTCCACCAAAATATTACTGTGGAGTGGGCTATTGGCAAAACTGAAACCTTGTCGGGGAAATATGAGCAAGGCCACCAACGGTGGAGAAAAAGAAACTTGAAATATGGTTGTCACTCCTCGGAGAGTCGGAGTTGAGACAACTTAACAAGGATATAAACCCCTTTCCTCGAAGTATAAAGTTCCTCAGGCATTACTCATAAGATCAAACCGCAATGAGCAATGGACGTCAGAACTTCACTCGAGGGGCATTGAAGCACCGACGCGGTACTTCACGCTGCCAGGGTATACTAGTTATTCGATGGAGTTGAGATTTCAATTACTGGACGTATGCCACCTATCGTGGGTCGGTCCTGACATGTGGTGAAATATTCACCCACAAGAAACTTTAATCGGGAAAAAAAAGGCCAGACCACCAATGGTGGAAAAATTATAACTTTGACGATGGTTGCCACTGCAATGAATCTCGGACTTGTGGCAACTTACTAAAGGATATTGACCCCTTTCCTCGAAGTATAAAGTTCTTCAGGCATTACTCATAAGATCAAACCGCAATGAGCAATGGACGTCAGAACTTCACTCGAGGGGCATTGAAGCACCGACGCGGTACTTCACGCTGCCAGGGTATACTACTTATTCGGTGGGGTTAAGATTTCAATTACAGGACGTCTACCACCTATCGTGGATCGATCTGGACAGGTGGTGAAATATTCACCCAAAAGAAACTTTAATCAGAGAAAGAAAAAGGCCAGACCACCGATGGTGGAAAAATTAAAACTTGGACGAGGGTTGCCACCGCAATGAAACTTGGACTTGTGGTGACTTACTGAAGGATATCGACCCCTTTCCTCGAAGTATAAAGTCCTTCAGGCATTACTCATAAGATCAAACCGCAATGAGCAATGGACGTCAGAACTTCACTCGAGGGGCATTGAAGCACCGACGCGGTACTTCACGCTGCCAGGGTATACTACTTATTCGGTGGGGTTAAGATTCCACTTACTGGAACCAAAGCCAGAATGAATGCAAACGAAGTCTATCAAGGGGCTTGATTATCTACAAAAATTGTAACAGCTCCGAATTCCCCGTCGGACCAAATCTCGGATAATCTAAGGTGATAATGACTTAGCTAAATTGTCTCTTGGGACTGATGATAAAAAAATAAAAGTTACAGAATTTACAAGTAACGATCACGGAACACAGGAAGAATAATCTACGGTTAAAAATGAACTCAGGTTAATACGGAAATACAGCTCACCAGCTCTAGGACTTTCCTGTACGGGCAGCACACACTGCACAAGCGTTGACACACTTCAAACAGCACAAAACGGCTTAGAGTCAATTTCTCGATTTTACGATAACCCCGAACGAAAGTCGGTAATTATCCCAAGCGCAACACGATCTCGAGCGGCTTTTCTAGTCGGGAAAATTATTCTCTTGTTCTATCAGCCATTTATAACGAAGTTTCTCACGACGAATAATTCTGATAATAACGCTTTTCACCAATATTAGTCACGCCGGCTAAATTGGAATTGCCTCAATTCCGTCCCATTCCTCCTTTTATAAGGTCGGTTTGATGGGGGTAATTCGTACCTTCGAAAACGGCGTCGTTTTCCAAAAAAACTCCCAGTCAACATACGAAAACTCGCTTCTGCAAGCGTTATCTCTTCCGCGATGAAATACTAGAGTTTTTCTACATAGGCTCGGATTTTAAATGATCGCGTTAAATTCGCCTCATATGCGACATGAAAATTATTCCGACAAATTTTCTCAAAATCCCGGCCGATTATACCGGGTGACTTATGAAACTTCCTGACGGGGAATGAGGATTTATCTGAGTAAAATCTCCAGAAATCGACGTAAAACATACAGGGTGGCCCATATGTCCTCGTATTCAGAAATATTGAACAATTTCCCCAAATTTTCTACAAAAATTTACGTGAATGATACCGGCCGATCTAGTAACGAAATTCACTTCGTTACAACATCACCATGAATCATCGGGTGTGCGCATATCGCATTTAGTCCTCGTTTCTATGGAAACAAATGTGTTATTCCATATACGGGGTTTGTTCGAAAAATTTCGGGGTGAGTCGGGACCTGTTCGATGAACGGTGGCATCTACCTGTGGATTTCGCCAACCGCATAGAAAAACGCGTATAACCCCGCCGCTGTGAGTCCTAGCAACGTGGCGTTCGTGCCATCGGGGTGCTTGGGGCATAAGGAGTTCACCAAATCGTTTTTTGTTTAAAAAATATTTTCAAAAAAAGAGTAAAAGGACCCGCGATCTATTCAATATTGATTTAAAATTACATTGCCTGACGTTATTGCATCGATTTATTCAAAATACGTGATAAACAATCAGAGAATCAATCGGATATTTCGAAAAATCGACTTCTGGTTGGAAAAAATTTTCAAAAAAAGAGTAGAAGGACCCGCGAACTATTCGATAATGATTTGAAATAACATTGCCCGACGTTATTGCATCGATTTATTCAACATACGTGATACACAATTCGAGAATAAATCGGATATTTCGAAAAATCGACTTTTGGGTATAAAATATATTCAAAAAAAATTACGAAAAGCACTGCCGTGAAGGCAGGAGCTTTTGAGCGCTCGTACATGCACCTTGTAGGTAGATTTGCATTTTCCAGTTTCAGAAATCAATTGAAGGAATTTTTGACTGCTGTCAAAAAAATTCTGAAACTTAGACAAAACTCCAGACTTTATGTCGGTGCTTCAGCTGATCAATTTTTTTCCGATAATTCGCTAGAATTTTCCACGGTATCTATGGTCTTGGTGATGCGATATGGACAAAATTTTGCACGTAGTTTGAATACATTATTCCTGAGCTAGGTGCATAATTTCATTCCAATCCGATCAGTAGTTTCGAAACTATCAGGAAAAAAATATTTTGAACGGCCATATTTACGGAACCCCTAGTCTAATTTTGCTCATTGATGAACGTGACCGTGAAATTTGCGATCCAAACCCACCCTGAAAATTTCAAGTTCCTAGGCCTTTCCGTTCAAAAGTTAGAATTTTCTATGGTTTCTATGGTTCTGGTCATGCGATCTGGACAAAATATTGCTTCAATATATCATTCTCGATTAAAATACAAAATTTCATCACGATCGAATCCGTAGTTTCGAATTTATCGAGAAAACAAAATTTCAAACGACCGTATTTACGGAACCCCTTGTATAATGTTGCTCATAGATGAACGTGATCACGACATTCAAGATCCACACCTATCCTGAAAATTTCAAGTCCCTAGGCGTTTCCGTTCACAAGTTACAATTTTCTATGGTTTCTATGGTTCTGGTCATGCGATCTGGACAAAAATCCACATGTAGCTTGAACACCTCATTTTCCATTCGAGTGCAAAATTTCATCTCGATCAAATCTGTAGTTTTCAAGTAATCAGGGAAACAAAACTTTGAACGGCCATATTTACGGAACCCCTGGTGGAATTTGGCCCATTAACGAACTCAACCGAGGCATTTGGGATCTGAACCTACACTGAAAATTTCAAGTCTCTAGGTTGATCCGTTCGAGAGTTATCGTGCTGACGGACGGCCGGACGGCCGGACGGACGGACGGACGGACGGACAGACTCGAATTTTTCGACGGATTCGTCATCAGTGAGTCGAACATAGTCGATTGAGACCATTTTCGGCTCAAAATTCGAAAAATACAGACATCGTGACGAAATGATATAGCCCTCGTGTAAGTAGTACGAGCGCTCAAAAATGGAAGACAATCTTGAAGATTGGGAAACGTATCTCAGAGAATATGTTTCTTTGCAGCAAGCATTTCCTGAAGCATGATTTTTCTTATCGTAAGTTCATAATTTTCTTTAATATAGTGGTTATTTGCTATCACATTTCCGTTAACACACATAATCGAAAATGTCCAAAGTGGTTATCTAGACTTTCACAGGTATTATTATTAATTCCGCAATCTTATAAAAAATATTCGATTTACTTGTTAGGAAAGAGAGAAATGACAAAATAATTTTGACCATCATTCGGCCCGACATCTTGTAATTTTCAGCGCCATGTAGCGGTACGTGATTTTTCCCTATAAAGGAAGTCTGTTACCTGTTTGTTATTTCGACTATTATCTTTAGATGTAGTGGAAAAGTTGACGACTTATGTATCTTGTTAGAAATGTAAATAAAACAAGGAAATGATTTTTTCAACATTTACGTGTAATATTCTTTATATATTCAAAACATATGTAGAACAATAGGAAGTTTATTGAGAGAGCATGAAAATCAATTTTCATTATCCTTCGAGTATTATTAATTTTCTGAAGCTGTGTTAAACAGCTCAGTGTAACTAAGTAGAAACAAAATTGAGTGCAACAATTAATATTTGATTAAATGTAAGTTATATTTTTAGTGAGGGAAATTAACATAAATATGGTACAGTTTAAAATGTGATATATTTTAAAAATCAATAAAAGAATAGAGTTTAATAGAAGAAATCATTTCTTGATAAATACCAGATTATAATAAATGAAGATAATCATAAAAATTTAATATGTGTAGGTTGAATCCTCATTAAGATAACATGTATTATGAATTGACGTATGAATTCGTGTAGAAATATTTACAGCTTTTTGTTTAGTATAACAGTTTTCTTCGTATTAGAATAAATATAATCAATGAATTAATAGCAGCAAAAAATTTGAAAGTAATAGACAGGACAATGAAATACCAATGAAGAGAACAGGGAAAGATCTCCGTCATACACATGTTGGGATAAAATGTAAAACAGTCCTCAAGTGGTTTCTGAAGGATTATGAGGAGAATCCTATGATACAATTAGATTTGAAAAATAATCCCTTTATATCATCCTAGAAAGTGGTTGAATATTAGCTGTACTGCGCAAGAAGCCCGTCATCGACATCTTTAATAGAGAACTTTGGGGTAGTGAATCTGTGTAAACCCTATTCATATATAGACTATGAAGTCTTTATACAATACCCAACAAAGCAGCGCGTATGCATTTTTCTAGTTACCATTAGTTAGTAAACTTTAAAATTATTTTAACTCAAAACCAGCTTTCTGCCTATAACGGGGGTTTTTCCCTGGACTCTTCAAATGTGAATGATACATACAATCCAATAATATTCGAATTGAAATGTTTACAACTTTCTAAATATCAATTTTTATAACAAGAATATTCTTATAATTCATATACAAAAGGGGAAAAGACATTTCAAATTAATAGATAAAGGGCCAAAATATATTATGAACAGGTTTTTATAGAAATTATGTCTTTAATGTGCATTTAATTGTTTCCATTCAATTGTTTATGCTTGTAAATGCCATCTTTTTAGTTTATTGAAATTACTGAAAGGTATAATAATCCAACAAAATCCAAAACATTTTGTTTTTTGAATGAAAACTAATATATACAAATTCTCTCTAACGAAAACAACATCAATTTCGATGAAATTACGGCTTGGTATCAGTTTACATATACATATAAATTTTTGTTTCATTTGAGATACATGAATAAATGTTGCAATCCTTTGTGGACTGTTACTATATTATTATAGTTCGTTTGTAGGGTCATCTGTAACTTTGTTTGATCCAATAACGGAAGAACTTTTCTGACCATCATTTTTTATTGAACTGAACTTGAACTTCAAAACATCCACGGCATGAATGAACGAATGTTTCAACATATCAGAAGATCAACTATAATGAAATATTCCATTTTCCAGAATTAGATTAATTGTATTCCGAAGTTTCTTGTGGCTGAGCATTCTTGTATTATTATTCCTGGAAATACATGCGTGCATTAAGAGAAACAATTGCAAGAATCGGGATTAAATTTCAAGTTGATACTATAGCAAATAATTGGAAAATAATATAAACACTTAGTAATCTATATTATGATAATCAGATATAGAATATAATAATACAAATAATAAAAGTCTTGTACTTACCAATGGCTGAAGAACTTTGGTCGATGGCTCTCCGTAACTTATTACAATAAATGTCTATCTTTCTTTCCATATAACTCTAGTATTTATGAAATTTTTAATGTTCATCTCATCCATTCTCTTTTCTCCAATATGAAAAGATATACATTTGGGGCAATATAATATAGTAGATGAGTAGTCCTCTTCTTAAATAGTATTAATACTGAAATAATAATTACTTAAAATAATATTGTGAAATATTTCAATCGAAAGAAACATTTTTGAAGTAATGATACATTTTATGAAGATTCATTTAATTCGAATCAAAATTAGGTATATTCTTCGATGATTAATGATTTTTCTCAACTTGTATTCCAGAAAAATATTCTTTTGAATATTTATTTTTTTGATGAAATGAAAATGTGTTCTCTAGCAATAGAAATAATTTTCCAAATGTATATTTACCTGAAGATTTTTGATTGAGTGTTTATGGACGAATTTTGATTTCAAGAATGATTGCATGAATATAAGTTTCGTTGATCACCGTAATTATTCCGTCATTTTTTTTCTATGGTAAACTGACATATTTTGAATACATCTTATAGGTAGGTGCCTCCAACTCCAACATATAGACAAAACTGAAAAATGTCATAAGAATTATCTTTTCTGGTACCAAAAATTGGTTGCAAAGTAGGTACCTTCGGCAATATTGTTGCTTCGTCGAAGTTTATCTTGAAAATTATTAATCTTCTATCTTCAACATTCTATAAATTGTATTTTGGCAATTACTTCTTGTTCATGGAAATAATTTTCGTTGAACTTTTCTAATGTTGTTTATTTTATTTTCACACATTCATCGCCTGAATAAATGTTGTATTCTTTTATGCGATGTCATTGTGTATGATCCCAAATGGTTAGTTGTAGATTTTTTTCTCCAAGCCTTTTTGTAAGCTATTTTGGCAATATTTTTGCTCTAGTGAAATTTGATCTGACCATAATTAATATTCTATATTTTCCTTCATATTTCTCATAGAATTTTTTTGGCATTGTATTCAATTTGTCTCATTGGGATGTTTTTCTTTCAGTCATCAATAGGAATATAAATGGATTCGGACAAAGTATGCGTCAATTCTGTTGGTCATTGAAATTGTCTTCGAGTATTATTGGCATCTTCTTTGTTAATGAATTGTTTCCTTCAGAGTATATCCATAAAAATTTCAGCATAAAATAGAAATGGTTTTAAAATGTTCTTGGACGGCATTATTCCAGTAGTTCTTCGATATTATTCTTGAGGGAGTACCTAAAGAAATTTGATTAAACATGATGTGTTTGATTTCAATTAATGATTTCGATTAATTCATTATGAATCAAATTTAAAAATTCAGATGTTTTATTTTTATAACTTTATTATTTGTATTGTCCTAAGTACTCACCATTTAAAATGTTTCTGAAATTGGTATTTCCTTATCTATATAAAATGAAATTGGTATTTCCTTATCTATATAAAAAAATATATATTTCGCCTTTTGGCGAATTCGTTTATCAAACTATGAATTTATAGATACGCTGCATGATCGGACCAAAGGTCTGACCAGGCACGGAGGTAAGATACGGAGAGTAAAAGAATAAGAATAAGAAATCTCCTCTAGGAACTTCCCACTAGCAGCAGAAAAGCTGACTACTCTAGATGCCCATTTACCTTCCCTCAAGAGTTGGAAACTCGTAGATATGAATCATATCTACGATAATGGCATATGTTTATTGTCCATTTAGACATTTTGGTTGACAAATTACAACTTATTTATGAACGTTTTCATGAATTGTCTATGAAGTTTGTTTGCCATAATGGACTTATTATTAACCATGAATTTGCAATTACTTGTGAAATTTGGAAAACATCGGATTCTATTATTTTTATAGCCATTTAATGGCTAATCAGAGAGCTGTATATTATAGGTGAGGTGGGAGGTGATATACCTACTCCCGATATTTTATCGAAGTCTCCAACCCTTGTAGGAGGGTAAATCAGCATCTGTAGCCAACTTTTCCACTGCTAATGAGAAGTTTCGAAAAGCTCAAGGGGTATGCACCGGGTACCCCTTTTTGACCTCCCACCTCAGCGACCTATGCTCTTAATTTATGAATATTTTAACCCATTTCAAGTCGGGGGTCGTATAAGACCCTTGGCTCTTTGTAATATTTTTTTTACCAGAAAAAAGTATTTTCGTAAATGGATGACGTTTAGCATCGAATGAGAGCATCCTGTGAAATGTAAAATAATCTGCACAAAAGCAATCGTATGATATAAGACTGTATATTTTTTGGGTTAAGTTTCATTTTTCATAAATGATGGGTGAACAAATGATTAGTAGTTAATAAGGAAATATCCTGGATACTTCTTTCTTACAATCAACATGTGATTGTTAGATATTTATAAATTTTAATATTTACCTAATCATTGTATTTCTCCAGAAGAATGATATATACGTCATCTAAAGTGGAATCAAAAACATCCAATGTACATATATTATTATCATTGCATTCAATCCATTGATCTCTTTGTCTGATTATGGATATATAATGACCACTTGATACTTGATTACCTAAATGTTTAATGGTACATTTAATTTTGAATTTGTGACCATCTATTTGTACCATATTTGGATCTAAATCTCTTATTTTTGTTCTCAATTTTTTAACGGGAGTAATTTGTCTCCAGAGAACCAAAAAAACATATCGGTTAACCTGTTGAAATTTTTTACGTATTTCCACAATTCTTTTGCATCTATTGCAAACATCTTGAGATTGGTATACCATTAAATCCCTAAAAGATATTTCAGGTATATCTGGAATTTTCATTCCATAAAAATTCCCAGTCATTGTGGAACTCGAATGGGGACAAAAATCACACAGGATATTTTCATCAATTGTGAATTCTATAGTGGAAGTAAAATCTCTATCCAATTTTAATAATAGTTCCTGTAGAAATTCCTGAGCATCTTGTTGTTCTTGAACGCTGAATCTATTATCAACTATCATTCGTATGGCTTCTGTGGTTTTTTTTTTTTTATCCATAACTTGGAAGATGCTCTTATTGATATTGGAATTTTTTTTGTCTATCGATCTTCTGAATTCCGAGATAGAAAATAGACACTGTATAGAGGAATTAGAATAACATGACACTCCATCTGAATTCAATAAACCTTCATGTAAATATTCAACACCGTCGTTGTTAGATATATATTTACTTTCTTTGTTCAACCTTTCATTTTCTTCGCGATTATTCGTATTGGTTTTTTTGTCACCTATATTGATGATTTGATCAACAGGTATTGTTGGTTTCACATTTGGACGTGTTTTCGATTTCTGCTTTGTATTTGGCTTTCGGCTCGTTTCGAGACTTTCAACCATATTGAGATTTTTGTGTGATGTTAATTTTATATCTTGAATGCCTGATAGCATTACACAAAGTGGCTTGTGATAACTGAATGTCGAACCATACGAAATGGTTCGTAAATTGGTTAGATTAGAAAAACACCAATCAATGTTAGTTCCCCCGTAAGTTGTTTGGATATTTTTCGGAGTTTCACATCGTAAATTACAAATCTGGAACAGGTCAATGTATTTATTGTTTTTGTTCAAATCGATGTTCATGTCGCCAATAAACATTTTTTTCGAACATGAATTTTGAAGTGCTTCCTTGATCACCCTTTCAGTTAGATTGAAGGAAGCTTGTGGTGAATTGTAAAAGGCAAAATAAGAAACATTTTCAAGGTCGAAACGAATCATCTCTATATGACCTTTTCCTTCTCTTTGAGAGAATTTTGTTATATTGGAAATTTTGTCATTTATTTTTTTCGACGCAGCAATGAATACACCACCGGCAGTTCGCGTTTGGCTGCAATCGATTCTGGAGATTTCTTGTAAATTTATGGGTAGTTCATAAACATCAGTAGAAAGTGTCCAAGTTTCAACCAGAAGAATTAAATCAGCTGTAGAAAAAACTGAATCACAAAATAAATCGTTGAAATGCTTATGTAGACTTTGAACATTATGATACATGATTCTGCATCCCGATGTTTTTTGTAAATTTTCGAATCTTGTACACAGTTTTGCGGTTGTTTCCAACCTTTGAATTTCTTCGAAAACTAAATGATCGTCATCTGATCTTTTCAATGCTTTTTTCGGGGGCACAAATTTACCATGAATCGATAAACCCTCTGCTTTTGTAGCTCGGCTGCAAGCAACATATAAAGCAGCTCTGGAGAGACCTCTAGGTCCAATCGTGACAACAACGTTTTCATAAGTGCTACCTTGACTTTTATGAATAGTTATACCTTCTGCCACAATTAATGGAAACTGACGTCTTTCTAACTGTAGGCTCGAATTTTTATTGTTTGCAATAATTTTTTTCATTGTGTTGATAGGTGTTAGGTTCGACATCAAGCTTCGATTCGTCATCAACAGTTTATGTTCGTTGCGAACTTCTTGACCTACGCGACTTTCGTCGAATTCAATCCATACGCGCATGGGAATTTTTACACCCGTTTTGGTATTCGTACCATAATCAATTGACCTTAAAACACCTGTAGCGCCGTTTACGAGACCATCACTAGTATTGATATTATTAGTCATCATATAACGAGCGCCAACTTTCAACGTTAACCGTAGGCACAAGCCATACGTATCTGATGTTTTTTTTTCACTTACTGATTTCAGCATTTGATTTTTGGCCGATTCAGTACCGTTTCCATAAATCTTGTCGAAAGCGGTTGATATAGTACATTCAGAATTTATCTTGCCAAGTCTGAAGTCGTTAAATGTGTTGACTTCATTGTTGGTGAAAAATAAATAAACTGTTTTATTGACATGGGGAGGTGGTTCAGATATCACCCTACTTTGAAATAATGCTATATCTTGTGTCGTCAACGTACATGATGCCATATTATTCAAAGCTTGCGCAAACGCCAAATCATTTTTTTGACGCATAATTTCGGTTAATTGGAACATTTTGAACATATCCCATAAATGAGTGCCTTGAAACACAGCATAGGGATCTTTAGAAGTTTTTTTTCTTTCTTTGAAAATTTTACAGTCTCCAACTGGAGATAATTGTCTCAAATCTCCAACAAGTAAAACTGATATCCCACCGAAATTTTCTTTTCTTCCAAATATTTGTTGTAAACGAGAACTAATTTGTGCTAACATTCTTCCTCCAACCATCGAAACTTCGTCAATTATTAATAGTTTTAGGTCAGAATATTTGATACTTAAGGTATGTAACGTTTCGTTGTTAAGTAAAGTCATTTCGTATCCTGCTTGATTGACGGGCAAGCTAAGTGCTTGATGAAGTGTTACACCATTAACATTGAATGCAGCTTTTCCAGTCGGTGCACAAATCAAAACTTTAATTTTCGATGGATCACATCCTACAAATTGATTGAAATATTTGGTAAGTGTCTGATAAATTACTTGAATCAAACGACTTTTTCCAACGCCAGCCCCTCCGCTAATAAATTCGTAGAGTGGCGAAGAAAAGTTCTCACAAAAATGCCATTTTATATGCATGAGATATTGTCGCTGTTTATCATTCAGAGATCGACATAACCGATTATATTCATCCATTGGTAGATCGTTGGGAAGAAGAAAACTTTGAGCTACCTGATCGTTACCACGTGTAGGAATACCTCCACCTTGTACCATAATATCAAAGTCGGGTTGATCTAAAGCATAAGCGGCAAATTCGTCATCTATTTTGCTTGTATGCTCATCATTTTCTTCGGTATCGTCGATATTATTTTCAGCTTTATTCAATAAATTTTCAATGTAATGATCATCGAAAAAGCAATGAAATTTTTTCCGCTCATTTTCAATTTGCTCTCGATACTTTTTGTATATGTCTTGACAATTTACATCGAGCAATTCCTTCTTCTCATTTCTCCACGGAAAAAACAGCATTATTTGTTCTCTAAAATAGTTCGTTGGATCTTTATGAACATCATATCGTCTATAGCGTAAGATGCAAGATTTTTTACGGAGTTTATAGCACTTACGCTTGCATTTGAGAATTTCGACACCTTCATCGTTTTCCACACTATGATCACTGTCATCCTTGTTATCTGCATTTGTTTGACGATTTTCAATAATAATATCAGCTGCATAAGAAGCTAAAGAATAGCTTCCGAGTTCTAACGGACGTTCCACATATTTGTCGACAATGTTCGTGACAAAAATATCGTTTGAGTCCGGTTCTAATTTTCGAAGATCTTTTTCGAATTTCAATATTTTTACCCGTTCTTCTGGTAGAGATGTATTAATATAAAGATGACTTCTACTGCTTTTTGATAAAGGCATTCCTAATACGTGGTAAGCAGCTTCTTGGGCTGATATTTCAGATGCATTTACAAATTTATTGCCGATAACTCGAAGTTTTTCTTTCATGGTTAGATTACCTGAAGCAAGCTCTTTTTCCATGTCATTCAATAGTTTAGACATGCCTCGATTGGACTTATTGATGTAATTAACGATATATTGAACCAAGCTGTAAGGATCTAGAATGTATTGAAGGTCGATGTTTGCTCGATGCGTTGATAAAATTTTAACATTGAATCCATTCACCATACAATCTAGAGGTCTTCGTTTTAAGAAAACAGTTGTACGTTTCAATCCAGCACGAATGGCCAATATATAAGTCTCATAAGAAATATCAAGTTTGACCAAAAATTGGTCAAATGTCAAGTCATTTTCATTTTGAATTGTCTCCGCTAATGTGTCAGATATTTTTTGTCGAATATCTGAAAATTTTTTGCTTTCATCCTTGGATATTTCCTCTAAACCATACAAAATGGAAGTTTCTTTCATTGGAGCATACGGAATATTGAATCTACATTTTTTATTCTTTCTTTTATCGATGTGACATGTTGTGGTATGGCGATGGGTTTGTAGATATATCAAGTGTGATACCGAATCATTTTTGCCATCACATGTAATGAATTTATCGATGAATTCAATCACCGTTGAATTATCATGTTGATCTTCATGAAATTGTGGTGCATTTTCTAACCATAACAGTCCATGAATATGCGGCGAACCCCGCTGTTGAAATTCAACACGTTGATAAAAATCTAAAATTCTGTAGTTTTCGAAAGGTCCTGATTTTAATTTCCATGTTTTGAAAAGACAACGTGTTCTGTAATCGAAATATCTGGCACAAGTTATAGGATCCGTTCTAATCAAACGTGCTTTTTCTAAATAATCCACATTTAGTGCATCTTCTTCAGATATGATTTTGTTATCGACTATTTTATATAACATACTCAAAAGTTCACCCCATTTTGATTCTGCTGCCGATAAAGTAAAGAAAAATGTTGGAATGCCGAGTTGACGAATCATGGCCATTAATTTTTTCTTTTCTTTCTCCCAAAATGCAGGTGAACTTCGAACACCTTGTAATATTCGATATCCATCGTTATGAATCAGTAAATTGCTTATGAAATTTGTATCAAGAACTTGTGCTGCGCAAAAACTATCTACACCCTGTTTTCGTTTTCTCAAACAAACCGCAATAGCATTAGAAATTTTGATGATTTCTTGTTTCTTGTAAGCATAAAGAAGATGACAAACGACGGCTGCTCTTCTGTCAAAACGTCTCATTTCCGACTTAACAATATTATTGTAGGTTAAACGCACTGTAGGACATCTCGCATAACCACAATAAATTGTTGGAAAAGACATTTCTTCTGATTTACTGTCCAAAAGGAGACCAATGGGACGTTGTCCTTCTCCTGGTGCTAGTGCCAAATTTTCAATTTCGTTCTCATTTTGAATAAGAGTTTCTTGACCACCTGGATTGAATGGTTCAAGATCAGTATTTTCGTCCAAATCTTCTAGAACGTTGAAGTGATTCTGTTCGTTTTCATTCGGATCTGGCAACGACTTATCATCAGGAAATTTGGACGATAGGTCTTTCTTGTCAACTACATATTCTTCTGTTTCAGGCAAATTTTCATTATTTTCTTCTAAAATAATACCTTCGCTTATATATAAGGGCGTTGTCACTAGGTACTCACATGCCTGTCGTACCTTATTTGGACGGATGGTTTCTATCATGTAATGGTGCTTGAATGAAAGTTTACGTTTCAATTTTACCTGAATTGTTAAGGTATTGTCAAAACTACGTGGTAGAACCGAAACAGTTGAATCAATTGAAATTGGTACATTAACAACATTACCACGTAGGGCACATTGGCGTTCGTGACCTAAACTTCTGATTTGCATAAAAGGTAAACGAATAGCGCATAATCTTTCTTCTAAAACCGTCAAGTCTTTTAGAATTTCGGGAATTTCAGGAAAATCTAGACCGTTTCCCAAACAAAGTTTAGGTATTTGTGATTTTTTAATATATTTATAGCAAGTACCACAAAAGGAGTTCAACTTTTTGAAGTTTTCTAATCTATGTAAATAATAAGCTTGACTTACGAAATCATCAGATATATTATGTGCCCGCAGAACTTCTGGTTTCAAAGATTTGATTGAACTGGCAAACCATAAACCTCCACAACAAATACATACCTCTGTTGGTCCTAGTTTAACTTCTGAATTAAACTTGTTAAGAATTTGTTGCCAGTTCGAAACATTCGAACAACCCACAATGTCAATTTGACTGAGTCTCGCTATTTGACGAGCCTGGCGATCCTGAACTCTTTCATGTTCACGAAATTCGGGAATTGTCCGAAGTTGACTCATTCCTTCATTATTTTTAAGCTGGACTAATTTAGCATCTTCAATTCTTGCCTTTTTAGAAGCTAAATTTGACAGATTTTCCGAGTTTCGGAAAGACTCATCTGAACGCAACAGATTCAATTTACGTTTCCTACATTCATTCTCGTTCAATAGGAATTCATCACTGTCAGAACGTCGTTGGGTTTTCAATTGTACTCTTCTTTTTTTATTTTCTTCGTTTCGAAACTCGACATCATTTTCACGTCGTGCCTTAAGTACCTGCTTTCGCTCAGCATTTTCGTTGTTTCGAAACTCTATATCATTTTCACGTCGTGCCTTAAGTACCTGCTTTCGCTCAGCATTTTCGTTGTTTCGAAACTCTATATCATTTTCACGTCGTGCCTTAAGTACCTGCTTTCGCTCAGCATTTTCGTTGTTTCGAAACTCTATATCATTTTCACGTCGTGCCTTAAGTACCTGCTTTCGCTCAGCATTTTCGTTGTTTCGAAACTCTATATCATTTTCACGTCGTGCCTTAAGTACCTGCTTTCGCTCAGCATTTTCGTTGTTTCGAAACTCTATATCATTTTCACGTCGTGCCTTGATTACCTGTTTTCGCTCAGCATTTTCGTTGTTTCGAAATTCGACATCATTTTCACGCTGAGTCACGTGTTTTTGTTTTCGCTGAGCATTTTCTTTGTTTCGAAACTCTATATCATTTTCACGTCGTGCCTTGATTACCTGTTTTCGCTCAGCATTTTCGTTGTTTCGAAATTCGACATCATTTTCACGCTGAGTCACGTGTTTTTGTTTTCGCTGAGCATTTTCTTTGTTTCGAAACTCTATATCATTTTCACGTCGTGCCTTGATTACCTGTTTTCGCTCAGCATTTTCGTTGTTTCGAAATTCGACATCATTTTCACGCTGAGTCACGTGTTTTTGTTTTCGCTGAGCATTTTCTTTGTTTCGAAACTCTATATCATTTTCACGTCGTGCCTTGAGTACATGTTTTCGCTCAGCATTTTAGTTGTTTCGAAATTCGGCATCTAGACGTTTCTCATATTTGATATCGTTCACTTGTTTTGAGCGTTGAGTTGCTGATTTCTTCTTCAATTTAGGCATTTTTCAATCTGAAAATTCCGAAAACTATTTTATATCTATTTCACGAACAATATGAACTATAAACAATTATGAGTCAATAATAAAAAAAAAACAAATTTCAACAATTATTCACACCGTAGTGATTACTTGTACGCTGCATGAATTATTATTTATCTGACTTGAATAATACTGCAGAATCACAAAATTGAGGAACCAAACTCTGAAGGAGAAAATCAAGACTTCACGTCAGTGCTTTAGGTGACCAATTTTTGACAACACTAAGCGGAGGTTAAAAACTTGAAATTTTCAGAGTAGGTTCGAATCTCGAATGCCGCGGTTGAGTTCGTCCGGTCGTCCATAAGTACGATAACTCTCGAACGGAACAACCTAGGGACTTGAAATTTTCGGTGTGAGTTCAGTTCCCGAATTCCTCTCTTGAGTTCGTTACTGGGCCGAATTCGACCAGGGGTTCTGTCAATATGGCCGTTCGAAATTTTGTTTTTCTGATTACTTCGGAAGTACTCATTAGAACGGAATAAAATGTTGCATTCAGATTGAGAATGGAATGTTGAAGTTACATGCAAAATTGTATCCAGATCGCATGACTAAAACCGTAGAAATCAAAGAAAATCATAACTTTCGAACGGAAACGCCTAGGGACCTGAAATTTTCAGAGTAGGTTCGAATCTCGAATGCTGCGGTTGATTTCGTTATTGGGCAAAATTCGACCAGGGGTTCCGTAAATATGGCCGTTCGGAATTTTGTTTTCCTGATTACTTCGAAACTACTAATTCGATCGAAATGAAATTTTGCATTCAGATGGAGAATGAAATTTTCAAGTTACATGCAAAGTTTTGTCCAGATCGCATTTCCAGAAACATAGAAAATCATAACTTTCGAACGGAAACGCCTAGGGACCTGAAATGTTCAGAGTAGGTTCGAATCTCGAATGCTGCGGATGATTTCGTGATTGGGCAAAATTCGACCAGGGGTTCCGTAAATATGGCCCTTCGAAATATTGTTTTCCTGATTACTTCGAAACTAATTCGATCGAAATGAAATTTTGCATTCAGATGGAGAATAAAATTTTCAAGTTACATGCAAAGTTTGGTCCAGATTGCATTTCCAAAACCATAGAAAATCATAACTTTCGAACGGAAACACCTAGGGACCTGAAATTTTCAGAGTAGGTTCGAATCTCGAATGCTGCGGTTGATTTCGTTATTGGGCAAAAGTCGACCAGGGGTTCCGAAAATATGGCCGTTCGAAATATTGTTTTTCTGATTACTTCGGAACTCCTGATTCGATCGAAATTTTGCATTCACATGGAGAATGAAATTTTCAAGTTACATGCAAAGTTTTGTCCAGATCGCATGGCCAGAATAATGGAAAATTATAACTTTCGAATGGAAACGCCGAAGGACCTGCCATTTCCAGAGTAGTTTCGTTATTGGGCGAAATTCGACCAGGGGTTCCAGAAATATGGTCGTTTGAAATTTTTTTTTGTGGATAATTTCAAAACTATGGATTCGATTGAAATGAAATTTTGCAATCAGATGGAGAATGGAGAAATTTTCAAGTTACACGCAAAATTTTATCCAGATCGCTTGACCAGAGCCATGAAAAATTATAACTTTCGAATGAAGAGGCCTAGGGACTTGAAATTTCAAGAATAGGTTCGAATCTCGAATGCTGCTGTTGAGTTCGTTATTGGGCGAAATTCGACCAGGGGTTCCGTAAATACGGCCGTTTGAAATTTTGTTCTCCCGATGACTCCGAAACTACTGATTCGATCCAGGTGAAATTTTGCATTCATATGGAGAATGATGTGTTTAAGCTACATCCAGAATTTGCTACATTTCGTCCAGATCACGTGACCAGAACCATAGAAAATTATAACTTTCGAACGGAAAGGCCTAGGAACTTGAAATTTTCAGAATAGGTTCGAATTTCGAATGCCGCGGTTCAGTTCGTGATTGGGCAAAATTCGACCAGGGGTTCCGTGAATATGGCCGTTCGAAATTTTGTTTTCCAGATTTCTTCGAAACTACTGATTCGAACGAAATGAAATTTTGCATTCGGATGGAGAATGAAATTTTCAAGTTACATGCAAAGTTTTGTCCAGATCGCATTTCCAGAACCATAGAAAATCATAACTTTCGAACGGAAACGCCTAGGGACCTGAAATTTTCAGAATAGGTTCGAATCTCGAATTATGCTGTTGAGTTCGTTATTGGGCGAAATTCGACCAGGGGTTCCGTAAATACGGCCGTTTGAAATTTGGTTCTTCTGATTACTCCGAAACTAATGATTCGATCCAGGTGAAATTCTGCACTCAGATGGAGATTGACGTGTTCAAGCTACATCCTAAATTTGCTACATTTTGTCCAGATCGCATGACCAGAACCATAGAAAATTATAACTTTCGAACGGAAACGCCTAGGGACTTGAGATTTCCAGAGTAGGTTCGAATTCCGAATGCCGCGGTTGAGTTCGTGATTGGGCAAAATTCGACCAGGGGTTTCGTAAATATGGTCGTTCGAAATTTTGTTTTCCTGATTTCTTCGAAACTACTGATTCGATCGAAATGAAATTTTGCATTCAGATGGAGAATGAAATTTTCAAGTGACATGCAAAGTTTTGTCCAGATAGCATTTCCAGAACCATAGAAAATCATAACTTTCGAACGGAAACGCCTAGGGACCTGAAATTTCAGAGTAGGTTCGAATCTCGAATGCTGCGGTTGATTTCGTTATCAGGCAAAATTCGACCAGGGGTTCCGTAAATATGGTCCTTCGAAATTTTGTTTTCCTGATTACTTCGAAACTGCTGATTCGATCGAAATGAAATTTTGCATTCACATGGAGAATGAAATTTTCAAGTTACATGCAAAATTTTGTCCAGATCGCATAACCAGAATCATAGAAGCCACAGTGAACTATTTGAACGGTAGAATATTTTGAATCTTGTGAAGCTAAAACTACATCCGAGCTATGTATTGAATGAAATATAGAGAGACTCGAAGAGGTGTTTTCAAAAAGAATATAATCCTGAACATCAATATATGTGCTGAAGTATGTTATCTTCCCACAAAGAGGTGAGAGTGAACTATTTGAACGGTAGAATATTTTGAATCTTGTGAAGCTTAAACTACATCCGAGCTATGTATTGAATGAAATATAGAGAGACTCGTAGAGGTGTTTTCAAAAAGAATATAATCCTGAATATCAATATATGTACTGAAGTATGTTATCTTTCCACAAAGCCACAGTGCATTATTAATTTGAACGGTAGAATATTTTGAATCTTGTGAAGCTAAAACTACATCCAAGCTATGTATTGAATGAAATATAGAGACTCGTAGAGGTGTTTTCAAAAAGAATATAATCCTGAATATCAATATATGTACTGAAGTATGTTATCTTTCCACAAAGCCACAGAGCATTATTAATTTGAACGGTAGAATATTTTGAATCTTGTGAAGCTAAAACTACATCCAAGCTATGTATTGAATGAAATATAGAGAGACTCGTAGAGGTGTTTTCAAAAAGAATATAATCCTGAATATGAATATATGTACTGAAGTATGTTATCTTTCCACAAAGCTACAGTGAATTATTGATTTGAACGGTAGAATATTTTGAATATTGTGATGCTAAAATTACATCCGAGCTATGTATTGAATGAAATATAGAGAGACTCGTAGAGGTGTTTTCAAAAAGAATATAATCCTGAATATCAATATATGTACTGAAGTATGTTATCTTTCCACAAAGCCACAGTGAATTATAGGAAATGTTTTTCATGGATAATTTCATTTGTGTAGTTTTTATCATTATATCATGTTTGTTTCAAATTCGAATCAATTTGCCTGAATACATTTTAATTGTTCTTATTCTTATCAGAGGTTGATACTTTAACTTGACAACATTCTGTTATATTCTTTATTCGAAGTTTTTTCCTTATAGCATCTGCATTTCTCAAGAAATCAGTCAAAACTATTGATAAACATTAAAATATGCCAGAGCCTATTGATTTGATATTATGTACTTACCAATAACACCTCACTGACCACTAAACTGACCAACTAATAATAATAGACACTAAAAAGCTAATAAATAACACTAAGTCTAATTCAAATCGAATAACAAACAATATGATTCTAATTCAAACTTTGTCGCTAATTAAAATGACGTTTTCGTTATCAATTGTTTCACTAATTCGAATTTGAAAGAAAATACTTTCGATGTCTGATTGTATTCAGTGTGACCATATGTGGTAGAAATCTACTTTTTTGGTAGATTTCAGGCAACCTGTGGTAGGTAAATTTTTGGTAGTAGATTTTGGTAGATTTTCACCCTCTTTGACTACAAAGTCATTTTATATCATAAAGTTCATATCAATTATAAATTTCAATTTATATTTGTCGTAACTGCATACTATTATCTTCTTCTTCAATTTATGAAATTCTGTGTCAGTAATTCACGAACTTAATACCAACTCTGTGGCCAGTGCCCTCTCCCCCCTCTCTCTCTCTCTCTCACTTTTTAATCTTAACCTCGTAGTAAGTAAAAAAAAAACATAACCTCATTTGTTTGTGTTGGATTTTGCGAATAAATTGTTATAGTTGACCAAGTGTTTGTGACATTTTTACAAAATGAAAAGAAGATGTGTTCAACGAAACTATAGGTCAGAGTGGGAGAAGGATTAAAACTAAAGTGAGAAACCGATTTGCGAACAAAAATGTTGCATCAATTCTACATGCCAAAGAAGGAATAAAGGAAGCTGGTGAATGTTGTGAATTTCTTCCCGATCCAGAAATGTTGACACTAGGCGCTTTCTATTTGACGCCGAATCACTTCCAAACTGAAGTAAAATCAGTTGATCTGTGTTCTATTTGACAATGTTGTGATTTTGAAGTGATGCGCATCACTTCCAACTGAAGCGGCTCTCTGGCAAATTCAGTTTAATTTCCGTAATTACATCAGTTAAACATAACCTTATACTTTTTGGTAAATAAACAATTTGTTGCCATTGATTGAAGATTCTAATAATTTAAAATGGATTACACAATGGAAATGGATGTAGAAGAAGATATGATTGTGGTAAGTAAACATAAATCTGCATAAATGACTACAGTGTTTCAATTTTATTGCTGTTTTGGTTGAATTAATTGTTTCTTTAATTTTCTGAATCTGATTATTATCGTTTTTGTTTAATATAAATTTTCATCTTGTTTCATATCAGGCTTCGGCTGTAGCAATTCTAATGGAAGAAGATATGGAAAGTAGCTCTTCTAGCAGTAGCGAATCATCGGAAGAAGACCTTGTTGAAAGAAGAGTTGAATACAAACTAGGCAGTGATTTTGTGAAACAAATCACGAAATATGATAACAAAGAATTCTCTTCCCACTATCCGCTTTCCAAGTGAACAGTGAATTATATAATTTCTCTAATCAAAGAGGATAATGTTTTTTCTAACTACAAGTCAGGTAGGGAAAACATAACGCCAGAGAAAAGAGTTTATATGACCATCTGGTACTTGGTGAATAGAGAGACTTTCAGACAAGTGGCAAATAGATTCAATGTGACCCAAAGCGCTAGCCACAGGTGTATTCCATTAGTAATAAAATATTTGGTAGAATAGGGCGAAATTCATAACGTGGCCTACAGATGTGGAAAAAGAAAATATATGCAGAGGATTTTCTGCTATAAATAACTTTTCCAATTGTGTTGGTGCTCTTGATGGAACCCACATTCCGATCTTGAAACCAAAAAATAATTAAGAAGCCTATTGTAATAGAAAAAGCTTTCATAGTATAATACAAGTGATAGCAGTGCACAAGTCAATTCAAGAAAATTCTCAAACAAGAGAACGATTGTTTTATTTTAATTTTTATGTAAGGTGGATAATAAATATGAATTTGTTCAATTCAATAAAAATCGATTTTGGATGAGCTTGAAACGTTTTTTCCTACAAAAGCTTTGCTTTCTTAACCTTTCGTTTCCCTAATAGTCGGTTTAACATAAAGTATCTCCTTAAGTTATACTTTCCCTCTGTAGTAAATAATTTACTATAATGATTTCATGCTATATGAATGATTATTGAATTCTGAAAACAATTATATTATAAAGGTGAATAATATCTTAGATAATTGAGAGTATTGAGACAGACATAATATGTTCAGGCTTCTAGAAGAACATAATTATTTTAAATAATGCTTTTATTTGATATGAATTTTGTTTATGTCGGTGTTCTGTGTTGTTAACCTAACTTTAATCAAACGTCATCCGAAAAGGTCGTATTCTATTTGTCAAATTCACTTCAGTTCGAAGTGAAGAAATTCGGAAATTAATCAGTTGTCTATGGTCAAATAGAAAGCTAGGACTGATGAACAGCATGTCTCTGTATGAAAATATCGTTAGTGATCCTGATGAAAAATTTAATAATTGACTTTATGTAATTTTTGTACAATTTTATGGAAAAAATATATATCTATGAACATTTTAATATACTTTATTGTCTCGATGTCCCGAAAATCTATGATCTGATGGAATCATTCAAGTAACCTGTAAAATTTCAAAACACAGTCACCAGCGCCACCTGGTGTTTACTATCTACATTTTGCTGTGGTAGATTTTGGTAGATTTCTCTCATCTTCGCAGTAGATTCGCTTTTCAAAATATGGTCACACTGATTGTATTGTTCTGTAAAATGAAAACCATAGATAAATAAATATATACTCCTTTTAAGAATTATTGATAGTAATAATAATTATTAATAATTATTCGATAATTCGTATACTGAACACTTTTCTAGGTTATATTTATGTTTGATGTTTTATTTCTATGATGAAAACAGTAACTTTTTTGTAACCAGAAATAAAGCCTCGACTGGAAGTTCATGGCCTGCTTCGATGTCAATAATTCTTAAATGGACTATACATTCCTTTATCTATAGTGTTAACTTAAATTCACACCCCCACCTTTCTGCAATTTTGTAGTTCAATGAAAACAACTAACCACATCTTTAATTGTTAAGTCAACACAAATAATGTTAATAAAAATCTAGCTTTGAAAGTGTTTTTTGTTTCTCCTATAAAATTTTGTCGGATGGAGTTACGCAATTTTCTCCTGAAGGCGACGATGTGACCATTTTTCTTGATAATTCGCTAGAATTTTCTACGGATCTCTGGTCTTGGTAATGCAATCTGCAAGTAGTTTGAATCCATTATTCCTCATCTATGTGCAATTATCAGAAAAAAAAAAAATTTGAACTGTCATATTTACGGATCCTCTAGTCTAATTTTGCTCATTGATGAACGTTAGCGCGACATTCGCGATCCAAACCTACCCTGAAATTCCATAGGCCTTTCCGTTCGAAACTTATAATTTTCTATGGTTTCTATGGTTCTTGCTAAGCGATCTGGACAAAATGTAGCTTGAATATATCATTCTCGATTGAAATACAAAATTGAGTCACGATTGAATCCGTAGTTTTGAAATTATCAAGAAAACTAAACTTCAAACGACCATATTTACGGAACCCTCAGTGTAATTTTGCTTATTGATGAAAGTGATCGCGATATTCGAGATCCACACCTATCTTGAAAATTTCAAGTCCTAGGCTTTTCCGTTCGTAAGTTATGATTTTCTATGGTTTCTATGGTTTTGGTCAAGCGATCTGGACAAAATGTAGCTTGAATATATAATTCTCCATTTAAATACAAAATTTCGTGACGATCGAATCTGTAGTTTTGAAATAATCAAGAAAACTAAATTTCAAACGACCATATTTACGGAGCCCCTAAAATAATTCTGCTCATAGATAAACGTCATCACGACATTCCAGAACCAAACCTATCCTGAAAATTTCAAGTCCCTAGGCGTTTCCGTTCAAAAGTTACAATTTTCTATTGTTTCTATGGTTCTGGTCATGCGATCTGGACAAAATTTCACATGTACCTTGAACACCTCATTCTTCATTTGAGTGCAAAGTTTTAACTCGATCGAATCTGTAGTTTCGAAGTAATCAGGGAAACAAAACTTTGGACGGCCATATTTACGGAACCCATGGTGGAATTTGGCCCATTAACGAACTTAACCGAGGCATTCGGGATCTGAACCTACACTGAAAATCTCAAGTCTCTAGGTTGATCCGTTCGAGAGTTATCGTGCTGACGGACGGCCGGACGGCCGGACGGACGGACGGACGGACGGACAGACTCGAATTTTCCGACGGATTCGTCATCAGTGAGTCGAACATAGTCGATTGAGACCATTTTCGGCTCAAAATTCGAAAAATACAGACGTCGTGACGAAATGATATAGCCCTCGTGTAATTAGTACGAGCGCTCAAAAAGGATATAAGGACACGCGAACTATTCGATATCGATTTAAAATTACATTGCCGACGTTTTTATATCGATTTATCCAAAATACGTGACAAACAATTCGAGTGTTAATCGGATATTTCGAAAAATCGACTTTTGGGTGAAGAATATTTTCAAAAAAAGAATATAAGGACCCGCGAACTATTCGATATTGATTAACATACATGACAAAAAATTCGAGAATTAATCGGATATTTCGAAAATTCGACTTTTGGTTGAAAAATATTTTCAAAAAATGAGTGAAGGGCCCACGAACTATTCGATAAAGATTTGAAATTACATTGCCCGACGTTATTGCATCGATTTATTCAACATACGTGATAAACAATTCGAGAATTATTCGGATATTTCGAAAAATCGACTTTTGGGTAAAACATATTTTCAAAAAAAAATATAAGGACCTGCGAACTATTCGATATTGATTAACATACATGACATACAATTCGAGAATTTATCGGATATTTCGAAAAATCGACTTTTGGTTGAAAAATATTTTCAGAAAAAGAGTGAAAGGACCCGCGAACTATTCGATGAGGATTTGAAATAACATTGCCCGACGTTATTGCATCGATGTTTTCAACATACGTGATGATCAATTCGAAAATTATTCGGATATTTCGAAAAATCGACTTTTGGGTAAAACATATTTTCAAAAAAAGAATATAAGGACCCGCGAACTATTCGATATTGATTTAAAATTATATTGCCCGACGTTATTGCATCGATTCATTCAAAATACGTGATAAACAATTAGAGAATTAATCGGATATTTCGAACAATCGAATTTTGGTTGAAAAATACTTTCAAAAAAAAAATAAAAGGACCCGCGAACTATTCAATATTGATTCAGAATTACATTGCCGACGTTATTGCATCGATTCATTCAAAATACGCGATGAAAAATTCGAGAATTAATCGGATATTTCGAGAAATCGACTTTTGGGTAAAAAATATTTTCAAAAAAAGAGTATAAGGACCGGCGGACTATTCGATAATGATTCAAAATAACATTACTCAACGTTATTGTATAGATGTATCCAAAATACGTGATAAATATTCGAGAATTAATCGGATATTTCGAAAAATCGACTTTCGGGTGAAATATATTTTCAAAAAATGGGTATTATGTCCAGACAATTATTCAATATTAATTTGAAATGACATTGCCCGACGTTATTGAATCGACTTATCCGAAATACCAAAAAATGGACTTATTTCAAAAGTTTTCCATGTGTACTTACGTTTTTTCCTGATTTTATCACTTCAAAACACTGAACAAAACACGTATTCCTAACTCCCGTGTGCCGTGAGTCAATGACTCATCACTCCCCCACTCACTCCACACGGCAAAAACCGATTTTCACTATTATTTATTAGCGCTCCAAATATCGACTATCTCCCATCGCTTCCCGATTAGAACTGATTCATAGTCAATCCTTTGTTCGAAAATATGAATAATCGCTTACATCACCATGAATCATCGGGTGCGCGCATATCGCATTTAGTCCTCGTTTCTATGGAAACAAATGTGTTATTCCATATACGGGGTTTGTTCGAAAAATTTCGGGGTGAGTCGGGACCTGTTCGATGAACGGTGGCATCTACCTGTGGATATCGCCAACCGCATAGAGAACGCGTATAACCCCGCCGCTGTGAGTCCTAGCGACGTGGCGTTCGTGCCATCGGGGTGCTTGGGGCATAAGGAGTTCACCAAATCGTTTTTTGTTTAAAAAATATTTTCAAAAAAATAGTAAAAGGACCCGCGATCTATTCAATATTGATTTAAAATTACATTGCCTGACGTTATTGCATCGATTTATTCAAAATACGTGATAAACAATCAGAGAATCAATCGGATATTTCGAAAAATCGACTTCTGGTTGGAAAAAATTTTCAAAAAAAGAGTAAAAGGACCCGCGAACTATTCGATAATGATTTGAAATAACATTGCCCGACGTTATTGCATCGATTTATTCAACATACGTGATACACAATTCGAGAATAAATCGGATATTTCGAAAAATCGACTTTTGGGTATAAAATATTTTCAAAAAAAGGATATAAGGACACGCGAACTATTCGATATCGATTCAAAATTACATTGCCGACGTTTCTATATCGATTTATCCAAAATACGTGACAAACAATTCGAGTGTTAATCGGATATTTCGAAAAATCGACTTTTGGGTGAAGAATATTTTCAAAAAAAGAATATAAGGACCCGCGAACTATTCGATATTGATTAACATACATGACAAAAAATTCGAGAATTAATCGGATATTTCGAAAATTCGACTTTTGGTTGAAAAATATTTTCAAAAAATGAGTGAAGGACCCACGAACTATTCGATAAAGATCTGAAATTACATTGCCCGACGTTATTGCATCGATTTATTCAACATACGTGATAAACAATTCGAGAATTATTCGGATATTTCGAAAAATCGACTTTTGGATAAAACATATTTTCAAAAAAAAATATAAGGACCTGCGAACTATTCGATATTGATTAACATACATGACATACAACTCGAGAATTTATCGGATATTTCGAAAAATCGACTTTTGGTTGAAAAATATTTTCAGAAAAAGAGTGAAAGGACCCGCGAACTATTCGATGAGGATTTGAAATAACATTGCCCGACGTTATTGCATCGATGTTTTCAACATACGTGACGATCAATTCGAAAATTATTCGGATATTTCGAAAAATCGACTTTTGGGTAAAACATATTTTCAAAAAAAGAATATAAGGACCCGCGAACTATTCGATATTGATTTAAAATTATATTGCCCGACGTTATTGCTTCGATTCATTCAAAATACGTGATAAACAATTAGAGAATTAATCGGATATTTCGAACAATCGAATTTTGGTTGAAAAATACTTTCAAAAAAAAAATAAAAGGACCCGCGAACTATTCAATATTGATTCAGAATTACATTGCCGACGTTATTATATCGAATTATCCAAAATACATAACAAACAATTCGAGAATTAATCAGATATTTCGAAAAATCGACTTTTGGTTAAAAAATATTTTCAAAAAAAAAGTAAAAGGACCCGCGAACTATTCAATATTGATTTGAAATTACATTGCTCGACGTTATTGCATCGATTCATTCAAAATACGCGATGAAAAATTCGAGAATTAATCGGATATTTCGAAAAATTTCGGGGTGAGTCGGGACCTGTTCGATGAACGGTGGCATCTACCTGTGGATATCGCCAACCGCCTAGAAAAACGCGTATAACTCCGCCGCTGTGAGTCCTAGCGACGTGGCGTTCGTGCCATCGGGGTGCTTGGGGCATAAGGAGTTCACCAAATCGTTTTTTGTTTAAAAAATATTTTCAAAAAAAGAGTAAAAGGACCCGCGAACTATTCGATATTGATTTAAAATTATATTGCCCGACGTTATTGCATCGATTCATTCAAAATACGTGATAAACAATTAGAGAATTAATCGGATATTTCGAACAATCGAATTTTGGTTGAAAAATACTTTCAAAAAAAAAATAAAAGGACCCGCGAACTATTCAATATTGATTCAGAATTACATTGCCGACGTTATTGCATCGATTCATTCAAAATACGCGATGAAAAATTCGAGAATTAATCGGATATTTCGAGAAATCGACTTTTGGGTAAAAAATATTTTCAAAAAAAGAGTATAAGGACCGGCGGACTATTCGATAATGATTCAAAATAACATTACTCAACGTTATTGTATAGATGTATCCAAAATACGTGATAAATATTCGAGAATTAATCGGATATTTCGAAAAATCGACTTTCGGGTGAAATATATTTTCAAAAAATGGGTATTATGTCCAGACAATTATTCAATATTAATTTGAAATGACATTGCCCGACGTTATTGAATCGACTTATCCGAAATACCAAAAAATGGACTTATTTCAAAAGTTTTCCATGTGTACTTACGTTTTTTCCTGATTTTATCACTTCAAAACACTGAACAAAACACGTATTCCTAACTCCCGTGTGCCGTGAGTCAATGACTCATCACTCCCCCACTCACTCCACACGGCAAAAACCGATTTTCACTATTATTTATTAGCGCTCCAAATATCGACTATCTCCCATCGCTTCCCGATTAGAACTGATTCATAGTCAATCCTTTGTTCGAAAATATGAATAATCGCTTACATCACCATGAATCATCGGGTGCGCGCATATCGCATTTAGTCCTCGTTTCTATGGAAACAAATGTGTTATTCCATATACGGGGTTTGTTCGAAAAATTTCGGGGTGAGTCGGGACCTGTTCGATGAACGGTGGCATCTACCTGTGGATATCGCCAACCGCATAGAGAACGCGTATAACCCCGCCGCTGTGAGTCCTAGCGACGTGGCGTTCGTGCCATCGGGGTGCTTGGGGCATAAGGAGTTCACCAAATCGTTTTTTGTTTAAAAAATATTTTCAAAAAAATAGTAAAAGGACCCGCGATCTATTCAATATTGATTTAAAATTACATTGCCTGACGTTATTGCATCGATTTATTCAAAATACGTGATAAACAATCAGAGAATCAATCGGATATTTCGAAAAATCGACTTCTGGTTGGAAAAAATTTTCAAAAAAAGAGTAAAAGGACCCGCGAACTATTCGATAATGATTTGAAATAACATTGCCCGACGTTATTGCATCGATTTATTCAACATACGTGATACACAATTCGAGAATAAATCGGATATTTCGAAAAATCGACTTTTGGGTATAAAATATTTTCAAAAAAAGGATATAAGGACACGCGAACTATTCGATATCGATTCAAAATTACATTGCCGACGTTTCTATATCGATTTATCCAAAATACGTGACAAACAATTCGAGTGTTAATCGGATATTTCGAAAAATCGACTTTTGGGTGAAGAATATTTTCAAAAAAAGAATATAAGGACCCGCGAACTATTCGATATTGATTAACATACATGACAAAAAATTCGAGAATTAATCGGATATTTCGAAAATTCGACTTTTGGTTGAAAAATATTTTCAAAAAATGAGTGAAGGACCCACGAACTATTCGATAAAGATCTGAAATTACATTGCCCGACGTTATTGCATCGATTTATTCAACATACGTGATAAACAATTCGAGAATTATTCGGATATTTCGAAAAATCGACTTTTGGATAAAACATATTTTCAAAAAAAAATATAAGGACCTGCGAACTATTCGATATTGATTAACATACATGACATACAACTCGAGAATTTATCGGATATTTCGAAAAATCGACTTTTGGTTGAAAAATATTTTCAGAAAAAGAGTGAAAGGACCCGCGAACTATTCGATGAGGATTTGAAATAACATTGCCCGACGTTATTGCATCGATGTTTTCAACATACGTGACGATCAATTCGAAAATTATTCGGATATTTCGAAAAATCGACTTTTGGGTAAAACATATTTTCAAAAAAAGAATATAAGGACCCGCGAACTATTCGATATTGATTTAAAATTATATTGCCCGACGTTATTGCTTCGATTCATTCAAAATACGTGATAAACAATTAGAGAATTAATCGGATATTTCGAACAATCGAATTTTGGTTGAAAAATACTTTCAAAAAAAAAATAAAAGGACCCGCGAACTATTCAATATTGATTCAGAATTACATTGCCGACGTTATTATATCGAATTATCCAAAATACATAACAAACAATTCGAGAATTAATCAGATATTTCGAAAAATCGACTTTTGGTTAAAAAATATTTTCAAAAAAAAAGTAAAAGGACCCGCGAACTATTCAATATTGATTTGAAATTACATTGCTCGACGTTATTGCATCGATTCATTCAAAATACGCGATGAAAAATTCGAGAATTAATCGGATATTTCGAAAAATTTCGGGGTGAGTCGGGACCTGTTCGATGAACGGTGGCATCTACCTGTGGATATCGCCAACCGCCTAGAAAAACGCGTATAACTCCGCCGCTGTGAGTCCTAGCGACGTGGCGTTCGTGCCATCGGGGTGCTTGGGGCATAAGGAGTTCACCAAATCGTTTTTTGTTTAAAAAATATTTTCAAAAAAAGAGTAAAAGGACCCGCGATCTATTCAATATTGATTTAAAATTACATTGCCCGACGTTATTGCATCGATTTATTCAAAATACGTGATAAACAATCAGAGAATCAATTGGATATTTCGCAAAATCGACTTCTGGTTGAAAAAAATTTTCAAAAAAAGAGTATAAGAACCCGCGAACTATTCGATATTGATTTGAAATTACATTGCCTGACGCTATTGTATCGATTCATCTAAAATACGTGATAAACAATTCGAGAATTAATCGGATATTTCGAGAAATCGACATTCGGGTAAAAAATATTTTCAAAAAGAGAGTATAAGGACCCACGAACTATTCGATATTGATTTAAAATAACATTGCCCGACGTTGTATCGATTTATCGAAGATACGTGATGAACAATTCGAGAATTAATCGGATATTTCGATAAATCGACATTCGGGAAAAAAATATTTTCAAAAAAAGAGTATAAGGACCCGCGAACTATTCGATATTGATTTGAAATTTCATTGCCCGACGTTATTGTATCGATTTATCCAAAATACGTGATAAACAATTCGAAAATTGATCGGATATTTTGAAGAATCGACATTCGGGTAAAAAATATTTTCAAGAAATAAATATAAGGACCCGCAAACTTTTCGATATTGATTTAAATTTACATTGCCTGACGTTATTGTATCGATATATCCAAAATACGTGATGAAAAATTCGAGAATTAATCGGATATTTCGAAAAATCGACATTCGGGTAAAAAATATTTTCAAAAAAAGAGTAAAAGGACCCGCCTACTATTCGATATTGATTTGAAATCACATTGCCAGACGTTATAGAATCGATTCACCAAAATACGTGATAAACAATTCGAGAATTAATCGGATATTTCGAGAAATCGACATTCGGGGAAAAAATATTTTCAAAAGAAGAAAAGACCCGCGAACTATTCGATATTGATTTAAAATTACATTGAACGACGTTATTGCATCGATTTATCCCAAATACGTGATAAACAATTCGAGAATTGATCGGATATTTTGAAGAATCGACCTTCGGGTGAAAAATATTTTCAAAAAAAAAATATAAGGACCCGCGAACTCTTCGATATTGATTTAAAATCACATTGCCTGACGTTATTGTATGGATTTATCCAGAATACGTGATAAACAATTCGATAATTAATCGGATATTTCGAAAAATCGACATTCGGGTACAAAATATTTTCAAAAAAAGAGAGGACCCTCGAACCATTCGATATTGATTCAAAATTACATTGCCCGACGTTATTGTATCGATTCATCCAAAAAACGTGATAAACAATTCGAGAATTGATCGAATATTTTGAAGAATCGACATTCGGGTAAAAAATATTTTCAAAAAAAGGGTATAAGGACCCGCGAAATATTCGATATTGATTTAAAATCATATTGCCCGGCGTTGTATCGATTTACCGAAATTACGTGATTGACGTTATTGTATCGATATATCCAAAATACGTGATGAAAAATTCGAGAATTAATCGGATATTTCGAAAAATCGACATTCGGGTAAAAACTACTTTCAAAAAAAGAGCATAAGGACCCGCCTACTATTCGATATTGATTTAAAATTATATTGCCCGACGTTGTATCGATTTACCGAAAATACGTGATGAACAATTCGAGAATTAATCGGATATTTCGATAAATCGACATTCGGGTAAAAAATATTTTCAAAAAAAGAGAATAAGGACCCGCGTACTATTCGATATTGATTCAAAATTATATTGCCCGACGTTGTATCGATTTATCCAAAATACATGATAAACAATTCGAGAATTAATTGGATATTTCGATAAATCGACATTCGGGAAAGAAATATTTTCGAAAAATGAGTTAAAGGACCCGCGAACTATTCGATATTGATTTGAAATCACATTGCCTGGCGTTATAGTATCGATTAACCAAAATACGTGATGAATAATTCGAGAATTAATCGGATAATTCGATAAATCGACATTCGGGAAAGAAATATTTTCAAAAAAAGAGTAAAAGGACCCGCGAACTATTCGATATTGATTTAAAATTACATTGCCTGACGTTTTAGTATCGATTCACCAAAATACGTGATAAACAATTCGAGAATTAATCGGATATTTCGAAAAAACGACATTCGGGTAAAAAATATTTTCAAAAAAAGAAAAGACCCGCGAACTATTCGATATTGATTTAAAATTACATTGAACGACGTTATTGTATCGATTCATCCAAAAAACGTGATAAACAATTCGAGAATTGATCGAATATTTTGAAGAATCGACATTCGGGTAAAAAATATTTTCAAAAAAAGAGTATAAGGACCCGCCTACTATTCGATATTGATTTAAAATTATATTGCCCGACGTTGTATCGATTTACCGAAAATACGTGATTGAAGTTATTGTATCGATATATCCAAAATACGTGATGAAACTTTCGAGAATTAATCGGATATTTCGAAAAATCGACATTCGGGTAAAAAATATTTTCAAAAAAAGAGCATAAGGACCCGCCTACTATTCGATATTGATTTAAAATTATATTGCCCGACGTTGTATCGATTTACCGAAAATACGTGATGAACAATTCGAGAATTAATCGGATATTTCGATAAATCGACATTCGGGTAAAAAATATTTTCAAAAAAAGAGAATAAGGACCCGCGTACTATTCGATATTGATTTGAAATCACATTGCCTGACGTTATAGTATCGATTTACCAAAATACGTGATGTCCAATTCGAGAATCAATCGGATATTTCGAAAAATCGACATTCGGGTAAAAAATATTTTCAAAAAAAGAGTAGAAAGACCCGCGAACTATTCGATATTGATTTGAAATCACATTGCCTGACGTTATAGTATCGATTTACCAAAATACGTGATGAACAATTCGAGAATCAATCGGATATTTCGAAAAATCGACATTCGGGTAAAAAATATTTAAAAAAAAAAGGAATAAGGACCCGTCTACTATTCGATATTGATTCAGAATTACATTGCCCGACGTTTTATCTATTCATCGAAAATACGTGATGAACAATTCGAGAATTAATCGGATATTTCGATAAATCGACATTCGGGAAAGAAATATTTTCAAAAAAAGAATAAAAAGACCCGCGAACTATTCGATATTGATTTGAAATCACATTGCTTGACGTTATAGTATCGATTTACCAAAATACGTGATGAACAATTCGAGAATCAATCGGATATTTCGATAAATCGACATTCGGGTAAAAAATATTTAAAAAAAAAAGGAATAAGGACCCGTCTACTATTCGATATTGATTCAGAATTACATTGCCCGACGTTTTTTCTATTCATCGAAAATACGTGATGAACAATTCGAGAATTAATCGGATATTTCGATAAATCGACATTCGGGTAAAAAATATTTTCAAAAAAAGAGTATAAGGACCCGCGTACTATTCGATATTGATTCAAAATTATATTGCCCGACGTTGTATCGATTTATCCAAAATACATGATAAACAATTCGAGAATTAATCGGATATTTCGATAAATCGACATTCGGGAAAGAAATATTTTCGAAAAAAGAGTAAAAGGACCCGCGAACTATTCGATATTGATTTGAAATCACATTGCCTGACGTTATAGTATCGATTTACCAAAATACGTGATGAACAATTCGAGAATCAATCGGATATTTCGAAAAATCGACATTCGGGAAAAAAATATTTTCAAAAAAAGAGTATAAGGACCCGCGAACTATTCGATATTGATTTGAAATTTCATTGCCCGACGTTATTGTATCGATTTATCCAAAATACGTGATAAACAATTCGAAAATTGATCGGATATTTTGAAGAATCGACATTCGGGTAAAAAATATTTTCAAGAAAAAAATATAACGACCCGCAAACTTTTCGATATTGATTTAAAATAACATTGCCTGACGTTATTGTATCGATATATCCAAAATACGTGATGAAAAATTCGAGAATTAATCGGATATTTCGAAAAATCGACATTCGGGTAAAAAATATTTTCAAAAAAAGAGTATAAGGACCCGCCTACTATTCGATATTGATTTAAAATTACATTGCCCGACGCTGTATCGATTCATCGAACATACGTGATAAACAATTCGAGAATTAATCGGATAATTCGATAAATCGACATTCGGGAAAGAAATATTTTCAAAAAAAGAAAAGACCCGCGAACTATTCGATATTGATTTAAAATTACATTGAACGACGTTATTGTATCGATTTATCCAAAATACGTGATAAAGAATTCGAGAATTGATCGAATATTTTGAAGAATCGACATTCGGGTAAAAAATATTTTCAAAGAAAGAGTATAAGGACCCGCCTACTATTCGATATTGATTTAAAATTATATTGCCCGACGTTGTATCGATTTACCGAAAATACGTGATGAACAATTCGAGAATTAATCGGATATTTCGATAAATCGACATTCGGGTAAAAAATATTTTCGAAAAAAGAGTATAAGGACCCGCGTACTATTCGATATTGATTTAAAAGTATATTGCCCGACGTTGTATCGATTTATCCAAAATACATGATAAACAATTCGAGAAATAATCGGATATTTCGATAAATCGACATTCGGGAAAGAAATATTTTCAAAAAAAGAGTAAAAGGACCCGCGAACTATTCGATATTTATTTGAAATCACATTGCCTGACGTTATAGTATCGATTTACCAAAATACGTGATGAACAATTCGAGAATCAATCGGATATTTCGAAGAATCGACATTCGGGTAAAAAATATTTTCAAAAAGAGGGAATAAGGACCCGTCTACTATTCGATATTGATTTAAAATTACATTGCCCGACGCTGTATCGATTCATCGAAAATACGTAATACACAATTCGAGAATTAATCGGATAATTCGATAAATCGAGATTCGGGAAAGAAATATTTTCAAAAAAAAAGTAAAAGGACCCGCCTACTATTCGATATTGATTTGAAATCACATTGCCAGACGTTATAGAATCGATTCACCAAAATACGTGATAAACAATTCGAGAATTAATCGGATATTTCGTGAAATCGACATTCGGGGAAAAAATATTTTCAAAAGAAGAAAAGACCCGCGAACTATTCGATATTGATTTAAAATTACATTGAACGACGTTATTGTATCGATTTATCCAAAATACGTGATAAACAATTCGAGAATTGATCGGATATTTTGAAGAATCGACCTTCGGGTGAAAAATATTTTCAAAAAAAAAATATAAGGACCCGCGAACTCTTCGATATTGATTTAAAATCACATTGCCTGACGTTATTGTATGGATTTATCCAGAATACGTGATAAACAATTCGATAATTAATCGGATATTTCGAAAAATCGACATTCGGGTACAAAATATTTTCAAAAAAAGAGAGGACCCTCGAACCATTCGATATTGGTTCAAAATTACATTGCCCGACGTTATTGTATCGATTCATCCAAAAAACGTGATAAACAATTCGAGAATTGATCGAATATTTTGAAGAATCGACATTCGGGTAAAAAATATTTTCAAAAAAAGGGTATAAGGACCCGCGAAATATTCGATATTGATTTAAAATTATATTGCCCGGCGTTGTATCGATTTACCGAAATTACGTGATTGACGTTATTGTATCGATATATCCAAAATACGTGATGAAAAATTCGAGAATTAATCGGATATTTCGAAAAATCAACATTCGGGTAAAAAATACTTTCAAAAAAAGAGTATAAGGACCCGCCTACTATTCGATATTGATTTAAAATTATATTGCCCGACGTTGTATCGATTTACCGAAAATACGTGATGAACAATTCGAGAATTAATCGGATATTTCGATAAATCGACATTCGGGTAAAAAATATTTTCAAAAAAAGAGAATAAGGACCCGCGTACTATTCGATATTGATTCAAAATTATATTGCCCGACGTTGTATCGATTTATCCAAAATACATGATAAACAATTCGAGAATTAATTGGATATTTCGATAAATCGACATTCGGGAAAGAAATATTTTCGAAAAATGAGTTAAAGGACCCGCGAACTATTCGATATTGATTTGAAATCACATTGCCTGACGTTATAGTATCGATTTACCAAAATACGTGATGAACAATTCGAGAATTAATCGGATAATTCGATAAAACGACATTCGGGTAAAAAATATTTTCAAAAAAAGAAAAGACCCGCGAACTATTCGATATTGATTTAAAATTACATTGAACGACGTTATTGTATCGATTCATCCAAAAAACGTGATAAACAATTCGAGAATTGATCGAATATTTTGAAGAATCGACATTCGGGTAAAAAATATTTTCAAAAAAAGAGTATAAGGACCCGCCTACTATTCGATATTGATTTAAAATTATATTGCCCGACGTTGTATCGATTTACCGAAAATACGTGATTGAAGTTATTGTATCGATATATCCAAAATACGTGATGAAACATTCGAGAATTAATCGGATATTTCGAAAAATCGACATTCGGGTAAAAAATATTTTCAAAAAAAGAGTATAAGGACCCGCCTACTATTCGATATTGATTTAAAATTATATTGCCCGACGTTGTATCGATTTACCGAAAATACGTGATGAACAATTCGAGAATTAATCGGATATTTCGATAAATCGACATTCGGGTAAAAAATATTCTCAAAAAAAGAGTATAAGGACCCGCGTACTATTCGATATTGATTTGAAATCACATTGCATGACGTTATAGTATCGATTTACCAAAATACGTGATGTCCAATTCGAGAATCAATCGGATATTTCGAAAAATCGACATTCGGGTAAAAAATATTTTCAAAAAAAGAGTAAAAAGACCCGCGAACTATTCGATATTGATTTGAAATCACATTGCCTGACGTTATAGTATCGATTTACCAAAATACGTGATGAACAATTCGAGAATCAATCGGATATTTCGAAAAATCGACATTCGGGTAAAAAATATTTTCAAAAAGAGGGAATAAGGACCCGTCTACTATTCGATATTGATTTAGAATTACATTGCCGACGTTTTATCTATTCATCGAAAATACGTGATGAACAATTCGAGAATTAATCGGATATTTCGATAAATCGACATTCGGGAAAGAAATATTTTCAAAAAAAGAATAAAAAGACCCGCGAACTATTCGATATTGATTTGAAATCACATTGCTTGACGTTATAGTATCGATTTACCAAAATACGTGATGAACAATTCGAGAATCAATCGGATATTTCGATAAATCGACATTCGGGTAAAAAATATTTTTAAAAAAAAGGAATAAGGACCCGTCTACTATTCGATATTGATTCAGAATTACATTGCCCGACGTTTTTTCTATTTATCGAAAATACGTGATGAACAATTCGAGAATTAATCGGATATTTCGATAAATCGACATTCGGGTAAAAAATATTTTCAAAAAAAGAGTATAAGGACCCGCGTACTATTCGATATTGATTCAAAATTATATTGCCCGACGTTGTATCGATTTATCCAAAATACATGATAAACAATTCGAGAATTAATCGGATATCGCGATAAATCGACATTCGGGAAAGAAATATTTTCGAAAAAAGAGTAAAAGGACCCGCGAACTATTCGATATTGATTTGAAATCACATTGCCTGACGTTATAGTATCGATTTACCAAAATACGTGATGAACAATTCGAGAATCAATCGGATATTTCGAAAAATCGACATTCGGGAAAAAAATATTTTCAAAAAAAGAGTATAAGGACCCGCGAACTATTCGATATTGATTTGAAATTTCATTGCCCGACGTTATTGTATCGATTTATCCAAAATACGTGATAAACAATTCGAAAATTGATCGGATATTTTGAAGAATCGACGTTCGGGTGAAAAATATTTTCAAGAAAAAAATATAACGACCCGCAAACTTTTCGATATTGATTTAAAATTACATTGCCTGACGTTATAGTATCGATTTACCAAAATACGTGATGAACAATTCGAGAATTAATCGGATATTTCGAAAAATCGACATTCGGGTAAAAAATATTTTCAAAAAAGAGTATAAGGACCCGCCTACTATTCTATATTGATTTAAAATTACATTGCCCGACGCTGTATCGATTCATCGAACATACGTGATAAACAATTCGAGAATTAATCGGATAATTCGATAAATCGACATTCGGGAAAGAAATATTTTCAAAAAAAGAAAAGACCCGCGAACTATTCGATATTGATTTAAAATTACATTGAACGACGTTATTGTATCGATTTATCCAAAATACGTGATAAAGAATTCGAGAATTGATCGAATATTTTGAAGAATCGACATTCGGGTAAAAAATATTTTCAAAGAAAGAGTAAAGGTAAGTAAGGACCCGCCTACTATTCGATATTGATTTAAAATTATATTGCCCGACGTTGTATCGATTTACCGAAAATACGTGATTGACGTTATTGTATCGATATATCCAAAATACGTGATGAAAAATTCGAGAATTAATCGGATATTTCGAAAAATCGACATTCGGGTAAAAAATATTTTCAAAAAAAGAGTATAAGGACCCGCCTACTATTCGATATTGATTTAAAATTATATTGCCCGACGTTGTATCGATTTACCGAAAATACGTGATGAACAATTCGAGAATTAATCGGATATTTCGATAAATCGACATTCGGGTAAAAAATATTTTCGAAAAAAGAGTATAAGGACCCGCGTACTATTCGATATTGATTTTAAAGTATATTGCCCGACGTTGTATCGATTTATCCAAAATACATGATAAACAATTCGAGAATTAATTGGATATTTCGATAAATCGACATTCGGGAAAGAAATATTTTCGAAAAATGAGTTAAAGGACTAGCGAACTATTCGATATTGATTTGAAATCACATTGCCTGACGTTATAGTATCGATTTACCAAAATACGTGATGAACAATTCGAGAATTAATCGGATAATTCGATAAATCGACATTCGGGAAAGAAATATTTTCAAAAAAAGAGTAAAAGGACCCGCGAACTATTCGATATTGATTTAAAATTACATTGCCTGACGTTTTAGTATCGATTCACCAAAATACGTGATAAACAATTCGAGAATTAATCGGATATTTCGAAAAAACGACATTCGGGTAAAAAATATTTTCAAAAAAAGAAAAGACCCGCGAACTATTCGATATTGATTTAAAATTACATTGAACGACGTTATTGTATCGATTCATCCAAAAAACGTGATAAACAATTCGAGAATTGATCGAATATTTTGAAGAATCGACATTCGGGTAAAAAATATTTTCAAAAAAAGAGTATAAGGACCCGCCTACTATTCGATATTGATTTAAAATTATATTGCCCGACGTTGTATCGATTTACCGAAAATACGTGATTGAAGTTATTGTATCGATATATCCAAAATACGTGATGAAACATTCGAGAATTAATCGGATATTTCGAAAAATCGACATTCGGGTAAAAAATATTTTCAAAAAAAGAGTATAAGGACCCGCCTACTATTCGATATTGATTTAAAATTATATTGCCCGACGTTGTATCGATTTACCGAAAATACGTGATGAACAATTCGAGAATTAATCGGATATTTCGATAAATCGACATTCGGGTAAAAAATATTCTCAGAAAAAGAGTATAAGGACCCGCGTACTATTCGATATTGATTTGAAATCACATTGCCTGACGTTATAGTATCGATTTACCAAAATACGTGATGTCCAATTCGAGAATCAATCGGATATTTCGAAAAATCGACATTCGGGTAAAAAATATTTTCAAAAAAAGAGTAAAAAGACCCGCGAACTATTCGATATTGATTTGAAATCACATTGCCTGACGTTATAGTATCGATTTACCAAAATACGTGATGAACAATTCGAGAATCAATCGGATATTTCGAAAAATCGACATTCGGGTAAAAAATATTTTCAAAAAGAGGGAATAAGGACCCGTCTACTATTCGATATTGATTTAGAATTACATTGCCCGACGTTTTATCTATTCATCGAAAATACGTGATGAACAATTCGAGAATGAATCGGATATTTCGATAAATCGACATTCGGGAAAGAAATATTTTCAAAAAAAGAGTAAAAAGACCCGCGAACTATTCGATATTGATTTGAAATCACATTGCTTGACGTTATAGTATCGATTTACCAAAATACGTGATGAACAATTCGAGAATCAATCGGATATTTCGATAAATCGACATTCGGGTAAAAAATATTTTTAAAAAGAGGGAATAAGGACCCGTCTACTATTCGATATTGATTTAGAATTACATTGCCCGACGTTTTTTCTATTCATCGAAAATACGTGATGAACAATTCGAGAGTTAATCGGATATTTCGATAAATCGACATTCGGGTAAAAAATATTTTCAAAAAAAGAGTATAAGGACCCGCGTACTATTCGATATTGATTCAAAATTATATTGCCCGACGTTGTATCGATTTATCCAAAATACATGATAAACAATTCGAGAATTAATCGGATATTTCGATAAATCGACATTCGGGAAAGAAATATTTTCGAAAAAAGAGTAAAAGGACCCGCGAACTATTCGATATTGATTTGAAATCACATTGCCTGACGTTATAGTATCGATTTACCAAAATACGTGATGAACAATTCGAGAATCAATCGGATATTTCGAAAAATCGACATTCGGGAAAAAAATATTTTCAAAAAAAGAGTATAAGGACCCGCGAACTATTCGATATTGATTTGAAATTTCATTGCCCGACGTTATTGTATCGATTTATCCAAAATACGTGATAAACAATTCGAAAATTGATCGGATATTTTGAAGAATCGACATTCGGGTAAAAATTATTTTCAAGAAAAAAATATAACGACCCGCAAACTTTTCGATATTGATTTAAAATTACATTGCCTGACGTTATTGTATCGATATATCCAAAATACGTGATGAAAAATTCGAGAATTAATCGGATATTTCGAAAAATCGACATTCGGGTAGAAAATATTTTCAAAAAAAGAGTATAAGGACCCGCCTACTATTCGATATTGATTTAAAATTACATTGCCCGACGCTGTATCGATTCATCGAAAATACGTGATGAACAATTCGAGAATTAATCGGATAATTCGATAAATCGACATTCGGGAAAGAAATATTTTCAAAAAAAGAAAAGACCCGCGAACTATTCGATATTGATTTAAAATTACATTGAACGACGTTATTGTATCGATTTATCCAAAATACGTGATAAAGAATTCGAGAATTGATCGAATATTTTGAAGAATCGACATTCGGGTAAAAAATATTTTCAAAGAAAGAGTATAAGGACCCGCCTACTATTCGATATTGATTTAAAATTATATTGCCCGACGTTGTATCGATTTACCGAAAATACGTGATTGACGTTATTGTATCGATATATCCAAAATACGTGATGAAAAATTCGAGAATTAATCGGATATTTCGAAAAATCGACATTCGGGTAAAAAATATTTTCAAAAAAAGAGTATAAGGACCCGCCTACTATTCGATATTGATTTAAAATTATATTGCCCGACGTTGTATCGATTTACCGAAAATACGTGATGAACAATTCGAGAATTAATCGGATATTTCGATAAATCGACATTCGGGAAAAAAATATTTTCGAAAAAAGAGTATAAGGACACGCGTACTATTCGAAATTGATTTAAAAGTATATTGCCCGACGTTGTATCGATTTATCCAAAATACATGATAAACAATTCGAGAAATAATCGGATATTTCGATAAATCGACATTCGGGAAAGAAATATTTTCAAAAAAAGAGTAAAAGGACCCGCGAACTATTCGATATTTATTTGAAATCACATTGCCTGACGTTATAGTATCGATTTACCAAAATACCTGATGAACAATTCGAGAATCAATCGGATATTTCGAAGAATCGACATTCGGGTAAAAAATATTTTCAAAAAGAGGGAATAAGGACCCGTCTACTATTCGATATTGATTTAAAATTACATTGCCCGACGCTATTGTATCGATTCATCCAAAATACGTTATAAACAGTTCGAGAATTAATCGGATATTTCGAGAAATCGACATCGGGTAAAAAATATTTTCAAAAAAAGAAAAGACCGGCGAACTATTCGATATTGATTTAAAATTACATTGAACGACGTTATTGTATCGATTTATCCAAAATACGTGATGAACAATTCGAGAATTGATCGGATATTTTGAAGAATCGACCTTCGGGTGAAAAATATTTTCAAAAAAAAATATAAAGACCCGCGAACTCTTCGATATTGATTTAAAATCACATTGCCTGACGTTATTGTATCGATTTATCCAGAATACGTGATAAACAATTCGATAATTAATCGGATATTTCGAAAAATCGACATTCGGGTACAAAATATTTTCAAAAAAAGAGAGGACCCTCGAACCATTCGATATTGATTCAAAATTACATTGCCCGACGTTATTGTATCGATTCATCCAAAAAACGTGATAAACAATTCGAGAATTGATCGAATATTTTGAAGAATCGACATTCGGGTAAAAAATATTTTCAAAAAAAGGGTATAAGGACCCGCGAAATATTCGATATTGATTTAAAATTATATTGCCCGGCGTTGTATCGATTTACCGAAATTACGTGATTGACGTTATTGTATCGATATATCCAAAATACGTGATGAAAAATTCGAGAATTAATCGGATATTTCGAAAAATCGACATTCGGGTAAAAAATACTTTCAAAAAAAGAGTATAAGGACCCGCCTACTATTCGATATTGATTTAAAATTATATTGCCCGACGTTGTATCGATTTACCGAAAATACGTGATGAACAATTCGAGAATTAATCGGATATTTCGATAAATCGACATTCGGGTAAAAAATATTTTCAAAAAAAGAGAAGAAGGACCCGCGTACTATTCGATATTGATTCAAAATTATATTGCCCGACGTTGTATCGATTTATCCAAAATACATGATAAACAATTCGAGAATTAATTGGATATTTCGATAAATCGACATTCGGGAAAGAAATATTTTCGAAAAATGAGTTAAAGGCCTAGCGAACTATTCGATATTGATTTGAAATCACATTGCCTGACGTTATAGTATCGATTTACCAAAATACGTGATGAACAATTCGAGAATTAATCGGATAATTCGATAAATCGACATTCGGGAAAGAAATATTTTCAAAAAAAGAGTAAAAGGACCCGCGAACTATTCGATATTGATTTAAAATTACATTGCCTGACGTTTTAGTATCGATTCACCAAAATACGTGATAAACAATTCGAGAATTAATCGGATATTTCGAAAAAACGACATTCGGGAAAAAAATATTTTCAAAAAAAGAAAAGACCCGCGAACTATTCGATATTGATTTAAAATTACATTGAACGACGTTATTGTATCGATTCATCCAAAAAACGTGATAAACAATTCGAGAATTGATCGAATATTTTGAAGAATCGACATTCGGGTAAAAAATATTTTCAAAAAAAGAGTATAAGGACCCGCCTACTATTCGATATTGATTTAAAATTATATTGCCCGACGTTGTATCGATTTACCGAAAATACGTGATTGAAGTTATTGTATCGATATATCCAAAATACGTGATGAAACATTCGAGAATTAATCGGATATTTCGAAAAATCGACCTTCGGGAAAAAAATATTTTCAAAAAAAGAGTATAAGGACCCGCCTACTATTCGATATTGATTAAAAATTATATTGCCCGACGTTGTATCGATTTACCGAAAATACGTGATGAACAATTCGAGAATTAATCGGATATTTCGATAAATCGACATTCGGGTAAAAAATATTCTCAAAAAAAGAGTATAAGGACCCGCGTACTATTCGATATTGATTTGAAATCACATTGCCTGACGTTATAGTATCGATTTACCAAAATACGTGATGTCCAATTCGAGAATCAATCGGATATTTCGAAAAATCGACATTCGGGTAAAAAATATTTTCAAAAAAAGAGTAAAAAGACCCGCGAACTATTCGATATTGATTTGAAATCACATTGCCTGACGTTATAGTATCGATTTACCAAAATACGTGATGAACAATTCGAGAATCAATCGGATATTTCGAAAAATCGACATTCGGGTAAAAAATATTTTCAAAAAGAGGGAATAAGGACCCGTCTACTATTCGATATTGATTTAGAATTACATTGCCCGACGTTTTATCTATTCATCGAAAATACGTGATGAACAATTCGAGAATTAATCGGATATTTCGATAAATCGACATACGGCAAAGAAATATTTTCAAAAAAAGAGTAAAAAGACCCGCGAACTATTCGATATTGATTTGAAATCACATTGCTTGACGTTATAGTATCGATTTACCAAAATACGTGATGAACAATTCGAGAATCAATCGGATATTTCGATAAATCGACATTCGGGTAAAAAATATTTTTAAAAAGAGGGAATAAGGACCCATCTACTATTCGATATTGATTTAGAATTATATTGCCCGACGTTGTATCGATTTATCCAAAATACATGATAAACAATTCGAGAATTAATCGGATATTTCGATAAATCGACATTCGGGAAAGAAATATTTTCGAAAAAAGAGTAAAAGGACCCGCGAACTATTCGATATTGATTTGAAATCACATTGCCTGACGTTATAGTATCGATTTACCAAAATACGTGATGAACAATTCGAGAATTAATCGGATATTTCGATAAATCGACATTCGGGTAAAAAATATTTTCAATAAAAGAGTATAAGGACCCGCGTACTATTCGATATTGATTCAAAATTATATTGCCCGACGTTGTATCGATTTATCCAAAATACATGATAAACAATTCGAGAATTAATCGGATATTTCGATAAATCGACATCCGGGAAAGAAATATTTTCGAAAGAAGAGTGAAAGGACCCGCGAACTATTAGATATTGATTTGAAATCACATTGCCTGACGTTATAGTATCGATTTACCAAAATACGTGATGAACAATTCGAGAATCAATCGGATATTTCGAAAAATCGACATTCGGGAAAAAAATATTTTCAAAAAAAGAGTATAAGGACCCGCGAACTATTCGATATTGATTTGAAATTTCATTGCCCGACGTTATTGTATCGATTTATCCAAAATACGTGATAAACAATTCGAAAATTGATCGGATATTTTGAAGAATCGACATTCGGGTAAAAAATATTTTCAAGAAAAAAATATAACGACCCGCAAACTTTTCGATAATGATTTAAAATTACATTGCCTGACGTTATTGTATCGATATATCCAAAATACGTGATGAAAAATTCGAGAATTAATCGGATATTTCGAAAAATCGACATTCGGGTAAAAAATATTTTCAAAAAAAGAGTATAAGGACCCGCCTACTATTCGATATTGATTTAAAATTACATTGCCCGACGCTGTATCGATTCATCGAAAATACGTGATAAACAATTCGAGAATTAATCGGATAATTCGATAAATCGACATTCGGGAAAGAAATATTTTCAAAAAAAGAAAAGACCCGCGAACTATTCGATATTGATTTAAAATTACATTGAACGACGTTATTGTATCGATTTATCCAAAATACGTGATAAAGAATTCGAGAATTGATCGAATATTTTGAAGAATCGACATTCGGGTAAAAAATATTTTCAAAGAAAGAGTATAAGGACCCGCCTACTATTCGATATTGATTTAAAATTATATTGCCCGACGTTGTATCGATTTACCGAAAATACGTGATTGACGTTATTGTATCGATATATCCAAAATACGTGATGAAAAATTCGAGAATTAATCGGATATTTCGAAAAATCGACATTCGGGTAAAAAATATTTTCAAAAAAAGAGTATAAGGACCCGCCTACTATTCGATATTGATTTAAAATTATATTGCCCGACGTTGTATCGATTTACCGAAAATACGTGATGAACAATTCGAGAATTAATCGGATATTTCGATAAATCGACATTCGGGTAAAAAATATTTTCGAAAAAAGAGTATAAGGACCCGCGTACTATTCGAAATTGATTTTAAAGTATATTGCCCGACGTTGTATCGATTTATCCAAAATACATGATAAACAATTCGAGAAATAATCGGATATTTCGATAAATCGACATTCGGGAAAGAAATATTTTCAAAAAAAGAGTAAAAGGACCCGCGAACTATTCGATATTTATTTGAAATCACATTGCCTGACGTTATAGTATCGATTTACCAAAATACGTGATGGACAATTCGAGAATCAATCGGATATTTCGAAGAATCGACATTCGGGTAAAAAATATTTTCAAAAAGAGGGAATAAGGACCCGTCTACTATTCGATATTGATTTAAAATTACATTGCCCGACGTTGTATCTATTCATCGAAAATACGTGATAAACAATTCGAGAATTAATGGGATATTTCGAGAAATCGACATTCGGGTAAAAAATCTTTTCAAAAAAAGAGTATAAGGACCCGCGAACTATTCGATATAGATTCAAAATGACATTGCCCGACGTTATTGTATCGATTTATCCAAAAAACATGATAAAAAATTCGAGAATTAATCGGATATTTCGAAAAATCGACATTCGTGTAAAAAATATTTTCAAAAGATGAGTATAAAGACCCGCGAACTATTCGATATTAATTCAAAATTACATTGCCCGACGTTATTGTAATGATGCATCCAAAATACGTGATGAAAAATTCGAGAATTAATCGAATACTTCGATAAATCGACTTTCGGGAAAAAAATATTTTCAAAAAAAGAGTATAAGGACCCGCGAACTATTCGATATTGATTTAAAATTCCATTGCCGGACGTTATTGTATCGATTTATTAAAAATTAGTGATAAACAATTCGAGAATTAATCGGATATTTGGAAAAATCGACATTCGGTAAAAAAGATTTTCAAAAAAAGAGTATAAGGACCCGCGAACTTTTCGATATTATTGTATCTATTCATCTGAAATACTTGATAAGCAGTGCGAGAACTAATCGGATATTTCGATAAATCGACATTCGGGAAAAAAATATTTTCAAAAAAAGAGTATAAGGACCCGCGAACTTTTCGATATTATTGTATCGATTCATCTGAAATACGTGGTGAACAGTTCGAGAATTAATCGGATATTTCGAAAAATCGACATTCGGGATAAAAAATTTTGCAAAAAAAGAGTATAAGCACCCGCGAACTATTCGATATTGATTTAAAATTACATTGCTCGACGTTATTGTATCGATTTATTCAAAATACGTGATAAACAATTCGAGAATTAATCGAATATTTCAAAAAATCGACATTCGGGAAAAAAATATTTTCGAAAAAAGAGTATAAAGACCCGCGAACTATTCGATATTGATTTAAAATCAGATTACCCGAAGTCATTGTATCGATTTATTCAAGATACTTGATAAACAATTCGAGGATTAATCGGATATTTCGAAAAATCGACATTCGGGTAAAAATTATTTTCAAAAAAACAGTATAAGGACCCGCCTACTCTTCGATATTGATTTAAAATTACATTGCCCGACGTTATTGTATCGATTTATCAAGAATACGTGATAAACAATTCGATAATTGATCGGATATTTCGAAAAATCGACATTCGGGTACAAAATATTTTCGAAAAAAGAGAGGACCCGCGAACCATTCGATATTGATTTAAAATTACTTTGCCCGACGTTTTTGTATCGATTCATCCAAAAAACGTGATAAACATTTCGAGAATTGATCGGATATTTTGAAGAATCGACATTCGGGTAAAAAATATTTTCAAAAAAAGAGTATAAGGACCCGCGAACTATTCGATATTGATTTAAAATAACATTGCCCGACGTTATTGTATCGACTTATCCAAAAAAAAATTCGAGAATTAATCGGATATATCGAAAAATCGACATTCGGGCAAAAAATATTTTCAAAAAAAGGATATAAGGACCCGCGAACTATTCGATATTGATTCGAAATAACACTGCCAGACGTTGTATCTATTTATCGATAATACGTGATAAACAATTCGAGAATTAATGGGATATTTCGAGAAATCGACATTCGGGTAAAAAATATTTTCAAAAAAAGAGTATAAGGACCCGCGAACTATTCGATATAGATTCAAAATGACATTGCCCGACGTTGTATCTATTTCTCGAAGATACGTGATAAACAATTCGAGAATTAATGGGATATTTCGAGAAATCGACATTCGGGTAAAAAATCTTTTCAAAAAAAGAGTATAAGGACCCGCGAACTATTCGATATAGATTCAAAATGACATTGCCCGACGTTATTGTATCGATTTATCCAAAATACATGATAAAAAATTCGAGAATTAATCGGATATTTCGAAAAATCGACATTCGTGTAAAAAATATTTTCAAAAGATGAGTATAAAGACCCGCGAACTATTCGATATTAATTCAAAATTACATTGCCCGACGTTATTGTAATGATGCATCCAAAATACGTGATGAAAAATTCGAGAATTAATCGAATACTTCGATAAATCGACATTCGGGAAAAAAATATTTTCGAAAAAAGAGTATAAGGACCCGCGAACTATTCGATATTATTGTATCTATTCATCTGAAATACGTGATAAGCAGTTCGAGAACTAATCGGATATTTCGATAAATCGACATTCGGGAAAAAAATATTTTCAAAAAAAGAGTATAAGGACCCGCGAACTTTTCGATATTATTGTATCGATTTATCTGAAATACGTGGTGAACAGTTCGAGAATTAATCGGATATTTCGAAGAATCGACATTCGGGATAAAAAATTTTGCGAAAAAAGAGTATAAGCACCCGCGAACTATTCGATATTGATTTAAAATTACATTGCTCGACGTTATTGTATCTATTTATTCAAAATACGTGATAAACAATTCGAGAATTAATCGAATATTTCAAAAAATCGACATTCGGGAAAAAAATATTTTCAAAAAAAGAGTATAAGGACCCGCGAACTATTCGATATTAATTCAAAATTACATTGCCCGACGTTATTGTAATGATGCATCCAAAATACGTGATGAAAAATTCGAGAATTAATCGAATACTTCGATAAATCGACTTTCGGGAAAAAAATATTTTCAAAAAAAGAGTATAAGGACCCGCGAACTATTCGATATTGATTTAAAATTCCATTGCCGGACGTTATTGTATCGATTTATTAAAAATTAGTGATAAACAATTCGAGAATTAATCGGATATTTGGAAAAATCGACATTCGGTAAAAAAGATTTTCAAAAAAAGAGTATAAGGACCCGCGAACTTTTCGATATTATTGTATCTATTCATCTGAAATACTTGATAAGCAGTGCGAGAACTAATCGGATATTTCGATAAATCGACATTCGGGAAAAAAATATTTTCAAAAAAAGAGTATAAGGACCCGCGAACTTTTCGATATTATTGTATCGATTCATCTGAAATACGTGGTGAACAGTTCGAGAATTAATCGGATATTTCGAAAAATCGACATTCGGGATAAAAAATTTTGCAAAAAAAGAGTATAAGCACCCGCGAACTATTCGATATTGATTTAAAATTACATTGCTCGACGTTATTGTATCGATTTATTCAAAATACGTGATAAACAATTCGAGAATTAATCGAATATTTCAAAAAATCGACATTCGGGAAAAAAATATTTTCGAAAAAAGAGTATAAAGACCCGCGAACTATTCGATATTGATTTAAAATCAGATTACCCGAAGTCATTGTATCGATTTATTCAAGATACTTGATAAACAATTCGAGGATTAATCGGATATTTCGAAAAATCGACATTCGGGTAAAAATTATTTTCAAAAAAACAGTATAAGGACCCGCCTACTCTTCGATATTGATTTAAAATTACATTGCCCGACGTTATTGTATCGATTTATCAAGAATACGTGATAAACAATTCGATAATTGATCGGATATTTCGAAAAATCGACATTCGGGTACAAAATATTTTCGAAAAAAGAGAGGACCCGCGAACCATTCGATATTGATTTAAAATTACTTTGCCCGACGTTTTTGTATCGATTCATCCAAAAAACGTGATAAACATTTCGAGAATTGATCGGATATTTTGAAGAATCGACATTCGGGTAAAAAATATTTTCAAAAAAAGAGTATAAGGACCCGCGAACTATTCGATATTGATTTAAAATAACATTGCCCGACGTTATTGTATCGACTTATCCAAAAAAAAATTCGAGAATTAATCGGATATATCGAAAAATCGACATTCGGGCAAAAAATATTTTCAAAAAAAGGATATAAGGACCCGCGAACTATTCGATATTGATTCGAAATAACACTGCCAGACGTTGTATCTATTTATCGATAATACGTGATAAACAATTCGAGAATTAATGGGATATTTCGAGAAATCGACATTCGGGTAAAAAATATTTTCAAAAAAAGAGTATAAGGACCCGCGAACTATTCGATATAGATTCAAAATGACATTGCCCGACGTTGTATCTATTTCTCGAAGATACGTGATAAACAATTCGAGAATTAATGGGATATTTCGAGAAATCGACATTCGGGTAAAAAATCTTTTCAAAAAAAGAGTATAAGGACCCGCGAACTATTCGATATAGATTCAAAATGACATTGCCCGACGTTATTGTATCGATTTATCCAAAATACATGATAAAAAATTCGAGAATTAATCGGATATTTCGAAAAATCGACATTCGTGTAAAAAATATTTTCAAAAGATGAGTATAAAGACCCGCGAACTATTCGATATTAATTCAAAATTACATTGCCCGACGTTATTGTAATGATGCATCCAAAATACGTGATGAAAAATTCGAGAATTAATCGAATACTTCGATAAATCGACATTCGGGAAAAAAATATTTTCGAAAAAAGAGTATAAGGACCCGCGAACTATTCGATATTATTGTATCTATTCATCTGAAATACGTGATAAGCAGTTCGAGAACTAATCGGATATTTCGATAAATCGACATTCGGGAAAAAAATATTTTCAAAAAAAGAGTATAAGGACCCGCGAACTTTTCGATATTATTGTATCGATTTATCTGAAATACGTGGTGAACAGTTCGAGAATTAATCGGATATTTCGAAGAATCGACATTCGGGATAAAAAATTTTGCGAAAAAAGAGTATAAGCACCCGCGAACTATTCGATATTGATTTAAAATTACATTGCTCGACGTTATTGTATCTATTTATTCAAAATACGTGATAAACAATTCGAGAATTAATCGAATATTTCAAAAAATCGACATTCGGGAAAAAAATATTTTCGAAAAAAGAGTATAAAGACCCGCGAACTATTCGATATTGATTTAAAATCAGATAACCTGAAGTCATTGTATCGATTTATTCAAGATACTTGATAAACAATTCGAGGATTAATCGGATATTTCGAAAAATCGACATTCGGGTAAAAATTATTTTCAAAAAAAGAGTATAAGGACCCGCGAACTTTTCGATATTGATTTAAAATCACATTGCCTGACGTTATTGTATCGATTTATCAAGAATACGTGATGAACAATTTGAGAATTAATCGGATATTTGGAAAAATCGACATTCGGTAAAAAAGATTTTCAAAAAAAGAGTATAAGGACCCGCGAACTTTTCGATATTATTGTATCTATTCATCTGAAATACGTGATAAGCAGTTCGAGAACTAATCGGATATTTCGATAAATCGACATTCGGGAAAAAAATATTTTCAAAAAAAGAGTATAAGGACCCGCGAACTTTTCGATATTATTGTATCGATTTATCTGAAATACGTGGTGAACAGTTCGAGAATTAATCGGATATTTCGAAAAATCGACATTCGGGATAAAAAATTTTGCGAAAAAAGAGTATAAGCACCCGCGAACTATTCGATATTGATTTAAAATTACATTGCTCGACGTTATTGTATCTATTTATTCAAAATACGTGATAAACAATTCGAGAATTAATCGAATATTTCAAAAAATCGACATTCGGGAAAAACATATTTTCGAAAAAAGAGTATAAAGACCCGCGAACTATTCGATATTGATTTAAAATCAGATAACCTGAAGTCATTGTATCGATTTATTCAAGATACTTGATAAACAATTCGAGGATTAATCGGATATTTCGAAAAATCGACATTCGGGTAAAAATTATTTTCAAAAAAAGAGTATAAGGACCCGCGAACTTTGCCTGACGTTATTGTATCGATTTATCAAGAATACGTGATAAAAAATTCGATAATTAATCGGATATTTCGAAAAATCGACATTCGGGTACAAAATATTTTCAAAAAAAGAGAGGACCCGCGAACCATTCGATATTGATTTAAAATAACATTGCCCGACGTTATTGTATCGATTCATCCAAAAAACGTGATAAACAATTCGAGAATTGATCGGATATTTTGAAGAATCGACATTCGGGTAAAAAATATTTTCAAAAAAAGAGTATGAGGACCCGCGAACTATTCGATATTGATTTAAAATAACATTGGCCGAAGTTATTGTATCGACTTATCCAAAATACGTGAAAAAAATTCGAGAATTAATCGGATATATCGAAAAATCGACATTCGGGCAGAAAATATTTTCAAAAAAAGGATATAAGGACCCGCGAACTATTCGATATTGATTCAAAATAACATTGCCAGACGTTGTATCTATTTATCGAAGATACGTGACAAAACATTCGAGAATTAATCGGATTATTCGATAAATCGACATTCGGGAAAGAAATATTTTCAAAAAAAAAGTATAGGGACCCGCGAACTATTCGATATTGAATTAAAATTACATTGCCTGATGTTATTTTATCGATATATCCAAAATACGTGATGAAAAATTCGAGAATTAACCGAATATTTCGAAAAATCGACATTCGGGTAAAAAATATTTTCAAAAAAAAAGTATAAGGAATCGCGAACTAAATACTCGATATTGATTTAAAATTACATTGCCTGACGTTATTGTATCGATATATCCAAAATACGTGATGAAAAATTCGAGAATTAATCGGATATTTCGAAAAATCGACATTCGGGTGAAAAATATTTTCAAAAAAAGAGTATTAGGACCCGCCTACTATTCGATATTGATTTGAAATTATATTGCCCGACGTTGTATCGATTTATCCGAAATACATTATAAACAATTCGAGAATTAATCGGATATTTCGATAAATCGACATTCGGGAAAGAAATATTTTCAAAAAAAGAGTGAAAGGACCCGCGAACTATTCGATATTGATTTAAAATCACATTGCCTGACGTTATAGTATCGATTTACCAAAATACGTGATGAACAATTTGAGAATCAATCGGATATTTCGAGAAATCGACATTCGGGTAAAAAATATTTCCAAAAAAAGAATATAAGGACCCGCGAACCATTCGATAAAGATTCGAAATGACATTGCCCGACGTTATTGTATCGATTTATCCAAAATACATGATAAAAAATTCGAGAAATAATCGGATATTTCTAAAAATCGACATTCGTGTAAGAAATATTTTCAAAAAATGAGTATAAAGACCCGCGAACTATTCGATATCAATTAAAAATTACATTGCCCGACGTTATTGTAATGATTTATCCAAAATACGTGATGAAAAATTCGAGAATTAATCGGATACTTCGATAAATCGACATTCGGGAAAAAAATATTTTCAAAAAAAGAGTATAAGAACCCGCGAATTATTCGATATTGATTTAAAATCACATTGCCTGAGGTTATTGTATCGATTTATTCAAAATTAGTGTTAAACAATTCGAGAATTAATCGGATATTTCGAAAAATCGACATTCGGGAGAAAATTTTTTTCGAAAAAAGAGTTTAAGGACCCGCGAACTATTCGACATTGATTTAAAATTACATTGCCCGACGTTATTGTATCGATTTATCCAAGATACGTGATAAACAATTCGAGAATTAATCGGATATATCGAAAAATCGACATTCGGGTAAAAAATATTTTCAAAAGAAGAGTATAAGAACCCGCGAACTATTCGATATTGATTCAAATAACATTGCCTGACGTTGTATCGATTCATCGAAAATACGTGATAAACAATTCGAGAATTAATCGGATATTTCGATAAATCGACATTCGGGAAAAAAATATTTTCAAAAAAGTGTATAAGGACCCGCGAACTATTCGATATTGCTTCAAAATTATATTGCGTGATGTTATTGTATCGATTTATTCAAAATACGTGATAAACAATTCGAGTATTAATCGGATATTCCAAAAAATCGACATTCGGGTAAAAAATATTTTCAAAAAAAGGGTATAAGGACCCGCGAACTATTCGATATTGATTCAAAATATTATTGCCCGACGTTGTATCGATTTATCGAAGATACGTGATAAAACATTCGAGAATTAATCGGATTATTCGATAAATCGACATTCGGGAAAGAAATATTTTCTAAAATTGAGTATAAGGACCCGCGAACTATTCGATATTGATTTAAAAGTACATTGCCCGATGTTGTATCAATTCATCGAAAATACGTGATAAACAATTCGAGAATTAATCGGATATTTTTCGAAATCGACATTCGGGTAAAAATATTTTCAAAAAAAGAGTATAAGGACCCGCGAACTATTCGATATTGCTTCAAAATTATATTGCCCGACGTTATTGTATCGATTTATTCAAAATACGTGATGAACAATTCGAGTATTAATCAGATATTTCAAAAAATCGACATTCGGGAAAAAAATATTTTCGAAAAATGAGTATAAAGACCCGCGAACTATTCGATATTGATTTAAAATCAGATTGCCCGAAGTCATTGTATCTATTCATTCAAGATATCCAAGATATCCAAAATACGTGATGAAAAATTCGAGAATTAATCGGATATTTCGAAAAATCGACATTCGGGTAAAAAATATCTTCAGAAGAAGAGTATAAGAACCCGCGAACTTTTCGATATTGATTCAAATAACATTGCCTGACGTTGTATCGATTCATCGAAAATACGCGATAAACAATTCGAAAATTAATCGGATATTCCGAGAAATCGACATTCGGGTAAAAAATATTTTCAACAAGAGAGTATAAGGACCCGCGAACTATTCGATATAGATTCAAAATGACATTGCCCGACATTATTGTATCGATTCATCCAAAATACATGATAAACAATTCGAGAATTAATCGGATATTTCGAAAAATCGACATTCGTGTAAGAAATATTTTCAAAAAATGAGTATAAAGACCCGCGAACTATTCGATATCAATGAAAAATTACATTGCCCGACGTTATTGTAATGATTTATCCAAAATACGTGATGAAATATTCGAGAATTAATCGGAAACTTCGATAAATCGACATTCGGGAAAAGAATATTTTCAAAACAAGAGTATAAGGACCCGCGAACTATTCGATATAGATTCAAAATGACATTGCCCGACGTTATTGTAATGATTTATCCAAGATACGTGATAAACAATTCGAGAATTAATCGGATATATCGAAAAATCGACGTTCGGGAAAAAAATATTTTCAAAAAAAGGGTATAAGGACCCGCGAACTATTCGATATTGCTTCAAAATTATATTGCCCGACGTTATTGTATCTATTTATTCAAAATACGTGATGAACAATTCGAGTATTAATCGTATATTTCAAAAAATCGACATTCGGGTAAAAAATATTTTCAAAAAAAGGGTATAAGGACCCGCGAACTATTCGATATTGATTCAAAATATTATTGCCCGACGTTGTATCGATTTATCGAAGATACGTGATAAAACATTCGAAAATTAATCGGATTATTCGATAAATCGACATTCGGGAAAGAAATATTTGCAAAAAAAAAGTATAAGGACCCGCGAACTATTCGATATTGTTTCAAAATTATATTGCCCGACGTTATTGTATCGATTTATTCAAAAAACGTGATAAACAATTCGAGTATTAATCGGATATTTCAAAAAATCGACATTCGGGTAGAAAATATTTTTAAAAAAAGGGTAAATGGACCCGCGAACTATTCGATATTGATTCAAAATATTATTGCCCGACGTTGTATCGATTTATCGAAGATACGAGATAAAACATTCGAGAATTAATCGGATTATTCGATAAATCGACATTCGGGAAAGAAATATTTTCAAAAAAAAAGTATAAGGACCCGCGAACTATTCGATATTGATTTAAAAGTACATTGCCCGATGTTGTATCAATTCATCGAAAATACGTGATAAACAATTCGAGAATCAATCGGATATTTTTCGAAATCGACATTCGGGTAAAAAATATTTTCAAAAAAAGAGTATAAGGACCCGCGAACTATTCGATATTGCTACAAAATTATATTGCCCGACGTTATTGTATCGATTTATTCAAAATACGTGATAAACAATTCGAGTATTAATCGGATATTTCAAAAAATCGGCATTCGGGAAAAAAATATTTTCGAAAAATGAGTATAAAGACCCGCGAACTATTCGATATTGATAAAATCAGATTGCCCGAAGTCATTTTATCGATTCATTCAAGATATCCAAGATATCCAAAATACGTGATGAAAAATTCGAGAATTAATCGGATATTTCGAAAAATCGACATTCGGGTAAAAAATATTTTCAAAAAAAGAGTATAAGGACCCGCCTACTATTCGATATTGATTTAAAATTATATTGCCCGACGTTGTATCGATTTACCGAAAATACGTGATGAACAATTCGAGAATTAATCGGATATTTCGATAAATCGACATTCGGGTAAAAAATATTTTCGAAAAAAGAGTATAAGGACCCGCGTACTATTCGATATTGATTTTAAAGTATATTGCCCGACGTTGTATCGATTTATCCAAAATACATGATAAACAATTCGAGAAATAATCGGATATTTCGATAAATCGACATTCGGGAAAGAAATATTTTCAAAAAAAGAGTAAAAGGACCCGCGAACTATTCGATATTTATTTGAAATCACATTGCCTGACGTTATAGTATCGATTTACCAAAATACGTGATGAACAATTCGAGAATCAATCGGATATTTCGAAGAATCGACATTCGGGTAAAAAATATTTTCAAAAAGAGGGAATAAGGACCCGTCTACTATTCGATATTGATTTAAAATTACATTGCCCGACGCTATTGTATCGATTCATCCAAAATACGTGATAAACAGTTCGAGAATTAATCGGATATTTCGAGAAATCGACATCGGGTAAAAAATATTTTCAAAAAAAAAAAAGACCGGCGAACTATTCGATATTGATTTAAAATTACATTGAACGACGTTATTGTATCGATTTATCCAAAATACGTGATGAACAATTCGATAATTAATCGGATATTTCGAAAAATCGACATTCGGGTACAAAATATTTTCAAAAAAAGAGAGGACCCTCGAACCATTCGATATTGATTCAAAATTACATTGCCCGACGTTATTGTATCGATTCATCCAAAAAACGTGATAAACAATTCGAGAATTGATCGAATATTTTGAAGAATCGACATTCGGGTAAAAAATATTTTCAAAAAAAGGGTATAAGGACCCGCGAAATATTCGATATTGATTTAAAATTATATTGCCCGGCGTTGTATCGATTTACCGAAATTACGTGATTGACGTTATTGTATCGATATATCCAAAATACGTGATGAAAAATTCGAGAATTAATCGGATATTTCGAAAAATCGACATTCGGGTAAAAAATACTTTCAAAAAAAGAGTATAAGGACCCGCCTACTATTCGATATTGATTTAAAATTATATTGCCCGACGTTGTATCGATTTACCGAAAATACGTGATGAACAATTCGAGAATTAATCGGATATTTCGATAAATCGACATTCGGGTAAAAAATATTTTCAAAAAAAGAGAATAAGGACCCGCGTACTATTCGATATTGATTCAAAATTATATTGCCCGACGTTGTATCGATTTATCCAAAATACATGATAAACAATTCGAGAATTAATTGGATATTTCGATAAATCGACATTCGGGAAAGAAATATTTTCGAAAAATGAGTTAAAGGACTAGCGAACTATTCGATATTGATTTGAAATCACATTGCCTGACGTTATAGTATCGATTTACCAAAATACGTGATGAACAATTCGAGAATTAATCGGATAATTCGATAAATCGACATTCGGGAAAGAAATATTTTCAAAAAAAGAGTAAAAGGACCCGCGAACTATTCGATATTGATTCAAAATTACATTGCCTGACGTTTTAGTATCGATTCACCAAAATACGTGATAAACAATTCGAGAATTAATCGGATATTTCGAAAAAACGACATTCGGGTAAAAAATATTTTCAAAAAAAGAAAAGACCCGCGAACTATTCGATATTGATTTAAAATTACATTGAACGACGTTATTGTATCGATTCATCCAAAAAACGTGATAAACAATTCGAGAATTGATCGAATATTTTGAAGAATCGACATTCGGGTAAAAAATATTTTCAAAAAAAGAGTATAAGGACCCGCCTACTATTCGATATTGATTTAAAATTATATTGCCCGACGTTGTATCGATTTACCGAGAATACGTGATTGAAGTTATTGTATCGATATATCCAAAATACGTGATGAAACATTCGAGAATTAATCGGATATTTCGAAAAATCGACATTCGGGTAAAAAATATTTTCAAAAAAAGAGTATAAGGACCCGCCTACTATTCGATATTGATTTAAAATTATATTGCCCGACGTTGTATCGATTTACCGAAAATACGTGATGAACAATTCGAGAATTAATCGGATATTTCGATAAATCGACATTCGGGTAAAAAATATTCTCAGAAAAAGAGTATAAGGACCCGCGTACTATTCGATATTGATTTGAAATCACATTGCCTGACGTTATAGTATCGATTTACCAAAATACGTGATGTCCAATTCGAGAATCAATCGGATATTTCGAAAAATCGACATTCGGGTAAAAAATATTTTCAAAAAAAGAGTAAAAAGACCCGCGAACTATTCGATATTGATTTGAAATCACATTGCCTGACGTTATAGTATCGATTTACCAAAATACGTGATGAACAATTCGAGAATCAATCGGATATTTCGAAAAATCGACATTCGGGTAAAAAATATTTTCAAAAAGAGGGAATAAGGACCCGTCTACTATTCGATATTGATTTAGAATTACATTGCCCGACGTTTTATCTATTCATCGAAAATACGTGATGAACAATTCGAGAATTAATCGGATATTTCGATAAATCGACATTCGGCAAAGAAATATTTTCAAAAAAAGAGTAAAAAGACCCGCGAACTATTCGATATTGATTTGAAATCACATTGCTTGACGTTATAGTATCGATTTACCAAAATACGTGATGAACAATTCGAGAATCAATCGGATATTTCGATAAATCGACATTCGGGTAAAAAATATTTTTAAAAAGAGGGAATAAGGACCCGTCTACTATTCGATATTGATTTAGAATTACATTGCCCGACGTTTTTTCTATTCATCGAAAATACGTGATGAACAATTCGAGAGTTAATCGGATATTTCGATAAATCGACATTCGGGTAAAAAATATTTTCAAAAAAAGAGTATAAGGACCCGCGTACTATTCGATATTGATTCAAAATTATATTGCCCGACGTTGTATCGATTTATCCAAAATACATGATAAACAATTCGAGAATTAATCGGATATTTCGATAAATCGACATTCGGGAAAGAAATATTTTCGAAAAAAGAGTAAAAGGACCCGCGAACTATTCGATATTGATTTGAAATCACATTGCCTGACGTTATAGTATCGATTTACCAAAATACGTGATGAACAATTCGAGAATCAATCGGATATTTCGAAAAATCGACATTCGGGAAAAAAATATTTTCAAAAAAAGAGTATAAGGACCCGCGAACTATTCGATATTGATTTGAAATTTCATTGCCCGACGTTATTGTATCGATTTATCCAAAATACGTGATAAACAATTCGAAAATTGATCGGATATTTTGAAGAATCGACATTCGGGTAAAAAATATTTTCAAGAAAAAAATATAACGACCCGCAAACTTTTCGATATTGATTTAAAATTACATTGCCTGACGTTATTGTATCGATATATCCAAAATACGTGATGAAAAATTCGAGAATTAATCGGATATTTCGAAAAATCGACATTCGGGTAGAAAATTTTTTCAAAAAAAGAGTATAAGGACCCGCCTACTATTCGATATTGATTTAAAATTACATTGCCCGACGCTGTATCGATTCATCGAAAATACGTGATGAACAATTCGAGAATTAATCGGATAATTCGATAAATCGACATTCGGGAAAGAAATATTTTCAAAAAAAGAAAAGACCCGCGAACTATTCGATATTGATTTAAAATTACATTGAACGACGTTATTGTATCGATTTATCCAAAATACGTGATAAAGAATTCGAGAATTGATCGAATATTTTGAAGAATCGACATTCGGGTAAAAAATATTTTCAAAGAAAGAGTATAAGGACCCGCCTACTATTCGATATTGATTTAAAATTATATTGCCCGACGTTGTATCGATTTACCGAAAATACGTGATTGACGTTATTGTATCGATATATCCAAAATACGTGATGAAAAATTCGAGAATTAATCGGATATTTCGAAAAATCGACATTCGGGTAAAAAATATTTTCAAAAAAAGAGTATAAGGACCCGCCTACTATTCGATATTGATTTAAAATTATATTGCCCGACGTTGTATCGATTTACCGAAAATACGTGATGAACAATTCGAGAATTAATCGGATATTTCGATAAATCGACATTCGGGAAAAAAATATTTTCGAAAAAAGAGTATAAGGACACGCGTACTATTCGAAATTGATTTAAAAGTATATTGCCCGACGTTGTATCGATTTATCCAAAATACATGATAAACAATTCGAGAAATAATCGGATATTTCGATAAATCGACATTCGGGAAAGAAATATTTTCAAAAAAAGAGTAAAAGGACCCGCGAACTATTCGATATTTATTTGAAATCACATTGCCTGACGTTATAGTATCGATTTACCAAAATACGTGATGAACAATTCGAGAATCAATCGGATATTTCGAAGAATCGACATTCGGGTAAAAAATATTTTCAAAAAGAGGGAATAAGGACCCGTCTACTATTCGATATTGATTTAAAATTACATTGCCCGACGCTATTGTATCGATTCATCCAAAATACGTTATAAACAGTTCGAGAATTAATCGGATATTTCGAGAAATCGACATCGGGTAAAAAATATTTTCAAAAAAAGAAAAGACCGGCGAACTATTCGATATTGATTTAAAATTACATTGAACGACGTTATTGTATCGATTTATCCAAAATACGTGATGAACAATTCGAGAATTGATCGGATATTTTGAAGAATCGACCTTCGGGTGAAAAATATTTTCAAAAAAAAATATAAAGACCCGCGAACTCTTCGATATTGATTTAAAATCACATTGCCTGACGTTATTGTATCGATTTATCCAGAATACGTGATAAACAATTCGATAATTAATCGGATATTTCGAAAAATCGACATTCGGGTACAAAATATTTTCAAAAAAAGAGAGGACCCTCGAACCATTCGATATTGATTCAAAATTACATTGCCCGACGTTATTGTATCGATTCATCCAAAAAACGTGATAAACAATTCGAGAATTGATCGAATATTTTGAAGAATCGACATTCGGGTAAAAAATATTTTCAAAAAAAGGGTATAAGGACCCGCGAAATATTCGATATTGATTTAAAATTATATTGCCCGGCGTTGTATCGATTTACCGAAATTACGTGATTGACGTTATTGTATCGATATATCCAAAATACGTGATGAAAAATTCGAGAATTAATCGGATATTTCGAAAAATCGACATTCGGGTAAAAAATACTTTCAAAAAAAGAGTATAAGGACCCGCCTACTATTCGATATTGATTTAAAATTATATTGCCCGACGTTGTATCGATTTACCGAAAATACGTGATGAACAATTCGAGAATTAATCGGATATTTCGATAAATCGACATTCGGGTAAAAAATATTTTCAAAAAAAGAGAAGAAGGACCCGCGTACTATTCGATATTGATTCAAAATTATATTGCCCGACGTTGTATCGATTTATCCAAAATACATGATAAACAATTCGAGAATTAATTGGATATTTCGATAAATCGACATTCGGGAAAGAAATATTTTCGAAAAATGAGTTAAAGGCCTAGCGAACTATTCGATATTGATTTGAAATCACATTGCCTGACGTTATAGTATCGATTTACCAAAATACGTGATGAACAATTCGAGAATTAATCGGATAATTCGATAAATCGACATTCGGGAAAGAAATATTTTCAAAAAAAGAGTAAAAGGACCCGCGAACTATTCGATATTGATTTAAAATTACATTGCCTGACGTTTTAGTATCGATTCACCAAAATACGTGATAAACAATTCGAGAATTAATCGGATATTTCGAAAAAACGACATTCGGGAAAAAAATATTTTCAAAAATAGAAAAGACCCGCGAACTATTCGATATTGATTTAAAATTACATTGAACGACATTATTGTATCGATTCATCCAAAAAACGTGATAAACAATTCGAGAATTGATCGAATATTTTGAAGAATCGACATTCGGGTAAAAAATATTTTCAAAAAAAGAGTATAAGGACCCGCCTACTATTCGATATTGATTTAAAATTATATTGCCCGACGTTGTATCGATTTACCGAAAATACGTGATTGAAGTTATTGTATCGATATATCCAAAATACGTGATGAAACATTCGAGAATTAATCGGATATTTCGAAAAATCGACCTTCGGGTAAAAAATATTTTCAAAAAAAGAGTATAAGGACCCGCCTACTATTCGATATTGATTAAAAATTATATTGCCCGACGTTGTATCGATTTACCGAAAATACGTGATGAACAATTCGAGAATTAATCGGATATTTCGATAAATCGACATTCGGGTAAAAAATATTCTCAAAAAAAGAGTATAAGGACCCGCGTACTATTCGATATTGATTTGAAATCACATTGCCTGACGTTATAGTATCGATTTACCAAAATACGTGATGTCCAATTCGAGAATCAATCGGATATTTCGAAAAATCGACATTCGGGTAAAAAATATTTTCAAAAAAAGAGTAAAAAGACCCGCGAACTATTCGATATTGATTTGAAATCACATTGCCTGACGTTATAGTATCGATTTACCAAAATACGTGATGAACAATTCGAGAATCAATCGGATATTTCGAAAAATCGACATTCGGGTAAAAAATATTTTCAAAAAGAGGGAATAAGGACCCGTCTACTATTCGATATTGATTTAGAATTACATTGCCCGACGTTTTATCTATTCATCGAAAATACGTGATGAACAATTCGAGAATTAATCGGATATTTCGATAAATCGACATTCGGCAAAGAAATATTTTCAAAAAAAGAGTAAAAAGACCCGCGAACTATTCGATATTGATTTGAAATCACATTGCTTGACGTTATAGTATCGATTTACCAAAATACGTGATGAACAATTCGAGAATCAATCGGATATTTCGATAAATCGACATTCGGGTAAAAAATATTTTTAAAAAGAGGGAATAAGGACCCATCTACTATTCGATATTGATTTAGAATTACATTGCCCGAGGTTTTTTCTATTCATCGAAAATACGTGATGAACAATTCGAGAATTAATCGGATATTTCGATAAATCGACATTCGGGTAAAAAATATTTTCAATAAAAGAGTATAAGGACCCGCGTACTATTCGATATTGATTCAAAATTATATTGCCCGACGTTGTATCGATTTATCCAAAATACATGATAAACAATTCGAGAATTAATCGGATATTTCGATAAATCGACATCCGGGAAAGAAATATTTTCGAAAAAAGAGTGAAAGGACCCGCGAACTATTCGATATTGATTTGAAATCACATTGCCTGACGTTATAGTATCGATTTACCAAAATACGTGATGAACAATTCGAGAATCAATCGGATATTTCGAAAAATCGACATTCGGGAAAAAAATATTTTCAAAAGAAGAGTATAAGGACCCGCGAACTATTCGATATTGATTTGAAATTTCATTGCCCGACGTTATTGTATCGATTTATCCAAAATACGTGATAAACAATTCGAAAATTGATCGGATATTTTGAAGAATCGACATTCGGGTAAAAAATATTTTCAAGAAAAAAATATAACGACCCGCAAACTTTTCGATAATGATTTAAAATTACATTGCCTGACGTTATTGTATCGATATATCCAAAATACGTGATGAAAAATTCGAGAATTAATCGGATATTTCGAAAAATCGACATTCGGGTAAAAAATATTTTCAAAAAAAGAGTATAAGGACCCGCCTACTATTCGATATTGATTTAAAATTACATTGCCCGACGCTGTATCGATTCATCGAAAATACGTGATAAACAATTCGAGAATTAATCGGATAATTCGATAAATCGACATTCGGGAAAGAAATATTTTCAAAAAAAGAAAAGACCCGCGAACTATTCGATATTGATTTAAAATTACATTGAACGACGTTATTGTATCGATTTATCCAAAATACGTGATAAAGAATTCGAGAATTGATCGAATATTTTGAAGAATCGACATTCGGGTAAAAAATATTTTCAAAGAAAGAGTATAAGGACCCGCCTACTATTCGATATTGATTTAAAATTATATTGCCCGACGTTGTATCGATTTACCGAAAATACGTGATTGACGTTATTGTATCGATATATCCAAAATACGTGATGAAAAATTCGAGAATTAATCGGATATTTCGAAAAATCGACATTCGGGTAAAAAATATTTTCAAAAAAAGAGTATAAGGACCCGCCTACTATTCGATATTGATTTAAAATTATATTGCCCGACGTTGTATCGATTTACCGAAAATACGTGATGAACAATTCGAGAATTAATCGGATATTTCGATAAATCGACATTCGGGTAAAAAATATTTTCGAAAAAAGAGTATAAGGACCCGCGTACTATTCGAAATTGATTTAAAAGTATATTGCCCGACGTTGTATCGATTTATCCAAAATACATGATAAACAATTCGAGAAATAATCGGATATTTCGATAAATCGACATTCGGGAAAGAAATATTTTCAAAAAAAGAGTAAAAGGACCCGCGAACTATTCGATATTTATTTGAAATCACATTGCCTGACGTTATAGTATCGATTTACCAAAATACGTGATGGACAATTCGAGAATCAATCGGATATTTCGAAGAATCGACATTCGGGTAAAAAATATTTTCAAAAAGAGGGAATAAGGACCCGTCTACTATTCGATATTGATTTAAAATTACATTGCCCGACGTTGTATCTATTCATCGAAAATACGTGATAAACAATTCGAGAATTAATGGGATATTTCAAGAAATCGACATTCGGGTAAAAAATCTTTTCAAAAAAAGAGTATAAGGACCCGCGAACTATTCGATATAGATTCAAAATGACATTGCCCGACGTTATTGTATCGATTTATCCAAAAAACATGATAAAAAATTCGAGAATTAATCGGATATTTCGAAAAATCGACATTCGTGTAAAAAATATTTTCAAAAGATGAGTATAAAGACCCGCGAACTATTCGATATTAATTCAAAATTACATTGCCCGACGTTATTGTAATGATGCATCCAAAATACGTGATGAAAAATTCGAGAATTAATCGAATACTTCGATAAATCGACTTTCGGGAAAAAAATATTTTCAAAAAAAGAGTATAAGGACCCGCGAACTATTCGATATTGATTTAAAATTCCATTGCCGGACGTTATTGTATCGATTTATTGAAAATTAGTGATAAACAATTCGAGAATTAATCGGATATTTGGAAAAATCGACATTCGGTAAAAAAGATTTTCAAAAAAAGAGTATAAGGACCCGCGAACTTTTCGATATTATTGTATCTATTCATCTGAAATACTTGATAAGCAGTGCGAGAACTAATCGGATATTTCGATAAATCGACATTCGGGAAAAAAATATTTTCAAAAAAAGAGTATAAGGACCCGCGAACTTTTCGATATTATTGTATCGATTCATCTGAAATACGTGGTGAACAGTTCGAGAATTAATCGGATATTTCGAAAAATCGACATTCGGGATAAAAAATTTTGCAAAAAAAGAGTATAAGCACCCGCGAACTATTCGATATTGATTTAAAATTACATTGCTCGACGTTATTGTATCGATTTATTCAAAATACGTGATAAACAATTCGAGAATTAATCGAATATTTCAAAAAATCGACATTCGGGAAAAAAATATTTTCGAAAAAAGAGTATAAAGACCCGCGAACTATTCGATATTGATTTAAAATCAGATTACCCGAAGTCATTGTATCGATTTATTCAAGATACTTGATAAACAATTCGAGGATTAATCGGATATTTCGAAAAATCGACATTCGGGTAAAAATTATTTTCAAAAAAACTGTATAAGGACCCGCCTACTCTTCGATATTGATTTAAAATTACATTGCCCGACGTTATTGTATCGATTTATCAAGAATACGTGATAAACAATTCGATAATTGATCGGATATTTCGAAAAATCGACATTCGGGTACAAAATATTTTCGAAAAAAGAGAGGACCCGCGAACCATTCGATATTGATTTAAAATTACTTTGCCCGACGTTTTTGTATCGATTCATCCAAAAAACGTGATAAACATTTCGAGAATTGATCGGATATTTTGAAGAATCGACATTCGGGTAAAAAATATTTTCAAAAAAAGAGTATAAGGACCCGCGAACTATTCGATATTGATTTAAAATAACATTGCCCGACGTTATTGTATCGACTTATCCAAAAAAAAATTCGAGAATTAATCGGATATATCGAAAAATCGACATTCGGGCAAAAAATATTTTCAAAAAAAGGATATAAGGACCCGCGAACTATTCGATATTGATTCGAAATAACACTGCCAGACGTTGTATCTATTTATCGATAATACGTGATAAACAATTCGAGAATTAATGGGATATTTCGAGAAATCGACATTCGGGTAAAAAATATTTTCAAAAAAAGAGTATAAGGACCCGCGAACTATTCGATATAGATTCAAAATGACATTGCCCGACGTTGTATCTATTTCTCGAAGATACGTGATAAACAATTCGAGAATTAATGGGATATTTCGAGAAATCGACATTCGGGTAAAAAATCTTTTCAAAAAAAGAGTATAAGGACCCGCGAACTATTCGATATAGATTCAAAATGACATTGCCCGACGTTATTGTATCGATTTATCCAAAATACATGATAAAAAATTCGAGAATTAATCGGATATTTCGAAAAATCGACATTCGTGTAAAAAATATTTTCAAAAGATGAGTATAAAGACCCGCGAACTATTCGATATTAATTCAAAATTACATTGCCCGACGTTATTGTAATGATGCATCCAAAATACGTGATGAAAAATTCGAGAATTAATCGAATACTTCGATAAATCGACATTCGGGAAAAAAATATTTTCGAAAAAAGAGTATAAGGACCCGCGAACTATTCGATATTATTGTATCTATTCATCTGAAATACGTGATAAGCAGTTCGAGAACTAATCGGATATTTCGATAAATCGACATTCGGGAAAAAAATATTTTCAAAAAAAGAGTATAAGGACCCGCGAACTTTTCGATATTATTGTATCGATTTATCTGAAATACGTGGTGAACAGTTCGAGAATTAATCGGATATTTCGAAGAATCGACATTCGGGATAAAAAATTTTGCGAAAAAAGAGTATAAGCACCCGCGAACTATTCGATATTGATTTAAAATTACATTGCTCGACGTTATTGTATCTATTTATTCAAAATACGTGATAAACAATTCGAGAATTAATCGAATATTTCAAAAAATCGACATTCGGGAAAAAAATATTTTCGAAAAAAGAGTATAAAGACCCGCGAACTATTCGATATTGATTTAAAATCAGATAACCTGAAGTCATTGTATCGATTTGTTCAAGATACTTGATAAACAATTCGAGGATTAATCGGATATTTCGAAAAATCGACATTCGGGTAAAAATTATTTTCAAAAAAAGAGTATAAGGACCCGCGAACTTTTCGATATTGATTTAAAATCACATTGCCTGACGTTATTGTATCGATTTATCAAGAATACGTGATGAACAATTTGAGAATTAATCGGATATTTGGAAAAATCGACATTCGGTAAAAAAGATTTTCAAAAAAAGAGTATAAGGACCCGCGAACTTTTCGATATTATTGTATCTATTCATCTGAAATACGTGATAAGCAGTTCGAGAACTAATCGGATATTTCGATAAATCGACATTCGGGAAAAAAATATTTTCAAAAAAAGAGTATAAGGACCCGCGAACTTTTCGATATTATTGTATCGATTTATCTGAAATACGTGGTGAACAGTTCGAGAATTAATCGGATATTTCGAAAAATCGACATTCGGGATAAAAAATTTTGCGAAAAAAGAGTATAAGCACCCGCGAACTATTCGATATTGATTTAAAATTACATTGCTCGACGTTATTGTATCTATTTATTCAAAATACGTGATAAACAATTCGAGAATTAATCGAATATTTCAAAAAATCGACATTCGGGAAAAAAATATTTTCGAAAAAAGAGTATAAAGACCCGCGAACTATTCGATATTGATTTAAAATCAGATAACCTGAAGTCATTGTATCGATTTATTCAAGATACTTGATAAACAATTCGAGGATTAATCGGATATTTCGAAAAATCGACATTCGGGTAAAAATTATTTTCAAAAAAAGAGTATAAGGACCCGCGAACTTTGCCTGACGTTATTGTATCGATTTATCAAGAATACGTGATAAAAAATTCGATAATTAATCGGATATTTCGAAAAATCGACATTCGGGTACAAAATATTTTCAAAAAAAGAGAGGACCCGCGAACCATTCGATATTGATTTAAAATAACATTGCCCGACGTTATTGTATCGATTCATCCAAAAAACGTGATAAACAATTCGAGAATTGATCGGATATTTTGAAGAATCGACATTCGGGTAAAAAATATTTTCAAAAAAAGAGTATGAGGACCCGCGAACTATTCGATATTGATTTAAAATAACATTGGCCGAAGTTATTGTATCGACTTATCCAAAATACGTGAAAAAAATTCGAGAATTAATCGGATATATCGAAAAATCGACATTCGGGCAGAAAATATTTTCAAAAAAAGGATATAAGGACCCGCGAACTATTCGATATTGATTCAAAATAACATTGCCAGACGTTGTATCTATTTATCGAAGATACGTGACAAAACATTCGAGAATTAATCGGATTATTCGATAAATCGACATTCGGGAAAGAAATATTTTCAAAAAAAAAGTATAGGGACCCGCGAACTATTCGATATTGAATTAAAATTACATTGCCTGATGTTATTTTATCGATATATCCAAAATACGTGATGAAAAATTCGAGAATTAACCGAATATTTCGAAAAATCGACATTCGGGTAAAAAATATTTTCAAAAAAAAAGTATAAGGAATCGCGAACTAAATACTCGATATTGATTTAAAATTACATTGCCTGACGTTATTGTATCGATATATCCAAAATACGTGATGAAAAATTCGAGAATTAATCGGATATTTCGAAAAATCGACATTCGGGTGAAAAATATTTTCAAAAAAAGAGTATTAGGACCCGCCTACTATTCGATATTGATTTGAAATTATATTGCCCGACGTTGTATCGATTTATCCGAAATACATTATAAACAATTCGAGAATTAATCGGATATTTCGATAAATCGACATTCGGGAAAGAAATATTTTCAAAAAAAGAGTGAAAGGACCCGCGAACTATTCGATATTGATTTAAAATCACATTGCCTGACGTTATAGTATCGATTTACCAAAATACGTGATGAACAATTTGAGAATCAATCGGATATTTCGAGAAATCGACATTCGGGTAAAAAATATTTCCAAAAAAAGAATATAAGGACCCGCGAACCATTCGATAAAGATTCAAAATGACATTGCCCGACGTTATTGTATCGATTTATCCAAAATACATGATAAAAAATTCGAGAAATAATCGGATATTTCTAAAAATCGACATTCGTGTAAGAAATATTTTCAAAAAATGAGTATAAAGACCCGCGAACTATTCGATATCAATTGAAAATTACATTGCCCGACGTTATTGTAATGATTTATCCAAAATACGTGATGAAAAATTCGAGAATTAATCGGATACTTCGATAAATCGACATTCGGGAAAAAAATATTTTCAAAAAAAGAGTATAAGAACCCGCGAATTATTCGATAAAGATTCAAAATGACATTGCCCGACGTTATTGTATCGATTTATCCAAAATACATGATAAAAAATTCGAGAAATAATCGGATATTTCTAAAAATCGACATTCGTGTAAGAAATATTTTCAAAAAATGAGTATAAAGACCCGCGAACTATTCGATATCAATTAAAAATTACATTGCCCGACGTTATTGTAATGATTTATCCAAAATACGTGATGAAAAATTCGAGAATTAATCGGATACTTCGATAAATCGACATTCGGGAGAAAATTTTTTTCGAAAAAAGAGTTTAAGGACCCGCGAACTATTCGACATTGATTTAAAATTACATTGCCCGACGTTATTGTATCGATTTATCCAAGATACGTGATAAACAATTCGAGAATTAATCGGATATATCGAAAAATCGACATTCGGGTAAAAAATATTTTCAAAAGAAGAGTATAAGAACCCGCGAACTATTCGATATTGATTCAAATAACATTGCCTGACGTTGTATCGATTCATCGAAAATACGTGATAAACAATTCGAGAATTAATCGGATATTTCGATAAATCGACATTCGGGAAAAAAATATTTTCAAAAAAGTGTATAAGGACCCGCGAACTATTCGATATTGCTTCAAAATTATATTGCGTGATGTTATTGTATCGATTTATTCAAAATACGTGATAAACAATTCGAGTATTAATCGGATATTCCAAAAAATCGACATTCGGGTAAAAAATATTTTCAAAAAAAGGGTATAAGGACCCGCGAACTATTCGATATTGATTCAAAATATTATTGCCCGACGTTGTATCGATTTATCGAAGATACGTGATAAAACATTCGAGAATTAATCGGATTATTCGATAAATCGACATTCGGGAAAGAAATATTTTCTAAAATTAAGTATAAGGACCCGCGAACTATTCGATATTGATTTAAAAGTACATTGCCCGATGTTGTATCAATTCATCGAAAATACGTGATAAACAATTCGAGAATTAATCGGATATTTTTCGAAATCGACATTCGGGTAAAAATATTTTCAAAAAAAGAGTATAAGGACCCGCGAACTATTCGATATTGCTTCAAAATTATATTGCCCGACGTTATTGTATCGATTTATTCAAAATACGTGATGAACAATTCGAGTATTAATCAGATATTTCAAAAAATCGACATTCGGGAAAAAAATATTTTCGAAAAATGAGTATAAAGACCCGCGAACTATTCGATATTGATTTAAAATCAGATTGCCCGAAGTCATTGTATCTATTCATTCAAGATATCCAAGATATCCAAAATACGTGATGAAAAATTCGAGAATTAATCGGATATTTCGAAAAATCGACATTCGGGTAAAAAATATCTTCAGAAGAAGAGTATAAGAACCCGCGAACTTTTCGATATTGATTCAAATAACATTGCCTGACGTTGTATCGATTCATCGAAAATACGCGATAAACAATTCGAAAATTAATCGGATATTCCGAGAAATCGACATTCGGGTAAAAAATATTTTCAACAAGAGAGTATAAGGACCCGCGAACTATTCGATATAGATTCAAAATGACATTGCCCGACATTATTGTATCGATTCATCCAAAATACATGATAAACAATTCGAGAATTAATCGGATATTCCGAAAAATCGACATTCGTGTAAGAAATATTTTCAAAAAATGAGTATAAAGACCCGCGAACTATTCGATATCAATGAAAAATTACATTGCCCGACGTTATTGTAATGATTTATCCAAAATACGTGATGAAATATTCGAGAATTAATCGGAAACTTCGATAAATCGACATTCGGGAAAAGAATATTTTCAAAACAAGAGTATAAGGACCTGCGAACTATTCGATATAGATTCAAAATGACATTGCCCGACGTTATTGTAATGATTTATCCAAGATACGTGATAAACAATTCGAGAATTAATCGGATATATCGAAAAATCGACATTCGGGAAAAAAATATTTTCAAAAAAAGGGTATAAGGACCCGCGAACTATTCGATATTGCTTCAAAATTATATTGCCCGACGTTTTTGTATCTATTTATTCAAAATACGTGATAAACAATTCGAGTATTAATCGTATATTTCAAAAAATCGACATTCGGGTAAAAAATATTTTCAAAAAAAGGGTATAAGGACCCGCGAACTATTCGATATTGATTCAAAATATTATTGCCCGACGTTGTATCGATTTATCGAAGATACGTGATAAAACATTCGAAAATTAATCGGATTATTCGATAAATCGACATTCGGGAAAGAAATATTTGCAAAAAAAAAGTATAAGGACCCGCGAACTATTCGATATTGTTTCAAAATTATATTGCCCGACGTTATTGTATCGATTTATTCAAAAAACGTGATAAACAATTCGAGTATTAATCGGATATTTCAAAAAATCGACATTCGGGTAGAAAATATTTTTAAAAAAAGGGTAAAAGGACCCGCGAACTATTCGATATTGATTCGAAATATTATTGCCCGACGTTGTATCGATTTATCGAAGATACGAGATAAAACATTCGAGAATTAATCGGATTATTCGATAAATCGACATTCGGGAAAGAAATATTTTCAAAAAAAAAGTATAAGGACCCGCGAACTATTCGATATTGATTTAAAAGTACATTGCTCGATGTTGTATCAATTCATCGAAAATACGTGATAAACAATTCGAGAATCAATCGGATATTTTTCGAAATCGACATTCGGGTAAAAAATATTTTCAAAAAAAGAGTATAAGGACCCGCGAACTATTCGATATTGCTTCAAAATTATATTGCCCGACGTTATTGTATCGATTTATTCAAAATACGTGATAAACAATTCGAGTATTAATCGGATATTTCAAAAAATCGGCATTCGGGAAAAAAATATTTTCGAAAAATGAGTATAAAGACCCGCGAACTATTCGATATTGATAAAATCAGATTGCCCGAAGTCATTTTATCGATTCATTCAAGATATCCAAGATATCCAAAATACGTGATGAAAATTTCGAGAATTAATCGGATATTTCGAAAAATCGACATTCGGGTAAATAATATTTTCAAAAAAAGAGTTTAAGGACCCGCCTACTATTCGATATTGATTAAAAATCACATTGCCCGACATTATTGTATCGATTCATCCAAAATACATGATAAACAATTCGAGAATTAATCGGATATTTCGATAAATCGACATTCGGGAAAGAAATATTTTCAAAAAATGGGTATACGCACCCGCGAACTATTCGATATTGATTTAAAATTACTTTGCCTGACGTAAAAGTATCGATTTATGTAGAATACGTGATAAACAATTCGATAATTAATCGGATATTTCGAAAAATCGACATTCGGGTACAAAATATTTCCAAAAAAAGAGAGGACCCGCGAACCATTCGATATTGATTTAAAATTACATTGCCCGACGTTATTGTATCGATTCATCCAAAAAACGTGATAAACAATTCGAGTATTAATCGTATATTTCAAAAAATCGACATTCGGGTAAAAAATATTTTCAAAAAAAGGGTATAAGGACCCGCGAACTATTCGATATTGATTCAAAATATTATTGCCCGACGTTGTATCGATTTATCGAAGATACGTGATAAAACATTCGAAAATTAATCGGATTATTCGATAAATCGACATTCGGGAAAGAAATATTTGCAAAAAAAAAGTATAAGGACCCGCGAACTATTCGATATTGATTTAAAAGTACATTGCCCGATGTTGTATCAATTCATCGAAAATACGTGATAAACAATTCGAGAATCAATCGGATATTTTTCGAAATCGACATTCGGGTAAAAAATATTTTCAAAAAAAGAGTATAAGGACCCGCGAACTATTCGATATTGCTTCAAAATATTATTGCCCGACGTATCGATTTATCGAAGATACGTGATAAACAATTCGAGTATTAATCGGATATTTCAAAAAATCGACATTCGGGTAAAAAATATTTTCAAAAAAAGAAAGGACCCGCGAACTATTCGATATTGATTTAAAATTACATTGCCCGACGTTAATGTATCGATTTATCCAAAATACGTGATAAACAATTCGAGAATTGATCGGATATTTTGAAGAATCGACATTCGGGTGAAAAATATTTTCAAAAAAAAAAAATAAGGACCCGCGAACTTTTCGATATTGATTTAAAATCACATTGCCTGACGTTTTTGTATCGATTTATGTAGAATACGTGATAAACAATTCGATAATTAATCGGATATTTCGAAAAATCGACATTCGGGTACAAAATATTTTCAAAAAAAGAGAGGACCCGCGAACCATTCGATATTGATTTGAAATTACATTGCCCGACGTTATTGTATCGATTCATCCAAAAAACGTGATAAACAATTCGAGAATTGATCGGATATTTTGAAGAATCGACATTCGGGTAAAAAATATTTTCGAAAAAAGAGTATAAGGACCCGCGAACTATTCGATATTGATTTAAAATAACATTGCCCGACGTTATTATATCGACTTATCCAAAATACGTGAAAAAAAATTCGAGAATTAATCGGATATATCGAAAAATCGACATTCGGGCAAAAAATATTTTCAAAAAAAGGATATAAGGACCCGCGAACTATTCGATATTGATTCAAATTAACATTGCCAGACGGATATTTCGATAAATCGACATTCGGGAAAAAAATATTTTCAAAAAAAGAGTATAAGGACCCGCGAACTATTCGATATTGAATTAAAATTACATTGCCTGATGTTATTTTATCGATATATCCAAAATACGTGATGAAAAATTCGAGAATTAACCGAATATTTCGAAAAATCGACATTCGGGTAAAAAATATTTTCAAAAAAAAAGTATAAGGAATCGCGAACTAAATACTCGATATTGATTTAAAATTACATTGCCTGACGTTATTGTATCGATATATCCAAAATACGTGATGAAAAATTCGAGAATTGATCGGATATTTCGAAAAATCGACATTCGGGTGAAAAATATTTTCAAAAAAAGAGTATTAGGACCCGCCTACTATTCGATATTGATTTGAAATTATATTGCCCGACGGGAAATTCGGGAAAGAAATATTTTCGGGAAAGAAATATTTTCAAAAAAAGAGTGAAAGGACCCGCGAACTATTCGATATTGAATTAAAAATTACATTGCCTGACGTTATAGTATCGATTTACCAAAATACGTGATGAACAATTTGAGAATCAATCGGATATTTCGAGAAATCGACATTCGGGTAAAAAATATTTCCAAAAAAAGAATATAAGGACCCGCGAACCATTCGATAAAGATTCAAAATCACATTGCCCGACGTTATTGTATCGATTTATCCAAAATACATGATAAAAAATTCGAGAAATAATCGGATATTTCTAAAAATCGACATTCGTGTAAGAAATATTTTCAAAAAATGAGTATAAAGACCCGCGAACTATTCGATATCAATTAAAAATTACATTGCCCGACGTTATTGTAATGATTTATCCAAAATACGTGATGAAAAATTCGAGAATTAATCGGATACTTCGATAAATCGACATTCGGGAAAAAAATATTTTCAAAAAAAGAGTATAAGAACCCGCGAATTATTCGATATTGATTTGAAATCACATTGCCTGAGGTTATTGTATCGATTTATTCAAAATTAGTGTTGAACAATTCGAGAATTAATCGGATATTTCGAAAAATCGACATTCGGGAGAAAATTTTTTTCGAAAAAAGAGTTTAAGGACCCGCGAACTATTCGACATTGATTTAAAATTACATTGCCCGACGTTATTGTATCGATTTATCCAAGATACGTGATAAACAATTCGAGAATTAATCGGATATATCGAAAAATCGACATTCGGGTAAAAAATATTTTCAAAAGAAGAGTATAAGAACCCGCGAACTATTCGATATTGATTCAAATAACATTGCCTGACGTTGTATCGATTCATCGAAAATACGTGATAAACAATTCGAGAATTAATCGGATATTTCGATAAATCGACATTCGGGAAAAAAATATTTTCAAAAAAGTGTATAAGGACCCGCGAACTATTCGATATTGCTTCAAAATTATATTGCGTGATGTTATTGTATCGATTTATTCAAAATACGTGATAAACAATTCGAGTATTAATCGGATATTCCAAAAAATCGACATTCGGGTAAAAAATATTTTCAAAAAAAGGGTATAAGGACCCGCGAACTATTCGATATTGATTCAAAATATTATTGCCCGACGTTGTATCGATTTATCGAAGATACGTGATAAAACATTCGAGAATTAATCGGATTATTCGATAAATCGACATTCGGGAAAGAAATATTTTCTAAAATTAAGTATAAGGACCCGCGAACTATTCGATATTGATTTAAAAGTACATTGCCCGATGTTGTATCAATTCATCGAAAATACGTGATAAACAATTCGAGAATTAATCGGATATTTTTCGAAATCGACATTCGGGTAAAAAATATTTTCAAAAAAAGAGTATAAGGACCCGCGAACTATTCGATATTGCTTCAAAATTATTTTGCCCGACGTTATTGTATCGATTTATTCAAAATACGTGATGAACAATTCGAGTATTAATCAGATATTTCAAAAAATCGACATTCGGGAAAAAAATATTTTCGAAAAATGAGTATAAAGACCCGCGAACTATTCGATATTGATTTAAAATCAGATTGCCCGAAGTCATTGTATCTATTCATTCAAGATATCCAAGATATCCAAAATACGTGATGAAAAATTCGAGAATTAATCGGATATTTCGAAAAATCGACATTCGGGTAAAAAATATCTTCAGAAGAAGAGTATAAGAACCCGCGAACTTTTCGATATTGATTCAAATAACATTGCCTGACGTTGTATCGATTCATCGAAAATACGCGATAAACAATTCGAAAATTAATCGGATATTCCGAGAAATCGACATTCGGGTAAAAAATATTTTCAACAAGAGAGTATAAGGACCCGCGAACTATTCGATATAGATTCAAAATGACATTGCCCGACATTATTGTATCGATTCATCCAAAATACATGATAAACAATTCGAGAATTAATCGGATATTTCGAAAAATCGACATTCGTGTAAGAAATATTTTCAAAAAATGAGTATAAAGACCCGCGAACTATTCGATATCAATGAAAAATTACATTGCCCGACGTTATTGTAATGATTTATCCAAAATACGTGATGAAATATTCGAGAATTAATCGGAAACTTCGATAAATCGACATTCGGGAAAAGAATATTTTCAAAACAAGAGTATAAGGACCCGCGAACTATTCGATATAGATTCAAAATGACATTGCCCGACGTTATTGTAATGATTTATCCAAGATACGTGATAAACAATTCGAGAATTAATCGGATATATCGAAAAATCGACATTCGGGAAAAAAATATTTTCAAAAAAAGGGTATAGGGACCCGCGAACTATTCGATATTGCTTCAAAATTATATTGCCCGACGTTATTGTATCTATTTATTCAAAATACGTGATAAACAATTCGAGTATTAATCGTATATTTCAAAAAATCGACATTCGGGTAAAAAATATTTTCAAAAAAAGGGTATAAGGACCCGCGAACTATTCGATATTGATTCAAAATATTATTGCCAAACGTTGTATCGATTTATCGAAGATACGTGATAAAACATTCGGAAATTAATCGGATTATTCGATAAATCGACATTCGGGAAAGAAATATTTGCAAAAAAAAAGTATAAGGACCCGCGAACTATTCGATATTGATTCAAAATAACATTGCCAGACGGATATTTCGATAAATCGACATTCGGGAAAAAAATATTTTCAAAAAAAGAGTATAAGGACCCGCGAACTATTCGATATTGTTTCAAAATTATATTGCCCGACGTTATTGTATCGATTTATTCAAAAAACGTGATAAACAATTCGAGTATTAATCGGATATTTCAAAAAATCGACATTCGGGTAGAAAATATTTTTAAAAAAAGGGTATAAGGACCCGCGAACTATTCGATATTGATTCAAAATATTATTGCCCGACGTTGTATCGATTTATCGAAGATACGAGATAAAACATTCGAGAATTAATCGGATTATTCGATAAATCGACATTCGGGAAAGAAATATTTTCAAAAAAAAAGTATAAGGACCCGCGAACTATTCGATATTGATTTAAAAGTACTCTGCCCGATGTTGTATCAATTCATCGAAAATACGTGATAAACAATTCGAGAATCAATCGGATATTTTTCGAAATCGACATTCGGGTAAAAAATATTTTCAAAAAAAGAGTATAAGGACCCGCGAACTATTCGATATTGCTTCAAAATTATATTGCCCGACGTTATTGTATCGATTTATTCAAAATACGTGATAAACCATTCGAGTATTAATCGGATATTTCAAAAAATCGGCATTCGGGAAAAAAATATTTTCGAAAAATGAGTATAAAGACCCGCGAACTATTCGATATTGATTTAAAATCAGATTGCCCGAAGTCATTTTATCGATTCATTCAAGATATCCAAGATATCCAAAATACGTGATGAAAAATTCGAGAATTAATCGGATATTTCGAAAAATCGACATTCGGGTAAATAATATTTTCTAAAAAAGAGTTTAAGGACCCGCCTACTATTCGATATTGATTAAAAATCACATTGCCCGACATTATTGTATCGATTCATCCAAAATACATGATAAACAATTCGAGAATTAATCGGATATTTCGATAAATCGACATTCGGGAAAGAAATATTTTCAAAAAATGGGTATACGCACCCGCGAACTATTCGATATTGATTTAAAATTACTTTGCCTGACGTAAAAGTATCGATTTATGTAGAATACGTGATAAACAATTCGATAATTAATCGGATATTTCGAAAAATCGACATTCGGGTACAAAATATTTCCAAAAATTACGAAAAGCACTGCCGTGAAGGCAGGAGCTTTTGAGCGCTCGTACATGCACCTTATAGGTAGATTCGCATTTTCCAGTTTTAGAAATCAATTGAAGGAATTTTTGACTGCTGTCAAAAAAATTCTGAAACTTAGGCGAAACTCCAGACTTCATGTCGGTGCTTCAGCTGATCAATTTTTTTCCGATAATTCGCTAGAATTTTCCACGGTATCTATGGTCTTGGTGATGCGATCTGGACAAAATTTTGCACGTAGTTTGAATACATTATTCCTGAGCTAGGTGCATAATTTCATTCCAATCCGATCGGTAGTTTCGAAACTATCACGAAAAAAATATTTTGAACGGCCATATTTACGGAACCCCTAGTCCAATTTTGCTCATTGATGAACATGACCGTGAAATTTGCGATCCAAACCCACCCTGAAAATTTCAAGTTCCTAGGCCTTTCCGTTCAAAAGTTAGAATTTTCTATGGTTTCTATGGTTCTGGTCATGCGATCTGGACAAAATATTGCTTCAATATATCATTCTCGATTAAAATACAAAATTTCATCTCGATCGAATCCGCAGTTTCGAATTCATCGAGAAAACAAAATTTCAAACGACCGTATTTACGGAACCCCTTGTATAATGTTGCTCATAGATGAACGTGATCACGACATTCGAGATCCACACCTATCCTGAAAATTTCAAGTCCCTAGGCCTTTCCGTTCAAAAGTTACAATTTTCTATGGTTTCTATGGTTCTGGTCATGCGATCTGGACAAAATTTCACATGTAGCTTGAACACCTCATTTTCCATTCGAGTGCAAAATTTCATCTCGATCAAATTTGTAGTTTTCAAGTAATCAGGGAAACAAAACTTTGAACGGCCATATTTACGGAACCCCTGGTGGAATTTGGCCCATTAACGAACTTAACCGAGCCATTCGGGAACTGAACCTACCCTGAAAATTTCAAGTTTCTAGGACATTCCGTTCGAGAGTTATCGTGTATACGGCCGGACGGACGGCCGGACGGACGGACGGACGGACGGACGGACGGACGGACAGACTCGAATTTTCCGACGGATTCGTCATCAGTGAGTCGAACATAGTCGTTTGAGACCATTTTCGGCTCAAAATTCGAAAAATACAGACATCGTGACGAAATGATATAGCCCTCGTGTAAGTTGTACGAGCGCTCAAAAAAGAGAGGACCCGCGAACCATTCGATATTGATTTAAAATTACATTGCCCGACGTTATTGTATCGATTCATCCAAAAAACGTGATAAACAATTCGAGTATTAATCGTATATTTCAAAAAATCGACATTCGGGTAAAAAATATTTTCAAAAAAAGGGTATAAGGACCCGCGAACTATTCGATATTGATTCAAAATATTATTGCCCGACGTTGTATCGATTTATCGAAGATACGTGATAAAACATTCGAAAATTAATCGGATTATTCGATAAATCGACATTCGGGAAAGAAATATTTGCAAAAAAAAAGTATAAGGACCCGCGAACCATTCGATATTGATTTAAAAGTACATTGCCCGATGTTGTATCAATTCATCGAAAATACGTGATAAACAATTCGAGAATCAATCGGATATTTTTCGAAATCGACATTCGGGTAAAAAATATTTTCAAAAAAAGAGTATAAGGACCCGCGAACTATTCGATATTGCTTCAAAATATTATTGCCCGACGTATCGATTTATCGAAGATACGTGATAAACAATTCGAGTATTAATCGGATATTTCAAAAAATCGACATTCGGGTAAAAAATATTTTCAAAAAAAGAAAGGACCCGCGAACTATTCGATATTGATTTAAAATTACATTGCCCGACGTTATTGTATCGATTTATCCAAAATACGTGATAAACAATTCGAGAATTGATCGGATATTTTGAAGAATCGACATTCGGGTGAAAAATATTTTCAAAAAAAAAAAATAAGGACCCGCGAACTTTTCGATATTGATTTAAAATCACATTGCCTGACGTTATTGTATCGATTTATGTAGAATACGTGATAAACAATTCGATAATTAATCGGATATTTCGAAAAATAGACATTCGGGTACAAAATATTTTAAAAAAAAGAGAGGACCCGCGAACCATTCGATATTGATTTGAAATTACATTGCCCGACGTTATTGTATCGATTCATCCAAAAAACGTGATAAACAATTCGAGAATTGATCGGATATTTTGAAGAATCGACATTCGGGTAAAAAATATTTTCGAAAAAAGAGTATAAGGACCCGCGAACTATTCGATATTGATTTAAAATAACATTGCCCGACGTTATTATATCGACTTATCCAAAATACGTGAAAAAAAATTCGAGAATTAATCAGATATATCGAAAAATCGACATTCGGGAAAAAAATATTTTCAAAAAAAGGATATAAGGACCCGCGAACTATTCGATATTGATTCAAATTAACATTGCCAGACGGATATTTCGATAAATCGACATTCGGGAAAAAAATATTTTCAAAAAAAGAGTATAAGGACCCGCGGACTATTCGATATTGTTTCAAAATTATATTGCCCGACGTTATTGTATCGATTTATTCAAAAAACGTGATAAACAATTCGAGTATTAATCGGATATTTCAAAAAATCGACATTCGGGTAGAAAATATTTTTAAAAAAAGGGTATAAGGACCCGCGAACTATTCGATATTAATTCAAAATATTATTGCCCGACGTTGTATCGATTTATCGAAGATACGAGATAAAACATTCGAGAATTAATCGGATTATTCGATAAATCGACATTCGGGAAAGAAATATTTTCAAAAAAAGTATAAGGACCCGCGAACTATTCGATATTGATTTAAAAGTACATTGCCCGATGTTGTATCGATTCATCGAAAATACGTGATAAACAATTCGAGAATCAATCGGATATTTTTCGAAATCGACATTCGGGTAAAAAATATTTTCAAAAAAAGAATATAAGGACCCGCGAACTATTCGATATTACTTCAAAATTATATTGCCCGACGTTATTGTATCGATTTATTCAAAATACGTGATAAACAATTCGAGTATTAATCGGATATTTCAAAAAATCGGCATTCGGGAAAAAAATATTTTCGAAAAATGAGTATAAAGACCCGCGAACTATTCGATATTGATTTAAAATCAGATTGCCCGAAGTCATTTTATCGATTCATTCAAGATATCCAAGATATCCAAAATACGTGATGAAAAATTCGAGAATTAATCGGATATTTCGAAAAATCGACATTCGGGTAAATAATATTTTCAAAAAAAGAGTATAAGGACCCGCCTTCTATTCGATATTGATTAAAAATCACATTGCCCGACATTATTGTATCGATTCATCCAAAATACATGATAAACAATTCGAGAATTAATCGGATATTTCGATAAATCGACATTCGGGAAAGAAATATTTTCAAAAAATGGGTATACGCACCCGCGAACTATTCGATATTGATTTAAAATTACTTTGCCTGACGTAAAAGTATCGATTTATGTAGAATACGTGATAAACAATTCGAGAATCAATCGGATATTTCGAGAAATCGACATTCGGGTACAAAATATTTTCAAAAAAAGAGAGGACCCGCGAACCATTCGATATTGATTTAAAATTACATTGCCCGACGTTATTGTATCGATTCATCCAAAAAACGTGATAAACAATTCGAGAATTGATCGGATATTTTGAAGAATCGACATTCGGGTACAAAATATTTTCAAAAAAAGAGAGGACCCGCGAACCATTCGATATTGATTTAAAATTACATTGCCCGACGTTATTGTATCGATTCATCCAAAATACGTGAAAAAAAATTCGAGAATTAATCGGATATATCGAAAAATCGACATTCGGGCAAAAAATATTTTCAAAAAAAGGATATAAGGACCCGCGAACTATTCGATATTGATTCAAAATAACATTGCCAGACGTTGTATCTATTTATCGAAGATACGTGATAAAACATTCGAGAATTAATCGGATTATTCGATAAATCGACATTCGGGAAAGAAATATTTTCAAAAAAAAAGTATAAGGACCCGCGAACTGTTCGATAATGATTTAAAATAACATTTCCTGACGTTATTTTATCGATATATCCAAAATACGTGATGAAAAATTCGAGAATTAACCGAATATTTCGAAAAATCGACATTCGGGGAAAAAATAATTTCAAAAAAAAAGTATAAGGACCCGCGAACTAAATACTCGATATTGATTTGAAATTACATTGCCTGACGTTATTGTATCGATATATCCAAAATAGGTGATGAAAAATTCGAGAATTAATCGGATATTTCGAAAAATCGACATTCGGGTGAAAAATATTTTCAAAAAAAGAGTATTAGGACCCGCCTACTATTCGATATTGATTTAAAATTATATTGCCCGACGTTGTATCGATTTATCGAAAATACGTGATGAACAATTCGAGAATTAATCGGATATTTCGATAAATCGACATTCGGGTAAAAAATATTTTCAAAAAAAGAGTAAAAGGACCCGCGTACTATTCGATATTGATTTAAAATTATATTGCCCGACGTTGTATCGATTTATCCGAAATACATTATAAACAATTCGAGAATTAATCGGATATTTCGATAAATCGACATTCGGGAAAGAAATATTTTCAAAAAAACAGTGAAAGGACCCGCGAACTATTCGATATTGATTTAAAATCACATTGCCTGACGTTATAGTATCGATTCAACAAAATACGTGATGAACAATTTGAGAATCAATCGGATATTTCGAAAAATCGACATTCGGGTGAAAAATATTTTCAAAAAGAGGGAATAAGGACCCGCCTACTATTCGATATTGATTTAAGATTACATTGCCCGACGTTGTTTCGATTCATCGAAAATACATGATAAACAATTCGAGAATTAATCGGATATTTCGAGAAATCGACATTCGGGTGAAAAATATTTTCAAAAAAAGAATATAAGGACCTGCGAACCATTCGATATAGATTCAAAATGACATTGCCCGACGTTATTGTATCGATTTATTCAAAATACATGATAAAAAATTTGAGAATTAATCGGATATTTCGAAAAATCGACATTCGTGTAAGAAATATTTTCAAAAAATGAGTATAAAGACCCGCGAACTATTCGATATCAATTAAAAATTACATTGCCCGACGTTATTGTAATGATTTATCCAAGATACGTGATAAACAATTCGAGAATTAATCGGATATATCGAAAAATCGACATTCGGGTAAAAAATATTTTCAAAAGAAGAGTATAAGAACCCGCGAACTATTCGATATTGATTCAAATAACATTGCCTGACGTTGTATCGATTTATCGAAAATACGTGATAATCAATTCGAGAATTAATCGGATATTTCGATAAATCGACATTCGGGAAAAAAATATTTTCAAAAAAAGAGTATAAGGACCCGCGAACTATTCGATATTGTTTCAAAATTATATTGCCCGACGTTATTGTATCGATTTATTCAAAAAACGTGATAAACAATTCAAGTATTAATCGGATATTTCAAAAAATCGACATTCGGGTGAAAAATATTTTTAAAAAAAGGGTATAAGGACCCGCGAACTATTCGATATTGATTCAAAATATTATTGCCCGACGTTGTATCGATTTATCGAAGATACGTGATAAAACATTCGAGAATTAATCGGATTATTCGATAAATCGACATTCGGGAAAGAAATATTTTCAAAAAAAAAGTATAAGGACCCGCGAACTATTCGATATTGATTTAAAAGTACATTGCCCGATGTTGTATCAATTCATCGAAAATACGTGATAAACAATTCGAGAATCAATCGGATATTTTTCGAAATCGACATTCGGGTAAAAAATATTTTCAAAAAAAGAGTATAAGGACCCGCGAACTATTCGATATTGCTTCAAAATTATATTGCCCGACGTTATTGTATCGATTTATTCAAAATACGTGATAAACAATTCGAGTATTAATCGGATATTTCAAAAAATCGGCATTCGGGAAGAAAATATTTTCGAAAAATGAGTATAAAGACCCGCGAACTATTCGATATTGATTTAAAATCAGATTGCCCGAAGTCATTTTATCGATTCATTCAAGATATCCAAGATATCCAAAATACGTGAAAAATTCGAGAATTAATCGGATATTTCGAAAAATCGACATTCGGGTAAATAATATTTTCAAAAAAAGAGTTCTACTATTCGATATTGATTAAAAATCACATTGCCCGACATTATTGTATCGATTCATCCAAAATACATGATAAACAATTCGAGAATTAATCGGATATTTCGATAAATCGACATTCGGGAAAGAAATATTTTCAAAAAATGGGTATAAGGACCCGCGAACTATTCGATATTGATTTAAAATTACTTTGCCTGACGTAAAAGTATCGATTTACCAAAATACGTGATGAACAATTCGAGAATTAATCGGATATTTCGAAAAATCAACATTCAGAAATATTTTCAAGAAATGAGTATAAACACCCGCGAACTATTCGATATTGATTCAAAATTACATTTCCCGACGTTATGTTATCTTCGAAAAGATAGCTAGTAATGATCTGCAACTTAAAGGTTCAATGTTAGATTCAAAATGAAATAAATTTTTTGTTTTAATTTTTTTATTCTAGTTAGTCTGATGCTCTCATTTTTCTTATGGAGTTTATCTTCTTTGAAAAGATGGCTACTTATGATCTGCGAAATGAAGGTTTGATATTGGATTCAAAATGAAATAAATTTTTTGTTTTATTTTTTTTTATTCTAGTTACTCTGATGCTCCAATTTTTCTTATGGAGTTTATCTTCTTTGAAAAGATAGCTGGTAATGATCTGCAACATAAAGGGTCAATGTTAGATTCAAAATGAAATAAATTTTTTGTTTTAATTTTTTTCATTCTAGTCACCTACTCTGATGCTATAATTTTTCTTATGGAGTTTATCTTCTTTGAAAAGATAGCTAGTATTGATCTGCAATATGAAGGTTTTATATAAAATTAAAAATGAAATACATTCTTTGTTTTAATTTTTTTATTCTAGTTAGTCTGATGCTCTAATTTTTCTTATGGAGTTTAGCTTCTTTGAAATGATAGCTTGTAATGATCTGCAACATGAAGGTTTAATATTAGATTCAAAATGAAATAAATTTTTTGTTTTAATTTTTTTATTCAAGTTACCCTGATGCTCTAATTTTTTTCCTGGATTTCATCTTCTTTGGAAAGATAGCTAGCAATCATCTGCAACATTAAGATCAATGAAATATTCAAAATGAAATAAAATTTGATTTTTTTATGTATTTTTTTTTTCAATGAACACCCGACTTCAGCCTATCAGCGTAGAAGGGAAACACCCCTCTCGCAGTCAGCTTTTTCACTCCCCGCTTAGGGGAACATTCACTCATCCTGGATATTTTAAATATCTTCAGGATTGAGCTCGGTTGTGTTATCTTCTACAACGAGATAGCTAGTAATGACCTGCAACATAAAGGTTTAATATAAAATTCAAAATGAAATAAATCCTTTGTTTTAATTTTATTATTCTAGTTACTCTGGTGCTCTAATTTTTCTTATGGAGTTTAGCTTCTTTGAAATGATAGCTTATAATAATCTGCAACATAAAAGTTTAATATTAGATTCAAAATGAAATAAATTTTTTGTTTCAATTTTTTATATCTAGTTAATCTGATGCTCTCATTTTTCTTATGGAGTTTATCTTCTTTGAAAATATGGCTAGTTGTGATCTGCGAAATAAAGGTTCAATATTAGATTCAAAATGAAATACATTTTTTGTTTTATTTTTTTCATTCTAGTTACTCTGATGCTCCAATTTTTTTTATGGAGTTTATCTTCTTTGAAAAGATAGCTGGTAATGATCTGCAACATAAAGGGTCAATGTTAGATTCAAAATGAAATAAATTTTTTGTTTTAATTTTTTTCATTCTAGTCACCTACTCTGATGCTATAATTTTTCTTATGGAGTTTATCTTCTTTGAAAAGATAGCTAGTATTGATCTGCAATATGAAGGTTTTATATAAGATTAAAAATGAAATACATTCTTTGTTTTAATTTTTTTATTCTAGTTAGTCTGATGCTCTAATTTTTCTTATGGAGTTTAGCTTCTTTGAAATGATAGCTTGTAATGATCTGCAACATGAAGGTTTAATATTAGATTCAAAATGAAATAAATTTTTTGTTTTAATTTTATTATTCAAGTTACCCTGATGCTCTAATTTTTTTCCTGGATTTCATCTTCTTTGGAAAGATAGCTAGCAATCATCTGCAACATTTTAAGATCAATGAAATATTCAAAATGAAATAAAATTTGATTTTTTTATGTAATTTTTTTTTCAATGAACTCCCGACTTCAGCCTATCAGCGTAGAAGGGAAGCACCCCTCTCGCAGTCAGCTTTTTCACTCCCCGCTAAGGGGAACATTCACTCATCCTGGATATTTTAAATATCTTCAGGATTGAGCTCGGTTGTGTTATCTTCTACAACGAGATAGCTAGTAATGACCTGCAACATAAAGGTTTAATATAAAATTCAAAATGAAATAAATTCTTTGTTTTAATTTTTTTATTCTAGTTACTCTGGTGCTCTAATTTTTCTTATGGAGTTTAGCTTCTTTGAAATGATAGCTTGTAATGATCTGCAACATAAAAGTTTAATATTAGATTCAAAATGAAATAAATTTTTTGTATTAATTTTTTTATTCTAGTTACTCTGATGCTCTAATTTTTCTCATGGAGTTTATCTTCTTTGAAAAAATAGCTATTAATGATCTGCAACATATTTTTCTAATCTAGTTAATCTGACGCTCTCATTTTCCTTATGGAGTTTATCTTCTTTGAAAAGATGGCAAGTTATGATCTGCGAAATAAAGGTTCGATATTAGATTCAAAATGAAATAAATTTTTTGTTTTATTTTTTTTATTCTAGTTACTCTGATGCTCCAATTTTTCTTATGGAGTTTATCTTCTTTGAAAAGATAGCTGGTAATGATCTGCAACATAAAGGGTCAATGTTAGATTCAAAATGAAATAAATTTTTTGTTTTAATTTTTTTCATTCTAGTCACCTACTCTGATGCTATAATTCTTCTTATGGAGTTAACTTCTTTGAAAAGATAGCTAGTATTGATCTGCAATATGAAGGTTTAATATAAGATTAAAAATGAAATAAATTTTTTGTTTTAATTTTTTTATTCTAGTTAGTCTGATGCTCTAATTTTTCTTATGGAGTTTATCTTCTTTGAAAAGATAGCTAGTATTGATCTGCAATATGAAGGTTTAATATTAGATTCAAAATGAAATAAATTTTTTGTTAAAATTTTTTTTTTCTAGTTACCCTGATGCTCTAATTTTTTTTCTGGAGTTCATCTTCTTTGGAAAGATAGCTAGCAATCATCTGCAACATTTTAAGATAATTGAAATATTCAAAATGAAATAAAATTTGATTTTTTTATGTATTGTTTTTTCAATGAACACCTGACTTCAGCCTATCAGCGTAGAAGGAAAACACCCCTCTCGCAGTCAGCTTTTTCACTCCCCGCTAAGGGGAACATTCACTCATCCTGGATATTTCAAATATCTTCAGGATTGAGCTCGGTTGTGTTATCTTCTACAACGAGAAAGCTAGTAATGACCTGCAACTTAAAGGTTTAATATAAGATTCAAAATGAAATAAATTTTTTGTTTAAATTTTTTTTATCTAGTTACTCTGATGCTCTAATTCTTCTTATGAAGTTTATTTACTTCGGAAAGTTGGCTAGTAATGATCTGCAACATAAGGGTTTAATATTGGATTCGAAATGAAATACATTTTTTGTTTTAATTTTTTTATTATAGTCATCCTTATGCTCTAATTTTTCTCATAGAGTTCATCTTCTTTGAAAAGATAGTTAGTAATGATCTGCAACATAAAAGTTTAATATTAGATTCAAAATGAAATAAATTTTTTGTTTCAATTTTTTTAATCTAGTTACTCTGATGCTCTCATTTTTCTTATGGAGTTTATCTTTTTCGAAAAGATAGCTAGTAATGATCTGCAACACGAAGGTTCAATATAAGATTCAAAATGAAAGGAGTTCTTCGTTTTAATTTTCATATTCTAGTTACTCGTATGCTCTCATTTTTCTTCTGTAGTTTATCTTCTTTGAAAAGATAGCTACTAATGATCTGCAAAATAAAGGTTTAATATAAGATTCGAAATGAAATAAATTTTTTGTTTCAATTTTTTCATTCTAGTTACTCTGATGCTTTAATTTTTCTTATGGAGTTTATCTTCCTTGAAAAGATAGCTAGTAATGATCTGAAACATAAAGGTTCAATATTAGATTCAAAATGAAATAAATTTTTTGTCTTAATTTTTTTATTCTAGTTATTTTGATGCTCAAATTCTTCTTATGGAGTTTATCTTCCTTGAAAAGATAGCTAGTAATCATCTGCAACATTCTAAGATCAATGAAATATTCAAAATGAAATAAAGTTTGATTTTTTATATATTTTTTTTCAATGAACACCCGACTTTAGACTGTTAGCGTAGAAGGGAAACACCCCTCTCGCAGTCAGCTTTTTCACTCCCCGCTAAGGGGAACATTCACTCTTCCTGGATATTTTAAATATCTTCAGGATTGAGCTCGGTTGTGTTATCTTCTACAACGAGATAGCTAGTAATGACCTGCAACATAAAGGTTTAATATAAGATTCAAAATGAAATAAATTTTTTGTTTTAAGTTTTTTATTGTAGTCACTCTGATGCTCTAATTCTTCTTATGGAGTTGAGCTTCTTTGAAATGATAGCTTGTAATGATCTGCAACATAAAAGTTCAATATTAGATTCAAAATTAAATAAATTTTTTGTTTAAATTTTTTTAATCTATTTAATCTGATGCTCTCATTATTCTTATGGAGTTTATCTTCTTTGAAAAGATGGCTAGTTATGATCTGCAAAATGAAGGTCTAATATTAGATTCAAAATGAAATAAATTTTTTGTTTTATTTTTTTATTCTAGTTACTCTGATGCTCCAATTTTTCTTATGGAGTTCATCTTCTTTGAAAAGATAGCTGGTAATGATCTGCAACATAAAGGGTCAATGTTAGATTCAAAATGAAATAAATTTTTTGTTTTAATTTTTTCATTCTAGTTACCTACTCTGATGCTATAATTTTTCTTATGGAGTTCATCTTGTTTGAAAAGATGACCTGCAACATAAAGGTTTAATATAAGATTCAAAATGAAATAAATTTTTTGTTTTAATTTTTTTATTCTAGTAGTTCTGATGCTCGAATTCTTCCAATGGAGTTTATCTTCTCCGAAAAGATAGCTAGTAATGATCTGCAACATAAAGGTTCAATATTAGATTCAAAATGAAATAAATTATTTGTTTCAATTTTTTTATTCTAGTTAGTCTGATGCTCTAATTTTTCTTATGGAGTTTAGCTTCTTTGAAATGATAGCTTGTAATGATCTGCAACATGAAGGTTTAATATTAGATTCAAAATGAAATAAATTTTTTGTTTTAATTTTTTTATTCTTGTAACCCTGATGCTCTAATTTCTTTTCTGGAGTTCATCTTCCTTGGAAAGAAAGCTGGTAATCATCTGCAACATTTTAAGATAATTGAAATATTCAAAATGAAATAAAATTTGATTTTTTCATGTATTGTTTTTTCAATGAACACCCGACTTCAGCCTATCAGCGTAGAAGGAAAACACCTCCCTCGCAGTCAGCTTTTTCACTCCCCGCTAAGGGGAACATTCAATCATCCTGGATATTTTAAATATCTTCAGGATTGAGCTCGGTTGTGTTATCTTCTACAACGAGATAGCTAGTAATGACCTGCAACTTAAAGGTTTAATATAAGATTCAAAATGAAATAAATTTTTTGTTTTAATTTTTTTATTCTAGTTACTCTGATGCTCTAATTCTTCTTATGAAGTTTATTTACTTCGAAAAGTTGGCTAGTAATGATCTGCAACATAAAGGTTTAATATTGGATTCGAAATGAAATAAATTTTTTGTTTTAATTTTTTTATTCTAGTCATCCTTATGCTCTAATTTTTCTCATAGAGTTCATCTTCTTTGAAAAGATAGTTAGTAATGATCTGCAACATAAAGGTTTAATATTAGATTCAAAATGAAATAAATTTTTTGTTTCAATTTTTTTAATCTAGTTACTCTGATGCTCTCATTTTTCTTATGGAGTTTATCTTTTTCGAAAAGATAGCTAGTAATGATCTGCAACACGAAGGTTCAATATAAGATTCAAAATGAAAGGAATTCTTCGTTTTAATTTTCATATTCTAGTTACTCGTATGCTCTCATTTTTCTTCTGTAGTTTATCTTCTTTGAAAAGATAGCTACTAATGATCTGCAAAATAAAGGTTTAATATAAGATTCGAAATGAAATAAATTTTTTGTTTCAATTTTTTCATTCTAGTTACTCTGATGCTTTAATTTTTCTTATGGAGTTCATCTTCCTTGAAAAGATAGCTAGTAATGATCTGAAACATAAAGGTTCAATATTAGATTCAAAATGAAATAAATTTTTTGTCTTAATTTTTTTATTCTAGTTATTTTGATGCTCAAATTCTTCTTATGGAGTTTATCTTCCTTGAAAAGATAGCTAGTAATCATCTGCAACATTCTAAGATCAATGAAATATTCAAAATGAAATAAAGTTTGATTTTTTATATATTTTTTTTCAATGAACACCCGACTTTAGACTGTTAGCGTAGAAGGGAAACACCCCTCTCGCAGTCAGCTTTTTCACTCCCCGCTAAGGGGAACATTCACTCTTCCTGGATAATTTAAATATCTTCAGGATTGAGCTCGGTTGTGTTATCTTCTACAACGAGATAGCTAGTAATGACCTGCAACATAAAGGTTTAATATAAGATTCAAAATGAAATAAATTTTTTGTTTTAAGTTTTTTATTCTAGTCACTCTGATGCTCTAATTTTTCTTATGGAGTTTAGCTTCTTTGAAATGATAGCTTGTAATGATCTGCAACATAAAAGTTCAATATTAGATTCAAAATTAAATAAATTTTTTGTTTAAATTTTTTTAATCTATTTAATCTGATGCTCTCATTATTCTTATGGAGTTTATCTTCTTTGAAAAGATGGCTAGTTATGATCTGCAAAATGAAGGTCTAATATTAGATTCAAAATGAAATAAATTTTTTGTTTTATTTTTTTATTCTAGTTACTCTGATGCTCCAATTTTTCTTATGGAGTTCATCTTCTTTGAAAAGATAGCTGGTAATGATCTGCAACATAAAGGGTCAATGTTAGATTCAAAATGAAATAAATTTTTTGTTTTAATTTTTTCATTCTAGTTACCTACTCTGATGCTATAATTTTTCTTATGGAGTTCATCTTGTTTGGAAAGATGACCTGCAACATAAAGGTATAATATAAGATTCAAAATGAAATAAATTTTTTGTTTTAAGTTTTTTATTCTAGTCACTCTGATGCTCTAATTTTTCTTATGGAGTTTAGCTTCTTTGAAATGATAGCTTGTAATGATCTGCAACATAAAAGTTCAATATTAGATTCAAAATTAAATAAATTTTTTGTTTCAATTTTTTTAATCTATTTAATCTGATGCTCTCATTATTCTTATGGAGTTTATCTTCTTTGAAAAGATGGCTAGTTATGATCTGCAAAATAAAGGTCTAATATTAGATTCAAAATGAAATAAATTTTTTGTTTTAATTTTTTTATTCTTTACTCTGATGCTCTAATTTTTCTTATGGAATTTATCTTTTTTGAAAATATAGCTAGTAATGATCTGCAACATAAAGGTTTAATAAAAGATTCAAAATGAAATAAATTTTTTGTTTTACTTTTTTTATTCGAGTTACTCTGATGCTCTAATTTTTCTCATGGAGTTTATCTTCTTTGAAAAAATAGCTAGTAATGATCTGCAACATAAAGGTTCAATAATCTGCTCCACATTAGTCAGGGATATTGACTTAAAGTGCAAAAAAATATAGTTAAAATAAGATTTTTGTGATGAAAATTCACATATATATAATTTCAAGTTGCAAATTAATTTTAGCCTGTAGGTCTGCAGCGTATACAGGGTGGTTGAGTAAAATCGAGTAAAATGAAGACATTTTATTCCTGGAGAATTCAAGCATTTAAAGAATATCAATACAATGTATGGCCTCCACGGGCATCAATAACAGCTTGACATCTTCTTTGCATACTACACACGAGGTTGTTGAACATTTCTTGAGGAATTTGGTTCCATAAACGGGGCAGAGGCTCTCTCAGATAATTTAAGGATTCTGGGGTAGGTTGATGATTATCTAATCTTCTTTGGAGCATATCCCATGCATGTTCTATGCAATTCAAATCTGGTGAGTGCGGGGGTATTGGTAAATGTGGAATACCAAGCTCCTCGCGCGCATTCTCAACTATGGCTGCACGGTGCGGTCTAGCGTTATCGTCTAGAAATTGAAAAGTTTCACCAATATGCAGCGTGAAAATTTGGTACAATATTGTCAATGACATGCTCCGTATAGTGTAAGGCGGTCATATGCCCAGGACAAATGTGTAGATCTGTGCGCCCGTTGAAACATATCCCGGCCCATACCATATCACTACCCCTCGGAATGGATGGACTTCTTGGACATAGCGACGATTACGTGGTATGCGTGGGATTGTCCATACCCTTATTCTTCGAGAATCTGAAAATCGTCCATATCTGGATTCATCATTGAAAAGGACACTACGCCATTGATCGTTCCAATTGATATGTTGCCTTGCCCATTCCAGTCTTTGACGCTTATGGTCACGTGTTAATGGAACTCCTCTTAATGGACGTCTAGAACCTAGATTCACCTCTTTCAAACGTCGTCTGATGGTTTCGATGAAAACTTGGACCCCATCTGTATTTTGAAGAGTATTCCGTAGCATTCTACACGTAGATGTAGGGTTTCTTCTCGCCGAAACGGTGATGAAACGATCCTGAGCAGGTGTTGTTTTTTGTCGCCCACCAAACCTTGGTCTTTTCAAGACGGAACCTGTCTCCCTGAACCTATTCCAAAGTCGAGATATCACACTTTGGCTGACTTGGAGCCTTTCCGCTACAACAACCTGAGTTAGGCCACCCTGTAGCATTCCGATAGCCCCATTAGCCTCAGCGTTTGTTAATTTACTTCTTGGCATTTTCAGAAAACTCGTTTCAAATCGAAGCCGTTGATAAACTGACTTCATTTCAAAATAAGAACATTCATGAAGCTTACGCATAGAACCAAACTTCAGAAAAAAGGCGACCAGATTGACGAAATGTCTCATACTGATTTTTATTGGATCGATTCAAGTTGTTATTGAGTTTTAAATGATTTTACAGCGATTTTCTCGAAGATTACATACTTTTGAAAACGATTGAATACGATATCCCCAACTCTTGTGGAGCTGTATATTAGATTCAAATTGAATAAATTTTTTGTTTAAATTTTTTTATTCTAGTTACTCTGATGCTCTTATTTTTCCTATGGAGTTTATCTTCCTTGAAAAGATAGCTAGTAATGATCTGAAACATAAAGGTTCAATATTAGATTCAAAATGAAATAAATTTTTTGTTTTAATTTTTTTAATACTAGTTACCCTGATGCTCTAATTTTTATTATGGAGTTTATCTTCTTTTGAAAAGATAGCTAGAAATGATCTGCAACATAAAGGTTCAATATTAGATTGAAAATGAAATAAATTTTTTGTTTTAATTTTTTTTGTTCTAGTTACTCTGATGCTGTAATTTTTATTCTGGAGTTTATCTTCTTTGAAAAGATAGCTAGTAATGATCTGCAACATAAAGGTTCAATATAAGATTTAAAATGAAATAAATTTTTTGTTTTACTTTTTTTTGTTCGAGTTACTCTGATGCTCTCGTTCTTCTTCTGGAGTTCATCTTCTTTGAAGAGATAGCTAGTAATTATCTGCAACATAAAGGTTCAATATAAGATTCAAAATGAAATAAATTTTTTGTTTTACTTTTTTTATTCGAGTTACTCTGATGCTCTAATTTTTCTCATGGAGTTTATCTTCTTTGAAAAAATAGCTAGTAATGATCTGCAACATAAAGGTTCAATATAAGATTCAAAATGAAATAAATTTTTTGTATTAATTTTTTTATTCTAGTTACTCTGATGCTCTAATTTTTCTCATGGAGTTTATCTTCTTTGAAAAAATAGCTATTAATGATCTGCAACATAAAGGTTCAATATAAGATTCAAAATGAAATAAATTTTTTGTATTAATTTTTTTATTCTAGTTACTCTGATGCTCTCGTTCTTCTTCTGGAGTTTATCTTCTTTGAAAAGATAGCTAGTAATGATCTGCAACATAAAGGTTCAATATTAGATTCAAAATGAAATAAATTTTTTGTATTAATTTTTTTATTCTAGTTACTCTGATGCTCTCGTTCTTCTTCTGGAGTTTATCTTCTTTGAAAAGATAGCTAGTAATGATCTGCAACATAAAGGTTCAATATTAGATTCAAAATGAAATAAATTTTTTGTTTTAATTTTTTTATTCTAGTTACTCTGATGCTCTCGTACTTCTTCTGGAGTTTATCTTCTTTGAAAAGATTGCTAGTAATGATCTGCAACATAAAGGTTCAATATAAGATTCAAAATGAAAAAAATTTTTTGTTTTACTTTTTTTTGTTCGAGTTACTCTGATGCTCTCGTTCTTCTGCTGGAGTTTATCTTCTTTGAAAAGATAGCTAGTAATTATCTGCAACATAAAGGTTCAATATAAGATTCAAAATGAAATAAATTTTTTGTTTTACTTTTTTTATTCGAGTTACTCTGATGCTCTAATTTTTCTCATGGAGTTTATCTTCTTTGAAAAAATAGCTTGTAATGATCTGCAACATAAAGGTTTAATATAAGATTCAAAATGAAATAAATTTTTTGTATTAATTTTTTTATTCTAGTTACTCTGATGCTCTCGTTCTTCTTCTGGAGTTTATCTTCTTTGAAAAGATAGCTAGTAATGATCTGAAACATAAAGGCTCAATATTAGATTCAAAATGAAATAAATTTTTTGTTTTAATTTTTTTATTCTAGTTACTCTGATGCTCTAATTTTTCTTATGGAGTTTATCTTCTTCGAAAAGATAGCTAGTAATGATCTGCAACATGAAGGTTTAATAAGATTCAAAATGAAAGGAATTTTTCGTTTTAATTTTCATATTCTAGTTACTCTGATGCTCTTATTTTTCTCCTGGAGTTTATCTTCTTTGAAAAGATAGCTAGTAATGATCTGCAACTTGAAGGTTCAATGTTAGATTCAAAATGAAATGAATTTTTTGTTTAAATTTTTTATTCTAGTTACTCTGATGCTCTAATTTTTCTTATGGAGTTTATCTTCTTTGAAAAGATAGCTCGTAATGATTTGCAACATAAAGGTTTAATATCAGATTCAAAATGAAATGAATTTTTTGTTTTAATTTCTTATTCTAGTTACTCTGATGCTCAAATTCTTCTTATCTTCCTTGAAAAGATAGCTAGTAATCATCTGCAACTTTCTAAGATTAATGAAATATTCTAAATGAAATAAAATTTGATTTTTTATATATATTTTTTTCAAAATGGACACCCGACTTTAGCCTATCAGCGTAGAAGGGAAACACCCTTTTCGCAGTCGGCTTTTTCACTTCCCGCTAAGGGGAACATTCACTCATCCTGGATATTTTAAATATCTTCAGGATTGAGCTCGGTTGTGTTATTTTCTACAACGAGATAGCTAGTAATGACCTGCAACATGAAGGTTTAATATAAGATTCAAAATGAAATAAATTTTTTTCTTAAATTTTTTTATTCTAGTTACTCTGATGCTCTCATTTTTCTTCTGGAGTTTATCTTCTTCGACAAGATAGCTAGTAATTATCTGTAACATATTAGAATTGATGAAATATATAAATTGTAATGAATATTGTCCAAGTTCCTCTAAAATAATTTATTTACAGTTCACTAATTACACTAATACTAATTTATTTCAACACTCAATAATTTATTTCCACGCGCGCTATAAGTCCAATACTGTCTTCTCTTAGGACCGATGTATACTTATATAGAGGGAGGGAACAGTCCAGGAGGCTGTCGAGGCGTCTCGTCGTTTCTAGAAGGCGACAGGTCCGGCATAAGTTCGTTTTATTGCCCCCTTCTCAAAGAAATTTCGTCCCGAAATGTCATCCTCGGAGTGTGACGATAACTGCTTGACTCTCCATATCTGCATCGCGAAGTTCGATGGAAATGACACTCCACGGTCTTCATAATTGGTCGTGGAAGATGATTACAGCAAACCAAAATCTCTACGCCGCTGGATTTGAATATCGTCTCCAACATGCTCCTTATAATTCTCCAGTCCAATCTATCGAGACCACAGGATAATTTCGGAATGGCTAGATTCATCAGATTCTGGTCTACCATAGTCTCTCTTAACTTGGTGAGACTCTTCCAGACATCCTCATAAGACGGTTTACCATGGGAGTACTTCTTGGTAACTAGGTAAAAGATGTTTCTTTCGCCCTTTCAACTTCTGGATTCTGCTCTCGCAGTGTTTGTAGTTGACCGAATTTCTTGGAGAACACAACAGTAATGCCCCTGGACGTAGATCTTCTGCCACGCAGTGTGCTACAGCGTAATTAGCGGGCACCTTGAAAATGTCTCGAGGCTCCTCTCTAGTTACACCATGTTGCACTTTCTGTCCGTTTGAATACAAGGACATAAACTTCTGATTTGTCATCTCATCCTCTGGTGGTTTGAGGTTGCGAACTTGGTCGTGATTTCCAGCGTTAGGGGCCAATCGATTGAAGTGAACGACCCTTGGTTTCCCTCGTGGTGGCTTCTGTATTCGGTAGATAAGATCGTTCATCCTTTTCATGATCTAAAACGAACCTTCCCAAGAGTTCTGCAACTTCGGCGATAGTCCACGACTACGTTTGGGGTTGTGCAACCAGACCAGGTCACCATCCTGAAACCCTCCAGCCTCGGCCTTGATGTCGTACGTCTGCTTCATTATATCGCTGGCGCTCTGGATGTTTAACCGGACTCGTTCGTGGATATCGTCCATTCTCTGTCTCAAGTTGCTGACATAGTCCTCTCCGGCAATGTCTTGTCCCGGTGGTATCCCAAACCGCAGGTCACATGGGAGTCGAAGTTCTCGGCCCATTACGATACTAGCAGGGGTTTGTCCAGTTGATTCATGTACTGCAGATCGATAGGCCATCAGGAACAAATGAAGATACTTGTCCTAGTCTCTTTGATGGTCAGAGACAACCTTGGACAAGTAGTGGTTGATTGTTCTGTTCATCCGCTCCACCATTCCATCGGACTGCGGATGAAGCGCCGTTGTCCTTGTCTTATTGATGTTCAGCAATTGCCACATTTCTTGAAATACTCTGGATTCGAAGTTCCTGCCTTGGTCTGAGTGTAGCTCACCGAATCGACATATCCACTCTTTCATCGAAACGTCGGCGACGGTGATAGCTTCCTGCTTGTGTAGGGCATAAGCTTCGGCCCACTTACTAAAATAACCCATTGTCACCAGGATGTATTTATTCCCATGGTCTGATTCGGGAAACGGGCCGGCAATGTCGATGGCGATTCTCTCGAATGGGCTGCCTACATTGTACTGGCGCATGGGAGCCTTTGGTCGTATTCGAGGTCCATTGCTAGCAGCACATACAGCGCACTTTCTGCACCAGTCCTGAACATCATCTCGGCAACTAGCCCAGTAGAACCCGTCATGGTTTTCACGAAGCACTTCCCGTCTTCGAATCATGGGTACAACTATCTGGCGTCGGTCCTCACCACCATTTTCGGACTCCAATACACGCTTCAGTACCCCATTGTCCAGAGTGAAAGAATTTCATTGGGACCAAAAGGATTTGACAGCTGGCGAGTAACCTGCAATTTCCTGCCATGATGGTCTTCGATTGCACTTCTTTCAGCCGATGACTAAACCAAGTTCTGGATCTTTCTCTTGGTCTTTCTGAATACCGCTGTCATTATAGTTGTCATCTACCGCCTTGGTTCTACAAAGCGTTGCTTCTTTCTCTTCTGCTCCTCGGCAATGGGAGCAGTCATCTGGGCATGGTCTTCTCGATGAGGCGTCTGCATTCTTATGGCTAGTTCCTGCTCGATGTTCGATCTCGAAATCAAACTCTTGGAGTCTCTCGATCCATCTTGCCACTTGACCCTGGTCACGCAGTAATTGCGTTTTGGTTTGCGAAGTGTCTTGCTAAAATAACCAATCACCCTCTCCTGTCCCTCCTGCATCTGAGATAGAACAGCTCCAAGTCCTACGTTGCTAGCGTCCGTGTCCAGAATGAATTTTCTGTTGGGTAGGGGATAGCTCAGAACAGGTGCGTTGATCAAAGATCCTTTCAGCTTCTTGAACGAGTCTTGACGTTCCTCAGACCACTGGAACATTGTTTGACCTTCCGTGAGCTGAAGCGTCAGTGGTTAAGCGATGTTGGCGAAACCCAGCACATATGTACGATAATATGTGCACAAACCAAGAAAACTTCGGAGCTGGTGAAGGTCTTTTGGTATGGGCCATTCCTCAACAGCTTTGATCTTCTGGTCGTCCACTGCTACTCCTTTTCCAGAAACAACGTGACCGAGGAATCGTAGTTCCTTCTGAAACAGATGACATTTCTTAGGGCTCAGTTTCAGTCCAGAGTTTCTTAGTCTCTGGTAGACCTCCTCCGGGTTTTTCACGTTGTCCTCGAATGATCTGCTGACCACAATTATATCGTCGAGATATACAAGACATGTCCTCCAAGAAAGTCCTTTCAACACCGTCTCCATCAATCTTTCGAATGTGGCCGGGGCGTTACACAGTCCGAACGGCATGACGGTGAACTGCCACAGTCCTGACCCAATGGTGAAAGCTGTCTTTTCCCGATCCTCTTTAGCCAGTTCTACCTGCCAATATCCACTCTTCAGATCAAGGGTCGAGAATATCGTGGAACCAGCCAACGTGTCCAGGGTGTCATCTATTCTCGTGTCAATCCGTCTTTCTCTTTCACCAGTAAGACTGAAGAGGACCAGGAACTGTCAGATGGTTCGATGACTCCTTTCCCCATATCACTGACGATTCTGTCAGTCTCCTCCTTCTTGGCAAGAGTAAGTCTCCTAGCTGCCTGTCGAATCGGTCTGGCGTCTCCAATATCAATTTTGTGCTGAACCTCATTAGTTCGACCTCCTTTCCCTCGTCCGATATCGAAAATGTCTTGGTATTTCTTGACCAAGTTTCTTAGTTTGGGCTGTTGATCGGATTCTAGGCCTTTTGAAGAGAGGGCAACTAACTTTTCCAATTCCGTTGGTGGATTATTGTCCTGGCTAATCGTACCTTGTACACTCCGTATCACAGAGGAAACTGACGAGCAATGTCCTAAAACTGTTCCCTTTTTTAAGGTCACTGGGAAATAATTTACATTCATGACCCTTACCGGCATTAATTTGTCAGCACGCAGCAAGATCTTCCCTAGAGCAATCCCTCGTCCAATTTCCTCATCATGAAGTTTGGGCTCGAACATGACCACGTCTCAATTACTTGCATTGCTTTCCAGACGTTCCTCCACAATGTTTTCGGCCCACTCAGGTACTCTTACATCTTCTACCAATACGACACGGATCTCCTCACTTCTCCCATGAAGCACCAGCTCCTGTCCGTTGACACGTAAGACGCCATCCTTGAAATTCAACTCAAACCCTCTTGAGTTCATGATGTCCATCCCAATGATCGCATCGTCTTCGATGTCCGCTACTAGTGCCTGATGTTTCACTTTAGTGTTACCCAAACTTTGTCTTGACCTCTACAGAACTGCTTTGCCGCCTCGAACTCCAAAGCGCGTGCCAGTGCGTCTAAGAGATGTGATGGTCGGGCTAGTGTCAACGCTTGTCGAGTTTCTTGGTCACGAAGTCCATCCAAGAATGCTCGCCTGATTTCTGGTAACGATTTTTCAGCTGGGAGTGGAAAACGTGTTCAAAATGAGCCTGGCCAAACCGTAGTTATAGATGTTTTATCAGCTGTTCATAGTCCTCCTGTTCATGGGCGGTGAGGGTCCGCAGAATATCTGTCGCTTCTCCTCGTAATACCAATGTGAGTGCTACAGCTTCTCCTCTGCGTTTTATTCGTTTGCTTTCCTATTCCTGCATACCCTTCTTCAGGTCCAGCGTTGACTTCTCGTTGACCTTGTCCGTGGTTTGTGCAGCATTGACTCGTTTTTCCAGCCTATTGATGGTTTTCCTCATTTTGTCCATTTCTTCCTCAAATCTATCTATCTCTGCCTTTACTCTTTCTTCTACACCACAAATTTCCTGTTTTAGGCCTTCCGTGCTTTCCAGGAGCTTCTCTTCCAGGTTTTTAGAAGTTTCTAGAAACTTTTTTTCCAGAGTTTCCACCAACTTTTCTTCCAGATTTCTGGAATTCTCTTCTAGATCATTCAAAGATTTAGTAGTTTCTTTAAACTTCTCTTCCAGATCTTCTCTCAGGTATTTGGTTGTCTCTTGAAACTTCTCTTGAAGATCTTCTTTCAAGCTTCTAGAATTTTATTCCAGAGTTTCCTCGAGTTTATTCATTATCGAACTCAAATCAACCCCGGGAACTTCGAATAGAAATGTCTCGGGGTCCTCACCTTCTTGTACAAGTCCTTCTGCAAGTCTTTTTTGAAGAACTACCTTTTTACCCGTGGTTTCTAGCTCCCTTTCCTCCATTAGTTCCTGTTTCAATTCCGCGACTTTCAAGTCCACAAGACGCACTTTTCTCATCATTTTGTCTTTGAACGAAATAAAACCAGTCTGTTTCACGTTGAAAGTTCAATCAATTTATTCTCCGCGAACCAGCTATTCACGACGCGAGCACTTATTTAAGAAAAAATCGCACTTCTGACACCAATGTAATGAATATTGTCCAAGTTCTTCTCAAATAATTTATTGACAGTTCAATAACTACACTAATACTAATTCATTTCCACACTCAATCATTTATTTCCACGCACGCTATAAGTCCAATACTGTCTTTTTTTAGGACCGATGTCGACTTATATAGTGGGAGGGAACACTCCAGAAGGCTGTCGAGTCGTCTCGTCGTTTCTTGTATATTCTCGAAGTGTCCCGGCCGTTCTATTCGGTTCTAGAAGGCGACAGGTCCGGCTTAAGTTCGTAACATTGCCCCCTTCTCAAAGACATTTCGTCCCGAAATGTCATCCTCGGAGTGAGACGATACCTGAACGACTCTCCATATCTGCATCGCGAAGTTCTTTGGAAATGACACTCCACGGTCTTCATGTTTGGTCGTGGAAGCAAACCAAAATTTCGACGGCGCTGGATTTGAATATTGTCTCCAACATACTCCTTATGATTCTCCAGTGCAGCCCATCGAGTCCACATGACAATTTGCTAGCTTCACCAGATTCTGGTCTACCATAGTCTCTTTTAACCTGGTGAGACTATTCCAGACATCCTCATAAGGCGGTACACCATGGGTGTTCTTCTTGGTAACTAGGTAGAAGATGTTTCTTTCGCCCTTTTTCAACTGCAGCACCCTTCCAACTTCTGGATTCTGCTCTCGCAGTGCTTGTAGTTGACCGAATTTCTTGGAGAACACAACAGCAATGCCCCTGGACATCTGCCACGCAGTGTGCTACAGCGTAATTAGCAGGCACCTTGAAAAGGTCTCGTGGCTCCTCTCTGGTTACACCATGTAGCACTCTCTGTCCGTTTGAAAACAAGGACATAAACTTCTGGTATGTCATCTCATCCTCTGGTGGTTTGGGGGTGCGAACTTGTTCGTGATTTCCAGCGTAAGGGGCCAATCGATTGAAGTGGACGACCCTTGGCTTTCCTCGTGGTGGCTTCTGAATTCGGTAGATAAGGTCGTTTATCCTCTTTATGATTTTAAACGGACCTTTCCAAGAGTTCTGCAACTTCGGCGATAGTCCACGACTACGTTTGGGGTTGTGCAACCAAACCAGGTCACCATCCTGAAAGCCCCTAGCCTCGGCCTTGATGTAGTACGTCTGCTTCATCCCATCGCTGGCGCTCTGGATGTTTAACCGGACTCGTTCGTGGATATCGTCCATTCTCTGTCTCAAGTTGATGACAAAGTCCTCTCCAGCAGTCCCTTGTCCCGGTTGTATCCCAAACCGCAGGACACATGGGAGTCGTAGTTCTCGGCCCATTACGATACTAGCAGGGGTTTGTCCAGTTGATTCATGTACTGCAGATCGATAGGCCATCAGGAACAAATGAAGATACTTGTCCTAGTCTCTTTGATGGTCAGAGACAACCTTGGACAAGTAGCGGTTGATTGTTCTGTTCATCCGCTCCACCATTCCAACGGACTGCGGATGAAGCGCCGTTGTCCTTGTCTTATTGATGTTCAGCAATTGACACATTTCTTGAAATACTTTGGATTCGAAGTTCCTGCCTTGGTCTGAGTGCAGCTCCAATGGAATACCGAATCGATATATCCACTATCCCCTCAAAACGTCGGCGACGGTTATAGCTTCCTGGTTGGGTAGGGCATAGGCTTAGGCATCGGATTTGAATGGTGCCAGTTCCATCAATTGTTGATTCCTTCTCATCCAATGGCTCGAGTAGTTCTTTCTTTTTTGACTCGCATGCTGGAGAGTTCACACTCGAATTTCCCATTTTTCTGGTAGATGCTTTGGATAACGCAGTTCGGATGCTTCTCCAATTCTTCCAATTCCTCCAATTCTGTTCTTAACAATTCCAGGATTATAAATGTATAGACCCTCTCTCGGCTTCTTTGATTTCCTGATCATTCATTTCGAAGTATTCTTGGCAGTTGTACTTCAATACAAAAAGCCCATCGAATACTTTTGGTGCTATGAAAATGTTTTCGCTCTTCTTAACCGGTACGGCGAACACCTTGATCATGTCGAAGTTCTGTTTTTGAATAATGCAGAAGAAGGTGTCCATAGGTTGGAGCAATATGTGCATATCTGATAGAATACTCGCTTCAGCCTTCTGGATCAATTTTGCTAGTTCAATTGGAGAAAGCAAATCTGGGATGTGGTCCTGAAGATGATATTTATGATCTTCGTGTATTTTTTGTCGACTTCTTTCGAATAGTTCGCTGCAAGTTGATCATTCTGAAGGATTTGGAGATTGATGCTGTTTTATTCAACATCCTTGTACAATAAGTGCATTTCGTTGATGATCGATATGTCTTCGCTGAATTTCACATTAGTTTCATCTCATGATTGGTGACGTCAATGATGTGTTGTTGGTTTACTTGAAAATCGTCCATATGGCGATAGATTTCGCCGTACACGCCGAACATGGATGTCATTAATTCGTCTAATATTCCTCTTCTGGATGCAGTCGATGAGCAAGTGACAGTGATTCGTCTTCGATAGTTGATGATGAGCTGTGCATAGTTCTTGAAATTCCTCAAAAGTTTTGTTGAAACTGTCTCAGTTCAATTGCAGTTGATCGTGGGAAAACGGTGTTGACAATTTCAACTCTCCTCTCCACTCGCTTTGCCTAAATATTCCACGTAGAATCCAGGAGGTAGTTTATGTCTCATCTCTGCCACACTCATTTCACACGCGAAAAATCGATTTTGACAGTCTCATCGTTTCCTACGACTTCTTGTTCCACTGGAAGTTTACAAACTTTGGTTGTGAGTCTTCTGATCCCTTTTCCGGAGCGTAATCACTCTCCTGGAATCCTGCGGTAGTTGGAAGATTTCTATAATTGGCAATTCTTCTTTGAATTTGTCCCACGCTGTCCGGATTTCTATGCGAGCTGCCCCTTTTGTTGCAGCGTTTTCATTTCTTGTTTGATTTTTGGCGCGTCTTCTCTGCTGTGGGCAACGGAGAGGAAGGCGTCAACGTAGGATCAGTTCTGCAGCTCTCGCGACTCCAACCCGACCCTCACCCTATTCGGTCCTATTCCGGGGTAGAGTGGCGGTTCTTTGAGCCGCAATAATTTTTACATCGCTCAGGGAGCTGACCTGACCTGGCAACCTTCCTCCTTTTTCCGGGCTTAGGACCGGCAGCATAACCACTGGGTTGCTCAATGCACCCAGCGATCATACAGGCGGAGTTAAAATTCTGAATATTGATTAACCATCAAATTCAAAAGACTAAAAAATTATTGACGAAAATGCTAGAGAAATGAATATATTAGATTTATATATTCCGAGTGAATGACTTAAAAACGGAAGAATGGTTTTCCTATCATTTTCATGAAATCCAACTAAAAGAATCAACACTCTAATGGAGCGTATAGACTTCTTATCGAGAAAAATATAGACGAAATAGCTAGGAACTGATTCTCAATGAAAAATTTCAGACACATACGTAAATTTAGTTTATACGTTAGATATATTTAAGAGAAATAGACCAGGCAATAGAGATTTTTTCGTGACAAAAATAGTAGAAGAAAACGGCGAGTGGGGAGCTACGTGGGGTGGTCCGTGGATGTTCAGTGATATATTTTCGACTCGCAAATATCATTACATTTCTTGTAATTGCGAAGAAACACCAAAAAAAAACGATGTTTTTTTAGTTTTTTGGTTGTAAAATCTGAACCAATGGAGCGGTGCTGATACTCCCAACAGACGAATTGTAGAGAATGAAAAGATGAAAAAAATGAGTGCTAGTGCAACTCAATCGGATCATCATTACCGGAGGATTACCGAAAAAACCGTGAAAATCAGCGTTTTTTCAAATCCTCATAACTCGGCCAATTTCGAAGTTGTAGCGCTGGCTTTCCAAATGAAAGTAGTGATCAATAGATACTTTGAGTGTGCATAACCCGGACGTTGTCCGATAATTAGTTTTTGCGTAATTGCGATTTGAATTATTTAAGGCACTATTTTCCGGAAGAGCTGGATGCGTCGGAAGTAGTCCGATTTCAATTTGCAAAACGGATTTTGAAAGGAGAAGTATAGTACTACAAAAAGGCAATCTTGATTTTTCGTTGAAATGCTTCAAAATAGTTGAAAAAAGCATGCAATCATGACCAAAATAAGCCGAATGCTCGATTGCAGTCAAGTAGTGGGGGTATATACGTAAATATTCGCGCCCGGCCTCAGCGCGATTTTGGTTCCCCGCGTCTGCCGGCTACCCCCACTATCCGACCCAGATGGGGCACTGAGCCGGTTTTGGTCATGTTTCCACGTATTTTTCACCTATTTTGCAACATTTTAACGAAAAATCAAATTTGCCGTTTTGTAGTACTATACTTCTTCTTTCAAAATCCGTTTTGTAAATTGAAATCGGACTACTTCCGACGCATCCAGCTCTTCCGGAAAATAGTGCCTTAAATAATTCAAATCGCAATTACGGAAAAACTATTTATTGGACAACGTCTGGGTTAAGCACACTTGAAGTATCTAGTAACCACTACTTTCATTTGGAAAGCCAGTGTTACAACTTCGAAATTGGCCGAGTTATGAGGATTTGAAAAAACGCTGATTTTCACGGTTTTTCAGGCTTTCCTCCGGTAATGATGACCCGATTGAGTTGCACTAGCACTCATTTTTTTCATCTTTTCATTCTCTACAATTCGTCTGTTGAAAGTATCAGCACCGCTCCATTCGTTCAGATTTTACAAGCAAAAAACTAAAAAAACATCGTTTTTTTTGGTGTTCCTTCGCAATTACAAGAAAAGTAATGATATTTGCGAGTCGAAAACATATCACTGAACATCCACGGACCACCCCACGTAACTCCCCACTCGCGGTTTTCTTCTACTATTTTTGTCACAGAATGACCCTTTTTCTGCTCTATTGCCTGGTCTAAAAACCCGATTTTGGCTTTTGAACTATTTGCTCCACATGCATAATTTCATTCGAAATATTAATTAAACCGCCAACTGTATATTGACTTGAATAAAAATCGATAATAACGTCACTTTCGGGTGAAAAATATTTTCAAAAAATGAGTTTAATGTCCCAAGAACTATTGAATATTGATTTGAAAGTCATCGCTTGACGTTATTGTATCGATTTATCCAGAAGACGTGATAAAAAATCCGAGAATTGATCGGATATTTCGAAAAATCGACTTTTGGTTGAAGAATATTTTGAAAAAAAAATTCGAAAAGCACTGCCGTGAAGGCAGGAGCTTTTGAGCGCTCGTAAATGCACCTTGTAGGTAGATTCGCTGATTCGCATTCACCAGTTTTAGAAACCAATTGGAAAGATTTTGACAGTGCTTTGGTGTCCATTTTTTCGATAATTCGCTAGAATTTTCTACGGTATCTATGGTCTTGCTAATGCAATCTAGACAAAATTATACATTATTCTTCACATATGTGCGAAATTTCATTTCATTCCAATAAGTATTTTCGAAATTATCAGAAAAAATATAGTTTGAACAGCAATATTTACGGAATCCCTAGTCTAATTTGGCTCATTGATGAAAGTGATCGCAAAATTCGCGATCCGAACGTATCCTGAAAATTTCAAGTCACTAGGCCTTTTCGTTCGAAAGTTATGATTTTTTATGGTTTCTATGGTTCTGATCATACGATCTGGGAGAAATGTAGCTCGAATATATCATTCTCAATTTAGATACAAAATATCGTCGAGATCGAATCCATAATTTTGAAATGATCAAGAAAACTGAATTTCAAACGGCCATATTTACGAAACCCCTAGTCTAATTTTGCTCATTGATACACGTGAACGCTACATTCACGATTCACACCTATCCTGAAAATTTCAAGTGCCTAGGCCTAAAGTTATATTTTTCTATGGTTTCTATGGTTCTGGTCATACGAGCTGTACAAAATTCTGCATGTAGCTTGAGTACGTAATTATCCATCTGAGTGCTAAATTTCACCTCGATCGAATCAGTAGTTTCGAAGTAATCAGAAAAACAAAATTTCGAGCGGCCATATTTACGGAACCCCTTAGCGCATTTTGCCCAATAACGAACTCAACCACGGCATTTGAGATTCGAACCTACCCTGAAAATTTCAAGTTTCTAGGACATTCCGTTCGAGAGTTATCGTGTATACGGCCGGACGGACAGACTCGAATTTTTCGACGGATTCGTCATCAGTGAGTCGAACATAGTCGATTGAGACCATTTTCGGCTCAAAATTCGAAAAATACAGACATCGTGACGAAATGATATAGCCCTCGTGTCAGTTGTACGAGCGCTCAAAAAGAGTAGAAGGACCCGCGAACTATTCGATATTGATTTCAAATAACATTGCCTGACGTTATTGTATCGATTTATCCAAAATACGTGATAAACAATTCGAGAATTAATCGGATATTTCGAAAAATCGACTTTTGGCTAAAAAATATTTTCAAAAAAATTACGAAAAGCACTGCCGTGAAGGCAGGAGCTTTTGAGCGCTCGTACATGCACCTTGTAGGTGGATTCGCATTTTCAAGTTTTAGAAATCAATTGAAGGAATTTTCGAAAGCTGTCAAAAAAATGCTGAAACTTAGGCGAAATTCCAGACTTCAGTGCTTCAGCGGATCAATTTTTTTTCGATCATTCGCTAGAATTTTCTACGGCATCTATGGTCTTGGTGATGCGATCTGGACAAAATTTTGCACGTAGTTTGAAAACATTATTCCTCAGCTAAGTGCAAAATTTCATTCCAATCCGATCAGTAGTTTCGAAACTCAGGAAAAAAAAATAGTTTGAACGGCCATATTTACGGAACCCCTAGTCTTATTTTTCTCATTGATGAACGTGATCTTGAAATTCGCGATCCAAACCCACCCTGAAAATTTCAAGTCCCTAGGCCTTTCCGTCCGAAAGTTATGGTTTTCTATGGTTTCTATGGTTCCGGTCATGCGATCTAGAGAAATGTAGCTTGAGTATATCATTCTCCATTAGTATACAGAATTCCGTCACGATCGAATCTGTAGTTTGGAAATTATCAAGAAAACTAAATTTCAAACGACCATATTTACGGAACCCCTGGTATAATTTTGCTCATAGATGAAAGTGATCACGACAATCGAGATCCACACCTATCCTGAAAATTTCAAATCCCTAGGAGTTTCCGTTCAAAAGTTACAATTTTCTATGGTTTCTATGGTTCTGGTGATGAAATTTTGCATGTAGCTTGAACACCTCATTTTCCATTAGAGTGCAAAATTTCATCTCGATCGAATCTGTAGTTTCAAAGTAATCAGGAAAACAAAATTTCAAGCGGCCATATTTACGGAACCCCTCGGCGAATTTTGCCCAATAACGAACTTAACCGCGGCATTCGAGATTCGAACCTACCCTGAAAATTTCAAGTTTCTAGGACATTCCGTTCGAGAGTTATCGTGCTGACGGCCGAACGGACGGACAGACTCAAATTTTCCGACGGATTCGTCATCAGTGAGTCGAACATAGTCGTTTGAGACCATTTTCGGCTCAAAATTCGAAAAATACAGACATCGTGACGAAATGATATAGCCCTCGTGTAAGTAGTACGAGCGCTCAAAAAGAATATAAGGACCCGCGAACTATTCGATATTGATTTAAAATTACATTGCCCGAAGTTATTATATCGACTTATCCAAAATACATGACAAACAATTCGAGAATTAATCGAATATTTCGAAAAATCGACTTTTGGTTGAAAAATATGTTCAAAAAAAGAGTAAAGGACCCGCGAACTATTCAATATTGATTTAAAATTACATTGCCCTACGTTATTATCCAAAATACGTGATAAACAATTCGAGAATTAATCGGATATTTCGAAAAATCGACATTCGTTTAAAAAATATTTTCAAAAAAAGAATATAAGGACCCGCGAACTATTCGATATTCATTTAAAATTACATTGCTCGAAGTTATTGCTTCGATTTATTCAAAATACCTGATAAACAATTGGAGAATTAATCAGATATTTCGGAAAATCGACTTTTGGTTAAAAAATATTTTCAAAAAAAGAGTGAAAGGACCCGCGAACTATTCAATATTGATTTGAAATTACATTGCCCGACGTAATCAACATACTTGATAAACAATTCGAGAATAAATCGGATATTTCGAAAAATCGACTTTTGGGTAAGAAATATTTTCCAAAAAAGAATATAAGGACCCGCGAACTATTCGATATTGATTTAAAATTACATTGCCCGAAGTTATTGCATCGATTTATTCAAAAAACGGGATAAACAATTAGAGAATTAATCGGATATTTCGAAAAATCGACTTTTGGTTGAAAGATATTTTCAAAAAAAGAGTGAAAGGACCCGCAAACTATTCGATAATGTTTTGGAATAACATTGCCCGACGATATTGCATCGATTTATTCAACATACGTGATAAACAATTCGAGAATAAATCGGATATTTCGAAGAATCGACTTTTGGGTAAAAAATATATTCAAAAAAAGAATATAAGGACCCGCGAACTATTCGATATTGATTTACATACATGACAAACAATTCGAGAATTTATCGGATATTTCGAAAAATCGACTGTTGGTTGAAAAATATTTTCAAAAAAAGAGTAAAAGGACCCGCGAACTATTCGATAATGATTTGAAATAACATTGCCGACGTTATTGCATCGATTCATTCAGAATACATGATAAACAATCAGAGAATTAATCGGATATTTCGAAAAATCGTTTTTTGTTCAAAAAATATTTTCGAAAATAGAATATAAGGACCCGCGAACTATTCGATATTGATTAACATACATGACAAACAATTCGAGAATTTATCGGATATTTCGAAAAATCGACTTTTGGTTGAAATATTTTCAAAAAAAGAGTGAAAGGACCCGCGAACTATTCGATGAAGATTTGAAATAACATTGCCCGACGTTATTGCATCGATGTATTCAACATACGTGATGATAAATTCGAAAATTATTCGAAAATTATTCGGATATTTCGAAAAATCGACTTTTGGGTAAAACATATTTTCAAAAGAAGAATATAAGGACCCGCGAACTATTCGATATTGATTAACATACATGACATACAATTCGAGAATTTATCGGATATTTCGAAAAATCGACTTTTGGTTGAAATATTTTCAAAAAAAGAGTGAAAGGACCCGCGAACTATTCGATGAAGATTTGAAATAACATTGCCCGACGTTATTGCATCGATGTATTCAACATACGTGATGATCAATTCGAAAATTATTCGGATATTTCGAAAAATCGATTTTTGGGTGAAACATATTTTCAAAAAAAGAATATGAGGACCCGCGAACTATTCGATATTGATTTAAAATTACATTGCCCGACGTTATTGCATCGATTTATTCAAAATACATGATGATCAATTCAAAAATTATTCGGATATTTCGGAAAATCGACTTTTGGGTAAAACATATTTTCAAAAAAAGAATATAAGGGCCCGCGAACTATTCGATATTGATTTAAAATTACATTGCCCGACGTTATTGCATCGATTTATTCAAAATACGTGACAAACAATTCGAGAATGAATCGGATATTTCGAAAAATCGACTTTTGGTTAAAAAATATTTTCAAAAAAAGAGTAAAAGGACCCGCGAACTATTCAATATTGATTTGAAATTACATTGCCCGACGTTATTGCATCGATTCATTCAAAATACGTGATAAACAATTCGAGAATGTATCGGATATTTCGAAAAATCGAGTTTTGGTTAGAAAATATTATCAAAAAAGAATAAAAGGACCCGCGAACTATTCAGTATTGATTTGAAATTACATTGCCCGACGTTATTGCATCGATTCATTCAAAATACGTGATGAAAAATTCGAGAATTAATCGGATATTTAGAAAAATCGACTTTTGGTTAAAAAATATTTTCAAAAAAAGAGTAAAAGGACCCGCGAACTATTCAATATTGATTTGAAATTACATTGCCCGACGTTATTGCATCGATATATTCAAAATACGTGATAAACAATTCGAGAATTAATCGGATATTTCGAAAAATCGACTTTTGGTTAAAAAATATTTTCAAAAAGAGAGTAAAAAGACCTGCGAACTATTCGATATTGATTCAAAATTACATTGCCCGACGTTATTGCATCGATTCATTCAAAATACGTGATGAAAAATTCGAGAATTAATCGGATATTTCGAAGAATCGAATTTTGGGTAAAAAATATTTTCAAAAAAAGTGTATAAGGACCGGCGAACTATTCGATAATGATTCAAAATAACATTACCCGACGTTATTGTATCGATGTATCCAAAATACGTGATTAACTATTCGAGAATTAATCGGATATTTCGAAAAATCGACTTTCGGGTAAAATATATTCTCAAAAAATGAGTTGTATGTCCAGACAATTATTCAATACTAGCAGACCCGGCACGCGTTGCTTTGGCCTTACCTATCCCTAACTTAACCTTAGACTAACGCTATCCTAACACTTACCAAACCCTATCTGAACTGATCTGAACTGAACTGATCTGAACTGACCCGAACTGAACTGAACTGAACTGATCTGAACTGAACTGATCTGAACTGATCTGAACTGAACTGATCTGAACTGAACTGAACTGATCTGAACTGATCTGAACTGAACTGAACTGAACTGAACTGAACTGAACTGAACTGATCTGAATTGATCTGAACTGATCTGATCTGAACTGAACTGATCTGAACTGAACTGAACTGAACTGAACTGAACTGATCTGAACTGATCTGATCTGAACTGAACGGATCTGAACTGATCTGAACTGATCTGAACTGAACTGATCTGAACTGATCTGAACTGATCTGAACTGATCTGAACTGATCTGAACTGATCTGATCTGATCTGAGCTGTCACCCATCAAAACAAATCACAGACAACATTAATCACTTTCACGAAGTAAATATATACTGACTCTGAATGGATTTACGGAATAATCTCGAATCATTCGGTGAAATCAATCGCACAAATATTTGACAACCAATATATATGTCACTCATCTTGCATTATGACATTATTCTTGACAGTAACGAAATCTATGAACATTTTGTATTGGAAAATTTTTTTTCTTTTATTGTATTTTTTCGCTGTCGAACGGGATAAAAAGTATCTTATGTCCGTCTCCTGGCTCTAAGCTACCTCCATACCAATTTTCACCCAAATCTGTTCTGCCGTTCTTGAGTTATAAGTGGTGTAACTAACACGACTTTCTTTTATATATATATAGATTTATTCGAAATTACATTGCCCGACGTTATTGAATCGATTTTTCCTGATTTATCACTTCAAAACACTGAACAAAACACGTATTCCTAACTCCCGTGTGCCGTGAGTCAATGACTCATCACTCCCGCACTCACTCCACACGGCAAAAACCGATTTTCACTATAATTTATTAGCGCTCCAAATATCGACTATCTCTCATCAGTTCCCGATTAGAACTAATTCATAGTCAATCCTTTGTTCGAAAATATGAATAATCGCTTACATCACCATGAATCATCGGGTGCGCGCATATCGCATTTAGTCCTCGTTTCTATGGAAACCAATGTGTTATTCCATATACGGGGTTTGTTCGAAAAATTTCGGGGTGAGTCGGGACCAGTTCGATGAACGGTGGCATCTACCTGTGGATTTCGCCAACCGCATAGAAAAACGCGTATAACTCCGCCGCTGTGAGTCCTAGCGACGTGGCGTTCGTGCCATCGGGGTGCTTGGGGCATAAGGAGTTCACCGGTGCATTTTCGCAACTGCGCATGCTCAGATGGAAAGATGAATAACTCTGCTGTTTTAAGTCCTATCGAGGTGGCCTTTGGGCCATTGAGATGCTGAGAGAATGAGGCGTCAGTGTGCCCATATATTTTGCGCATGTGCGAACTCCTGTTATGTTAATTCTCTTCTACTCGGCCTAGAGAGGGGCGATTTTCGGTAGAGGCATACTCTCGGGTTGTAGTTCCTTAGGCTTGGCGAATGCTCCTGCGTAGTTGTGGATGCGCCCTTGGCGGGGAGTTAATATGATGAATGGAAAAATTCTTCCTTTTATCGTTTTAGAATTGTTCGGTTTGTCCACATCTTTCGGTGCGCTTGTTTCTATAAACTACCAATGCCTGAGCGGCCCCGTCTGCTCACTCAGCTTGTTAGAAGAACCAAATACTGCCAAATCTCAGTCAGACTGAGCCGCTCAGGCATTTCGAACGCGCCCATTTTCGAAGACCAGAACACAAACTATAACGAGTCCAAAGCTTCATGGGTTTTATAATTGAGGAAATTACATTGCATTGCATTACATTGTTATTGTATCGATTTATCCAAAATACATGATGAACAATCCGAGAACTAATCGGATATCTCGAAAAATTGAATTTCGGGTGAAAAATATTTTCAAAAAATGGGTATTAGGACCCGCGAACTATTCGATATTCAAAAAAAGTGATGAACAATTCGAGAATTAATCGGATATTTCGAAAAATCGACATTCGGGAAAAAAATATTTTCAAAGAAGAGTATGAGGACCCGCAAACTATTCGATATAGGTTCAAAATGACATTGCCCGACGTTATTGTATCGATTTATCCAAAATACATGATAAACAATTCGAGAATTAATCGGATATTTCGATAAATCGACATTCGGGAAAGAAATATTTTCAAAAAAAGGGTAAAAGGACCCGCGAACTATTCGATATTGATTTAAAATCACATTGCCTGACGTTATAGTATCGATTTACCAAAATACGTGATGAACAATTCGATAATCAATCGGATATTTCGAAAAATCGACATTCGGGTAAAAAATATTTTCAAAAAGAGGGAATAAGCAACCGCCTACTATTCGATATTGATTTAAAACTACATTGCCCGACGTTGTATCGATTCATCGAAAATACGTGATAAACAATTCGAGAATTAATCGGAGATTTCGAGAAATCGACATTAGGGTAAAAAATATTTTCAAAGAAGAGTATAAGGACCCGCGAACTATTCGATAAGATTTGAAATAACATTGCTCGACGTTATTGCTTCGATTCATTCAACATACGTGATAAACAATTCGAAAATTGATCGGATATTTTGAAGAATCGACATTCGGGTAAAAAATATTTTCAAGAAAAAAATATAAGGACCCGCAAACTTTTCGATATTGATTTAAAATTACATTGCCTGACGTTATTGTATCGATATATCCAAAATACGTGATGAAAAATTCGAGAATTAATCGGATATTTCGAAAAATCGACATTCGGGTAAAAAATATTTTCAAAAAAAGAGTATAAGGACCCGCCCACTATTCGATATTGATTTAAAATTACATTGCCCGACGCTGTATCGATTCATCGAAAATACGTGATACACAATTCGAGAATTAATCGGATAATTCGATAAATCGACATTCGGGAAAGAAATATTTTCAAAAAAGGAGTAAAAGGACCCGCTAACTATTCGATATTGATTCAAAATTACATTGCCTGACGTTTTAGTATTAATTCACCAAAATACGTGATGAACAATTCGAGAATCAATCAGATATATCGAAAAATCGACATTCGGGTAAAAAATATTTTCAAAAAGAGGGAATAAGGACCCGCCTACTATTCGATATTGATTTAAAATTACATTGCCCGACGTTATATCGATTCATCGAAAATACGTGATAAACAATTCGAGAATTAATCGGATATTTCGAGAAATCGACATTCGGGTAAAAAATATTTTCAAAGAAGAGTATAAGGACCCGCGAACTATTCGATATAGGTTCAAAATGACATTGCCCGACGTTATTGTATCGATATATCCATAATACGTGATGAAAAATTCGAGAATTAATCGGATATTTCGAAAAATCGACATTCGGGTGAAATATATTTTCAAAAAATGAGTATTATGTCCAGACAATTATTCAATATTAATTTGAAATGACATTGCCCGACGTTATTGAATCGATTTATCCGAAATACCTGAAAATGGACTTATTTTAAAAGTTTTCCATGTGTACTTACGTTTTTTCCTGATTTTATCACTTCAAAACACTGAACAAAACACGTATTCCTAACTCCCGTGTGCCGTGAGTCAATGACTCATCACTCCCGCACTCACTCCACACGGCAAAAACCGATTTTCACTATAATTTATTAGCGCTCCAAATATCGACTATCTCTCATCAGTTCCCGATTAGAACTAATTCATAGTCAATCCTTTGTTCGAAAATATGAATAATCGCTTACATCACCATGAATCATCGGGTGCGCGCATATCGCATTTAGTCCTCGTTTCTATGGAAACCAATGTGTTATTCCATATACGGGGTTTGTTCGAAAAATTTCGGGGTGAGTCGGGACCAGTTCGATGAACGGTGGCATCTACCTGTGGATTTCGCCAACCGCATAGAAAAACGCGTATAACTCCGCCGCTGTGAGTCCTAGCGACGTGGCGTTCGTGCCATCGGGGTGCTTGGGGCATAAGGAGTTCACCGGTGCATTTTCGCAACTGCGCATGCTCAGATGGAAAGATGAATAACTCTGCTGTTTTAAGTCCTATCGAGGTGGCCTTTGGGCCATTGAGATGCTGAGAGAATGAGGCGTCAGTGTGCCCATATATTTTGCGCATGTGCGAACTCCTGTTATGTTAATTCTCTTCTACTCGGCCTAGAGAGGGGCGATTTTCGGTAGAGGCATACTCTCGGGTTGTAGTTCCTTAGGCTTGGCGAATACTCCTGCGTAGTTGTGGATGCGCCCTTGGCGGGGAGTTAATATGATGAATGGAAAAATTCTTCCTTTTATCGTTTTAGAATTGTTCGGTTTGTCCACATCTTTCGGTGCGCTTGTTTCTATAAACTACCAATGCCTGAGCGGCCCCGTCTGCTCACTCAGCTTGTTAGAAGAACCAAATACTGCCAAATCTCAGTCAGACTGAGCCGCTCAGGCATTTCGAACGCGCCCATTTTCGAAGACCAGAACACAAACTATAACGAGTCCAAAGCTTCATGGGTTTTATAATTGAGGAAATTACATTGCATTGCATTACATTGTTATTGTATCGATTTATCCAAAATACATGATGAACAATCCGAGAACTAATCGGATATCTGGAAAAATTGAATTTCGGGTGAAAAATATTTTCAAAAAATGGGTATTAGGACCCGCGAACTATTCGATATTCAAAAAAAGTGATGAACAATTCGAGAATTAATCGGATATTTCGAAAAATCGACATTCGGGAAAAAAATATTTTCAAAGAAGAGTATGAGGACCCGCAAACTATTCGATATAGGTTCAAAATGACATTGCCCGACGTTATTGTATCGATTTATCCAAAATACATGATAAACAATTCGAGAATTAATCGGATATTTCGATAAATCGACATTCGGGAAAGAAATATTTTCAAAAAAAGGGTAAAAGGACCCGCGAACTATTCGATATTGATTTAAAATCACATTGCCTGACGTTATAGTATCGATTTACCAAAATACGTGATGAACAATTCGATAATCAATCGGATATTTCGAAAAATCGACATTCGGGTAAAAAATATTTTCAAAAAGAGGGAATAAGCAACCGCCTACTATTCGATATTGATTTAAAACTACATTGCCCGACGTTGTATCGATTCATCGAAAATACGTGATAAACAATTCGAGAATTAATCGGATATTTCGAGAAATCGACATTAGGGTAAAAAATATTTTCAAAGAAGAGTATAAGGACCCGCGAACTATTCGATATAGGTTCAAAATGACATTGCCCGACGTTATTGTATCGATATATCCAAAATACGTGATGAAAAATTCGAGAATTAATCGGATATTTCGAAAAATCGACATTCGGGTGAAATATATTTTCAAAAAAAGAGTATAAGGACCCACGAACTATTCGATATTGATTTGAAATAACATTGCCCGACGTTGTATCGATTTATCGAAGATACGTGATGAATAATTCGAGAATTAATCGGATATTTCGATAAATCGACATTCGGGAAAAAAATATTTTCAAAAAAAGAGTATAAGGACCCGCGAACTATTCGATAAGATTTGAAATAACATTGCTCGACGTTATTGCTTCGATTCATTCAACATACGTGATAAACAATTCGAAAATTGATCGGATATTTTGAAGAATCGACATTCGGGTAAAAAATATTTTCAAGAAAAAAATATAAGGACCCGCAAACTTTTCGATATTGATTTAAAATAACATTGCCTGACGTTATTGTATCGATATATCCAAAATACGTGATGAAAAATTCGAGAATTAATCGGATATTTCGAAAAATCGACATTCGGGTAAAAAATATTTTCAAAAAAAGAGTATAAGGACCCGCCCACTATTCGATATTGATTTAAAATTACATTGCCCGACGCTGTATCGATTCATCGAAAATACGTGATACACAATTCGAGAATTAATCGGATAATTCGATAAATCGACATTCGGGAAAGAAATATTTTCAAAAAAGGAGTAAAAGGACCCGCTAACTATTCGATATTGATTCAAAATTACATTGCCTGACGTTTTAGTATCAATTCACCAAAATACGTGATGAACAATTCGAGAATCAATCAGATATATCGAAAAATCGACATTCGGGTAAAAAATATTTTCAAAAAGAGGGAATAAGGACCCGCCTACTATTCGATATTGATTTAAAATTACATTGCCCGACGTTATATCGATTCATCGAAAATACGTGATAAACAATTCGAGAATTAATCGGATATTTCGAGAAATCGACATTCGGGTAAAAAATTTTTTCAAAGAAGAGTATAAGGACCCGCGAACTATTCGATATAGGTTCAAAATGACATTGCCCGACGTTATTGTATCGATATATCCAAAATACGTGATGAAAAATTCGACTATTAATCGGATATTTCGAAAAATCGACATTCGGGTGAAATATATTTTCAAAAAATGAGTATTATGTCCAGACAATTATTCAATATTAATTTGAAATGACATTGCCCGACGTTATTGAATCGATTTATCCGAAATACCTGAAAATGGACTTATTTCAAAAGTTTTCCATGTGTACTTACGATTTTTCCTGATTTTATCACTTCAAAACACTGAACAAAACACGTATTCCTAACTCCCGTGTGCCGTGAGTCAATGACTCATCACTCCCGCGTTCACTCCACACGGCAAAAACCGATTTTCACTATAATTTATTAGCGCTCCGAATATCGACTATCTCCCATCACTTCCCGATTAGAACTGATTCATAGTCAATACTTTGTTCGAAAATATGAATAATCGCTTACATCACCATGAATCATCGGGTGCGCGCATATCGCATTTAGTCCTCGTTTCTATGGAAACCAACGTGTTATTCCATATACGGGGTTTGTTCGAAAAATTTCCGGGTGAGTCGGGACCAGTTCGATGAACGGTGGCATCTACCTGTGGATTTCGCCAACCGCATAGAAAAACGCGTATAACTCCGCCGTTGTGAGTCCTAGCGACGTGGCGTTCGTGCCATCGGGGTTCTTAGGGCATAAGGAGTTCACCAAATCGTTTTTTGTTCAAAAAATATTTTCAAAACAAGAGTAGAAGGACCCGCGATCTATTCAATATTGATTTAAAATTACATTGCCCGACGTTATTGCATCGATTTATTCAAAATACGTGACAAACAATCAGAGAATCAATCGGATATTTCGAAAAATCGACTTTTGGGTAAGAAATATTTTCAAAAAAAGGATATAAGGACCCGCGAACTATTCGATATCGCTTTAAAATTACATTACTCGACGTTATTATATCGATTTATCCAAAATACGTGACAAACAATTCGAGAGTTAATCGGATATTTCGAAAAATCGACTTTTGGGTAAGGAATATTTTCGAAAAAAAAATATAAGGACCCGCGAACTATTCGAAATTGATTAACATACATGACAAACAATTCGAGAATTAATCGGATATTTGGAAAAATCGACTATTGGTTGAAAAAAATTTTCAAAAAATGAGTGAAGGACCCGCGAATTATTCGATAAAGATTTGAAACAACATTGCCCGACGTTATTGCATCGATTTATTCAACATACGTGATAAACAATTCGAGAATTATTCGGATATTTCGAAAAATCGACTTTTGGGTAAAAAATATTTTTAAAAAAAGAATATAAGGACCCGCTAACTATTCGATATATATTAACATACATGAAATACAATTCGAGAATTTATCGGATATTTCGAAAAATCGACTTTTGGTTGAAAAATATTTTCAAAAAAAGAGTGAAAGGACCCGCGACCTATTCGATGAAGATTTGAAATAACATTGCCCGACGTTATTGCATCGATGTATTCAACATACGTGATGATCAATTCGAAAATTATTCGGATATTTCGAAAAATCGACTTTTGGGTAAAACATATTTTCAAAAAAAAAAAGAAGGACCCGCGAACTATTCAATATTGATTTAAAATAACATTGCCGACGTTATTATATCGTTTTATCAAAAATACATGACAAACAATTCGAGAATTAATCGGATATTTTGAAAATACGACTTTTGGTTGAAAAATATTTTCAAAAAAAGAGTGAAAGGACCCGCGACCTATTCGATGAAGATTTGAAATAACATTGCCCGACGTTATTGCATCGATGTATTCAACATACGTGATGATCAATTCGAAAATTATTCGGAAATTTCGAAAAATCGACTTTTGGGTAAAACATATTTTCAAAAAAAAAAAGAAGGACCCGCGAACTATTCAATATTGATTTAAAATAACATTGCCGACGTTATTATATCGATTTATCCAAAATACATGACAAACAATTCGAGAATGTATCGGATATTTCGAAAAATCGAGTTTTGGTTAAAAAATATTTTCAAAAAAAAAAAGAAGGACCCGCGAACTATTCAATATTGATTTAAAATAACATTGCCGACGTTATTATATCGTTTTATCAAAAATACATGACAAACAATTCGAGAATTAATCGGATATTTTGAAAATACGACTTTAGGTTGAAAAATATTTTCAAAAAAAGAGTAAAAGGACCCGCGAACTATTCAATATTGATTTGAAATTACATTGCCCGACGTTATTGCATCGATTCATTCAAAATACGTGATAAACAATTCGAGAATGTATCGGGTATTTCGAAAAATCGAGTTTTGGTTGAAAAATATTTAAAAAAAAAGAGTTAAAGGACCCGCGAACTATTCGGTATTGATTTGAAATTACATTGCCCGACATTATTGCATCGATTCATTCGAAATACGTGATGAAAAATTCGAGAATTAATTGGATATTTCGAACAATCGACTTTTGGTTGAAAAATATTTTCAAAAAAAAAATAAAAGGACCCGCGAACTATTCAATATTGATTTAAAATTACACTGCCGACGTTATTATATCGATTTATCCAAAATACATGACAAACAATTCGAGAATGTATCGGATATTTCGAAAAATCGAGTTTTGGTTAAAAAATATTTCCAAAAAAAGAGTAAAAGGACCCGCGAACTATTCAGTATTGATTTGAAATCACATTGCCCGACGTTATTGCATCGATTCATTCAAAATACGTGATGAAAAATTCGAGAATCAATCGGATATTTCGAAAACTCGACTTTTGGTCAAAAAATATTTTCAAAAAGAGAATAAAAGACCCGCGAACTATTCGATATTGATTTAAAATTACAGTGCCGACGTTATTGTATCGATGTATCCAAAATACGTGATAAACTATTCGAGAATTAATCGGATATTTAGAAAAATCGACTTTCGGGTAAAATATATTTTCAAAAATAAGTATTATGTCCAGACAATTATTCAATATTGATTTGAATTTCGGATATTTCGAAAAATCGACTTTTGGGTAAAAAATATTTCCAAATAAAGAATATAAGGACCCGCTAACTATTCGATATTGATCAACATACATGACATAAAATTCGAGAATTTATCGGATATTTCGAAAAATCGACGTTATTATATCGATTTATTCAAAATACATGACAAACAATTCGAGAATGTATCGGATATTTCGAAAAATCGAGTTTTGGTTAAAAAATATTTTCAAAAAAATAGTAAAAGTACCCGCGAACTATTCAGTATTGATTTGAAATGACATTGCCCGACGTTATTGTATCGATTTATCCAAAATACATGATAAACAATTCGAGAATTAATCGGATATTTCGATAAATCGACATTCGGGAAAGAAATATTTTCAAAAAAAGGGTAAAAGGACCCGCGAACTATTCGATATTGATTTAAAATCACATTGCCTGACGTTATAGTATCGATTTACCAAAATACGTGATGAACAATTCGATAATCAATCGGATATTTCGAAAAATCGACATTCGGGTAAAAAATATTTTCAAAAAGAGGGAATAAGCAACCGCCTACTATTCGATATTGATTTAAAACTACATTGCCCGACGTTGTATCGATTTATCGAAGATACGTGATGAACAATTCGAGAATTAATCGGATATTTCGATAAATCGACATTCGGGAAAAAAATATTTTCAAAAAAAGAGTATAAGGACCCGCGAACTATTCGATAAGATTTGAAATAACATTGCTCGACGTTATTGCTTCGATTCATTCAACATACGTGATAAAGATTTCGAAAATTGATCGGATATTTTGAAGAATCGACATTCGGGTAAAAAATATTTTCAAGAAAAAAATATAAGGACCCGCAAACTTTTCGATATTGATTTAAAATTACATTGCCTGACGTTATTGTATCGATATATCCAAAATACGTGATGAAAAATTCGAGAATTAATCGGATATTTCGAAAAATCGACATTCGGGTAAAAAATATTTTCAAAAAAAGAGTATAAGGACCCGCCCACTATTCGATATTGATTTAAAATTACATTGCCCGACGCTGTATCGATTCATCGAAAATACGTGATACACAATTCGAGAATTAATCGGATAATTCGATAAATCGACATTCGGGAAAGAAATATTTTCAAAAAAGGAGTAAAAGGACCCGCTAACTATTCGATATTGATTCAAAATTACATTGCCTGACGTTTTAGTATCAATTCACCAAAATACGTGATGAACAATTCGAGAATCAATCAGATATATCGAAAAATCGACATTCGGGTAAAAAATATTTTCAAAAAGAGGGAATAAGGACCCGCCTACTATTCGATATTGATTTAAAATTACATTGCCCGACGTTATATCGATTCATCGAAAATACGTGATAAACAATTCGAGAATTAATCGGATATTTCGAGAAATCGACATTCGGGTAAAAAATATTTTCAAAGAAGAGTATAAGGACCCGCGAACTATTCGATATAGGTTCAAAATGACATTGCCCGACGTTATTGTATCGATATATCCAAAATACGTGATGAAAAATTCGAGAATTAATCGGATATTTCGAAAAATCGACATTCGGGTGAAATATATTTTCAAAAAATGAGTATTATGTCCAGACAATTATTCAATATTAATTTGAAATGACATTGCCCGACGTTATTGAATCGATTTATCCGAAATACCTGAAAATGGACTTATTTTAAAAGTTTTCCATGTGTACTTACGTTTTTTCCTGATTTTATCACTTCAAAACACTGAACAAAACACGTATTCCTAACTCCCGTGTGCCGTGAGTCAATGACTCATCACTCCCGCACTCACTCCACACGGCAAAAACCGATTTTCACTATAATTTATTAGCGCTCCAAATATCGACTATCTCTCATCAGTTCCCGATTAGAACTAATTCATAGTCAATCCTTTGTTCGAAAATATGAATAATCGCTTACATCACCATGAATCATCGGGTGCGCGCATATCGCATTTAGTCCTCGTTTCTATGGAAACCAATGTGTTATTCCATATACGGGGTTTGTTCGAAAAATTTCGGGGTGAGTCGGGACCAGTTCGATGAACGGTGGCATCTACCTGTGGATTTCGCCAACCGCATAGAAAAACGCGTATAACTCCGCCGCTGTGAGTCCTAGCGACGTGGCGTTCGTGCCATCGGGGTGCTTGGGGCATAAGGAGTTCACCGGTGCATTTTCGCAACTGCGCATGCTCAGATGGAAAGATGAATAACTCTGCTGTTTTAAGTCCTATCGAGGTGGCCTTTGGGCCATTGAGATGCTGAGAGAATGAGGCGTCAGTGTGCCCATATATTTTGCGCATGTGCGAACTCCTGTTATGTTAATTCTCTTCTACTCGGCCTAGAGAGGGGCGATTTTCGGTAGAGGCATACTCTCGGGTTGTAGTTCCTTAGGCTTGGCGAATGCTCCTGCGTAGTTGTGGATGCGCCCTTGGCGGGGAGTTAATATGATGAATGGAAAAATTCTTCCTTTTATCGTTTTAGAATTGTTCGGTTTGTCCACATCTTTCGGTGCGCTTGTTTCTATAAACTACCAATGCCTGAGCGGCCCCGTCTGCTCACTCAGCTTGTTAGAAGAACCAAATACTGCCAAATCTCAGTCAGACTGAGCCGCTCAGGCATTTCGAACGCGCCCATTTTCGAAGACCAGAACACAAACTATAACGAGTCCAAAGCTTCATGGGTTTTATAATTGAGGAAATTACATTGCATTGCATTACATTGTTATTGTATCGATTTATCCAAAATACATGACAAACAATTCGAGAATGTATCGGATATTTCGAAAAATCGAGTTTTGGTTAAAAAATATTTTCAAAAAAAAAAAGAAGGACCCGCGAACTATTCAATATTGATTTAAAATAACATTGCCGACGTTATTATATCGTTTTATCAAAAATACATGACAAACAATTCGAGAATTAATCGGATATTTTGAAAATACGACTTTAGGTTGAAAAATATTTTCAAAAAAAGAGTAAAAGGACCCGCGAACTATTCAATATTGATTTGAAATTACATTGCCCGACGTTATTGCATCGATTCATTCAAAATACGTGATAAACAATTCGAGAATGTATCGGGTATTTCGAAAAATCGAGTTTTGGTTGAAAAATATTTAAAAAAAAAGAGTTAAAGGACCCGCGAACTATTCGGTATTGATTTGAAATTACATTGCCCGACATTATTGCATCGATTCATTCGAAATACGTGATGAAAAATTCGAGAATTAATTGGATATTTCGAACAATCGACTTTTGGTTGAAAAATATTTTCAAAAAAAAAATAAAAGGACCCGCGAACTATTCAATATTGATTTAAAATTACACTGCCGACGTTATTATATCGATTTATCCAAAATACATGACAAACAATTCGAGAATGTATCGGATATTTCGAAAAATCGAGTTTTGGTTAAAAAATATTTCCAAAAAAAGAGTAAAAGGACCCGCGAACTATTCAGTATTGATTTGAAATCACATTGCCCGACGTTATTGCATCGATTCATTCAAAATACGTGATGAAAAATTCGAGAATCAATCGGATATTTCGAAAACTCGACTTTTGGTCAAAAAATATTTTCAAAAAGAGAATAAAAGACCCGCGAACTATTCGATATTGATTTAAAATTACAGTGCCGACGTTATTGTATCGATGTATCCAAAATACGTGATAAACTATTCGAGAATTAATCGGATATTTAGAAAAATCGACTTTCGGGTAAAATATATTTTCAAAAATAAGTATTATGTCCAGACAATTATTCAATATTGATTTGAATTTCGGATATTTCGAAAAATCGACTTTTGGGTAAAAAATATTTCCAAATAAAGAATATAAGGACCCGCTAACTATTCGATATTGATCAACATACATGACATAAAATTCGAGAATTTATCGGATATTTCGAAAAATCGACGTTATTATATCGATTTATTCAAAATACATGACAAACAATTCGAGAATGTATCGGATATTTCGAAAAATCGAGTTTTGGTTAAAAAATATTTTCAAAAAAATAGTAAAAGTACCCGCGAACTATTCAGTATTGATTTGAAATGACATTGCCCGACGTTATTGTATCGATTTATCCAAAATACATGATAAACAATTCGAGAATTAATCGGATATTTCGATAAATCGACATTCGGGAAAGAAATATTTTCAAAAAAAGGGTAAAAGGACCCGCGAACTATTCGATATTGATTTAAAATCACATTGCCTGACGTTATAGTATCGATTTACCAAAATACGTGATGAACAATTCGATAATCAATCGGATATTTCGAAAAATCGACATTCGGGTAAAAAATATTTTCAAAAAGAGGGAATAAGCAACCGCCTACTATTCGATATTGATTTAAAACTACATTGCCCGACGTTGTATCGATTTATCGAAGATACGTGATGAACAATTCGAGAATTAATCGGATATTTCGATAAATCGACATTCGGGAAAAAAATATTTTCAAAAAAAGAGTATAAGGACCCGCGAACTATTCGATAAGATTTGAAATAACATTGCTCGACGTTATTGCTTCGATTCATTCAACATACGTGATAAAGATTTCGAAAATTGATCGGATATTTTGAAGAATCGACATTCGGGTAAAAAATATTTTCAAGAAAAAAATATAAGGACCCGCAAACTTTTCGATATTGATTTAAAATTACATTGCCTGACGTTATTGTATCGATATATCCAAAATACGTGATGAAAAATTCGAGAATTAATCGGATATTTCGAAAAATCGACATTCGGGTAAAAAATATTTTCAAAAAAAGAGTATAAGGACCCGCCCACTATTCGATATTGATTTAAAATTACATTGCCCGACGCTGTATCGATTCATCGAAAATACGTGATACACAATTCGAGAATTAATCGGATAATTCGATAAATCGACATTCGGGAAAGAAATATTTTCAAAAAAGGAGTAAAAGGACCCGCTAACTATTCGATATTGATTCAAAATTACATTGCCTGACGTTTTAGTATCAATTCACCAAAATACGTGATGAACAATTCGAGAATCAATCAGATATATCGAAAAATCGACATTCGGGTAAAAAATATTTTCAAAAAGAGGGAATAAGGACCCGCCTACTATTCGATATTGATTTAAAATTACATTGCCCGACGTTATATCGATTCATCGAAAATACGTGATAAACAATTCGAGAATTAATCGGATATTTCGAGAAATCGACATTCGGGTAAAAAATATTTTCAAAGAAGAGTATAAGGACCCGCGAACTATTCGATATAGGTTCAAAATGACATTGCCCGACGTTATTGTATCGATATATCCAAAATACGTGATGAAAAATTCGAGAATTAATCGGATATTTCGAAAAATCGACATTCGGGTGAAATATATTTTCAAAAAATGAGTATTATGTCCAGACAATTATTCAATATTAATTTGAAATGACATTGCCCGACGTTATTGAATCGATTTATCCGAAATACCTGAAAATGGACTTATTTTAAAAGTTTTCCATGTGTACTTACGTTTTTTCCTGATTTTATCACTTCAAAACACTGAACAAAACACGTATTCCTAACTCCCGTGTGCCGTGAGTCAATGACTCATCACTCCCGCACTCACTCCACACGGCAAAAACCGATTTTCACTATAATTTATTAGCGCTCCAAATATCGACTATCTCTCATCAGTTCCCGATTAGAACTAATTCATAGTCAATCCTTTGTTCGAAAATATGAATAATCGCTTACATCACCATGAATCATCGGGTGCGCGCATATCGCATTTAGTCCTCGTTTCTATGGAAACCAATGTGTTATTCCATATACGGGGTTTGTTCGAAAAATTTCGGGGTGAGTCGGGACCAGTTCGATGAACGGTGGCATCTACCTGTGGATTTCGCCAACCGCATAGAAAAACGCGTATAACTCCGCCGCTGTGAGTCCTAGCGACGTGGCGTTCGTGCCATCGGGGTGCTTGGGGCATAAGGAGTTCACCGGTGCATTTTCGCAACTGCGCATGCTCAGATGGAAAGATGAATAACTCTGCTGTTTTAAGTCCTATCGAGGTGGCCTTTGGGCCATTGAGATGCTGAGAGAATGAGGCGTCAGTGTGCCCATATATTTTGCGCATGTGCGAACTCCTGTTATGTTAATTCTCTTCTACTCGGCCTAGAGAGGGGCGATTTTCGGTAGAGGCATACTCTCGGGTTGTAGTTCCTTAGGCTTGGCGAATGCTCCTGCGTAGTTGTGGATGCGCCCTTGGCGGGGAGTTAATATGATGAATGGAAAAATTCTTCCTTTTATCGTTTTAGAATTGTTCGGTTTGTCCACATCTTTCGGTGCGCTTGTTTCTATAAACTACCAATGCCTGAGCGGCCCCGTCTGCTCACTCAGCTTGTTAGAAGAACCAAATACTGCCAAATCTCAGTCAGACTGAGCCGCTCAGGCATTTCGAACGCGCCCATTTTCGAAGACCAGAACACAAACTATAACGAGTCCAAAGCTTCATGGGTTTTATAATTGAGGAAATTACATTGCATTGCATTACATTGTTATTGTATCGATTTATCCAAAATACATGATGAACAATCCGAGAACTAATCGGATATCTCGAAAAATTGAATTTCGGGTGAAAAATATTTTCAAAAAATGGGTATTAGGACCCGCGAACTATTCGATATTCAAAAAAAGTGATGAACAATTCGAGAATTAATCGGATATTTCGAAAAATCGACATTCGGGAAAAAAATATTTTCAAAGAAGAGTATGAGGACCCGCAAACTATTCGATATAGGTTCAAAATGACATTGCCCGACGTTATTGTATCGATTTATCCAAAATACATGATAAACAATTCGAGAATTAATCGGATATTTCGATAAATCGACATTCGGGAAAGAAATATTTTCAAAAAAAGGGTAAAAGGACCCGCGAACTATTCGATATTGATTTAAAATCACATTGCCTGACGTTATAGTATCGATTTACCAAAATACGTGATGAACAATTCGATAATCAATCGGATATTTCGAAAAATCGACATTCGGGTAAAAAATATTTTCAAAAAGAGGGAATAAGCAACCGCCTACTATTCGATATTGATTTAAAACTACATTGCCCGACGTTGTATCGATTCATCGAAAATACGTGATAAACAATTCGAGAATTAATCGGAGATTTCGAGAAATCGACATTAGGGTAAAAAATATTTTCAAAGAAGAGTATAAGGACCCGCGAACTATTCGATAAGATTTGAAATAACATTGCTCGACGTTATTGCTTCGATTCATTCAACATACGTGATAAACAATTCGAAAATTGATCGGATATTTTGAAGAATCGACATTCGGGTAAAAAATATTTTCAAGAAAAAAATATAAGGACCCGCAAACTTTTCGATATTGATTTAAAATTACATTGCCTGACGTTATTGTATCGATATATCCAAAATACGTGATGAAAAATTCGAGAATTAATCGGATATTTCGAAAAATCGACATTCGGGTAAAAAATATTTTCAAAAAAAGAGTATAAGGACCCGCCCACTATTCGATATTGATTTAAAATTACATTGCCCGACGCTGTATCGATTCATCGAAAATACGTGATACACAATTCGAGAATTAATCGGATAATTCGATAAATCGACATTCGGGAAAGAAATATTTTCAAAAAAGGAGTAAAAGGACCCGCTAACTATTCGATATTGATTCAAAATTACATTGCCTGACGTTTTAGTATCAATTCACCAAAATACGTGATGAACAATTCGAGAATCAATCAGATATATCGAAAAATCGACATTCGGGTAAAAAATATTTTCAAAAAGAGGGAATAAGGACCCGCCTACTATTCGATATTGATTTAAAATTACATTGCCCGACGTTATATCGATTCATCGAAAATACGTGATAAACAATTCGAGAATTAATCGGATATTTCGAGAAATCGACATTCGGGTAAAAAATATTTTCAAAGAAGAGTATAAGGACCCGCGAACTATTCGATATAGGTTCAAAATGACATTGCCCGACGTTATTGTATCGATATATCCATAATACGTGATGAAAAATTCGAGAATTAATCGGATATTTCGAAAAATCGACATTCGGGTGAAATATATTTTCAAAAAATGAGTATTATGTCCAGACAATTATTCAATATTAATTTGAAATGACATTGCCCGACGTTATTGAATCGATTTATCCGAAATACCTGAAAATGGACTTATTTTAAAAGTTTTCCATGTGTACTTACGTTTTTTCCTGATTTTATCACTTCAAAACACTGAACAAAACACGTATTCCTAACTCCCGTGTGCCGTGAGTCAATGACTCATCACTCCCGCACTCACTCCACACGGCAAAAACCGATTTTCACTATAATTTATTAGCGCTCCAAATATCGACTATCTCTCATCAGTTCCCGATTAGAACTAATTCATAGTCAATCCTTTGTTCGAAAATATGAATAATCGCTTACATCACCATGAATCATCGGGTGCGCGCATATCGCATTTAGTCCTCGTTTCTATGGAAACCAATGTGTTATTCCATATACGGGGTTTGTTCGAAAAATTTCGGGGTGAGTCGGGACCAGTTCGATGAACGGTGGCATCTACCTGTGGATTTCGCCAACCGCATAGAAAAACGCGTATAACTCCGCCGCTGTGAGTCCTAGCGACGTGGCGTTCGTGCCATCGGGGTGCTTGGGGCATAAGGAGTTCACCGGTGCATTTTCGCAACTGCGCATGCTCAGATGGAAAGATGAATAACTCTGCTGTTTTAAGTCCTATCGAGGTGGCCTTTGGGCCATTGAGATGCTGAGAGAATGAGGCGTCAGTGTGCCCATATATTTTGCGCATGTGCGAACTCCTGTTATGTTAATTCTCTTCTACTCGGCCTAGAGAGGGGCGATTTTCGGTAGAGGCATACTCTCGGGTTGTAGTTCCTTAGGCTTGGCGAATGCTCCTGCGTAGTTGTGGATGCGCCCTTGGCGGGGAGTTAATATGATGAATGGAAAAATTCTTCCTTTTATCGTTTTAGAATTGTTCGGTTTGTCCACATCTTTCGGTGCGCTTGTTTCTATAAACTACCAATGCCTGAGCGGCCCCGTCTGCTCACTCAGCTTGTTAGAAGAACCAAATACTGCCAAATCTCAGTCAGACTGAGCCGCTCAGGCATTTCGAACGCGCCCATTTTCGAAGACCAGAACACAAACTATAACGAGTCCAAAGCTTCATGGGTTTTATAATTGAGGAAATTACATTGCATTGCATTACATTGTTATTGTATCGATTTATCCAAAATACATGATGAACAATCCGAGAACTAATCGGATATCTGGAAAAATTGAATTTCGGGTGAAAAATATTTTCAAAAAATGGGTATTAGGACCCGCGAACTATTCGATATTCAAAAAAAGTGATGAACAATTCGAGAATTAATCGGATATTTCGAAAAATCAACATTCGGGAAAAAAATATTTTCAAAGAAGAGTATGAGGACCCGCAAACTATTCGATATAGGTTCAAAATGACATTGCCCGACGTTATTGTATCGATTTATCCAAAATACATGATAAACAATTCGAGAATTAATCGGATATTTCGATAAATCGACATTCGGGAAAGAAATATTTTCAAAAAAAGGGTAAAAGGACCCGCGAACTATTCGATATTGATTTAAAATCACATTGCCTGACGTTATAGTATCGATTTACCAAAATACGTGATGAACAATTCGATAATCAATCGGATATTTCGAAAAATCGACATTCGGGTAAAAAATATTTTCAAAAAGAGGGAATAAGCAACCGCCTACTATTCGATATTGATTTAAAACTACATTGCCCGACGTTGTATCGATTCATCGAAAATACGTGATAAACAATTCGAGAATTAATCGGATATTTCGAGAAATCGACATTAGGGTAAAAAATATTTTCAAAGAAGAGTATAAGGACCCGCGAACTATTCGATATAGGTTCAAAATGACATTGCCCGACGTTATTGTATCGATATATCCAAAATACGTGATGAAAAATTCGAGAATTAATCGGATATTTCGAAAAATCGACATTCGGGTGAAATATATTTTCAAAAAAAGAGTATAAGGACCCACGAACTATTCGATATTGATTTGAAATAACATTGCCCGACGTTGTATCGATTTATCGAAGATACGTGATGAATAATTCGAGAATTAATCGGATATTTCGATAAATCGACATTCGGGAAAAAAATATTTTCAAAAAAAGAGTATAAGGACCCGCGAACTATTCGATAAGATTTGAAATAACATTGCTCGACGTTATTGCTTCGATTCATTCAACATACGTGATAAACAATTCGAAAATTGATCGGATATTTTGAAGAATCGACATTCGGGTAAAAAATATTTTCAAGAAAAAAATATAAGGACCCGCAAACTTTTCGATATTGATTTAAAATTACATTGCCTGACGTTATTGTATCGATATATCCAAAATACGTGATGAAAAATTCGAGAATTAATCGGATATTTCGAAAAATCGACATTCGGGTAAAAAATATTTTCAAAAAAAGAGTATAAGGACCCGCCCACTATTCGATATTGATTTAAAATTACATTGCCCGACGCTGTATCGATTCATCGAAAATACGTGATAGACAATTCGAGAATTAATCGGATAATTCGATAAATCGACATTCGGGAAAGAAATATTTTCAAAAAAGGAGTAAAAGGACCCGCTAACTATTCGATATTGATTCAAAATTACATTGCCTGACGTTTTAGTATCAATTCACCAAAATACGTGATGAACAATTCGAGAATCAATCAGATATATCGAAAAATCGACATTCGGGTAAAAAATATTTTCAAAAAGAGGGAATAAGGACCCGCCTACTATTCGATATTGATTTAAAATTACATTGCCCGACGTTATATCGATTCATCGAAAATACGTGATAAACAATTCGAGAATTAATCGGATATTTCGAGAAATCGACATTCGGGTAAAAAATATTTTCAAAGAAGAGTATAAGGACCCGCGAACTATTCGATATAGGTTCAAAATGACATTGCCCGACGTTATTGTATCGATATATCCAAAATACGTGATGAAAAATTCGAGAATTAATCGGATATTTCGAAAAATCGACATTCGGGTGAAATATATTTTCAAAAAATGAGTATTATGTCCAGACAATTATTCAATATTAATTTGAAATGACATTGCCCGACGTTATTGAATCGATTTATCCGAAATACCTGAAAATGGACTTATTTCAAAAGTTTTCCATGTGTACTTACGATTTTTCCTGATTTTATCACTTCAAAACACTGAACAAAACACGTATTCCTAACTCCCGTGTGCCGTGAGTCAATGACTCATCACTCCCGCGTTCACTCCACACGGCAAAAACCGATTTTCACTATAATTTATTAGCGCTCCGAATATCGACTATGTCCCATCACTTCCCGATTAGAACTGATTCATAGTCAATACTTTGTTCGAAAATATGAATAATCGCTTACATCACCATGAATCATCGGGTGCGCGCATATCGCATTTAGTCCTCGTTTCTATGGAAACCAACGTGTTATTCCATATACGGGGTTTGTTCGAAAAATTTCCGGGTGAGTCGGGACCAGTTCGATGAACGGTGGCATCTACCTGTGGATTTCGCCAATCGCATAGAAAAACGCGTATAACTCCGCCGTTGTGAGTCCTAGCGACGTGGCGTTCGTGCCATCGGGGTTCTTAGGGCATAAGGAGTTCACCAAATCGTTTTTTGTTCAAAAAATATTTTCAAAACAAGAGTAGAAGGACCCGCGATCTATTCAATATTGATTTAAAATTACATTGCCCGACGTTATTGCATCGATTTATTCAAAATACGTGACAAACAATCAGAGAATCAATCGGATATTTCGAAAAATCGACTTTTGGGTAAGAAATATTTTCAAAAAAAGGATATAAGGACCCGCGAACTATTCGATATCGCTTTAAAATTACATTACTCGACGTTATTATATCGATTTATCCAAAATACGTGACAAACAATTCGAGAGTTAATCGGATATTTCGAAAAATCGACTTTTGGGTAAGGAATATTTTCAAAAAAAAAATATAAGGACCCGCGAACTATTCGAAATTGATTAACATACATGACAAACAATTCGAGAATTAATCGGATATTTGGAAAAATCGACTATTGGTTGAAAAAAATTTTCAAAAAATGAGTGAAGGACCCGCGAATTATTCGATAAAGATTTGAAACAACATTGCCCGACGTTATTGCATCGATTTATTCAACATACGTGATAAACAATTCGAGAATTATTCGGATATTTCGAAAAATCGACTTTTGGGTAAAAAATATTTTTAAAAAAAGAATATAAGGACCCGCTAACTATTCGATATATATTAACATACATGAAATACAATTCGAGAATTTATCGGATATTTCGAAAAATCGACTTTTGGTTGAAAAATATTTTCAAAAAAAGAGTGAAAGGACCCGCGACCTATTCGATGAAGATTTGAAATAACATTGCCCGACGTTATTGCATCGATGTATTCAACATACGTGATGATCAATTCGAAAATTATTCGGATATTTCGAAAAATCGACTTTTGGGTAAAACATATTTTCAAAAAAAAAAAGAAGGACCCGCGAACTATTCAATATTGATTTAAAATAACATTGCCGACGTTATTATATCGTTTTATCAAAAATACATGACAAACAATTCGAGAATTAATCGGATATTTTGAAAATACGACTTTTGGTTGAAAAATATTTTCAAAAAAAGAGTGAAAGGACCCGCGACCTATTCGATGAAGATTTGAAATAACATTGCCCGACGTTATTGCATCGATGTATTCAACATACGTGATGATCAATTCGAAAATTATTCGGAAATTTCGAAAAATCGACTTTTGGGTAAAACATATTTTCAAAAAAAAAAAGAAGGACCCGCGAACTATTCAATATTGATTTAAAATAACATTGCCGACGTTATTATATCGATTTATCCAAAATACATGACAAACAATTCGAGAATGTATCGGATATTTCGAAAAATCGAGTTTTGGTTAAAAAATATTTTCAAAAAAAAAAAGAAGGACCCGCGAACTATTCAATATTGATTTAAAATAACATTGCCGACGTTATTATATCGTTTTATCAAAAATACATGACAAACAATTCGAGAATTAATCGGATATTTTGAAAATACGACTTTTGGTTGAAAAATATTTTCAAAAAAAGAGTGAAAGGACCCGCGAACTATTCAATATTGATTTGAAATTACATTGCCCGACGTTATTGCATCGATTCATTCAAAATACGTGATAAACAATTCGAGAATGTATCGGGTATTTCGAAAAATCGAGTTTTGGTTGAAAAATATTTAAAAAAAAAGAGTTAAAGGACCCGCGAACTATTCGGTATTGATTTGAAATTACATTGCCCGACATTATTGCATCGATTCATTCGAAATACGTGATGAAAAATTCGAGAATTAATTGGATATTTCGAACAATCGACTTTTGGTTGAAAAATATTTTCAAAAAAAAAATAAAAGGACCCGCGAACTATTCAATATTGATTTAAAATTACACTGCCGACGTTATTATATCGATTTATCCAAAATACATGACAAACAATTCGAGAATGTATCGGATATTTCGAAAAATCGAGTTTTGGTTAAAAAATATTTCCAAAAAAAGAGTAAAAGGACCCGCGAACTATTCAGTATTGATTTGAAATTACATTGCCCGACGTTATTGCATCGATTCATTCAAAATACGTGATGAAAAATTCGAGAATCAATCGGATATTTCGAAAAATCGACTTTTGGTTAAAAAAAATTTTCAAAAAGAGAGTAAAAAGACCCGCGAACTATTCGATATTGATTTAAAATTATATTGCCCGACGTTATTGCATCGATTCATTCAAAATACGTGATAAACAATTAGAGAATTAATCGGATATTTCGAACAATCGACTTTTGGTTAAAAAATATTTTCAAAAAAAAAAAAAAAGGACTCGCGAACTATTCAATATTGATTTAAAATAACATTGCCGACATTATTATATCGTTTTATCAAAAATACATGACAAACAATTCGAGAATTAATCGGATATTTCGAAAAATCGACTTTTGGTTGAAAAATATTTTCAAAAAAAGAGTAAAAGGACCCGCGAACTATTCAATATTGATTTGAAATTACATTGCCCGACGTTATTGCATCGATTCATTCAAAATACGTGATAAACAATTCGAGAATGTATCGGATATTTCGAAAAATAGAGTTTTGGTTAAAAAATATTTTCAAAAAAAGAGTTAAAGGACCCGCGAACTATTCAGTATTGATTTGAAATTACATTGTTCGACATTATTGCATCGATTCATTCGAAATACGTGATGAAAAATTCGAGAATTAATCGGATATTTCGAACAATCGACTTTTGGTTGAAAAATATTTTCAAAAAAAAAATAAAAGGACCCGCGAACTATTCAATATTGATTTAAAATTACATTGCCGACGTTATTATATCGATTTATCCGAAATACATGACAAACAATTCGAGAATGTATCGGATATTTCGAAAAATCGAGTTTTGGTTAAAAAATATTTCCAAAAAAAGAGTAAAAGGACCCGCGAACTATTCAGTATTGATTTGAAATTACATTGCCTGACGTTATTGCATCGATTCATTCAAAATACGTGATGAAAAATTCGAGAATTAATCGGATATTTCGAAAAATCGACTTTTGGTTAAAAAATATTTTCAAAAAGAGAATAAAAGACCCGCGAACTATTCGATATTGATTTAAAATTACAGTGCCGACGTTATTGTATCGATGTATCCAAAATACGTGATAAACTATTCGAGAATTAATCGGATATTTAGAAAAATCGACTTTCGGGTAAAATATATTTTCAAAAATAAGTATTATGTCCAGACAATTATTCAATATTGATTTGAATTTCGGATATTTCGAAAAATCGACTTTTGGGTAAAAAATATTTCCAAATAAAGAATATAAGGACCCGCTAACTATTCGATATTGATCAACATACATGACATAAAATTCGAGAATTTATCGGATATTTCGAAAAATCGACGTTATTATATCGATTTATCCAAAATACATGACAAACAATTCGAGAATGTATCGGATATTTCGAAAAATCGAGTTTTGGTTAAAAAATATTTTCAAAAAAATAGTAAAAGTACCCGCGAACTATTCAGTATTGATTTGAAATTACATTGCCCGACGTTATTGCATCGATTCATTCAAAATACGTGATGAAAAATTCGAGAATTAATCGGATATTTCGAAAAATCGACTTTTGGTTAAAAAATATTTTCAAAAAGAGAGTAAAAAGACCCGCGAACTATTCGATATTGATTTCAAATTACATTGCCGACGTTATTTTATCGATGTATCCAAAATACGTGATAAACTATTCGAGAATTAATCGGATATTTCGAAAAATCGACTTTCGGGTAAAATATATTTTCAAAAATAAGTATTATGTCCAGACAATTATTCAATATTGATTTGAAATGACATTGCCCGACGTTATTGAATCGATGTATCCGAAATACCTAAAAATGGACTTACTTCAAAAGTTTTCCATGTGTACTTACGATTTTTCCTGATTTTATCACTTCAAAACACTGAACAAAACACGTATTCCTAACTCCCGTGTGCGGGAGTGATGAGTCAATGACTCATCACTCCCGCACTCACTCCACACGGTAAAAACCGATTTTCACTATAATTTATTAGGCTCCAAATATCGACTATCTCCCATCGCTTCCCGATTAGAACTGATTCAAAGTCAATCCTTTGTTCGAAAATATGAATAATCGCTTACATCACCATGAATCATCGGGTGCGCGCATATCGCATTTAGTCCTCGTTTCTATGGAAACCAATGTGTTATTCCATATACGGGGTTTGTTCGAAAAATTTTTGGGTGAGTCGGGACGAGTTCGATGAACGGTGGCATCTACCTGTGGATTTCGCCAACCGCATAGAAAAACGCGTACAACTCCGCCGCTGTGAGTCCTAGCGACGTGGTGTTCGTGCCATCGGGGTTCTTAGGGCATAAGGAGTTCACCAAATCGTTTTTTGTTTAAAAAATATTTTCAAAAAAAGAGTAAAAGGACCCGCGAACTATTCAATATTGATTTAAAATTACATTGCCCGACGTTATTGCATCGATTTATTCAAAATACGTGATAAACAATCAGGGAATTAATCGGATATTTCGAAAAATCGACTTCTGGTTGAGAAATATTTTCAAAAAAAGAGTAAAAGGGCCCGCGAACTATTCGATAATGATTTGAAATAACATTGCTTGACGTTATTGCATCAATCCGAGAACTAATCGGATATCTCGAAAAATTGAATTTTGGGTGAAAAATATTTTCAAAAAAAATCACGAAAAGCACTGCCGTGAAGGCAGGAGCTTTTGAGCGCTCGTACATGCACCTTGTAGGTAGATTCGCATTTTCCAGTTTCAGAAATCAATTGAAGGAATTTTCGACAGCTGTCAAAAAAATTCTGAAACTTAGGCGAAACTCCAGACTTCATGTCAGTGCTTCAGCTGATCAATTTTTTTTCGATAATTCGCTAGAATTTTCTACGGTATCTATGGTCTTGGTGGTGCGATCTGGACAAAATTTTGCACGTAGTTTGAATACATTATTACTCAGCTAGGTGCAAAATTTCATCCCAATCCGCTCAGTATTTTCGGAACTATCAGCAAAAAAATATTTCGAACGGCCATATTTACGGAACCCCTAGTCTGATTTTGCTCATAGATGAACGTGATCGCGATATTTGCGATTCAAACCCACCTTGAGAATTTCAAGTTCCTAGGCCTTTCCGTTCAAAAGTTACAATTTTCTTAGTTTCTATGGTTCTGGTCATGCGATCTGGACAAAATATTGTTTTAATATATCATTCTCGATTAAAATACAAAATTTCATCTCGATCGAATCCGCGAAATTATCCAGAAACCAAAATTTCAAACGACCGTATTTACGGAACCCCTGGTATAATTCTGTTCATTGATAAACGTGAACGCGACATTTCAGATACACACCTATCCTGAAAATTTCAAGTCCCTAGGCCTTTCCGTACGAAAGTTACAACTTTCTATGGTTTCTATGGTTCTGGTCATGTGATCTGGAGAAATGTAGCTTGAATATATCATTCTCCATTAGTATACAAAATCTCGTCACGATCGACCCGCGAACTATTCGATATTGATTTGAAATTACATTGCCCGACGCTATCGTATCGATTCATCCAAAATACGTGATAAACAATTTGAGAATTAATCGGATATATCGAGAATTCGACATTCGGGTAAAAAATATTTTCAAAAAAAAAGTATAAGGACCCACGAACTATTCGATATTGATTTAAAATAACATTGCCCGACGTTGTATCGATTTATCGAAGATACGTGATGAACAATTCGAGAATTAATCGGATATTTCGATGAATCGACATTCGGGAAAAAAATATTTTCAAAAAAAGAGTATAAGGACCCGCGAACTATTCGATATTGATTTGAAATTTCATTGCCGACGTTATTGTATCGATTTATCCAAAATACGTGATAAAGAATTCGAAAATTGATCGGATATTTTGAAGAATCGACATTCGGGTGAAAAATATTTTCAAGAAAAAGATATAAGGACCCGCAAACTTTTCGATATTGATTTAAAATTACATTGCCTGACGTTATTGTATCGATATATCCAAAATACGTGATGAAAAATTCGAGAATCAATCGGATATTTCGAAAAATCGACATTCGGGTAAAAAATATTTTCAAAAAAAGAGTATAAGGACTATACTATTCGATATTGATTTAAAATTACATTGCCCGACGCTGTATCGATTCATCGAAAATACGTGATACACACATCGAGAATTTATCGGATAATTCGATAAATCGACATTCGGGAAAGAAATATTTTCAAAAAAAGAGTAAAAGGACCCGCGAACTATTCGATATTGATTTAAAATTACATTGAACGACGTTATTGTATCGATTTATCCAAAATACGTGATAAACAATTCGAGAATTGATCAGATATTTTGAAGAATCGACCTTCGGGTGAAAAATATTTTCAAAAAAAAAATATAAGGACCCGCGAACTTTTCGATATTGATTTAAAATCACATTGCCTGACGTTATTGTATCGATTTATCCAGAATACGTGATGAACAATTCGAGAATCAATCGGATATTTCGAAAAATCGACATTCGAGTAAAAAATATTTTCAAAAGAAGAGTATAAGGACCCGCAAACTTTTCGATATTGATTTTAAATTACATTGCCTGACGTTATTGTATCGATATATCCAAAATACCTGATGAAAAATTCGAGAATTAATCGGATATTTCGAAAAATCGACATTCGGGTAAAAATAATTTCCAAAAAAAGAGTATAAGGACCCGCCTACTATTCGATATTGATTTAAAATTTCATTGCCCGACGTTGTATCGATTCATAGAAAATACGTGATACACAATTCGAGAATTTATCGAATAATTCGATTAATCGACATTCGGGGAAGAAATATTTTCAAAAAAAGAGTAAAAGGACCCGCGAACTATTCGATATTGATTTAAAATTACATTGAACGACGTTATTGTATCGATTTATCCAAAATACGTGATAAAAAATTCGAGAATTGATTGGATATTTTGAAGAATCGACCTTCGGGTGAAAAATATTTTCAAAAAAAAAAATATAAGGACCCGCGAACTTTTCGATATTGATTTAAAATCACATTGCCTGACGTTATTGTATCGATTTATCCAGAATACGTGATAAACAATTCGATAATTAATCGGATATTTCGAAAAATCGACATTCGGGTACAAAATATTTTCAAAAAAAGGGATGACCCGCGAACCATTCGATATTGATTTAAAATTACATTGCCCGACGTTATTGTATCGATTCACCGAAAAAACGTGATAAACAATTCGAGAATTGATCGAATATTTTGAAGAATCGACATTCGGGTAAAAAATATTTTCAAAAAAAAAGTATAAGGACCCACGAACTATTCGATATTGATTTAAAATAACATTGCCCGACGTTGTATCGATTTATCGAAGATACGTGATGAACAATTCGAGAATTAATCGGATATTTCGATAAATCGACATTCGGGAAAAAAATATTTTCAAAAAAAGAGTATAAGGACCCGCGAACTATTCGATATTGATTTGAAATTTCATTGCCCGACGTTATTGTATCGATTTATCCAAAATACGTGATAAAGAATTCGAAAATTGATCGGATATTTTGAAGAATCGACATTCGGTCAAAAAATATTTTCAAGAAAAAGATATAAGGACCCGCAAACTTTTCGATATTGATTTAAAATTACATTGCCTGACGTTATTGTATCGATATATCCAAAATACGTGATGAAAAATTCGAGAATCAATCGGATATTTCGAAAAATCGACATTCGGGTAAAAAATATTTTCAAAAAAAGAGTATAAGGACCCGCCTACTATTCGATATTGATTTAAAATTTCATTGCCCGACGCTGTATCGATTCATCGAAAATACGTGATACACACATCGAGAATTTATCGGATAATTCGATAAATCGACATTCGGGAAAGAAATATTTTCAAAAAAAGAGTAAAAGGACCCGCGAACTATTCGATATTGATTTAAAATTACATTGAACGACGTTATTGTATCGATTTATCCAAAATACGTGATAAAAAATTTGAGAATTGATTGGATATTTTGAAGAATCGACCTTCGGGTGAAAAATATTTTCAAAAAAAAAAATATAAGGACCCGCGAACTTTTCGATATTGATTTAAAATCACATTGCCTGACGTTATTGTATCGATTTATCCAGAATACGTGATAAACAATTCGATAATTAATCGGATATTTCGAAAAATCGACATTCGGGTACAAAATATTTTCAAAAAAAGGGATGACCCGCGAACCATTCGATATTGATTTAAAATTACATTGCTCGACGTTATTGTATCGATTCACCGAAAAAACGTGATAAACAATTCGAGAATTGATCGAATATTTTGAAGAATCGACATTCGGGTAAAAAATATTTTCAAAAAAAGGGTTTAAGGACCCGCGAACTATTCGATATTGATTTAAAATTATATTGCCCGACGTTGTATCGATTTACCGAAAATACGTGATTGACGTTATTGTATCGATATATCCAAAATACGTGATGAAAAATTCGAGAATTAATCGGATATTTCGAAAAATCGACATTCGGGTAAAAAATATTTTCAAAAAAAGAGTATAAGGACCCGCCTACTATTCGATATTGATTTAAAATTATATTGCCCGACGTTGTATCGATTTACCGAAAATACGTGATGAACAATTCGAGAATTAATCGGATAATTCGATAAATCGACATTCGGGATAGAAATATTTTCAGAAAAAGAGTAAAAGGACCCGCGAACTATTCGATATTGATTTAAAATTATATTGCCTGACGTTTTAGTATCGATTCAGCAAAATACGTGATAAACAATTCGAGAATTTATCGGATATTTCGAGAAATCGACATTCGGGTGAAAAATATTTTCAAAAAAAGAGAGGACCCGCGAACTATTCGATATTGATTTAAAATTACATTTAACGACGTTATTGTATCGATATATCCAAAATACGTGATGAACAATTCGAGAATTCATCGATATTTCGAAAAATCGACATTCGGGTAAAAAATATTTTCAAAAAAAAAAGAATGAGGACCTGCGTACTATTCGATATTGATTTAAAATTACATTGCCCGACGTTGTATCGATTCATCGAAAATACGTGATAAACAATTCGAGAATTTATCGGATATTTCGAGAAATCGACATTCGGGTAAAAAATATTTTCAAAAAAAGAGTATGAGGACCCGCGAACTATTCGATATCGATTCAAAATTACATTGGCCGACGTTATTGTATCGATTTATCTAAAAAACGTGATAAACAATTCGAGAATTAATCGGATATTTCGATAAATCGACATTCGGGTAAAAAATATTTTCAAAAAAAAGAGTATAAGGACCCGCGAACTATTCGATATTGATTTAAAATCACATTGCCTGACGTTATAGTATCGATTTACCAAAATATGTGATGAACAATTCGAGAATCAATCGGATATATCGAAAAATCGACATTCGGGTAAAAAATAATTTCAAAAAAAGGGTATAAGGACCCGCGAACTATTCGATATTGATTTAAAATAACATTGCCCGACGTTGTATCGATTTATCGAAAATACGTGATAAACAATTCGAGAATTGATTGGATATTTCGATAAATCGACATTCGGGAAAAAAATATTTTCAAGAAAAAGATATAAGGACCCGCAAACTTTTCGATATTGATTTAAAATTACATTGCCTGACGTTATTGTATCGATATATCCAAAATACGTGATGAAAAATTCGATAATCAATCGGATATTTCGAAAAATCGACATTCGGGTAAAAAATATTTTCAAAAAAAGAGTATAAGGACTATACTATTCGATATTGATTTAAAATTACATTGCCCGACGCTGTATCGATTCATCGAAAATACGTGATACACACATCGAGAATTTATCGGATAATTCGATAAATCGACATTCGGGAAAGAAATATTTTCAAAAAAAGAGTAAAAGGACCCGCGAACTATTCGATATTGATTTAAAATTACATTGAACGACGTTATTGTATCGATTTATCCAAAATACGTGATAAACAATTCGAGAATTGATCGGATATTTTGAAGAATCGACCTTCGGGTGAAAAATATTTTCAAAAAAAAAATATAAGGACCCGCGAACTTTTCGATATTGATTTAAAATCACATTGCCTGACGTTATTGTATCGATTTATCCAGAATACGTGATGAACAATTCGAGAATCAATCGGATATTTCGAAAAATCGACATTCGAGTAAAAAATATTTTCAAAAGAAGAGTATAAGGACCCGCAAACTTTTCGATATTGATTTAAAATTACATTGCCTGACGTTATTGTATCGATATATCCAAAATACCTGATGAAAAATTCGAGAATTAATCGGATATTTCGAAAAATCGACATTCGGGTAAAAATAATTTCCAAAAAAAGAGTATAAGGACCCGCCTACTATTCGATATTGATTTAAAATTTCATTGCCCGACGTTGTATCGATTCATAGAAAATACGTGATACACAATTCGAGAATTTATCAGATAATTCGATTAATCGACATTCGGGAAAGAAATATTTTCAAAAAAAGAGTAAAAGGACCCGCGAACTATTCGATATTGATTTAAAATTACATTGAACGACGTTATTGTATCGATTTATCCAAAATACGTGATAAAAAATTTGAGAATTGATTGGATATTTTGAAGAATCGACCTTCGGGTGAAAAATATTTTCAAAAAAAAAAATATAAGGACCCGCGAACTTTTCGATATTGATTCAAAATCACATTGCCTGACGTTATTGTATCGATTTATCCAGAATACGTGATAAACAATTCGATAATTAATCGGATATTTCGAAAAATCGACATTCGGGTACAAAATATTTTCAAAAAAAGGGATGACCCGCGAACCATTCGATATTGATTCAAAATTACATTGCCCGACGTTATTGTATCGATTCACCGAAAAAACGTGATAAACAATTCGAGAATTGATCGAATATTTTGAAGAATCGACATTCGGGTAAAAAATATTTTCAAAAAAAAAGTATAAGGACCCACGAACTATTCGATATTGATTTAAAATAACATTGCCCGACGTTGTATCGATTTATCGAAGATACGTGATGAACAATTCGAGAATTAATCGGATATTTCGATAAATCGACATTCGGGAAAAAAATATTTTCAAAAAAAGAGTATAAGGACCCGCGAACTATTCGATATTGATTTAAAATTACATTGCCTGACGTTATTGTATCGATATATCCAAAATACGTGATGAAAAATTCGAGAATCAATCGGATATTTCGAAAACTCGACATTCGGGTAAAAAATATTTTCAAAAAAAGAGTATAAGGACTCGCCTACTATTCGATATTGATTTAAAATTTCATTGCCCGACGCTGTATCGATTCATCGAAAATACGTGATACACACATCGAGAATTTATCGGATAATTCGATAAATCGACATTCGGGAAAGAAATATTTTCAAAAAAAGAGTATAAGGACCCGCCTACTATTCGATATTGATTTAAAATTTCATTGCCCGACGCTGTATCGATTCATCGAAAATACGTGATACACACATCGAGAATTTATCGGATAATTCGATAAATCGACATTCGGGAAAGAAATATTTTCAAAAAAAGAGTAAAAGGACCCGCGAACTATTCGATATTGATTTAAAATTACATTGAACGACGTTATTGTATCGATTTATCCAAAATACGTGATAAAAAATTTGAGAATTGATTGGATATTTTGAAGAATCGACCTTCGGGTGAAAAATATTTTCAAAAAAAAATATATAAGGACCCGCGAACTTTTCGATATTGATTTAAAATCACATTGCCTGACGTTATTGTATCGATTTATCCAGAATACGTGATAAACAATTCGATAATTAATCGGATATTTCGAAAAATCGACATTCGGGTACAAAATATTTTCAAAAAAAGGGATGACCCGCGAACCATTCGATATTGATTTAAAATTACATTGCTCGACGTTATTGTATCGATTCACCGAAAAAACGTGATAAACAATTCGAGAATTGATCGAATATTTTGAAGAATCGACATTCGGGTAAAAAATATTTTCAAAAAAAGGGTTTAAGGACCCGCGAACTATTCGATATTGATTTAAAATTATATTGCCCGACGTTGTATCGATTTACCGAAAATACGTGATTGACGTTATTGTATCGATATATCCAAAATACGTGATGAAAAATTCGAGAATTAATCGGATATTTCGAAAAATCGACATTCGGGTAAAAAATATTTTCAAAAAAAGAGTATAAGGACCCGCCTACTATTCGATATTGATTTAAAATTATATTGCCCGACGTTGTATCGATTTACCGAAAATACGTGATGAACAATTCGAGAATTAATCGGATAATTCGATAAATCGACATTCGGGATAGAAATATTTTCAGAAAAAGAGTAAAAGGACCCGCGAACTATTCGATATTGATTTAAAATTATATTGCCTGACGTTTTAGTATCGATTCAGCAAAATACGTGATAAACAATTCGAGAATTTATCGGATATTTCGAGAAATCGACATTCGGGTAAAAAATATTTTCAAAAAAAGAGAGGACCCGCGAACTATTCGATATTGATTTAAAATTACATTTAACGACGTTATTGTATCGATATATCCAAAATACGTGATGAACAATTCGAGAATTCATCGATATTTCGAAAAATCGACATTCGGGTAAAAAATATTTTCAAAAAAAAAAGAATAAGGACCTGCGTACTATTCGATATTGATTTAAAATTACATTGCCCGACGTTGTATCGATTCATCGAAAATACGTGATAAACAATTCGAGAATTTATCGGATATTTCGAGAAATCGACATTCGGGTAAAAAATATTTTCAAAAAAAGAGTATGAGGACCCGCGAACTATTCGATATCGATTCAAAATTACATTGGCCGACGTTATTGTATCGATTTATCTAAAAAACGTGATAAACAATTCGAGAATTAATCGGATATTTCGATAAATCGACATTCGGGTAAAAAATATTTTCAAAAAAAAGAGTATAAGGACCCGCGAACTATTCGATATTGATTTAAAATCACATTGCCTGACGTTATAGTATCGATTTACCAAAATATGTGATGAACAATTCGAGAATCAATCGGATATATCGAAAAATCGACATTCGGGTAAAAAATAATTTCAAAAAAAGGGTATAAGGACCCGCGAACTATTCGATATTGATTTAAAATAACATTGCCCGACGTTGTATAGATTTATCGAAAATACGTGATAAACAATTCGAGAATTGATTGGATATTTCGATAAATCGACATTCGGGAAAAAAATATTTTCAAAAAAAGAGTATGAGGACCCGCGAACTATTCGATATTGATTTAAAATTACATTGCTCGACGTTATTGTATCGATTTATTCAAAATACGTGATAAACAATTCGAGAATTAATCGAATATTTCAAAAAATCGAAATTCGGGAAAAAAATATTTTCGAAAAAAGAGTATAAAGCCCCGCGAACTATTCGATATTGTTTCAAAATCAGATTGCCCGAAGTCATTGTATCGATTTATTCAAGATACGTGATAAACAATTCGAGGATTAATCGGATATTTCGAAAAATCGACATTCGGGTAAAAATTATTTTCAAAAAAAAGAGTATAAGGACCCGCCTACTCTTCGATATTGATTTAAAATTACATTGCCCGACGATGTATCGATTCATGGAAAATACGTGATGAACAATTCGAGAATTAATCGGATATTTCGAGAAAACGACATCGGGTAAAAAATATTTTCAAAAAAAGGGTATAAGGACCCGCGAACTATTCGATATTGATTTAAAATAATATTGCCCGACGTTGTATCGATTTATCGAAGATACGTGATAAACAATTCGAGAATTGATTGGATATTTCGATAAATCGACATTCGGGAAAAGAATATTTTCAAAAAAAGAGTATGAGGACCCGCGAACTATTCGATATTGATTTAAAATAACATTGCCCGACGCTGTATCGATTCATCGAAAATACGTGATACACAAATCGAGAATTTATCGGATAATTCGATGAATCGACATTCGGGAAAGAAATATTTTCAAAAAAAGAGTAAAAGGACCCGCGAACTATTCGATATTGATTTAAAATTACATTGAACGACGTTATTGTATCGATTTATCCAAAATACGTGATAAACAATTCGAGAATTGATTGGATATTTTGAAGAATCGACCTTCGGGTGAAAAATATTTTCAAAAAAAGAGTATAAGGACCCGCGAACTATTCGATATTGATTTAAAATTATATTGCCCGACGTTGTATCGATTCACCGAAAATACGAGATTGACGTTATTGTATCGATATATCCAAAATACGTGATGAAAAATTCGAGAATTAATCGGATATTTCGAAAAATCGACATTCGGGTAAAAAATATTTTCAAAAAAAGAGTATAAGGACCCGCCTACTATTCGATATTGATTTAAAATTATATTGCGCGACGTTGTATCGATTTACCGAAAATACGTGATGAACAATTCGAGAATTAATCGGATAATTCGATAAATCGACATTCGGGATAGAAATATTTTCAAAAAAAGAGTAAAAGGACCCGCGAACTATTCGATATTGATTTAAAATTACATTGCCTGTCGTTTTAGTATCGATTCAGCAAAATACGTGATATACAATTCGAGAATTTATCGGATATTTCGAGAAATCGACATTCGGGTAAAAAATATTTTCAAAAAAAGAGAGGACCCGCGAACTATTCGATATTGATTTAAAATTATATTGCCCGACGTTGTATCGATTTACCGAAAATACGTGATGATCAATTCGAGAATTAATCGGATATTTCGATAAATCGACATTCGGGTAAAAAATATTTTCAAAAAAAGAGTATAAGGACCCGCGTACTATTCGATATTGATTCAAAATTATATTGCCCGACGTTGTATCGATTTATCCAAAATACATGATAAACAATTCGAGAATTAATCGGATATTTCGATAAATCGACATTCGGGAAAGAAATATTTTCAAAAAAAGAGTAAAAGGACCCGCGAACTATTCGATATTGATTTGAAATCACATTGCCTGACGTTATAGTATCGATTAACCAAAATACGTGATGAACAATTCGAGAATCAATCGGATATTTCGAAAAATCGACATTCGGGTAAAAAATATTTTCAAAAAAAGAGTATAAGGACCCGCCTACTATCCGATATTGATTTAAAATTACATTGCCCGACGCTGTATCGAAATCGAAAATCGAAAATCGAAAATCGAAAATACGTGATACACAAATCGAGAATTTATCGGATAATTCGATGAATCGACATTCGGGAAAGAAATATTTTCAAAAAAAGAGTAAAAGGACCCGCGAACTATTCGATATTGATTTAAAATTACATTGAACGACGTTATTGTATCGATTTATCCAAAATACGTGATAAACAATTCGAGAATTGATTGGATATTTTGAAGAATCGACCTTCGGGTGAAAAATATTTTCAAAAAAAGAGTATAAGGACCCGCGAACTATTCGATATTGATTTAAAATTATATTGCCCGACGTTGTATCGATTTACCGAAAATACGAGATTGACGTTATTGTATCGATATATCCAAAATACGTGATGAAAAATTCGAGAATTAATCGGATATTTCGAAAAATCGACATTCGGGTAAAAAATATTTTCAAAAAAAGAGTATAAGGACCCGCCTACTATTCGATATTGATTTAAAATTATATTGCGCGACGTTGTATCGATTTACCGAAAATACGTGATGAACAATTCGAGAATTAATCGGATAATTCGATAAATCGACATTCGGGATAGAAATATTTTCAAAAAAAGAGTAAAAGGACCCGCGAACTATTCGATATTGATTTAAAATTACATTGCCTGTCGTTTTAGTATCGATTCAGCAAAATACGTGATATACAATTCGAGAATTTATCGGATATTTCGAGAAATCGACATTCGGGTAAAAAATATTTTCAAAAAAAGAGAGGACCCGCGAACTATTCGATATTGATTTAAAATTATATTGCCCGACGTTGTATCGATTTACCGAAAATACGTGATGATCAATTCGAGAATTAATCGGATATTTCGATAAATCGACATTCGGGTAAAAAATATTTTCAAAAAAAGAGTATAAGGACCCGCGTACTATTCGATATTGATTCAAAATTATATTGCCCGACGTTGTATCGATTTATCCAAAATACATGATAAACAATTCGAGAATTAATCGGATATTTCGATAAATCGACATTCGGGAAAGAAATATTTTCAAAAAAAGAGTAAAAGGATCCGCGAACTATTCGATATTGATTTGAAATCACATTGCCTGACGTTATAGTATCGATTAACCAAAATACGTGATGAACAATTCGAGAATCAATCGGATATTTCGAAAAATCGACATTCGGGTAAAAAATATTTTCAAAAAAAGAGTATAAGGACCCGCCTACTATCCGATATTGATTTAAAATTACATTGCCCGACGCTGTATCGATTCATCGAAAATACGTGATACACAATTCGAGAATTAATCGGATAATTCGATAAATCGACATTCGGGAAAGAAATATTTTCAAAGAAAGAGTAAAAGGACCCGCGAACTATTCGATATTGATTTAAAATTACATTGCCTGACGTTTTAGTATCGATTCACCAAAATACGTGATGAACAATTCGAGAATTAATCGGATATTTCGAGAAATCGACATTCGGTTTAAAAAATATTTTCAAAAAAAGAAAAGACCCGCGAACTATTCGATATTGATTTAAAATTACATTGAACGACGTTATTGTATCGATTTATCCAAAATACGTGATAAACAATTCGAGAATCGATCGGATATTTTGAAGAATCGACCTTCGGGTAAAAAATATTTTCAAAAAAAAAATATAAGGACCCGCGAACTTTTCGATATTGATTTAAAATCACATTGCCTGACGTTTTTGTACCGATTTATCCAGAATACGTGATAAACAATTCGATAATTAATCGGATATTTCGAAAAATCGACATTCGGGTACAAAATATTTTCAAAAAAAGGGTATAAGGACCCGCGAACTATTCGATATTGATTTAAAATTATATTGCCCGACGTTATTGTATCGATTCACCGAAAAAACGTGATAAACAATTCGAGAATTGATCGAATATTTTGAAGAATCGACATTCGGGTAAAAAATATTTTCAAAAAAAGGGTATAAGGACCCGCGAACTATTCGATATTGATTTAAAATTATATTGCCCGACGTTGTATCGATTTACCGAAAATACGTGATTGACGTTATTGTATCGATATATCCAAAATACGTGATGAAAAATTCGAGAATTAATCGGATATTTCGAAAAATCGACATTCGGGTAAAAAATATTTTCGAAAAAAAAGTGTATGGACCCGCCTACTATTCGATATTGATTTAAAATTATATTGCCCGACGTTGTATCGATTTACCGAAAATACGTGATGAACAATTCGAGAATTAATCGGATAATTCGATAAATCGACATTCGGGATAGAAATATTTTCAAAAAAAGAGTAAAAGGACCCGCGAACTATTCGATATTGATTTAAAATTACATTGCCTGACGTTTTAGTATCGATTCAGCAAAATACGTGATAAACAATTCGAGAATTTATCGGATATTTCGAGAAATCGACATTCGGGTAAAAAATATTTTCAAAAAAAGAGAGGACCCGCGAACTATTCGATATTGATTTAAAATTACATTTAACGACGTTATTGTATCGATTTATCCAAAATACGTGATAAACAATTCGAGAATTGATCGGATATTTCGAAGAATCGACCTTCGGGTGAAAAATATTTTCAAAAAAAGAGTATAAGGACCCGCCTACTATTCGATATTGATTTAAAATTATATTGCCCGACGTTGTATCGATTAACCGAAAATACGTGATGAACAATTCGAGAATTAATCGGATATTTCGATAAATCGACATTCGGGTAAAAAATATTTTCAAAAAAAGAGTATAAGGACCCGCGTACTATTCGATATTGATTTAAAATTATATTGCCCGACGTTGTATCGATTTATCCAAAATACAGGATAAACAATTCGAGAATTAATCGGATATTTCGATAAATCGACATTCGGGAAAGAAATATTTTCAAAGAAAGAGTAAAAGGACCCGCGAACTATTCGATATTGATTTAAAATTACATTGCCTGACGTTTTAGTATCGATTCACCAAACTACGTGATAAACAATTCGAGAATTAATCGGATATTTCGAGAAATCGACATTCGGGTAAAAAATATTTTCAAAAAAAGAAAAGACCCGCGAACTATTCGATATTGATTTAAAATTACATTGAACGACGTTATTGTATCGATTTATCCAAAATACGTGATAAACAATTCGAGAATCGATCGGATATTTTGAAGAATCGACCTTCGGGTAAAAAATATTTTCAAAAAAAAAATATAAGGACCCGCGAACTTTTCGATATTGATTTAAAATCACATTGCCTTACGTTATTGTATCGATTTATCCAGAATACGTGATAAACAATTCGATAATTAATCGGATATTTCGAAAAATCGACATTCGGGTACTAAATATTTTCAAAAAGAGAGAGGACCCGCGAACCATTCGATATTGATTTAAAATTACATTGCCCGACGTTATTGTATCGATTCATTCAAAATACTTGATAAACAATTCGAGTATTAATCGGATATTTCGATAAATCGACATTCAAGAAAAAAATATTTTCAAAAAAAGAGTATAAGGACCCGCGAACTATTCGATATTGCTTCAAAATTATATTGCCCGACGTTATTGTATCGATTTATTCAAAATACGTGATAAACAATTCGAGAATTAATCGGATATATCGAAAAATCGACATTCGGGTATGAAATATTTTCAAAAGAAGAGCATAAGAACCCGCGAACTATTCAATATTGCTTCAAAATTATATTGCCCGACGTTATTGTATCGATTAATTCAAAATACGAGATAAACCATTCGAGTATTAATCGGATATTTCAAAAAATCGACATTCAGGTAAAAAATATTTTCAAAAAAAGAGTATAAGGACCCGCGAACTATTCGATATTGCTTCAAAATTATATTGCCCGACGTTATTGTATCGATTTATTCAAAATACGAGATAAACCATTCGAGTATTAATCGGATATTTCAAAAAATCGACATTCGGGAAAAAAATATTTTCGAAAAATGAGTATAAAGACCCGCGAACTATTCGATATTGATTTAAAATCAGATTGCCCGAAGTCATTGTATCGATTCATTCAAGATACGTGATAAACAATTCGAGGATTAATCGGATATTTCGAAAAATCGACATTCGGGTAAAAATTATTTTCAAAAAAAGGACACGCCTACTCTTCGATATTGATTTAAAATAACATTGCCCGACGTTGTATCGATTTATCGAAAATACGTGATAAACAATTCGAGAATTGATTGGATATTTCGATAAATCGACATTCGGGAAAAAAATATTTTCAAAAAAAGAGTATGAGGACCCGCGAACTATTCGATATTGATTTAAAATTACATTGCTCGACGTTATTGTATCGATTTATTCAAAATACGTGATAAACAATTCGAGAATTAATCGAATATTTCAAAAAATCGAAATTCGGGAAAAAAATATTTTCGAAAAAAGAGTATAAAGACCCGCGAACTATTCGATATTGTTTCAAAATCAGATTGCCCGAAGTCATTGTATCGATTTATTCAAGATACGTGATAAACAATTCGAGGATTAATCGGATATTTCGAAAAATCGACATTCGGGTAAAAATTATTTTCAAAAAAAAGAGTATAAGGACCCGCCTACTCTTCGATATTGATTTAAAATTACATTGCCCGACGATGTATCGATTCATGGAAAATACGTGATGAACAATTCGAGAATTAATCGGATATTTCGAGAAATCGACATCGGGTAAAAAATATTTTCAAAAAAAGGGTATAAGGACCCGCGAACTATTCGATATTGCTTCAAAATTATATTGCCCGACGTTATTGTATCGATTTATTCAAAATAAGAGATAAACAATTCGAGTATTAATCGGATATTTCAAAAAATCGACATTCGGGAAAAAAATATTTTCGAAAAATGAGTATAAAGACCCGCGAACTATTCGATATTGATTTAAAATCAGATTGCCCGAAGTCATTGTATCGATTCATTCAAGATACGTGATAAACAATTCGAGAATTAATCGGATATTTCGAAAAATCGACATTCGGGTAAAAATTATTTTCAAAAAAAGAGTATAAGGACCCGCCTACTCTTCGATATTGATTTAAAATAACATTGCCCGACGTTGTATCTATTTATCGAAGATACGTGATGAACAATTCGGGAATTAATCGGATATTTCGATAAATCGACATTCGGAAAAAAAATATTTTCAAAAAGAAAATATAAGGACCCGCGAACTATTCGATATTGATTTGAAATTACATTGCCCGACGCTATTGTATCGATTTATCCAAAATACGTGATACAAAATTCGAGAATTTATCGGATATTTCGAGAAATCGACATTCGGGTAAAAAATATTTTCAAAAAAAGGGTAATAGGACCCGCGAACTATTCGATATTGATTCAAAATATTATTGCCCGACGTTGTATCGATTTATCGAAGATACGTGATAAAACATTCGAGAATTTATCGGATTATTCGATAAATCGACATTCGGGAAAGACATATTTTCAAAAAAAAAGTATAAGGACCCGCGAACTATTCGATATTGATTTAAAATCACATTGCCTGACGTTATAGTATCGATTTACCAAAATATGTGATGAACAATTAGAGAATCAATCGGATATATCGAAAAATCGACATTCGGGTAAAAAATAATTTCAAAAAAAGGGTATAAGGACCCGCGAACTATTCGATATTGATTTAAAATAACATTGCCCGACGTTGTATCGATTTATCGAAAATACGTGATAAACAATTCGAGAATTGATTGGATATTTCGATAAATCGACATTCGGGAAAAAAATATTTTCAAAAAAAGAGTATGAGGACCCGCGAACTATTCGATATTGATTTAAAATTACATTGCTCGACGTTATTGTATCGATTCATTCAAAATACGTGATAAACAATTCGAGAATTAATCGAATATTTCAAAAAATCGAAATTCGGGAAAAAAATATTTTCGAAAAAAGAGTATAAAGACCCGCGAACTATTCGATATTGTTTCAAAATCAGATTGCCCGAAGTCATTGTATCGATTTATTCAAGATACGTGATAAACAATTCGAGGATTAATCGGATATTTCGAAAAATCGACATTCGGGTAAAAATTATTGTCAAAAAAAAGAGTATAAGGACCCGCCTACTCTTCGATATTGATTTAAAATTACATTGCCCGACGATGTATCGATTCATGGAAAATACGTGATGAACAATTCGAGAATTAATCGGATATTTCGAGAAATCGACATCGGGTAAAAAATATTTTCAATAAAAGGGTATAAGGACCCGCGAACTATTCGATATTGATTTAAAATAATATTGCCCGACGTTGTATCGATTTATCGAAGATACGTGATAAACAATTCGGGAATTAATCGGATATTTCGATAAATCGACATTCGGGTAAAAAATATTTTCAAAAATAGGGGATAATGACCCGCGAACTATTCGATATTGATTTAAAATAACATTGCCCGACGTTGTATCGATTTATCGAAAATACGTGATAAACAATTCGAGAATTGATTGGATATTTCGATAAATCGACATTCGGGAAAAAAATATTTTCAAAAAAAGAGTATGAGGACCCGCGAACTATTCGATATTGATTTAAAATTACATTGCTCGACGTTATTGTATCGATTTATTCAAAATACGTGATGAACAATTCGAGAATTAATCGAATATTTCAAAAAATCGAAATACGGGAAAAAAATATTTTCGAAAAAAGAGTATAAAGACCCGCGAACTATTCGATATTGTTTCAAAATCAGATTGCCCGAAGTCATTGTATCGATTTATTCAAGATACGTGATAAACAATTCGAGGATTAATCGGATATTTCGAAAAATCGACATTCGGGTAAAAATTATTTTCAAAAAAAAGAGTATAAGGACCCACGAACTATTCGATATTGATTTAAAATAACATTGCCCGACGTTGTATCGATTTATCGAAAATACGTGATAAACAATTCGAGAATTGATTGGATATTTCGATAAATCGACATTCGGGAAAAGAATATTTTCAAAAAAAGAGTATGAGGACCCGCGAACTATTCGATATTGATTTAAAATAACATTGCCCGACGCTGTATCGATTCATCGAAAATACGTGATACACAAATCGAGAATTTATCGGATAATTCGATGAATCGACATTCGGGAAAGAAATATTTTCAAAAAAAGGGTAAAAGGACCCGCGAACTATTCGATATTGATTTAAAATTACATTGAACGACGTTATTGTATCGATTTATCCAAAATACGTGATAAACAATTCGAGAATTGATTGGATATTTTGAAGAATCGACCTTCGGGTGAAAAATATTTTCAAAAAAAGAGTATAAGGACCCGCGAACTCTTCGATATTGATTTAAAATTACATTGCCCGACGATGTATCGATTCATGGAAAATACGTGATGAACAATTCGAGAATTAATCGGATATTTCGAGAAATCGACATCGGGTAAAAAATATTTTCAAAAAAAAAAGTATAAGGACCCACGAACTATTCGATATTGATTTAAAATAACATTGCCCGACGTTGTATCGATTTATCGAAAATACGTGATAAACAATTCGAGAATTGATTGGATATTTCGATAAATCGACATTCGGGAAAAGAATATTTTCAAAAAAAGAGTATGAGGACCCGCGAACTATTCGATATTGATTTAAAATAACATTGCCCGACGCTGTATCGATTCATCGAAAATACGTGATACACAAATCGAGAATTTATCGGATAATTCGATGAATCGACATTCGGGAAAGAAATATTTTCAAAAAAAGGGTAAAAGGACCCGCGAACTATTCGATATTGATTTAAAATTACATTGAACGACGTTATTGTATCGATTTATCCAAAATACGTGATAAACAATTCGAGAATTGATTGGATATTTTGAAGAATCGACATTCGGGAAAAAAATATTTTCAAAAAAAGAGTATGAGGACCCGCGAACTATTCGATATTGATTTAAAATTACATTGCTCGACGTTATTGTATCGATTTATTCAAAATACGTGATGAACAATTCGAGAATTAATCGAATATTTCAAAAAATCGAAATACGGGAAAAAAATATTTTCGAAAAAAGAGTATAAAGACCCGCGAACTATTCGATATTGTTTCAAAATCAGATTGCCCGAAGTCATTGTATCGATTTATTCAAGATTCGTGATAAACAATTCGAGGATTAATCGGATATTTCGAAAAATCGACATTCGGGTAAAAATTATTTTCAAAAAAAAGAGTATAAGGACCCACGAACTATTCGATATTGATTTAAAATAACATTGCCCGACGTTGTATCGATTTATCGAAAATACGTGATAAACAATTCGAGAATTAATCGGATATTTCGAGAAATCGACATTCGGGAAAAGAATATTTTCAAAAAAAGAGTATGAGGACCCGCGAACTATTCGATATTGATTTAAAATAACATTGCCCGACGCTGTATCGATTCATCGAAAATACGTGATACACAAATCGAGAATTTATCGGATAATTCGATGAATCGACATTCGGGAAAGAAATATTTTCAAAAAAAGGGTAAAAGGACCCGCGAACTATTCGATATTGATTTAAAATTACATTGAACGACGTTATTGTATCGATTTATCCAAAATACGTGATAAACAATTCGAGAATTGATTGGATATTTTGAAGAATCGACCTTCGGGTGAAAAATATTTTCAAAAAAAGAGTATAAGGACCCGCGAACTATTCGATATTGATTTAAAATTATATTGCCCGACGTTGTATCGATTTACCGAAAATACGAGATTGACGTTATTGTATCGATATATCCAAAATACGTGATGAAAAATTCGAGAATTAATCGTATATTTCGAAAAATCGACATTCGGGTAAGAAATATTTTCAAAAAAAGGGTATTAGGACCCGCGAACTATTCGATATTGATTCAAAATATTATTGCCCGACGTTGTATCGATTTATCGAAGATACGTGATAAACAATTCGAGAATTGATCGGATATTTTGAAGAATCGACCTTCGGGTGAAAAATATTTTCAAAAAAAGAGTATAAGGACCCGCCTACTATTAATATTGATTTAAAATTATATTGCCCGACGTTGTATCGATTTACCGAAAATACGTGATGAACAATTCGAGAATTAATCGGATATTTCGATAAATCGACATTCGGGTAAAAAATATTTAAAAAAAAAAAGTATAAGGACCCGCGTACTATTCGATATTGATTTAAAATTATATTGCCCGACGTTGTATCGATTTATCCAAAATACATGATAAACAATTCGAGAATTGATCGGATATTTTGAAGAATCGACCTTCGGGTGAAAAATATTTTCAAAAAAAGAGTATAAGGACCCGCCTACTATTAATATTGATTTAAAATTATATTGCCCGACGTTGTATCGATTTACCGAAAATACGTGATGAACAATTCGAGAATTAATCGGATATTTCGATAAATCGACATTCGGGTAAAAAATATTTAAAAAAAAAAAGTATAAGGACCCGCGTACTATTCGATATTGATTTAAAATTATATTGCCCGACGTTGTATCGATTTATCCAAAATACATGATAAACAATTCGAGAATTAATCGGATATTTCGATAAATCGACATTCGGGAAAGAAATATTTTCAAAAAAAGAGTAAAAGGACCCGCGAACTATTCGATATTGATTTGAAATCACATTGCCTGACGTTATAGTATCGATTTACCAAAATACGTGATGAACAATTCGAGAATCAATCGGATATTTCGAAAAATCGACATTCGGGTAAAAAATATTTTCAAAAAAAGAGTATAAGGACCCGCCTACTATCCGATATTGATTTAAAATTACATTGAACGACGTTATTGTATCGATTTATCCAAAATACGTGATAAACAATTCGAGAATCGATCGGATATTTTGAAGAATCGACCTTCGGGTAAAAAATATTTCCAAAAAAAGAGTAAAAGGACCCGCGAACTATTCGATATTGCTTCAAAATTATATTGCCCGACGTTATTGTATCGATTTATTCAAAAAACGTGATAAACAATTCGAGTATTAATCGGATATTTCAAAAAATCGGCATTCGGGAAAAAAATATTTTCGAAAAATGAGTATAAGGACCCGCGAACTATTCGATATTGCTTCAAAATTATATTGCCCGACGTTATTGTATCGATTCATTCAAAATACGTGATAAACAATTCGAGAATTAATCGGATATTTCAAAAAATCGACATTCGGGAAAGAAATATTTTCAAAAAAAAAGTATAAGGACCCGCGAACTATTCGATATTGATTTAAAAGTACATTGCCCGATGTTGTATCAATTCATCGAAAATACGTGATAAACAATTCGAGAATCAATCGGATATTTTTCGAAATCGACATTCGGGTAAAAAATATTTTCAAAAAAAGAGTATAAGGACCCGCGAACTATTCGATATTGATTCAAATAACATTGCTTGACGTTGTATCGATTTATCGAAAATACGTGATAAACAATTCGAGAATTTATCGGATATTTCGATGAATCGACATTCGGGAAAAAAATATTTTCGAAAAAAGAGTATAAGGACCCGCGAACTATTCGATATTGCTTCAAAATTATATTGCCCGACGTTATTGTATCGATTTATTCAAAATACGTGATAAACAATTCGAGAATTAATCGGATATTTTTCGAAATCGACATTCGGGTAAAAAATATTTTCAAAAAAAGAGTATAAGGACCCGCGAACTATTCGATATTGCTTCAAAATTATATTGCCCGACGTTATTGTATCGATTTATTCAAAATACGAGATAAACAATTCGAGTATTAATCGGATATTTCAAAAAATCGACATTCGGGAAAGAAATATTTTCAAAAAAAAAGTATAAGGACCCGCGAACTATTCGATATTGATTTAAAAGTACATTGCCCGATGTTGTATCAATTCATCGAAAATACGTGATAAACAATTCGAGAATCAATCGGATATTTTTCGAAATCGACATTCGGGTAAAAAATATTTTCAAAAAAAGGGTATAAGGACCCGCGAACTATTCCATATTGCTTCAAAATTATATTGCCCGACGTTATTGTATCGATTTATTCAAAATACGTGATAAACAATTCGAGTATTAATCGGATATTTCAAAAAATCGGCATTCGGGAAAAAAATATTTTCGAAAAATGAGTATAAGGACCCGCGAACTATTCGATATTGCTTCAAAATTATATTGCCCGACGTTATTGTATCGATTCATTCAAAATACGTGATAAACAATTCGAGAATTAATCGGATATTTCAAAAAATCGACATTCGGGAAAGAAATATTTTCAAAAAAAGAGTATAAGGACCCGCGAACTATTCGATATTGCTTCAAAATTAAATTGCCCGACGTTATTGTATCGATTTATTCAAAATACGAGATAAACAATTCGAGTATTAATCGGATATTTCAAAAAATCGACATTCGGGAAAGAAATATTTTCAAAAAAAAAGTATAAGGACCCGCGAACTATTCGATATTGATTTAAAAGTACATTGCCCGATGTTGTATCAATTCATCGAAAATACGTGATAAACAATTCGAGAATCAATCGGATATTTTTCGAAATCGACATTCGGGTAAAAAATATTTTCGAAAAATGAGTATAAAGACCCGCGAACTATTCGATATTGATTTAAAATCAGATTGCCCGAAGTCATTGTATCGTTCATTCAAGATACGTGATAAACAATTCGAGGATTAATCGGATATTTCGAAAAATCGACATTCGGGTAAAAATTATTTTCAAAAAAAGAGTATAAGGACCCGCCTACTCTTCGATATTGATTTAAAATAACATTGCCCGACGTTGTATCTATTTATCGAAGATACGTGATGAACAATTCGGGAATTAATCGGATATTTCGATAAATCGACATTCGGAAAAAAAATATTTTAAAAAAAAGAATATAAGGACCCGCGAACTATTCGATATTGATTTGAAATTACATTGCCCGACGCTATTGTATCGATTTATCCAAAATACGTGATACAAAATTCGAGAATTAATCGGATATTTCGAGAAATCGACATTCGGGTAAAATATATTTTCAAAAAAAGGGTACTAGGACCCGCGAACTATTCGATATTGATTCAAAATATTATTCCCCGACGTTGTATCGATTTATCGAAGATACGTGATAAAACATTCGAGAATTTATCGGATTATTCGATAAATCGACATTCGGGAAAGAAATATTTTCAAAAAAAAAGTATAAGGACCCGCGAACTATTCGATATTGATTTAAAAGTACATTGCCCGATGTTGTATCGATTCATCGAAAATACGTGATAAACAATTCGAGAATAAATCGGATATTTTTCGAAATCGACATTCGGGTAAAAAATATTTTCAAAAAAAGAGTATAAGGACCCGCGAACCATTCGATGTTGATTCAAAATACATTGCCCGACGTTATTGTATCGATTCATCCAAAATACGTGATAAACAATTCGAGAATTAATCGAATATTTCGAAAAATCGACATTCGGGTAAAAAATTTTTTCAAAAAAAGAGTATAAGGACCCGCGTACTATTCGATATTATTGTATCGATTCATCTGAAATACGTAATGAACAGTTCGAGAATTAATCGGATATTTCGAAAAATCGACATTCGGGAAAAATTTTTTTTCGAAAAAACAGTATAAGGACCCGCGAACTATTCGATATTGATTTAAAATTACATTGCCCGACGATGTATCGATTCATCGAAAATACGTGATAAACAATTCGAGAATTAATCGGATATTTCGATAAATCGACATTCGGGAAAGAAATATTTTCAAAAAAGAGTATAAGGACCCGCGAACTATTCGATATTGATTTAAAATAACATTGCCCGACGTTATTGTATCGATATATCCAAAATACGTGATGAAAAATTCGAGAATTAATCGGATATTTCGAAAAATCGACATTCGGGTAAATAATATTTTCAAAAAAGAGTATAAGGACCCGCCTACTATTCGATATTGATTAAAAATCACATTGCCCGACGATGTATCGATTCATCGAAAATACGCGATAAACAATTCGAAAATTAATCGGATATTTCGAGAAATCGACATTCGGGTAAAAAATATTTTCAAAAAGAGAGTATAAGGACCCGCGAACTATTCGATATAGATTCAAAATGACATTGCCCGACGTTATTGTATCGATATATCCAAAATACATGACGAACAATTCGGGAATTTATCGGATATTTCGAGAAATCGACATTAGGGTAAAAAATATTTTCAAAAAGAGGGTATAAGGACCCGCGTACTATTCGATATAGATTCAAAATGACATTGCCCGACGTTATTGTATCGATTCATCCAAAATACATGATAAACAATTCGAGAATTAATCGGATATTTCGAGAAATCGACATTCGTGTAAGAAATATTTTCAAGAAATGAGTTTAAACACCCGCGAACTATTCGATATTGATTCAAAATTACATTTCCCGACGTTATGTAATCGATTTATCCAAAATACATGATAAAAAATTCGAGAATGAATCGGATATTTCGAAAAATCGACATTCATGTAAGAAATATTTTCAAAAAATGGGTACAAAGACCCGCGAACTATTCGATATTGATTTGAAATTACATTGCCCGACGTTATTGTATCGATTTATTCAAAATACGTGATAAAAAATCCGAGAATTAATCGGATATTTCAAAAAATCGACATTCGGGACAAAAATATTTTCGAAAAAAGAGTGTAAAGACCCGCGAACTATTCGATATTGATTTAAAATTAGATTGCCCGAAGTTATTGTATCGATTTATTCAAGATACGTGATTAGCAATTCGAGGATCAATCAGATATTTCGTAAAATCGACATTCGGGTAAAAAATATTTTTAGAAAAAGAGTATAAGGATCCGCCTACTATTCGATATTGATTTAAAATTACATATCCCGACGTTGTATCGAGTTATCGAAGATACGTGATGAACAATTCGGGAATTAATTGGATATTTCGATAAATCGACATTCGGGAAAAAAATATTTTCAAAAAAAGAGTATAAGGACCCGCGAACTATTCGATATTGATTTGAAATTACATTGCCCGAAGCTATTGTATCGATTTATCCAAAATACGTGATAAAAATTTCGAGAATTAATCGGATATTTCGAGAAATCGACATTCGGGTAAAAAATATTTTCAAAAAAAGAAAGGACCCGCGGACTATTCGATATTGATTTAAAATTACATTCGCCGACGTTATTGTATCGATTTATCCAGAATACGTGATAAACAATTCGAGAATTGATCTTTTATATATTTGAAGAATCGACATTCGGGTAAAAAATATTTTCAAAAAAAAATAATAAGGACCCGCGAACTTTTCGATATTGATTAAAAATTACAGTGCTCGACGTTATTGTATCGATTCATCCAAAAAACGTGATGAACAATTAGAGAATTGATCGGATATTTTGAAGAATCGACATTCGGGTAAAAAATATTTTCAAAAAAAGGGTATAAGGACCCGCGAACTATTCGATATTGATTCAAGATATTATTGCCCGACGTTGTATCGATTTATCGAAGATACGTGATGAAACATTCGAGAATTAATCGGATTATTCGATAAATCGACATTCGGGAAAGAAATATTTTCAAAAAAAAAGTATAAGGACCCGCGAACTATTCGATATTGATTTAAAATTACAATGCCTGACGTTATTTTATCGATATATCCAAAATACGTGATGAAAAATTCGAGAATTAACCGAATATTTCGAAAAATCGACATTCGGGTAAAAAATATTTTCAAAAAAAAAGTATAAGGACTCGCGAACTTTTCGATATTATTGTATCGATTCATCCGAAATACGTGATGAACAGTTCGAGAATTAATCGGATATATCGAAAAATCGACATTCGGGTAAAAAATATTTTCAAAAGAAGAGTATAAGGATCCGCGAACTATTCGATATTGATTTAAATAACATTGCCTGACGTTGTATCGATTTATCGAAAATACGTGATAAATAATTCAAAAATTAATCGGATATTTCGATAAATCGACATTCGGGAAAGAAATATATTCAAAAAAAGAGTAAAAGGACCCGCGAACTATTCGATATTGATTTAAAATTACATTGCCTGACGTTATAGTATCGATTTACCAAAATACGTGATGAACAATTCGAGAATCAATCGGATAATTCGAAAAATCGACATTCGGGTGAAAAATATTTTCAAAAAGAGGGAATAAGGACCCGCCTACTAAAATATTTTCAAAAAAAGAGTAAAAGCACCCGCGAACTATTCGATATGGATTTAAAATGACATTGCCCGACGTTATTGTATCGATTCATCCAAAATACATGATAAACAATTCGAAAATTAATCGGATATTTCGATAAATCCACTTTCGGGAAAGAAATATTTTCAAAAAATGGGTATACGGACCCGCTTACTATTCGATATTGATTAAAAACTACATTGCCCGACGTTGTATCGATTCATCGAAAATACGTGTGGAAAATATTTTCAAACAAAGAGTTAAGGACCCGCGAACTATTCGATATATATTCAAAATGACATTGCCCGACGTTATTGTATCGATATATCCAAAATACATGACAAACAATTCGGGAATTAATCGGGTATTTCGAGAAATCGACATTCGTGTAAGAAATATTTTTAAGAAATGAGTATAAACACCCGCGAACTATTCGATATTGATTCAAAATTACATTTCCCGACGTTATGTTATCGATTTATCCAAAATACAAGATAAAAAATTCGAGAATGAATCGGATATTTCGAAAAATCGACATTCATGTAAGAAATATTTTCAAAAAATGAGTACAAAGACCCGCGAACTATTCGATATCAATTCAAAATTACATTGCCCGATGTTATTGTATCGATTCATCCAAAATACGTGATGAAAAATTCGAGAATTGATCGGATATTTCGATAAATCGACATTCGGAAAAAAAATATTTTCAAAAAAAGAGTATAAGAACCCGCGAACTATTCGATATTGATTTAAAATTACATTGCCCGACGTTATTGTATCGATTTATTCAAAACTAGCAGACCCGGCACGCGTTGCTGTGGCCTTACCTATCCCTAACTTAACCTTAGACTAACGCTATCCTAACCCTAACCTAACCCTATCTGAACTGATCTGAACTGAACTGATCTGAACTGACCTGAACTGAAATGAACTTATCTGAACTGATCTGAACTGATCTGAACTGAACTGATCTGAACTGATCTGAACAGAACTGAACTGATCTGAACTGATCTGAACTGATCTGATCTGAACTGCTCTGAACTGAACTGAACTGATCTGAACTGATCTGATCTGAACTGAACTGATCTGAACTGATCTGAACTGATCTGAACTGATCTGAACTGATCTGAACTGATCTGAACTGATCTGAACTGATCTGAACTGATCTGAACTGATCTGATCTGATCTGAACTGAACTGATCTGAACTGATCTGAACTGATCTGAACTGATCTGAACTGATCTGATCTGATCTGAGCTGTCACCCATCAAAACAAATCACTGTCAACATTAATCACTTTCACGAAGTAAATATATACTGACTCTGAATGGATTTACGGAATAATCTCGAATCATTCAGTGAAATCAATCGCACAAATATTTGACAACCAATATATATGTCACTCATTTTGCATTATGACATTATTCTTGACAGTTACGAAATCTATGAACATTTTGTATTGGAAAATTTTCTTTCTTTTATTGTATTTTTTCGCTGTCGAACGGGATAAAAAGTATCTTATGTCCGTCTCCTGGCTCTAAGCTACCTCCATACCAATTTTCACCCAAATCTGTTCTGCCGTTCTTGAGTTATAAGTGGTGTAACTAACACGACTTTCTTTTATATATATAGATACGTGATAAAAAAACCGAGAATTAATCGGATATTTCAAAAAATCGACATTCGGGACGAAAATATTTTCGAAAAAAGAGTGTAAAGACCCGCGAACTATTCGATATTGATATAAAATTACATTGCCCGACGTTATTGTATCGATTTATTCAAAATACGTGATAAAAAATTCGAGAATTAATCGGATATTTCAAAAAATCGACATTCGGGACGAAAATATTTTCGAAAAAAGAGTGTAAAGACCCGCGAACTATTCGATATTGATATAAAATTAGATTGCCCGAAGTTATTGTATCGATTTATTCAAGATACGTGATAAACAATTCGAGGATTAATCAGATATTTCGTAAAATCGACATTCGGGTAAAAAATATTTTTAGAAAAAGAGTATAAGGATCCGCCTACTATTCGATATTGATTTGAAATTACATTGCCCGACGTTGTATCGATTTATCGAAGATACGTGATGAACAATTCGGGAATTAATTGGATATTTCGATAAATCGACATCCGGGAAAAAAATATTTTCAAAAAAAGAGTATAAGGACCCGCGAACTATTCGATATTGATTTGAAATTACATTGCCCGACGCTATTGTATCGATTTAACCAAAATACGTGATAAAAAATTCGAGAATTAATCGGATATTTCGAGAAATCGACATTCGGGCAAAAAATATTTTCATAAAAAGAGTATAAGGACCCGCGAACTATTCGATATTGATTTAAAATTACATTTCCCGACGTTATTGTATCGATTTATCCAGAATACGTGATAAACAATTCGAGAATTGATCTTTTATATATTTGAAGAATCGACATTCGGGTAAAAAATATTTTCAAAAAAAAATAATAAGGACCCGCGAACTTTTCGATATTGATTTAAAATTACATTGCCCGACGTTATTGTATCGATTCATCCAAAAAACGTGATAAACAATTCGAGAATTTATCGGATATTTCGATAAATCGACATTCGGGAAAAAAATATTTTCAAAAAAAGAGTATAAGGACCCGCGAACTATTCGATATTGCTTCAAAATTATTTTGCCCGACGTTATTGTATCGATTCATCCAAAAAACGTGATAAACAATTCGAGAATTGATCGGATATTTTGAAGAATCGACATTCGGGTAAAAAATATTTTCAAAAAAAGGGTATAAGGACCCGCGAACTATTCGATATTGATTCAGAATATTATTGCCCGACGTTGTATCGATTTATCGAAGAAAAGTGATAAAACGTTCGAGAATTAATCGGTTATTTCGAAAAAATCGACATTCGGGAAAAAAAATTTTTCGAAAAAAGAGTATAAGCACCCGCGAACTATTCGATATTGATTTAAAATTACATTGCCCGACGCTGTATCGATTCATCGAAAATACGTGAAGAACAATTCGAGAATTAATCGGATATTTCGAGAAATCGACATTCGGGTAAAAAATATTTTCAAAGAAGAGTATAAGGACCCGCGAACTATTCGATATAGGCTCAAAATGACATTGCCCGACGTTATTGTTTCGATTTATCCAAAATACATGATAAAAAATTCGAGAATTAATCGGATATTTCGATAAATCGACATTCGGGAAAGAAATATTTTCAAAAAAAGAGTAAAAGGACCCGCGAACTATTCGATATTGATTCAAAATTACATTGCCTGGCGTTATAGTATCGATCTACCAAAATACGTGATGAACAATTCGAGAATCAATCGGATATTTCGAAAAATCGACATTCGGGTGAAAAATATTTTTAAAAAGAGGGAATAAGGACCCGCCTACTATTTGATATTGATTTAAAATTACATTGCCCGACGTTATTGTATCGATTTATCCAAAATACGTGATAAACAATTCGAGAATTAATCGGATATATCGAAAAATCGACATTCGGGTAAAAAATATTTTCAAAAGAAGAGTATAAGGACCCGCGAACTATTCGATATTGATTTAAATAACATTGCCTGACGTTGTATCGATTTATCGAAAATACGTGATAAAAAATTTGAGAATTTATCGGATATTTCGATAAATCGACATTCGGGAAAAAAATATTTTCAAAAAAAGAGTATAAGGACCCGCGAACTATTCGATATTGCTTCAAAATTATTTTGCCCGACGTTATTGTATCGATTTATTCAAAATACGTGATAAACAATTCGAGAATTAATCGGATATTTCAAAAAATCGACATTCGGGAAAAAAATATTTCCGAAAAAAGAGTATAAAAACCCGCGAACTATTCGAAAATTCGAGGATTAATCGGATATTTGGAAAAATCGACATTCGGGTAAAAAATATTTTTAAAAAAAGAGTATAAGGACCCGCCTACTATTCGATATTGATTGAAAAGTACATTGCCCGATGTTGTATCGATTCATCGAAAAATCGTGATAAACAATTCGAGAATTAATCGGATATTTTTCGAAATCGACATTTGGGTAAAAAATATTTTCAAAAAAAGAGTTTAAGGAACCGCCTACTATTCGATATTGATTACAAATTACATTGCCCGACGATGTATCGATTCATCGAAAATACGCGATAAACAATTCGAAAATTAATCGGATATTTCGAGAAATCGACATTCGGGTAAAAAATATTTTCAAAAAGAGAGTATAAGGACCCGCGAACTATTCGATATAGATTCAAAATGACATTGCTCGACGTTATTGTATCGATTCATCCAAAATACATGATAAACAATTCGAGAATTAATCGGATATTTCGAAAAATCGACATTCGGGTAAAAAATATTTTCAAAAAAAGAGTATAAGGACCCGCCTACTATTCGATATTGATTACAAATTACATTGCCCGACGATGTATCGATTCATCGAAAATACGCGATAAACAATTCGAAAATTAATCGGATATTTCGCGAAATCGACATTCCGGTAAAAAATATTTTCAAAAAGAGAGTATAAGGACCCGCGAACTATTCGATATAGATTCAAAATGACATTGCTCGACGTTATTGTATCGATTCATCCAAAATACATGATAAACAATTCGAGAATTAATCGGATATTTCGAAATATCGACATTCGGGTAAAAAATATTTTCAAAAAAAGAGTTTAAGGACCCGCCTACTATTCGATATTGATTACAAATTACATTGCCCGACGATGTATCGATTCATCGAAAATACGCGATAAACAATTCGAAAATTAATCGGATATTTCGAGAAATCGACATTCGGGTAAAAAATATTTTCAAAAAGAGAGTATAAGGACCCGCGAACTATTCGATATAGATTCAAAATGACATTGCTCGACGTTATAGTATCGATCTACCAAAATACGTGATGAACAATTCGAGAATCAATCGGATATTTCGAAAAATCGACATTCGGGTGAAAAATATTTTCAAAAAGAGGGAATAAGGACCCGCCTACTATTCGATTTTGATTTAAAATTACATTGCCCGACGTTATTGTATCGATATATCCAAAATACATGACAAACAATTCGGGAATTAATCGGATATTTCGAGAAATCGACATTCGTGTAAGAAATATTATCAAGAAATGAGTATAAACACCCGCGAACTATTCGATATTGATTCAAAATTACATTTCCCGACGTTATGTTATCGATTTATCCAAAATACATGATAAAAAATTCGAGAATGAATCGGATATTTCGAAAAATCGACATTCATGTGAGAAATATTTTCAAAAAATGAGTAGAAAGACCCGCGAACTATTCGATATCAATTCAAAATTACATTGCTCGACGTTATTGTATCGATTCATCCAAAATACGTGATGAAAAATTCGACAATTGATCGGATATTTCGATAAATCGACATTCGGGAAAGAAATATTTTCAAAAAAAGAGTATAAGGACTCGCGGACTATTCGATATTGATTTAAAATTACATTGCCCGACGTTATTGTATCGATTTATTCAAAATACGTGATAAACAATTCGAGAATTAATCGGATATTTCAAAAAATCGACATTCGGGACAAAAATATTTTCGAAAAAAGAGTGTAAAGACCCGCGAACTATTCGATATTGATTCAAAATTAGATTGCCCGAAGTTATTGTATCGATTTATTCAAGATACGTGATAAACAATTCGAGGATTAATCGGATATATCGAAAAATCGACATTCGGGTAAAAAATATTTTCAAAAGAAGAGTATAAGGACCCGCGAACTATTCGATATTGCTTCAAAATTATATTGCCCGACGTTATTGTATCGATTTATTCAAAATACGAGATAAACAATTCGAGTATTAATCGGATATTTCAAAAAATCGACATTCGGGAAAGAAATATTTTCAAAAAAAAAGTATAAGGACCCGCGAACTATTCGATATTGATTTAAAAGTACATTGCCCGATGTTGTATCAATTCATCGAAAATACGTGATAAACAATTCGAGAATCAATCGGATATTTTTCGAAATCGACATTCGGGTAAAAAATATTTTCGAAAAATGAGTATAAAGACCCGCGAACTATTCGATATTGATTCAAATAACATTGCTTGACGTTGTATCGATTTATCGAAAATACGTGATAAACAATTCGAGAATTTATCGGATATTTCGATGAATCGACATTCGGGAAAAAAATATTTTCGAAAAAAGAGTATAAGGACCCGCGAACTATTCGATATTGCTTCAAAATTATATTGCCCGACGTTATTGTATCGATTTATTCAAAATACGTGATAAACAATTCGAGAATTAATCGGATATTTTTCGAAATCGACATTCGGGTAAAAAATATTTTCAAAAAAAGAGTATAAGGACCCGCGAACTATTCGATATTGCTTCAAAATTATATTGCCCGACGTTATTGTATCGATTTATTCAAAATACGAGATAAACAATTCGAGTATTAATCGGATATTTCAAAAAATCGACATTCGGGAAAGAAATATTTTCAAAAATAAAGTATAAGGACCCGCGAACTATTCGATATTGATTTAAAAGTACATTGCCCGATGTTGTATCAATTCATCGAAAATACGTGATAAACAATTCGAGAATCAATCGGATATTTTTCGAAATCGACATTCGGGTAAAAAATATTTTCAAAAAAAGGGTATAAGGACCCGCGAACTATTCCATATTGCTTCAAAATTATATTGCCCGACGTTATTGTATCGATTTATTCAAAATACGTGATAAACAATTCGAGTATTAATCGGATATTTCAAAAAATCGGCATTCGGGAAAAAAATATTTTCGAAAAATGAGTATAAGGACCCGCGAACTATTCGATATTGCTTCAAAATTATATTGCCCGACGTTATTGTATCGATTCATTCAAAATACGTGATAAACAATTCGAGAATTAATCGGATATTTCAAAAAATCGACATTCGGGAAAGAAATATTTTCAAAAAAAGAGTATAAGGACCCGCGAACTATTCGATATTGCTTCAAAATTAAATTGCCCGACGTTATTGTATCGATTTATTCAAAATACGAGATAAACAATTCGAGTATTAATCGGATATTTCAAAAAATCGACATTCGGGAAAGAAATATTTTCAAAAAAAAAGTATAAGGACCCGCGAACTATTCGATATTGATTTAAAAGTACATTGCCCGATGTTGTATCAATTCATCGAAAATACGTGATAAACAATTCGAGAATCAATCGGATATTTTTCGAAATCGACATTCGGGTAAAAAATATTTTCGAAAAATGAGTATAAAGACCCGCGAACTATTCGATATTGATTTAAAATCAGATTGCCCGAAGTCATTGTATCGTTCATTCAAGATACGTGATAAACAATTCGAGGATTAATCGGATATTTCGAAAAATCGACATTCGGGTAAAAATTATTTTCAAAAAAAGAGTATAAGGACCCGCCTACTCTTCGATATTGATTTAAAATAACATTGCCCGACGTTGTATCTATTTATCGAAGATACGTGATGAACAATTCGGGAATTAATCGGATATTTCGATAAATCGACATTCGGAAAAAAAATATTTAAAAAAAAAGAATATAAGGACCCGCGAACTATTCGATATTGATTTGAAATTACATTGCCCGACGCTATTGTATCGATTTATCCAAAATACGTGATACAAAATTCGAGAATTAATCGGATATTTCGAGAAATCGACATTCGGGTAAAATATATTTTCAAAAAAAGGGTACTAGGACCCGCGAACTATTCGATATTGATTCAAAATATTATTCCCCGACGTTGTATCGATTTATCGAAGATACGTGATAAAACATTCGAGAATTTATCGGATTATTCGATAAATCGACATTCGGGAAAGAAATATTCTCAAAAAAAAAGTATAAGGACCCGCGAACTATTCGATATTGATTTAAAAGTACATTGCCCGATGTTGTATCGATTCATCGAAAATACGTGATAAACAATTCGAGAATAAATCGGATATTTTTCGAAATCGACATTCGGGTAAAAAATATTTTCAAAAAAAGAGTATAAGGACCCGCGAACCATTCGATGTTGATTCAAAATACATTGCCCGACGTTATTGTATCGATTCATCCAAAATACGTGATAAACAATTCGAGAATTAATCGAATATTTCGAAAAATCGACATTCGGGTAAAAAATTTTTTCAAAAAAAGAGTATAAGGACCCGCGTACTATTCGATATTATTGTATCGATTCATCTGAAATACGTAATGAACAGTTCGAGAATTAATCGGATATTTCGAAAAATCGACATTCGGGAAAAATTTTTTTTCGAAAAAACAGTATAAGGACCCGCGAACTATTCGATATTGATTTAAAATTACATTGCCCGACGATGTATCGATTCATCGAAAATACGTGATAAACAATTCGAGAATTAATCGGATATTTCGATAAATCGACATTCGGGAAAGAAATATTTTCAAAAAAGAGTATAAGGACCCGCGAACTATTCGATATTGATTTAAAATAACATTGCCCGACGTTATTGTATCGATATATCCAAAATACGTGATGAAAAATTCGAGAATTAATCGGATATTTCGAAAAATCGACATTCGGGTAAATAATATTTTCAAAAAAGAGTATAAGGACCCGCCTACTATTCGATACTGATTAAAAATCACATTGCCCGACGATGTATCGATTCATCGAAAATACGCGATAAACAATTCGAAAATTAATCGGATATTTCGAGAAATCGACATTCGGGTAAAAAATATTTTCAAAAAGAGAGTATAAGGACCCGCGAACTATTCGATATAGATTCAAAATGACATTGCCCGACGTTATTGTATCGATATATCCAAAATACATGACGAACAATTCGGGAATTTATCGGATATTTCGAGAAATCGACATTAGGGTAAAAAATATTTTCAAAAAGAGGGTATAAGGACCCGCGTACTATTCGATATAGATTCAAAATGACATTGCCCGACGTTATTGTATCGATTCATCCAAAATACATGATAAACAATTCGAGAATTAATCGGATATTTCGAGAAATCGACATTCGTGTAAGAAATATTTTCAAGAAATGAGTTTAAACACCCGCGAACTATTCGATATTGATTCAAAATTACATTTCCCGACGTTATGTAATCGATTTATCCAAAATACATGATAAAAAATTCGAGAATGAATCGGATATTTCGAAAAATCGACATTCATGTAAGAAATATTTTCAAAAAATGGGTACAAAGACCCGCGAACTATTCGATATTGATTTGAAATTACATTGCCCGACGTTATTGTATCGATTTATTCAAAATACGTGATAAAAAATCCGAGAATTAATCGGATATTTCAAAAAATCGACATTCGGGACAAAAATATTTTCGAAAAAAGAGTGTAAAGACCCGCGAACTATTCGATATTGATTTAAAATTAGATTGCCCGAAGTTATTGTATCGATTTATTCAAGATACGTGATTAGCAATTCGAGGATCAATCAGATATTTCGTAAAATCGACATTCGGGTAAAAAATATTTTTAGAAAAAGAGTATAAGGATCCGCCTACTATTCGATATTGATTTAAAATTACATATCCCGACGTTGTATCGAGTTATCGAAGATACGTGATGAACAATTCGGGAATTAATTGGATATTTCGATAAATCGACATTCGGGAAAAAAATATTTTCAAAAAAAGAGTATAAGGACCCGCGAACTATTCGATATTGATTTGAAATTACATTGCCCGAAGCTATTGTATCGATTTATCCAAAATACGTGATAAAAATTTCGAGAATTAATCGGATATTTCGAGAAATCGACATTCGGGTAAAAAATATTTTCAAAAAAAGAAAGGACCCGCGAACTATTCGATATTGATTTAAAATTACATTCGCCGACGTTATTGTATCGATTTATCCAGAATACGTGATAAACAATTCGAGAATTGATCTTTTATATATTTGAAGAATCGACATTCGGGTAAAAAATATTTTCAAAAAAAAATAATAAGGACCCGCGAACTTTTCGATATTGATTAAAAATTACAGTGCTCGACGTTATTGTATCGATTCATCCAAAAAACGTGATAAACAATTAGAGAATTGATCGGATATTTTGAAGAATCGACATTCGGGTAAAAAATATTTTCAAAAAAAGGGTATAAGGACCCGCGAACTATTCGATATTGATTCAAGATATTATTGCCCGACGTTGTATCGATTTATCGAAGATACGTGATGAAACATTCGAGAATTAATCGGATTATTCGATAAATCGACATTCGGGAAAGAAATATTTTCAAAAAAAAAGTATAAGGACCCGCGAACTATTCGATATTGATTTAAAATTACAATGCCTGACGTTATTTTATCGATATATCCAAAATACGTGATGAAAAATTCGAGAATTAACCGAATATTTCGAAAAATCGACATTCGGGTAAAAAATATTTTCAAAAAAAAAGTATAAGGACTCGCGAACTTTTCGATATTATTGTATCGATTCATCCGAAATACGTGATGAACAGTTCGAGAATTAATCGGATATATCGAAAAATCGACATTCGGGTAAAAAATATTTTCAAAAGAAGAGTATAAGGATCCGCGAACTATTCGATATTGATTTAAATAACATTGCCTGACGTTGTATCGATTTATCGAAAATACGTGATAAATAATTCGAAAATTAATCGGATATTTCGATAAATCGACATTCGGGAAAGAAATATATTCAAAAAAAGAGTAAAAGGACCCGCGAACTATTCGATATTGATTTGAAATTACATTGCCTGACGTTATAGTATCGATTTACCAAAATACGTGATGAACAATTCGAGAATCAATCGGATAATTCGAAAAATCGACATTCGGGTGAAAAATATTTTCAAAAAGAGGGAATAAGGACCCGCCTACTAAAATATTTTCAAAAAAAGAGTAAAAGCACCCGCGAACTATTCGATATGGATTTAAAATGACATTGCCCGACGTTATTGTATCGATTCATCCAAAATACATGATAAACAATTCGAAAATTAATCGGATATTTCGATAAATCCACTTTCGGGAAAGAAATATTTTCAAAAAATGGGTATACGGACCCGCCTACTATTCGATATTGATTAAAAACTACATTGCCCGACGTTGTATCGATTCATCGAAAATACGTGTGGAAAATATTTTCAAACAAAGAGTTAAGGACCCGCGAACTATTCGATATATATTCAAAATGACATTGCCCGACGTTATTGTATCGATATATCCAAAATACATGACAAACAATTCGGGAATTAATCGGGTATTTCGAGAAATCGACATTCGTGTAAGAAATATTTTCAAGAAATGAGTATAAACACCCGCGAACTATTCGATATTGATTCAAAATTACATTTCCCGACGTTATGTTATCGATTTATCCAAAATACAAGATAAAAAATTCGAGAATGAATCGGATATTTCGAAAAATCGACATTCATGTAAGAAATATTTTCAAAAAATGAGTACAAAGACCCGCGAACTATTCGATATCAATTCAAAATTACATTGCCCGATGTTATTGTATCGATTCATCCAAAATACGTGATGAAAAATTCGAGAATTGATCGGATATTTCGATAAATCGACATTCGGAAAAAAAATATTTTCAAAAAAAGAGTATAAGAACCCGCGAACTATTCGATATTGATTTAAAATTACATTGCCCGACGTTATTGTATCGATTTATTCAAAACTAGCAGACCCGGCACGCGTTGCTGTGGCCTTACCTATCCCTAACTTAACCTTAGACTAACGCTATCCTAACCCTAACCTAACCCTATCTGAACTGATCTGAACTGAACTGATCTGAACTGACCTGAACTGAAATGAACTTATCTGAACTGATCTGAACTGATCTGAACTGAACTGATCTGAACTGATCTGAACAGAACTGAACTGATCTGAACTGATCTGAACTGATCTGATCTGAACTGCTCTGAACTGAACTGAACTGATCTGAACTGATCTGATCTGAACTGAACTGATCTGAACTGATCTGAACTGATCTGAACTGATCTGAACTGATCTGAACTGATCTGAACTGATCTGAACTGATCTGAACTGATCTGAACTGATCTGATCTGATCTGAACTGAACTGATCTGAACTGATCTGAACTGATCTGAACTGATCTGAACTGATCTGATCTGATCTGAGCTGTCACCCATCAAAACAAATCACTGTCAACATTAATCACTTTCACGAAGTAAATATATACTGACTCTGAATGGATTTACGGAATAATCTCGAATCATTCAGTGAAATCAATCGCACAAATATTTGACAACCAATATATATGTCACTCATTTTGCATTATGACATTATTCTTGACAGTTACGAAATCTATGAACATTTTGTATTGGAAAATTTTCTTTCTTTTATTGTATTTTTTCGCTGTCGAACGGGATAAAAAGTATCTTATGTCCGTCTCCTGGCTCTAAGCTACCTCCATACCAATTTTCACCCAAATCTGTTCTGCCGTTCTTGAGTTATAAGTGGTGTAACTAACACGACTTTCTTTTATATATATAGATACGTGATAAAAAATCCGAGAATTAATCGGATATTTCAAAAAATCGACATTCGGGACGAAAATATTTTCGAAAAAAGAGTGTAAAGACCCGCGAACTATTCGATATTGATATAAAATTACATTGCCCGACGTTATTGTATCGATTTATTCAAAATACGTGATAAAAAATTCGAGAATTAATCGGATATTTCAAAAAATCGACATTCGGGACGAAAATATTTTCGAAAAAAGAGTGTAAAGACCCGCGAACTATTCGATATTGATATAAAATTAGATTGCCCGAAGTTATTGTATCGATTTATTCAAGATACGTGATAAACAATTCGAGGATTAATCAGATATTTCGTAAAATCGACATTCGGGTAAAAAATATTTTTAGAAAAAGAGTATAAGGATCCGCCTACTATTCGATATTGATTTGAAATTACATTGCCCGACGTTGTATCGATTTATCGAAGATACGTGATGAACAATTCGGGAATTAATTGGATATTTCGATAAATCGACATCCGGGAAAAAAATATTTTCAAAAAAAGAGTATAAGGACCCGCGAACTATTCGATATTGATTTGAAATTACATTGCCCGACGCTATTGTATCGATTTAACCAAAATACGTGATAAAAAATTCGAGAATTAATCGGATATTTCGAGAAATTGACATTCGGGCAAAAAATATTTTCATAAAAAGAGTATAAGGACCCGCGAACTATTCGATATTGATTTAAAATTACATTTCCCGACGTTATTGTATCGATTTATCCAGAATACGTGATAAACAATTCGAGAATTGATCTTTTATATATTTGAAGAATCGACATTCGGGTAAAAAATATTTTCAAAAAAAAATAATAAGGACCCGCGAACTTTTCGATATTGATTTAAAATTACATTGCCCGACGTTATTGTATCGATTCATCCAAAAAACGTGATAAACAATTCGAGAATTTATCGGATATTTCGATAAATCGACATTCGGGAAAAAAATATTTTCAAAAAAAGAGTATAAGGACCCGCGAACTATTCGATATTGCTTCAAAATTATTTTGCCCGACGTTATTGTATCGATTCATCCAAAAAACGTGATAAACAATTCGAGAATTGATCGGATATTTTGAAGAATCGACATTCGGGTAAAAAATATTTTCAAAAAAAGGGTATAAGGACCCGCGAACTATTCGATATTGATTCAGAATATTATTGCCCGACGTTGTATCGATTTATCGAAGAAAAGTGATAAAACGTTCGAGAATTAATCGGTTATTTCGAAAAAATCGACATTCGGGAAAAAAAATTTTTCGAAAAAAGAGTATAAGCACCCGCGAACTATTCGATATTGATTTAAAATTACATTGCCCGACGCTGTATCGATTCATCGAAAATACGTGAAGAACAATTCGAGAATTAATCGGATATTTCGAGAAATCGACATTCGGGTAAAAAATATTTTCAAAGAAGAGTATAAGGACCCGCGAACTATTCGATATAGGCTCAAAATGACATTGCCCGACGTTATTGTTTCGATTTATCCAAAATACATGATAAAAAATTCGAGAATTAATCGGATATTTCGATAAATCGACATTCGGGAAAGAAATATTTTCAAAAAAAGAGTAAAAGGACCCGCGAACTATTCGATATTGATTCAAAATTACATTGCCTGGCGTTATAGTATCGATCTACCAAAATACGTGATGAACAATTCGAGAATCAATCGGATATTTCGAAAAATCGACATTCGGGTGAAAAATATTTTTAAAAAGAGGGAATAAGGACCCGCCTACTATTTGATATTGATTTAAAATTACATTGCCCGACGTTATTGTATCGATTTATCCAAAATACGTGATAAACAATTCGAGAATTAATCGGATATATCGAAAAATCGACATTCGGGTAAAAAATATTTTCAAAAGAAGAGTATAAGGACCCGCGAACTATTCGATATTGATTTAAATAACATTGCCTGACGTTGTATCGATTTATCGAAAATACGTGATAAAAAATTTGAGAATTTATCGGATATTTCGATAAATCGACATTCGGGAAAAAAATATTTTCAAAAAAAGAGTATAAGGACCCGCGAACTATTCGATATTGCTTCAAAATTATTTTGCCCGACGTTATTGTATCGATTTATTCAAAATACGTGATAAACAATTCGAGAATTAATCGGATATTTCAAAAAATCGACATTCGGGAAAAAAATATTTCCGAAAAAAGAGTATAAAAACCCGCGAACTATTCGAAAATTCGAGGATTAATCGGATATTTGGAAAAATCGACATTCGGGTAAAAAATATTTTTAAAAAAAGAGTATAAGGACCCGCCTTCTATTCGATATTGATTGAAAAGTACATTGCCCGATGTTGTACCGATTCATCGAAAAATCGTGATAAACAATTCGAGAATTAATCGGATATTTTTCGAAATCGACATTTGGGTAAAAAATATTTTCAAAAAAAGAGTTTAAGGAACCGCCTACTATTCGATATTGATTACAAATTACATTGCCCGACGATGTATCGATTCATCGAAAATACGCGATAAACAATTCGAAAATTAATCGGATATTTCGAGAAATCGACATTCGGGTAAAAAATATTTTCAAAAAGAGAGTATAAGGACCCGCGAACTATTCGATATAGATTCAAAATGACATTGCTCGACGTTATTGTATCGATTCATCCAAAATACATGATAAACAATTCGAGAATTAATCGGATATTTCGAAAAATCGACATTCGGGTAAAAAATATTTTCAAAAAAAGAGTATAAGGACCCGCCTACTATTCGATATTGATTACAAATTACATTGCCCGACGATGTATCGATTCATCGAAAATACGCGATAAACAATTCGAAAATTAATCGGATATTTCGCGAAATCGACATTCCGGTAAAAAATATTTTCAAAAAGAGAGTATAAGGACCCGCGAACTATTCGATATAGATTCAAAATGACATTGCTCGACGTTATTGTATCGATTCATCCAAAATACATGATAAACAATTCGAGAATTAATCGGATATTTCGAAATATCGACATTCGGGTAAAAAATATTTTCAAAAAAAGAGTTTAAGGACCCGCCTACTATTCGATATTGATTACAAATTACATTGCCCGACGATGTATCGATTCATCGAAAATACGCGATAAACAATTCGAAAATTAATCGGATATTTCGAGAAATCGACATTCGGGTAAAAAATATTTTCAAAAAGAGAGTATAAGGACCCGCGAACTATTCGATATAGATTCAAAATGACATTGCTCGACGTTATAGTATCGATCTACCAAAATACGTGATGAACAATTCGAGAATCAATCGGATATTTCGAAAAATCGACATTCGGGTGAAAAATATTTTCAAAAAGAGGGAATAAGGACCCGCCTACTATTCGATTTTGATTTAAAATTACATTGCCCGACGTTATTGTATCGATATATCCAAAATACATGACAAACAATTCGGGAATTAATCGGATATTTCGAGAAATCGACATTCGTGTAAGAAATATTATCAAGAAATGAGTATAAACACCCGCGAACTATTCGATATTGATTCAAAATTACATTTCCCGACGTTATGTTATCGATTTATCCAAAATACATGATAAAAAATTCGAGAATGAATCGGATATTTCGAAAAATCGACATTCATGTGAGAAATATTTTCAAAAAATGAGTAGAAAGACCCGCGAACTATTCGATATCAATTCAAAATTACATTGCTCGACGTTATTGTATCGATTCATCCAAAATACGTGATGAAAAATTCGACAATTGATCGGATATTTCGATAAATCGACATTCGGGAAAGAAATATTTTCAAAAAAAGAGTATAAGGACTCGCGGACTATTCGATATTGATTTAAAATTACATTGCCCGACGTTATTGTATCGATTTATTCAAAATACGTGATAAACAATTCGAGAATTAATCGGATATTTCAAAAAATCGACATTCGGGACAAAAATATTTTCGAAAAAAGAGTGTAAAGACCCGCGAACTATTCGATATTGATTCAAAATTAGATTGCCCGAAGTTATTGTATCGATTTATTCAAGATACGTGATAAACAATTCGAGGATTAATCGGATATATCGAAAAATCGACATTCGGGTAAAAAATATTTTCAAAAGAAGAGTATAAGGACCCGCGAACTATTCGATATTGATTTAAATAACATTGCCTGACGTTGTATCGATTTATCGAAAATACGTGATAAAAAATTTGAGAATTTATCGGATATTTCGAGAAATCGACATTCGGGTGAAAAATATTTTCAAAAAAAGAAAGGACCCGCGAACTATTCGATATTGATTTAAAATTACATTTGCCGACGTAATTGTATCGATTTATCCAGAATACGTGATAAACAATTCGAGAATTAATCGGATATTCCAAAAAATCAAGTGTTGGGTGGGAAATATTTTCAAAAAAAGAGTATAAGGACCCGCGAACTATTCGATATTGATTTAAAATTACATTTGCCGACGTTATTGTATCGATTTATCCAGAATACGTGATAAACAATTCGAGAATTAATTGGATATTTCGATAAATCGACATTCGGGAAAAAAATATATACAAAAAAAGAGTATAAGGACCCGCGAACTATTCGATATTGATTTGAAATTACATTGCCCGAAGCTATTGTATCGATTTATCCAAAATACGTGATAAAAAATTCGAGAATTAATCGGATATTTCGAGAAATCGACATTCGGGTAAAAAATATTTTCAAAAAAAGAAAGGACCCGCGAACTATTCGATATTGATTTAAAATTACATTTGCCGACGTTATTGTATCGATTTATCCAGAATACGTGATGAAAAATTCGAGAATTAACCGAATATTTCGAAAAATCGACATTCGGGTAAAAAATATTTTCAAAAAAAAAGTATAAGGACCCGCGAACTTTTCGATATTATTGTATCGATTCATCTGTAATACGTGATGAACAGTTCGAGAATTAATCGGTTATTTCGAAAAATCGACATTCGGGAAAAAAAATTTTTCGAAAAAAGAGTATAAGCACCCGCGAACTATTCGATATTGATTTAAAATTACATTGCCCGACGCTGTATCGATTCATCGAAAATACGTGAAGAACAATTCGAGAATTAATCGGATATTTCGAGAAATCGACATTCGGGTAAAAAATATTTTCAAAGAAGAGTATAAGGACCCGCGAACTATTCGATATAGGCTCAAAATGACATTGCCCGACGTTATTGTTTCGATTTATCCAGAATACGTGATAAACAATTCGAGAATTAATCGGATATTTCAAAAAATCGACTGTTGGGTGGGAAATATTTTCGAAAAAAGAGTATAAGGACCCGCGAACTATTCGATATTGATTTAAAATTACATTTGCCGACGTTATTGTATCGATTTATCCAGAATACGTGATAAACAATTCTAGAATTAATTGGATATTTCGATAAATCGACATTCGGGAAAAAAATATTTTCAAAAAAAGAGTATAAGGACCCGCGAACTATTCGATATTGATTTGAAATTACATTGCCCGAAGCTATTGTATCGATTTGTAATAATTGGGAAATACTCATTCAAAAGTACAGGGATTATTTAAATTCAAATGCATTGCCTGAATGGAAAGAAAATACTTCATCTACATTGTATTAATCTGCAGGATGTCGTTTGTTTTAATGATCAGGATAAGTTCGACGAAAAGACCACCCAGGAGCTTGATAATTAAAGTCTAAAACGCAAAGCTGTCCATTTGCAACATTGTAGTGGCTGAAATTGTTTATGTCTACGGTAGATAGGGCCAGTTGAGATTAAAATTCATGGGAAACATTTTTGAAGTCAAGCATTTTTGCTAAGTAAGCGTCTGGACACCCACTCTTGAGCTGTAGATTCCTTTTGAAAGAGGGGTAAAGTTTACTTTTGGAGATCAAGGAAAAATTAAAGTCAGTTACTCGGCAACAGGAGAGCTCACCACTAAGGGCAAAATTCGGGCGACGGTTTCGGACGAAGGGCGGTTAGAGGAAATTAGTGTTGTATTTTTCAGTAGAGGTTTTCTGTTAGATTTCGGTTTAAGGGGGTTACTGTGTTAGATCGTACAAACAAGTGTTTAACAAGTTTATTTTGAGTAGAGTTAAAAAGCCGTGGGTTGTGTTCCGAGTGCGAATAAAAATAAAGGCCAATATCGGGTGTGGGTGGTTTAGTTCCCAAACAGGTACAAAAGAGAAATTAGGTGGTTTGCAGACCAAGGTAGGAAAATTCATTTCAAAGCTTTAACCCCTATGAATGTGAATGGCATTATTGTAATTCCCAATATTATTGATATCTCGATCCGAAGTTGATTTGACGTAAGTTCGATCTTACGTACGAAATCTGAATATTAGTTGTAACTGATTATCCGACCCCTCGTACATTTGCGACGGGTATGTTGATGGGAAGTAACAGTTGAATTGTTTGATTTAATATACGATTGTGAGAAACTAAGTGAACTATAGATGCTTTATTTGGATGTTCTCTTGATGCTTGTGCAAATTACGATTTTATGTACGCATTTTACCATCATTTTTCTTTCTTAAATATAATTTGTTCTCTTAAAAATTTCGAGGTTTTCTTTCCTGAATACCTGTTCCTCAGAAAAATAAGACAAAAGACTCTCTCTTAGTGCAGAGAGCACGAATCAAGGCCTTTTCGGAAAATAGATAGATAAAAATTGGTGACAGCGAAATATGATTAATAAGGGTAGAAACCCCAGGTTTTAGTACGAATTGGTGACAGCGGAATATAGAAAATACGATTAAATTAAATAAAGAATAGAACCACCACCAGGTTTATTACAAATTGGCGACCAGCGGTGGGATTATGTTTAATTTTTTTTGAGGAAAAGGAGCAGGAAAGAGATAGAGAATTTTGAAATTATCTTTCTATCGGGAAAGTTATTTTGTGTCGGAAATTTAAGGTTGAATAGAACTTTTTCGGTGTTTATAGAAACATCAAATCAGTTGGATCGAGAGAATATCAGACAGGGGAATGTTTTTGATTTGTTGAGCTAATTTTGTGTTACTAACATTTGTGTGGATAATTTTTGTGTGTTTCAGGAATGCAGCTTTGAATATAATTTTTATTGATTTTGAGGGAAGTTTATTATTTTGTGTGTTTCAGGACGGCATTTCCGAGTAAAATTTTTATTGATTTTGAGGGAAGTTTATTATTTTGTGTGTTTCAGGACGGCATTTCCGAGTAAAATTTTTATTGATTTTGAGGGAAGGTTATTATTTTGTGTGTTTCAGGACGGCATTTCCGAGTAAAATTTTTATTGATTTTGAGGGAAGTTTATTATTTTGTGTGTTCCAGGACGGCATTTCCGAGTAAAATTTTTATTGATTTTGAGGGAAGTTTATTATTTTGTGTGTTTCAGGACGGCATTTCCGAGTAAAATTTTTATTGATTTTAGGGAAGTTTATTATTTTGTGTGTTTCAGGACGGCATTTCCGAGTAAAATTTTTATTGATTTTAGGGAAGTTTATTATTTTGTGTGTTTCAGGACGGCATTTTCGAATATAAACTTAATCAGGTTAAGGGTTGTTGGTCATTCTATATTTTTTTTTTGGACGGGATTTCAGAATATAAATTTTATCGGACTTAGGTCAAGTGGATTTAAATAATATCAACTGTTTGGAAATTTTTTTTTGATATTAGTTCGAGTCAATTTGGGGTTTGATTCCAAAAATTGTTTTGTTTTTGTTTTTGTTGGGATTAACGTTGTCATTTTGGGTTATCAAAATATTCCCGAATAATTTTTTTTTTGAAAATAATAGTTATCGGTGCATTTGAAAGAAAAAAAAAAAAAGGAAAAAATTTTTTTTTAAAACTGATCAAGAGGAAGTTGTAGGATTGAAATTTTTTTTTATTTTTCAATTTTTTCATTTTTTTTTGATATAAATTTACCTTCGAAAATAAATATTTGAGATGTTGCCTGCAGCTTCTTCGGCGAGTGGTATGGCTGGGGGAAATGCGAATGTGCCAACGCCAAATGTAGCCAACCTATTACGTGGGGCGGGAATGTACTCGCTAGGTATGATAGCCACAACATTAGAAAACTTTTCGGGGAAAGAAGCGGCGAGGTACTTCGATAAACTGGAGTTACGCTCAAAATTGGACGGATGGACCGAGGAAGAAACTCAGAAATTATTAAAATTTAAACTCGTAGGGGAGGCGTATAGTTTTTTCAAATCAGATCCAGGGTTAGATTTGTTAACGTATTACGAACTAAAGAATAGGTTTTTACAAAAATTTACGCCGTTCAGACTGCCAGGGGAAAATCAGTGGAACCTGTGCAGGTGTTTCCAAAGACATGACGAGGATGTATCGTCATTTTGCACAAGGCTGCGTACGCTAGGAGCCAGTTTATTGCGGGAGGATTTGGAAGGAGCCACCGTGGATGAGGAGGCTGGAATTAGAAAGAAAAACAAAGATCTGATTTTGAACCAGTTCAAAATGGGTCTACGGAAGGATTTGATGAAAGACACAGGAATTTTATTGTTGAAGGAGGAAGATTTAGATCTGGAAAAAGCGGAGGAGTTAGTAAAATTACAGGAAACCACGATAAGAATGTTACAAGGACGTTTAGGCGGTACCAGGATAGCAGGAATCGACACCGAACAAGTATGTCAACTGTGTGACAAGGAGGGGCACTCAGCAAGGGAATGTAGGAGGACCAGACAGGGTCGGGAAAATCAAGAAAAGCCACTAGGGATGAGATGCTTTTCCTGTGGCCAAACAGGCCACATTTCAAGAGAATGTCGAAACACGAAGGGGGCAACGCAAGGAGCTCCAGGTTCGTGCTTCAACTGTAAACAACAAGGACATTGGTTAAGGGAATGTCCGAAAAGGGATAGAAACAGGGGACAGGACCAAAGGCAGAGGTTCAGAGAGGATGCAAGGAGAGAGGAAAGATTCCCGACCTGGAATACACGAGGGGGTGAGAATGGGAATCCTCCATATTCCAGGAATCAAGAAGGGCCCACCAGTACAGGAAACAGGGAATCTACCGGCGCGATTCCAAAACGATCACAATCGCCGCCTACGTTTCGTACAGCGAATTTAAACTCCAAGGGCCAAAGTTCAGCTGCCAGGACGGAGGCCAAAGGGTGGTAGATAGGCAGGGGGAGCGGGAGTCATCGATAGAGCAAGAACGAAAGGGGAATCCAAACGGATTATCGGTCATGGTAATCCCAGAAGTAAATTCATTGGGATTATATGACGTACCACACATAATAAAATTGGCTATTAATGGAAAGGTGAGTTCTTGTTTGGTCGACAGCGGGGCAGCGGTGACTCTCGTGAATAAAGGATTGTTCCCGGACGGTAGGATCGATAAGAACGAGATCGGTGTCCGTCTAACGAGTGTGACGGGACACGACTTACGTACCTGGGGTACGGCGACTATTTTTGTAGGACCAGAAGGAGAAAAATTGGGAACGAATTGGACAGCGGTCCTTTGTGATGACACGACGTTAGGGAACGTCCAGGTCATATTAGGACGAGATTTTTTGTACGCCAATGAGGCGCACCTAGATTATGAGGGGGAACCCTACCTAAAGATGTGGGGTAGGAAATTTATGTTTTTGAATAAGGGAGACTTAGAGGAACAGGTACTCACGGGAGGTGAGAATACGGAAGGAGTTACAGGGAGAATACAGGAGGTACAGGGGTATAATCACGGAGATTATAGGAGTGATTTTGTGGAGATTAGGCCGATGGAAACGGCGGGAACCAGGAATGACTACACACCCAAGGGTGGCGGAGTCGTCAGGGACGACACGAGGAAGGATATTCCAGGGAATCTACAAGGAAATGTAGGAAATAGGGTTAAGATATCGTTTAGGGAATTCGGTACACAGACCGACAAATATGGGGAAACAAGGGAATTAATGGGAAAGAAAGGGAGGACTGTAGAAAGTCAGGTGGAGAAACTAGAAGAACCGGACGCGATAAGGAGATCGCGAGGTAGAGAGACAAATGAACCAGATAACGAGGTTGTATTATTGGAAAATACAGACGTTAGGGTATGTAGAGGAGAAGAAAAAGGGAGGAGAAACGAAGAAAAGCGAAATGTCGAGAATAGTGGGGAGGAATTCACCACCGATAAAGAAGAACGGTGGGAAACTGACGTTGTATTGATATCAGGGGTTACTATTCTCGCACGTTCAGGAGCTCTAGTAAAAGATGAACTGAAGGACGTAAAAGGGGTTTACATTGTTTGCGAACCGGTAAATTTGGGCGTCGGACAAGTATATGTCGCGAACGGTTTGATGAAAAAATAATCCAGGTTGGGTACGCGTGGTGATGAATCTCAGAACCATCAGGAGAAATGAATCGACTTCCTGCCCTTAGCGAAGATTCCAATTCAGGTACGCGTGGTAATGATAATTGACATTACCTTCAGGAGAAATGAATCGACTTCCTGCCTGTAGCGTAGATTCCAGCGGCTCTTTTGACCCGGGGAGTTATCAGCTGAAAGGGTCCCGTCTTGAGTTACATACTCTGCTGTCAGCAACTAAGGTCAAGGTCCCAATTCTTGTTTTCATTTTTCTGTTCCGTTATTGAATCTGAGTTGCTGACTAGCGACCTTCCTCAATGAACGCCTCTATCACTACTATCGTTTACGTTTTTACGTTGATAGTATCATTCTCTAGAGCTAGCCTCATTTTGTATATAATTTTTCAAGCAATTCGTAAGACAGGAAAAGATTGTGTAACGAAAATTAAATCGTTATGATTTTAACGTTTTGGTCACTGATTGGTGCATAGGTGAACACAACGTTGAGAGTGGAAAAGAAGGAGTTGTTTTTATTTAAGTTTTTCTTTATTTTCGTTCAACCACGAAACGTTAGTGTGGTGTGAATAAACTGATTGTTGAATTATGTAGGTATTCCCGGAATGACTTTGATTGTATAATTGCAATTTTTTTTTGTACTGTTATAATTCACGTGTAACAAAATAGTTAGGTCAAGAATAGGTGTTCATGTTGAGAAGTTCTTTTGATTGATAAGAATGTCAATTTTTTGTTTGTTTTCAATTTGTTTTTGTGGAAATGAACTCTACAGGATCAGTCCGAAATGAGAAATAATCACATGTGGAGTAACCTTCATCCTTTGTCCTTTCCATTGTCGGTATTCAGGCGTGACTAGACTATGATTGTACGGACAAAAGTGCGGAAATAGCTGCGGTATCAATTCAAAAAATTCGCGTAGTGTTCGGCCCCCAAAACAGCGTACAAAAGTAACCTGGTTAAAGTAGGAGTTTCGTCAATTCAACCTATCGGAACACTAGGAATATAGACCCAAGGGAGATAGATAAGGCACAGAGAATGCTGAGTTTCGGAGCAGAGCGAAAAGCTGTTGAGAATATTATGGTGGAGAAAGTAGCAGGGACTGGGCAGGGTTTCTTTACAGTGGAACGATTTAACCCAGAGGAGATGAAGAAACTAGCACACCACACGACGAGACAGGAGTAATATTGAATGGAGTACAATTAAACCAGAACCCAGGATGTGAATTCATGATGTTTAGCCAGTCTGTGGAACACTCTTACAATGTGGGTCACTCATATGCATAGGGCAAAGCAGGAGCGAGCAAGAACCCAAAACGAAGGGCGAGAATCAGAAAGCTTGGAAGAAGTGACGGCAACGAGATTGTACCCCTCGTTAGACCCCAACGCACCCCACTGGACGGAAGAAACGAAATAAAGCGTACTGACCCCGCGCGTTCGTCGTATATTTGGTGCGGTGATTAGACTTCATACCTCTCGAAAAAACAATGGTGGTGTCGTGTGCGAAATTGTCAGACTAATGTAGACCAATGAATGCTAGTGCGAACATGAGTGATCGAGCACGTATCATGTCAAATAGACCGGAAAATACCTTTTCCTTCCCCCCCCCTACCCCGAAGGTTACTGCCTCAATTAAGATTATTCTCTTACTAACATGTGGACCGGAGTTTGCAGAAACAAGCCCTGCCACAAGAAGTCAGGCCCTAGACAAGGAGACTTCCCTTCAATAAGAGGCCCGATCACAGGAGAGGATTCGCCCAACCCATGGATTAGGAATGTGTCGCGAATACCGAGATAGTGGTACGCGAAAGAGCCAATTTCGAATCGGAAAAAGGTGAACGAAAAGTCATGTGTGCGGAAGTGGGTCGTATCGTAGTGGGAAGCGCTTTACTTGAACGCTTTATTGTTTGTTATGCAACAAATCTCTGTCATTTTTTTTTGTTTTGGTTAACTTACCCTAGAGGACGTTCATTCTTGTTTTTTTTTTGGTTTTAGTTTGTATTATTCCTAGTTTAAGTTGTAGATGATGCACTTTATAGATAGTATCTTAGTATTAAGGCGGTAAAATTGCGTATATACGAGGGGGTTACTGTTAAGTTGTTGGGCATTAGCGAATAGGTATCGCATTGTCTGGATTGAGACGAGATATGGGGTCAGCCCATTATATATGTTATGGGAATATGGGAAAAGTATTGGCCTTGTAGTGCCAAGACTTTTTCGTAGGGGAGAGTGATGTAATAATTGGGAAATACTTATTCAAAAGTACAGGGATTATTTAAATTCAAATGCATTGCCTGAATGGAAAGAAAATACTTCATCTACATTGTATTAATCTGCAGGATGTCGTTTGTTTTAATGATCAGGATAAGTTCGACGAAAAGACCACCCAGGAGCTTGATAATTAAAGTCTAAAACGCAAAGCTGTCCATTTGCAACATTGTAGTGGCTGAAATTGTTTATGTCTACGGTAGATAGGGCCAGTTGAGATTAAAATTCATGGGAAACATTTTTGAAGTCAAGCATTTTTGCTAAGTAAGCGTCTGGACACCCACTCTTGAGCTGTAGATTCCTTTTGAAAGAGGGGTAAAGTTTACTTTTGGAGATCAAGGAAAAATTAAAGTCAGTTACTCGGCAACAGGAGAGCTCACCACTAAGGGCAAAATTCGGGCGACGGTTTCGGACGAAGGGCGGTTAGAGGAAATTAGTGTTGTATTTTTCAGTAGAGGTTTTCTGTTAGATTTCGGTTTAAGGGGGTTACTGTGTTAGATCGTACAAACAAGTGTTTAACAAGTTTATTTTGAGTAGAGTTAAAAAGCCGTGGGTTGTGTTCCGAGTGCGAATAAAAATAAAGGCCAATATCGGGTGTGGGTGGTTTAGTTCCCAAACAGGTACAAAAGAGAAATTAGGTGGTTTGCAGACCAAGGTAGGAAAATTCATTTCAAAGCTTTAACCCCTATGAATGTGAATGGCATTATTGTAATTCCCAATATTATTGATATCTCGATCCGAAGTTGATTTGACGTAAGTTCGATCTTACGTACGAAATCTGAATATTAGTTGTAACTGATTATCCGACCCCTCGTACATTTGCGACGGGTATGTTGATGGGAAGTAACAGTTGAATTGTTTGATTTAATATACGATTGTGAGAAACTAAGTGAACTATAGATGCTTTATTTGGATGTTCTCTTGATGCTTGTGCAAATTACGATTTTATGTACGCATTTTACCATCATTTTTCTTTCTTAAATATAATTTGTTCTCTTAAAAATTTCGAGGTTTTCTTTCCTGAATACCTGTTCCTCAGAAAAATAAGACAAAAGACTCTCTCTTAGTGCAGAGAGCACGAATCAAGGCCTTTTCGGAAAATAGATAGATAAAAATTGGTGACAGCGAAATATGATTAATAAGGGTAGAAACCCCAGGTTTTAGTACGAATTGGTGACAGCGGAATATAGAAAATACGATTAAATTAAATAAAGAATAGAACCACCACCAGGTTTATTACAAATTGGCGACCAGCGGTGGGATTATGTTTAATTTTTTTTGAGGAAAAGGAGCAGGAAAGAGATAGAGAATTTTGAAATTATCTTTCTATCGGGAAAGTTATTTTGTGTCGGAAATTTAAGGTTGAATAGAACTTTTTCGGTGTTTATAGAAACATCAAATCAGTTGGATCGAGAGAATATCAGACAGGGGAATGTTTTTGATTTGTTGAGCTAATTTTGTGTTACTAACATTTGTGTGGATAATTTTTGTGTGTTTCAGGAATGCAGCTTTGAATATAATTTTTATTGATTTTGAGGGAAGTTTATTATTTTGTGTGTTTCAGGACGGCATTTCCGAGTAAAATTTTTATTGATTTTGAGGGAAGTTTATTATTTTGTGTGTTTCAGGACGGCATTTCCGAGTAAAATTTTTATTGATTTTGAGGGAAGGTTATTATTTTGTGTGTTTCAGGACGGCATTTCCGAGTAAAATTTTTATTGATTTTGAGGGAAGTTTATTATTTTGTGTGTTCCAGGACGGCATTTCCGAGTAAAATTTTTATTGATTTTGAGGGAAGTTTATTATTTTGTGTGTTTCAGGACGGCATTTCCGAGTAAAATTTTTATTGATTTTAGGGAAGTTTATTATTTTGTGTGTTTCAGGACGGCATTTCCGAGTAAAATTTTTATTGATTTTAGGGAAGTTTATTATTTTGTGTGTTTCAGGACGGCATTTTCGAATATAAACTTAATCAGGTTAAGGGTTGTTGGTCATTCTATATTTTTTTTTTGGACGGGATTTCAGAATATAAATTTTATCGGACTTAGGTCAAGTGGATTTAAATAATATCAACTGTTTGGAAATTTTTTTTTGATATTAGTTCGAGTCAATTTGGGGTTTGATTCCAAAAATTGTTTTGTTTTTGTTTTTGTTGGGATTAACGTTGTCATTTTGGGTTATCAAAATATTCCCGAATAATTTTTTTTTTGAAAATAATAGTTATCGGTGCATTTGAAAGAAAAAAAAAAAAAGGAAAAAATTTTTTTTTAAAACTGATCAAGAGGAAGTTGTAGGATTGAAATTTTTTTTTATTTTTCAATTTTTTCATTTTTTTTTGATATAAATTTACCTTCGAAAATAAATATTTGAGATGTTGCCTGCAGCTTCTTCGGCGAGTGGTATGGCTGGGGGAAATGCGAATGTGCCAACGCCAAATGTAGCCAACCTATTACGTGGGGCGGGAATGTACTCGCTAGGTATGATAGCCACAACATTAGAAAACTTTTCGGGGAAAGAAGCGGCGAGGTACTTCGATAAACTGGAGTTACGCTCAAAATTGGACGGATGGACCGAGGAAGAAACTCAGAAATTATTAAAATTTAAACTCGTAGGGGAGGCGTATAGTTTTTTCAAATCAGATCCAGGGTTAGATTTGTTAACGTATTACGAACTAAAGAATAGGTTTTTACAAAAATTTACGCCGTTCAGACTGCCAGGGGAAAATCAGTGGAACCTGTGCAGGTGTTTCCAAAGACATGACGAGGATGTATCGTCATTTTGCACAAGGCTGCGTACGCTAGGAGCCAGTTTATTGCGGGAGGATTTGGAAGGAGCCACCGTGGATGAGGAGGCTGGAATTAGAAAGAAAAACAAAGATCTGATTTTGAACCAGTTCAAAATGGGTCTACGGAAGGATTTGATGAAAGACACAGGAATTTTATTGTTGAAGGAGGAAGATTTAGATCTGGAAAAAGCGGAGGAGTTAGTAAAATTACAGGAAACCACGATAAGAATGTTACAAGGACGTTTAGGCGGTACCAGGATAGCAGGAATCGACACCGAACAAGTATGTCAACTGTGTGACAAGGAGGGGCACTCAGCAAGGGAATGTAGGAGGACCAGACAGGGTCGGGAAAATCAAGAAAAGCCACTAGGGATGAGATGCTTTTCCTGTGGCCAAACAGGCCACATTTCAAGAGAATGTCGAAACACGAAGGGGGCAACGCAAGGAGCTCCAGGTTCGTGCTTCAACTGTAAACAACAAGGACATTGGTTAAGGGAATGTCCGAAAAGGGATAGAAACAGGGGACAGGACCAAAGGCAGAGGTTCAGAGAGGATGCAAGGAGAGAGGAAAGATTCCCGACCTGGAATACACGAGGGGGTGAGAATGGGAATCCTCCATATTCCAGGAATCAAGAAGGGCCCACCAGTACAGGAAACAGGGAATCTACCGGCGCGATTCCAAAACGATCACAATCGCCGCCTACGTTTCGTACAGCGAATTTAAACTCCAAGGGCCAAAGTTCAGCTGCCAGGACGGAGGCCAAAGGGTGGTAGATAGGCAGGGGGAGCGGGAGTCATCGATAGAGCAAGAACGAAAGGGGAATCCAAACGGATTATCGGTCATGGTAATCCCAGAAGTAAATTCATTGGGATTATATGACGTACCACACATAATAAAATTGGCTATTAATGGAAAGGTGAGTTCTTGTTTGGTCGACAGCGGGGCAGCGGTGACTCTCGTGAATAAAGGATTGTTCCCGGACGGTAGGATCGATAAGAACGAGATCGGTGTCCGTCTAACGAGTGTGACGGGACACGACTTACGTACCTGGGGTACGGCGACTATTTTTGTAGGACCAGAAGGAGAAAAATTGGGAACGAATTGGACAGCGGTCCTTTGTGATGACACGACGTTAGGGAACGTCCAGGTCATATTAGGACGAGATTTTTTGTACGCCAATGAGGCGCACCTAGATTATGAGGGGGAACCCTACCTAAAGATGTGGGGTAGGAAATTTATGTTTTTGAATAAGGGAGACTTAGAGGAACAGGTACTCACGGGAGGTGAGAATACGGAAGGAGTTACAGGGAGAATACAGGAGGTACAGGGGTATAATCACGGAGATTATAGGAGTGATTTTGTGGAGATTAGGCCGATGGAAACGGCGGGAACCAGGAATGACTACACACCCAAGGGTGGCGGAGTCGTCAGGGACGACACGAGGAAGGATATTCCAGGGAATCTACAAGGAAATGTAGGAAATAGGGTTAAGATATCGTTTAGGGAATTCGGTACACAGACCGACAAATATGGGGAAACAAGGGAATTAATGGGAAAGAAAGGGAGGACTGTAGAAAGTCAGGTGGAGAAACTAGAAGAACCGGACGCGATAAGGAGATCGCGAGGTAGAGAGACAAATGAACCAGATAACGAGGTTGTATTATTGGAAAATACAGACGTTAGGGTATGTAGAGGAGAAGAAAAAGGGAGGAGAAACGAAGAAAAGCGAAATGTCGAGAATAGTGGGGAGGAATTCACCACCGATAAAGAAGAACGGTGGGAAACTGACGTTGTATTGATATCAGGGGTTACTATTCTCGCACGTTCAGGAGCTCTAGTAAAAGATGAACTGAAGGACGTAAAAGGGGTTTACATTGTTTGCGAACCGGTAAATTTGGGCGTCGGACAAGTATATGTCGCGAACGGTTTGATGAAAAAATAATCCAGGTTGGGTACGCGTGGTGATGAATCTCAGAACCATCAGGAGAAATGAATCGACTTCCTGCCCTTAGCGAAGATTCCAATTCAGGTACGCGTGGTAATGATAATTGACATTACCTTCAGGAGAAATGAATCGACTTCCTGCCTGTAGCGTAGATTCCAGCGGCTCTTTTGACCCGGGGAGTTATCAGCTGAAAGGGTCCCGTCTTGAGTTACATACTCTGCTGTCAGCAACTAAGGTCAAGGTCCCAATTCTTGTTTTCATTTTTCTGTTCCGTTATTGAATCTGAGTTGCTGACTAGCGACCTTCCTCAATGAACGCCTCTATCACTACTATCGTTTACGTTTTTACGTTGATAGTATCATTCTCTAGAGCTAGCCTCATTTTGTATATAATTTTTCAAGCAATTCGTAAGACAGGAAAAGATTGTGTAACGAAAATTAAATCGTTATGATTTTAACGTTTTGGTCACTGATTGGTGCATAGGTGAACACAACGTTGAGAGTGGAAAAGAAGGAGTTGTTTTTATTTAAGTTTTTCTTTATTTTCGTTCAACCACGAAACGTTAGTGTGGTGTGAATAAACTGATTGTTGAATTATGTAGGTATTCCCGGAATGACTTTGATTGTATAATTGCAATTTTTTTTTGTACTGTTATAATTCACGTGTAACAAAATAGTTAGGTCAAGAATAGGTGTTCATGTTGAGAAGTTCTTTTGATTGATAAGAATGTCAATTTTTTGTTTGTTTTCAATTTGTTTTTGTGGAAATGAACTCTACAGGATCAGTCCGAAATGAGAAATAATCACATGTGGAGTAACCTTCATCCTTTGTCCTTTCCATTGTCGGTATTCAGGCGTGACTAGACTATGATTGTACGGACAAAAGTGCGGAAATAGCTGCGGTATCAATTCAAAAAATTCGCGTAGTGTTCGGCCCCCAAAACAGCGTACAAAAGTAACCTGGTTAAAGTAGGAGTTTCGTCAATTCAACCTATCGGAACACTAGGAATATAGACCCAAGGGAGATAGATAAGGCACAGAGAATGCTGAGTTTCGGAGCAGAGCGAAAAGCTGTTGAGAATATTATGGTGGAGAAAGTAGCAGGGACTGGGCAGGGTTTCTTTACAGTGGAACGATTTAACCCAGAGGAGATGAAGAAACTAGCACACCACACGACGAGACAGGAGTAATATTGAATGGAGTACAATTAAACCAGAACCCAGGATGTGAATTCATGATGTTTAGCCAGTCTGTGGAACACTCTTACAATGTGGGTCACTCATATGCATAGGGCAAAGCAGGAGCGAGCAAGAACCCAAAACGAAGGGCGAGAATCAGAAAGCTTGGAAGAAGTGACGGCAACGAGATTGTACCCCTCGTTAGACCCCAACGCACCCCACTGGACGGAAGAAACGAAATAAAGCGTACTGACCCCGCGCGTTCGTCGTATATTTGGTGCGGTGATTAGACTTCATACCTCTCGAAAAAACAATGGTGGTGTCGTGTGCGAAATTGTCAGACTAATGTAGACCAATGAATGCTAGTGCGAACATGAGTGATCGAGCACGTATCATGTCAAATAGACCGGAAAATACCTTTTCCTTCCCCCCCCCCTACCCCGAAGGTTACTGCCTCAATTAAGATTATTCTCTTACTAACATGTGGACCGGAGTTTGCAGAAACAAGCCCTGCCACAAGAAGTCAGGCCCTAGACAAGGAGACTTCCCTTCAATAAGAGGCCCGATCACAGGAGAGGATTCGCCCAACCCATGGATTAGGAATGTGTCGCGAATACCGAGATAGTGGTACGCGAAAGAGCCAATTTCGAATCGGAAAAAGGTGAACGAAAAGTCATGTGTGCGGAAGTGGGTCGTATCGTAGTGGGAAGCGCTTTACTTGAACGCTTTATTGTTTGTTATGCAACAAATCTCTGTCATTTTTTTTTGTTTTGGTTAACTTACCCTAGAGGACGTTCATTCTTGTTTTTTTTTTGGTTTTAGTTTGTATTATTCCTAGTTTAAGTTGTAGATGATGCACTTTATAGATAGTATCTTAGTATTAAGGCGGTAAAATTGCGTATATACGAGGGGGTTACTGTTAAGTTGTTGGGCATTAGCGAATAGGTATCGCATTGTCTGGATTGAGACGAGATATGGGGTCAGCCCATTATATATGTTATGGGAATATGGGAAAAGTATTGGCCTTGTAGTGCCAAGACTTTTTCGTAGGGGAGAGTGATGTAATAATTGGGAAATACTTATTCAAAAGTACAGGGATTATTTAAATTCAAATGCATTGCCTGAATGGAAAGAAAATACTTCATCTACATTGTATTAATCTGCAGGATGTCGTTTGTTTTAATGATCAGGATAAGTTCGACGAAAAGACCACCCAGGAGCTTGATAATTAAAGTCTAAAACGCAAAGCTGTCCATTTGCAACATTGTAGTGGCTGAAATTGTTTATGTCTACGGTAGATAGGGCCAGTTGAGATTAAAATTCATGGGAAACATTTTTGAAGTCAAGCATTTTTGCTAAGTAAGCGTCTGGACACCCACTCTTGAGCTGTAGATTCCTTTTGAAAGAGGGGTAAAGTTTACTTTTGGAGATCAAGGAAAAATTAAAGTCAGTTACTCGGCAACAGGAGAGCTCACCACTAAGGGCAAAATTCGGGCGACGGTTTCGGACGAAGGGCGGTTAGAGGAAATTAGTGTTGTATTTTTCAGTAGAGGTTTTCTGTTAGATTTCGGTTTAAGGGGGTTACTGTGTTAGATCGTACAAACAAGTGTTTAACAAGTTTATTTTGAGTAGAGTTAAAAAGCCGTGGGTTGTGTTCCGAGTGCGAATAAAAATAAAGGCCAATATCGGGTGTGGGTGGTTTAGTTCCCAAACAGGTACAAAAGAGAAATTAGGTGGTTTGCAGACCAAGGTAGGAAAATTCATTTCAAAGCTTTAACCCCTATGAATGTGAATGGCATTATTGTAATTCCCAATATTATTGATATCTCGATCCGAAGTTGATTTGACGTAAGTTCGATCTTACGTACGAAATCTGAATATTAGTTGTAACTGATTATCCGACCCCTCGTACATTTGCGACGGGTATGTTGATGGGAAGTAACAGTTGAATTGTTTGATTTAATATACGATTGTGAGAAACTAAGTGAACTATAGATGCTTTATTTGGATGTTCTCTTGATGCTTGTGCAAATTACGATTTTATGTACGCATTTTACCATCATTTTTCTTTCTTAAATATAATTTGTTCTCTTAAAAATTTCGAGGTTTTCTTTCCTGAATACCTGTTCCTCAGAAAAATAAGACAAAAGACTCTCTCTTAGTGCAGAGAGCACGAATCAAGGCCTTTTCGGAAAATAGATAGATAAAAATTGGTGACAGCGAAATATGATTAATAAGGGTAGAAACCCCAGGTTTTAGTACGAATTGGTGACAGCGGAATATAGAAAATACGATTAAATTAAATAAAGAATAGAACCACCACCAGGTTTATTACAGATTTATCCAAAATACGTGATAAACAATTCGAGGATTAATCAGATATTTCGTAAAATCGACATTCGGGTAAAAAATATTTTTAGAAAAAGAGTATAAGGATCCGCCTACTATTCGATATTGATTTGAAATTACATTGCCCGACGTTGTATCGATTTATCGAAGATACGTGATGAACAATTCGGGAATTAATTGGATATTTCGATAAATCGACATCCGGGAAAAAAACAGAACTGAACTGATCTGAACTGATCTGAACTGATCTGATCTGAACTGCTCTGAACTGAACTGAACTGATCTGAACTGATCTGATCTGAACTGAACTGATCTGAACTGATCTGAACTGATCTGAACTGATCTGAACTGATCTGAACTGATCTGAACTGATCTGAACTGATCTGAACTGATCTGAACTGATCTGATCTGATCTGAGCTGTCACCCATCAAAACAAATCACTGTCAACATTAATCACTTTCACGAAGTAAATATATACTGACTCTGAATGGATTTACGGAATAATCTCGAATCATTCAGTGAAATCAATCGCACAAATATTTGACAACCAATATATATGTCACTCATTTTGCATTATGACATTATTCTTGACAGTTACGAAATCTATGAACATTTTGTATTGGAAAATTTTCTTTCTTTTATTGTATTTTTTCGCTGTCAAACGGGATAAAAAGTATCTTATGTCCGTCTCCTGGCTCTAAGCTACCTCCATACCAATTTTCACCCAAATCTGTTCTGCCGTTCTTGAGTTATAAGTGGTGTAACTAACACGACTTTCTTTTATATATATAGATACGTGATAAAAAATCCGAGAATTAATCGGATATTTCAAAAAATCGACATTCGGGACGAAAATATTTTCGAAAAAAGAGTGTAAAGACCCGCGAACTATTCGATATTGATATAAAATTACATTGCCCGACGTTATTGTATCGATTTATTCAAAATACGTGATAAAAAATTCGAGAATTAATCGGATATTTCAAAAAATCGACATTCGGGACGAAAATATTTTCGAAAAAAGAGTGTAAAGACCCGCGAACTATTCGATATTGATATAAAATTAGATTGCCCGAAGTTATTGTATCGAATTATTCAAGATACGTGATAAACAATTCGAGGATTAATCAGATATTTCGTAAAATCGACATTCGGGTGAAAAATATTTTTAGAAAAAGAGTATAAGGATCCGCCTACTATTCGATATTGATTTGAAATTACATTGCCCGACGTTGTATCGATTTATCGAAGATACGTGATGAACAGTTCGGGAATTAATTGGATATTTCGATAAATCGACATCCGGGAAAAAAATATTTTCAAAAAAAGAGTATAAGGACCCGCGAACTATTCGATATTGATTTGAAATTACATTGCCCTACGCTATTGTATCGATTTAACCAAAATACGTGATAAAAAATTCGAGAATTAATCGGATATTTCGAGAAATCGACATTCGGGCAAAAAATATTTTCATAAAAAGAGTATAATGACCCGCGAACTATTCGATATTGATTTAAAATTACATTTCCCGACGTTATTGTATCGATTTATCCAGAATACGTGATAAACAATTCGAGAATTGATCTTTTATATATTTGAAGAATCGACATTCGGGTAAAAAATATTTTCAAAAAAAAATAATAAGGACCCGCGAACTTTTCGATATTGATTTAAAATTACATTGCCCGACGTTATTGTATCGATTCATCCAAAAAACGTGATAAACAATTCGAGAATTGATCGGATATTTTGAAGAATCGACATTCGGGTAAAAAATATTTTCAAAAAAAGGGTATAAGGACCCGCGAACTATTCGATATTGATTCAGAATATTATTGCCCGACGTTGTATCGATTTATCGAAGAAAAGTGATAAAACATTCGAGAATTAATCGGATTATTCGATAAATCGATATTCGGGAAAGAAATATTTTCAAAAAAAAAGTATAAGGATCCGCGAACTATTCGATATTGATTTGAAATTACATTGCCTGACGTTATTTTATCGATATATCCAAAATACGTGATGAAAAATTCGAGAATTAACCGAATATTTCGAAAAATCGACATTCGGGTAAAAAATATTTTCAAAAAAAAAAGTATAAGGACCCGCGAACTTTTCGATATTATTGTATCGATTCATCTGAAATACGTGATGAACAGTTCGAGAATTAATCGGTTATTTCGAAAAATCGACATTCGGGAAAAAAAATTTTTCGAAAAAAGAGTATAAGCACCCGCGAACTATTCGATATTGATTTAAAATTTCATTGCCCGACGCTGTATCGATTCATCGGAAATACGTGAAGAACAATTCGAGAATTAATCGGATATTTCGAGAAATCGACATTCGGGTAAAAAATATTTTCAAAGAAGAGTATAAGGACCCGCGAACTATTCGATATAGGCTCAAAATGACATTGCCCGACGTTATTGTTTCGATTTATCCAAAATACATGATAAAAAATTCGAGAATTAATCGGATATTTCGATAAATCGACATTCGGGAAAGAAATATTTCCAAAAAAAGAGTAAAAGGACCCGCGAACTATTCGATATTGATTTAAAATTACATTGCCTGACGTTATAGTATCGATCTACCAAAATACGTGATGAACAATTCGAGAATCAATCGGATATTTCGAAAAATCGACATTCGGGTGAAAAATATTTTTAAAAAGAGGGAATAAGGACCCGCCTACTATTTGATATTGATTTAAAATTACATTGCCCGACGTTATTGTATCGATTTATCCAAAATACGTGATAAACAATTCGAGAATTAATCGGATATTTCGAGAAATCGACATTCGGGTAAAAAATATTTTCAAAGAAGAGTATAAGGACCCGCGAACTATTCGATATAGGCTCAAAATGACATTGCCCGACGTTATTGTTTCGATTTATCCAAAATACATGATAAAAAATTCGAGAATTAATCGGATATTTCGATAAATCGACATTCGGGAAAGAAATATTTTCAAAAAAAGAGTAAAAGGACCCGCGAACTATTCGATATTGATTTAAAATTACATTGCCTGACGTTATAGTATCGATCTACCAAAATACGTGATGAACAATTCGAGAATCAATCGGATATTTCGAAAAATCGACATTCGGGTGAAAAATATTTTTAAAAAGAGGGAATAAGGACCCGCCTACTATTTGATATTGATTTAAAATTACATTGCCCGACGTTATTGTATCGATTTATCCAAAATACGTGATAAACAATTCGAGAATTAATCGGATATATCGAAAAATCGACATTCGGTAAAAAATATTTTCAAAAGAAGAGTATAAGGACCCGCGAACTATTCGATATTGGTTTAAATAACATTGCCTGACGTTGTATCGATTTATCGAAAATACGTGATAAAATATTTGAGAATTTATCGGATATTTCGATAAATCGACATTCGGGAAAAAAATATTTTCAAAAAAAGAGTATAAGGACCCGCGAACTATTCGATATTGCTTCAAAATTATTTTGCCCGACGTTATTGTATCGATTTATTCAAAATACGTGATAAACAATTCGAGAATTAATCGGATATTTCAAAAAATCGACATTCGGGAAAAAAATATTTCCGAAAAAAGAGTATAAAAACCCGCGAACTATTCGATATTGATTCGAAATTAGATTGCCCGAAGTTATTGTATCGATTTATTCAAGATACGTGATAAAAAATTCGAGGTTTAATCGGATATTTGGAAAAATCGACATTCGGGTAAAAAATATTTTTAAAAAAAGAGTATAAGGACCCGCCTACTATTCGATATTGATTTAAAAGTACATTGCCCGATGTTGTATCGATTCATCGAAAATACGTGATAAACAATTCGAGAATTAATCGGATATTTTTCGAAATCGACATTTGGGTAAAAAATATTTTCAAAAAAAGAGTTTAAGGAACCGCCTACTATTCGATATTGATTACAAATTACATTGCCCGACGATGTATCGATTCATCGAAAATACGCGATAAACAATTCGAAAATTAATCGGATATTTCGAGAAATCGACATTCGGGTAAAAAATATTTTCAAAAAGAGAGTATAAGGACCCGCGAACTATTCGATATAGATTCAAAATGACATTGCTCGACGTTATTGTATCGATATATCCAAAATACATGACAAACAATTCGGGAATTAATCGGATATTTCGAGAAATCGACATTCGTGTGAGAAATATTTTCAAGAAATGAGTATAAACACCCGCGAACTATTCGATATTGATTCAAAATTACATTTCACGACGTTATGTTATCGATTTATCCAAAATACATGATAAAAAATTCGAGAATGAATCGGATATTTCGAAAAATCGACATTCATGTGAGAAATATTTTCAAAAAATGAGTAGAAAGACCCGCGAACTATTCGATATCAATTCAAAATTACAATGCCCGACGTTATTGTATCGATTCATCCAAAATACGTGATGAAAAATTCGACAATTGATCGGATATTTCGATAAATCGACATTCGGGAAAGAAATATTTTCAAAAAAAGAGTATAAGGACTCGCGGACTATTCGATATTGATTTAAAATTACATTGCCCGACGTTATTGTATCGATTTATTCAAAATACGTGATAAACAATTCGAGAATTAATCGGATATTTCAAAAAATCGACATTCGGGACAAAAATATTTTCGAAAAAAGAGTGTAAAGACCCGCGAACTATTCGATATTGATTCAAAATTAGATTGCCCGAAGTTATTGTATCGATTTATTCAAGATACGTGATAAACAATTCGAGGATTAATCAGATATTTCGTAAAATCGACATTCGGGTAAAAAATATTTTTAGAAAAAGAGTATAAGGATCCGCCTACTATTCGATATTGATTTAAAATTACATTGCCCGACGTTGTATCGAGTTATCGAAGATACGTGATGAACAATTCGAGAATTAATCGGATATTTCGAGAAATCGACATTCGGGTAAAAAATATTTTCAAAAAAAGAAAGGATCCGCGAACTATTCGATATTGATTTAAAATTACATTTGCCGACGTTATTGTATCGATTTATCCAGAATACGTGATAAACAATTCGAGAATTAATCGGATATTTCAAAAAATCAAGTGTTGGGTGGGAAATATTTTCAAAAAAAGAGTATGAGGACCCGCGAACTATTCGATATTGATTTAAAATTACATTTGCCGACGTTATTGTATCGATTTATCCAGAATACGTGATAAACAATTCGAGAATTAATTGGATATTTCGATAAATCGACATTCGGGAAAAAAATATATACAAAAAAAGAGTATAAGGACCCGCAAACTATTCGATATTGATTTGAAATAACATTGCCCGAAGCTATTGTATCGATTTATCCAAAATACGTGATAAAAAATTCGAGAATTAATCGGATATTTCGAGAAATCGACATTCGGGTAAAAAATATTTTCAAAAAAAGAAAGGACCCGCGAACTATTCGATATTGATTTAAAATTACATTTGCCGACGTTATTGTATCGATTTATCCAGAATACGTGATGAAAAATTCGAGAATTAACCGAATATTTCGAAAAATCGACATTCGGGTAAAAAATATTTTCAAAAAAAAAGTATAAGGACCCGCGAACTTTTCGATATTATTGTATCGATTCATCTGTAATACGTGATGAATAGTTCGAGAATTAATCGGTTATTTCGAAAAATCGACATTCGGGAAAAAAAATTTTTCGAAAAAAGAGTATAAGCACCCGCGAACTATTCGATATTGATTTAAAATTACATTGCCCGACGTTGTATCGATTCATCGAAAATACGTGAAGAACAATTCGAGAATTAATCGGATATTTCGAGAAATCGACATTCGGGTAAAAAATATTTTCAAAGAAGAGTATAAGGACCCGGGAACTATTCGATATAGGCTCAAAATGACATTGCCCGACGTTATTGTTTCGATTTATCTAGAATACGTGATAAACAATTCGAGAATTAATCGGATATTTCAAAAAATCGACTGTTGGGTGGGAAATATTTTCGAAAAAAGAGTATAAGGACCCGCGAACTATTCGATATTGATTTAAAATTACATTTGCCGACGTTATTGTTTCGATTTATCCAGAATACGTGATAAACAATTCTAGAATTAATTGGATATTTCGATAAATCGACATTCGGGAAAAAAATATTTTCAAAAAAAGAGTATAAGGACCCGCGAACTATTCGATATTGATTTGAAACTGCTCTGAACTGAACTGAACTGATCTGAACTGATCTGATCTGAACTGAACTGATCTGAACTGATCTGAACTGATCTGAACTGATCTGAACTGATCTGAACTGATCTGAACTGATCTGAACTGATCTGAACTGATCTGATCTGATCTGAGCTGTCACCCATCAAAACAAATCACAGTCAACATTAATCACTTTCACGAAGTAAATATATACTGACTCTGAATGGATTTACGGAATAATCTCGAATCATTCAGTGAAATCAATCGCACAAATATTTGACAACCAATATATATGTCACTCATTTTGCATTATGACATTATTCTTGACAGTTACGAAATCTATGAACATTTTGTATTGGAAAATTTTCTTTCTTTTATTGTATTTTTTCGCTGTCGAACGGGATAAAAAGTATCTTATGTCCGTCTCCTGGCTCTAAGCTACCTCCCTACCAATTTTCACCCAAATCTGTTCTGCCGTTCTTGAGTTATAAGTGGTGTAACTAACACGACTTTCTTTTATATATATAGATACGTGATAAAAAATCCGAGAATTAATCGGATATTTCAAAAAATCGACATTCGGGACGAAAATATTTTCGAAAAAAGAGTGTAAAGACCCGCGAACTATTCGATATTGATATAAAATTACATTGCCCGACGTTATTGTATCGATTTATTCAAAATACGTGATAAAAAATTCGAGAATTAATCGGATATTTCAAAAAATCGACATTCGGGACGAAAATATTTTCGAAAAAAGAGTGTAAAGACCCGCGAACTATTCGATATTGATATAAAATTAGATTGCCCGAAGTTATTATATCGAATTATTCAAGATACGTGATAAACAATTCGAGGATTAATCAGATATTTCGTAAAATCGACATTCGGGTGAAAAATATTTTTAGAAAAAGAGTATAAGGATCCGCCTACTATTCGATATTGATTTGAAATTACATTGCCCGACGTTGTATCGATTTATCGAAGATACGTGATGAACAGTTCGGGAATTAATTGGATATTTCGATAAATCGAAATCCGGGAAAAAAATATTTTCAAAAAAAGAGTATAAGGACCCGCGAACTATTCGATATTGATTTGAAATTACATTGCCCGACGCTATTGTATCGATTTAACCAAAATACGTGATAAAAAATTCGAGAATTAATCGGATATTTCGAGAAATCGAAATTCGGGCAAAAAATATTTTCATAAAAAGAGTATAAGGACCCGCGAACTATTCGATATTGATTTAAAATTACATTTCCCGACGTTATTGTATCGATTTATCCAGAATACGTGATAAACAATTCGAGAATTGATCTTTTATATATTTGAAGAATCGACATTCGGGTAAAAAATATTTTCAAAAAAAAATAATAAGGACCCGCGAACTTTTCGATATTGATTTAAAATTACATTGCCCGACGTTATTGTATCGATTCATCCAAAAAACGTGATAAACAATTCGAGAATTGATCGGATATTTTGAAGAATCGACATTCGGGTAAAAAATATTTTCAAAAAAAGGGTATAAGGACCCGCGAACTATTCGATATTGATTCAGAATATTATTGCCCGACGTTGTATCGATTTATCGAAGAAAAGTGATAAAACATTCGAGAATTAATCGGATTATTCGATAAATCGATATTCGGGAAAGAAATATTTTCAAAAAAAAAGTATAAGGATCCGCGAACTATTCGATATTGATTTGAAATTACATTGCCTGACGTTATTTTATCGATATATCCAAAATACGTGATGAAAAATTCGAGAATTAACCGAATATTTCGAAAAATCGACATTCGGGTAAAAAATATTTTCAAAAAAAAAGTATAAGGACCCGCGAACTTTTCGATATTATTGTATCGATTCATCTGAAATACGTGATGAACAGTTCGAGAATTAATCGGTTATTTCGAAAAATCGACATTCGGGAAAAAAAATTTTTCGAAAAAAGAGTATAAGCACCCGCGAACTATTCGATATTGATTTAAAATTTCATTGCCCGACGCTGTATCGATTCATCGGAAATACGTGAAGAACAATTCGAGGATTAATCGGATATTTCGAGAAATCGACATTCGGGTAAAAAATATTTTCAAAGAAGAGTATAAGGACCCGCGAACTATTCGATATAGGCTCAAAATGACATTGCCCGACGTTATTGTTTCGATTTATCCAAAATACATGATAAAAAATTCGAGAATTAATCGGATATTTCGATAAATCGACATTCGGGAAAGAAATATTTTCAAAAAAAGAGTAAAAGGACCCGCGAACTATTCGATATTGATTTGAAATTACATTGCCTGACGTTATAGTATCGATCTACCAAAATACGTGATGAACAATTCGAGAATCAATCGGATATTTCGAAAAATCGACATTCGGGTGAAAAATATTTTTAAAAAGAGGGAATAAGGACCCGCCTACTATTTGATATTGATTTAAAATTACATTGCCCGACGTTATTGTATCGATTTATCCAAAATACGTGATAAACAATTCGAGAATTAATCGGATATTTCGAGAAATCGACATTCGGGTAAAAAATATTTTCAAAGAAGAGTATAAGGACCCGCGAACTATTCGATATAGGCTCAAAATGACATTGCCCGACGTTATTGTTTCGATTTATCCAAAATACATGATAAAAAATTCGAGAATTAATCGGATATTTCGATAAATCGACATTCGGGAAAGAAATATTTTCAAAAAAAGAGTAAAAGGACCCGCGAACTATTCGATATTGATTTAAAATTACATTGCCTGACGTTATAGTATCGATCTACCAAAATACGTGATGAACAATTCGAGAATCAATCGGATATTTCGAAAAATCGACATTCGGGTGAAAAATATTTTTAAAAAGAGGGAATAAGGACCCGCCTACTATTTGATATTGATTTAAAATTACATTGCCCGACGTTATTGTATCGATTTATCCAAAATACGTGATAAACAATTCGAGAATTAATCGGATATATCGAAAAATCGACATTCGGTAAAAAATATTTTCAAAAGAAGAGTATAAGGACCCGCGAACTATTCGATATTGATTTAAATAACATTGCCTGACGTTGTATCGATTTATCGAAAATACGTGATAAAATATTTGAGAATTTATCGGATATTTCGATAAATCGACATTCGGGAAAAAAATATTTTCAAAAAAAGAGTATAAGGACCCGCGAACTATTCGATATTGCTTCAAAATTATTTTGCCCGACGTTATTGTATCGATTTATTCAAAATACGTGATAAACAATTCGAGAATTAATCGGATATTTCAAAAAATCGACATTCGGGAAAAAAATATTTCCGAAAAAAGAGTATAAAAACCCGCGAACTATTCGATATTGATTCGAAATTAGATTGCCCGAAGTTATTGTATCGATTTATTCAAGATACGTGATAAAAAATTCGAGGTTTAATCGGATATTTGGAAAAATCGACATTCGGGTAAAAAATATTTTTAAAAAAAGAGTATAAGGACCCGCCTACTATTCGATATTGATTTAAAAGTACATTGCCCGATGTTGTATCGATTCATCGAAAATACGTGATAAACAATTCGAGAATTAATCGGATATTTTTCGAAATCGACATTTGGGTAAAAAATATTTTCAAAAAAAGAGTTTAAGGAACCGCCTACTATTCGATATTGATTACAAATTACATTGCCCGACGATGTATCGATTCATCGAAAATACGCGATAAACAATTCGAAAATTAATCGGATATTTCGAGAAATCGACATTCGGGTAAAAAATATTTTCAAAAAGAGAGTATAAGGACCCGCGAACTATTCGATATAGATTCAAAATGACATTGCTCGACGTTATTGTATCGATATATCCAAAATACATGACAAACAATTCGGGAATTAATCGGATATTTCGAGAAATCGACATTCGTGTAAGAAATATTTTCAAGAAATGAGTATAAACACCCGCGAACTATTCGATATTGATTCAAAATTACATTTCACGACGTTATGTTATCGATTTATCCAAAATACATGATAAAAAATTCGAGAATGAATCGGATATTTCGAAAAATCGACATTCATGTGAGAAATATTTTCAAAAAATGAGTAGAAAGACCCGCGAACTATTCGATATCAATTCAAAATTACATTGTCCGACGTTATTGTATCGATTCATCCAAAATACGTGATGAAAAATTCGACAATTGATCGGATATTTCGATAAATCGACATTCGGGAAAGAAATATTTTCAAAAAAAGAGTATAAGGACTCGCGGACTATTCGATATTGATTTAAAATTACATTGCCCGACGTTATTGTATCGATTTATTCAAAATACGTGATAAACAATTCGAGAATTAATCGGATATTTCAAAAAATCGACATTCGGGACAAAAATATTTTCGAAAAAAGAGTGTAAAGACCCGCGAACTATTCGATATTGATTCAAAATTAGATTGCCCGAAGTTATTGTATCGATTTATTCAAGATACGTGATAAACAATTCGAGGATTAATCAGATATTTCGTAAAATCGACATTCGGGTAAAAAATATTTTTAGAAAAAGAGTATAAGGATCCGCCTACTATTCGATATCGATTTAAAATTACATTGCCCGACGTTGTATCGAGTTATCGAAGATACGTGATGAACAATTCGAGAATTAATCGGATATTTCGAGAAATCGACATTCGGGTAAAAAATATTTTCAAAAACAGAAAGGACCCGCGAACTATTCGATATTGATTTAAAATTACATTTGCCGACGTTATTGTATCGATTTATCCAGAATACGTGATAAACAATTCGAGAATTAATCGGATATTTCAAAAAATCAAGTGTTGGGTGGGAAATATTTTCAAAAAAAGAGTATGAGGACCCGCGAACTATTCGATATTGATTTAAAATTACATTTGCCGACGTTATTGTATCGATTTATCCAGAATACGTGATAAACAATTCGAGAATTAATTGGATATTTCGATAAATCGACATTCGGGAAAAAAATATATACAAGAAAAGAGTATAAGGACCCGCGAACTATTCGATATTGATTTGAAATTACATTGCCCGAAGCTATTGTATCGATTTATCCAAAATACGTGATAAAAAATTCGAGAATTAATCGGATATTTCGAGAAATCGACATTCGGGTAAAAAATATTTTCAAAAAAAGAAAGGACCCGCGAACTATTCGATATTGATTTAAAATTACATTTGCCGACGTTATTGTATCGATTTATCCAGAATACGTGATGAAAAATTCGAGAATTAACCGAATATTTCGAAAAATCGACATTCGGGTAAAAAATATTTTCAAAAAAAAAGTATAAGGACCCGCGAACTTTTCGATATTATTGTATCGATTCATCTGTAATACGTGATGAATAGTTCGAGAATTAATCGGTTATTTCGAAAAATCGACATTCGGGAAAAAAAATTTTTCGAAAAAAGAGTATAAGCACCCGCGAACTATTCGATATTGATTTAAAATTACATTGCCCGACGTTGTATCGATTCATCGAAAATACGTGAAGAACAATTCGAGAATTAATCGGATATTTCGAGAAATCGACATTCGGGTAAAAAATATTTTCAAAGAAGAGTATAAGGACCCGGGAACTATTCGATATAGGCTCAAAATGACATTGCCCGACGTTATTGTTTCGATTTATCTAGAATACGTGATAAACAATTCGAGAATTAATCGGATATTTCAAAAAATCGACTGTTGGGTGGGAAATATTTTCGAAAAAAGAGTATAAGGACCCGCGAACTATTCGATATTGATTTAAAATTACATTTGCCGACGTTATTGTTTCGATTTATCCAGAATACGTGATAAACAATTCTAGAATTAATTGGATATTTCGATAAATCGACATTCGGGAAAAAAATATTTTCAAAAAAAGAGTATAAGGACCCGCGAACTATTCGATATTGATTTGAAATTACATTGCCCGAAGCTATTGTATCGATTTATCCAAAATACGTGATAAAAAATTCGAGAATTAATCGGATTATTCGATAAATCGACATTCGGGAAAGAAATATTTTCAAAAAAAAAGTATAAGGACCCGCGAACTATTCGATATTGATTTGAAATTACATTGCCTGACGTTATTTTATCGATATATCCAAAATACGTGATGAAAAATTCGAGAATTAACCGAATATTTCGAAAAATCGACATTCGGATAAAAAATATTTTCAAAAAAAAAGTATAAGGACCCGCGAACTTTTCGATATTATTGTATCGATTCATCTGTAATACGTGATGAACAGTTCGAGAATTAATCGGTTATTTCGAAAAATCGACATTCGGGAAAAAAAATTTTTCGAAAAAAGAGTATAAGCACCCGCGAACTATTCGATATTGATTTAAAATTACATTGCCCGACGCTGTATCGATTCATCGAAAATACGTGAAGAACAATTCGAGAATTAATCGGATATTTCGAGAAATCGACATTCGGGTAAAAAATATTTTCAAAGAAGAGTATAAGGACCCGCGAACTATTCGATATAGGCTCAAAATGACATTGCCCGACGTTATTGTTTCGATTTATCCAAAATACATGATAAAAAATTCGAGAATTAATCGGATATTTCAAAAAATCGACTGTTGGGTGGGAAATATTTTCGAAAAAAGAGTATAAGGACCCGCGAACTATTCGATATTGATTTAAAATTACATTTGCCGACGTTATTGTTTCGATTTATCCAGAATACGTGATAAACAATTCTAGAATTAATTGGATATGTCGATAAATCGACATTCGGGAAAAAAATATTTTCAAAAAAAGAGTATAAGGACCCGCGAACTATTCGATATTGATTTGAAATTACATTGCCCGAAGCTATTGTATCGATTTATCCAAAATACGTGATAAAAAATTCGAGAATTAATCGGATTATTCGATAAATCGACATTCGGGATGAAAATATTTTCAAAAAAAAAATAATAAGGACCCGCGAACTATTCGATATTGATTTGAAATTACATTGCCTGACGTTATTTTATCGATATATCCAAAATACGTGATGAAAAATTCGAGAATTAACCGAATATTTCGAAAAATGGACAGTCGGGTAAAAAATATTTTCAAAAAAAAAGTATAAGGACCCGCGAACTTTTCGATATTATTGTATCGATTCATCTGAAATACGTGATGAACAGTTCGAGAATTAATCGGTTATTTCGAAAAATCGACATTCGGGAAAAAAAATTTTTCGAAAAAAGAGTATAAGCACCCGCGAACTATTCGATATTGATATAAAATTACATTGCCCGACGCTGTATCGATTCATCGAAAATACGTGAAGAACAATTCGAGAATTAATCGGATATTTCGAGAAATCGACATTCGGGTAAAAAATATTTTCAAAGAAGAGTATAAGGACCCGCGAACTATTCGATATAGGCTCAAAATGACATTGCCCGACGTTATTGTTTCGATTTATCCAAAATACATGATAAAAAATTCGAGAATTAATCGGATATTTCGATAAATCGACATTCGGGAAAGAAATATTTTCAAAAAAAGAGTAAAAGGACCCGCGAACTATTCGATATTGATTTAAAATTTCATTGCCTGACGTTATAGTATCGATCTACCAAAATACGTGATGAACAATTCGAGAATCAATCGGATATTTCGAAAAATCGACATTCGGGTGAAAAATATTTTCAAAAAGAGGGAATAAGGACCCGCCTACTATTCGATATTGATTTAAAATTACATTGCCCGACGTTATTGTATCGATTTATCCAAAATACGTGATAAACAATTCGAGAACTAATCGGATATATCGAAAAATCGACATTCGGGTAAAAAATATTTTCAAAAGAAGAGTATAAGGACCCGCGAACTATTCGATATTGATTTAAATAACATTGCCTGACGTTGTATCGATTTATCGAAAATACGTGATACACAAATCGAGAATTTATCGGATAATTCGATGAATCGACATTCGGGAAAAAAATATTTTCAAAAAAAGAGTATAAGGACCCGCGAACTATTCGATATTGATTTGAAATTACATTGCCCGAAGCTATTGTATCGATTTATCCAAAATACGTGATAAAAAATTCGAGAATTAATCGGATTATTCGATAAATCGACATTCGGGAAAGAAATATTTTCAAAAAAAAAGTATAAGGACCCGCGAACTATTCGATATTGATTTGAAATTACATTGCCTGACGTTATTTTATCGATATATCCAAAATACGTGATGAAAAATTCGAGAATTAACCGAATATTTCGAAAAATCGACATTCGGGTAAAAAATATTTTCAAAAAAAAAGTATAAGGACCCGCGAACTTTTCGATATTATTGTATCGATTCATCTGTAATACGTGATGAACAGTTCGAGAATTAATCGGTTATTTCGAAAAATCGACATTCGGGAAAAAAAATTTTTCGAAAAAAGAGTATAAGCACCCGCGAACTATTCGATATTGATTTAAAATTACATTGCCCGACGCTGTATCGATTCATCGAAAATACGTGAAGAACAATTCGAGAATTAATCGGATATTTCGAGAAATCGACATTCGGGTAAAAAATATTTTCAAAGAAGAGTATAAGGACCCGCGAACTATTCGATATAGGCTCAAAATGACATTGCCCGACGTTATTGTTTCGATTTATCCAAAATACATGATAAAAAATTCGAGAATTAATCGGATATTTCAAAAAATCGACTGTTGGGTGGGAAATATTTTCGAAAAAAGAGTATAAGGACCCGCGAACTATTCGATATTGATTTAAAATTACATTTGCCGACGTTATTGTTTCGATTTATCCAGAATACGTGATAAACAATTCTAGAATTAATTGGATATTTCGATAAATCGACATTCGGGAAAAAAATATTTTCAAAAAAAGAGTATAAGGACCCGCGAACTATTCGATATTGATTTGAAATTACATTGCCCGAAGCTATTGTATCGATTTATCCAAAATACGTGATAAAAAATTCGAGAATTAATCGGATTATTCGATAAATCGACATTCGGGATGGAAATATTTTCAAAAAAAAAGTATAAGGACCCGCGAACTATTCGATATTGATTTGAAATTACATTGCCTGACGTTATTTTATCGATATATCCAAAATACGTGATGAAAAATTCGAGAATTAACCGAATATTTCGAAAAATGGACATTCGGGTAAAAAATATTTTCAAAAAAAAAGTATAAGGACCCGCGAACTTTTCGATATTATTGTATCGATTCATCTGAAATACGTGATGAACAGTTCGAGAATTAATCGGTTATTTCGAAAAATCGACATTCGGGAAAAAAAATTTTTCGAAAAAAGAGTATAAGCACCCGCGAACTATTCGATATTGATATAAAATTACATTGCCCGACGCTGTATCGATTCATCGAAAATACGTGAAGAACAATTCGAGAATTAATCGGATATTTCGAGAAATCGACATTCGGGTAAAAAATATTTTCAAAGAAGAGTATAAGGACCCGCGAACTATTCGATATAGGCTCAAAATGACATTGCCCGACGTTATTGTTTCGATTTATCCAAAATACATGATAAAAAATTCGAGAATTAATCGGATATTTCGATAAATCGACATTCGGGAAAGAAATATTTTCAAAAAAAGAGTAAAAGGACCCGCGAACTATTCGATATTGATTTAAAATTTCATTGCCTGACGTTATAGTATCGATCTACCAAAATACGTGATGAACAATTCGAGAATCAATCGGATATTTCGAAAAATCGACATTCGGGTGAAAAATATTTTCAAAAAGAGGGAATAAGGACCCGCCTACTATTCGATATTGATTTAAAATTACATTGCCCGACGTTATTGTATCGATTTATCCAAAATACGTGATAAACAATTCGAGAATTAATCGGATATATCGAAAAATCGACATTCGGGTAAAAAATATTTTCAAAAGAAGAGTATAAGGACCCGCGAACTATTCGATATTGATTTAAATAACATTGCCTGACGTTGTATCGATTTGTCGAAAATACGTGATACACAAATCGAGAATTTATCGGATAATTCGATGAATCGACATTCGGGAAAGAAATATTTTCAAAAAAAGAGTAAAAGGACCCGCGAACTATTCGATATTGATTTAAAATTTCATTGCCTGACGTTATAGTATCGATCTACCAAAATACGTGATGAACCATTCGAGAATCAATCGGATATTTCGAAAAATCGACATTCGGGTGAAAAATATTTTCAAAAAGAGGGAATAAGGACCCGCCTACTATTCGATATTGATTTAAAATTACATTGCCCGACGTTATTGTATCGATTTATCCAAAATACGTGATAAACAATTCGAGAATTAATCGGATATATCGAAAAATCGACATTCGGGTAAAAAATATTTTCAAAAGAAGAGTATAAGGACCCGCGAACTATTCGATATTGATTTAAATAACATTGCCTGACGTTGTATCGATTTATCGAAAATACGTGATACACAAATCGAGAATTTATCGGATATTTCGATAAATCGACATTCGGGTAAAAAATATTTTCAAAAAAAAATAATAAGGACCCGCGAACTTTTCGATATTGATTTAAAATTACATTGCCCGACGTTATTGTATCGATTCATCCAAAAAACGTGATAAACAATTCGAGAATTGATCGGATATTTTGAAGAATCGACATTCGGGTAAAAAATATTTTCAAAAAAAGGGTATAAGGACCCGCGAACTATTCGATATTGATTCAGAATATTATTGCCCGACGTTGTATCGATTTATCGAAGAAACGTGATAAAACATTCGAGAATTAATCGGATTATTCGATAAATCGACATTCGGGAAAAAAATATTTCCGAAAAAAGAGTATAAAAACCCGCGAACTATTCGATATTGATTCGAAATTAGATTGCCCGAAGTTATTGTATCGATTTATTCAAGATACGTGATAAAAAATTCGAGGATTAATCGGATATTTGGAAAAATCGACATTCGGGTAAAAAATATTTTTAAAAAAAGAGTATAAGGACCCGCCTACTATTCGATATTGATTTAAAAGTACATTGCCCGATGTTGTATCGATTCATCGGAAATACGTGATAAACAATTCGAGAATTAATCGGATAATTTTCGAAATCGACATTTGGGTAAAAAATATTTTCGAAAAAAGAGTATAAGGACCCGCCTACTATTCGATATTGATTACAAATTACATTGCCCGACGATGTATCGATTCATCGAAAATACGCGATAAACAATTCGAAAATTAATCGGATATTTCGCGAAATCGACATTCGGGTAAAAAATATTTTCAAAAAGAGAGTATAAGGACCCGCGAACTATTCGATATAGATTCAAAATGACATTGCTCGACGTTATTTCCAAAATACATGATAAACAATTCGAGAATTAATCGGATATTTCGAAAAATCGACATTCGGGTAAAAAATATTTTCAAAAAAAGAGTTTAAGGACCCGCCTACTATTCGATATTGATTACAAATTACATTGCCCGACGATGTATCGATTCATCGAAAATACGCGATAAACAATTCGAAAATTAATCGGATATTTCGAGAAATCGACATTCGGGTAAAAAATATTTTCAAAAAGAGAGTATAAGGACCCGCGAACTATTCGATATAGATTCAAAATGACATTGCTCGACGTTATAGTATCGATCTACCAAAATACGTGATGAACAATTCGAGAATCAATCGGATATTTCGAAAAATCGACATTCGGGTGAAAAATATTTTCAAAAAGAGGGAATAAGGACCCGCCTACTATTCGATATTGATTTAAAATTACATTGCCCGACGTTATTGTATCGATATATCCAAAATACATGACAAACAATTCGGGAATTAATCGGATATTTCGAGAAATCGACATTCGTGTAAGAAATATTTTCAAGAAATGAGTATAAACACCCGCGAACTATTCGATATTGATTCAAAATTACATTTCCCGACGTTATGTTATCGATTTATCCAAAATACATGATAAAAAATTCGAGAATGAATCGGATATTTCGAAAAATCGACATTCATGTGAGAAATATTTTCAAAAAATGAGTAGAAAGACCCGCGAACTATTCGATATCAATTCAAAATTACATTGCCCGACGTTATTGTATCGATACATCCAAAATACGTGATGAAAAATTCGACAATTGATCGGATATTTCGATAAATCGACATTCGGGAAAGAAATATTTTCAAAAAAAGAGTATAAGGACTCGCGGACTATTCGATATTGATTTAAAATTACATTGTATTACATTACATTACGTTATTGTATCGATTTATTCAAAATACGTGATAAACAATTCGAAAATTTATCGGATATTTCAAAAAATCGAAATTCGGGACAAAAATATTTTCGAAAAAAGAGTGTAAAGACCCGCGAACTATTCGATATTGATTTAAAATTAGATTGCCCGAAGTTATTGTATCGATTTATTCAAGATACATGATAAACAATTCGAGGATTAATCAGATATTTCGTAAAATCGACATTCGGGTAAAAAATATTTTTAGAAAAAGAGTATAAGGATCCGCCTACTATTCGATATTGATTTAAAATTACATTGCCCGACGTTGTATCGAGTTATCGAAGATACGTGATGAACAATTCGAGAATTAATCGGATATTTCGAGAAATCGACATTCGGGTAAAAAATATTTTCAAAAAAAGAAAGGACCCGCGAACTATTCGATATTGATTTAAAATTACATTTGCCGACGTTATTGTATCGATTTATCCAGAATACGTGATAAACAATTCGAGAATTAATTGGATATTTCGATAAATCGACATTCGGGAAAAAAATATTTTCAAAAAAAGAGTATAAGGACCCGCGAACTATTCGATATTGATTTGAAATTACATTGCCCGAAGCTATTGTATCGATTTATCCAAAATACGTGATAAAAAATTCGAGAATTAATCGGATATTTCGAGAAATCGACATTCGGGTAAAAAATATTTTCAAAAAAAAAATAATAAGGACCCGCGAACTATTCGATATTGATTTAAAATTACATTGCCAGACGTTATAGTATCGATTTACCAAAATACGTGATGAACAATTCGAGAATCAATCGGATAATTCGAAAAATCGACATTCGGGTGAAAAATATTTTCAAAAAGAGGGAATAAGGACCCGCCTACTAAAATATTTTCAAAAAAAGAGTAAAAGGACCCGCGAACTATTCGATATTGATTTAAAATGACATTGCCCGACGTTATTGTATCGATTCATCCAAAATACATGATAAACAATTCGAGAATTAATCGGATATTTCGATAAATCGACATTCGGGAAAGAAATATTTTCAAAAAATGGGTATACGGACCCGCCTACTATTCGATATTGATTAAAAACTACATTGCCCGACGTTGTATCGATTCATCGAAAATACGTGGGGAAAATATTTTCAAACAAGGAGTTAAGGACCCGCGAACTATTCGATATAGATTCAAAATGACATTGCCCGACGTTATTGTTTCGATTTATCCAAAATACATGATAAACAATTCGAGACTTAATCGGATATTTCGATAAATCGACATTCGGGAAAGAAATATTTTCAAAAAAAGAGTAAAAGGACCCGCGAACTATTCGATATTGATTTGAAATTACATTGCCTGACGTTAAAGTATCGATCTACCAAAATACGTGATGAACAATTCGAGAATCAATCGGATATTTCGAGAAATCGACATTTGGGTGAAAAATATTTTCAAAAAGAGGGAATAGGGACCCGCCTACTATTCGATATTGATTTAAAATTACATTGCCCGACGTTATAGTATCGATTTATCCAAAATACGTGATAAACAATTCGAGAATTAATCGGATATATCGAAAAATCGACATTCGGGTAAAAAATATTTTCAAAAAAAAATAATAAGGACCCGCGAACTTTTCGATATTGATTTAAAATTACATTGCCCGACGTTATTGTATCGATTCATCCAAAAAACGTGATAAACAATTCGAGAATTGATCGGATATTTTGAAGAATCGACATTCGGGTAAAAAATATTTTCAAAAAAAGGGTATAAGGACCCGCGAACTATTCGATATTGATTCAGAATATTATTGCCCGACGTTGTATCGATTTATCGAAGAAACGTGATAAAACATTCGAGAATTAATCGGATTATTCGATAAATCGACATTCGGGAAAAAAATATTTTCAAAAAGAAAGTATAAGGACCCGCGAACTATTCGATATTGATTTGAAATTACATTGCCTGACGTTATTTCATCGATATATCCAAAATACGTGATGAAAAATTCGAGAATTAACCGAATATTTCGAAAAATCGACATTCGGGAAAAAAATATTTTCAAAAAAAAAGTATAAGGACCCGCGAACTTTTCGATATTATTGTATCGATTCATCTGAAATACGTGATGAACAGTTCGAGAATTAATCGGATATTTCGAAAAATCGACATTCGGGAAAAAAATATTTTCAAAAAAAGAAAGGACCCGCGAACTATTCGATATTGATTTAAAATTACATTTGCCGACGTTATTGTATTGATTTATCCAAAATACATGATAAACAATTCGAGAATTAATCGGATATTTCGAGAAATCGACATTCGTGTAAGAAATATTTTCAAGAAATGAGTATAAACACCCGCGAACTATTCGATATTGATTCAAAATTACATTTCCCGACGTTATGTAATCGATTTATCCAAAATACATGATGAAAAATTCGAGAATGAATCGGATATTTCGAAAAATCGACATTCATGTAAGAAATATTTTCAAAAAATGAGTACAAAGACCCGCGAACTATTCGATATTGATTTGAAATTACATTGCCCGACGTTATTGTATCGATTTATTCAAAATACGTGATAAAAAATCCGAGAATTAATCGGATATTTCAAAAAATCGACATTCGGGACAAAAATATTCTGGAAAAAAGAGTGTAAAGACCCGCGAACTATTCGATATTGATTCAAAATTAGATTGCCCGAAGTTATTGTATCGATTTATTCAAGATACGTGATAAACAATTCGAGGATTAATCAGATATTTCGTAAAATCGACATTCGGGTAAAAAATATTTTTAGAAAAAGAGTATAAGGATCCGCCTACTATTCGATATTGATTTAAAATTACATTGCCCGACGTTGTATCGAGTTATCGAAGATACGTGATGAACAATTCGGGAATTAATTGGATATTTCGATAAATCGACATTCGGGAAAAAAATATTTTCAAAAAAAGAGTATAAGGACCCGCGAACTATTCGATAATGATTTGAAATTACATTGCCCGAAGCTATTGTATCGATTTATCCAAAATACGTGATAAAAAATTCGAGAATTAATCGACATTCGGGTAAAAAATATTTTCAAAAAAAGAAAGGACCCGCGAACTATTCGATATTGATTTGAAATTACATTTGCCGACGTTATTGTATCGATTTATCCAGAATACGTGATAAACAGTTCGAGAATTGATCTTTTATATATTTGAAGAATCGACATTCGGGTAAAAAATATTTTCAAAAAAAAATAATAAGGACCCGCGAACTTTTCGATATTGATTAAAAATTACAGTGCTCGACGTTATTGTATCGATTCATCCAAAAAACGTGATAAACAATTAGAGAATTGATCGGATATTTTGAAGAATCGACATTCGGGTAAAAAATATTTTCAGAAAAAGGGTATAAGGACCCGCAAACTATTCGATATTGATTCAAGATATTATTGCCCGACGTTGTATCGATTTATCGAAGATACGCGATGAAACATTCGAGAATTAATCGGATTATTCGATAAATCGACATTCGGGAAAGAAATATTTTCAAAAAAAAAGTATAAGGACCCGCGAACTATTCGATATTGATTTAAAATTACATTGCCTGACGTTATTTTATCGATATATCCAAAATACGTGATGAAAAATTCGAGAATTAACCGAATATTTCGAAAAATCGACATTCGGGTAAAAAATATTTTCAAAAAAAAAGTATAAGGACCCGCGAACTTTTCGATATTATTGTATCGATTCATCTGAAATACGTGATGAACAGTTCGAGAATTAATCGGATATATCGAAAAATCGACATTCGGGTAAAAAATATTTTCAAAAGAAGAGTATAAGGATCCGTGAACTATTCGATATTGATTTAAATAACATTGCCTGACGTTGTATCGATTTATCGAAAATACATGATAAACAATTCGAAAATTAATCGGATAATTCGAAAAATCGACATTCGGGTGAGAAATATTTTCAAAAAGAGGGAATAAGGACCCGCCTACTAAAATATTTTCAAAAAAAGAATAAAAGGACCCGCGAACTATTCGATATTGATTTAAAATGACATTGCCCGACGTTATTGTATCGATTCATCCAAAATACATGATAAACAATTCGAGAATTAATCGGATATTTCGATAAATCGACATTCGGGGAAAAAATATTTTCAAAAAATGGGTATACGGACCCGCCTACTATTCGATATTGATTAAAAACTACATTGCCCGACGTTGTATCGATTCATCGAAAATACGTGTGGAAAATATTTTCAAACAAAGAGTTAAGGACCCGCGAACTATTCGATATAGATTCAAAATGACATTGCCCGACGTTATTGTATCGATATATCCAAAATACATGACAAACAATTCGGGCATTAATCGGATATTTCGAGAAATCGACATTCGTGTAAGAAATATTTTCGAGAAATGAGTATAAACACCCGCGAACTATTCGATATTGATTCAAAATGACATTTCCCGACGTTATGTTATCGATTTATCCAAAATACAAGATAAAAAATTCGAGAATGAATCGGATATTTCGAAAAATCGACATTCATGTAAGAAATATTTTCAAAAAATGAGTACAAAGACCCGCGAACTATTCGATATCAATTCAAAATTACATTGCCCGACGTTATTGTATCGATTCATCCAAAATACGTGATGAAAAATTCGAGAATTGATCGGATATTTCGATAAATCGACATTCGGAAAAAAAATATTTTCAAAAAGAGAGTATAAGGACCCGCGAACTATTCGATATTGATTTAAAATTACATTGCCCGACGTTATTGTATCGATTTATTCAAAACTAGCAGACCCGGCACGCGTTGCTGTGGCCTTACCTATCCCTAACTTAACCTTAGACTAACGCTATCCTAACCCTAACCTAACCCTATCTGAACTGTTCTGAACTGAACTGATCTGAACTGACCTGAACTGAACTGAACTGATCTGAACTGATCTGAACTGAACTGATCTGAACTGATCTGAACAGAACTAAACTGATCTGAACTGATCTGAACTGATCTGATCTGAACTGATCTGAACTGAACTGAACTGATCTGAACTCATCTGATCTGAACTGAACGGATCTGAACTGATCTGAACTGATCTGAACTGATCTGAACTGAACTGATCTGAACTGATCTGAACTGATCTGAACTGATCTGATCTGATCTGAGCTGTCACCCATCAAAACAAATCACAGTCAACATTGATCACTTTCACGAAGTAAATATATACTGACTCTGAATGGATTTACGGAATAATCTCGAATCATTCGGTGAAATCAATCGCACAAATATTTGACAACCAATATATATGTCACTCATTTTGCATCATGACATTATTCTTAACAGTTACGAAATCTATGAACATTCTGTATTGGAAAATTTTCTTTCTTTTATTGTATTTTTTCGCTGTCGAACGGGATAAAAAGTATCTTATGTCCGTCTCCTGGCTCTAAGCTACCTCCATACCAATTTTCACCCAAATCTGTTCTGCCGTTCTTGAGTTATAAGTGGTGTAACTAACACGACTTTCTTTTATATATATAGATACGTGATAAAAAATCCGAGAATTAATCGGATATTTCAAAAAATCGACATTCGGGACGAAAATATTTTCGAAAAAAGAGTGTAAAGACCCGCGAACTATTCGATATTGATATAAAATTACATTGCCCGACGTTATTGTATCGATTTATTCAAAATACGTGATAAAAAATTCGAGAATTAATCGGATATTTCGAGAAATCGACATTCGGGCAAAAAATATTTTCATAAAAAGAAAGGACCCGCGAACTATTCGATATTGATTTAAAATTACATTTCCCGACGTTATTGTATCGATTTATCCAGAATACGTGATAAACAATTCGAGAATTGATCTTTTATATATTTGAAGAATCGACATTCGGGTAAAAAATATTTTCGAAAAAAAATAATAAGGACCCGCGAACTTTTTGATATTGATTTAAAATTACATTGCCCGACGTTATTTTATCGATATATCCAAAATACGTGATGAAAAATTCGAGAATTAACCGAATATTTCGAAAAATCGACATTCGGGTAAAAAATATTTTCAAAAAAAAAGTATAAGGACCCGCGAACTTTTCGATATTGATTAAAAATTACAGTGCTCGACGTTATTGTATCGATTCATCCAAAAAACGTGATAAACAATTAGAGAATTGATCGGATATTTTGAAGAATCGACATTCGGGTAAAAAATATTTTCAGAAAAAGGGTATAAGGACCCGCAAACTATTCGATATTGATTCAAGATATTATTGCCCGACGTGGTATCGATTCATCGAAGATACGCGATGAAACATTCAAGAATTAATCGGATTATTCGATAAATCGACATTCGGGAAAGAAATATTTTCAAAAAAAAAGTATAAGGACCCGCGAACTATTCGATATTGATTTAAAATTACATTGCCTGACGTTATTTCATCGATATATCCAAAATACGTGATGAAAAATTCGAGAATTAACCGAATATTTCGAAAAATCGACATTCGGGTAAAAAATATTTTCAAAAAAAAAGTATAAGGACCCGCGAACTTTTCGATATTATTGTATCGATTCATCTGAAATACGTGATGAACAGTTCGAGAATTAATCGGATATTTCGAAAAATCGACATTCGGGAAAAAAAATTTTTCGAAAAAAGAGTATAAGCACCCGCGAACTATTCGATATTGATTTAAAATTACATTGCCCGACGCTGTATCGATTCATCGAAAATACGTGAAGAACAATTCGAGAATTAATCGGATTATTCGATAAATCGACATTCGGGAAATAAATATTATCAAAAAAAAAAATATAAGGACCCGCGAACTATTCGATATTGATTTAAAATTACATTGCCTGACGTTATTTTATCGATATATCCAAAATACGTGATGAAAAATTCGAGAATTAACCGAATATTTCGAAAAATCGACATTCGGGTAAAAAATATTTTCAAAAAAAAAGTATAAGGACCCGCGAACTTTTCGATATTATTGTATCGATTCATCTGAAATACGTGATGAACAGTTCGAGAATTAATCGGATATATCGAAAAATCGACATTCGGGTAAAAAATATTTTCAAAAGAAGAGTATAAGGATCCGCGAACTATTCGATATTGATTTAAATAACATTGCCTGACGTTGTATCGATTTATCGAAAATACGTGATAAACAATTCGAAAATTAATCGGATATTTCGATAAATCGACATTCGGGAAAGAAATATTTTCAAAAAAAGAGTAAAAGGACCCGCGAACTATTCGATATTGATTTAAAATTACATTGCCTGACGTTATAGTATCGATTTACCAAAATACGTGATGAACAATTCGAGAATCAATCGGATAATTCGAAAAATCGACATTCGGGTGAAAAATATTTTCAAAAAGAGGGAATAAGGACCCGCCTACTAAAATATTTTCAAAAAAAGAGTAAAAGGACCCGCGAACTATTCGATATTGATTTAAAATGACATTGCCCGACGTTATTGTATCGATTCATCCAAAATACATGACAAACAATTCGAGAATTAATCGGATATTTCGAAAAATCGACATTCGGGAAAGAAATATTTTCAAAAAATGGGTATACGGACCCGCCTACTATTCGATATTGATTAAAAACTACATTGCCCGACGTTGTGTCGATTCATCGAAAATACGTGTGGAAAATATTTTCAAACAAAGAGTTAAGGACCCGCGAACTATTCGATATAGATTCAAAATGACATTGCCCGACGTTATTGTATCGATATATCCAAAATACATGACAAACAATTCGGGAATTAATCGGATATTCTGAGAAATCGACATTCGTGTAAGAAATATTTTCAAGAAATGAGTATAAACACCCGCGAACTATTCGATATTGATTCAAAATTACATTTCCCGACGTTATGTTATCGATTTATCCAAAATACAAGATAAAAAATTCGAGAATGAATCGGATATTTCGAAAAATCGACATTCATGTAAGAAATATTTTCAACAAATGAGTACAAAGACCCGCGAACTATTCGATATCAATTCAAAATTACATTGCCCGACGTTATTGTATCGATTCATTCAAAACTAGCAGACCCGGCACGCGTTGCTGTGGCCTTACCTATCCCTAACTTAACCTTAGACTAACGCTATCCTAACCCTAACCTCACCCTATCTGAACTGATCTGAACTGAACTGAACTGATCTGAACTGACTGAACTGAACTGAACTGATCTGAACTGATCTGAACTGATCTGAACTGAACTGATCTGAACTGAACTGATCTGAACTGATCCGAACAGAACTGAACTGATCTGATCTGAACTGATCTGAACTGATCTGATCTGAACTGAACTGATCTGAACTGATCTGATCTGAACTGAACGGATCTGAACTGATCTGAACTGATCTGAACTGATCTGAACTGAACTGATCTGAACTGATCTGAACTGATCTGATCTGATCTTAGCTGTCACCCATCAAAACAAATCACAGTCAACATTAATCAATTTCACGAAGTAAATATATACTGACTCTGAATGGATTTACGGAATAATCTCGAATCATTCAGTGAAATCAATCGCACAAATATTTGACAACCAATATATATGTCACTCATTTTGCATTATGACATTATTCTTGACAGTTACGAAATCTATGAACATTTTGTATTGGAAAATATTCTTTCTTTTATTTTTTTTTTCGCTGTCGAACGGGATAAAAAGTATCTTATGTCCGTCTCCTGGCTCTAAGCTACCTCCATACCAATTTTCACCCAAATCTGTTCTGCCGTTCTTGAGTTATAAGTGGTGTAACTAACACGACTTTCTTTTATATATATAGATACGTGATAAAAAATCCGAGAATTAATCGGATATTTCAAAAAATCGACATTCGGGACGAAAATATTTTCGAAAAAAGAGTGTAAAGACCCGCGAACTATTCGATATTGATATAAAATTACATTGCCCGACGTTATTGTATCGATTTATTCAAAATACGTGATAAAAAATTCGAGAATTAATCGGATATTTCGAGAAATCGACATTCGGGCAAAAAATATTTTCATAAAAAGAAAGGACCCGCGAACTATTCGATATTGATTTAAAATTACATTTCCCGACGTTATTGTATCGATTTATTCAAAATACGTGATAAAAAATTCGAGAATTAATCGGATATTTCAAAAAATCGACATTCGGGACGAAAATATTTTCGAAAAAAGAGTGTAAAGACCCGCGAACTATTCGATATTGATATAAAATTAGATTGCCCGAAGTTATTGTATCGATTTATTCAAGATACGTGATAAACAATTCGAGGATTAATCAGATATTTCGTAAAATCGACATTCGGGTAAAAAATATTTTTAGAAAAAGAATATAAGGATCCGCCTACTATTCGATATTGATTTGAAATTACATTGCCCGACGTTGTATCGATTTATCGAAGATACGTGATGAACAATTCGGGAATTAATTGGATATTTCGATAAATCGACATCCGGGAAAAAAATATTTTCAAAAAAAGAGTATAAGGACCCGCGAACTATTCGATATTGATTTGAAATTACATTGCTCGACGCTATTGTATCGATTTATCCAAAATACGTGATAAAAAATTCGAGAATTAATCGGATATTTCGAGAAATCGACATTCGGGCAAAAAATATTTTCATAAAAAGAAAGGACCCGCGAACTATTCGATATTGGTTTAAAATTACATTTCCCGACGTTATTGTATCGATATATCCAAAATACGTGATGAAAAATTCGAGAATTAACCGAATATTACGAAAAATCGACATTCGGGTAAAAAATATTTTCAAAAAAAAAGTATGAGGACCCGCGAACTTTTCGATATTATTGTATCGATTCATCTGAAATACGTGATGAACAATTCCAGAATAAATCGGATATTTCGAAAAATCGACATTCGGGTGAAAATATTTTCAAAAAGAGGGAATGAGGACCCGCCTACTATTCGATATTGATTAAAAATTACATTGCCCGACGTTATTGTATCGATTTATCCAAAATACGTGATAAACAATTCGAGAATTAATCGGATATATCGAAAAATCGACATTCGGGTAAAAAATATTTTCGAAAAAAGAGTATAAGGACCCGCCTACTATTCGATATTGATTTAAATAACATTGCCTGACGTTGCATCGATTCATCGAAAATACGTGAAAAATAATTTGAGAATTTATCGGATATTTCGATAAATCGACATTCGGGAAAAAAATATTTTCAAAAAAAGAGTATAAGGACCCGCGAACTATTCGATATTGCTTCAAAATTATATTGCCCGACGTTATTGTATCGATTTATTCAAAAAACGGGATAAACAATTCGAGAATTAATCGGATATTTCAAAAAATCGACATTCGGAAAAAAAAAAATTTTCGAAAAAAGAGTATAAGGACCCGCCTACTATTCGATATTGATTTAAAAGTACATTGCCCGATGTTGTATCGATTCATCGAAAATACGTGATGAACAATTCGAGAATTAATCGGATATTTCTCGAAATCGACATTCGGGTAAAAAATATTTTCAAAAAGAGAGTATAAGGACCCGCGAACTATTCGATATAGATTCAAAATGACATTGCTCGACGTTATTGTATCGATTCATCCAAAATACATGATAAACAATTCGAGAATTAATCGGATATTTCGAAAAATCGACATTCGGGTAAAAAATATTTTCAAAAAAAGAGTATAAGGACCCGCCTACTATTCGATATTGATTACAAATTACATTGCCCGACGATGTATAGATTCATCGAAAATACGCGATAAACAATTCGAAAATTAATCGGATATTTCGAGAAATCGACATTCGGGTAAAAAATATTTTCAAAAAGAGAGTATAAGGACCCGCGAACTATTCGATATAGATTCAAAATGACATTGCTCGACGTTATAGTATCGATCTACCAAAATACGTGATGAACAATTCGAGAATCAATCGGATATTTCGAGAAATCGACATTCGTGTAAGAAATATTTTCAAGAAATGAGTATAAACACCCGCGAACTATTCGATATTGATTCAAAATTACATTTCCCGACGTTATGTTATCGATTTATCCAAAATACATGATAAAAAATTCGAGAATGAATCGGATATTTCGAAAAATCGACATTCATGTGAGAAATATTTTCAAAAAATGAGTAGAAAGACCCGCGAACTATTCGATATCAATTCAAAATAACATTGCCCGACGTTATTGTATCGATTCATCCAAAATACGTGATGAAAAATTCGACAATTGATCGGATATTTCGATAAATCGACATTCGGGAAAGAAATATTTTCAAAAAAAGAGTATAAGGACTCGCGGACTATTCGATATTGATTTAATATTACATTGCCCGACGTTATTGTATCGATTTATTCAAAATACGTGATAAACAATTCGAGAATTAATCGGATATTTCAAAAAATCGACATTCGGGACAAAAATATTTTCGAAAAAAGAGTGTAAAGACCCGCGAACTATTCGATATTGATTTAAAATTATATTGCCCGAAGTTATTGTATCGATTTATTCAAGATACGTGATAAACAATTCGAGGATTTATCAGATATTTCGTAAAATCGACATTCGGGTAAAAAATATTTTTAGAAAAAGAGTATAAGGATCCGCCTACTATTCGATATTGATTTAAAATTACATTGCCCGACGTTGTATCGATTCATCGAAAATACGTGATAAACAATTCGAGAATTAATCGGATATTTCGAGAAATCGACATTCGGGTGAAAAATATTTTCAAAAAAAAAATATAAGGATTCGCGAACTATTCGATATTGATTTAAAATTACATTGCCCGACGTTATTGTATCGATTCATTCAAAATTAGTGATAAACAATTCGAGAATTAATCGGATATTTGGAAAAATCGACATTCGGGTAAAAAATATTTTCAAAAAAAGAGTATAAGATTTTTTCGATATTATTGTATCTTTTCATCTGAAATACGTGATAAACAGTTCGAGAATTAATCGGATATTTCGTAAAATCGACATTGAGGTAAAAAATATTTTTAGAAAAAGAGTATAAGGATCCGCCTACTATTCGATATTGATTTAAAATTACATTTCTCGGCGTTATTGTATCGATTTATCCAGAATACGTGATAAACAATTCGAGAATTGACCTTCCATATATTTGAAGAATCGACATTCGGGTAAAAAATATTTTCAAAAAAAAATAATAAGGACCCGCGAACTTTTCGATATTGATTTAAAATTACATTGCCCGACGTTATTGTATCGATTAATCCAAAAAACGTGATAAACAATTCGAGAATTGATCGGATAATTTGAAGAATCGACATTCGGGTAAAAAATATTTTCAAAAAAAGGGTATAAGGACCCGCGAACTATTCGATATTGATCCAAGATATTATTGCCCGACGTTGTATCGATTTATCGAAGATACGTGATGAAACATTCGAGAATTAATCGGATTATTCGATAAATCGACATTCGGGAAAGAAATATTTTCAAAAAAAAAGTATAAGGACCCGCGAACTATTCGATATTGATTTAAAATTACATTGCCTGACGTTATTTTATCGATATATCCAAAATACGTGATGAAAAATTCGAGAATTAACCGAATATTTCGAAAAATCGACATTCGGGTAAAAAATATTTTCAAAAAAAAAGTATAAGGACCCGCGAACTTTTCGATATTATTGTATCGATTCATCTGAAATACGTGATGAACAGTTCGAGAATTAATCGGATATTTCGAAAAATCGACATTCGGGTAAAAAATATTTTAAGAAAATTTAGAAAAGCACTGCCGTGAAGGCAGGAGCTTTTGAGCGCTCGTACATGCACCTTGTAGGTAGATTCGCATTTTCCAGTTTTAGAAACCAATTGAAGGAATTTTTGACAGCTGTCAAAAAAATTCTGAAAGTTAGGCGAAACTCCAGACTTCATGTCGGTGCTTCAGCTGATCAATTTTGTTTCGATAATTCGCTAGAATTTTCTACGGTATCTATGGTCTTGGTGATGCGGTCTGGACAAAATTTTGCACGTACTTTGAATACATTATTCCTCAGCTAGATGCATAATTTCATTCCAATCCGATCAGTAGTTCCGAAACTATCTGGTAAAAAATATTTTCAAAAGAAGAGTATAAGGATCCGCGAACTATTCGATATTGATTTTAATTACATTGCCTGACGTTGTATCGATTTATCGAAAATACGTGATAAACAATTCGAAAATTAATCGGATATTTCGATAAATCGACATTCGGGAAAGAAATATTTTCAAAAAAAGAGTAAAAGGACCCGCGAACTATTCGATATTGATTTAAAATTACATTGCCTGACGTTATAGTATCGATTTACCAAAATACGTGATGAACAATTCGAGAATCAATCGGATAATTCGAAAAATCGACATTCGGGTGAAAAATATTTTCGAAAAGAGGGAATAAGGACCCGCCTACTAAAATATTTTCAAAAAAAGAGTAAAAGGACCCGCGAACTATTCGATATTGATTTAAAATGACATTGCCCGACGTTATTGTATCGATTCATCCAAAATACATGATAAACAATTCGAGAATTAATCGGATATTTCGATAAATCGACATTCGGGAAAGAAATATTTTCAAAAAATGGGTATACGGACCCGCCTACTATTCGATATTGATTAAAAACTACATTGCCCGACGTTGTATCGATTCATCGAAAATACGTGTGGAAAATATTTTCAAACAAAGAGTTAAGGACCCGCGAACTATTCGATATAGATTCAAAATGACATTGCCCGACGTTATTGTATCGATATATCCAAATTACATGACAAACAATTCGGGAATTAATCGGATATTTCAAGAAATCGACATTCGTGTAAGAAATATTTTCAAGAAATGAAAAAAATATTTTCAAAAAAAGAGTAAAAGGACCCGCGAACTATTCGATATTGATTCAAAATTAAATTTTCCGACGTTATGTTATCGATTTATCCAAAATACAAGATAAAAAATTCGAGAATGAATCGGATATTTCGAAAAATCGACATTCATGTAAGAAATATTTTCAAAAAATGAGTACAAAGACCCGCGAACTATTCGATATCAATTCAAAATTACATTGCCCGACGTTATGTTATCGATTTATCCAAAATACATGATAAAAAATTCGAGAATGAATCGGATATTTCGAAAAATCGACATTCATGTGAGAAATATTTTCAAAAAATGAGTAGAAAGACCCGCGAACTATTCGATATCAATTCAAAATAACATTGCCCGACGTTATTGTATCGATTCATCCAAAATACGTGATGAAAAATTCGACAATTGATCGGATATTTCGATAAATCGACATTCGGGAAAGAAATATTTTCAAAAAAAGAGTATAAGGACCCGCGAACTATTCGATATTGATTTAAAATTACATTGCCCGACGTTATTGTATCGATTTATTCAAAACTAGCAGACCCGGCACGCGTTGCTGTGGCCTTACCTATCCCTAACTTAACCTTAGACTAACGCTATCCTAACCCTAACCTAACCCTATCTGAACTGATCTGAACTGAACTGATCTGAACTGACCTGAACTGAACTGAACTGATCTGAACTGATCTGAACAGAACTGAACTGATCTGAACTGATCTGAACTGATCTGATCTGAACTGATCTGAACTGAACTGAACTGATCTGAACTGATCTGATCTGAACTGAACGGATCTGAACTGATCTGAACTGATCTGAACTGATCTGAACTGATCTGAACTGATCTGAACTGATCTGAACTGAACTGATCTGAACTGAACTGAACTGAACTGAACTGATCTGATCTGATCTGAACTGAACGGATCTGAACTGATCTGAACTGATCTGAACTGATCTGATCTGAACTGATCTGAACTGAACTGAACTGAACTGATCTGAACTGATCTGATCTGAACTGAACGGATCTGAACTGATCTGAACTGATCTGAACTGATCTGAACTGATCTGAACTGAACTGAACTGAACTGATCTGAACTGATCTGAACTGATCTGAACTGATCTGATCTGATCTGAGCTGTCACCCATCAAAACAAATCACAGTCAACATTAATCACTTTCACGAAGTAAATATATACTGACTCTGAATGGATTTACGAAATAATCTCGAATCATTCAGTGAAATCAATCGCACAAATATTTGACAACCAATATATATGTCACTCATTTTGCATTATGACATTATTCTTGACAGTTACGAAATCTATGAACATTTTGTATTGGAAAATTTTCTTTCTTTTATTGTATTTTTTCGCTGTCGAACGGGATAAAAAGTATCTTATGTCCGTCTCCTGGCTCTAAGCTACCTCCATACCAATTTTCACCCAAATCTGTTCTGCCGTTCTTGAGTTATAAGTGGTGTAACTAACACGACTTTCTTTTATATATATAGATACGTGATGAAAAATCCGAGAATTAATCGGATATTTCAAAAAATCGACATTCGGGACGAAAATATTTTCGAAAAAAGAGTGTAAAGACCAGCGAACTATTCGATATTGATATAAAATTACATTGCCCGACGTTATTGTATAGATTTATTCAAAATACGTGATAAAAAATTCGAGAATTAATCGGATATTTCAAAAAATCGACATTCGGGACGAAAATATTTTCGAAAAGCACTGCCGTGAAGGCCGGAGCTTTTGAGCGCTCGTACATGCACCTTGTAGGTAGATTCGCATTCTCCAGTTTTACAAACCAATTGGAAAGATTTTGACAGCTGTCAAAGAAAATTTCAAACCAACGCGAAAATCCAGACTTCACGTCAGTGCTTTGTGTCCATTTTTTCGATAATTCGCTAGAATTTTCTACGGTATCTATGGTCTTGGTAATGCAATCTGGACAAAATTATACATTATTCTTCATATATAGTCCATTTAAGAATTATTGACATCGAAGCAGGCCATGAACGTCCAGTCGAGGCTTTATTTCTAGTTACTAAAAAGTAACTAAATTTATATCATAGAACATAAATATAACCTAGAAAAGTGTTGAGTATACGAATATTACGAATTATCGAATAATTAAGCCGGAATATTTCGATTGCAGTTCAAACATGGGAATTCAGGTTTGAAAGCGCAAAAATATCGTGGAATGCTTTCATATGAAATTATCTGAACTTATCGTTCATATAAAAGTCAACCATGGAAATTTGAAGATCATTCAAATAAATATTTATTTTCACTCAGGACCATGCAATATTTATTGGTATTGGAATTCTTGCAAAATTCTAACCATATAACTATAAGAGTACCATTTTATGTCAGGATTCAAGAAGGATAATTAATGGAATTCTAGCAGGTAGCTAGTGGTGCAACAGAAAAAAATTTTTGGATACTTCGCAAGCACAGGGCCAAAAGAATGGATTGGAAAAAACGTTATAATGTATTAAGAAATAAGAGAGAAACAAAAATTAAGAATCTATGTAGTACATGAAGAATTTTGACATTAATTTTGTACCGAACTATCAATATATGAACCAATTTGTGAATTATTTATTGCTCGGTGTTGAATACTTTGAGAAAGTCAATTTTTATATTCATTCATTGAAACTGTCCATGAATTATTGAAAATATTATAATTGATGAGCAATTTTACAATTATTCAGTATACTTTTGAATTGGGAACAATATAGCTTGTGAACAGGGTACCATACAGTATAAGTAAAATAAATAAACTTAAAATATCTATGAATTATACAAGAGCAAAGATAAAAATATCATTGAAAACTTTGTTTCCTCGTAGTGTAGTGATTTGGATGTGTTTGTTGAATAAGCTGACATAATCCTATTGATGGGCATCCTTTTGCAGGGAAGGTTTCAATAACCCATTTATGAAATAATTCACCATTCATAGTAATCCTTATCATTAATACCACTGTCAAGAATCGGATCAAATCCAGGTAAAAATCCATCAATTGTTCCAGCATTCAAAATAGTGCACCTTCTGCCTTGAATATACTCGGCATACCTTTTGGATTATTTTCTAGTGTCCACTGCCGAATTCGAATAGCCAAATTTCATCTAGATAAATGAATTTTATGTTTTGTTCTATGTATTCTCGGTATTTATCACAATATCGTACTATTTTTATTATATTTTTCTGTTTATCAGTAAGAATTTTCCTTCGATCAACTTTTTTGTATTTGTATCCAATTTTTTTTATGATATAATATAATGTTGACTTCGATCAATTGAAATCTAGGTGCTCTTTGGCCAGTTCGAAAAGGATATCTAAACTGATATATTCATTGTTTTTAATTCTAGCAAAAACAAAGTCATTCAATGTCTCTTTGAAGGAATAATCGTATCGCACAGGTTTTCTTCCACTGCTAATTCCAGGCTATAATAACATGCTAATATTCTACGGACAGGGCTTGGTGAAATCTGAAAATTTAAGAGACATTGATCAATCAGAATACACTTTGAGTAGGTGAATATCAGTTTACCTGAAACACTAGCGGAAATATATGCCAAATCTTTGAAAAACTCGAAGTAACACCGACAAACTGCCTGGCGTTCTCTTGTTAGGCGCGATGTATCCTGGTGAATTCCAGCCATTTTAATAGCATAAGACAAAAAATACTCAAATTAGGAGCAAATTTTTATAATTACATATTCACCAATATCTTCGATAAAATCATCAAAGCAAGATCTCTAAGGGTTATGTTAGTGTTATTCCTATACCAACCTGAATTCAGCAACCCAAAATATTACTGAATAGTCTATTACCAACTTAAATTCGATTTTTCACAGCCAACCGAGATGTCAATAATTCTTAAACGGACTATATGTGCGAAATTTCATTTCAATCCAATAAGTATTTTCGAAATTATCAGAAAAAATATAGTTTGAACGGCAATATTTACGGAACCTCTAGTCTAATTTGGCTCATTGATAAAAAGGATCGCGAAATTCGCGATCCGAACCTATCCTGAAAATTTCAAGTCACTAGGCCTTTTTGTTCGAAAGTTATGATTTTCTATGATTCTGATCATACGATCTGGAAGAAATGTAGCTCGAATATATAATTCTCAATTCAAATTCAAAATTTCGTCGAGATCGAATCCATAATTTTGAAATGATCAAGAAAACGTAATTTCAAACGGCCATATTTACGGAACCCCTAGTCTTATTTTGCTCATTGATACACGTGAACGCTACATTTACGATCCACACCTATCCTGAAAATTTCAAGTCTCTAGGCCTTTCCATTACAAAGTTATAATTTTCTATGGTTCCTATGGTTCTGGTCATGCGAGCTGGACAAAATTCTGCATGTCGCTTGAGTATGTAATTATCCATTTGAGTGCACAATTTCACCTCGATCGAATCAGTAGTTTCGGAGTAATCAGAAAAACAAAATTTCGAGCGGCCATATTTACGGAACCCCTTGGCGAATTTTGCCCAATAACGAACTTAACCGCGGCATTTGAGATTCGAACCTACCCTGAAAATTTCAAGTTTCTAGGACATTCCGTTAGAGAGTTATCGTGTATACGGCCGGCCGGCCGGACGGAGAGACTCGAATTTTTCGATGGATTCGTCATCAGTGAGTCGAACATAGTCGATTGAGACCATTTTCGGCTCAAAATTCGAAAAATACAGACATCGTGACGAAATGATATAGCCCTCGTGTAAGTTGTACGAGCGCTAAAAAGAGTGTAAAGACCCGCGAACTATTCGATATTGATATAAAATTAGATTGCCCGAAGTTATTGTATCGATTTATTCAAGATACGTGATAAACAATTCGAGGATTAATCAGATATTTCGTAAAATCGACATTCGGGTGAAAAATATTTTTAGAAAAAGAGTATAAGGATCCGCCTACTATTCGATATTGATTTGAAATTACATTGCCCGACGTTGTATCGATTTATCGAAGATACGTGATGAACAATTCAGGAATTAATTGGATATTTCGATAAATCGACATCCGGGAAAAAAATATTTTCAAAAAAAGAGTATAAGGACCCGCGAACTATTCGATATTGATTTGAAATTACATTGCCCGACGCTATTGTATCGATTTATCCAAAATACGTGATAAAAAATTCGAGAATTAATCGGATATTTCGAGAAATCGACATTCGGGCAAAAAATATTTTCATAAAAAGAAAGGACCCGCGAACTATTCGATATCGATTTAAAATTACATTTCCCGACGTTATTGTATCGATTTATCCAGAATACATGATAAACAATTCGAGAATTGATCTTTTATATATTTGAAGAATCGACATTCGGGTAAAAAATATTTTCAAAAAAAAATAATAAGGACCCGCGAACTTTTCGATATTGATTTAAAATTACATTGCCCGACGTTATTGTATCGATTCATCCAAAAAACGTGATAAACTATTCGAGAAACATCGGATATTTTGAAGAATCGACATTCGGGTAAAAAATATTTTCAAAAAAAGGGTATAAGGACCCGCGAACTATTCGATATTGATTCAGAATATTATTGCCCGAAGTTGTATCGATTTATCGAAGAAACGTGATAAAACATTCGAGAATTAATCGGATTATTCGATAAATCGACATTCGGGAAAGAAATATTTTCAAAAAAAAAGTATAAGGACCCGCGAACTATTCGATATTGATTTGAAATTACATTGCCTGACGTTATTTTATCGATATATCCAAAATACGTGATGAAAAATTCGAGAATTAACCGAATATTTCGAAAAATCGACATTCGGGTAAAAACTATTTGCAAAAAAAAAGTATAAGGACCCGCGAACTTTTCGATATCATTGTATCGATTCATCTGAAATACGTGATGAACAGTTCGAGAATTAATCGGATATTTCGAAAAATCGACATTCGGGAAAAAAAATTTTTCGAAAAAAGAGTATAAGCACCCGCGAACTATTGGATATTGATTTAAAATTACATTGCCCGACGCTGTATCGATTCATCGAAAATACGTGAAGAACAATACGAGAATTAATCGGATATTTCGAGAAATCGACATTCGGGTAAAAAATATTTTCAAAGAAGAGTATAAGGACCCGCGAACTATTCGATATAGGCTCAAAATGACATTGCCCGACGTTATTGTTTCGATTTATCCAAAATACATGATAAACAATTCGAGAATTAATCGGATATTTCGATAAATCGACATTCGGGAAAGAAATATTTTCAAAAAAAGAGTTAAAGGACCCGCGAACTATTCGATATTGATTTAAAATTACATTGCCTGACGTTATAGTATCGGTCTACCAAAATACGTGATGAACAATTCGAGAATCAATCGGATATTTCGAAAAATCGACATTCGGGTGAAAAATATTTTCAAAAAGAGGAAATAAGGACCCGCCTACTATTCGATATTGATTTAAAATTACATTGCCTGACGTTATAGTATCGATTTACCAAAATACGTGATAAACAATTCGAGAATTAATCGGATATTTCGAGAAATCGACATTCGGGTGAAGAATATTTTCAAAAAAAGAGTATAAGGATTCGCGAACTATTCGATATTGATTTAAAATTACATTGCCCGACGTTATTGTATCGATTTATTCAAAATTAGTGATAAACAATTCGAGAATAATTCGGATATTTGGAAAAATCGACATTCGGGTAAAAAATATTTTCAAAAAAAGAGTATAAGATTTTTTCGATATTATTGTATTTTTTCATCTGAAATACGTGATAAACAGTTCGAGAATTAATCGGATATTTCGTAAAATCGACATTCGGGTAAAAAATATTTTTAGAAAAAGAGTATAAGGATCCGCCTACTATTCGATATTGATTTAAAATTACATTTCCCGACGTTATTGTATCGATTTATCCAGAATACGTGACAAACAATTCGAGAATTGATCTTTTATATATTTGAAGAATCCCGCGAACTATTCGATATTGATTCAAGATATTATTGCCCGACGTTTTATCGCTTTATCGAAGATACGTGATAAAACATTCGAGAATTAATCGGATTATTCGATAAATCGACATTCGGGAAAGAAATATTTTCAAAAAAAAAGTATAAGGACCTGCGGACTATTCGGTATTGATTTAAAATTACATTGCCTGACGTTATTTTATCGATATATCCAAAATACGTGATGAAAAATTCAAGAATTAACCGAATATTTCGAAAAATCGACATTCGGGTAAAAAATATTTTCAAAAAAAAAGTATAAGGACCCGCGAACTTTTCGATATTATTGTATCGATTCATCTGAAATACGTGATAAACAATTCGAGAATTAATCGGATATTTCAAAAAATCGACATTCGGGACAAAAATATTTTCGAAAAAAGAGTGTAAAGACCCGCGAACTATTCGATATTGATTTAAAATTAGATTGCCCGAAGTTATTGTATCGATTTATTCAAGATACGGGATAAACAATTCGAGAATTAATCGGATATTTCAAAAAATCGACATTCGGAAAAAAAAAAATTTTCGAAAAAAGAGTATAAGGACCCGCCTACTATTCGATATTGATTTAAAAGTACATTGCCCGATGTTGTATCGATTCATCGAAAATACGTGATGAACAATTCGAGAATTAATCGGATATTTCTCGAAATCGACATTCGGGTAAAAAATATTTTCAAAAAGAGAGTATAAGGACCCGCGAACTATTCGATATAGATTCAAAATGACATTGCTCGACGTTATTGTATCGATTCATCCAAAATACATGATAAACAATTCGAGAATTAATCGGATATTTCGAAAAATCGACATTCGGGTAAAAAATATTTTCAAAAAAAGAGTATAAGGACCCGCCTACTATTCGATATTGATTACAAATTACATTGCCCGACGATGTATCGATTCATCGAAAATACGCGATAAACAATTCGAAAATTAATCGGATATTTCGAGAAATCGACATTCGGGTAAAAAATATTTTCAAAAAGAGAGTATAAGGACCCGCGAACTATTCGATATAGATTCAAAATGACATTGCTCGACGTTATAGTATCGATCTACCAAAATACGTGATGAACAATTCGAGAATCAATCGGATATTTCGAGAAATCGACATTCGTGTAAGAAATATTTTCAAGAAATGAGTATAAACACCCGCGAACTATTCGATATTGATTCAAAATTACATTTCCCGACGTTATGTTATCGATTTATCCAAAATACATGATAAAAAATTCGAGAATGAATCGGATATTTCGAAAAATCGACATTCATGTGAGAAACATTTTCAAAAAATGAGTAGAAAGACCCGCGAACTATTCGATATCAATTCAAAATAACATTGCCCGACGTTATTGTATCGATTCATCCAAAATACGTGATGAAAAATTCGACAATTGATCGGATATTTCGATAAATCGACATTCGGGAAAGAAATATTTTCAAAAAAAGAGTATAAGGACTCGCGGACTATTCGATATTGATTTAATATTACATTGCCCGACGTTATTGTATCGATTTATTCAAAATACGTGATAAACAATTCGAGAATTAATCGGATATTTCAAAAAATCGACATTCGGGACAAAAATATTTTCGAAAAAAGAGTGTAAAGACCCGCGAACTATTCGATATTGATTTAAAATTATATTGCCCGAAGTTATTGTATCGATTTATTCAAGATACGTGATAAACAATTCGAGGATTTATCAGATATTTCGTAAAATCGACATTCGGGTAAAAAATATTTTTAGAAAAAGAGTATAAGGATCCGCCTACTATTCGATATTGATTTAAAATTACATTGCCCGACGTTGTATCGATTCATCGAAAATACGTGATAAACAATTCGAGAATTAATCGGATATTTCGAGAAATCGACATTCGGGTGAAAAATATTTTCAAAAAAAAAATATAAGGATTCGCGAACTATTCGATATTGATTTAAAATTACATTGCCCGACGTTATTGTATCGATTCATTCAAAAATAGTGATAAACAATTCGAGAATTAATCGGATATTTGGAAAAATCGACATTCGGGTAAAAAATATTTTCAAAAAAAGAGTATAAGATTTTTTCGATATTATTGTATCTTTTCATCTGAAATACGTGATAAACAGTTCGAGAATTAATCGGATATTTCGTAAAATCGACATTGGGGTAAAAAATATTTTTAGAAAAAGAGTATAAGGATCCGCCTACTATTCGATATTGATTTAAAATTACATTTCTCGGCGTTATTGTATCGATTTATCCAGAATACGTGATAAACAATTCGAGAATTGACCTTTCATATATTTGAAGAATCGACATTCGGGTAAAAAATATTTTCAAAAAAAAATAATAAGGACCCGCGAACTTTTCGATATTGATTTAAAATTACATTGCCCGACGTTATTGTATCAATTAATCCAAAAAACGTGATAAACAATTCGAGAATTGATCGGATAATTTGAAGAATCGACATTCGGGTAAAAAATATTTTCAAAAAAAGGGTATAAGGACCCGCGAACTATTCGATATTGATCCAAGATATTATTGCCCGACGTTGTATCGATTTATCGAAGATACGTGATGAAACATTCGAGAATTAATCGGATTATTCGATAAATCGACATTCGGGAAAGAAATATTTTCAAAAAAAAAGTATAAGGACCCGCGAACTATTCGATATTGATTTAAAATTACATTGCCTGACGTTATTTTATCGATATATCCAAAATACGTGATGAAAAATTCGAGAATTAACCGAATATTTCGAAAAATCGACATTCGGGTAAAAAATATTTTCAAAAAAAAAGTATAAGGACCCGCGAACTTTTCGATATTATTGTATCGATTCATCTGAAATACGTGATGAACAGTTCGAGAATTAATCGGATATTTCGAAAAATCGACATTCGGGTAAAAAATATTTTAAGAAAATTTAGAAAAGCACTGCCGTGAAGGCAGGAGCTTTTGAGCGCTCGTACATGCACCTTGATATTGATTTTAATTACATTGCCTGACGTTGTATCGATTTATCGAAAATACGTGATAAACAATTCGAAAATTAATCGGATATTTCGATAAATCGACATTCGGGAAAGAAATATTTTCAAAAAAAGAGTAAAAGGACCCGCGAACTATTCGATATTGATTTAAAATTACATTGCCTGACGTTATAGTATCGATTTACCAAAATACGTGATGAACAATTCGAGAATCAATCGGATAATTCGAAAAATCGACATTCGGGTGAAAAATATTTTCGAAAAGAGGGAATAAGGACCCGCCTACTAAAATATTTTCAAAAAAAGAGTAAAAGGACCCGCGAACTATTCGATATTGATTTAAAATGACATTGCCCGACGTTATTGTATCGATTCATCCAAAATACATGATAAACAATTCGAGAATTAATCGGATATTTCGATAAATCGACATTCGGGAAAGAAATATTTTCAAAAAATGGGTATACGGACCCGCCTACTATTCGATATTGATTAAAAACTACATTGCCCGACGTTGTATCGATTCATCGAAAATACGTGTGGAAAATATTTTCAAACAAAGAGTTAAGGACCCGCGAACTATTCGATATAGATTCAAAATGACATTGCCCGACGTTATTGTATCGATATATCCAAATTACATGACAAACAATTCGGGAATTAATCGGATATTTCAAGAAATCGACATTCGTGTAAGAAATATTTTCAAGAAATGAAAAAAATATTTTCAAAAAAAGAGTAAAAGGACCCGCGAACTATTCGATATTGATTCAAAATTAAATTTTCCGACGTTATGTTATCGATTTATCCAAAATACAAGATAAAAAATTCGAGAATGAATCGGATATTTCGAAAAATCGACATTCATGTAAGAAATATTTTCAAAAAATGAGTACAAAGACCCGCGAACTATTCGATATCAATTCAAAATTACATTGCCCGACGTTATGTTATCGATTTATCCAAAATACATGATAAAAAATTCGAGAATGAATCGGATATTTCGAAAAATCGACATTCATGTGAGAAATATTTTCAAAAAATGAGTAGAAAGACCCGCGAACTATTCGATATCAATTCAAAATAACATTGCCCGACGTTATTGTATCGATTCATCCAAAATACGTGATGAAAAATTCGACAATTGATCGGATATTTCGATAAATCGACATTCGGGAAAGAAATATTTTCAAAAAAAGAGTATAAGGACCCGCGAACTATTCGATATTGATTTAAAATTACATTGCCCGACGTTATTGTATCGATTTATTCAAAACTAGCAGACCCGGCACGCGTTGCTGTGGCCTTACCTATCCCTAACTTAACCTTAGACTAACGCTATCCTAACCCTAACCTAACCCTATCTGAACTGATCTGAACTGAACTGATCTGAACTGACCTGAACTGAACTGAACTGATCTGAACTGATCTGAACAGAACTGAACTGATCTGAACTGATCTGAACTGATCTGATCTGAACTGATCTGAACTGAACTGAACTGATCTGAACTGATCTGATCTGAACTGAACGGATCTGAACGGATCTGAACTGATCTGAACTGATCTGAACTGAACTGATCTGAACTGATCTGAACTGATCTGAACTGAACTGATCTGAACTGAACTGAACTGAACTGAACTGAACTGAACTGAACTGATCTGATCTGATCTGATCTGAACTGAACGGATCTGAACTGATCTGAACTGATCTGAACTGATCTGAACTGATCTGAACTGATCTGATCTGAACTGATCTGAACTGAACTGAACTGAACTGAACTGATCTGAACTGATCTGATCTGAACTGAACGGATCTGAACTGATCTGAACTGATCTGAACTGATCTGAACTGATCTGAACTGAACTGAACTGAACTGATCTGAACTGATCTGAACTGATCTGAACTGATCTGATCTGATCTGAGCTGTCACCCATCAAAACAAATCACAGTCAACATTAATCACTTTCACGAAGTAAATATATACTGACTCTGAATGGATTTACGAAATAATCTCGAATCATTCAGTGAAATCAATCGCACAAATATTTGACAACCAATATATATGTCACTCATTTTGCATTATGACATTATTCTTGACAGTTACGAAATCTATGAACATTTTGTATTGGAAAATTTTCTTTCTTTTATTGTATTTTTTCGCTGTCGAACGGGATAAAAAGTATCTTATGTCCGTCTCCTGGCTCTAAGCTACCTCCATACCAATTTTCACCCAAATCTGTTCTGCCGTTCTTGAGTTATAAGTGGTGTAACTAACACGACTTTCTTTTATATATATAGATACGTGATGAAAAATCCGAGAATTAATCGGATATTTCAAAAAATCGACATTCGGGACGAAAATATTTTCGAAAAAAGAGTGTAAAGACCAGCGAACTATTCGATATTGATATAAAATTACATTGCCCGACGTTATTGTATAGATTTATTCAAAATACGTGATAAAAAATTCGAGAATTAATCGGATATTTCAAAAAATCGACATTCGGGACGAAAATATTTTCGAAAAGCACTGCCGTGAAGGCCGGAGCTTTTGAGCGCTCGTACATGCACCTTGTAGGTAGATTCGCATTCTCCAGTTTTACAAACCAATTGGAAAGATTTTGACAGCTGTCAAAGAAAATTTCAAACCAACGCGAAAATCCAGACTTCACGTCAGTGCTTTGTGTCCATTTTTTCGATAATTCGCTAGAATTTTCTACGGTATCTATGGTCTTGGTAATGCAATCTGGACAAAATTATACATTATTCTTCATATATAGTCCATTTAAGAATTATTGACATCGAAGCAGGCCATGAACGTCCAGTCGAGGCTTTATTTCTAGTTACTAAAAAGTAACTAAATTTATATCATAGAACATAAATATAACCTAGAAAAGTGTTGAGTATACGAATATTACGAATTATCGAATAATTAAGCCGGAATATTTCGATTGCAGTTCAAACATGGGAATTCAGGTTTGAAAGCGCAAAAATATCGTGGAATGCTTTCATATGAAATTATCTGAACTTATCGTTCATATAAAAGTCAACCATGGAAATTTGAAGATCATTCAAATAAATATTTATTTTCACTCAGGACCATGCAATATTTATTGGTATTGGAATTCTTGCAAAATTCTAACCATATAACTATAAGAGTACCATTTTATGTCAGGATTCAAGAAGGATAATTAATGGAATTCTAGCAGGTAGCTAGTGGTGCAACAGAAAAAAATTTTTGGATACTTCGCAAGCACAGGGCCAAAAGAATGGATTGGAAAAAACGTTATAATGTATTAAGAAATAAGAGAGAAACAAAAATTAAGAATCTATGTAGTACATGAAGAATTTTGACATTAATTTTGTACCGAACTATCAATATATGAACCAATTTGTGAATTATTTATTGCTCGGTGTTGAATACTTTGAGAAAGTCAATTTTTATATTCATTCATTGAAACTGTCCATGAATTATTGAAAATATTATAATTGATGAGCAATTTTACAATTATTCAGTATACTTTTGAATTGGGAACAATATAGCTTGTGAACAGGGTACCATACAGTATAAGTAAAATAAATAAACTTAAAATATCTATGAATTATACAAGAGCAAAGATAAAAATATCATTGAAAACTTTGTTTCCTCGTAGTGTAGTGATTTGGATGTGTTTGTTGAATAAGCTGACATAATCCTATTGATGGGCATCCTTTTGCAGGGAAGGTTTCAATAACCCATTTATGAAATAATTCACCATTCATAGTAATCCTTATCATTAATACCACTGTCAAGAATCGGATCAAATCCAGGTAAAAATCCATCAATTGTTCCAGCATTCAAAATAGTGCACCTTCTGCCTTGAATATACTCGGCATACCTTTTGGATTATTTTCTAGTGTCCACTGCCGAATTCGAATAGCCAAATTTCATCTAGATAAATGAATTTTATGTTTTGTTCTATGTATTCTCGGTATTTATCACAATATCGTACTATTTTTATTATATTTTTCTGTTTATCAGTAAGAATTTTCCTTCGATCAACTTTTTTGTATTTGTATCCAATTTTTTTTATGATATAATATAATGTTGACTTCGATCAATTGAAATCTAGGTGCTCTTTGGCCAGTTCGAAAAGGATATCTAAACTGATATATTCATTGTTTTTAATTCTAGCAAAAACAAAGTCATTCAATGTCTCTTTGAAGGAATAATCGTATCGCACAGGTTTTCTTCCACTGCTAATTCCAGGCTATAATAACATGCTAATATTCTACGGACAGGGCTTGGTGAAATCTGAAAATTTAAGAGACATTGATCAATCAGAATACACTTTGAGTAGGTGAATATCAGTTTACCTGAAACACTAGCGGAAATATATGCCAAATCTTTGAAAAACTCGAAGTAACACCGACAAACTGCCTGGCGTTCTCTTGTTAGGCGCGATGTATCCTGGTGAATTCCAGCCATTTTAATAGCATAAGACAAAAAATACTCAAATTCAGAGCAAATTTTTATAATTACATATTCACCAATATCTTCGATAAAATCATCAAAGCAAGATCTCTAAGGGTTATGTTAGTGTTATTCCTATACCAACCTGAATTCAGCAACCCAAAATATTACTGAATAGTCTATTACCAACTTAAATTCGATTTTTCACAGCCAACCGAGATGTCAATAATTCTTAAACGGACTATATGTGCGAAATTTCATTTCAATCCAATAAGTATTTTCGAAATTATCAGAAAAAATATAGTTTGAACGGCAATATTTACGGAACCTCTAGTCTAATTTGGCTCATTGATAAAAAGGATCGCGAAATTCGCGATCCGAACCTATCCTGAAAATTTCAAGTCACTAGGCCTTTTTGTTCGAAAGTTATGATTTTCTATGATTCTGATCATACGATCTGGAAGAAATGTAGCTCGAATATATAATTCTCAATTCAAATTCAAAATTTCGTCGAGATCGAATCCATAATTTTGAAATGATCAAGAAAACGTAATTTCAAACGGCCATATTTACGGAACCCCTAGTCTTATTTTGCTCATTGATACACGTGAACGCTACATTTACGATCCACACCTATCCTGAAAATTTCAAGTCTCTAGGCCTTTCCATTACAAAGTTATAATTTTCTATGGTTCCTATGGTTCTGGTCATGCGAGCTGGACAAAATTCTGCATGTAGCTTGAGTATGTAATTATCCATTTGAGTGCACAATTTCACCTCGATCGAATCAGTAGTTTCGGAGTAATCAGAAAAACAAAATTTCGAGCGGCCATATTTACGGAACCCCTTGGCGAATTTTGCCCAATAACGAACTTAACCGCGGCATTTGAGATTCGAACCTACCCTGAAAATTTCAAGTTTCTAGGACATTCCGTTAGAGAGTTATCGTGTATACGGCCGGCCGGCCGGACGGAGAGACTCGAATTTTTCGACGGATTCGTCATCAGTGAGTCGAACATAGTCGATTGAGACCATTTTCGGCTCAAAATTCGAAAAATACAGACATCGTGACGAAATGATATAGCCCTCGTGTAAGTTGTACGAGCGCTAAAAAGAGTGTAAAGACCCGCGAACTATTCGATATTGATATAAAATTAGATTGCCCGAAGTTATTGTATCGATTTATTCAAGATACGTGATAAACAATTCGAGGATTAATCAGATATTTCGTAAAATCGACATTCGGGTGAAAAATATTTTTAGAAAAAGAGTATAAGGATCCGCCTACTATTCGATATTGATTTGAAATTACATTGCCCGACGTTGTATCGATTTATCGAAGATACGTGATGAACAATTCAGGAATTAATTGGATATTTCGATAAATCGACATCCGGGAAAAAAATATTTTCAAAAAAAGAGTATAAGGACCCGCGAACTATTCGATATTGATTTGAAATTACATTGCCCGACGCTATTGTATCGATTTATCCAAAATACGTGATAAAAAATTCGAGAATTAATCGGATATTTCGAGAAATCGACATTCGGGCAAAAAATATTTTCATAAAAAGAAAGGACCCGCGAACTATTCGATATCGATTTAAAATTACATTTCCCGACGTTATTGTATCGATTTATCCAGAATACGTGATAAACAATTCGAGAATTGATCTTTTATATATTTGAAGAATCGACATTCGGGTAAAAAATATTTTCAAAAAAAAATAATAAGGACCCGCGAACTTTTCGATATTGATTTAAAATTACATTGCCCGACGTTATTGTATCGATTCATCCAAAAAACGTGATAAACTATTCGAGAAACATCGGATATTTTGAAGAATCGACATTCGGGTAAAAAATATTTTCAAAAAAAGGGTATAAGGACCCGCGAACTATTCGATATTGATTCAGAATATTATTGCCCGAAGTTGTATCGATTTATCGAAGAAACGTTATAAAACATTCGAGAATTAATCGGATTATTCGATAAATCGACATTCGGGAAAGAAATATTTTCAAAAAAAAAGTATAAGGACCCGCGAACTATTCGATATTGATTTGAAATTACATTGCCTGACGTTATTTTATCGATATATCCAAAATACGTGATGAAAAATTCGAGAATTAACCGAATATTTCGAAAAATCGACATTCGGGTAAAAACTATTTGCAAAAAAAAAGTATAAGGACCCGCGAACTTTTCGATATCATTGTATCGATTCATCTGAAATACGTGATGAACAGTTCGAGAATTAATCGGATATTTCGAAAAATCGACATTCGGGAAAAAAAATTTTTCGAAAAAAGAGTATAAGCACCCGCGAACTGTTGGATATTGATTTAAAATTACATTGCCCGACGCTGTATCGATTCATCGAAAATACGTGAAGAACAATACGAGAATTAATCGGATATTTCGAGAAATCGACATTCGGGTAAAAAATATTTTCAAAGAAGAGTATAAGGACCCGCGAACTATTCGATATAGGCTCGAAATGACATTGCCCGACGTTATTGTTTCGATTTATCCAAAATACATGATAAACAATTCGAGAATTAATCGGATATTTCGATAAATCGACATTCGGGAAAGAAATATTTTCAAAAAAAGAGTTAAAGGACCCGCGAACTATTCGATATTGATTTAAAATTACATTGCCTGACGTTATAGTATCGGTCTACCAAAATACGTGATGAACAATTCGAGAATCAATCGGATATTTCGAAAAATCGACATTCGGGTGAAAAATATTTTCGAAAAGAGGGAATAAGGACCCGCCTACTATTCGATATTGATTTAAAATTACATTGCCTGACGTTATAGTATCGATTTACCAAAATACGTGATAAACAATTCGAGAATTAATCGGATATTTCGAGAAATCGACATTCGGGTGAAGAATATTTTCAAAAAAAGAGTATAAGGATTCGCGAACTATTCGATATTGATTTAAAATTACATTGCCCGACGTTATTGTATCGATTTATTCAAAATTAGTGATAAACAATTCGAGAATAATTCGGATATTTGGAAAAATCGACATTCGGGTAAAAAATATTTTCAAAAAAAGAGTATAAGATTTTTTCGATATTATTGTATCTTTTCATCTGAAATACGTGATAAACAGTTCGAGAATTAATCGGATATTTCGTAAAATCGACATTCGGGTAAAAAATATTTTTAGAAAAAGAGTATAAGGATCCGCCTACTATTCGATATTGATTTAAAATTACATTTCCCGACGTTATTGTATCGATTTATCCAGAATACGTGACAAACAATTCGAGAATTGATCTTTTATATATTTGAAGAATCCCGCGAACTATTCGATATTGATTCAAGATATTATTGCCCGACGTTTTATCGCTTTATCGAAGATACGTGATAAAACATTCGAGAATTAATCGGATTATTCGATAAATCGACATTCGGGAAAGAAATATTTTCAAAAAAAAAGTATAAGGACCTGCGGACTATTCGGTATTGATTTAAAATTACATTGCCTGACGTTATTTTATCGATATATCCAAAATACGTGATGAAAAATTCAAGAATTAACCGAATATTTCGAAAAATCGACATTCGGGTAAAAAATATTTTCAAAAAAAAAGTATAAGGACCCGCGAACTTTTCGATATTATTGTATCGATTCATCTGAAATACGTGATAAACAATTCGAGAATTAATCGGATATTTCAAAAAATCGACATTCGGGACAAAAATATTTTCGAAAAAAGAGTGTAAAGACCCGCGAACTATTCGATATTGATTTAAAATTAGATTGCCCGAAGTTATTGTATCGATTTATTCAAGATACGTGATAAACAATTCGAGGATTAATCAGATATTTCGTAAAATCGACATTCGGGTAAAAAATATTTTCAGAAAAAGAGTATAAGGATCCGCCTACTATTCGATATTGATTTAAAATTACATTGCCCGACGTTGTATCGATTCATCGAAAATACGTGATAAACAATTCGAGAATTAATCGGATATTTCGAGAAATCGACATTCGGGTGAAGAATATTTTCAAAAAAAGAATATAAGGATTCGCGTACTATTCGATATTGATTTAAAATTACATTGCCCGACGTTATTGTATCGATTTATTCAAAATTAGTGATAAAAAATTCGAGAATTAATCGGATATTTGGAAAAATCGACATTCGGGTGAAAAATATTTCCAAAAAAAGAGTATAAGGCCCTGCGATTTTTTCGATATTATTGTATCTATTCATCTGAAATACGTGATAAACAGTTCGAGAATTAATCGGATATTTCGAAAAATCGACATTCGGGTAAAAAATATTTTCAAAGAAGAGTATAAGGACCCGCGAACTATTCGATATAGGCTCAAAATGACATTGCCCGACGTTATTGTTTCGATTTATCCAAAATACATGATAAAAAATTCGAGAATTAATCGGATATTTCGATAAATCGACATTCGGGAAAGAATTATTTTCAAAAAAAGAGTAAAAGGACCCGCGAACTATTCGATATTGATTTAAAATTACATTGCCTGACGTTATAGTATCGATCTACCAAAATACGTGATAAACAATTCGAGAATTAATCAGATATTTCGATAAATCGACATTCGGGAAAAAAATATTTTCAAAAAAAGAGTATAAGGACCCGCCTACTATTCAATATTGATTTAAAATTACATTGCCCGACGTTATTGTATCGATTTATTCAAAATACGTGATAAACCATTCGATAATTTATCGGATATTTCAAAAAATCGACATTCGGTAAAAAAATATTTTCGAAAAATTTAGAAAAGCACTGCCGTGAAGGCAGGAGCTTTTGAGCGCTCGTACATGCACCTTGTAGGTAGATTCGCATTTTCCAGTTTCAGAAATCAATTGAAGGAATTTTCGACAGCTGTCAAAAAAATTCTGAAACTTGGGCGAAACTCCAGAATTCATGTCAGTGCTTCAGCTGATCAATTTTTTTTCGATAATTCGCTAGAATTTTCTACGGTATCTATGGTCTTGGTGGTGCGATCTGGACAAAATTTTGCACGTAGTTTGAATACATTATTACTCAGCAAGGTGCAGAATTTTATCCCAATCCGCTCAGTATTCTCGGAACTATCAGCAAAAAAATATTTTGAACGGCCATATTTACTGAACCCCTAGTCTAATTTTGCTCATTGATGAACATGACCGCGATATTCGCGATCCAAACCCACCCTGAGAATTTCAAGTTCCTAGGCCTTTCCGTTCGAAAGTTACAATTTTCTATGGTTTCTATGGTTCTGGTCATGAGATCTGGACAAAATATTGTTTCAATATATCATTCTCGATTAAAATACAAAATTTCATCTCGATCGAATCCGTAGTTTCGAAATTATCGAGAAACCAACATTTCAAACGACCGTATTTACGGAACCCCTAGTATAATTTTGCTCATAGATGAAAGTGATCACGACAATCGAGATCCACACCTATCCTGAAAATTTCAAGTCTCTAGGCCTTTCCGTTCGAAAGTTATGATTTTCTATGGTTCGAGTCATGTGATCTGGAGAAATGTAGCTTGAATATATCATTCTCCATAAGTATACAAAATTTCGTCACGATCGAATCTGTAGTTTTGAAATTATCAAGAAAACTAAATTTCAAACTACCATATTTACGGAACACCTAGTATAATTTTGCTCATAGATGAACGTAATCACGACATTCCAGATTCACACCTATCCTGAAAGTTTCAAGTCCCTAGGGGGTTCCGTTCAAAAGTTACAATTTTCTATGGTTCTGGTCATGCGATCTGGACAAAATTTCACATGTAGCTTAAACACCTCATTCTCCATTTGAGTGCAAAGTTTCATCTCGATCGAATCTGTAGTTTCGAAGTAATCAGGAGAACAAAATTTTGAACGGCCATATTTACGGAACCCCTGGTGGAATTCTGCCCATTAACGAACTTGACCGAGGCATTTGGGATCTGAACCTACACTAAAAATTTCAAGTCTCTAGGTTGATCCGTTCGAGAGTTATCGTGCTGACGGACGGACGGCCGGACGGACGGACAGACTCGAATTTTTTGACGGATTCGTCATCAGTGAGTCGAACATAGTCGATTGAGACCATTTTCGGCTCAAAATTCGAAAAATACAGACATCGTGACGAAATGATATAGCCCTCGTGTAAGTAGTACGAGCGCTCAAAAAATATGTATAAATATTTTTTGTTTTGTATGGTTTCCAAGCCGATTATTCTATACTAATTTGTTGCTGATACTGATATAAATAAAGTTTATTTTTTTGGCCAAGTTTCTTGAAACTTTGCGCATTTTGTTCATGATAAGTACACATTTTCCGTTACTTCTACATATATAAAATAATTTTTTTTGTATTTGTTCTAAGCTGTAGATATTGACACATTCCAGAAATGTATACTGAAAGATTAATTATTATTCTGTAAATATTTAACTATGTGTGACTAATAAATGATCTTATGTTTTGTAAAAAGTGTTTTATTCAAAATTCAAGTTCAGATTTTGATATAAAAAAATTTTAGGTGTCTTTTTGAGCGCTCGTACTACTTACACGAGGGCTATATCATTTCGTCACGATGTCTGTATTTTTCGAATTTTGAGCCGAAAATGGTCTCAATCGACTATGTTCGACTCACTGATGACGAATCCGTCAAAAAATTCGAGTCTGTCCGTCCGTCCGGCCGTCCGTCCGTCCGTCAGCACGATAACTCTCGAACGGATCAACCTAGAGACTTGAAATTTTCAGTGTAGGTTGTAGCGTTCTACACGCAAGATTTATTTGATGGCCTTTTTTGGTTTATTTTAAAAGACCATTGAAGGAAGAAGTGAATTGTGGATGTTGTGGTGCGAGTCTTCCATGTGTCGTTTCATATGTGTCTGATGCGGAGAACAACTCGACCCGCTTTTTTTCTGTTCCTGATTTCATCGAGAGAAGGTTACGATTGTCTTGATCTTTAATTTCTCGAATAGTTTCAGTTAAATAATTTCTAATAGTGTAAGAAAACCCTCAAATAAGGGTTTTTTTTGGAGATCTTTGAATTTTACGAATCCGCAACTGGGTTACCTGAAGACGTTTGACGAGTTCGTCTGATCTGAAGAACGGATCAGAGCAACCTCAACATCGTTCTGATTGGCATACCACCAGCCTGGAAACTCCACTATAACAGAACAGAACAACCTCAACATCGTTCTGATTGGCATACCACCAGCTTGGAACCCCATATAAACCCCGTATAAAAGGGTCGTGAGCCTGATCACACAATTCCACCAAAATGAAAGCAACACAAACTCAAGTCAAACAACCACTCGTTTATTTTCACAAGAATTAATTTTTACAAATACTAAACGACCTGGTACCAGAATGAATATTCTTAATCTAATATTTACAATTAAACAATATACTAACATAAAAAGAAAGAAAAGACGTGGAGTTAATTACAATAACTAGGAATATTTTTTATACAAAAGGTATTAAGATGATACGTAGATATGGAGATCAATTACTTCCCTGATATACGGGGTTTATATGGGGTTCCAAGCTGGTGGTATGCCAATCAGAACGATGTTGAGGTTGTTCTGTTCTGTTATAGTGGAGTTTCCAGGCTGGTGGTATGCCAATCAGAACGATGTTGAGGTTGTTCTGTTCTGTTATAGTGGAGTTTCCAGGCTGGTGGTATGCCAATCAGAACGATGTTGAGGTTGCTCTGTTCCGTTCTTCAGATCAGACGAACTCGTCAAACGTCTTCAGGTAACCCAGTTGCGGATTCGTAAAATTCAAAGATCTCCAAAAAAAACCCTTATTTGAGGGTTTTCTTACACTATTAGAAAGTATTTAACTGAAACTATTCGAGAAATTAAAGATCAAGACAATCGTAACCTTCTCTCGATGAAATCAGGAACAGAAAAAAAGCGGGTCGAGTTGTTCTCCGCATCAGACACATATGAAACGACACATGGAAGACTCGCACCACAACATCCACAATTCACTTCTTCCTTCAATGGTCTTTTAAAATAAACCAAAAAAGGCCATCAAATAAATCTTGCGTGTAGAACGCTACACTATTCCCTCTCTCCCCCAAAAAAAAAGATCTTTGATGTCAAAGGGCTTTTTTTTTTTCTCTCAGAAAAAGGAAAATCGAAAGAGAAATTGGGCGCCAGTGATTCGGTGAATCACGAGATATCTTGAGGAAACTGTTGAGGAAACTGAACACTAAACTGCATCCAACAGACACAAAATTCAGTTATTCCAAAACAATCAAACAGCTACACAAAAGTTATATGCCATGCACATCAGATACCGCATAACTGTAAGTTGCTTCGAAAAGAGGTAGAAACATATTAAGAGGAAAGAAAAAGTGAACAAGAGCAGAAGATAAGATATGTAATATATTACAAGAAGGTAAATGCTCATAGCTCAAATAGGAAGGGAAAGAAAATAATTAACCTTAATTGTTTCAATTGTATTTTTGTGTTCAATTTCTAGTTAGAAGAGTTTTCGAGGGAAACGAGAAGAACAGCGCAATCCACGTTAGGTAATAGATCAGTTTCGTCATGGACACACATCAAAAGAAAAATTTTACAGGTCATCGAGGTCATTCAGAGTCAACACTCTGAAAATCATCGGGATCATCCTGGGTTAAATCGGGCTTTATATCCTTTATATGGAAATTTCCTAAATCCTTACCAGACAAATCAACTAGATTGTATACAAGTGAGGATATCACCTTATTCACAATACAGGGGACAAATTTCGGAGCAAGCTTTGCTGTAAAGTTTTTGGAAGCATCGGATAGAACAAAGTTTCGTTTCCAAACTCTATCACCAATGTTCAGACGAAGATCACGTCTCCTGAGGTTGTATCTACGGGCATTGATCTCGTAAGAATGCTTCAAACGTCTTCATGAAGATCAGGTAGTTGTAGCACCAAATCGGGATCCAAGACTCTATCTCCCACGGTGATGGTGTTGTCAGCATTTTCTGAAATGAGACCATAAAACGATCCATCAGTGGCGACATTTCTGAGGAAAACCAAATATGAAGGACTATATTTCAAAGTTTCATTCCTCGCAAGTCTGACAGCCTGTGCAATTTGTAGGATGTTCGTATCCCAAAGTTTGTGATCACCATCAATGTACGATCTTATGGCGGTGACTATTGTCTTATTCACACGTTCAGTGGGATTAATTAGGGGATGAAAACGTGCATTGTAGAAGATTTTCTGGACCTTATACTTTTTCATCAGATTCTTGAATTCAGCCGAGACGAACTGTGATCCATTATCCACAGCAAAAATTTGAGGAACACCGAATAATAAGAAAATATGATTTTCGATAAATTTCACAATCGCTTTGGCAGTCGCTTTGGGAAGCGGTTGTATAAACACAAATTTGGTGAACCAGTCAGTAACGACTAGGAGATATTGGTTGCCAGATTTGAAACGTGTATAGGGTCCCAGCAAATCAGCACTCAAAAATTGAAATGGGAAGTTGATATTTCGATACTTGCCCATTAATCCAGCCTGAGGTAGGTTTCCTGGTTTACAAGAAGCACATACCTTACAGCTTTTGACATACTTGACCACAGAGTTCTTCATCCTAGGCCAGTAATATAGGGAAGATATTCGATGTAACGTCTTGTAGACACCAAAATGTCCTGCTGTTGGCTCATCATGAAATTCCTTCATAACTTCCGGCCTGTGAGAAGTTGGCACAACAATCTTCCACTCGGGAGAATCATTCATAAGCCGGAACCTAGGCAAAATATGCTTATATAAGACACCATTGCTAATCTTAAATTCTGGAAACAGATCTGGACGATCGCTAACTTTCGTCAGCAAATTACCATACCATTTATCGACTTTCATCTGAGATAGATCCAAAATAGAAACCTGTACAGTATCGGTTGACAAACGAGAAAGTGAATCAGCCACAGTGTTCAGGGAACCACTTAGATGAACAATCTTGAAACGATATGAAGATAATCTCATAATCCACCTTGAGATACGTTGATTGGGATTCTTCATCGAATTTAGCCATACCAGCGAAGAATGGTCAGTGATTACTGTGAATTCAGTACCCTCAATATACGGCCTGAATTTCTCGATCGACAAGACTATAGCCAGAAGCTCTTTCTCAGTGGTTGAATAGTTGCGTTGGCTCTTATTCAAAACCTTACTGAAGTAAGCAATTGGATGTTCTAATCCATCCTCCTCCTGAAACAATACTGCTCCAACACCATTGTCACTAGCATCGCAAGCAACACTAAATGGCTTCGAAAAATCTGGACTTGCCAGTATGGGGGCTGAGGTTAATAAAGACTTTATTTTATGGAAGGCTTGATCTGCCTGATCAATCCATACAATGGGTTGTCCTTTCTTCCTACCCTTCAACAAATCAGTAATTGGACTACATACTGAAGCAAAGTCTCTCAAAAATCGACGATAATAACCGATCAAACGCCTGATCTGGGTAGTATTCTTCGGAGTGGGATAATCCAAGATATCCTGAACCTTGGAGGGATCAGTTCTCAGACCATTTGCATCCACAACAAATCCCAAAAAATTCAATGAGGGTCTACAAAACCTACATTTATCCAAGTTTACGGTCAGATTTGCTTCCTTCAGACAGTGAAATAGCTTTCTGAGGACAGTGAGATGCATCTCAAAGGTAGGGGTGCAAACGATTATGTCATCCACATAATAGAATACATATGGCTCTAATGATGGACCAATGGCCATATCCATAAGTCTCACCATTGCCTGACAAGCGCAATTCAAACCAAACGGTAATACGTTAAAACAGAACAGGCCTCTGCCTGGAACAGCAAAAGTAGTTTTTATTTTGGACCCTTCATCCAAAGGAATCTGGAAGAAAGCTTGCTTCAAATCTATTGAGCTAAGATATGATGCATCACGCACTTTACTTAAAATTGAATCAATGGGGGGCATTGGGTAACTGTCAGGTAGAGTGATGGAATTCAACTTCCTAGCATCGAACACAACTCTATGTGTTCCATCCTTTTTGGGAACCAACCAAAGTGGAGACATCCATGGGCTACACCCGGACACAGGTTTGATGATGTTGAGCTCCAACATCTTATCAATTTCTTTATTCAAAATTTTCTGCATGGCCGGAGAAAGTGGATACTGTCTCTGTCTAACAGGCCTGGCATCTCCTGTATCGATGTGATGTTCATATAAATGTGTCGTACCCAACTTATCGGAGGGTGCAATTTGTTTAAACAGGTCGACAACAAAATCTAATTCGTATTTCTGTGAATCAGACAACGAATCAGGTCCAAGCAATGCTCGAACCACAGCAACGGAATTATCTGAAGATAAGTAAGAGGAACTATAAGTGAAATCCCCGAAATCAAGAGTTAAATTAAAGGCATGAATGAAATCCATACCCAAAATCAAGTCGTGAGTTATCGAAGGAACAACAAAGTACCCTGAGAACCTTTTCAACATTGTTCAAGCTAATGGGAAGATTGACATAGCCTAGAGTATTCTGAGGCTTTCCATCAGCCGTGGTAAGGTTAACCGAAAGGTCATAGTGGAGAGATAGGTTTAAATTTCGTAAGAGGTGAATAGAAGAGGAACCTAAAATCGTAACATTGCTACCACTATCTACTAAAGAGGATATGGGCTAACCTCCAACATTAACTGTCAAATAAGGGCGATTGTCCTTTAGACGGAGCTCCAATAAAGGATTGACTTCCCTCAAGACATACGAGTCCTTAGCGACCTTTTCTGGAGAAATACGAGATGGTAAACTGTGAGAACCATTGGATGAATCAGAGTTACCCACAGTTATTGGAAGCGAAGAAGTTAATTCTTCTGCTGGTTTGGTTTTACCCTCGATTTCTGAGCAGGGTTTTGATTTGAAGGACCTCCAGTACCTGCGGGATTGGGGACCTTTCTTGCGTTTTTTGAACAGAAGGAACAGTTAGACTTAAAAACTCCCTTCCGACCACAACCGAAACAAAAACGTGTTCTTGGCTTGCGACATTCATTGTAATGATGGTTTGCTTCATCACAATTCCAACATCTAACGTCAGAACGAGTTTCAGACACCTGCAATTCTCCCAACTGGTTTGAAACGCCCAAACAGAGAGCGTCTTCTATTCTTCTACAAAGCGCTGTCAACTGAGACACCGATCCAATATCCTGTAAAACAAGGGCTTTCACATAATCAGGAAGTAGGTTGTTTCTTATTATATTAACCATTTCCAGCTCCGGAGGACATTTATTAAGCCTATAGAATTGAGCCTCCATAAAAGTTATATAAAGGGCAACAGACTCTCGAAGGTTCTGTTTACGAGATTTGATCTCATTCAATAATACTGAATCATAATTACTATGTAAGAAAGTGGACTTCAAAGCATTCACCAATTCATTCCAATTCTGAAAACGATTTTTGATGTGGTCGTTATGCCACCAGGTCCATGCCTCGTTTTCAAACAAATCACCAGCAGATTCGAACAGGTCCGAATCTGTACAACCCCTGGAAACTTTCAGGGACTCAACTAACTCCAAGAATGGAATTAATGGTTCCTTACCGGAAAATTTCTTCAAACCCCACTTGTACACAGGTATACATTTAGAATAAACTCCAACGTTGGTAGGAGACGAAACATTGTGTAAACCTGTAGATTTTACAGGTATAGAGGTAGAAGGACCAAAAGCTTCAGGAGCTGACACCTTTTCCGCTATATCGGATTCTAACATAAGAACCTCCCTATAAAGACACTGTCTCATAGCAGATTCATCATCTTTATCTACTGGTAGACGCTGAATCCTACCAGTAATATGAGTCAATCGTGTGAGTATACGTTTATGATCAACTTGAGGGGACATTGAGTTGAATTTAGCGCAAACTTCTTTCAAATCATTCAAACTTTCCTGAATGCCTGCGATATTCTCTTCAAAAGAGAAAGGATCAGATAAGGTGGTGAAACTACGATCAGAGGATTCTTGGGATAACAAACCCCTTAAAATTTTACGCTTGTCATCCACTGATGACGGAGCTTCGATTCCTCGTATCGCAATTTCATAAGCAAGTTCGTTTTGTTTGGGAAAATTAGGATTGATAGACATCTTGAAAAATACGTTGAGATAATTGAGATATCAAATATCATAGAGATAGGGTAAAAGGTACAGTTGTTGACACCCTATCAGTGATTGACACCCTCATTTTCATATTTGAATTATAAGAATTGGATGGAGGCCTTAAAAACATGGAGCTTTGAAAAAAATATTTCAATTTTTCAAGTTTGGACTGTTAGTATTAATTTGGGTTAGATTTGCATTCCTAATTCACCATATATTTATCAATGTGCAGCGTGCTGACGATCATTGCAATTAGAAAAATACTGCCATTTTCTCAAGGTACTTAACTCAAGTTCATAACATTTTTTTAATTGTTCTAATTTTTGTCTGAAGCATAATTTTTGTTTGAATTATTGAAACTCTTCAATAAATACTTTTTCATAACTTGAAATCTATTTGGTTGAAGGTTTCGCGTTTTTTTGTGGGTGTCAATAATTGCCTTTGAAAATATGTGGATGAATAGTGATTGACATACTATGTCAATAACTGTCGTATTCAAATTTTGCAAAATTAGTCCGTATTGCCTACTATTCAGGCATCAATTTCTCAATGAATACTGAAAAATGATTGAACTTTATCTAATATTGTTCTAGATAGTTGTTGGCACCAGTGTCAATCTCTGTGAATTTCCACGTGTCAATAACTATATTGCAAGTTCAACTAGTTCCTACTTCTTGTCCCTACCCCCTGAATCGATTTTCCACGCTTCATTTTCAACAACATGGCAAAAGCAAAAGAAGGAAGCAAGTATAAGAAAAATTACACGGAGGATGCTATTATTTCTGCCTTATCAGCAGTAAAATCAGAAGGAATGTCCAGAAAACTTGCCTCCCAAACCTATGGCGTTCCTCGTTCTACAATAATTTTTTGGTTGAGTGGAAAACTTGTTGAAAAAATGAAAAGCACTGACGTGTAGTCAGGAGCTTTTGAGCGCTCGTTCATCTACCTAGTCGGTAGAATCTTCCAAAAAAAAATTTCTTTGAACATCCACTTTTGGTCATTGATAATTTTGTTCATTGATAAACGTGACCGTGATATTCGAGATCCACACCTATCCTGAAAATGTCTAGACCCTAGGCCCCTCCGTTCGAAAGTTATTATTTTCTTCTGGTCATGCGATTTGGACAAATTTTGCATGTAACTTGAACACGTCATTCGCACCATCTGGGTGCGAAATTTCATCTCGATCGAATCAGTAGTTTAAAAGTAATCAGGAGATCAAAATTTCGAACGGCCATATTTACGCAACCCCTGATGGAATTCTGCTCATTAACCAACTCAACTACGGCAGTCGGAAACTGAACCCACACTGAAAATTCAAAGTCTCTAGGTCGTTCCGTTCGAAAGTTATCGTGCTTACGGCAAGATTCGAAAAATACAGACATCTTGACGAAATGATGTAGCCCTTGTGTAAGTCCAACGAGCGCTCAACAAATCACGGACCTTGCCCTGAATTAACCTATGAAGAAGATCTCAAATTATGTGATAGAATAGACGGGTGTGCCAAAAAAAATAAAAAAAAAATTATTTCAAACATAAAGCTTGATGATGAAATTCATGAAGAATCCTTTATACAGTCATGAAACAGTCCAACATGGACATGGATTGTACATCTGAAGACACAATCTGTGATAACAATGAAAACCAAGTTGCTATAAACGGCTACTGGAGAACCAACTGCCAGGGCTTGTGTCCTATTTGCAAAAAGAATTTGAATTTAAATGGTATTAAATAATTGAATGCATTTCCTGTGCATGAAAATTCCATGTTTAATGTTTATTGAAATATGTCTTCATAGAGAAGGTTTCCATTTCGAATATTTTTCAATGCAAAACTTATAAATAAATCTTATAATGAACGATCCATTACTATATATTATACCTATCCACATCCTTGTTCAGCTGATTGAAAATATGAGAGACAACAGTATGTCAATAACTGTATCAGGTGGTGTCAACAATAGATTTTACAGTGTCAATCACTGAAAATTGACACATGATGTTAACGATGTGTTTTAAAGCTTCTTCTGAAAAGGTTTTTCCACTTTTGGTTGTTAATTTGAATCGAGTATAAACCAACACATAACCTCGAAAAAGAAATATTTTCATTTTATACCCAAATAATAAATTATTTATATTCTATTGGGACAGTTGGCTTAAGGTGTCAATAACTGTAGTGTTTACCCTACGTGAAATAATAAAAAAACCAATGCGAAACCCGAATGAAGAATTCAGTATGGTTGCCAAGAGAATGACCTCAAAAATTTTAGATTACCCGGAACGAGGCTTTTGGTCGACAATGAATTCTCAAGTCACCTCCACCAGGAGAAGAGTGAGATCAGGTTTTTCGAGAGAGGACTTTAAGGGCCCCACGTTGGGCGCCAAAATTATGTAACAACTTTCGACTATTATCCGTTTGCAAATTGCAATGCCCGAGCTTAGTCGGTTTTTAAAAGGGTCGTGAGCCTGATCACACAATTCCACCAAAATGAAAGCAACACAAACTCAAGTCAAACAACCACTCGTTTATTTTCACAAGAATTAATTTTTACAAATACTAAACGACCTGGTACCAGAATGAATATTCTTAATCTAATATTTACAATTAAACAATATACTAACATAAAAAGCAAGAAAAGACGTGGAGTTAATTACAATAACTAGGAATATTTTTTATACAAAAGGTATTAAGATGATACGTAGATATGGAGATCAATCACTTCCCTGATATACGGGGTTTATATGGGGTTCCAAGCTGGTGGTATGCCAATCAGAACGATGTTGAGGTTGTTCTGTTCTGTTATAGTGGAGTTTCCAGGATGGTGGTATGCCAATCAGAACGATGTTGAGGTTGTTCTGTTCTGTTATAAGGTTCAGATCCCAAATGCCGCGGTCAAGTTCGTTAATGGGCAGAATTCCACCAGGGGTTCCGTAAATATGGCCGTTCAAAATTTTGTTCTCCTGATTACTTCGAAACTAAAGATTCGATCGAGATTAAACTTTGCACTCGAATGGAGAATGAGGTGTTTAAGCTATAGTCAATTTAAGAATTATTGACATCGAAGCAGGCTATGAACGTCCAGTCGAGGCTTTATTTCTAGTTACAAAAAAGTTACTGTTCCAATTAATCATAGAATAAAACATCGAAGAATGTCAAACATAAATGCAGCGTTGCCGAACCTACCGATTTTTCGGTATTTCTACCGATTTGAAGAGTGATCTCCCGAAATACCGAAAACTGAGAAAGATCTACCGATTTTTCAATTTCATCGATTTTATGTCGAAATTGAATATTTAACCGAAAAATTTCTAATAATTAGATAGGTAGACAAGATATATGAACGCATCGCAATTTCGTTCGATCCACTTTATTGGTCCCAATGAGATCCCGCGTACCTATACTTGCGATTTATACTCCGTTTAAGAATTATTGACATCTCGGTTGGCTGTGAAAAATCGAATTTAAGTTGGTAATAGACTATTCAGTAATATTTTGGGTTGCTGAATTCAGGTTGGTATAGGAATAACACTAACATTACCCATAGAAATCTTGCTTTGATGATTTTATCGAAGATATTGGTGAATATGTAATTATAAAAATTTGCTCTGAATTTGAGTATTTTTTGTCTTATGCTATTAGAATGGCTGGAATTGACCAGGATACATCGCGCCTAACAAGAGAACGCCAGGCAGTTTGTCGGTGTTACTTCGAGTTTTTCAAAGATTTGGCATATATTTCCGCTAGTGTTTCAGGTAAAATGTTATTCACCGACTCAAAGTGTATTCTGATTGATCAATGTTTCTTAAATTTTCAGATTTTACCAAGCCCTGTCCGTAGAATATTAGCATGTTATTACAGCCTGGAATAAGCAGTGGAAGAAAACCTGTGCGATACAATTATTCCTTCAAAAAGACATTGAATGACTTTGTTTTTGCTAGAATTAAAAACAATGAATATATCAGTTTAGATATCCTTTTCGAACTGGCCAAAGAGCACCTAGATTTCAATTGATCGAAGTCAACATTATATAATATCATGAAAAAAATTGGATATAAATTCAAAAAAGTTGATCGAAGGAAAATTCTTATTGATAAACAGAAAAATATAATAAAAATAGTACGATATTGTGATAAATACCGAGAATACATGGAACAAACGAAAAATTCATTTATCTAGATGAAACTTGGATATTCGAAAACAGTACTCAAATTCGTCAGTGGACACTAGAAAATAATGACGTGTAAAATTGTTCATCAATTATAATATTTTCAATAATTCATGGACAGTTTTAATGAATGAAAATAAAAATTGACTTTTTTAAAGTATTCAACACCGAGCAATAAATAATTCACAAATTGGTTCATATCGATACCTTTTTGCCAAACTATCGTAAGCCTCAACGTAGTACGTTGAGGCTTACGATAATTTGGCAAAAAGGTATTGATATATTGAAAGTTACGGTACAAATTTCATGTAAAATTCTTCATGTACTACATAGATTCTTAATTTTGTTTCTCTCCTATTTCTCAATACATATAACAGTTTTTCCAATCCATTCTCTAGGCCCTGTGCTTGCGAAGTATCAAAAATTTTTTTCTGTTGCATTTCTAGCTACCTGCCAGAATTCCATTAATTATCCTTCTTGAATCCTGACATAAAATTGAACTCTTATAGTTATATGGTTATAATTTTGTAAGATTTCCAATACCAATAAATATTGCATGGTCCGGAGTGAAAATAAATATTCATTTGAATGATCTTCAATTTTCCATGGTTGACTTTAAATGAACGATAAGTTCAGATAATTTCATATGAAAGCATTCCACGATATTTTTGCGCTTTCAAACCTGAATTCCCATTTTTAAACTGCAGACGAAATATTCCGGCTTGATTATTCGATAATTCGTATACCCAACACTTTTCTAGGTTATGTTGTTGTTTCATTTCTATGATAAACAATAACTTTTTTGTAACTAGAAATAAAGCCTCGACTGGACGTTCAAGGCCTACTTCGATGTCAATAATTCTTAAATGGACTATAGGTACATAAAATAGGGTTTCCCAGGGTCGTTCTCACTCGATTCACATATTTATGAAAAGAGGGATGCTCCTTCCACGTTCCTTTTTGACGATTGTTATTGTTAGGCGGAGGCGATAAAAAGGGCAATTAAGAGTATTAAGAGGCTTATCTTTGTGTTCCGAGACGGTTTAGAAGTAAAAAAGGAATAGGGATAACCTAATAATATTTGATAAGGTTCTGCGAATAGAGATGCTGTTGAAGTGAGAACTGCTGGCCAAAGTAGATTTGGCGCCAGTCCTCTTCTGTAAAACAACCTACTGACAACTAATTCTATGTCAACCTATTGCGCATGCGCAACAAGGTAATATCTGGCCGCTAATGGCGGAGAGGGCACTGTTCTGTTATAGACAACGAATAGATAAAGAGCTCCTCTCCATTAGCAGCAACAAGCGACCATTTTGTAAGTTTTGTTAATTTCAAGTTTGTGTAATTAGAATAAACTCTGTACGTGAAAACACGAGTATTAGTTTATCCACCCTCACATGGTAGCAAAGCGTTAGGTGATTGTGGGAGAGCTTGTGTCGTTTAAGTGAACAAAAGAAATTTTGATAAATTACAACTAAAATAAGAAGAGATGGATCAGATTCAAGTAGAGATGGACCAATCCAACGTGAGCGAGCAGATGATGGAAGTTCCAGAGAACATCTTTGCCATGCTGACAAATCCAACATTTGTAAGACTGTTAGCAGAGAAGATTGGAAACATTGGGAATCTATCCACGAGCACGTGCAGCGTATCTGAAAATGCCACAGAGAAGGTGAATATGCCGGCGTTTATTATACCGCAGTTCGAGAATTGTGACAAACTGAGGGGTCACTCAAATTTCCGCTCATGGAAGCAAAGGGTAGAGCGTGACATGCGGGCATTAGGACGCTCCCAATTCTTGAATTACGACATGGGTGGACCAGACTGCACAATGAGTATGGAAGACAAGAACATGTACAATGCCCAAGTGTTGCAATATCTGGAGGCATCATTGCAACACGCTCCCAAAGCTGTAATCGAGAACCAGGAATCAGCAGCAGAAGCCTTCAAAAAACTTACCACGATGTTTGGAAAGAATGACGTACAGAAGATGGTAGAGGTGCTGGACAACTTTGGAAAGACTATTTTCTACCCGAAAATGAACCCCGTGAATTTCGTTTCTCAATTTGAGAAAGGGATCCAGGAGTTCAAGGAACTAGGTGTCCCTTTGGACCCAAAAATTGTTGTAGCTTACTTCTTACATAAAGTGAAGAATGCTAATGGTTTCTTGGCATTTTTCACAACCATGACGACTCTTCCCGAGGAAACAAGGACATATGATTTTGTAAAAAATGCATTTTTAGAGGTGGCAAACAGCCAGTACTTCCGAGAGGCTAATAACAGTATGTATAAAAGTAATCTGAATGATATTTGTTTTGAATGTTTTGATGACTCAGGTAGGAATCTCGATACCGAGATCAATGAAGTGTACACAGCATGTTCCTTATGCATTGATCATCCCATTGGGGAATATATGTTCACTAATCATAATTTAGTTTCAGTACTCTGCATTGAATGTGGAAAGAGTGATAATAATATATGTGATTTCTGTTTAGAGAGTCGATCTGATAGAGCATTTAGGGAGCCCCATTCAAAGAAGGATAAATCCTCCTTTAAAAGCCCTTCGCACTTTAGAGAAAGGAAAGATGACAATAGTCCCTATTCTACAGACCAATTGGACAGAATCAAACGCATGACACCAGCTGAAAAGCGGGAGGCAAGCTGTAAAAAGTGTGGTTTGATGTTCCATAAATCGGGCACATGTACGAACACAGATAGATTCTGTTTTTACTGCCATAAGAAAGGACATGAAAAGAAGGACTGCAGGAAACTAAAAGACTATAAATCTAGTAAGTCACTGTTTGATTTAAGCAATTTTGGTATGTTTGTAACATTTCTAGTTGATTCTGGTGCATCTCACCATGTCGTGAATGTACAAAATATTCTGTTGAATTATGAGGCTTATAATGAGCCTATATCTGTTGTTTTGGCATCAGAAACTGAGAGCATAGTGTCAATGGGTCAGGGAACTCTTCCATTACTTGTACAGTTTGGAAAAAGTTCGCACATTGTACATCTAGCTAATGTTCAGTATGTCCCAGTAGTAAGGGATAATGTACTGAGTGTTCGCGCATTCAATGTTCAGTTTGGGACAAGTCTTGTGCTAAATGCTAATAATGGTTTTATTTTGTCAAGGAAATTGAGAAGAAAAATCACCCTACTTTTTGTATCTGACGGAGTGTATAGAATATCGGCAAGATTAAATCCAGGTGGAACAGGCAACGTCTTCAATGAAGAATATGTAGATAAAAGTATAAGTTTAAATAAAAAGTTTTATTTGAAAGAAAATTCTATTTGTGAAATGAAACTCTCAGTTATCAAAACCAATAAAAACGTTAGTAATACTAGAAGAGAAACACGTAAGTTACGTAAAAGATTCACTCGTAATCAGTTAAAAATGTTGGCTCAAGAAGGTAGTATGTGGCACCGTAGAATGGGTCATATATCATCGTCTTATTTAGGAAAACTACCTAATGTTGTTCAAGGTGTTAAAGAACTCACATATAATTTAAGTACCGGTAATTGTACAATTTGTTCAAAAGCAAAAATGACCAGAAAAACATGTGCAAAAGAAAGAGATCGAGCTACTAGAGCTTGTGAAATTCTTCATGCTGATCTATTAGTTATTAATCCGCCAACACATTACACTAAGAAAAAGTATGTTTTAATCGTTCTTGATGATTATTCAAGATATGCACAAATTTTCCTGTTGAAACAAAAGTCCGAAACTTTCAAGTTTTTAAAGTCAGCTTTGAATTGTCTTCAGTCATTATTTCCTGGTCAATTCAGTAAGTTACGTAGTGACAACGGGACAGAGTTCATCAGTAATTCCTGTCAACAAGTTCTTGATCAGTTTGGTATTCAAATTCAGTTAGCAGAACCTTATCAACACGAACATAATGGAACGGCTGAAAGGTTCAATAGAACACTCCAAGAGAGAGCTAGAGCCTTGTTATTTGAATCAGGCTTTCCCGTTACTTTCTGGGGTTTTGCATTTTTGACCGGTTGCTATCTATACAATCGTACGCCTCATTCATCTGTAGACTTTCTTACTCCATATGAAAAACTTTATGGAAAACAAGCCGATCTGCAAAACATAAGAATTTTTGGTTCACAGGCAGAAGTTAAAAATGAAAATGTTCCAAAAGGTAAAAAGTTGAACACAAGATCTAGTACAATGTATTTAGTAGGGTATACCGATACTGGCTATCTGTTGTATGACCCTAAAACCTGTAAGACGATTACATCATGTAATGTTTTAATCAATGAAAATTTGACTTACAAGTCATGTGAATCGAAGTTATCAGTCCCTAGTGATGAACTTATAGTTTCATCCAAATCTGTTGAGTCCAGTAAGGACATACAAGTTATGCCTCTTGCAGGCAAATCTGTTACAAACAAACCTGTTGCAATCAAATCAGTTGAACAAAAATCTGGTTCTGTAAGAACTGGAAGTCCAGTACAAAGAAACTCGAATAATTCAGTTAATCAAACAAGTGCTACAAATATGTTAGAAAATGTTTCAGATAATTCTCAGATAAATAATGAGATAGAATATGAAGAAATTTACCAGTTAGATGATTTTGATTGTAATGAAACCAGTGGACTTGATATACCAAAAATTTCAGTAAATGCCACAATTTTGAATCCATTTGGTTTTGTATATGATTCAAAAATATATCAGACAAGTAATACACCTCAAACTTATCTGGAAGCAATCACCTGTTCAGAAAGTAGTAAGTGGATAACTGCCATTCAGTCGGAACTAGAAGCAATAAACCAACATAAAGTTTGGGAAATTGTGGAAAGAAAACAAGATATGAAAAGTATTCCTCTGAAATGGGTATTTACGGTTAAAGACAATGGTGTATGCAAGGCTCGTTTAGTTGTTGTAGGATGCAAAGATACTGAAAAGTATACCGCTGAGGAAACTGCATCTCCTACACCAGCTTTATCTGTTGTTAAATTATTATTTGCTTTATCAGTTTCTAAACATTGGCATATTGAACAGTTGGACATCAAAACAGCATTTCTTCATGGTGAAATTGATAGACCAAAATATGTAAGTGTACCTGAAGGAATTAATCTGGATAAAACAAAGGTAACTCTGAAGTTGAGAAAAGCTCTTTATGGATTATCGATAGCACCAAAATGTTGGTTTATGACACTTGATAATTTTCTGAAGGATTCTGGATTTGAACCGAATTTACGTGAACCATGTTTATACAAGAAAGAGAAAGATAGTAAGATTATTTTGATTCTAGTATATGTTGATGATCTATTAGTTACAGGTAGTTGTGGAAAACTCATTCAAGAAAATGTCAATATGTTGAAGTCACGTTTTAATGTCAAACAGTTTGGCTTTCCTACTAAGTTCCTTGGTTTGGAAATCACAAGATCAGAAAATCAGTTGTTTCTTCATCAAACACAGTTTGTGAAGGAAATGCTAAAAGAATTTAGAATGGAAAACTCAAATTCAGTTGATACTCCATTGGTTCCTCAAGGAAATCATAAAGTTCCTCAAGTTACTAATGAAGCAGATTTTCCGTACAAGAAAGCCATAGGCTCTCTATTGTATTTAAGTGTGTTTACGAGACCTGATATATCTTTTGCCGTAGGTTATTTGGCTCGATTCCAAGCCAATCCACAACAGTACCATTGGACCTTAGTAAAAAGAGTTTTCAGATATTTGAAAGGTACCAGTCAGTTAGGTCTAAAATATACAGGAGGTTCTCCTAATTTGTCATGTTATTGTGACGCAGATTTTGCCGGTGACAAGAAAAGTCAAAAGTCGACTACAGGCTTTGTGATTTTTGCATATGGTAATCCTGTTGTATGGTGCTCAAAACTTCAATCAACATTAGCACAAAGTTCAGCAGAATCAGAATTCATTGCACTTACTCATGCTACTAATGACGTTTTATTTTTAGCACAATTATTAAAAGAAACTGTCGGTCTCAGAGCATTTCCTGTTGATATATATGAAGACAATGAAGCAGCAAGACAAAATTGTCTAACTTGCACAAGTAAAAGTCGTTTAAAATACATTGACCGCAAATATTTATTGATTCGTCAACATGTAAGAGACAAGAAAATTAACATTGTGAAGATTAATACCAATGACCAGATTGATGACATTCTTACAAAACCTTTAAGTGCAGCAAAGCTCAGTAAGTTTCGTGATCACCTTGTATTCTATGAGGCTTGATTTTCAGTTGATTTGTATACAAATTACCAGTTATCTGATGTTTTAAAAGGATCTTCGATCCCGAACATACTTGGATCATAAATTCTGTTGTTTATCTTAGTATTCTAACATACTCTGATAATTCTAATATCTGTTGAGTATTCGTCTGTATATTGTGGAAAGGTTCTTCGTTCCTGGATACATATTTTGACAATACTGAAATCTGATGTGTGTTTGTCGGAGTTATATTGGAAGGGTCTCCGGTCCCTGGGAATATACTTTGGTGAATATGCTTACATGTTAAGTGTTTATTCAAGTCATGTAAGAAGGGTCTCCGGTCCCTGGATACATACTTTGAAAAATACTAGTGTCTTGATTTAGAAGGGTCTCCGGTCCCTGGAAATGATAGATGCGAATACAAGAGTCTGGCTCACATATAGTGTGTGTGACAAATTAAACAAGTTAGTCCAATATGATGGAAAATAAGATGTATCTGTAGATCTGATGGTATAATATCACTTGTGTAAGGGTCTCCGGTCCCTGGACACAATATATTGATACCATACAAAATTCTCAGGAAAGTTGGTTTGCTATAAGTAACCCTATTCGATTGCCTCACAGTAACGGCTGTACACAGTTCCACTGACAATTCTGTTGATTTAGGTTTAAGGCTTTGTTTATATAAATTCAAATGAAATATTATTTATTGTATACTGTATATATTCCATATTTTTTTTTTTATTTTTATCTGTTGAAATCAGTTGGTTGGAACTTATCTGTTATCTGAATATGTTGATTAGTTGTCAGGTTCTCAGTTTGGGAGGGGGTGTTGAAGTGAGAACTGCTGGCCAAAGTAGATTTGGCGCCAGTCCACTTCTGTAAAACAACCTACTGACAACTAATTCTATGTCAACCTATTGCGCATGCGCAACAAGGTAATATCTGGCCGCTAATGGCGGAGAGGGCACTGTTCTGTTATAGACAACGAATAGATAAAGAGCTCCTCTCCATTAGCAGCAACAAGCGACCATTTTGTAAGTTTTGTTAATTTCAAGTTTGTGTAATTAGAATAAACTCTGTACGTGAAAACACGAGTATTAGTTTATCCACCCTCACAGATGCCAATAAATAATTTGAGAAAACCCAAAACCCAGTTTTCCAAATCTTGGAGACCAATAATATTCTGTTATTGGTCAGTATTCTGAATTTGACAAACTTTTTTGTATGAAGAGTGGGAGGAATTTTTCACCTTACACACAGATTTGTTCAAATAAGTCAGTTAAACACCGTTTGAAATTGAGTCTTGAGTATTGTATAGAAAGAAATTGTATTTTATTTAAGTATACCTATGTTATTCTTGTTTCGAATAAAATGCATTATTGTATAATTAAATTTTCCTTTGTTTATGTTTGGTGTTTATTGAAATTCTTGGAAAAATCTTCATTCTACCGATTTCCCCCCAAATCTACCGATTTTGCGCACTCATTTCTACCGATATTGGGTTCAGGCTATCGGCAACGCTGCATAAATGTAACCTAGAAAAGTGTTTAGTATACGAATTATCGAAATCGAATAATTACGCCGGAATGCAATTTGAACATGGGAATTCAGGTTTGGGAGCGCAAATATGGAATGCTTTAACATGAAATTATTATAACTTCCAAGCAGGCAATGCTGAGATATCATTCATATAAAAGTAACCCATGGAAAATTGAAGACCATTAAAACAAGACCATGCAATCTTCATTGGTATTCGAAATTTTGCAAAATTCTAACAGAGACCTAGGAGAGTCGGGATATAAATAAAATATAACTCCATTTATAGTACCATTTTATGCCAGTATTCAAGAAGGATAATTAGTGAAATTCTAGTAGGTACCTATAAGGAGGTGCAACAGAAAATATTTTTTTATATTCTGCAAGCACTGGGCCACGTGGATAGATTGGAAAAAAATTATTATTTAGAAATAAGACAGAAACAAAAATTGAGAATATATGTAGTATTAGGTGTACAACTTTGCTTCCGCCGTTTTTTCCCGAAATTCGAGGCTTTATTGTAAAAAAACTGGTAAAACATTTATGATTCTAAGTATTGTCCATCGCTGGCCACTACTTTCTCCCTTCTTTCAGGCAGCATACGAATCCTGCTCTGAAAAAACTGGTCATCTTTTGAATAGATCCACGAATTGATTCAATTTTTTACTTCTTCATAAGACCGGAAGTGCTGTTCAGCCAGGCCGTGTGCCATCGATCGAAACAAGTGAATTTCGATATGAAATTTGTACTGTAACTAACAACATATAAACCAATTTGTGAATTATTTAGTGGAAGGTGTTGAATACTTCAAGAAGGTCAATTTTTATTTGTATTAATTGAAACTGTCCATGCATTATTGAAAATATAATCGATTAGCAATTTTACAATTATTCAGAATTCTTTTGAATTGTGAACAATATAGCTTGTGTTCAATGTCAGTATTAGCAGAGGGAGTTTGAACGGGGTACTATACACCTACGTTATATACATAAATATATATTATATTCTTTTGATTAAGAACAAATACATAATACAAATCAAACAAACACAATTAGCTGAGGTTGGTGCAACAGGGAACCATACAATTCTAAGTATGATACAAGAGCTCAGGGAAAAACCTCCCTGCCTCCCTGAAAGTATAATAAATAAACTTAAAATTTGAAATATTTACAAATTATACAAGAGCACAGATAAAATTCTCAGTGAAAACATATAAGTGTAGTGATTTTGATGGGTTTATTGAATAAGCTGACATAATCCTATTTATGGGCTTCCTTTTCCTTTAAACAATCGCTTTTCTTCTATTCCATTTCTATTGACGAGGTATCTTGAAATGAGTACTGAGATCTGAAACAAAAGCAGAAAAACCAGAAAAAAGCATTGAATAATATATCATTGACTGAATTATTTAGAAGATCACTACAGTAATTGGAACACTCAAAAGTTAATCAATACATAACTTGTATGTCAGTTAAAATCCCTTCAATTTCCAAAATAATAGTATTCTGCTTCCTCTTGCATCTGGGGGCTGGTTTTCCATTTCATGCAATCTTAGCTAATCCCTCATTGCCCATTCTGGACACATATTCATTCCATTGTCTTCTTCTTGCACATGTTCACCTCACCACGTCCAAAATTTCACATTCCTTCTTACTTGTTTCCTATTTCGTGCATTCGTCATCTGCGTTAATCAGTCCGGTTCCAAGGCCTTTGTGATTGCTCTATGAGCCCTCTTTTGTTTTTACAAAAGGCAAGTAGCTGGCCTTACCTTTAAACCCTCCTTCTCAATCCGGGCTTGGGACCGGCAGAGTTGTGTTTGAGCTACTCAATCCACCCCTCCACAACTCGGGCAGAGTCGGAATCAATAACCATAACTGTTATTATTTCCTCATCTGAACATAACTCTTCGCAATCATAATCAGAATCATCAGGACTTGTATTTATGATGAAAGGTGGTATGTCTGAAACATCATGATATCCCATATATTTTGTCCAATCTTCTCTTATTTCTTTCTCAACATGCTCTACGTAAGCTTTCCATTTATCAGCTGTACACTCTTGAAGTGTCTTTCCAAAGACATTTCACTCGTTCCTTATCTCCTAACTTCCCCTGTATTCTTCGATTATAATACATTTTACAAAAACTCCAAGCCAATTCAATAGGGTTATACTGACAATTGTATGGAGGCAATCTGAGGACTTCGTGTCCAGCATTTTCTAGTACTTGATCAATATGGTACTTTTTAAAGTTTGGATCATCAGAAAATGGTTTTATCAAACTTAGAAGTTTAGTTTTAGTGAAACTCGCTTCAAATGGAATATTATGTTCTTGTAACCATTGTTGAATTACTTCTTTACGAGCAGCAGTTGTTGGTAATTTATCAACTTTAATCGAATGATATGGTGCATTATCCATGATAACCACACACCTTGTATCAAGTAATTGCAGGGAAGGTATCAATTTTTCAATTGATCTCTCAATGACCCATTTATGAAATAATTCACCATTCATAGTTTTATGGTAATCCTTATCATTAATACCACTGTCAAGAATCAGATCACATCCAGGTAAAAATCCATCAATTGTTCCAGCATTCAAAATAGTGTACCTTCTGCCTTCACCCTTGAATATACTCGGCATACCATCTTGATTACTTTCTAGTGTCCACTGACGAATTTGACTACCGTTTTCGAATATCCAAGTTTCATCTAGATAAATGAATTTTACATTTTGTTCCATGTATTCTCGGTATTTACCACAAAATCGTACTCTATTTATTATATTTTTCTGTTTATCAATAAGAATTTTCCTTCGATCAACTTTTTTGTATTTATATCCAATTTTTTTTATCATATGATATAATGTTGACTTCGATTGATTGAAATCTTGGTGCTCTTTGGCCAGTTCAAAAAGGATATCCAAGCTGATATATTCATTGTTTTTAATTTTATCAAAAACAAAATCATTCAATGTTTCTTTGAAGGAATAATCATATTGCACAGGTTTTCTTCCACTGCGAATTCCAGGCAGTAATGCCTTCTTCTTTTTTCGCTAATATTCTTCGAACAGTGCTTGGAGAAATCTGAAGATTTAAGACACATTGATCAATCAGAATACACTTTGAGTAGGTAGATGAATAACAGTTTACCTGAAACACTAGCGAAACTCGATAAATGCTAACGGAAATATATGCCAAATCTTTGAAAAACTCGAAGTAACACCGACAAACTGCCTGGCGTTCTCTTGTTGTTAGGCGCGATGTGTCCTGGTCAATTCCAGCCATTTCAATAGCACAAGACAAAAAAAGACTCTAATTCAGAGCTAATTTTTATAATTATTCACCAATATCTTCGATAAAATCATCAAAGCAGGTCTCTAGTCTCTAATCCCTATGGGTTATGTTTTATGTTAGGGATATTCCTATACCAACCTGAATTCAGCAAACCAAAATATTACTGAATGGTCTATTACCAACTTAAATTCGATTTTTCACAGCCTCCCGAGATGTCAATAATTCTTAAACGGACTATACATGTGAAATTTTGTCCAGATCGCATGACCAGAACCATAGAAACCATAGAAAATTGTAACTTTTGAACGAAAACCCCTAGGGACTTGAAATTTTCAGGATAGGTGTGGATCTGGAATGTCGTGATTACGTTCATCTATGAGCAGAATTATACAAGGTGTTCCGTAAATATGGTAGTTTGAAATTTAGTTTTCTTGATAATTTCAAAACTACATATTCGATCGTGACGAAATTTTGTATTCTTATGGAGAATGATATATTCAAGCTACATTTCTCCAGATCACATGACTCGAACCATAGAAAATCATAACTTTCGAACGGAAAGGCCTAGGGACTTGAAATTTTCAGGATAGGTGTGGATCTCGGTTGTCGTGATCACTTTCATCTATGAGCAAAATTTTACTAGGGGTTCCGTAAATACGGTCGTTTGAAATTTTGGTTTCTCGATAATTTCGAAACTACGGATTCGATCGAGATGAAATTTTGTATTTCAATCGAGAATGATTTATTAAAACAATATTTTGTCCAGATCTCATGACCAGAACCATAGAAACCATAGAAAATTGTAACTTTCGAACGGAAAGGCCTAGGAACTTGAAATTCTCAGGGTGGGTTTGGATCGCGAATATCGCGGTCATGTTCATCAATGAGCAAAAATAGACTCAGTAAATATGGCCGTTCAAAATATTTTTTTGCTGATAGTTCCGAGAATACTGAGCGGATTGGGATGATTCTGCACCTTGCTGAGTAATAATGTATTCAAACTACGTGCAAAATTTTGTCCAGATCGCACCACCAAGACCATAGATACCGTAGAAAATTCTAGCGAATTATCGAAAAAAAATTGACCAGCTGAAGCACTGACATGAATTCTGGAGTTTCGCCCAAGTTTCAGAATTTTTTTGACAGCTGTCGAAAATTCCTTCAATTGATTTCTGAAACTGGAAAATGCGAATCTACCTACAAGGTGCATGTACGAGCGCTCAAAAGCTCCTGCCTTCACGGCAGTGCTTTTCTAAAATTTTTTTCTTATTCTTTAGTTCCCAGAACCCTTTCATGCATTTTTGAACTTTTTTTTTTAGTTTATAAAATTGCTGAAATAACTTCTCTGATAGTATAATTCCAATTTTATTTGATACATCTTCTACTAAACCCATTATTATAACCTTCAAATGTCGTATTTCAGATTGGAATATTGCCAATTTTCAATATTCACCTATTTGAGCTAGAAATATCAATTTTATACATAATTGAGCGCTCGTACTACTTACACGAGGGCTATATCATTTCGTCACGATGTCTGTATTTTTCGAATTTTGAGCCGAAAATGGTCTCAAACGACTATGTTCGACTCACTGATGACGAATCCGTCGGAAAATTTGAGTCCGTCCGGCCGTCCGTCCGTCAGCACGATAACTCTCGAACGGAATGTCCTAGAAACTTGAAATTTTCAGGGTAGGTTCGAATCTCGAATGCCGCGGTTGAGTTCGTTATTGGGCAAAATTCGCCGAGGGGTTCCGTAAATATGGCCGCTTGAAATTTTGTTTTCCTGATTACTTTGAAACTACAGATTCGATCAAGATGAAATTTTGCACTCTAATGGAAAATGAGGTGTTCAAGCTACATGCAAATTTTTTTCAGCTCACATCACCAGAACCATAGAAACCATAGAAAATTGTAACTTTTGAACGGAAACGCCTAGGGACTTGAAATTTTCAGGATAGGTGTGGATCTCGATTGTCGTGATCACTTTCATCTATGAGCAAAATTATACCAGGGGTTCCGTAAATATGGTCGTTTGAAATTCAGTTTTCTTGATAATTTCCAAATTACAGATTCGATCGTGACGGAATTCTGTATACTAATGGAGAATGATATATTCAAGCTACATTTCTCTAGATCGCATGACCGGAACCATAGAAACCATAGAAAATCATAACTTTCGAACGGAAAGGCCTAGGAACTTGAAATTTTCAGCGTGGGTTTGGATCGCGAATATCGCGGTCACGTTCATCAATGAGCAAAATAAGACTAGGGGTTCCGTAAATATGGCCGTTCAAACTATTTTTTTCCTGAGTTTCGAAACTACTGATCGGATTGGAATGAAATTTTGCACTTAGCTGAGGAATAATGTTTTCAAACTACGTGCAAAATTTTGTCCAGATCGCATCACCAAGACCATAGATACCGTAGAAAATTCTAGCGAATAATCGAAAAAAAATTGATCCGCTGAAGCACTGAAGTCTGGAATTTCGCCTAAGTTTCAGAATTTTTTTGACAGCTTTCGAAAATTCCTTCAATTGATTTCTAAAACTTGAAAATGCGAGTCCACCTACAAGGTGCATGTACGAGCGCTCAAAAGCTCCTGCCTTCACGGCAGTGCTTTTCTAAATTTTTTTTTATACAATTATCATTTATTTCGCTTGATAAAGGTTGTTCAATAATTGTTATGGTCAAGGTCGCTTATGTATGGCAAAACGTATGCCTTGGCTATCAAAAAATTAGATGATTAGATGTCACCAAACCATACGAACGACGACGTATCAACGGACCTACGTTCGGAAACTTCAGCCAACTACGACCATATTTTATTGAACACCCGATAGAATGTACATTCGTCTGGACGATAAATGGTGGCTTACAAGAGGATTGACCCTTGCGAGCCACCGATGGCCTGCCGTGCATTTACCGGCTACCGTCTATCCACCATCGGCCCGTAGTCGGTTACTCAGAGGTTTCGCCGAGGCTGAATGGTTGGCTAGCCGACTCTCAGCCACCTTACGGCCTGGCGGACATGCCCTACCTACATGCCGAGCCGGGAGCAGTAAGCGGGCCGAATGCGGCAGCTCGGCAAACCGCTTTCGTCCCATTGTCGGGCCAGCCAGTCTGTGTTTGTTGGGTACCCATTGAATTGAAAAGAAATTCTGCAAATAGATGAAGAATAATGTATTCAAACAACGTGGGAAATTTCGTCCAGATCGCATTACCAAGACTATAGATACCGTAGAAAATTGTAGCGAATTATCGAAAAAAAATTACCTTAAGTCTGGAGTTTCGCCTTAGTTTGAAAAATTTTTGACAGCTGTCAAAATTTTTTTAATTTGTTTCTTCAACTCGATAATGCGAATCTACCTACAAGGTGGATGAACGAGCGCTCAAAAGCTCCTGACTTCACGGCAGTGCTTTTATAATATTTTTTTTCATATCATCATTCACAAAGCCACAAAGATATAATTCATTGAAGTAATTCAATGGCAGCTTTTTGATGAATATCACAACTTGAATAAAACAACAGAATTTTTATGAATTACTGGAATTATTGGAATCTTCTGGAATTTTTGGAATTATTTTGAATTATTGAGATATTTTGGAATTATTTGGAAGTTTTGGAATTTTTTGGTGTTTTTTGGAATTATTCGGTGTTTTTTGGAATTAATGACTGATTTGGAATTTTAGTGTACAGAATTTTGGGGGTGAAATACCCCTCGATGTAGGCTGAACCTTAATTTCGGGTTTTTCTTAGGTATTCATTCATTTGTGCACATAGGTAACGCACGCTCAATGCGATATAAACTCTGTTTCGTACGGACATATTGCGGACAGCCGACAGCGCGTAACAAAACCGCGTGCATTTCGGCATGGATGGTCTATTGTACACGGAAAAGGAAATACAGTTGGAAGATAATACCATTCCGAGCCAACGCCCAATTCATCCGCAAGATGGACCATACAGTCGACAACACATCTTGCGGATCGGTTTCGGCCCGATAGCGGGTGTCCGCTCTCGGTTTGCCGCTAAGTTGCCGAGTAAGGGCCGATTCATTGTACATTAGGAACGGTATACCGGAATTGGGCCGACGGAGGTCCAGATCTGGCTACGACAGCCACCAGAGAACCGTGCGTGCCGGCTGGCGGCCGAATGTTTGCCGATGGCGTTTGGTTTGTTGGGAATGTATTCAAACTACGTGCGAAATTTTGTCCAGATCGCATTACCAAGACCATAGATACCGTAGAGAATTCTAGCGAATTAGCGAAAACAAAAATAGCTAATGCGCTGACGTGAAGTCTGGAGTTTCGCCTCAGTTTAAGAATTTTTTGACAGCTGTCAAAAATTTTTTCAATTTGTTTCTGAAACTGGAAAATGCGAATCTACCTACAAGGTGGATTAACGAGCGCTCAAAAGCCCCTGACTTCCCGGCAGTGCTTTTATAATTTTTGTTGATGAAAATAGGAGAAATCCCAACACTTTACGAAAACAAACGAAATTAATATGAAAAAATTACGGAAAGCACTGCCGTGAAGGCAGGAGCTTTTGAGCGGTCGTACATGCACCTTGTAGGTAGATTCGCATTTTCGAGTTTTGGAAACCAATTGAGGAAATTTTTGCCAGCTGTCAAACAAATTTTCAAACTAAGGCGATAATCCAGACTTCAAGTCAGTGCTTTAGGTGACCAGTTTTTTTTTCGATAATTCGCTAAAATTTTCTACGGTATCTATGGTCTTGGTTCCGAAATTATCAGGAACAGTATATTTTGAACGGCCATATTTACGGAACCCCTAATCTAATTTTGCTCATTGATGAACCTGACCGTGGAATTCGCGATCCAAACCCACCCTGAAAATTTCAAGTTCCTAGGCCTTTTCCTTCGGAAGTTATAATTTTCTATGGTTCTGGTCATGCGATCTGGACAAAATGTTGCTTTAATATGTCATTCTCGTTTAAAATACAAAATTTATCTCGATCGACTCGTAGTTTCGAAATTATCGAGAAAACAAAATTTCAAACGACCGTATTTACGGAACCCCTACTATAATTCTGCTCATTGATAAACGTGAATGCCACATTTCAAATCTACACCTATCCTGAAAATTTCAAGTCCCTAGGCCTTTCCGTTCGAAAGTTATGATTTTCTATGGTTTCTGGTCATGCGATCTAGAGAAATGTAGCTTGAATATATCATTTACCATAAGTATACAAAATTTCGTTACGATCGAATCTGTAGTTTGGAAATTATCAAGAAAATTAAATTTCAAACGACCATATTTACGGAACCCCTAGTATATTTTTGCTCATAGATGAAAGTGATCACGACAATCGAGATCCACACCTATCCCGAAAATTTCAAGTCCCTAGGCGTTTCCGTTCAAAAGTTACAATTTTCTATGGTTTCTATGGTTCTGGTGATGCGAGCTGAACAAAATTTTGCATGTAGCTTGAACACCTCATTTTCCATTAGAGTGCAAAATTTCATCTCGATCGAATCTGTAGTTTCAAAGTAATCAGGAAACAAAATTTCGAGCGGCCATATTTACGGAACCCTCAGGCGGATTTTGCCCAATAACGAACTTAACCTCGGCATTCGAGATTCAAAACTACCCTGAAAATTTCAAGTTTCTAGGACATTCCGTTCGAGAGTTATCGTGGGCCGGGCGGACAGACTCGAATTTTCCGACGGATTCGTCATCAGTGAGTCGAACATAGTCGATTGAGACCATTTTCGGCTCAAAATTCGAAAAATACAGACATCGTGACGAAATGATATAGCCCTCGTGTAAGTCGTACGAGCGCTCAAAAATGGTGTTTCTTACCCGTGGGAGAACTCAATGAAAGGGATCTTGTGGCTATACTCACTCCAGAAGCAAATTGATTGAGCTCGATGAACTGATCAGACCCGGAAGAACCTTTTAAATTTTTTTTATTTATTTATTTTTTTTATATCCCGACTCTCCTAGGTCTCTGTGGGACCTCTCAGAAGCTCAGAGCTTGTGCTTGTTAGGAGACCCGGTTGTGTTCTGTGTAGGCTTTGTTACTGTGTCCTTACGCCACCTGACGCACAACACTGTTAATTGTTCACCCAACAGTGAACATTGGAACCGTGCTCCATGTCAGAAAATTGAAGCCTGGAAGCTATTAATTCAATTTCACCTATCCTTGTGAATTTCACAAGCCATTGAAGGCGAAATCCGCGGAATTTTCAGTTCAATGTTCAAATAACTAAATAATGTTCTGGTTGAATTCAATTTCACCCCGAAATTGAATGAAAAGAAATAAAGCTACGATTTTATGAAATGGAAGCAATAATGGCCACATATGTCACTGTTTCATACGATACGTGAAGATGCATACTGAAAAACGAGAAAATATGCGCATTTTCATCTCTTGAGGAGGTGGTTTCACGCTGATACCAATGTTCATTCGATGGATATTGGATCGAAACAAAACGCAGAAAAAATTTAAGTTATTCCACCAATAAAATTGATAGATCTAGAATTACATAGTGTTGCATTTTTGCAACATGTCAAATTTTTGGAAATAAAATTTTGTTTTCCACGATCGATTTTTTTGAATATTTTTCCCATGTTCCTGATAATATTTTATAACGGTAAATAATTTTCAAATGAAAAAATAAAAAATCATGCATTAAAGGGTTAATCACCAAAATTGGAATTCTTCTTCAGTTTCACTTGAAATTTGAAAAATTAAATAAACAGGCAGTTCTCGCAAAAACAAAGAAATACACTTAATCTTGTATTTTGCATTTTATTGAAAATCCATCTATACTGTTGTAAATCATACAATGAAAGGAAAATCGATCAATTCGAATTTCGACAACTTCCACAAGACTACGGCAACATTCATTCGACATTTTCCTTTAATCCTAAATTGTTAAGCACAACACATACATTATAACACACTATTTCTAAATCAACAAAAATTCAAGATGCATTATCTCTTTTATATATTTCCTTGAATGATTTTAGTCGAAACATAGCAGCTGTTCCAAAATGCGATAACCTTTTTATTTAAGTATTTCTTACAAATAGTTTCAAAACTACCATTTCCGTGCATTTATACTATGATTGAAATCAAGTGATAATTCAATGTTATGTCTCATACAAGCAAGTTCACATTTTGAAAGAGCCATAGACAAGTGTATTTGTCAAAATTCATAGAAAAGTCTTATTCCAGAATGTATTCAACAAATTGAATAATCGAAAAAGTTTTGTACATATTATTGACTGGACTATATTCAAAATTTCATCTGTGTTCCTTGAACGAACTAATATACAAGATAATTCTCAACAAAAGAACACAAAAAGAAATATTTTCCCTGAACAAAATGTTGAGAATCATCAAAAAAAGTCTTTCCTGGCACGTTTTATTTCCAAATATACAAGTTCAATGTAGAACCTCACTGATTTCTACTTCAAGAGTTTGGGCATTCAATGAAGAACATTTCATACTTCCGCATCTACACAGCCCATGCCTTCAACAACCACATACATTCAAAAAGAAATGACAATTTCTTAACAGAGCTAGTGCCAGCATTTTCCACATTCAATTCCTGACACGATTCTCTTTACACAAAGAATAATCATAAGAGAATACCAATTTTTTCAGAAAGAGTGGTAAAATTAGTTTAAATTTACGAGGGCATAACTGGGAACTGTTTCTTGTCTAGGGTGACTAAATGACGCAGTCATAAAATCTAACCAGATTACAGCCCAATTTCCCGATTCAGATGAAGTCATAATGGATCTTCTCAAACACAACGAAAAAGTTGGAGCACATGTCAGAAATTAAACTCAACAGTTTCATTATGTCTCATGCCTTTCTTCCAAGATTAGCTCCACTAAATAGTCAAGGTTTTATATGTTCCTAACGTTCATTCGAGGTGATAACACGCAAAATTTCGCAGATCTGTGCACATTTTCATTTGATATAAAATATTCAACACAGATATACCTCAAATGGACATCAGAATTAATGTTGCAAATTGTGTCAAGATAACCAGTAGAAGATGAAGAAACCATGTTTGTGACATTGAAATTCAATTTAATTTAGGACATGATGAACGAATATAATAATATAATTACTATTTCTCCTCTATTGTTAGTGTGAATTATATAAAAGTTATTTTTCAAAATTGTTACATAAATGAAGGATCTTTTCAAAATATCCCAAAATAACTCATAGTCGATCCCTGACTTGAGAACGTCTCATGCAAAGGTTAGGTTATTATTATTGGTTGAATCGTTGATTGCGACATTCTCAAGTCAGCAGAGATCAACTGCGAGTACAGACATAAAATACTTCAAGTTGTTATCATGCTATAATCACTAAAATTAACAACAACTGAAAGTGATATTCCCCAGGTGGCGTTAGAAGGCAGTAACATGGCCTATTCAGATCACAACAAAATTTCCCAACTAACATCCATTTCCCAACAATTGAATGAGCTTACGAGGTTTCACGGAAACCTTTATGAAAGAGGAAACATTAATATTTGAAGTATTTAATTCCGAATGTATTATTTTGATGTCACAAACAATTTGATATGATAGTGAATACTTACTTAGTATACCTACAAACTGATCAATATTATCTTTTGCGATATTACCTGACAAAAATATCTAAATCAAGAATTTCAATATCATTACATATGCTAATAAATAATGTCATATTTCTAGGTACAGTGAACAATTCAATATAAAAGGAGAAAATGATATTCTATACAACTTATTATTGGACTTATCATGTACGGTGATAATAAAATAATTTTCATATTCCATTTAAATCTTTCTCTATACTACACTATTTCTTGGCTGCTGACCTTTTAGGCGTTTTCTTCTTTGCAGATGCTGCTACTTTTCCTGTTGTTTTCGTGGTCTTTTCTGGTGTAGGTTTTATTTCTTCTGTAAAGAGAAGTACATTGTTGGTTTAAGCTCACATATAAAAGTTGAAAAAAATAAGTGCTCTTTTAGTTATTACTCAAAGACGTCACTCGAAATCAAGAAGTATTACCCACAACTTTTTTCGGATTAAAAATTATGAACTATTTCTTAAAAATGTCGATGCTATCCTTGAAAATACAAGTCATTCAAGCATAGCACATTTTGTTCTAAGATTGTTTAACCAACCAAGTCATCCAAAAAAATGCTGTTGGAATAATTTGAAAATTGGTTAATATTTAAATTTTTTTTTCGCACAGTATTCAGTCTTGATACTGTAGACTTCACTGGATATTTAACCAATATTTGTACTTTTTTTCTTGAGGAATAAGATTCTGGGAGCGAGGGTAAAACTTGACACACCCAGTACATGGAATCAATTGATCAACATTTTTTCAGAAAATCCAAAAAGTGTAAAACTTTTGACATGAGGGGGTATCGAAAAGAAAAAATTTCAAATCTCAAAATAACTCTAGAATTGAATAAATGCGATGGCTGAAACAGATTTTAAATAACCGAGTTTTTTAGTACATGGTTGAGTGAAAAATAAGACGGCTTAATCCCAGTCGAACCCTTCAGTCTTTTCAGATATATTTTTTATTGTAGTATTGAAAATGATTTCGTTTGATCAATGAAATAATAGGAAACATCCAGGTGTGCACTTACTTTTAACAGCTGTTTGTATTTTAGGAGTTTGTACTACACTTTTCCTTGCCACTTTAGCAAGCGCCTTTGCCTTCTTTTGATCCATTTTTGGACTAACCGGAGTAACTTTAGTACTGTTTACGGTATCACCCCTCCTCTTGGCTCTTTCTGTCCTACTGCCACAGGGTTTCTTGGAACAGGGTGTTGTGGAAGACAAAGCCTTCTTAACTGAAGCTGGTGTGTCCTTTTTGGAAACTGCTTTCTTAGTAGCCTTTGGAGTAGTTTTCGCTACTTTTGGTTTTTCTGGAGACAACTTACTTGGACTTCGACTACTGTTTCTAGTTGTTTTCAAAGGGGATGTGGCCTTCCTCTTTTTTGTACTCCTTTTATTCAGCTGGTTTTCATCTTTGTACAGAGATAAATCCACTGAAGGATGATTAATAAATTTAAAAATAGCAAAAACGGCAATTTAAACGATCAGAACTAAAATGAAACTAATCTTCCAATTTTCAAAAAACCATACTGATTGCCCCGAAACGAGAATTTGAATGTTAAAACAAAAATTAGTTGAGTAATGTGCAAGAATATTTTTTCTAACAGAGACAATTTGTTCGATCCAATATCAATTCAAAGCTGGCATTTTATGATTGAACAAATGATTTGTTGGGATGGCCAACGTTTCGCAAATTTTCAGCTGAAAATCAATATTATCAATAACTTGAAAAGTAGAAGCACCCCACATTCAATGCAAAAATCTTAGGTAGTTACTCACAACCATCAGGATGTTCCTCATTGACTGTTGGGGATGGAATTTCTTCTCCTTTCTCAGCAGCTAGAGACCGTTTCAGAATGCTGTCTGTCCTTTCCTTTTCTGCAGGCGGAAGTCTGAATTTACCCTTCTCTATCCTTTCTAAATTAAGATTAGTCAATATACAATCGAAGTCTAGAAAAAAAAAACGTTAATTTGGCCAATCATGAAAAAAAAAAACACCACTAACCTGTGTGATCATAAAAGTCAGGAATATATATTTGATTGGTTTTATCGCTTTTATCGAGAGAAAGCCAACGAATTCTTATTTTTGCTGAGGATTTATAGATATTTTGAACTGCTTGACATACATAGAAACTGCCCTCTGGATTCCTGACTGCCAAAAATTCATTTCTGAAAACAAGAAAAATTCTTTGTATTTAATTTTTTGAACTTCAAGTATCAACTGACTTATGTGTGAAGACCCTAAATGTCGTTGAGTTTGTTTTCAACTTTTGCAAATATATAGACATCCCAATTCAAACCTTCAAGACAAAATTCAATAAATCATTAATGTCTGTCATCAATTACAAACTCCATTCTTTATTTTATCAACCATCAGAAGAAAAAAGTAGGACATGAAGGTATGGCTCGGCCTGAATCAAGTTAATCCATTCACAATCCTAGTTGTAAATTTTAATCGGAGAACTAAAATTGACTGGCAAGGGTCAAGTCTTTGGCCAAATATAAACAATTTCAATTGACCTTCACAATCTCAATTGACAATTTTTTTGAAGCAATGGTATGGTGAAGTGAATTGGTAAAAAAAGGATTCACAAACATACAAAAGATTGTGATTTGTGAAATTCTCCCGTAGTTTCGCAAGTTTGTGGAAAATAAAATAGGAAGATTATAACAACAAATTTATGAGAAATAAGGCATATGACCAGCTCACAATGGAATTTCAATCTGGAATTGCTAGTGGATGCACAATTCGATTCAAAATCTAATTGGCTCCATACACTGACAATCTTAGTTGTCTTAATCTATCAACTTTAGTTGTGCAATTAAAATTGACTAATGATATTGTTAAATATTGGGTGTACAATTTTTGTTGTACAATTAAAATTGACATCTAAGATTATCAATGTATCGGGCCCTTTACAAACGAACCAAACGAAAATTTGGGATTTAGGTGATAATACGATAGATTTAAAAAATTTCTGAGTTGATTTTGTTTTCTCAGATAGTTTTTCGTCCTATTTGTATCATTGCCACTCCAGCAGAAGGGGATCTGAACAACGTTGAAAAGTCCATCTTTATACAGGGTGTCTACTTTTAAAAGGGCCAAACTCCAGGCGGAGATCATACATAAAATTTGCAACAAAAAATGTCATATAACACATGGTTGATGGTTTTTCCTCAATTTAACATTTCTTGATTTCACGAAATATTTCAAGTTTTTCCATAAAATCAATTATACTTCAGTTATCCTTAGAGCCTCTTCAGATTTGACCACATATTTGGAAACAGCATTAAATTTTCTACAAGATAATAATTTCTGTGTGCGAAAAACTTCTTATTGCGAGCGTGGTAGGGAGATGAATGTCACGATTCTGAAGTGAACAAAACCAGTCATTTTTGAGCGCTCGTACTACTTACACGAGGGCTATATCATTTCGTCACGATGTCTGTATTTTTCGAATTTTGAGCCGAAAATGGTCTCAATCGACTATGTTCGACTCACTGATGACGAATCCGTCAAAAAATTCGAGTCTGTCCGTCCGGCCGTCAGCACGATAACTCTCGAACGGATCAACCTAGAGACTTGAAATTTTCAGTGTAGGTTCAGATCCCAAATGCCTCGGTCAAGTTCGTTAATGGGCAGAATTCCACCAGGGGTTCCGTAAATATGGCCGTTCAAAATTTTGTTCTCCTGATTACTTCGAAACTACAGATTCGATCGAGATGAAACTTTGCACTCAAATTGAGAATGAGGTGTTTAAGCTACATGTGAAATTTTGTCCAGATCGCATGACCAGAACCATAGAAACCATAGAAAATTGTAACTTTCGAACGGAAAGGCCTAGGAACTTGAAATTCTCAGGGTGGGTTTGGATCGCGAATATCGCGGTCATGTTCATCAATGAGCAAAATTAGACTAGGGGTTCAGTAAATATGGCCGTTCAAAATATTTTTTTGCTGATAGTTCCGAGAATACTGAGCGGATTGGGATGAAATTCTGCACCTTGCTGAGTAATAATGTATTCAAACTACGTGCAAAATTTTGTCCAGATCGCACCACCAAGACCATAGATACCATAGAAAATTCTAGCGAATTATCGAAAAAAAATTGATCAGCTGAAGCACTGACATGAATTCTGGAGTTTCGCCCAAGTTTCAGAATTTTTTTGACAGCTGTCGAAAATTCCTTCAATTGATTTCTGAAACTGGAAAATGCGAATCTACCTACAAGGTGCATGTACGAGCGCTCAAAAGCTCCTGCCTTCACGGCAGTGCTTTTCGTCATTTTTTTCCAATGGTTTTATCGGTGAAAAATCATCAATTATGGACATGTTTTCTTTTCAGCAAAAACTACTATTTTTTGATGTTCCTAGTTTAATTTACTTCCCTTACTCCATTGAATTGAATTGTATTTTCAAAATTATAAAAAGCACGTGTCGTGAAGTCTGAAGCTTTTGCACCTTGTAGGTAGATTTGCATTTTCCAGTTCTAGAAACCAATTGAAGAAATTCCAGACTTCACTTCACTTGGTTAAATGACCAATTTTGTTTTCGATAATTCGGTATATTATACGGTATCTATAGTCTTGGTGATGCGATCTGGACAAAATTTCGCAAGTAGTTCAAATACATACATCATTTTTCATTTATGTGCGAAATTTCATTCCAATCCAATCAGTAGTTTCGGAATTATCAGGAAAAAAATATTTTGAACGACCATATTTACGGAACCCCTAGTCCCCCTAATATTTTGTTCATTAATATTCGAGATACATTCGAAATCTACACCTATCCGGAACATTTCGAGTCTTTTCCGTCCGAAAGATATAATTTTCTATGGTTCTGGTCATGCGATATGGGAAAAATGTAGCTTGAATATATTATTCTCTATTAAAATACAGAATTTCGTCACGATCGAATTTGTAGTTTCGAAATTATCAAGAAAGCCAAATTTCAAACGACCATATTCACGGAATCCTGAAAATTTCAATTCCCTAGGCATTTTCGTTCGAAAGTTATAATTTTCTATGGTTTCTATCGTTCTGCCTATGCGATCTGGACAAAATATAGCTTGAATAGATCATTCTCCATTAACATACAAAATTCGTAGCTTCGAAATTATCAAGAAAACTAAATTTCAAACGACCATATTTACGGAACCCCTAGTCTAATTTTGCTCATCGATGAACGTGACCGCAACATTCAAGATCTAAACCTTCCCTGAAAATTTAAAGTCCCTAGGCTTTACCGTTCGGAAGTTATAATTTTCTATGGTTTCTATGGTTCTGGTCATGCGACCTGGACAAAATGTAGTTTGAATATATCGTGAAGAGGTATTGCAGGGATTTGGACAAATGATTTAAGTTCTTATATCTTCGCCGACGTTTCGAGGCCGTCGGTTCCTAGGATACTTATAACCTGAGTAAATCTTATGGGTAACGAACGTGTGGGACCGTTTGTCTCGTGCTCCGATTCTGGAACCTGCAACCGATATATCATGTATATCTATGGTCGTGACATAAGCCAAAAAGTTGACAACTGAATGATTCACATGTAGTAGAATTTGAATAATGGGTGTATTCTTTCTGAATTACGAGTCTAGCCTATTTGATCTGACAACGTAGTTTCGAAATTATCAAGAAAACTAAATTTCAAACGACCATATTTACGGAATCCCTAGTCTAATTTTGCTCATTGATGAACGTGACCGCGACATTCGAGATCTAACGTATCGTGTATACGGACGGACAGACTCGAATTTTTCGACGTTTTCTACATCAGTGAGTCGAACCTTGTCAATTGAGACCATTTTTGGCTCGAAAGTCGGAAAAATACAGACAACGTGACGAAATGATATAGCCCTCGTGTAAGTAGAACGAGCGCTCAAAAAATGTAACATAGACCCTTCATCCTCCAAACCCTTCAATTGAGAAATGGATACTGAAATTGTTTTGAGATGTTATCGTCGGTAACTAAAAAAAAACTCAATAAGGAGCTTCATGGTATGGAAGTGGAATGATACAGTGAGAGAAACTCACTAATAGTTATGTTCTTTCGTACTGAGCAAAGTGATCTATGTAAGTTAAATCACATAGATCAGTTTAAGCGATCGTTCTTTCGTTTTCAATCAGTTCCCCCTCCCACAACAGTGATGGTAAGTGATTATTCTAATCGCGGAATTTCTTATTTCACTTGGATCACATTGGTAAAGTTAACGTCAAAATTTGTAGTTTGACGTTATAGAAACTTTCTCATAGAAGTAAGCGGATTCTTCCGGGCTTGTAGTGAATGAATGTGATCTGATTTCAAAATCGCTGTCACTGAAATCACATAAGTTCCATCAGTTGAATCAATACGAAAGAACACTAGTAGAATTGTTCAAAACTTGGAGCGTTTTATTTTCTTTGGTTTTGATTGCGCAATTCATAAACCTTAAATTCTATGGTCCGGAATATTGAGCTTGGTGCATTGAAATCTCAAACTAAATGACCAAAACAAAACCAAATCAAAACTCTCTTATCCTCATGGAAACCTTTCCTTCATTCTATTCAGCCAAATTTTTTTTGCAGAGACTTATTAATCATCAACTTGTACAAAAAAATAAGGATTTGTTCCGGGGTAAGAAAGGAATTCCATAGACGATGGAAATATCTCGAATAACTTTTCAATGAGTGAACATAAAAGTGAAAATGCATACTTTTTTTTCCCTAAACACGCTTCATTCATCTCAAAATCGCGAAATTTCAACAATCCATTTTTATTCAAACAACAAAGGAGTCTCCTGCAAAATGCGCCTGATGTTCTCGTAATTACCGCTCAAACTAGATGGAAGCACAAAACAGAAACAATCCACGTTATACGAGAAATACTCGTGAAACACAAGCTTACTCCAATACTCAACTAAGTTCTGCACAATTCAATAAGATGTATGCACAGGTAACCTCTAACACACCCCCTACCATATAAACGACGAGGATACATTAATACACGCCGCGTACCCAGCCAATGAGATGGAAGCAGGGTTCTCGTGTAAAATCGACGAAATTCGTCTGTTCGGTGCGAATCCGAAAGTCAACGGTCTCGGTCAACCCGATTTTGGCGCGATCGGCGATCGTCACTTTCAATACAACTTTGTTACTGAAAGCTTTGCTGCGATTTTGTGTGAAATTTCATTGCAAATTTTTAACGAGTGTAAGGAACAAACAAAATGAGACATCATCAAATAATGATGAAGAAATAAGAAAGGTCTTGATCAAAAAATTTGCTGATTCGACTTTGTATCAGTGAATATAGCAATTATATTTTTAGATTGCTGAAGAGGAATTCGTTGGATTTATCAACCAATTGAGTGGTGATAATTTGAGAAAGTTTTTATCAGAAGTATGGAAATCAAAGAGTAGAATGGAAAAATAAAGCAATGAGCAAATATGTAAGAAGAGGAAAGTTGATAAACAATCATACTTTCCAAATAAGGAATAGGGTAAACACTACAGTTATTGACACCTTAAGCCAACTGTCCCAATAGAATATAAATAATTTGTTATTTGGGTATGAAATGAAAATATTTCTTTTTCGAGGTTATGTGTTGGTTTATACTCGATTCAAATTAACAACCGAAAGTGGAAAAACCTTTTCAGAAGAAGCTTTAAAACACATCGTTAACATCATGTGTCAATTTTCAGTGATTGACACTGTAAAATCTATTGTTGACACCACCTGATACAGTTATTGACATACTGTTGTCTCTCATATTTTCAATCAGCTGAACAAGGATGTGGGTAGGTATAATATATAGTAATGGATCGTTCATTATAAGATTTATTTATAAGTTTTGCATTGTAAAATATTCGAAATGGAAACCTTCTCTATGAAGACATATTTCAATAAACATTAAACATGGAATTTTCATGCACAGGAAATGCATTTAATTATTTAATACCATTTAAATCAAAATTCTTTTTGCAAATAGGACACAAGCCCTGGCAGTTGGTTCTCCAGTAGCCGTTTATAGCAACTTGGTTTTCATTGTTATCACAGATTATGTCTTCAGATGTACAATCCATGTCCATATTGGACTGTTTCATGACTGTATAAAGGATTCTTCATGAATTTCATCATCAAGCTTTATGTTTGAAATAATTTTTTTTTTATTTTTTTTGGCACACCCGTCTATTCTATCACATAATTTGAGATCTTCTTCATAGGTTAATACAGGGCAAGGTCCGTGATTTGTTGAGCGCTCGTTGGACTTACACTAGGGCTACATCATTTCGTCAAGATGTCTGTATTTTTCGAATCTTGGCGTAAGCACGATAACTTTCGAACGGAACGACCTAGAGACTTTAAATTTTCAGTGTGGGTTCAGTTTCCGACTGCCGTAGTTGAGTTGGTTAATGAGCAGAATTCCATCAGGGGTTCCGTAAATATGGCCGTTCGAAATTTTGATCTCCTGATTACTTCTAAACTACTGATTCGATCGAGATGAAATTTCGCACCCAGATGGTGCGAATGACGTGTTCAAGTTACATGCAAAATTTGTCCAAATCGCATGACCAGAACTATAGAAATTAATAACTTTCGAGCGGAGAGGCCTAGGGACTAGAAATTTTCAGGATAGGTGTGGATCTCGAATATCTCGGTCACGTTTATCAATGAACAAAATTATCAATGACCAAAAATGGCCGTTAAAAAAATTTTTTTTTAGGAAGATTCTACCTACTAGGTAGATGAACGAGCGCTCAAAAGCTCCTGACTACACTTCAGTGCTTTTCATTTTTTCAACAAGTTTGCCACTCAACCAAAAAATTATTGTAGAACGAGGAACGCCATAGGTTTGGGAGGCAAGTTTTCTGGACATTCCTTCTGATTTTACTGCTGATAAGGCAGAAATAATAGCATCCTCCGTGTAATTTTTCTTATAATTGCTTCCTTCTTTGCTTTTGCCATGTTGTTGAGAATGAAGCGTGGAAAATCGATTCAGGGGGTAGGGACAAGAAGTAGGAACAAGTTGAACTTGCAATATAGTTATTGACACGTGGAAATTCACAGAGTTCGAGACTGGTGTCAACAACTATCTAGAACAAAATTAGATAAAGTTCAATCATTTTTCAGTATTCATTGAGAAATTGAGGCCTGAATAGTAGGCAATACGGACTAATTTTGCAAAATTTGAATACGACAGTTATTGACATAGTATGTCAATCACTATTCATCCACATATTTTCAAAGGCAATTATTGACACCCACAAAAAAACGCGAAACCTTCAACCAAATAGATTTTAAGTTATGATAAAGTATTTATTGAAGAGTTTCAATAATTCAAACAAAAATTATGCTTCAGACAAAAATTAGAACAATTAAAAAATGTTATGAACTTGAGTTAAGTACCTTGAGAAAATGGCAGTATTTTTCTAATTGCAATGATCGTCAGCACGCTGCACATTGATAAATATATGGTGAATTAGGAATGCAAACCTAACCCAAATTAATACTAACAGTCCAAACTTGAAAAATTGAAATATTTTTTTCAAAGCTCCATGTTTTTAAGGCCTCCATCCAATTCTTATAATTCAAATATGAAAATGAGGGTGTCAATCACTGATAGGGTGTCAACAACTGTACCTTTTACCCTAGGTGATTTGTTCTCAAAATTTGTATATAGCCTTCAAAATAACTAATTCAACTATGTATGTATTGTATGTATGTATGTATGATTTCGAAAATTGTTGAAAAAGTTTTAAAGAAAAGAATTATTGATTATTTAGATTTCTCGATCGAATCCGTAGTTTCGAAATTATCGGGAAAACCAAATTTCGAACGACCGTATTTACGTAACCCTCTGTATAATTCCGCTCATTGATGAACGTGAACGCGACATGTCTCTAGGCCTTTCCGTTAGAAAGTTATGATTTTCTATGGTTTCTATGGTTCTGGTCATGCGATCTGGAGAAATGTAGCTTGCATATATCATTCTCCATAAGTATAAAAAATTTCGTCACGATCGAATCTGTAGTTTTGAAATTTTCAAGAAAACTAAATTTCGAACGAACATATTTACGGAACCCCTGGTATAATTTTTCTCATAGATGAACATGATCACGACATTCGAGATCCACACCTATCTTGAAAATTTCAAGTCCCTAGGCGTTTCCGTTCAAAAGTTACAATTTTCTATGATTTCTATGGTTCAGTTCTTGCGATCTGGACAAAATTTCATATGTAGCTTAAACACCTCAATCTCGATTAGAGTGCAGAATTTCATCTCGATCAAATCTGTAGGTTCCAAGTAATCAGGAGAACAAAACTTTGAACGGCCATATTTACAGAACCCCAGGTGGAATTTGGCCCATTAACGAACTTAACCGAGGCATTCGGGAACTGAACCCACACTGAAAATTTTAAGTCTCTAGGTTGTTTCGTTCGAGAGTTATCGTGCTTACGGCACATTTTCAGCTCAAAATTCGATAAATACAGACGTCGTGACGAAATGATATAGCCCTCGTGTAAGTAGTACGAGCTTTCAAAAAGGCTGTGCTTTCTCACAATTAATTTTCGAATCAAACTTTATTATATCTTCAAACTTTTCTGTATTTCATTTGGTTATACCTTCTCATTAAAGAATTGCGAAAAATAGTTGCGTTTGACTTTCCTATTCTAGCTTCTCAACAAACAACAAGAACTTATCATCCTTCCATGAAATATACAAAATTATAAGGAATTCATATTGACAAGTCATATATTTTCATGACTATTTCAAAGAACTATTTTACTGAAGATAATGTGAAGTAATTAATTCAAATTCAACTCATGATTGTCTGATTAAATCCATATGAATTTGTTAGACCAAAATCGAGAGTATTCTTTCAAATTAAATGAGTTTAATTGTAATCACTTCATGAGGTTTTTTTTCCGTTTAGATGTATGGTTTTTTCATAATGAACACTTCGTTAACCTCAATTGAAAACGGCATTATAAACATCGGCAGATTCATGAATGGAAATTTCGAATCAGTATAATTTTTTTCGACCAATATAGGTACATATCATCCGATATTATATTGCGTTTTCAGAGTTGAACGTTTTGAAATCGAATTTGGCGCCATATAGACCGCGCCCTTTTCCATCTCATTGGCTGGGTACGCGGCGTGTATTAATGTATCCTCTTGCATTTTTCGTTTGATTCGCGTTGTGATTAAGGACTTGATATTATGTTATTTTCGTTATTTTAAGTCCAATCGTCTTGAAGGTAGACAACTAAGTAAAGCGCGAAATTTAAATGTAGGTGAGCCAAAAACCAGAAAATTGAAATTTTGGACTTAATACCCTTTTGCTCTGAGATACGGATATACAGATTAGAAAAAATTTCAACACAGCATCAACGGAAAAATCGACCTCAAAAGAATATCGGAGGTAACACTGGACATCGATGGAACAGTACAATATACAATACAAAACAGTACAATATACCAGAGCTGTGACGAGCACTGAATATTAGTGCTTCGAGCACTAAGCACTAAGCACTTGGAAAAAAGGGCTCCCGAGTCGCGAGCACTAAGCACCAATTTCAGCAAAAGGCTCGCGATTACTAAGCCCTTTGTAAAAGTAATTCGAAATTTCGAGCACTAAGCCCTAAGCACTTTTTCAAGAACTGTTGAGGTGAGGTTATTTTAATCGGAAGAAAAATTGTACCTATTTAGTTAAGCTGTTATATGATAATATGTGAGATCATTGACCGGTCAGAAAAGATGTATAGGGTATCCCGAATTCGATGCTTACTTCGAGCATGTCGAGAGCTATGTGTGTTGGAAAAAGATTCTCAAGGACCCCGGATCTCTTTGGTTGAAATAATATATATTGTTATGGTTCGTTGAAGTTATAAAAATGTAATTTTGAAATTTATGAAAACCACTAACAATATTCAAATAATTTGGTTTAAATTATATATTTTTAATTACCCCGATACACTATTTCAATGAGGGTTCTAAAGGTGAAAACACAAAAAACATTTTTCAACAAAATTATAGAATCAGCATCTTATTCTACAAAAAACCAAATTCAACTATCAAAAGGAAATAAAACTAATATATCTGAACTCTGAAAAATCGTCGGGTGAGTGTAGTCACTATATTATGTTCTTCTATTTCCAATTCCAATTTTCCTTCTTCTAACCAGCACACCGTTTCGATAACTCCCTCACTCCTTCACTCGCCAAATCAATTCTAACAATGCAATCTACGAATCTACTCTTAATACACTTCCAAATACTATTTATTATACTTTTCTTCTCGCAAAATCAATCTTTCTGCCTATTTTTTGAAAAATATCGATCTTTTTCACCTTGACGTTTCTCTCAATTGTTCACTGGCCTGCTTTATTCCAAATTATTCAATATCGCATTCCCATGGTATCATTCTTGATACATTTTCATTCTTCATGAACATAACTCAACTAAACTTACAATAATACAACAATCCATGAATTGATCGAACTTCCCGAATTGACTATACGATGTTGAATTTATTTTATTCAAAATTTTCGAAACTTTGAGCAATATGACCATGTTTTGATTTCCATGACAATATTCATAAATATATCGATTCATTTTCACTAGACTGAATATCAATACTAGATCTCAAGGTATCAAGGTGTTGGCGTCGGTCGCATATATTCGTGTTACGACAAGATTGGGAAAGGGCTTAGTGCTTAGTAATCCGGAGAAGTGCTCGGGAGCACTTTGGGGATTACCAAGCACCAAGCCTTCTGCTGAAGTGCTTCGATTACTAAGCACAAAGCACTGCTTTTAAAAAGTGCTCGGGAGCACAGTGCTTGGGAGCACAAAAGGGCTTCGAGTGCTTTCACAAGTACCAAGCACAATGCTTTGGCACAGCTCTGCAATATACAAATTTGTTACAGTCTGCATATGAGGCAACACTAGTAATCAGTAAAATTATACCTGACAGTCGTAATATTGCACTTCACATAAAAAAACTAAAAGCTCGCCGAAAATGGCACAAATCCAGCAGATAAATCAGTAGTTAATAGACTGAATCATCAACTCCACAAGACAAGCGAAACATGACGCATTTAGTTATTACATCTCACAGCTGAAATCCAATCACTATGAAAGGCAACAAAAAATTCAAGAGACTTCTGATTGCAATCCCACCTGTAAGAAATACATATAGAAACAGGTCAAGATCGAACGAACAAAAACCAAGCGTATTTGCAGAACAACTAGCAAATATTTTCACTGCGCCCCAAACAAGCAGTAACAATGAAGAAGTCCTGGATTATCATAAACCAGAGTTTCAGCAAAATCGATGATATTTTTGTATTGCTTTAGTTTGAGAGAGAAAAACAACAAATTATACGTTTCTTTTATTGAAAAAATATCAGTTTCTACTACAAAAAATTTTTATATATAGAAAAACTATTTTATTTTTCAGGAAAATAATCATTTATTTTGGTTTGAACTTGTTTTTTTTTTAAGAATTGCAAAAGAAGTTTCTAACGCCATTATGCAGTGCAGACATTGCCCTGCTTATATCATCGTTCTCTATATTGTTGAGGACGAATTTAGATAGTAAGTCTGCAGCATTTAGAGCCTCTTCTGCGGTAGGCGTTCGGTCTTCTTCTAGTTCTTCTTCTCCATCACTTTCGCAACGCTCATTTTCTGTCAAAATTTTTCACGATATTTTCAACCGTGGGTTCTTCGTGTAAGATGAGTGAGCTATCAATGTCAACATGATCCTTCCATATTTCAGGTGCTGTTAACAGATCTGAATTTAGATTTTGTGCAAACCGAAATAAAGGAACATCATATTCATCATCAAATTCGTTTTTTGCTATTTCTTGAACAGAAGAATCTTGATTGGTTTCAATTAATCCTGCATGTCTGAAACAGTTTTGAATCGTTCTTTGTGATACCTTATTCCAGGCATCATTTATCATAAGAATTGCATCCAGAACGTTTATTTATGAAGAACAACTGTTTTGATTAGAATCCAGGCCAGTGATCACTTCAAGCAAAAGATTTTTTCTGAAATTGCACTTTAGTGACCGTATTATTCCTTGATCCATTGGCTGCAACACTGATGTTGTGTTGGGTGGAAGGAAAAGTGTTATGGACCGCAAATCTGTAAGATTTGGATGCGCTGGGCAGTTATCAATCAGTAGTAAAATCTTTTTATTCTTCTTTACCAAGTTGCGATCCCAATCTCGAATCCATCTTTCGAAAAGTTCAGATGTCATCCAGGCTTTACGGTTGTTTGCATAATCGACTTGTAACGATTTAACACTACTGAAACATCTTGGTTTTTGGGATTTGCCAATAACAAACCATTTTTTTTTCTCTGTGCCTCTCAGATTTGCTGCTACAATGACGGTTAATCTTTCTTAGGACAACTTGCCCCGACTACAATTCTCACCTTCGAATTTTAGAGTTCTATCTGGCAATAATCTATAGAAAAATCCTGTTTCATCTGCATTGAAAATCTCTTCACTAGAAAACTGTCTTCTCAGATTTGGCCATACAGTTGTCAGCCTGTTAGATATTGAACTCCGATCAACGGCACAATGTTATGTCTTGCTTTGAATCGACTTATCCAGCTAGCAGAACAATTGAAGTTTGGGTTGCCGAAACTAGAGGCAAAAACATTGGCCTTTTTTTTGTAACATAGGGCCGCTGATAGGTATTCCCTTGTTTATGGTGACTTTGAACCACTCCAATAACGCTTGATCAATGTTATCATGTTGTGATTTCCGAAGCCTCTTGGGTTTTAAAACATTCGAATTGAAAGACTCCTTGATTTGGTCCTTGTTTTTTAAAATCGTAGAAATTGTCGAATGGCCTACCTCAAATTCCTTTGCGAGATCCGAGTTGGATTCCCCGTTTTCTAATCTGGCTATAATTGCACCTTTCTCTTCAATGGCGAATGCTTTGCGACGTCGCGATGTCATTTTGAGTAAAAACCACCATAAATCTCTCAACGATATCGACTAGGCTGAGAAATAAAAATAAGGCAAGTACATGTATGGTTCGTATCAAACCTCATTGCATAGAAAGGGGGGGGGTGGCTCGCAAAAACGATCGAGAGGTCACTATAACTGGAAAATGTCTCTTCGAATCATGTCATTGTCTCTGGAATCTTGTCATAGTAAACGACATGTTATTATAAACGAGGTCATCAAAACCGAACACTGTTGTAAGGAGTTTTATATGAAACCAAACTTAACACTGCAATTGCGTCATATTAAGCGGTTGGTCAATATAGCCGGCGTCATAATAAACGGATTCTACTGTACCTTGAGCTCCACATGGACCAGAAATTAACTTGGAGAACGCATATCAAGGCTGAAAGATGTCAACTGTACTGGCTACTCAATAGAATATCTCTATCCATAAAGAACAAAATTTTGATCTATGAAAGCATACTCAGACCAATTTGGACATACAGGATAGAGCTCTGGGAATGTAGCAAGCCATCAAACACAAAAATACTTCAGACATTCCAATCCAAGACCCTGCTAATGATATCAAACGCTCCATGGTATGTTTCAAACCATACACTACAAACGACCAGAATATACCTTGTGATAATGAAATTTATTTATTTATTCACGGGATAAACCGAATTACAAAATAATACAACAAATTCAAGTCTATATGAAATCACAAATGCTCTTAATCTAAATCAAACATTGGTTTATATTTCTCTATGGTAGAATATGACGAATTCGTGAAATCGATGCCCTGCCGACCGGCAATATTTAACCTTCCCTAAAATCCTAGGAACAGGAGAAGCCCTCGTGTAATTCAGCCGGTAGTTGGGAACACTGAGTGAGACAGTCTCTAGTGTTTCTGGGTGGGACGTGAAAACCAAAGAGGGAGAGGAGCTCCATCGATGACAGCATACCCATAAAAAGTTTTGAGAACAGAAATACATCGCGTTATCAAAGAGGGCAAACGTGGTAGAGCTCTCATATGAGTTGCAGAAAAATTTATTCGAGAGATGCCCGTTCTGCAGGAAATAAAGAGAAGGAACTTATTCTGAATACTGTCGATCCTGTTCCTGTCCAGCAAACGATAAGGACACCACGCAGAAGATGCGAACTCAAGATGAGGTCTCATCAAACTTATATAGAGGTGCTTTATTGTGTTGATATCCCTGAATTCATAAGACATGTGTTCGCACTTGTCAAGATTGATAATCACACCGTTAGACCGGCACCTCCGCTCGAGCCTCCCCAGATCAGATTGGAGACTAAGCATATCTAACAAATTGTTGTTCGTCAAAAAGATCCTCAAGTCATCCACGAATAAGAGTAACCTTGCGGACCTAAAACAAGTTGTGTTGTTATCAACATACATGAGAAACAGGAAAGGCCCAAGATCCTCAAGTCATCCGCGAATAAGAGTAACCTTGCGGACCTAAAACAAGTTGTGTTGTTATCACATACATGAGAAACAGGAAAGGCCCAAGTTAACTGCCCTGTGGTATACCCGACTGGATCACACATGACAAGGAAAAAAAAGCTCGAACTCCCCTTTAAGGATGATCTAAGACATGAACCAATTAAGCATTAAGCAATTAGACCAGGCAATAGAGCAGAAAAAGGGTCATTCTGTGACAAAAATAGTAGAAGAAAACCGCGAGTGGGGAGTTTCGTGGGGTGGTCCGTGGATGTTCAGTGATATGTTTTCGACTCGCAAATATCATTACTTTTCTTGTAATTGCGAAGAAACACCTAAAAAAAGGATGTTTTTTTAGTTTTTTGCTTGTAAAATCTGAACCAATGGAGCGGTGCTAATACTTTCAACAGACGAATTGTAGAGAATGAAAAGATGAAAAAAATGAGTGCTAGTGCAACTCAATCGGGTCATTATTACCGGAGGAAAGCCGGAAAACCCGTGAAAATCAGCATTTTTATCAGATCCTCATAACTCGGCTAATTTCTAAGTTGTAGCGCTGGCTTTCCAAATGAGAGTAGTGGTTAATAGATACTTTAAGTGTGCATAACCCAGACGTTGTCCGATAAATAGTTTTTCCGTAATTGCGATTTGAATTATTTAAGGCACTATTTTCCGGAAGAGCTGGATGCGTCGGAAGTAGTCCGATTTCAATTTACAAAACGGATTTTGAAAGAAGAAGTATAGTACTACAAAACGGCAAACTTGATTTTTCGTTGAAATGTTGCAAAATAGGTGAAAAATACGTGGAAACATGACCAAAACCGGCTCAGTGCCCCATCTGGGTCGGATAGTGGGGGTAGCCAGCAGACGCGGGGAACCAAAATCGCGCTGAGGCCGGCCGCGAATATTTACGTATATACCCCCACTACTTGACTGCAATCGAGCATTCGGCTTATTTTGGTCATGTTTGCATGCTTTTTTACCTATTTTGAAGCATTTTAACGAAAAATCAAGATTGCTTTTTTGTAGTACTATACTTCTTTCAAAATCCGTTTTGCAAATTGAAATCGGACTACTTCCGACGCATCCAGCTCCTCCGGAAAATAGTGCCTTGAATAATTCAAATCGCAATTACGCAAAAACTATTTATCGGACAACGTCCGGGTTATGCACACTCAAAGTATCTATTGACCACTACTTTCATTTGGAAAGCCAGCGCTACAACTTCGAAATTGGCCGAGTTATGAGGATTTGAAAAAACGCTGATTTTCACGGTTTTTCCGGCTTTCCTCCGGTAATGATGACCCGATTGAGTTGCACTAGCACTAGTCTGTTGGAAGTATTAGCACCGCTCCATTGGTTCAGATTTTACAAGCAAAAAACTAAAAAAACATCGTTTTTTTTTGTGTTTCTTCGCAATTACAAGAAAAGTAATGATATTTGCGAGTCGAAAACATATCACTGAACATCCACGGACCACCCCACGTAACTCCCCACTCGCGGTTTTCTTCTACTATTTTTATCACGAAAAAATCTCTATTGCCTGGTCTAAATCATCATAAAAAAATACTCCTTGAAATACGAGACGCGCACCAACGATTACGAGAACTCACTCATTAATGAACTCTTCAACACCACAAGCACAAGAAGACTCAAGAGGACATGGCCAGATCTATGTAGATAAAACTCAGTTATTCGTCGGCGGACGGAGCTGTCCCAAATCAAATTCATATAATAACTTAATTTACATATTACTGTTGTGTAGATTGTATATAAGCAATAAATAGATAAAGAAATCTTAATAAAATTAGAATTTTCCAACTTACTTAAAGAATACTATTAATTTTTCATCATTCGTCTTGTTCCTCTGAGAAGCTGTTATCTTAGATATAATTTCCAGTTCTGGTAAAGGACTCTGGTACGGTTGGGTCCTTATACGTGCTCTCTTACTTTTACTTGTGGAAGGTGACTTTAGAGACTGACTTGGTTTTGGATCACTTTTCGTAAGTTTAGGGTCTTCCTCAGTTTTTGTCACTCTTGAAATTTTTCGTGGATTTGAACGCTTTGGAGTGGATTTCTAAATTTGAATAAATGAAAAATTAGTATTTGCTTCTTAACCAAAAATTTAGAGATATTTGAAAACATTTTATTTTGCTTCAATTGGTCATGAAGGATTTCTGAAATCATTTTGTCTATGTTGAACCGCTGACAAGAGGAAGTTGCTGAGATAAAATATTTCAGGACTGACTGAACTGCAGTTTACAATAAAAAAAAAACTATTGTTCAATAGGCCAGTCATTTCGGACAATCAATTCCCAATAATTCCAAATTTTTGAAACTTTCACGTAAAATCGGAAGGAGTATGAAAACACTGAATTTTGCATCGTTTTCCAAAGTCTGAAAAATTGTTAATAGGGATAAATGAAATTTTATTATAACAAAAGTTCAGCAAACTTGGGAGTAGTTTGAATATAAATGTAGTTCCAAATCACGTATCGGATTTGCAACCAATTTAAAAGTAAGGAAAACTTATAGTTCTTTGTATATCGGCAAAAAAAAATTTCAAAGGTTCTTGGAATATTTTTATATCAATAACCAAACCTTCCGGGACACGCGCCGACTTTTGCGGCATAAGTACACGCTGCGGACTCTCAGACCGCAAATCCTATCAGGATTTGTTTTCATTGACTTTATTCTGATTTTTCGTGAAACGATATATTTTAAATGTTTAGAAAAATATATGTTCATTTTAGAATTTTATTTTCAGCTGAACATATAACAACAAAAAAAATCTCGAAAAATACAATATTTTTTTGCAAACCAAAAAGTGTTTTTTATGATGGAGAGTATCCAGACAAGCAGCTTCACGAAAGTTATAGAGGCGGCGATGAAAACCCCTTTCATAAACTCACAACATGTAGGACTGCGGAGTGGAGTCCGCGCGTGTTCTGAAAGGTCAACAAGTTTGCAACCTAGTATACAATCCAGAATCCCATGCAATTCAAAAAATTGTATTTTTTCATCCAAAAGTTTTGGAGTTCGAGCGTATGGCTGAGTTTATGGACTACATAGTTGAAATATTTCAATTCGCACCTTTATCCAAGATGCAAAAACATGTTAATAATGAAAAAAAAAAACAAATTATTTCTCTGGGCATAAAATCTGTAAACGTGAAAAAATGCGTTTAGTTGTAGTAATATCGAATCAAGGCAGGGTTGGATTATCAATCCAGAGTGCCTCGTGTTTACAATAGTGTAATAACCTACGGTTAATGGTTAGTATTTTTCGGTTCGCATACGTCTTGCTGTTTTGAAAAGACATCAAATCCTAAGATAATAGTTGTTATTAGATACCAGGCGACTTCTCTGTATTGCCAGAGTGGTAAGATATTTATTTCATGGACAACCGCAGTGGAATGTGAAGGATGTGATATATTTCTGGGAAACGAAGAGCCCCTCTCAAGGAATTATACCAAACTCAGATTTTCTAAGGGAAGATGTACGAGTATAGTTCTCACTACTTTTAAGTGAAATTTAAGTCCATTCGATCTGAATATAGAAACAGAAATATCGGAAACAAGATCAAAAAGGTGTTCAAAAGCAAAAAAATAAAAATTAATAACGAGAAAGGATGCCATTCAAGACCAGATCCAAAACTATCCTGAAAATTTCGAGTCCCTAGGCCTATCCGTTCGAAAGTATTAATTTTCTATGGTTTATATGATTCTAGTCATACAATCTGAAAAAAATGTAACTTGAATAAATCATTTTCCATTGAAATACAAAATTTTGTCACGATCGAATCGGTAGTTTTAAAATTATCAAGAAAACTAAATTTCAAACGAACATATTAACGGAACCCCTAGCCCTATTTTGCTCATTGTTAACGTGACCGCGACATTCCACATCTATCCCGAAAACTACAGGTCCCTAGGCATTTCCGTTCGAAAGTTATCATTTTCTATGATTTCTATGGTTCTAGTCATGCGATCTGGACAAAATATTGCATGTAGCTTGAATACGTCATTCTCCATCTGAGTGTAAAATTTCATCTCGATCGAATAATTAGTTTCGAAGTAATCAGGAGAACAAAATTTCCAACGACCATATTTACGGGACCTCTGGTCGAATTTTGCACAATAACGAACTTAACCAAGGCAGTCGAGATTCGAACCTATCCTGAAAATTTCAAGTTAGATTTATCGTGTATACGGACGGCTAGACGGCCGGACCGAAAGACTCAAATTTTTCGACGGATTCGTCATTAGTGAGTAAAACTTTGTAGGTTGCGACCATTTTCGACTCAAAATTCGAAAAATACAGACATCGTGACGAAATGATACAACCCTCGTTTAAGTAGAACGAGCGTTCAAAAATACTGCTATACAGGACAGCTATCACCCCAGTGATACTACAGTGGTAGAATCTGCTAAGGAATCATGCTCGCATAGAAGAAAACACTAAAACATGTCACGTTTAGTTTCCTGATTAGGTTAGAATTGTTCGAATTTCTCAAGTAGATTTTTGGGAGGCAATTTTAATGGATCAGGTTATGGGCAATGACTTTGGAGACAAATTGCCTATTCTCAATATCCTAAGCATAAATGTGCATTTTCTAAGTAGAAGAATGTGGGAATATTGCGAATCTCCTGAATTTCGGAAAACTCGTCACTGGGTGTTTCAAATATGTGTCAAAAATTTTAATCAAAATTTTCCCACAACTTTTTTTTTCAAATTAGAACACTTTCTTCTTACGACGAAAAATAATTTCTGAGTTATTTAGGATTTCCTTAATTAATTTCGTACATAGAGTCAAATTCATAAAATCTGTTTCATAACAATAATCTGAGTTCATAGAAGATGAATAATTATCCCAATAATTCACGAGTAACAGATCTAATTATCATTCGTTATAATTACCTTTCGATTTCACAAAATGAATCCTCGATATAATGAAATTTTTGATTTATTTCATGTTTATCTCGAAAATACCTTCCGAACTCTTCAAGTTTAGGAAATGTAAGAGCATCTAGAGAATACAAAAGAAGGGTAGTTGAAACCCATTAGCGGCCAGCGAATATGTCATTCTCAATTGAAATATAAAATTTCGTCACGATCGAATCCGTAGTTTTGAAATTATCAAGAAAACTGAATTTCAAACGACCATATTTATATAACCCCTAGTCTAATTTTGCTCATTGATAAAAGTGACCGCAAAATTCGAGATCCACATTTATCCTGAAAATTTCATCCCGTTCTTAAGTTATGATCTTCTATGGTTTCTATGATTCTGGTCTTTGGTCTCACCAAATCTTATAGCTCCTTGTGATAAATACAATGATCTAATAATAAATATACTTATGTATAGACTAGATACACCTTAGAGAGAGAGGAATTGACTACACCATAAGATAAGGCAGTTATTCGAAGAATAACTGGTCGTCTCTGTTTCCCGAACACATCATGTTTCCAGATATGTGGTAAAATTTGATGAGGCAACAAGGATAACTGAAGAATAATTGATTTTATCGGAAAACTTGAAATATTTCATGAAATCAAGAAATGTTTAATTGAAGAATAACCATTAACATATCGACCATGTGTTATATAACATCTTTTGTTTTATATCACATGTATGAACTTCCCTTTTTGTATATACATACATACACGGGTGGTGGTTCACAAACAATAGTTATTCACGTTTGAGCGATATTACTACTTTTTTCCCAGATAATACATATTATGATGTATGATAGTTATAGAATAGTTCCACAACTTGTTACTTTTTTTGCCACTGTAACTGTTCCCAGTGGAGTGAAAGAACCACCAAAAGCACTGCCCATAACTGTACTCATTTGAGTTACCCTCCAAAGATCTTATGAGTAATTCGGACAATTCTAACCTAATCAGGAAACTAAACATGGCATGTTTTCGAGTTTTCTGGTATGCAAGCATTTTCACAGTTCACAAGTTGATCCGCGTTTCCGCGAACTGAGTTTGGTGTTATATCGGCATCACCATTCAATTTTTTTTTCACCAATCATCTACTAATGTTAATAAAAATGGAACACAGCATTGATAGTAGATAGACAACTAATCTAAGAATAGACTTAATTTTTTTCAAATCTGATATATACCTCCTTTGCTTCCACTTCTACACTCCCTGAAACAGCTTTCTCACTATCATTAGGTGTGTTTGCACACTCTAACTCAGCAACAGATGGTTCTTTTTTATGATCACAGGTTTTGCCATCGTCACCAGAAACTTTACCATCCTCTTTCACTTCGTCATCCTTGTCATCTTCAACCTTTTTCTCACTTTGTACAGAAGAATCGTCTCCATGTTGACCAGTCTCTTTAAGAGGAACATTAGATGAATTATCTACTAGTTCGCCATCTTTCTGCTGATTCACTGCAGTCTCACTGCTCTGCGGTGAATTTGAAGTTTTCTGGATGCTCTGAACAGCACTTTTTGCAGAGGCATCAAGTAACGTTGGGTCCTCCTGTTTGCTGAATTTTTGGAGTTCTACAGGTTTATCTTGTGGTTTTGCATTTAAAGGAGGTTGTGTCGGTAGAGCAGGGGTGGCTGAAAGTTCTTTAGGAGTCACATGATTTTCTTGTGTATGATTGGACTTCTCTTCGCTTGTTCCATTGGACTGAGACTTATCCGAAGTTTCTTCGGATACATGCGGAATTGTTTGAGAGTTTGTCGCAGGCAGGGATTGTGTAACTGGTGGCAATTGATTGGATGATTGCTGAAATAAAAAAAATCATTTTATATTATGATTATACATCTTGTAAGATATTCAAGCAAAATGAAACTAGGCTATCCACCTCATTTCAGGAGTTATGTGTTTCAAATGTCCAAAGTGTACCTTATAAGAAATTTTTTTCTCATGAAAACAATCGCAAAACTCATCAGTTCATTTATTAGTCAATAGAACAAAACAACTTTAGAGAACATAAACATGATAACAGGTGCAGTGAAAGTGTGAGAAAAATGTTTCTGCCAAATTTCATTATAGTATGATTATTTGTTATGAGAGGGAAGACATGAACAGGGGATGAGAATTCTGAAGAAAAATCACATACATTTTTTATGGAATCCACCCCTAAAATTTGTGAATCACCCTATTTTCCCAAGTATGAATACTCAGGCGGAGGCCTCATTCGAAATTTTTTCATTCGAAATTTTTTTCTCGAAATCGGGAGCAGACACGACAAAACTACAAGAGACCATAAAGTTTAGTAGAACAACAAAGCTGTTTTTTTACATTCTTCCAAATACACAGTGGCTCACCAAAAAAAAGTTCAGGAGGAAAACAGGGGACAGTGTTCCAGTAAAAAAACCCTCTGTAGATTTGCTATCAAAATGGGCATGTCACATGGTGTAAACTCTCAATTGATTTATTTATGCCAATTATACCAGTAGAATATCTTGTGAAGTGTAGATACTATGAGAAAAAAACTTGAACAAAATTGGAACTTTAACACCCTGTATCTCGAAAACAAAACGTTTGCGATCCCAGGTTAATTGGACTTTTTTATCTTAAAATTACTCAAGAAATCTCCCCTCTTCGTTTGTACCTCCAATTTGGGAACACCCTGCATATAAAATATGCGTCAACAGAGCATTTTAGAATTAATGAAAAAGTAAATTTGATACATACTATATATGAAAAATATGTAGGTATGTAAGTATTATCCTAATGAATATAATGTGTTAAAATTTCGTCCTCACTCTTTTAGGCGGACACCTCCAATAAGCGGACAAAATCGGCGGAACCGTTCTCCATTAGTATACAAAATTTCGTCACGATCGAATCTGTAGTTTTGAAATGATCAAGAAAACTAAATTTCAAACGTCCATATTTACGGAACCCCTAATCTAATTTTGCTCATTGATAAACGTGACCGCGACATTCGAGATCCACAGCTATCCTAAAAATTTCAAGTCTGAGGTCAAAAAGGTTTTCAAAAGCAAGAAAATAAAAATTGATAACGAGAAAGGATGCCATTCAAGACCACATACAAAACTATCCCGAAAATTTCGAGTCCCTAGGACTTTCCGTTCGAAAGTTATAATTTTCTATGGTTTCTAGTCATGCAATCTGAAAAAAATGTAACTTGAATAAACCATTGTCCATTAAAATACAAAATTTCGTTACGATCGAATCCGCAGTTTTGAAATTATCAAGAAAACTAAATTTCAAACGAATATACTCACGGAACCCCTAGCCTTATTTTGCTCATTGATGAACGTGACCGCGACATTCGAGATCCACACCTATCCAGAAAACTTCAAGTCCCTAGGCCTTCACGTTCGGAAGTTATAACTTTCTATAGTTTCTATGGTTCTGGTCATTCGATCTGGACAAAATTTTGCATGTAGCTTGAACACGTCATTCTCCTGAGTACAAAATTTCATCTCGATCGAATCAGTAGTTTCGAAGTTATAAGGACAAAATTTCGAACGGCCATATTCACGGAAACCCTGGTGGAATTCTGCCCATTAACGAACTCAACTGCGGCATTCGGGAACTGAACCCGCGCCGAAAATTCAAGGCTCTAGGTCGTTCCGTTCGAAAGTTATCGTGCTTACGGGCGGACGGACGGACAGACTTGAATTTTTCGACGGATTCGTCATCAGAGAGTCGAACCTTGTCGATTAAGAACATTTTCAGTTCAAAATTCAATGCGATCTGAACAAAATTTTGCAGGTGGTTTGAATACATTAGTCCAATCATTCCAATCAGTAGTTTCGACATTATCAAAAAAAAATATTTTGAACGGCCATATTTACGGAACCCCTAGTCTAATTTGGCTCATTGATAAACGTGACCGCGACATTCGAGATCCACACCTATCCTGAAAAGTTTTCAGGTCGTTCCGTTCAAGAGTTATCGTTTATACGGCCGGCCGATCGAACAGACTCGAATTTTCCGACGGATTCGTCATCAGTGAGTCGAACCATTTTCAGCTCAAAATTTGAAATATACAGACATCGTGACGAAATGATATAGCCCTCGTGTAAGTAGAACGAGCGCTCAATATATGAGATTCAAGGTGAGAGAAGATATAATGAGGCGGTCAATTAATAAGTTAGTAGAAATATCAGCAATTGAAATAAACTTAGACACAGAAGGAATTTTAGTGTTGAATATACATACTTGGACGAGTATTAAATTCAGTAAACAGAAACAAGAGGATTATTATAACCGGTGACTTCAACAAAGACATGCTGAATCTATATCATAGCAATACACAAACATTCTCGCAACTGTTGAACTCTTATGGTATACATCTAATGATAATGGAACTCACAAGAGTTACATCTGCTATAAAAACTTGTATCGATAACATTTTGACAAATTACATAGAATGTAGAGCTGGGGCATTTCCAACCAATATTTCAGATCATAATAATGCACAAACTATATGACGTGTGTTGCAGGATCAGTCTGACATCAGTTCAGTCCTTCAGTCTGATCAGAATAATGTGAATCTGAATTTCTATTTGGAGTGGAAAACGTTTTATTCCACTTTTTCTGAAACTGACAACAGTTCAACCACTAACATATATCATCAACAATATGTATGGAATATTCCCAGAGCAATTAAAACAAGCAAAGGTAATACCAATTTATATGAAAGGAGATACTAATGAGATGTCTAATTATAGGCTAGGTTAGTATATTATCTTTTTCGAAAATATTTGAATTGATAATAGCAGATCAACTTATGAAATTTCTCTTAGAACAAAATATATTAGCATCCTCACAACATAGAGGAGAATCAACTAGTACTACCGTTTATGATTGCATAATAAAATAGTGGAGACGTTTGAAGAAAAAGATCGTACTATCGGCATTTTCCTAGATCTAACAAAGCCATTTGATAGTCTATCTATCTCATCAACATCTTGTGCATAAGATGGAAAAATTGGAGTGAGAGACAATTCATCTGATCTGATATAATATTCAAACAACAGAAAACAGTATGTCTATGTAGGGCTTTGGCAGATGCTGATGAACTTGTGCTAGGAGTACCACAAGGTCGTATTATGGGACCACTATTATTCATTGTCTACATAAATTATATTAAAAGTTGTATCAGGAATAATAACTTTGCATCCTAAACTAATTATGCAGATGACACAAATATTATTTAGCAAAAAAAATACAATGAATTAATAGAGAGGACATAGAATGACTCTTGAAAAACAAACAGCATAATGAATGAAGGAAAAACTAATTTCATACTATTCAAGTCTACATATCGAGGGCTGAAAGGCAGGACCTAGTAACTGCGGGTAGAAATCCCACGTTAGAGCAGAAAAACTTAGTGCCATCAAAAGACCAAGTAAATTATGTTTATGATTCCTTTGAATATAATATTACAAATGGCGGAACTCGTACTGAATAGAAATATACTAAAATCTAAATTTCACAAATTTTGCTGGTTACGAGGTCCTGCCTTTCAGCCCTCGATACTCAAACATTTGAGAAGCCAAAGGAAGTTCTGATATCACACAAGAACTAACTCCATTCACAAAGCTCTCAGGAAATCTAGAACATATGTATTTCAAAGCTGCGAGGCAGCTTGGCCTCAGTCTGCTATTCTTTCAGTGTACTGATGAGATATCTGGATAAATTCTCCATGAAAACCATTGACCATGCATTATTTCAATCAAAAGCAAGGTATGGAATTATGATTTATGGCCATACTTCTAAAGATGGAATATTGACTGTTACAGCGATGCTCATAAAGGAACGTCTGATTTCTGTATTAAAAAATTATAAAAGCACTGTCGTGAAGTCAGGAGCTTTTGAGCGCTCGTTCATCCACCTTGTAGGTAGATTCGTATTCTCCAGTTTTAGAAACCAATTGGAGAGATTTTGACAGCTGTCAAAGAAAATGCCAAACTAAGGCAAAAATCCAGGCTTCAAGTCAGTGCTTCAGCTGATCAATTCTTTTTCGATAATTCGCTAGAATTTTCAACGGTATCTATGTTCTTGGTAATGCGATCTGGGCAAAATTTCCCACGTAGTTTGAAAATATCATTCTTAATCTATGTGCGAAATTTCATTCCAATCCAATGAGTAGTTTCGAAATAATCAGAAAAAAATAACGAAAAGCACTGCCGTGAAGTCAGGAGCTTTTGAGCACTTGTACATCCACCTTGTAGGTAGATTCGCATTTTCCAGTTTTAGAAATCAATTGAAGAAATTTTCGACAGCTGTCAAAAAAATTATGAAACTTAGACGAAACTCCAGACTTCATGTCAGTGCTTCAGCTGAGCAATTTTTTTTCGATAATTCGCTAGAATTTTCTAAGGTATCTATGGTCTTGGTAATGCGATCTGGACAAAATTTCGCACGTAGTTTGAATACATTATTCCTCAGCTAGGTGCAAAATTTCATTCCAATCCAATCAGTAGTTTCGAAACTATCAGGAAAAAAATATTTCGAACGGCTATATTTACGGAACTCCTAGTCTAATTTTGCTCATTGATGAACGTGACCGCGACATTCGCGATCCAAATCTACCCTGAAAATTTCAAGTTCCTAGGCCTTCCCGTTCAAAAGTTACAATTTTCTATGGTTTCTATGGTTCTGGTCATGCGATCTGGACGAAATATTGCTTTAATATATCATTCTCGATTAAAATACAGAATTTCATCTCGATCGAATCCGTAGTTTCGAAATTATCGAGAAAACTGAATTTCAAACAACCATATTTACGGAACCCCTAGTATAATTTTGCTCATAGATGAACATGATCACGACATTCGAGATCCACACCTATCCTGAAAATTTCAAGTCCCTAGGCGTTTCCGTTCAAAAGTTACAATTTTCTATGATTTCTATGGTTCTGGTCATGCGATCTGGACAAAATGTAGCTTGAACACCTCATTCTCCATTTGAGTGCAAGGTTTCATCTCGATCGAATCTGTAGTTTCGAAGTAATCAGGAGAACAAAATTTTGAACGGCCATATTTACGGAACCCCTGGTGGAATTCTGCCCATTAACGAACTTAACCGAGGCATTTGGGATCTTAAACCTACACTGAAAATTTCAAGTCTCTAGGTTGATCCGTTCGAGAGTTATCGTGCTTACGGACGGACAGACTTGAATTTTCCGACGGATTCGTCATCAGTGAGTTGAACATAGTCGATTGAGACCATTTTCGGCTCAAAATTCGAAAAATACAGACATCGTGACGAAATGATATAGCCCTCGTGTAAGTAGTACGAGCGCTCAAAAAATAGTTTTAAACAGCTATATTAACGGAACCCCTAGTCTACTTTTGCTCATTGATGAACGTGGCCGCGAAATTCGCGATCCGAACCTATCCTGAAAATTTCAAGTCCCTAGGCCTTTCCGTTCGAATGTTATGATATTCAATGGTTTCTATGGTTCTGATCATGCGATCTGGGAAAAATGTAGCTCGAATATATCATTCTCAATTTAAATACAAAATTTCGTCACGATCGAATCCATAGTGTTGAAATTATCAAGAAAACCAAATTTCAAACGGCCATATTTACGGAACCCCTAGTCTCATTCTGCTCATTGATGAAAGTGACCGCAACATTAAAGATCCAAACCTGTCCTGAAAATTTCAAGTCCCTAGGCCTTTCCATTACAAAGTTATAATTTTCTATGGTTCTGGTCATGCGAGCTGGGCTAAATTTTGCATGTAGCTTGAACACGCTATTCTCCATCTGAGTGCGAAATTTCACTTCGATTGAATCTGTAGTTTCATAGTAATCAGGAAAATAAAATTATGAGCGGCCATATTTACGAAACCCCTGGGCGCATTTTGCCCAATAGCGAACCGCGGCATTCGATATTCAAACCTACCCTGAAAATTTCAAGTTTCTAGGACATTCCGTTCGAGAGTTATCGTGTATACGGACGGACGGACGGACAGACTCGAATTTTTCGACAGATTCGTCATCAGTGAGTCGAACATAGCCGTTTGAGACCATTTTCGGCCCAAAATTCGAAAAATAACATCGTGACGAAATGATATAGCCCAGGTGTAAGTAGTACGAACGCTCAAAAACAGGACCAATCTGAATTGAACTCATCCAATATGTATATTTAACATATAACACAAGGAAAACAAACCTAAAATATCCAATTCACAGAAAAACATCTACAGCGAAAGGTCCCAAATACACATGCATCAAATAATTCAACACCATTCCAGACACAATAAAGAATGAAACTAGCCTAAAAACTTATAAGAAGAAAATAAACAGGATGCTGCTTAACATAGAACCTTACAAAGTTGAAGAATTTCTGAATGGAGCTAAAACTTGGAAGGAAGTTTGGATAGCAGAGTCTTTACTCTTTGCTTTTTGTCTTATTGGTGACGTAATTTCATTTTGAAGACTACTTTAATTATCGTAATATTGTACCTTTTATCTGAAATGAATCTTGTCATATCTTATCTCTTTAGATGCAAAAGATTAGGGGTTAAATTGAGCTTCAAAAGGAAAAAAATTGTTTCTAGTTGTATTCAGTAAATTACAACTGACTTGAGAAGATATTATATTTCTTTGATGATTAGTTGTCCTGCTTTTGCGGTTGAACTACATCACGAATAATTAGTTTGAGAAACAAATATTTTGGTGTATGTATTTTTAGAGGTTGATGAGACTATGCAAAACTTTGGACAGAATTAGTTTTCACAAAGCTGTTGAAGCTTTGATGTTGAAAAAATATTAGTATAGATAATATTTACAATTATTGTAGATATCTTACTGAATACCTTGAACGCAATCAAGTTACTAACTAATTGATAAGGAATGTACAGAAGTCAATGGAAGAAAACATCAATATCCTTTTCTTACATTTAGTCCGTGTCCAAGATTGGGTTGGTATCCCCCTTGGTACGACATATTCTTGGCACCGCTGTACATCTGCTGACTGGAGGGCTGAGATGGATTGTTGGGAACTGGATGATTGCTAGCAGGAATAGGCTGACTACCACCTATAAAGGAATTGGGCACGTTCAGAGAAAAGTGGTTTGGCTGATGGGTTGCAGGATGATTGTGCGCTGCTGTTGGATTTCCATGTGACACAACTGAGTGGTGGTTAGATGGTTGTCCATAAGATTGCGGGGGCCCTTGTTGTGGATGCATTGGTTTATTCAACTGAGAGGGTACTGAGGTGTTCTGGGTAACTGATGCTGTCAATGATGGCTTTAAGACTGAACTCATAGTTTGAGACCTTCAGCAGTTGAGATCTGAAAAATATCATTAAACAAAAATTTATCTGTATTCAACTCCCTCAAACTATTCAAGTTTTTACTTCTACATGACGCCATGCATCCGGAAAATATTGGCGAATACATGAATCACCCTTTATCTTGGCTATGAAGTTGATTAGACCTATCATATATAGGTTTTTTGGACTTGTCTAGGGTAGCTCTACCTCAGGTGAACGCATGTACATTTACCAATGAAATACCCTGTATACCACATGTATAGAAACCTGGGGATTTTCAGGATTGGCGTGGATCTCGAATGTCGCGGTCACGTTTATCAATGAGCAAAATTAGACTAGGGGATCCGTGAATATGACCGTTCAAAATATTTTTTTCCTATAAATTTCTTTAATATAAAAAAACTGGAACATGCGAATCTACCTACATGGTGGATGAAAAAGCGCTCAAAAGCTCCTGACTTAATTATTATATTTTACAATTTTTATTATTGGATTATTATTTCAATTTTACGAAAAAATTGACAAGTTAAACGACTTCGGTCTGATCTAAGCAGTACCTGAAGGAGGAACCCTCTAGGATTTGTTTCATACAGATTTTTCAGCATACCCGCCCGAATTTTTTTACTGTGTATGGTCTTGGGTCTGATTATAATTGTCGAGTTCTATAAAATTTTCAGCAAATACTAGTTTGAAAATGATTTGCACTTTCAAATAGGAAGGTATATTATGAAAGATATTTCAGTTAGGTATGATATCTAATATCTATGCACATCGTATGTTGTAGTATTTGCTCCGAAATCACGACATTACGAAAAGAATCGATAATTCTGACTTGGTCATATAATGAAGATAGCCGATAATAATGCAACCTAGTCATTTTTTACATTCATTAGTAAACCAGAAAGTATCATATGTAAGACTTCACTAAATAGAAATCTCTTATTTTTCAAAATCCAAGTTAAAATATCGATCGCCAGTTTTATTGAGGTATAAAAAGGTACCATAATTGTTTTTCAGGGATAAATGAACAGAGAGCTCAACTTTTTTTTTTCCTTTCGTTTGACAATAAATCGTAAAGGCATGTTACATTGTTGAAAAAGGGGGCGGGTCGCTTAAAATATCTATTCAATTCAATAGATTCGATTACCAATGAACCCATGTTAACATTAGTCTGATGTTCATCATTACGATAAAAAAAATTTTCTTCTTCAACATCCCTTCCTTATGTTTTGAAAAAATGCAGTCGCAGGATAAAATCTAATGAATATTCGTAAAGTGTCAATAAAACTACAACCGTTAATGATAAGTACGAATCTTTTACAATATTTCTAATACTTCTGGAGCATATCATGAACTCCAAGAATTTCAGCATTCTTAGAAGTCATGTCCTATTGCTGAACTCCACACGGCAAAAAAATTAAAAGCCACAGGCGATGAATCAAATTGGTACCAAAAAATCAGAAAATTATGTTTTGAATAAGAATTATTCTGATAATCTCAATCCCAGTTAAGTGTTGTCCATGGACATATATAAACATTGAATGATAATACAACCGAGGCATCTTGGCCTCCTAGAAATGATATTTTGACAGATAAGTAGGTGAACCAATACAAGAATGAAAGCTGTGTGGCTTATGTTTATCAATAAGCATTAAAATACATTTTTTGAGTTCAGTACATTTGATGTTATAGTGATACTTTCCAAATAGAATAATTGAAGAACTCATTCCACTGTGTTACCATCCGCCAAAAAATATTGATATTATTTACGCGATCTACTAGCTATAATTCACAACCGAAATACATGTAACTTGAACGGAAACTACTTATCAACTCCTTGCAAATTTATTTGCTAGAAAGAACGAAAAATTCTACTTACTTGGGCACATTTTTAACACTAAAACTCAAAAAATAAAACAGGCATAGACGGCTATGGCGTCTATTCTATTCTCTATTGGTCTTCTTTCGCTATGTCGCACGTTCAAACCGAAAAACTTTTGTATTTTGTAGTTCTCTTTATTACTCTCTCAGGCACATGTTTGACTATCTCGCTCTGTAGACCTTCGCCGCGCATGCAAGATGCATACCTTTGGCAACGTTGCAAACGGTTCTCAAGTTATTCTTGGCGTGTTTAGCGACTAATGCATGTATTACACGTTACACTCCCAATATTTTTATCAAGATGATAATCAAATGTTCTCATTGTGAGTTTATACATAAATGTAGCTTTCGATTTGCTATCTGAGGTTCTCCAGTGCACGAAATATGATATTCGCGCATTCGATATTCTTCGAAAAGCGTGCACGAAACAACAAGAACCGAGCCCTCCGGTCCCGGTGCACGAAACCCCAAATCGAATAATCGAAAGCGCCTATGTCCTATATTATAATAATACTTATATATATATATATATATATATATATATAGGGATATAATAATACTTATAGGGAAAAATCACGGAGTGGGCGACATCTACTTTTAATCGTTTGAACTACCCGAGTGATGAACAACAAACTAACGTGTGTGTGTGTTTATATGGGAAAAGTTTGAAATATTTGTATGATTTTGAGTCATTTATGTTTCGAAAGTGATAATTCAGATGATAATTTATGGTTTCAAATAAACTGTATACGAGCTGAAAATGCAGCGGATTGTAAGTAGTAATGTGGGAATAAAATCACGAAAAATGTGCTCCGTTCCTCAATGCTCATCACATAGTTCTTCTGAAATTTCTTTGTATAAATTCGTGTTGAATCCCAAGTCAGTTAAAAAAATTGCAGACAATCTTGAAGATTGGAAAACGTATCACAAAGAAGTTGTTACTTTGCAGCAAGCACTTCCTGAAAGATGATTTTTTTTATCGTAGGTTCAATAATTTTCTATTATATAGTGGTCATTTGCTATCACATTCACGTTCACCCACATATTCAAAAATATCCGCAGTCGTTATCTCGACTTTCCTAGGCATTATTATTAATTCCGCAACCTTATAAAAATATTTGATTTACTTGTTATGAAATACAGAAATGACAGAATAATTTTGATCATCATTCGGCCCGACATCTTATGATTTTCAGCGCCACCTAGCAGTTCGTGATTTTTCCCTATATATTAATTATGGCACCAGATTCTGTGATCAACAATCAAGCCCTTATATAGTTTACTCCATAAGTGCTTTCCAGCCACCGTCTGGGGCGCCCTGGGAGTGCTACAAACCAAAGTTTGACATAAGTTTGACCGTTCCAATGCCGGAGCGTCAAGCCCTCACGCTACCTTCCCCTTTTCCCTGGTGCATAACCCGAATTATCGAGGCTTCAAGCTCTGACAGCTGTTCAACACCAAATCAGTATTTTTGCTGTTTCTGATTCTGACAGTTTGGTTTTGCCATGTTCCCGCGATAGCTAAGGCGTGACGCCCTAGTGCGTCAAGTCCCGTAGTAACACCGTAGTAACACGTATCTGGCTGGAAAGCAGTTCATATATGAACATAGACAATTGTTGATTTTTGAAGGAAAGGAGAAGAATAGTCCTTCATCTATGGTAACAAGTAAGTCTAATCGTTGACAGGTTGACAGAACACCTATATATTCTAATTCTATATTCTTACTATTTACTTACTAGGTACTATACTTTATTTTTTAATTTTTTATTATTGGAGAAGGGGTCTGTGAAAGGAAAGAATGAGAGAAGAAAACGAATTCTAATTCGACAGGGAGTGGAATAATAAGAAATTTCCAATTGAATCAACGAAAATTTCGATAATTTTAGTGTTCTGTGTCGATTCTAGAGATATGATGAGAATATCAATTTGCAATTTTTATATTAGATGGGCGTAGATCCACTTTTTGGTGAGTCTTATTGTTTGAATTATCTTTGAAGATTTTGGGTAAACCAGATTTTGTATAATACAAGATTAGCTGGGATTGTTCTGAACTTTTCTCTCCTGTTAATTTATAATAATAATAATCATGTTTTTAGGTCATTATTGAAGAGCTATAAATATGCCTTTCAAACTGAAGTTGAAAAAATCTAAACATTACAATGTTGTATCTAAATCAGTTTTTGTTATATCAGTGGAAATGTTGGATAACATTACTGTTGAATGTACGCTAACATCAGAAAGTAGTGGCAAGGAATGCCTCGAAATAGCTTGTCAGAAACATGGAATCATGCAACCGATATTCTTTGGATTGCAGTATATCAGCAGAAAAAAAGATGTTTCTTGTTGGCTTGAATTGGATAAACCCATAAAAAGGCAGCTCGATAAATATAGCAAAAACCTTTGTGTTTATATGCGTGTTATGTACTACATTATTTCTGGAGTTCAATTGTTGAATGATGAGACAACAAGGTAAGTTGGGGAAAATTAAATTTCATTGAGGTCATACTATTGAAAAGGGCAATTGCTTCAATTTTGTATTATTGATATGACTACATAACTATACTCATAACAGAATAAAGAGTCCTGAACTAATTTCAACATCCTCATCATCTAATAGCAACTTTTCGTTCTTCAGATAACATCTTATCAATCCGCAGAGAACAGCATATAATTTCACCAACTAAACAGGTGAATAACAAAAAAGGCTTTAAAGAAAATTTTTAAATTGCTACATGTGTGTGATTGAGGTGCGTGCAACTGCTTCCATATCAAATTTGAGTTCAGCTATCTAACCTCAAAGTTTAGGTTTGTTAATATATACTTGATCGTGATTACCCTAGCAGGTGGATAATTGCAACCAAAGGCAATAATTCAAATAATATTTGTAAAAGAGATTCTCGTTTCTGCTCCACTTTAGTCAAAAATAATGGAACATATTATAGTCTTCATCACACGTAGTGTAAAAATTGTTTATTTTTTTTTGACAGACAGTTGACCTTAGGTTACCACTCTTACGCTCCACCCTAACTGTTGTTAGTAATTTGCAATATTTCAATAATAAAAAAATGTATCTCAGGGAATTGGATAGCTAATGTCAAAACCTAATTTCAATAAAATACTGAATTATTTGCAATAATGGTGATATAAATTTCGATAGCACGTCGTATTAATTGTCATGTTGCAATTTGGTCATATATTTCTCGTATGATCAGGGATCGGGAATGATTTTGCTGGTGCCCTGATTTACCTTCAGTGTGCTTAACGTGAAAGAGGATTTTTCAGAATCGAATCATAGATATGAAAGTTGATATTTTCGGTGAGTTATAATGTAAAAAAAATATTTGGCATCACTTCCACTGGAGTCTAGAATTGAATTTTCTACAATTGCCTTGATTGGTTAGAGAACCCCCTGGTAAAGTTGTATCATGAAAATAACCAGATATTCGATGTTCAATATTTTGGGGTAGAATGAATGAGTATAGATTCTGTTATGTTTTTTTGGTAATTGTGTTGAAATATTCTAGCAACATTGAGCCATTTTTCAATAATATGACCTTGAAATGTATTCACAAATATCATGCAGTTTCTGACTCATCAATATTTTTGGTTGAATTCCATTATTAAGTTGATATCTGAAATTTTTGACCATCATGAACTTCAGGTACTAGTAAAAGTGGTAAAAGGAAAAAGGATACCTCTCATTTCAATGAGAATATTCTCAGAATTAATGACTGATATTTTCGCCAAGTGAAATAACTTATTATCATTATTATTATTAAAACATATTGGTCAAGTTCTTGTTCTATAAATTATTGATGAAAATAAGTTAATATTTGTGGACAACTAGTTGCATACCAATACTCTACACAAGTTGAATGATTACAGTTTTCCATATTCTCGATAGCAAAATGTTCGCGAAAATGGTGAAAAATGCATTATTCTTGTATTAGTTCGTTTGCTTATATCCCGACTATCCTAGGTCTACGTGAGACCCCTCATAAGCTCAGAGCTTGTGCGAGTTAGGAGTCAGAATAAAATAAGATAAGACAAGATTTATTTCAGATAAAAGGTACAATGTTACAATAACAAAAGTAGTCTTCAAAATAAAATAACATCAAAAGAGAGACTCTGCTATCCAGATGTAGCTTTCTTCCAAGTTTTAGCCTTATTTAATTCTTTCTGGACGTGTAATGAACGGTATTTTTCATTATGTCTTACAAAAATGACAATACTTTCATTTTGAAAATTTATTTAACAAGGAAAATCAGTAACACTCAATAATTCAAAACACTTCCCGACAGTAATATTGATCGAACTGTTGGTAAGGTGATAGATATTTATACTTTTCAATAATTTATCTGTAGTCGAATCGGAGCAACTTTTCTTGAGCGACACTGGTAAATGATATTCGTTTAGTTCTCGAAGTTCCTGGACTGTTTTCAATGCTTGATTAACCAAATTGGGAGACTCTATTTTCCTGTTAATCGATTATTCAATGCACCCATCAGCCACAGTTGAAGTCTGTCATCCTTCATGTCTCTTGAGGGTGAGCAAATCTCCTAAATCTCCTCACGATCGGCGTAAAATATGTCCAGTAATATCTTGGTGGTTTTCCACTTCCATTTTCAACAAAAATATTAATCAATGAATATCGATATGTTCGGCAATGCATTTTCCATTTCAAAACGCAACAAAGAACAACACTCTAAGGTACAACCGTCCTCTGTTGCGGTAAAAGACCTTGATCTGTGATTTTTTCCATCACAAAGGCATATTAATAGAAACCTGCCACGGTCTTCTACGTGTTTGAGGTTAAGACTAATTGAATAGTCTCGTGTGCATGCACCAAAAATTAAAATTGTCTTTGCAAGCAACCACTTGTCATCTGGCCCAAATGATGATGATGATGATGATGAATTTTGATACTTGTTCTGCAGTTGAAACTTTACAATTTTCGGTACGTAACCAAATGATTTTCTTTCCAAAAACGCAAAGGTTTTCCGAAAATCACATACTTTTGTCTATATTCTCTTTCACCGCTAGACAACTTTTGATCATTTAGAATCTGCTCCATAATGTCGCATGTGACAACAAGAAGACGAGAATTATTCCGCGTCATCTACAGCTGGCGATCAGAAATGATGAAGGGTTGAACAAGTTACTCTCAGGTGTAACTATCGCCCAAGTGTTTAACCGAATATTCAAGCTGTTCTTTCACCAAAAAGACCGAGAAGTCTTTAATTAGAAAACATAGAATTAACTTTCGAACGGAAAGGTAGGGAGAATTTTCAGGGTAGGTTTGGATCTCGAATTCCGCGGTCAAGTTTATCAATGATCAAAATTAGACTAGGAGTTCCGTAAATGTGGCCGTTCGAAATATTTTTCACCTGATAATTTCGAAACTACGAATTCGATCGTGACGACATTTTTTATTTTAATGCAGCATGATATATTCAAGTTACATATTTTCCAGATCGCATGACCAGCGAAAATTATTACTCTCGAACGGAAAGGCCTAGGGACTTAAAATTTTCACTGTGGGTTCAAATCTCGAATGCCATGGTTAAGTTCGTTAATGGGCAGAATTCCACACGGGGTTCCGTAAATATGGCCGTTCGAAATTTTGTTCTCTGGATTACTTCGAAACAACTGATTCGATCCAGATGAAATTCTGCACTCAGATGGAGAATGACGTGTTCAAGCTGAATCAAATCAAATTTATTCTTAAATTAGTAAATAAATCAAATAAATTCAATTACAGGCAGTCTAAACATAATAATTAATTCATAAATAAAATAGCTATTAAACCGCTCTGTAAACTTCAAGGGATTCAGTCAGCCTAAGATTCTATCTTGTGTGCCGACCGAAATTCCCCAAAAATCACCACCCAAAAGTGAACGAAAGAGCAATGATGAGACCCATAAGAGCACGGTAGGCAAGCAGGGAACAATCTAACACAAAAAATTCATTATAAGTTTCTAAGAACATATCACTGAGGTATTCCTGATTTTGAAGTAAGAATTTCTTGGAGATGGTTTTGAATCCTTTTGAGTTTGACTGAGCTTTTATATCTTTTGGCAGTTTATTGAATAATTCAGGTCCATAATAAGTTAATAATCTTTGACGTAAATCAGTAGGCATCATAGGCACCGGCAAGTTATTTTGATCGACATGTAGGGTGTTATAAAATCGATTCTCATATTGGATTTGATCTACTTTAATTATATAATTTATAACAACGTGTACCTACATACAAATTCCTAACCTCAGTATATTACAGTTTCTATAAAGATCGATAGAATGGTAGTTGAAGGGTTTTCTATACATAATTTTTAAGATCAAATGCTGGCAAGACATAACTATTTTGAATACGTTATTGTAGGCTCCCCCCATACAGCAATGCAATATCTCAAATTCGATTCGACCAATGAGTAGTGTACGACGTTCAGCATCTCCTTATTAAATATTTCACGCAATTGGGAGAACTTAAAGAAAATATTTCTGATTTTTTTTATTCAAGAAGGCAAGGTGTTCGTCCCATTTCAGATTCTGATCTAAAAATATAACTAGATACTTTATTTTATCAACTCTTTTGCATGCATGTTTGTCCAGATCGCATACCAGAACCACAGAAACCATTGAATATAACTTTCGAACAGAAAGGCCTAGGGACTCAAATTTCGCACATAAATGAAGAATAATGCATTGAAACTATGTGCGAAATTTTGCCCAGATCGCATTACCAAGACCGTAGAAAATTCTAGTGAATTATCGCAAAAAAATGGGTCATTTTTTTTATATAGTAAAAATCCTGTTTACGGACCTTCACCATAGCTGTTTGGTGGTGTGTGCAGACTCTTCCCCCGAGTTCACGGGGAACGTACTCACTAAAAACTCCTCTGTTCCCACTCCTAATACAAGAAGTGAGCACGGTTTAATTTACTGCAACCGAATTCAGCTCTTATGGGCGCAGGTTGCCCAGGGGTAGTTTGCCCTCGCGAACAACCTACCCGACACCGACTCTGAGACTAGGAACCCTTGATGTTATTTGGTTCCACCGGGTCCAGTTCGTGGACGACACTTGCAACACCCTAGTGGTTATTCCACTGAGTTGCCCAATTGGTACCTCAAGTCGTCAGTCAATATATCTGCTGACTGTTGAGACCATACACCTCGCCAGGAGAGAGTGCATGATGTGACCTTCAAAGATGAGGCCGGCCTACAAGCCAGCCTGGCGACTTCGTCCTTGACCGTATCGATATTATACTTTCCGACCTTCAAACTGTGGGCCAGGTCAAGCGGCTGCGCGCCTGACGCGACCTGGACGTCTACGACCCACACATCGTGCTCCCTCACGACAACCAGGTCAGGTTTACGAACGCCCTCTGATGTTCGTAGGCGCGGTTCGTTATGCACATCGAGCCCCTTATTTTTGAAGAAGCCAGAGAGTGTCTTGCACACGGCATCGTGTCTCATGATCCTTCCGCCATGAGTGCGGAAGCAACACTGGATTACGTGTGCCGCTGTCTCGGTGCTAGTACACCCAGCCCTACAATTTATGTTTGTGTGGGCTGTTCTCCGACCCCTCGTCGTGCGTACTCGGGTTGGCAGACTGTTGACATGCACGTGATGATATTGGCGATAGTCCCTTCCGGGTATTCCCGTGCTGCCAGCATCAATCCACGGAGTGGAAGCGATCGACTTCTCACTCTCCCTTAGCTCATGCCCATCATTAGAAGTATATAACCTCATAGCCTAGTACTGTCTGCGTTGTTCTGCAGAGTATATCCTGTCAACACCTATGGACAGGACTTTCTCGGCCCAACCGATCTTATGTTGGGCCCAATCTGTATCAGAGACAGATCTAGCCGCCTTCGAGGACGATTCCTTTAGGCGAGCCAGTCTGTCCCTGATGATACCGGGTATAATGATGGCGAATGCGGGAATCCCGAGCCATTTTTCACAGAGGCGTGAAAATACCAAAGCGGTGTATCTTTAGGCAACCCCACCCATCGCCTTACTGCCGCTCTAATCTGGAGGTCCAGCTGCTTCAGGACCTTCATGGTGCACCCAGACAATACCAACGAGTGATAATATCTGGGTACCAGAAAACAACGCAAGATCTTAAGGCGTTGTTGCGGCTTAAGTGGAGCTCGTGAAACTCTTAAGAGTTCCATCTCCATTGTGGGGCTGCTCTTTCTCAGTCCCTTAGGGCTTATATTAACTCCCAAGTACCGCCACTCTTCCGTAGGGCCGAGTTGGCGGATGGGGTCGCCATGTTGTAACAGGAACTGTGCCCGGGTGAGAACTTTGATTTTCTGTACTCTCCCTGATGGTACTAATGAAGTCGCTACACACTTATTAGGGTTGAAACTCAACCCTTGTTGTAAGGCGACGCGCTCGGCAGCTTCGAGCGCCGTAGTCATGCCTACCTTTGATGATGTTAAAAGGCAAAAATGGCGTCTGCGTAGGCGATCGCGTTTATCGGATCGCCTCCGACACTGTACCCCACTTGAGGAGGAAACGCCCTCAAGACCCTGTTCACCACCAATGCGAACAAAATGCCCAAAATTGGATCGCCCTGGCGAACTCCCCTGCTTACCGGGATCTCGTGAGATCTTTAACCGTCACACTTCAAGACAGTTGTTCTTCTTGAGTATGTGGCGGCCACGTACCTGACCAGCATTTTAGGTATTACAGCCTCTGTCATGGCGGATGTTATTGCCTGATGGCTGACGGAGTCATACGCCTTGGCCACATCTAGAGACACTAGATGCAGCTCGTTCAGGTGTTGTCTGGCGTGATGTAGGACGGCTGCCAACACCGAAATGTTTTCGGCAGAACCGTCATCTAGGCATCGTTGCCTCTCATCAATGACCCCTGCCGCCCCCATTCGTCTCGCCAATATCTTATGTAATTGGCGGACTATGACAGACGCTATGCTGATTGGCCTAAAATCAGCAGGTGTTACACCACCTGTTTTCTTAGGAACGAATATCATCCTGGTGGGGCTAGTGGAACTTTACTCCACATGGCGAATGTTACGCCATCAATGCCAGGAGCTGAGTTGTATGGAATTTTCACCGTACTGATCTCGCTTTCACTAATCGGTGAAGCGGTAGCAGATTTTTGCCGATGTTCTGGCAGGGATTCGTGTTGCTGGACTGGAGCCGAGGGAACGGTAAACACTGGTTCTCAGTGGTTCACTATTTCCTCGAGGGTTGTATAAGATGTTTCATCCCCTCCGTTCGAAATCTGCTTTGCGGCCCTGGACATGTTCTTCTTAAAAAGATTTTGCATGTCCGCATTCTCCTTACGCCTTCTAGTATCTCTATTACTTGACAATAGACTCCTTGCCGCTTCAAGGTACTGGTCCGCATTAGGTATAGAGGCACCGAGTGACTCCTGATCACCAATAGTGGAGTCCGGGCTAGGGGACCCCGAGGAGGACAACTCCGTGATGGCCAGTTCCAACAAAGCCCTATAGGCTGGAGTTCTCCTCATGCCTCTCAATGAGTCAATTGTTCTTCCTGGGAAGAACTGACTCAGAAAGACATTAACAAACAGGACCTCCTGGCCCAGTCTGCTTCGGCCGTACTCAATCACGTGTGCCTCCTCGACCGCGGCGATTTTCATCTTCTCGGGCGAGTATCCCCTATGACGACGTTCGATGTTAATATCCTCATTCTCGGATGGGCTCGTTGCCTGTGCACCCCGAGGCCAATCTTTGTTGTGAACTCCCTACTCGGTTCACATAACATGCACACAAAGCCTTGGCTTGCAGTCTGCTCGGCCACCGAGACCCCAGACGACCCAGGTCTCGAAGGATCCGGAACGGTTACTTGGGCACGGTGTGTGCGCATGTGATTGGCCAATCCTCTCGTCGAGGAAAACACTCGTAGGGTACGCAAATTGAACATGCAACCTCAGTTGTTCGAGGTGCCTGCGCGTCGGCATCGGACCGGGTGCTCCCGAGGTCCGTCACAAGTAGGGCCCGGTTCCGATCGCCCGGCCGTTGGCCCTCGGGCCGATTTCTTCTACGTAAATCCATAGCTACTAAAGCACTGACGTGATGTCTGGCGTTTCGCCTTAGTTTGAAATTTTTTTACAGCTGTCATTTTTTCAATTGGTTTCTAAAACTGGAAAATGCGAATCTACCTACAACGTGGTTGAACGAGCGCTTGAAAGCTCCAAGGACTTCAAGGCAGTGCTTTCTATAATTTTTAATATGATTAACAAACTGACCCAAATAGATAGTTAAGTGTTTTTCTGAAAAATGTTGAAAGAAAATACAGTGAAAGCCGTTTATTACGACACCGGTTATAACGAAAATCCGTATATAACGACGAAATTATCGACAATTGTTTGGAATCCTAAGTAATTCAACATTAAACCATTCGGTTGTAACGACTTCGTTTATAACGATGAAGTCGCTTATAGCGACAAAAATTTTTCAAGCTTGTTGTCTATTTCTTCCGTTTATAACGACGTACCACTAAGAATTCGTCGCTGCAAGCACGTGATCTTCCGGAAATACTCGAGCGATGCAGGAGAATCCCCGTTTTATGTTACGTTGTGAAGACATAAGCAGTTGCAGTTCTTAATTGATTGACTTCAGTTTATTCATCGAGCGATTGACTACACTAAAATGGCTTTAACGTCTAAATTAAAAAGAAAATATTTTTCAACTTGAGAAAAGGGAGCTATAGTAGCTCGAATAGAAAATGGAGAGTTTTGTTGGCTTTGGAATTTGGCGTTGCACATTCTACAATTACAACGATGTGGAAAAATAAAGAAAAACTGAAGGAAGCATTTAATCAGTACATTTTTAAATAAAAAAAAAAGATAAATCCTATTTCTGCCTTCTCTATACAAATTTTTGGATATAACGACCATCGGATATAACGACCTAATATTCACGGTCCCCTCAATGTCGTTATAACCGGATTTCACTGTAGATCTTTTTTTCAAATCTGAATCCTTTTCCACTCTTCTGTATACTTTCAGTCTTTTTTATAGTTTCCAGTCGCTCTCCGTCAATATCTAATTGTGATACTAATGAAGAAATTTTATATTGATATATTGCATCATAGGTCTTCATATATTTCCAATCTTCCTTCATTTAATGTTCACAAATATCACGTACTAAACCTTTAAAACCCTAGTCTTTACAACGTGTTGTGTATCGAGCGCACTTTAAATTAGCTCAGTAAAATGGCGTTCGCTCATTGAACATGTTAAGCACTGGTTCACTGGTCAGAGCGAAAATTTTTCAACGGTTGCAAAACAGTGAAAACATTAGAAAAGCCTTAAATATATTCAATAATTATGGAATTTAAACAAAAAAATTAATGAGTTGAAAGCTGAATGATTTTCACGTTTAAAAGTTAATACTCCACAATTTTTTTCTCAAATTTAAGGTACCATTATTTCCTTCAATTGAAAAGTGACATAGCTGAAGGAAGAATAGCTTGCATTCCACAGCAGGCAGTTGAGTTGGCTGGCTTTTGTATGCAGGCTGAGTTTGGAAATTTTGATGCTGAAAGACACACTTCAAATTACCTGAAAGACTTTCAATTATTTCCCAAGGTACAATAATTACTTATACAATGCGAATGGCTTATCTTATTGTGAAAGTATTTATATTTTTAATCCTAGCCTCACACCTTCTTGCTACACTTTTTCTTATATTCTGAGTTTTTTTCCTATAATTTTCGCATGATGCCCTGAAATTGAAATTTTTAGAAAGGAATATGATATGGAATATACATGAGCTGTTGTATATACTCAATTTTCAATTGTTTTCGATTATTCATTCGGTGACTTGGATAATCTCGGTATTTTCGAGATTGCCACAAACAGGTCCATTTTGCATTCCGTTAGGCTTTGACAAGCAGTTTGCATAGATTGAATAAAGGGCACTGGTTACATAGGTAGGATGAAGATTTACACAGTACAGCCCTGATGATATCGTTATTGTTATTATTACAAAAACAATAACGAAAAGCACTGCCGTGAAGGCAGGAGCTTCTGAGCGCTCGTACATGCACCTTGTAGGTAGATTCTCATTCTCCACTTTTAGAAACCAATTGGAAAGATTTTGACAGCTGTCAAAGAAAATTTCAAACCAACGCGAAAATTCGGACTTCACGTCAGTGCTTTGGTGACCATTTTGTTTTTCGATAATTCGCTAGAATATTCTACGGTATCTATGGTCTTGGTAATGCGATCTGGACAAAATTATACATTATTCTTCATATATGTTCGAAATTTCATTTCAATCCAATAAGTATTTTCGAAATTAGCAGAAAAAATATAGTTTGAACGGCAATATTTACGGAACCCCTAGTCTAATTTGGCTCATTGATGAAAGTGATCGCGAAATTCGCGATCCGAACCTATCCTGAAAATTTCAAGTCCCTAGGCCTTTTCGTTCGAAAGTTATGATTTTCTATGGTTCTGATCATACGATCTGGAAAAAAGTAGCTCGAATATATCATTCTCAATTTAAATACAAAATTTCGTCAGGATCGAATCCATAGTTTTTAAATAATCAAGAAAACCGAATTTCAAACGGCCGTATTCACGGAACCCCTAGTCTAATTTTAATCATTAATGAACGTGAGCGCGAAATTCGCGATCCGAACCTATTCTGAAAATTTCGAGTCCCTAGGCCTTTCCGTTCGAAAGTTATAATTTTCTATGGTGTCTATGGTCCTGATCATGCGATCTGGAAAAAATGTAGCTCGAATATATCATTCTCGATCTGAATACAAAATTTCGTCACGATCAAATCCATAATTTTGAAATTATCAAGAAAACTGAATTTCAAACGATCATATTTACGGAACCCCTAGTCTAATTTTGCCCAATAACGAACCTAACCGCGGCATATGAGATTCAAACCTACCCTGAAAATTTCAAGTTTCTACGACGGACAGACTCGAATTTTTCGACGGATTCGTCATCAGTGAGTCGAACTTAGTCGTTTGAGACCATTTTCGGCTCACAATTCGAAAAATACAGACATCGTGACGAAATGATATAGCCCTCGTGTAAGTAGTACGAGCGCTCAAAACGAAGTACACAGGTGTACCGGGAGTAACTGTACATACACTCACTAGAGGTAGACTAGGACTACAGATTGACAGTAAGAAATCAGTTTCTTGCTTTCCTCAGAAATCTACAGGAGGATTTTTCGAATTCATGAAAATACTATGACTATCATTAAAACCAAACTAATCGACGGAATTTATTGAATCTTAGGACGTTGTTGACACATGTTGAGATCAAGAGAACGAGATATTAATTATTTCGATACTCCAGGGCCGGTCTCATTATTCCCCATTCAACTTCAGTGTAAAAACATTACTTTGTATGTCGAATTTCGAATTATTGTTTCACCTTTCAAAAGGAGCTTCAATATGTGGTATCCTACAAAGTTCTCACACCAACAATTTTTTGAATGAAATGAAAAGTCTTCTGAATGAATAGCTAGAAGGAAAAATGTTTCATGAAAAAAATTATAAAAAGCACAGACGTGTAGTCAGGAGCTTTTGAGCACTCGTTCAACCACCTTCTATCGAACAAATTTTTTGAAAGCTGTCAAAAAAATGACTACAGCTCTTTGTCAATTATGCCGAATCAGGAATATAAGGTTTGTTTTTCGATAATTCGCTAGAATATTCTACGGTTTCTATGGTCTTGGTGATGCGATCTGGACAAAATTTCGCAAGGATATTACCCTTCATATATGTGCAAAATTTCATTCCAATCCAATCAGTGGTTTCGAAATAATCGGGAAAAAAATATTTTGAACGGCCATATTCACGAAACCCCTAGTCTAATTTTGCTCATTGATATACGTGAGAAATGTATGTTAATCAGAATTATCAGGCAGAAGAGAATTTTATTAAGTTTCACTGGAGTAGCCGAGCGATACTTCTGCTGAACATAAGATTGGAAATGGAGAAAGATTTACGGAACCCTTCATGCAAAAAAAAGAAATTGTGGGATAAAGTGGCTTCATATTTCAATAACCAGTATGGGAGTGGCATTACCGGCGATTTTTGTGACTCGAAATATAGAAACCTCTCAAATACTTAAAGGGTTGACAAAAGGAAAAAGTCACAATCTGGTGAAACACCCATTAAGTGGGAATATTACGAAATAATGGATGATGTTCTTGGACATAAAGCTTCCAGTGGCTCTTCTCTCGAATTACTGGGAGATGTACAGCCCAGTACATCAAGAGGAATTCATGTAGAAAATGTTATTTTATCTGAATCATGTGAAGAGCATGCAGTTTTGAAGGCTGAAGAAGATGACGTTATTATAGTGTAATGAATATTGTCCAAGTTCTACTTAAAATAATTTATTTACACTATATATAATTACACTAATACTAATTTATTTCAACACTCAATCATTTATTTCCACGCGCGCTATAATTCTGTACTGCCTCTCGCTCGGGCGGATGTCGTTTTATATAGCGCTTGATGAGCATCTAGAAGAGTCTGGAATACTCGAAGTCGAGAACGGAATAGAATAATCTAGTCGCGACAGGTCCGGCTTAAGTTCGTTACATTAGGAAGAATAAAAACTAAAAAAAAGTTGAAAACTCAAGATTTATCTTCGAGAAAATATCTCTATTTTAAGAATATTAGAGAGGAAAAAGAAAGAGAAAGAGAGAGAGAAAAGGCAGATAGAAAAGGAAGATAGAAAAGGAAGAAAAAGAATGGAAAAAATAGCAGCCATAACACAATTGGCTGATGCTATTGCAAAAAGTGTGAATACTGACATGAGAAATAATTGTATCAGTGGAATTCCCAAAACTATTTAATGAGAGACTTTATTTTATTTCAGATATGTTCGTTTATATTTTGGAGTGTTTGTGTTGATTCTATATTATATTAATTCTTCGTTAACGTTAGGATACAAATTATTCAAATTCAAACGCCGGCTGATATCAACTGACAAATTTTACCAATTAATTTTTACGTTAATCGAGCTAATCTGAAGCAAACTACGATTAATTCCATATTATATTAACAGGAGCTGGTTATAATTAATTGATCTCAATAAAAATTAGTTTCAGAAATAATTTATTATTTATTCATAAAAAAATACATTCTTCTGCCTAAAGTTTCTTCAAAATAATTATTACTTAGATCCCCTTGGTGTGATTTGTGATGCTAGACTTTTAGTTCTAACTCTATCTTCTGTAATTTCATTGATATAATTATCATCATTGTTCACAGCAGTTTCATCATAATCAATGTTTTCCCTAATTGCTACATTGTGCAAAATGCAAGAAGCCATAATAATAAATTTTAAACTGGCTAGGTTGCTGATGTTTAACATTTTCAGTCGCCTCCATACTCCTTTGAGTCTTCCAAATGCTTGCTCTATTATCACACGATTTTTACTTTAATATTTATTAAAATTCTTTTGTCTACCTGTGAGATGACCATTATCTTTCTATGGAACCATAAGGAATACTTCCAATGGATATGCAGAATCTCCTAAGATATGAAACTCTTCTCCTATCGAATTGTTTTTGAAACGCTCATATATTGGAGATGCTTTCAATACTCGACTATCATGCGAAGATCCTGGCCATCCACAATATATATCAGTAAATATCATTTTGGCATCGAAAATACCCTAAACAACAAAATTTGGTGATTATCAAAACGATCAGCTACTCCTCTAAACGATTCCTGATTCGCTAATACCCAGAGTGTCAATAAGAAACATTTTTCTTTCTGTAAAGCGGGCTTCGTTTTGATTTTTTCAACAGGCTCCAATGGAACTTCAAGCACCAATTTCTGAAAGGATAAAATGATAATTATTTCAATAAATAAAACCAAGGATCCACAATGAGACACCTAACATTTTCTCACCTGCAAGACTGTTCGGCTTGAGCGAAAATAAGATTGGAAGTCGGTATCACTATATCTCGGTTTAACTTTTTCGGCAAAGTTCTGAATCTTCTTATGCTTCTCTCGATCATTTATTATCAAGAATTCTGTATCGGTTGAGTCGTCATCTTCACTGGAAGACGACGTTTCCAACAAACGCTCCAAAATTGGAACTGAAATTCATGCCTGCGAAACACCTTGGAATTCTTAAATAAGTCAACACAAATTTTGGAAACTTTCTGCTTCCGTTATGGCGAACAAAATGGTGGCAAATGCACTTTATCCAGAACAAATTACACCCTGCCTTCGTTTTCGCGACCAAAATGGTGGCAAATGTCACTTTATCCAACATAAATTATGATGAACCTGTTCGTTCAATGTTCCGATCAATCGATGGTTTTCGATGACGTCACCACAAATCGAAGTAATCAGTGATAGAATCCATCGAAAATTCATAATGAGATTAAAAACGCACCTAAAGCTAGCACCGTTAAATTTCTGGGAGTACATCTGGATGCTTCACTCACCTAGAGCGCTCATGTGGATGAACCTTCTCTCAGTATAAATATATTTATCTCGAGAATTCTTTCTTATCCACTTTCCGAGACAACACTGAAATCATTTTATTTCGCCCTAGTGGAGGCTAGGCTAAGATATGGTGTATTGCTGTGGGACAACTGCGCTCGACGCGAATCGGTATTCAGACTGCAGAGAAGTTCTATTAGGATCCTAGGTGGGTTACAGGGAGAATTGGAAGCAAGTCTTCAGAAGGTTGAGATTAATTACCTTTCCATCAGTTTTTATCCTTGAAAATTTACTGTACATCCACGGCAGCGGGAAGCATTATCGCTTGCAATCGGAGGTACATGGGTATAACATCAAAAATAAATCCCTCATCAGATATAGCCTAGTTGGGAATGCAGGACATCCAGGCCTTGTTTTGCTTCTTTTGTATCCTAAGGCTATTTGTTCAGGAGATACAGGGTGATTTGTGGATTTCGGCCTGAATTTACGATAGCCATAACTTTGGAATCTGATGTCCGTTTTGACCGTTTTGTTCACTTCAGACAGCCCTTTCGAATGGCTCACGAAATATCAATATTTTCAGGGCAGTACTCAGAATATCGTAGTTTATATTCCAAGCCTCAAAATCTATATTTTTTACACCACTTAAAGAAATGTCGATATTGCCATAAAAAACACATAATTAAATCGAAGGAATTCAATTTTAGTTTCCATGGCATACATGTTACAAGAGAGTGGCGATCGCACGAATTCAATTTATTGTAATTTTTTTGAAATGCGGCCCTGGTTTTAGTCCTTTCTTGTCTTTCGCTGAAATTTTGAATTTTATAACTTTCTGCTCAACTTCTTCGTATTCTAAAGCTTCAGCACCCACTGAATGTTGTAACATGCTGCGTGAAGAAGTGATTAAAAGTATGCATAATCAAGCATTGGATTATTATGAAGCTACATATTATTGAATTTGGGGACAAATGGCGTAAACCCTCTTAAAACATGTAATCAATGAGTGCATGCCCATGCTCATGCTAGTCATGCGTATACGCATGAGTTTGCTAACTTTAAATGTAGGTGTGGATGGGATTGGGGGTGTGGAGAATTTTTCTTTTGTTTTCTGGATAAGTGGTTTTCTTTTCATATTTGTTCACTCATCAAAGATGTAGTTTCAGTTTAATGAGGTGACATCACGTACAAGCGATAGCTTCTTGAAGTAAGAGCTTCTGTGATACCAACCATTTGTTCACTTGTGCATATTGCTGTGTAATTATTTGTATTTATAACGTGGTGAATAAATATTATTATTATTATTATTTGCTTTAAAACAAAAAAATATTGTCTTGAAATTCGCTAGATATTGCTTTCTTCGCACATTGAATATTGGTGTTACTTGAATTCAAGGAACGATATTCTGTGCCTCCAAACATAGCTGCCAAATTCAATAGTACTTCAATTTTCATTCAAAATTCGAAGTATTTACATCCTCCGTGAGTATTTCGATATAAAATTTCTCTATGGCTTTCGCAATGGAAATGTAAGAGCAGCTGTGCGAGAATATTGTCACAGATTTCCAAACAGGGGAACACCCTGTAGCATGGCCTCCAAGGTCCCCAGATCGAACTCCTATGGATTATTTTATGTGGGGTTATCCGAAAGAAAATGTATATGCAGTTGAAATAACTTCAAGAGACCCAGAGCCGTATCTAGGTACTATTGCGCCTGTAGCAATATATAAGACTGCGCCCCCAATTTGCGTAGTTTTTGAGCGCTCGTACTACAAACACGAGGGCTATATCATTTCGTCACGATGTCTGTATTTTTCGAATTTTGAGCCGAAAATGGTCTCAAACGACTATGTTCGACTCACTGATGACGAATCCGTCAAAAAATTCGAGTCTGTCCGTCCGTATACACGATAACTCTCGAACGAAATGTCCTAGAAACTTGAAATTTTCATGGTAGGTTCGAATCTCGAATGCCGCGGTTAGGTTCGTTATTGGGCGAATTTCGCCCAGGGGTTCCGTAAATATGGCCGCTCGAAATTTTGTTCTCCTGATTACTTCGAAACTACTGATTCGATCTAGTTGAAATTTTGCACTCATAATGACGTGTTCAAGCTACATGCAAAATTTTGTCTAGATCGCATGACCAGAACCATAGAAATCATAGAAAATTATAACTTTGTAATGGAAAGGCTTAGGGACTTGAAATTTGCAGCATAGGTGTGGATCTCAAATGTCGCAGTCGTTTTCATCAATGTCCAAAATTAGACTAGGGGTTCCGTAAATATGGCCGTTTGAAATTCAGTTTTCTTGATAATTTCAAAACTGGATTTGATCGTGACGAAATTTTCTATTTAAATTGAGAATGATATATTCGAGCTACATTTTTTCCAGATCGCATGATCAGGACCATAGAAACCATAGAAAATCATAAATAACTTTCGAACGGAAACGCCTAGGGACTTGAAATTTTCATGTCGCGTTCACGTGTATCAATGAGCAAAATTAGACTAGGGGTTCCGTAATAATGGCCGTTTGAAATTCGGTTTTCTTGATAATTTCAAAACAATGGATTAGATCGTGACGAAATTTTGTATTTAAATTGAGAATAATATATTCGAGCTTAATTTTTTCCAAATCGCATGATAAAAACCATAGAAAATCATAACTTTCGAACGGAAAGGCCTAGGTACTTGAAATTTTCAGGATAGGTTCGGATAGCGAATTTCGCGTTCACGTTCATCAATGAGCAGAATTAGTCTAGGTATTCCGTAAATATAGCCGTTAAAACTATTTTTTTCCTAATAATTTCGAAACTACTTATTGGATGGGAATGAAATTTCGCACATAGATGAAAAATAATATATTCAAACTACGTGGGAAATTGTGTCCAGATCGCATTACCAAGACCATAGATATCGTAGAAAATTCTAGCGAATTATCGAAAAAAAGTTAGTCAGCTGAAGCACTGACTTGAAGTCTGGATTTTCGCCATAGTTTGAAAATTTGTTTGACAGCTGTTAAAAATTTCCTCGATTGGTTTCCAAAACTGGAAAATGCGAATCTACCTACAAGGTGCATGTACGAGCGCTCAAAAGCTCCTGCCTTCACGGCAGTGCTTTTCGTAATTCTTGAGCGCTCGTACTACTCACACGAGGGCTATATCATTTCGTCACGATGTCTGTATTTTTCGAATTTTGAGCCGAAAATGGTCTCAAACGAGTATGTTCGACTCACTGATGACGAATCCGTCGAAAAATTCGAGTCTGTTCGTCCGTCCGGCCGGCCGGCCGTATACACGATAACTCTCGAACGGAATGTCCTAGAAACTTGAAATTTTCAGGGTAGGTTCGAATCTCGAATGCCGCGGTTAAGTTCGTTAATGGGCCAAATTCCACCAGGGGTTCCGTAAATATGGCCGTTCAAAGTTTTGTTTCCCTGATTACTTGAAAACTACAGATTTGATCGAGATGAAATTTTGCACTCAAATGGAAAATGAGGTGTTCAAGCTACATGTGAAATTTTGTCCAGATCACATGACCAGAACCATAGAAATCATAGAAAATTGTAACTTTTGAACGGAAACGCCTAGGGTCTTGAAATTTTCAGGATAGATGTGGATCTCGATTGTCGTGATCACTATCATCTATGAGCAAAATTATACTGAGGGTTCCGTAAATATGGTCGTTTGAAATTTAGTTTTCTTGATAATTTCCAAACTACAGATTCGATCGTGACGAAATTTTGTATACTTATGGAGAATGAAATATTCAAGCAACATTTCTCTAGATCGCATGACCAGAACCATAGAAACCATAGAAAATCATAACTTTCGAACAGAAAGGCCTAAGGACTTGAAATTTTCAGGATAGGTGTAGATCTGAAATGTGGCGTTCACGTTTATCAATGAGCAGAATTATACTAGGGGTTCCGTAAATACGGTCGTTCGAAATTTTGTTTTCTCGATAATTTCGATAAAATTTTGTATTTTAAACGAGAATGACATATTAAAGCAAAATTTTGTTTAGATCGCATGACCAGAACCATAGAAACCATAGAAAATTATAACTTCCGAAGGAAAAGGCCTAGGAACTTGAAATTTTCAGGGTGGGTTTGGATCGCGAATTTCACGGTCACGTTCATCAATGAGCAAAATTAGGCTAGGGGTTCCGTAAATATGGCCGTTCAAAATATTCTGTTCCTGATAATTTCGAAACTACCGATTTGATTGGAATGAAATTTTGCACCTAGTTGAGGAATAATGTATTCAAACTACGTGCGAAATTTTGTCCAGATCGCATCACCAAGACAATAGATACCGTAGAGAATTTTAGCGAACTATCGAAAAAAAAATTGGTCACCTAAAGCATTGACTTGAAGTCTGGATTATCGCCTTAGTTTGAAAATTTGTTTGACAGCTGTCAAAAATTTCCTCAATTGGTTTCCAAAACTGGAAAATGCGAATCTACCTACAAGGTGCATGTACGAGCGCTCAAAAGCTCCTGCCTTCACGGGAGTGCTTTTCGTAATTTTTTTCATGATGTTAGTCATATATTTTCGTTGCAGTTTTGAAATAATACAAAATATTGAGCATATTTACTAATTTTTATTGAAAATATTGAAATACACATTTAAAAAAATGCATAAAGATAAAACAAATTCTGAAAAACAAAACAAAATATTTATATCTATATAGTAAAAACTATATATAATTATATTTGTGGAGCGAAAGCCGATCTTTTAAAAAAAAGATTTTATTTACAACGGAAGATTATCCTATTCTAACAATTAGCTAGGAAGACATACACTTAATTATTGACGAACCTTTCGTCTTGGGAGGTATTTATAACATTCCTTATCTCAAATTAATTACGACAATCAGTATCGAACAATGGGACAAATATACACCCACACACGTGGCGTGATCAAAATGATGTCTCATCAGAATGTAACAAAGTAATATGGATATTCGAATAAGAATAGATAAGGAGTTCATCTGCAATATACAGGGTTGGCATTATGTAATTCCTCCCCACCTTGGATAAAGGTATCACCTGTAGTAGGTGTAGCTTTACAAAAAATATCTTTTCTTAAATATTTCAAAATAAAATAAGTAATAATTAATAAAATGATTATTATAACACTAAGCAAAAATATAGATCTTGAAGGCTGGAGATTCCATTGGTCCAGGTCTTCTATCTTGATATCCGGGATGTCTTCATCTTTCCGGGATTCTTCATTTGTGGAATTTGGGTTGAATAAAGTTATCTTGGGTAAAATCACGTATTTTTCTTCATTAAACGTAGTAGTTGGGACAATTTCTTTTCTCGTGTTGCTCACAGCACATTTGGTTCGTAGAATTGTCATAGGAGGCACAAAATAATGTCTTGTTTGCTGAAGACATTTATCTAAAACATTTTTATTTTCGATGGATAAGATATTTCCATCTTCTAATAATTTTAAATCTGGGGAAAGTACCGTTGTCGTTCTTGGACAGTTTTCGGTGTGGTTTTTCAAAATATTTCGAAGGCATGCTGGTGATTCAGCTAAGGTGTCTTGATCGCAGAGATAATCATCTTCCACTGGATGGCAAAATTTCGTTGACCATTTCAGGGTTTCTTCTTGTGAGAGTAAATAAGGATCGGTATATGGAAGGGATAAATTGTTTTGCGGTAGATAGTAAAACTTGTATAAATCATAACTTTCTTCGTATACCGTTGGGATTGATATTAAAAATAGTAATGCTTTCTTTTTGAAAATTACTTTCGTATGACATATCTGATAATAATCTTTCAGATGATGTAAAGGTATTATAGTAACGTTTTTTATTAATTCAAGGAATTTTGAATAAGGTAATATTGATTCATGTAAAAGATGTAATCTTGCAAAACTCACTGCGGTTGCAATTTCATCTAGAATATTTTTTATATCTTTGAGTTCAAATGTCAGGAGATGCATGTGTTGAATCTCTTGTATTGCTGGTATAACTTGAAGCAATTTAAGGTTTTCTGACATTTTCTGAAATTTTTTCAATATACTTATTTTTAAGGTCATTTACGACTGTTGCGATCTGTTTTTGATTTCTTATCAAAACTTTTTCATTTTTTTTTTGAATACTATCAAAATAGTTTTTATATAATTCCTCGTCATCGGAATCTAACGTTCCGAATAAAATCTTTGAAATCTTTCCTCCTAAGTTAACGAGTCCTCTTTTAACTCTAATTTTCTCATTCAACAATTCTTCCATGGTATTGATATTAATTTCATTAGTATGCTGTAGATACTTAAAATTGGATACGTGCTCAAACAGCAAAATTCAATTTTGACTTTATTTATTTATCTTCGATAATTCGAAATTAATGCTCATATTTATTTAAATGCAATTGATACATATCGTCCTTTATTGGAATAATAACATGATAATTATTTTCAAGGGTTCTTTGCATCTGAGTTGGGATTATAATTCGTAAAATAATGAATTTCAATTTTATGGATTTTACAAAAATCTTGAACTATGCCATTTTTAAATTCTAATCCATTGTCACACGTTATTTTATTAGGAATGCCGTAATGGCTAAAATAAATCAATAATTTATCTACATTTTCAATTTGAAGAGTAATATGTATGACGTAGGTTTTCCTATCGTAATTCATAATACATTACTTTCGATTGTTATTTGAGACGTAAGCTTTTCCTTACATGATTCTCAATACATTCTCAAATAATCGCGTTATTGAGCAGGGCTGGCTCTAGTGACATTATAATCAAGGGATTGAAATTGAGAATTGAAAAGTCAATTCTTGAAATATGAATATTACAAAACTTCGAACATCCTTATTTATGTTCGGCCAATAATATTTTCGTTTTAAACTAATTAAATTTTCTCGTAATCAATCGAGTTTGTCTCGAATCATTTTAATCAGGGGGATTTAAATTTATTTTCCATATTTAAGGAATATAGTGTATGAAGTAACATTGTTTAAAACATGTCTCAAGGAAAACACCATAATCTTTCTAATACTTTCGTTATTGCGAAGCGAATAATAATGATGATTATCAATAATATGAAACAAGGGTTTGTAATACCGTTGTTCAAAGAATGTCTGAAGGAGAATACATTAATCCTTCTGATGTTTTATGTTGCTAACAAGCAAATGAAAATGAGATTTATCTCAAATAATATTTTAATGTTATATAGTTCATATGGAATTCTTCGGATAAAATTCGAAATTATATTTCGTAAATATCGTTTTATCGATTAACTATGTAAGTAAGGGTGTGATATGAAAATTCATCTTTGAATATATTGCGTAATTAAATATTTATAACTTTTTTCCGTACTTTATAATAGGGGATAGTTTTGGAAATTATTTTCGAAGATGGTGACTTTAACCTTTTCTTCGTATATGGGATTTTAATTATAGGATTCTTAACATTACGCTGGACAGTGAAACATTCTGTCTCATTTGAATTTATTTTTATTCCATCATTTGAATGTAACCATTTCAAACATGCTTCGTATTTTTCCGTATTCATTCGATTTTTAATTAACGATGAATCTTTTTCGATTCTATTCATTTCAACATTTTTATAATTATTTATATCTGAATCATTTTCGATTCTCTTCATTTCCGTATTTTCGGAATAATTTGCATCTGTGGCATTACTGGCATTTGTCGCCATTGAATCATTTTTTAATTCATAATTTTTTACAAAATCTTTATAAGTCAATTTATTATCTGACTCTATTATAATTCGACTGAGAGCATCAGCATTATTAGTTGAACCTTTTTTATAACGAATTTCATAATCAAATTCTTCTAGTTTTATCCGCCAGCGCATAAGGCGGGAATTCGGTTCTTTTAATGAAAATAACCATATTAAGGGTTTGTGATCCGTATAAATAGTAAATCTCTTCCCATAGAGATAGGGGCGGAAATTTTTGCACGACCAGATCACAGCCAGTAACTCCTTCTCTATTGTGGAATAACGAGTCTCAGCTGGGTTAAGGGTTCTACTTGCAAATGCTATAGGAAGGTCGTTCGGAACTTCACCTTGAGATAAAACAGAGCCTATCGCGAAACCTGACGCATCAGTTGTGAGAACGAATGGCTTATCGAAATCGGGGTATCTCAATACAGGGTGATTCAATAAATTTCTTTTACATATTTCGAACGCTTCGATATATTTCGGATCATCAATATTAATTTTGGAATCTTTCTTCAAACATGAAGTTAATGGTTTCGTTATCTTTGCGAAATTAGGGATAAACTTTCTATAATATCCTACGAGTCCAAGAAATGATTTTATTTCTTTAGGAGTTTTAGGAATTGGAAATTTGCTGACTGCTCTTAATTTGTTCGGATTCGGTTTGATTCCTTCAGGGGTAATAATATGTCCTAAGAATTCAATTTCAGTTTTGAAAAAGTGACATTTATCTAATTGAATTTTCAAATTATCTGCTTTAAATGCTTCTAGAATATTATGGATATCTGCTAAGTGTTGTTCGATCGTATCGGAAAATACAACTATATCATCCATGTAAACGTAACAGATCTTTCCTATGTGATCTTTCAAAACATTATTCATTAATCTTTGGAAAGTTGCCGGAGCATTTTTAAGTCCAAATGGCATTCTCAAAAATTCATAATGACCATTTTCTACAGTAAAAGCTGTCTTTTCAATTGATTCTTCATCTAATTCAATTTGATGAAATCCGGATGCTAAGTCAAGGGTAGTAAAATATTTTTTATTTCCTAATTTATCTAGGATACTTTCAATCTGAGGAAGGGGATACCTATCATCAATAGTTTTATCATTTAATTCACGATAGTCAATTGCTATACGCCATTTCTTTTTTCCGGATAAATCCTCTTTTTTAGGAACAATTACAACTGGAAATGACCATGGAGATATACTCGGTCTAATAATTTTTTTATCTAACATGTCTTTGATTTGAGTCTGAACTTCTTCTCTATGAACTTCAGGGTATCTATAAATTTTACAATGAACAGGAACTTCGTCACTTGTTCGAATTTTATGTTTTATTTTGCTTGAAAAATTAAGGGCTTGACCCGGTAACTGTAAAACATCTTCATTAGTTTGAAGGATTTTCATTAGTTGGGTACTAATTTCTGGTTCTAAATGACTAAGGTCAATTGGAATATTTTGGGGTTTCTGACATACTTGTTGGTAATAAAAGGGGATTTGAGAATATTCGTTAGTTAATAATTGATTTTTAAAATCTAAATTAAGTCCATATTTATTCAAAAAATCTGCTCCTATAAGACCATCATAATCCTTATGGAACTTGTATACGACAAAGGGATGAAAATCATCAATTTGAAATTCAGGGAATAAAGGTATTAAAACTTTTTCATTTGCAGTTTGCTTTTTGAAACATGCAGTTAGTGTCGTAGATTCATTAAAAATATTTTTAGGGAAATTATTATACGCGAATTTTGGATCAATAAGACACACTGAACATCCACTATCAATTAAAAGTTTACATTTAGGATTTTGGAATTGGATATAGGGGAGTTGGTTCGTGTTATCTAATGTATTATTTAAGTCAATGAGTCGTTCATGGCACGATCTCGAAAATTTTCATTTAAATATTTACTGGAATTATTACGTTCTGGATATGAACGTTCGTTAAAATCACGTTTTTTGAATCTCGGGTCTTTCGAAGTAGACGCAATATTAGTTAATTCATAATGATTGAAGAATTGTCTCTGGGGACTTTGTTGATATTGAGTAGAATAATTTGATCTCTTTTGGGGATAATTCCTTGTCTGAATCGACATTTTTTCAGGGGGAGATTGTATCCTTTGATTAGGATGAGGTTTAAAAACATTTTCATTTTTACGTTCATTATAACCGAAGACTTGACGATTTGTCGGGAAATAAGTTTTCACTTGTTTTTGTTGGAAATTAATCGGTTGAGATAGAAATCTCGGTTGAGAATTATTTGGATAAAAATTTCTTTGATTATTTTGACTAGATTGGCATTTTGATTGATTATTATGAGGAAAACTTCTATAATTATTAGTTGGGAAGTTTGCTCGATTATTATTTGAGAAATTATTTTTATTAGTTTGGTTGAAATTCTTCTGATTTTGTTCAGGAAAATTCCTCTGATTATTTTGATTTTTATAGTGCATATAGGGTTGTTGATAAAAGTAATAATCTTGACGAATAAAATTTACTATATCGTCATAGTTCATAATTCCGTGTCCTCTAAGGGCTGTTCTTAATTCGGGGTTAATATTATAGAGCAGAACTCTAGTTGCTACTCGTGACGCAATATTCTTTTCTTGATCCTTTTCAAGAAACGGTAAATTCGACAATTCGACTTGCGAATCGTATTTATTTTTTAAATCTACTATTCTCTCTAGAAAATCTAAATCGTTTTCGTTACGAATTCTTTGGGCATTTTGGAGATCCCAAAACAAAACTGTGAGGCTTATTTTTTCCTCAAATCTTAACTTTAAAAATTCCTTCAAGTTAAACCAGTTATCTGTAATTCTCTCATTGGAACTTACGATTTCACTGACATTTCCTACCAATTTACTCTTTATTATATCGATAATTGCTTCATTTAATAACGCTTCGGCAGATTGGAACCTATTATAAAATCTTTCGCAGTGATTTAAAAATCGTGCGAGATTTGCGGGATTACCATCAAATGGTACAATTGACTTTGAAAATAAATCAATTAATTTTAATCTATCGAACATATTTGGTTCTGGTGCGACTGCCATCTTATTCGTATTCTTCCGGCCTTTAAAATGCTTTACGGAAGTAATCTTGAAAAATTAGATTGTACTTAGAAAATAATTGTATTCGGTTTTTTATTTTATAAGAAACCTAGGAAAAACTCTGGTAATCGGTTTTTTGTATTAAGAAACCTAGGAAAAACTCTGGTAATCGGTTTTTTATAAGAAACCTAGAGAAAACTCACACAAGTTTTACGCTCAAAACCGTGGGAAAAGATTGAAGACTTTGGACCAGGGTCAGTGACTGGGAATAAAAAAGTGTTTCTAGATAGGATTCTCACCACGTTGTTTTTCTGGAGTCGTTGTAGACGCTACCCACACAATCAGGGCTCCAAACGGCTTTTCTCCTCGTTGTTGCTGGATTTGGCACCTTAACAGTTGAAACTGAAAGTTTTTGGAAGTTCTTAGCGCGGCGATAACTACGATTTCACGCTCGAAGTTTCGAAACACAGTTCTTCACGAAAACCGGCACAATCCCATACCCTCGTCGCCAATTATATTTGTGGAGCGAAAGCCGATCTTTTAAAAAAAAGATTTTATTTACAACGGAAGATTATCCTATTCTAACAATTAGCTAGGAAGACATACACTTAATTATTGACGAACCTTTCGTCTTGGGAGGTATTTATAACATTCCTTATCTCAAATTAATTACGACAATCAGTATCGAACAATGGGACAAATATACACCCACACACGTGGCGTGATCAAAATGATGTCTCATCAGAATGTAACAAAGTAATATGGATATTCGAATAAGAATAGATAAGGATTTCATCTGCAATATACAGGGTTGGCATTATGTAATTATATATATATATATATATATATAAGATACTATCAAAGGTAATTATAATGGCTGGCAGACAGAAAGATGTTAAATGAAATCATTATAATTACCTTTGATAGTATTTGATACATAGTTCAGACGTTAAAAATCCTTGATATATATATATAATATATATTTGACTTATTATTTCTGGGATTGCTCCGTGTTTGAACTGAAACATATGAATTCATTTTTACGAATTTATTTCAACGTTTCGACCTATATCACAATGGTCTTTCTCAAGATATGAAAGCGTACTGATTTCTCAAGAAATGCGTGTCAACTGAATGTCATTTAGACTTATTTCTTCTTCTTCTTAAATTATATCTAGGCTGTACTTCTTCCGCTTCATTAGTCTCATCCCCACCATTCCGAGGCTGCGCTCCGCCACTGCTTGGATTGCGTCTGTCCCCTCTGCTCGAGATGCGTGGTTGCTTCAATCATTCCATTCACCTGACCTTCGTCTGTCTGATCGTTTCGGGTGGCATCCTGGTGGGACTTGGGAATTAGCGCTCTCCAGCAGGCCGATAATGTTATTGCATCGTCTCTTCTGTTCATATTATTTCCTTTTTCAATTTCTAGCGCTTCTCTGGTAACGCGCTTGTAATTATGTTCAATATTGGCTATCTGTTTTGAGTCCTTAAAGTTTATTTTGTGTCCTCTTTCGTTCTCGTGCTGTGCTAGTGACGATGTTTTCATTTGTTTTCTTACACTATTTATATGTTCTTCTATTCTACATGAAATTCTTCTATTGGTTTGGCCTATGTAAACTCTTGAGCAAGTTGAACATGGAATAGAGTATACGCCTTGATTTTCTAATGGAATTTTATCTTTAGGATTCTTCAACACAGATCGGATGGTTTGATGGGCTTTGTACACTGGTTCAATGTTGTTCTGTCGTAGAATCCTTCCAATTTTGTCTGTAGTACCCTTGATGTATGGCAAGATGACTTTTTGTTTGGGCGAAGTATCTTCTTCTTTCGGTGATTTTTCTTTTTTCTTCTGGTAGATGACCTTATTTATCTGTCTCGAGGTATAACCATTTTGAAGAAATGCACCCCTGATGACCTTTCTTTCCTTTTCGATGTTTTTCGGGTCCGTTAGTTTGATTGAACGGTCTACCAGCGTTTTAAGAATGCCATTTAGTTGTGCTGGGTGATGGTGTGATTTAGCATTGAGGTATCTGTTTGTGTGAGTTGGTCAGGTGAATGGAATGATTGAAGCAACCACGCATCTCGAGCAGAGGGGACAGACGCAATCCAAGCAGTCATCTGATGGAGGCAGTGGGGGAGCGCAGCCTCGGAATGGTGGGGATGAGACTAATGAAGCGGAAGAAGTACAGCCTAGATATAATTTAAGAAGAAGAAGAAATAAGTCTAAATGACATTCAGTTGACACGCATTTCTTGAGAAATCAGTACGCTTTCATATCTTGAGAAAGACCATTGTGATATAGGTCGAAACGTTGAAATAAATTCGTAAAAATGAATTCATATGTTTCAGTTCAAACACGGAGCAATCCCAGAAATAATAAGTCAAATAATTTCATCCGTGAAAACCTTAAAAATAACATAATATATATTATATATATAAATATATTATAAATATATATTTTTTAACTAAAAATTCAAAATTATCGCAAACGTAATGTAAAAAAATTTTATTAGAAAATTATCCATAATAAAAATCATATCATATTTTTTTCGGATACACTGGCGGATTTATTTGATGAACATTTTCCCGCAAGAACAGCGATAATCTTTCGGTATCTTTTATAAAGATATGTTGTCCTCTGGTCCTTCCTATTATTGTGAACATTTTCAATTTCATTTCACTCAGTTTCAAGTTTCCTACTTCATGGAAGCTCGCGCGAATTACGCCTATTCCCAAAACCAGTAATCCTCAGGAGCTCTCCGATCTGAGACCTATCAGCATTCTATCGGGTTTGTCAAAACTGCTGGAAAAAATAATGGCTGACCAACTTGCTGAATATCTGGAGGAAAATTCGATTCTGCCTGGAACCCAGTCAGGGCTTCGTCCCGGATATAGTTTTACTAGCGCACTGTTGAAGGTAACTGATGATATCCTACACTCACTTGATGACTCCAAGTGTATGGCCTTGTTTCTGCTTGACTTTGGCAGAGCTTTCGATTCGGTTAAGCATGATATTCTCATAGCTATTTTAAAATCTTGTGGAGTCTGCGGGGATGCGCTTCAGCTCTTTGAGTCATACCTCACTGGTCGTTCGCAGATTGTGAAGTTGGGTGAGAAAGTCTCCCATGCTGGAGACGTTCTAGATGGTGTCCCACAGAGCTCGGTCCTTGGTCCCCTCCTTTTTTGGTTTACACCAGCCAGTTCATCAGGTTAATTCGATATTGTAACGTCCATATGTACGCAGATGACTTTCAGCTTTACTACGATTTCAGCTTGGGTGACCTAGATGATACAGCTTGGGTGACCTAGATGATACAGCTTGGAGGATGAATGATGATCTAAACCGACTGGCGGAAATCGGGGCAAAACATTCATTGCATTTAAACACGAAAAAACTTGCCGTAGTATTCGGGTCGAATAAGAACAAAATAATTGTCAAAGGCAGGTACAAGCCAAGCATAAACAATGATGTTATTCAGTTTATGGATAGCGTAAGAGACTTGGGTTTGGTCTTGAACGATTCTCTGAGATTTCGTGAACACGTGGTGGGTGTGGTTCGGAGGGCGTATGGAGCATTGAGGATTTTGTATCCGCATAGGTCGACCTTGGTCTTGTCCCAGTTCATTTATTGTTCATCTGTGTTTAGTTTTTGTCTTGATCAGGAAAGATTTGGACGGATCCAGCGTGTGCAGAACAGCTGTATCAGGTTCATCTATGGACTTGTGTGAAGTATGATCATGTGTCGCATAAGCTGGGAGAGTTGAGTTGGCTTCCGATGAGGGTTTGTTTTGAATTTTACGCTCTTTTTGTATTTCATAATAATTGGTTTACAGAACTGACGTTCATAATATCAACATAAGTCGTAGAAATGTATTATCATGTCCTCAGCACAGGTCGTCTACTTTTGAAAGAAGTTTCATTTACAATATTTACAGGCTGTACAATGATATTCCTTATGAGTTCAAGCTGTTGAGTTTAAGTAAGTTCAAGAAAGATGTCAAGGCTCATCTCCTGAATCTTCGGTGTAATATCTTGAGCGTCTCTTCGAATCGTTTTTGCTCGTATATGTGTTTTTTTTTCACTTTCTATTGATTCCTTTATATTTCTGTTTCTGATCGAATTATGTGTATTCAAATGTATTCTTTTTGTTCGTTTGTATACTACAAGGGTTAAGTGGTAGAGCACCTTTGGGTGAACTTCCCCTTGAGATTTCTGGTGAAATAAAGACATTTATTATTATTATTTAGGCACGGAATATGTAGGTACAAGATTTCACTCTTCTCGATTTCACTTCTGCAAACATATTAACTAATTCAGAGTAATCTGAGGTGCATGACACTTCTTTTTCCATTGGGAGGATTGACATATGGTTTCGATAATCGCTTTTGTCTCAAGGAGGAACGAAGATACGATTTTATAAGTTTCAGTTTTGCTGAAACAACGTTCACAGGTGTCACTAGCAAACTCAGAAATATTCTTAACGCCGTTTGTAGATTTGGATCAATATTTTCAAGAGTCATATCATATATACCATTCACTTTCAAATTTGAAACTTGCAATGCCCATTGAAAATTCATGTGCATTTTAATCGAAAGGATAATTTATTGCAGGATCTGCAGCACTCTTCTTCAAATCGACAATAATCATATCTGAATAAAAAAAACATTAATAAACGCAGCGTACCCAGCCAATGAGATGGAAAAGGGCGTGGTCTATATGGCGCCAAATTCGATTTCAAAACATTCAACTCTGAAAACGTAATATAATATCGAAAGATATGTATATTGGTCGAAAAAAATTATACTGATTCGAAATTTCCATTCATGAATATGCCGATGTTTATAAGCCGTTTTCAATTGAGGATAACGAAGTGTTCATTATAAAAAAACCATACATCTAAACGGAAAAAAACCTCATGAAGTGATTACAATTAAACTCATTTAATTTGAAAGAATTCTCTCGATTTTGGTCTAACAAATTCATATGGAGTTAATCAGACAATCATGACTTGAATTTAAATTAATTACTTCACATCATCTTCAGTAAAATAGTTCTTTGAAATAGTCATGAAAATATATGACTTGTCAATATGAATTCCTTATAATTTTGTTTATTTCATGGAAGGATGATAAGTTCTTGTTGTTTGTTGAGAAGCTAGAATAGGAAAGTCGAACACAACTATTTTTCGCAATTCTTTAATGAGAAGGTTTAACCAAATGAAATACAGAAAAGTTTGAAGATATAATAAAGTTTGATTCGAAAATTAATTGTGAGAAAGCACAGCCTTTTTTAATCATTATATCGAGGGCATGCTTCACAAGGTGCGACTTTTCAAAACATATTATGGACATAACTAATTTTATTTTAACTATCAGGCTCCCAAAACCCCTACACCTGAACCAGAATGCAGTATTTGTAAAAATGCAGTCAATATGTATAGTGTTCTATAGAATAATACTGCTGGGAAAACATACACTGAATTTTTAAGTCTAGAATTATTGCAATTATACAAATATCACACTGCTCCACACCATACAAAATTTACAATTTGGCAACCAAAATATCTATGCATATTTGAAACCTAAGCTACATACAATTAACATTTTTCACAAAAAGCATTCATGCACAGTCCAACATAGTCTAAGATACATAAACATTTCAATCTTCCCCATCACCTTTCACATTCGTACATAGACAATATCTACGGTTAGTTAGTTTAGTAAACAGCTTAGAAATCACAGGTTGCAGTTTCCATTTTCCTTATATCTGGGTGTTTGTTAGGGCATGCTGTTAGCGAGTATGTCTGGTGGAGGATATAGATATTTATTAATATGAATTTGCTTCGCAATCACGGAACCCATAGAAATAGTAAAAAAAAAGCATACATACATAGTTGAATTAGTTATCTTGAAGGCTATATACAAATTTTGAGAACAAATTATTCCTTATTTGGAAAGTATGATTGTTTATCAACTTTCCTCTTCTTACATATTTGCTCATTGCTATAATTTCCCATTCTACTCTTTGATTTCCATACTTCTGATAGAAACTTTCGAAAATTATCTCCACTCAATTGGTTGATAAATCCAACGAATTCCTCTCCAGCAATCTAAAAATATAATTGCTATATTCACTGATACAAAGTCGAATCAGCAAATTTTTTGATCCAGACCTTTCTGATTTCTTCATCATTATTTAATGATGTCTCATTTTGTTTGTGTTGTATCTCCTGCATGAAATGATCAAGTTCATCTTGGTATCGCAACTTACTCCCTGAAGGCTCATCAATTATTAAATTGTTATTGTCATCATCAGAACCTACAAAAGACTCGCTCCTCCGCTCAAGCATTGATACAGCATGTATATGTTTACACACTATCTTTTTCACTGCATTTTCTGGACATTCACATTCATATCTGTGTATGCATACCTTACATGAATCACAAAATCCTGCTCGGCAGTCATAATCACAGATATCTTTGCAACTTACCATATGAAATTTATTTTTCTCTGAACTAGAACTAGAACTAGAAATATCCAGATTCATGTGTTACTATCCTACCTATATCCATTAGTTCAGCTTTCTTGTGAGCTTCCACTGTTATTTTGTGCTGGTAGTTATTGGCATTTCGTCTCTCCTCATTTATTATCTTTTTCCACATTTTCTCTTCTACCAGTTCATCTAATATATCCAATAACTTTTCTACCCTGGAATTGAGAATTGTGTTAATGTTTCCCATAAATTCATTCAATTTGATATACCTAAGGTTACGTTGTCCCCCCATTTTGTGATATTTCAGAACTTTGTTTAGACTTTCTATAGCCATATTTGTATTTATTCCTGCTTTCAATCTATAACAGTGGGCCCACATCATAACCCTTTCTTCACTCTGGAAATAATAACTGAAAATAAAAAATTAGTTTCTTTTTCATACTTCATGTAGGATATTTTACTTTTGCAAATACATATTTGAGAAATTCATTTTCTCTTTCCTTTTCTAAAAAATCAAAATAATGTTCTTTCAGTTCCTTGAATTGTTTTGGGTCCGTTTCTTTCAAAATCTTTCTCATCGCTTGTTTCATTTCTTTCCTAATTTCTGGATTCCTAATTTTTGATTTTCCTTGTAAATTCCAATTTTTTATTATATGCCATGTGCATAGTAGTCTTCTTGGTTTTTGCTCAGAAACCATTACTTTGATCCATGCATTGTAATACTTTGGATCATCATCACTCATAAAAAAATTTGATTTTATTACTCCACCTAATCTTGACTTAAGAGCTGAAAAAAAGTGTTTTTGGATCATCTGATCCAATCTATTTGACAAAAGAAATGCTACAGGAAAACCCATATTATTCTCATATTTGACCAACACTACTGTAAGGTCCCAATTATTTCTATTGGTTCCATGTGTGCCATCTACACATATAATATTTTTGAAATCTCTGATTTTCTTCTCCATTATGTTATTCATGAAACCTAATGCGAAGTCTTCATCCCTCAAACCGGGGTAAGGTTCACCTGAAATTATTCGAAACTACTTCCACCACCATGCAAAATTCTAAGCACTAATATGAATTACACATTACACACAAGACTGAAGGACAAGATGAACTTTTTCTCTTTCCCATTACACATATGAATAGCTACACACATTTGAAACAATAACTTACCAATTTTTTTAAATAAAAAAGCAAAATATTTTCCCTGTTGGTTCCACTCTTCCACTTTCAAAGCCGTTGCTACCATATCATCATCATGCCTCATTTTGTTTAAATTATATTTTCTCACCAAATATGCTAAATCTGCTCTGTTATAATATTGAATCTTTCCAGTTTTCCATTCTGTACTGTTTCCCTAGCATCTTTCATTATCCCCTCTTTCGGTATTCCAGCAGGTAATTTTTCGACTAAAAGTTCTGTTGAACTTTTGACAGTCTTTTTGTTCTGAGGTCATCATCATGCCAACATGTGTTTCAACAAATGTAACTGTATATGAGCCTAATGAGAGATGAATCAGATTAATTCAATGCTGTTACTGATATATCCATGTTACCATCTGTTGAAATTTTGACAGTTATTCTTGAAGGACACCTTCCTTGAATATGAATACTGCCTCCAACCTTCCTCTTGCGTTTCTCACAAACACTTTTGTATCCTGAAATCGAGAATTTTAGAATTTTTTTAGGCGTTGTAAAAAACATTTTACCTCTATGATTGCTTCTATTGCAATGGTAATATACAATTGTATCTCCTTTTGTTGTATTAATTTTCCTAATTACAGCAAAATTCACTTCTCTGTTTTCTTGTCCTCCCCAAGCCTCAAACTCTTCGCTACTCCTAAACTGAAAATCATTTTCTTTAAGAAATATATTATGAACTGTTTTTAAATGATTATCATAAATTCTGTAACTATATAACTTGTCTCTATTCTCAGCAAGACAAAGATAACACAATATATGTTGATTCTTGTCCTTTCGAATATTCTCATTATGGATTTTCTGAAGGTGCCTATTCTTTACTGACACACTGACGAACTCCTTTGGCATATTTAACAAATTGGGGAATTCATTCTGCAAAAAAATTCAGCTTTTACTAAAAACGATACCACATAGGAACATAATATCAAAATACATTTAACAAACTCACTGCTATTAAATACTTACATATGAGATTCCATATTTCACACCAAATTCGAATAGCTCGCTATCGTTGATTGAAAATAAGAGTTAAAAAAAAAAAAATAAAAATTGCTTTTTCAGAACATTCGTTAACAATTTGCAATGAAATTTCACAAAAAATCGCAGCAAACAGTAACAAAGTTGTATTAAGAGTGACGATCGCCGATCGCGCCAAAATCGGGTTGACCGAGACCGTTGACTTTCGGATTCGCACCGAACAGACGAATTTCGTCGATTTTACACGAGAACCCTGCCTCCATCTCATTGGCTGGGTACGCTGCGTACGAGAGTTTCTCGCACGTTTTTGGGCAAGAAATCGTACGCAATTATTGCATGCCACAACTACCCTCGTGGAAGGCGATAAATGTGATTGTTTACATGGTGAAAGTTTTTTTTTTATATCCTTTCGATACTCGTACATTCGAGTCGAGAAACTCTCTCCATCTAATTGGGCCGTTACACTTGCATTCAAAATACTGATGTCGTCTGCGACTTCGTTCAATGCAACAAATCATTTTTCAATTTGTATGATTATTTTATCAAGCACCTGTAACAGTCAAATTCCTAGTTCTGCATTTGCGTCAAAAGGATAAGCTTCATCACTGGCTAGTTCTTCTGGCATTTTGGGTTCATTTCGTTTTCTTGACTCATGTAATTTTGCTTAAATTCCAATTTTATCTGCTTCAGTTTTTGAAAGTTTCATCAGTGATGTAAAAAAGTTTTCTCTATACGCTTTCAATTCGTTTTATAGTATCATTCGTGAGCCTTTAGAAATATCTAGTTGCTTTTCATGCAAAGATTGATTAATTCTATTCGTTTCATCAAACAGAATATCCCATAAGTTATTAATAAGTTGTTACCAAATTTACTAAAGACGATTCTTTGAGCTCGCGAAGCATTTTAATAAATTATCCTAATTGTGACTTCAAGGAATGCATAACGTTTGCTTTTGAGGACCGGCAGGTATCGCAAAATCCCTTTGGAGCGAGGTTGAATTCTGTTTTCAGTAATTCCCACCTTGAAGAAAATCAACAACAAAATTATGTATGTATTTGCTGAACAGTTGCGAAGAATGTTTCCATTCCTAAGGTTACTTCAGCAGCATTAAGGCCCACTAAATTGAGAGTATGAGCAGTGTATGGAATAAATTTTTCATTATCATTTTACATCAAAATTCGAACATGTATTTTCCAGCCATAGTAGCCCCATCGTCATGAGACTGCACCCTTAAATTTTTATTATCTATGCCATCGGCGACCAATTTTTCCACGATTTCTTTTGCAAGCCTTCATGCACCTGTTTTTTCGCGAGTATCAATGAAGTCACTGAAATTTTCCTTAATAAATATGGATTTTTCCTTATTTTATTGTACTAGTTCACTGAAATCAAGTAGACAAAATACAACTACATAAGAATCGCAAGGCGTACGAATCTACAAGTCTATCGCAGGCATCGCCCGTTGCGAGGCGTATACATGAAATTTCAGTCAGGAGCTTTTGACCGCTCCCAGAGTTATTTTGGAATTTAGAAAGAAGTAAAGTATGTATTGAGTGTTGAAAATTTGGTCCTGGTGGGGGCAATTACCCCCAGTACAACAAAGACTACTCTACTTGTCCAAAAAAACAGTATTTTCCGGACTTGTTACGTAAATTACTATTTATCCTGATAATTTCGAAACTACTCATTGCATTGGAATGAAATTCTGCACATAGGTGAAGAATAATGTATTCAAACTACGTGGGAAATTTTGTCCAGATCACACTACCAAGACCAAAGATACCATAGAAAATTCTAGCGAATTATCGAAAAAAAAAATTGGTCACCCAAGCAATGACGTGAAGTCTGGATTTTCGCCTTAGTTTGAAATTTTTTTTTGACAGCTGTCAAAATTTTTTCAATTGGGTTCTTAAACTGGAAAACGCGAATCCACCTACAAGGTGGGTGAACGAGCGCTCAAAAGCTTCTGACTTCACGGCAGTGCTTTTCATCATTTTTGGTTTTCCAATGTAAACCTAGGTATATATGGAAATATCGTCGTGTTCCGGAGAAAACTACGTAACTCCACATTTTTCAAGAAATGGTATTTTGGTGAAATCTGTTGGGGAACATAGTTACTAATATGCTCGCAAATTAACAAACTCTTAAAATGATCGGGAATATTTAAATTTTAGAGAATGAAATCTACGCATCTCCTACCGCGTTTGGGAAAAATGCGTAACTCCCGTATTTCCCATATAGACCAGGCAATAGAGCAGATAAAGGGTCATTCTGTGACAAAAATCGTAGAAGAAAACCGCGAGTGGCCGGTGGTGGTTTAGTGATAAGACTCGCAAATATGATTACTTTTCTTGTAATTGCGAAAAAACACCTAAAATAAAAATTATAAAAGCACTGCCGTGAAGTCAGGAGCTTTTGAGCGCTCGTACATCCACCTTGTAGGTAGATTCGTAATCTCCAGTTTTAGAAATCAATTGAAGATTTTCGACAGCTGTCAAAAAAATTCTCAAACTTAGGCGAAACTCCAGACTTCATGTCAGTGCTTCAGCTGACCAATTTTCTTTCGATAATTCGCTAGAATTTTCTATGGTATCTATGGACTTGGTGATGCGATCTGGACAAAATTTCGCACGTAGTTTGAATACATTATTCTTCAGCTAGGTGTTAAATTTCATTCCAATCCAATCAGTAGTTTCTATCAGGAAGAGAATATTTTGAACGGCAATATTCACGGAACCCCTAGTCTAATTTGGCTCATTGATGAACGTGACCGCATCATTTGCGATCCAAACCTACCCTAAAAATTTCAAATTCCTAGGCCGTTCCCTTCGGAAGTTATAATTTTCTATGGTTTCAATGGTTCTGGTCATGCGATCTGGACAAAATGTTGCTTCAATATATCATTCTCAATTAAAATACAAAATTTTATCTCGAGCGAATCCGTAGTTTCGAAATTATCGAGAAAACAAAATTTCGAACGACCGTATTTACGGAACCCCTAGTATAATTCTGCTCATTGATGAACGTGAACGCGACATCTCAAATCCACACCTATCCTGAAAATTTCAAGTCATTAGGCCTTTCCGTTCGAAAGTTATGATTTTCTTTGGTTTCTATGGTTCTGGTCATGCGATCTGGAGAAATGTAGCTCGAATATATCATTTTCCATTAGTATAAAAAATTTCGTCACGATCGAATCTGTAGTTTTGAAATTATCAAGAAAACTAAATTTCAAACGACCATAGTTACGGAACCCCTAGTATAATTTTGCTCATAGATAAAAGTAATCACGACATTCGTGATCCACACCTATCCTGAAAATTTCAAGTCCCTAGGCGTTTCCGTTCAAAAGTTACAATTTTCTATGATTTCTATGGTTCCTGGTCATGCGATCTGGACAAAATTTCATATGTAGCTTGAACACCTCATTCTCCATTTGAGTGCAAAATTTCATCTCGATCAAATCTGTAGTTTCCAAGTCATCAGGAGAACAAAACTTTGAACGGCCATATTTACGGAACCCCTGGTGGAATTTGGCCCATTAACGAACTCAACCGAGGCATTCGGGAACTGAACCCACACTGAAAATTTCAAGTCTCTAGGTTGTTCCGTTCTAGAGTAATCGTGCTTACGGCACATTTTCAGCTCAAAATTCGAGAAATACAGACATCGTGACGAAATGATATAGCGCTCGTGTAAGTAGTACGAGCGCTCAAAAACGGTGTTTTCTTAGTTTTTTGCTTATAAAATCTGAACTAATGAAGCGGTGCTGATACTTTCAACTGACGAATTGTAGAGAATGGAAAGAGGAAGAAATTGAGTGCTAGTGCAACTCAATCGGGTCATCATTACCGGTAAGGTGTGTTAAGTCACATTTTTTCCAGAGACGAGTTATCTACACTATTGGATTTATATTATTAATTCTATCTAGAGGAAAACAGATTTAACTCCCTAGTTAGTTGGATATAATATATATGTAACTAACTGGGGAGTTAAATCTGTTTTCCACTAGATAGAATTAATAATATAAATCCAATAGTGTAGATAACTCGTCTCTGGAAAAAATGTGACTTAACACACCTTACCTCTGAGGTGCTGATATATACCCCCACTACTTGACTGCAATCGAGCATTTGGCTGATTTTAGTCATGTTTGCACGTTTTTTCCACCTATTTTGCAACATTTTAACGGAAAATCAAGATTGTAGTTTTGTAGTACCATACTTTTACTTTCAAAATTCGTTTTGTAAATGAAAATCGGACAACTTCCGACGCATCCAGCTCTTCCGGAAAATAGTCCTTCAAATAGTGCAAATAGCAATTACGCAAAAACTATCTATCCGACAACGTCCGGATTGTGCACACTCAAAGTACCTATTAGCCACTACTTTCATCCAAAAAACTATCGCTACAACTTTCAAATTGGCCGAGTTATGGAGTTTTGAAAAAACTCTGATTTTTACGGTTTTTCCGGCTTTCCTCCGGTAATGATAAACCGATTGCATAGCACTAGCACTAATTTTCTTCGTCTTTCCATTTTCTACAATTCGTCTGTTGAAAGTATCAGCACCGCTTCATTTTTTTGGTGTTTCTTCGCAATTACAAGAAAAGTAATAATAATTGCGAGTCGAAAACATATCACTAAACATCCACGGACCACCCCAAGTAACCCCCACTCGCGGTTTTCTTCTACGATTTTTGTCATGAAAAAATCTCTATTGCCTGGTCTAATACTAAATCAGTCATACTGACAGATCGCGTTCTAACGTTTAAAGTGTTTTTTATTTTTCCTGTAAAATTTTGTAACATGGAGTTACGCAATTTTCTCCTGAAGGCGACGATATTTCAAAATGCTTTGCAAAATATGTTCCATTAAATCCTCAATAATCATGAAATGTAAAAAAAGGTTATGTCAAATTATTGAATAATAAAGACCCAATTACGTATCAGATGACGCACCGTGAAGAGTTCCGTAGTAATAGAGTGTAAACGAAAATATCCCATATCTGAAAAACAACACAGCATCCGTTATTTGAACCAATTTTCGTTTTGGGTGCTAAGGTTCTACTGCTTTTCATTTTTTAGAATTTTGCTCCCGACATCTGAAAAGTTAGAGGGGATGGTTGAACTTTTTACAGTTGAGGAGCTCATAATATATCTCGTCAAAACTTTTGACTGAAAAAGGATTTCTGAAAGTTTTATCTTCTAATAATATCACACGCGCTTATGTACAGTAGATTTTATCTTTATATCACGGATACATGTAAGAAACTTGTTAAGTGACACCATCAGATATTGCGAATGTTGTTATGTTCTTACGTGTTTTGACCTCTTGACCAAGATCAGTGAACATCTGATTTAATTTTTTACCATGCATTACAGACCTTCAAAGATCCCATTCTTTTGCAATCGTTAACCGAAGCTGCCATACAACAGCATTGTGCCCTCAACAGTTTACCACAAGGCATTGCGGAAGAATATTACATTTGTGCCTGTCAAAAGCTCGATGGATATGGACAGGAAGTGTATACAGTCAAAAGTGGGCGGACTGGGGAGGAGGCTATAGTGGCTGTATCTTTAATTGGAGTTGGAGTCGAGTATATTCAAGCCAAGCAATCCCGCCATTTTAAGTAAGTTTCAGAAGTCTTGTTAGTTGTGTGTATTAGCAGTAGTGAGGTACTACCTCATTCATCGTTTCTTTTGTTTTTATTTGTTTTCATTATCATCCTGCATCTTTGGAGTTGAACACCTTTGTGTAAAAAAATGTTTATTTGTGATTTTGAAATAAATTATTCTGAACGTTCCAATTTGGTCACTCATATTTTTCGGCATGGGTTCATTAGTTACAATCTTTATACTGGTCTGGAAAATTTCATCGGACGTATAGGATATTCATTGCAAAAGAAAGAGAGCCTGACCGTCCAGTCGAACAGTGCAAGAATGGAAATAGATTCGCTTTATGATGATGAGTATCCCAATCTTGAACTAGAACGGACTAGCACTTTATCATACACGTCGACGGAATGGGAGCATGTTAGCCTGTGACGCGACTGCCGCACGGTTGCCAAATCAGTAGAATTTCTACTAAATCTGGTAAGTCTCGTCGCACGTCGCGATGGAGGGGCCAGCATGCCCCCACTCCGCCGACGTGTATGAGAGAGAAAGTGCTTGTTATTGCTAGTTCAATATTGGATTACTCATCATCATAACGCGAATTTATTTCCATCATTGCATTGTTCGACTGGACGGTCAGGCTCTCTTTCTTATGCACGTTGTTTGTCCGGGATGAACTCCTAAAATACTGAACCGATTTCAATCAAATTTTGCACACTGTGTGCTGTTTGATCCAACCGGAAAGATGGGAGAGTTTATATCTCAATTTATAGTTGCATATTTTTTAATACGAATTATCCGTTTATTATATGACAAAGAGTTTTAATTATTTACCCGATAACGCGGGTCTCAAATCGACGACATGACATCGCGTTTCCACTACATCCGATCACAAGACAAGAGCGATAACGTGCGAGGAGTGATGCCAAGATTCTGAGTCATTTCCAAAACTGAAAAAAGTTGGAACTGTTTGAGAACTGGGGAATAACTTTTAACAAATGAAGGTTAAGGTTAGGGTTGAGTTAGGTTAGATTAGGTTGGGTAAAGCGTGGTTTACATATGTATTAATAGTAGTAGAGTTCGATGGTAAAGTACTACTATTCCCCTACTCGAATAATGTAAACAGGTTGTGATAGTGACAGTAAAGTACTACAAATAGTGCAGGGGAGAGTAAAGTGGATAGCATGCGTGAAATAGAACCCTCGACTATCCCACCCTCACTTCTTACGCTACTCTACTACGCAAGTTTGGTTTTAGCAGAGGATAGTGTGTCTTTCTATCGAACTATCTTCTCAGCTTACTAGCAAGCGTGAATACAGTAACTCTACCAAAATGAGCATAGTAGAGTTTTTCAGAAGAAAAGTATGCTAGTGAACTCTACTACTATTAATACCAATGTAAACAACGCTTAAGGGTTAGGTTAGGGTTGATTAAAATAATATTTCCAATGGTTTGAATAGTTAACTACAATATAATTTGACGTATACCTTAGCCACAGCAACGCGATGCCGGGTCTGCTAGTATTACTATATAAATCGCAGTTTCACTTGAACAGTAGATTGATGATACATTGAGAACATCATTGCAATATTCCTGAGTATTATTTTTATTTCAGTTGGTCAGAAATCAGCAATGTAATCAACCATAAAAGGGATTTCACAATTGAACTTGTAGGTGGTTCAGAGAAAGTTGAGTTTTCATTTCCTGATATCGAGAGTGCTAAGGGATCTTGGAAATTCTGCGTTCTTCAGCACATGTTTTACAGACAACACGAAATAAGGACAACATTTCAAAACGATTCAGAGAAGGAAGTTGCGCAGCCAATGTTCCAGCAAGCAAGTTCAGAGGTTAATTAATACTTCTATCTTATTACCCAATTGCTAATAGTATTAATTTCTGATACCAAATCATTTTAAGTCATTGGTCAGCACCTATAAAAAAATTAAAACATCAATAAAATTTTCTAATCTATATACTATATACAGGGTGATATAAAACTCGAGTCGATAATTCAAAGCTGATATTCTTGATAAAAAATGTGGAAAAAATTTTTTGGATATGGCGATATAAGACTTCAAAGTTTCCGCATGTCATCGGTTTTCAACTTTGTTACATATGAAAAAAAGTACAAAAATAATTCAATCAAATATTCAAAAATACCACCATCAGCATCGATACAGGCTTGGCAACGCAAAATAAGGGAATCGTATACATCACTATGTAATCGCATATTTTGCATATTTTGGGTGGAATCGAATGCATTAATGATTCGTTTCATTAATTGTTTTTGATTATTAATTTCCAATGCGTAAACTAGATGTTTCGAATACCCCCATACAAAATAATCCAAAGGATTCAAGTCAGGTGATCTCGCTGGTCATAGCACCTGACGACGCCAACCAATCCATCTCCTATTAAAAGTTTGGTTCAACCAGGCAGATATTATAATATTTCGTCAAACATGCGGTCGGTGCTCCTTCGTGCTGATAGCACATACGATTGTATACCAGATCCACAGAAAAAATATCTAGCAAACTTGTAAGATCAGTCATTGGTCACAGCGCCTATAAAAAACTTGGAAAATCAATAAAATTTTCTAATCTACATTATATATACAAGGTTATTCAAAACTCGAGTCGAAAAATTAAGGTATACAGGCTGATGTTCTTGATAAAAAATGTGATACAAAATTTTTGGATATGGCGTGATTTCTGAGACTTCAAAGTTTTTGCATGTCAACAATTTCCAACTTTGTTACTGTATATATTAAATTTAATGGTAGTTTCAATTCAGAGAATATAGTAATAACTTCATGAGATGTCTAGATGAACTGTAAATTTCTTCTCTCGATACCACATATTGTACAATTTCAGTGAGGATGCTTTTAACATAAAGATCATCGCACACTTGAATACTTATATACATATAACAGTTACATATTGGTTGTTTATCAAAAGTTTTCAGTTACAGTCATACAACAAGAAGAAATGTTCTAGATAGACTAAAAAGAAGCAAGCCAACAAATCAATACACGGAACCCCATAGAACATCAAATCCATCCTCTGCTTCTGTAGATCGGTTTCGACATACATGTCTCATCAGTACAGCTGGCGCAGGATGAACTCGATGTGGTAAACAAGCTACCCAAACAACGTAACCCAACGGCGATCGGAGAAAATGTCTCCACTCACGGCACCTTATTTGTTGGCTTGCTTTATCAGTCTTCCATTTTCTCCGATCGCCGTTGGGTTACGTTGTTTGGGTAGCTTGTTTACCACATCGAGTTCATCCTGCGCCAGCTGTACTGATGAGACATGTATGTCGAAACCGATCTACAGAGGCAGAGGATGGATTTGATGTTCTATGGGGTTCCGTGTATTGATTTGTTGGCTTGCTTCATTAGTCTATCTTGAACGATGTTTCTTGTTCTATGACTGCAATTGTCATGCAATTTGATTTTTGCTTGCACTCTTAATTGTTTTGTTTTCACACCTCTTCAAATCACACAAAATTCAGCGATCATTGACAATATGATCGGTGGCACCAGAATCAGCAATACAACTAATAGTATCTTTCGGAATGAACTCACCTCATTCTTTTGAGTTTTCTCTTTTTCTAATCCGTCTTAACCTTGGATTCACCTTCGATTCTTCTCTTACACTGACATTCCTGCCTCTTCCTCTAACTCCAACTTTGAACTTTGGCCTATTTGAAGTCCTGGCTGGTGCACTGTTTCTGTTTTCAACTGTTAGGTTTGGAAATTCCCCTTATGAGTTCTAATGGCCTGGCAGTTGTAGCAAAACAACTTATTGTGTACCCTTAACGAGTATTCGGCTGATCTGTGTCCTTCTTTTTTGCATCTCAAGCATCTCAGTTCAGAGGAAGAGGGAGCTTGAATCCTGTGCAGTTTTGGGGGTTCCTCTTTATTTTCAGAGTTCTTCTCTGCTTCTTATTGAGAGATTAATGCCTTTATCTCCTCTAGAGTCATTGGAACTCAATGACATCCTCACAGGTCTCATATTCCCTGACGATGGAATCAAACTTATCGCAGAAGTCATTGACTGGCTCACCTCTCCTCATTTTGATTTTATATGAGCGTGCTCGCACAGAGGTATGAGTAACATACCTCTTTCGCGATCACCTTTATAATAATGTCACGAACCCAATTCTTCCCCTTTATTTTGGTTGCCTCTGGCATTTGAGCAACAAGAATGTTGGGTTCAATGACATCTAGTAAATCGTTGCTCGTTAGCTCAGACTTCAAATAGTCCATTCAAATGTCAAAGGTAGAGTCTTTCTTCAATCTAAATTCCCTCTTGATATTAATGTTATTGGTGAGCATTTCCTGCTCCACCAATTTCTGAAAGTTCTCTACTTTCTGCTTTGGCTTAGTCCTATTCATTTCCGGCGAGACATTGGTGCATTCTTCAATACTCAGTTTCATTTTGCTGGTTTATTGGTTTGCATGAATCCCCGATGCTTTTCCTCCAATATTCTCGAACGGGTTCTCTCAGTCTCCAGATTGTCCTAGTTTTTGTGCAAGTGTCTGCACCATCGCCTCTGCCCTATCAAGAACCGTTTTAAGGGCATTGGCTGCTTCACTCAGTTCTTTCGCAACCTATCAGTCTGAAGCCTGTTTATATTTTGATTAACTTACAGTCTGAAATCCTCAATTATATTGAGGACTTTCAAACGGTCCAATCTTAAGTACCACTTGTGCCATGTACTCTTCTTTATCAGAAGGGTATTCCAAACTCACATAATCATCCTCTGTGTGTAAGAATACCTCGTTGGAGCCTCCAGATTCACTTCTATAGTCCTCTACTAATCCTCTTCCTCCTGCCATTATGTGGTTCAATCTAACAATGTTTTCTCCACACAACACAAACGTGTATTCTTACCGTTTTGCTTATTGATTATTCGCGATGTGAAAGCGTGCACTGGGGTTCCGTAAATATGGTCGTTTGAAATTCAGTTTTCTTGATAATTTCAAAACTACGGATTTGATCGTTACGAAATTTTGTATTTCAATGGAGAATTATATATTCAAGCTACATTTTTTCCAGATCGTAGATCAGATCCATAGAAACCAAAGAAAATTATAACTTTCGAACAGAAAGGCCTAGGGACTTGAAAACTTCAGGTTAGGTTCGGATCGCGAATTTCGCTATCACGTTCATCAATGAGCAAAATTAGACTAGGGGTTCCGTAGATATGATCGTTTGAAATTCAGTTTTTTTGATAATTTCAAAAGTATGCATTTGATCGTTACGAATTTTTGTATTTAAATTGAGAATGATATTGTAATGAATTTAGTCCAAATTCTTCTTAAAATAATTTGTTTGCAGTTCACTAATGACACTAATATACTAATTTATTTCAACACTCAATCATTTATCTGCACGCGCGCTATTGAGTCCTATACTCTATTCTCTTAGGGCCGATGTCGACTTATATATTGGAAGGAAACAATCGTGAAGCTTCCCGATGTCTCCAGTATTCTCTCAAAGATTCGCGGTCGTTCTATTCGGTTCTAGAAGGCGACAGGTCCGGCTTAAGTTCGTTACATTGCCCCCTTCTTAAAGACATTTCGTCCCGAAATGTCATCCTCGGAGTGTGACGATACCTCCACGACTCTCCATATCTGCATCGCGAAGTTCGATGGAAATGACACTCCACGGTCTTCATGTTTGGTCTCGGAAGATGGTTACAGCACACCAAAATTTCGACGCCGCTGGATTTGAATATTGTCTCCAAAATACTCCTTGTGATTCTCCAGTCCAGCCTATCGAGTCCACATGACAATTTCGGAATTGCTAGATTCGCCAGATTCTGGTCTACCATAGTGTCTCTTAGCTTGGTGAGACTCCTCCAGACATTCTCATAAGACGGTTTACCATGGAAATACTTCTTAGTAACTAGGTAGAAGATGTTTCTTTCGCCCTTTTTCAACTGCAGCACCCTTCCAACTTCTGGATTCTGCTCCCGCAGTGTTTGTAGTTGACCGAATTTGGAGAACACAACAGCAATGCCCCTGGACATTCGTAGATCATCTGTCACGCAGTGCGCTAGAGCGTAATTAGCAGGAACCTTGAAAAGGTCTCGTGGCTCCTCTCTAGTTACACCATGTAGCACTTTCTGTCCGTTTGAAAACAAGGACATAAACTTCTTGTATGTCATCCCATCCTCTGGGGCCAATCGATTGAAGTGGACGACCCTTGGTTTTCCTCGTGGTGGCTTCTTAATTTGGTAGATAAGGTCGTTTATCCTTTTTATCATTTTAAACGGACCTTCCCAAGAGTTCTGCAACTTCGGCGATAGTCCACGACTACGTTTTGGGTTGTGCAACCAAACCAGATCACCACCCTGAAACCCTCCAGCCTCGGCCTTGATGTCGTATGTCTGCTTTATTCTATCGCTGGCGCTCTGGATGTTCAACAGGACTCGTTCGTGGATATCGTCCATTCTCTGTCTCAAGTTGCTGACGTAGTCCTCTCCGGCAGTGTCTTGTCCCGGTGGTATCCCAAACCGCAGGTCACATGGGAGTCGTAGTTTTCAGCCCATTACGATACCAGCAGGGGTTTGGCCGGTTGATTCATGTACTGCAGATCGATAGGCCATCAGGAACAAATGAAGATACTGGTCCCAGTCTCTTTGATGGTCAGAGACAACCTTGGACAAGTACCGGTTGATTGTTCTGTTCATCCGCTCCACCATTCCATCGGACTGCGGATGAAGCGCCGTGGTCCTTGTCTTATTGATGTTCAGCAATTGACACATTTCTTAAAATACTTTGGATTCGAAGTTCCTGCCTTGGTCTGAGTGCAGCTCCAATGGAATACCGAATCGACATATCCACTCTTTCATCAAAACGTTGGCGACGATGATAGCTTCCTGGTTGGGTAGAGCATAAGCTTCGGCCCACTTACTGAAATAATCTATTGCCACCAGGATGTAATTATTTCCATGTTCGGATTCGGGAAACGGGCCGGCGATGTCGATAGCGATTATCTCGAATGGGCTGCCTACATTGTACTGACGCATCGGGGCCTTAGGTCGTATTCGAGGTCCATTGCTAGCAGCACAAACAACGCACTTTCTGCACCAGTCCTGAACATCATCTCGACAACTAGCCCAGTAGAACCGTTGCCTCACTTTCTGCAAGGTCTTCTTCACCCCCAGATGTCCTCCGGCAGCCTCGTCATGTATTTCCCGAAGCACTTCCTGTCTTCGAATCCTCGGTACCACTATTTGGCGTCGGTCTTCACCACCATTATCGGACTCCAACCCACGCTCCAAAACCCCATTGCCCAGAGTGAAAGAATTCCATTGGGCCCCGTACGATTTAACGGCTGGCGAGTAACCTGCACTTTCCTGCCATGATGGTCTTCTATTGCACTTCTTCAAGCTGATGACTAAACCAAGTTATGGATCTTTCTTTTGGTCTTTCTGAATATTAAACTTAAAATAGAATAACTAGTATGATTTCCACTACATTGGGTTAAATTCCACGACACGTGTTTCGGTGAGAAGCATCATCTTCAGGTGGTTAAGGTATAACAGTTATACCTTAACCACCTGAAGATGATGCTTCGCATCGAAACTCGTGTCGTGGAATTTAACCCAATGTAGTGGAAATCATACTAGTTATTCTATTTTAAGTTTGATTATGGATTTCTATCAAGTATCGGCTGATTCTATTAGAATTTTTCTGAATATTGCTGTCATTCCAGTTGTCATCTACCGCCCTGGTTTTACAAAGTGTTGCTACATTCTCTTCTGCTCTTCGGCAACGAGATCAATCATCTGGGCATTTGTCACTCACATGTCCCATATTTTCATTACTCCTGAATTTCATCGGTCTTCTCTCAGGTAACACTTTCTTGGTCACTTTCCTTATTGCAGCTTCCAGATCAGCAGACTCCTGCGAAACTCCCCCATTCATTCGGATTTCACCTTGACCTCTGCAAGACTGCTTTGCTGCTTCGAACATTAGTGATCGTGCCAGTGCGTCTACGAGATGTGCTGGTCGGGCTAATGTTAATGCTAGTCTAGTTTCCTGGTCACGAAGTCCATCCAGAAATTCTTGAACCGCCAATCGCTGCATTACGGTGTGGCCGGATATGCGAGACGTACCAGTCGTGCAATATCAGCTTCGAATTCTTGTAATGACTCGCCTGATTTCTGGTAACGATTCTTCAATTGGGAGTGGTATACGTGTTCAAAATGGGCCTGGCCAAACCGTAGTCCTCTTGTTCTTGGGCGGTGAGAGTCTGCAAAATATCTGTCGCTTCTGCGCGCAGTGCTAGTGTAAGTGCAACAGCTCTTTCCTCTGCATTCCACTCATCAGCTTTTGCCGCAACTTCAAATTGACGGCGGTTATTTGCCCATGGAGTTATTCCGTCGAACTGGGGCGGCTTCATAAAAAGCTTCTTGATTCCAGAATTGACCTTACTATACTGTATACCTTTCTTCAGGTCCAGCATCAACTTCTCGTTGACTTTGTCCGTGGTTTGCACAGAATTAAATCGTTTTTCCAGCTTACTAATGGTTTTTTTCATTTTGTCCATTTCTTCCTCAAATCTATCTATTTCTGCCTCTACTCTTTCTTCTACACCACAAATTTCTAGTTTTAGGCCTTCCGTGCTTTCCAGGAGCTTCTCCTCCAGGTTTCTAGAATTTCTGACACCAATGTAATGAATTTAGTCCAAATTTTTCTTAAAATAATTCATTTACAGTTCACTAATGACACTAATACTAATTTATTTCAACACTCAATCATTTATCTACACGCGCGCTATTTAGTCCTATACTCTATTCTCTTAGGGCCGATGTCGACTTATATATGAGCACCTCAGAGGTAAGGTGTGTTAAGTCACATTTTTTCCAGAGACGAGTTATCTACACTATTGGATTTATATTATTAATTATATCTAGTGGAAAACAGATTTAACTCCCTAGTTAGTTGGATATAATATATATGTTTTTTATTACCACATTTTTTTGTGTTCCACAACAAAAAGAAAATAATTGTTATTTTTATATCATTATTATCATTGAGTATTTAAATAATTTCAGAGGTTTATACTCAATGTTATCATGTAAATCGTGAGAAGTCTGAACATTTAATAATAACTATTGAGGTTTCAATTTTATTCTCTATTTAATTCATCTGAATATAGCTGAACCACGAAACAATTTTAATATGTTCTATGCTTTCAATTCAATTTTACATAAATATACATAATAGGTCATATCGACTTTCTATATAGCGAACACTCTGTATGGTGTATTAATTCTCGATTCTCGATGATAATATCATTTAGTACTGAAATACTACATACTCAATAATATGGAGCATAAAAAATATTATTTATAAATGATGTCTTGAAAAAAGAGGAAACTAAATCCTAAAAACGGATTTCCAGGATGTATCGATAATTCGAATTGGAATAAAAACATTTTTAATTAAATTCATGGCCATTCTCAAACGTCCAGTCTCTCCTTGTCATCCTACATTTTCATATAATGGTCCTTATCATCCTGAACTTGGTGCTGTGCACCTTTATAAAATAGCCCGATTAGTTCAGCTACTCACCGATAGATGCGGGGCTCAAAATTTTTCATTCTCCCAAAAACAACCAGCGCCTTCATGAAAGGAGGAAAGCAGCTTCAATCCAACGAACTGGATTTTTTCCTCTTGTTATATCAATACTCAATGGTTATACCCACGTTATACCGCATTTGTGTTCTGTGCCGGACGGTTAGTTGTTTATTATCCACATGACGTCACAGAAACCTTTGCAAGATCCTATCTTATTTTCTTGGTTATAACTCTATTTTTCCGAGACTCATTTAAACTTTTTTTCTCCATTCTTGAACTCGACCTTTATTGGATTAGCTATCTCGTTCTATATTTCCCAGTCTTGCGCAAGTGAATTCCTCAGATTGAAAATTCAGGGCTGTGAAAACCAACTCAACCATCTATTTTATGCTAATACGGGGCCGTGGTGTAGTGGTTAGCAACCGGGTTCGAATCCTCCGGTCGGGAAAGAAATTATCTGACCTGGAGTTCGGTTCCACCATTCACTGTTGGGTAAGCAATTAACAGTACAGTGCCTCAGGTGGCGTAAGGACACAGTTACAAAGCCTACATAGAACACAACCGGATCTCCTAACTCGCACAAGTTCTGAGCTTAGAGGGGTCTCACAGAGACCTGGGAGAGTCGGGATATAAACATAAAAACATTCTTTGTTTTAAAAAGTATTTCATCATAATTTATTTTCACAGCGTTAATTTTTCAGTTTTATTTCTATGTAACTGTTCTTTCTTTTCATGAAGAGGACATCATTTTTGGATTCCATTTATAGAAATGTATTCATTACATCCGCAAGATGCATTCCCATCATTCCCCATTTTCTTTCTCCAGTTCAGCTGCAAACTAGTTCTAGACGCTTCTATTCACGTCTGTGCTTGATATGTGATATCACTCCAGGCAGATTATATCGCAGCATTGTATTGCGTAATTATTAGACGTCGTCCCCGTACATGGGCATATTTAGTTTTTGTGGATTTATTAGGTCGATTGAGCAGTCCCACCATTACCCGAAATTCAGCTAGTGGCAGCTTCAGGAGCTTCCTGGTAAAGGACGGTGCAAGCTCCACAAATTTCTTTGCCTGAGCAAATCCAGGAGTTTTCGTCCTGAGGGTTATTTTGTTATCCAACTACTATTGTTGGACCGCTGCCTTATATTGGTATTCTCCGAGCCCACAAGGCTCCGATCTAGGAGGTGTTAACCTTAATGCTCTTTTCTCAAGTTCATCGGCTCTTTCATTCCCTTCAATATCACAATACCCCTGTAGGTAATGTAGATATGCGCCTATTTGAGGTTTATTTTACGACACTCTTGAGCGCTGAGCGTGATCATATTCTTTTTATCTGACCAGATGAGAAAGAGAGACTTCCACCCTAACTTAATATATCTGAGCACGAATGTTTCAAAACACTATACGGATTAGCAACATTGTTTAAATTTCAGAAAGTTTATTTCATAAAAGACGCGACTCGGTTTTGCAAATTCCGACCAATCGGATCACAATGTTTTTCTCTACACTGTTATACATATATGGTACTTTTCAACCACTTACCCATTTAGAGTTTTTTCACTGCAACATACCGTTTATACGATTCTATTGAAATCCCCGATTTAGTGTGTTCCAAAGTTCACTCCCTGTTTGAAGTAATATTTCATCAAATAATGGATTTTTTATTCACAGGATATGTTGAAGCAAGTCGAGAGCTACGATGACATAATGAACTTTCGTCAACATTGGGACCGACCCATATCAAGTCAAAACTTGAATCAGCGCGCTCAGTCTACCTCATGTTTGGACCTTAACAAACAAACCAATGACATGGATCATCTTCGCAGCCTGTTACCCTCTTATAGACCAGCCCCTGACTACGAAACTGCCATGCAACACAAATACAGAAACTCCTCAGGTGCCATTCCGCCTAGGGAACCAATGAAAATATCGAATCACGCTCTATTGTACAGCTCACAACCTGAGATGCACCAAACGGACGCTTACACAACGCTTTTAAGATATCCTGATGTTACACACAACAACATAGAACAAAGAAACTTGGCTTCTCATATGTTGAACTCGAACTTCAGCAGATCCCAAATTTTGACCACAGAGCAAAGAAGGAATTTGGTGGAAACAAACGGGGTGATGCATATGTATAAGCCTCCCCCGCCTTACCCAAGTAAGAAAATCAGCTCGAATTCCACACCGGATTTAGCTTGTATTTCCCATCCGAAGAGATTCAATTCTGTTGTCAATAACATAGTAAGCGGATCAAGTCCAGATCTGGTATCTACCAGTAATTTTTATTTGAAACATTACGGACAACCAATGTACCACCAGTCCCAACCTGTGCATCGTTCTCAGAGCTATCTACCGCCTCAGCATGACACCTACGAAAATTTGGCCACTATTTTCAACAATAACAACTTTATGGGCCGTCCGTCCGCTGTCATAGTTGAGAATTCGAACATAACCAAGCACATAAAAAAGGTGTATGATGAGCATGGCAACATAATCTATTGCATGCCTCCAAACATGAAGCAGATACTTCAGGACAACCAGCTGCCGAGCACCGGGTTTGTGGTGACAAGGAACCAAAACGCGATGGTGGCGTGTGATTCTCATCTAAACAATTCTACGGAGCCCATTTATGAGAATATACCTCTACCGTGGCAGAATGAAGGAGAGATAAGGGCGAGGACACAAAGTATCCATTCAGCCCCAGAAATAAGTGGAATAATAGGGGCAAATGAAGTGAACCATCTGCAGAATCAGTTTCAGCAGATCAGTATTGGTAACTGTAAGTACAAACTGTAGGAAATGGCTTATATTTATGAGTTATACAGGACGATCCTCTGTCTTTTACACAACTACACTAGATTCGGACAGTACCGATCTTGTCATTCTGCCGCCCTTGGCAGAATGTATTCGCCGCCCCCAAATGTGTTTCAACTTACTGCTGCGTATAAGCCTATTTTCCCTTGTGCCGTAGTTTTCTGTCAGGGGCAAATTTTGTCTACGTATAGTCCATTTAAGAATTATTGACATCGAAGCAGGCCATGAACGTCCAGTCGAGGCTTTATTTCTAGTTACAAAAAAGTTACTAAATTTCATCATAGAAATAAACATAAATATAACCTAGAAAAGTGTTGAGTATACGAATTATCGAATAATTAAGCCGAAATATTTCGATTGCAGTTCAAACATGGGAATTCAGGTTTGAAAGCGCAAAAATATCGTGGAATGCTTTCATATGAAATTATCTGAACTTATCGTTCATATAAAAGTCAACCATGGAAAATTGAAGATCATTCAAATAAATATTTATTTTCACTCAGGACCATGCAATATTTATTGGTATTGGAAATCTTGCAAAATTCTAACCATATAACTATAAGAGTACCATTTTATGTCAGGATTCAAGAAGGATAATTAATGGAATTCTAGCAGGTAGCTAGTGGTGCAACAGAAAAAAATTTTTGGATACTTTGCAAGCACAGGGCCTAAAGAATGGATTGGAAAAAACGTTATAATGTATTAAGAAATAAGAGAGAAACAAAAATTAAGAATCTATGTAGTACATGAAGAATTTTGACATGAATATGTACCGAACTATCATTATATGAACCAATTTGTGAATTATTTATTGCTCGGTGTTGAATACTTTAAGAAAGTCAATTTTTATTTTCATTCATTGAAACTGTCCATGAATTATTGAAAATATTATATTTGATGAGCAATTTTACAATTATTCAGTATACTTTTGAATTGGGAACAATATAGCATGTGTATTAGCAGAGGGAATGTGAACAGGTTACCATACAGTATAAGTATAATAAATAAACTTAAAATATCTATGAATGATACAAGAGCAAAGATAAAAATATCATTGAAAACTTTGTTTCCATGTAGTGTAGTGATTTGGATGTGTTTATTGAATAAGCTGACATAATCCTTTTGATGGGCATCCTTTTGCAGGGAAGGTTTCAATTTTTCAATAACCCATTTATGAAATAATTTACCATTCATAGTAATCCTTATCATTAATACCACTGTCAAGAATCGGATCACATCCAGGTAAAAATCCATCAATTGTTCCAGCATTCAAAATAGTGCACCTTCTGCCTTTACCCTTGAATATACTCGGCATACCTTTTGGATTATTTTCTAGTGTCCACTGACGAATTTGAATACCGTATTCGAATATCCAAATTTCATCTAGATAAATGAATTTTACGTTTTATTCCATGTATTCTCGGTATTTATCATAATATCGTACTATTTTTATTATATTTTTCTGTTTATCAGTAAGAATTTTCCTTTGATCAACTTAACAAGTATTTGTATCCAATTTTTTTCATGATATAATATGATGTTGACTTCGATCAATTGAAATCTAGGTGCTCTTTGGCCAGTTCGAAAAGGATATCTAAACTGATATATTCATTGTTTTCAATTCTAGCAAAAACGAAGTCATTCAATGTCTCTTTGAAGGAATAATCGTATCGCAGAGGTTTTCTTCCACTGCTAATTCCAGGCTATAATAACATGCTAATATTCTACGGACAGGGCTTGGTGAAATCTGAAAATTTAAGAGACATTGATCAATCAGAATACACTTTGAGTCGGTGAATAACAGTTTACCTGAAATATATGCCAAATCTTTGAAAAACTCGAAGTAACACCGACAAACTGCCTGGCGTTCTCTTGTTAGGCGCGATGTATCCTGGTCAATTCCAGCCATTTTAATAGCATAAGACAAAAATACTCAAATTCAGAGCAAATTTTTATAATTACATATTCATATCTTCGATAAAATCATCAAAGCAAGATTTCTATGGGTAATGTTTGTGTTATTCCCAGTTCAGCAACCCATTCAGCAACCCAAAATATCACTGAATAGTCTGTTACCAACTTAAATTCGATTTTTCACAGCCAACCGAGATGTCAATAATTCTTAAACGGAGTATATGTAATTTTAACAAACGATATTTTTCATCAAAACCGTTACAATAATCGAGGGTTCATACGTTGAGTGTAAAAAAATCACTAGAATTTTTATTTCAATGAAAATGAAGATACTATGTTATATACCGCTACAAAAATAATCAGTCATTTTCAAAAACGATCAACAATATAAAAATTATAAAAAGCACTGCCGTGAAGTCAGGAGCTTTTGAGCGCTCGTACATGCACCTTGTAGGTAGATTCGCATTTTCTAGTTTTAGAAACCAATTGAAGAATAGAAAATTCTAGCGAATAATCGAAAAAAAAATTGGCCACTCAAAGCACTGACGTGAAGTCTTGAGTTTCGGCTTAGTTTGAAAGTTTTTTTGACGGCTCTCAAACATTTTTTCAATTGGTTTCAGAAACTGGGAAATGCGAATCTACCTACAAGGTGGATGAACGAGCGCTCAAAAGCTCCTGACATCCAGGAGTGCTTTTCATCAAATTTTAATTTCGGTTTCTTCAGAAGATTCGATATCGCTCATTTTTGAGCGCAGGTTCTACTTACACGAGAGTTATATCATTTCGGCACGATGTCTGTATTTTTCGAATTTCGAGCCGAAAATGGTCTCATTCAACTAGATTCGACTCACTGATGACGAATTCGTCGAAAAATTCGAGTCTATCCGTCTGGCCGGCCGGCCGTATACACGATAACTCTCGAACATTTGAGTTCGTTATTGGGCAAAATTCGACCAGGGATTCTGTAAAATATGTTCGTTTGAAATTTTGTTTTCCTGATTACTTCGAAACTACCGATTCGATCGGGATAAAATTTCCCACTCACTCCAGATCGCATGACCAAAACCATAGAAAATTAATAAATTATAACTTTCGAACGGAGGCCTAGGGACTTAAAATTTTCGGGATAGGTGTGGATCTCGAATCACGCGGTCACGTTTATCAATGAGCAAACTTAGATTAGGGATTCCACAAATATGGCCGTCCAAAATTTTTTTTTTCCTTATAATTTCGAGACTATTTACTGATTGGATTGGAATGAAATTTGGCACATAGATGAAGAAAAATGTATTCAAGCTAAATCAAGACTGTCCGCCCGGCCTGACGAATCCATCGAAAAATTCGAGTCTGTCCGTCCGTCCTTATACACGATAACTCTCGAACGAAACGACCTAGAAACTTGAAAATTTCAGGGTAGGTTAGAATCTCGACTGCCGCGGTTGAGCAAAATTCGGCCTATGCTTCTGTAAATATGGTCGTTTGAAATTTACTTTTCTTGATAATTTCAAAACTACGGATTCGATCGTGACGAAATTTCATATTCTAAATTTTTTCAAACAAATTTGCAAACTAAGTGACCAATTTTTGTTTCAATAATTCGCTAAAATTTTCTATGGTATCTATGGTCTTGGTGATGCGATCTGGACAAAATTTGGCGAGTAGTTTGAATACATTATTCCTCAGTTAGGTGCAAAATTTCATTCCAATCAAATCGGTAGTTTCGAAATTATCAGGAACAGAATATTTTGAACGGCCATATTTACGGAACCCCTAGTCTAATTTTGCTCATTGATGAACGTGACCGTGAAATTCGCGATCCAAACTCACCCTGAAAATTTCAAGTTCCTAGGCCTTTTCTTCGGAAGTTATAATTTTGTATGGTTGTTATGGTTCTGGTCATGCGATCTGGACAAAATGTTGCTTTAATATGTCATTCTCGTTTAAAATACAAAACTTTATCTCTATCGAATCCGTAGTTTCGGAATTATCGAGAAAACAGAATTTCAATCGACCGTATTTACGGAACCCCTAATATAATTCTGCTCATTGATAAACGTGAACGCAACATTTCAGATCCACACCTATCCTGAAAATTTCAAGTCCCTAGGCCTTTCCGTTTGAAAGTTATAATTTTCTATGGTTTCTATGGTTCTGGTCATGTGATCTGGAGGAATGTTTCTTGAATATAAATTTCTCCATTAGTATACAAAATTTCGTCACGATCGTTTTGAAATTATCAAGAAAACTAAATTTTAAACGACCATATTTACGGAACCCCTAGTATAATTTTGCTCATAGATGAAAGTGATCACGACAATCGATATCCACACCTATCCTGAAAATTTCAAGTCCCTAGGCGTTTCCGTTCAAAAGTTACAATTTTTTATGGTTTCTATGGTTCTGGTGATGCGATCTGAACAAAATTTTGCATGTAGCTTGAACACCTCATTTTCCATTAGAGTGCAAAATTTCATCTCGATCGAATTTGTAGTTTCAAAGTAATCAGGAAAACAAAATTTCGAGGGGCCATATTTACGGAACCCCTCTGCGAATTTTGCCCAATAACGAACTTAACTGCGGCATTCGAGATTCGAACATACCCTGAAAATTTCAAGTTTCTAGGACATTACGTTCGAGAGTTATCGTGTATACGGACGGACGGACGGACGGACAGACTCGAATTTTCCGACGGATTCGTCATCAGTGAGTCGAACATAGTTGATTGAGACCATTTTCGGCTCAAAATTCGAAAAATACAGACATCGTGACGAAATGATATAGCCCTCGTGTAAGTAGTACGAGCGCTCAATAAAAAAATCCTTATATCTGTGTAACAGCTGATTCGGCATAATTGACAAAGAGCTGCTTTCATTTTTTGGACAGCTGTCAAAAATTTCTTCAATTGGTTTCCAAAATTACTTACAAGGTGGATGAACGAGCGCTCGAAAGTTTCACTTCACGGCAGTACTTTTTTTAATTTTTGAATTGTATTATAAGTAAATTCATCAATAAGCTTCCATCACCAAGACAATTCTCATATTCCTACACAGCAGTGACATTAAAGCCACGAATGACTATTCCAATTCTTTGGATAATTGGATAATTATTTTTTAGTTTAAGTAAAAGTGTCTATCGTGCAAAAACGCAATAAGATATAGTATATTAAGGGAAAATTTCTCCAATCACACCACCTGTCCGCTCCAAAATCAGTTTTTCGTATTTCATTACTGAATTTGAAAATCTGAGATGAACGGCCAATATATCATTTTTTCCAAACCTCAAATCAGTTATAAATTTCAAAATGCCTTGGGAAGGGCTTATGCATCTGGAACGAAGAATAGAAAGCTGGTATGATTCAACATTTATTTTATTGATGAATTATAAACATCATTTACGTTGATGATACTTCAAAAAACAAGTCTTTGTGGTTGAATTGCAGAGATTCAAGGTGCAATATGCTTGAGTTTCTGACCTGCATCCTGATAATTTGCATGTTTTTTGACAGAACGATCAAGAAATACACAACAATGTCCCAAATTGTCGAATTGAATATCATCTGCAGGAATGTAAGACTTTTTTGGTTTTGGTAGAGCCGGTGTAGGTGATGCTGAATGATGGTCTATCCACTGGACGTTTTTCTTGAATAACATTGGCCGAGCCTAGTGATTCAGTCACTGCTGTGCAAAAGAATGGTACAGAATGTTGTCACAGTCGAATCCGTAGTTTTGAAGTTATCAAGGAAACAAAATTTCAAACGACCATATTTACGGAACCCCTGGTCGAATTTTGCCTAATAACGAACCTAGCCGCGGCATTCGAGATTCAAACCTACTCCGAAAATTTCAAGTTTTAGGTCGTTCCGTTCGAAAGTTATAATTTCCTATTGTTCTGGTTATGCGATCTCAACAAAGTTCTGCATGTGGATTGAATACGTCATTCTTCATCTCAGTGCAAAATTTCATCCCGATCGAATCAGTACTTTCGAAGTAATCAGGAGAACAAAATTTAAACGGTCATATTCACGGCACCCCTGGTCGAATTTTATCCGTTAACGAACTCAATCGCGGAATTCGGGAGTTGAACCTACCCTGAGAATTTCGAGTTTCTAGGTCGTTCCGTTCGAGAGTTATCGTGTATTCGACAGGACGGTCAGGACGGAATTTTTCGACTTCAGTCTGTCGCACCTTGTCGATTGAGACCATTTCCGGCTCAAAATTCGAAGAATACAGACATCGTGACGAAATGATATAGTCCCCGTGTAAGTAGAACGAGCGCTCAAAAAACGTATAACAATTTCAATCTGGACACGCACTCAACGAAGATTGAAATATTAATTTTTTGCTTTTCTCATCACAATTAAGAGAAGGAATATGGGAATATTTATGTAGAATAATCGGATTCCCCAATTTTTCTCTTTCCGTCGCTCAAAATTCTGATTGGTGAATTCATCGTTTTTGAAATATCACAAATGTCGCCTCAAATTCTAAAAAATTACGAAAAAAAAGTCAGGAGCTTTTGAGCGCTCGTTCATCCACCTTGAAGGTAGATTTGCATTTTCTAGTTTCAGAAACCAATTGGAGAAATTTTTGACAGCTGTCAAAAAATGACAACAGCTCTTTGTCAGTTATGGCGAATTAGCTGTTGCAGAAATATAAGGTCTTTTTAGCGCTCGTAATACTTACACGAAGGCTATATCCTTTCGTCACGATGTCTGTATTTTTCGAATTTTGAGCCGGAAATGGTCTTAATCGATAAGGTTCGGCTCAATGATGACGAATTTGGCGGAAAATTCAAGTCTCTCCGTCCGCCCGTCCATATGCACGATAACTAGATAATTGAAATTTTCAGGGGTTTCGTAAATATGGTCGTTCGAAATTTTGTTCTCCTGATTACTTCGAATTTACTGTTTCGATCGAGATGAAATTTTACACTCTGATGGAGTGTCATGTTCATGTTCAAACTACATGCAAAATTTTGTCCAAATCGCATGACCAGAACCATAGAAACCATAGAAAATTATAACATTCGAACGGAAAGGCCTAGGGTCCTAGGGACTTGAAATCTTCAGAGTAGATTTAGATCTCAAATGTCGCGGTCACGTTCATCAATGAGCAAAGTTAGATTAGGGGTTCTGTGAATATGGTCGTTTAAAATTTAGGTTCCTTGATAATTTTCAAACTACGGATTCGATCGTGACGGAATTTTGGCCTTGAAATTTTCAGGATAGGTGTGGTTCTCGAATAACGCGGTCACGTTTATCACGTTTATAATGAGAAAAATTTGTCTTCTTGGTTGTTCCACGTTACGGGTGACCTCTCATTTATTATTTTAGGCGGAATATTATCCAAGTGAAAATAAATATGAGTTTTTCTGATCTGGTGTTCAGGAAAATTTGATATTATTCAATATAATATTGTGATCTCCTAATGTGTCGATTTTGTAAGAAGACGTTATTCCATAATCTTTAGTTCGATAGTCTCGCTACTGACAACTCATATCGAATCAAAATGATCAAAAATCAGTTTATTTCGCACTGAACAACATTAATTGATTTGACATCGTTGTAGAGTTCAATGTTGTGTCAGTTGTACAACGATTTGATCAGTCTTTCAGAAGGTTGAGTTTGATGAGACTTGAAGCCACGCCGCGTTGTGCGGGTTCTATCCTTGGATGGGTGAATGCTCTTGAGATTTTTTCAACAAGCGCGCAAAAGCTCCTGACGTCACGACAGTGCAAACGTTCCTGAATAAACTTGTAAAAGTATAGCCATTTTGAAATGAATTTTTGGGCAAATGTAACATGATACTTGAAGAGAAGCACTCTGAAGGTACCTTTCAGGAATGTATCACTCCAAAAAGTGCATTCGGAACTTTGAAAGTTCAAGATCCAAAAATTATTTGGATCTCAGGAAGGACAAGTTACTCACTGGCTTTCTCACAGGACATTGTCGCCTTAGGAAGCATATGATGAGAATGAGCTTAACAGAAACTGACGAGTGTAGATTCTGTGGTGAAGAGGAGGAAACTCCTGCTCACCTGGTTACAGAATGCCTCGCCATTGCAAACCAGCGCAAATAATGTCTTGGACAAGATAATTACAGTAGGAATGAGGATCTAACCTCCTTGAAACCCAATCAGACACTGGCGTTCATTGGAGCTCTGGAGCTGGAGGGCGAGCTGTAGGTAGCGCATTTGCGAATACGGCTCTGATGGGGGGCACAATAGACCTTGAAGTCGCACTGAAATGTAACCCCCTTCCTAACTGTAACTATAACATGATACTTTGTTTATTTTTTGAGGGGATCACACATAAGTGCTGTTATGGCTACCATGTTCAACACCGTTGTGACGTCCGTGACATATTTATTTTATCATCCATCCAATCAAAACTGAATTGATTTGCTTTATTCTTATCTGTTATAACTTATGATTCTCTTGAGAACTCAGTAATTCAGAATACATTTTCCAGGAAATAGTCATTTTGAGTTCCTTTTATTACTATCACTAATTTTTACCCACGGCTACGTTCGCATTTATTATACATTTTACAAATATATATATATAAAACTGGGAATTGAAGTATCATTGATCTGAAATGAATTGCCCAAGGAATTGAATATTCGCTTTTCAAGCAGGTGACCCGGACATTCACATCGAAACACTATATGCCAAGGTTGACCGCAATAGGCAACAACAGCAAAGGCACCTTCAACAAAATCAGAGCAAACCTAACAACAGTTTTACAATCCTGCAAGATAATGGTCTGAACCGGTCGCGACAAGAACTTCGCTCTTCTGGTTCTAGACGGAACACATCTAATGAAAACAACAGTGACACTATGAGCCGAACAAGTACTTTTATAGTGAACAATGACTCCCCCACTTCGTCGCCAAGTCTGGGAAATTGCACCTACGCAAACAGCAGCGCCAACAGCGATATAACATTAACAGATACTAGCATGTCCTCTAGTGCCAGCTCCAAGTCCAAAAAGAGAAGATGGGGTATATTGATTGGTAGGAGTAAATCAACGGAGAAAGTCAAAAGTGCAACTCTAGGGAGGGAGAAAAAAAAAGAGGAGAAGAGTCAGAGTAGTAACAAGCATAGATGGTCTACAGGGTTACCCAGATTTAACCCATTACCCCCTTCGATTAGCAAAGAAACCATGGTAAGACTTTTCAATCAAATACGTCATAATACACATAATTTGATTATCCTACTTATTGATTGATCAATACATAATGGGGCATTACGGAAACACTAATCGAAAACCGGTTCAGTTCACCGGGTTCACTATCAGCTGATTTCAGCGCAATGTCAAAGTACTGACATCTGTCAAATCAGTCCGGTAAATAATCTGATTAGGTCTATTTTTAATGATCGCGCTAACCCTGCCTAAGTAGAGGCTGTAATATCAGCAGAAAGTCTATAAACAGAAAGCGAATTCTTCAGTAATTCCAATGTTTATACTGAAATTAGAGGTTGACATTGAACGAAATTAGCTTTCAGTGAACCAAACGCTAGAATCAAATAGCCGGTTGGCCCCCGATCAGTGTTTCCGAAAACTCCTTATATTACTGAGAAAATACATTTAAAAAGATGGTTAAGAAAAAACCGTTTCATTTATATAAAACATTGTCAATTCGAGCAATCTGCCATTTACTTGAATTGTGACCTCAAGGTTCATATTAAATAGGTGTAGCCTATTTCGGGTCGACGCCTATCTTTTATACGGGTATGCGCATTGAGGTCTCAATTTTTATGTCACCTCAACCTCAGTTGCTTGAGAAAAAGAAAAGTAACAGAGCACATTCTGTGATCTGTGATCTTCATATTTTGAACCCCACAGTCATCAGCGGGGAAGAAATAATAGGAGGAGAGTAATAGTCGAACTACAAACCTAAATGTAAGTCTTTTTTCACTGGTTTCAAATTGTGACATCCTAATATCCACTGCAATATATTTTCTAGATCTACTCTAGTTTTGGATTTATCAAATCCCTGAAACCAGGTTAATCTGCGTTCCAAGCATACAGTCCGCTTCTCTGATTTAGACATTTCTAAATCGCACCCTTAGTAGAATAAGGGTACAATTCAAAAATTGATTTTGTTAGGAAATCGTATTTGAGTTTATGTTCTATACTTTCGTGTACTTACACTTACTCAATTCAACACGCTAACCATTCGTAATTACTGCAGCAATCCATTTGAACATTATAACTCTAGTACCCAATATTCAATTAATGCAAGTTTTCCTCTGTCGAGGTGGAAAATTCTGCTGTTTTTCCAAAAAAATTGAAATGTTACCTTTTTCATGAACAGCTTTTGTGACAGAGAGGCCAACTAGAGTTATTCTGATATTGCTCGTACGATAAGGGTTACTTCCTGAGTTCAATACCGTTACTAACACAAAATGGACCTTTTTCGAATTGTCTCCTTATTCTACGACGGGTGAGATATCTTTAGGAATTCCAAATGCTTGAGGCATTTTGATATAGTTGGAATTTTGTCTAATTCTTCCGGGAATTTCGATCCAATCGAAATCTCCAACATCCCAACAAACTAGTTGGGATTTGTCAATTAATAGGTAAACATAGGATGGAATGGGAATAATTACACAAGCCAACAGATTTTTTTTCCCATTCGGAGCAACAGTCCTCATAAGGGTCTTCACCTGCTGATTCCTGCAGGGCGAAAATCCAGACTTCACGTCAGTGCTTCAGGTGACCAATTTTTTTTTCGATAATTCGCTAGAATTTTATACGGTATCTACGGTAATGCGATCTGGACAAAATATCGCATTTATCTTGAACACGTAATTCTCCATTTGGGTGCGAAATTTCATTTCGATCGAATCTGTAGTTTCGAAGTAATCAAGAATACCAAATTTCGGACGGCCGTATTTACGGAACCCTTCGTCGAATTTTGCCCAATAACGAACTCAACCTCAGCATTGGAGATTCGAACCTACCCAGAAAACTTCAAGTTTCTAGGTCGTTCCGTTCGAGAGTTATCGTGTATAGGGCCGGACGGACGGACTCGAATTATCGAAAAAAAAATGGTCACCTGAATCACTGACGTGAAGTCTGGAGTTTCGCCTCAGTTTGAAATTTTTTTGACAGTTGTCAAAAATTTCTTCAAATGGTTTCTAAAACTTAATATTGTGTGTACGGTTCGATTCCGGAAATACGAAAAATATTTTATAAACTGAATTACTCAAATTCCTCAGGCAAATTATGCTTTGGCGGGTTATAAACTTTTGGATGAAAAGTACTACTTCACAGTATTCCTGTTGCTACAATCCTCTAGGAACAAGGCCATCAAGACCAGATATAAATGAAAAATTTATTGCAATGTATTGATTTTCATAATATCTTTTGAAATTGGCTCGAACTGGCTTTTATCGAATTGATGACATTCTTCTTGATTTTAGTGCCTTTTATTGGAGAACAAACTAGCCGATAGTCAATTGTTTTTCGAATTCGACAAGATTCCTAAGAAGAAACAGAATGCTGACTTCACCACAGCCCTCTTGAACGAAAATTCAGCTTTCAACAGATTCAAAGATGTACTCCCTTACGAAGATAACAGGCCAAGATTAATACCTTCAAAGGATAATAAATATGGTTACATCAACGCCTCGCACATCACAGTAAGTTCTAGTAAATACCTACTTCCTTAGAGTGAATTAAAATGAGGCCCAAAAAAATATATAAGTATATATACTGGGTGTTTCCAAATTAGACGTGAACTTCGGAGGACGTGATAGTTTCACTCATTTGCTGTCGTTTGAGCCATATTCATTAATAACCGAGAGTCAACAGTTTCCGAGATATTTGAGTTCTTGTGTTTTATGAAAAATTTCTCACCTTAATTTTTCGTCAATTTTTTCTATGTTGACCAAATTTTGGATTATTTTCATCAGAAAAGGATGTGACATGTATGAAAAAAGCAGAACTAGCCTGTATTAGATGTTTAAGGAGAATTAGTATGATCTGCCGATTAACGAAATTAACCGCGCCATTTGGGAACTGAACCCATACTGAAAATTCCAAGTCTCTAAGACGTTCCGTTCGAGAGTTTTCGTGTATACGGACGGACTCGAATTTTTCGACGGATTCGTCATCAGTGAGTCGAACCTTGTCGATTGAGACCATTTTCGGCTCAAAATTCGAAAAATACAGACATCGTGAAGAAATGATATAGCCCTCGTGTAAGTAGGACGAGCGCTAAAAACTGAAAAAAAAATTATAAAAGCACTGCCGTGAAGTTTGATTGCAGTATTGGAGAGATTTTCGTAGTGTAGTAGGCTTGGTCTGTATTTTAGGCTAGACTAAAAGCAGACACGGCTGAAGAGCTGAATAAAATTTTGTCTGGTGCTGATCGGGATCGTCTGTCTCAAACAGAATATCGTATGCAGAGATTGGAGAATGTCGTTCGTGGAAATATAGGCAAGATAACTGTTGCTAATTTTACAAAATCCATTGCACATATCCAAGGATTCATTCCTGCTGCATTGGATATGCAAGGTATTATTTTTTAAGTAGTTTCAAATGACTTAATCACATGCCATCAATTCCGAAAATGAAAAATTATAAATGCACTGCCGTGAAGTCAGGAGCTTTTGAGCGCTCGTTCATCCAACTTTAAGGTAGATTCGCATTTTCTAGTTTTAGAATTTAATTGAAAAAATTTTTGACAGCTGTCAAGAAAATTTACGAACTGAGGCGAAACTGACTTCACTTTCACAGTGCTTTTGCTGACCAATTGTTTTTCGATGATTCGCTAGAATTTTCTACGGTATCTATGGTTTCGGTGATGCGATCTGGACAAAATTTCGCACGTAGTTTGAGTACATTATTTATCATCTATGAGCAAAATTTCATTTCAATCCAATCTGTATCAGGAAGAAAGATATTCTGAACGGCCATATTCACGGAACTAGTCTTATTTTGCTCATTGATGAACGTGACCGCGACATTCGCGATCCAAACCTACCCTGAAAATTTCAAATCCCTAGGCCTTTCCGTTCGAGAGTTATAAGTTATAATTTTCTATGGTTTCTATGGTTTCTATGGTTCTGGTCATGCGATCTGGACAAAATGTAGCTTTAATATATCATTCTCCATAAAAACACAACATTTTGTCTCAATCGAATCCGAAGTTTCGAAATTATCGAGAAAACTAAATTTCCAACTACCATATTTACGGAACCCCTGGTATCCCTATACTAGGGTTCAGTGCATCCCTATGCACTGACGTGAATTCTGGAGTTTCGTCTTAGTTTGAAAATTTATTTGGCAGCTGTCAAAAATCTCTTTAATTGGTTTCTAAAACTGGAAAATGCGAATCTACCTACAAGGTGGATGAACGAGCGCTCAAAAGATCATGACTTCACGGCAGTGTTTTTGAGCGCTCGTACAACTTACACGAGGGCTATATTATTTCGTCACGATGTCTGTATTTTCCGAATTTTGAGCCGAAAATGGTCTCAATCGACTATTTTCTTCTCACTGATGACGAATCCGTCGGAAAATTCGAGTCTGTCCGTCCGTCCGGCCGGCCGGCCGTCAGCACGATAACTCTCGAACGGATCAACCTAGAGACTTGAAATTTTCAGTGTAGGTTCAGATCCCGAATGCCTCGGTTAAGTTCGTTAATGGGCCAAATTCCACCAGGGGTTCCGTAAATATGGTCGTTCAAAGTTTTGTTTCCCTGATTACTTCGAAACTACAGACTCGATCGAGATGAAATTTTGCACCCAGATGGAAAATGAGGTGTTTTAGCTACATGCGAAATTTTGTCCAGATCGCATGACCAGAACCATAGAAACCATAGAAAATTGTAACTTTTGAACGGAAATGCCTAGGGACTTGAAATTTTCAGGATAGGTGTGGATCTCGAATGTCGTGATCACGTTCATCTATGAGCAACATTATACAAGGGGTTCCGTAAATACGGTCGTTTGAAATTTTGTTTTCTCGATAAATTCGAAACTTCGGATTCGATCGAGATGAAATTTTGTATTTTAATCGAGAATGATATATTGAAGCAATATTTTGTCCAGATCGCATGACCAGAACCATAGAAACCATAGAAAATTGTAACTTTTGAACGGAAAGGCCTAGGAACTTGAAATTTTCAGGGTGGGTTTGGATCGCGAATATCGCGGTCACGTTCATCAATAAGCAAAATGAGACTAGGGGTTCCGTAAATATGGCCGTTCAAAATATTTTTTTCCAGATAGTTTCGGAACTACTGATCGGATTGGAATGAAATTATGCATCTAGCTGAGGAATAATGTATTCAAAGTACGTGCAAAATTTTGTCCAGACCGCATCACCAAGACCATAGATACCGTAGAAAATTCTAGCGAATTATCGAAACAAAATTGATCAGCTGAAGCACCGACATGAAGTCTGGAGTTTCGCCTAACTTTCAGAATTTTTTTGACAGCTGTCAAAAATTCCTTCAATTGGTTTCTAAAACTGGAAAATGCGAATCTACCTACAAGGTGCATGTACGAGCGCTCAAAAGCTCCTGCCTTCACGGCAGTGCTTTTCGTAATTTTATTTATAATTCTTTCCAATTCGTTTATTTTTGCGTCTATCGATTCGCACACGGTGGAGAAAAAAAGGGAACATTTGAAAAATCTCGAACGTATTCAATGACTACTCTAGAATTATTTCGAATGAAAGAAAAAAAAAACAATCAGCATAATTAACTGAATTGTTGAATAAAATGAATTACCATACCACACAGAGGGCTTATATCGCAGTTCATACCTTATCGTCTTTGAACTTCTCTTATGTTTTGAAATATATTAATTATATTGAAGAAAGTATATTTATATCAGTCTCATATACCATGTTCCAGCTTAGATTTTCTAGGTTTCCCCTAAGAGCCTTAGTATCCTTACTCTAGGCTACCTGAGCTGAATCTGAATTCATTTTGGGTGCGTTCCACTTAACGCTCGCAACGATTGTAACACCCTCTGTATCGTTCCACCTAAGGCCCGAGTTCGTCGCGAGCGATCACTCGACGTCATAGATGACGTCACTGTTCGCGACCGCATCGTGCCCACTTCGCCCACAAAATATTGGTGGGTCAGAGCGAGCTTTCATCCAAACGTAGCGAGCTCACAACGCTCAAGATTTGCGTTCCACCTATAACATTCGCCTATAACGCCCGCGGCCTTTTTACGTTAGTGGAACGGCAGTTTCAGCGGTCGTGGTCGATGGCGTTGCGAGCGTTAAGTGGAACGTTCCCTTTGAGAATTATATTATTACTGTCCCAACTCAATCCTACCTAGCCTAAATATGAATTCATTTCAAGAATTATTTTCAACACTACCCTAATTTAAGCTATCCTAAATATGAATCTATTTACAGAACGATTTTCAACCCTGTACTAACGTGAGATGACCTAACTATTCATTCATTTTGAGAATTATATTTAACAATGCCCGGACTCAAGCTTATCTAACCTTACGTCAATATGAATAAATTTTAATATAGTCCATTTAAGAATTATTGACATCGAAGCAGGCCATGCACGTCCAGCCGAGGCTTTATTTCTGGTTACTAAAAAGTAACTAAATTTCATCATAGAAATGGAACATAAATATAACCTAGAAAAGTGTTGAGTATACGAATTATCGAATAACTATTAATTAAGCCGGAATATTTCGATTGCAGTTCAAACATGGGAATTCAGGTTTGAAAGCGCAAAAATATCGTGGAATGCTTTCATATGAAATTATCTGAACTTATCGTTCACATAAAAGTCAACCATGGAAAATTGAAGATCATTCAAATAAATATTTATTTTCACTCAGAACCATGCAATATTTATTGGTATTGGAAATCTTGCAAAATTCTAACCATATAACTATAAGAGTACCATTTTATGTCAGGATTCAAGAAGGATAATTAATGGAATTCTGGCAGGTAGCTAGTGGTGCAACAGAAAAAAATTTTTGGATACTTCGCAAGCACAGGGCCAAAAGAATGGATTGGAAAAAACGTTATAATGTATTAAGAAATATGAGAGAAACCAAAATTGAGAATCTATGTAGTACATGAAGAATTTTGACATGAAATTTGTACCAAACTTTCAATATATGAACCAATTTGTGAATTATTTATTGCTCGGTGTTGAATACTTTAAGAAAGTCAATTTTTATTTTCATTCATTAAAACTGTCCATGAATTATTGAAAATATTATAATTGATGAGCAATTTTACAATTATTCAGTATACTTTTGAATTGGGAACAATATAACATGTGTATTAGCAGAGGGAATGTGTACAGGGTACCATACAGTATAAGTATAATAAATAAACTTAAAATATCTATGAATGATACAAGAGCAAAGATAAAAATATCCTTAAAACTTTGTTTCCACGTAGTGTAGTGATTTGGATGTGTTTATTGAATAAGCTGACATAATCCTATTGATGGGCATCCTGTTGCAGGGAAGCTTTCAATTTTTCAATAACCCATTCATGAAATAATTCACCATTCATAGTAATCCTTATCATTAATACCACTGTCAAGAATCGGATCACATCCAGGTAAAAATCCATCAATTGTTCCAGCATTCAAAATAGTGCACCTTCTGCCTTTACCCTTGAATATACTCAGCATTCCTTTTGGATTCTTTTCTAGTGTCCAATGACGAATTTGAATACCGTTTTCGAATATCCAAATTTCATCTAGATAAATGAATTTTACGTTTTGTTCCATGTATTCTCGGTATTTATCATAATATCGTACTATTTTTATTATATTTTTCTGTTTATCAATAAGAATTTTCCTTCGATCAACTTTTTTGTATTTGTATCCAATTTTTTTATGATATAATATAATGGTGACTTCGATCAATTGAAATCTAGGTGCTCTTTGGCCAGTTCGAAAAGAATATCTAAACTGATATATTCATTGTTTTTAATTCTAGCAAAAACAAAGTCATTCAATGTGTCTTTGAAGGAATAATCGTATCGCATAGGTTTTCTTCCACTGCTAATTCCAGGCTATAATAACATGCTAATATTCTACGGGCAGGGCTTGGTGAAATCTGAAAATTTAAGAGACATTGATCAATCAGAATACACTTTGAGTCGGTGAATAACAGTTTACCTGAAACACTAGCGGAAATATATGCCAAAACTTTGAAAAACTCGAAGTAACACCGACAAACTGCCTGGCGTTCTCTTGTTAGGCGCGATGTATCCTGGTCTATTCCAGCCATTTTAATAGCATAAGACAAAAAATACTCAAATTCAGAGCAAATTTTTATAATTACATATTCACCAATATCTTCGATAAAATCATCAAAGCAAGATTTCTATGGGTAATGTTAGTGTTATTCCTATACCAACCTGAATTCAGCAACCCAAAATATTACTGAATAGTCTATTACCAACTTAAATTCGATTTTTCACAGCCAACCGAGATGTCAATAATTCTTAAACGGAGTATACTTTCAATTATCACCTGCCTAACGCTAACCTAACACATCGGCTGAATTTGTATTCAGTTTCGTTAATAATGATAATAATCCCGCTTATTGAATAGTTACAATATAATTCAACGTATACCTTAGCCACAGGGTTAGGTTCCACTTATTGAATAGTTCACTTAAATATAATTCAACGTTTACCGGTGCAATGCGTAGACTGGTGCAATGCGTGGACGAGAGCATGTGATATTGCTGCTCCGGTGGACGTGTTATATCTGGAGTTCTCAAGAGTTCTTGACAGAGTTCCACAACAACGCCTGCTGCATAACCTTCAACATCTCAGTATTAGAGGCAGAATTGTATCTGCGGTTTCCCATTTTTGGCACCTCTGGCCTGGATTATAGCTCTTGGACCGACAATAAAATCATCTACGCTACACGAAAGTGATTTTGACCCTTTTCCGGAGAAGCGCTCGCTTGAATATTTTTCTGTCCAGGTTTTCAACACAGCCTCCTAGATATTTTGGCCATATACTTGGGCATTTATTTTGACGCCACTCTCCAAAAATACGAGCGTGGAGCGGCCATGATATTGGAAAAAAACAAATTCGGCTACCCGTCACTTTAGCGCAAGCGAAGTCTCGGTCGACCCTAACTTTTTTGTGTGAATCGAAAAGATCATGTTCTTCTTGCAAGTTCAAAGGTTTTATCCCAAGGGATTCCTCGAAATGTTTTGCCACCGTTCTTGCGATATGTTCAGGTCACGAGCCATCTTTATGCCACTGCGACGTCGATTAATCCGTCTCTTCACCTTCCGAATCATTTCTGGCGATGTTGCAGTGCACCTCCTTTACGTTTTGCAATGTTACCATTATCTTCATAACGATTTATGGTGCGATGCACAAACATTCTACTCACTTGGAGATGTTTGAGCTGACGAACAATATGTTTGGGATGAAACCAGAATGCGTTCTTACACTTGTAGACAATATAATGAACTGTCATTGGTATAAATTTGAGTGCACTGTCATTATTGGTTCAACAGCTGGATCGGTGTGAAGTTAATAGGGCACCATACACCAGCGGAATATCTGTCATATCTGATACGTGGCGAGCCTAACTCGTACATATATCATTGCATTAACGGTATCGAATGCGTCCGTTATTGGTGTAAAATCCCACATCTGGATATGTCGAATCAAATCTATACATATCAGAACTGTACGGATAATCCGCCCGTGTGTGGTGCCCTAATCGCGCTTCATCTCAGTCATCCGGTATTATACAGGGTTTTTCTAAATTGGGGGTACAAACGAAGAGGGGATATTCCTTCGGTGATTTTAAGAAAAAAAGGCCCATAAACATGGGATCGCAAACGTTTCGTTTTCGAGATACAGGGTGTTTGAATTTTTTTCGAGTTTTTTCGTCATAGTGTGTACACTTCACAAGATATTAAACTGAAACTCGGCTTTGATATTACAATTGAGGGTTTACACCATGTGACATGCCAATTTCGATAGCAAATCTACAGGGTGATAGTTTTTCTGAAACACTGTCCCCTGTTTTCCTCCAGAACTTTTTTTTGGTGGGCCTATGTTGATTTGAAAAAATGTAGAAAGCAGCTTTGTTTTAACACTAAATTTTATGGTCTCCTGTAGTTTCGTCGCATCTGCTACCAATTTCGAGAAAAAAAATTTTGAACGATTTTCTCGAAATCCTCAAAAAAATCGAAATGGTAATGAAAATTCACCCTGTAGATTTGTTATCGAAATTGTAATATCTATGCCAAATTTCAGTTGGATATCTTGTGAAGTGTAGATACTATGCGAAAAAAACTTTAACACCCTGTATCTCAAAAACGAAACGTTTGCGAACCCTTGTTTATGGGAATTTTTATTCTTAAAACTAGCAGACCCGGCACGCGTTGCTGTGGCCTCACCTATCCCTAACTTAACCTTAGACTAACGCTATCCTAACCCTAACCTAACCCTTTCGTGACATTCGTTACCCAAACCTAACCCAACCCGACGCATTCCCTTACACAAACTTTTTCATTTTTCGGGTTTTGGAGAAAAATCTGCTGCTAGATTCAACAACGACCCGTGTTGTGGGATATGTCGGTTCGACTTGATGTTGTTGCCTGCCGACCTAAAAAAAACCTCAACTTGGGGAAATGCGAGGACCACCGGAAAAGACATCCCTGTCCGTACTTCGATAATCCCCCATGCATAGTGGTCCTTTCTCTCCTTTCTCCTCATGACTTCTGTCACAAAGCCGTGAAAGCCTTCCAACATTCTTCATGCTGTATAATTGCCTCTATTATATTCTCAACTGGCGGTAAGCGGCCTATCTTTCCAACCAGTGCGTTCCTTTCCTCCGTCCAGAACATGTGCTTCGGGTCATGATAAGGCATGATACAGATCATCCCGTGTCCGTCCTCTTAGTGAAGGTACCATAAGATCCATGCCCTGTCAAAAATTGAGTAAAATAGTCGTTTTATGCTCACATTGGATCCACTACTCCAAATTCCCCCGCATCCAAGCGGTATTTTACCCTCCATCATCCCATCTCTCTTGCCATTTTCTCAGTGTCATCTTTCTTGCCATACGTCGATTGCCCGGTAGTGCTCCTCCTACGATATAAAGGAAGCATCTTTCCGCCACCATTAGGTCAACTGGTAAGAAGCCAGGAATCACTTTGACAGCCTCCGCCGACGCAGTTCTGTATACCGAAGCTACCCTCAAGAGTCCCAGTCTCTATGCTGAATTCATCCGAGAGACATTACATTGCACTTCCTCCATCCTGGCGCCGCATATTAGATCTTCTTGGTCACGGCATTATTTTGATAATAATAGTCACCCATCAAAACAAATCACAGTCAACATTAATCACTTTCACGAAGTAAATATTTATATAATATACTGACTCTGAATGGATTTACGGAATAATCTCGAATCATTCAGTGAAATCAATCGCACAAATATTTAACAACCAATATATATGTCACTCATTTTGCATTATGACATTATTCTTGACAGTTAAGAAATCTATGAACATTTTGTATTGGAAAATTTTCTTTCTTTTATTGTATTTTTTCGGCAATTTTCCAATGTTTTCAATATATATTCTCCTATTCTGGACGGAGTCGAATACAACAAATCAAAAACCATGAACATCTGTCCAGCCGTTCTTGAGTTATAAGTGGTGTAACTAACACGACTTTCTTTTATATATATAGATTACACAAGGAAACTCCCCTCTTTGTTTGTACTTCCAATTGAGGAACACCCTGAATGGTCAATTAGCTAATTTCACAAAATAAAGTTCAAGAAACCACAACAACTGTCTGGCCTCGAAATACCGTCCTATTACCCAAGAAAGTATCCGCTTTCGTATGCCTGCCCCCTTCTTAATCCTCAACAAGACCATCTTCGACTTTCAGCACGGTTTCGTTCCTGGGCGTTCACGATATTGAAAAGATCATCTATGAATTTGATGGCTATTCAGTAAATCCTACCTAGAAAAGCACAAAATCGGCAGAAATTTCATTGATATCTGATTCATAGTTTAAATTATTTCAAGTCATTGTAACAACATTTGGAAGTTTATGCATTTGTCATACGTTCATTATTTCAGGCGACAGTTGGAAGTATGCAGAGGTTTTACATAGCTGCCCAAGGACCTAATCGGATAACCCTGTCGTATTTTTGGCAGTGCGTATGGGAAGCTGAAGTCTACCTAATAGTACAGCTTACTGATCTGACTGAGGAGCTTGGTTACCTTCCTGACGCAGGAGAAAGGTGCATCGATGTTGGACAGGTAATGAATATTGATTTGATTGAATCGCTTATGGTAATTATATTGCAGACTACAATACGCTTTAGAGTTATATCTCAATTTATAATTAAGCTTCTCACATAACTTCGTCTAACTAAATATCATCTATAAAATATATTATTTCGAATATCAATGAGGAATTTGAGATTAGTTCTACAATTTCAACTTGTTACAAACATTCATAAATATGAATAAGGAATTTAGGATTGCAGGTAAACCATTCTACTATGAATTTTGTTATATATTCGCTTCAGGAATTTTTGACAACGAAGCAGGACTTGAAAGTTCAGTCAAAGCTTTATTTCTGGTTAACAAGGCTCACCAAGTTGTGTTCAGAAAAAGCTACAAAACATGTCTTCGGAAGTTTCCAGCTCAACAAACTATAATCAGGCCATGAAAGGACTTTTTTCGTTCCTTTTTCGCCCCACTCGTAGGATGTGTTCCAAGTTTCCCCATTAAATAAAACAACAGTGTCGTCTGCGTAAGATATCACGTTCCCTGACCCAACGAGAGTAAACCCCTCAATATATATTAATTGTATGTACGGACAAGGAAAAGGATAGGTCCCAGCACCGTTACCTGGGGGATACCCATCAAAACACACAAAGGCTCACTGAACTGGCAGTTTATACTAACCGTCAGTAGCTTAAACACTTCATTCTCCATCTGAGATTTCATTTCACATCGATCGAATCAGTAGTTTCGAAGAAATCAGGAGAACAAAATTTCGAACGGCCATATTAACGGAACCTCTGGTCCGATAACGAACTCTGGCCCAATAACGAACTCAACCGCGGCATTCGCCATTCGAACCCTGAAAATTTCAAGTTTCTAAGTCGTTTCGTTCGAGAGTTATCGTTTATACGGACGGATGGACAGACTCGAATTTTTCGATGGATTCGTCATCAGTGAGTCGAACCCTGTCGATTGAGATCATTTTCGGTTAAAAATTTGAAAAATATAGACATCGTGACGAAATGATACAGCCCTCGTGTAAGTAGTACGAGCGCTCAAAAACTGTCTTCCCTTCTCAAAATTAAAAATGCACCCAATCAAACATCCCATCCCCTGTTCTTGTACACAACCTCTCTGATGCTCCTAGCGACCAAACCACCCGGAACCTTCTTTCTAAAGGATTCAATTTCTGTATTACTCCTCACAAATTACCCACCGAATCGATTATTACCAGGTAGAATCCGCCATATCTCACCTCCCTCTAACCGAAGCAGAGGAAACTCGACAAGACATTGCCAGCACTCATTTCACATTTCACGTTCTGTGAGGAAACATGCCTCAAAAATCTCCACAATAATCCCGATATTATTGTTCTTCCGGCCGATAAAAGCAACTCACCAGTGATACCCAACACATCTGGTTACGTGGACAAAATGTCATCTCTATTAAATTCTTCCGAATATCAATCTACCCCACGAGACCCTACAACATAGCTCGAAAAGATAATCAAAACTCTCATCAATGCCTTAGAACTCTCGACAGAAATAAAAAAATCCATCATCCCAAGAAAAATCTTCTCGCACCCCTCGAATCTACGGATTACCAAAAATTCACAAACCGGATCCCCAACTCATCGTCTTGCTAAATATCTAGGTTCTACTCTCCAACCTTTAGCTGAAGAATCATCATCCCCTGTAAAGAATTATTTCCAATTCATCAGTCAGCAATATATTAGCATATTGCTAATCGTATTGACGAGATCTGATATGGATCGAAACCGGTATACGACTGCAAATGATGAATTTGGTTGGTATCTGGGATACATGAGTTGTTTTGTTGGCTTGCTTATTAGTTTATCCCCTAAAATTTTTCAATTTTCATTCTTGAATTCGATTAATATTCTGGGGACTGGGGGGTCGCAAAGACTTTGAGGAAATCTGAAGGAAAGAAAAAGGTTGGGGAACCACTGGTACAGAATATAGAATACGAAGTAACTTGAAATTTGGAAAATGACGTGAAAATTTCCAGCGTTTCCAACTATTGAATCTCTCCACTTGAAATGCATTTTTTCAGGATTTCCAAGTGTGGTGGGAATTTTCGCAGACCACGGGTCATTGTGTTACCAGCAAAATACGTCTATGTCATGTTTCATCCAGAAGGTACCGAATTCTCTGGCATCTCCACTACTCAGATTGGGGAGATCAGGGTTGCCCGCACTCAGTGGCGCACTTCTTAGGCTTTCTCGAAGAGATGCAATCAGTTCATCAGCATTCAATGGGCGAGATACCTCCTGGCCACAATAAGAACCCTCCAATTTTAGTGCATTGTACGGCAGGAGTTGGCAGGACTGGGTTGACCATATTGAGCAATCTGCTATTGTACACCATAGATCATAATCAGGTGAGTTACTTTTTGTTTCATAGATAACTTTCAAAGTTTTTGTAAAAACAAACGAGGTCGAAGAAATCCAAATACAGTGTGTTCAATTGGTAAATGTACAGGGTGATTGTTTGTATTTTACTCAATAGCTATCTCAGTGAATATTGGTCCTACAAAAACGTTTAAATGGGCAAATATGAAGTATTTTTATGGGCATTCAGTAGTACTAGAAAATGCAAAAAAGCATCGTTAACCTAAAAATTTTATGTAAGTTGGTATTTTTCGAATGGAACGCCCTGTATTTGATCTTCCTTATCGGTAAAGCTCGTTCTTCTGATTTCAAATATATACTTCATTGAGGTTATCTTTGCCAGTTTTCGAAAAATATGGATGTTTTCGTCTGAATCTAAGGCAGCTGTAGAACGCCTTACGACAAAAAAAAATTACAATATGTGGATTGTCAGAAACGGAATCATTCTCTGGCCTCCTAACATTACCGACTTGACTCCATTGAATACTTAATTTCTTATGGGGATATTTAAAATCTAAAGTATATATGGACCCCAGCAAACACGATGCTTGCGGCCCTTTAAAGGCGAAATGAAACATGCCGGCAATGATATCAACGGCCCTTAGATGTACAACTACATTGGGCCGGCTAGCCCGTGTCCCGGCGGCCGGCAGCCTCTTTCGAGCCTTCAGTCTGCCGTTCATTACGTTGCAGGGCCTACAGAAGCCGAACCTGGCACGTTAACTGAATGCATTAATGGCACAACTATGGGCCATTTGAAGTTACATTCAATGGCCCGCTTTGATTTTATAAAGATATATTTAAGGGCCATTGCCGGTGAACTGAAGTGGCTGGGTTCTGAAACCCCGGGATTTTTTTTTATTGAAATATACAGGGTGTCTACTTTTAAAAGGGCCAAACTTCAAGGGAAGATCATACATAAGATTTGCAACAAAAAATGTCATATAACACATGGTCGAAATATTGACGGTTATTCTTCAATTCAACATTCCTTGATTTCACGAAATATTTCAAGTTTTTCCATAAAATCAATTATACTTCAGTTATCCTTACGGCTCGCTCACACCAAACCCGTCATCGGCCGAATTTTGCTCGGGCGACGACGGCCGAACTCGGCCGATCGAATCAAACACTTGTGAAAGAAAGAGAGCGCGCACACCAACCCGACCGTCATCGTCCGATGACGCCCGACAACGGTCGATTGACTGTCGAATCCGAATTTGATGGGATTTCTCGCCGATATCGGCCGACGTCTGCAATGCAAATTGAGTAAATAATTCATATTTCAATTCAATCGTGTTGATATATTTTCAAACGAGTATGGATATTGAAAAAATAATTAGTTGTGTTCATAATAGACCAACCCTGTGGGATAAACATTCAAGAAATTATAATAATCTAGATGTTTCGAAACGGTTATGGGCTGAAGTTGCATCCGCAGCGCACGATGTCGGCACAAGTCAACGGTTGCAGTGTGAGCACATACATATCCGAGTTACTCGTCCGGGCATCTCTGTCCGCCATCGGCCAACAAAATCGGTTTTGGTGTGAGCGAGCCGTAAGAGCCTCATCAGATTTGACCACATATTTGAAAACAGCATTAAATTTTCTAAAAGATAAGAATTTTTGTCTGCCAAAAAAATTGATATTGCGGGCGTAGTAAGGAGATGAATGTCACCATTCTGAAGTGAAAAAACCAGTCATATTTTTCCAATGGTTTTATCGATGAAAAATCATTGATTATGAACATGTTTTCTTTTCAGCAAAAACTACCCCATTTCGTGTGCTTTCGAATGACATATCAACTTTTGTGTTTGCTGGTTGTCTTCTGCCCTCATATCATGGCTAACAAGATAACAACGAATAAGTCGAAATATTCCAAACCTAAATTTGCCCTTTTTTGAAGCTCTTTATGATTGAGTATTGAAGTAATTCTTATGGAAATCATGAATTAATCTGTCGATTCAAAATAATTTGAAGGAATGAACCAAATTTCAATAATACAGATTTTATGAAAACATGTGAAGAAAACAGACTACTACTACTTTTAACAATTGTCCAAAATGTCCACCGCGTTGTTCAATACCTTTCACACATCGTTTTCGCACTGAATCTACAACCCTGCGAAGTTCTCAACGTTCCTGACGCATTTCTGCTCAACACAAATTTGTTCTGTCGATCAGATCCTATCGAGTCTGAACTCGAATTTGATATCCTTTTTCTTTCAAGGTGTTCCAGACATAAAAATCCAAAGGCCTATGGTCGGGACACCTTGGTGGCAATCTTACCGGACCGTACCTTACAATCCATTGAACTCCAAAATATTGATTCATTAAGTCCCGTACATTCCGGCTACTATGAGCTGGGCAGCCATCCATTTGAAACCAGACATTTTGTCTGTTAGCCAGGGGTATTTCATCCAATATGTCCGTTAAGCTGCTTTGGATTGATGTAATGAATTCTTCAGCGTTGAGCCGATCGGGAAGTATTACTGGTCAGAAAAGTTCACCTCTCATGAATTCCAAAGCCGGAACTTGCGGGACTTAATGAATGAATATTTAGGGGTGCAATGGATTGGGAGGTACGACCCGGTAAGATGGCCACCAAACAGCCCCGACCTTACGACTTTGGATTGTTATGCCTGGAACTCCTTGAAAGAAAAAGTAAGTATATCAAATTTGCGTTCAGACTCGAGAGGATCTGATCGAAAGAATAAATTTGCACAATACGCAGAAATGCGTCAGAAACGTTGTGAACTTCGAAGGTTTGTAGATTCAGTGCGAAAACGATGTGTAAAAGGTATTGAACAAGGCGGTGGACATTTTGAACAACTGTTAAGTAGTGTTAAGTAGTATAGTAGTCGTCTTTATTCACATGTTTTCATGAGAATTTTGTTTATTCCTTCAAATTATTTCGATTCGACAGATAAATTCATGATTTCCATGAAAATAACTACAATATTCAATCATAAAGAGCTTCAAAATAGAGCAAATTTAGATTCGGAATATTTCGACTTATTCGTTGTTATCTTGTTAGCCATGATATTAGGGCAGAAGACAAGCAGCAAGCACAAAAGTTGATATGTCATTCGAAAGCAAACTGAATAGGGTAGTTTTTGCTGAAAAGAAAACATGTCCATAATCAATGATTTTTCATCGATAAAACCATTGGAAGAATATGACTGGTTTTGTTCACTTCAGAATCGTGACATTCATCTCCTTACCACGCCCGCAATAAGAATTCTTTTGGCAGACAGAAATTCTTATCTTGTAGAAAATTTAAGGCTGTTTCCAAATATTTGATCAAATCTGATGGGGCTCTAAGGATAACTGAAGTATAATTGATTTTACGGAAGAACTTGAAATATTTCGTGAAATCAAGAAATGTTAAATTGAAAAAAAAACCGTCAACATTTCGATTATGTGTTATATGACATTTTTTGTTGCAAATCTTATGTATGATCTTCCCTTGAAGTTTGGCCCTTTTAAAAGGGCCTGTATAATTGAAATAGTCAACTTTTAACACTGTCACCATTAATAATAATGGGAATAAAGTAAGTTATGATTATTATTATTCTCCTTAATTGTGAGGCCATTATTGAAATGAACGAAAGTAATCAAATTAAAATTCTGAATATTCATAAACCTTTTATTAGAATATAATCACTATGAAACAAAAATAAACTGTTCTGTTCAGTGTTCATATTGATCATAATGAAAAAACAAGTACTGTCATAGAACAAGGAAAATTGTTCTAGATAGACTGATACAGCAAGCCAAGTTGCCCCATAGAATACCAAATACATCCTTGCATCTAGAGACCTGTTTCAACATACATGCATTGTCACTCGTCAGTACGTCAGTAGATCTGGCGAAGAATAAATTCGAAACTCGATTCGGTAAACAGGCTACCCAAACAACGGTACGCAAAGGTGTTAGTAGAACATTTATCCACTCACGCAACCTGTCCACCCCTAGGGCAACTGATCTGTTGGAACTAACCTAAACGATTCTACCCACAAATTTCACTTTATTTTTGGACAAATCCTTCTCATTAAATTCACTTCCCCATGTGCTAGGTCAAAAGCAGTCAAATGAAGCACAATTCTGACAAATGACAGTGCGCCCGATGCAGAGAATGCAATCTTTTCCTTGTATCATGGACAATGCAAAACTGTCGATGGCCCAGCGCAAGGCCGGCATTCCCTTGGGAAACAGCGGTTCATTCATAGTTGATACACCAATGGGCCTTCAAATGTAGAGACACATAGAGCCTTAAACTCTTAACCGATTCGGTAAAGACGCAGGGCCATTGCTAGAATACCGATGCCGTCACTAAGCCGTCGTTCACGTCATTGGTCCGCCGGTTAGCCGGCTATTCATGTTTGCTGGGGCCGTTCTCAAAATATTGAAGATATTCAATTCGGAATAAAGGAAGGAATTGATAATCTCAACAATCAACCAGAAATATTAAGGACAGCCCTCAAAAACTCAATAAAAAGATATCGATTGTGTGTAAGTAAATGGGGACCATTTGAACACTTAATTTAAACTTTTGTTAATAATTAATATATTAATTAAATAAATACCAGTTCTATTATCTACGGCTATTTTGATATAAAGAAATCGCAGCAGTGTCACGTGGCATTCTACAGATTTAAACGAAAAACTATATTTTTCGAAAACTGACAAAGAAATATGTATATTCGAAATCAGGAGAAAGAGTTCTACCGAATATGAAGATAAAATACAGGGTGTTCCATTTGAAAAATACCAACTTACATAAAATTTTTAGTTAAACGATGCTTTTCTGCATTTTCTAGTACTGAATTCTGAATGCCCATAAAAATACTTCATATTTGCCCATTTAAACGTTTTTGTATTACCAATATTTACTGAGATAGCTATTGAGTAAAATATTAACAATCACCCTGTACATACGTTAACCTGAGGTAGAGCTAGACGAGTCCAAAAAATCTATATATGATAGGTCTAATTAACTTCATAGACGAGATAGATTTATGTATTCGCCAGTATTTTCAATTGCTGATAACTTTGGAACCATCCAGTATAATCAATTGATATTTGGAACGTAACCCACAGTCACATGGGTGAAACGATACCATTAACGAACAGTCAAACTAAATATCAGCATATTTATTTTGCTTAATCCCACTAGTTTTCATTCAAGTAGGCTACAACAATATTATGACTGAAATTTTGATGAGTCGAATGTCGTGCGAGACACTGAAATCTACGGATCCCCGTCGAAAATTTTATGCTTTTTCCTAATATTGTAATCAAAGTCCAATATTCCTTCATACAGGGTATTGAATCTCACCTGGGTTTTTTGATCATTTAAAAGATGAATCGTTTCACCCATGTAAGTGTGTACCATCCAAATATCAATTGATTATACTGGATGGTTCAAAAGTTATAGCAATTGGAAATATTGGCCAATACATGAATGACCCTGTATCTCGGCTATGAAGTTGATAAGACTCATCACACATAGGTTTTTTGGACCCTAAATTTCAAACGACCATATTCACGGAATCCCTAGTCTAATTTTACTCATTGATGAACGTAACCGCGACATTCGAGATCCACACCTATCCTGAAAGTTTCAAGTCCTTAGGCGTTTCTGTTCGAAAGTTATGATTTTCTATGGGTCTGGTCATAAGATCTGGACAAAATGTAGCTTGAATATATCATTCTCCATTAAAATACAAAATTTCGTCAAGATCAAATCCACAGTTTGTAAATTATCAAGAAAACTAAATTCCAAACGATCATATTTACGGAATCCATAGTCTAATATTGCTCATGGATGAACGTGACCGCGAAGTTCGAGTTCTAAAACTAACTAAAACGAACTTAACCTCGACATGTGGGATTCGAAACTACCCTGAAAATTTCAAGTTTCTATGTCGTTCTGTTCGAGAGTTATTATGTACACGGCTGGACGGACCGCCGGACGGACAGACTCTAATTTTTCGACGGATTCGCCATCAATGAGTCGAACCTTGTCGATTGAGACCATTTCGGCTCAATAATGCAAATTGAAATTCTGTTGTTGAACGTGAAACAACGACACGAAGTTTCATGTGAAATTTAGTGAGGATCGTGACTAGGAGAATCAAAAAAAATCTTTTTGAAAGTCACATTTTTCTTGAGAAATCCGATAAATTCCATTATAATTCTGTAATTCTCTTGAAGTTTCGATATTATAAAATAACAATTTGTCACCTCGACTTTGATCAGACTTATTTATTCATTACAACAAATCTACAAATCAACTATGAGTTGTTCCGTAGATGTAAGATTTTATACTCGATTCTAAGCAGCGTTGTGCGGATGGGTGACTAATTGGCGATTAATTCAAACATGCACGCCAGAGCTCCTGACTTTCAACAGCTTCATTAACTCTTTTTTTTTATATTTTTAGGAGGTTTGTGTACCTAGAGTAGTAACGCTACTACGCTACCAAAGGGCCTACATAGTGCAGACCATTGCTCAATATCGTTTTGTATACTCGCTTCTAATACACTATTTGAAGCAAACAAGGTTAATTTAATGTTTGACACAACGTCATATTTTGCCGACCAGGAATTTTATGGCTGCATCAACAGAGTATTCAATTTTGTTGTACGATGCAACATGATTAATACGCTGAATATGTTATTGTTTTTCATTCACCTTTTCTACCAGTACTTATGTTCTCTCAGCAATCTTTGTTCAAACTAATTTCAATCTGGTTCGGTAAATGAGTCATATCATGTGCCAAATTAACGAATTTATCTCTTCACCCCCTCCATTAGTTTTTGAATGACTGAAAAACAGATTTCTCAAAATAAGGATTTTCAAACCATTCATAACCAACAATTGGTCAAATGGCGAGTTTCGCAATACTCTGATTGCATGATCAACTAATTCGAAATGAATTTCAACTAATTGAAATCATATTCTGGAAAAACTATTTGATGGGTCGAAATTAATTTGTTCTGCGAAACTCACCATCAGATCTATTGATGCCAATTGGAATTTTATGAATTGAATATTTTCCAAAATTCTTTAATTTTCCAATGAGTATTTTCGTAGCTTTTCTTCCATATGATTTGACTGAAACTTATTGTGAAATTATATAGACAATTAACCCAATTGAAGTATTAAGAAGAATATTATAACCAATGAACATTGAGTTTTTACTATTGAGTCAATTTCTATTGGTTGTTTTTGGTACTTTTCATATCTTGAGGTTTGTATAATTTCACTACTGTAACAAATTTGAGTTCAATTGAATTTTAAATATGTAAATGAAAATTAAGATGACTTGCATATAAAAAATACATAATTTATTCTTTCTTTTTGAATCTCAGAAAATATTAACAATGATAGTTTTAGATTTAAAAAATAAGTGTATTAAACCCAGTGCAGCACTACAAATCCTTTCATGATGAAGTCATACACACTACAGCTTGATTTTCTTCAAATTAAACTCTTATTTTTTAAAACAATCCAACCTTAATAATTTTGTTATTTATATCTATTTAGATATATAATTTTAAATGTATTATATTCTCTATTTAATTTGTTCATTAAAAACTGTCTGAAGTTTACCAATAGAATTCGAAGGCTGTGTAAATAAAAGAATATTAATTATATATTGAGAAATGAATTGATAGAATTGTATTATTGTGATTACTCACAGTGCCTTCTCGCAAAAAAAGGAGCAATATTGTAGATAATTACTGACTTTCAATAAAATTTATTATAAAGTATTCTATTTTTTTCACCAATCATGATTTCTTTTATCCTTGATGCTAATTTCATACTAGGCAAATGATTTTGTCCACTCGACCGAATCATTCCTTGGTTTAATGATTTGTTCATTAGTATTTTCAGTAGGTAAAATCATTCATCCATATGCTTCATGCAATAATAGTTTCTGAACCTTTCTTATGTCTACTGACTCCTCGTAAACGGCATGTGCGTGTTTACTAAGTTTACTAATGATTAGTGATGGGACGAGTTCAAAAACTAACAGAATCTACCAGCAGATTTCTGCCTACCAAAAATACCTAGAAATCTACTAAAAAAGTAGTTTTCTACTTATTCTGGTCACGCTGTGTTACAAAATTATGCCCCTAGACGAAATGCCTTGTTGTATTCTGACGTTAAAATGTGAGTAACCTTTTCAGGAGCCTCACAATGTGCTACGATAAAGAAAAATATTCCTGTCCAAATTCCAAAATTCTAATCAGGCAGTGAAAATGCAAAATCCAGTGTATTGTAGCGAAAGTCGCCTTATTTTTGCCCTAGCTCAGTGGAAAAGGTGAAAGGTTCTTTGGACTGCCTCGCCAGTAGAAAAAATTTTGTTTTTATCTAACAAGGGCAAGACTTTGTTGAAGCTGGGCGCCAGAATTTTTTTATTTTTAAAAAAGGTGTAAACTGAATGAGGTTGTGTGTTTTACGCCTTCGGAGTAGTCCCGATGAAATCGAGCGAGAGTAGCTCCAACAAAACCTATTTCCATTCCACGTTTGGAGTTTGCAAGCTGCGGTAATGGGAAGCAGGCTTTCTAAAACAACTAAGGACACTTTGGAAATCAAAATCGACGAAGTATTTTTATGGTCTGACTCTACTACGGTATTCTTCTGGATCAAAGGTGATGGAAGCCAGTGATGGCTCGTGCCCTTCAAATCTGGGTCGGCCAAGCCCAATATATAATAATATATTGTCATGGAAATCCAAAAGTGAAAAATAAATTCAAATTATATCACCAAAATTCAAGAATTTTCTTTTAACATCGTATAAATTATAGTAAAATGAATTTTTTTAAAGAGAGGATTCAGAATAATTTAATAGTTACCATAGAAAATTGTTGTAAGATAATTAGAATTAAGCAAGCGAATGGATTTTGACAATTGTAAAAATGTCATGATAGAAATAATTTGTTTGAATTGTATGATTGAAATTAAGATTTGAAAACGATAAATTATCAAAGATTTATACAGCCTGACATCAGTAAGTTGTTGATTTGGAGATACTGGAATCAAGTTGCAGTTCATTCATTGCTGATTTCACTGTTTAGAAGAGAACTGTGGGATAAAATTGTCTCAACAGCTCATACCAGAAATATTGGTGGAACCAGAGGCAATAGATCTTATAGGATCAATTACTGAATTCAAAGATATTCTCTACGAAACAGAGGAGAAATTTGAAGCTTGCATTTTGATAAACTATATTTAGAGTAAGCTGTTCACTGTGAGTTTTTATTTTATATCTTGTTCGATAGGCGTCATAATTTAGAATTTTATAACATTTTTAGAATTAGTTTATTGAATTTAAATAATAAGTTGTTGTTAACAAAAAATTATTTCATATGTGCACCTTGAGAATCCTCCTTGAAAAAGAGTCGCGGGAAAAATAAAAGAAAAATTAAAATACAAAATAATTTTTAATATTGTTAGTGGTTCTCTCTTAAAAATTTCAATAATAAAATTTAAAATTATTATTATCAAAAATTGAACCATAACAAATTTGGCGCCCAACGCGTGGCTTGAACAAGGTGAATAATTTGAGTTTATACAACAGATTTATTATAATATTTTTTCGATGATTTTTTTTTATAATTAGCATTTGTTTTTCAACATGGAAACTAGAAGTAAAACTTTGATTGGGGAAAAAGGAGATGAAGAAGATAAAATACAAAGAAGTGAAGAAGAACAAAACAAAACAGAATCAAGTGTATTAATCAATTTATTAATGGAGATGAAACAAAAGATGGAAGATAATTCAGAAAGAATGCATCAAGAAATGAAAGATAATTCAGAAAGAATGCATCAAGAAATGAAAGATAATTCAGATAGTTTGAAACAAAAGATGGAAGAAATGAAAGATAATACAGAAAGATTGAAACTGGATATGAATAGAAAATTTGAGAAAATGGAAGAAATTTCAGAGAGATTAGAGACTAAAATAGAAGAAAATTCAAGGGAACTGAAGAAAACCAGAGAAAGAATTTATTTATGGGAAAACAGACTTGAGAATAAAATTGAAGAAGAAAAAATTGATTTTGAGAAAGACAAAGAACTTACAGTAATAATAGAAAATGCAGAAGAAAATATGAAATTGAATGAAATTGATATACAGAAATTACAAGACTCATCATATAAGAAAGAAGAAAGAAATGCTTTTGAATCTAATGATGACAAGACAATAAGATAATGACAAAAAATTATTTCATATGTGCACCTTGAGAATCCTCCTTGAAAAAGAGTCGCGGGAAAAATAAAAGAAAAATTAAAATACAAAATAATTTTTAATATTGTTAGTGGTTCTCTCTTAAAAATTTCAATAATAAAATTTAAAATTATTAATATCGAAAATTGAACCATAACAATATATATATATTATATATTAGCTCGGGCAATCAGGTATTCCCACGAAAGTGTGAGAAAAAAAAGTATATGTATGTATATATATGAACAGGGTGTCCTAGAATGAATGAATAATCCTGAAATACTGTATAGAAGAGCTATTGGGCGTTACAAAAAAAAAATTACGAAAAGCACTGCCGTGAAGACAGGAGCTTTTGAGCGCTCGTAAATGCACCTTGTAGGTAGATTCGTATTCTCCAGTTTTAGAAACCAATTGGAAAGATTTTTACAGCTGTCAAAGAAAATTTCAAACTAACGCGAAAATCCAGACCTCACGTCAGTGCTTTGGTAACCATTTTTTTTTCGATGATTCGCTAGAATTTTCTACGGTATCTATGGTCTTGGTAATGCGATCTGGACAAAATTTCTCACGTAGTTTGAATACATTATTCTTCATAAATGTGCAAAATTTCATTTCAATCCAATGAGTATTTTCGAAATTATCAGGAAAAATATAGTTTGAACGGCTATATTTACGGAACCCCTAGTCTAATTTTGCTCATTGATGAAAGTGATCGCGGAATTCGCGATCCAAACCTATCCTGAAAATTTCAAGTCCCTAGGCCTCTCCGTTCGAAAGTTATGATTTTCTATGGTTCTGATCATGCGATCTGGAAAAAATGTAGCTCGAATGTATCATTCTCAATTTAAATTCAAAATTTCGTAACGATCAAATCCATAGTTTTGAAATTATCAAGAAAACTGAATTTCAAACGGCGATATTTACGGAACCCTTAGTCTAATTTTGCTGATTGATGAACGTGACCGCGACATTCGAAATCCACACCTATCCTGAAAATTTCAAGTCCCTAGGCCTTTCCATTACAGAGTTATAATTTTCTATGGTTTCTATGGTTCTGGTCATGCGAGCTGAACAAAATTTTGCATGTAGCTTGAACACGTAATTCTCCATTCGATAGCAAAATTTCACCTTGATCGAATCTGTACTTTCGAAGTAATCAGAAAAACAAAATTTCGAGCGGCCATATTTACGGAACCTCTGGCCGAACTTTGCCGAATAACGAACTTAACCGCGGCATTTGAGATTCGAACCTACCCTGAAAATTTCAAGTCTCTAGGGCATTCCGTTCGAGAATTATCGTGTATACGGACGGGCGGCCGGACGGACGGACAGACCCGAATTTTCCGACGGATTCGTCATCTGTGAGTCGAACATAGTTGTTTGAGACCATTTTCGGCTAAAAATTCGAAAAATACAGACATCGTGACGAAATGATATATCCCTCGTGTAAGTAGTACGAGCGCTCAAAAACTATCCAACGTAGAAATATCTTTTTTATTCAAATTAATGATTTTTACTACATCACTTTGCGTTTCTTTGTAACACGCTCACGAGTAAATCAAATCCGTGAGTTCCTTCATAGTAAAATATTCTTCAATAAAGAATAGATATACATAAAATATATATTATGCAAAAAACCGTATGATAACTGTTGCCATTCTTTTGGGAAAATATATCAAACTTCAAATTTTTCATAAAATATGACCAATATTTCATTAGGTGAATATCGTTCATCTAGAAATCTGCACATTTTTTTTTTCAAAAAAATGACAAGTTATTTAACGGTTTATTGCATTTATGTATTGTTATTTTAATGAAAAATATATTTATGTATGAATATTTCACCATCAAGAAACTGATGGATTTGATTTATTTGTGAGCGTGTTACACAAAAACGCAACGAGGTGTAGTAAAAATCATAATTTTGAAAAAAAAAATTACGAAAAGCACTGCCGTGAAGGCAGGAGCTTTTGAGCGCTCGTACATGCACCTTGTAGGTGGATTCGCATTTTCCAGTTTTAGAAATCAATTGAAGGAATTTTCGACAGCTGTCAAAAAAATTCTGAAACTTAGGCGAAACTCCAGACTTCATGACAGTGCTTCGGCAATTTTTTTTCGATAATTCGCTAGAATTTTCTACGGTATCTATGGTCTTGGTGATGCGATCTGAACGAAATTTTGCACGTAGTTTGAAAAAATGATTCCTCAGCTAGGTGCAAAATTTCATTCCTATCCGATCAGTCGTTTCGAAACTATCAGGAAAAAAATATTTTGAACGGCCATATTTACGGAACCCCTAGTCTAATTTTGCTCATTGACGAACGTGACTGCGATATTCGCGATCCAAACCCACCCTGAAAATTTCAAGTTCCTAGGACTTTCCGTTCAGAAGTTACAATTTTCTATAGTTTCTATGGTTCTGGTCATGCGATCTGGACAAAATTGTGCTTTAATATATCATTCTCGATTAAAATACAAAATTTCATCTCGATATAATCCGTAGTTTCGACATTATCGAGAAAACGAAATTTCAAACGACCGTATTCACGGAACCCCTAGTATAATTCTGCTCATTGTTAAACGTAAACGCGACATTTCAGATCCACACTTATCCTGAAAATTTCAAGTCCCTAAGCCTTTCCGTTCGAAAATTATGATTTATTATGGTTTCTATGGTTCTGGTTATGTGATCTGGAAAAATGTAGCTTGAATATATCATTTTCCATTTAAATACAAAATTTCGTGACGATCGAATCTGTAGTTTTGAAATTATCAAGAAAACTAAATTTCGAAAAACGACTATATTTACGGAACCCCTAGAATAATTTTGCCCATAGATGAACGTCATCATGACATTCCAGAACCTCAACTATCCTGAAAATTTCAAATCCCTAGGCGTTTCCGTTCAAAAGTTACAATTTTCTATGGTTTCTATGGTTGTGGTCATGCGATCTGGACAAAATTTCACATGTAGCTTGAACACCTCATTCTCAATTTAAGTGCAAAGTTTCATCTCGATCGAATCTGTAGTTTCGAAGCCCTTCCATACAGTATTATTCATTCTTTCTGGGACACCCTGTCTATACTTATATACATATTTACAAATAGGAAAAAGTGAAAAACTTATTCTCGATTAAAAATTTTATCAAATTGCCGTTACTTGATACTACCTCCCAAAAATTTTCCATCAAAAATTAACAAGATGAACTGAAACATAAAAATTAGAAAAGCACTGCCGTGAAGGCAGGAGCTTTTGAGCGCTCGTACATGCACCTTGTAGGTAGATTCGCATTTTCCAGTTTTAAAAACCAATTGAAGGAATTTTTGACAGCTGTCAAAAAAATTAGGTTAGGCGAAACTCCAGACTTCATGTCGGTGCTTCAGCTGATCAATTTTGTTTCGATAATTCGCTAGAATTTTCTACGGTATCTATGGTCTTGGTGATGCGGTCTATTTTGAACGGCCATATTTACGGAACCCCTAGTCTCATTTTGCTTATTGGTGAACGTGACCGCGATATTCGCGATCCAAACCCACCCTGAAAATTTCAAGTTCCTAGGCCTTTTCGTTCAAAAGTTACAATTTTCTATGGTTTTTATGGTTCTGGTCATGCGATCTGGACAAAATATTGATTCAATATATCATTCTCGATTAAAATACAAAATTTCATCTGGATCGAATCCGAAGTTTCGAATTTATCGAGAAAACAAAATTTCGAACGACCGTATTTACGGAACCCCTTATATGATGTTGCTCATAGATGAACGTGATCACGACATTCGAGATCCACACCTATCCTGAAAATTTCAAGTCCCTAGGCATTTCCGTTCAAAAGTTACAATTTTCTATGGTTTCTATGGTTCTGGTCCCGGGTACGGAGTGAAGTGCCTACCCGGCGCGTCTCCAGGTGGCGGATAGGAGGTGGCCTCTGACGATGATCTCTGGTGAGGAGGAGGTCTGCAGGGAAATAGGAGGGCTCGTTGTGCCTAGAAACTCAACTGGTAGCCCTCAATACCTTGCCGCGGACCAACTTCACCTGTCCCAGCTGTAGTGTCGTGGCTAAGGAATTGCACCAGGTTAAACGATGCCAGATAGGGCATCGAGCATACCTCGAGACCATTCTGTTATACCAACGCCTCCTGGCTGTCCGTGGTCATGTCTCGCGGGCCAGTGAGGTGGGGGGGGTCTTGGCTTGACCGCCCGGACCAAGAGGAAACAACCTCATCAAAAATTCTGAATCCAAGGCGGGAACCAGGCCGAAGGATGCGTGGTCAGATAGAAGACTGGCCTCTACTGGTCTCAACCTTGGAGCACCGGGGGAACTCCATTTTATAAACCCCTTACCTCTGCACGCGGGGCTCTGCAGAGGTGGACTGATATGACCCTAGCTTCTCGTGGGACCAATTATGGATAAAAAACCAATGAAGCAGAACACCACTGGAACAGGGGCGGAGCTAACCTCCGCCTCCTCATCCGGGCACCTCGCAAGAGGGAAGGTCAATCGACCAAAGAATCGGCTGCCGTTCGAGCTGCCCAAACTTGGACAACCGGGCGGCAGAGATGATCCACTGAGGAAAGGTCTCAGTGGAACAGGAGTGCGGAAGTACCTGCGACTCCTTTATCAGGGGCTACAACCTGAGGAGGCGAGGAAGCAGGTTCTTCAACGCACAGACCCGAAGGTCACCCCAAAGGGTAAAGACCACGGCAAAAGAGGTCCGGAGCAGATCACACCTCCGACGTTGCCTTTGCCGAAAAAGCAGAAGACGGCCGCAGCTAAAACCGGGCAAGCCACTGGTTATGCAGCTGCCGTCAAAGCAAAAAAGGCTGCAATCAGCATTGGGATAGTCCCCAAAGAATACCCCAGGACCATTCTGGAAGTCGAGCAACTATCGACTCTTGAAGACGTCCTGGTGGAAGAGATGTGTAAGAACACAGAAAGAGGGATCCACTTCACCGGCGTTCATTTCCGTAATGGAATGATGCTGGTGGATTGTGGATCCAAGAAGGCGACGGACTGGCTCACAAGTTCAGTACCGCAACTGAAATCTTGGGAAGGACCCGAATTGGTAGCACTGAGCGGAGACGACATCCCAAGTCCTACTGTTATAACGGTCTTCTTCCCAAGAAGTCTCGACATGGAACAGGAGAAGATCCTCCGACTTGTCGAGATTCAGAATCCCGACCTCAATGTTAGGGCTTAGAAGGTGCTGCACTTCAAAAAAGAAGGCAGAGGAAGTATCCTCACGATTGGGGTTGATCCCCAATCCGAGGAAGTCATAAGGAGGAAGGGAGGCCAACTGAACTTCCGGTTCGGGAGCGTCCCAGTCTCCGGGCTAGGAAAAAAATTACGAAAAGCACTGCCGTGAAGGCAGGAGCTTTTGAGCGCTCGTACATGCACCTTGTAGGTAGATTCGCATTTTCCAGTTTTAGAAATCAATTGAAGGAATTTTTGACTGCTGTCAAAAAAATTCTGAAACTTAGGCGAAACTCCAGACTTCATGTCGGTGCTTCAGCTGATCAATTTTTTTCCGATAATTCGCTAGAATTTTCCACGGTATCTATGGTCTTGGTGATGCGATCTGGACAAAATTTTGCACGTAGTTTGAATACATTATTCCTGAGCTAGGTGCATAATTTCATTCCAATCCGATCGGTAGTTTCGAAACTATCACGAAAAAAATATTTTGAACGGCCATATTTACGGAACCCCCAGTCCAATTTTGCTCATTGATGAACATGACCGTGAAATTTGCGATCCAAACCCACCCTGAAAATTTCAAGTTCCTAGGCCTTTCCGTTCAAAAGTTAGAATTTTCTATGGTTTCTATGGTTCTGGTCATGCGATCTGGACAAAATATTGCTTCAATATATCATTCTCGATTAAAATACAAAATTTCATCTCGATCGAATCCGCAGTTTCGAATTTATCGAGAAAACAAAATTTCAAACGACCGTATTTACGGAACCCCTTGTATAATGTTGCTCATAGATGAACGTGATCACGACATTCGAGATCCACACCTATCCTGAAAATTTCAAGTCCCTAGGCCTTTCCGTTCAAAAGTTACAATTTTCTATGGTTTCTATGGTTCTGGTCATGCGATCTGGACAAAATTTCACATGTAGCTTGAACACCTCATTTTCCATTTGAGTGCAAAATTTCATCTCGATCAAATCTGTAGTTTTCAAGTAATCAGGGAAACAAAACTTTGAACGGCCATATTTACGGAACCCCTGGTGGAATTTGGCCCATTAACGAACTTAACCGAGCCATTCGGGAACTGAACCTACCCTGAAAATTTCAAGTTTCTAGGACATTCCGTTCGAGAGTTATCGTGTATACGGCCGGACGGACGGCCGGACGGACGGACGGACGGACGGACAGACTCGAATTTTTCGACGGATTCGTCATCAGTGAGTCGAACATAGTCGATTGAGACCATTTTCGGCTCAAAATTCGAAAAATACAGACATCGTGACGAAATGATATAGCCCTCGTGTAAGTTGTACGAGCGCTCAAAAAGGTGGCCCTGAAGAAGGGTCGAAGGTTGTGGAGAAGCCCTCCACATCCCAGGAACCCAGCTGCAGCACCGCCGGTACTCCTGAAGACGCAGAGGCTCCCTCTGCGTCCCAGGGTGCTGGGCAAAGTTGTGTGGTGGCTGGGGGTCCGACTACGGGCAAGGAGACCTCCTCGTGTCCCAGAGAGGAAACCTCTCAGATGGAAGTCAAGGAGGTGAAGGTGGAGGCGAAGGAGGGGGCAAGTACCCCATAAAACGAACCTTCGCCCTCATTAGAATCGCGCAGGTAAACCTGCATCACGCGAGGGGTTCCTCAGCCGTGATTGCAAGGTTGTTTGCGAGGCTGCAATTAGGCATTGTCTTGATCCAGGAACCCTGGATCAACAAAGAAAGCCAAATCAAAGGTTTGGCATGTAAGGAATCAAATTTGATTTATGATCAGAGGCAAGTAACTCCACGTGCCTGTGTTCTTGTAAAGAAAAACATCAAATATATTTGTGTTTCAGAATACATGTCTTGGGACTTAACTCCAATTATGGTGCACCTCAACTTGGGGGGCGTTGACCGAGACATTGTCATTGCATCCGCATACTTCGCTGGAGACGGGCCAATAACACCGCCAGAGGAGGTACAGAAACTAGTACGTTACTGCAACAGTAAACGCCTTCCATTAATAATTGGCTGTGATGCGAATGCGCATAACACTGTCTGGGGAAGCACCAACAACAACCCAAGAGGTGAGTACCTACTTGAATATCTCTTAGCTAACAACCTCGAGACCACTAACATTGGGACAACACCAACATTCGTCACGAGAGCGAGGGAAGAAGTCCTTGACGTAACAATTGCTAATCCTGCGGCCAGGAAGTACATTACGTCTTGGAGGGTGATGGACGAGCCATCACTCTCTGATCATAGGATTATCGAGTTTAGGATGGAGGGAGATACCACTTCTTTCCCCGAGACTCGAAACCCTAGAAAAACAGACTGGCTCCTTTACAGGAACCACCTTAAGACAAACCTAGAGGAAATCGAAAATATCGGGTCAGAACACCGATATTTCGAGCTGAATTCAAGGGTACAGCAGGTCAGTAGGGCAATAATGGAGGCGTTTTACTCCAGCTGTCCACTCACCAAAACGCGACCAAGTAAGGATGCTCCTTGGTGGAATGAGAACCTGTCAAACCTCCGAAAGGAGGTCCGTCGGCTCTTTAATAGGGCAAGACGGGATAACAATTGGCAGGGGTACACCGAGAAACATACTCAGTATAATAAAGAGATCAGGAAGGCCCAAAGGCTTAATTTTCAAGCTTTTTGTGAAAATATTACTTCCACTCCCACTGCAGCCAGACTTCAGAAAGTCATGGCAAAAGGGGGTACCAACCCCACAATGTCGCTCAAAAAGCCGGACGGGTCATACACTGAGGGAGATGAGGAACGATCAACTCTTCTTCTTGAAACACACTTTCCAGGTAGCAAACCCATAAGTAGTTTCGAAACAGCAATAGAATACACCAAGAAATCCCGTAAGGACGATTGGGATATTGCCAGGAAAATATTTTCAAGACAACGACTCGAATGGGCAATTAGTACCTTTCAGCCGTATAAATCACCAGGAGTGGATGGGGTGTTCCCTGTACTCCTGCAGAGGGGAGCGGAAGAGATTCTTCCCCATCTGATGAAGATCACAAGAAGCAGCTTAGCACTGGGTCAAATACCTGACATATGGAGAAGGGCAAAAGTAATCTTCATTCCAAAAACAGGGAAGAAAGACGGGACTGATACCCGAACTTTTAGACCCATTTGTCTTACCTCGTTTTTGCTTAAAACGATGGAGAAGGTAGTAGATAACTACATAAGAACGGAGAACCTGGAGAAAACACCACTTCACAAATGTCAGCATGCGTACAGGGCAGGACGCTCCACGGAGACTGCTCTGTATCAGCTGACTGAAGGCATCCAGAAGACGCTGAACAACAAAGAAATTGCACTATGCGCTTTCCTAGACATATCTGGGGCCTTTGACAACACGACACACGTGTCTGTCAGAGAGGCACTTGTAAAGCGAGGAGTGGACTGTACCATCATAAAATGGATGTATGAGGTGTTGACGACGAGGACAGCTGAGACACTGGGCGTCGATCAGACCATCTCTGTCAAAACCACTCGCGGAACACCTCAAGGGTGTACTATCTCCCCTCCTCTGGAGTCTGGTAGTGGACGAACTACTGCACAGGCTAACGGAGCTTGGCTTCGAATGTATAGGCTATGCCGACGACATAGTCCTAATAGTAAGAGGTAAATTTGAGGGTTCCCTCTGTGATTTGCTACAGAGGGGCCTCAAAATTATCGAGCAGTGGTGCTTGTCAGTGGGGCTCAACATCAACCCGGCCAAGACCACAGTGGTTCCCTTTACCCGGAAAAGAAACCTTCCATCCATGAAGCCTATCTCGGTGAACGGAGATAACGTAGAATGGACTTATGAAGTCAAATATCTGGGAATTACCCTAGACAATAAGCTTCTATGGAATAAGCATGTTAAAAACACTGCTAGTAAAGCGACAAGAGCTCTAATGGCGTGCAGAAACCTATCCGGTAAAACCTGGGGCTGTAACCCTAAAATACTGCGATGGATGTATGTCATGATTGTGAGACCAATAATAACTTATGGGGCAGTAGTCTGGTCTGCTAAGACAGGGCAGACAAGCACGAGGAAAATACTCGACAAGATACAAAGGCTTGCCTGCGTTTGCATCACTGGAGCTATGAGAACGTGCCCGACAAGAGCACTTGAGTTCATCACTGATCTCACTCCATTACATCTAGTGATCAACAGAGTAGCCCATGAGGCTATCCTTAGAATATCTAGGGAAGGTACAGGGAATGAGAGAATTAAAAGTCAAGGAGCCTGGTCCTCTCTGAACAAGTACATCTTCTCAGCGAAACTGCCTAGTGATGTTATGATTAAAAATTACGAAAAGCACTGCCGTGAAGGCAGGAACTTTTGAGCGCTCGTACATGCACCTTGTAGGTAGATTCGCATTTTCCAGTTTTAGAACCAATTGAAGGAATTTTTGACAGCTGTCAAAAAAATTCTGAAACTTAGGCGAAATTCCAGACTTCATGTCGCTGCTTCAGCTGATCAATTTTGTTTCGATAATTCGCTAGAATTTTCTACGATATCTATGGTCTTGGTGATGCGGTCTGGACAACATTTTGCACGTACTTTGAATACATTATTCCTCAGCTAGATGCATAATTTCATTCCAATCCGATCAGTAGTTCCGAAACTATCTGGAAAAAAATATTTTGAACGGCCATATTTACGGAACCCCTAGTCTCATTTTGCTTATTGATGAACGTGACCGCGATATTCGCGATCCAAACCCACCCTGAAAATTTCAAGTTCCTAGGCCTGTCCGTTCAAAAGTTACAATTTTCTATGGTTTCTATGGTTCTGGTCATGCGATCTGGACAAAATATTGCTTCAATATATCATTCTCGATTAAAATACAAAATTTCATCTCGATCGAATCCGAAGTTTCGAATTTATCGAGAAAACAAAATTTCAAACGACCGTATTTACGGAACCCCTTGTATAATGTTGCTCATAGATGAACGTGATCACGACATTCGAGATCCACACCTATCCTGAAAATTTCAAGTCCTTAGGCATTTCCGTTCAATAGTTACAATTTTCTATGGTTTCTATGGTTCTGGTCATGCGATCTGGACAAAATTTCGCATGTAGCTGAAACACCTCATTTTCCATCTAAGTGCAAAATTACATCTCGATCGAATCTGTAGTTTTCAAGTAATCAGGGAAACAAAACTTTGAACGGCCATATTTACGGAACCCATGGTGGAATTTGGCCCATTAACGAACTTAACCGAGGCATTCGGGATCTGAACCTACACTGAAAATTTCAAGTCTCTAGGTTGATCCGTTCGAGAGTTATCGTGCTGACGGACGGACGGCCGGACGGACGGCCGGACGGACAGACTCGAATTTTCCGACTCGATTCGTCATCAGTGAGTCGAACATAGTCGATTGAGACCATTTTCGGCTCAAAATTCGAAAAATACAGACATCGTGACGAAATGATATAGCCCTCGTGTAAGTAGTACGAGCGCTCAAAAAGTAAGCATTGAGAAGAACTTCAACACTATGCTATGTAAAAAGGAAGAATGGGAAAAGGAATACACTACCCAAAACTTCAAAGTGAATACCATTAAATGGTATACAGATGGTTCCAAAACCACGATGGGGGCCGGCGCTGGAGTATACGGGGCAAGAACCAAGTGTACACTATCGTTAGGCTCCTACTCGAGTGCCTTTCAGGCAGAAATACTTGCAATCGAAAGATGCATAGATATAAACCTGGAAAGAAACTATCAAGGGTGTGACATTGTGATCCACTCGGATAGTCAAGCTGCTATCAAAGCACTGAACTCCTATATCATCGACTCAAAGCTGATATGGGAGTGCCGGAGGAAACTTAATGAAGTAGGCATGAAAAATAAGGTCTCTTTAGTCTGGGTTCCTGGTCACTCAGGAATCAAAGGAAACGAAGAGGCCAATACACTTGCCAGAAAGGGAGCACAAACGCCACTTACTGGCCCAGAACCCTTCTGTGGCATAGGTGAACACACCTATAAGAAAGAGTTTCTGGAGAAGGAAGAGACCGAAAGAGAAGCACTCTGGAGGAACCTTCCAGGAATGGACCACTCTGAAAGGTTCATTCGGAACTATGAAAGTTCAAGATCCAAAAAGTATTTGGATCTCAGTAAGAACAAGTTACGTCTACTCACTGGCTTCCTCACAGGACATTGTCGCCTTAGGAAGCATATGATGAGAATGAGCTTGACAGAAACAGACGAGTGTAGATTCTGTGGTGAAGAGGAGGAGACTCCTGTTCACCTGGTTACAGAATGCCTCGCCATTGCAAACCAGCGCAAAGAATGTCTTGGACAAGAGAATTACAGGAGGAATGAGGATCTAACCTCCTTGAAGCCCTCTCAGATACTGGAGTTCATTGGAGCTCTGGAGCTGGAGGGCGAGCTGTAGGTAGCGCATTTGCGAATACGGCTCTGATGGGGGGCACAATAGACCTTGAGGTCGCAGTGGAACGTAACCCCTTCCTAACTATAAACTATATATAAACTATGGTTCTGGTCATGCGATCTGGACAAAATTTCGCATGTAGCTAAAACACCTCATTTTCCATCTGAGTGCAAAATTTCATCTCGATCGAATCTGTAGTTTTCAAGTAATCAGGGAAACAAAACTTTGAACGGCCATATTTACGGAACCCCTGGTGGAATTTGGCCCATTAACGAACTTAACCGAGGCATTCGGGATCTGAACCTACACTGAAAATTTCAAGTCTCTAGGTTGATCCGTTCGAGAGTTATCGTGCTGACGGCCGGACGGACAGACTCGAATTTTCCGACGGATTCGTCATCAGTGAGTCGAACATAGTCGATTGAGACCATTTTCGGCTCAAAATTCGAAAAATACAGACATCGTGACGAAATGATATAGTCCTCGTGTAAGTAGTACGAGCGCTCAAAAACATACCGCGATTCACATCTCCACTCCTTCAAGCCATTCCGGGCTCTGGCCTTACTCTCTGGACCGACAGCGGGCGGCCCGGCTGGCCGACCCTAGACGTTCCACCTACCGCCCATCTAACCGCAACATGGTCATGTTTGCACGTTTTTTTCACCTATTTTATAACATCAAAACAGAAAATCAAGATTGACATTTTGTAGTACTATACTTTTACTTTCAAAATTCGTTTTGCAAATAAAAATCGAACTACTTCCGACGCCGTCCGAAAAATAGTGCCTAAAATAATTCAAATCGCAATTACGCAAAAAATATTCATCCGACAACGTCTGGATTGTGCACACTCAAAGTACCTATTAACCACTACTTCTTTCGGGAAAACCAGCGCTACAACTTTGAGAATGGCCGAGTTATGAATTTGTGAAAAAACGCTGCTTTTTACGGTTTTTCCGGCCTTTCAACAGTAATAATGACCCGATTGAGTTGCACAAGCATGCATTTTCTTCGTCTTTTCATTTTCTACAATTCTGTTGTTGAAAGTGTCAGCATCACTCCATTGGTTCAGATTTTACGAGCAAAAAACTGAAAAAATACCGTTTTTGGAGTTTTCTCGAAATCACAAGAAATGTAATGATATTTGAGAGTCGAAAACATATCACTAAACATCCACGGAAACCCCCCCCCCCACTCGCGGTTTTCTTCCACGCTTTTTATCTCGAAAAAATCTCTATTGCTTGGTCTGTTATAACATCGCCAGCGGCCAGGGTAAGCTGGCCGACCTTGTATGTATCAAGCTGCGACCTAATATCGAGGTATTGCACCGTTTTACGTAGTGGTGACTGCGTGTGTCGTAAGTGTTACATAGTACCTACTTTTATGAAGTTGTCGTTTCTCTCGTCGGCAGGCTGACCCGCTTGATATAGTATATGGAAAGATGATAATATGTGGGAGAACTCGGGAATCCAATAATTCGGAGATGTCATGTTGATCGAAATGGGTTATACTTTGCTGCTCTAAGTGGAAATATAAGATATCGAAGGAATTACTCGAGATTTTAATATCGAAATTGATAATTCAGAATAAGGTTCAATGAATAAAACTTTTATAATTATTTTCTATTTCTCGAATATTTTTGGGTCGGCCCGGCCTACCCTGTCTACCCTGACGAGCCGTCACTGCAAATTGGGACAGTTCGAAGGGCATCGCATCGGAGAAATTCAAGAATTGACTAACACCGACGACTGGAATTGGATTCCTTCTAAGTTAAATTCTGTCGATATTGCCACCAGAACCTACACCAAAGACGATAGCAATGTGACGACTTATGCAAGGTGGTTCAGACTTTTTGTACGAATCGGACAAAACCTTATGGCCTAGGGAGAATATTGTCTATTTAGAAGACCCTTTACCAGGAGAAATTGAAATAACAGCAGTTATCACAGAAGAGCCATTATTTTTGCCTGACAATGGATTTTCCAAATGGTCTGGTTTGATACGCGTTACTGCCTGGGAACTCAGATTCGTTGATGTTCTTCTGGACAAACTGAGAAAAAGCAACAGAGTTTTTCCTGAACAGTTAGAAGTGTCTGAGATTCAAAAATCTGAAATACTTTGGATCTAACGGTGCCAGCAAGAGAGTTTTAGGGAAGAAATAAGATGTATTGTCCAAGGAAGACACGCAATGAATAAAAGTCGACTGAAAAGCCTCTCACCAATCATTGACAAACGAGGATTATTGCTCCTGAGTGGATGGGCAAATCTTGCTCCTGAAATGTTAATTACTGCAAATCAATCCATAATACTTCCCACTAAACACCAATTCACGCAACTGCTCCTTCAATATTATCAGGAAAAATTCGCTCACCAAGGAGTGGAAGCTGTTTTGAACGATGTAAGGCAACGCTTCTGGATAATTGATGGAAGAAGTGCGGTGAAGCCGGCGTTCAAGAGATGTCAGAAATGCAGAATAAGTAAATCGAAACCAATAATTCCAAAAATGGGACAGCCTCCTGTGATACGTTTGACACCTAATATCAGACCCTCACGTAAACAGGAATGAACTACTTTGGACCGTTATTTGGGACGACGAAGGGAAAAGAGATGGGGGGTTATCTTCACCTGCCTCACGATAAGAAATGTGCACCTCGAGGTAGCGCATTCACCACAGAATCAGCTATTATGGCTATTCGGAGAATGGTAGCTAGAAGAGGACAGCCGAAATAAATTCATTCCGACAACGAAACAAACTTTCGAGGAGCTGAAGAGAGCACTGGGTGAGATCGATCAGGCAATAATAACTAATACTTTCACGCAGGAAGGTATCGATTGGAAGTTTTGGCACCAGCATCACCAGTCATGGAAGGTGCCTGTGAACTTATGGTGCAGTCCGTGAAAAAAGCATTCTACACCATTTTGAATGGGCAAGTTCTCAAGGATGAACTTTTGCAAACAATCTTTGCTGAGTGCAAAAATATCATAAATACGAGGCCAATAATGGAAGTTTCGACAGAACCAAATGATTTTGAGTCCTTGACCCCAAACCATTTTCTACTGGGATCACCTAATTATACCACTGATTTTGGAAATAAAATGGACTTCAGGAAAGAGTAGGCCAAATCTCAGAGAGTAATCGACTGTTTTTGGAAGCGTTGGACGAAAGAATATCTGCCTAGCTTAACTAAGAGAACAAAATGGAATAATGACGGAAAGCAGTTGAATATCGATGACATAGTCATTATCGTTGAAGAAAATACTCCAAGAAGACAGTGGAAATTGGGGAGAGTAGAAGCAGTATATCCAGGCCCTGATGGAAGAGTTCGAGTAGTGAGCGTCAGAACTACTAATGGAGAATTCAAGCGCCCCTTTGCGAAGTTGTGCAGAATCGAGATGGAAGGTAGTTAGAGTGAAAGAAGCTTGAACTTCTTCACTGGGGGGAGAAATGTTGCTCCTTCACTCTGTAAATAAGGAAATAATAGTAGTGATCTTTCGTACTGATTCAACTGATGGAACTTATGTGATTTGAGTGAAAGCGATTTTGCAATCAGAACAAATTCATTCATGTATATAAAATTCTATAACGTCCAACTTCAAATTTTGACTTTACCAATGTGATCTAATTGAAATAAGAAATTTCGCGATCAGAATAATCACTTGCAATCACTTTGGAGTTGAGGGAAAGGGAACTGATTGAAAACGAAAGAACGATCGCTTAAACTGATCTATGTGATTTAACTTACATAAATCACTTTGCTCAGTACGAAAGAACATTACTAATTTATAAGTTGTTCATATCATAGGAGGAGAGTTAAGTTGGTTTCCTGGGAAACAAGACATATACAGTTTTTGTCATTGAAATTTGAAAAAGTTGAGTGAACGATTAAACTTTGAAATTGGAAGATATTGATTCATTATTTGACGATTTAACAGCGTTAATAGTTTGGATTGATGAAGTAAGATGAGAAATTGATGAGCTCTTTGGTTGTCCTGGTTTATATGTCGAATCCTTAATGGTTAATTGGCCTTTTGATGTTCATCGCGAATACCATTTATCTGAACTGCCAAGTGGTGGTTTCTTAGGAGAATAGTTAATTAGGCCGGAACTTGGGTTTGTTCACCAATAAATTGAATTGAACGTCTTGAAGAAATGTCTCGATGGAATTGCAATTTAGGTTGTTCACTAAAACTAGGGACTTATTTCCTTCACCAGTCGAAGAGGATATCTCTTGGAGAAGTAATCGCCTCAATTGTTTGAGAATTTGCAGGTCATCACGATGGGAAAATATATAAGAAAGTATTAGTTGGTTGGTCAGTTTCAATGCAATGTCTTTTCGAAATTCAAAATCTTCCTCAATTCTCACTGAACTTACAAACAAAGTAATGTGAATTGGTTGATCATACAAAAGTGAAATTATTACAATCTACAATTTCAAATTAAGACGTCTTGAATCATTCCTGAATCGATCTCAAAATAAAAACAAACAAAAATTTCGAAATAATCATGAATCCAAAAAAGGTTTTCATCAAATGATCAACAAGAGTCGCGAACAAATCCTCAATATTTGTCGAGCGTAGAAATAATAAAAAAAATCTGATCAAAGGAAGATTTGATTATCATCTATCTTTCGAAACCAAATATTAAACAAATATTAAAAGTAATGAAGGGCCGAAACTTATTAAGCAAAGTGAACAGACTCCAAAAAAAATTACGAAAAGCACTGCCGTGAAGGCAGGAGCTTTTGAGCACTCGTACATGCACCTTGTAGGCAGATTCGCATTTTCCAGTTTTAGAAATCAATTGAAGGAATTTTTGACTGCTGTCAAAAAAATTCTGAAACTTAGGCGAAACTCCAGACTTCATGTCGGTGCTTCAGCTGATCAATTTTTTTCCGATAATTCGCTAGAATTTTCCACGGTATCTATGGTCTTGGTGATGCGATCTGGACAAAATTTTGCACGTAGTTTGAATACATTATACCTGAGCTAGGTGCATAATTTCATTCCAATCCGATCGGTAGTTTCGAAACTATCAGGAAAAAAATATTTTGAACGGCCATATTTACGGAACCCCTAGTCTAATTTTGCTCATTGATGAACGTGACCGTGAAATTTGCGATCCAAACCCACCCTGAAAATTTCAAGTTCCTAGGCCTTTCCGTTCAAAAGTTAGAATTTTCTATGGTTTCTATGGTTCTGGTCATGCGATCTGGACAAAATATTGCTTCAATATATCATTCTCCATTAAAATACAAAATTTCATCTCGATCGAATCCGCAGTTTCGAATTTATCGAGAAAACAAAATTTCAAACGACCGTATTTACGGAACCCCTTGTATAATGTTGCTCATAGATGAACGTGATCACGACATTCGAGATCCACACCTATCCTGAAAATTTCAAGTCCCTAGGCGTTTCCGTTCGAAAGTTACAATTTTCTATGGTTTCTATGGTTCTGGTTTTGCGATCTGGACAAAATTTCACATGTAGCTTGAACACCTCATTTTCCATTTGAGTGCAAAATTCATCTCGATCAAATCTGTAGTTTTCAAGTAATCAGGGAAACAAAACTTTGAACGGCCATATTTACGGAACCCCTGGTGGAATTTGGCCCATTAACGAACTTAACCGAGGCATTTGGGATCTGAACCTACACTGAAAATTTCAAGTCTCTAGGTTGATCCGTTCGAGAGTTATCGTGCTGACGGCCGGACAGACGGACAGACTCGAATTTTCCGACGGATTCGTCATCAGTGAGTCGAACATAGTCGATTGAGAGCATTTTCGGCTCAAAATTCGAAAAATACAGACATCGTGACGAAATGATATAGCCCTCGTGTAAGTAGTACGAGCGCTCAAAAATCTAGCTTTGAAAGTGTTTTTTGTTTCTCCTATAAAATTTTGACGAATGGAGTTACGCAATTTTCTCCTGAAGGCGACGATGTGACCATTTTTCTTGATAATTCTTGATAATTCGCTAGAATTTTCTACGGATCTATGGTCTTGGTAATGCAATCTGCAAGTAGTTTGAATACATTATTCCTCATCTATGTGCAATTATCAGAAAAAAAAAAAATTTGAACTGTCATATTTACGGATCCTCTTGTCTAATTTTGCTCATTGATGAACGTTAGCGCGACATTCGCGATCCAAACCTACCCTGAAATTCCATAGGCCTTTCCGTTCGAAACTTATAATTTTCTATGGTTTCTATGGTTCTTGCTAAGCGATCTGGACAAAATGTAGCTTGAATATATCATTCTCGATTGAAATACAAAATTGAGTCACGATTGAATCCGTAGTTTTGAAATTATCAAGAAAACTAAACTTCAAACGACCATATTTACGGAACCCTCAGTGTAATTTTGCTTATTGATGAAAGTGATCGCGATATTCGAGATCCACACCTATCTTGAAAATTTCAAGTCCCTAGGCTTTTCCGTTCGTAAGTTATGATTTTCTATGGTTTCTATGGTTTTGGTCAAGCGATCTGGACAAAATGTAGCTTGAATATATAATTCTCCTTTTAAATACAAAATTTCGTGACGATCGAATCTGTAGTTTTGAAATAATCAAGAAAACTAAATTTCAAACGACCATATTTACGGAGCCCCTACTATAATTTTGCTCATAGATAAACGTCATCACGACATTCAAGATCCACACCTATCCTGAAAATTTCAAGTCCCTACGCCTTTCTGTTCAAAAGTTACAATTTTCTATGATTTCTATGGTTCTGGTCATGCGATCTGGACAAAATTTCACATGTACCTTGAACACCTCATTCTTCATTTGGGTGCAAAGTTTCAACTCGATCGAATCTGTAGTTTCGAAGTAATCAGGGAAACAAAACTTTGAACGGCCATATTTACGGAACCCATGGTGGAATTTGGCCCATTAACGAACTTAACCGAGGCATTCGGGATTTGAACCTACACTTAAAATTTCAAGTCTCTAGGTTGATCCGTTCGAGAGTTATCGTGCTGACGGCCGGCCGGACGGACGGACGGCCGGATGGACAGACTCGAATTTTCCGACGGATTCGTCATCAGTGAGTCGAACATAGTCGATTGAGACCATTTTCGGCTCAAAATTCGAAAAATACAGACATCGTGACGAAATGATATAGCCCTCGTGTAAGTAGTACGAGCGCTCAAAAAAGAAATAAAAAAAACCTGCCTCAAACAACTATGAATGATATGCCGTACATTCGAAATATAAAAACAGATGCAACTTATTTAGATATGAATAGATGAAAGTTATTGATAATTAATGCAAATTTAAAAAAAAAACGGCCAGGCGTGGATATGTACACTTTATTAGTGCCAATACCACTCCTTTAAATTTTTATTTTCTTCAATTCTTGCATGAATTGACTGCGTAAATTGTGCAATTTCCGGGATATTTCATAACATCCGTATTTAATTTGCTCGCTATCATTTTTGGCGCCTCTTGTTTCATATTTCTATTTTTGTAATTCGGCCATTGGACGTTCCAAAGGACGTTTTCTTCCAACAAATAGATTGGGTTTCACTCGATGACCATAATTTCTTCTCCGTCATGACTCGCACTGATCTCGCCGAAAAAGTCGAAACTGTTTGGAAGTACTGCGAGATATTGAGCAAAAGTGCGATTAGAAACGTTTAGACTTGCAAGTGGAAGTGTGCACGAGATATTCCGGGAGTTGCTAGAAGCTATCTCGCGAGCGATTTTAGATTGGCGACGGTAATTCGCGCGATATTTCTTGCTAGTCTAGAAGCACCTTTATGTATTTTGATGTCAAAATCTTAACGGTTGGGCGACGAGTCAGTTTTTACCATATGAGTTTGAATGGGTTGATACAAATGTACGTCAAATTTCTGATGAATCACCTGAAGGATACATATTAGAGGTAGATCTTGAATATCCTCAGGTACTACTAATACAAATAAGGATCTTCCTTTTTGTCCTGAAACATGTAACTCACCTGGTGGAAAATTGAAGAAATTATTGACAACGTTGAATAAGAACGAAAAATATGTAATTCACTATCGGTGCCTCAAACAAGTCAAGGACTTGTCATCAACAAAATTCATCGTGTTTTGAAATTCAAACAGTCTGCATGGTTGAAACCTTACATCGATAAAAATATTTCTTTACGGAGTAGAGCTGCCAATAATTTTGAGAAAAATTTATTGAAATTGATGAACAATTGTTCGGTAAAACTATGGAAAATATACGGAAACATCGTATTGTCAAGATAAGATCTCCATGGAGCGATAGATAGATAGAGCAGAACTCCCTTTGGCGAAAATTTGATAGCTATTGAACTTGCTAAGAAAAAACTCATTTTCAATAAACATGTTTATGTTTGAATTATATTTCGAAATTATGTCTTTATGAATTCCATTACGATTATATGCCACGAAATATTTCTGAAATTAAATTAGACTATGTTAGATGGGTAGGTGCGCTAGTAGTCGACTTTTTTGTGATTTCGACAGCTAAGAGTAGTTTAGTTAGACCATTTTTACTGCTATGATCATATAGTAGTCAGCCGCAAATATTCCTTTAAGGTGCCTATACACGCACCGGCGCGGCGGCCATCAGTCCCAGCACTGTCGATTTGAACTGATGACGATCCAAACCTGTTGCGCACTACACACCATAAAGTTGAATCGTAAGATCTGATCTGAAAATCGAAAACTGACAGTCCGTGGACTGCAGTCCATCCTGAATTTCACTATATACGTTCAGTTCAGATCTACAGTTTCCCAAGTCTTCCTTTCGACCATAAACGAAAATCGACTGCTGCAATGAATTTGTTATTAATTGAGAATGAAAAATCAAAAAAGAGATTATGTACCAAAGAATGGCTGTTGAAACGTAATAAACTATCGCATATGAATTTATTGAGAGAACTGAGAATTGGTGCAAAAGATGATCTGAAGAACTATTTGAGAATGGATGATAGGTGTTTCAATTACCTTCTGGATTTAGTGAAACCATACATCACTAAAAATTACGAAAAGCACTGCCGTGAAGGCAGGAACTTTTGAGCGCTCGTACATGCACCTTGTAGGTAGATTCGCATTTTCCAGTTTTAGAAATCAATTGAAGGAATTTTCGGCAGCTGTCAAAAAAATTCTGAAACTTGGTCGAAACTCCAGACTTCATGTCAGTGCTTCAGCTGATCAATTTTTTTTCGATAATTCGCTAGAATTTTCAACGGTATCTATGGTCTTGGTGATGCGATCTGGACGAAATTTTGCACGTAGTTTAAATACTACTCAGCTAGGTGCATAATTTCATTCCAATCCGATCAGTAGTTTAGAAACTATCAGGAAAATAATATTTTAAACGGCCATATTTACGGAACCCCTAGTCTAATTTTGCTCATTGATGAACGTGACCGCGAGTTTCGCGATCCAAATCCACCCTGAAAATTTCAAGTTCCTAGGCCTTTCCGTTCGAAAGTTACGATTTTCTATGGTTCTGGTCATGCGATCTGGACAAAATATTGCTTTAATATATCATTCTCGATTAAAATACAAAATTTCATCTCGATCGAATCCGTAGTTCCGAAATTATCGAGAAAACAAAATTTCAAACGACCGTATTTACGGAACCCCTAGTATAATTCTGCTCATTGATAAACGTGAACGCGACATTTCAGATCCACACCTATCCTGAAAATTTCAAGTCCCTAGGCCTCTCCGTTCGGAAGTTATGATTTTCTATGGTTTCTATGGTTCTGGTCATGTGATCTGGAGGAATGTAGCTTGAATATAAATTTCTCCATTAGTATACAAAATTTCGTCACGATCGAATCTGTAGTTTCGAAATGGTCAAGAAAACTAAATTTCAAACGACCATATTTACGGAACCCCTAGTATAATCTCGCTCATTGATAAACGTGATCACGACATTCGAGATCCACACCTATCCTGAAAATTTCAAGTCCCTAGGCGTTTCCGTTCAAAAGTTACAATTTTCTGGTTCTGGTTCTGGTAATGCGATCTGGACAAAATTCCACATGTAGCTTGAACACCTCATTTTCCATTTGAGTGCAAAATTTCATCTCGATAAAATTTGTAGTTTTCAAGTAATCAGGGAAACAATACTTTGAACGGCCATATTTACGGAACCCCTGGTGGAATTTGGCCCATTAACGAACTTAACCGAGGTATTCGGAAACTGAACCCACACCGAAAATTTCAAGTGTCTAGGTTGTTCCGTTCGAGAGTTATCGTGCTTACGGACGGACGGACAGACTCGAATTTTCCGACGGAATCGTCATCAGTGAGTCGAACATAGTCGATTGAGATCATTTTCGGCTCTAAATTCGAAAAATACAGACATCGTGACGAAATGATATAGCCCTCGTGTAAGTAGTACGAGCGCTTAAAAATGAAACAGTTAGGCTGGGAACATAGTGAAGCGACCAATAGGTGCGAAGAGGACAGCAGAGCGGATAGCGGTTCCCGAGAGTAGCGGCGATGACGAGATGTCATTCATGCGACCAAGAAAGCAGAGCGATAGTCGAGTTTGATTATTATAGAGGTGGCGTATGTTTGAATTATGGGTTTAAATGAAATTATACTGTTAGAAAATTCGACATTGAAACTCTGGTAGGTATCTGATGAAAAATGATGAGAATAGAAGAACATGGAGTGTTCACGAAATTAATAAATCTAGAAGTATATGGTGAATTTCATCACTTGTTTGAAAAATTACGCGAGCATCCAGAGAAATTTCATTCATATTTCCGTATGATTAATGTAATGCTCGACTACATTTTAGAAAGAATTGAATCTAAATTAATGATTCTGGACCAATTTCATTCGCAACAGCATCCCATAACTTGTCCAGAATATATCTATTATGATGCTGAGCATCTCTTTGATCCCACAAAGCATTTTTCACAAATATCAAACTTATGAACGCTTCAATATCCATTTTTATTCAGTGATTACAGCAGCGCGGCGATGGAAGAAAACAAACTTCCCCGATCGCGCCTCTATCCTCGCTTAAACGCCTCGCGCTACCGCGTTCGCGATCGCTGCACTATGTACTATTACTATTAGAATATAGTTGTTTGAATTTGCCGCTATCCTCTCTGCTGTCCTCTCCGCTCCTCTTGGTCGCTTCACTATGTGCCTAGCCTTATGAGACGAGCTATAAGTGCGGAAGAGCGTTTAGTTGTGACAGTCAGATATCTAGCAACTGCATAAATTATTTATTTTGTTCTTGACAGTATTTACTGTTGCATTTGGATCAACAGTTTCGTAGAAATTCAAAAGTTTTTCATAGGCTCTATTCTTTTCTCGCCTATTTGAATAACCACGGCTCTTCACTTTCCATAGGCATGGCATATTTTCATAAAGTTCAATCAATTCGGTTATGAACTCGATTCCGCTAGCCGGATCGCTCATTTTGGCTCAGAAATATCTAACCCTTCGGAAGATCTGAACTTTCGATCTGATCGTCAGGAATCGCTTTACACACGGTAGTTTCGCAAGCGATCTGGCGGAACTGCAGGCTTCGACCTGTCGATTGCTTGTGCGTGTGTAGTACAATCAAAACTGACGATCTACGTATCTGCAGTCCTGGACTGCAGTTCGCCGGTGCGTGTATAGGCACTTTTACTCGGCCAGGGCTGCGCTTGTTGTAGGCCGCGCTCAAAAGAACTTATTTATACCGGACCCGAATTAAGGAAATTTTAATAACTTTTTAGTTGTATTTTGTTTTCTAAATTAATGGTAATATTGAAATAATTGTAGATAATCTTAATTCTTAATATATAAAACAAAGTCGGGTTTGTTCCAATACTTATAATTCGAGAACGGCTTGACCGATGTTCATGGTTTTTGATTTGTTGTATTTGTCTCTGTCCAGAATAGGAGAATAACTATTGAAAACATTGGAAAATTGACGAGAAAATTAAATAAAAGAAAGAAAATTTTCCAATACAAAATCTTCATAGAATTCGTAACTGTCAAGAATGTAGAATAATGTCAAATATTTATGTGATTGATTTCATTTTGGGCACTGTGTGCAGTTTAATCCAACTTGAGGGATAAAAGGGTAGCTTCGGCAAACAGAACTGTGTCGGCGGATGCTGTCCAAGTGGTTGCTGGCTTTCCACCAATTGACCTAATGGTGGCAGAAAGATGCTTTCTTTATAGTCTGTATACCATAGGAGAAGCACTACCAGGCAATCGACGTATGGCAAGGAGGACACTGGGAAAATGGCAGGAGAGAACGGCAAAATGCCGCTTGGACACGCAGGCTGATCAGAAATTTGGATGAGTGGATGCAATGTAGGCATAAAACGACCGGGTAATATTTTACTCAATTTTTGACAGGGCATGGATCTTATAGTACCTTCACTAAAAGGATAAGACGGGATGATCTGTGTTATGTTGTAGATGACCCGAAGCACATGTTCTGTCACTGCCTCAGATGGACGGAGGGAAATAACGCACCGGTTGGAAAGATAAGTTGCTTACCGCCAGTTGAGAATATAATAGAGAAAATTATACAGCATGAAGGATACTGGAAGGCGTTTACGGCTTTGTGACAGGGAGATATGAGGAGAAAAGAAAAAGAGGACCGCTAATCATCGGGTACATATATCGAAGTACAGACCGGGATGTCTTTTCCGGTAGTCCTCGCATTTCCCCAAGTTGTGTTTTTTTTTAGTCGTCCGGCAACAACATCAAGCCAATCCGACAAATCCCACGAGACGGGTCGTTTTTGAATCTGGCAACGGATTTCTTTCCACAGCCCGAAAAACGGAGGATTAGGGTTGGGTTGGGTAAGGTTTAGGTTAGGGCCACGATAGGGTTGGGTTAGGCTTAAGTTAGGATGAGTAGGTTAGGGTTAATAATAATAGTAATTCCACCCTATTGAATATTTCACTAAAATTGAATTCGTATACCTTATCCACTGCAACGCGTGGCCGGGTCTGCTAGTATGAAATAAAAACAAAATATATTTTTTTCAAAAACATAACATTAATTAGGTATATACTGGGTGTTTCATGAGTGGTTGGCCATAGTCTAGTGGTGAATGCAGGTCATCCAGGCCTTCCAGAAAAATTGCTTGTTTTGTATCCTAAGGCCTTTAGTTAAGGAGATACAGGGTGATTTATGGATTTCGGCCTGAGTTTACGATAGCCATAACTTTGGAAGCTAAGTTCTGGTTTTGATCAAATTCCATCGGATTGTCCACTTCAGAAAGTCCTTTCGAATGGCTCAAGAAATATCAATATTTTCAGGGCTGTACTCAGAATATCGTGGTTTATCTTTCAAGTCTCCAAATCTAGATTTTTGGCATCACTCAGAGAAATGTCGTTATTAATTGCCATGAAGAAATACATAATTCAATCTGTGGAATTCGATTTTCACTTTAACCTTTCGCGGGTGGCGCTCATAGCTTGGACACGAGAACTGGCGCGCGGATTGATAGTCCGCATGTTTTTATTTAAAAACTCTCCAATATAAATTAGATTTAACCATGAAAATATAATCAACGTTTCATCAAAATGAATTTTATCCAAAAAGAAAACAAATACAGCATCTTTTACATTTGAAAAAATTATATCAAATTAATTTACACCCACATTTGCATTATCAAAATATAAATCGAATTATTTCACTCCAGAACAAAGTATTATACAACTGCCTGTTACAAACAATCTAAATAGAATATTCTTCTATCTTTGATCGAAAAATAATGTTCTTCAACGCACTCAGAGCAAATTTATACAGAGTATTCTCCACATATCAATTTTTTCAGATTTTCGGCATATAAACCGAAATTATCTTCTTCTCCTTCCTCCTTCCCATCATAAAATATAATATCTTCAATTTCATCATCTTGCAGAAGTTCTATCATCAAATGTTGCAAACGCTCCTTTTCATAAGAATACATTCTGAATATTCAAACCATATAGGTGACACCAGAGCTGGCACGCGGACTCCGCAAGCACTCATAACTTTCGAACGATTGTCCTAATGCTACTTATATTTTATCCCAACTGAGCTATTGATAGTGTGAGAAAGTATAGAAGATGGCGAAACAAAAAAATCGGTGGTTCCGAAAATACTGAGTATTTAATATCGTTGCGGAGTCAGAGTCCGCGCGTGTTATACGTTCACATCCAGGAGTTCCCAACACCAACCATGCTGACAGGGACATTCCAACCTTGATGAGTGTTATGTTACATGATACATAAAATGGGACCACTGGAGAACTTCTAGCCAGTCTTGACATAATCGGGATCGTGAATTTATGTACGAATCGTTCGACATTTTCCATCCTTGTAAATCTTAAATAAACTAATTTTTATAAAACCAGTTGTTCACCACTAAAACGTAATTGGCGCAGTCGATAAAGGAGTTCTTGTGAAAGTTCTGAAGAGAAAACTACAAGGACCTGAACCTACCTTCCATTGGATCCATCAAGGAAATCGAATGGAAATTGCAATTTTTGCTAAGTGGTGAGTCATACTGATACTATAAATTTTTTTTACATTTCATGTCAGACCCTCTTGAATCCTTGTCCGATTCCATCATCGAAAACGACTTTGATTTGGAGCTAAATTTATCGAATTCTTTCAGAAGACTAAGTATTGAGTCAATTAATAAAATAAATATGGCTTCAGTTCCGAAATTCGATTTTAGAGAATTAAGCTTTATTCCTGATTTTGACGGGAGCCCAAATGAGCTCCATAGATTCATAACGGCCTCGGAAGCACTTTTAACACGATATTTTGATGTGAATAATACAAATAATTTCCAAAATATAATTCTGCTAAATGTCATACTGAATAAACTTCATGGTCGTGCCGAAAAAATTGTTAACATTCATGGAGCAAACGATTGGTCAGAGATCAAAAATGCACTCATTTTAAACTTTAGTGATCCATGGAATAGATATAGAAATCCAGATTTTAGCAGTGAAGAATTATTTTACACGGAAAATTATGACCAAAATAACTTTGAATTCGAAGATGACTCTGCTGAACAACATTTTCAGAATATTCAAACAGAGAATGATTCCGAAATATTTCAAATCGATACCAATATTCAACCAGAAAATACCGGTATGGAAAAATCAATTAGAACTGCATATAAAAATGACGATAGTGAATCAGATTTTCAAAACAATGAAACAGAAGGACAATTATTTTCATTTGAAAAATTTTCAGAACTTCATGAATCAAATAATATAAAAGATTGTTCTCATATTACTGAACGGGAAGGTTATCTATTTGAATCTCCAGAATTTTACTCTCTAGCTCATTGTGTTTCAAAAGATCTCTATTCGAATAAAGAAATTGCTTTAACATTCAAACAAAGATTTGGTCAGGTTCATAATTTAAAATCCCAAAATAAGAAAGTCGGAGAAATTGCTTCAATCAATGTTAAAAACCGTAGATTTTATTATCTCATAACGAAGGAATTCAGTTACGAGAAACCTGAATACGAAACGGTCTTCCAAACTCTTGTTAATCTCAGAAAATCGTGTGAAAAGAATGGAGACAGATATCTAGCGTTACCAAGAATTTCAAGCGGACTTGATAAACTGACTTGGCGAAAAATATTTGAGATGATAAAGTTCGTATTCGCGGAGAGTAACGTGAATATCGCAATTTATTCCTTACCACAACAAGAAATATTCGTAGAAGTCATCAACGAGGAAATATCGGATGACAATATCATTCATTCCACTCGTGAGAACCCAATTCAGGAGATCACCATTTCGGAAAAAGCGTTAAACTTCTTCGACAACCAAATAGTTTTTGATTTCGTGTTCCATTTTCCAGCTGAAGCTAGAGTAAAAGAAACTTTTCCAAACAAAAAAAGAATTCTCGCTCAATTATCAATCAATAATTTAGAGAAAGAGATAATAGAATTTTTCAGAACCTATATTCGCCCAAAAATTTTATACGCTTTACCTTTTAAGGAAGATAAACACTACGTCGATATTTGCGAAATTTCGAGGAAAACTCTCAAACAATCTGCTTTCAATTTAGTTAAGTGCAATGATATATCAGAAGATGTAACAAATGAGGATTCACGAATTCAAACAATTCAATTCATGCACGAAGTCAAACCAAAAACAAAACGAAAAATTAGTGAAAATCCGAGTAAAAATCATAGAGAAAAAACTGAAGAAATCTACAAAAAGTTGAATGAAGAAATGAGGAACAGAAAAATACATTTGATTGAAAAACATAATGAAAAAAGGCATGAACCCCTTGATCATAAGTCAAACTCTGTAGCATATCGCAAAGTTGAGTCTAACATTAGAAATAAGCTCATTCCAAAATTTGCGGAAGAGAATGTTTTAACTGATGCAAAAATTAAAATACATAGTGATACTAAAATAATTCATAAGCAAAATTTGAAAAAACCAAAATTTAAATTCAAAATACTTTTACAGGATGCTCCTAGTGCATCTAGTATCAGCCCAGGGAATAGATATAACGAATCTTCAAGAGAATCCAGGAATCCTCCCGATTTATCTGGGCAAAGCCAAAATTAAAATAAAATCCCACTATTTCAGACATTTTTAGGATGTCGAAACAATCATTGTTGAACTGAATTATCTTCAAAATCAATATTTGACTGTAAAAGAATCCCTCCTAAATAAACCGAAAAGTATATTTTATGAAGAACTGGAAAATCATGGAAACATTTTTGAGTATCAATTTAATGTTGCAAAACAAAAATTGAATAGTTTAATTCCGAAAGGGAGAACAAGAAGAGGTTTAGTTAATGGCTTGGGTACAATTATCAGAAGTATCTCAAAAATTTTAGACGCTGACGATGCAGTTTATTATGAAAAAGCTCTGAGAAAACTTCAAGACAACCAAAAAGAAGTAATTTCCAAATTAAATTCTGAAATTTCGCTAACAGGAGAAGTGATTGATAATTTTAATAAAACTATTTCTACACTTCAATAGAATCAAAAAACAATAACTTCCCAGTTCGAAAGAATCTATGGAAAATTCAATCATCTTGAGGATAATTTTTATTATTTCATGAGAATTAAAAATATTATGGATCAAATTGGAACGTCAGTCAATATTGTTATGACAATGATCGATGAAATCGAAAATGCTATCAGTTTCTCGAAATTAGGAGTTTTACATCACAGCATAATCAAAATTTCCGAATTAAAATCAATCATCAGGAAAATATCTAAACAATATACCCACGATAATTTAATGTTCACGAATGAAGAAGATTTTCATAAATTTTATGAATTAACCAAAGTGCATACAAAATTCAATCCAGAATTATTTTCATTTTACATTTTCCAATTATGAATCCCCAATTATTTTCTCATTATCACCTTTATTCCATTCCAACGATCAATAACACCATAATATCACCCAAAAACACCTATCTGACATTAAATGAAAAACTGTATCAGTATCCTCGTCCTCTTGTGTGAAAATGCAAAACCTATTCTACTGTGAGGAGAACAACCTCGATCCAAGGTGGAGGACTATATTTTTCAAATACCAACAACTTCAGAATCCACTTGAAAAATTTTTCGCTGGACCAGTTCTACAACCTCAAGAAGAAATTCAACCCATCATCGAGGAAACATAGCCTAAAAGTTCAATTATATTTATTTCACATTCGAATAAAGCGAAAGAATGTTGGAAATCCAGAAAACCAACTGCAGGACCAGAACCGATAGCGAGCGTTCAACAACCCAGCAAACCCTTCTTCACCCCCTGAGGCAACTTCTGAGGAGGGAGGTGTTATACGTTTACATTAGAGATGAAACGGATATCCGGTAACTATCCGGTATCCGGCCTATCCGGCCTTGTTTTGAATATCCGGCCGGATACCGGATAATCAATGATTATCCGGTATCCGGCCGGATATCGGAGAGTAAAATTCAAAAAAATTTTTATTATTTACACAAGGAAAATCATACCACAATAAGTTATGAATACTTTTTTTATTTTTATAATCGCATGTCAAAAATGTGTATTTTTTAATTATAATCCGTTCAGTACTCAAAATTAACAAGTGGCAAATTGTGGTGAATGAATACCAAATTTTCCTTCTTCTTACGTACCTGCCTTTTTTCCTTCACCACCTCGAGAAATTTGAACCTGACACAATAAACATACGGCGTACTTGTTATCGTCACTGTAAAAATCAAAATATTGCCAAATTGGCGATCGTTTTCTTAATGATGACATTTCTTATTGAAAATAAAACCACGAGGACAAGTAAGAACACGATAGAATACGGAATAAACGAACGATCTGAGAAGCAAACTTACACATGCGCATGCGCGTAAAACTCAACCATGCGCATGCGCGATAACACTAAATCATGCGCATGCCCGATAACACTCAATCGCTACCGAGTAGTCCCGAATGCACCGATTGAAGTGCCGAATATCCGGCAGCCGGATATCCGGCGCTCCGGCCTCAGAGTTTGCCGAATATCCGCTATCCGGTATCCGGCCAATTCACTATCCGTTTCATCTCTAGTTTACATCCAGGAGTTCCCAACACCAACCATGCAGACAGGGACATTCCAACCTTGATGAGTGTTATGTTACATGATACATAAAATGGGACCACTGGAGAACTTCTAGCCAGTCTTGACATAATCGGGATCGTGAATTTATGTACGAATCGTTCGACATTTTCCATCCTTGTAAATCTTAAATAAACTAATTTTTATAAAACCAGTTGTTCACCACTAAAACGTAAATCGCGCCAGCCGCGAAAGGTTAAATGGCACACTTCTTACAAGCGAGTAGCGATCGAACGAATTCATATTTTATGTAATTTCAACATGTTCGAGGTCTGAATGCGCCCGTTGATGGGCGAAATCCGCCGAAGGGTACCGTAGATATAGCAATCTGAGTTTTTTCTTTTCAATCGTTTCGAAAAATACCAATCCGATCGAATTGAAACTTTGTTGTTAGTTGAAAGATAACTATACGTAGGTTATGTGCGTAGAGATCGTATCAATAGAAGATTTTCAAAACATTGGTATCTCAGAAACTATTCGACATATCCTGTTAAAATGTTGTGCCCACGTACGAGGCATCAATTGAATGAGTTATGTGGAAATTCAGCTTTTTAGCTGTTCCATCTGGTACCCAGACAAGTTTTCAAATGAGAAACGGGAATGATACCGTTTCACATTTGCAAACAGGTCTGCCCTCATTAATACATTAATAAAAGAAAACGAAACAGATAAGATATTTCTGGGAACTTCAACCTCTTTTTCTTTTTCACTCAGACGTTTTTTTGTTTCCATATAAGACCCCTCATCTTTTCCACTCAACATTTTACAATGCCCTTGCACCATGCATGTACAATGGTTCTGATTGAAATGTGTTTAATATTTTCAAGAGATTTATGAAAAGTGCATTTTAATAAATCAATTATGATGTCGCCCAGCAGTGAATTGAAACTTATCAAAATTGTTAGAGAGTAGATGACTTTTAAATGTGTTGAAAATACATACTAACCTTTTATGCTTCAGTCAACATGAAGAGTGTTGGTATCGTAGTTTAATATAGTCTTTTACTTTCAAGGGAGATATAATTCTCTTCAAAATGATGATAGAAACTAGAAAGATTCTGGAGCTGCACTATTTAAGCAATCTAACCATTTCTGGAATCTAGAGGGGTCTTTCTTGAAATTCGGAAAAGGGTGTCGAGGGAAAAGTTCACCTGACGTCCAATATGCACATATCTTTTTACAGGGATCAACCCAACTTATATCCGGATAACCCTGAACTGATTCTTCCCCCCCTGGATCAGTGATGTTAGTAAGCGAGTTTACCCAATTATAGTCTCTGTAAACCCCTAAAGAAGCAATATTTAATCATGGAAAGGAATGATTCTGAATTTCTGCACCAGAATGATCATTAGGTATCAAACCTTTATCTTTATTTAGGTAACTGGATGATCAGTCTATGCTTATACAGATCCAAATAACTCTGAAATACAAATAAGATGGGCGGCCCACTGAACTGCGGTAATCTGTCACTTTAAACACCACGTCCAATATCAGGAATGTAGACCAGCAAAAAATGGTATGGCTATGGCATGGTGTTGTACAGAAGAAATTGTTGGGGGCTCCTCTGGAGGCTTGTCTTTCAATATGAACGTCAACAAAGTAATTTGTTGCGAAGTTGAGAATTTTGTACATAGGTAGAAAAAAGAACTTGGGTCAACTGTACCCCAGAAACTTCAACTTCTGCTTGTAAGTTTCCGCTTCCGTCTCTTTTTGATGCAATTTCTGTTTGTAGTCTTCTATCATCTTCTTCGCTTCTGCTAATTCTTCAGTTATTCTTTCAATGTCTGTTTCTTTTGAGGAAAGACGAATTAACTGCACATTTTGATTCACATGTTTGAGGATCTGAAATTGAAAAATTGGGTAAGCATGAGAGATTAAATAATATTAATTACGGTGTATTCAATATAGTGACGGATGAAACTGAGGATGAAGTTGAATGTTGACGTTTTCATCTGTGGAAATTAAATGTGTTTCAATGATTTATGTTACCTTCGAAAAACTCCAGAAATGATTTTTATGAATTTGAGTAACTTAAGAAGAAAACTCACTTTGTTATGCCCTCAAGAAGTATAAAATATCAAATAGATATAAAAATTATATGAAGCAGAATAGAAAATTTAAATCGTTTGTGAAAAACCAAAAAAAGATCTCGGAAATAACCAATGTATTGAAAACAGTTTCTGAATATAAGTTTTTCGATAGATTCGTAAATTTAACAACAGCATCCTTCAATGAGAATGAAAAACTTTGATCGGTAAGGGTTTCAATTACAATATCAAACCGGCCATGAATACAAAAATTTAGAACTTTTAGGTGTAGATACAGAAGTTTGTTTAACGAATACAAGTACATTTAACAAACCTATTGCGGCGAATATGTTGAACGAAGAACAAGGTATAATAATTATTGAACTGGTTAGAAATATGAAAATCGTGCGGGATATTAAACAGAAAACAGTCGAGAACAATATTATTTTTACACTAGCGGACAAGGGTGAAACTGTTGTAGCGTTAGAAAGACAGGATTACATACTTCAGAAGGACTCGAGAGTTTTTGAATTATGAAAAATTCAATAGAGATGCGACAAATAATTTTCAAAAACGAGTTTTGCAATCTTCCCACAATGTTTTAGACGATAAACAAAAGACTTGCTGCGTGACCATGAACCCAGAAGCTCCAAAAAATTACCCAATACGACCAGTGGTATCTTTCATTACCGCACCTTCATAGTAAAAATCTCCAAAAAATTAATCGATTTCATTAAGTTTCATTCCAACATTCGTCCCAAATTCAGTATTAAAATTTCTCATGAATTGATTGATAAAATCAAGGATGTCCCTCTCTCGAAGAATTATAAATTAATTTATTTCGATGTGAAAAATTTATTCTCTAGTATTCACCCACAAGAAATTTCAATCCTAGTTGAACAGTTGTACCCCAAAAATAATGTGAACCCTATTATAAGTCTCGAAATCATTAGTCTTCCTAAAGTTTGCCTATCTCAGAATTATTTTTGATTCAACGATGACTTTTATTACTCGAGTGAAGGGTTAATCATGGGAAATCCTCTCAGCCTATAACTAGCTGAAATGTTCATGAATGATATCAAAGGAAAAATCTATTCAAATCCGAGTATCAGAAGCTTCATTTATTGGCACCGATACGTTGATGACATATCAACTTGCTTTGTCGGAACTGAGCGCCAATTAAATCAATTCCTTAAATTCATTATTTCAATTCATCCCTCTATTGAGTTCACAATGGAATTAGAGCCAGTGAACGCTATCAACTTTTTAGATTTGACAATAAATAGAGTTATAATAAACACGAGTTTAGTATTTTTCACAAACCATCTCATACGGACATAGCAAAACACAAAAATTCTTGTCGCCCGTTTCTACAAAAAATAGTAGCGTACAATAACATGATCCATAGATTAGTAAGCGTCCCTTGAGTAAAAATAATTTTAATGTAGAATTGATTTTCATCAAAAAAATGGCTTGAAATAACGGATACAATACTGAATTAATAGACAGACTGTTATCGAAAAAAAAATTTTAAGAATACTTTGAAGGAAGTATACCTAACGCAACTTGAAAATTTTGAAAAGCACTGCCGTGAAGTCAGGAGCTTTTGAGCGCTCGGTCATCCACCTTGTAGGTAGATTCGCATTTTTCAGTTTTAAAAACTCAAAAAATTTTGACAACTGTCAAAAAAAATTTCAAACTAAGGCGAAACACCAGACTTCTGTGCTTTAGGCGATTTTTTTTCGATAATTCGCTAGAATTTTTTACGGTATCTATGGTCTTGGTAATGCGATCTGGACAAAATTTTCCACGTAGTTTGAACAAATTATTCTTCATCTATGTGCAAAATTTCATTCCAATCAAATGAGTAATATTGAAATTATCAGGAAAAAAATATTTCGAACGGCCATATTTACGGAACCCCTGGCTAATTAGTAATTCTGATCATTGATGAACGTGACCGCGAATTTCGCGATCCAAACCTACCTTGAAAATTTCAAGTCCCTAGGCTTTTCCGTTCGAAAGTTATAATTTTCTATGGTTCTGGTCATGCGATCTGGAAAAAATATAGCTTGAATAAATCAATCTCCATTTCCATTTCGTCACGATCGAATCTGTAGTTTTGAAATTATCAAGAAAACTGAATTTCAAACACATTGATAAACGTAACCGCGACATTCGAGATCCACAGCTATCCTGAAAATTTCAAGTCCCTAGGCCTTTCCGTTATAAAGTTATAATTTTCTATGGTTTCCATGTTTCTGGTCATGCGAAATTTTAAACAACCATATTTACGGAACCCCCAGTCTAATTTTACTCATTGATGAACGTAATAGTCCAGGATCCCTGGTACATTTTTGCACTTGATTACTATCAAGCTAATTTTCCGTGAGTAGCTTCATTTTGATGAGACGCCCAACAATTTCCTGTACGAAACTCTCGAGTGTGGTAGCTAACAGAGGTTGCAAGGATAAAATATGTCAATTTGATGATTCTCAAAAATTTATTACTAACTAATTTTTTTTTATTAAATCTCAAGATAATTATCTAAATTATTCGAAAAAATATTTGTCCTACAAAATCTATGGTTTGGTCAAAGAGTCCCCTCCTTCCAACATGTATTGTTAACGAGGTTATCATAAATGATTACTAACCAGCCCAATTTTTTTTTTTTTACTTAGTTAATATTCATATAATTCGTCAGTCATATTGTCCTACAAATTGTGTGGTACGTTATCCCGGTCCTATGCTCAAAAGTAGTAGTACAGATCCTTGATGTAAAAATAATTACTATCAAGCTGAATCTTCGTGAATAGCTTCATTTTGATGAGACGCCCAACAATTTCCTGTACGAAACTCTTAAGTGTGGTAGCTAACAGAGGTAGCAAGGATAAAATATGTCAATTTGATGATTCTCAAAAATTTATTACTAACAGATTTTCTTTTTGTTAAATCTCAAGATAATAATCTAAATTATTCGAAAAAATATTTGTCCTACAAAATCTATGGTTTGGTCAAAGAGTCCCCTTCTTCCAACATGTATTGATAACGAGGTTATCAAAAATGATTACTAACCAGCCCCCCCTTTTTTTAAACTTAGTTAATATTCATATAATTTAACAGTTATATTGTCCTACAAATTGTGTTGTATGTTATCCCGGTCCTACGCTCAAAAGTAGTAGTACAGATCCTTGATGTAAAAATAATTACTATCAAGCTGAATCTTCGTGAATAGCTTTGTTTCGATGAGACGCCCAACAATTTCCTGTGCGAAAATTCTCGATTGTGGTAGCCAAACGAGGTAGCAATGATAAAATGTGTCGATTTGATGATTCTCAAAAATTTATTACTAACTGATTTTTTCGTTGTTAAATCTCGAGATAATTAATTAAATGATTACAATCCTGCTTTCTTTCGTAAAGGAAAAAAGAGACCTTTCAATATTTTAAAGAAAAATGAACATTTTCAAGAGGCTTTTATTCAACTCCTACGAATTGAAAATACAAAATTAACAACATCGAATAAGATAGTTCAAGTTATTGAAGAGTATGTATGCAGGGTGTATTCATTAAAAACAAAGAATGACATCAACAAAGGACGGTATGAGTTATTTGAAACAGGGTATAGATCAAAAAATTACGAAAAGCACTGCCGTGAAGGCAGGAGCTTTTGAGCTCTCGTACATGCACCTTGTAGGTAGATTCGCATTTCCCAGTTTCAGAAATCAATTGAAGGAATTTTCGACAGCTGTCAAAAAAATTCTGAAACTTAGGCGAAACTCCAGACTTCATGTCAGTGCTTCAGCGGATCAATTTTTTTTCGATAATTCGCTAGAATTTTCTACGGTATCTATGGTCTTGATAGTGCGATATGGACAAAATTTTGCACGTAGTTTGAATACATTATTACTCAGCTAGGTGCAAAATTTCATCTCAATCCGCTCAGTATTTTCGGAACTATCAGCAAAAAAATTTTGAACCGCTATATTTACGGAACCCCTAGTCTAATTTTGCTCATTGATGAACGTGATCGCGATATTCGCGATCCAAACCCACCCTGAGAATTTCAAGTTCCTAGGCCTTTCCGTTCAAAAGTTACAATTTTCTATGGTTTCTATGGTTCTGGTCATGAGATCTGGACAAAATATTGTTATAATATATCATTATCGATTAAAATACAAAATTTCATCTCGATCGAATCCGTAGTTTCGAAATTATCGAGAAACCAAAATTTCAAACGATCGTATTTACGGAACCCCTAGTATAATTCTGCTCATTGATAAACGTGAACGCGACACTTCAGATCCACACCTATCCTGAAAATTTCGAGTCCCTAGGCCTTTCCGTTCGAAAGGTAATGATTTTCTATGGTTTATATGGTTCTGGTCATGTGATCTGGAGAAATGTAGCTTGAATATATATTTCTCCATTAGTAGACAAAATTTTGTCACGATCGAATCTGTAGTTTTGAAATTATCAAGAAAACCAAATTTACGGAACCCCTAGTATAATTTTGCTCATAGAAAAACGTGATCACGACAATCAAAATCCACACCTATCCTGAAAATTTCAAGTCCCTAGGCCTTTCCGTTCAAAAGTTACAATTTTCTATGGTTTCTATGGTTCTGGTCATGCGATCTGGACAAAATCTCGCATGTAGCTTGAACACCTCATTCTCCATTTGAGTGCAAAATTTCATCCCAATCAAATCTATAGTTTTCAAGTAATCAGGGGAACAAAACTTTGAACGGCTATATTTACGGAACCCCTAGTGGAATTTGGCCCATTACCGAACTTAACCGAGGCATTCGGGAACTGAACCCGTACTGAAAATTTCAAGTCTCTAGGTTGTTCCGTTCGAGAGTTATCGTGCTTACGGCCGGACGGACAGACTCGAATTTTCCGACGGATTCGTCATCAGTGAGTCGAACATAGTCGATTGAGACCATTTTCGGCTCAAAATTCGAAAAATACAGACATCGTGACGAAATGATATAGCCCTCGTGTAAGTTGTACGAGCGCTCAAAAATGAAAATGAAAAAATTTCGAAACAAAACATCGTAGGATATGATCCTTCCAGTTTGCCTCCAACAAAACAAAAATTGTAGCAACAAATTAAAAGAACTATATTCATCTGCAATGTATGGTGTAATGCACACATGCGGTACCCCACGGAAAAATTGCCAGAAAATTTTGGATGGACAATAATTGATGGAAATTATGAATTTTATTGGTTTGATGGTCCCCAATCTTTTGAGGAATGATCTTCTGTCATACAAGGTACCCTATTAATAATATTGTTATTTATTGATTGATTATTCATTATTATACATATAATTTACTTAATTTTTTCATGTTATTACAGAGTCAGATATCACGAGTGAGGAAAGTGAGATAGATGAAGACGACAGCGATGTTAGCGAAGATTATGAAGATGAATCTGATGAAGATTAATTTTTTGAGCGCTCGTACAACTTACACGAGGGCTATATCATTTCGTCACGATGTCTGTATTTTTCGAATTTTGAGCCGAAAATGGTCTCAATCGACTATGTTCGACTCACTGATGACGAATCCGTCGAAAAATTCGAGTCTGTCCGTCCGGCCGGCCGGCCGTATACACGATAACTCTCGAACGGAATGTCCTAGAAACTTGAAATTTTCAGGGTAGGTTCGAATCTCGAATGCCGCGGTTAAGTTCGTTATTGGGCAAAATTCGCCAAGGGGTTCCGTAAATATGGCCGCTCGAAATTTTGTTTTTCTGATTACTCCGAAACTACTGATTCGATCGAGGTGAAATTTTGCACTCAGATGGATAATTACGTACTCAAGCTACATGCAGAATTTTGTCCAGCTCGCATGACCAGAACCATAGAAACCATAGAAAATTATAACTTTGTAATGGAAAGGCCTAGAGACTTGAAATTTTCAGGATAGGTGTGGATCGTGAATGTAGCGTTCACGTGTATCAATGAGCAAAATAAGACTAGGGGTTCCGTAAATATGACCGTTTGAAATTCAGTTTTCTTGATCATTTCAAAATTATGGATTCGATCTCGACGAAATTTTGAATTTAAATTGAGAATTATATATTCGAGCTACATTTCTTCCAGATCGTATGATCAGAATCATAGAAACCATAGAAAATGAGGTGTTCAAGCTATATGCAAAATTTTGTTCAGCTCGCATCACCAGAACCATAGAAACCATAGAAAATCATAACTTTCGAACAAAAAGGCCTAGTGACTTGAAATTTTCAGGATAGGTTCGGATCGCGAATTTCGCGATCCTTTTTATCAATGAGCCAAATTAGACTAGGGGTTCCGTAAATATTGCCGTTCAAACTATATTTTTTCTGATAATTTCGAAAATACTTATTGGATTGAAATGAAATTTCGCACATATATGAAGAATAATGTATAATTTTGTCCAGATTGCATTACCAAGACCATAGATACCGTAGAAAATTCTAGCGAATTATCGAAAAAATGGACCCAAAGCACTGACGTGAAGTCTGGATTTTCGTGTTGGTTTGAAATTTTCTTTGACAGCTGTCAAAATCTTTCCAATTGGTTTGTAAAACTGGAGAATGCGAATCTACCTACAAGGTGCATGTACGAGCGCTCAAAAGCTCCTGCCTTCACGGCAGTGCTTTTCGTATTTTTTTTTGTTTATATACATAAATTTTTGAACCTAGTTTACTAAATAATAAAGTTATCTCAATTTTCAAAAAGATTTTTGCACTGTATCTTATGTTAAAAATAGGAAAACGAAAAAATGACAATTCTTTTCGGACTAGTGATACATACCTGGTTTCTTGTAGGACATTGTTTCATTTGGGCAGAGTACACACTAACCTATTATGTAATATTTTTGTCCTATAGTTAGTAATGAGAAAATTGGACTTGTGGTATTAACCATTTCTGAGCGTAGGACCGGGATAACGTACCACACAATTTGTAGGACAAATAAGACTGATGAATTATATGAATATTAACTAAGTAAAAAAAAAATCAGCTGGTTGAAATCATTTATGATAACCTCCGTTAACAATACATGTTGGAAGGATGGGACTCTGACCAAACCATAGATTTTGTAGGATAAATATTTTTTCGCATAATTCAGATAATTATGAGATTTAACAAAAAAAAATCAGTTAGTAATAAATTTTTGAGAATCATCAAATTGACATATTTTATCCTTGGTACCTCTGTTAGCTACCACACTCGAGAGTTTCGTATAGGAAATTGTTGGGCGTCTCATCAAAATGAAGCTACTCACGGAAAATTAGCTTGATAGTAATCAAGTGCAAAAATGTACCAGGGATCCAGGACTATAAGACCGACATTATGAAGTTTTGAATTACTGAGGAAAAATTTCGGAAAGAATTTCTCATTTTTGAGCGCTCGTACTACTTACACGAGGGCTATATCATTCCGTCACGATGTCGGTATTTTTCGAATTTTGAGCCGAAAATGGTCTCAATCGACTAGGTTCGACTCACTGATGACGAATCCGTCGAAAATTTCGATTCTGTCCGTCCGTATACACGATAACTCTCGAACGGAACGTCCTAGAAACTTGAAATTTTCATGGTAGGTTTGAATCTCGAATGCCGCGGTTAAGTTTATTATTGGGCAAAATTCGACCAGAGGTTCCGTGAATATGGCCGTTCGAAATTTTGTTCTCCTGATTACTTCGATACTACAGATTCGATTGAGGTGAAATTTTGCACTCAGATGGCGAATGACGTGTTCAAGATACATGCGAAGTTATTTGATCGTGACGAAATTTTGTATTTTAATGGAGATTGATATTTAAGCTACATTTTCTCCAGATCGCATGACCAGAACCATAGAAAATTATAGCTTTCGAACGGAAAGGCTTAGGGACTTGAAATTTTCATGATACGTTCGGATCGCGAATAATAATAATTCTAGCGAATTATCGAAAAAAACCTAAAGCACTGACGTGAAGTCTGGAGTTTTTGACAGCTGTCAAAATTTCTTCAATTGGTTTCTAAAACTGGAAAATGCGAATCTACCTACAAGGTGGATGGATGAAGCGTTCAAAAGCTCCTGACTTTAGGGCAGTGCTTCTCGATTTTTTTTTCATTAAACAAACATTTCCGAGACCCAAATTGATTTTTCATCTGTCAAGTTGAATGTTGTGTAAGTTGAATTTTGTCGGTTGAACTACGGTTTGATCAGTCTTTCAGGAACCGCGGGCGCGATTTGATGAGTCTCGAAGCCAAGCAGTGTTTTGCGGGTTCGGTACCTGGATGAGTGACTGCTCTGACGAGGAATTTAAACAAGCGCGCAAAAGCACGTGACTTCACGTCAGTGATTTTCAAATTTTGTTATTATTTTCAAGTGTACAATACACTTCTGGAGTTTGGTCCGTTATTCAAAGAATTGACAAATTATTCAACAAAATAAAGCAATAATTGACTCACATTTGGTGATGGGGAAACTGGCTGAAGCTTATTCTTTTTCATTACTATCCGTCTGATGGTGCGAGTCTCTCTGTTGCCCACATGCCTCCGTTTTTCACTTCGGTCAATTTCATTCTGGGAGGCTGATGATGATGAATTGTCAGGATTTACAGTTATATAATTCTTCCTATCAAGGTTCACTAGATTACGTGTTATGTTCTGGGTGGATTCTTCTTCAGCCTTAACAGAATCTAGAATTTGCTTTCCGATCTCTGAGAAACAAAAAACTGTATTCCATCGTCTGTTACATCTTCATTATCCATAAGAAACTTACCAGTCAGAACTACAGAGTGACCACTCTCCATGACGGTACTTAGAATATTATTTTCATCGTCATTTGGCAAAAGAGTAATTCCATGTTCTTGAAGAATTTTCATAGAATCTGATAAGGAGTTATCTATTGGCGTCTCATTAGATTCGAACTTTATTTTAGGTATATTTTCATCTGAAGAACAAAGGCATTACTCAATCTTTTTTTCGGTTCTAAACTCTGTAGAGATTGTAGAGAGAGCACATATTGTGTAGGTTGAAAGGATGCATCGAAGAAACGAACAACTCTATCTGAGAGTCATGGTCAAATCGATTTGGCTACTTCCGACCTGCAAGTCGAGATGCTCGACTTGTACAAGTCGATATGCTCGACCCGTAGAAGTCGATTTCGAGTCTGAGCTCAAGTCAAGTCGACATAAATTTAATAAATACGAGCTTATAACCGGCATGCGTTGCAATACCTCATTCAATTTTTCGTGTGAAAGTTTGACCAATTTATTCGTACCAATATACCGCGAACTATCATTGAGCCTCGTCAAAAATATAAAATTGTATATATGTATTTTTGAGCGCTCGTACTACTTACACGAGGGCTATATCATTTCGTCACGATGTCTGTATTTTTCGAATTTTGAGCCGAAAATGGTCTCAATCGACTATGTTCGACTCACTGATGACGAATCCGTCGGAAAATTCGAGTCTGTCCGTCCGTCCGTCCGTCCGGCCGTAAGCACGATAACTCTCGAACGGATCAACCAAGAGACTTGAAATTTTCAGTGTAGGTTCAGATCCCAAATGCCTCGGTTGAGTTCGTTAATGGGCCAAATTCCACCAGGGGTTCCGTAAATATGGCCGTTCAAAGTTTTGTTTCCCTGATTACTTGAAAACTACAGATTCGATCGAGATGAAATTTTGCACTCAAATGGAAAATTAGGTGTTTTAGCTACATGCGAAATTTTGTCCAGATCGCATGACCAGAACCATAGAAACCATAGAAAATTGTAACTTTTGAACGGAAATGCCTGAAATTTTCAGGATAGGAGTGGATCTCGAATGTCGTGACCACGTTTATCTATGAGCAAAATTTTACAAGGGGTTCCGTAAATACGGTCGTTTGAAATTTTGTTTTCTCGATAATTTCGAAACTACGGATTCGATCGAGATGAAATTTTGTATTTTAATCGGGAATGATATATTAAAGCAATATTTTGTCCAGATCGCATGACTAGAACCATAGAAACCATAGAAAATTGTAACATTTGAACGGAAAGGCCTAGGAACTTGAAATTTTCAGGGTGGGTTTGGATCGCGAATATCGCGGTCACGTTCATCAATGAGCAAAATAAGACTAGGGGTTCCGTAAATATGGCCGTTCAAAATATTTTTTTCCAGATAGTTTCGGAACTACTGATCGGATTGGAATGAAATTATGCACCTAGCTGAGGAATAATGTATTCAAACTACGTGCAAAATTTTGTCCAGACCGCATCACCAAGACCATAGATACCGTAGAAAATTCTAGCGAATTATCGAAATAAAATTGATCAGCTGAAGCACTGCCATGAAGTCTGGAGTTTCGCCTAAGTTTCAGAATTTTTTTGACAGCTGTCAAAAATTCCTTCAATTGGTTTCTAAAACTGGAAAATGCGAATCTAGCTACAAGGTGCATGTACGAGCGCTCAAAAGCTCCTGCCTTCACGGCAGTGCTTTTCGTAATTTTTTCATATCATAGATACTCCTATGAAGTCCCTGGAATTAAGATTGTCCCAGATTACTTAGCATAGCAAATATTTTTCTTTTCTGTATGACATAAGTGCCTTAAGAGCGAATCACCACCAAGAAATGCAAAAATAATTGACTCAAATTGTGTGTTTAGTGAGAAAAGTGAAAAAGAAGACAAGGTGACTGGCAAGAGAATTCAAGCAAAGTGTAATAAATGAAGATATGTACGCTCCTGTAACTATAATGGCAAGCATTAGAATGCTTTTGTCATGATTTGATATCACACGATTGTGGCAGATTATGTATTTCATATTCAGGTAAGGTTAGGTCAGCTTAAGTTAGGACAGTGTTAAATATAATTCTCAAAATGAATTAACATAATATTATAACATGTATAACATACTCAAAATAGATCTATATTAAGGCTTGGTTTTTGGTTAGGGTAGTGTTGAAAATCATTCTTCAAATAGATCCATACTTAAGTTTGGTTAGATTAACTTAAGTTAGGACAGTGTTGAAATAATTCTAGAAATGAGTTAATATTGAGGTAAGATTGGCTTGCGTGAGGTCAGCGTTGAAACAATTCTTAAAATGAATTAATATTGAGGTTAGGAAGCGTAAGTTAGAACAGTGTTGAATCAATTCTCGAAATGAATTATTATCTAGGTTATCTCAAGTTGAGACAGTGTTGAAACAATTCTTGAAAAGAGTTAATATTTAGGATAGTTTCGGTTAGCCTAAGTTAGGACATTGTTGAAACAATTCTTGAAATGAATCAATATTTAGGTTAGGTTGGCATGAGTGAGGACAGCGTTGTAAAATTAAAATGAATTGATATTTAGATTAGGTTAGTGTAAGTCATGAGAGTGCTGAATCAATTCTTAAAATGAAATATTATTTAGGTTAGCGTAAGTTAGGACAGTGTTGAAGCAATTCTTAAAATAAATTATCATTTAGGTTAGGTTAGCATAAGTTAGGACAGTGTTGAAACGATTCCCTAAATGAATTATTATTTAGGTTAGATTGGCTTAAGTGAGGGCAGCGTTGAAACAATTCTTGAAATGAATTAATATTTATGTTAGGTTAGCGTAAGTAAGGACAGTGTTGAATTAATCATCAAAATGAATTATTATTTAGGTTACGTTAGCGTAAGTAAGGACAGTGTTGAAACAATTCTTGAAATGAATTATTATTTGGGTTAGCTCAAGTTACGACAGTGTTGCAACAATTCTCTAAATGAATTATTATTTGGGTTAGGTTAGCGTAAGTTAGAACAGAGTTGAAACAATTCTTAAAATGAATTATTATTTGGGTTAGGTTAGCGTAAGTTAGGACAGTGTTAAAACATTCTTGAAATTAATTGATATTTAGGAAAGTGTTGAAATAAATTCTTGAAATGAATCGATAATTAGATTGAGTTGGGACAGTGTCAAATACAATTTTCATATTGAATTAATAAACACACACTATTGCATGAATCACGCGAACGCAGATATAGAAAATTACGAAAAGCACTGCCGTGAAGGCAGGAGCTTTTGAGCGCTCGTACATGCACCTTGTAGGTAGATTCGCATTTTCCAGTTTCAGAAATCAATTGAAGGAATTTTCGACAGCTGTTAAAAAAATTCTGAAACTTAGGCGAAACTCCAGACTTCATGTCAGTGCTTCAGCTGATCAATTTTTTTTCGATAATTCGCTAGAATTTTCTACGGTATCTATGGTCTTGGTGATGCGGTCTGGACAAAATTTTGCACGTAGTTTGAATACATTATTCCTCAGCTAGGTGCATAATTTCATTCCAATCCGATCAGTAGTTCCGAAACTATCTGGAAAAAAATATTTTGAACGGCCATATTTACGGAACCCCTAGTCTAATTTGGCTCATTGATGAACGTGACCGCGATATTCGCGATCCAAACCACCAGAATTTCAAGTTCCTGGGCCTTTCCGTTCAAAAGTTACAATTTTCTATGGTTTCTATAGTTCTGGTCATGCGATCTGGACAAAATATTGTTTTTATATATCATTCTCGATTAAAATACAAAATTTCATCTCGATCGAATCCGTAGTTTCGAAATTATCGAGAAACCAAAATTTCAAACGACCGTATTTACGGAACCCCTAGTATAATTCTGCTCATTGATAAATGTGAACGCGACATTTCAGATCCACACCTATCCTGAAAATTTCAAGTCCCTAGGCGTTTCCGTTCGAAAGTTACAATTTTCTATGGTTTCTATGGTTCTGGTCATGCGATCTGGACAAAATTTCACACGTAGCTTTTGAACACCTCATTCTCCATTTGAGTGCAAAATTTCATCTCAATCAAATCTGTAGTTTTCAAGTAATCAGGGGAACAAAACTTTGAACGGCCATATTTACGGAACCCTGGTGGAATTTGGCCCATTAACGAACTTAACCGAGGCATTCGGGAACTGAACCCATACTGAAAATTTCAAGTCGGACGGACGGACGGACGGCCGGACGGACAGACTCGAATTTTCCGACGGATTCATACGGAATATAGTCGATTGAGACCATTTTCGGCTCAAAATTCGAAAAATACAGACATCGTGACGAAATGATATAGCCCTCGTGTAAGTAGTACGAGCGCTCAAAAATGAGCGGAATAGCGAGTGGGACCGTTAAGTACGATGGTTTTCTTTCTCTCGAAATAAAATAAAATCATATCTTCAATTGTTTCCAATATAACCGATCAATCTGCCAACTTTTTATTTGAATCTAAAAAATAAACATAATTTCCCCATGTTTCATTTCATTGTTTTCGATAACAAAATAGATATTTTTTTTTTCAAGAAATTAGTGTATCTGTATCAATGTCACAGAATAAAAGTTCACCTATTTAAATTTTCCTCATTATGCCACCATTATAATAATTTCTCTTCAAATAAAATAAAACAATATCCCAATAAATATGATCAACTTCCATAAGAGAAATTGAAAAATAATAATACCTTCAATGGGATCCTTTTAATATTAATTACCTTTTCTGTCAAATTTATTGTGGATCTACGTGTTTGTGGATCTATTTATTATTTGGATCTACCTAATATATATAATTTTTATTTTTTTTAGTACTAAAGCGACAACCATATCTATTTGTTCACTGAAAATGCAGTGGATTTATTTTTCAAATGCAGTCAACAATGTTCAATGTGGACCAAGCCCAGCATCTTGGGTACTAGTAGGTAAAAACAAAATGAAAAAAATTGATAGCAGTTCAGTAACTGTCGAGAATTCAGTTAGGATGACAAATTTTTGTGACCATTCACCAACACCCATGACTTCACAAAGATGTGCAAGGTGAAGTCCACAGAAAAAAAAATGAGTGTGGCATGCTCCAAAATTGTAGCATCACTATGTGTTTTTTTTTGCTACATTTCACAATAAATTATGATTTTTCCAGTCAGCACTTCTAGATTCATAGTTAACAAAGGTGACCATTTCAATGATTACATAAGAAGCATGCAGATACATAGCTGTAGCAGAGACCCTCATAGGCTCATATATCCCACTCAGAAAGAGCTCACGTCTACTTTCTATAGAGCACAGTGCAAAACCTTCAAGTTCAAGTTAGTCCTTTTCAAATTTTGTCAATTATATGATCAAAATGTGCATTCCAACTTCCAACTTGGGCGCTTGTTTCTGATAACCAAACCGGCCTTCAGTGTTCATTGTCAGTATGACAATTCATGTCATTTTATTTTTATGAACTTCCAAATATAGAATCACCGAAGTATATTGAATATCGGAAAACTTTTTTTTTCGTCAAATAATATCAGCAATCAGAATATACTGTTATGGCTCTACTGTGAAATAAAAAAAAAATTTATTCTTATTTTGAAAATAATTTGTATCCAATAACACTATTAAATAATTTCGTTCAATTTTCCAATTGATTTGCCCAAGACTCTATCTCAAATAGGGTTCCAAGGTGAACAATCAATAATATCAATACAACTTATATTATTTAAAAAAAAACAAACTCAAACAAACTAATCCTATCAAAATGGAAAATTCTTAATTAATAAATCCTTTGTATCTATAAATGTACACACTCACAGAGAACAGTCCAGATAAAGTTCCTTCAATTTTCTATGAATTGAACAAATTCTTGAATATTCTGATGATTTTCCATCCTAAGATGTTTCCAAATACACATCACGTTGTTTTCTTTGAAAAAATTCTCCAAATCTAATGTTGCTCTCTTGTGGATTTATGACAATACGATAGGTACGTCAATATTTTTACTTTCATTCCCCAATTTCAATCCTCACTCCTTCAAGTCCCATGCAATTACATTTAACCAGATTTTACAACAATACTTCGATTGCTTTTCGTTCCTGTACCTCCATTGAAACAACTCTTTTGAAAGATCAATTCCACTCTCGATTCTTTTCGTTCTTGTACCTCCATTCAAACAACTCTTTTGAAAGATCAATTCCACTCTCTGACGTTTTTCTCCACTGTCACCTAGCCTGCTTATTCCTTCAATCTTATTTTATATCCTAGGATACATTCTTGATAGATTCTTTTTGAGCGCTCGTACAACTTACACGAGGGCTATATCATTTCGTCACGATTTCTGTATTTTTCGAATTTTGAGCCGAAAATGGTCTCAATCGACTATGTTCGACTCACTGATGACGAATCCGTCGGAAAATTCGAGTCTGTCCGTCCGTCCGGCCGTAAGCACGATAACTCTCGAACGGATCAACCTAGAGACTTGAAATTTTCAGTGTGGGTTCAGTTCCCGAATGCCTCGGTTAAGTTCGTTAATGGGCCAAATTCCACCAGGGGTTCCGTAAATATGGCCGTTCAAAGTTTTGTTCCCCTGATTACTTGAAAACTACAGATTCGACCAAGATGAAATTTGGCACTCAAATGGAGAATGGGGTGTTCAAGCTACTTGTGAAATTTTGTCCAGATCACATGACCAAAACCATAGAAACCACAGAAAATTGTAACTTTTGAACGGAAAGGCCTAGGGACTTGAAATTTTCAGGATAGGTGTGGATCTCGAATGTCGTGATCACGTCCATCTATGAGCAAAATTATACAAGGGGTTCCGTAAATATGGTAGTTTGAAATTTAGTTTTCTTGATAATTTCAAAACTACAGATTCGATCGTGACGAAATTTTGTATACTTATGGAGAATGATATATTCAAGCTACATTTCTCCAGATCACATGACCAGAACCATAGAAACCATAGAAAATCATAACTTTCGAACGGAAAGGTCTAGGGACTTGAAATTTTCAGAATAGGTGTGGATCTCGATTGTCGTGATCACTTTCATCTATGAGCAAAATTATACTAGGGGTTCCGTAAATACGGTCGTTTGAAATTTTGGTTTCTCGATAATTTCGAAACTACGGATTCGATCGAAATGAAATTTTGTATTTTAATCGAGAATGATATATTGAAACAATATTTTGTCAAGATCGCATGCATGACCAGAACCATAGAAACCATAGAAAATTGTAACTTTTGAACGGAAAAGCCTAGGAACTTGAAATTTTCAGGATGGGTTTGGATCGTGAATATCGTAGTCACGTTCATCAATGAGCAAAATTAGACTAGGGGTTCCGTAAATATTGCCGTTGAAAATATTATTTTCCTGATAGTTTCGAAACGACTGATCGGATTGGAATGAAATTATGCACCTTGCTGAGTAATAATGTATTCAAACTACGTGCAAGATTTTGTCCAGAACGCACCACCAAGACCATAGATACCGTAGAAAATTATAGCGAATTATCGAAAAAAAATTGATCAGCTGAAGCACTGACATGAAGTCTGGAAGTTTCAGAATTCTTTTGACAGCTGTCGAAAATTCCTTCAATTGATTTCTGAAACTGGAAAATGCGAATCTACCTACAAGGTGCATGTACGAGCGCTCAAAAGCTCCTGCCTTCACGGCAGTGCTTTTCGTAATTTTTTTCCTTATTCATTTCATATACATCATTATTTTATATAATTCATAAACATGACTAACTAAACTCAACTATTTGAAATTAATAATTTTAAACAATTCATCTTCTTCTATTCAAATAAAATGATTCCTCTTTGAAAATATAATGATATAATAAATTATAAATTGATTGAATTTCCTGAATTGACTATAATGTTCAAAGGTTCTTGAATTTTTGGTAATTCATTTGAGTTTATTTTAATCTGAATTTTTGAAACTTTGATAAATATGATCATGTTTCAATTTCCATAACAATACATTCTATGAGCTAATTTAATAACGATTATATGTCGTGACAAGTTTCCCCCTATTGAGGGAATCTCCTAGTTTTCCACTAAGTCTGGTGGCCATAGTCTTCTCAATCTTCTTGGTTGGTTATCCAATAACAATGGTTGCAATAGAGTATTTGTGTGCCCTTCTAATCTTGTATGATGGTTGCTGCTTTTGTTTTTTATCACTTCATTGACATATGGAATTCCCAGATCTTCATGTAGCATTTGGTTGGTTACATAATATGATGCGTTTTGTACAAAAATACTTTCCAATGAAAGTTTTGAGTTTCTTCCTAGTAGCCAGTGTAGTTCTCTAATTTTAAGATTCATCTGTTTCCTTTTCTTCGTAATACGTTCTCTCCAAGTTAGTCTGGTATCCAAATGAATTTGACGTTTTCCTCTTTCGGTATTATTTATGTGGATTGGTGGGCACTGTTCCTTCCTCAAGGTGAAGTCGATTTGCTTGGATTTTTCTTCATTGATATTAATTTTCCACTTCTTTGCCCATCTTTCTATGAGATTCAAGTGTTCTTGGACCAGTTCAGTTGACAAATTTTATGCATTTGACATTACGAACGACATAAATTAAAAAAATTCTAAATAACTGAGAGATTATTTAATTTCAGAGCCTAAATATTTTCGAGCACCACCAGTATTTTTCTTCGCAGAATCCAACGTAATCATAAAAAATAAGGTTCTTATTTGAAAAACAAAAGTTATGGGACAATTCTGATCACAATTTTTGACATAATATTTCGTTGTTCCGGAGAAAACTACGTTACTCCACATTTTTCAAGCAATGGTATTTTGGTGTAATCTGTTGGGCAACATAGTTACTAATATGCTTGCAAATTACAAAACTCTTAAAATGATTGGATAATTTAAATTTAAGAAAATGAAATCTACGTATCTCCTACCGCGTTTAGGAAAAATGCGTGACTCCCGTATTTCCCATACTAAATCAGTCATATTGAGACAGATCGTGTTCTGGAGTTAAAAATGTTTTCTGTTTCTCCAGTAAAATTTTGTTACATGAAGTTACGCAATTTTCTCCTTAAGTCGACGATTTGAAACACCGTGTGGCGAGTTTTCAAAAACTCAGGAGATGCACAATATTCCCACATTTTTTTACTTCAAAAATGTGAAAACCGGTTTATGCTCAATATTGAGAATAGGAATAAAGAAGATAATACTGACTACACATATATCTTTTTTTTCACTTGTCTTTCGATATTTTGAAAACTATTTCGACGAATGCAAGGATTAGAATAGAAAGATATTCAGAATTGAATAATCGATCATGTCAGAAACGAGAAATTTATTTTCATTCTCTGTATAACTGAAAGTGTTCAGGCTTCAAGAATATTTTACCTCAGTGGAAGTCGAACAATATCATAATCCCATTTTTCAGATTTCAAATAGGTCTAGTTCTCCATAAACATCTAATAGGCACTCAAACTTGGGACAGCCCGTCACTGAAAAGGCAAATTAGGACCACTCACAGGTCTATTCAATGGCTATTGTGAGATACCACCTACAGATCCCAATTTTTGTGGTTTATGCAAATCGGTAGTTGAAACCACTGAGAATTGCTCTCCTTGCTTAACATTGGTACAAAAAAAGACTCGAGCAGCTTGGAGGCTGGGAGCTAACACCCCCAGAAATCAGACGAATCAGCTGATGGTTGCAATGCAGAAGACTCCCTCAAGACCAAACAATAATCTCTAATCTAATAGAGGTCATGAAACTTATACTTATCTTCCGCAGGACACCAGGGAGTTATATCACATACAGTTATTTTCACAGCCGACAAACAATTGAAGGCTAAGGCCAAGATAATTTTGGTAACGGTATGTGATTCTACTAGATATTACGCTATCTTAAAATGAATTTTTGGAGTTCCCACCTATAACCTTCAAGAATTCTACTTATTCAGAGATAAGAATTCGTTCATATTCTCTTTCCTCTATGTTCAACCTTATTGTAACTCACCTAAAGTATTAGAGGATTCATTGATATCTTCCATCACTATTGTATTGATAGGCAGAATCATTTGTTCCATGTTTTCATTGGCAGTGGCCATCTCGATCGCTAGATTTTCTGTTGCCATAGTGGAATCTTCTATTCGTTCCACTTCGAGAATTTCCTTGATATCATACCTTTCAATTTGATTTGCAATATCCAGGGGTTTCAAACCAAACTTATTTTCCATCAGTTTATGAGCACCCCCATTCAAAAGAGCTTCAACAACTTCAACATGTCCATTTTGCACTGCCCAATGAAGAGGTGTCATACCCAACTACAACATTGAATTTTATTCGAGGAAATTCATATATTTCATCACTTTACCAAATCAATCTCATTAATATCAGCTCCCTCTTTCAGTAATAATTGTACAACATCTAAATGCCCCTCATATGAAGCCATATGAAGGGGTGTTCTGTCTACTTTAGTTCTTGCATTTGTGGAAATTCCAGCACAGAGTAATATTTTACATATTTCTACATGGTTTCCTTGTGCAGCCAAGTGTAAGGGGCTTGTACCTAGCTACAAATAGACGACTTTTATTTTGGCAAATATTCTAATTTCAACAAAAATATCTCACCCAGTCAGCTGTGAAGGGAGCGCCTTCATAAAGTAACCTTTGGGTTCCATTTATATCCCCATCAGACGCTGCTCTTAGAAGGTCCTTACCCAATTCATTAGCTAAACGGCTACCTATATTGATCTGAAAAAATCCACAAGTAATTGAATATAGTAACAATAACAAATTTTCAACTTACACTATCCTCTATTTGATCTGTATTGAAAATCCTGTCAGATTGGAATATTTTATTCGCCACGTTTGATAGTCTTAACATACCTAATCTGAAAACACAATAAACACATATTGTAAGAGCTGGAAATAAAATTACAAAAAAAAAACAATTTTCGAATTCAAATTGGAGGAACAGGAAAGATTGTATTGAATACTTCCTGTTGCAAAAGCGGAAACATAGTAAAAATGCCATTCCGTTTAATTTTATCATTTGATAATCAACGTAGAAGTCACTTACTTCAAAAATAATCAGTTACATTTATTAACATTGATTGATTACTAGAACGTTCTCAAGAATATTCACAAATACAAATACAAGAAATGAGTCATATGCTGAAAACTGCTCCTAACAATCGCTTAATAAAATGGCGACTCAATGGCACGTTTTTCGCGCGAAATTCAAACAATCGAAAGTTCTTGCAGTGGTGTACCGTACCACCAACTTCACCAATTAGTGTTATCGAATGTTACCTAATTCGAAAATGTCAACCTGTGGAAAAATTCATCAGTCATCTAATGTTTTATTACCTACTGGATGCAGATTTATTATTCAAATCAATATCCACGATATACAACAATAGTGTGTAAAGTCTTGGGACCGGATTATATGCAACATAAAAAGCAGGCAAATATGCAGGAAAAATGCTCGAAATATGCACGAAAATTGTCAGAATATGGAAAAGTAAATGATGTCTCAATCGACAAGGTTCGACTCACTGATGACGAATCCGTCAGAAAATTCAAAATTGAATTTCGTCCGTCTGGCCGTAAGCACTATAACTCTCGAACAGACCAACCTATAGGGACTTGAAATTTTCAGTGTGGGTTCCGTTCCCAAATGCCGCGGTAGAGTTCGTTAATGGGCAGAATTCCACCAGGGGTTCCGTAAATATGGCCGTTCAAAATTTTGTTTTTCTGATTTCTTCGAAACTACACATTCGATCGAGATGAAATTTTGCACTCGAATGGAGAATGACATGTTCAAGCTACTTACTTAACTTTGCCGAGATAACATTACCAGAACCATAGAAAATTGTAACTTTCGAACGGAAAGGACTTAAAATTTTCAGGATAGGTGTAGATCTCGAATTTCGTGGTCACGATCATCTTTGAGCAAAATTAGACTAGGGGTTCCGTAAATATGGTCGTTTGAAATTTAATTATCCTTATAATTTCGAAACTACTGGTTCTACCGAAATTGTGTATTCTAATGGAGAATGATATTTTAAAGCTACATTTTGTCCAGATCGCATTACCAGAACCATAGAATATTATTACTTTGAACAGAAAGGCCTAAGGAATTGAAATTTTCAGAGTAGGTTTGGATCGCGAATGTCGCGGTCACGTTTATCAATTCCACCAGAGGTTCCGTAAATATGTCCGTTAAAAATATTTTTTTCCTGATAATTTCGAAACTACTGATTGCATTGGAATGAAATTTCGCACATAGATGAAGAATAATGTATTCAAACTACGTGCGCATCACTGAGACCAAAGATACTGTAGAACATTCTAGTGAATTATCGAAAAAAATCACTCCTAAAGCCCTGACGTGAAGTCTGGAGTTTCGCCCTAGTTTGAAAATTTTTTCGACAAACATTTTTGAGCGCTCGTACTACTTACACGAGGGCTATATCATTTCGTCACGATGTCTGTTTTTATCGAATTTTGAGCCGAAAATGGTCTCAATCGACTATGTTCGACTCACTGATGACGAATCCGTCGGAAAATTCGAGTCTGTCCGTCCGTCCGGCCGTCCGGCCATCAGCACGATAACTCTCGAACGGATCAACCTAGAGACTTGAAATTTTCAGTGTAGGTTCAGATCCCAAATGCCTCGGTTAAGTTCGTTAATGGGCCAAATTCCACCAGGGGTTCCGTAAATATGGCCGTTCAAAGTTTTGTTTGCCTGATTACTCAAAAACTACAGATTTGATCGAGATGAAATTTTGCACTTAAATGGAAAATGAGGTGTTCAAGCTACATGTGAAATTTTGTCCAGATCGCATGACCAGAACCATAGAAAATTGTAACTTTTGAACGGAAACGCCTAGGGACTTGAAATTTTCAGGATAGGTGGGGATCTTGAATGTCGTGATCGCGTTCATCTATGAGCAACATTATACAAGGGGTTCCGTAAATACGGTCGTTTGAAATTTTGTTTTCTCGATAAATTCGAAACTACGGATTCGATCGAGATGAAATTTTGTATTTTAATCGAGAATGATATATTGAAGCAATATTTTGTCTAGATCGCATGACCAGAACCATAGAAACCATAGAAAATTCTAACTTTTGAACGGAAAGGCCTAGGAACTTGAAATTTTCAGGGTGGATTTGGATCGCAAATTTCACGGTCACGTTCATCAATGAGCAAAATTAGACTAGGGGTTCCGTAAATATGGCCCTTCAAAATATTTTTTTCCTGATAGTTTCGAAACTACTGATCGGATTGGAATGAAATTATGCACCTAGCTCAGGAATAATGTATTCAAACTACGTGCAAAATTTTGTCCAGATCGCATCACCAAGACCATAGATACCGTGGAAAATTCTAGCGAATTATCGGAAAAAAATTGATCAGCTGAAGCACCGACATGAAGTCTGGCGTTTTGCCTAAGTTTCAGAATTTTTTTGACAGGAGTCAAAAATTCCTTCAATTGATTTCTAAAACTGGAAAATGCGAATCTACCTACAAGGTGCATGTACGAGCGCTCAAAAGCTCCTGCCTTCATGGCAGTGCTTTTCGTAATTTTTTTTGAATGTGTTTCTAAAATTGGAAAATGAGAATCTGAGAATGAGAAGATGGATGAACGAGCGCTCAAAAGCTCCCGACTTCACGGCAGTGCTTTTTATAATTTTTTTTATTTCAAAATCAGCATATCAGTGAATTTTCCTTTGATAGGCGATGATAGGTACAGTAACATTACATGACATTAAATTTTTCAATATTTTTTTAAACGATATACGATTCAGAAATATTTTATTTTAATTATCAAAAAAGTCGGACACAAAGCGCTTATATGGAGTTCCTCATGATATAATCGCTTGCCCTGCAAAGGCATATTCACCATTATGTTCCGTTTCATTTTACTCGGAAACTGTCGCGAAAATCAAAAAGTGCTTCATGTAAGGGGTCTTCCTCATAAACCAACGATTCAGATGGTTTTTTTCAAATTTCAATTGGCCTAATAATTTCCTCAAAAAATAGGAAAATGTGCTATTAGCCGCGACTGAACGTGGAGATGCGAGTAAGGCGCACTTTGATGAATAAACGCTCGTCGGGGCAGAAATAAACGACCTTGTGGATTGAGCGTTCATAGGGTCGTTTTTCGGTTGGACCAGATCATATTTTCATTGTGCGTGCATTCTGATGATGAATTACAATGTTTGATTTGATTTCTTTCAACTTGTGGATTGAAAAACAAATAGGGACAAACATAAATTTGTTGATTGTTTACAATTACTAATTGGGTTCAGTTTGGTATTTACATTCGTCCCGAAATTATTGCTCATTTGCATTTGTACTTAAAAGGTTTCCGCAACTCCGGAATCTTGGTCTAGAAATCATATTCAAATCTGCAAAGAAGATATATTATAGTTTTTATCTATGCTTTCTAGTTTCAAAATATATCTTACATGTCATTATAAATCCGATTAAATATCACTGTCAAATGAAGGATATTCAGCAGGATGGAATTTGGAAAATTTTGTGTTACTTTTATTGCCACATGCTTTTTGGGCCATACATTTGCAAGAGCCAATACAAGGAATTTTTTTCTCTTAAAGGAACACATAGGTCCCGTGCAATTTGGAATAAAAATGTCCATGTTATAAATAAAAGATATTTATCAGATATTCGATATACAAGCTGTTTCATGAGTTTTTCTTACTTTCTCACTAAAATGGGCCTTATATTTTGAATAAAACCTGAAATTCAGGTAAACGAAGAAAGTGAATAAACGAATTTAGCCTGAGCCGGCAGCCAATCAAAAATGAGACCACTATTGTCGCCACCTTTGAATAAAGAACCACAGGAAGGAGTATTAGGCCTGAAAAAGTGGTACCAAAAGGGTTGTTGCATATGGCCGACTCGTATTTCCGGATTGCAATTGGCGTAGAGTATCTTAATAGTGTAACGAACTTATGCCGGACCTGTCGCCTTCTAGAACCGAATAGAACGGCCGCCACTCTTCGAGAATATACAAGAAACGACGATACGCTTCGACAGCCTTCTGGAGTGTTCCCTCCCACTATATAGGTCGACATCGGCCCAAGACGAGTAGTACAGAATTGGACTTGTGTATGTAAATAAATTAGTGACTAGTGAATTGTAAATGAATTATTTTAAGAAGCGTTTGGACAATATTCATTACAATAGGGTAGAAACTAGAAAACTTCCATTCATTTTCGTTGTGATTAATGCTTTCAAACATTGATCAAAGAATATTTCCTGAAGCTTTTTGTATGAGCTCTCTCGCAAATCAATAAAACTTTACGCGAAAGCCAGATGAATTGAACCATTATTTGATTTGCATCAATTATTTAATTTTCATTTGCAAGGATGTAATGGACAGTTTCAAACATGAAAAACAAAAGGGGAGGATGAATAAAAGAATAGAAAATATATGAAGATACATTTATTGCTCTTCAAATGAAATTAATTTTGTATACCTACATATTTCTGATATTTTCACCTCCTATTGCATTCTCACAAATTGAAATAGGGTTGATTCTCGTTGTGAGGTATGCCATACAGACACATTTAATCAACAATTTCCGCGTATACTTTATTAGCTAGCACTGCGAGCAGCTCCAACATTATTAGTTGAGACCATTCTCGCCATTTATATTTTTCCGCGCAGGAATCCATATTATCGACCTATGAACATAGGTAGTGGGTCTAGAAGCCATGCAAATGAGTCTAGAATGTCTAGAATCCATGCAAATGAGGGAGGAGAGAAACATCGAGGACCGTGAGGATAGAGGGAGAAAAAGGCCAGTGGTTCCAGTATCTTCGAGTCCCTAAAGGGTTAAATAGTCTTCAGTGCTTGCGCGAGAATAACCGGTATTCTAGTGAATTCGTTATTCCAGTTAGTGTGCTACGTGTGAGTACCGATTTATTTTTATTTTTTCTAATACTTCATCATTTTCATTAACGCTGAACAGATCTGACATCCGCACACGCCATTTTATGTTGTTATGAGAGATAGAAATGACAGAATAATTTTGAACATCATTCGGCCCGACTTCTTGAGATTTTCAGCGCCCTCTAGAGTCTGGCGTCCGCGCACGCTATTTTTATTATACCGCGCAGGAATCTATCATGTGCTTAGGTAGTAGGTAGAAAGAATAATTCCTCTCTGGTCGCAAGTTCTTTCGTTAAAATTAAATTGAGGGCCTGAAGCGAACAAGGTAGAAAAGGCAGGCAGTTCGTTCCATATCTCCTAGTCCAAAAAGTGTTCCAGTCTTCAGTGATTGCGCGAGAATAAGTTATTCTAGTGAATTCGTTATACCAGCTATTGTGCCAAGTGTAAGTACCGTTTTATATTTAAGTATTCTAATACTTTATCATTTCCATAAACGCTTTGGTTATTCTTTTATCTATATTTGATAATTTATAATTTTGTTCGCGTCTTTCATCGTTCTTGTATGTATTCTAATATTTATCATTTTCATAAACGCTTTGGTTATTCTTTTATCTATCTTTTGGTTCGAAAACTTTCCGCAGTGGGCATTCAAGGTGATCTCTTGAGATGGTTTGTGTCATATTTGTACAATAGAACCCAGCTTGTTTATGTCAACGGTTACAAGTCCTCCCCATTTGTTGTAACATCAGGGGTGCCGCAGGGATCGCATCTTGGGCCTCTGCTCTTCCTCATATTTTTGAACGACTTAAAGCACGTTTTGAAATATTGTCGCATACTCTTATATGCGGATGATGTGAAAATTTTCAAATAAATATTCAATGTCAGAGACTGCGTGAGGATGCAGATGGACCTGATGGCGTTCTCAGAGTATTGTTGTCGCAGCAAATTAGAGTTGAATTTGGAGAAGTGTATGTCTATATCTTTCACACGAAATAACTCGAGCATAGGGTTTCAGTATTGCCTGAATGATGTGAGTATTCGTAGGGTAGATAGTGTCAGGGACCTGGGCGTGATTTTTGACACGAAACTCTCCTTTAGCCTTCACTTGGATCATCTCTTCTCTTCTTCTTCTCATCCATAGTAAGCTAAACTTTGCCAGCACTATTTGGAACCCAATGTATAATGTCCACAAGTTAAGACTCGAGAGGCTTCAGAATAAATTTGTAAGATTTCTACACTTCAAATTGACAAACGTCCACGTAACTCTTGGTATAAGTGGAATACGTTCCCAACATGGGATTGAACTTCTCGAACATCGGAGAATAAAAAACTGATGTCTATATTGAAACGATAACATTTTTGGAAGAATTCATCTAAATATTCACCAATATGGAAGTAGGCTATAAGAAAATTCGGAAACCATCCCAAACAGGTGTTGTCATTTTGACACGAACCATTCTGGAACTCCAAGCTGAATTGTTGGAAAAGAGGGGGTACCAATTTGTTTTAACAAGTCGATTTTCTCAAGATTGTTTAGGAAATTTATTCTGTGTATTGAGAAGCAAACAAATTGTGCCAAATGTGGTACAAGTGAAAAACAATCTGAAATTGATGTCTGTGTCGCAATACTTGAAGAACGCAAATCAAAGCAGCTACGAAGAAGATGACAGAGTGTCTTGAAGTTTTCTAGACACTCTGAAAACATCGAAGCCACTTCATGATTAAGTTATGTTGCCAGAAATGATAGAAACTCCAGTTTTCAATTTGAATCGGAGCGCGTTGAATTCTCTTTGTAATATATCAGGATATCATAGTTGTTGCTTTAGTTTATAGTTAGGAAGGGGTTACGTTCCACTGCGACCTCAAGGTCTATTGTGCCCCCTATCAGAGCCGTATTCGCAATAGTTGTTGCTTTAGTGATGCCTCTGTTTATTCATTTTCTTAATTTTATAACCTAGAATGTATTTATTTTGTGAATAAACATTATAATTATTATTATATAATTTAAAAACTTCTAATGCCATCGAATGAGTGAGTTGAGCAAGTTCCAAAAGTCCATTGCACAAAAAATTTAGTAAATTTACACTAATTAAGAGGTTCAGATCTGCCAGATTGCCATAATCTCAAAACCAAAATTATAAAAAAAAATTATTGTTTTTAGATTAAAAATAATTTAAAAACTTCTAATGCCATCGAATGAGTGAGTTGAGCAAGTTCCAAAAGGCCATTGCACAAAAAATTTAGTAAATTTACACTAATTAAGAGGTTCAGATCTGCCAGATTGCCATAATCTCAAAACCAAAATTATAAAAAATCATTGTTTTCAGATTAAAAATTAATTCAAGAAAATTGAAAGCATCCTCAAAAAAAAAGAATAGCTGCCAACTTATTCTGAATTATTTATGTTTCGATTAATCATTTATTAAAAGTATTCGATTCGTTTTATATTGTGACTAGCTGACCCGGCAAACGTTGTTTTGCCATATCTCTCCCTTTTTTCGCAATTTCAAAATTGCTCGAGGCCTTCGGCCTCTCTTACCTTAGGAAAGCCCGTTTCTCCCTCTCGAAAACGCGGGGGGCGCTTCGCGCCCCCGGTCTCTCCCTTTTTTCGCAATTTCAAAATTACTCGAGGCCTTCGGCCTCTCGTTGTTTTGGCTATTAAAAAATAAGGGTTGATCGTAGAAGGGTGAAAATTGGGGATTGTATGTATTTTTGTATGTTGTATCATAAAAAAATAGAAATTAGAAATTTTGTCTGAAAAATAAAAAAAAAAAATTTAGGGGTGGACTACCCCTAACATTTAGGGGGATGAAAAATAGATGTTGGCCGATTCTCATAGATAACGGATAAGCACAAAAAATTTCATCAAAATCGGTTAAGCCGTTTCGGAGGAGTATGGCAACGAAAACTGTGACACGAGAATTTTATATATTAGATTTGTATCCTATCAACAATAAATGAATGCGAAATACAAAATATTCTTTTTCATTATAAGACTGCAATACAGTACTTTAAGTAATAAAATTTATCTTCTGGATAATCTATTACGTCCTTACAACGATTGACCAGTAAATATTAGGAAAAAAATCATACTGTTTAATTATCATAAGTTTTTTATTACGATTTCCATTCAAATCCTATGAATTCACATTCAAATTTAGGAAGAACTAGTAAGCCAGGAGATCCACATAATAGGTAGATTCGACTTTTCCGATGGATTCACCTTTTCGGGTAGATCCACATAATAGGTAGATTCGACTTTTCCGAAAGATTCACCTTTTCGGGTAGATCCACATTTTCGAATAGTTCGGTGAAGAAAAAAAATTTGATTATGGCCTAAAGGGTCAAGAACGGTCCTGTCCTGAATTGTCAAGCGAAGGGGGCGGGGCTTAGCTTATCCACAAAATACGTTTCAAAATTTTCTCGAAACCGCCGAAAATTCACGAAAATTGATTTTGAAAAATCGAAAGGAAAGTTATTCAATTATATTTACCAAATATTTTGTCGAAAACCTTCTAAACCATCAAAATACTGTCGAAATCCTTCTAAACCATCAAAATACTGTCGAAATCCTTCGAAACCATCGAAACATCCAAAATACTGTCGAAATCCTCCTAAACCATCAAAATACTGTCGAAATCTTTCTAAACCATCAAAATACTGTCGAAATCCTTCTAAACCATCAAAATACTGTCGAAATCCTTCTTAATCATCAAAATACTGTCGAAATCCTTCGAAACCATCGAAACACCCAATATTACTGACGAAATCCTTCGAAACCATCAAAATACTGTCAAAATTCTTCTAAACCATCAAAATACTGTCAAAATCCTTCTAAACCATCAAAATACTGTCGAAATCCTTCGAAACCATCGAAACATCCAAAATACTGTCGAAATCCTTCTAATAATTCAAACTGACATCAGTTCCATAAAAACGTGGAATAAAACATTTCACACTCAAAATGGATAGTCACATTATTCTGATCAGACTGACGGACTGAACTGGTTTCAAACTGATTGTGTAACACACGTATTATAACATCAAGTCAAAAATGCAAAAATTAAAATAATTTATTCCTCTCAACTTAAAATACACAATACGAAATTCATATCAATAAATTATGACATTGTTGTATGTGAATTACAATAGCATTGTAAGAATAGTACAGTACAATATGTATATTGTATGAAAATTCTACTACGGAGTAATTGTCGAAGTGTCCTTTGTGTTCATTAACATATTTGGAAAAAGCTTTACTACTAACAGATCCAGAGTAAAACTTTTACATTTTTTATATATAACTCCTGTTCTTCGTTACTGACACATAAATTGAAGGGTGCCAGTATATGAAACAAATGTTGCAAATTTCTCTTGTTTTAGTAGAGGTCCATGAGGAAACGGTTCCATCTTCCAAACGATTTGAAAATTTTCTGAAAAATATTCAAAATATAATCAATTCATTTTTCATATCTAATGAATTTTCCACATTTGTTTGTATTTATACGATAGAAAAGATATATTGACCAATTTAATGAGACATAAATACTAATCAACTTTCGTTCAAACTGTACGGTGAAAACTATCCTGCATAATTGAGATTTTGATTTGAAAGCAATGTTAAATATCGAGTACGAACCCTGAAGTTATCAGGAATCCTATAGGATCAGTATTTTTGTTAGTGTTCTGGATGGGTTGAGAGAGAGATAGAGGGAGAGAGAGAGCTTAATGTTGATATTTAAGAATTGTAGTAAATGAATTTATCTTACGTTGTTATTTCAGTTTTATCGATCAATCAATATTGCTTAGTATCGGTTCAGTGGATGGGTGCTTGATTTCAACTGACCTGTACTTTATCTTAAGTTTGAGGGTGCAAACTTGTCATGTTCACCTAGAGGTCCATGAGAAAACGCTTCCTTCTTTGAAACAATTGGAACGTCATCTGGAAAAATTCAAAGTAGTACAACAATCAATTCTCCTGTCATATTTAATGTGTGGCGGCTCTCCGCCGTCGTTCGAAGATGGCGTTGCCGGCTACGTCACTCCGCGTTGTCTCCCGCGGATCTCTTCATGGATGCACTCGACGAACGGAGAGTACCACTTTCCTTGTGAAGGTGTCTAGGGCAACAGTTTGCTGGATCAGCCTTACTGATGAGTCCACCAGCAAACTGTGGGACGAAACACACATCCGTTTCCCCATCAGGGAGCGCGATTCGAAATAGCGATAACACCTCGCTAAAAATGGAACATGAATGAATTTTCCACATTTGTTTGTATTTACAGAATAGAAATGATAGATTGACCCTTTAATTGAGAAATACATACTATTCAACTTTCTTTGAAACTGTATGGTAAAAACTAACATGCATAATTGATAAATTGATTTGAAAGCAACGTTAAATATTGAGAACGAACCTGAAAGGTATCAGGAATCCCATAGATTCAGTATTTTTGATAGTGTTCGATCAATTCCGGTTCAGGGCAAAATACAAAATGAAAGTGAATTATTGTTAATAAAATGGCAAATGCATGAGAATGAAGAAAAAAAACCTGGAAATTTAATGAGATACGTATTATTACGATGGAAAAACGTTTTAATTACTTACTTACCTAGATTTCTATCTTCCAATCTTTTGAATTCATCTTTTTCGAGCTCTTTCATATTCTTTTCATTTCCATATGAATGTAAACAAATCTTCAACCGGAATGTAAACGTTAATCACTAATCGTGGATGATCGGAATTTACGTTCGGATACATCCGGGAATTCGAATATGCATTCAAATTTCGCCACCAGCATCCATAGCTCTTCGTTTTCATTCAAATTCATCTCGAAATGACCGTGTTTCGAGATATTTCGACGTCGTGTCAAAATACGAATTATTAGATATTTCGCGACAAACGTCACGTAATATCTATGCTCCACGTAAATTAATTCGGGTTCTTGCGTGCACCGGGGGAAGATATTCAGCCGAAATAACTTTAAAAAGACCCCGTGTCCTTTGGGATGATAATTCGACCGCTTTCGATCTCCGAGACGCCGCGGATCAGAAGCCTATGCAATATTTTGGAGCTAACTTTTTGCGTTTTCTTCGATTTTCGAACTTAATTTTCGTACGTTTGGAATTCGAAATAGGCAACTTTTCGAGTACCTTAGGAAAGCCCGTTTCTTCCTCTCGAGAACGCGGGGGCGCTTCGCGCCCCCTGTTACTTTATTTTTTCGCAATTTCAAAATTGCACGAGGCCTTCGGCCTCTCGTTTTAAATAGTTTTGTCTTGACATTTCTGTGGTTTCGAAAAAATAATTTTAGTATAAGCGCCCCCGGTTACTTTCTTTTTTCGCAATTTCAAAATTACTCGAGGCCTTCGGCCTCTCGTTTTAAATAGTTTTGTCTTAACATTTCTGTGGTTTCGAAAAAATAATTTTAGTATATGGAAAAAAATATGGCGGGGCTTAGCCATATTGTCTGGAAATCGTAATAAAAAACTTATGATAATTAAATAGAATGATTTTTTTCCTAATATTTACTGGTAAATCGTTGTAAGAACGTAATAGAATATCCAGATCATAAATTCTATTACTTATAGTACTGTATTGCAGTGATATAATGAAAAGAATCTTTTGGATTTCACGTTCATTCATTCCCTTTGGAAGGATACAAATAACAATAAAAAACAAAATGAAGACTTTTAATAAATGATCAATCGAAACATAAATAATTCAGAATAAGTTGCCAGCTTCTCATTTTTTTTTGAGGATGCTTTGAATTTTCTCGAATTCATTTTCAATCTGAAAATAATAAATCTTTTTATAATTTTGGTTTTGAGATTCTGGCAATCTGGCCTCAAATCTGACATTTTTTTGAAATAAAATAATTTCAGATCTATATTTTAAGATGAAATATTTTCTGAAAATACTTTCCATCTCTAAAGAAAACAAAACACTGCCTCTGAAGTGAACAATAAGGATTGTTAGTTGAACCTCTTTATTAGTATAAATTTACTACATTTTTTGTGCAATGGCCTTTTGGAAACTGCTGAACTCACACATTCGATGGTATTAAAAGTTTTTAAAATATATCCTGATATATTATAAAGAGAATTCAAGTCCCTCCGATTCAAATTAAAAATTGGAGTTTCTATCATTTCTGGCAACATAACTTAATCATAAAGTGGCTTCAATGTTTTCAGACTGTCTAAAAAACCTGAAGAAACCCTGTCATCTTCCTTGTAGCTGCTATTATTTACGTTCTTCAAATATTCCGACACAGAGATCAATTTCAGGTTGTATTTCACTTGTACCACATTTGGCACAATTTGTTTGCTTCTCAATACACAGAATAAATTTCCCAAACAATCTTGAGAGAATAGACTTGTTAAAACAAATTGGTACGCTCTCTATTCCAACAATTCAGTTTGGAGTTCCAGAATGGATCGTGTCGAAATGACAACACCTGTTTTTTCCAAATTTTCTTATAGCCTACTTCCGTATTGGTGAATATTTTGATGAATTCTTCTGAAAATGTTATCGTTTCGTTATCTACATCATTTTAAAATTTGCTTATTGCAGCAGATGGATGTCTGGATGTCATCAAGTAAACCATTGATCTAAAAAAATATATACTCTTCAAATCGAAGTTTCGGCTGCGATATCATATACTAGGTAAATAACCCAAGATTTAAGGATAATTTGAATAACAAATGGTACAAGAAAACGTAAGGAATACTCTTATATAAAAGAAAACACTTACCACTTTGGCTGAATAATAACAAGAAAATTTTGATAGATAAGGGATACTTGGCCAAAAAGTATCAGTCAAAGATAACAGGTACATTTCTAAACCATTAAGTTTTCTTACTTTCTCACTACAATGGGCCTTATATTTTGAATAAAACCTAAAATGCAGGTGAACGAAGAAAGTAAATAAACGAATTTAGGAAGAATATGGCGGCTGAGCCGGCAGCCAATCAAAAATAAGACCACGAATGTCGCCACTGTGTTTAATCTAGTCACTGTATTTGATAGATTTAATTATCATACGTTTTTTATTACGATTTCCATTCAAATCCTATGGATTCACATTCAAATTTAGGAAGAATATGGCGGATGGGGCGGGGTCACTGTATTTGATAGTACAGTGACGATTAAACACAGTGGCGACATTCGTGGTCTCATTTTTGATTGGCTGCCGGCTCAGCCGCCATATTCTTCCTAAATTCGTTTGTTTACTTTCTTCGTTCACCTGCATTTTAGGTTTTATTCAAAATATGAGGCCCATTGTAGTGAGAAAGTAAGAAAATTTAATGGTTTAGAAATGTACCTGTTATCTTTGACTGATACTTTTTGGCCCTTATCTATCTTAACTATCAAAATTTTCTTGTTATTATTCAGCCAAAGTGGTAAGTGTTTTCTTTTATATAAGAGTATTCCTTACGTTTTCTTGTACCATTTGTTATTTAAATTATCCTTAAATCTTGGATTCTTTACCTAGTATATGATATCGCAGCCGAAACTTCGATTTGAAGAGTATATATTTTTTTAGATCAATGGTTTACTTGATGACATCCAGACATCCATCTGCTGCAATAAGCAAATTTAACACTGATGTAGATAACGAAACGATAACATTTTCAGAAGAATTCATCAAAATATTCACCAATACGGAAGTAGGCTATAAGAAAATTTGGAAACCATCCCAAACAGGTGTTGTCATTTCGACACGATCCATTCTGGAACTCCAAACTGAATTGTTGGAATAGAGAGCGTACCAATTTGTTTTAACAAGTCTATTTTCTCAAGATTGTTTGGGAAATTTATTCTGTGTATTAAGAAGCAAACAAATTGTGCCAAATGTGGTACAAGTGAAATACAACCTGAAATTGATCTCTGTGTCGGAATATTTGAAGAACGTAAATAATAGCAGCTACAAGGAAGATGACAGAGTTTCTTCAGGTTTTTTAGACAGTCTGAAAACATTGAAGCCACTTCATGATTAAGTTATGTTGCCAGAAATGATAGAAACTCCAATTTTTAATTTGAATCGGAGGGACTTGAATTCTCTTTATAATATATCAGGATATATTTTAAAAACTTTTAAAACCATCGAATGTGTGAGTTCAACAGTTTCCAAAAGGCCATTGCACAAAAAATGTAGTAAATTTATACTAATAAAGAGGTTCAACTAACAATCCTTATTTTTCACTTCAGAGGCAGTGTCTTGTTTTCTTTAGAGATGGAAAGTATTTTCAGAAAATATTTCATCTCAAAATATAGATCTGAAATTATTTTATTTTAAAAAAATGTCAGATTTGAGGCCAGATTGCCAGAATCTCAAAACCAAAATTATAAAAAGATTTATTATTTTTAGATTGAAAATTAATTCGAGAAAATTCAAAGCATCCTCAAAAAATTTCGAAAAGCACTGCCGTGAAGGCAGGAGTTTTTGAGCGCTCGTATATGCACCTTGTAAGGTGCTTCAGCTGATCAATTTTTTTCCGCTAGAATTTTCCACGGTATCTATGGTTTTAGTGATGCGGTCTGGACAAAATTTTGCACGTAGTTTGAATACATTATTCCTGAGCTAGGTGCATAATTTCATTCCAATCCGATCAGTAGTTTCGGAACTATCAGGAAAAAAATATCTTGAACGGCCATATTTACGGAACCCCTAGTCTAATTTTGCTCATTGATGAACGTGACCGTGAAATTTGCGATCCAAACCCACCCTGAAAATTTCAAGTTCCTAGGCCTTTCCGTTCAAAAGTTAGAATTTTCTATGGTTTCTATGGTTCTGGTCATGCGATGTGGACAAAATATTGCTTCAATATATTATTCTCGATTAAAATACAAAATTTTATCTCTATCGAATCCGTAGTTTCGAATTTATCGAAAAAACAAAATTTCAAACGACCGTATTTACGGAACCCCTTGTATAATGTTGCTCATAGATGAACGTGATCACGACATTCAAGATCCACACCTATGCTGAAATTTTCAAGTCCCTAGGCGTTTCCGTTCAAAAGTTACAATTTTCTATGGTTTCTATGGTTCTGGTCATGCGATCTGAACAAAATTCCACATGTAGCTTGAACACCTCATTTTCCATTCGAGTGCAAAATTTCATCTCGATCAAATCTGTAGTTTTCAAGTAATCAGGGAAACAAAACTTTGAACGGCCATATTTACGGAACCCCTGGTGGAATTTGGCCCATTAACGAACTTAACCGAGCCATTCGGGAACTGAACCCACACTGAAAATTTCAAGTCTCTAGGTTGTTCCGTTCGAGAGTTATCGTACTTACGGCCGGACGGCCGGACGGACAGACTCGAATCTTCCGACGGATTCGTCATCAGTGAGTCGAAACTAGTCGATTGAGACCATTTTCGGCTCAAAATTCGAAAAATACAGACATCGTGACGAAATGATATAGCCCTCGTGTAAGTAGTACGAGCGCTCAAAAAAATGAGAAGCTGGCAACTTATTCTGAATTATTTATGTTTCTATTGATCATTTATTAAAAGTCTTCATTTTGTTTTTTATTGTTATTTGTATCCTTCCAAAGGGAATGAATGAACGTGAAATCCAAAAGATTCTTTTCATTATATCACTGCAATACAGTACTATAAGTAATAAAATTTATGATCTGGATATTCTATTACGTTCTTACAACGATTTACCAGTAAATATTAGGAAAAAAATCATTCTATTTAATTATCATAAGTTTTTTATTACGATTTCCATTCAAATCCTATGGATTCACATTCAAATTTAGGAAGAATATGGCGGATGGGGCGGGGCTTAGCCTGAATGTCGCCACTGTGTTTAATCTAGTCACTGTATTTGATAGTGGAAAGGAGCGCCCTCTACAAAATTTCATCTGAAACATCAAAAGTAGATGTTTCGTAGTTTTCAAAACAAAGTTGGTAGATTTCTGTGACAAGTTCAGTAGATCCAGCTCACGCTGCCTCAGCTACAGCAACGCGTGGCCGAGTCTGCTAGTGAATCTTATATATGTAATATTATAATGAATTATTAAATAAGATAATAACTCTGGTATTCTTCATTATTATTGTAGGGAAAAATCACGTACCGCTAGATGTCGGGCCGAATGGTGGTCAAAATTATTCTGTCATTTCTGTCTTTAAAAACAAGTAAATCAAATATTTTTTATAAGATTGCGGAATTAATAATAATGCCTGTGGAAGTCGAGTAACCACTGCGGAAATTTTCGATTATGTGGGTGAACGTGAATGTGATACCAAATGACCACTATATAGTACAAAATTATTGAACTTACGATGAAAAAAATCATCTTTCATAAAGTGCTTGCTGCGAAGTAACATACTCTTTGAGATACGTTTCCCAATCGTCAAGATTGTCTGCTATTTTTTAACAGACATGGGATTCAACGGGAATATATGCAAAGACATTTCAGAAACTATGTGATGAGCATTGAGGAACAGAGCATATTTTTCGTGATCTTATATATTCCCACATTGCATCTTACTATCCGCTGCATTTTCAGCTCGTATACAGTTTATTTGAAACAATTGTCCATAAATTATCATCTAAATAATATTATATCACTTTCGATACATAAATGACACAAAATCATACAAATATTTCACACTTTTCCCATATAAACACACCCGTTAGTTTCTTGTTCACCATTCAGGTATTTCAAAGGATTAAAAGAAGATGTCGCGCACCCACTACGTGATTCTTCCCTATTCTGACAAATGAGATGCGGGATGTCAGATGTAATCATAGATAACGGAATGTTCCTTTATCTATGGATGTAATCCAATTGTCAATATTGTCATAATCATTTCATCTGTGCTCAGGAAAAGTTAAGATGAAAAATGGAATGTGTGTAAATAGAAATAGGAGGAAATTGTGGAGATATTGAATGATATTTGCATGCAACTCGTAAATACGATGAGTTCTGGAGAACGTGAAGGCTTACCAATAATTGAAGATTCAGACTTTCGCATTACTCCTATGCAACAAGCTTTAGCATCATGTACTGGTGCCGTATTAACCTCACTATTAGGTATTCAAATAAAAACAACCATTATGAATTGAATTAAAGCGGATACTTAATTTTAATAGGTTGTTCTTCTTTCGTTAGTTCACTGTGAAAATTCGGCTCGATTAGATTCTTGAAAAGTTGAGAAACATTTTCTAACTTATAACTTTTTTAGTTACACCTTTAGATGTTGTGAAAATAAGACTTCAAGCTCAACAGAAAAACACCCCAAAATGTTATCTATATTGCAATGGGTTAATGGATCATTTTTGTGGGTGTAAACCTCAGGATTTGCAAAGACAATGGTATGCAAGACCAGGCCATTTCTCAGGCACTATGGTAAATAAGATGACAGAGAGCTTCTGATAGGCCTTATGGGAGAGCTTGTATAAAAACATGTACAGTGGAACTTCCCTAACTCGAAGCTTCAAGGGCCATTACTTCAGTTTTTAAATTCACATATGTATATTTACAGAATTCTTTGAGTTAGAGGAGTTCCACTGTACATATTTGTATTCATTAAATTTAAATTTACCATATCCAGTTCACAAATGATAACATTCATTCGGTAATTTCAGGATGCATTTTATAAAATAACCAAAACAGAGGGAATATCTTCCTTATGGAGTGGTTTAAGTCCAACACTTGTATTAGCTGTCCCAGCCACAATAATTTACTTTGTGGCTTATGAGCAATTCAGGTTGAAGTTGAAACATCAGTACAATGCTAAAAAACAAAAAAATGTGGAAAACACACAACAACCTTTCTGGATACCTATGATTTCTGGTGGAACAGCTAGAATTTTTTCAGTTACCATAGTTAGCCCCCTAGAGTTGATTAGGACCAAGATGCAATCCCAGAAATTAAGTTATTATGGTATACATACCAAGTTGGTTCGATAAGAATGAAGACTGATTATTTCTAAACATTATGTTTTTAGAAATTGGAAGGGCCCTAAAGATGTTAATTAGACAGGATGGTATAAGAGCTTTATGGATGGGTGTGATTCCCACCTTATGCAGGGATGTTCCTTTCTCTGCAATATACTGGACCAATTATGAGACATTCAAAAAACTGTTTTGGACTTCAAATCAACCATCTTTTTCTAAAAGCTTCATTTCAGGTGGACTTGCAGGAATGGTATGTTTAGAAAACCAGATAGATAAAGTTGAATTGAAAACCAAAAATCCTATAAGTCACTCATTATGAAGACAACACATAAGGTTTGTTCGCGTCGCTGTTCCCTTGTTATTCTGGGTTCAGGGAGAACTTGGTTCCAGAACTCGTGGAACTGTCACAAAGTGTTCTGTGACACAAACGGTTGGGAACAGATAATTTCAAAATTTTTCCGTTTAACACTCCGGCGCTCGCGTCCCTAATTAGACAAAAGTAGTCAGTCTGTATCTCTCAGATACTTGATCATATTTTCATTTTGTGAATGTATAAAAAATTGAAATCTTTGAGTTCTTCGTAGTTTATTATATATATAAATGGTATAATATATTCAACACCATTAACATTCAGTGTTGAAGTTTCATTAGCAAAATCAACAATTGTTGTTGATATATCGATTATACATAAGGCTACAACAATTTGAAAAGTTGGTTGAATGCTGAATAATTTATATGTTGAGGATTTAATAACAACTTTATTCACGAAATGCCTAAATAAAATTAATTACGTACTTTCATCAATAACAGTGGCATTATTTTCTTGATCTATTATTATAGACCCTTCATCGTGTTGCAAATAACACTTTGATGAAGACATGTTTGTTTATCAATTTTTAACACTTTTAAGGTTAATATACCTCTGCTCACTGCTGTCCCTACTGTATCATCTACGGATCAGGAACAGCCAGAACTGCTAGGAACAGTTCCGAACTCGAAAATTCCGACGACGCGAACGTCAGGGAATTCCTGTTCCATCCGAAGCGAACGAGTGGGATCAAAAAATTACCAAAAAGTACAGTTCCGAACTGCGACGCGAACAAACCTATAGTGTGCAAATGGGGGTTAACTTTGGGAAGAAATGTTCATACCTGTTTCGCAATTCACTGTTGGTAACCTATTGAAAGTGCCAACCAACATTGAACACAATCGTATTTCCTATTTCTCAGTTTCTCTGAGACAGGATAACACATAAGTTTTTGCCTATTGTTCCAAAAATGAAGCATTCTTACAATTCCTGTAAGTTTATGACAGCATTTTGACCACAGGCTAGTAGAGGGAACATATTATGTCTATCATTCAAGTGCATTTTTTTTTTGAATTTATTTATTGCTAATTTACCATCTACTCAACCGTTATAAGTAAATATATGAATTTGATTTAGGAAAACTTTGTACGGCGATGTATAATGGAATGTCTGAATGATTTTTTTGTTAGATGGCTTGCTACATCCCAAGAGCTCTATCCTGTATGTCCAAATTCGTCAGAGATCTCCATAGATCAAAATTTTGTTCTTTATGGATAGGAATAATTTTCTATTGAGTAGACAGTACATCTGTTTTATTTTCAGGTCTAGTTCACATCATTTAGACTAGGGGATCCGTAAATATGGTTGTTTGAAATTTAGTTCTCTTGATAATTTCAAAACTACGGATTCGATCGGGACGAAATTTTGTATTTTAATGATGAATGATTTATTCAAGCTACATTTTGTCCAAATCGCATGACCAGAACCGTAGAAAATTATGACTTTCGAAAGGAAAGGCCTAGGGACTTGAAATTTTCACGATAGGTGTGCATCTTGAATGTCTCGGTCACGTTCAATAATGAGCAAAAGTAGACTAGGGGTTCTGTAAATATGGCCTTCGAAATATTTTGCACATATATATAGAATACTGTATTCAAACTACTTAGAGATATCGTAGAAAATTCAAGCGAATTATCTAAACAACAATTGGTCACCTAAAGCACTGACGTAAAGTCTGGAGTTTCGCCTCAGTTTAATATTTTTTGACAGCTGTCAAAAATTTCTTTTGGTTTCTAGAACTGGAAAATGCGAATCTAGCTATGAGGTGGATGAACTCAAGCTTCTGACCTCACGGCAGTGCTTTTTATAATTTTTCAATTCTATGTTGTTCTCAAGCCGACCCTCTATCTTTATTTTGAGAATGAAAATCAGGTTGTGTTTCTTGCATCTTAGGCCAGGTTCCAAAATCCTAACTATCAGTTTGAGTTATCTGCACATTGGTTATAGTAGAACTAGGGAGCAAACAGTAAAGCAGGGTAGCTAAACCTTTATGCATCAACGTGCCGTTTTGGAGCGCTCGTACTACTTACATGAGGGCTATATCATTTCGTCACGATGTCTGTATTTTTCGAATTTTGAGCCGAAAATGGTCTCAATCGACTATGTTCGACTCACTGATGACGAATCCGTCGGAAAATTCGAGTCTGTATGTCCGTCCGGCCGTCCGTATACACGATAACTCTCGAACGGAATGTATGAGTATAAGTTCGTTATTGGGCAAAATCTGCCTAAGGGTTCCGTAAATATGGCCGCTCGACATTTTGTTTTCCTGATTACTTTGAACCTACATATTCGATCGAGATGAAATTTTGCAATCTAATGGAAAATGAGGTGTTCAAGCTACATGCAAAATTTTGTTCAGCTCGCATCACCAGAACCATAGAAACCATAGAAAATTGTAACTTTTGAACGGAAACGCCTAGGGACTTGAAATTTTCAGGATAGGTGTGGATCTCGATTGTCGTGATCACTTTCACCTATGAGCAAAATTGTACTAGGGGTTCCGTAAATATGGTCATTTGAAATTTAGTTTTCTTGATCATTTCCAAACTACAGATTCGATCGTGACGAAATTTTGTATACTTATGGAGAATGATATATTCAAGCTACATTTCTCTAGATCGCATGACCAGAACCATAGAAAATCATAACTTTCGAACGGAAAGGCCTAGGGACTTGAAATTTTCAGGATAGGTGTAGATCTGAAATGTGGCGTTCACGTTTATCAATGAGCAGAATTATACTAGGGGTCCCGTATACGGTCGTTTGAATTTTGTTTTCTCGATAATTTCGAAACTACAGATTCGATCGAGATAAAATTTTGTATTTTAAACGAGAATGACATATTGAAGCAACATTTTGTCCAGATCGCATGACCAGAACCATAGAAAATTATAACTTCCGAAGGAAAAGGCCTAGGAACTTGAAATTTTCAGGGTGGGTTTGGATTGCGAATTTCACGGTCACGTATCCGTAAATATAACCGTTCAAAATATTCTGTTCCTGATAATTTCGAAACTACCGATTATATAAGAATGAAATTTTGCACCTAGCTGAGGAATAATGTATTCAAACTACGTGCGAAATTTTGTCCAGATCGCATCACCAAGACCATAGATACCGTTGAAAATTTTAGCGAATTATCGAAAAAAAAATTGGTCACTTAAAGCACTGACTGGATTATCCAAAACTGGAAAATGCGAATCTACCTACAAGGTGCATGTACGAGCGCTCAAAAGCTCCTGCCTTCACGGCAGTGTTTTTCGTAATTTTTTATAAACAAATGATTATTGAGGTCATAGAGGCGTGCCATCGAATAATTTTGAGCTCTTGGTTATTAGGGAATCAATACAAATAATAAATACTATCAAAACTCTTCATTAAAAGAAAAAAGTAAAATTTGCAATGTTCCAATTACACCCGTAGTTTAATTTATTGTAAAATTAGTGCGACTTCTGCTTGTAGCAGATGAGATGACAAATATAACTTATATTAGGGTCGTAAGATGATACTTTTAGCAAAATGCATGCTGAACTAGATCCATCTGTCTCTAAGGGAGTCTGTTATTCATCTGTAAAAATAATGACTCGCAGGCATATGTTGAAGAAAATATTGTTAAAATAGTATGAGCCAGCTTCTTCAAACAGTTCAATGTGTCTGGCAACAGTGGCAACTCATTCCATGTTTCCAAAATTTTGTTATTGGCATTTTTACTTATATTACTTCTACTAAGCGCTCTTTGAAATGTGATCATAAATTCTGGCATCTCTGCGAAGAGCTTGTCTTGGGCCCACTATGCTACGTTCCCATTAACAGTAGGGATTATTTGGATGACAGAATAGAAAGGAGAAGAGGAGTAAAAAGTAGTTCAGTTTTTCATCTGGTTATTTATTTTTTGAAAATCATAAAAAAATAGTCAACGTTCAGAATTCTCACATTTGATTAGAATCATTTGAACCAATCAAAATAAAAAATAAACTATCCTCCAAATCTTTCCCCATTTTCTTCAGGGTTTGCATGCGTGTGCCAAGTTCCGTTGAGGAAGATTTAAATTAATCTTAAATTCTTTCATCAGGTTGCTGCAACTATCACTACACCGTTTGATGTAATCAAAACACACCAGCAGATTCAATTGGGGGAAAAAACGATATATGGGGGTAAGGAAGTTGGAAAGAAAAAAACTAACATGATTTCACAACAAATATTCACATTGTTTTTTTTTTATTGTCAGTTGATTCTTATATTTTCAGGAAAATCTAAAACCATGGTAGGTTCCTTCCACAACACATTCCTTGAAATACAAAAATTACATGGAATTAGAGGCTTGTTTGCAGGACTCTTTCCTCGAGTGGTAAAGGTGGCCCCTTCTTGTGCTATCATGATATCATCATTTGAATATGGAAAAATATTTTTCAACAGGTTAGCCTCAGAAAAGCAGGTAGCAAACATTACTTCACAAAAAAACTTGATGAATTGAATTATTATTTGAGGAAGTGATACCAACGCATTATTAAATGTTTTGATTTCAGTTTAATGTTGATTGAATATTCTATTTTTAATTGTACAGTTTCATCTTGTTTTTTCTAAATGAGTGGTAACGAATAGCAATAGTTGTAGTCATTTGATAAAGAATAATACTACCTAATATTCTTTTAGAAGGTGACATCCAGTGTTGAAATTCAGGAGTTGTGTCTTACAATATTTAAGATCGGACAGGAGAAATAGTATATATATTTATACAGTTTTTTTATTTTCGCACTTGTATATTTGTATCATCAAGTTCTTTAAAAATAAACAGAAATGTAGTTTTGATTGCTGAAGAGGTGACAAGTATTCCTGAATGTTTCTCAGTTGAAGATATAGAAGGAATTTTCTATTTCCTATGCATTTTACAATTCCTAAGATATAATTATGTAATTATATATATACCTGGTAAAAGGTAAAAATTTTATATTTAATTGATAATTTCACAACCAATGACTTGTATTTCACTTGATCATTTTTTAAATTATGTACCGAGTATGGTATAGCAATCTCACAGAATGGTGGCACAAAATAATCTAGCATAAGAAAAACATTTTTTATCATACTGCAGTCAGTGTAAACTACACTTTGTGTGCTATAATAGGAGATTGTTTCTTTTTGGGTTGGTATCCATATAAGAATATTGCAATTATTACCAAAATTGCACCAAATGAAAATTTTATGGTAAGATGAAAATCAAACAAATATATAGATACAACACATGAAATTATTATGGCTAGTGATGTTGCAAACCCTTTAAGAATATTATCGGCATATTTAACGACCAATGCAACTAATAAGCCCCCTGTTGCTTGAAGGATTACGAGATATACTACAAAACCGTCATAACCAAAGAAAAATCCTTGATTTACGATTTCCGTACTCTCTTTTGCAAAACAAGTTATTAATCCAATAGGAATGGATAACAGACTCAACTGGATATTTCTCATCCAAACAGAAATATCACTGCCTTTGAGGATCTTTTCAAAATATACACCAGCAAAACCAGATAGACAACAAGCCCCTAGAACAGCAAGAAAACCAATGACAGGATTTTGTTCCGTACCATTCGGAACTTTGGCAGGTGCTTTATCTTGAGCTAGCTGTACCAAAACTATGCCACCTATTAGAACTGCTAAAGATAACCATTGTGTTAATACGAGTTGCTTCTTGAGAAGAAGGACAGAAAATATTGCAGTAGTGAATATTTTCAACTGGTATGTGACTTGATTGGTTGCAGCGTCCAAATGTGATGCAGACAAGTAGAGGAGATTGTTTTGTATTACGTAGAGAAGAGATGGAACTCCTACTTTCAGTGTATCAAGAGGCTGTTTGACAATATGATTATGTAAGGCCTCAAATAGTTTGATGATACCCCCAGAATCGACATAAACAATTCCTAAGCAAGTTAACAATTTAACAACTTCTGCCATTAAAACAGCTGTTGAAGAAATAAACAAATCGCCTTCTCTGGTTCGAGAATAACGCATACTGAGACCAAGTACAGCATTCTGTAGTGTGAGTGTTACTAAACTTACATATTTCAAAGCATGAGCTTTACGGTCAATAGATTTTTGATTCATCCTTGATCTCATTTGACAAGTATTCGAAATGATTTAATTCAGTAGCTAAAGGTGAAAACAAATGATCATATGAAATACAATTCAAAAAGTATAAAATACGAGATGTACATCTGATGAAATATTTTTCTTAGGTGAAGATTCTTATCTCTTGAAGAATAGAAATGTTGTCAAAGCTATTGCTCCTAAAACAATGAGGACCTGAGACCGAGTTCTTGTTGCAGGATTACATCCGTCCCCTTTACAGGTGTAGATACAAGTTCTGTAGTTCAAAAGATCGCCAGGTTGCGAAACATAGTTACAGTAATTGCCCAAATCTAGGGACGAACAGAAACGTTTTGCGCCTATACCTCCTGTAAAAAAAATGAAAACGATACAAAAAATACACTATGAAAACGATCTATATTAGTATAGTAGTAATGAAACCGCAAAGGTTATAAATATTTTCCCTTCAAATAACTTCTGCTATGTTTATTGATAATTGTCTTTAAACCCCTTTCAACAATATACGAGGATGTATTGAAACATTTTTAGCCTACTAATGAAGCAAACAAAATGGCAGAGTCAACAAATTTTATTATTCAACATCATTCCTCATTGAATACATTTATTACAACACACCTGCAACGCCTCTAGACTTTCAAAAACGGTTGAGGAGATTGCGGTCAAAATGGGATACCACTTCTCTCACAAGATCGTACTCTGGTATTTTTCCTGATAGTATGTCGTGAGATCTATCTGTACAGGGTGATTCACTTATCTTGGTAACCCCTATTTTCTCGAAAACGGCCGAATACTTTTTATTTATGTAAACGGCCGTTTTGTACAAGTCAATGTTGACTTGAAATGCGCGTGAAATTCGGCAAAAAAAATAAAGACACCAGGAGTCGCGGCGCCGTCGAAGTTTTTTTTCACAGAAACATACCTTCTTGAGCGCTCGTTCTACTTACACGAGGGCTATATCATTTCGTCACGATGTCTGTATTTTTCGAATTTTGAGCCGATAATGGTCTAAATCAACAAGGTTCGACTCACTGATGACGAATCCGTCGGAAAATTGGAATCTGTCCGTCCGTTCGTAAGCACGATAACTCTCGAACGGAACAACCTAGAGACTTGAAATTTTCAGTGTGGGTTCATTTCCTGAATGTCTCGGTTGAGTTCGTTAATGGGCCAAACTCCACCAGGGGTTCCGTCGAACTCGTCGAAAAATTCAAGAATGTTCGTCCGGCCGGTAGTAGGCACGATAACTCTCGAACGGAACGACCTAGAAACTTGAAATTTTTAGGGTAGGTTCGAATCTCGAATGCCGCGGTTAAGTTCGTTATTGGGCGTAATTCGACTCAGGGTTCCGTAAATATGGCCTCTCGAAATTTTGTTCTCCTGATAACTTCGAAACTGCAGATTCGATCTGGATGAAATTTTGCACTCGGATGAAGAATGCCGTGTTCAAGCTACATGCTAAACGTCAAGATCGCATGACCAGAACCATAGAAAATTATAACTTTCGAACGGAAAGGCTTAGGGACTTAGATGGGTGTGGATCTCGAATGTCGCGGTCACGTTTATCAATGTGCAAAAATAGACTAGGCGTTCAAAATATTTTTTTCCTTATAATTTCGAAACTATTGATTGGATTGGGATGAAATTTTGCCCATATAAGGAGAATAATGTATTCAAACTACATGCCAAATTTTGTCCAAATCGCATTACCAAGACAATAGAAAATTCTAGCGAATTATCGAAAAAAAATTGGTACCTAAAGCACTGACGTGAAGTCTGGAGTTTTGCCTTAGTTTAAATTTTTTTTCGAATACTGTAAAAATTTTTTTCAATTGGTTTCCAAAACTGGAAAATGCGAATCTACCTACAAGGTGGATGAACGAGCTCTCAAAAGCTCCCAACTTCACGGCAGTGCTTTTCGAATTTTTTATTATGCCATTCGAAAGATGATTTCATTCACTTTTTTCCAATTACCATTTTTCCCTATTTCAAACGGTTAGCGATTTGCTGCGTGTTTTATGTTAATTCTATTCCATTTATATTTTTCTGTATTGTGAGTGTATGCCTTGATTTGGAACATAGATATGATTTTGTTTCTCAAGTTCAAGGAGGCTTTGTACCAAACTACATATCGCACCCGTCGTAGAATAAGGGTACAACTCAAAAATTGATTTTGTTGGGAAATCGTTTTTGTAATTTTGGTTTACCGAAGTTTTTGTTCTGAACTTTTGTGTACTAACTCAATTGAACACGCTGAACATACTTTATTACTGCAGCAATCCATTTGAACACGTCTGGTGTGATATTGTAGGACGTCAAATAGGGCCATAATTCTATTAAGGCTCATTAACTGGGCAAGGGAACTAGATTTCCTTCAAAACAGGATGGATAGGAACTAATGGTCCCATCAGATATCCCCCAATATCACCGGACCTAACGCCCATGGAAATTTGATATACAAAACTGATTCTTATAGTTTAGACCATTTGAAAATGGCAAGGCGCTGATGTCAACCTCAATTTTCTGGAAAAAGTAACTTACAAAGAAATAAGGAGAATATATAATTCATGTATGGATCATAATGGCGGGCATATAGAATATATGATTTGAAATGTTTCGTTTGTTATTAAAAAACAATTGTTTATTGTTATTAATAGCTATTTAATCAACAAGTTTATTAATGACAGCGATTAATGTTCAAGATCATTAATGACTAAATTAATAAACGAGTTGATTACCAGATTTTTCTGTTTACCTCATTTTGAAAAACATTCATTTTGCAGAAAAGACAAATTTGACATTATATGAATTTCTATGCTCAGTTCGATTTTAGTAAAGTTGTGATATTACTCGTATTGCTTCTGAATACTTTATGTGCGGTTGCCCATGACAATCATGCATCAAAATGGGTCATTAATGGACAATTCCGTGTACATTAAAGTGACTTATTATTTTGAGGTCGATGGAAAAATATATTATTTATTTAACAACAAAGCCTCCTTGAATTCAAGAAACAAAATCATATCTATGTCTCCAAATCAAAGCATAGACTCACAATACAGAGAAAATAAATGGAATAGAATTAACATAAAACACGCTGCAGATCGCTAACAGTTTGAAATGGAAAAAAATGTTATTTGATAATAAATTTAGAATGAAATCATCTTTAGAATGGCATAATAAAAAAGGTATGTTTCTAGGGAAAAAACGTTGACGGCGTCTTAATTTTTTATCGCCGGCATCCATGATAATTTTGGAGATTGACACAGAAATTGGCCTGATCTTCAATAGAAAATTTACCTCTTTTGAAGCTTGCAGTCCAATTTTTCATTGTTGCATACGAATGACATTAATTGCCAAGGGTATCGAGCATATGCATACCTTTCGACCCCTTCAAATACAGGTACTTAAGGATGGCTATATACTCCAATTTTTCAGTTGACACCTATTTTCTCAAAATTTTATTGCGCAGCTCTGGTATGACTTTTTTAAGTGAAACTTTACACTGACACTCCTAATGAGTTATTGTTCATTGCTAAGGTATTGCAATATTTTTTCATCCTTGGAACTGGTCTAGGTTTACTAGACTAGATTGCAACTTTTCTGATGAATATTCCACATTGAATCCACCAAAAAAATCAGAAAATGAACAATGAATAAACTGAAAAAAAAATAGTCCAGTAAATACTAAATTTCTAATTGAGTGGGGAATATTCTTGAGTGAAATAGCACAACGTCGGCCTAATTCGTTAACCTGCTAAGTCCATTTTTTGGTCAATTCTACTTTTTGAGCTGATCATAAAGTTCAGACGATTACCTACCTTATGGCATAAGAAATAGGTCGATATCAGTATTCAATGTGGTAGAAAAGCCGTGCACGAAAAACTGCTTTGTACTCAATAGCAAATCTACACATAGAAAACCTGCTAAATCCCATTGGGGCCTCAGTTTTGTACTGACGCTCGAAGTTAGACAATGTTTTGATCGAGTTTTCATTTGCATAGTGTTAGTGAAGGCCAAAATTATAGACAAGTCAAGTCTCTTTTGTTCTATCATTTAGGATATACACTCCTGTGCAAGAAAAAAAACAAGTTGATATTTTTTTGGGAAATTTGAGGTCTCGCAATTTCTATATTTGTAACCCAATTTTCGAATTTTTTCAGCAAACTGTGGATAAATTTATTAATTTCATCTTGGTCATTCATTCTTTTGTTAAAAGCTGGCTTATAAGTCATTATACAGTGTTGATTAGAAGTTTGTTGTTGAACCCTAATTCTGAAACATCGTGTGGAATAATTTCGTGGTCAAATTCTTTCAAAATACCAATTTTTGTTGAGAACTATTCCTTTCCAACAATTTTTTTTTTTTGATTCATGCCTTTGAGTGCTCTTGTTTATTTTCAAGAACGAAATGAACTTGTCATCAACGGTTTGCTTCAAGAATTGTGATTTTTTGAAGAGGTGAATTGGGGGATTAAAATTGCACAAAGGCTGTTGCTCTTGTTGAAGATGAACGTAATTATGAATATGTTGCAAGAATTCTTCATGTTCATCGCTCTACCGTCAAAAGAGTTGTCGAAGCTTGCAGACCAGTAACTGGACCCAAATTACTTCAGCGTCATCGAGTAGCTTTACTGAACATTTACATTGGACTTACGGCAACGAAGCAATGTTCTTTTCACTGACGAATCCAGATTCACATTCTCCAGATGTATGGAAAAGAGTATGGAGAAGGAACGGAGAACAATTTTTTTCTTCTTAAAATTGGGTAAACTGTTGTTCGGAGTTTATTTCTCTATTAAAAATCAACTTGGTTCACCTGAAGACATGAACCAAAAATTTAAAATGTTGAAAATGAATGGTTCTTAACCTAGATTGGTATTCTGAAAGAATTTGACCACGAAATTATTCCACAGGATGTTTTGAAATTAGGGTTTAACAACAAACGTTTAATCAACCCTTTATAATAACTAATAAGCCAGCATTTTACAAAAGACCGAATGAGCGAGTTGAAATTAATAATTGTATCTACAGTTTGCTGAAAAAATGTTAAAAATTGTACTAAAAATAAGGAAACTACGCACGTGGGTATATTTTCATTCAGTGTTACGTTATGAAAGCAATGGATCCATTCTCTATAAAACTTTTTATAAGGATGACTGGCAACTTTTACCGCAGAGAAGGTCTTCACGATTTCATTCTTGTGAGACTAGTGATTCAACGCAATTGCACCAAAATCGACGCAGAATCACTCTTCGGAAAAACTGCTATATCCTCAATCGAATGTAAACTTCATAACAAAAAGCTGCTAAGTGATTATTCTCCTGATTTTTTCGAACTGTGCTTAGGATATTCTAAAATTAAAACTCACAAAATAACTAGAATCATTATAGGAGCCAAAGGGATTTTCAGAATCTTTACATGTAAAATAGAAAAGATTTCTTTCAGTTTTTTCTCTCTCCTGTAAACTATGCGGAAATGGACTTAGCAGGATAACGAATTAGGCTGACGACAATATATTAATGAAAGGGTTTAAATATGATTAGGTAAATACGTAGCAAAATTCTCATGGTATCCCGACTTAACAAATGACAAATTCTTCAGTAAAAATTCCACTCATTTTTGAATTTCAAAGTGCTTCTTTTGAAGAAACCATTTCACTCACTCTGTAAACTGGTAGATTTGACACAGTATTGAGCCTCAAAAACCTCGTCGCAACTTTGAGGCTCTATACCACCCATAAGGATCATTCCATCCGAGCAATCGAGGGAATCTGCTGCTGTACACTGATAGCAAAGTATCGCAGAGGCTGAAGTTCCCAATTAGTTCAGCAAAGGTTAGAAAGTAAGACAGATTAGTAAGGTAAGATATTAGTAAGCATTAATGAATAGAAACAGAACACTTTCATGTTTATATGAATACTTAGTTAGAGTCAACTTATGTACCATATTAGTGGATGAGGTAGTTAGTCTTATAACCATTGAATGTATCTATTGAATACCTTCGAAACGTCCAACGTGTTTGATACAGTACCGTGCGTCATAAACGGAATCACAAGATTCTGGTTTTAAATCTATATCATCTGATAGCCATTCATTGCATTGAAACGGTCTTTCTGGATCGCTGCCACTGCACTGATAGCATTCAATAGCTGCAGCTACAGATTCGGAAAATAATGGAGTTAAGTACCTGTGATTTCTTATATGAGGAAAAGTCAAAGGCGAATCTATCAAATGTTGTCAATTGAAACACGTCCCTTTGAGAAATTTGAATTTCGCATATTTTTACGTGGCAACGTTTTCAAATTGCATACGTGAATTTGTTGACACAACAAAGACTAGATACGTCACGAACGACGTCTGTCTAAGTTTGAATGACAGAATCAGTGTTGCCACCTTCCGTACCTACAGTTTCGGTAGAAAGTTCGGAAAAAATCGGTAGATGTTTGAAATACATACCTTTTCACCTATTTTATGGGTTATTCAAGTTTAAATACCACTTATCCGAAATATTGGGCATGTAGGTTATTACGAAGGAAGCAAAATTGAAAATAGATTTTATTAATTTAAAAAATTAATATTTGAAAAACCAAACTTTTGAACAAAAATGAATATTTTAACAAAATAAATAGGTATTCAAAAAATTAACACCTATTGAAAACAACAAATATGAAAAAAAAAATATTTGAAAAAATATAAAATGAACATTTAAACGAAAAATAAATATACTAAAAAAATATATATTCAAAAAAATTAATTTTTGGAGCAAATAAACATTTGAAACAAAAATAAATGAATCACAATATGTGTGATATCAGTATTTTATTAGTATTCTGTGCTATTAAATATAAATTTTGACAAATGTCACTCTCTAATGAATAAATGTTCAAAGGAACATTTTCCTTTCAGATTGGCAACAGTCATTTTTGAAATAAGAATATTTTCTCTGGAAAAATTATGGCATACGTTTTTCGCTAGAAATTGCTTCGTATACAACAAGCCAATTATGGTTTTCGTTCCCAAACGATTTCTCTGTTTTGTTTTCAACAAATTGTATGTTGAAAATACTCTCTCGCAATTCGCTGAAGGTAAACATAAAAGATTTTGTATAAAATTAACTAATGTCAAACTCAAATTATGTATCAAATTATGTTATGGAAAGGAAACCTTCAAAATAATATCGTAAGAGTCATGATTTCCTACAATATCAGAACATACATTCACTCCATCAAATTTCGGTAGATTTATGTGCTCTTTCGGTACATCGGTAGATTGAGAAGAAAATCGGTAGATCTACCGAAAAATCGGTAGAGGTGGCAACACTGGACAGAATTGACAGAAGATGGGTGTGTTGTGTTCCTGTTCAGGCATACTAAAAATTATTTAACAAAAATCCGTTGTGAAGGGTTCAATCAATATAGGGTAAAATATTTTACTACTTTACCCTAAATACTAAAAATATTTCATATTATGTTATATATGAATATATTTATACCTAATATTATCGAGCGTTCAATAAAAAACGAAGTCGAAAGTGCTATTATTATAGGGAAGAATTACAGTGACTAGATTAGATGTTTAATCTAGTCACTGTAGGAAGAATCACAGAGTGGGCGACATCTACTTTTAATCGTTTGAAATACCCGAATGGTGAACAACAAACTAACGTGTGAGTGTTTATATGGGAAAAGTGTGAAATATTTGTATGATTTTAATTTTAAGTCATTTATGTATCTAAAACGATATATTTAGACGATAATTTATGGACAATTGTTTCAAATAAACTGCATGCGAGCAGAAAATGCAGCGGATTGTGAGAAGTAATGTGGGAAGATCACGAAAAATGTGCTGTGTTCCTCAATGCTCATCACATAGTTCTTCTGAAATGTCTTTGCATAAATTCCCGTTGAATCCCAAGTCAGTTAAAAAGTGGCAGACAAGCTTGAAGATTGGGAAACGTATCTCGAAGAATATATGTTAGTTTGCAGCAAGCACTTCCTGAAAGATGATTTTTTTATCGTAAGTTCAATAATTTTCTATAATGTAGTGGTCATTTGCTACCACATTCACGTTCACCCACATAATCAAAAAAGTCGGAAGTGGTTATCCCGACTTTCACAGGCATTATTATTAATTCCGCAATCTTTAAAAAAATATTTGATTTACTTGATATAAAAGACAGAAATGACAGAATAATTTTGATCCCCCTCGGCCCGACATCTTGTGATTTTCAGCGCCATCTCGTGGTACGTGATTTTTCCCTATATAGACTTTTCCGTAGGCTTAGATTTTTTGATACTGTACATGATACAAAGATTTTTTTCCTTGTATCATGGATACTGTATTGTGTTAAGCTTATTAGAGATGAGCAAAACGGTGATTTCTGAATCACCGTTCACCTTGAGTTTGAGTAGACTAGGCCGACTAGCGTATTGAACATAACATGAAATAATGGAACAAATAACGGTGAAAGTGGTCCTTGAATGTTTTCAAAATTGAATGATATATTTGTTAGTATTGATAGTTACGTGTTACGTTAATAAACAGTATTGTGTTGTTACTGGTAAAACGTTTCATTTCCGGATGGTTGACACTATAAGTTTAAAAGCATAGTATTATGATCAGTTTTTTGACGAAGGACACCCACGGCTCTTATTTCAAATATTTTTTCATGATAATTTATTTATAATAATGCTTCAGAATGAAATAATATTGAAATAAAAAACATGAAAACAGGAAAAATAACATTTATCAAATCGAAAGTTATATCTTTGTACATATCTTTTTTTATTTCTGATCATTTGAGAGATAACCTGATCAGCCTTTGGAAAAAGCTCCTCACAGGCAACCGGAGTTGCCAAGGAACATCATTTTTCTTGCGCTATCAGTGAAAGTTTGCGATTTATCAATCACCGGGTTAACAGGGTATACCTAAGTACGAGTGGAAGATGACGCATTATGCATCACAAGCGTGAAAGCCCATCACAGCGTGAGAATAACGGTGATTTGATTAATTCGATCACCCCAGTGATGGGTGATTTGAAACTCACGGTGATTGAATCACCGGTAGTGAAATATCGCTCATCTCTAGCAGCATTGCCGAAGCTACTCCGATCGGAGTAGATCTACTCCGTTTTATAATTTTCTACTCCGCTTCTCCAAACGGTACAATTTTTACTCCGGTCGAATGACATTTCAAATTGAAGTTCGCAAATTATTGTTCTGTGGTAGCAATCCGTCGATGGACGAGAGTGATGACTCTATGATCTCTCGTTGGTGTCAATTATCTGAAATTGATATGAAAATATTCTATGTCAATGCGATTTCCCTGCTTCACTTTTCCAATAGGGAAAAATCACATACCGCTAGATAGCGCTGAAAATCACAAGATGTCGGGCCAATAATGGTCAAAATCATTCTGTCATTTCTGTCTTTCAAAAAAAGTATATACGTATATATCCATTTTTTTTTATAAGATTGCGGAATTAATAATAATGCTTGTGAAAGTCGAGATAACCACTTCGGACATTTTTGATTATGTGCGTGAACGTGAATGTGATAGCAAATGACCACCATATAATAGAAAATTTTTGAACTAACGATAAAAAAAATCATCTTTCAGGAAGTGCTTGCTGCAAAGTAACATATTCTTTGACCATAGAAACCATAGAAAATCATAACTTTCGAACGGAAAGGCCTAAGGGCTTGAAATTTCCAGGGTTGGTTTGGATCGCGAATGTCGCCGTCACGTTTATCAATGAGCGAAATTAGACTAGATGTTCCGTTAATATGGTCGTTCAAAATATTTTTTTCCTGATAATTTCGAAACAACTGATTGGATTGGAATGAAATTTTGCACATAGATGAAGAATAGGTACAGTAGAAAATTCTAGCAAATTATCGAAAAAAAAAAATTGGTCACCTAAAGCACTGACGTGAAGCCTGGAGTTTCGCCTTTATTCGATTAGTTTTTAAAACTGGAAAATGCGAATCTACCTTCAAGGTGAATTAACGAGCGCTCAGAAGCTCCTGACTCCACGGCAGTGCTTTTTATAATTTTTTTTTAATAATTCATGGGAACACCTTTATTATTTGCATTTTTCAATGAAAGTACCTATACCGAAATTAACTCCTAATGAAAGGAATAAATCAATGTTTATTTGAGTACCATAAATTTCATTTTGCCCTACAAAATTCAAGAACAGCGAACAGTAAACATTAGAATAACCCACTACAGACTAGAGGACCGAGGACCTACCACCATGAACTCGAATATTTCGAATTTTCAAATTCAAACGGAAATTCGCAGCTGTCAGCAGTAGTCACTAGTCAAGTCAGCACACGACACACAGGCGTCCGAAATACTATGATTTATTTCAAAAGTTATGGTAACCTAACCTACAATTGATATGAGTTTTATGAATAATTTGTTCATACGTTTCGAAACTTAGTTTATTTTTTTGTGTGTATCATAACCGTTTGCGGGTCTTAAAACTTTCCTTCATACAAAACGTTCACATTGCTTATATATTTCAATCCGAAAAAATTAATGTGGGAATGTAAAATGTACTTACATGGTGTAAACAAAGCAGCGCAAATCATAAGGAAGCACAAAAACTTTATGTGTTTAGAAGAAACCATTTTAGATTCCAGCACATAAATTTCTAATGTTCTCAAACGTAAACTGGAACATTAACAATGATTCCAGCCAGCGACCGCTCCCCGATTGTTTTCTTAATGTTTGTTGTTGACAAATTATCAACCTCAACCATCAATGGTAAGTTCTATGGTATGCGGTATGGGTGATATGGGTCATGGGTCACTCTTAATTGACAGTTCCTATGGGGAATGGATTCTGAAACTATACAAGCTTCCTTGGATATACGAGTTACGCACGCGCGTGAATTAAATCTTCATAATTTGAAAATCTTTTCGTACTCGAAAGTAATATTTACTTTCCTCGGAATAGTACAATGATTTCGAAATTCCTTTATGAGTAGGTATTGGGTACGCCTGTGCCGCAAAAATCTCATAATCATGATTGGCGCATCCACCAATCTATACTGATATGAGTTGAAATTAGTTTATTTATTTGGTTCTTTTCAAGTTTTTATGTAGAGGATACTCTCTGGAATTACTGAACGGGTTCTTGAACATATTTCCCTAGCAGAATAACTTAAAGCTGCACTATCCCACAGTAATGTAAGATGTAAGCTATATTTTGTTACGATGAAAATTTCTTCCTTTGGTAGAAATCGAATGATATTATTGGAATGAAATTTCGCACATAGATGAAGAATAATTTATTCAAACTTCGTGGGAAATTTTGTCCAGATCGCATTATCAAGACTATAGATACCATAGAAAATTCTAGCGAATAATCGAAAAAAAAATTGGTCACCTAAAGCACTGACTGAAGTCTGGATTTTCGCCTTAGTTTGAAATATTCTTTGACAGTTGTCAAAATCTTTCCAATTGGTTTCTAAAACTGGAGAATGCGAATCTACCTACAAGGTGGATGAACGAGCGCTCAAAAGCGCCGGACTAAACGGCAGTGCTCTTCGTATTCCGCCTATTTCCTGCCCTTTTATTGGGTTTTCCGAAAATCTTTCAAGTGAGGATTATAAATCATTTTATGATTCTTGACAAAATCTATAAGAATTTCATCTTGCTCACTCGATCAATCCGCAACCTGATTTTCAGAACACATTTCTCTTTAATTATCAAAACCTTCCACTGGAACACTGTAAACCATGATAATAACCTCAAATATTCCACACCGCTCCGCGAAAAAAACGTTGGCGATCAGTTCTCCACCGTCGTGGTTGCCGCTTCAGATGAGACAGCAAGGCAACAACGTAACGATCTGCATTAACTCTCTCTTGGAAACCAATGCCGTGGTTTTTCATGGAACAATTTTTTGTCTCCGTCATATTACGACCGAAATATTACGCTCAGGCCGAGGTCGCTTTATATCCCCGCTTCATGAGCATCTTGAAGGGTCTGTAATACTCTGGTAAGTCGAGAATGGCGTGGAAACATCTAGACGCGACAGGTCCGGCATAAGTTCGTTACATTGCCCCCTTCTTAAAGACATTTCGTCCCGAAATGTCATCCTCGGAGTGTGACGATACCTGCATGACTCTCCATATCTGCATCGCGAAGTTCGCTGGAAATGACACTCCACGGTCTTCATGTTTGGTCGTTGAAGATGGTTACAGTAAAGCAAAATTTCGACGCCGCTGGATTCGAATATTGTCTCCAACAAACTCCTCATGATTCTCCAGTCCAGCCTATCGAGACCACAGGACAATTTCGGATTAGCTAGCTTCACCAGATTCTGATATACCTTAGTGTCTCTTTACTTGGTGAGATTCTTCCAGACATCCTCATAAGACGGTTCACCTTGGGAGTACTTCTTGGTTACTAAGTAGAAGATGTTTCTTTCGCCTTTTTTCAACTGCAGCACCCTTCCAACTTCTGGATACTGCTCTCGCAGTGTTTGGAATTGACCAAATTTCTTGGAGAACACAACAGCAATGTCCCTGGACATTCGTAGATCTTCTGCCACGCAGTATGCTAGTGCATAACAATCAGGCACCTTGAAAAGGTCTCGTGGCACCTCTCTAGTTACACCATGCAGCACTTTCTGTCCGTTCGAATACAAGGACATAAATTTCTGGTATGTCATCTGGTGGTTTGAGGGTGCGAACTTGGTCGTGATTTCTTGCGTAAGGGGTCAATCGATTGAAGTGGACGACCCTGGGTTTCCCTCGCGGAATTCGGTAAATAAGGTCGTTCATCCTTTTCATGATTTTGAACGGACCTTCCCAAGAGTTCTGCAACTTTGGCGATAGTTCACGACATCGTTTGGGGTTGTGCAACCAAACCAGGTCACCATCCTGAAACCCTCCAGCCTCGGCCTTGATGTCGTACGTCTGTTTCATTCCATATCTGGCGCTCTGGATGTTTAACCGGACTCGTTCGTGGATATCGTCCATTTTCTGTCTCAAGTTGCTGACGTAGCCCTCTCCCGCAGTGTCTTGTCCAGGTGGCATCCCAAACCGCAGGTCACATGGAAGTCGCAGTTCTTTGCCCATTACAATACTAGTAGGGGTTTGACCAGTTGATTCATGTACTGCATATCGATAGGCCATCAGGAAAGAATGAAGATACTGGTCCCAGTCTATTTGATGATCAGAGGCAACCTTGGACAAGTAGCGGTTGATCGTTCTGTTCATCCGCTCCACTATTCCATCGGACTGCGGATGAAGCGCCGTGATCCTTGTCTTGTTGATGTTCAGCAATTGACACATTTCTTGGAACACTTTAGGTTCAAAGTTCCTGCCTTGGTCTGAGTGCAGTTCTAATGGAATACCGAATCGACATATCCACTCTTTCAACAAAACGTCGGCGACAGTGATAGCTTCCTGGTTGGGTAGAGCATAGGCTTCGGCCCACTTACTGAAATAATACATGGCCACCAGGATGTATTTTTTCCGTAGTCGGTCTCGGGAAACGGGCCGGCGATGTCGATAGCGATTCTCTCGAATGGGCTGCCTACATTGTACTGACGCATCGGGGCCTTAGGTCGTATTCGAGGTCCATTGCTAGCAGCACATGAGTTTTGCACCAGTCCTGAACATCATCCCGATAACTAGCCCAGTAGAACCGTTGCCTCACTTTTTGCAAGGTCTTCTTCACCCCCAGATGTCCTCCGGCGACCCCATCATGGATTTCCCGAAGCACTTCCTGTCTCCGAATCCTCGGTACCACTATGGGGCGTTGGTCTTCACCACCATTATCGGACTCCAACCCACGCTTCAGTACCCCATTGTCCAGAGTGAAAGATTTCCATTGGGACCAGTAGGATTGATTTAACGGCTGGCGGGTAACCTGCAATTTCCTGCCATGATGGTCTTCGATGGCACTTCTTCCAACTGATGACTAAACCAAGTTCTGGATCTTTCTCTTGGTCTTTCTGAATATTGCTGTCATTCCAGTTGTCATCTACCTCCCTGGTTCTACAAAGTGTTGCTACATTCTCTTCTGCTCGTCGGCAATGAGAGCCATCATCTGGGCAGTAGTCTGGTCTGCTAAGACAGGGCAGACAAGCACGAGGAAAATACTCGACACACAAAGGCTTGCCTGCGTTTGCATCACTGGAGCTATGAGAACGTGCCCGACAAGAGCACTTGAGGTTATCACAGATCTCACTCCATTACATCTAGTGATCAATAGGGTAGCCCACGAGGCTTTCCTTAGAATATCTAGGGAAGGTACAGGGAATGAGAGAATTAAAAGTCAGGGAGCCTCGTCCTCTCTGAACAAGTACATCTCATCAGCGAACCTGAAAGTGATGTTATGATTAAAAAATTAAGCATTGAGAAGAACTTCAACACTATGCTATGTAAAAAGGAAGAATGGGAAAAGGAATACACTACCCAACACTTCGAAGTAAATACCATTATATGGTATACAGATGGTTCTAAAACCACGATGGGGGCCGGCGCTGGAGTATACGGGGCAAGAACCAAGTGTACACTATCGTTAGGCTCCTACTCGAGTGCCTTTCAGGCAGAAATACTTGCAATCGAAAGATGCATAGATATAAACCTGGAAAGAACTATCAAGGGTGTGACATTGTGATCCATTCTGATAGTCAAGCTGCTATCAAAGCACTGAACTCCTATATCATCGACTCATAGCTGATATGGGAGTGCCGGAGGAAACTTAATGAAGTAGGCAAGAAAAATAAGGTCTCTTTAGTCTGGGTTCCTGGTCACTCAGGAATCAAAGAAAACGAAGAGGCCAATACACTTGCTAGAAAGGGAGCACAAACGCCACTTCCTGGCCCAGAACCTTTCTGTGGCATAGGTGAATGCACCTATAAAAAAAAGTTTCTGTAGAAGGAAGAGTCTGAAAGAGGAGCACTCTGGAGGTACCTTCCAGGAATGGATCACTCCAAAAAGTTTATTCGGAACTTTGAAAGTTCATGATCCAAAAAGTATTTGGATCTTCGTAAGAACAAATAACGCTTACTCACTGGCTTCCGCACAGGACATTGTCGCCTTAGAAAGCATATTATGAGAATGGGCTTAACAGAAACTGACGAAAGTAGATTCTGTGGTGAAGAGGAGGAAACTCCTGTTCACCTGGTTACAGAATGCCTCGCCATTGCAAACCAGCGCAAAGAATGTCTTGGACAAGAGAATTACAGGAGGAAGGAGGATATAACCTCTTTGAAGCCCTCTCAGATACTGGAGTTCATTGGAGCTCCGGAGCTGGAGGGCGAGCTGTAGATAGCGCATTCGCGAATACGGCTCTGATTATTTGCAAGAAAAAACACACCAAACTGCCAATCTCGCGAGATCTCGAAATTGGTGAGATCTCGCGGTGTTGTTATTCATAAACTCGCTAGTTCTCGTCTGAGCCCCAATCTCGCGAGATTGCATTCCCTAGTCGTTAGCGCTTAGTGGAATGCACTGTCATAGAACACGTAGAAAAAAAAATTCATTTGTCTATGATAATGGGAAGACGTTAAAAACAACTGTGCAATCTGGTAATAGTGTATTCTTGCCGGTATATTAGTGGCTTTCCATCCAGGTGCGCGTTACTCCGGGGCTTGACGCACTGGAGCGTCACGCCCTCGCTAACACGGGAACATGCCAAAACCAAACTGTCACAAAACGTAAACAAAACAGCACGGATTTGACGTTGTAAAGCTGTCAGTCAGTGGGGAGCACCGGTGGGCGGTGCGCCTCCATAGATAAAGGAATGTTCTATGTTCTATTCCTTTATCTATGGTGCGCCTCCGACGGTGCCGCTAAAGCAGCATACGTTAATTCTCACAAAGAATCCCAAACTCCTTTGAATAAAAAGGTTATTTATTCAAAGCACATTCAGAGTTACCCGCTGTGTTGTGCTAAGATATTTGAAATTTGCTCTGAAAGCACTTATTGTTCTGTGTAGAAGAGGTGGGCCCAACCCGCTATTTCGGTTTAGCAGCTGCTTCTGCTAGTGCTAAACAAAAATAGCTGCTATTTTAATAGCAGTTGCTATTTTAGCATTATTCGTCTCCTAACACGACACGTCTAGAGACCATAATAAATTAATATCTCTTTGTTTTTGCTTTAAGAAGTATTTCGTTCATCTGATCTAAAGTTATTGCGAAAAAATTTCGATTGAATTAGTCGATCCTTGATGAAAATCCATAATCGAACCTAATAAAATACCTAAACCAAAATTTATTTTAGTGTTTTCTTGATTATATTTATATGTAATTGTTAATTATCTTGTTATGATCTTCATATTTTTGTTTGAGGTCATATGTAAAATAAATCAATTTTGAGTTAGACGTGATTTGGTCCCCGAACTGCAAGGTCCGCGCCAGTTCACTTCACAGAAATATCGCTAAAAAAAAGCAGCTAAATTTGAAGCTTGTTATGTTTTTCATATTTTTTTTAAGATCATATGTAAAATAAATTAACTTTGAGTAATAGACGTGTTCTGGACTCATTGCTTTTATTTTTCTTTATCACAACGTTTCAACCGGTAAGTATCCCCAGCCGTCTTCAAGTGAATACTGTTGTATTTAAATGATCACGCATCACGTTGCAAAAATTCTCAAATCTAAAACCCAAACAATAATATAAAAATTAGAAAAGCACTGCCGTGAAGTCAGAAGCTTATTAGCGCTCGTACATCCACCTTGTAGGTAGATTCGCATTTTCCAGTTTTAGAAATCAATTGAAGGAATTTTCGACAGCTGTCAAAAAAATTCTGAAACTTAGGCGAAACTCCAGACTTCATGTCAGTGCTTCAGCTGACCAATTTTTTTTCGATAATTCTCTAGAATTTTCTACGGTATCTATGGTCCTGGTGATGCGATCTGGACAAAATGCAAATACATTATTCCTCAGCTATGTGCAAAATTTCATTCCAATCCAATCAGTAGTTTCGAAACTATCAGAAAAAAAATATTTAAAGGTCCATATTTATGGAACCCCTAGTATAATTTTGCTCATTGATGAACGTGACCGCGATATTTGCGATCCCAACCCACCCTGAAAATTTCGAGTTCCTAGGCCTTTCCGTTCAAAAGTTACAATTTTCTATGTTTTCTATGGTTCTGGTCATGCGATCTGGATAAAATATTGCTTTAATACATCATTCTCGATTGAAATACAAAATTTCATCTTGATCGAATCCGTAGTTTCGAAATTATCGAGAAATCAAAATTTCGAACGACCTTATTTACGGAACCCCTAGTATAATTCTGCTCATTGATAAACGTGAACGCGACATTTCAGATCCACACCTATCCTGAAAATTTCAAGTCCCTATGCCTTTCCGTTCGAGAGTTATGATTTTCTATGGTTTCTATGGTTCTGGTTATGTGATCTGGAGAAATTTAGCTTGAATATATCATTCTCCATAAGTATACAGACTTTCGTCACGATCGAATCTGTAGTTTTGAAATTATGAAGAAAACTAAATTTCCAACGACCATATTTACGGAACCCCTAGTATAATTTTGCTCATAGATGAACGCGATCACGACATTCGAGATCCACACCTATCCTGAAAATTTCAAGTCCCTAGGCGTTTCCGTTCAAAAATTAAAATTTTCTATGGTTCTGGTCATGCGATCTGGACAAAATGTCACATGTAGCTTGAACACCTCATTCTCCATTCGAGTGCAAAATTTCTTCTCGACCAAATCTGTAGTTTTCAAGTAATCAGGGAAACAAAACTTTGAACGGCCATATTTACGGAACCCCTGATGGAATTTGGCCCATTAACGAACTCAACCGAGGCATTCGGGAATTGAACACACACTGAAAATTTCAAGTCTCTAGGTTGTTCCGTTCGAGAGTTATCGTGCTTACGGACGGACGGACGGACAGACTCGAATTTTCCGACGGATTCGTCATCAGTGAGTCGAACATAGTCGATTGAGACCATTTCCTGCTCAAAATTCGAAAAATACAGACATTGTGACGAAATGATATAGCCCTCGTGTCAGTAGTACGAGCGCTCAAAAAGCAGGTTGCGAGGTATTTAGCAACCCGCCACCCGCCTCTACTTCTGTGCTAACTACAGAATTGCATTTATTTGAAAGCTCAAAACTCTAACCAAATAGTAAAAATAATTTAATAATCTGAAGCTCATTTCTTGGAACTTGGAATCTTTATCTATCTGAATAAGCACGGGAATTGGAAAAAGGTAATATTCGTTGAACTCCAACAGTTGTTATGAACTATGGAAACTATTAAACGTTTTTTTTTAACTGCAGGCTGCAGGGCTGTTAATGATGATCTAGTATATAAAACTTAGGTATGCAGTGATAGATTGCAATGAAAATAGCAGTTATATAAGTCTACTATTAAAATACCATTATGCCAAAAAACAAATTGAAACTAACTTTACCTCCTGGTTCCATCGAACAATGCTCTACAACACCCACAAACAGTTTTAATGACACCCAAAAACATGACTTCATCAAAGGTTCCACTATAGATCACTTGACTGCACAATTAGAAGAGTTGGACATGGATGATAATCAAATAAAGAAAATAGAAATTTTTCTGGATCAAAAAGAGAAAATAGGGGTTAATTTAACGGATGATGATTTTCAAGACTTGGGAGAATTAGGTTCAGGAAACGGAGGTGTTGTTATCAAAGTGAAACATAAAACAAGTGGATTAATAATGGCTAGAAAACTGATTCATTTAGAAGTGAAACCTGCTGTTAAAAAACAGATTATACGTGAATTGAAAGTTCTACATGAGTGTAATTTTGCACATATCGTCGGATTTTATGGTGCCTTCTATATTGATGGTGAAATAAGCATCTGCATGGAATATATGGATGCAGGAAGTTTAGATTTGATATTGAAGAAAGCTGGAAGAATACCCGAAAATATTTTGGGCAAAATAACTTCTGCTGTTCTGAAAGGATTGAGTTATTTGAGAGATAAACATTCGATCATACATAGAGATGTGAAGCCTAGTAATATTCTGGTCAATAGTAGTGGAGAAATTAAAATATGTGATTTTGGTGTTTCTGGACAACTTATAGATTCAATGGCTGAGTCTTTCGTAGGAACCAGAAGTTATATGTCTCCTGAACGATTGCAGGGTAATTATAATTTGATAGATATTCTATGCTTTTTGAAATTTGGCTAGTTATTTGAGATAACAATTTTTTTCCCTGCAAGCCTGTCTGAGGAATTCTGATAGATGTTCTCAGATAGGTACCTCCAAATATGATAAGAACTGTTGACGATAAATAAAACTTACTGAAACATTTCAATATCAGAAAAAACTATCCGGTGAAGGGATGTTTTTTTGCATCAAAAATGAAATTTCATTGGTTATTTCTCATTCTACTACATCTTAATTATTTTTCTATATAGAACGTCAAAAAAATGAACCTTTCACCATGCCATGGTGTTTTCATGTGTTATCTCGCTGTATAAATTCACTTTTAGAAGAAACTTAAGCTTGTCTATCTGCCTTGTTGATCAAATATGGCAAATCTGATTCAGTAGATCAATTGTGTGTTTGTGTGTGTATAATATATGTCCCAGAAGGCAAGGATAATCCTGAAATAGCATATAGAAGAGCTATTGGGTGCCCTGATGAAAATACAAAAGAAAATCTATCCCCAGTAGAAATATCTTTTTTTTTTTGAAAATAATGATTTCTACCACACCACGTTGCATTTCTGTGTAACACGCTCACAAATAAATCAAATCCATCAGTGACTTCATGGTAATTTTTTTTGAAAAAATTTCCAACTTCGAATTTCATCATAATATAATGACAAAGAATTTAGAATGGCACTGCCGTGAAGTCAGGAGCTCTTGAGCGCTCGTTCATTCACCTTGTAGGTAGATTCGCATTCTCCAGTTTAATAAACCAATTGAAAAGATTTCGACAGCTGTCAAAAGAAAATTTCAAACTAAGGCGAAAATCCAGGCTTCAAGTCAGTGCTTTAGGTGACCAATTTTTTTTTCGATAATTCGCTAGAATTTTTTACGGTATCTATGGTCTTGGTAATGCGATCTGGACAAACTTTCCCACGTAGTTTGAACACATTATTCTTCATATATGTGCGAATTCAATCGGAACAGTAGTTTCGAAATAATCAGGAAAAAAATAGTTTGAACGGGTATATTTACGGAACCCCTGGTCTAATTTTGCTCATTGATGAACGTAACCGCGAAATTCGCGATCCGAACCTATCCTGAAAATTTCAAGTCCCTAGGCCTTTCCGTTCGAAAGTTATGATTTTCTATGGTTCTGATCATGCGAGCTGGAAAAAATGTAGCTCGAATATATTATTCTCAATTTAAATACGACATTTCGTCTAACGGGGGTAATTACCCCACCCCCAGAGCACTGGAAAATTTTATTTAGGAAAAAATGACCAACAAGAAAATAATATAATAATGCAATAAAATTAACAGAAAAATCAGTGAAATAAATGAAAATCTGAAGTTTTACTTTCAGTCGTACGTTTTATTTTTGAAGATCATATTGCATAAAATGTATAAGTGGTGAGTCTGTTGTTTGATAAGATTGATACCTAAACTGCTCATGTTGTTTCTTGATGGGGTAATCGATGAAAAATCTCGTCAGGTATAGGTACATCAAGCCTTGGCGATAATTCTGAAACTTTATATTTTGGAAGTCTTAGGGGGGTAAGTAATTACCCCAGTACCCCTCCATATCTACGCCCTTGTGTTGTTCAGCCTAAAGATTAAAGAAGAGAACATTTGTTTTCCGAACGATTTTCTGATTAAGAAGGTGTTGGATTCGTAAGAACGTGGCAATTAGAATTGGAAAGTTTGTAAAAAAATGTATAAAAAGTACTGCCGTGAAGTCAGGAGCTTTTGAGCGCTCTTTCATCCACCTTTTAGGTATTTTCAAGTTTTAGAAACCGATTGAAAATTTTTTAAAGCTGTCAAAAAAATTTAAAACTGAGCAGAACTACAGACTTCACGTCAGTGCTTTAGGTTTCCAATTTTTTTTTCCGATTATGCGCTAGAATTTTATACGGTATCTATGGTTTTGGCAATGCGATCTGGACAAATTTCGTAGTTCGAGTACATTATTGTGTATGTGCAAAATTTCATTCCAATCCATTCAGTATCAGAAAATTTTTTGAATGGCCATATTTACGGAACCCCTAGTTCAATTTTGCTCATCGATAAACATGACCCCGACATTGGCGATCCAAACCTGAAAATTTCAAGTCCCTAGGCCTTTCCTTTCGGAAGTTATAATTTTCTATGGTTCTGGTAATGCGATCTGGACAAAATGTAGCTTAAATATATCATTCTCCATTAAAATACAAAATTTCGTCACAATCGAATCCGTAGTTTTGAAATTATCAAGAAAACTAAATTTCAAACGACCATATTTGAGGAACCCCTAGTCTAATTCGGCTCATTGATGAACGTGACCGCGAAATTCGAGATTCAGACTCATCCTGAAAATTTCAAGTCCCTAGGCCTTTCCGTTCGAGAGTTATAATTTTCTATGGTTTCTACAGTTCTGGTCATGCGATCTGGAAAATTGTAGCTCGAATATATAATTCTCCATTGGAATACAAAATTTTGTCGCGATCGAATCCATATTTTTGAAATTATCAAGAAAACTAAATTTTCAAGCTACATGCAAAATTTGGTCCAGCTCGCATGACCAGAACCATAGAAACCATAGAAAATTATAACTTTGTAATGGAAACGCCTAGGGATTTGAAATTTTCAGGATAGCTTTGGATCTATAATGTTGCGGGCACTTTTATCAATGAGCAGAGTTAGACTAGGGGTTCTGTAAATATGGCCGTTTGAAATTCAGTTTTCTTGATCATTTCAAAACTATGGATTTGATCGTGACGAAATTCTGTATTTAAATTGAGAATGATATATTGGAGCTAAATTTTTTCAGATCGCATGATCAGAATCATAGAAACCATAGACAATCATAATTTTCGAACGGAAAGGCCTATGGACTTAAAATTTTCAGGATAGGTTCGGATCGCGAATTTCGCGGTCACGTTCATCAATGAGCAAAATCAGACTAGGGGTTCCGTAAATATAGCCGTTCAAACAATTTTTTTCTTGATGATTTCGAAACAACTTATTGGATTGGAATGAAATTTCGCACATAGATGAAGAATAATGTATTCAAACTACGTGGGAAATTTTGTCCAGATCGCATTACCAAGACCATAATACCGTAGAAAATTCTAGCGAATTATCGAAAAAAAGTTTGTCACCTAAAGCACTGACGTAAAGTCTTGATTTTTGCCTTTGTTTGGAAACTTCTTTGACAGCTGTCAAAATCTTTCCCATTGTTCCCTAAAACTGAAGAATGCGAATCTACCTACAAGGTGGATGAACGAGCGCTCAAAAGCTCCTGACTTCACGGCAGTGCTTTTCGTAATTTTTTATACTGTTTTGAGGTAATTAGTGAGGATTCGTGACGAAGAAGTAATATTTTAATGTGACATTTAGCATGTACAATGTCCACATTATTATAATAAATTTTCGAAATGTCTGCCACCTACTCTACACTGACTAGATAAAACACAGTGGCGACAAAAGGCTCAATCAAAGGCCCCATTCGCCATATTCTGGCTAAATTTGAAAGTGGATCCATAAGATTTGAATGGAAATCGTAATAAAAAGCTTATGATAATTAAATAGAATGATTTTTTTATAATTTTTTCCTAATATTTACTGGTCAATCGTTGTAAGGACGTAATAGAATATCCAGATCATAAATTTTATTACTTATAAGTCTTATAATGTACTGACCAATTCATTATCACTTTCGATCTGCATAATCTACTCATTTTCGATGAAGTATTTATAATTTATAATAAAATTGCCGCACCATCCGAACGTCTCAGATACTTTTTGAGCGCTCGTACTACTTACACTAGGGCTATATCATTTCGTCACGATGTCTGTATTTTTCGAATTTTGAGCCGAAAATGGTCTCAATCGATTATGTTCGACACACTGATGACGAATCCGTCGGAAAATTCGAATCTGTCCGTCCGTCCGTAAGCACGATAACTCTCGAACGGAACAACCTAGAGACTTGAAATTTTCAGTGTGGGTTCAGTTCCTGAATGTCTCGATTGAGTTCGTTAATGGGCCAAACTCCACCAGGGGTTCCGTAAATATGGTCGTTCAAAGTTTTGTTCTCCGGAGTACTTGGAAACTACAGATTTGATCGAGATGAAACATTGCACTCAAATGGGGAATGAGGTGTTCAAGCTACATGTGGAATTTTGTCCAGATCGCATGACCAGAACCATAGAAACCATAGAAAATTGCAGCTTTTGAACGGAAAGGCCTAGGGACTTGAAATTTTCAGGATAGGTGTGGATTTTGATTGTCGTGATCACGTTTTTCTATGAGCAAAATTATACTAGGGGTTCCGTAAATTTGGTTTTCTTGATAATTTCAAAACTACAGATTCGATCGTGACAAAATTTTGTCTACTAATGGAGAAATATATATTCAAGCTACATTTCTCCAGATCACATGACCAGAACCATAGAAACCATAGAAAATCATAACTTTCGAACGGAAAGGCCTAGGGACCTTAAATTTTCAGGATAGGTGTGGATCTTCATTGTTGAAACATTGATTGAAGAATACAGACGTGCTGGTAGAGTAATTGTGACTTTATTTTGATGTTGCATACATTGGGAGCGGAGGTTTGCAACACAAAGGTTGTAATAGATTTTCCTTATTTTGATTTTGTTGGTCGATACTGAATCATTTATCCGTTGATAATCCAAATCAGTTTGAATCGAAATTGCATTCAGATCGTAAACAGTAAATTGATATCAGTGGTATGTTTCTTATGAATTGATAAGAGGAAGTCAGGCCAAATTTAAGGGGGTCCATACGGAACACGACTTGTTGAGAATTGTTCGATTATGACAAAGGAACTAGATAAGATGGTTGATGTATTGAGGGAGGAAATCTTGAGGAACAGGAGAGAGATCAAGTCCGCTATCGAGGCTTCAGAGTCTAACCTGCTCTTAAAGATCGAAAAACTTAACCGTAGGGTCCATAAGTTGGAGGTTGAGAACTCTTTCGGATAGACTGGAGGCCATGGAAATTTCTTCAAGGAAAAATAACTTGATAGTGTTTGGTTTAGATGAACCCAAACATTTTTCTCCTGATAATGTTTGCAAAATACTGAAGGAATTATTGGATGTTGATGTGGTTGTAACAGACCTCAATAATGCTTATAGATTGGGATCTCCACGTGAGGACCCCTTCTTGTCCTACTTAAAAAAGTTAGAGATTTTGCAACGAAGTGAAAAATTGAAGGGAAGCAAAATAAGGATTAAAAATGATCTGACATATAAGCAGAGATGCAGTAATCGGATCTTAAGACAGTACTTAGAGAAGGCGAGACAAAATCCTTCTTCAAGAGCTTTCATAAAGGGGAATAAATTGTTTATAAACGGTACTGCTTATACTGCAATCGAGCTAGAAAGTATGGATGATAATTGTCAGTTGAGCCTCCGCAAGGTAAATAGTGCACCATCGACCCCTTCACTACGAGATCATGGAAATAAGCTGAATGAAGATGAGAAGGTGATCTGCTTGAGGAGTCATGTGGTTGATAAAGATGGAGAAAGTGATGGTAAAACTGGACACAAATTTGAGGCGCTTCCAAACAAGGAGGCGGTTAAGAAATCTTCAGGGGGTGATATATAATCGTCACTCAAGGGCCGAACTAAGAATATGAGGTCGGGTCCTCGTAATTGAATTTGTAGTGTTTCTGCTCCTTTTGGCCTGTTCTTTCAAATTTTTGAGTGTTTATTTGTTGCTGTGCCAATGTTAATTGTATTTTTGAGGTTTTGTTAGAACCGTAAATTTTGTTCTGTATCTACTCATTTGTGTTCAGTATGAGTGGGTTAATTGATGAGATAGATGTTTCTGAGCTGGAGTCTGTAATACTGGAGGACGTTGCCTCTATTAGAGATTACTTTAATGAAGGCAAATTGTGTATACTGCAAATGAATATAAGAAGCCTTAACAGGAACTTTGATGAGTTTCTTGTGTTGCTGTCGTCTTTCGAGCATGAAGTCGATGTAATGGTCTTGAGTGAAACCTGGAGGGTGGAGAATGTCAGTCAGTTTAATATTCCCAATTACGATATATACTACAATGATTCGATTATAAATCAGAATGATGGGGTAGTTGTTTACGTAAGGTCGTGTTTGAAACATTCAATTAATTTGAAAATAATAGGTAACCTGAGTATACTGATATGCTCTATAGAAAAGCAGAGAAAATTATTCAATGTTGTACCATATTACCGGCATCATACATACCTGATCACGGAATTTCTAAATGATCTCGAAAGCTTCCTGTCAAACGAGACTCTCAGGGACATCACTTATTTCGTGGGTGATATCAACATCAACATCTTAGATCGGTTAAATACGGTCACTATGGAATATCAGGAAGTGTTGAGTTCTTGTAGTTTTCGATCCGTTATTAATACAGCTACAAGGGAAACTTTGGATACGTCATCGTGCATTGATCACGTTCTCGTGAAGGGTATAAAATCGAACTTTGAAACGTTGACACCTGTCCTCTTGAAAACTCATGTTACTGACCATTATGCTACCTTAGTTTTTCATTCGGTCTCTAATTCGGAGTCGTGTATGGGGCAATCTAAATTCAGGAGAAGGGTTGATTATGGAATTTTGTTGGATAACCTCGGCAATCTATCTTGGAAGCAGTTTCATGATACAGTTGATGTGGAAGAGAAAGCTAGAGTTTTCATGGGCAATGTGACTCGGTGTATGGATTCGGCTACAAGCATGGTAAGAGTCCACTATCCTAGGAAGCGGCAACCTTGGATTACCCAGGGGTTGATTAAATCAATTCGTACGCGCGATATTTTGTACCAGAATTATTTGAAGCTCAAAACAGTTGCAAGTAGGAGACAGTACACTATTTATCGCAATAAGTTGAACTCCCTATTGAAGAAAGCGAAAATCTCCTACTATAAACAGAAAATAAATGATGCAGCTGGTGATAGTAAAAAAACTTGGCATATATTCAGGGAAATTTCAAATGAAAATAATATGTCTGGATTGGGTCCGAGTAGAATTGTTGTGGGCAGTGATGAGTTAACTGATGAGAAGGAAATTGCTGATGCGATGAATTCTTTCTTCACTGATATTGGTGAATCGTTAGCCTCTGAGGTGCCCAAGGTTCCCCAGAACGTTGAATTTAAGCGTCAAATCAGAGCTCTATATTTCTAGAGCCAACAAATATACAAGAAGTTTCTCGATTAGTGGGGTGTTTAAAAGGTAAGAAAGCTCAGGCTACGATATGATCTCGGCTGAAATTGTAAAGATTATGGCACCTTACATAATTGAACCGTTTGTCAGTCTGATGAACTCCGGTTTGTCGGTTGGTCTCGTCCCTTCTTGCTTCAAAATCACACTAATAACCCCAATACATAAAGGTGGTGACAAGGACGAGGCCAACAACTACAAAACTATTTCGGTATTGTCAGTATTTACGAAGTTGTTCGAAAGGGTGATCTATGTGAGACTGATGAAATTTTTGGATAGGTTCGGAATTATTTCTGAAAATCAGTTTGGCTTTAGGCACGAGAAATTTACCACAGATGCTATGAATCGCCTGATGCAAAATATTCATGAAGCCCTCGCTAGGAACAGAAAAATACTTTGCGTGTTTGTTGACTTGAAGAAGGCCTTTGATACCGTTAGCCATAATGTCCTTTTGGAGGAATTGTGTGACACAGGAATAAGAGGTACAGCCCACAATTTATTCGAAAGCTACTTAACGAACAGAATTCAGAGGACAAAGGTGGGTAACACTGTGAGCGAAGGTAAAAACGTTAAGTATGGTGTGCCTCAGGAAACGGTTTTGGGACCGGTTCTATTTTTAGTTTATATAAACGATTTATTAGGCTAAGATATATCCGGCAAAATAATATCATTTGCAGATGATACCTGCATAATTTTTGAACAGGATTCCTGGGAAAAAATAAGATCTGTCACTGAACATGACCTGGATATAATTAAAAAATGGTTTGATCATAACTTACTATCTATTAATATGGACAAGGCCCAAGTTTTACCCATCACGTTGAGTGCTGCCTGATTACCTGAGTTCAATAGTTTATTCTTTGGTGAATCTATATATATAAAAGAAAGTCGTGTTAGTTACACCACTTATAACTCAAGAACGGCTGGACAGATGTTCATGGTTTTTGATTTGTTGTATTCGTCTCCGTCCAGAATAGGAGAATATATATTGAAAACATTGGAAAATTGCCGAAAAAATACAATAAAAGAAAGAAAATTTTCCAATACAAAATGTTCATAGATTTCGTAACTGTCAAGAATAATGTCATAATGCAAAATGAGTGACATATATATTGGTTGTCAAATATTTGTGCGATTGATTTCACTGAATGATTCGAGATTATTCCGTAAATCCATTCAGAGTCAGTATATTATATAAATATTTACTTCGTGAAAGTGATTAATGTTGACTGTGATTTGTTCTGATGGGTGACTATTATTATTAAAATAATGCCGTGACCAAGAAGATCTAATATGCGGCGCCAGGATGGAGGGAAGTGCAATGTAATGTCTCTCGGATGAATTCAGCATAGAGACTGGGACTCTTGAGGGTAGCTTCGGTATACAGAACTGCGTCGGCGGAGGCTGTCAAAGTGATTCCTGGCTTCTTACCAGTTGACCTAATGGTGGCGGAAAGATGCTTCCTTTATATCGTAGGAGGAGCACTACCGGGCAATCGACGTATGGCAAGAAGGATGACACTGAGAAAATGGCAAGAGAGATGGGATGATGGAGGGTAAAATACCGCTTGGATGCGGGGGAATTTGGAGTAGTGGATCCAATGTGAGCATAAAACGACTATTTTACTCAATTTTTGACAGGGCATGGATCTTATGGTACCTTCACTAAGAGGACGGACACGGGATGATCTGTATCATGCCTTATCATGACCCGAAGCACATGTTCTGGACGGAGGAAAGGAACGCACTGGTTGGAAAGATAGGCCGCTTACCGCCAGTTGAGAATATAATAGAGGAAATTATACAGCATGAAGAATGCTGGAAGGCGTTTACGGCTTTGTGACAGAAGTCATGAGGAGAAAGGAGAGAAAGGACCACTATGCATGGGGGATTATCGAAGTACGGACAGGGATGTCTTTTCCGGTGGTCCTCGCATTTCCCCAAGTTGAGGATTTTTTTAGGTCGGCAGGCAACAACATCAAGTCGAACCGACATATCCCACAACACGGGTCGTTGTTGAATCTAGCAGCAGATTTTTCTCCAAAACCCGAAAAATGAAAAAGTTTGTGTTAGGGAATGCGTCGGGTTGGGTTAGGTTTGGGTAACGAATGTCACGATAGGGTTAGGATAGCGTTAGTCTAAGGTTAAGTTAGGGATAGGTAAGGTTACAGCAACGCGTGCCGGGTCTGCTAGTATCAGATAAAGGGAACTGAATCCACGAAGTGTTTAGGAGTATTCATCGATTGTCATCTGAGATGGAATGTTCATTGTGCTGAACTACATAAGAAACTCAGAAGAATTATGTACAAAATTCGTATAGCTAGAGATTTATTACCCATCGCGCAACGCTATTCGGTTATTACTCTCTGGTACAATCTGTTCTACAATATGGTATAAGCGCGTGGGGTGTCTTGGCGAACAAGTATCATTTACCGATTGAAAGGATCCAGAAACGACTGTTGAAGGTTCTGTTCGCAAAACCTGTTGTATTTCCAACCAATGAACTGTTCAACGAGCTGAGAGTCATGGATCCCAGACAGCTCTATGTCAAAAGCTTGATAATTTTGATTCCTAAAAATCGTCATTTTCTGGACCAGCTCTGCTCAGTTTACCGCACACTACAGACTGACAGTGATACGGTGAGGCTGTACAGGGTTACTAGGGAGAAACTGAGGTCTTCTCTCCTCTACAGGTTGCCACAAATTTATAACGTCATGCCTTCCGAGCTGAAATCTCCTCAAAGTCTTCATTCCTTGAAGAAAAGAACCAATTGTTGGCTACTCCATATTTTCGGTAGCAATGGTGTCCACGTGCTGTTTCGTGGTCTATAGTTTCGTCAATACCTGCTCATGCTTTAATTTAGGTTAGGTGATGTAACTAAGATATTGTTCTCTATGCTCTTTCAGGAATTCATTTTGTTTTTGTTCATATTGCATTTATATATTTTTTGCGTGCCCTATGTGGTTATGTGGTATTTGTATATACTATTGGACGGGGTCGAACTCAAGCTCTTAAATGAGCTTTTTCTAGCTCGTTCGATATTTTTGTAAACTCTCTACTATGTATGAAATTGGGGGTGAATAAATATTATTATCTGAAATGTTGCGTTCACGTTTATCAATGAGCAGAATTATACTAGGGGTTCCGTAAATACGGTCGTTTGAAATTTTGTTTTCTCGATAATTTCGAAACTACGGATTCGATCGAGATAAAATTCTGTATTTTAATCGAGAATGGATATATTAAAGCAATATTTTGTCCAGATCGCATGACCAGAACCATAGAAACCATAGAAAATTGTAACTTTTGAACGGAAAGGCCTAGGAACTTGAAATTTTCAGCGTGGGTTTGGATCGCGAATATCGCGGTCACGTTCATCAATGAACAAAATTAGACTAGGGATTCCGGGAATATGGCCGTTCGAAATATTTTTTTCCTGATAGTTTCGAAACTACTGATCGGATTGGAATGAAATTATGCACCTAGCTGAGGAATAATGTATTCAAACTACGTGCTGAATTTTGTCCAGATCGCATCACCAAGACCATAGATACCGTAGAAAATTCTAGCAAATTATCGAAAAAAAATTGGTCAGCTGAAGCACTGACATGAAGTCTGGAGTTTCGCCTAAGTTTCAGAATTTTTTTGACAGCAGTCGAAAATTCCTTCAATTGATTTCTAAAACTGGATAATGCGAATCTACCTACAAGGTGGATGTACGAGCGCTCAAAAGCTCCTGACTTCACGGCAGTGCTTTTCGTAATTTTCAATCTGTCAGATTGAATGAAAAAACCAGCATATCGATGGTCAGATTATCTATGCATGGAGTGAATAGTATTCATTAAACACGCCTATTATCCACGGGCTTGATTAATGACTGTCATCTTCCTTCATCAAAAGCATTCGAAATACATATGTTATTCAATGGTCGTGGACAGAAATATAAGTTTCGGCTGCGATATCATAAACTAGGTAAATAACCGAAGATTTAAGGGTAATTTAAATAACAAATGGTACAAGAAAACGTAGGAAATACTTATATATAAAAGACAACACTTACCACTTTGGCTGAATAATAACGAGAAAATTTTGATAGTGAAGGGATAATTGGCCAAAAAGTATCAGTCACAGATAACAGGTACATTTCTAAACCATTAAATTTTCTTACTTTCTCACTAAAATGGGCCTAACATTTTGAATAAAACCTAAAATGCAGTTAAACGAAGAAAGTAAACAAACGAATTTAGCAAGAATATGGCGGCTGGGCCGGCAGCCAATCAAAAATGAGACCACGATTGTCGCCACTGTGTTTAATCTAGTCACTGTACCTACTCTGATACATGCGCGAAATCTACGAATGAATGCTCTCCTCTCAAGTCGCGCATGACACTGATCGGAAATCTTACTCTTCAAGATTTCTGATTGGCTCGGAGTAGGCCTCGTCTTTCAGGCAAGCCCAGCAAAAAAAATTCCAAAGGATTCTGGTACGGAGAACGTGAAGGCTCTAAAATGGAAGCCAGACGGCTCATTCATTTATCTGGGTAAGTGGCGTCAAAGCAAGCCCGGACATTCACTGTATAGTGCGATGGACAACCTGTTTTGGAACCAATGAGATTCTCTCACTTCTTCGGGCACCTCTTCCAACAACGTTGGCAATTCATGTTGAAGTAATTCTAAATATTTTTCACCAGTCAAGTTGCCAGTTAGTTCGAAAGGTCCAATTATGTTTCCATTCAACACTCCTGTCCAATAATTTCTTTTGAACTGGTACTGGGACCGGTCTTCTCTCATGAAATTAAGATTCGACGTTTGACAGCTGTGCAGCTTGTGCATGTTGCACTTGTTGCAGTGTCCATCTCGCTTCTGTGTTGATTCATCACTCCACAGAATATTATCGAAGAATTGTGAATCTTCTTCCATTTTCGCAAGCATCTGTCGGCATAAAAGCAATCTTGTCTGATGGTCTCTCGGTTGCAATGTTTGCACTCGTGTTGAATGATAGGGATGAAAAAAAATTTTCTTCAATATACGAGGTAGATGGAGCTCGTTTACTTCCCTCAAGAACTCTATCTTCCATAACGGTGTTAGCGATTAAGCGATTCGTCCAGTGGTGCTTGAGCCACCAACACCGATGCCAGGAATCTATCAGATAATCGAAACGATTATGTTCAAACGAATGACTAGATGTTGTTTTAACACGATTCTGTCAAAGGAACATGTAAGCATATTAACACATTGAAGTATGGATAACAAAGTGAACAGTGTTTTCTGTTGTTGTTAAGGAAGTCCTTATCATCAGGTATTATGTGTTGGCAGCTACGTGGTAGAGCGTGGCTCTCGTGATCGAAAGGTCTCGTGCTGTGTATAGGATGGCGTATAGGCACAGTAAAAAAGCCTACACAGAACACACTTTTCATGAAGTTATGTTATGTTACCTTTATTCATTTCTGCCAACCATTTTCGATCCAATCAATTTCGACTGCATTCTCGTTGGAAATGATAATGAATTTCAAAACTCCAGGCTTCTTTCGAAAAATATCGTGTTCACGGAGGAAACAAGCTCGCAAAAATGGGGTTGGGAAAAATTGGTGTACCTCAGGAATCACTTTTTTGTCCATGACTATTATTGTCAGGGGCGTAGCAAGTCTGATCCGAGCCCTGATGCAAACCATATCCCCTCAAACATTTTTGAATTTTTGATGAGGGAGGGTAAGTTGAGTCAATTTATATTCAGAGATCCAGTCTGGACAAAGGTCAAGAACTAGAGGACAAGGAAATTTGTAATAATAAGGTGAAGATTTAAAAATCATTACTTTATTACATGGAATATAATAGTATTTTTTGCGCGCTCGTTCTACTTGTGTCTTCAAAATTAAGAAAAGCACTGCCGTGAAGGCAGGAGCTTTTGAGCGCTCGTACATACACCTTGTAGGTAGATTCGCATTTCCCAGTTTTGGAAACCACTTAAGGAAATTTTTGACAGCTGTCAAACAAATTTTCAAACTAAGGCGATAATCCAGACTTCATGTCAGTGCTTCAGCTGATCAATTTTTTTTCGATAATTCGCTAGAATTTTCTACGGTATCTATGGTCTTGATGATGCGAACTGGACAAAATTTCGCACGTAGTTTGAATACATTATTCCTCAGCTAGGTGCAGAATTTCATTCCAATCAAATTGGTAGTTTCGAAATTATCAGGAACAGAATATTTTGAACGACCATATTTACGGAACCCGTAGTCTAATTTTGCTCATTGATGAACGTGACCGTGAAATTCGCGATCCAAACCCACCCTGAAAATTTCCTAGGCCTTTTCCTTCGCAAGTTATAATTTTCTATGGTTTCTATGGTTCTAGTCATGCAATCTGGACAAAATGTTGGTTTAATATGTCATTCTCGTTTAAAATACAAAATTTTATCTCGATCGAATCCGTAGTTTCGAAATTATCGAGAAATCGAAATTTCAAACGACCGTATTTACGGAACCCTTAGTATAAGTCTGCTCATTGATGAACATGAACGCCACATTTCAGATCTACACCTATCCTGAAAATTTCAAGTCCCTAGGCCTTTCCGTTCGAAAGTTATGATTTTCTATGGTTTCTATGGTTCTGATCATGCGATCTAGAGAAATGTAGCTTGAATATATCATTCTCCATAAGAATACGAAATTTCATCACGATCGAATCTGTAGTTTGGAAATATATCAAGAAAATTTCAAACGACCATATTTACGGAACCCCTAGTATAATTTTGCTCATAGATGAAAGTGATCACGACAATCGAGATTCACACCTATCCTGAAAATTTCAACTCCCTAGGCGTTTCCGTTCAAAAGTTACAATTTTCTATGGTTTCTATGGTTCTGGTGATGCGAGCTGAACAAAATTTTGCATGTAGCTTGAACACCTCATTTTCCATAAGAGTGCAAAATTTCATCTCGATCGAATCTGTAGTTTCAAAGTAATCAAGAAAACAAAATTTCGAGCGGCCATATTTACGGAACCCTTAGGCGGATTTTGCCCAATAACGAACTTAACCTCGGCATTCGAGATTCGAACCTACCCTGAAATTTTCAAGTTTCTAGGACATTCCGTTCGAGAGTTATCGTGTATACGGACGGACGGTCGGACAGACTCGAATTTTCCGACGGATTCGTCATCAGTGAGTCGAACATAGTCGTTTGAGACCATTTTCGGCTCAAAATTCGAAAAATACAGACATCGTGACGAAATGATATAGCCCTCGTGTAAGTTGTACGAGCGCTCAAAAATCCTTATGTATTCCTGTATCAGCATATTCGGCATGATTGACAAAGAGCTGCTGTCATTTTTTTGACACCTTTCGAAAAATTTTTCAATAGAACGTGAGTGAGCGAGAGCTTAAAAGCTCCAGACTACACGTGGGTGCTTTTTATAACTTTTCGATTCCTCGATTGTTCTTACCTTATTTATTCAATGTACATAACTGATGTCCTCACAATTAAATTGCACTTGAAATTGAACACATTAAATTATTCGACACATCACAGGCTATTTCTCGATGCGAATAACTCAGAGTTATTTGGCAATTATTGAAACTGCACTATTGAAATTGACGGACAGACATAATTGAACTGGACTTCAGATATTTGGGCATAATGATAACGCCCTTGTTCATAGAAACAAGCGCCCAAAAATTGATATAGATACGCGAAAGTTTTGGAAGCAAGTTGACTTGAATCTGAATCTAAATCAAAAAATTGACGAAAAGCACTGCCGTGAAGTCAGGAGCTTTTGAGCGCTCGTTCGCCCACCTTGTAGGTAGATTCACATTTACCAGTTAGGTGACAAATTTTTTTTTCGATAATTCGATACAATTTTCTACGGTATCTATGGTCTTGGTAGTGCGATCTGGACAAAATTTCCACGTAGTTTGAATACATTATTCTGTATCTATATGCAAAATTTCATTCCAATCCAATGAGTAGTTTCTAAATTATCAGAATAAAAATATTTTGAACGGCCATTTTTACGGAACCCCTAGTCTTATTTTGCTCATTGATGAACCTGCCGCGAAATTCGCGATCCGAACCAATCCTGAAAATTTCAAGTACCTAGGCCTTTCCATTCGTAAGTTATGATTGTATATGTTTCTGGTCATGCGATCTGGAAATATTCAGCTTGAATATATCATTCTCTATTGAAATACAAAATTTCGTCACGATCGAATCGGTAGTTTTGAAATTATCAAGAAAACCAAATTTCAAAAGACCATATTTACGGAACCCCTAGTCTAATTTAGCTCATTGATGAACGTGACCGTGACATTCAAAATCCGCACCTATCCTGAAAATTTCAAGTCCCTAGGCCCTTCCATTACAAAGTTATAATTTTCTATGGTTTCTATGCGAGTAGCTTGAACACATCATTATCGATCTGAGTGCAAAATTTCATCTCGATCGAATGTGTAGTTTCGGAGTAATCAGAAAAAACAAAATTTCGAACACCCATATTTACGGAACCCCTGGTGGAATTCTGCCCATTAACGAACCTAGGCATTTGGGAACTGAACCCACACTGAGAATTTCAAGTCTCTAGGACGTTCCGTTCGAGAGTTATCGTGTATACGGACGGACAGACTCGAATTTCCGACGGATTCGTCATCAGTGAGTCGAACCTTGTCGATTGAGACCATTTTCGGCTCAAAATTCGAGAAATACAGACATCGTGACGAAATGATATAGCCCTCGTGTAAGTAGTACGAGCGCTCAAAAAGGCGCTTGAAATTCAATGAGATACAGCTGTCCCATTGAAAATATCACTGCTGGAGAACCCAAAAATAGCAAAATAACGAAAATATTCGGTTGGATTCTCCCGGTTTTTTTCACCATCTTCAGGAATTTTCAGGATTCGTCAGGCCTCTATGCGGTTCCGACAAGGTTACATCTTGGTATAGTAAATATCAGTGCGAGGAATCGAGAAGAAAGGCAAATCTAATAAGGTTAATAAAGATAAAAGACGCGGTATTCTCTACACGAATTGAAGATTTTTCCTTCCAACGTCCATTACAGGGCAACGACTCCCGGTCAGTATTCTGAAGAAAATGGTGCTGGGTTATTTTCATATTCCATCTTGCGATCTTCTGACGGTGACGACGTCACTGTCAGTCTTTAGCCATGTTATTAATCACTGCTTTATTCGAAGTTACGGAACAACAACGATTTACAAAATTTAATTAGCCTTAAACCTAAAAAAGCAGTAGGGGAAGATTGGCACCATTCGTACACTTTTTGAGCGCTCGTACTACTTACACGAGGGCTATATCATTTCGTCACGATGTCTGTATTTTTCGAATTTTGAGCCGAAAATGGTCTCCATCGACTATGTTCGACTCACTGATGACGAATCCGTCGGAAAATTCGAGTCTGTCCGTCCGGCCGTAAGCACGATAACTCTCGAACGGAACAACCTAGAAACTTGAAATTTTCAGTGTGGGTTCAGTTCCCGAATGCCTCGGTTAAGTTCGTTAATGGGCCAAATTCCACCAGGGGTTCCGTAAATATGGCCGTTCAAAGTTTTGTTTCCCTGATTACTTGAAAACTAAAGATTTGACCGAGATGAAATTTTGCACTCAAATGGAAAATGAGGTGTTTCAGCTACATGTGAAATTTTGTCCAGATCGCATGACCAGAACCATAGAAACCATAGAAAATTGTAACTTTTGAACGGAAACGCCTAGGGACTTGAAATTTTCAGGATAGGTGTGGATCTCGAATGTCGTGATCACGTTCATCTATGAGCAACATTATACAAGGTGTTCCGTAAATACGGTCGCTTGAAATTTTGTTTCCTCGATAAATTCGAAACTACGGATTCGATCGTGATGAAATTTTGTATTTTAATCGAGAATGATATATTGAAGCAATATTTTGTCCAGTTCGCATGACCAGAACCATAGAAACCATAGAAAATTATAACTTTTGAACGGAATGGCCTAGGAACTTGAAATTTTCAGGGTGGGTTTGGATCGCGAATATCGCGGTCACGTTCATCAATGAGCAAAATGAGACTAGGGGTTCCGTAAATATGGCCGTTCAAAATATTTTTTTCCTGATAGTATCGAAACTACTGATCGGATTGGAATGAAATTATGCACCTAGCTGAGGAATAATGTATTCAAACTACGTGCAAAATGTTGTCCAGATCGCATCCCCAAGACCATAGATACCGTAGAAAGTTCTAGCGAATTATCGAAAAAAAATTGATCAGCTGAAGCACTGACATGAAGTCTGGAGTTTCGCCTAAGTGTCAGAATTTTTTTGACAACTGTCAAAAATTCCTTCGATTGATTTCTAAAACTGGAAAATTCGAATCTACCTACAAGGTGCATGTACGAGCGCTCAAAAGCTCCTGCCTTCACGGCAGTGCTTTTCGTAATTTTTTAGAAAATGATTTTTCTAAATTTGGATATCAAAGTTAGATTGCTCAATCAGTTATTGAAATATTCTGCATACATTCGGCTACATAGTCAAAAAGTTAGACACCAATATCTTATTAAATAAATGAATTAATTCAATTTTTGGTAGGAGCCGTCAAGTGTCCGAATCTAGTGTAGGGGTGCATTCGTACACGGGTAGGGGAACATTCGTACGGTATGGGGTACATTCGTACGGTATGGGGTACCTTAATACAGGTTGAATAAAATAGAAAATGAATCATCAAAAATTGTTTGATTGGACTCAAAATTAACAACCCTGTAATAAACTAAATGACAAAACTTTTAATGAACAAAAAACATATATTTCTCAAAAAAAAATTGAAAAGCACTGCCGTGAAGTCGAGACTTTTGAGCGTTCGTTCATCCAACTTGTAGGTATATTCGCATTTTTTTTTTCGATAATTCGCTGGAATTTTCTACGGTATCTATATATGGTTTAGGTCATGCGATCTGGACAAAATTTCGGGAGTTGTTCGAACACGACATTCTCCATCTGAGTGCAAAATTTCATCTCGATCGAATCAGTAGTTCCGAAGTAATTAGGACAACAGATTTCGAAAGGCCATATTTACGGAACCCTTGGTGGAATTCTTCTCATTAAAGAACTCAACTGCGGCATCCGGAACTGAACCCACACTAAGAATTTCAAGTCTCTAGGTCGTTCCGTTCGAATGTTATCGTGCATGCGGCAAAATTCGAAAAATACTGACTTCGTGACGAAATTATATAGCCCACGTGCTAATTAATAGCCAATTATTGCACATTAAACGTTGTAAAATTGACAGGAAATGTGTATAACTTAGAAGCTCTGGAGGTAGAGGCCCCTGGAGTTTCCGTTTAGGAAGAATCAAAGCGACGTCAGAAATATCCACGCTATGTTCGTCTTCAATAATGGGAAACAAAAACGACCAGGTTCCTGTTTTATTCTCAAATACGAGACCTTTAATTCTGCTTCAGAATATTGACTCATAACTTTTGCTACGTAATAAACAACCGACTTTTTTTGCAAAATTTTACTAGAATAAAACAGTTGTTATTAATTTGTTCGGGTCTCACTGTATCATCAAATTTTATTCCTTGTTTTTTTTTTACTTTAATGTTATGTTTAGCGGCTGCTTTTCTATGAGACTATCCTCCATCTAAAACATCTTTCACTGCAAAAGACATAGCTCTTTCATTATTTAATAAGGATCTAGTTCCTTTCTTTTTGAGCGCTCGTACTACTTACACGAGGGCTATATCATTTCGTCACGATGTCTGTATATTTCGAATTTTGAGCCGAAAATGGTCTCAATCGACTATGTTCGACTCACTGATGACGAATCCGTCGGAAAATTCGGGTCTGTCCGTCCGGCCGTCCGTCCGTATACACGATAACTCTCGAACGGAATGTCCTAGAAACTTGAAATTTTCAGGGTAGGTTCGAATCTCGAATGCCGCGGTTAAGTTCGTTATTGGGCAAAATTCGACGAGGGGTTCCGTAAATATGGCCGCTCGAAATTTTGTTTTCCTGATTACTTTGAAACTACAAATTCGATCGAGATGAAATTTTGCACTCTAATGGAAAATGAGGTGTTCAAGCTGCATGCAAAATTTTGTTTAGCTAGCATCACCAGAACCATAGAAAATTGTAACTTTTGAACGGAAACGCCTAGGGACTTGAAATTTTCAGGATAGGTGTGGATCTCGATTGTCGTGATCACTTTAATCTATGAGCAAAATTATACCAGGGGTTCCGTAAATATGGTCGTTTGAAATTTAGTTTTCTTGATAATTTCCAAACTACAGATTCGATCGTGACGAAATTCTGTATACTAATGGAGAATGATATATTCAAGCTACATTTTTCTAGATCGCATGACCAGAACCATAGAAACCATAGAAAGTCATAACTTTCGAACGGAAGGGCCTAGGGACTTGAAATTTTAAGGATAGGTGTAGATCTGAAATGTGGCGTTCACGTTCATCAATGAGCAGAATTATACTAGGGGTACCGTAAATACGGTCGTTTGAAATTTTGTTTTCTCGATCATTTCGAAACTACGGATTCGATCGAGATAAAATTTTGTATTTTAAACGAGAATGACATATTAAAGCAACATTTTGTCCAGATCGCATGACCAGAACCATAGAAACCATAGAAAATTATAACTTCCGAAGGGAAAGGCCTGGGAACTTGAAATTTTCAGGGTGGGTTTGGATCGTGAATTTCCGGGTCACGTTCATCAATGAGCAAAAATTCCGTAAATATGGCCGTTCAAACTATTTTTTTCCTGATAGTTTCGAAACTACTGATCGGATTGGAATGAAATTTTGCACCTAGCTGAGGAATAATCTTTTCAAACTACGTGCAAAATTTTGTTCAGATCGCATCACCCAGACCATAGATACCGTAGAAAATTCTAGCGAATTATCGAAAAAAAATTGATCCGCTGAAGCTCTGACATGAAGTCTGGTGTTTCGCCTATGTTTCAGAATATTTTTGACAGCTGTCGAAAATTCCTTCAATTGATTTCTAAAACTGGAAAATGCGAATCCATCTACAAGGTGCATGTACGAGCGCTCAAAAGCTCCTGCCTTCACGGCAGTGCTTTTCTTAATTTTTGTAATTCCGCACCATTTTTGCAATTTTTCTGGAAAACAGAAACCTTTTGATACATTTGGGTAAATTCGTTCAGTCTGGGGCAGTCTGGAGACGCGTACGAATCTGCCCTCAAGGACAAAAATGAATGATTTTTACCTACACCTAACTCAAAATGAAAAAATGGAAAAATGCACTGCCGTGAAGGCAGGAGCTTTTGAGCGCTCGTACATGCACCTTTTAGGTAGATTCGCATTCTTCAGTTTAAGAAACCAAGATTTTGACAGCTGTCAAAAAAATTCAAACTAAGGCGCAAATCCAGACCCCACGTCAGTGCTTTAGGTGACTAAGTTTTTTTTCAAAAATTCGCTAGAATTTTCTACGGTATCTATTGTCTTGGTAATGCGATCTGGACAAAATCTCCCACGTAGTTTGAATACATTATTCTTCATCTATGTGCGAAATTTCATTCCAATCCAATAAGTAGTTTCGAAATTATCAGGAAAAAAATAGTTTGAACGGCTATATTTACGGAACCCCTAGTCTAATTTTGCTCATTGATGAACGTGACCGCACAATTCGCGATTCGAACCTATCCTGAAAATTTCAAGTCCCTAGGCTATTCCGTTCGGAAGTTATGATTTTCTATGGTTTCTATGGTTCTGATCATGCCATCTGGACAAAATGTAGCTCGAATATATCATTCTCAATTTAAATACAAATTTTCGTCACGATCAAATACATAGTTTTGAAATTATCAAGAAAACTGAATTTCAAACGACCATATTTACGGAAACCATAGTCTAATTTTGCTCATTGATGAACGTGTCCGCAACATTCGAGATCTACACCTATTCTGAAAATTTCAAATCCCTAGGCGCTTCCATTACAAAGTTATAATTTTCTATGGTTTCTATGGTTCTGGTCATGCGAGCTGGACCAAATTTTGCATGTAGCTTGAACACGTCATTCTTCATCTGACTGCGAAATTTCACCTCGATCGAATCTGTAGTTTCGAAATAATCAGGAAAATAAAAATTCGAGCGGCCATATTTATGGAACCCCTCGGCGAATATTGCCCGATAACGAACTTAACCGCGGCATTCGAGATTCGAACCTACCCTGAAAATTTCAAGTTTCTAGGACATTCCGTTCGTGTATACGGACGGCCGGACAGATTCGAATTTTCCGACGGATTCGTCATCAGTGAGTCGAACATAGTCGTTTGAGACCATTTTCGGCTCAAAATTCGAAAAATACAGACATCGTGACGAAATGATATAGCCCTCGTGTAAGTAGTACGAGCGCTCAAAAAAATTACGAAAAGCACTGCCGTGAAGGCAGGAGCTTTTGAGCGCTCGCACATGCACCTTGTAGGTAGATTCGCATTCTCCAGTTTTAGAAACCAATTGGAAAGATTTTGACAGCTGTCAAAGAAAATCCAGACTTCACGTCAGTGCTTTGGTGACCATTTTCTTTTTCGATAATTCGCTAGAATTTTCTACGGTATCTATGGTCTTGGTAATGCGATCTGGACAAAATTATACATCATTCTTCATATATGTGCGAAATTTCATTTCAATCAAATAAGTTTTTTCGAAATTATCAGAAAAATTTAGAAAAGCACTGCCGTGAAGGCAGGAGCTTCTGAGCGCTCGTACATGCACCTTGTAGGTGGATTCGCATTTTCCAGTTTTAGAAATCAATTGAAGTAATTTTCGAAAGCTGTTAAAAAAATTCTGAAACTTAGGCGAAATTCCAGACTTCATGTCAGTGCTTCAGCGAATTAATTTTTTTTCGATAATTCGCTAGAATTTTCTACGGTATCTATGATCTTGGTGATGCGATCTCGACAAAATTTTGCACGTAGTTTGAAAACTTTATTCCTCAGCTAGGTGCAAAATTTCATTCCAATCCGATCAGTAGTTTCGAAACTATCAGGAAAAAAATAGTTTGAACGGCCATATTTACGGAACCCCTAGTCTTATTTTGCTCATTGATGAACGTGACCGTGAAATTCGCGATCCAAACCCACCCTGAAAATTTCAAGTCCCTAGGCCTTTCCGTTCGAAAGTTATGATTTTCTATGGTTTCTATGGTTCCGGTCATGCGATCTAGAGAAATGTAGCTTGAATATATCATTCTCCATTAGTATACAAAATTTCGTCACGATCGAATCTGTAGTTTGGAAATTATCAAGAAAACTAAATTTCAAACGACCATATTTACGGAACCCCTGGTATAATTCTGCTCATAGATGAAAGTGATCACGACAATCGAGATCCACACCTATCCTGAAAATTTCAAGTCCCTAGGCGTTTCCGTTCAAAAGTTACAATTTTCTATGGTTTCTATGGTTCTGGTGATGCGAGCTGAACAAAATTTTGCATGTAGCTTGAACACCTCATTTTCCATCAGAGTGCAAAATTTCATCTCGATCGAATCTGTAGTTTCAAAGTAATCAGGAAAACAAAATTTCGAGCGGCCATATTTACGGAACCCCTCGGCGAATTTTGCCCAATAACGAACGTAACCGCGGCATTCGAGATTCGAACCTACCCTGAAAATTTCAAGTTTCTAGGACATTCCGTTCGAGAGTTATCGTGCTTACGGACGGACGGACAGTCTCGAATTTTCCGACGGATTCGTCATCAGTGAGTCAAACATAGTCGTTTGAGACGAAATGATATAGCCCTCGTGTAAGTAGTACGAGCGCTCAAAAATATAGTATGAACGGCAAACCCCTAGTTCAATTTGGCTCATTGATAAAAGTGATCGCGATCCGAACCTATCCTGAAAATTTCAAGTCCCTAGGCCTTTCCGTTCGAAAGTTATGATTTTCTATGGTTTCTATGGTTCTGATCATACGATCTGGAAAAAATGTAGCTCGAATATAGCATTCTCAATTCAAATACAAAATTTCGTCAGGATCGAATCCATAGTTTTGAAATTATCAAGAAAACCGTATTTCAAACGGCCATATTTACGGAACCCCTAGTCTAATTTTGCTCATTAATTAACGGGGGCGCGAAATTCGCGATCCGAACCTATCCTGAAAATTTCGAGTCCCTAGGCCTTTCCGTTCGAAAGTTATAATTTTCTATGGTTTCTATGGTCCTGATCATGCGATCTGGAAAAATGTAGCTCGAATATATCATTCTCAATTTAAATACAAGATTTCGTCACGATCAAATCCATAATTTTGGAATTATCAAGAAAACCGAATTTCAAACGGCCATATTTACGGAACCCCTATTCATATTTTGCTCATTGATACACTGAAAATTTCAAGTCCCTAGGCCTTTCCGTTCCAGAGTTATCGTGTATACGGACGGACGGACAGACTCGAATTTTCCGACGGATTCGTCATCAGTGAGTCGCACTTAGTCGTTTGAGACCATTTTCAGCTCAAAATTCGAAAAATACAGACATCGTGAGGAAATGATGTAGCCCTCGTGTAAGTAGTACGAGCGCTCAAAAACACAAAATAGGCACACTATTATTATTATAATAGTAGTTACTTACGATTTCGCAATAAACCTATAGAAAACATCGATGTAATATTTACTTTTAGCATGCAAAAACACATTTTGGCCGTTTTGCTCGCAAAGGCCGCACTAGCGGCTAACTACGTGGACAAGTAGGGATAGCTGACTTCTACCCACACATGCAAAGCCGAAATAAATAATCTGTTCTATCAAGTTGTAGTATCGACTGTATGAAGCTTCCCTTTGTACGAATGGTGCCAATCTTCCCCTAATAACTGGTGCATATTCTAAAAGATCATTAGAATTATCAAAAAATAATGAAGTCATTCTGAAAATAAAAAATTTCGAAAAGCACTGCCGTGAAGGCAGGAGCTTTTGAGCGCTCGTACATGCACCTTGTAGATAGATTCGCATTCTCCAGTTTTACAAACCAATTGGAAAGATTTTGACAGCTGTCAAAGAAAATTTCAAACCAACGCGAAAATCCAGACTTCACGTCAGTGCTTTGGGTCCATTTTTTCGATAATTCGCTAGAATTTTCTACGGTATCTATGGTCTTGGTAATGCAATCTGGACAAAATTATACATTATTCTTCATATATGTGCGAAATTTCATTTCAATCCAATAAGTATTTTCGAAATTATCAGAAAAAATATAGTTTGAACGGCAATATTTACGGAACCCCTAGTCTAATTTGGCTCATTGATAAAAAGGATCGCGAAATTCGCGATCCGAACCTATCCTGAAAATTTCAAGTCACTAGGCCTTTTTGTTCGAAAGTTATGATTTTCTATGGTTTCTATGATTCTGATCATACGATCTGGAAGAAATGTAGCTCGAATATATAATTCTCAATTTAAATTCAAAATTTCGTCGAGATCGAATCCATAATTTTGAAATGATCAAGAAAACTGAATTTCAAACGGCCATATTTACGGAACCCCTAGTCTTATTTTGCTCATTGATACACGTGAACGCTACATTTACGATCCACACCTATCCTGAAAATTTCAAGTCTCTAGGCCTTTCCATCACAAAGTTATAATTTTCTATGGTTTCTATGGTTCTGGTCATGCGAGCTGGACAAAATTCTGCATGTAGCTTGAGTACGTAATTATCCATCTGAGTGCAAAATTTCACCTCGATCGAATCAGTAGTTTCGGAGTAATCAGAAAAACAAAATTTCGAGCGGCCATATTTACGGAACCTCTCGGCGAATTTTGCCCAATAACGAACTTAACCGCGGCATTTGAGATTCGAACCTACCCTGAAAATTTCAAGTTTCTAGGACATTCCGTTCGAGAGTTATCGTGTATACGGCCGGCCAGACGGACGGACGGACAGACTCGAATTTTTCGACGGATTCGTCATCAGTGAGTCGAACATAGTCGATTGAGACCATTTTCGGCTCAAAATTCGAAAAATACAGACATCGTGACGAAATGATATAGCCCTCGTGTAAGTTGTACAAGCGCTCAAAAATAAATAAGAATATAAAAATTAACTCGGATAAGTGAGTGTTCAATAATAATTCTCCTTGGTAAGACGATTGCGAAGGCGACATGTGGCGTAGGAGAGGCCCCCGCAGACCCCGCGGTTCGGGGGGGGGGGGCGGCACTAAAGGGGCAAAGCCTAAAGAAAGAGCAAAAAATGGGGCCCCGATATTTTTATTCTATTATACTTTCAATTTTCCAATTTTTTCTGTTGATTTAATGAAAAAAACATAGATATTCAAAAGTAGGCAATGCAAGTATAGACCAGGCAATAGAGATTTTTTCGTGACAAAAATAGTAGAAGAAAACGGCGAGTGGGGAGTTACGTGGGGTGGTCCGTGGATTTTCAGTAATATGTTTTCGACTCGCAAATATCATTACTTTTCTTGTAATTGCGAAGAAACACCAAAAAAAACGATGTTTTTTTTAGTTTTTTGCTTGTAAAATCTGAACCAATGGAGCGGTGCTAATACTCCCAACAGACGAATTGTAGAGAATGAAAATATGAAAAAAATGAGTGCTAGTGCAACTCAATCGGGTCATCATTACCGGAGGAAAGCCGGAAAAACCGTGAAAATCAGCGTTTTTTCAAATCCTCATAACTCGGCCAATTTCCAAGTTGTAGCGCTGGCTTTCCAAATGAAAGTAGTGGTCAATAGATACTTCGAGTGTGCGTAACCCAGACGTTGTCCGATAAATAGTTTTTGCGTAATTGCGATTTGAATTATTTAAGGCACTATTTTCCGGAAGAGCTGGATGCGTCGGAAGTAGTCCGATTTCAATTTGCAAAACGGATTTTGAAAGAAGAAGTATAGTACTACAAAAAGGCAATCTTGATTTTCCGTTAAATAGCTTCAAAATAGGTAAAAAAAGCATGCAAACATGACCAAAATCAGCCGAATGCTCGATTGCAGTCAAGTAGTGGGGGTATATACGTAAATATTCGCGCCCGGCCTCAGCGCGATTTTGATTCCCCGCGTCTGCCGGCTACCCCCACTATCCGACCCAGATGGGGCACTGAGCCGGTTTTGGACATGTTTCCACGTATTTTTCACCTATTTTGCAACATTTTAACGAAAAATCAAGTTTGCCGTTTTGTAGTACTATACTTCTTCTTTCAAAATTCATTTTGTAAATTGAAATCGGACTACTTCCGACGCATCCAGCTCTTCCGGAAAATAGTGCCTTAAATAATTCAAATCGCAATTACGGAAAAACTATTTATCGGACAACGTCTGGGTTATGCACACTTGAAGTATCTATTAACCACTACTTTCATTTGGAAAGCCAGCGCTACAACTTAGAAATTGGCCGAGTTATGAGGATCTGAAAAAACGCTGATTTTCACGGTTTTTCCGGCTTTCCTCCGGTAACGATGACCCGATTGAGTTGCACTAGCACTCATTTTCTTCATCTTTTCATTCTCTACAATTCGTCTGTTGAAAGTATTAGCACCGCTCCATTCGTTCAGATTTTACAAGCAAAAAACTAAAAAAACATCGTTTTTTTTGGTGTTTCTTCGCAATTACAAGAAAAGTAATGATATTTGCGAGTCGAAAACATATCACTGAACATCCACGGACCACCCCACGTAACTCCCCACTCGCGGTTTTCTTCTACTATTTTTGTCACAGAATGACCCTTTTTCTGCTCTATTGCCTGGTCTAGTACAATTACGCACAATTTTTCAGGCGGCTTTTCTGATATTTTGAAAATGATATTTATTTTCAATTCTCCAATTAGGATAGTGTATACCTAAAAGATTCTTTCCATTTCTATTTCTCATAATTTAACACAAGTGATTATTACGAAACACAAATCTTTATTGAGTTGCGTACCAGATGTGCTTACAGCCCTGAAAATTTGTCAATTTCACAAACATGTCTACTTGAACGCGTCAGACTTGTTTTGCCTGTAAAAAAAGCCTCACTTTTTATATGATCCTGTATATTTTACTTTTTTTATGAAAGCTTATATTACTTTTATTTGAATATGTACTTTTGTTTTTGTTAATAAATATTTTGTTTACGAATTTTTCTTCAGTATCTTCTCCTCTTCTTCTCTGCGCGGCGCCCACTTCGGGCTGAACTGAGGCCATGTGGCCCATTGTTCCTCCGCATACAGCTTGAGAGACTCAGTCCCGCAGACAAACAGACAGAAATGCCGCAAGTCGACCAGGAGGAGTCCCTTTCACCATAAGAATAGTGGGTGTTGGGTTTCCTAGGTGTGTTGTCCTCAGATTAGTGAGGTCACTACAACTGAACAAAATGTGTTCAGCAGTTTCATCCGTGCTCCTGCACCACCGGCACAAAGAGCAACTAGTCAGTCCCATTCTCTTCAAATGTTTGTTCAGCAGGTGGCCAGTCAAAGTGCCGGTCACCAGACTGAGCTGTCTTCTCTCTAGTTCTTCAGTATGCGCCATTGAAAATTTTCAAAACAAATGTATCATTAACGACAGCGATCTAAGGAGGGGTCCCCCGACTATAGTCCTGCGGCGGGCCCCCAAATATAGCGCTACGCCACTGCATTGCGAGTACCTTTCCTGTATAGTCTTAGGATGGCCTAATCTGTCTATCGCAAGATGAAGATGTGTCAGCTCTGTAATGATCTCCAATGCCCTAGTTGGTCACGTTCTCATAGCTCCAGTGATACAAACACAGGTTAACCTTTGTATTCTATCGAGGGCTCTCCTCGTGCTGTTCTGACTTGCCAAGCCCGACTATTGCCCCATAAGTTGTTATTATTCTCACAATCATGACGTACATCCATCGCAGTATTTTTGTGTTACATCCCCAAGTCTTACTAGCCAGAGATCTGCAAGCCATCCAGGCCTTTATTGCTTTGCTAACAGTAACCTTAATATGCTTGTTCCACAAAAGCCTGCTATCTAGATATTTCAGACTTCCATTCTATGATGTCTCCGTTCTCATAGCTAGAAGTTTCCTTTTCCGAGCAAATGGGATTTCTGTGATCTTAGGTTAATGTTCAGCTCCATTAAATCATATAAGGTGCTCTCGAATTTTCCTCTAATTGTTAGGAGTGTTAGGACTATGTAGTCAGCATAGCCTACATTCGAATACAAGCTCTGTAAGCCTCTGGATTAACTCATCCATAAGGCGCTGGTCTCCTCGAAACGCGACGGACGACCGACGCGGAGACGCCTCCGTCAATTTCCGAATTATATGTTTGGGAAACCGCTACCACGGTCTCCCTGAACCGCCATCTCGCCACCCCTGACTGAACGTCGCATGCGGCGGTTCAGGGAGACCGTGCTAGTGGTTTCCCAAACATATAATTCGGAAATTGACGGAGGCGTCTCCGCGTCGGTCGACCGTCGCGTTTCGAGGAGACCAGCGCCTAACTGCCATAGAAAGGGAGATATTACTCCTCCTTGAGGTGTTCCTGCCGCGAGAGGCTTCAACAGAGGTGTTTTGATTGCCCACCTGGGTCTCAGCTATTCTCGTCTTCAACATCTCATACATCCATTTGATAATGGTTTTATTCACTCCTCACCTTTTGAGTGCCTCTTTGACCGATACATGTGTTGTATTTCCAAAAGCCTCAGATATGTCTAGGAAGGCACACATTGCGATTTCTTTGTTATTCAGAGTACCCTTGAATGACTTCGGTCAGCTGATACATAGAAGTCTCTGTTGGTCGACCCGCCCTGTAGGCATGCTGGCATTTATGAAGTGGTTTACTTTCCAGATTCTTATCATATGTAGACATCCCCACTTTATCCATCGTTTTCTGTAGAAACGACCTTTATATTGTAACGAACTTAAGCCGGACCTGTCGCGGCCCCAGATATTTCTAGAACCAACCACGTCAACAGTAGGAGCCGCGAAACGACGAGACGCTTCGACAGCCTTCTGGAGTGTTCCCTCCCACTATATAAGTCGACATCGGCTCTAAGAGAGACAGTATAGGACTTACGCGCGTACAAATAAATGATTGATTGTTGAAATAAATTAGTATTAGTGTCATTATTGGTTTGTAAATAAATCATTTAAGAAGAACTTGGACAATATTCATCACAGTGGTGTCAGAAGTGCGATTTTTAAATAAATAAGTTCTCGCGTAGTGAATTGCTGGTTCGCGGAAAATAAACTAACTGAAATTTTAACGTAAAACAGGTTGGGTTCTCGTTCAAAGACAAAATGATGAGAAAAGTGCGTCTTGTGGACTTGAAAGTCGCGGAGTTGAAACTGGAACTGGAGGAAAGGGAACTGGAAACAACGGGTAAAAAGGTAGTTCTTCAAGAAAGACTTGCACAAGGACTTATACAAGGAGGTGAGGACCCCGAAACATTTTCATTTGAAGTTCCCGGTGTTGATTTGAGTTCAATTCTGAATAAACTCGAAGAAAATTCAAGAACGCTGGAAGAAAATTCTAGAAGCTTGAGAGAAGATCTGCAAGAAAATTCTAGAAGTTTGAAAGAAGATCTGCAGGAAAGTTCTAGAAATTTGGAAGAAAAGTTTCAGGAAACTACTAAATCTTTGAAAGATCTAGAAGAAAATTCTAGAAATTTGGGAAAAAAGTTTCAGGAAACTACCAGATTCCTAAAAGAAGATTTGCAAGAAATTCTGGAATAAAGTTTCTGGAAAATTTTAGAAATCTGGAAGAAAAGCTCCAAGAAAATTCTAGAAACCTGGAAGAGAAGCTCCTGGAAAGCACGGAAGGCCTGAAGCAGGAACTATGTAGTGTAGAAGAAATAATAGAGACAGAAATGGACAACATTAGGGAACAAATGAACACAGACATAGTTAGATTTGAGGAAGAAATAGACAAAATAAAGAAAACCATCAGTAAGCTGGAAAATCGAGCTAATGTTGCGCAAACCACGGAAATGCTCAACGATTCAATGCTGGTCCAGAAGAAGGGGATGCAGAATTTCAAGGTCGATTCTGGTATCAAGAAGCTTTCTATGAAGCCGCCCCAGTTCGACGGAAAAACTCCATGGGCAAATTACCGCCGTCAATTTGAAGCAGCGGCCAAAGCAAATGAATGGAATGCAGAGGAAAGAACTGTAGGACTTACACTAGCATTACGAGGAGAAGCGACAGATATTCTGCAGACTCTCACCGCTCAAGAACACGAGGATAAGCTGATTAAACATCTGGAACTACGATTTGGCCAAGCCCATTTCGAACACGTTTACCACTCTCAGCTGAAAAATTGTTACCAGAAATCAGGCGAGTCGTTACAAGAATTCGAAGCTGACATTGCACGCCTGGTACGTCTTGCATATCCGGCCACTCCGGAGAACGTAATGGAGCGATTGGCGGTTCAAGCATTCTTGGATGGACTTCGTGACCAAGAAACTAGACAAGCGTTGACACTAGCCCGACCATCACATCTCGTAGACGCACTGGCACGCGCTTTAGAGTTCGAGGCGGCAAAGCAGTCCTGTAGAAGTCAAGACAAGATCCGAATTATTGAGGAGGATTTACAGGAGCCTGTTGACGTGGAAGCTGCCATAAAAAAGTGATCAACGAAGTGCTGCCTGAAAAAAGACAGATCAAAAGTTGGCACTGTGGAAAAATCGGACATGTGCGTAGCAAATGCTTGACGTACAAAGAATCGGCAAAGACACAGAAAAACTAAAAAGGGTCGATGAGGAGGGGCAATCTTCGACCTGTATCCAGCGAGCCCCAGTCAACAACGCATATGTCGCTGTCCTCCAACCTCAGAATAAGGGTGTCTTCGTAGACGGTCTCATCAATAACGAGCCCTGCACCATGTTGGTGGATACATGTGCAACTAGGACAATTCTGGGACCTTCCTTTGCCAGAACACCGGCACGAATCCAACCGACGACTTGGAAGTTACGCACAGCAACAGGGGAGCCAGCTACTGTATATGGTGAGCTGCCAGTTGAACTGGTTTTGGGTAGCACTAAAGTGAAACATCAGGCACTAGTCGAAGACGATGCGATCATTGGGATGGACATCATGAACTCAAGAGGATTTGAGTTGAATTTCAAGGACGACGTCTTACGTGTCAATGGAGAGGAGCTGGTGCTTCATGGGAGAAGATCTGTGTCGTATTGGCAGAAGATGTAAGAGTACCTGAGAGGGCTGAAAACATTGTGGAGGCAAGTCTGGACAGCAATTCAAGTAATGGAGACGTGGTCATGTTCGAGCCCAAAGTTCATGATGAGGGAATTGCACGAGGGAAGAACTTGCTGCGTGCTGACAAATTGGTGCCGGTAAGGGTCATGAATGTTAATTATTTCCCAGTGACCTTAAAAAAGGGGACAGATTTAGGGCATTGCTCGTCAGTTTCCTCTGTGATACGGAGTGTACAAGGTACGATTAGCCAGGACAAGCATCTACCAACAGAATTGGAAAAGTTAGTTGCCCTCTCTTCCAAAGGCCTTGAATCAGATCAACAACCCAAACTGAGAAACTTGGTCAAAAAATACCAAGACATTTCCGATACCGGACTAGGGAAAGGAGGTCGAACTAATGTGGTTCAGCACTCTTCCTCTTGCCAAGAAGGAGCAGGCTGACAAAATCGTCAGTGATATGGGGAAAGAAGGAGTCATCGAACCATCTGACAGTCCCTGGTCCTCTCCAGTCGTACTGGTGAAGAAGAAGGACGGATCGACACGATTTTGCTTGGACTACCGTCAGTTAAACAACGTCACGAAGAAAGACAGTTACCCTCTCCCGAGAATAGATGACACTCTGGACACGTTGGCTGGTTCCACGATATTCTCGACCCTTGATCTGAAGAGTGGATACTGGCAGGTGGAACTGGCTAAAGAGGATCGAGAAAAGACAGCTTTCACATTCGGCCTGGATTGTGGCAGTTCACCGTTATGCCGATCGGACTGTGTAACGCCCCGGCCACATTCGAAAGATTGATGGAGACGGTGTTGAAAGGACTTTCTTGGAGAACATGTCTGGTATATCTCGACGATATAATTGTGATCGGCAGATCATTCGAGGACCACGTGAAAAACCTGGAGGAGGTATTCCAGAGGCTAAGAAACTCTGGATTGAAACTGAGTCCTAAGAAATGTCATCTGTTTCAAAAAGAAGTACGATACCTCGGTCACGTTGTTTTTGGAAAAGGAGTAGCAGTGGATGACCAGAAGATCGAAGCTGTTAAAGAATGGCCCATCCCAAAAGACCTCCACCAGCTCCGAAGTTTCCTTGGTTTGTGCACATACACTTGGGTGCAATGAAGTCGGCCCACCTAAAATTCGACACAATTTCAAATAAGTATTTCTCGGAATCCGCTAGTCGGATTTCGATAATTTTTTTTTTAAATTGTAGGTCAAGAGTCGATGATGATGTTGTCTCAAGATACTTTTGTTTGCAATTGAATTTCAGCATATACGGGGTGCAAGATTGAAAAGACGATCTATTCCTCAACTTTGACACACCCTGTGGATAAAAGGAACAGCAGCAACGAATGCCGAATGGAATCAGACTGAAGTACCATCTCTTCTGGTCGTTTTGTTCTTTTAATCATGTATTCATCTTTATTATTACGGAAATTACAGTGTTTCGAAACTGAGCTGATACCTTGGAAGCCCGGTGAGAAAACATTGAAAACAACAGGTTTTCCCTAAAACTAAATTATTTTAATAGCGGTGTGACCTCCCCTCGCCCTAATAAAATCCCGCATACGATTAGGCATACTTCTAATTAAATTCACTATTGTTTCTTGTGGGATGTTTCGCCACTCTTTCTCTACTGCAACACAAAGCTCCGGGATCAACGCTGGAAAAGGCTCCACTACTCTTCGTTTTAGTTCATTCCACAAATTCTCAATGGGGTTTAGGTCAGGACTTCACGCTGGCCACACCATAACTCGAAAATGGACTGCTGCAATGTAGTCTCTGACAATTCTCGAAGAATGTGTACTTTTTGTAAGTTTGTTTGAAAGTTTCCCCCCAGGCAGAAATAATAGAGATAAACACACGATAAAAAAACAAATAACCAGAAAAGATGGGACTTCAGTTTGACTCCTTTTGCCATTCGTTGCTGAGGCTCCTTTTATCCACAGGGTGTGTCAAAGTTGAAGGAAAAATCTTCTTATCAATCTTGCACCTCGTATATACTGAAATTAATATGTAGACAAAAATCTCTTAGGATAACATTATTATCGAAGGTTTAACCTAAAATTTAAAGAAAAGGACATCAATATCCGACTAGCGGCTCGCTAGATATCCATGTTTGAAATTGTATCAAATTTAAGGTGGGCCGATTTCATTGCTCCCAAGTGTATTATCGTAGATATGTGCTGGGGTTCGCCAACATCGCTAAACCACTGACCAAGCTCACGGAAGGTCAAATAAAGTTCCAGTGGTCTGAGGAATGCCAAGACTAGTTCAAGATGCTGAAAGGAGCTTTGATCAACGCACCAGTTCTGAGCTATCCCCTACCCAACAGAAAATTCATTCTGGACACGGACGCTGGCAACGTGCTAGGTGCTGTTCTATCTCAGATGCAGGAGGGACAGGAGAGAGTGATTGGTTATTTTAGCAAGACACCCAGCAAACCAAAACGCAACGATTGCCGACGAGCAGAAGAGAAAGAAGCAACCCTTTGTATGACCAAGGCGGTAGATGACAACTGGAATGACAGCAATATTCAGAAAGACCAAGAGAAAGATCCAGAACTTGGTTTAGTCATCAGCTGGAAGAAGTTCAATCGAAGATCATCATGGCAGGAAATTGCAGGGTACTCGCCAGTTGTAAAATCCTACTGGTCCCAATGGAATTCTTTCATTCTGGACAATGGGGTACAGAAGCGTGTGTTGAAGTCCGAAAATGGTGGTGAAGACCGACGCCAAATAGTGGTACCCAGGATTCGAAGGCAGGAAGTGCTTCGTGAAATCCATGACGGGGTCGCCGGAGGACATCTGGGGGTGAAGAAGACCTTGCAGAAAGTGAGGCAACGGTTCTACTGGGCTTGTTGCCGGGATGATGTTCAGGACTGGTGCAGAAAGTGCGCTGTATGTGCTGCTAGCAATGGACCTCGAATACGACCAAAGGCTCCCATGCGTCAGTACAATGAAGGCAGCCCATTCGAGAGAATCGCCATCGACATTGCCGTCCCATTTCCCGAATCAGACCATGAAAATAAATACATCCTGGTGGCAATGGATTATTTCAGTAAGTGGGCTGAAGCTTATGCCCTACCCAACCAGGAAGCTATCACCGTCGCCGATGTTTTGATGAAAGAGTGGATATGTCGATTCGGTGTTCCATTGGAGCTACACTCAGACCAAGGCAGGAACTTCGAATCCAGAGTATTTCAAGAAATGTGTCAATTGCTGAACATCAACAAGACAAGGACCACGGCGCTTCATCCGCAGTTCGATGGAATGATGGAGCGGATGAACAGAACAATCAACCGCTACTTGTCCAAGGTTGTCTCTGACCATCAAAGAGACTGGGACCAGTATCTTCATTTGTTCCTGATGGCCTATCGATCTGCAGTAGGTACACGAATCAACTGAACAAACCCCTGCTAGTTTCGTAATGGGCCGAGAACTACGACTCCCACGTGACCTGCGATTTGGGATACCACCGGGACAAGACACTGCAGGAGAGGACTATGTCAGCAACTTGAGACAGAGAATGGACAATATCCACGAATGAGTCCGGTTAAACATCCAGAGCGCCAGCGATAGAATGAAGCAGACGTACGACATCAAGGCCGAGGCTGGAGGGTTTCAGGATGGTGACCTGGTTTGGTTGCACAACCCCACCTGAGTCGTGGACTATCGCCGAAGTTGCAGAACTCTTGGGAAGGCCCGTTTAAAATCATGAAAAGGATAAACGACCTTATCTTCCGAATTCAGAAGCCAAAGGTCGTTCACTTCAATCGATTGGCCCCTTACGCTGGAAATCGGGAGCAAGTTCGCACCCTCAAACTACCAGAGGATGACATGTCATATTAGAAGTTTATGTCCTTGTATTCAAACGGACAGAAAGTGCAACATGGTGTAACTAGAGAGGAGCCACGAGACTTTTTCAAGGTGCCTGTTAATTACGCTCTAGCACACTGCGTGTCAGAAGATCTACGAATGTCCAGGGGCATTGCTGTTGTGTTCTCCAAATTCGGTCAACTACAAACATTACGAGAGCAGAATCCAGGAGTTGGAAGGGTGCTGCAGTTGAAAAAGGGCGAAAGAAACATCTTCTACCTAGTTTCTAAGAAGTATTCCCATGGTAAACCGTCTTAAGAGGATGTCTGGAAGAGTCTCACCAAGCTAAGAGACACTATGGTAGACCAGAATCTGGTGAAGCTAGCAATTCCGAAATTGTCATGTGGACTCGATAGGCTGGACTGGAGAATTATAAGGAGTATGTTGGAGACAATATTCAAATCCAGCGGCGTCGAAATTTTGGTTTGCTCTAACCATCTTCCACGACCAAACAAGAAGACCGTGGAGTGTCATTTCCATCGAATTTCGCGTTGCAGATATGGAGAGTCATGCAGGTATCGTCACCCCCCGAGGATGACATTTCGGGACGAAATGTCTTTAAGAAGGGGGCAATGTAACGAACTTAAGCCGGACCTGTCGCGGCTCCAGAGCTTTCTAGAACCAACCACGTCAACAGTAGGAGCCGCGAAACGACCAGACGCTTCGACAGCCTTCTGGAGTGTTCCCTTCCACTATATAAGTCGACATCGGCCCTAAGAGAGACAGTATAGGACTTACGCGCGTACAAATAAATGATTGAGTGTTGAAATAAATTAGTATTAGTGTCATCAGTGAATTGAAAAAGAATTATTTAAGAAGAACTTGGACAATATTCATTACAATATATATAGGTGTTTTTATCCGGCGGAATCGCTGTCGCGTCGCCTGACCAGTGCGGCAACGGACTAACGTGGAATAATTGCCACGTATCTTCTTTGTTCGCCTGTCTCTTGTTTCTTTTTGATTGGAGTTTGACTGTGTTTAGAGAGGGAAAAGCGTTGTGGTTCTTTGTTTGACATTCGGATTTCTGTATGCATCTCTTTCCAATGCATAAATATTCCTGTTGTACTCGGCCGGACCTGTATATAGAGCGCGTCTACACATGAAGATATATCAAGAAGAAGGGCTTTGTGTCTGATATTTTATTTGAATGGAATGATATTTTAGTGGCCATGCAGACAAATTTTTGTATTACGGAAAAAGAAGCTCCCGCTGTGGGTTCGAGTCCTGTCCGCTTCTTTTTCCGTAATTCAAAAATCTGTCTGCACTAATACCCTTTCATGAAGATATACCCTGTATACGTTGAAAAGAATACGAGATAAAATAAATAAATTTTTTCAGGTACCCATTACTCGGTTCAGAGTGATATATGGTCTTTGGGTCTCTCGCTGGTAGAAATGGCTATTGGAATGTATCCCATTCCCCCTCCGGACGCCAAAACGTTAGCTGCGATTTTTGGGTCACATCGTGAAGTTAATACTGAACCCATCTGTCCAAGACCAATGGCAATCTTCGAATTGCTAGATTACATAGTCAACGAACAGCCTCCTAAACTTCCGGCAGGTATCTTCACCAACGATTTCAAGGATTTCGTCGATAAATGTCTCAGAAAGAATCCGGACGAGAGGGCGGATCTGAGAAGCTTGCAGAATCACAGCTGGATCAAAAAGTCCGACACTGAAGATGTAGATATCGCCGGTTGGGTATGTAAGACGATGGGCATTACTCAACCTGACGGTTTCAACGGTAATAGGTAAATCATTTTGTTATGTTTTGGCATCTTCGATATGTTTCAAGCAGTTAAAAGCTGGAAGCTATCAGAAAACCTATGAGTATATAATCCGGAGCGCCCTTCAATAGGACATATGCATATTTTTTTCTATTGTTTCATTGATGAGTCCGACTACGAGTATAGTCAAAACCAAAACCAAAAATTTATAGTTCGAAGGACATCTGTGATGTCAGACTTCAGACTGCATTGTAACATTGTTACCTTTATCAATATACATAGTTCTTTCTTTATTCCATTGAGTACTTGAATATTTCAACGTTGTAACTTATGTAAAGAACTTTTGTAGGTGTAATGTATTATAAGCACAATAAAACACTCGATTGAACAGTACATATTTTATTTTAAGACATATATCTTGTAAGACGTAAGAGCTACTTATGACAATGTGTAAATTAAAAAACTTGAAAAATTTAAGTTATCCATAAACCCCAATACCACAAAACTTGATTAAGTGAATTCACAATATTGAGCTTTCCGAATAATTTGAATTTAAATGATGCCCTTAGGTAAGATTTTTATCTGCTACGTCTTTCAATAAACCTCTCTAAATTTTTTGAATCCGAATACCCTAATTTTGACCATACATTGTTTTCTGAATCGTCGGAAAAAAGAAAGCCAAACCAACATAATACGAACGGTTCTTCCTGTCAGCCACTCGCATTTATTGTACCATTGTACGCAGAAGGAACGATTATGTTTGGAATTGACAATTAAATTTTGCATAGCAGGCTGAGGTGTCTTTATAGTTGTAGTAATGAAAATTTTGTCATCGTAGGGCATTTGACTGAGCTTTTTCTTCAGCATAAAATCAACAATAGAACAATATCTGCAGTTACTCCAAGTTTCCCACTGACATTTCAATTTTCATTTCTGGTTTCCGTTCCCATTTTTCTCGATAAAATATATGAATCTGAATGCCTAGCCATTATCCTTCCTTACAGTGTGCCAAATTTGATTGAAATCGGTTCAGTATTTAAGGAGTTCATCCCGGCCAAACAACGTGACACGTAATTTTATATATAAAGATCAACTAAAAAATTTGACAGGATTTCGTGCCCTGGGGTAGCATCGATCAAAATTTTGTTTTGGCGCTGTCGGTTTAGGATCCAGTTAACTCTGAGTGTAGTAGAACAAGAGTTTTATCATCCATAGGATTTCTACCTCCTATTGAAACGAAATTGAAAAGAATTGTAAAAAAATTTTTTTTTATAGGTACCGGTGTGAGGTTTCTTCGTTTTTGAGCGCTCGTTCTACTTTACACGATCGAGGGCTATATCATTTCGTCACGATGTCTGTATTTTTCGAATTTTGAGCCGAAAATGGTCTCAATCGACTATGTTCGACTCACTGATGACGAATCCATCGGAAAAGTTAAGTATGTCCGTCCTTCCGGCCGTAAGCACGATAACTCTCGAAAGGAAAAACCTAGAGACTTGAAATTTTCAGTGTGGGTTCAGTTCCGAAATCCCTCGGTTGAGTTAATGGGCAGAATTCCACCAAGGGTTGCGTAAATATGGCCATTCGAAATTTTGTTGTTTTGATTTCTCCGAAACTACAGATTCGATCGAGATGAAAATTTGCAGTCAAATTGAGCCTGACTAGTTCAAGCTACAGGCGTTTTTTTTCCAGATCGCATGACCAGAACCAAAGAAATCATAGAGAATCATAATTTTCGAGCGGAAAGGCCTAGGGACTTGAAATTTTCAGGGGATGGGTGTGGAACTCGAATGTCATGGTCACGTTCAATGAGCAAAATTAGAGTAAGGGTTCCGTAAATACGGTCGTTTTAAATTTAGTTTCCTCGATAATTTCGAAACTACGGATTCGAACGTGACGAAATTTTGTGTTTCAATGGAGAATGATATATTCAAGCTACATTTTTCCAGATCGCATCACCAGAATTATAGAAACCATAGAAAATCCAAACTTATGAATGAAAAGGCCTAGGGACTTTTCAGGATAGGTGTGGATCTCGAATATCGCGGTCACTGTTATCAATGAGCAGACTAGGGGTTCAGTGAATATGGTCGTTTGAAATTTAGTTTTCTTGGTCAACTACGGATTCGATCGTGACGAAATGTTGTATTTTAATGGAGAATGATATATTTAAACTACATTTGTCCAGATAACATGACCAGAACCATAGAAAATTACAAATTTTGAACGGAGAGGCCTAGGGACTCGAAATTTTTAGGGTATAGGTTTGGATCGCAAATGTCTCGGTCACGCTCATCAATGAGCAAAAACAGACTAAGGGTTCCGTTCAATGGTCGTTCAAAATATTTTTCTCCTGATACTGATTGGATTGTAATTAAATTTTGCATGATGAAGAATAATGTAATCAAACAACGTGCGAAATTTTGTCCAGATCGCATTACCAAAACCATAGATACCGTAGAAAATTCTAGCGAATAATCGAAAAAAAATTGATCACCTTCAGCACTGACGGGAAGTCTGGAATTCCGCCTCAGTTTGAAAATTTTTCTGACAGCTGTCAAACATTTTTTCAATTGGTTTCTGAAACTTGAAAATGCCAATCTACCTAAAAGGTCGATGAACGAGCGCTCAAAACCCTAATAGCACACGACGTCCTAGGGACGTACAATTCATGTCCAATTAACGTCGGAACGTCCATGGACTTGATATGTACGTCCTTTGGATGTTTGTTTTTGGACAGTATTAGGACGTCCTCTACATATGTCCATTTTTGGTCCAATCAATGTACAATGTCCATACCGGATATCCAGTAGGTGTCCGTGATGGACATAATACGGACCATATAAAAATGTCCATACCAAATATCCATTAGATGTCCGTGATGGACATAAAACGGACCATATAAAAAATATGTCCGTATCGGATATCCAGTAGGTGTCCGTGACGGACATAATACGACCATTTAAAAAATGTTCTTACCGGATATCCAGTAGATGTCCGTGATGGACATAATACGGACCATATAAAAAATATGTCCATACCGGATATCCAATAGGTGTCCGTGATGGACATAATACGGTCCATATAGAAAAATTTGTCCATACCGAATAATAAATCGAAAATTCGCATTCCGTGGCGAATGTAATAATTTCATTTCAGCTGGTCGAAATAAAACACGCTCTCAACGATAATATACCAAATATTCTGGGATATTCGCACGGATTCAGAGATCGCGTAATAAATTTCTTTAGGGGTGGATGATTGTTATCTTACCAAATCTCGCAGGCAATGTAAAAACAGTATTTGCTCGAAAAATCAAGAATAGGAATAACGAACATATCATAGACTAATAATAATATTTTTATTATCAGTCTATGGAACATATAATACTGACTAGGTACTCATAACTCCTTTTTTTTTCAGTTTTTTTCGATATTTTGAAAACTACATATTTCAATGAATGCATCGATTAGAATAGAGGAATATATTTGAAATTGAATAATCGATCATATAAGACACGAAAAAATGGAAAAAAAAATTTTCGAGAAATTTATTTTCACTCCCTGTATAACTAAAAGTGTTCGGGCTTCATGAATATTCAAGAACCGTCTAGTAGGCACTCGAACTTGGGACACCTTGTATACCAAATATTTCTATTCTGGGATAATTCACACGGATTCAGAGATCGCGTAATATATTTTTCAATAGGGTAGGGGTGAATCTTATTACAACATCTGGTCCTGGTCAAGTCGCAGAGGTTTCGGTTTTCGGTTTGTTTTATATTTATATTCAAAGTTTCAAAGTGTTTGTAGAATATCGTGGTTATATATTCAAAGTTTCAAATAGTTTGTAGAATACGGTGTTGTTATATTCAAAGTTTCAAACGTTATTTGTTCTGTGTCTTTTACTATAAAAACAAAGAAGTGAATGATCATCGATCTTATTATTGGAATTCGAGGATTTCCTGAAAACGGAAGAAAACATGAAAAAATCAGTAAGTTGTGCATTTTATTAATTGGGTTTTCCCAAAAAAATCTTCAGTATTGGTATTTTAGAGTTACTAACATAAAAATCTTGGCATTTAGGTATATTTGTAGTTACTTTCACAGGACTAACCAATTTCGAATATAAAAAATTTGCTATTTCAGTTTTATCATTTTGGTTATATTGAAAGAAAAAAATGAATTCACTATATTTGAGTTTTGTTCTAAATAATGAATCTGTATTTTCTTTTTGTACACGTCTTATTTTTGCGCGCTTTTAGGTTAAACAAGTAAACGACTCTCCAAGGTTGGTGGTGATAGCCCTCATGAATTTTGCAGAAGGGCGTCAAGAAGGGCGATGGCTACACTTTTGACAAATAAATTGGCCAGTGAATAAAGCTGGGTTGTCCTAATAAAAGAGCAAATATCTTCGAAAACCAATACAGCAGATCTTATTATAAGTAAGTATAGTAAATAGTGTGTGAGAGAGTTTATAATGTTAATGTTGAGGCAAGTTGGGTAGTAGAGGTTAATCTTAAGTATTTCAATATGAAAATTGAAGTGGATTACCTTAATCCTTTCGATGCGAGAGAGTGTATAGTGTATTGCCATAAGGGTTATAAAACTTCTGGTATTGGCTGAAAATTCTTATAATGAAGCAATTACGATTCATCAGAATTCACAAAAAACAATTTCATATGTTTTCTATTCTTATAGTGGTTGCAAAAGTTGAATTTTGTTTGACGTCTTTTCTCTATTTGATACATGATTAGAACCGTTTTCTGCAAGTTTTTGTGTACAATTTTTTATCCTACAATTTTTTGGATTTGATGCGAAAGACACTGATTGCAGATGTAGCTAATGTCTCTTTCATATAGGTCACATTCAACCAAAATAAACATAAAAAGAATTTAAATATTGGTATATTTTTCTTTCAGGATCTGCTCGATTGAATATCAAAACCAAAGACTCTTCCATAAAAGAGGTGGAAGAAGGTAAAAAAACATCGTTAAGGAGAGCGAAAGAACGACTGTGGCAGAGGAGAAGAGGTCTACTCAAAATAAATGATTTTTGATATAGATCATTAAGATTAAGATTTTTTTCTAACAAGACAGTTATTTTTTTTATTGAGCGCTCGTACAACTTACACGAGGGCTATATCATTTCGTCACGATGTCTGTATTTTTCGAATTTTGAACCGAAAATGGTCTCAAACGATAGAGTTCAACTCACTGATGACGAATCCGTCGGAAAATTTGAGTCTGTCCGTCCGGCCGTCCGTAAGCACGATAACTCTCGAACGGATCAACCTAGAGACTTGAAATTTTCAGTGTAGGTTCAGATCCCAAATGCCTCGGTTAAGTTCGTTAATGGGCAGAATTCCACCAGGGGTTCCGTAAATATGGCCGTTCAAAATTTTGTTCTCTAGATTACTTTGGAACGACAGATTCGATCAAGATATAACTTTGCACTCAAATGGAGAATGAGGTGTTCAAGCTACATGTGAAATTTTGTTCAGATCGCATGACCAGAACCATAGAAACCATAGAAAATTGTAACTTTTGAACGGAAACGCCTAGGGACTTGAAATTTGCAGGATAGGTGTGGATCACGATGGTCGTGATTACTTTTATCTATGAGCAAAATTATACTAGGGGTTCCGTAAATATGGGCGTTTGAAATTTGGTTTTCTTGATAATTTCAAAACTACAGATTCGATCGTGACGAAATTTTGTATACTAATGAAGAATGATATCTTCAAGCTACACTTCTCCAGATCACATGACCAGAACCATAGAAACCATAGAAAATCATAACTTTCGAACGGAAAGGTCTAGGGACTTGAAATTTTCAGGATAGGTGTGGATCTGAAATGTCGCGTTCACGTTTACCAATGAGCAGAATTATACTAGGGGTTCCGTAAATACGGTCGTTTGAAATTTTGGTTTCAAGATCATTTCGAAACTACGGATTCGATCGAGATAAAATTTTATATTTTAATCGAGAATGTTATATTAAAGCAATATTTTGTCAAGATCGCATGACCAGAACCATAGAAAATTGTAACTTTTGAACAGGCCTAGGAACTTGAAATTTTCAGGGTGAGTTTGGATCGCGAATTTCACGGTCACGTTCATCAATGAGCAAAATTAGACTAGGGGTTCCGTAAATATGGCCCTTCAAAATATTCTGTTCCTGATAATTTCGAAACTAACGATTTGATTGGAATGAAATTTTTGCACCAAGCTGAGGAATAATGTATTCAAACTACGTGCGAAATTTTGTCCAGATCGCATCACCAAGACCATAGATACCGTAGAAAATTCTAGCGAATTATCGAAACAAAATTGATCAGCTGAAGCACTGACATGAAGTCTGGAGTTTCGCCTAAGTTTCAGATTTTTTCGACAGCTGTCGAAAATTCCTTCAATTGATTTCTAAAACTGGAAAATGCGAATCTACCTACCAGGTGCATGTACGAGCGCTCAAAAGCTCCTGCCATCACGGCAGTGCTTCTCGTAATTTTTTTTTATATAGGTCATGTTAGGTTAGGTTAGGCTGTTTTTTAATGTTTCGAGATTATATTCTTCTTTTTTTATATTTTTACATTAATTTTATTAATTTTGTTTTCTTTTACCATTAAAATATTTTAAAATATTTAGTTGTTTGACCTTCTGTTTTATTTCAAAGAAGTTCCTATAAGTTTTTTAAATCTAAGAGGTCGAGAATGAATAGTCAGGAGTCGAGAAAAGTTTCAATAATTTCATGTACAAAACATGTGAAAGTAAAATGTTGAAATGAAAATGTCACAATTAAAACTTGAACGTCCACAGTACCAAAATAGGATGTTCTGTCAAATGTCCATAGTGATGTCTAGTTATAGTCCTAAGGGGATATCTAGTGGATGTCCTTGGTGGACGTCCATAGTGGTGTCCTAAGTGGATATCTAGTGGATGTCCGCGGTGGACGTCCCTCGGACGACTATAGTGATGTCTAGTTATGGTCCTAAGGGGATATCCACCGGATGTCCGCGGTGGACGTCCCTCGGACGTTCATAGTGATGTCCAATTATGGTCCTTAGGGGACATCCATTGGATGTCCGCGGTGGACGTCCGAATTCAGTTCAAAGTTGGGACATTTGTGAGTCCCTCGGACGTCCACTGTACCAGAAAAGGACGTCCTATGGATGTCCATAGGACTACTTTGTGCTATTAGGGAAGCTCCTGTATTCACGGTAGTACTTTTTATTAGATTCTTCATAATTTCTCTATAAGTTCTGCCTTGTTGATGAACTCTTAAAGTTCAGTAGGTACGGACATGGGTAGTTTTGGGAGATGTTGCATGTTGCTGAGGTGTGGATTAATAAATAATTGAAATATGATCAGTTATTCAAACATTTACTAGAATATAATTTTACTTACACCAACTTAAACTTACCATTATCCAAAAGGTTTTTTCATTTGAAGCGCTCGAACTTTGTAACGCAATAAAACAAATTGTGAGAATGATAGTGATCTTTTTTTATTTTTATCAGAAAATAAATATGTTCACATTATGTTTTAAAAATTATCAGGTAAATGTCCGCCGCGGCTTTGCCTGGATACCCAATTTTTGTTGACGCTATCGCATACAATTGGCTCGATCTCAGCAATAACGCCCCTAATGTTGGTCTTCAAGGCGGCAACCGTCCGCCGATTGTTAGCATAGACCTTATGCCCTTCGCCCCAAGTCCTTATGCTGGATTGGCCAAGTTGTCGTCAACGACAGGCCATGTTCTTGAGCCCGATTCGAAATAGGCTATCCGCAACAGCCTATTATTATATATTCATGCACACTTGCCGGAACTACAGCAATATTTTCAAGAGATCTTGTGTTTCGCTGACGTACAGGCACTTTTTGATCTGCCACAGACCTAGTTCATTAAACGGCGAATTGTGGATTCTGCAGGACGAAAATTTCACGGAGTGCACGAAATGTTTGTCGAATGAACAATTGATTTTGATAATATTTTTTTACAATTTCGCAGCATTGCTCATTCGATTCGTGTTCTTATGTTTATATCCCGACTCTCCTAGATCTCTGTGAGATCCCTCATAAGCTCGGAGCTTGTGCGAGTTAGGAGATTCGGTTGTGTTCTGTGTAGACTTTGTTACTGTGTCTTTAGGCCCCATGAGGCACAGCACTGTTAATGGTTTACCCAAAAGTGGTGGCACGTCAGAGGAGGCTAAGTCTCCCCTCAAATTCTCATGGCTATAGTTTTCATAACAATCAAAATATTTAAAAATACGGATAGAATTTCTGACAAAATTTTCATGAACGAATGAAAATGAAATTCTCATTTGCATGCACTTGCTATGCCTCTGCATTCAGAGCTGATAGGAGACAAGAGACAACACTCTTGTCGGTTCTTCAATATTGTAACGAACTTAAGCCGGACCAGTCGCGTCTAGATGATTCTACGCCATTCTCGACTTACGAGAGTATTCCGTAACCTTCCAGAACATGGAGCGGGGGTTATAAAGCGACGTCGGCCCGAGCGAGAAGTAATACAGCTATACAGCATTGGACTTATAGCGCGCGTGAAAATAAATGATTGAGTGTTGAAATAAATTAGTATTAGTGTAATTAGTGAACTGTAAATAAATTATTTAAGAAGAACTTGGACAAAATACATTACAATATGTTTTCATTGAGAGATATAGAAGAGGGGGCAATCTTTCGACGAGCTCCTCAAACCGCGCTAAACATAATACACCGAACAGAGAAGCACACGGGTGGAGAGAGAAGAATTTCGATTGACTTGACCATGCATTATATCCCTCCGAGGAAGGAGGATTCCCTTGTTCTTCGGGTAAATTCGTGTATATTTGAGAATTCGATGAACCATTCGGGATATGTGTTCATTGTTCTGATTTCAATTTAACGACTCAACGGCTTTTCAGTTTTCTTGTAAGTTCGGTGGTGCTTTGACTTTGTTGATCGTGGTAAGTATGAAAATCGGAAAATGGATAAATTAAGGGGAATTCAAAGATGTGATGATATCATTGAATGGGTTTTGAACAATAATTTCAGTAATTTGAATATCGAGACTAAGTTGTACGTGGTAAGAACTTTATCGAGACCCCGTCCAAATTTGATTCATTTAAAGTCAACCGAAAAAAATTACGAAAAGCACTGCCGTGAAGGCAGGAGCTTTTGAGAGCTCGTACATGCACCTTTTAGGTAGATTCGCATTTTCCAGTTTTAGAAATCAATTGAAGGAATTTTTGACAGCTGTCAAAAAAATTCTGAAACTTTTGCACGTAGTTTGAATACATTATTCCTCAGCTAGGTGCATAATTTCATTCCAATCCGATCAGTAGTTTCGAAACTATCAGGAAAAAAATATTTTGAACGGCCATATTCACGGAACCCCTAGTCTAATTTTGCTCATTGATGAACGTGACCGCGCGATCCAAACCCACCCAGAAAATTTCAAGTTCCTAGGCCTTTCCGTTTAAAAGTTACAATTTTCTATGGTTTCTATGGTTCTGGTCATGCGATCTGGACAAAATATTGCTTCAATATATCATTCTCGATTAAAATACAAAATTTCATCTCGATCGAATCCGTAGTTTCGAATTTATCGAGAAAACAAAATTTCAAACGACCGTATTTACGGAACCCCTTGTATAATGTTGCTCATAGATGAACGTGATCACGACATTCGAGATCCACACCGATCCTGAAAATTTCAAGTCCCTAGGCGTTTCCGTTCAAAAGTTACAATTTTCTATGGCTCTGGTCATGCGATCTGGACAAAATTTCACATGTAGCTTGAACACCTCATTTTCCATTTGAGTGCAAAATTTCATCCCGATCAAATTTGTAGTTTTCAAGTAATCAGGGAAACAAAACTTTGAACGGCCATATTTACGGAACCCCAGGTGGAATTTGGCCCATTAACGAACTCAACCGAGGCATTCGGGAACTGAACCCACACTGAAAATTTCAAGTCTCTAGGTTGTTCCGTTCGAGAGTTATCGTGCTTACGAACGGCCGGACGGACAGACTCGAATTTTCCGACGGATTCGTCATCAGTGAGTCGAACATAGTCGATTGAGACCATTTTCGGCTCAAAATTCGAAAAATAAAGACATCGTGACGAAATGATATAGCCCTCGTGTACGTAGTACGAGCGCTCAAAAAGTCAAAGTAGGGGTTTCAATGTTAATTGGTATGAAAAATGTGAATGGTTATGCGGATCGATTAAACGGGAGAAATTATTTTGTTGGCGCTGTTCATTGTTTTCGCATCGGACAGAATATACAAATGGTCAAAAACAGGATTCTCTGATTTGAAGAATTTACCGCGTTCAATCGAAAGACATTCTAAATAGAAGAAACATATAGGTAGCTTCAATTATATTTAGATATGTTAGAGACGACGAAGTTGTTGAAAGGTTTATAGGATTTTATGACGTTTCGGCGGGCCTCTCTCACCTCCATGTTGGTTCTTGCTGGATAATAAAATATATTTTTGGAAATTATTCACAAGAAAGACGTGTCTTCAAGCATATGACCCTTCTTTAATTTGAAAAAAGTATAATTCATTGATTTTATAAACCTAGCCTCCTCAATTCAAATGACCACGAGCCGCCACTGCCCAACAGTGAATGGTGGAACCGTACTCCAATTCAGAAAATTTCTTTCCCGACCAGAGGATAAAGACCCGGGATCTTTCGATGGAAAAATCACAAGCCAAATGCGCTAACCACTACACTTCAGCCCTGTATCAAAATTTTGATCAGATGTGAACTAATAGTTGAATTTTTTTATGTTTCCTAATTGAACAACAGGACGTACGCCAGGTAGCTTTAGTAGAATATTTTCTTGTAAACGACAACCTCTGTTGGTAATAGGGAAATGTACAAAACACATAAAACGGTTATTACCGTAAAACTATGGTTTCTCTAGGTCCATTTCGTTTAGTAAATTCTCTTCGTTTTCATCTTATTTAATTTCATCAAAAGTTGAAGTTCAACAATACAATGATCTCTGAAACAGAACAAATGAATTTCAACCTCAACTCACAAAATATGAAGAAAGGTATCACTATCTTCACTATTAATCCCTTCATATCATTTCAGAAGCTGTTCTTCATATCTAGGTTCCCTGCTCTTCAGGTTTTTAGAAGTACTTGGTTGGCAACTCATTGCACTCAAATGTTATGTAATGTTTAACAGACAGCAAAACTTAATCTAAACAACTACCATCTCTCAGCTAAGGAATTTCAAACCATGTGAAAACTAGCAACAGGTGGATGGTGCACATGTGCATTTGAGTAAGGAATGAAATTACATGGAACATAAAGTGGAGGCATTCAATGGTGCACTGCCTCAATGACATTGGGTGATCTTTGCTTGCATCTGTCAGACAAGGTGTTAATATTAGTAATCAAGTCTTAAAAAAAATCAGTCTCTATTTTATGAAATGGTTTAATGTTTGATAGAGGAATTGTTCGATATTATTTTGAAATTGAACAAAACAATCACACCAAGATGCTAATTGAAGCCAAAAATAATCTACAAGTTGAATAAGTTGCAGAGAATTTCTTTCGTATTATCAGGATTCTTCACTGTATGTCCAATTGTTCTACTGTCAGAAAATATTTCAAAATCATTTCCACCCTTGTGTGTTTTATCTCCAAAAAAATGAATTTCTTTGAACCCTTCATTTTCTAAATGCTTCAAACAATATGTCTTATCCCATCCTACAGGAAAAACATCAAAACTGATTTGTCCTCCAATACTATACGTGAAACCAATATCTGGGAATTCTAATTTCAAAGCTTCAATCATTTGTTTCCTAACATTATGCATTTTATCATACTGCTCGAAAGCATCTCTTTCTGATTGTGAGCATGATCTTCCTATTGGAGATATATTCAGCATACCATCTCTAAATTCCACAAATGTTCCCCTTTTGACAGGAAGTGTTACAGTAGAAAGATATTTGAGAACAAAATTAATGAACTTTTGAAGTATCTGTTCTCCCATAAATTTTTGAATACTTTCCCTACATGTCTCTTCTCCATTTTTGTAAGAAATTAAACCATTTTCTGGAAAGACATAATCATACTTCTGTATTACATCATCCCCATTCATCTGCTCAGAAATTTTTTTGAAATCTGAACCTCCTACTAATCCAATTTTATACATCGGTTTTATTTTATTCAATAAAAAGTCCTCCATGTCTTTAGATATTTTATTTCTGGGTTTAGTGAGAGTTCCATCTATATCGAAAAGGCATAGTATGGATGTGCTACGGTTTGAATTTGGCTCCATTTCATCAGTTTGTTTGTTTTGTTCCCGACTAACAAATAAGCACTACCAACAATCACCCTGTAAGATGACTGAATCAGACTGAAGTTTAATCAGAACAGGACACTAGCACTAGCTTAATCTATTTATTATTACACCAAAGAGTAACAGCTGTTGTTTTATCTAGTCTAGAATACTCAATACTGAGTCTTTGATTATAAACTCTTCTTATTTACAGTTCACCGTGTTGAAACCAATGTACTAATAATATATACTACTACTGTACTACTTACTACTACCAAAGAGTAACAAGTTGTCTAATCTTTGCTACTACTTGAGTATATTGTTATTATTAAGACCTCTTTGCTTGAAACCTTAGACTATAGAATCTCTAATCTAAGCTTGAAACGAATGTTTTATTTGAAGTTGACGTTTGTGGTGAAACACGGAATTAATTGAATGTTTTGTTCTTTTTCTTAACTACAAGATTTTTGAGTCACCTGTAATCATTTTATGTTGGCAAATCTCAATTAATAATAATAATACCAAAGAGGAACAAGAGAGACCACTCTCGTAAATTAGTTCCTGCTCTCTCGTCAACTAACCATTGACCTTCGACTGAATCTCCCAAAGAAAGGAACCGCAGTTGATACACCGCGGCAGTGCTAAAACGGCGGACCAATCAGAATGCAGATAGCAAACACGAAGTATCACGATAACCGATCCCTCGTGCATCGTCGCGATGGATTTCAAAACAACAGAAATGTCAATTTCATTGTCTATTTGTCAAGTTAATCAAGAAAATAATGTTTTTCTGAAAATAAATCACAAATTTTGCATGTATTTCAATGAGAGTTATATAAAATCTATGCATATTGTTTTATATTTTCTAACATTTCAGAAGATATTTGAATCATCTAATAAATGGTACGATTTTAATTACATCCAGCATATATTTCTTTGAGTAACTGATAGGTTTCATTGATGATCAGCATGCAAACAACTGTAAATTAAAACTTGAAAATAAACTATTATCCCAGAAGAAATGGCTGCAAGTAGAAATTCTGTAAAAAATCAAGAAAATAAAAAGCATATGTGATCGTTTTGAAAAAAACGTATTCAAACTGCTATTTATATCTGATAAATCAAGATCAAAGAGAAGATGAATCTTAGTCAAGATTTAAGAATCGTTTCGATAACAGTAACAATTTCAGGTCAAAATAAAACTGAAAGTTAAATGGAAATATTTGAATTCAAATTTCGGCAATTTCGCGCCCATCCCCCCACTAAAATCCTGGCAACCCAAGGTCAATTCGACGGATTCGGCTCAGATTTGCGAGTGAAACGTCTTTATAGTCTTTGATAATACTAAATTAAATAGGAAAGAACATCGAATAAAGAACCACAGGAAGGAGCATTTGACTACTTTTCTTCGTATAAGAGCGCAGGGCCGCGTCTAGCCCAGGATGCGCCCCTGGGCGAATAATATAATTGCGCCCATACATGTTATTTCTTATGTTGAGTGTTGACTCAAATTGAAACGTAAAAAAAGGGAATTTAGAAAATGAATCTACTTCATTATTGAACAGACTCCATGACTTCCTAAGTAATTCGTTAATGAAACAACAATTTGAAAATCATGTATTTATTTACGTGAAATTGAGTATAACTAAAAAGCACTGCCGTGAATTCAGGAGCTTTTGAGCGCTCGTTTATCCACCTTGTAGGTAGATTCGCATTCTCCAGTTCTAGAAAACAATTGGGAAGATTTCGACAGCTGTCAAAGAAAATTTCAAACTGAGGGAAAAATCCAGACTTCAAATCAGTGCTATAGGTGACCATTTTTTTTTTGATAATTCGCTAGAATTTTCTACGGTATCTATGGTCTTGGTGACGCGATCTGGACAAAATTTCCCACGTAGTTTGAATACATTCTTCATCTATGTGCGAAATTTCATTCCAATCCAATAAGCAGTTTAGAAATTAACAGGAAAAAAATTGTTTGAACGGCTATATTTACGGAACCCCTAGTCGAATTTTGCTCATTGATGAACGTGACCGCGAAATTCGCGATCCGAACCTATCCAGAAAATTTCAAGTCCCTAGGCCTTTCCGTTCGAAAGTTATAATTTTCTATGGTTTCTATGATTCTAGTCATGCGATATGGGAAAAATGAAGCTTGAATATATCATTCTCCATCAAATTACAAAATTTCGTCACGATCGAATCCGTAGTTTTGGAATTATCAAGAAAACTGAATTTCAAACGACCATATTTACGGAACCCCTAGTCTAATTTTGCTCATTTATAAACGCGACCACCACATTCGAGATCCACACCTATCCAGAAAATTTCAAGTCCCATTTCCCCATTTTCATCACAAAGTTATAATTTTTTATGGTTTCTATGGTTCTGGTCATGTGAGCTAGACAAATCCTGGCATATAGCTTGAACACGTATTTCTCCATCTGAGTGCAAAATTTCACCTCGATCGAATCTGTAGTTTCGATGTAATCAGGAAAACAAAATTTCGAGCGGCCATATTTACGGAACCCCTGGGCGAATTTTGCCCAATATCGAACTTAACCGCGGCATTCGAGATTCGAACCTACCCTGAAAATTTCAAGTTTCTAGGACATTCCGTTCGAAAGTTATCGTGTATACGGAGGGACGGACGGACGGACAGACTCGAATTTTTCGACGGATTCGTCATCAGTGAGCCGAACATAGTCGTTTGAGACCATTTTCGGCTCAAAATACAGACATCGTGACGAAATGATATAGCCCTCGTGTAAGTAGTACGAGCGCTCAAAAAAGGAACTCATATAAATCAGCATATACCCTAAAATATATAACATGGGTACTGTAATACAGGGTGCTTTCAAAGGTGAGTGCTAGAACTCATCAAAATAAGTCAAATTTCCAAAAATCCTTAATATAAAATATTCATCAGGTCCGAGTATTTCGACAACAAAGTTACCCGCGAATCTGAGAAATTCAGAGCACGGATCTGATTTAGGTACATATTTAGGTTAGGTTAGGCAGAGTATTTCGAAATCAAAGTTACTCGCGAATCTGAGAAATTCAGAGCACGGATCTGATTATTGAGGTTCAAATGTGTTTTAAATCCATTCAGTTTACGGGAAATCATCTGACAGAGCGTATGATTTTTGTGACTCTAGGTGGGTCGGTTTCTTTGCCTGCACGCTCCCCGGATCTCAACCCCAGTGGTTTCTTCTTTTGGGATCATTTAAAAACATTAGTGTACTGTACAGTAACGGAGAGGGGAATAGTGATGAAGAACTGAAACAACGCATTGAAAATGCTTGTGTATTCGTGAGCAAACTGATGTGATAGTTACTGGTTACTGTATGTAATAATTCGTTATTACGCCTAGCAGGACTTTGTGCACATCAAAGGAATGGTGACCATTTCGAACAATTTCTGTTAACAATTTGGTTCAATTTTATCGGCGAGTTTGTGATCTTCCTAATTTTTTCAAAGGACCCTTTTCGATCAGTTAATTTTCCTCACCTCAATTTGAACTTCGAGAATTAAACCGTTCAGGAAAATTCTCCTGAAGAAAGTTGAAAGAGAATATACGAATTTGCGATAAAACCCAGCACTTTATTTACTTGCTGGAATGCATATGGCTCCTTGATTCATGGCAGCTTACCTAACAGAGTTGTATTAAGTTGATGATGCCCAAGATTTCTCGAAAATGACCGCTCCGCTGCCGATACCGAAACTGGTATAGTCAAAAGTATTCTTTTATGGCTATATAAGTGTTGGAGAATCAATGCTCTAAATTATTTTCAATAATGTATTGCAGTAAAGTGTTAGGAGATGCTACAGATTCAATTGTTCATTTTCAGATTTATCGGAAAATGTCTTAATATTCCATAAAAAATCAAAATATTTTGAGTGTTTCGAATCTTTCAGTAATAGACTGCAAATTAAAATCGAGATGGCGAGAAAACAGTTTATTTTGAATTTGAATTCTGGACTGCCTCGTCTTCATAGGTGAATTGTCTCTTGATTTTTCTCCCTCTCTAAACCCCTGATTTTCAAACTTCTAAGGTCAGAGCTATTTATTTAGCATCAACAAGCAAATCGAAAAAGCCTGAGACATGTATTCTGAAACACAAATATATTTGATGTTTTTCTTTACGAGAACACAGGCACGTGGAGTTACTTGCCTCTGATCATAGATCAAATTTGATTCCTTACATGCCAAACCTTTGATTTGGCCTTCTTTGTTGATCCAGGGTTCCTGGATCAGAACAATGCCTAATTGCAGCCTCGCAAACAACCTTGCAAACACGGCTGAGGAACCCCTCGCGTGATGCAGGTTTACCTGCGCAATTCTAATGAAGACGAAGGTTCGTTTTATGGGGTGCTTGCCCCCTCCTTCGCCTCCACCTTCACCTCCTCGACTTCCATCTGAGAGGTTTCCTCTCCGGGACACGAGGAGGTCTCCTTGCCCGTAGTCGGACCCCCAGCCACCACACAACTTCGCCCAGCACCCTGGGACGCAGAGGGAGCCTCTGCATCTCCAGGAGTACTGGCGGTGCTGCAGCTGGATTCCTGGGGTGTGGAGGGCTTCTCCACATCCTTCGACCCTTCTTCAGAGCCACCTTTTTTTCCTAGCCCTGAGACTGGGACGCTCCCGAACCGGAAGTTCAGTTGGCCTCCCTCTGTCCTTATGACTTCCTCGGATTGGGGATCAAGCCCAATCGTGAGGATACTTCCTCTGCCTTCCTTTTTGATTCAATGAACTGTATACGAGCTGAAAATGCAGCGCACAAGCTCCGAGCTTCTGAGGGGTCTCACAGAGATTTAGGAGAGTCGGGATATAAACAATATACAAAACAAAACAATGTGGGAATAAGATCACGAAAAATGTGCTCTGTTCCTCAATGCTCATTACATAGTTCATCTGAAATTTCTTTGCATAAATTCCCGTTGAATCCCCAGTCAATTGAAAAAATTACGAGAAGCACTGCCGTGAAGGCAGGAGCTTTTGAGCGCTCGTACATGCACCTTTTAGGTAGATTCGCATTTTCCAGTTTTAGAAATCAATTGAAGGAATTTTTGATAGCTGTCAAAAAAATTCTGAAACCCCTGTCTTATTTTGCTCGTTGATGAACGTGACCGCGATATTCGCGATCCAAACCCACCCTGAAAATTTCAAGTTCCTAGGCCTTTCCGTTCAAAAGTTACAATTTTCTATGGTTTCTATGGTTCTGGTCATGCGATCTGGACAAAATATTGCTTCAATATATCATTCTCGATTAAAATACAAAATTTCATCTCGATCGAATCCGTAGTTTCGAATTTATCGAGAAAACAAAATTCCAAACGACCGTATTTACGGAACCCCTTGTATAATGTTGCTCATAGATGAACGTGATCACGACATTCGAGATCCACACCTATCCAGAAAATTTCAAGTCCCTAGGCGTTTCCTTTCAAAAGTTACAATTTTCTATGGTTTCTATGGTTCTGATCATGCGATCTGGACAAAATTTCACATGTAGCTTGAACACCTCATTTTCCATTTGAGTGCAAAATTTCATCTCGATCAAATCTGTAGTTTTCAAGTAATCAGGGAAACAAAACTTTGAACGGCCATATTTACGGAACCCCTGGTGGAATTTGGCCCATTAACGAACTCAACCGAGGCATTCGGGAACTGAACCCACACTGAAAATTTCAAGTCTCTAGGTTGTTCCGTTCGAGAGTTATCGTGCTTACGGCCGGACAGACTCAAATTTTCCGACGGATTCGTCATCAGTGAGTCGAACATAGTCGATTGCGACCCTTTTCGGCTCAATATTCGAAAAATACAGACATCGTGACGAAATGATATAGCCCTCGTGTAAGTAGTACGAGCGCTCAAAAATGGCAGACAATCTTGAAGATTGGGAAACGTATCTCGTTACCTTGCAGCAAGCACTTCCTGAAAGATGATTTTTTTTAGCGTAAGTTCAATAATTTTCTATCATATAGTGATCATTTGCTATCAAATTCACGTTCACCCACATAATCAAAAATGTCCGAAGTGGTTATCTCGACTTTCACAGGCATTATTATTAATTCCGCAATCTTATAAAAAATATTTGATTTGCTTGTTATGAAAGACAGAAAAATTTTGATCATCATTCGGCCCGACATTTTGTGATTTTCAGCGCCATCTAGCGGTACGTGATTTTCCCTATATCGAACGGCCAGTTATGACTCATAAGGGTGGTGTTTTTCAACCAACATCGTAAACAAACGCACATGGGCGTAACATAAGGTTGAGATCCGTAAATTAATTGAATTAATTTACGATTTTTTGAATGGAAGATTGAGGGACGTCTGCCGCTTCCGAGAGCTTTGAAGAAGCAACAATAAAGTTGCGAAACGTCACTTGAAAGAATGACTTAACGTCCTTTTTGAGCGCTCGTACTACTTACACGAGGGCTATATCATTTCGTCACGATGTATGTATTTTTCTAATTTTGAGCCGAAAATGGTCTCAATCGACTATGTTCGACTCACTGATGACGAATCCGTCGGAAAATTTGAGTCTGTCCGTCCGGCCGTAAGCACGATAACTCTCGAACGGAATAACCTAGAGACTTGAAATTCTCAGTGTAAGTTCAGTTCCCGAATGCCTCGGTTGAGTTCGTTAATGGGCCAAATTCCACCAGGGGTTCCGTAAATATGGCCGTTCAAAGTTTTGTTCCCCTGATTACTTGAAAACTACAGGTTTGATTGAGGTGAAATTTTGCACTCAAATGAAGAATGAGGTGTTCAAGCAACATGTGAAATTTTGTCCAGATCGCATTACCAGAGCCATAGAAAATTGTAACTTTTGAACGGAAACGCCTAGGGACTTGGAAATTTTCAGGATAGGTGTGGATCTCGAATGTCGTGATCACGTTCATCTATGAGCAAAATTATACTAAATCTGGGGTTCCGTAAATATGGTCGTTTGAAATTTAGTTTTCTTGATAATTTCATAACTACAGATTCGATCGTGACGAAATTTTGTATACTGATGGAGAATGATATATTCAAGCTACATTTCTCCAGATCACATGACCAGAACCATAGAAAATCAATAACTTTCGAACGGAAACGCCTAGAGACTTGAAATTTTCAGGATAGGTGTGGATCTGAAATGTCGCGTTCACGTTTATCAATGAGCAGAATTATACTAGGGGTTCCGTAAATACGGTCGTTTAAAATTTTGATTTCTCGATAATTTCGAAACTACGGATTCGATCGAGATAAAATTTTGTATTTTAATCGAGAATGATATATTAAAACAATATTTTGTCCAGATCGCATGACCAGAACCATAGAAAATTGTAACTTTTGAACAGAAAGGCCTAGGAATTTGAAATTTTCAGGGTGGGTTTGGATCGCGAGTATCGCGACCACGTTCATCAATGAGCAAAATCAGACTAGGGTTTCCGTAAATATGGCTGTTCAAAATATTTTTTTCCTGATTATTTCGAAACCACTGATTGGATTGTGATGAAATTTTGCACCATATTAGGAATAATTAATTCAAACTACGTGCCAAATTTTGTCCAGATCGCACCACCAAGACCATAGATACCGTAGAAAATTCTAGCGAATTATCGAAAAAAAATTGGTCACCTAAAGCACTGACATGAAGTCTGGAGTTTCGCCTAAGTTTCAGAATTTTTATGACAGCTGTCGAAAATTCCTTCAATTGATTTCTAAAACTGGAAAATGCGAATCTACCTACAAGGTGCATGTACGAGCGCTCAAAAGCTCTTGCCTTCAAGGTAGTGCTTTTCTCAATTTTTTCCAAACTTATTCCACTCCCACGAACTTTTATACATATATTATCATCAAAGACCGCCCTTTGAAGCAAGCTTGAAGAGATTTATTGTAGAAACTTGTGAGAGGGCCATCAAGGAAATCGTATGCCAATAGTAATAATCATGATTAGAGTGTGACACCTTTGAATTTTCTTTTAATAATTGGACCATTTTTCTCCTATATCTGACCTTATTGCTTTTTCATTGCGTACTTCGAATTTCTATGTTTCTAAGTTGACATCCAATTACTTACCATATTTTTGATACTTTTTTCATGCCGGTCTCATTCACGTATAATGTATTATTATAATTATTCAACTTATTATGTCATATTCCCAAGGCAACCAGCAAAAACTCATGAATTATTAAGTCCTAGTGGGAAAACCGAGAGGCAACCGCCCTCAAATTTGCCGTCCTGGGCCATTGGCCGGTTTCCCCCCCCCCCCCTCCTCCCATAGACCTAGGCTGCAAAAAAAACTTCTCAATTCCTGCGACACTTCATATCGATTTTGGGATTTTCAGAAATTAATTTCGACCTTGAATTATGAGACGTATGATACATCGATGGAAAGCTTGTTTCTTCTACTATACTGAATGTCGCGGCCGCGAATCACTATTTGGTCTTATTTTTGTCATTGCCGAGTCGCCATGAGCTATCTCGACTACTCATCCCATAAATCTAGCTCAATAGGCCACATTAGAATTTAGGTGTCGCGAATCCAAAATGTATGCCCCTTCCAAAAGTGTTCAATGTGGGTATAGAAGTTTTCATTTCGAATATTCAATAGTTTATGATCTTATACTTCAAGCTGTTTCTAAATTTCTATATGAAATCTTTCCTATTCAGTATTCAAATGTTCAGAACTGTAGTCACCCAAAAATAGAGACATAAAAAACCAAGTATTTTTATTCAACTCATTCGTATCTATCAATGTCACGAAAAAATTGTGCGGCGTTAATGAATTATAACTGAAAATGCAACATGTCAAACCAGCCAATGCTTCACGGCTCTTTATTAAATTCATAATCCTTACAATAAGAAAATCCTGGATTGTAAATCTTAACGTCTCTTCTTCGAAGAACTCGTTTGTCTTATCGAACCACTACTACTGGAACTGGATGACTTTCTCCTAGACCTTTTTTTATCTTGCCTAGTTCTAGAAGTTGATCGCCTAGGTTTTCTACGAGGAGGGTTATCATTACTACTACTGCTACTTGAACTACTGCTTCTGCTTCGTCGTTTAGTTTTTGGGGCACCACTAACCCTTTTGTCTAATTCTTGCAATACTTTGTAAGTTTTCAACAATTTTTCCTTCTCAAGGGCTTCCTTCTTAGCGCGCTTTGCCTTCTCTAACATTTCTGCTTCTTCTTTCACTTTTCTCTGTTGCTCTTCCAAACGTTTCTGTAAAGATAACAGTCACCTTTTTTATTCAATTCACAATAACAATCTTGTTTCTGTGTACCGAAACGGCCTCAAGTGTTCATGGTCGGTATCAAAATACTGACATTTTATTTTCATAAACTTCAAAAGATGATTACCTATATAACTGTTTTAATGAACCAATAAAATCTGTGAATTTGGCGTAATCGTTTCGGTGTTTCGCCTCCTGTCAAAATGTGAATATTTCCTAGCGACTTTCTTTGACGTTCGCAAAAAAAAAGTAAAAGCTCGGTGGAATTTTGTTGAATTTTTCAAGATGCAGACCTTTGGTTATAGTTCTAGAGGTGAAATAGATCAAGAAATTCAAAATTTGATACTAGGCCATACCACAAACACATAAATATGGTAGTAAACAGTGTTTTGTGAACATCGGAATTACAAACTTTGTGCTGATATTTCGAATGAAAAACTAGTAGATATACTGAAAGATTGGGCATTCAACATGCAGACGGCAAAGAGTATAAAGAAAGTATCAATTATGGACGTGTTTTCTTTCCAGCAAAAAATACCCCATTTAGTTGGCTTTCAAATGATATATCAACTTTTGTGCTTGCTGCAAACAAGATAACAACGAAAAAGTCGAAATATTCCAAACCTGAATTTGCTCTATTTTGAAACTCTTTATGATTGAATATTGAAGTTATTCTCATGGAAATCATGAATTAATCTGTCGATTCAAAAGAATGTGAAGGAATGAACTGAATTTTAATAATACAGAATGAAAACATGTAAAGAAGACTGCCTTATTCAATACATTTTACACATCGTTTTCCCACTGAATCTACAAACCTGCAAAGTTCACAACGTTTCTGACGCATTTCTGAAAAATACAAATTTATTCTTTCATTGGAAGACCTTGGAAGAAAAAGTATATCAAATTTGCGTTCAGTCCGAGAGGATCTGATCGAAAGAATAAATTTGTGTTGTGCAGAAATGCGTCAGAAACGTTGTGAATTTCACAGGGTTGTAACGGGTGATTTTTTTGAAGTTAGGATTTTCATGCATTAGTATTTGCTCAGATTTTTTTGAGGTTAGGATTTTCATGCATTAGTATTTGCTCAGTATGCTTTGACATTTCATCATGAATAGACTTACTAACGAGCAACGCTTGCAAATCATTGAATTTAATTACCAAAATCAGTGTTCGGTTCGAAATGTGTTTCGCGCTTTACGCCCGACAAATTTTGTTCAGCGATGAGGCTCATTTCTGGTTGAATGGCTACGTAAATAAGCAAAATTGCCGCATTTGGAGTGAAGAGCAACCAGAAGCCGTTCAAGAACTGCCCATGCATCCCGAAAAATGCACTGTTTGGTGTGGTTTGTACGCTGGTGGAATCATTGGACCGTATTTTTTCAAAGATGATGTTGGACGCAACGTTACGGTGAATGGCGATCGCTATCGTTCGATGCTAACAAACTTTTTGTTGCCAAAAATGGAAGAACTGAACTTGGTTGACATGTGGTTTCAACAAGATGGCGCTACATGCCACACAGCTCGAGATTCTATGGCCATTTTGAGGGAAAACTTCGGAGAACAATTCATCTCAAGAAATGGACCGGTAAGTTGGCCACCAAGATCATGCGATTTGACGCCTTTAGACTATTTTTTGTGGGGCTACGTCAAGTCTAAAGTCTACAGAAATAAGCCAGTAACTATTCCAGCTTTGGAAGACAACATTTCCGAAGAAATTCGGGCTATTCCGGCCGAAATGCTCGAAAAAGTTGCCCAAAATTGGACTTTCCGAATGGACCACCTAAGACGCAGCCGCGGTCAACATTTAAATGAAATTATCTTCAAAAAGTAAATGTCATGGACCAATCTAACGTTTCAAATAAAGAACCGATGAGATTTTGCAAATTTTATGCGTTTTTTTTTTAAAAAAAGTTCTCAAGCTCTTAAAAAATCACCCTATAGATTCAGTGCGAAAACGATGTGTGAAAGGTATTGAACAAGGCGGTGGACATTTTGAAAAATTGTTACAAGTAGTAGTAGTCTGTTTTTTCTGATAACTGTTTCAATCGATGCCCCATATGTAGACAAAAAATTTCAGCAGGATATGGCGACCCATGACGACGAAATTCTGTATATTGAAAGTAAAGGCTCAAAACTTAATTTGTTAGAGAGAATGGAAATCAACAAACAGAAATGGCCAACTAATTTGCTTAACGACCAGGTTGTTAAATAATTTTCCTTTGTTGAATTTGTTTAACCATAACGACCGTTTAACATGAACCTAATGATACAGAGATCAGGTATGTAGATAACAACCCTTATCTATTCCCCCTTCCCTTTAGGAAATAGGTATTTATTCCGAACAAGTGAACAATGATCTTAGTTCATCTCGTCACCTGATAAAACCATGGTGTGGCAGAAGACGTGTAGTGGTTTTGTTAAACTCTCAATTAGTGAAAATCGTAGACTAAGTTAATAAGTGAATACTAAGTTTATATGTATTTCCATCAGGTATCGACCGAATCAATCAAATTTTTAGACAGAATTGAATTTGACCAAGAATTCCCCAACCTAATCGATTGAGTCCATTGTCAGCTTGAAATTTGGGCAAATTGGCAAGGCTCTTAATTATAGAAACAAGCGCGCAAAAAAGAAATTGATTGTTGAAAACTGAGAATGATAATGGAGAACTATCCAACAAAAATGAATCCATAATACCACCTACTTGCTCTTCTTCTTTCCTTTTCTTCTCTAACAACTCCACTTTTTGTCTAATTAATAACAATTTCCTATACTTTTCCTCAGTACTATCGGTTGGCTTGAGCGGTTCAACTGCCTTCAGAATTTTCCTGAAATCTTGTTTCTCTGGAGTTTTTTCTTCAATAGTCTTTTTTTCTGGAGTCTTTTTATCCCCACTTCGATCCCTCTGAGGACAGACTTTACGCCTTTCTTCACTTTTGTCCATTCCATCCTTACTAGATCTATTGTCTCTATCCTTTTTATTTTTATCGGGAGTTCTTTGTCGCGAAGAGGAATGTCTGCGTAGAGATCTGGAGCGTCGATTTTCGTGCGACTTGTCCCTAGAGCGCCTCCGTTTACGGTCCCTGACATCCCTAGATGGGAAACTTTTATTGTCTCGGAATTGATACGAGACCTGCGGCCTTGGGCGGAAATCTCTTCCCAATTTTAACGGCGGTCTGCGGACGTCATCTTGTCGACCTAAAAAGGTTGAATAATAAGAAATATATACTACAAACTTGAGCAATAGACCAATACCATTGTCGTGTCTTCATTGAAGCTAGAAAGATAGCACTTCATTCAGCGGGTGTACGATCATAACGCTTGAAAATAAAATAACATACGACGCGACATTCCCTATTTAATTGCATGTGAGAAATTAATTTGCGACATTGAGTGAAACAAGTAAATTCCTCTCTGCAAATCATCACTTTTGGGTTATTTTTTGCCATAACTGGTTCGAAAATGAAATGAAGTCTACGAAAATGAAAAAAAAATCTGAGGGAAAAATAAAAACGAATTCTAAAAAATCTCGACGCAGGTCGAAGGCTTACAAATTTGAAAAAAATTTTTGCCTAGTCTGATATGTATAACAATGGCAACCATTTATATCACTCATATCAACATGTTCAGCAATTTGTGTACTTGAAGAAGGATTACTAGCTTCAAAAGCAGCACAAACATCTACCCCTTTTTGTTCTGACGTTTTCACTCATAGATTTTGGTGGTTTAGCAGAGTTACAATTTTCTATTTTCTCAAACAACCACATTTCTCAAACTCCTCAATTATTTTGGAAAAAGTGGAACTCAAAGGAATTGGCCAATCTTCAACCATTAATAAATTTATTGTCGCTTCAATTGAGTGACCACCAAAATACCATTTTATGATTTGAATTTTTTCCTCACTATACATTTCTATTTACGAAGAATCTATTTTATTTTCTAGCGTTATGGGACTGAAGCAGAAGTGCAACTTTTATGATAGTTTGTCTGATGACTCTAGACTAGCCCCACCACCGCATGTGAGAGAGAAAGAGCATTTTGTTCTAGTTCAATACTGGATTATTCATTACCATAACGTGGATTTATTTCCATTCATGCACTGTTCTACTGGACGGTCAGGTTCCTTTTTTAACACGTTGACTGTCACGGCAATTTTCAGAAATCTAGCCAATAACGACAATTTGATTTCATCACATTATATTATTGAAAACCCTATTTCTAGTGCATAGTGATCATCAAAAAGCATAAAAAATTTATTTTTTTGAAAAAAAATGGTCTTACGAATTATCTCGTAGTCTAGTTCTCTCTTCGCGGAAGCGAACTACGAGAATTCGGACGCAGACACACTTCGACCTGTGGCTTCGCTCAATCATTGATTCGCGAACCAGTTTCGAAAAATTTAGATTGCGAGAGCTGTTTCATAGCTGCAAAAAAGTGGCAAGTAAACATGCCGCCGTACCAGACAACTTGTAGTCAGCGTTCCAGAAGAGAGCGCAAACTTCGAGATATCTCGTAGTTGGCAGTCAACGTGTTAAGGTACATTTAGATGGAGAGAGTTTCTCGCACGTTTTGGGGCAAAAAATCGTACGCCATAACATTATCGTATCATAATGTTTACATAGGGTACATACTCATAAGAATATAATCGCCTACTACGGTTGTGTACACGGCCTCTCCATCTAAACAGCAGATGTGCGTCAACGAGTCCTCGTCTTGTGTAAACACTATCTCGCACGACAGTTTCATACGAGTATTAAACACTCTCGCGCACTGCACTCATGGTAACGACTGCCACAAAAACTCGAAAGGCAATTCTTGCTTCCTAGTTCTGTTTACACGGGGATGTTCATTTTCATCGGCGAGGCGACTCTCGCCCTCGTTGAAGGCGATAGACGTGATTGTTTACATGGCGAGAGTTTTTCTATATTCTATATCTATACAGGGTGTCTACTTTCAAAAGGGCCAAACTTCAGGGGGAGATCATACATAAGATTTGCAACAAAAAATGTCGTATAACACATGGTCCAAATGTCGACGGTTATTCTTCAATTTAACATTTCTTGATTTCACGAAATATTTCAAGTTTTTCCATAAAATCAATTATACTTCAGTTATCCTTAGAGCCTCTGCAGATTTGACCACATATTTGGAAACAGCATTAAATTTTCTACAAGATAAGAATTTCTGCCTGCCAAAAAATTTCTATTGCGGACGTGGTAAGGAGATGTCACGATTCTGAAGTGAACAAAACCAGTCATATTTTTCAAATGGTTTTATCGATGAAAAATCATTAATTATGGACATGTTTTCTTTTCAGCAAAAACTACCCCATTTAACCCTTTCAGCCCTGACTTTTTGATTTTATTATTATCATGATTATTACTATCATAAGTTCATTTACTATCAATTTAGAGTCTTTTTTAATATTTTATAAAAAAAAAAATTTTTTTTTCTAAGAATTTGCTTACAAGCAACCTTTTAGCAAGTTTTTCAACAAATATGAGGTAGTTGTCAGTATTCGTATAGGAACTATGAAGTAGTGGCAAATTCCACCACCAGGTCTTCAAATAAACTTGCTAGGTGTATGTTGAACTCTGGGAAGTCAGTGGTGGCAAATGCCACCGTCAGGGCCGAAAGGGTTAAGGTGCTTTCGCATGACATATCATTTTTTGTGCTTGCTGCTTGTCTTCTGCCCTAATATCATGGCTAACAAGATAACAACGAATAAGTCGAAATATTCCAAACCTAAATTTGCTTTATTTTTAAGCTCTTCATGATTGAATATTGAAGTTATTTTCATGGAAATCATGAATTTATCTGTCGAATCAAAATAATGTGAAGGAATAAACTAAATTTTAATAATACAGATTCTATGAAAATATGTAAAGAAGGCAGACTAATACTACTTATAACAATCGTTCGAAATGACCACTGCCTTATTGAATACATTTTAAACATAGTTTTCGCACTGAATCTACAAACCTGCAAAGTTCTCAACGTTTCTGACGCATTTCTGAACAACACGAATTCATTCATTCGATCAGATCCCCTCGTGTCTGAATGCGAATTTGATATACTTTTTCTTTCAAGGTGTTCCAGACATAAAAATCCAAAGGCCTATGGTCGGGTCACCTTGGTGGCAATCTTACCGGACCGTACCTTACAAACCATTGCACTCCAAAATATTGATTCATTAAGTCCCGTACATCCCGGCTATTATGAACTGGGCAGCCATCCATTTGAAACCAGACATTTTGTCTGTTAGCCAGGGGCATTTCATTCAATAGGGACCTTTACACTAACGCTCCAGTCGCGCGCGACTGGAACGGCTCGACCAAATTCGCGCGCGACGGCGTAGTGTGAAGGCAATTTTTTACACGCTCCAGTCGCGCGCGAAAATCGCGAGTGATTTTCGCGCGCGAGTGTAAAGGTCCCTATTATGTCCGTTGAGCTGCAATATATTGATGTAATGAATTCTTCAGCGGTGAGCCGATCGGGAAGTATTACTGGTCACAAAAGTTCACCTCTCATGACTCCAAAAGCCGGAATTTTCGGGACCCAATGAAAGAATATTTAGGGGTGCAATGGATTGGGAGGTACGACCCGGTAAGATGGCCACCAAACAGCCCCGACCTTACGACTTTGGATTGTTATGCCTGGAACACCTCGAGAGAAAAAGTATATCAAACTCGCGTTCAGACTCGAGAGGACCTGATCGAAAGAATAAATTTGTATTGTGCAGAAATGCGTCAGAAACGTTGTGAACTTCTAAGGTTTGTAGATTTAGTGCGAAAACGATGTGTAAAAGGTATTGAACAAGGAGGTGGACAATAAGAACAACTGTTATAAATAGTAGTGTAGTCGTCTTTCTTCACATGTTTCCATAAAATTTGTTTTATTAAAATTTAGTTTATTGCTTCAAATTATCCTGATTCGACAGATAAATTCACGATTTCCATGAAAATAACTACAATATTCAATCATAAAGAGCTTCAAAATAGAGCAAATTTAGGTTTGGAATATTTCGACTTATTCGTTGTTATCTGGTTAGCCATGATATCAGGGCAGAAGACAAGCAGCAAGCACAAAAGTTGATATTTCATTCGAAAGTACACTAAATGGGGTAGTTTTTGCTGAAAAGAAAACATGTCCATAATTAATGATTTTTCATTGATAAAACCATTGGAAAAATATGACTCGTTTCGTTCAATTCAGAATCGTGACATTCATCTCCTTACCACGCCCGCAATAAGAATTTTTGTGGCAGACAAAAATTCTTATCTTGTAGAAAATTTAATGCTGTTTCCAAATATGTGGTCAAATCTGATGAGGCTCTAAGGATAACTGAAGTATAATTGATTTTATAGAAAAACTTGAAATATTTCGTGAAATCAAGAAATGTTAAAGTGAAGAAAAACCATCAACATTTCGACCATGTGTTCTATGACAATTTTTGTTGCAAATCTTATGTATGATGTTTCCTTGAAGTTTGGCCTTTTTAAAATTAGACACCCCGTATATTCGTACATTCGAGTCGAGAAACTCTCTCCATCTAAATGGACATTGCAATTTTCTTGACCGGTATGAGGCATGCATTCTTGCCAAAGATCCTTTTCAAATAAAGAGCGCGCGTATTGTCTATATATAATTACATAATGCCAACCCTATATACCTTAGATGAATCGCTTATCTGTATTGCATTCCATTTGAATATGAACATGTTACATTTTGATTACTTAGCATCACACCACATTATGAGGTGGGTATATATTTGTCGCGTGTTATTCATTGAGATAAGATATTGTTATAAATACCTCGAAGAGGAATTCATCCTCAATAATAATTAAGTGCATTTCTTCCTAGCTAATTGTTAGAATAGGATAATCTTCCGTTGTAAATAAATACTTTTTTAAAAAGTCGGCTTTCGCTCCAAAAACCTAATTATATACAGAAAGCGGACCATCATTTAGACTTGAGTGAACGTAGTGCAAATGCTATCTATTAATCGAATTAACGGCTCTGATGTACGATGTCGGGCATGAATTGGACGTAATACGAACTGAACCATTATTTTCAAATTGAATTTGAATTTTTAATTGTTGCTATGTCGTGACATGGTTCATTATGAAATGGCCAACCAAACTAATTAAATGTCAGCTGTTAGGGCGGCTATCACTGAAAATAGTGTTGCCAACAACATCTATACCGCGAAATGAATCAGCTGATAATAAAAAAATAGGAAAAGTTCAACTAACCATTAGTACGATAATTTCTCCCAACGCTCAGGTTGGCAGGTTTCTCCGTCTCAAACTTGTTTCTACCTCCTCTGTCTTCTAGAGCGGCATTTTCCAAGGAACGTCTCCTTCTCTCTCTGGTGAATTGATTTGGACCCTCTATTTTGGTATGAGAAAGGACCATCTTGATCTTCTGATTGGCGGACATCCCATGTTTTTGCTCGGGTTTCTCTTGATAATCTTCCCCGGTTTTCAATTGCACCCCTAGCGCTTCCGCCAAGAACTGACTACGTTCCATAAGCACTTTATCCTCCTCTTCGTTCACCTTTTGCTTTTCAGATTCGGCCTGCTGTTCGTTGTTCGAGGTATACTGCACCAAGCTGGCAACCTGTTTCTTAGGACGAGTCTCGTTGTCCGATTGGTCTTCGTAATCGAGCGCGTTGTAGTCGATGGCTTTCTCGGGCCTCCTTTCCGGGGTGTAGGTCGTTCGCACTGGGTCACGTCGCGAATGTTGCTGTGAGTTCTGCAATCTCTCTTTTTGCGCTTCCTGATCCTGATTCTTGCGATTCTTGTCGGTCAATTCGGACATCTTGATAACTCTGTTCTCTTCTTTCCTCCAATGCGGAGGAGTTACGCTTCGCGATCGGCTTCTCGACGGAGTTCTGAATCTCTAAAAATAGATTATACATTTTGGAAAACAATATTCTAATAACATTTTGACTGACATAACCGTTTTACAGGGAATATTTGGGCAAGTACACCTCTGATAATCTCTGATTTTTCATTATGGGGAAGGAAATCAAAAATGATTTACTTGTTTGAAAGACGATATTCTCTCACAAGAAGATGATTATTTTGGTTATCGGTAATACATATTGAGTTTCTGAGTTATCATTTTCAATGTTGAAAACCTAAGGAATAGTTCGAGCCCAAACCTTTTCGGAAAATGGCCAAAAACCGATGAAAAAAATCTGTCGACAGTCCATATATTTCCTACGAAACTGTAAGAGTTAAACAGGAAAAAACATAGTTTTTGAGCGCTCGTACTACTTACACGAGGACTATATCATTTCGTCACGATGTCTATATTTTTCGAATTTTGAGTCGAAAATGGTCTCAAACGACTATGTTCGACTCACTGATGACGAATCCTTCAAAAAATTCGAGTCTGTCCGTTCGGCCGTCCGTCCGTAAGCACGATAACGGTTCCGTAAATATGGCCGCTCGAAATTTTGTTCTCCTAATTACTTCGAAACTACAGATTCGATCTAGTTGAAATTTCGCACTCAAATGGATGACGTGTTCAAGCTACATGCAATTTGGTCCAGATCGCATGACCAGAACCATAGAAACTATAGAAAATTATAACTTTGTAATGGAAAGACCTAGGGACTTGAAATTTTCAGGATAGGTGTGGATCTCGAATGTCGCGGTCACGTTCATCAATGAGCAAAATTAGACCAGGGGTTCCGTAAATATGGCCGTTTGAAAATCATTTTTCTTGATAATTTCAAAACTATGAATGTGATCGTGACGAAATTTTGTATTTAAATTGAGAATGATATATTCGAGTTACTTTTTTTCCAGATCGCATGATCAGGACCACAGAAACCATAGAAAATCATAACTTTCGAACGGAAAGGCCTAGGGACTTGAAATTTTCAGGATAGGTTTGGATCGCGAATTTCGCGGTTACGTTCATCAATGATCAAAATTATACTAGGGTTTCCGTAAATATGGCCGTTTGAAATTAGGTTTCAATGATAATTTCAAAACAATGGATTTGATCGTGACGAAATTTTGTATTTAAATTGAGAATAATATATTCGAGCTCAATTTCTTCCAGATCGCATGAACAAACCATAGAAACCATAGAAAGTCATAACTTTCGAACGGAAAGGCCTAGGGACTTGAAATTTTCAGGATCGGTTCGGATAGCGTATTTCGCGTTCACGTTCATCAATGATCCAAATTATACAAGGGGTTCCGTAAATATAGCAGTTCGAACTATTTTTTTCCTGATAATTTCGAAACTACTTATTGGATTGGAATGAAATTTCGCACATAGATGAAGAATAATATATTCAAACTACGTGTAAAATTGGGTCCAGATCGCATTACCAAGACCCTAGAAAATTCTAGCAAATTATCGAAAAAAAGAATGGTCACCTAAAGCACTGACTTGTAGTCTGGATTTTCGCCTTAGTTTGAAAATTTGTTTGACAGCTGTCAAAAATTTCCTCAATTGATTTCCAAAACTGGAAAATGCGAATCTACCTACAAGGTGCATGTACGAGCGCTCAAAAGCTCCTGCCTTCACGGCAGTGCTTTTCGTAATTTTTTTACTCCATCTAGGAATAGATTTGTGAACAACCGTCTCAAGCCAGGACTGTAGTTGAAATAATGGAACAATTCATGCATTTTTGTCAGGTTCTATGGTTTTGGTTTGGCGATCTGCACGAAATTCTGCATGTAGCTTGAGCACTTCATTCTCCAACTGAGTGCAAAATTTCATCTTGATCGAATCAGTAGTTTCGAGGTAATCAGAAGAACAAAATTTCGAACGGCCATATTCACGGAACACCTGGTCGAATTTCGCCAAATAACGAACCCGCGGAATTGGGGATTCGAACGTACCCGGAAAATTTCAAGTTTCTAGGTGGTTTCGTTCGAGAGTTATCGTGTATACGGCCGGACGGACAGACTCGAATTTCGCGACGGATTCGTCATCAGTGAGTCGAACCTTGTCGATTGAGATCATTTTCGGCTCAAAATTCGAAAAGTACGGACATCGTTACGAAATGATATAGCCCTCGTGTAAGTAGAATGAGCGCTCAAAAAGGCCTAATATCGCCCAAATGTCGGTTTGTGGCGGTGAAAGTGCTTCTGCAGATTTGAAATCTAGTGAGGATTAGAAAAATAACGTCCTCCAGATTTAATTAATTTGTCATCTGTCATAACATGAAAGCGCTTAAGATCCACAGAAAAAAAAATTCGATCGCGAGGCCGAAGGCCTCGAGGAGTTTTTTAAAATTGCGACATTGAAGAGGTCGCGGGGGGCGCGAATCAGTCATTCAAAGCTTGAAACTTATCATTTTAATCAATTATTAAAGCCTTATATCATTTCAGATTGTCAGAATGGAGAAGATAACGGTTCTCCACCTGTCATTCAGTCTCCTAGTTCTGCTCCGGGCCCATCAAGCCAACTATAAGATTACTCCTATAAACTCTTCCTCCGGACTTCTTTATCATAACCTAGGAAAAGCACAAATATCTAATGAAAGGCATGTCATATTGACATATCATAATCTAACTCGTATCAAATATAATGTATCTCAAACTTCTATTCTGCATCTATCAACATATGCAATAGCGCAATGGTCGAGCATATGTCTAATAATTGTCTTAATCAATTAAATTACGTAAAAACTAAAATAAGAATTATAAATGAGTTATACAGAATTATTTCTCATCAAATCAGTTCAAAACGATCTATAGGAGGTTTTATTAATCGAGTTGAAACAGCTATTGAAAGGTTAATCGGTACACCCGACGCTACTCAGATTCTACTAATAAATTAATTGATAATAAAAAAAAAACAAACTAAAGTTCTTATGCAGCAGCAAGTTACTATTCTTTCTTCCACAATTTCTAATTTCAACAATTCTTTCCACAAAATGAATGAAAATATCGAAGTCTTAACTTGACTGCAAATATTACAAAAAGTAACAGTTAATACAAATATGTAGAAGCAGATAAATCATTGCTATTGAGAACGATGAGAATAGAACAAACCAGAGAAATCATCTAATCATTAAAGAACAAACACTGTAGTGGATATGATGGAATATCAAACAAAATAATCGAACAAACAGTTGAAGAAATAGTCGAACCCATTAATTAGATTATTAACAACTCTTTGAAATATGGAATATTTCCTGACAGCATGAAAATAGCTATTGTCAAGCCAATACACAAAAATTTGAGAAAAGCACTGCCGTGAAGGCAGGAGCTTTTGAGCGCTCGTACATGCACCTTGTAAGTAGATTCGCATTTTCCAGTTTTAGAAACCAATTGGAAAGATTTTGACAGCTGTCAAAGAAAATTTCAAACTAAGGCGTAAATCCAGACTTCACGTCAGTGCTTTAAAAGACAAATTATTTTTTCGTTAATTCGCTAGAATTTTCTACGGTATCTATGGTCTTGGTAATGCGATCTGAAAAAAATTTCCCACGTAGTTTGAATACATTATTCTTCATCTATGTGCGAAATTTCATTCCAATCCAAAGAGTAGTTTCGAAATTATCCGGCAAAAAAAGGTTGAAAGGGCTATATTTACGGAACCCCTAGTCGAATTTTGCGCATTGATGAACATGACCGAGAAATTCGCGATCCGAACGAATCCTGAGAATTTCAAGTCCCTAGGCCTTTGCGTTCAAAAGTTATGATTTTCTATGGTTTCTATGGTTCTGATCATGCGATCTGAAAAAAAAATAGCTCGAATATATCATTCTCAATTTGAATACAAAATTTCGTCACGATCAAATTCATAGTTTTGAAATTGTCAAGAAAACGGAATTTCAAACGACCATATTCACGGAACCCTAAGTCTAATTTTGGTCATTGATGAACGTGACCACAACATTCGAGATCCACACCTATCCTGAAAATTTCAAGTCCCTAGGCCTTTCCATTACAAAGTTATAATTTTCTATGGTTTCTATAGTTCTGGTCATGCGAGCTGGACAAAATTCTGCATGTAGCTTGAACACGTAATTCTCCATCTGAGTGCAGAATTTCACCTCGATCGAATCTGTAGTTTCGAAGAAATCAGAAAAACAAAATTTCGAGCGGCCATATTTACGGAACCCCGGGCGAATTTTGCCCAATAACGAACTTAACCGCGGCATTCGAGATTCGAACCTACCCTGAAAATTTCAAGTTCCTAGGACATTCCGTTCGAGAGTTATCTTTCATACGGACGGACGGACAGACTCGAATTTTTCGACGGATTCGTCATCAGTGAGTCGAACATAGTCGATTGAGACCATTTTCGGCTCAAAATTCGAAAAATACAGACATCGTGACGAAATGATATAGCCCTCGTGTAAGTAGTACGAGCGCTCAAAAAGGCGATACCAATGAATATGGTAATTACAGACCAATAAGCATTCTACCCAGCTTCTCAAAGGTACTAGAGATGGCATATTGTAAACAAATCATGAATTTTTTGACAGAAAATGCATTCTTCAAGGTGAGTCAACATGGATACAGGAAAGGCAAGTCAATACAAACAGCAATATATAAATTTGTGGCAAAAATTGTGGAGGCTTTTGAAAACAAAGAAGTAGCAATGTGAATTTTTCTAGATCTGACGAAGGCATACGACTGTTTGGATGTGAATGAATTAATAAAAAAAATTGGAGAAATATGGCATAAGAGGACCAGCTTTGATGTGGGTAAGATCATATTTTGCAGCAAGAAAACAAATGGTGGAAGTGGAATCAAAGGGAGAAGTCTTCAAATCTGACCTGGACGAGGTGATTTTGGGAGTTCCGCAGGAAAGTATTGCTGGCCCTCTGTTTTTCATAGTATATGTTAACGATTTCGATACATGTCTCGGGGAAGATGAAAGTGTGGTTGTTACGGCAAATTATGTAGATGACACGAATTTATTGGTTATCCATAGGATTCTTTCAGAACTTAAGATTTTGAGCTCAAGATTAATAAAGGGAAGTCAGAAATGGTTTGAAGCAAACAATCTCATCTTGAACAAGGAAAAAACAAGAATGGTTCCCTTTTCACCTTCAACCGTATGTGGTGAAAAGGTTGATAATGATGATTTGGATGAATGCACCAAACTGTTAGGAATATATATAGATAAAAATCTCAAAAGGAATGAACATGTTAATTATTTGATTGAAAAGATTAGAGCAAGTGTTTATGGTCTCAGAATAATGACACGATACACTGGTAATGAGGCTATGAAGGTTTTGTATCATGCAATAGTGGATTCAAAGTTAAGGTTTGGGATTGTTTTCTACGGAACATCCAATTTGGAGAGCCTATTTATATTACAAAAGAAAGCAATAAGAATCATGAGTAATCCCAAATATAACTAATCTTGCAGAAGTTTCTTCAAGAAAAATGGAATACTGTCTATAAATGCTCTATGTATACAGGAATGTTTACTATTTATGAAGAGGAACAATCAACTGCTCCGAAAATATGAGAATAAGAAAGTATTCCATAAGACCAGAGGTGTAGATTATAAATATCCCAAATTCAATCTAACAACAAGCCAATGACAAGTAGAATACAGATACAGTAGAACCTCGATTATCCGAACCTCAATTATCCGAACCCTCAATTATCCGAACGCTGATCAGTTTATCCAAACATTCAATTATCCGACCAATAGCATTTCTCCAGTTGAAAATATTAGACTATTTTGTGAAAAAAAATTAAAATATTTAATGTACATACCTATTTCACTGTTTTATTAGTTGGATATTTGAATGTTTATTTATATATTTAAAATTTTAATGAACTCACCGGTTCTTATAATGTTCTTTGTTTGATCTTATCTCAAAAATCCGACATTTTGATTATCCGAACTTTTGATTATCCGAAATAGGCCCGTTCCCAATTAGTTCGGATAATTGAGGTTCTACTGTACCTGAAGATTTTCAATTTATTGCCTGAAAGCATAAAAGTAACAGAGGATATCAAAGGATTCAAGTGGAAACTATATGGATTTCTGTTGAATCTGGAACCATATAATATGACAAGTTATTACACGAGATAAATTGCTTTAGAATTTTCTATTTTTTTGACACTGTTTTACTTCACCCTCATGTATACATACTGAATTTGATTTGAAATAAAGACCAATTTATTATTATTATTATAAATAAAAACTTCAATTTAATCAATATTCAGAGAATCTTGATAGTATGATTCATGTATATCAGGTGGAATCACAGGTGAAATTCATTTCATCGAAATGACTGATGAAATTTTGAATACTTTGGAGAATTATATAAATGATATCTCGTTGATACAACATGGCATAGTGAGTTATAGAATCTTACCTCCAGAACCTCTTTTTAAAGCACTCTTGAAGATATCCTCTAAGTTCACTTTACCCGTTTTTCCGAGTATCGAGTCAACATATAATTATTATAAAATTATGAAATTGAGTCCTAGTTCATAAATGATAATATTCTGATTATTGCCTTTGAAATATCCCTCGCTTCCTTCTAAATTTTCGATCTCTATCAAATGTTATCATTATCAAATCCCCATTTCAAAAACAATACATTGTTTTCATACATGGAACTTTTGAAACCCTACCTATTGATTTCACCTATGAGAACAAGTTATTTGATGTTGGATGAATTGTCAAGTTGTGTGGAATATTATCCTCAAGAATGGATCTATAAAAATATGCCTACAGCAAGGAAAGCTGACAACCTATGTGAAGTACAACTGTTAACCAAGATGGTCGACCAGATTCCTAATTCCTGCAAGAAAAGAAGTCTCATTGCTGAACGTGAAATATGGCACGAACTCGATGAAAACCAATGGCTCTTCCTAAATGGCTCAAAGTTTATCGAAAACGATGCCTTTTTGAGTCTCTTCACCTTTTTCGACACGGATGTTTTCGAGCGCATAGCATGGCTTCACACTGGACCAGAATGACTGTTGGCGGTAGACCAGAAAAATGATAGAGCGGAGACCACGAGCTGAAAAGAGGCAGACCACCCATACGATGTCAAAAGAATCGCTGGCAACTGGCTATTAAAAGCTCAGAACCGACACAACTGGAATTCAGGGGAGGCCTTTGTTCATCTTGGATGAGGGAATGTTAACATTTTTCGCCTCGAACGATTTGAAAGGTTTATTCAAATAAATAATGATTTAACCCTTTAGTTCCCGACGGTACTCCTGAGTACCAGTAATTTCGACGCGTCGTAAAATTTAGTTTTCTATATTCTGCTATTTTTATTCAACATATATTGTTGCTGGTGGTTATACTCAGTAGGTTTATGTTTCAATAATAAACATTCGAACATCTTTTCTTGGGAAATTTCCCATTTTTCATCAGGACGCAGAAGTACCGTCAGGAAATATGGCGAGCAGAAAAATTCAACAGTGGTATATAAGAGACCACTTTATTCGAAAAAAATAGACGACATTGCAAATGAGATCCTCAACGAAGATTTACCGTTAGATAATAATATTTCAACAGATGAAGAAGAGAGTGACTCTGAAAATGCGGATACTGATTTGAATAATGATTCTATAGATATTTTTTAATTTTTTTGGTTGATACCTAGTAATATCAGTAGTTATTCTGAATTTTGTGGAAAAATTCAATGAAAATGAGGAATGAAATATTTCAGTTACAGCCTGACATATTTTCAGTTACATTGACACTATAAATGACATTATTCCTGACGGTAGGTACTTAAAAGTCCATATTTTGGATTTTTTTTCAAAATTGAAAATAAAATTCTGAAAATAATTGAATTGTATTTCAAACCCTTCAAAAAACAAGGAAACAAAAAAAAATCTGTGAATTCAAGTTTTTTCAGTATTCGGTCACTAAAGGGTTAAGATAGTCATAACTGCTCTGAAACATCATTCAACATGAAAAATTCGTTCCCCACTGTAAGTAAACAAATTTCACATAAACTATTCCTGAAAATTTGAAAGAATATCCGACTCACAAATTTTCCTCGTCCTTTAATGGTTCTTCCACTTTTGGTTTTCATTGGACCCCTTCTATTGAAGTTTCTACTTTCCCAGTTTCTCCTTCCTCCTCTAAAATTTCCACCTCTATCATTATCTGAAAAGGAAATTTCGTAATCAATTTTCTAACCTGTATATTGATATTTTTACTGACCCCTTCTCTCTTTATAAGATTTGGATTCTGAAACATCTTTGGAATTTTTATCATCTTTAGTAGCATTGCCTCTAAGCAAAAATTTATTCACTGGCACATCAGGAATATCTTCAGGATCTATGTTGGTTACAATAGCCAATGGGTGTAAATTTTTCTCGTCCTCATTAGATTGGCCGTGTTTGATCTTTCTGGAAATATAAAGCTTATAAATTATAATTATGTATTTGAATTTGATTTTCAACTTACTCTTTTTTCTTTTCTTTTTTATCTTTTTTATGTTTCTTCTTCTCCTTCTCACTCTCCTCATCTTCCTTCACATTTTTTTTCTTTTCCTTTCGGACTGAAAATGAAAAAGGTTTTGAATTCCTCGAATAATACGAATGTAAGGTAGCATCCATAGATGCCTAAAATACGTGAGTTATATTCCTTTACATTATCGACAATAGTGGACTTCTCTTTTTCAAAAGCGAAAGACTTCATCAACCTTTTCTTTTTCAATATCGGACTAAAAATATACAGGCTGTGATCGAAGCAAATGGTAGTTTCACGTTGCCAAATTTCTAGTGCGTTTCGAGGTATTCGCAAAAAATTTTCGTATTTCGACACTCCGACACGAACTATATGGCTTACTTTAGAAAATTACTAATCCAATCTTTACATATCCGTACCCCAGAGCAAAAGGGTATTAAGTCACAAAATATAAATGTTGACTTGCTTATTAGTTTATCTAGTAAAATTTTTCAATTTTCATTCTTGAATTCTAAAATATAAATCATACAGGAGAACCTAAAATGATGAGAGAATATACTGGTACGAACTTATGCCGGACCTGTCGCCTTCTAGAACCGAATAGAACGGCCGCGACTCTTCGAGAATATACAAGAAACGACGAGACGCTTCGACAGCCTTCTGGAGTGTTCCCTCCCACTATATAAGTCGACATCGGCCCTAAGAGAGGACAGTATTGGACTTATAGCGCGCGTGAAAATAAATGATTAAGTGTTGAAATAAATTAGTAGGGGAGAGCGGGGCTGAAAGTGCCGGGGGTAAGTTGTGCCGATGCTTATATCTCGAAATCAGAAATAGATTGATAAAAGATCGTATTGTATCGCGTATTGCCTAACCATCAGGCACACGTGGCTGCCATCTCAGTTGCGTCAGCGAAGCGGACCGAGTAGAATTACATGTTACTCATGTGAGGTTCCTCCAGCAGCACGGCAGTAAATATTTCCGTTTCGATACTTTTTGGTCGCAAGCTGGCATTTTTCGTGCTTTTAATATGAAAGTTTCAGTGAAATGTGTGTTATTTATCGTAGTTTGTTATGCAGTGTAATTTCAATGATTTGAGCAGAGTGATTTTCATATGTCGGACAAAATATCACACTCTCATAAACGGGGTAAAATGTGCCGTTCATTTGGGGCTGGTTGTGCCGCGGCACAACCAACCCCTAAGTAGCCTATATTGTTCCATTATTTTTTGTTTGGCAGAATGAGGACGTACAAGCGAAAAACACAAAGGGCAACTACAAGTCAGGATCTTTTACAAAGGGCTGCTGTTGCAGTCATCAAGGATGGACTCAAATTAAAAACAGTTGCACGTGAATTGTAAATTTTTCTCACAACACTACAACGCTATGTAAAAAAATAAAAAGCCGAGTTACTCCTGTGGTTGTATACAAACCAAGACTAGTGTTTAATGAGGAACAATGCACTACTGTCGAAGTACATCTTAAAATTTACGAAAAGCACTGCCGTGAAGGCAGGAACTTTTGAGCGCTCGTACATGCACCTTGTAGGTAGATTCGCATTTTCCAGTTTTAGAAATCAATTGGAGGAATTTTCGACAGCTGTCAAAAAAATTCTGAAACTTAGGCGAAACTCCAGACTTCATGTCAGTGCTTCAGCTGACCAATTTTTTTTCGATATTCCGCTAGAATTTTCTACAGTATCTATGGTGTTGGTGATGCGATCTAGACAAAATTTCCCACGTAGTTTGAATACATTATTCCTCAGCTAGGTGCATAATTTCATTCCAATCCGATCAGTAGTTTCGAAACTATCAGAAAAATAATATTTTGAACCGCCATATTTACGGAACCCCTAGTCTAATTTTGCTCATTGATGAACGTGACCGCAATATTCTCCATCCAAACCCACCCTGAAAATTTCAAGTTCCTAGGCCTTTTCGTTCAAAAATTACGATTTTCTATGGTTTCTATGGTTCTGGTCATGCGATCTGGACAAAATATTGCTTTAATATATCATTCTCGATTAAAATAAAAAATTTCATCTCGATCGAATCCGTAGTTTCGAAATTATCGAGAAAACAAAATTTCAAACGACCGTATTTACGGAACCCCTAGTATAATTCTGCTCATTGATAAACGCGACATTTCAGATCCACACCTATCCTGAAAATTTCAAGTCCCTAGGCCTTTCCGTTCGAAAGTTATGATTTTCTATGGTTTCTATGGTTCTGGTCATTTGATCTGGATGAATGTATCTTGAATATAAATTTCTCCATTAGTATACAAAATTTCGTCACGATCGAATCTATAGTTTTGAAATTACCAAGAAAACTGAATTTCAAACGACCATATTTACGGAACCCCTAGAATAATGTTGCTCATAGATGAACGTGATCACGACATTCGAGATCCACACCAATCCTGAAAATTTCAAGTCCCTAGGCGTTTCCGTTCAAAAGTTACAATTTTCTATGGTTTCTATGGTTCTGGTCATGCGATCTGGACAAAATTCCACATGTAGCTTGAACACCTCATTTTCCATTTGAGTGCAAAATTTCATCGCGATCAAATCTGTAGTTTTCAAGTAATCAGGGAAAAAAACTTTGAACGGCCATATTCACGGAACCCCTGGTGGAATTAGGCCCATTAACGAACTTAACCGAGGCATTCGGGAACTGAACCCACACTGAAAATTTCAAGTCTCTAGGTTGTTCCGTTCGAGAGTTATCGTGCTTACGGCCGGACGGACAGACTCGAATTTTCCGACGAATTCGTCATCAGTGTGTCGAACTCTATCGATTGAGACCATTTTCGGCTCAAAATTCGAAAAATACAGACATCGTGACGAAATGATTTAGCCCTCGTGTAAATAGTACGAGCGCTCAAAAAGCGCTTCTATTTACTTCGGTCTTCTACCGGAAGAAGTACGACAACTTGCGTTACAGTGTGCCGTGAAGTTTAATGTACAAAACATCCCACCATCTTGGCACGAATATATTATTATAAAATTGACGTCTTTTGAATTCTAAATCGATTTCCATTCATGTAAAACACCTAGCATTATCAACGGCACAACCGACCCCAGCTACGGCACAACTTGCCCCAAAGTGGGGTTGGTAGTGCCTTGTCGCCGCTGTATACAAAAATCACTTTTTCTCAAAAGCTATTGAAAATGTGCAAAATCTGTAGGTCAATTCGTATTATGGACTAAATTTGGCTAGGGATGAACCACTACTTCCAGATATAGTCCTTGTGTTATCTGAATCATATGAGGATTTGTAAAAATCGGCACTTTCAACCCCGCTCTCCCCTATTAGTGTCATTAGTGAACTGTAAATAAATTATTTTAAGAAGAATTTGGACAATCATCAGAATCGCGGAAATTCATAAAAAGCTTAAGATCAGACGCAAAAAATAAGGCAAATATCCAAATTGTACCAACTGAAAAATGGATGGACTACTATAAAGGGTTGCTAACTGAAGATAGAGAACAATATTTGTTGAATTCTCCAATAGATGTCCAGGTGGAGGGTGACGAAATAACAGTCACCGTTGATCAAGTGAAGAATGCTGTCCAAAAACTGAAAAATGGTCGCGCTGCAGGTCCGGAAGGAATTCCGGCGGAATTAATCAAATGTGGATCAGAACAGCTATTTGAACTGCTTACATGGTGTATCAATCAATACCTTGGTGGAGAGCCAGTCCCTGAGGAATGGAAGGAAGCCTATATCTCGTCTATCCATAAGAAAGGAAACAAACTTGACTGTTCAAACTATAGGGGGATATCTGTAACCAGTACTCCGAGCCGTTTGTATGGAAGACTTGTCCGAAACATGATAGAACAAGAATATAGGAGTAACGAAGAAGAAGAACAGTCGGGATTCCGAGCTGGAAGGACATGTACTGATAACATATTCTGTCTAAAACAAATCATAGAGAAACGAACAGCAGTTAATCAAGAAACTCACCTAATGTTCATAGACCTCAAGAAAGCCTACGATACTATCCCAGTGAAAAAATTGTGGAGTGTTCTACAGCAGACAAATATTAGCCATAACCTCATAAGAGCTCTCAAAAACCTATATGAGGGAACCACATCAAGAATAAAGGTCGGTAGCAAATTATCAGAGAAGTTCTTGGTAGATAAGGGTTTACGCCAAGGATGCTGCCAAGTTGTCATAGCCAACGATAAAGACGACTTACAATATATGGCGAGAAAACTACAAGAAGAATATAAGAACTGAGGACTGGAACTAAACACACAGAAAACGAAATATCTCCCTATAGGAGCAGAGCAATCTAACATCCAATTAGACAGAGAAGAAGTTGCATGTTGCAGCGTATACACCTATCTCGGAGTGGAATTCGACACGTCTGGGAAAGATGATAAAGAAATACAAAAGAGGATAACACAGGCCAGAAGAACTATTGGATGTCTGAATGGCATACTCTGGAGTAGCGATATCGGAATACAACGAAAACATAATATTTACGAAGCATTCATTAAAAGTAGCTTGACTTACGGAGCAGAAACGTGGAGAATTACCCAACACAACCGAAGAAAACTCGAGGCACAGAGATGGATGTATTTCGAAGATCACTGGGTATATCAAGAAGGGATAGAATAAGAAACGAAGAGGTGAGACAACGAATGGGAATAGATGGCTCGATAATGACCAATATAGAGCGAAAGCAGTTAATGTGGTACGGACATGTTCAGAGGATGGAAGAAACACGACTGCCCAAAATGGCTATGAAGTGGATACCAACAAATCGCAGAAAGCGGGGGAGACCGAAGAAAACTTGGAAGGAGGAAGTAACGAAAGCCATGAGTGCCAGAGATTTGAGGGAAGATCAATGGAAAAACCGGAAGGAATGGTAGTTAGGCATCGGACAACGAAGAAAAACGTTTTAAAACCGATATATATATATATATATATATATATCAAGGATTTTTAACGTCTGAACTATGTATCAAATACTATCAAAGGTAATTATAATGGCTAGCAGACAGAAAGATGTTAAATGAAATCAAATGAACTTCGGAAAAATCTACTTCCCCAGGCGGGATTCGAACCCACGTTTCCAGATTACCGGTCTGGCACTCTAACCTCTAAGCTACCAGGGACCTGTGTGTTCAACCGCATATTGTGGAAGTGTTTCTCCGGAATTCAAATGTTGTAATTGGGGAGGTTAGTTAAGGGATGGAAGGAACTCACAAACAATGTTCCGAAGTTCATTTGATTTCATTTAACATCTTTCTGTCTGCTAGCCATTATAATTACCTTTGATAGTATTTGATACATAGTTCAGACGTTAAAAATCCTTGATAATGATTCAATTTGGCTTTAAATCAGTTCGGCGGTCGGAGATTTCACACGCCTGAATCTGCCGAAGTCGACAAACCTCGACGACGCAGGGGGAAAGGTAAAACGTGAGATCGTTACGATCGCGGACATTGTTTTGTGAGTTCCTTCCATCCCTTAACTAACCTCCCCAATTACAACATTTGAATTCCGGAGAAACACTTCCACAATATGCGGTTGAACACACAGGTCCCTGGTAGCTTAGAGGTTAGAGTGCCAGACCGGTAATCTGGAAACGTGGGTTCGAATCCCGCCTGGGGAAGTAGATTTTTCCGAAGTTCATTTGATTTCATTTAACATCTTTCTGTCTGCTAGCCATTATAATTACCTTTGATAGTATTTGATACATAGTTCAGACGTTAAAAATCCTTGATAATGATTCAATTTGGCTTTAAATCAGTTCGGCGGTCGGAGATTTCACACGCCTGAATCTGCCGAAGTCGACAAACCTCGACGACGCAGGGGGAAAGGTAAAACGTGAGATCGTTACGATCGCGGACATTGTTTGTGAGTTCCTTCCATCCCTTAACTAACCTCCCCAATTACAACATTTGAATTCCGGAGAAACACTTCCACAATATGCGGTTGAACACACAGGTCCCTGGTAGCTTAGAGGTTAGAGTGCCAGACCGGTAATCTGGAAACGTGGGTTCGAATCCCGCCTGGGGAAGTAGATTTTTCCGAAGTTCATTTGATTTCATTTAACATCTTTCTGTCTGCTAGCCATTATAATTACCTTTGATAGTATATATATATATATATATATTTGGACAATATTCATTACAATACTGTTTTGCTCCAGAATCGAAGTGGACCTAATACGGTTCTCAAAATGCTATTTTCGTAATTTTGAGTCCAATAGTCTTTGAGTTCCGGCAGTCCTAGTGCCAAACATCGAATCTGAATTAATCACCCTAATTCAAACGTGTACTGGTAAAATGGGGGTGGATGGAAACTGTGTGGTGAATAGAAACAAAAAGTAAGAAAGTTTTGTTATAAAAACATATTATTTTTGAGGGAACAAAGAACGCCAAGCGATTTCCAAGGGCGTAACCAATGAACTATACGAAACCAAAATTTCAAGGGGAAGGTAACACTGCCCTAAGACCACTAAGAACTAGATTCAGTTGTTCATTTGGTGAATTTTTGGTACGCAATTAACTTTGCTTGGTAGGTGTTGAAAAACATAGGTTCCCGCGTCAATTTTTCTGTTAGTTGTAGTAAAAAGCATAAGGTTCATGTGAGTATAATCATTTTTCGTGATATCAATACTAGTAAAGAAGCAAATTAGTTGGTAGCGAACTGTGACCAATTTGGGGTTAAGAGTGGGATCAATAGAAACACTTGTATATCATCACCTGATGAAACCATGGCAATGGCGAAACACGTGTAGTAGTTTTGTAAAATTCTGAAGCAGTGAATATCTAGGCTAAGTTAATTAGTGGATATTCAGTTGATTTTCAAACGCATAAAACCTCAAATATGGCTTCTTGTTAGTTAAAGACTGAAAAGTTCAAATATTATATTGGAAGAGTGATTTTTTGTGGAAAAAATCTAAAAAAAAGATTTATCCTGAAGTTTCATATGTTTGTATGGTTAACATAAATCGAAACATTGACCAGACATTAGTTTCTTAGTCCACAAGAGAAACTCTGACATTTGACATGGATATAATTTAAGAAACACATGTTCCGAAGTGGGTAGTTTTAAGGTAAACCCATTATTTCATTCAATATTGAAGAATATTCAATTTCCCTGTCCATTCAAATATCAATAAAGTTGGCGTTCATGAAATGAAATGATTTTATTTTGCTTCCAAAAACTAAGAAAAAAATATTTCTAAGCTGTTATATTGTATACTCGACTTTATATCGGTTTCCATACAAGCCCACTGCAGACCAAAAGCAATATACATAGACGAGTTTTCAACGTGTGTTTCCATTAACCCCACCTCGAACGCGAATAGAAACAAGCGATATAATATTTTTTTTGCAAAAATTATCAATTGCACACACATTTTCTAAACATTGGTTTATTGTATTGAGTGACCGGACTTTTATCAAAATATGGGTATTGAATTATTTTCCTCTCAAGAGATATGAGCATTCGAACATCATAATGGGTTGCTATTCACCCCATTTTATACACACATACATAGGTTATATAATATTGTATGTTCTTACCCTTCACCTGCTTAATTAATTCTCCACACTTGACAATCCTGACATCCTGCAAAGGTCTGCTATTGGCATCTACTGGAAGGGTTTCGATTTGGCGTACGACATCAATTCCACCAACGACTTGTCCAAAAACCACGTGTACACTGTAGAAAGATCACCATTAGTCATGTTTTTTCATGAATAATTCAATTGAATCGAGAAGATTTTGGAGCTTTTATTACATCATTAGTATAACAATTACAATTTCCATGATTCAATTTGTAAATTTCAAACGACCATATTTACAAAACCCCTAGTCTAATTTTGCTCATTGTTTAACGTAACAGCGCAATTCGAGATTCGAACCTACCTTTAAAATTTCAAGTTCTGGTCGATCGATCTGGACAAAATTTTGCATGTAGCTTGAACAGGTCATTCTCCATTTAAGTGCACCATTTCATTTTGATCGAATCAGTAGTTTCCGAAGTATCAGGAGAACAAAATTTCGAACGGCCTTATTCACGGAACCCCTGGTCGAATTTTACCCAATAACGAACTTAACCACGGCATTCGATTATTCGAACCTACCCTGAAAATTTCAAGTTTCTAGGTCATTCCGTTCGAGAGGTATCGTGTATACGGACGGCCGGTCGAATGGACTCGAATTTTTCGATGGATTCGTCATCAGTGAGTCGAACCTTGTCGATTGAGACCATTTTCGGCTCGAAATTCGAGAAATACAGAAATCGTGACGAATAATTATAGCCCTCGTGTTAGTAGACGAGCGCTCAAAAACCGCTCTCTTTTAACCACATTTTCTCTTCAGGAATGGTCACATGTAAAACTAGTTTTGACAAAAATCAATATCCATATAATATAATCGAAAAGCTCCAAATATCTCAATAAAAATCAATGAAACACTTACTTGTCGAGATGGGGCGCCGGTTGTGTTGTACTATAACACAAAAATTGAGAAGATATGATCAAGGGTGGCCAGACAGGATAAAGACGTCATGATGATGACAGTCGTACTGCTACAGAACAACACATCATTTACTGTTCTGTAACTGATCAACCTAACCAGAAGATAGCACCCAAGTCATTGAGAGTTTGAACCTGAATCTTAACTACAGTATAGTTTGTCTAGAATTTAAGTACAGTTAAAATTATTCTTATCTATCAATCAAATTATTTAAAAAAAATGTCATAACAATTTAAAAATTCTTTATAGAAAATATGAGGAAAATCAACTTACTCTGTGAACTATTTTTGAAATATTATAAAATATATACTTACATGAAAAACTGAGACCCATTTGTGTCTTTACCACGGTTTGCCATCGAGAGCAAATAACCTTTATCATGTTTCAATTCGAAATTTTCATCTGTAAGAATGTGATATAATTATATTTGTGATGAATGATAGGACGAATTTCAAGTGATCTCAAAACTTGTTTGACGGCAGCAAATGAATGTTTTGTGTGTTCAATGTTTATATCCCGATTCTCCTAGATCTCTATGAGAACCCTCATCAGCTCAGAGCTTGTACGAGTTAGGAGATCTGGTTGTTTTCTGTTAGCTTTCGTTACTGTGCCCTTACGCCATCTGGGGCACAGCACTGTTAATTGTTTATCCACCAGTGAATGGCGAAGCCTTACTCAAGGTCAGAGAATTTCTTTGGCGACCGGAGGATTCGAACCACCACACTACAGCCCACACAAATGTTTATTCAATTATCATTTGCTTGAAATTTGATACCAATAACTACATAATTTCCAAAAATAAACTGAATTATCAATATAAACGTGACAGAAAGATAAACACACATAATTTGAAGGGTGTTACAATAGTTTGGACAGATGTTAAATGTGAACGTAGCTTAACTAGTAGCTTGAGGAAGTCTAGCCTAATGATGCTAGGAATTCGGTCAGAGTGAATGGAGCGCTACCGCTCAAAACAACCTATTCTAGCCAATATTGGAAGATTACGAGGTTTCAACAAGATGGCCCACGCCACAATGGCTCTCTAGTAGAAGTTTCTAGAGCGCATAATCTGCCGAAACAGTGGAGTCACTTTTGATATGCGGATCGACGTGTGTCGGCGGATCAAGTAACAAGTTTTATTGAAGAAATATTTATTTTTGTATACTGATTTTCAATGAACGTTTAACATTAATCCGCCCTATTGTAAAACCCTTTACAATAATTATATGTCTGCCTATATGTTTGCGTTGATTGAGCAAGAATTATTAGTTTTCAATCATGTTTTGTGTTATCACACTAAAATTTTTTGAAATTTACCAGTAGATGATAGACTTCTTCAACTACATAACATAGCATAAGCATAAAAGACCATAGGAAGTTGAATGAACTGACTTTCCTGTAACCATTTATAGGGTGCAATAACATATACATGGCAGCTCGCCAACATTGAACTTTTATGCATTAATTATTGAAATACTACAAGAAATTTCCGAAGAATCTGAAGAAGAACTATCAAGTTATAATGAAGCCATAGTCTTAAACTATTTGCAGGTTGCCAGGGAGATGATGCAGCTCATTATGTTATTTCCCTTTCTTAAGGTATTGTACATTATCAGATTGAAATAAATAAAATCAAAATCATTGTCCCTACGCTGCACTAATAATAGCTGAGAAAAGCCGAAACCATGATCTGGGGTTACTTAGATTGAATATTCGTCAAGCTTGGCTACAGGAACAATTATCTAAATGTATGTATTGTGAGTTCTGTCGTTGAAAACGCAAGTGATCATTCTTTCAATTAATACATTTTATAAACTGGATCGGTATACAGTACAACCTTTATAATCCCGACAATTGATTGCAACAAGGTTATCGGGATTACTCAATATAGGCCAAAGCATATTTTTCAATATTACTGAAATCCGGAATAATTCTTAAAACATTCATGAATCAACACAGAATGAATCTTTTATGGGAAAAATTGCAAAATATGGGTAGGGGTAGAATATTTTAAAAATTTTCAATGAAAAGAACGAGAAATATAAAGGATGTTCTATGTATTTACATATTTTACTGTAATAAAAACCTTTCAAAAATTTGATATTCTTTAGAAATCAGCTATGTATATGTTTTTGTTGTTTTGACTGAAAATCTTCCTTAAAATTGCAATATGCTTCAGTTCAAACATTGTCGGAATTTGGTTGGGTGGTATATTGTTTTCTGATGTCCATTGAATGTCACATTGATTCTCGTTCTCACGCTGTGATCTGCTTTAACGCTTGTTACTGCGTCATTGTCCACTAGTACTTAGGTACCCGGTGATTGATTATGCCAAAAACGTATAATCTCAACCATCCAGAAATGAAACGTTTTACTAGTAAAAACGCAATACTGTTCTATTACGTAACTATAAATTCTAACAAATTTATCATTCAATTTAAGGATCACTTTCACTGTTACTTGTTCCATTACTTCATTCAATGTTCAATACTTTAGTCTACTCAAGGTGAACGGTGACCGCAACCACTGTTCAAAAGAACGATGATTGACGAATAACAATCACTGAACACGACGTGATTCAGAAATCACCGTTTGCTCATCTCTAAATGCAATAGTTGGAAAACTTTGATATTACAGTGTGTCCAAATTATAGAGGTATTACCATACTGTATATCTTTGTAATTACTGAAAATTTATCACATTCCAATTTTTTTTCCATGGTTTTGATCTGGCCAATAAGTTTACACAGGTTGTTATAAGATTAATTCTCCTATAGGCATTTCGAGGAGAAGAAATTCAGAGAAGAGAATATTTGGTTTTCTGAATATTTACCTTCATATGTCCCTCCATATATCGACTCTCCTCCAGTACCATTTCCATTTGAAAAGTCTCCACCTTGTACCATGAAATCTTTAACTACCCGATGAAAAAGTACGCCCTACAATATAAAACAGGGTTTTAAGTATGATTCAGGGTATATATATATATCAATTCTATAAAGTTTGGAAATCGAATATACCTTATAATGAAGTGGTTTATTAGTGGTAGCCCCTAACCCTCTCTCACCAGTACATAATGACCTGAAATTTTCACATGTTTTGGGAACAACATCATTGAATAATTCAAATAATATCCTGCCGGACGGTAAACCACTAATGCTTATATCAAAGAAACATCTTGAATTTTCAACTGTATTCTGCTCTTTTTCAATCATCTGCAACAAACAGTAAACTAAATAACAATAAGCAGAGGACTCCAGAAACTTACCTCTATGAATTAATTCAACCTTTAAAAAATATTATTGAAGAAATAAATTCCTTTAATATAACTCCATATAAAGCAATAATACGACAGCACGAAATGAACAAAATTTTCAATCTTTGACTTGCAGTCGAAATCGATTAGAAAATATTACACTAATTCATTTAATTAACAATTCCAATAAAAGCCATTTTGCTCATTTGACACTTGAAGTCTGAACTGAATTTACTGAATGTCTGAATCAACAACTACTCTTTGGTCTGACACGACCAGACCAGTGTTGCCACACAGGAATTCTCATATTGTCCTGGCCGTGACTGGAAGTCAAATTATACGTAATTAGCTACGTACGATTCGTTATTAACGGAAATTATACATTGCATATTTCAATTATAGAAAAGTTATTTCAGTTGAGATTGGTAAAAAACTTTTGGAATCTGGAAGTTATTGAATAATGCGCATGCGTAACGATTCACGGAACGCCCGGTCAATAATGAACCAAAGAGTAACAACGAAGACGAATAATAAACTTTATCTACTCCTATTGAATAATATAGTCATTACTCAACTACTTTTGAGCAAGTAAAAGTATCTGTAAACAAACACCGTGCTCTCTCCTATAACTCCCTGTCTCTGTGATTCTGAACAAGCTCATTGGCCGAAAGGGAACAGTCCATTATTGGTATTGGGGAGAAGTCACTTGAATAATTTTGGTTTTTGGTTATGGCCAAAAAAAAAACAAAAAAACAAAATAAATTCGAGTAGTAGCTAAACCATTTTACAGAAATATGTCAGAACGTATACGAAATCCATAAAATAGTCCCCCGTTTTACCGAAATATGTCAGAACGTATACGAAATCAATCAAATAGTCGCAAAATCATGTGATCTCAAAAAAATTCTCCAAATTTCACTGGTTTTTGTAAAATATTCTTCTTTTCTTCGTTAGCTCTTTTTGAAATCTAAAATTCTGCGTTTCTGGCAACACTGGTTATACGCATAGATGGGACACTGGCCTCGTAAACGGATGAGAGGATAGTTATCCCAAGAATCCAACGTTGCCACACGTTATGACAGACGTTTTGGAGCAGAGAATTTGTAATCACATAAAAAATTATTATTGAATAACTCTCGCTCATTAATTATTAGGTTAAGTTAGGTTAAGTTAAGTTAAAATAATTGTTTCTCTACATCACGATTACAAATTCTCTGCTCCAAAACGTCTGTCATAACGTGTGACAACGTTGGATTCTTGGGATAACTATCCTCTCGTCGTAAACGGCAAGTTCGTGTTTGAGGTGTTTATCCCCGATACTAATAACTTGTCGGTAATGCAGTTTCCTGCTTTACCGAGTGCCGGTTGGCGCGAAATTTGAATTCTTTCGTGGAGTATTCTGTACCGCATAATATTACCCATTCTGTAAAATATCTAGATAATCCTTCGAATATGTTGACCTCTGATGAACTTGATGAATTCATACAAAGTACCAAAGGAAAAACATTTTGGGGTATATCTTAATATTTCAGCACATGAGTGATATAAATTATGCCCTTGTACGAAGAAATAATACATTCTTATATAATTCTTTAGTGATTACAATGCCAAATAAGGGAGTATTTTAGTAAGATTATGATTAATATAAAAAAAATACGAAAAGCCCTGCCGTGAAGTCAGAAGCTTTTGAGCGCTCGTACATTCACCTCGTAGGTAGATTCGCATTTTCCAAACTTAGGCGAAACTCCAGACTTCATGTCAGTGCTTCAGCTGACCAATTTTTTTTCGATAATAAGCTAGAATTTTCTACTGTAAATATGGTCTTGGTTATGCGATCTGGACAAAATTTTGCAAGTAGTTTGAATACATTATTCCTCAGCTAGGTGCAAAATTTCATTCCAATTCAATCAGTTGTTTCGAAACTATCAGGAAAAAAATATTTTGGACGGCCATATTTACGGAACCCCTAGTCTAATTTTGCTCATTGATGAACGTGACCGCGATATTCGCGATCCAAACGCACCCTGAAAATTTCAAGTTCCTAGGCCTTTCCGTTCAAAAGTTACAATTTTCTATGGTTTCTATGGTTAATAATACGAGCGCTCAAAAAAGAGTGCAAATGAAAATAGTACGTATAAAATCAAATCAATCGAATATATATGTGACAATAGTAGTATTCATTAATGATCCTAAAAAAAGTGCAAATACATGGACGAAGACTAATCATGACATGAACTGAATAAATGGAAAAAAAAATCAGAATCACACAGAAAAACCACTTCTGGTCACAGGGACTATACATAACATCAAAACAAAATCTATACTATGAAAAAAAGATAATTGAATGCACTATTGACCACAGGGATAATACAATAACATTCAACAAAAAAAGCACAATTTTTTATATTAAACCCCACTTAACCTTCTTTTTGAGCGCTCGTACTACTCACATGAGGGATATATCATTTCGTCACGATTTCTTTAATTTTCGAACTTTGAGCCGAAAATGGTCTCAAACGACTATGTTCGACTCACTGATGACAAATCCGTCGGAAAATTCGAGTTCGTTAATGGGCAAAATTCCACCAGGGGTTCCGTAAATATGGCCGTTCAAAGTTTTGTTCTCCTGATTTCTTGGAAACTACAAATTTGATCGGGATGGAATTTTGCACTCAAATGGAGAATGAGGTGTTCAAGGTACATGTGAAATTTTGTTCAGATCGCATTACCAGAACCATAGAAAATTGTAACTTTTGAACGGAAATGCCTACGGATTTTAAATTTTCAGGATAGGTGTGGATCTCGAATGTCGTAATCACGTTCATCTATGAGCAAAATTAAACTAGGGGTTCCGTAAATATGTCCGTTTGAAATTTAGTTTTCTTTATAATTTCAAATCTACAGATTCGTACGTGACGAAATTTTGTATACTAGACATTTTCACGTCCTCCTTTTAAAACATGTGTATCAGGTTAACAGGATGATAGGAATTTTTTGGTGATTGTAAACACTTTCTCTAGCTAAGCCGACGTTTCGTGGATATATTTCCACTTCCTCAGGGCTGAAATTTATTAAAAAATCTCTGTTTATTTGCACAATATTTTGAGTCAGGTAACGTCCACCTCACCATACAATGTACAATGTAAAAAGTTCATTGGAGTTTGTTTCTTTCCTGAAAACATCGGTGGTACCTGAGGGATATGGCCTTGTATCCCTGGACGTAATTTCACTCTTTACAAACATACCGAAGAACTTGGTCATTGCTATTGTAAAGAAAAAGTGGCAATACATAAATGCATTTACTAACATCCCCAGACAACTGTTTCTTTGCCTTATTGAATTTATCTTCTCCTCTAGTTTCTTTCAGTTTGGTGGAGAGTTTTATGAGCAGGTTGATGGAACTGCAATGGCAAATTTTGTTATGAACGAAGTGATAGAATCATCCCTTGAAAAGTTACCCTTCGTTGTCCCCATCATCGTGTTATATGTGGACGACACCTTTTTGGCGATTCCTGAGGACACCTGTGATCTAACATTGGATATTTTCAACCAAAATCAAAACCAAAAAAGTCCTATCATCCTGTTAACCTGATACACATTTTGTATACTAATGGAGAATGATATATTCAAGCTACATTTCTCCAGATGGCGTGACCAGAACCATGAAAACCATAGAAAATCATAACTTTCGAACGGAAAGGCCTAAGGACTTGAAATTTTCAGGATAGGTGTGGATCTTGAATGTTGAGTTCACGTTCATCAATGAGCAAAATTAGACTAGGGGTTCCGTAAATACGGTCGTTTGAAATTTTGTTTTCTCGATAATTTCGAAACTACGGATTCGATCGAGATAAAATTTTGTATTTTAATCGAGAATGATATATTAAAGCAACATTTTGTCCAGATCGCATGACCAGACCATAGAAAATCATTACTTCCGAAGGGAAAGGCCTAGGAACTTGAAAATTTCAGGGTAGATTTGGATCGCGAATGTCTCGGTCACGTTCATCAATGAGCAAAATTAGACTAGGGGTTCCGTGAATATGGCCGTTCAAAATATTTTTTTCCTGATAATTTCGAAACTACTGATTGGATTGGAAAGAAATTTTACAACTAGCTGAAGAATAATGTATTCAAACTACTAATTTTGTCCAGATCGCATCACCTAGACCATAGATAATGAAGAAAATTCTAGCGAATTATCGAAAAAAAATTGGTCAACTGAAGCACTGACATGAAGTCATGAGAATTTTTTGGACCGCTGTCGAAAATTCCTTCAATTGATTTCTAAAACTGGAAAATGCGAATCTACCTGTAAGATGGATGTACGAGCGCTCAAAAGCTCCTGACTTCGCGGCAGTGCTTTTCGTAATTTTTGAATATAATTCCCGTTTCGCTCGAAGTTCAATCTGATCTATGAAGTCGTTTTCTGGATTTGTTGATAAAAATTTGGAAAATTTTTCATCAGATCCAGTTGAAATTTTGTTCACTTGTTTGAACCAGCAGAATAAGGAATAGAATAAAAACAGAAAATTGAACGACTTCGAAAATAAAACATGAAAACTATTGCACAAGGTAAAATCTATCACAACAGAAATAATAAATATAGGGGATAGTAAATGGAATTTTAATGGAAAAATTATTCCCAACTTTTATAACATTTGAGGAATTTGTAAGAAATGTGATATCAGATGAAAACATTATTGTGGTTTAACAATAAAGAAATGGATATCGAGAATTTTTAAATTATTTTTGGGGAACATATCCCAACAAAAATTCATTAAAAATTAATTATTCAGTGGATAATTCAATCCTATGAGAAGATCTTCATATCATAAATATGCTCTGCAATTTTATAGTGTTGCAAAATATGCTATGCAAATTTATAGTGTTGCACAATATTTGAATGCAGATTTCACAGAAGAATATATAGTGAGTTGATTATACAACATTTTGATAAAGATTTAAAAGATGTATTGTTATTGTATGATTTTAAAGATATGGATAAGTTGTGTCAATTCTTGATGAGTCAGGAGTATAGGTTGAGGAGACAGAATAATTTCAACCAATAATATACAATACTATAGAAACAATAATAATAACGGTATACAACAAAATCAGTGAAATGAAATGCAACAAGGACAAAGGAATAATAATTACAGAAATTACAACAATAATTACAGAAATAATGCAAGATATAGGGATAATAATAATTACAGAAACCAAAATTCTAGAAATGAAAGATCGTCAACATATAATGAAAGAAATGGTAATGGAAATAATCATCAAAGGGGAAATCTAATAGAAGAAAATAAAGAATGAATAATGTTAATAGACATAGTATGGTAACCGAGAAAATAACAGCCAAGAACAAAGGACAAAGGATATTTATCAACATCCAAGAGAATTTATAAATTTAGAGGAAAATATTGATTATAGTGATTTCAAAAGTTTGATTTATGTGAAAGCAAAATTTTATTCGAAAAATATCAAAATTTTAGTTGACACAGATTCGTAAATATCATTAATAAATCAAAATTTAATAAAAGAACTAAAATTAGAACAAAGTTGTTATAAAGTACCAAAAACAACTTTGATCGGTGCAAATAAAAAAAAAATTACGAAAAGCACTGCCGTGAAGGCAGGAGCTTTTAAGCTCTCGTACATGCACCTTGTAGGTAGATTCGCATTTTCCTGTTTTGGAAACCAATCGAGGAAATTTTTGACAGCTGTCAAACAAATTTAGGCGAAAATCCAGACTTAAAGTCAGTGCTTTAGATGACCAATTTTTTTTTCGATAATTCGCTAGAATTTTCTACGGTATCTATGGTCTTGGTAATGCGATCTGGACACAATTTCCCACGTAGTTTGAATATATTATTCTTCATCTATGTGCGAAATTCATTCCAATCCAATAAGTAGTTTCGAAATTATTAGGAAAAAAATAGTTTGAACGGCTATATTTACGGAACCCCTAGTCTAATTTAGCTCATTGATGAACGTGAACGCGAAATTTGCGATCCGAACCTATCCTGAAAATTTCGAGTCCCTAGGCCTCTCCGTTCGAGAATTATGATTTTCTATGGTTTCTATGGTTTTGATCATGCGATCTGGAAAAAATTGAGCTCGAATATATTATTCTCAATTTGAATACAGAATTTCGTCACTATTAAATCGATTGTTTCGAAATTATCAAGAAAACCGAATATCAAACGGTCATATTTGCGGAACTCCTAGTCTAATTTAGCTCATTGATGAACGTAACCGCGAAATTCGCGATCCAAACCTGTCATGAAAATTTCAAGTCCCTAGGCCTTTCCGTTTGATCATGCGATCTGGAAAAATGTAGCTCGAATATATCATTCTCAAATTAAATACAAATTTTCGTCACGATCAAATCGATAGTTTTGAAATTATCAAGAAAACTGAATTTCAAACGGCCATATTTACGGAACCCCTAGTCTAATTCTGCCTATTGATGAACTCGACTGCGACATTCGAGCTCCACACCTATCCTCAAAATTTCAAGTCTCTTGGCCTTTCCATTACGAAGTTATAATTTTCTATGGTTTCTATGGTTCTGGTCATGCGATCTGGACAAAATTTGAAAATACATCATCCTCAATATGAAAAATCATTCACATTGAGAACTGATGCGTCGATGTATAAATTTGCGGGGGTGTAATTGCAATATGAAAATGATATAGAAGTACCTATATGTTTTGTGTCTCGAGTAACAAAAACATATGAAAGAAAATATAGTGGAATTTGCTAGTATTATATTTTCTGTTAAAAAATTAAGATTTTATTTACTAGGATCGAAATACACAATTGAAACAGATCATCTATCCTTGTTGAATATTATGAACAATAAATTACTCAACAACAGAAAACATCGAGGGACATTACTTTTACAAGAATACGATTTCGTAATCAAATATATAAAGGGTAAAAATAATATATGTAGTAGCAGATATATTAACAAGAGATGATGAAAAAGGAAGAAAAGAAAAGAGAAAAATACAGATTGATGGGTTTGAATAAGATAAAGGAGGATGAGGGAATCTTTTCGAAAAAAGAAATTATAAAGGTCAAAGGAAAATGACAGCACAAGAATTGAAAAAATTGCACAAAGATTGATGATGTTTATATAAAAAAATTACGAAATGCACTGCCGTGAAGGCAGGAGCTTTTGAGCGCTCGTACATGCACCTTGTAGGTAGATTCGCATTTTCCAGTTTTAGAAATCAATTGAAGGAATTTTTGACAGCTGTCAAAAATATCCTGAAACTTAGGCGAAAATCCAGACTTCATGTCAGTGCTTCAGCTGATCAATTTTTTTTCGATAATTTGCTAGAATTTTCTACGGTATCTATGGTCTTGGTGATGCGATCTGGACAAAATTTTGCACGTAGTTTGAATACATTATTCCCCAGCTAGGTGCATAATTTCATTCCAATCCGATCAGTAGTTTCAAAACTATCAGGAAAAAAATATTTTGAACGGCCATATTTACGGAACCCCTAGTCTTATTTTGCTCATTGTTGAACGTGACCGCGATATTCGCGATCCAAACCCACCCTGAAAATTTCAAGTTCCTAGGCCTTTCCGTTCAAAAGTTACAATTTTCTATGGTTTCTATGGTTCTGGTCATGCGATCTGGACAAAATATTTCTTCAATATATCATTCTCGATTAAAATACAAAATTTCATCTCGATCGAATCCGTAGTTTCGAATTCATCGAGAAAATAAAATTTCAAACGACCGTATTTACGGAACCCCTTGTATAATGTTGCTCATAGATGAACGTGATTACGACATTCGAGATCCACACCTATCCTGAAAATTTCAAGTCCCTAGGCGTTTCCGTTCAAAAGTTACAATTTTCTATGGTTTCTATGGTTCTGGTCATGCGATCTGGACAAAATTTCACATGTAGCTTGAACACCTCATTTTCCATTTGATTGCAAAATTTCATCTTGATCAAATCTGTAGTTTTCAAATAATCAGGGAAACAAAACTTCGAACGGCCATATTTACGGAAACCCTGGTGGAATTTGGCCCATTAACGAACTTAACCGAGGCATTCGGGAACTGAACCCACACTGAAAATTTCAAGTCTCTAGGTTGTTCCGTTCGAGAGTTATCGTGCTTACGGCCGGACGGCCGGCCGGACGGACAGACTCGAATTTTCCGACGGATTCGTCAGCAGTGAGTCGAACATAGTCGATTGAGACCATTTTCGGCTCAAATTTCGAAAAATACAGACATCGTGACGAAATGATATAGCCCTCGTGTAAGTAGTACGAGCGCTCAAAAATTAGCACTGCCGTGAAGTCAGGAGCTTTTGAGCGCTCGTACATCCACCTTGTAGGTAGATTCGCATTTTCCAGTTTTAGAAATCAATTGGAGAAATTTTCGACAGCTGTCAAAAAAATTCTGAAACTTGGGCGAAACTCCAAACTTCATGTCAGTGCTTCAGTTGATCAATTTTTTTTCGATAATTCGCTAGAATTTTCTACGGTATCTATGGTCTTGGTGATGCGATCTGGACAAAATTTTGCACGTAGTTTGAATACATTATTCCCCAGCTAGGTGCAAAATTTCATTCCAATCCGATCAGTAGTTTCGAAACTATCAGGGAAAATATATTTTGAACGGCCATATTTACGGAACCCCTGGTCTAATTTTGCTCATTGATGAACGTTACCGCGAAATTCGCGATCCGAATCTATCCTGAAAATTTCAAGTTCCTAGGCCTTTCCGTTCAAGTTACAATTTTCTATGGTTTCTATGGTTCTGGTCATGCGATCTGGACAAAATATAGCTTTAATATATCATTCACGATTAAAATACAGAATTTCGTCACGATCGAATCTGTAGTTTGGGAATTATCAAGAAAACTAAATTTCGAACGACCATATTCACGAAACCCCTAGTATAATTTTGCTCATAGATTAAAGTGATCACGACAATCGAGATCCACACCTATCCTGAAAATTTCAAGTTTCTAGGCGTTTCCGTTCAAAAGTTACAATTTTCTATGGTTTCTATGGTTCTACTGATGCGAGCTGAACATTTCCCATTAGAGTGCAAAATTTCATCTCGATCGAATCTGTAGTTTCAAAGTAATCAGGAAAACAACATTTCGAGCGGCCATATTTACGGAACCCCTCGGCGAAATTTGCCCAATAACGAACTTAACCGCGGCATTCGAGATTCGAACCTACCCTGAAAATTTCAAGTTTCTAGGACATTCCGTTCGAGAGTTATCGTGTATACGGCCGGCCGGACGGCCGGACAGACAGACTCGAATTTTTCGACGGATTCGTCATCAGTGAGTCGAACATAGTCGTTTGAGACCATTTTCGGCTCAAAATTCGAAAAATACAGACATCGTGACGAAATTATATAGCCCTCGTGTAAGTAGTACGAGCGCTCAAAAATGTCACTAAATATTGCACAGTATGTCAAATGAACAAAAACAAAAATTTCATGAACCATTATCAACCAAGGAACAAAGTAGTTGAAGAAAAATTAGATACAGTGGCTAAAGATTTCCTTGGAGAGGAAATAAATTTATTTTTATAATGGTTGATGTATTCTCAAAATTTATCAAATTGTATTCATGCCCAAAAACCAAAGTTAATATCATTCAAAGAGCAATTAATCAATATGTGGAAGAAATTGGAACACCAAATAGAGTTATATTAGATAATGCAACATATTTCCAAAATGATAGATTCAAAAAATTTTGTTTAAAAAAAAAATGTCATTACATTCTACAAGCATAAGACATTCTCAATCAGATCCTTCGGAAAAATTTGTACAAGAAGTATTAAAATTCTTGAGGATATTAGTTGAAAGAAATCACAAGACCTGGGATCTTCAATTAAACAAAATAGAATTTAAATTCAGTTCCAAATACAGTAACAGAGGAGACTCCAATATACATAATGAAACAAATAAAACGTGTAAGACACTGGGATAATACAAAAGAAATTGAATATGAAGACATAATACAAGAAATAAAAAATTTCAAACGACCGTATTTACGGAACCCCTTGTTTAATGTTGCTCATAGATGAACGTGATCACGACATTCGAGATCCACACCTATCCTGAAAATTTCAAGTCCCTAGGCGTTTCCGTTCAAAAGTTACAATTTTCTATGTTTTCTATGGTTCTGGTCATGCGATCTGGACAAAATTTCACATGTAGATTGAACACCTCATTTTACATTTGAGTGCAAAATTTCATCTCGATCAAATCTGTAGTTTTCAAGTAATCAGGGAAACAAAACTTTGAACGGCCATATTTACGGAACCCCTGGTGGAATTTGGCCCATTAACGAACTTAACCGAGGCATTCGGGAATTGAATCCACACTGAAAATTTCAAATCTAGGATATTCCGTTCGAGAGTTATCGTGCTTACGGCCGGACTGACAGACTCGAATTTTCCGACGGATTCGTCATCAGTGAGTCGAACATAGTCGATTGAGACCATTTTCGGCTCAAAATTCGAAAAATACAGACATCGTGACGAAATGATATAGCCCTCGTGTAAGTAGTACGAGCGCTCAAAAAGGAGATTTAGTTATTAATTATCAGATCACATAGTGTCTTATAAAAGAAAAGATATATGTGCTAAAGTAAAACACCATGAATCACGGTGCCATATGCATCCCAGCAAGTGAATAAAGTGCTGGATTCTATCGCAAATTTGTATATTCTCCTTCAACTTTTATTATTATATCCTGAACGGTATAATTCTTAAAGTTCAAACTAAGGAAATTACTGATTTAAAATATCCTTCAAAAAAGATTAGGAAGTTCACAAAATCACCGATAAAATTGATCCAAATTGTTAACAGACATTGTTCGAAAAGGTCACCATTCGTATGATGTTCACAAAGTCTTGCCCGGCGCGGCGTAAACGAATTATTACATTCAGGAACTATCACATCAGTTTGCTCACGAATAATATCACAAGCATTTTCAAAGCGTTGTTTTAATTCTTCAACACTGTTCACCTCACCGTTCCTATACACTAATGTTTTCAAATTACCCCAAAAAAGAAATCACAGAAGTTGTGATCCGGGCCAAGAAATCGAACCACCACGTCCTATCCACCTATTTGGAAACACATCACGAAATTTGGAAAAGTCTCAAAAATCATACGCTCTGTCAGATGATTTGCCGTAAACTGAACGCATTCAATAAACACATTTAGATCTCGATACTTACCTAAGTCAGGTCCATGCGGGTAAATTCGATTTCCAAATACTCGGCCCTGGTGAATATTTTACATATAGACCAGGCAATAGAGCAGATAAAAGGTAATTCTATGCAAAAAATCGTTGAAGCAAACCGCGAGTGGGGGGTTACTTTGGGTGGTCCGTGGATGTTTGGTGATATGTTTTCGACTCACAAATATGATTACTTTTCTTGTAATTGTAAAAAAACACCTGAAAAAACGGTGTTTTCTTAGTTTTTTGCTTATAAAATCTTAAATAATGGAGCGGGGCTGATACTTTCAACAGACGAATTGTAGAGAATGGAAAGAGGAAGAAATTGAGTGCTAGTGCAACTTAATCGGGTCATCATTACCGGAGGAAAGCCGGAAAAACCGTAAAAACTATATATCCGACAACGTCCGGATTGTGCACACTTAAAGTACCTATTAACCACTACTTTAATTCGGGAAGCCAGAGCTACAATTTTGAAATTGGCCGAGTTATGGAGTTTTGAAAAAACTCTGATTTTTACGGTTTTTCCGGCTTTCCTCCGGTAATGATGAACCGATTGAATTGCACTAGAACTCATTTTCTTCGTCTTTTCATTCTCTACAATTCGTCTGTTGAAAGTATCAGCACCGCTCCACTAGTTCAGATTTCACAAGCAAAAAACTAAAAAAAACACCGTTTTTTTTGGTTTTTCTTCGCAATTACAAGACAAGTAATAATAATTGCGAGTCGAAAACATATCACTAAACATCCACGGACCACCCCAAGTAACCCCCGCACTCGCGGTTTTCTTCTACGATTTTTGTCATGAAAAAATCTCTATTGCCTGGTCTAATAAGGGATTTTCGACGAGTTCTAGCACCTGTCAAAAAAAGCCTCACTTTTGAAAACACCCTGTATGTATGAAATATTGAATTATTTTCAAGGACTCCAGACAAACAGAATAACATACTAAAGCTTTTGTGTAAAAAATGAATTCTCAAAAAAATTTCAGATTCGTTGGACTTAATATAATATCAACCTTTGATTCCCAAATGTATCACATTTGAAGGTCCTAACAGATATCTCTAGAAATATCCAATTCAGAATACATACTCATTTTTTTGAGCGCTCGTACTACTTACACGAGGGCTATATCATTTCGTCACGATGTCTGTATTCTTCATATTTTGAGCCGAAAATGGTCTCAATCGACAATGTTCGACTCACTGATGACGAATCCGTCGAAAAATTCGAGTCTGTTCGGCCGGCCGGCCGGCCGTATACACGATAACTGTCGAACGGAATGTTCTAGAAACTTGAAATTTTCAGGGTAGTTTCGATTCTCGAATGCCGCGGTTAAGTTCGTTATTGGGCAAAATTCGCCTAGGGGTTCCGTAAATATGGCCGCTCGAAATTTTTAAACTACAGATTCGATGGACTCAGATGGAGAATTACGTGTTGAAGCTACATGCAAAATTTGGTCCAGCTCGCATGACCAGAACCATAGAAAATTATAACTTTGTAATGGAAAGGCCTAGGGACTTGAAATTATCAGGATAGGTTTGGATCTCTAATGTTGCGGTCACTTTCATCAATGAGCAGAATTAGACTAGGAGATCCGTAAATATGGCCGTTTGAAATTCAGTTTTCTTGATAATTTCAAAACTATGGATTTGATTGTGACGAAATTCTGTATTTATATTGAGAATGATATATTGGAGCTGAAGTTTTTCAGATCGCATGATCAGAACCATAGAAAATCATAACTTTCGAACGGAAAGGCCTAGGGACTAGGGAAATTTTCAGGATAGGTTTGGATCGCAAATTCCGGGGTCAAGTTCATCAATGAGCAAAATTAGATTAGGGGTTCCGTAAATATAGCCTTTCAAACAATTTTTTTCCTGATAATTTCGGAACAACTTATTGGATTGCGATGAAATTTCGCACATAGATGAAGAATAATGTATTCAAACTACTTTTGTCCAGATCGCATTACCGAGACCATAGACACCGTAAAAAATTCGAGCGAATTTTTTGATTTCCTGCAACCGAATTCAGCTCTTATGGGCGCAGGTTGCCCAGGGGTAATTTGCCCTCGCGAACAACCTACCCGACACCGACTCTGAGACTAGGAACCCTTGATGTTATTTGGTTCCACCGGGTCCAGTTCGTGGACGACCCTTGCAACACCCTAGTGGTTATTCCACTGAGTAGTCCAATTGGTACTCCCAAGTCGTCAGTCAATATATCTGCTGACTGTTGAGACCATACACCTCGCCAGGAGAGAGTGCATGATGTGACCCTCACAGATGAGGCCGGCCTACAAGTCAGCCTGGCGACTTCGTCCTTAACCGGATCGATATTATACTTGCCGACCTTCAAACTGTGGGCCAGGTCAAGCGGCTGCGCGCCTGACGCGACCTGGGCGTCTACGACCCACACATCGTGCCCTCTCACGACAACCAGGTCAGGTTTACGAACGCCCTCTGATGTTCGTAGGCGCGGTTCGTTATGCACCTCGAGCCCCTTATTTTTGAAGAAGCCAGAGAGTGTCTTGCACACGGCATCGTGTCTCATGATCCTTCCGCCATGAGTGCGGAAGCAACACTGGATTACGTGTGCCGCTGTCTCGGTGCTAGTACACCCAGCCCTACGTGGGCTGTTCTCCGACCCCTCGTCGTGCGTACTCGGGTTGGCAGACTGCCTCCCTCCGGGTATGCCCCTGCTGCCAGCATCAATCCACCGAGTGGAAGCGGTCGACTTCTCACTCTCCCTTAGCTCATACCCATCATTAGAGGTATATAACCTCATAGCCCAGTACTGTCTGCGTTGTTCTGCAGAGTACATCATGTCACCATCTATGGACAGGACTTTATCGGCCCAACCGATCTTATGTCGGGCCCAATCCGTATCCGAGACAGATCTAGCTCCCTTCGAGGATGATTCCTTTAGGCGAGCCAGTCTGTCCCTGATGATACCGGGTATAATGATGGCGAATGCGGGAATCACGAGTCCACCATTTTTCACAGAGGCGTAAAAATACCCAAGCGGTGTATCTTTAGGCAATCCCACCCATCGTCTTACTGCCGCTCTAATCTGGAGGTCCAGCTGCTTCAGGACCTTCATGGTGCACCCAGACGATACAAACGAGTGATAATATCTGGGTACCAGAAAACAACGCAAGATCTTCAGGCGTTGTTGCGGCTCAAGTGGAGCTCGTGAAACCTTTAAGAGTTCCACCTCCATTGTGGGGCTGCTCTTTCTCAGTCCCTGAGGGCTTATATTAACTCCCAAGTACCGCCACTCTTCCGTAGGGCCGAGTTGGCGGATGGGGTCGCCATGTTGAAACAGGAACTGTGCCTGGGTGAGAACTTTTATTTTCTGCACTCTCCCTGATGGTACTAATGAAGTCGCTACACACTTATTAGGGTTGAAACTCAACCCTTGTTGTAAGGCGACGCGCTCGGCAGCTTCGAGCGCCGTGGTCATGCCTACGTTTGATGATGTTAAAAGGCAAATGTCGTCTGCGTAGGCGATCGCGTTTATCGGATCGCCTCCGACACTGTACCCCTCTTGAGTAGGACCCGCCCTCAAGACCCTGTTCACCACCAATGCGAACAAAATGCCCAAAATTGGATCGCCCTGGCGAACTCCCCTGCTTACCGGGATCTCGTGAGATCTTTTACCGTCACACTCCAAGACAGTTGTACTTCTTGAGTATGTGGCGGCCACGTACCTGACCAGCACTTCAGGTATTCCAGCCTCTGTCATGGCGGATGTTATTGCCTGATGGCTGACGGAGTCATACGCCTTGGCCACATCTAGAGACACTAGATGCAGCTCTTTCAGATGTTGTCTGGCGTGATGTAGGACGGCTGCCAACACCGAAATGTTTTCGGCACAACCGTCTTCTAGGCATCGTTGCCTCTCATCAATGACCCCAGCCGCCCCCATACGTCTCGCCAATATCTTATGTAATTGGCGTACTATGACAGACGCTATGCTGATTGGCCTAAAATCAGCAGGTGTTACGCCACCTGTTTTCTTAGGGACGAATATCGTCCTGCTCGCTAAGAGCTGGCCTGGAAATGATCCCAGATGCGACACGAGATTGTACAGGAGAGCCCTATGGGCTGGTGGAACTTTACTCCACATGGCGAATGTTACGCCATCAATGCCAGGAGCTGAGTTGTATGGAATTTTCACCGTACTGATCTCGCTTTCACTAAATGGTGAAGCGGTAGCAGATTTTTGCCGATGTTCTGGCAGGGATTCGTGTTGCTGAACTGGAGCCGAGGGAACGGTTAACACTGGTTCCCAGTGGTTCACCATTTCCTCGAGGGGTGGATTAGATGTTTCGTCCCCTCCGCTCAGAATCTGCTTTGCGGCCCTGGACATGTTTTTCTTAAAAAGATTTTGCATGTCCACATATTCCTTACGCCTTCTAGTATCCCTATTGCTAGGCGGTACAACCCTTCTTTTTCTCGTATACCTCCGTTTTTGTTTGCCGTATGATGTTATCATGGTTTTGAGGCAGGCCTCTATCAATCCTGACGTGTCTAGGCCTGCCTCGACCTGTTCTGCTAACGCGACCAGCGCTTGAGAGCCCGAATAGCCGGACTCTCTGACCCTTGGCAATAGACTCTTTGCCGCTTCAACGTACTGGTCCGCATTAGGTATAGAGGCACCGAGTGACTCCTGACCACCAATAGTGGAGCCAGGGCTAGGGGACCCCGAGGAGGACAACTCCGTGATGGCCTGTTCCAACAAAGCCCTATAGGCTGGAGTTCTTCTCATGCCTCTCAATGAGTCAATTGTTCTTCCTGGGAAGAACTGACTCAGAAAGACATTAATAAACCGGACCTATTGGCCCAGTTTCTTCGGCCGTACTCAATCACGTGTGCCTCCTCGACCGCGTCGATTTTCATCTCCTCGGTCGAGTATACCCTATGACGACGATCGATGTTAATATCCTCATTCGCGGCCTCTGGATGTGCACCCCGAGGCCAATCTTTGTTGTGAACTCCCTACTCGGTTCACATAACATGCACACAAAGCCTTGGCTTGCAGTCTGCTCGGCCACCGAGACCCCAGACGGCCCAGTTCTCGAAGGATCCGGAACCGTTACTTGGGCACGGTGTGTGCGCATGTGGTTAGCCAATCCTGAAGGGCCGGGTTCCGATCGCCCGGCCGTTGGCCCTCGGGCTGATATCTACTACGTGTAGCTTCTTGTGGTTTTGCAGGTGAGGGCTGCTAACCCACACCCACACGGGGTATTACCCCTATGCCCCTCCCGTTAGGCTGAATGCCGGACACCAACTTTGGTGGGAGTGGGCCATTTGAAGGGGCTGCCTTCTTTGCCCAACATTCGATCTTATGCCCACAGCGTCACCTGTCCCACGACATTGACATCATTAATGCCGTGGTGCCATTGCCTGCTATTGGCCGCCTCCGAAGAGACGTTGCCCGACTCCCACGACGTGGACGCTACAGGTTGGAACTGACGTGAAGTCTTGATTTTCGTCTTTGTTTGAAATTTTCTTTGACAGCTGTCAAAATCTTTGCAATCGTTTTCTAAAACTGGAGAATGCGAATCTACCTAAAAGGTGGATGTACGAGCGCTCAAAGCACCTGACTTCACGGCAGTGCTTTTCGTAATTTTTTCACCTTAGATTCTATCAAAGCAATTATTCTTATTCGAAAAAAAAAATGAGTTATGACATGAATGAATTCAACATCGAAATCGAAATATGCATGATTAATTGAACTTTCTATTGGTCAGGGTGAGCACTGTTCTGCCTTCTGATAGATGCCAAAAAATTAAAACTTTGGATACAATAATCTAAAAGTTATCCACGTCCTAATGAGGTCCTAGTTCATTATCATTTTAGACAAATTTTCTCAAAAAGAAGCAAATTCAAACATAATTAAGAATTCCATGAAATACTTTAATGAATAAAAAAATTTGGTAATATTTTTGAAAAACGAAAATATAATTTTCGATGAAAGTGGAAGTCATAGACAAATCTGAATTTTTTTTCAATCTATTCATCCAGAGTCCTTCTTGGAAATTCTTATACGAATGATCTTTGTGAAACACCTTGTATAATCGATTTGGAAAGAGATTAAGGAAAGATTGATGAGGGAATTGTTACATTTTTGATTTAATAATTTGAACAAATTTGAATGAAAAAAAACAGAAAAGGATTTTTCAAAAATTTAATAGAAGCAATATATTTTGAAGTCTGTTGAGTAATTAAAATATAAAACTATGAACAATAAAATTAAGTACAAACCAAATTCTCAATTGGAAAATTACGTATCGTGAAGCTCGACATAATTTGCTGGGAATAAACCATATTTTCCTCTGCACATACCTCTCCACCAACCTTCATCAATCTGAAAATGTAATTTCCTTAGAAACAAATTTGAGAAGAATCTACAGTATCAAAATGGGACGATATGTTCATAAATGGAAAAACGCATAGTAACTTTGACAAAAATGCATAAACTTACTGATATCAAATAGAAATAAGCATAACGAACAACTCTATAAATAGAGACAATGAACCCCTTGTCTAATTTAGCTAGCTTTCAAGTCCCTAGGCCTTTCTGTTCAAAAGTTATAATTTTGTATGGTTTCTATGGTTCTGGTCATGCGATCTGGACAAAATTCTGCGTGTAGCTTGAACACGTCATTCTCCATCTGAGAGCAGAATGTAATCTCTATCGAATCAGTAGTTTCGAAGTAATCAGGAGAACAAAATTTCGGACGGCCATATTTACAGAACCCCTGATCGAGTTTTGCCCAATATCGAACTCAACCGCGGCATTCGAGATTCGAACCTGTCGATTGAGACCATTTTCGGCTCAAAATTCGAAAAATACAGGCATCGTGACGGAATGATATAGCCCTCATGTAAGTAGAACGAGCAGTCAAAAACAACATGATCTCTATAAATTTGAAGAGGAAAGTATACAACATAATATGCTATTACCTGTGCAGACGTATTGGTTGGAAACGATCAGTTTGACCAAAGCTTCCGCAAATAAGGTTGGAACAACTCATAGAGCATGTTGGGTGCCTCGCTCCGTGACAGGGATAGAAATGGAAATATAAGGCGACAGACCAGTCACTGACGTAATAGGAGGTGGTTGAGATGAAGTGGAACTGGGCTGGTCCTAGACCCTAGACCCTAGAATGTCTGGGGAGAGATGGGCTTACAGAACAACCGTATGGAGACCCGTAAAAATCAAAAGAAGTGTAGGGCGTCCACAGAAACGATAGGTGGCTGAATATTGCAAAGGACAGGGAGACATGGAAAAGGTTGAGAGAAAAATAATGTTCAGGAGTGGTCGAATACAGGTTGACAGAAGAAGATGCACGCGAAGAGCATAAACTACCAGAGATCGACCACTGTAAGGGACGGCATTCGCGTTGTACCTCAATCCCCTGACAACCACAGGAAGATGACAAAATTCCTCGAGACAAGTGGAAAATAATTCTACACCCTACAATGAAAAGAGGAAAGGAGAATCTATGCGGTGGTACGATACCTGCCGCTAGACGCAGATATTCACAGCATTGCAGAAGACCTAACCGAGAAAGGCATTATTTACGCAGATGGAGAATGACGTGTTCAAGCTACATGCAAAATTTTGTCCAGATCGCATCACCAGAACCATAGAAACCATACAAAATAATAACTTTCGGACAGAAAGGACTAGAGAAATTTTCAGGATACATGTGGATCTCGAATGTCGCATTCACGTTTATCAATAAGGAAAATTGGACTAGGGGTTCCGCAAATATGGTCGTTTGAAATTTAGTTTTCTTGATAATTTCAAAACTACGGATTCGAACGTGAAGAAATTTTGTATTTTAATGGAGAATGCTATATTCAAGCTACAATTTTCCCAGATCGCATGACCAGAACCATAGAAAATTATAACTTTCGAACGGAAAGGTCTAGGGACTTGAACTTTTCGGGATCTTTCGAGTGTGGATCTCGAATGTCGCGGTCACGTTAATCAATGAGCAGAATAATACTAGGGGTTCCGTAAATATAGTCGTTTGAAATCTAGAGTTTTAATGGAAATTGATATTTTCAAGCTACATTTTTTCCAGATCGCATGACCAGAACCATAGAAACCATAGACAATTATAACTTCCGAACGGAGAGAGAAATTTTTATGGTGGGTTTGAATCTCAGATGACGCACTCACGTTCATCAATGAGCAAAATTAGAATAGGAATTCCGTACATACGGCCTTTGAAAATATTTTTGTCCTGATAATTTCGAAACTACTGATCGGATTGGAATGCAATTTCGCACATAGATGAAGAATAATGTATTCAAACTACGTGCGAAATTTTGTCCAGATCGCATTACTAGGACCATGGAATTATCGAAAAAAAATTGGTCACCTAAAGCACTGACATGAAGTCTGGAGTTTTCGCCTTTTTAGTAGCTGTCAAAAATTTCTTCAATTGCTTTCTCAAACTGGAAAATATGAATCTACCTACAAGGTGGATGAACGAGCGCTCAAAAGCTCCTGACTTCAGGGCTGTGCTTTTTATAAGTTTTTTTTGAGTTCCAGATAAGATGAAAAATTTTCAAGATGATTCATTACCTGTTCAATGTGAGTAATTATATCGTCTGGATCAAAGGAAACCTCATCTTCTGCTGCAGCTTGATAGTCGTAAAGTGCAATTGCAGTGATACCTGTATCAATAATTTCATTTGTATAGTGAAGCTCTTCGTCCTCTTCAATAGTATATTCTGATGTTATATTGGGCTCTTGGTGTTCTTCCGGCAATTTGGGAAGTTGTGGTTGTAGTATATTCTCATAAATATCCTGAAAATGTGTGTGTCTACAAACATTGAAAGTCTTTGATTTGTTACGTTACCATTGGGAAATAGTGAAAGTAAATATACAGCCTGACGTCACAACAACTCTATGCAAAACTCGAAGCATCAGTCCCATAAAATCCATGTTCAGGAATTTATCCGTTTTTTACTCCACGCGAATGTTCGGAAGTGCTTTATAACGACAATTTCAGAGGATATCAATATTGTATAATTATATCGCGAACTTGTGAAAAGGTGCAATTATGAGGATTTTTATTTGTTTAAACATAGTAATTTTTGATATATCGGGCGTTCAACAAAAAAACGGAGTTAAGCTGGTTATACAGGGTGTTTAATGAGCCATAGCCTAGTGGTGAATGCAGGTTTTTGAATGAGATTTTGAACCTCGAAGCTTGAGAGCGTTATAACTCATAAAGTGAACCATAAACAATATTATATCGAAATACTCACAATTGGTGTACAAAGTTCGAATTTTGAATTAAAATTGGAGCACCTTTGAATGTGACAGCTATGTTTGGAGAATGTGTAAAGCAAGCGATATCTAGCGAATTTACTGAGGAATACAAGTCAATGTTTTTTTTATGTAAAGCAAATGCACTCATTGATTACATGTTTCAAGTGGACTTACACCATTTGTCCCCAAATTCAATATTTAGTTTCAAAAGAATTCAAAGCTTGATTATGCAGCTTGCTAAGGGTTTAGAATACAAGGGAGTTGAAAAGCATGACCAGATTTAGTAGGAAACTACTTTTTTAGTAGATGTGGTATTTTGGTAGGCAGAAATCTGCCGTCGAGTGTTGTCTACCAAGTAGTTGCAAATTCGGTAGCCACTGTGCCCACCGTATCAAAAGCGTCTAGACGCTGACTCGATCAGTAATGTTGTTCGGCCGAGTAGCAAAACGAGTTTCTCGGCCGAGAGCTCGTCACATGTAAACACTAATAATAATAATACTAATTCCTTTGCAATAACGGACATAATATTATTACTAATTAGTCAGTTTTACCTCATTTTCAGCTTCTTTGGCCAACAATTGTATACAACGTTCTTCTTCTTCCTTTTGAGCCTCTGTTGTTTGCCTCAACTCGTCTAGGTCATTTTTGATCTGTAACATCAAAGAATACGGATATTGTTAGTGTACTCATCAATTCACATGGTGAATTTTTGAGTTTTGCATCTTTTTCAACAGTCGATTGCCGCACAAAACGAAACACTCTTTTCACTATACAATTTCTTTAAATTGGCATTTTAAATGAATAAATTATGGAGAAGATATTACTCTTTGATTGAAATTTTTAAATAAATACTTATTCAATATACTGATCTATAAAGTCAACAAATCCGATCCGAGACTATACCTTTGCGTTTTGCCATTTTGAGATCTGGAATTGATTCGATAATATCGATTTTGCATTGAAGTGAACAGTGGAATTGTCACTTTCAATCATTGGATGTTTAACTGTTAAATATACATCCAAATTTGTCTCGGCGTGAAATTCTCTCACCGTAAGTCTTCCCTATTGTCCACTAAGATATTTTCTGGAATAATTCACAGAGACCGTAGATATTTTTATGCACGTTTTCTTTTAGGTTAGATCGATGGCTTGCCTCAAGTATCTATTTTATATTTTGCATTTTCTTTGTCTCATGGTTATATTTTTATTATTTCAGGTTACAGTTTATCTTTTCTGTAAATTTTGGTTCCTTTAATGATGTATTTAGACCTGAAGGAGTGCTTGGGAAACTGTAACTTTCTCTAATGAATTTTAAACAATTCACAGCTCCTTCCCTGGAATTAGAAAACTCTTCCCCTGGGATCAGAAAGCTATTACCCTGGGATCAGAAAACTCTTCCCCTAGAATTAGAAAGCTCTTCCCCTGGGATTGGAGAAGTTTGTTCCCCTAGGAACCGAGAATTTGTTCCCTAGGGATTTGAAGATATTTTTCCTCTGAGATTGGGACATTTAACACCGCTTTCTCAAGACTTCCAATCATTGAATATTTCCGATAGAGAGACATTTCCCTGGAGTTGGATTGTTGGAAAATTGTACTGTATCTGAAAATCACTGGTTCTTGTTGTTTCTTGGAGCTCAACATATTTTAAGCATTGCAAGACGATGCTTTATGGAGGAAATACCCCTAAAGATTTGAGAGAAATAATTAAGTTAAGTTGCACTAATATTGTATAAATTCATTTGTTCAGAGGTCGATCTCAACTTGTTGTAAACAATTGTATATTTGAATTTTTATTATAATTGTAAAACCTGAAGGAAGTTATTAATTCTGACTTGCTATTTTGTTTGTATTTTGAACGTTAGACCAGGCAATAGAGATTGTTTCGTGACAAAAATCGTAGAAGAAAATCGCGGGTGGGGTGTTACGTGGGGTGGTCCGCGGATGTTTAGCGATATGTTTTCGACTCGCAAATATGGTTACTTTTCTTGTAATTAAGAAGAAACACCAAAACAACGGTGTTTTTTTAGTTTTTTGCTTGTAAAATCTGATACTTTCAACAGAGGAATTGTAGATAATGAAAAGACGAAGAAAATGGGTGCTAGTGCAATGCAATCGGTTCATCACTACCGGAGAAAAGCCGAAAAAACCGTAAAAATCAGCTTTTTTTCAAAACTCTATAACTCGGCCAATTTCAAAGTTGTAGCGCTGGTTTTCCGGATGAAAGTAGTTGCCAATAGGTACTTCGAGTGTGCACAATCCGGACGTTTTCATTCCTGAATGCAATATATTTGTTGAGATATTATCTTCGATAAAAAATACTTTTCGTCTGGTAAGAATATGAGTGATGGATGCTTTCACTTCGTATCTTTGATTTCAAGAATTTACTATCAAGATACAATATGACTTACATTGCATATGAAACACTCAAGTGTCCCATTTTGAATCTTACCTTCTCAAGGTTGGATTTTTCGTTGTTTGCATCATTCACAATATCCTGAGAGAAGTGAGCAAATTTAGATTGATCCAATGCTTTTGGTGCTGCTTTCTCTACTTCATCCTTTTCTGGATTATCATGTTCATTCCTAAGAAATGCTGTTTTAGAAGAATCCAGCTGTTTGGGTATCAGACTTTCGTTACTGCTTTTTACTATTTCAACCACTTTTGATTCGTTTGAGAAAGCGGCGGCTTTAGGATGAATCAATTTTTTGGGAATAGAAGGTTGGTTCGGTAAGGGCATCTTATCACTTGTGGCCTGCCCCTGAAAATAAACAAACAAGAAAAATGATTAGGATTATCACTCACATTAAATAATTCGCGATATTTTCGGATCTATTCCCACAAATACATACTTTGAATTTATGTTGTGGAGCGTTGTATAGGAAATGGATTCAGAAGGTCTATAAAAAAACCCAGAAAAGCCCTGTCATGAAGTCAGGAGCTTTTGAGCGCTCGTTCAAAAACCTTGTAGGTAGATTTGCATTTTCAAGTTTAAGATACCAATTGAACAAATTTTTGACAACTGTGAAATAAAAATTTCAAACTGAGGCGAAACTCCAGACTTCACGTCAGTGCTTTAGGTGAACAATTTGTTTTTCGATTATTCGCAAGAATTTTCTGAGGTATCTATGGTCTTGGTGCAGCGATCTGGACAAAATTTCGCACCAAGTTTGAATACGTTATTTTTCCTCTATGTGCAAAATTTCATTTCAATCCAATCAGTAGTTTAGAAATTATCAAGGAAAAAATAATTTGAACAGCCGAATTTACGGAACCCCTAGTCTAATTTTGCTCATGTATAAACGTGACCGCGACATTCGAGATCCACATCTATCCGTAAGCCTTTCCGCTTGAAAGTTATAATTTTCTATGATTTTTATGGTTCTGGTCATGCGATCTGGACAAAATGTTTTTTCTGTTGTGTGTTTCTTAAACCCACAACTATGGGGGCAATACTTTCTCGTCCTATTTTCGTCATCATCGCTTTTCCCCTCAAGCAGAAAGATGAATAACCTTAATAATTTTAATACAGAATTGAGTCGAGTGGAACATCATTGGAAAAAATCAATTCTATAGACGATGAAAATAATTTTCCTCAAACAGAGCATCTTCAATAACATCCACTTTTTCTATTTGCCAATGATAAGAACTTAACACAATTTGAGTATCAAATTATCTAAACATAACCAACATTATTGTGTGGTATCTTATTCAATGAAAAATGTTATTGGAATCCTACAGTACGATACAGTGAATGCAAAATGAGTTCAACCGCAACACACTAAAATTTGAATATCTGAATTTTAAACAGACAAAAAAAATATTTTTGTCGAAAACGGTTCATTCAAAACCAATTAAATGCATACCACTGCTGTAATGTCCAGCTTGACCTCCATTCCGTATCCAAATAATAGTTTCTTCCTAGCCTGCTTGTGGTTCAAAGTGGTTATGTTGCAAATTGAACGAAAGTATTCCCCTCCTAACTGAAATCGACCTGTCTTATCATTCTTGAGCGCTCGTTCTACTTACACGAGGACTACATCATTTCGTCACGATGTCTGTATTTTTCGAAGTTTGAGTCGAAAATGGTCTCAATTGACAGATTTCGACTCACTGATGACGAATCCGTCGGAAAATTCAAGTCTGTCTGTCCGGCCGTCCCTCAAGTAAGTAATTTCGAACGGAACAACCTAGAGACTTGAAATTTTCAGTTTGGGTGCAGTTCCTAAATGCCTCGGTTAAGTTTGTCAATGGGCAGAATTTCACCAGAGGTTCCGTAAATATGGCCGTTCGAAATTTTGTTCTTTTGATTTCTCCGAAACTACAGATTCGATTGCGATGAAATTTTGCACTCAAATGGAGAATGACGTGTTCAAGGAACATGCGAATTTTTTTCCAGAACCATAGAAAATCATAACTTACGAACGGAAAGGCCTAGGGAATTAAAATTTTCAGGATAGGTGTTGATCTCGAATATCGCGGTCACTATAGGGGTTCCGCAAATATGGTAGTTTGAAATTTAGTTTTCTCGATAATTTCAAAACTACGGATTCCATCGTGACGAAATTCTGTATTTTAATTAAAATTACATATTCAAGCTACTTTTTTTTCAGATTGCATGACCAGAACCATAGAAAATTATAACTTTCGAACGGAAAGGCCTAGGGACTTGAAATTTTAAGGATAGTTATGGATCTCTAATATCGCGGTCACTTTTATCAATGAGCAACCGTAAATATGGTTGTTTGAAATTTAGTTTTCTGGATAATTTCAAAACTACGGATTCGATCGTTACGAAATTAGGTATTTTAATAGAGAATGATAAATTTAAGCTACACTTTTTTCAGATCGCATGATCAGAACCATAGAAACCATAACAAATTATAACTTTCAAACGGAAAGGCCTAGGGACTTGAAATTTTCAGGGTAGCTTTGGATCGCTGATGTCGCGGTCACGTTCATCAATGAGCATAATAAGACAAGGGGTTCCGTGAATGAGGTCGTTTGAAATTTAGATAAAAATGGCCGTTCAAAATATTTTTTCCTCTTACTGATTGGATTGGAATGAAATTTTGGACATGGATGGAGAATAATGTACTCAAACCGCGAAATTTTGTCCAGATCGCATTACCAAAACCATAGATACCGTAGAAAATTCTAGCGAATAATCGAAAAAAATTGGTTACCTAAAGCACTGACTTGAAGTTTGGAGTTTGAACTTTTTGTTAGCTGTCAAATAATTATTCAATTTGTTTCTTAAACTTGAAAATGCGAATCTACCTAAAAGGTGGATGAACGAGCGCTCAAAAGCTCCTGACTTCACGGCAGTGCTCTTTATAATTTTTTCATCTATTATTATCACCAATATTACTGTCGAATTATCGTTGGACCAGCCTGCATAATCTATTTCACACTAACCTCAAAAACAGTAACCATATCTTTGTTGCCAAGTGGCGAACTTACCAATGATTCAAATTTGGCCCTCAAATTCGATGGCTTGGCGTCTCCTATATCAGGTTTAACCTTTGTGTAATTAGTGCCGACTTTTTCAGGTTCTTCATTATATGATGTTGCCGATTTATCTACCCTATCAGTTTGTACTCCAAATTTACCTCCAAATCCTTTCTTGTGGTCAAGTTGACTTTCATGTTTCTGAGGAGATTCGTGATGATCCCACCCCACAGCTGACTTATCCTGGCGATCTAGTTGGACACCATATTTACCGCCAAAACCTTTGCTATAATCTGAAGAAGAATTAATTACATATCGTCGGTGATACTGCAATAAGTCGCATGTCACTTTCAAATATTTCAACTTCAGAAGCAATGTATACTCCGTTTAAGAATTATTGACATCTCGGTAGGCTGTGAAAAATGGAATTTAAGTTGGTAGTAGACTATTCAGTATCATTTTGGGTTGCTGAATTCAGGTTGGTATAGGTAACACTAACATTACCCATAGAGATCTTGCTTTGATGATTTTATCGAAGATATTGGCGAATGATTATAAAAAGTAGCTCTGAATTTGAGTATTTTTTGTCTAATGCTATTAAAATGGCTGGAATTCACCAGGATACATCGCGCCTAACAAGAGAACGCCAGGCAGTTTGTCGGTGTTACTTCGAGTTTTTCAAAGATTTGGCATATATTTCCGCTAGAATTATTCGAGTTTCGCTAGTGTTTCAGGTAAGCTGTTATTCACCTACTGAAAGTATTCTGATTGATCAATGTCTCTTAAATTTTCAGATTTCTACAAGCACTGTCCGTAGAATATTAGCATGTTATTACATCCTGGAATTAGCTAATTAGTGGAAGAAAACCTGTGCGATACGATTATTCCTTCAAAGTGACATTGAATGACTTTGTTTTTGCTAGAATTAAAAACAATCCTTTTCGAACTGGCCAAAGGGCACCAAGATTTCAATCGATCAAAGTCAACATTATATTATATCATAAAAAAAATTGGATACAAATACAAAAAAGTTGATCGAAGGAAAATTCTTTTAGATAACCAGAAAAATATAATAAAAATAGTACGATATTGTGATAAATACCGAGAATACATGGAACAAAACATAAAATTCATTTATCTAGATGAAACTTGGATATTCGAAAACGGTATTCAAATTCGTCAGTGGACACTAGAAAATAATCCAAAAGTTATGCCGAGTATATTCAAGGGTGAAGGCAGAAGGTGCACTATTTTGAATGCTGGAACAATGGATGGATTTTTACCTGGATGTGATCTGATTCTTGACAGTGGTATTAATGATAAGGATTACTATGAATGGTGAATTATTTCATAAATGGGTTATTGAAAAATTGAAACCTTCCCTGCAAAAGGATGCCCATCAATAGGATTATGTCAGCTTATTCAATCAACACATCCAAATTACTACACTTATACATGGAAACAAAGTTTTCAATGAGATTTTTATCTTTGCTCTTGGATCTTTCATAGATATTTTAAGTTCATTAATTATACTTATACTGTATGGTACCCTGTTCACATTCCCTCTGCTAATTGTATTGTATATTGTTTATATCCCGACTCTCCTAGGTCTCTGTGAGACCCCTCAGAAGCTCAGAGCTTGTGCGAATTAGAAGACCCGGTTGTGTTCTGTGTAGGCTTTGTTACTGTGTCCTTACGCCACCTGAGGCACAGCACTGTTAATTGTTTACCCAACAGTGAATGGTGGAACCGTGCTCCATGTCAGAAAATTTCTTTCCCGACCGGAGGATTCGAACCCAGGACCAATCAAGCAGACCGGCACCGAAGTCGAACGCACAAACCACTGCGCCACGGCCTACTGCCATTGAACAGATGCTATATTGTTCACAATTCAAAAGTATACTGAATAATTGTAAAATTGCTCATCAATCATAATATTTTCAATAATTCATGGACAGTTTTAATAAATGAAAATAAAAATTGATTTTCTTAAAGTATTCAACTCTGAGCACTTAAAAATTCACAAACTGGTTCATATATTGATAGTTACAGTACAAATTTTATGTACTACATAGATTCTTAATTTTGGTTCCTCTTTTTTACTAATAATAATAAAATAAGTTTAGTTCCTACAATTATTGTATTACAATAATGGGGAATAAGTCAAATAATTTCAACGGTAACTGGTTACAAAGTAGATGTAAGGTTTAGCTTTACTAGATTCCAAATATTCTAGCAAGTTGTATGGTTCAATATTCAGCAAAAATTCAACTAAGTCTTTTTTCAATATATCAACATTTCTTTCATTGTAGATCTTCATGCAAATGTATTTTGAATTATTCTGTGCTAGTGTCAATTGTTGCCTCGGGTGTATACAGGGTGTCCCAGAATGAATGGATAATCCTGTAACACTGTATAGAAGTGCTGTTGGAATCTCTGAAAAAAATACAAAAAAACATCTATCTCCACTAGAAAAATTTTTGTTTCAAAATAATTATTTCTTGCACATCACGTTGCGTTTCTGTGTAACACGCGCACAAATGAATCAAATCAATTAGTTTCTTCATGGTGAAATAAGTTATGAAGATGTATTGCACCAATTTTAAATTAACATGAAAGGCGCATATTTTTTGGAGTTGGCCACACAGGCTTTGTCAAATTTTATTTCCACCATGAACGATTAAACTTTCACATTATCATTCATCACATTTTATGATGAAATTTGAAGTTGGATATTTTTTTCCAAAAAAGTTACAACAGATATTTATACGGTTTTCAGCATATCTATTGGTAATTCAATGAAGAATATTTCACCATGAAGAAACTTATGAATTTGATCCACTTGTGAGCGTGATACACAGAAACGCATCGTGATGTGCAAGAAATCATTATTTTGAAAAAAAAAATTTCTAGTTGGGATAGATTTTTTTTGAGTTTTTTCAGAGAGTCCAATAGCTCTTCTATACAGTGTTGCAGGATTATCCATTCATTCTGGGACACCCTGTATAAGGATCAATTTTCCTAGTTGGGTTCTTGTTCAGAAACGGTTCAAATAGTTTCCTGTGGCTTTGTAGGAATATAACATACTTTAGCACATATATTGCTGTTTACGTCAGGATTTTATTCCATTTGAGAACATCTCTACAAGTATCTCTGTATTTTATTCTATACAGAGCTCGGATTGCTTGCTTTTGTGTTTTATATATTTTGTTTCGTGATGTACTGTTTCCCCAGTAAACAATGCCATATGAAAGGGTTGACTGAAAATTGGCTGTGTATAGGAGCTTCAATGTATCTTGTTGGATATGGTATTTCATACCATTGAGGGTGTAGATTATGGTGGTGAGTTTCCTGTTCAAGTTTTCTATTTGGGGGTTCCATTTCTTGATATATCACGTTGAACCTGAATTCCCATTTTTAAACTGCAGTCTGAATATTCCGGCTTAATTAATAATTATTCGATAATTCGTATACTGAACACTTTTCTAGGTTATATTTATGTTTGATGTTTTATTTCTATGATGAAAACAGTAACTTTTTTGTAACCAGAAATAAAGCCTCGACTGGACTTCATGGCCTGCTTCGAAGTCAATAATTCTTAAATGGACTATATCATATGTGACGAAATTTTTCTTAATATTTCAATGAACAAAAAATCGTGTTAATGTACTAATTCCCAATTGAATAGATACATTGTTTACAAATTATCGAATATTTCAATTCAAAATTTGACAATAGAACCGGTTTTTTGGCTCTCCTGAAATATTACCTATTTGCGACATACGATCAATTGCAATATTAACTAGACATTCTGTGTCATTCTGTGACAAAAATCGTAGAAGAAAACCGCGAGTTGGGAGTTACGTGGGGTGGTCCGTGGATGTTCAGTGATATGTTTTCGACTCGCAAATATCATTACTTTTCTTGTAATTGCGAAGAAACACAAAAAAAAACGTTGTTTTTTTAGTTTTTTGCTTGTTAAATCTGAACCAATGGAGCGGTGCTAATACTTTCAACAGACGAATTGTAGAGAATGAAAAGATGAAGAAAATGAGTGCTGATGCAACTCAATCGGTCCATCATAACCGGAGGAACGCCGTTTTTTTTCAAGAATTCATCACTCTGCCATTTTCGAAGTTGTAGGGCTGGTTTTCCAGGTGAAAGTAGTGGTTGATAGGTACTTTGAGTGTCAACAACCAGGACATTGTCGGATGAATATTTTTTGCGAAATTGCGATTTGAATTATTTCAGGCACTTTTTTCCGGAAGGGTTGGATGCGTCGGAAGTAGTCCGATTTTAATTTACAAAACGTATTTTGAAAGTAGAAGTATAGTACTACAAAACTTCAATCTTGATTTTTCGTTAAAAAGTTGCAAAATAGGTGAAAAATACGTGGAAACATGACCAAAACTGGCCTAGTGCTCCATCGGGGACGAATAGTGGGGGTAGCCAGCCAACGCAGGGAAGTGCGTACTATAATGAAAACGCGCTGCGGCCGGGCGCGAATATTTAGATTTAGGTTTTGGTCATGTTTGCACGCTTTTTTCACCTATTTTGCAACATTTTAACGAAAAATCAAGATTGACGTTCTGTAGTACTATACTGTTATGGAAATCAAAACATTATTATTTTTTTTATGATTTAAGAATAAACTCAAAGGATTCACCGAATATGCATAACATTTGAAATACCTTATAAATAAATGAGCAGAAATCATAAAATTAAATGCTTGGTAAGATCTAGTAATAAATAAAGAAAATATACTTCGAACTTTTTTAGTCGATTCAGGAAATTCAACCCCCCAATATCAATTATTTAAAACATAATTATATTTCCAAAGGGGGTTCGCATAATCAAAAATATGAATTGTTAAAGTTATTAATTATATAGTGTTTAATGGTAACTTGTGTAAGAAATTTCGTAAAATGTAATTTGGTAACATAAGCTGGACAAAATGTATCAAGAATGTTGGCATACCACGGAAAATTTGATTGAAAAAGTAATATGAAAATTCCACACATGTGATTTTTAACCAATCAGAACGTGTATTTCTGACAGATCACTATCGCAACGGATGAATTTTAGTGGAAATTTTTTCCTCGTGGGTAGGTACCCAACAGCGAATTATACTGAAAATTTTTTGGCGTTTATAATGACAGAATATTCTATTCGACAATCAAATTTTATTTTGTTCACATGAGTGGAATTTTCTTACCGAATACCACACGAGGTCAAATTAAATCCGGATATTTTTTCTCGCTCATGAATATTTTTAGAAAATTATCCCTCGTCTTCGACTCGGGATGATTTTCAAAATATTCATGAGCTCGAAAAAATTTCCGGAAATAATTTGACCTCAAGTGGTATTACTAGTGAAAATTCCACACATGTGATTTTTAACCAATCAGAACGTGTATTTCTGACAGATCACCATCGCAACGGATGAATTTTAGTGGAAATTTTTTCCTCGTGGGTACCCAACAGCGAATTATACTGGAAATTTTTTTGACGTTTATAATGACAGAATATTATATCTGATGAAGACGAAAATGGATGTTGTTGGAAATAAACGCATTTGGTGTGGAATTTTCTTACCGAATACCACACGAGGTCAAATTAAATCCGGACATTTTTTCGAGCTCATGAATATTTTGAAAATTATCCCGAGTCGAAGACGAGGGATAATTTTATTTCTGACAGATCACCATCGCAACGGATGAATTTTAGTGGAAATTTTTTCCTCGTGGGTACCCAACAGGGAATTATACTGGAATTTTTTTTGGCGTTTATAATGACAGAATATTCTTTTTGACAATCAAATTTTATTTTGTTCACATGAGTGGAATTTTCTTACCGAATACCACACGAGGTCAAATTAAATCCGGAAATAATTTGACCTCTAGTAGTATTACTAGTGAAAAATTGTAACAATTGAGAAATGTCAGAGTGAAAATTGATCTTTCAAAAGAGTTGTTTGAATGGAGGTACAAGAACGAAAAAACATCGAAGGATGGTTGTAAAATCTGGTCAAATGTAATTACATGGGACTTGAAGGAGTGAGGATTGAAATTGGGTAATGAAAGTAAAAATATTGACGTACCTATCGTATTGTCATAAATCCACAAGAGAGCAACATTAGATTTGGAGAATTTTTTTCAAAGAAAACAACGTGATGATACGTGATGTGTATTTGGAAACATCGAAGGATGGAAAATCTTCAGAATATTTAAGAATTTGTTCAATTCAAAGAAAATTGAAGGAACTTTATCTGGACCGAGTGTGTACATTTATGGATACTTAGTTCGAAAGGATTTATTAATTAAGAATTTTCCATTTTGATAGAATTAGTTTGTTTGAGTTTGGTTTTGAAAAATAATATAAGTTGTTTTGATATTATTGACGCATCCAGCCCTTCCGGAAAATAGTGCCTAAAATAATTCAAGCAATTGCACAAAAACTATGTATCTGACAAGGTCCGGATTGTGCACACTTAGAGTACCTATTAACCACTACTCTCATCCGGGAAACCAGCTCTCAAACTTTGAAAGTGGTTGAGTTTAGAAAAAAACGCTGTTTTTTACGGTTTTTTTAATAATGACCCGATTGAGTTGCACTAGCACTCATTTTTTTTGTCTTTTCATTTTCTACAATTCTGTTGTTGAAAGTGTCAACATCGCTCTATTGGTTCTGATTTTACGAGCAAAAAACTAAGTAAGTGTTCATTGCCTCCTTGTAAATAATGTTTGGAAATATTAGTTTGTTATGACATTATGGTAACTAAGGTGATATTGCTCAAAATTGTTTCAATCGGCCCATACTTGGTGGCTTGTGATGTCCTATGGAACAAATGCCCATCATATTTTTGGAACCATAGACATGGTTGCCAATTTCTTTTGTCATCAAGATTCAAACAAATGTCCAAGTAATTGTATGTGTAATTTCTTAGTTGTTAGATTTAATGAGGTAAACTCTGATAGACTTTTTTTTTATTAGTTCAAGACAGTGTCGTCTATATCCGCCTGTGGAACTCACCTTTTTGCGATTCATGTTTCTCTACTCTTTCAACATGATCCCAACCAACAGCTGACTTATCTTGTCGATCAGTTTGTACTCCAAACTTGCCTCCAAAACCTGTCACATAATCCTTTTGAGAGGCATGTTTTTCCAGCTTTCCTTTATAATCCCAGTTCACAGCACTCTACAATGGTTGAAGAATTATTTTCATGCTGAATATGTAATTCATAAATGTTGATTGTTCTCAAGTAAAACTAAACCAAAATGCAATCTTACACTTACCCTGTCCACCCTATCTGATTGTATTCCAAATTTTCCCCCAAAACCTGTACTATAATCCTTTTGTGATGCATGCTTCTCTAGCTTAGCAATATACTCATGTCCTACAGCACTCTGATCCATTCTGTCTTTTTCTATACCAAATTTACCTCCATAACCAAAGGATGGATTACTAGGGTCCTCTTCTAAAGCTTTCTTTTTCTTTAATGCATCTATCTCTTCAGTTTCTTTTCTCAACTGTTGCATACTAGAAAAAAGCGAAAACGATTTTCTAACGTATAACTGTAGACTACAAATGCTTCGATGAAATTTACTTTATTGCGCCTGCAGTCCTTCCGGATCCTTCTACAGTTGTCGAACCCCATCTTTGAGCTTGTTCATCAACGTCGTTTATAAAGTCTGGGTCAGTTTCCCAATCATCGTCTTGGTTATTCTGAGTATTTACAGCAACTTGAGCACCGGCAGCAGCTTTCCACATTTTTGATTTCCACAAAAACCTGAGCTAGCAATCAAAAAATAATACACATTTTCTAATTTCAATATAAATCTCCCATTTTATAAATTCTTCAATGATATTTTTATCATTTCAATTTCCACCTTCCACACGACTTCAGAACCCAGCCCTTTGATGACAAACAGGAAATACGAAATACTGAAATAAGAATGGGAATTTGAATTGTAAGAATGAGCTGACATTTGTCTGATTTGTCATTCGTCAGAGAAAAGAAAACATCTTTACACATGAAACATGTAAAGCAAGGATTACCTAATACTTTTAATTGTAGAGGGCTCTGTTGCTATTACAGTGACTTTATACGTACCGCTAGATGGCGTTGAAAATCACAAGATGTCGGGCCGAAAGGGGGTCATTTCTGTATTTCATAACAAGTAAATCTAATATTTTTTATAAGATTACGGAATTGATAATAATGCCTGTGAAAGTCGAGATAACCACTTCGGATATTTTTGATCATGTGGGTGAACGTGAATATGATTGCAAATGACCACTTTATTATAGAAAATTATTGAACTTACGATAAAAAAAATCATCTTTCAGGAATTGCTTACTTCTTACTGCAAGGGAACATTTTCTTTGAATTACATTTTCTAATCTTCAAGATTGTCTGTCATTTTATAACTGCCTTGGGATTCAACGGGAATTTTTTATGCAAGGAAATTTCGGAAGAACTATGTGATGAGCATTGAGTTTAACATACCCCATTTTTGAGCGCTCGTACTACTTAGACGAGGGCTATATCATTTCGTCACGATGTCTGTATTTTTCGAATTTTGAGCCGAAAATGGTCTCAAACGACTATGTTCGACTCACTCATGACGATTCCGTCGGTAAATTCGAGTCTGTCCGTCCGTCCGGCCGTATACACGATAACTCTCGAACGGAATGTCCTAGAAAAATTTCAGGGTAAGTTCGAATCTCAAATGCCGAGGTTGAGTTCGTTATTGGGCAAAATCCGCCTAAGGGTTCCGTAAATATGGCCGCTCGAAATTTTGTTTTCCTGATTAATTTGAAACTACAGATTCGATCGAGAAAAAATTTTGCTCTCTAATGGAAAATGAGGTGTTCAAGCTACATGCAAAATTTTGTTCAGCTCGCATCACCAGAATCATAGAAACCATAGAAAATTGTAACTTTTGAATGGAAACGCCTAGGGACTTGAAATTTTCAGGATAGGTGTGGATCTCGATTGTCGTGATCACTTTCATCTATGAGCAAAATTATACTAGGGGTTCCGTAAACATGGTCGTTTGAAATTTTTCATTTTCCAAACTACAGATTCGATCGTGACGAAATTTTGTATACTTATGAAGAATGATATAGTCAAGCTACATTTTTATAGATCGCATGACCAGAACCATAGAAACCATAGAAAATCATAACTTTCGAACGGAAAGGCCTAGGGACTTGAAATTTTCAGGATAGGTGTAGATCTGAAATATGGCATTCACGTTTATAAATGATCAGAATTATACTAGGGGTTCCGTAAATACGGTCGTTGTAAATTTTGTTTTCTCGATAATTTCGGAACTATGGATTCGATCGTGGTAAAATTTTGTATTTTAAACGAGAATGACATATTGAAGCAACATTTTGTCCAGATCGCATGACCAGAACCATAGGAACCATAAAAAATTATAACTTCCGAAGGAAAATGCCTAGGAACTTGAAATTTTCAGGGTGGGTTTGGATCGCGAATTTCACGGTCACGTTCATCAATGAGCAAAATTAGACTAGGGGTTCCGTAAATTTGGTCGTTCAAAATATTCTGTTCCTGATAATTTCGGAACTACCTATTTGATTGGAATGAAATTTTGCACCTAGCTGAGGAATAATGTATTCAAACTATGTGCGAAATTTTGTCCAGATCGCATCACCAAGACCATCGATGCCGTAGAAAATTTTAGCGAATTATCGAAAAAAAAATTGTTCACCTGAAGCACTGACTTGAAGTCTGGATTATCGCCTCAGTTTGAAAATTTGTTTGACAGCTGTCAAAAATTTCCTCAATTGGTTTCCAAGACTGGAAAATGCGAATCTACCAACAAGGTGCATGTACGAGCGCTCAAAAGCTCCTGCCTTCACGGCAGTGCTTTTTGTAATTTTTCGTGATCTTATTTCCACATAACCTCTTTAGAACAGATAATAGAGATTTTTTCGTGACAAAAATCGCTGAAGAAAACCGCGAGAAGGGGGAGCGTGGGGTGGTCCGTAGATGTTTAGTGATATGTTTTCGACTCGCAAATATCATTACTTTTCTTGTAATTTCGGAAAAACACCAAAAAAATTACGAAAAGCACTGTCGTGAAGGCAGGAGCTTTTGAGCGCTCGTACATGCACCTTGTAGGTAGATTCGCATTTTCCAGTTTCAGAAATCAATTGAAGGAATTTTCGACAGCTGTCAAAAAAATTCTGAAACTTACATTTACAAAACGAAAGTGAAAGTTAAAGTATAGTACTACAAAGCTTAAATCTTGATTTTTCGTTAAAATGTTGCAAAATAGGTGAAAAAACGTGCAAACATGACCAAAACCAGCCGAACGCTCGATTGCAGTCAAGTAGTGGGGGTATAAATGTAAATATTCGCGCCCGGCCGCAGCGCATTTTTGTTATAGAACGCACTTCCCTACTTTGGCTGGCTACCCCCACTATTCGTCTCCAAGCACTGGGCCGGTTTTGGTCATGTTTCCACGTATTTTTCACCTATATTGCAACTATTTAAAGAAAAACCAAGATTGAAGTTTTGAAGTACTATACTTCCACTTTCAAAATCCGTTTTGTGAATTAAAATCGGACAACCTCCGACTTATCCAGCCCTTCCGGAAAATAGTGCCTAAAATAATTAGAATCGCAATTCTGCAAAAACTATTTATCCAAAAACGTCCTGATTGTGCACACTCAAAGAACCTATCAACCACCAGCGCTACAACTTTGAGAATGGCCGAATTATGAATTTTGGAAAAACGCCCATTTTCACTGTTTTCCGGCTTTTCTACGGTAATAATGACCCGATTGAGTTGCACTAGCATTCACTTTCTTCGTCTTTTCATTTTCCACAATTCTGTTGTTGAAAGTGTCAGCTTCGCTCCATTGGATCAGATTTTACAAGCAAAAAATGAAAAAAACACCGTTTTTGTAGTGTTTTTTTGAAATTACAAGAAGAGTAATATCATATTTGCGAGTCGAAAACATATCACTAAACATCCACGGACCACCCCACGTAGCCCCACACTCTACTTACAATCCGCTGCATTTTCAGCTCGTATACAGTTTATTTGAAACAATTGTCCATAAATTATCATCTAAATACACACATCGGAATACTCCCTAATCGGAGAGAAGTGACAGTTCACGAGTAAATCAAACCATTCAAAGTAAGTCATCTTTGTAGAACTGCATTTTGAACCATATTTTAAATTTTCATCCGTATTTCTTAATTATAATAGTTCATTTCAAAAAAAAAATTACGAAAAGCACTGCCGTGAAGGCAGGAGCTTTTGAGCGCTCGTACATGCACCTTGTAGGTAGATTCGCATTTTCCAGTTTCAGAAATCAATTGAAGGAATTTTCGACAGCTGTCAAAAAAATTCTGAAACTTAGGCGAAACTCCAGACTTCATGTCAGTGCTTCAGCTGATCAATTTTTTTTCGATAATTCGCTAGAATTTTCTACGGTATCTATGGTCTTGGTGGTGCGATCTGGACAAAATTTTGCACGTAGTTTGAATACATTATTACTCAGCAAGGTGCAGAATTTCATCCCAATCCGCTCAGTATTCTCGGAACTATCAGCAAAAAAATATTTTGAACGGCCATATTTACTGAACCCCTAGTCTAATTTTGCTCATTTATGAACATGACCGCGATATTCGCGATCCAAACCCACCCTGAGAATTTCAAGTTCCTAGGCCTTTCCGTTCGAAAGTTACAATTTTCTATGGTTTCTATGGTTCTGGTCATGCGATCTGGACAAAATATTGTTTTAATATATCATTCTCGATTAAAATACAAAATTTCATCTCGATCGAATCCGTAGTTTCGAAATTATCGAGAAACCAACATTTCAAACGACCGTATTTACGGAACCCCTAGTATAATTTTGCTCATAGATGAAAGTGATCACGACAATCGAGATCCACACCTATCCTGAAAATTTCAAGTCCCTAGGCCTTTCCGTTCGAAAGTTATGATTTTCTATGGTCCGAGTCATGTGATCTGGAGAAATGTAGCTTGAATATATCATTCTCCATAAGTATACAAAATTTCGTCACGATCGAATCTGTAGTTTTGGAATTATCAAGAAAACTAAATTTCAAACTACCATATTTACAGAACACCTTGTATAATTTCGCTCATAGATGAACGTAATCACGACATTCCAGATCCACACCTATCCTGAAAATTTCAAGTCCCTAGGGGGTTCCGTTCAAAAGTTACAATTTTCTATGGTTTCTATGGTTCTGGTCATGCGATCTGGACAAAATTTCACATGTAGCTCAAACACCTCATTCTCCATTTGAGTGCAAAGTTTCATCTCGATCGAATCTGTAGTTTCGAAGTAATCAGGAGAACAAAATTTTGAACGGCCATATTTACGGAACCCCTGGTGGAATTCTGCCCATTAACGAACTTGACCGCGGCATTTGGGATCTGAACCTACACTGAAAATTTCAAGTCTCTAGGTTGATCCGTTCGAGAGTTATCGTGCTGACGGACGGCCGGACGGCCGGACGGACGGACGGACGGACGGACGGACGGACAGACTCGAATTTTTCGACGGATTCGTCATCAGTGAGTCGAACATAGTCGATTGAGACCATTTTCGGCTCAAAATTCGAAAAATACAGACATCGTGACGAAATGATATAGCCCTCGTGTGAGTAGTACGAGCGCTCAAAAATTACAAAAAGCACTGCCGTGAAGGCAGGAGCTTTTGAGCGCTCGTACATGCACCTTGTAGGTAGATTCGCCTTTTCCAGTTTCAGAAATCAACTGAAGGAATTTTCGACAGCTGTCAAAAAAATTCTGAAACTTAGGCGAAACTCCAGTCTTCATGTCAGTGCTTCAGCTGATCAATTTTTTTTCGATAATTCGCTAGAATTTTCTACGGTATCCATGGTCTTGGTAGTGCGATCTGGACAAAATTTTGCACGTAGTTTGAATACATTATTACTCAGCTAGGTGCAGAATTTCATACCAATCCGCTCAATATTTTCGGAACTATCAGAAAAAAAATATTTTGAACGGCCATATTTACGGAACTCCTAGTCTAATTTTGTTCATTGATGAACGTGACCGCGATATTCGCGATCCTAATCCACCCTGAGAATTTCAAGTTCCTAGGCCTTTCCGTTCAAAAGTTACAATTTTCTATGGTTTCTATGGTTCTGGTCATGAGATCTGGACAAAATATTGTTTTAACATATTTAAATCTCGATTGTAATACAAAATTTCATCTCGATCAAATCCGTAGTTTCGAAATTATCGAGGAACCAAAATTTCAAACGACCGTATTTACGGAACCCCTAATATAATTCTGCTCATGGATAAACGTGAACGCGACATTTCAGATCCACAGCTATCCTGAAAATTTCAAGTCCCTAGGCCTTTCCGTTCGAAAGTTATGATTTTCTATGGTTTCTATGGTTCTGGTCATGTGATCTGGAGAAATGTAGCTTGAATATATCATTCTCCATTAGTATACAAAATTTCGTCACGATCGAATCTGTAGTTTTGAAATTATCAAGAAAACTGAATTTCAAACGACCATATTTACGGAACCCCTAGTTTAATTTTGCTCATAGATGAACGTGATCACGACATTCGAGATCCACACCTATCCTGAAAATTTCAAGTCCTTAGGCGTTTCCGTTCAAAAGTTACAATTTTGTATGGTTTCTATGGTTCTGGTCATGCGATCTGGACCAAATTTCACATGTAGCTTGAACACGTCATTCTTCATTTGAGTACAAAATTTCATCTCAATCAAATCTGTAGTTTTCACGTAATCAGGGGAACAAAACTTTGAACAGTAAAATTTACGAAACCCCTGGTGGAATTCGACCCATTAACGAACTTAACCGAGGCATTCGGGAACTGAACCCATACTGAAAATTTCAAGTCTCTAGGTTGTTCCGTTCGAGAGTTATCGTGCTTACGACCGGCCGGTCGGACGGACGGACAGACTCGAATTTTCCGACGGATTCGTCATCAGTGAGTCAATTGAGACCATTTTCGGCTCAAAATTCGAAAAATACAGACATCGTGACGAAATGATATAGCCCTCGTGTAAGTAGTACGAGCGCTCAAAAAGATTCGCCCATGAAAAATAGTAGATAGATATATATGTAACAAAATATCACATATTATCACTTTGGTTGGACAGAAATAAGTGAGTACCATCAAATGAACCACACATTTCTACAAAAGCATCAACAGAGCCATACTGTACATCAGTAGCATCCACGTCAACTTCTGATTTGGCTAATTCATCAACATCGTATTGGAAATATAAATTTGAAAGAATTTTATTTTGAAGAAACGTGTTCCCTTGTCATTGATTTATCAGATTGCCATAAATTGAAAGATGAAAGTATAAATAGAATATTCCATTTGAAAATCAATTGAAAAAAATTTAGAAATCACTGCCGTGAAGTCAGGAGCTTTTGAGCGTTCGTTCATCCACCTCATAGGTAGGATTCGCATTCACCAGTTTTGAAAACCAATTGGAAAGATTTTGACAGCTGTCAAAGAAAATTTCAAACTAAGGCGAAAATCCAGACTTCATGCAGTGCTTCAGACTCATGACCAATTTTTTCTTCGATAATTCGCTAGAATTTTCTACGGTCTTGGTGATGCGATCTTGGCAAAATTTCGCAGGTAGTTTGAATACATTCTTCCTCAGCTAGGTGCAAAATTTCATTCCAATCCAATCAGTAGTTTCGAAACTATCAGGAAAAAAATATTTTGAACGGCCATATTTACGGAACCCCTGGTCTTATTTTGCTCATTGATGAACGTGACCGCGATATTCGCGATCCAAACCCACCCTGAAAATTTCAAGTTCCTAGGCCTTTCGTTCGAAAATTATGATTTTCTATGATTTCTATGGTTCTGATCATGCGCTCTGGAAAAAATGTAGCTCGAATATATCATTCTCAATTTAAATACAAAATTTCGTCACGATCAAATCCATAGTTTCGAAAATATCAAGGAAACTGAATTTCAAACGGCCATATTTACGGAACCCCTAGTCAAATTTTGCTCATTGATGAACGTGACCGCGACATTCGAGATCCACACCTATCCTGAAAATTTCAAGTCCCTAGGCCTCTCCATTACAGAGTTATGATTTTCTATGGTTTCTATGGTTCTGGTCGTGCGAGCTGGACAAAATTTTGCATGTAGCTTGAACACGTGATTCTCCATCTGAGAGCAAAATTTCACCTCGATCGAATAAGTAGTTTCGATCAGAAAAATAAAATTTCGAGCGGCCATATTTACGAGACCCCTGGGCGAATTTTGCCCAATAACGAACTTAACCTCGGCATTCTAGATTCAAACCTACCCTGAAAATTTCAAGTTTCTAGGACATTCCATTCGAGAGTTATCGTGTATACGGACGGACGTCTGAACAGACAGACTCGAAATTTTTGACGGATTCGTTATCAGTGAGTCGAACATAGTCGATTGAGACCATTTTCGGCTCAAAATTCGAAAAATACAGACATCGTGACGAAATGATATAGCCCTCGTGTAGGTGGTTCGAGCGCTCAAAAAGGAAAGTGTAGTTTAAGGTGACCATTTTTTTCTAACCTGAAAACAAGACAATATTAATTTTGACCAGTCCGGCCCAAATTTCATAAATCTCCAACAGAAATTCACCCATTCATGTACTGGTTTTGTTTAATGACTAACCAGGACTAATGTCTGAAAACCAATAGGTACGAATGGTCACCTAAGTGTAGTAGTAAGTAAAACGATGGCTGGACACTTATTGGGAGAGCGGTCTTCTCAAGGTCCTTATAATATTGCTATTGATTTTCCGTCTAATTACTCGTAGGTGTAATATATTCATAATTCAATTTGCAATTGTAAAAGTCAATTAAACAAAAACTTTTCAATAAAAAATGATGAAAAGCACTGCCGTGAAGTCAGGAGCTTTTGAGCGCTCGTTTATCCACCTTGTAGGTTGATTCGCATTCTCCAGTTTTAGAAACCAATTGGAAAGATTTTGACAGCTGTCAAAAAAAATTTCAAACTAAGGCGAAAATCCAAACTTCACGTCGGTGCTTTAGCTGACCAATTTTTTTTTTCGATGATTCGCTAGAATTTTCTACGGTATCTATGGGCATGGTAATGCGATCTGGACAAAATCACCCGTAGTTTGAATACATTATTCCTCATCTATGTGCGAAATTTCATTCCAATCCAATAAATAGTTTCGAAATTATCAGGAAAAAAATAGTTCGAACGGCTATATTTACGGAACCCTTATTATAATTTTGCTCATTGATGAACGTGACCGCGAAATTCGCGATTCAAACCTATCCTGAAAATTTCAAGTCCCTAGGGATTTCCGTTCGAAAGTTATTATTTTCTATGGTTTCTATGGTTCTGATCATGCGATCTGGAAAAGATGTTGCTCGATGGTATCATTCTCAACTTAAATACAAAATTTCGTCACGATCAAATCCATAGTTTATCGAGAAAACTGAATTTCAAACGACCATATTTACGGAACCCATAGTCTAATTTTGCTCATTGATGAACGTGACCGCAACATTCGAGATCCACACCCATCCTGAAAATTTCAAGTCCCTAGGCCTTTCCTTTACAAAGTTATAATTTTCTGTGGATTCTATAGTTCTGGTCATGCAAGCTAGACAAAATTTTGCATGTAGCTTGAACACGTAATTCTCCATCTGAGTGCAAAATTCACATCGATCCAATCTGTAATTTCGAAGTAATCAGGAAAACAAAATTTCGAGTTTGAATACATTATTCCTCATCTATGTGCGAAATTTCATTCCAATCCAATAAATAGTTTCGAAATTATCAGGAAAAAAATAGTTCGAACGGCTTTATTTACGGAACCCCTGGGCGAATTTTGCTCAATAACGAACTTAACCGCGGAATTCGGGATTCAAACCTACCCTGAAAATTTCAAGTTTCTAGGTCATTCCGTTCGAGAGTTATCGTGCATACGGACTGCCGGCCGGACGGACAGACTCGAATTTTCCGACGGATTCGTCATCAGTGAGTCGAATATAGTCATTTGAGACCATTTTCGGCTCAAAATTCGAAAAAATACAGACATCGTGACGAAATGATAAAGCCCTCGAGTAAGTAGTACGAGCGCTTGAAAGAAAATTTGCAAAAGAGTTTTATGTTTGGACTAATCCCATATTTCCTAAAAGAATATCCCATTTCCATCTATAATAAAGAAGATTTTGGTTAACTGATATCTAATATGTATATCATTTCAATTTTTATTTGGCTTGTGACAGTCAAGATGTTATACTTTCGAAAATTGCATCATTGCTGCCTGTTCCAAAATTTTACAAAATTCAATCAACTTAAAACGTTAAGAGGATATTCATTATTTTTTTGGAATAGGGCATTGTTTCGGAACTTTTCAGACATGAAAGCTACCTTGAAAAAATATACCCTGTATACCTATCATTCATTTACACTCAAATTGTCCTGTCTTTGCAATGATAAATCTTATTATACATAAATTTGAGAATTATTAACAAGAGTCTCAGTACCTATTATCATTAGATAAATTCTGTATAAAATGGTATAATCATAAAATATTCGAAAGTGCTTTCGAAGAATCAGCGAATACGACGGTCGTTGCACATTTATTTTAGATATTTAGAGTTTTATGTAAATACTTTTTCTATTACAAGGCAATGATCAAGTAACCATTCCAATTATGAGTTAAGTTGCAGATAAAAATTCGAAGGTATACAGTTTATATTCGAATATTTCGTTAAAAACACGGCTATTCCAGTACTATTTCATTTGAATTTTGACGCAACATGGCGGCTGGGCGGAGCTTATATCCCTAGTGTCGCCACTGTTTGGTATAAAGTCACTGTACTAGAGGACTAGAGATTAGGAGTACGTAGCATAGAGGGCACTTTCGGTAGCAAGAATTCTAAAATAGAAATCTACTTACCACACTACCACAGCCGCCACCTAACGATTATTTTCCTTTGGCATATCAGTTGACCCTGTGAATCAGTTATGGTACGTCGTAACCAAAGGGAATTTTGTGTTTTTACGTAGGAAATTAACGAAAAAACATTGTGAAAGTGTTATGAGTGATTGTTAACCTTATTGGATTACTATTAGCTATGATGAATTGGGGCACCGAGCTCTGGGTGAGTACATTCTTATATTTACAATCACAGAACCATAATTTCCTCATTTGAAGTAATAGCAATACACCTGCTGATTAAACTATGAAATAACGATCATCGCAGGAAATAACTATAGAAAATCTTCTCTCGAGACCTGCTTACTAATTTTGTGAATCTTTGATAAATGAAACTTAAAATATGAGAAAACGAGTTGGTCACCGTCTCCTTCCTTTAATGAGGTATATTTCCAGACAGGTGAATCAGATTTTCAGAATAGCGATTCAAACCACTTGCTTAATCCTTTAGCTAGTACAAGACGAATAAAACTGGTTCTCTGCTCACACAAAACGTACCATAAGCATTGCTTACCAATTTCAGTTAGATTTGATATCAAATTGAGGTTAGCGAACACATTATTTGCGTTTTTGATTTATTGAATTGCCCAGAGTCGGTTATTTTTAATTCAGACTGAAACTGGTCACAGATGCTGCTTTCATATTTCCGAGAATTCATTCTTTACGTTCATGTTTCTTTCTTGTCTGCTTTGGAATAATCTCTTTCTTGATTCAATCTAGGTAAGAAGAATTTTTTCAGGTGTGAATCATCGCGGTTTAAAGTTTTAACTGAATTAGAATCTGAACTGAACGTCTAAACTGAATATTGTTCGAAAATATGTTTCCACTTCTTTCAGGAATTGGTGGGGATTTATTAGATTTTATCTGGAAATTCCAGGAGCATGCGCCCGTCCTCCCGATGGAGATGGGGGTAGGTCATGTTCGTATTCGCCCTAAAGATATCTAACTAACCATTCCATTTGATGAATCATCAAATATGAGTAATGTAATGATACTAAATGGGAGTAATGGGACTATTCTGGAGTACATCGTAAATGCCATTGTGTAACTATCAAAATTTTCTTATCTTCTCCTCCATACACAGTAATAGAATAATAGGTATGCTGTTTTTATCTGTCTAGTTATTGTGTAAATATGTATGTATTATAATTCCGATAATGCTTCCGAAATCATCTAACTATTTTCATCTTCTATCAAAACTTCTTTCGTTTGGATCAGATCGTCATTATTTGATAGGTATCACTAGTTTTCATTCGAAGATGATTTAGAAATACAAATTATGTACAAAATTTAGTGTGAACTTTGACTATAGTGTTTTTTCTTCAATATAGGTACATAATATAAGAATCAATATATTGAAAAATTTCCAGGATAGGTGTGGATCTCGAATGTCGTGGTCACGTTTATCTATGAGCAAAATTAGACTAGAGTTTCGGAAATATGCTCGTTCGAAATTTAGTTTTCTTGATAATTTCAAAACTTCGGATTCGATCGTGACAAAATTTTGTATACTAATGAAGAATGATATATTCAAGCTACATTTTTTCCAGATCGCATGACCTGAACCATAGAAACCATAGAACATTATAACTTTCGAACAGAAAGGCCTAGAGACTTGAAATTTTTAGGATAGCTGTGGTTCTCGGATGTCGTGGTCACGTTTATCTTTGAGCGAAATTAGACTAGGGGTTCCGTAAATATGGTCTTTCGAAATCTAGTTTTCTTGATAGTTTCAAAACTACGGATTCGATCGTGACGAAATTTTGTATTTTATTGGAGAATGATATATTCCAGCTACATTTTTCCCTGATCGAATGACCAGACCATATAAACCATAACTTTCGAACGGAAAGTCCTAGAGACTTGAAATTTTCAGGGGAGGTTTGGATCGCAAATGTCGCGGTCACGTTTATCAGTGAGCAAAATTAGACGAGGGGTTCTGTAAATATGACCGTTCAAAATATTTTTTTCCTGATAATTTCGAAACTACTGATTGGATTGGTAATTGCACGTAGACGAAGAACTACTTTTTTTCCAGATCGCATTGCCAAGACCATATATCGTCGGCATCAGTGCAGGACCTTGTAACTGCATAAAACCAAATTTTACAGGGAACACCGAAAACCATTTTTTAAGAAAAGGAAACAAATTTTCACACATGCTTTATCTGATGGAGAATAACTAATTAAATAGCAATAGAATGAGTTACGAATCTAGTAGAATATTGAAGTTTTAAAAGAAAAAACATTACTTAGAAGGAATTGCATTTATTGAGTGAATAAGCGGTTAAAAGGTCCTAGATTAATCTGTTTTATCGACCTTACGTATTGAGTAGGTACCGCAATGCCTTCTCAGTATATGGCAGGCTATGTCGAGGGCTATGTATTGAATACATTTCAATCATAAAAATCGTTTCGTCAGAAATTGTAGATACAAGGTCCTGCACTGATGCCGACGATATGTAGATACCGTTGAAAATTCTAGCGAATTATCGAAAAAAAATCACCTGAAGCACTGACATGAAGTCTGGAGTTTCGCCTTAGTTTGAAAAATTTTTTGACAGCTGTCAAATTTTTTTTGAATCTCTAAAACTGGAAAATGCGAATCTACCTCTCTTGTAATATAGTAACAATGAATCACTAGAGGAAACTCGTATCTAATTTCTTATGTCAAATGACGAAGAGTTGGCCTGAACCGTTTCTAATGGCAGCAAGTGCGTTTCCGGTCGAGATTTCGAACAGAAAAATTAATCGGATTCCTCTTTTTTGTGCATTCTTCGAGCGGATGAGTGAGTGATCTGTTGAATGAAAGGACGGATCTCATTAATTAAACAATCGTAGTATAACTGATTGATATTTATTTTCTCAGACTGGCCTTAGGGACGGCGATATTCGGACTTTTTTTTAAAGTCTGATGAAATCTATCTTTGTTATGCTCAACTTAATTATAAACAATCAACGAATTCCATTGTCGGGCCGTAGAGGCATCGATATTCGGACTCAAAAATTCCAGCATTTTTTCAAAGTCTGATGAAATCCAAACCAGGCGATGGCTCACGATTAGGGAATCCAATCCCGCACCAAAACCTCAATCCCGCAAACCCGCGCGATTGAAATAATCAATCCCGCGGATCCGCAAGAATGCGGGATTGTTGATAATATATACTGAACCTATTAAACATGCTAATAAAAAGGTCTTATTCAATTAAAAACATACTATAGTAGCAGAATAAAAATTTATTTCATATACAGGTCAGGTAAGGTCACATTGATTTTGGAAATATGGAAAAAAGATAACATATCTAAGGTCCCATCTTTTGAATTCGATCTAAGCTTATTGCAAATACATCCTGCGGCTGAAAACGGTTTTCAAATTCATGTTATGTTAGTTGTTTACTTGAAGCTTTAACTATTTTCAATAGCCCAGCTGTGAGAATAATCACTATGGGATTTCACTCGGATTTGGACCCAGTATATCAGTAATAATATAATAGATGTCGGTCGGGCCTGATAGAAGTCCGTAATTTATGAGTGGTTTATTGCTTTCTGGGGCGTTTTGAAGACGTTTGTGCTTTTATTCGAATACGGAATTTCAATATTGAATCCCGCAGATCCCGCAATTTTGATCCCGCAGAATTTACGAGGGATCCCGCATTTGCGGGATCCAGCATTTGCGGGATTAGATTCCCTACTCACGATGGGACATGGTTATTCATATTTGTTATGTCTAATTTGTTCTCATAAAATTGCAACCTGGGGTATTCGGTGAAAAATGCCGAAATAATGAACTATGCATTCTAGAGATCATCTGGGAATTTATGAATTTCATCGAATACTTAAGTACCCATTTTTGGATTTCATCACACATTAAAAAATCGATGCTGAAATTGTCCGAATTTCGCCGCCCCTACGTCCCGACAATGGAATTCATTGATCGTTTATAATCAAGTTGGGCATAACAGAGATAGATAACCATGTCCCATCGTGAGCCATCGCCTGGTTTAGATTTTATCGGACTTTAAAAAAAATCGATGCTGAAATTTTCAAGTCCGAATATCTCCGCCTCTACGGCCCGACAATAGAATTCATTGATTGTTTATAATCAAATTAGGCATAACAAAGATGAATAACCATGTCCCATCGTGAGCCATCGCCTGGTTTGGATTTTGGAATTTTTCGAAAAAATTGATGCTGAGATTTTCTGTTTATCAAACTGAGATTTGTGTAAAGTATAAACAATCACCCGGTACACCAAGGTCACCAAGTGTGAGTATTTTCGATTCAGAGAAGTTACACAATATCTGAATAACAACTCTCCAAATAGATGGATAGAAAATGGTGGCCTTGTAGCATGGCCCCCAAGTTCCCCGGATCTAACTTCTATAGATTATTTTCTGTAGGGTTATCTGAAAGAAAATGTATAATATGCACTTGAAATAACGTTACGGCAGAGGATTGGGGAAGCTTGCACATAATTAAAACGAATTCCCGATATGATGAGAAAGGCAATAAATAATCATTTTGAGAGCTAGGAAATGTGTCGAGATGGAAGAATTCCATTTCAATCATCTCTCATGATACTAACTTTTCAAGTTTTTCGAAAAAATAAAAAATATTGATATCTATTTGTGTTGTGAAGAGAATACACTCACGGATTACATCTCCTAAAATGGTTCACTTCATAAGTTGAAACGCGCTTAAGCTTCGAGGTTCAAAAACTCAGCAAAAGACAAGAAATATTATCACGAAAGGACACAATCAGGATCAAATTACATAATAAATTCGTTCGATTGCTACTCGCTTGTTACGAGTGTGCCATTCAAAGTGAAAATTGAATTCCTTAGATTGAATGATGTATTTTTTAATGTTTAATGGCATTAACGACATTTCTTTAAGTGATGTTAAAAAAATATAGATTTTGAGGCTCGAAAAATAAACCACGATATTCTGAGTGCTGCTCTGGAAATATTGATACTTCGAAAGGACTTTCTGAATTGAACAACCCATGAAATTTGATCAAAATCGGACTGCAAATTCCAGAGTTCTGGCTATCGTGAATTTTGGCCGAACTCCATAAATCACCCGTATCTTCTAAACTCTAAACTAATAGCCTTAGGATAAAAAAAAAGAAACTTTTCTGAAAGACTTGGCTGAGCTGCATTCACCACTAGGCTATGGCCAACCACTCATGAAACACCCTGTAGATGATTTACCTCAGACAGCTGGTAATATCTGAACATTTGAATATCAATACGAACCTAATACAGATCCGAGCTAAGAAATTCTCATATTCTCGGGTTACTTTGATTTCGAAATTCTCGGCCCTGGTGAAAACACCTTGTATATCCACAGGTGTTTCCCGATGAAGTGCTAAAATTCCAGGTTGGAATTCCACAAATCATTTTAATAATAAGTTTCCAATTATGGTACATACGAATAAAATAGGAAACCACATGTCATAGTTAGAAGTGTTATTCTATCTGCGCAAACAGGTCATGTCATAATATATCCAGCATTGAAAAAGAATCCGAAGTTACGAGCTCTTGCGCGCTTGTATCTGTCTACCAAACCGGCCTTCAGTGACATACTGACAAATAGTGTCAAAACACCGAATATATTCGAAATATCCGAACAGCTAGAGAGTTTAATTTACACATAACTCGTTTAATCGATGCCCCATAATATGTAGATACAACATTTCAGCAGGATATGGCGAATAGTGCTGAGATCCTCACAAAATTTCACATAAACCATCGTGTCTTACAACTAACTACAAAGTTTCAATTCGATCAGATATTTTTTGAATTGCTGAGAAAAAAATTCAGATGGTTATATCTACGGAACCCTTCAGCGGATTCCACTCATTAATGAACTCAACGGATGATTTCAAACCTCGAAGGTACCCAGAGAATTTCAAAGGTCTAGGCCCTTTCTTTCGCGATTAATCGTTTTTGCGGAAGGACGACTGTTTACTCTTGAAAGTGGGGCTTAGTTTGGTGAAATAATTTTTACCCCTTCTTATGATTTTTATGTCACTATTTTTCCACAAGATATCCTTAATAAAATTCTATCAATCTGCAATCAAACCCACCCTTTCTATCTTAACTGTTTAGTTTTTCATTATTCTCCCCTCGCAATTAAAATATGTATATTCAGAGTGTTTTGTTTCAAAATGGAAGTACTGTTTGGAATAGTGGATACTTTAAGAGTATCAATAATGGGTCGACTATAGAAGAACTTGTTACAATGGTTCTCATTGTATTTAACGTTCAAAGATGAGAGCAACATTTGAATAACAAAGGTTAAATAAAATAATTGTTCATCAGATGGTGGTGGCAGTTGCATTTAATTTATTTTTCGTTGAATGTAACGATGGGAATTCATAGAGAGGCCAAGAAACTTCATTGTGCTGGTTTCTTCGTATATGAATGGAGTTAACGGGCTCCCATTACAATGATTCCAGAATCCAGAGGAGGTGAATATATCGATACCTTTTTGCCAAACTATCGTAAGCCTCAACGTACTACGTTGAGGCTTACGATAATTTGGCAAAAAGGTATCGATATATATCCGTACCTCTGAACAAAAGGGTCCAAAATTTCAATTTTCGTGTTTTTTGGCTCACCTACATTTAAACTTCGCGCTCTATTTAGTGGTCGACCTTCAAGACAATTGGACTCAAAATATCGAAAATAACATAGTATCAATTCCTTAATCACAACGCGAATCAAACAAAATGCAAAAATGCTTTCCTGCAAAACTCACATTTTGTGACTAAATACCCTTTTCCTCTGAGGTACGGATATATCTATTCATAGGACAACAACCATCTGGATGCATTTTATAGAAAAATCTAATAAAACTGGAGGAAAATCTGGGAATAGAGCATATACAAAAAACGTAGACTTGAATGGAAGGTATTTCTTGTCGAACGGGTGTTTTTTCAGGAAGAACTTTAAATCAAATAAAATAATAGTATCAAAATATTTTTTTTCTTCGATTGTGGGAAAATTGACACTATTTTGACCTGTTTTCTATGCGCAAAGCTCAACATTCCAGAATAGTGGGCAGTTGCTAAGCAATTAGAAAATAATGGTAATATTATTACCGCACTGCTGTAGCGTGCGGTAATGTTACAAATGGATTATTACAATAAAATGAAACAAAGTACATTCTCAGAAAAGGATACACTGTTGTTTTTTCTGCAAAAATCCATGAAGCGTTGGTACGCAAGTTCATACTTCTCTCTAGAATAAGCCGGAAGTAAATTAGTTCAGGAGGAGTGCAAGGTAACAAATAATCACTATCAGTGTTCATGTTTACTAATTCTTTTTTAATTCCTTATAAAATACAACGAATCAAACAAAACCGGCTTGAAAATTATTTTACTTTTGTCATAACAAAGTAATTTACATGGTTAGCACTTCTATATTTCAATATGAACATAGAGAAACCTATTTGAACTTAGTTGATTACATCTTGAATGATATTTTTTTTTATTGATGCCCCATTTTACCTCTTTCAAGAACGCCTCAGCGTGTTCAAATCGAACTTTCAAACACGCGCGTTTTTTAAAGTCACTATGGCAACAGCAACGACTCGAGAAACGTGAAGTCTAAATGACAATTTTTCGATTATAGATCTGACAGGAGTACCTACCTTGTTAGGCCAAATAAAATAATACTAAATGCAAATGCAAATGTGGAATCAACCGCGATTCTGCTTTACCTTTCAAAAAATCTATATTAGAATTCATTTTCAAGCTCTGCGGTGACAATAATTCATTTTTGATGACAAATCGCAAATTAGGTTCTGTTTTTCTCATTACCATGACAACGAAAGGTATACTGATCAAGAATTCAATCATTTTTGAGCGCTCGTACAACTTACACGAGGGCTATATCATTTCGTCACGATGTCTGTATTTTTCGAATTTTGAGCCGAAAATGGTCTCAAACGACTATGTTCGACTCACTGATGACGAATCCGTCGGAAAATTTGAGTCTGTCCGTCCGTCCGGCCGTATACACGATAACTCTCGAACGGAATGTCCTAGAAACTTGAAATTTTCAGGGTAGGTTCGAATCTCGAATGCCGTGGTTAAGTTCGTTATTGGGCAAAATACGCCGAGGGGTTCCGTAAATATGGCCGCTCGAAATTTTGTTTTCCTGATTACTTCAAAACTACAAATTCGATCGAGATGAAATTTTGCACTTTAATGGAAAATGAGGTGTTCAAGCTACATGCAAAATTTTGTTCAGCTCGCATCACCAGAACCATAGAAACCATAGAAAATTGTAACTTCTGAACGGAAACGCCTAGAGACTTGAAATTTTCAGGATAGGTGTGGATCACGATTGTCGTGATCACTTTTATCTATGAGCGAAATTATACCAGGGGTTCCGTAAATATGGTCGTTTGAAATTTAGTTTTTTTGATAATTTCCAAACTACAGATTCGATCGTGACGAAATCCTGTATACTAATGGAGAATAATATATTCAAGCTACATTTCTCTAGAGCACATGACCAGAACCATAGAAACCATAGAAAATCATAACTTTCGAACGGAGAGGCCTAGGGACTTGAAATTTTCCGGATAGGTTTAGATCTGAAATTTGGCGTTCACGTTCATCAATGAGCAGAATTATACTAGGGGTTCCGTAAATACGGTTGTTTGAAATTTTGTTTTCTCGATAATTTCGATCGATCGAGATAAAATTTTGTATTTTAAACGAGAATGATATATTAAAGCAACATTTTGTCCAGATCGCATGACCAGAACCATAGAAACCATAGAAAATCATAACTTCCGAAGGAAAAGGCCTAGTAACTTGAAATTAGACTAGGGGTTCCGTAAATATGGCCGTTCAAAATATTTTTTTCCTGATGCTTTCGAAACTAATGATCGGAAATTTTGCACCTAGCTGAGGAATATTTTATTCAAACTACGTGCCAAATTTTGTCCAGATCGCATCACCAAGATCATAGAAACCGTAGAAAATTCTAGCGAATTATCGAAAAAAAATTGATCAGCTGAAGCACTAACATGAAGTCTGGAGTTTCGCCTAAGTTTCAGAATTTTTTTGACAGCTGTCGAAAATTCCTTCAATTGATTTTTAAAACTGGAAAATGCGAATCTACCTACAAGGTGCATTTACGAGCGCTCAAAAGCTCCTGCCTTCACGGCAGTGCTTTTCGTAATTTTACATTCTTATTTCCATATTATGTAGTAATAATACCTGTATTCATGATTTCAAAGCGCTCCAATAAAAGAAATAGCGTAAAGTATTCGTGGATAACTGGTCTTTAAAACACTTGCTCTATTTCGAGCACTCCGGATTCGCCGTAGTGCTCGAAAAATCGCGCGTGTTTTAAAGACCTCTTTATCCACTCATACTTTAATTTACTATTTAATTAATTTTTTAAATGTAAATCAACGATCGAAGAAAAAATAGTATGTATAATTCGTGGGAAAAGCATATTCCCAAACTCCTGTGTTACCAGACGAGGAGCGTAGCGACAGTCGTTTGGGAATATTATGCTTTTCCCACTAATTATACTATTATCGTTGTTCAGTACTGAGATACGAGTTTACCCTAAATAAATATCTCGAATTTTGTTTTATTGTTGTTTTGTTTCTGTTGTTATTGTCATCGTCGTTTCTTGCTATACTTTCAGTTTCACTGCCACTGTGCGACTAGCTACCTTCTACCATACGATGACATCGAACACGGACTGGAAATGAATATTTGGGAAATACGGGGTTAGGGTAATGGTAATACACCGTTGATGTGGGGACAGGTAACCAGATAGCATTTCCGGCAGATGCTCAGCACGTTAAAGGGGATATTTTTTCCACCGCGTGGAACTCGTGCTATTCGTGTTACTCGAATCACCGACCGAAGGAAATGTAGCACCTAGTTTCTAGTTCCGATACTGTTCCTCATTTGTATCAATGAGATGTTATCCGTTGATATTCAACGGATTGAGTAATACGCAAACGACACGGCAATGTTGATTGGGTTGAGGTGCTCAGAGCTGAGGACGATATGGAGCACTTGCATAGATGGCTGAGTGAAAATAGGTTGAGCCTCAACATGAAAAAAACAAAATTTATCACATTCTCTCTTTCCAGAGTAGGCTAAAGTAGCCACATTTCTCTTCTATGTCGGTCCACCAGACACAATGCAACCGTACTGACTGTTCTTGTCCAAAGATAGAGAAAACGACATCAATTTTATTTGGGTGTATATTTCGATCAGCATTTGAGATGGGAAGTCCACACTGAGTACTTAAAAAGCGATGTAAAAAATTGATATCTGTTTTTTATATGCTCTGGGAAACAACAAATAGAGATTGTTTACTCAGGGTTTAGGAATCGTTGGTGGAATCAGTATTGCGCTATGGAATAGGTTTATAGTGTGGTTCTTATAACAATGATCTGGAGGGCTTGCAAATAGTTCAGAAACTCTCAGTTCTGAATTATTATTTCAAGATCAAAAAAAAACTTAACATCAGACAGTCATACGTCTTCAACTTTTTGATACACCAAATAAGGAACAATAAAAACTATGTTGATCACATTCATACCATAAGATTTAAACAAAATGCACCTACAGTAGTGCCGTTTTTACAAAAAAGTCTTTTGCAGAGAAACCTCTGTTTCATGGGTCCGAAATTCTTATCGCTTCCGCTCCCAAAGGGTGTCGCGCTAAATATCTTACTCCTTTCTCAATCTCAGTGTTCATTTTGTTCAAGGAAGGGTATTGGAAATGTATAATGGTCGAATGTCCTTATTCAATAAATGATGGAAAATACTGAAACGCACGAGCCTGGCTCAGGTTTCACGGTTTTTTTTCACTTTAAAAATATATTGTAGAGCAGATACTATGTTATCATGTGCGAATAAAGGTATTATTATTATTATTATTATAGTTCGCATGCTGCCGACAACAATCGATCACCTGAATACTAATAAATCAACAATATCTTTTTGAGCGCTCGTACTACTTACACGAGGGCTATATCATTTCGTCACGATGTCTGTATTTTTCGAATTTTGAGCCGAAAATGGTCTCAATCGACTATGTTCGACTCACTGATGACGAATCCGTCGGAAAATTCGAGTCTGTCCGTCCGGCCGTAAGCACGATAATTCTAGAACGGAACAACCTAGAGACTTGAAATTTTCAGTGTGGGTTCAGTTCCCAAATGCCTCGGTTAAGTTCGTTAATGGGCCAAATTCCACCAGGGGTTCCGTAAATATGGCCGTTCAAAGTTTTGTTTCCCTGATTACTTGAAAACTACAGATTTGATCGAAATGAAATTTTGCACTCAAATGGAAAATGAGGTGTTCAAGCTACATGCAGAATTTTGTTCAGCTCACATGACCAGAACCATAGAAACCATAGAAGATTGTAACTTTTGAACGAAAACGCCTAGGGACTTGAAATTTTCAGGATAGGTGTGGATCTCGAATGTCGTGATCACGTTCATCTATGAGCAACATTATACAAGGGGTTCCGTAAATACGGTCGTTTGAAATTTTGTTTTCTCGATAAATTCGAAACTACGGATTCGATCGAGATGAAATTCTGTATTTTAATCGAGAATGATATATTGAAGCAATATTTTGTCCAGATCGTATGACCAGAACCATAGAAACCATAGAAAATTGTAACTTTTGAACGGAAAGGCCTAGGAACTTGAAATTTTCAGGGTGGGTTTGGATCGCAAATTTCACGGTCACGTTCATCTATTAGCAAAATTAGACTAGGGGTTCCGTAAATATGGCCGTTCAAAATATTTTTTTCCTGATAGTTTCGGAACTACTGATCGGATTGGAATGAAATTGTGCACCTAGTTGAGGAATAATGTATTCAAACTTCGTGCAAAATTTTGTCCAGATCGCATCACCAAGACGATGGATACCGTGGAAAATTCTAGCGAATTATCGGGAAAAAATTGATCAGTTGAAGCACCGACATGAAGTCTGGAGTTTCGCCTAAGTTTCAGAATTTTTTTGACAGCTGTCAAAAATGCCTTCAATTGATTTCCAAAACTGGAAAATGCGAATCTATCTACAAGGTGCATGTACGGGCGCTCAAAAGCTCCCGCCTTCACGGCAGTGCTTTTCGTAATTTTTTGAAAGAAAGAACGGATAACTTTTTTTCAACACGGCTAAAAAACGGCAGAAGTTCATTCTATTCCCATCAAACTTTTTTTTTCACAACTTTTTGTACATCAGATACGACACCAAACTTTTTCAGTAGAGAGAGAGCTAAAACGTGAAATTAGGGGGAAAATTCAGGTTTTTTTGCGAAAAGATGACAAGGCCTCTTCCTTGAGAATACTCGGAAGCAAAAACACGAAAATTGATTGAAATAATGCAAAGATAGATGCAATGTCTGAACGAAGTGATACGTTTCTGATACGCTATTTTTGAAGAATTGTATTCATTATGTGTATTTCTGTTGCTCTTCAATGCTATACATTCCACGGAGAGGTTGAGACGATTTCCGTATGAAATTTGCAAGCCCGATAACCTTAATGCGTTCTAATTTGAACATGATGGTCATAAACTACGCCATTTATCAATGGTACAATTGTTCTTGACATTACATATACCGTTTGCTTTGAATTTCATTACTATAACTCGAGGTAGATCATTGAACACTAACTTCTTTCTGATTACTTCGCCTGTTTCGGTCGCTGTTCTTCCTTTCGTTCATTATTTCCGATAATATACTCTCAGAATTATTCATGAAAAAAAATCAAGCTCTACTTCTTAACGTGTGTGAAGTTGGCGGCCAGTTTTCGCCGAGACCTCAGCGGCCAGTTCGCCGATAAGCGCTCTCAGTGGCGTGCGCTCTCGTTTCATTCTAGTGCAATCGTACCTGTAAATGGTCCCCGTGCGAACGTCGGTACTCGGTACTAGTACTTCACATTGTAAACAGAATTGATACGTATGATCCATGTTATATTGAAGCACATGAAAATTAATATCTCAGAATAATCAGGGAGAATCAATTTTGTCCCCTGCCCATCTTTCCTGTATATACTTAATAGTGATGTAACATATTCTCTCCACTCCGAATATCGGATTAATCATTGAACATTTAATTTTGCTTCTCGTTTCCAGAAGAATGAATGAAAATCTTTTTTTATTTTTGCATAATATTGGGGAAAATATTGGTTATACCACAGTGCGTGCATAGGTCTCATATTATGTCACCAACAGGAACAATGTCAACCGAGCCGTTGAGAAATGTTTTTCGGGTAAATCGGATAAAAATTCGAACTTCGCGTTTTTCCTCTCATTTCCAGAAAAATGAGTGAAAATCATTTCTGTTTTTTGCATAATATAAGGGAATAATGGTTCTATCACAGTGCATAGGTCTCATATTTTGTCACCATCCGGAACAATGTCAACCGAGCCGTTGAAAATTGTTTTTCCGTTTAATCGGATAAAAATTCGAACTTCGCGTTTTTCCTCTCATTTCCAGAAAAATGAGTGAAAATCATTTCTGTTTTTTTGCATAATATAAGGGAATAATGGTTCTATCACAGTGCATAGGTCTCATATTTTGTCACCATCAGGAACAATGTCAACCGAGCCGTTGAAAAATGTTCTTCGGGTTAATCGGATAAAAATTCAAACTTCGCGTTTTCCCTCTCATTTCCAGAAAAATTAGTGGAAATCATTTTTGTTTTTTGCATAATGTAAGGGAATAATGGTTCTTCCACAGTGCATAGGGGACATATTTTGTCACCATCCGGAACAATGTCAACCGAGCCGTTGAAAATTGTTTTTCGGTTTAATCGGATAAAAATTCGAACTTCGCGTTTTTCCTCTCATTTCCAGAAAAATGAGTGAAAATCATTTCTGTTTTTTGCATAATATAAGGGAATAATGGTTCTATCACAGTGCATAGGTCTCATATTTTGTCACCATCCGGAACAATGTCAACCGAGCCGTTGAAAATTGTTTTTCCGTTTAATCGGATAAAAATTCGAACTTCGCGTTTTTCCTCTCATTTCCAGAAAAATGAGTGAAAATCATTTCTGTTTTTTTGCATAATATAAGGGAATAATGGTTCTATCACAGTGCATAGGTCTCATATTTTGTCACCATCAGGAACAATGTCAACCGAGCCGTTGAAAAATGTTCTTCGGGTTAATCGGATAAAAATTCAAACTTCGCGTTTTCCCTCTCATTTCCAGAAAAATTAGTGGAAATCATTTTTGTTTTTTGCATAATGTAAGGGAATAATGGTTCTTCCACAGTGCATAGGGGACATATTTTGTCACCATCCGGAACAATGTCAACCGAGCCGTTGAAAATTGTTTTTCGGTTTAATCGGATAAAAATTCGAACTTCGCGTTTTTCCTCTCATTTCCAGAAAAATGAGTGAAAATCATTTCTGTTTTTTGCATAATATAAGGGAATAATGGTTCTATCACAGTGCATAGGTCTCATATTTTGTCACCATCAGGAACAATGTCAACCGAGCCGTTGAAAAATGTTCTTCGGGTTAATCGGATAAAAATTCAAACTTCGCGTTTTCCCTCTCATTTCCAGAAAAATTAGTGGAAATCATTTTTGTTTTTTGCATAATGTAAGGGAATAATGGTTCTTCCACAGTGCATAGGGGACATATTTTGTCACCATCCGGAACAATGTCAACCGAGCCGTTGAAAATTGTTTTTCGGTTTAATCGGATAAAAATTCGAACTTCGCGTTTTTCCTCTCATTTCCAGAAAAATGAGTGAAAATCATTTCTGTTTTTTGCATAATATAAGGGAATAATGGTTCTATCACAGTGCATAGGTCTCATATTTTGTCACCATCAGGAACAATGTCAACCGAGCCGTTGAAAAATGTTCTTCGGGTTAATCGGATAAAAATTCAAACTTCGCGTTTTCCCTCTCATTTCCAGAAAAATTAGTGGAAATCATTTCTGTTTTTTGCATAATATAAGGGAATAATGGTTCTATCACAGTGCATAGGTCTCATATTTTGTCACCATCAGGAACAATGTCAACCGAGCCGTTGAAAATTGTTTTTCGGTTTAATCGGATAAAAATTCGAACTTCGCGTTTTTCCTCTCATTTCCAGAAAAATGAGTGAAAATCATTTCTGTTTTTTGCATAATATAAGGGAATAATGGTTCTATCACAGTGCATAGGTCTCATATTTTGTCACCATCAGGAACAATGTCAACCGAGCCGTTGAATAATGTTCTTCGGATTAATCGGATAAAAATTCAAACTTCGCGTTTTTCCTCTCATTTCCAGAAAAATGAGTGAAAATCATTTCTGTTTTTTGCATGATATAAGGGAATAATGGTTCTATCACAGTGCATAGGTCTCATACTTTGTCACCATCAGGAACAATGTCAACCGAGCCGTTGAATAATGTTCTTCGGATTACTCGGATAAAAATTCAAACTCTCTCATTTCCAGAAAAATTAGTGGAAATCATTTTTGTTTTTTGCATAATGTAAGGGAATAATGGTTCTTCCACAGTGCATAGGGGACATATTTTGTCACCATCCGGAACAATGTCAACCGAGCCGTTGAAAATTGTTTTTCGGTTTAATCGGATAAAAATTCGAACTTCGCGTTTTTCCTCTCATTTCCAGAAAAATGAGTGAAAATCATTTCTGTTTTTGCATAATATAAGGGAATAATGGTTCTATCACAGTGCATAGGTCTCATATTTTGTCACCATCAGGAACAATGTCAACCGAGCCGTTGAAAAATGTTCTTCGGGTTAATCGGATAAAAATTCAAACTTCGCGTTTTCCCTCTCATTTCCAGAAAAATTAGTGGAAATCATTTTTGTTTTTTGTATAATGTAAGGGAATAATGGTTCTTCCACAGTGCATAGGGGACATATTTTGTCACCATCCGGAACAATGTCAACCGAGCCGTTGAAAATTGTTTTTCGGTTTAATCGGATAAAAATTCGAACTTCGCGTTTTTCCTCTCATTTCCAGAAAAATGAGTGAAAATCATTTCTGTTTTTTGCATAATATAAGGGAATAATGGTTCTATCACAGTGCATAGGTCTCATATTTTGTCACCATCAGGAACAATGTCAACCGAGCCGTTGAAAAATGTTCTTCGGGTTAATCGGATAAAAATTCAAACTTCGCGTTTTCCCTCTCATTTCCAGAAAAATTAGTGGAAATCATTTTTGTTTTTTGCATAATGTAAGGGAATAATGGTTCTTCCACAGTGCATAGGGGACATATTTTGTCACCATCCGGAACAATGTCAACCGAGCCGTTGAAAATTGTTTTTCGGTTTAATCGGATAAAAATTCGAACTTCGCGTTTTTCCTCTCATTTCCAGAAAAATGAGTGAAAATCATTTCTGTTTTTTGCATAATATAAGGGAATAATGGTTCTATCACAGTACATAGGTCTCATATTTTGTCACCATCAGGAACAATGTCAACCGAGCCGTTGAAAAATGTTCTTCGGGTTAATCGGATAAAAATTCAAACTTCGCGTTTTCCCTCTCATTTCCAGAAAAATTAGTGGAAATCATTTTTGTTTTTTGCATAATGTAAGGGAATAATGGTTCTTCCACAGTGCATAGGGGACATATTTTGTCAACATCCGGAACAATGTCAACCGAGCCGTTGAAAATTGTTTTTCGGTTTAATCGGATAAAAATTCGAACTTCGCGTTTTTCCTCTCATTTCCAGAAAAATGGGTGAAAATCATTTCTGTTTTTTGCATAATATAAGGGAATAATGGTTCTATCACAGTGCATAGGTCTCATATTTTGTCACCATCAGGAACAATGTCAACCGAGCCGTTGAATAATGTTCTTCGGATTAATCGGATAAAAATTCAAACTTCGCGTTTTCCCTCTCATTTCCAGAAAAATTAGTGGAAATCATTTCTGTTTTTTGCATAATATAAGGGAATAATGGTTCTATCACAGTGCATAGGTCTCATATTTTGTCACCATCAGGAACAATGTCAACCGAGCCGTTGAAAATTGTTTTTCGGTTTAATCGGATAAAAATTCGAACTTCGCGTTTTTCCTCTCATTTCCAGAAAAATGAGTGAAAATCATTTCTGTTTTTTGCATAATATAAGGGAATAATGGTTCTATCACAGTGCATAGGTCTCATATTTTGTCACCATCAGGAACAATGTCAACCGAGCCGTTGAATAATGTTCTTCGGATTAATCGGATAAAAATTCAAACTTCGCGTTTTTCCTCTCATTTCCAGAAAAATGAGTGAAAATCATTTCTGTTTTTTGCATAATATAAGGGAATAATGGTTCTATCACAGTGCATAGGTCTCATATTTTGTCACCATCAGGAACAATGTCAACCGAGCCGTTGAAAAATGTTCTTCGGGTTAATCGGATAAAAATTCAAACTTCGCGTTTTCCCTCTCATTTCCAGAAAAATTAGTGGAAATCATTTCTGTTTTTTGCATAATATAAGGGAATAATGGTTCTATCACAGTGCATAGGTCTCATATTTTGTCACCACCAGGAACAATGTCAACCGAGCCGTTGAATAATGTTCTTCGGATTAATCGGATAAAAATTCAAACTTCGCGTTTTTCCTCTCATTTCCAGAAAAATGAGTGAAAATCATTTCTGTTTTTTGCATAATATAAGGGAATAATGGTTCTATCACAGTGCATAGGTCTCATATTTTGTCACCATCAGGAACAATGTCAACCGAGCCGTTGAATAATGTTCTTCGGATTAATCGGATAAAAATTCAAACTTCGCGTTTTCCCTCTCATTTCCAGAAAAATTAGTGGAAATCATTTCTGTTTTTTGCATAATATAAGGGAATAATGGTTCTATCACAGTGCATAGGTCTCATATTTTGTCACCATCAGGAACAATGTCAACCGAGCCGTTGAATAATGTTCTTCGGATTAATCGGATAAAAATTCAAACTTCGCGTTTTTCCTCTCATTTCCAGAAAAATGAGTGAAAATCATTTCTGTTTTTTGCATAATATAAGGGAATAATGGTTCTATCACAGTGCATAGGTCTCATATTTTGTCACCATCAGGAACAATGTCAACCGAGCCGTTGAATAATGTTCTTCGGATTAATCGGATAAAAATTCAAACTTCGCGTTTTCCCTCTCATTTCCAGAAAAATTAGTGGAAATCATTTCTGTTTTTTGCATAATATAAGGGAATAATGGTTCTATCACAGTGCATAGGTCTCATATTTTGTCACCATCAGGAACAATGTCAACCGAGCCGTTGAATAATGTTCTTCGGATTAATCGCATAAAAATTCAAACTTCGCGTTTTTCCTCTCATTTCCAGAAAAATGAGTGAAAATCATTTCTGTTTTTTGCATAATATAAGGGAATAATGGTTCGTTCACAGTGCATAGGTCTCATATTTTGTCACCATCAGGAACAATGTCAACCGAGCCGTTGAATAATGTTCTTCGGATTAATCGGATAAAAATTCAAACTTCGCGTTTTCCCTCTCATTTCCAGAAAAATTAGTGGAAATCATTTCTGTTTTTTGCATAATATAAGGGAATAATGGTTCTATCACAGTGCATAGGTCTCATATTTTGTCACCATCAGGAACAATGTCAACCGAGCCGTTGAAAATTGTTTTTCGGTTTAATCGGATAAAAATTCGAACTTCGCGTTTTTCCTCTCATTTCCAGAAAAATGAGTGAAAATCATTTCTGTTTTTTGCATAATATAAGGGAATAATGGTTCTATCACAGTGCATAGGTCTCATATTTTGTCACCATCAGGAACAATGTCAACCGAGCCGTTGAATAATGTTCTTCGGATTAATCGGATAAAAATTCAAACTTCGCGTTTTCCCTCTCATTTCCAGAAAAATTAGTGGAAATCATTTCTGTTTTTTGCATAATATAAGGGAATAATGGTTCTATCACAGTGCATAGGTCTCATATTTTGTCACCATCAGGAACAATGTCAACCGAGCCGTTGAAAATTGTTTTTCGGTTTAATCGGATAAAAATTCGAACTTCGCGTTTTTCCTCTCATTTCCAGAAAAATGAGTGAAAATCATTTCTGTTTTTTGCATAATATAAGGGAATAATGGTTCTATCACAGTGCATAGGTCTCATATTTTGTCACCATCAGGAACAATGTCAACCGAGCCGTTGAATAATGTTCTTCGGATTAATCGGATAAAAATTCAAACTTCGCGTTTTTCCTCTCATTTCCAGAAAAATGAGTGAAAATCATTTCTGTTTTTTGCATAATATAAGGGAATAATGGTTCTATCACAGTGCATAGGTCTCATATTTTGTCACCATCAGGAACAATGTCAACCGAGCCGTTGAAAAATGTTCTTCGGGTTAATCGGATAAAAATTCAAACTTCGCGTTTTCCCTCTCATTTCCAGAAAAATTAGTGGAAATCATTTCTGTTTTTTGCATAATATAAGGGAATAATGGTTCTATCACAGTGCATAGGTCTCATATTTTGTCACCACCAGGAACAATGTCAACCGAGCCGTTGAATAATGTTCTTCGGATTAATCGGATAAAAATTCAAACTTCGCGTTTTTCCTCTCATTTCCAGAAAAATGAGTGAAAATCATTTCTGTTTTTTGCATAATATAAGGGAATAATGGTTCTATCACAGTGCATAGGTCTCATATTTTGTCACCATCAGGAACAATGTCAACCGAGCCGTTGAATAATGTTCTTCGGATTAATCGGATAAAAATTCAAACTTCGCGTTTTCCCTCTCATTTCCAGAAAAATTAGTGGAAATCATTTCTGTTTTTTGCATAATATAAGGGAATAATGGTTCTATCACAGTGCATAGGTCTCATATTTTGTCACCATCAGGAACAATGTCAACCGAGCCGTTGAATAATGTTCTTCGGATTAATCGGATAAAAATTCAAACTTCGCGTTTTTCCTCTCATTTCCAGAAAAATGAGTGAAAATCATTTCTGTTTTTTGCATAATATAAGGGAATAATGGTTCTATCACAGTGCATAGGTCTCATATTTTGTCACCATCAGGAACAATGTCAACCGAGCCGTTGAATAATGTTCTTCGGATTAATCGGATAAAAATTCAAACTTCGCGTTTTCCCTCTCATTTCCAGAAAAATTAGTGGAAATCATTTCTGTTTTTTGCATAATATAAGGGAATAATGGTTCTATCACAGTGCATAGGTCTCATATTTTGTCACCATCAGGAACAATGTCAACCGAGCCGTTGAATAATGTTCTTCGGATTAATCGCATAAAAATTCAAACTTCGCGTTTTTCCTCTCATTTCCAGAAAAATGAGTGAAAATCATTTCTGTTTTTTGCATAATATAAGGGAATAATGGTTCGTTCACAGTGCATAGGTCTCATATTTTGTCACCATCAGGAACAATGTCAACCGAGCCGTTGAATAATGTTCTTCGGATTAATCGGATAAAAATTCAAACTTCGCGTTTTCCCTCTCATTTCCAGAAAAATTAGTGGAAATCATTTTTGTTTTTTGCATAATGTAAGGGAATAATGGTTCTTCCACAGTGCATAGGTGTCATATTTTGTCACCATCAGGAACAATGTCAACCGAGCCGTTGAAAAATGTTTTTCGGGTAAATTGGATAAAAATTCAAACTTCGCGTGTTCCCTCTCATTTCTAGCAAATGGAGTGAAAATTATTTCTGTTTTCTGTATAATATAAGGAAATAATGGTTCTACCACAGTGCATATGTGTCATATTTTGTCACCATCAGGAACAATGTCAACCAAGCCGTTGAAAAATGTTTTTCGGGTTAATCGGATAAAAATTCGAATTTCGCGTTTTCCCTCTAATTTCCAAAAAAATGAGTGGAAATCATTTTTGTTTTCTGCATAATATAAGGGAATGATGGTTCTACCACAGTGCATAGGTGACATATTTTGTCACCATCAGGAACAATGTCAACCAAGCCGTTGAAAAATGTTTTTCGGGTTAATTGAATAAAAATTCGAACTTCGCGTTTTTCCTCTCATTTCCAGAAAAATGAGTGAAAATCATTTCTGTTTTTTGCATAATACAAGGGAATACTGGTTCTATCACAGTGCGTAGGTCTCATATTTTGTCACAATCAGGAACAATGTCAACCGAGCTGTTGAAAAATGTTCTTCGGGTTAATCGGATAAAAATTCAAACTTCGCGTTTACCCCCCTCATTTCCAGAAAAATGAGTGAGATCATTTCTGTTTTTTGCATAGTATAAGGGAACAATGGTTTTATCACAGTACATAGGTGACATATTTTGTCATCATCAGGAACAATGTCAACCGACCCGTTGAATAATGTTCGGATTAATCGAATAAAAATTCAAACTTCGCGTTTTTCCTCTCATTTCCAGAAAAATGAGTGAAAATCATTTCTGTTTTTTGCATAGTATACGGGAATAATGGTTCTCTCACAGTGCATAGGTCTCATATTTTGTCACCATCAGGAACAATGTCAACCTAGCCGTTGAAAATTGTTTTTCAGGTTAATCGGATAAAAATTCGAACTTCGCGTTTTCCCTCTCATTTCCAGAAAAATGATCCGAAGAACATTATTCAACGGCTCCGGTTGACATTGTTCCTGATGGTGACAAAATATGAGACCTATGCACTGTGAGAGAACCATTATTCCCTCACATTATACAGAGAACAGAAATAACTTTCACTCATTTTTCTGGAAATGAGAGGGAAAACGCGAAATTCGAATTTTTATCCGATTAACCGGAAAAACATTTTTCAACGGCTCGGTTGACATTGCTCCTGATGGTGACAAAATATGAGACCTATACACTGTGATAGAACCATTATTCCCTCACATTATACAGAGAACAGAAATAACTTTCACTCATTTTTCTGGAAATGAGAGGGAAAACGCGAAATTCGAATTTTTATCCGATTAACCCGAAAAACATTTTTCAACGGCTCGGTTGACATTGCTCCTGATGGTGACAAAATATGAGACCTATACACTGTGATAGAACCATTATTCCCTCACATTATACAGAGAACAGAAATAACTTTCACTCATTTTTCTGGAAATGAGAGGGAAAACGCGAAATTCGAATTTTTATCCGATTAACCCGAAAAACATTTTTCAACGGCTCGGTTGACATTGCTCCTGATGGTGACAAAATATGAAACCTATACACTGTGATAGAACCATTATTCCCTCATATTATACAAAAAACAGCAATAATTTTCACTCATTTTTTCTGGAAATGAGAGGGAAAACGCGAAGTTTGAATTTTTATCCAATTTACCCGAACAACATTTTTCAACAGCTCGGTTGACATTGTTCCCGATGGTGACAAAATATGAGAACTATGCACTGTGGAAGAACCATTATTCCCTTATACTATGCAAAAAACGGAAATGATTTTCACCCATTTTTCTGGAAATGAGAGGGAAAACGCGAAGATTGAATTTTTATCCAATTAACCCGAAATAGTAATTTTCCTAACAAGTGCGGAAAGTGATGCTTTTCCGCACGCGACTGCCGTTAACCCAAACGACGCGGAGCGGAGGAAACAAATTCATTTTTTCAATTATTTATTCATGCAAATGGAAACAACTAACAAGAGTAACATTTTCTATCCACTAATTATTCGTAATATTTATTGTAAATGTACAATTTGATGCATTATGTAAATTTATAGCGGAAGCCAGCATATTTTCTGAAGATGGCTGATTTCCTGAAGAAGAAGGTAACTCGGGCAATACATTATCGAAAGAAATCGAATGTGCAGGCACAGGCATCAAATCGTCGCCGATCGATATAGACGTGGATGGTTCTAAAATGCACCCGGAAGACGATGTAGTGTTCAAATTGAGAATTTTGTTGGACATTTCTTTTTTTCGATTGATGGAGTCTTCTAAATACCCCTCTGCAACTGAAGTCGATTTCCATCCTCCTAGGCGTTTGATATTAGTTATACCCACACCACAGTCAGCAAGTAAAGTGGCTGAGGAACGCCTGAAGCTGTGACCAGTGTGAAGCTCTGGATTTTGAAGGCGCAGATATACTGCTATTTCGGAGGGTATCTTTCCTATGGTATTGATTCCTACACATTGCATAGTACATTTTCCACTTTTGTAATACAAGAATAAACGACGGTGAGGAGGACGTAAATGTACATAATTTCTGTATACGTTCAAAAAATAACCATCATTTGCTTCTTCAGATATCACGAAGGATCTAGAGGAATGATTTTTGGAATCCTTGATATTAACAATTATCAGCTTTTCTTTGTCGTCTATGTCGTCAATGGTGAGTTTTGTCAGCTCTTCTCGTCTGCAAGCACCAGCTAATCCAAAAATTGCTACTAACTTAATCATGAGGTATATGTCATCGGGTGCTTCAGTCATAAATTTTGAAACGTCTTCTTGAGTGAAGATTTTGGCCTTTTTCGGTCGAAAACCGACATTCTGTCTTTTAATGAATGCAATTATTTTGTAAAATTTGCTAATATCCAAATTTTGCTTTACTTTGAATACACTCTTCAACATTGAATATCTTGCCCATAAAGTGTTCGGCTTCCATGTTTTAGACATTTCTAGAAAATAAGCCAAGAATACTTCTTCTTTATTTGGTGTTTTCACTTTTTTTTTGTTGCACCATTCAATAAAACTCGTGTATTGCTTCTCATACCTTTGTTTAGATTTCGTTGGCAATAACTTTAAGCTGCTTGCACGATTTCTTGTGGAAGTTCTTCATCAGATGAATAATCCATCGTGGCAGTTTCACTGAATCGAAAATTTTATATAAGTAACGCTTTGTCTGTCACTCTGACAATTACAAACAAATTTGTGTATTGATCGGCATGACAACATCAATTGTTACCTACTCGTTATCAGATCAATCAAAGCCTATATATAGGGTGATTTTCATAACAATACATTTTTATTTATCAATATTTGTTCATTTTTTCAATGAATAGTGCAAAATGATGGATTATTTTGAACAAACTCACTTAGTATTGCAACAAAAAAGCTTGAACTTTCATATTTTGTCACCCACCACTTATATTTTACGAGGATATCATATAAATGTTTTTCCCGCACGACTGTGGAAAAATGACACTTTCCAAACTGAATTGCGTGCGGGTAGAGGGTGAATCACGCACGCTTGTAGGAAAAAATAATTTTTCAGCTTTGTCATGTGTGCCTTATTGAAACTATAGAAAATTTCCGCCTGTCACTGAAAGCTATTTGCAGTTCTTTTAATAGCAACTATTTTGTGCTTAGTTCTTCCACCGTATAAGATTATTTACTGTTCCCCATTGGTTGAATAAGTTTTCGAGTAATGACCGATATGCCGGAATCACATTTATCAAAACGTCCTGTTTCCTTTTCTGATAATGCTGGTGCAATGAAATGCACATCATGTTTATTTTCATGCAGTGCCAACGGAGGCTGGGAAAATAATAAATCTATGAGTAAAATAAGTAGCGCGTGGTGTATAAGTTCGAATAATGAACCTTTGGAACCAAGAACAAAATTCAACCTCCCTTGAAATTTTCATATTTTACGTTTTAGATGTGATGAATCTAAGATATATATATATTTATATAGGCCGGTTTAAAACATCTTTCGATGTTGTCCGACGCCTTAGCTCCATCTTTCTCTATTTTCCCAATCCAAATCTTGCAGGTCTCTAGTACTCATGGCCTTAACTACACCCTGCTTCCAACTAGTTTTCGGCCTCCCTCTTCACCTGCGTTCCGTTGGCTGCCAGTTCATTACCTGCCTCGGGAGTCTTGCTTCTGACATACGTTGAATGTGGCCATACCAAGTTAGCTGCCTTTTTGAGCGCTCGTACTACTTACACGAGGGCTATATCATTTCGTCACGATGTCTGTATTTTTCGAATTTTGAGCCGAAAATGGTCTCAATCGACTATGTTCGACTCACTGATGACGAATCCGTCGGAAAATTTGAGTCTGTCCGTCCGGCCGTCCGGACGTAAGCACGATAACTGTCGAACGGAACAACCTAGAGACTTGAAATTTTCAGTGTGGGTTCAGTTCCCGAATGCCTCGGTTGAGTTCGTTAATGGGCCAAATTCCACCAGGGGTTCCGTAAATATGGCCGTTCAAAGTTTTGTTCTCCTGATTACTTGAAAACTACAGATTTGATTGAGATTAAATTTTGCACTCAAATGTAGAATGAAGTGTTCAAGCTACATGTGAAATTTTGTCCAGATCGCATGACCAGAACCATAGAAACCATAGAAAATCGTAACTTTTGAACGGAAACGCCTAGGGACTTGAAATTTTCAGGATAGGTGTGGATCTGAAATGTCGCGTTCACGTTTATCAATGAGCAGAATTATACTAGGGGTTCCGTAAATACGGTCGTTTGAAAATTTGGTTTCTCGATAATTTCGAAACTACGGATTCGATCGAGATGAAATTTTGCATTTTAATCGAGAATGATATATTAAAACAATATTTTTTCCAGATCGCATTACCAAAACCATAGAAACCATAGAAAATTGTAACTTTTGAACGGAAAGGCCTAGGAACTTGAAATTTTCAGGGTGGGTTTGGATCGCGTATATCGCGGCCACGTTCATCAATGAGCAAAATTAGACTAGGGGTTCCGTAAATATGGCTGTTCAAAGCATTTTTTTCCTGATAATTTCGAAACTACTGATTGTATTGGGATGAAATGCTGCACCTAGCATAGGAATAATGTATTCAAACTACGTGCCAACTTTTGTCCAGATCGCACCACCAAGACCATAGATACCGTAGAAAATTCTAGCGAATTATCGAAAAAAAATTGGTCACCTAAAGCACTGACATGAAGTCTGGAGTTTCGCCTAAGTTTCAGAATTTTTGTGACAGCTGTCGAAAATTCCTTCAATTGATTTCTAAAACTGGAAAATGCGAATCTACCTACAAGGTGCATGTACGAGCGCTCAAAAGCTCCTGCCCTCACGGCAGTGCTTTTCGTAATTTTTTCAATATCATCCATTATGGTTCCTTCAATACCCATCATGTCCTTAATGGTGTCATTCCTAATCCTACTCTCCTCGAAACCATCAGTATTCTGAGAATGAATCTAAGATGCCAATAAGAATAATCCGTCCGTCTGTCGTCCAGAGCTTCTCTCGAAAACAATAGAGACGATTGTACTGATATTCGGCCAATAATCAGTTGCTATCCGGTATTGAATTTGGTAGCTCAAAATAAATTGCGGAAAATCTATAAAACAAAGGTAAATGGAATTCGAAATATGTATCTGTTGGATTTAAGTTAGGCATAATCTTTTTCGCAAAGATGCACTAAGTTCATGAATTATGAAATTTCGTAATTATCGGACCAGATCGACCTCCGTGAGGTATAAATGTTTTTTAGAATACAGTGAAATCTCTTTTGGACGCACACCAATGAGACTGCAAAAAATTGCCCGTTCTAGAGCGGTGTCCTGCCAAAAGAAATCCTCCGGAATGAATTGAAATTCTGATTTTTTTCTTCATTTATTTCAATCGGATAATGTAAGTCAATATCTTGCGAAAGAGAAATAACATAATATGAATATTAAAGTAAAATACAAAATACGTTTACCTTCATATCATAAGTATTGCAAAAAGTTAAACATGACGACGTTATGGGAGATATATTTTATTTAGATATTTCATGAAATCTAGAGAGGAAACAAGGCGATGCGGAAATAATAAGACTTCATGTAAAATTTGCACCGTTTTTCATCATAACTGTGGAAAATTATAAGGAATCTGCGCTCCTCCGATGCTATGAATCATAAAGCACTTACGTGTGTAATAATAGGTTGACCATGGAATAATGTGTTTATAAACCAATAATAATCAACAAAATACCTCACGAATGGGAATTCAATCTGGAAATGTATAACATTAAGGAAAAAATCGAGAAAAGCACTGATGTGGTGTTGCTTTTGCGCGATTGTTTGAATTCATCGAAAGAGCAGTCACCCATCTAGGTTCTGAACACGCACCACAATGCTTAGCTTTAAGTCATATCAAACAAATAATGTCATTTTATAAAATCGTTACTTTTTATAGAGATCCCAAATTTTTTGCTCTTGTTCATAGAAAACTAGCGCGCACAAAGTGCAACGCAAACCGAAGCGGACTTATTTTAGTGACTGGTCCTACATGATTCAAATAAGGTAAATTATTCCAAACTTCAATAGGTAAGCGTTACAAATAGAATAAAGGAATATGTTTATGTACCGGGTGATTTTTTATATCTTACTCAATAGCTATCTAATTCAATATTGGTCTTACAAAAACGTTCAAATGGGCAAATATGTAGTATTTTTCATGGGCATTCAGAATTCAATACTAAGAAATGCGAAAAAGCATCGTAAAACTAAAATTTTTATGTAACTGGTTTTTCAATTGGGACGCCCTGTAGATTACTTTCCCAATTGGTAGAGCTCTTTCTTTCATCTCATTTCAAATATATATTCTTCATTGAGGTATCACGAAACATCCTGTGAAAATCTGTTGATGCCAGAACCGCGGCTTCTATATGAAAAGAATTTTTGAATTTCGAGGGTTGAAATTTCTACCCCTGAATCCCAAGGGAAATCAACCATTTTTTCACAAAATGATAGTATTGCAAAAAGAAATGTCCTCGGCTTCTATATGAAAATAATTTTTGAAATTCGAGGGTTGAAATTTCCATCTATTGGATATCATAGTTTTTTGATCAGTTTTTTCATTTTATTTTAATGAAAATTGCTTATCTGTAGAATTACATAATTCATCTCTTGTTTCTTACGGTTTGAATGCATAAAAGGAGCTCCTATTTTTTTCTCCTGAATACAGTTCAAAATACGAAAATGACTTATTTGAAGTCGAGGGATCTTCTCCATAACAAAAAAAAATTAGGATAGTATTCACTAATTAACTTAGTACTTAGTCTACGAAAGAAAATCGTAGACTAAGTTAATTAGGGAATACTAATTTAATCGTTTATCGTATCGGCCGAATCAATTCAATATTCGTAAATTAGAATATTATTACCTATTTTGTGAAAGCAGGGATTTATCATTTTTTCCTCGAAAATGTTCATTATTATGCTATATCTAGTTAAACAGAAAAAAAAAATTTCCGGAATAAATTGTAACAGCCTGTATATTGAAGATGGAGCAAAAAATTTTTGACTTGAGATCATGTATAGATGATGCTTGAATATTGGAAAACTCCTTTTAAGTATTCTTGGGAGGTAAGTAGGGGGCAACCGAAAACGAACCGAAATAACGATTCGGCTTCTCGGCTGGAATTCCGGTCTAGGCCGAATTTCACTCAGATTCGGTCGGATTTTTTCGAGTAAAAATAAAAAAAAAACAATATGTAATTTTGATATTCTATTCATAATATGAAAAAACGAGGAAAGCACAGCCGTGAAGTCAGAAGCCTTTCAGCGCTCGTTCATCCACCTTGTAAGTAGATTCGCATTTTTCATTTTTAGAAACCAATTATTGAAGAAACTCTTGACAGCTGTCAAAAAAATTACAGCAGATCTTTGTCAATTATGCCGAATCAGCTGTCACAGAAATATAGGGATTTTTTATCCAATAATTCGTTGGAAATTAAAATGGTTCTGGCTATACGACTTGGAAAAAATGTAGCTCGAATATATCATTCTCCATTGAAATACAAAATTTCGTCACGATCGAATCCGTAGTTTTGAAATTATCGAGAAAACTTAATTTCAAATGAACATATTTACGGAACCCCTAGTCCAATTTTGCCCAATAACGAACTTTACCGCGGCATTCGAGATTCGAATCTACTCTGAAAATTGCAAGTCTCTAGGTCTTTCCGTTCGAAAGTTATAATCTTCTATAGTTCATATGGTTCTGGTCAAGCGATCTTGCCAAAATTCCGCATGTAGCTTGAACGCGTCATTCTTCATCTGGGTGCAAAATTTCATTCATAGCGAATCAGTAGTTTCGAAATGATCAGGAAAACAAAATTTCGAACGGCCATATTTACGGAAGCCCTGGTCGAATTTTGCCCAATAACGAACTCAACCGAGGCATTCGAGATTTGAACCTACCCTGAAAATTTTTTAGGTAGTTCCGTTCGAGAGTTATCGTGTATACGGCCGGGCGGACCGACCGCCGGACTCGAATTTTCCGACGAATTCGTCTTCTGTGAGTCGAACCTTGTCGATTGCGACCATTTTCGGCTCAAAATTCATCGTGGGTTTGAATACATTATTCTTCATCTATGTGCAAAATTTCATCCCAATCCAATCAGTTGTTTCGAAATTATCAGGAAAACAATATTTTGAATGGCCATATTCAAGGAACCCCTAGTCTAATTTTGCTCATTGATGAACGTGACGGCGTCATTCGAGATCCAAAGCTACCCTGAAAATTTCGAGTCTCTAGACCTTTTCGATCGAAAGTTATAATTTTCTATGGTTCTGGTCATGCGATCTGGGCAAAAATTGCATCTAGCTTGAACACGTCATTCTCCATCCGAGTGCAAAATTTCATCTCGATCGAATCAGTAGTTTCGAGGTAATCAGGAAAACAAAATTTCGAACGGCCATATTTACGGACCCCCTGGTTGAATTTTGCTCAATAACGAACTTAACCGTTTCTAGGTCGTTCCGTTCGAGAGTTATCTTTCATACGGACGGCCGGACAGACTCGAATTTTTCGAAGAATTCGTCATCAGTGAGTCGAACATAGTCATTTGAGACCATTTTCGGCTCAAAATTCGAAAAGTACAGACATCGTGACGAAATGATATAGCCCTCGGGTAAGTAGAACGAGCTGAATACATTATTCCTAAGCTAGGTGCAAAATTTCATCCCAATCCAATCAGTAGTTTCGAAATTATCAGGAAAAAAATATTTTGAACAGCCATATTTACGGAACCCCTAGTCTTATTTTGCTCATTGATGAACGTGGCCGCGATATTCGCGATCCAAACCCACCCTGAAAATTTCAAGTCCCTAGGCCTTTCCGTTCAAAAGTTACAATTTTCTATGTTTTCTATGGTTCTGGTCATGCGATCTGGACAAAATATTGTTTTAATATATCATTCTCGATTAAAATACAAAATTTCATCGAATCCGTAGTTTCGAAATTATCGAGAAACCAAAATTTCAAACGAACTTATTGACGGAACCCCTAGTATAATTCTGCTCATTGATAAACGTGAACGCGACATTTCAGCCCCACACCTATCCTGAAAATTTCAAGTCCCTCGGCCTCTCCGTTCGAAAGTTATGATTTTCTATGGTTTCTATGGTTCTGGTCATGTGATCTGGAGAAATGTAGCTTGAATATATCATTCTCCATTAGTATACAAAATTTCGTCACGATCGAATCTGTAGTTTTGGAATTATCAAGAAAACTAAATTTCAAACGACCATATTTACGGAACCCCTAGTATAACTTTGCTCATGGATGAACGTGATCTCGACATTCGAGATCCACACCTATCCTGAAAATTTCAAGTCCCTAGGCGTTTCCGTTCAAAAGTTACAATTTTCTATAGTTTCTATGGTTCTGGTCATGCGATCTGGACAAAATTTCACATGTAGCTTGAACACCTCATTCTCCATTTGAGTGCAAAATTTCATTTCAATCAAATCTGTAGTTTTCAAGTAATCAGGGGAACAAAACTTTGAACGGCCATATTTACGGAACCCCTGGTGGAATTTGGCCCATTAACGAACTCAACCGTGGCATTCGGGAACTGAACCCGTTCGAGAGTTATCGTGCTTACGGCACATTTTCGGCTCAAAATTCGATAAATACAGAAATCGTGACGAAATGATATAGCCCTCGTGTAAGAAGTACGCGAGCATCCAGAGAAATTTCATTCATATTTCCGTATGAATATTGGAAGGTTCGACTGAATTTTGGAAAAAATTGAATCTAAATTGATGATCAACTGGACCAATTTCATTCGCAACAGCATCCCATAAATTGTCCAAAATATATCTGTTATGATGCTGAGCATCTCTTCGATCTCACAAAGCATTTTTCACAAATATCGAACTTACGAACGCTTCAATATCCTTTTTTGAGCGCTCCCATAAATTGTCCAAAACATATCTGTTATGATGCTGAGCATCTCTTCGATCTCACAAAGCATTTTTCACAAGTATCGAACTTATGAACGCTTCAATATCCATTTTTGAGCGCTCGTACTACTTACACGAGGGCTATATCATTTCGTCACGAAAATGTTCTCAAACGACTATGTTCGACTCACTGATGACGAATCCGTCGAAAAATTCGAGTCTGTCCGTCCGTCTGTCCGTCCGTCCGGCCGTTCCTCCGTATACACGATAACTTTCGAACGGAATGTCCTAGAAACTTGAAATTTTCAGGGTAGGTTCGAATCTCGAATGCCGCGGTTAAGTTCGTTATTGGGCATAATTCGCAAAGGGGTTCCGTAAATATGGCCACTCGAAATTTTGTTTTCCTGATTACTTCGAAACCACAGATTCGATCGAGGTGAAATTTTGCACTCAGATGGCGAATTACGTGTACAAGCTACATGCAAAATTTTGTCCAGCTCACATGACCAGAACCATGGAAACCATAGAAAATTATAACTCTGTAATGGAAAAGCCTAGGGACTTTTCAGGATAGGTGTGGATCTCGAATGTGGTGGTCGCGTTCATAAATGAGCAAAATTAGACTAGGGGTTCCGTAAATATGGTCGTTTGAAATTCAGTTTTCTTGATAATTTCAAAACTATGGATTTGATCGTGACGAAATTTTGTATTTTAATGGACAATGATATATTCAAGCTACATTTTTCCCATATCACATGACAAGAACCATAGAAACCATAGAACATTATAACTTTCGAACGGAAAGGCCTAGGGACTTGAAATTTTCAAAATAGGTTCGGATCGCGAATTTCGCGGTCACGTTCATCAATGAGCAAAATTAGACTAGGGGTTCCGTAAATATGGCCGTTCAAACAATTTTTTTCCTGTTAATTTCGAAACTACTTATTGGATTGGAATGAAATTTCGCACATAGATGAAGAATAATGTATTCAAACTACGTGGGAAATTTTGTCCAGATCGCATTACCAAGACCATAGATACCGTAAAAAATTCTAGCGAATTATCGAAAAAAAATTGATCAGCTGAAGCACTGACATGAAGTCTGGAGTTTCGCCTAAGTTTGAGAATTTTTTTGACAGCCGTCGAAAATCCCTTCAATTGATTTCTAGAACTGGAAAATGCGAATCTACCTACAAGGTGGATGAACGAGCGCTCAAAAGCTCCTGACTTCACGGCAGTGCTTTTCGTCATTTTTATTCAGTAATTGCAGCAGCGCGGCGATGAAAGAAAACAAACTTCCCCGATCGCGCCTCTATCCTCGCTTAAACGCCTCGCGCTACCGCGTTCGCGATCGCTCCACTATGTACTACCCTATTAGAATTTGAATATGTTTGAATTTGCCTCTATCCTCTTCGCACCTCTAGGTCGCTCACTATGTTCCTAGCCTAACACCTCAATATACCATATCTGCGAACCCGTGCCATGGATCCATATTTTATCAGGAAAAGGGGAGAGAGAACGCAAGGCAATTCAAAAGTTATAAGGGTGGCACTACTTCGACTCGCCGTGAAATGTAGAAGGGGCGTCTCGACACGTTTCATCCTTGTTTGAATTAGGGCGTGAGGCGTAACTCAAGATGTTGCCCAGCTTGTGTCTTAAATAGGTACGAGGGCCAAGTTTGATTTATTGAGAATAATAAATCTTGTAGGCCGTAAAGAACAGATAATACACTAGCCTGTATGAATAAAAATGCATGCGCATAATATTATTTTTTTTATTGATGCCCCATTTTACCTATTTCAAGAACGCCAAATAAAATATTACTAAATGCAAATGCGGTATCAACAGCGATTCTGCTTTACTTTTCAAAAATCTATAATATTAGAATTCATTTTCAAGCACTGCGGTGACAAAAATTCATTTTTGATGACAAATTGCAAATTAGGTTCTGTTTTTCTCATTACCATGACAACGAAAGGTATACTGATCAAGAATTCAATCATTTTACATTCTTATTTCCATATTATGTAGTAATAATACCAGTATTCATGATTTCAAAGCGCTCCAATAAAAAAAATAGCGCAAAGTATTCGTGGATAACTGGTCTTTGAAACACTTGTTCTATTTCGAGCACTCCGGCTTCGGCGTCGTGCTCGAAAAATCGTGCGTATTTTAAAGGCCTTTTTATCCACTTATACTTTAATATACTATTATATCCTGATATTTTTCTACTAGTTAACGACGTAGTTATGTCAGAAATATATAACAGCACCTCAGAGGTAAGGTGTGTTAAGTCACATTTTTTCCTGACACGAGTTATCTACTCTATTGGATTTATACTCCGTTTAAGAATTATTGACATCTCGGTTGGCTGTGAAAAATCGAATTTAAGTTGGTAATAGACTATTCAGTAATATTTTGGGTTGCTGAATTCAGGTTGGTATAGGAATAGCACTAACATTACCCATAGAAATCTTGCTTTGATGATTCTATCGAAGATATTAGTGAATATGTAATTATAAAAATTTGCTCTGAATTTGAGTATTTTTTGTCTTATGCTATTAAAATGGCTGGAATTGACCAGGATTCCAGGATACATCGCGCCTAACAAGAGAACGCCAGGCAGTTTGTCGGTGTTACTTCGAGTTTTTCAAAGTTTTGGCATATATTTCCGCTAGTGTTTCAGGTAAACTGTTATTCACCGACTCAAAGTGGATTCTGATTGATCAATGTCTCTTAAATTTTCAGATTTCACCAAGCCCTGTCCGTAGAATATTAGCATGTTATTACAGCCTGGAATTAGAAGTGGAAGAAAACCTGTGCGATACGATTATTCCTTCAAAGAGACATTGAATGACTTTGTTTTTGCTTGAATTAAAAACAATGAATATATCACTTTAGATATTCTTTTTGAACTGGCCAAAGAGCACCTAGATTTCAATTGATTGAAGTCAACATTATATTATATCATAAAAAAAATTGGATACAAATACAAAAAAGTTGATCGAAGGAAAATTCTTATTGATAAACAAAAAAATATAATAAAAATAGTACGATATTGTGATAAATACCGAGAATACATGGAACAAAACGTAAAATTCATTTATCTAGATGAAATTTGGATATTCGAAAACGGTATTCAAATTCGTCAGTGGACACTAGAAAAAAATCCAAAAGGTATGCTTAGTATATTCAAGGGTAAAGGCAGAAGGTGCACTATTTTGAATGCTGGAACAATTGATGGATTTTAACCTGGATGTGATCCGATTCCTGACAGTGGTATTAATGATAAGGATTACTATGAATGGTGAATTATTTCATAAATGGGTTATTGAAAAATTGAAAGCTTCCCTGCAACAGGATGCCCATCAATAGGATTATGTCAGCTTATTCAATAAACACATCCAAATCACTACACTACGTGGAAACAAAGTTTTCAATGATATTTTTATCTTTGCTCTTGTATCATTCATAGATATTTTAAGTTTATTTATTATACTTATACTGTACCCTGTTCACATTCCCTCTGCTAATACACATGCTATATTGTTCCCAATTCAAAAGTATACTGAATTATTGTAAAATTGCTCATGAATTATAATATTTTCAATAATTCATGGACAGTTTCAATGAATGAAAATAAATATTGACTTTCTTAAAGTATTCAACACCGAGCAATAAATAATTCACAAATTGGTTCATATATTGATAGTTCGGTACAAAGTTCATGTCATCAAAATTCTTCATGTACTACATAGATTCTTAATTTTTGTTTCTCTCTTATTTCTTAATACATTATAACGTTTATTCCAATCCATTCTTTGGGTCCTGTGCTTGCGAAGTGTCCAAAATTTTTTTCTGTTGCACCACTAGCTACCTGCTTGAATTCCATTAATTATCCTTCTTAAATCCTGACATAAAATGGTCCTCTCATAGTTATATGGTTAGAATTTTGCAAGATTTCCAATACCAATGAATATTGCATGGTCCTGAGTGAAAATAAATATTTATTTGAATGATCTTCAATTTTCCATGGTTGACTTTTATATGAGATAATTTCATATGAAAGCATTCCACGATATTTTTGCACTTTCAAACCTGAATTCCCATGTTTGAACTGCAATCGAAATATTCCGGCTTAATTATTCGATAATTCGTATACTCAACACTTTTCTAGGTTATATTTATGTTCCATTTCTATGATGAAATTTAGTAACTTTTTTGTAACTAGAAATAAAGCCTCGACTGGACGTTCATGGCCTGCTTCGATGTCAATAATTCTTAAATGGACTATATATTATTAATTCTACCTAGTGGAAAACAGATTTAACTCCCTAGTTAGTTGCATATATATTATATGCAACTAACTAGGGAGTTAAATCCGTTTTCCACTAGATAGAATTAATAATATAAATCCAATAGTGTACATAACTCGTTTCAGGAAAAAATGTGACTTAACACACCTTACCTCTGAGGTGCTGATATTGACAACTAAACATAATAATATGTGCTTTCGATTTGAAGTTTCGTGCACCGGAGGAGCTCGGTTTTAGGTGTTCCACGCACGCTTTTCGAAGTGGAAAGTAATGCTTTCAAAACGCTAGTAGGAAAAATTCGAGAAAAGCACTGACGTGAAGTCAGGAGCTTTTGAGCGCTCGTTCATCCACCTTGTAGGGAGATTCGCACTTTTCAGTTCTAGAAACCAATTACAGACATTTTTGACGGATGAACTCGAAAATATGATATTTATATGAATATCGAAATCGATCGCCTAAGAATAAAACTTTTCAAGAAATAGTTTGTTTTCGTAGTAGTCATTATTAAAAACAGAACATACTATGGAAGAATTCATATATAAAAAAAATATCATGATAGTTTCGAACGTTGGTAAAAATATAAGATTTGAAAAGTTGCAAAAACATATTTCTTATTGAAAGGATTTCTTTCACGAAACTAATATTGCATTTTCCATTTTTTCAATCAACGTTACCATCGATCACTTATTTGAAACATACTGACTTCTTAATTAATTATCCACGTTTTTCTGATGTTTATTTGATAAAGAAATGAATAATCTTTATATACAAGGTGTCTACTTTTGAAAGGGCCAAACTTCAGAGAGATCATACATAAAATTTGCAACAAAAAATGTCATATAACACACGGTCAAAATGTTGACGGTTATTCTTCAATTCAACATTACTTGATTTCACGAAATATTTCAAGTTTTTCCATAAAATCAATTATACTTCAGTTATCCTTAGAGCCTCTTCAGATTTGACCACATATTTGGAAACAGCATTAAGTTTTCTACAAGATAAGAATTTCGGTCTGCCAAAAGAATTCTTATTGCGGACGTGGTAAGGAGATGAATGTCACGATTCTGAAGTGAACAAAACGAGTCATATTTTTCCAATGGTTTTATCGATGAAAAATCATTGATTATGGACATGTTTTCTTTTTAGCAAAAACTACCTCATTTTGTGTGCTTTCGAATGACATATCAACTTTTGTGCTTGCTGCTTGTCTTCTGCCCTAATATCATGGCTAACAAGATAACAACGAAAAAGTCGAAATATTCCAAACCTAAATTTGCTCTATTTTGAAGCTCTTTATGATTGAATATTGAAGTTATTTTCATGGAAATCATGAATTCATCTGTCGATTCAAAATAATTTGAAGGAATAAACCAAATTTCAATGATACAGATTTTATGAAAATATGTAAAGAAGGTTAACTAATACTACTTATAACAATCGTTCGAAATCTCCACTGCCTTATTCAATACATTTTGCACATCGTTTTCGCACTAAATCTACAAACCTGCGAAGTTCGTAACGTTTCTGACGCATTTCTGCACAACACAAATTTATTCTTTCGATCAGATCCAATCGAGTCTGAATGCGAATTTGATATTCTTTTTATTTCAAGGTGTTCCAGACATAAAAAACCCAAAGGCCTATGGTCGGGGCACCTTGGTGGCAATCTTACCGGACCGTACCTTACAATCCATTGCACTCCAAAATATTGATTCATTAAGTCCCGCACATTCCGGCTACTATGAGCTGGGCAGCCATCCATTTGAAACCAGACATTTTGTCTTTCAGCCAGGAGCATTTCATCCAATATGTCCGTTAAGCTGCTTTGGATTGATGTAATGAATTCTTCAGCGTTGAGCCGATCGGGAAGTATTAATGGTCAGAAAAGTTCACCTTTCATGACTTAATAAATGAATATTCAGGGGCGCAATGGATTGGGAGGTACGACCTGGTAAGATGGCCACCAAACAGCCCCGACCTTACGACTTTGGATTTTTATGCCTGGAACACCTTGAAAGAAAAAGTATATCAAATTCGCGTTCAGACTCGAGAGGATCTGATCGAAATAATAAATTTGTGTTGTGCAGAAATGCGTCAGAAACGACGGCCGTGAAGACAGCGGCTAAACTTGGCAGACCAAATCTCCGGAAATACCCGATCGACCAGTGGCGTGCCGAAAAAATATTTCTATGTACTATTACGATAATTATAAGTTCTTTTTCGGGACTAATGGAAATAATACATTAATTATTTACCAAGATAACATGTAACATGAAATATAAATGGAAATTATTTATAATGGTAAATAATAGAAGAAATGTTAAGCCGAGTGGCCGATTCTTACACAGCTCGACATTTGAAAAATTCTTTTCACATAGAAGCCGTGGTTCTAGCATCACCAGATTTTCACAGGATGTTTCTTATTGCAATACTAGTATTTCGTGAAAAAATGGTTGACTTCTCTTGGGATCCAGGGGTTGAAATTTCATCCCTTAAACTTCAAAAATCAATTTTATATAGAAGCTTCCGTTCTAGCATCACCATATTTTCACAGGATGTTTCTTATTGCAATACTAGTATTTACTGAAAAAATGGTTGACTTCTCTTGGGATCCAGGGGTTGAAATTTCAACCCTTACATTTCAAAAATTTGTTTTAAATGGAAGCTTTCGTTCTAGCATCACCAGATTTTCACAGTCTGTTTCTTATTGCAATATTAGTCTTTCGTGAAAAAATGGTTGACTTCTCTTGGGATCCAGGGGTTGAAATTTCAACCCTTAAACTTCAAAAATTAATTTTATACAGAAGCCGCCGTTCTAGCATCACCATATTTTCACAGGATGTTTCTGATTGCAATACTAGTATTTCGTGAAAAAACGGTTGACTTCTCTTGGGATCCAGGGGTTGAAATTTCAACCCTTAAATTTCAAAAATTTGTTTTATATAGAAGCTTTCGTATGATGAAGTTTTTTGTCCTATAAGTTGTTCTCCGAATATTGTTTTCTCGATTCCTCTAACCTGCCCGCTTAATTTTTTTGTATGGTGAAAGTCCCGGGAAGTACTATATACATCAGAATCTACTCTTCTGGAAGCGGTATAGATGATAATTTTCGATTTTTGCATTGCTGGTGTACACAATTGGCAGTTACAAAAACAGTAAAAGTTCTTTTCCGTTTTTTTTATAACGAATTACTAGTTGACATGTCTTATTTACAAAATCTTCCCTCTCGACCCCTGGATCAACCATTTTTTAACGAAATACTATTATTGCAATCAGAAACATCCTGTGAAATCATGGTGATGCTAGAACGGCGGCTTCTATATAAAATTAATTTTTGAAGTTTAAGGGTTGAAATTTCAACCCCTGGATCCCAAGAGAAGTCATCCATTTTTTCACGAAATACTTATATTGCAATAAGAAACATAGGGTGAAAATCTGGTGATGCTAGAACGAAGGCTTCTATATGAAAAGAATTTTTTAAATTTAAGGGTTGAAATTTCAACCCCTGGATCCCAAGAGAAGTCAACCATTTTTTCACGAAATACTAGTATTGCAATAAGAAACATCCTGTGAAAATCTGGTGATGCTAGAACCACGGCTTCTATGTGAAAAGAATTTTTCAAATGTCGAGCTGTGTAAGAATCGGCCACTCGGCTTAACATTTCTTCTATTATTTACCATTATAAATAATTTCCATTTATAGTTCATGTTACATGTTATCTTGGTAAATAATTAGTGTATTATTTCCATTAGTCCCGAAAAAGAACTTATAATTATCGTAATAGTACATAGAAATATTTTTTCGGCACGCCACTGGTCGATCGGGTATTTCCGGAGATTTGGTCTGCCAAGTTTAGCCGCTGTCTTCACGGCCGTTCAGAAACGTTGGGAACTTCGAAGGTTTGTAGATTCAGTGCGAAAACGATATGTAAAAGGTATTGAACAAGGAGGTGGACAATTATAAGTATAGTAGTATAAGTAGTAGTAGTCGTCTTTCTCCACATGTTTTCATATAAATTGTTTTATTAAAATTTAGTTTATTCCTTCAAATTATTTTGATTCGACAGATAAATTCATGATTTCCATGAAAATAACTGCAATATTCAATCATAAAGAGCTTCAAAATAAAGTAAATTGAGGTTTGAAATATTTCGACTTATTCGTTGTTATCTTGTTAGCCATGATATTAGGGCAGAAGACAAGCAGCAAGCACAAAAGTTGATATTTCATTCGAAAGTACACTAAATGGGGTAGTTTTTGCTGAAAAGAAAACATGTCCATAATTAATGATTTTCCATCGATAAAACCATTGGAAAAATATGACTCGTTTTGTTCAATTCAGAATCGTGACATTCATCTCCTTAGCACGCCCGCAATAAGAATTTTTTGGCAGACAGAAATTCTTATCTTGTAGAAAATTTAATGCTGTTTCCAAATATGTGATCAAATCTGAAGAGGCTCCAGGGATAACTGAAGTATAATTGATTTTATGGAAAAACTTGAAATATTTATATATTTTTGTTCATTTGTTCCCCGAATTTATATATATCTGCCTCTACTCATCATTCTACACCACAAATTTCCTTTTAGGCCTTCCGTGCTTTCCAGGAGCTTCTCTTCCAGGTTACTATAATTTTCTTGGAGCTTCTCTTCCAGATTTCTAGAAGTTTCGACCAACTTTTCTTCCAGATTTCTGGAATTTTTTTCTAGAGCTTTCAAAGATTTAGTAGTCACTTGAAACTTTTTTTCCAAATTTCTTGAATTTTCTTGCAGATCTTCTTCCAAGCTTCTAGAATTTTCTTCCAGTGTTCTTGAATTTTCATCCAGAGTTCTTGAATTTTCTTCGAGTTCATTCAGTATTGAACTCAAATCAACTCCGGGAACTTCAAATAAAAATGTTTCGGAGTCCTCACCTTCTTGTATACGAAGGCGTTCTCAGGCCATTCCAACAAAAATAAGTCAGTACTATTGTTGTCGTTTATGTATCACTGTTAAACGATAGATGTTGAAACAGGAGATGCCAAAAAACCTATCATTTTTGAGCGCTCGTACCTATAGCAGAGTTATTGATGAACAATTAGGAATTTTCTTCAAAATGTAAGACTTCACTGGATGTAATCAATTTTTTTTGTTATAACGTATGATATTGAAATTCCTCGTTTCGTTAGAAGGTTCTCTGGAGTAAAAATGCTGTTGCTTATTCTGATATATTGATATTCCACTGCGATAATTATCAGAATCGTAGTATTTTATACTCGAATTATCTCGATATAATTCATTGAATTGAAAGATTTCGTTTGCATTTTTCGAGGATAAAAAATTGATGAAGGCGTAGGCGTCTCTTTTTTCTCGATGAAGAAATTCAGAATGGCCGCCATTCCTGTCTTATTGATTGCCGCTCATCACTTAATGTAAAATTAATATCTGAAGGAATAATTTAGCGAAGGCTATGTTCGAATTTTCAAATTAAGAAGAAGAAAAAACACTTTCATTTTGCATGTAGCTAAAACACCTCATTTTCCATTTGAGTGCAAAATTTCATCTCGATCGAATCTGTAGTTTTCAGGGAAACAAAACTTTGAACGGCCATATTTACGGAACCCCTGGTGGAATTTGGCCCATTAACGAACTTAACCGAGGCATTTGGGATCTGAACCTACACTGAAAATTTCAAGTCTCTAGGTTGATCCGTTCGAGAGTTATCGTGCTTACGGCCGGACGGACGGACAGACTCGAATTTTCCGACGGATTCGTCATCAGTGAGTCGAACATAGTCGATTGAGAGCATTTTCGGCTCAAAATTCGAAAAATACAGACATCGTGACGAAATGATATAGCCCTCGTGTAAGTAGTACGAGCGTTCAAAAACTATAAATATTCTATCAGTCCAACACACAATTCTTCGAATTCAATCTCAATGTACGACATTATTGTGAAGTGAGTGGAATTTAACTATCCAATTAAATCTTTAGACAAAAATTTTGATGGGTCAAACGTCGTGCGGGACACTGCAATCTACTGATACCCATCGAATATTTTCTACTCTTTCCGAATATTCTAATGAAATTCCAATATTCTTTCATACAGGGTGTTGAATCTCAGCTTGCGAAAAGGGCCATATTTTTCTGATACGGACCTGGATTTTCTGATCAATTCAAAGATGAATCGATTCACCCATGGAAGTGTGTTTTACGTTCCAAATATCAATCGATTATACTGAATAGTTCAAAAGTTATAAGCAATTGAAAATATTGATGAATACATAAATCACCCTGTATCTCGGCTATGAAGTTAATTAGATCTAGCACATATAGGTTTTTTGGACTCTAGGGTAGCTCTACCTCAGGTTAACGTATGTACATTTACCAATGAAACACCCTGTATATGAAAAAGAGTGATGATTATCTGCGCGGCAACGCGGGTCTGAAATAGATGGCACGACATCGCATCCCCACTCTCCACTACACCGATCACTCGACAAGAGCGATAACGTGCCAGGAGTAATGCCAATTTTCTGGGTCTTTCCCAAAACCGAAGAAATTTGGAACTGTTTGAGAACTGTATTATAACTTTTAAAAAATCAAAGATAGGGTTAGGTTAGGGTTAATAATAATAATAATTCCACTGGTTTGAATACTAAAAAATAATTAGACGTATACCTTAGCCACAGCAACGCGTAGCCGAGTCTGCTAGTGTATTATAAGTAGATAAACGTTAGATTGTCTCAACACCTTCTGCAAAAATCAATCACTCATTTTCTTTCATTATAAATTACTATATTTCATTATTATCATCATTTTTAATCACAAGTTGCTTATGCCAAACTAAACAACCGGCTCACAATTGCCAACTTTTTCTTCGACAGTGCTGCATCTATCAGTTTTTCGGAAAGTGAAGTTGGCTGGCATGACAGCGGCGGCGAGAGCCAGGTAACTTTTATTGGTCGTTCAGGTCATGGTCACAAAACGTCGCGCCTCGGGCCGGGATCGCAGGTCATAGCGGCTTCCCATCATACGAACCATGACGACCACGCAGGAAGTCATTCGCTCGATGCTTCTCGAGAAACTACGATATAAAAATGCTGAAAATTTGGTTCTCGTCAAAGTCTGAATAATTTTTGGCGTTAAACGTATGTGATATTCGTACTTATTTTTGTTTTTCAAAAAAATGTGCAATTTTCAACTGGATCTTTTGGAAAAACGCAAAGAAGGATTATTTCAAATCTCAAAGTGCACCAATAAAAATGACGAAAAGCACTGCCGTGAAGTCAGGAGCTTTTGAGCGCTCGTACATCCACCTTGTAGGTAGATTCGCATTTTCCAGTTTTAGAAATCAATTGAAGGAATTTTCGACAGCTGTCAAAAAAATTCTGAAACTTAGGCGAAACTCCAGACTTCATGTCAGTGCTTCAGCTGATCAATTTTGTTTCGATGATTCGCTAGAATTTTCTACGGTATCTATGGTCTTGGTGGTGCGATCTGGACAAAATTTCGCACGTAGTTTGAATACATTATTCCTCAGCTAGGTGCAAAATTTCATTCCAATCAAATCGGTAGTTTCGAAATGACCAGGAACAGAATATTTTGAACGGCCATATTTACGGAACCCCTAGTCAAATTTTGCTCATTGATGAACGTGACCGTGAAATTCGTGATCCAAACCCACCCTGAAAATTTCAAGTTCCTAGGCCTTTCCGTTCAGAAGTTACAATTTTCTATGGTTTCTATGGTTCTGGTCATGCGATCTGGACAAAATATTGCTTTAATATAACATTCTCGATTAATATATGAAATTTTATCTCGATCGAATCCGTAGTTTCGAAATTATCTTGAAACCAAAATTTCAAACGACCGTATTTACGAAACCCCTCGTATAATTCTGCTCATTGATAAACGTGAACGCGACATTTCAGATCCACACCTATCCTGAAAATTTCAAGTCCCTAGGCCTTTCCGTTCGAAAGTTATGATTTTCTATGGTTTCTATGGTTCTGGTCATGTGATCTGGAGAAGTGTTGCTTGAATATATCATTCTTCATTAGTATACAAAATTTCGTCACGATCGAATCTGTAGTTTTGAAATTATCAAGAAAACCAAATTTCAAACGACCATATTTACGGAACCCCTAGTATAATTTTGGCTCATAGATAAAAGTAATCACGACAATCGAAATCCACACCTATCCTGCAAATTTCAAGTCCCTAGGCGTTTCCGTTCAAAAGTTACAATTTTCTATGGTTTCTATGGTTCTGGTCATGCGATCTGGACAAAATTTCACATGTAGCTTGAACACCTCATTCTCCATTTGAGTGCAAAGTTTCATCTTGATCGAATCTGTCGTTTCAAAGTAATCAGGAGAACAAAATTTTGAACGGCCATATTTACGGAACTCCTGGTGGAATTCTGCCCATTAACGAACTTAACCGAGGCATTTGAGATCTGAACCTACAATGAAAATTTCAAGTCCCTAGGTTGATCAGTTCGAGAGTTATCGTGCTTACGAACGGACGGACAGACTCAAATTTTCCGACGGATTCGTCATCAGTGAGTTGAACTCTATCGTTTGAGACCATTTTCGGCTCAAAATTCGAAAAATACAGACATCGTGACGAAATGATATAGCCCTCGTGTAAGTTGTACGAGCGCTCAAAAATGACGAAAAGCACTGGCGTGAAGTCAGGAGCTTTTGAGCGCTCGTACATCCACCTTGTAGGTAGATTCGCATTTTCCAGTTTTAGAAATCAATTGAAGGAATTTCCGACAGCTGTCAAAAAAAATCTCAAACTTAGGCGAAACTCCAGATTTCAGATCAGTGCTTCAGCTGACCAATTTTTTTTCGATAATTCGCTGGAATTTTCTACGGTATCTATGGTCTTGGTAATGCGATCTGGACAAAATTTCGCATGTAGTTTGAATAAGATATTCTTCTGCTAGGTGTAAAATTTCATTCCAATCCAATCAGTAGTTTAGAAATTATCAGGAACAAAATATTTTGAACGGTCATATTTACGGAACCCCTAGTCTAATAGGGACCTTTACACTTACGCTCCAGTCGCGCGCGACTGGAGCGTGTGAAAAATTGCGTTCACACTACGCCGTCGCGCGCGAATTTGATCGAGCCGTTCCAGTCGCGCGCGACTGGAGCGTTAGTGTAAAGGTCCCTAATTTTGCTCATAGATAAACGTGATCGCGACATTCGAGTTACAAACTTACCCTGAAAATTTCAAGTTCCTAAGCCTTTGGAAGGTATAATTTTTCCCTTCGGAAGTTATAATTTTCTATGGTTTCTATGCTTCTGGTCAAGCGATCTGGACAAAATGTTGCTTTACTATATCATTCTCGATTAAAATACTGAGTTGTGTCTCATCGAATCCGTAGTTTCGAAATTATCGAGAAAACAAGATTTCAAACGTCCGTATTTACGGAACCCCTTGTCTAATTGTGCTCATTGATGAACGTGCCCGCGAAATTCGCGATCCGAGAATTTCAAGTCCCTATGCGTATCCTTCCAAAACTTACAATTTTCTATGGTTTCTATGGTTCTAGTCATGCGATCTGGACAAAATTTTGCATGTAGCTTGAACACCTCATTCTCCATTTGAGTGCAAAATTTCATCTGGATCAAATCTGCAGTTTCCAAGTAATCTGGAGAACAAAACTTTGAACGGCTATATTTACGGAACCCCTGGTGGAATTTGGCCCATTAACTCAACCGAGGCAATCGGGAACTGAACCCACACTGAAAATTTCAAGTCTCTAGGTTGTTCCGTTCGAGAGTTATCGTGCTTACGGACGGCCGGACGGACAGACTCGAATTTTCCGACGGATTCGTCATCAGTGAGTCGAACATAGTCGATTGAGACCATTTTCGGCTCAAAATTCGAAGAATACAGACATCGTGACGCAATGATATAGCCCTCGTGTAAGTAGTATAAGCGCTCAAAAATGAAATTTGGCGATTTGTTTTTAATTTTTTTCTGAATTTATTTGAAAGGTTTAGAAAAAAAATTACGAAAAGCACTGCTGTGAAGTCAGGAGCTTCTGAGTGCTCGTACATCCACCTTGTAGGTAGATTCGCATTTCACAGTTTTAAAAATCAATTGGAGGAATTTTCGACAGCTGTCAAAGAAATTCTCAAACTAAGGCGAAACTCCAGACTTCATGTCAGTGCTTCAGCTGACCTTTTTTTTTCTATAATTCGCTAGAATTTTCTACGGTATCTATGGTCTCAGTGATGCGATTTGGACAAAATTTCGCACGTAGTTTGAATACATTATTCTTCCGCTAGGTGTAGAATGTCATTCCAATCCAATCAGTAGTTTCGAAATTATCAGGAAAAATACATTTTGAACGGCCATATTTAAGGAACCCCTAGTCTAATTTCGCTCATTGATGAACGTGACCGCGACATTCGCGATCCAAACCTATCCTGAAAATTTCAGGTTCCTAGGCCTTTCCCTTCGGAAGTTATAATTTTCTATGGTTTCTATGGTTCTGGTCATGCGATCTGGACAAAATGTTGCTTTAATATATCATTCTCGATCAAAATACAGAATTTTATCTCAATCGAATCCGTAGTTTCGAAATTATCGAGAAAATAAATTTCAAACGACCGTATTTACGGAACCCCTAGTATAATTTTGCTCATAGATAAACGTGATCACGACATTCGAGATCCACACCTATCCTGAAAATTGTATGTCCCCAGGTGTTTCCGTTCAAAAGTTACAATTTTCTATGGTTTCTATGGTTCTGGTCAAGCGATCTGGACAAAATTTCAAGTTTCTAGGACATTCCTTTCGAGAGTTATCGTGCTTACGGACGGCCGGACAAACAGACTCGAATTTTCGAATTTTCAACTTTTATTTTTGAGCGCTCGTTCTACTCATTTCGTAACGATGTCTGTATTTCTCGAATTTTGAGCAGAAAATGGTCTCAATCGGCAATCGAGAATTATATATATTCAAGCTACATTTTTTCCAGATCGCATGACCAGAACCAAGAAACCACAGAAAATTATAACTCTCGAACAGAAAGGCCTAGGGACTTGGAATTTTTAGGGTAGGTTGGGATCGCGGATTTCGCGGACACGTTCATCAGTGAGCAAAATAAGACTAGGGTTTCAGAATATTTTTTTCCTGATAATTTCGAAATTACTCATTGGAATGGAATGAAATTTTGCACATAGATGAAGAATAATGTATATAGATAACTACGGTATCTGTTGTTTTGGTAATGCGGTGTAGACAAAATTTTGCATGTAGCTTGTAGCCATCTTCATCGAATTTTGCCCAATAACGAAGTTAACCGTAGCATTCGAGATTCAAACCGACCGAAAATCTCAAATCGATCTGCGATCTGGACAAAATTTCGCACGTAGTTTGAGTACATTATTCTCCGTCTACAAAATCTCGAAATCTCATTCCAATCCAATCAGCACCAGGAAAAAATATTTTGAACGGCCATATTTACGGAACTCCTAGTCTAATTTTGTTCATCGATGAACGTGACCGCTACATACGCTATCCAAACATACCCTAAAATTTTGAAGTACCTAGGCATTTTCGTTCGAAAGTTATGATTTCCTATGGTTTCTATGGTTCTGGTCGGGCGATCTGGACAAAATGTAGCTTAAATGTATCATTCCCCATTAAAATACAAAATTTCGTCACGATCGAATCCGTAGTTTTGAAATGATCAAGAAAACTAAATTTCAAACGATCATATTTACGGAACCCCTAGTCTAATTTTGCTCATTGATAAACGTGACCGCAACATACGAGATCAACACCTATCCTGAAAATTAAAAGTCCCTAGGCCTTTCCGTTTTTAAGTTATGATTTTCTATGGTTTCTATGGTTCTGGTCATGCATGTAGCTTGAACACGTCATTCTCCATTCGAGTGCAAAATTTCATCTCGATCGAATCTGCAGTTCCAGAGAAATCAAAAGAACAAAATTTTGAACGGCCATATTTGCGGAACCCCTGGTGGAAGTTTGCCCAATAATAAACTTAACCGCGACATTCGAGGTTCGAACCTATCCTGAAATTTTCAAATTTCTAGGTCGTTCTGTTCGAGATTTATCGTGTATACTGACGGCCGGACGGACAGACTCGAATTTTTCGACGGATTCGTCATCAGTGAGTCGAACTCTCGATTGAGACCATTTTCGGCTCAAAATTCGAAAAATGCAGACATCGTGATAAAATGATATAGCCTTCGTGTAAGTAGTACGAGCGCTCAAAAAAGGCTTTCCTTTTTCCTCCGACCAAGCGAACAATCATAGATTACATATATTTCATGTGGACTTTGACACTCGGACAAAAAATGTAGTTTATCGTGTTTCTCGAAATTGCTTAGAAGTTAAAACCTCTGGCCACTCAAAACGTCATATTACCCCTCCATTCAGAATTCCAGTATACATGTTCACTTTAAACCGATACTGTTTCATGGATTTTTTTCTAATTTTTTGAGATGGATGAATGCTTTCAATGATTTATGGGATATCCACGGAATATAAAGCAATTTGTTTTATCTTCTGATATATTTCATTTCATATGATGATAACGAATAATAATCTGTCAGATAAATGTACACCTTAGTTGATTTAACGAAAAATAATCTAAAAATTCAGCACTGCTGGAAAATTATCGGTTCAATATTCAATATGATAATCATTATCTTTATGTGGATACGTATTTTCATTTATGAATTATCGGAACCGACCCAGAGTGTTGGTTAGGCCAGATCCATTGAAAGAATGAGGGTTCAGAGTGTTTCTTGTTTAGGAACATCAATCGCCTGAGCGCCGTTCCGACCCAGTGTGAATGAAGTATCTGAATCCTCCAATATCGAATAATTGGCAGTTTTAGCCAGCCTACTTCCGTAATGTAATCCCCCTAAAAGTGCGTCAAATAGGAAGGAAAGGATGAAGAAAGCATTTCGAACCATAACGCCGAACATGTTATTTAACGTGAGAAGATCTTTTATGGAGAATTGGGACACCCTGTATCTATCAAAAAAATTTCAGAATGTAGCCCCAATTGACCTTAATCATTCCGCGTTGAAAAAAAATCAGAAAATTATACTGCTCAAGCGTAATCGAGATCCGCGTCACCGGTGAAACACCCTGTATATAAATATATTTTCTCAACTTGAAAAACCGTTTTTAAAAACAAACACGGGAAGACTAAAAATGAGCTTTATTAAATTACGGGATCAAATCTATCTATCTACTAACTCGTGTTGCACATTGTTCCACAAGCTTTTATAAAGTAATTATGTCTAGTAAGCATTCGGTGGTCATTGTCACCGTCTTGAGGAGTTACATCGTCTATGATTACATCTTATGAATTACATGGTGTATGATTATATATTAATATATTCTCCATATGAGGAAGGTACCACTAAAATACCGTGGTCAACTAGAGGTTAGGAACTTTCGAACTATCCTCACCGTTCCGAGTATAACCTCCCTCTGCGTAGTGCTGACTAGCTTTCTCTGCAAACCCTGCTGATTCCTGTTGAATACTGAGGGTGTTCTCCATCAAGTGCTGTTCAACCAAATTATCAGTGGTAGAATGGCAGCTGACTTTAAATCGTACTCGGACTTCAGGTCGAACGAATAGTCTTGGTATTTTGTTAACTTCACGGTGAACGCTTTTGACATATTGTCGTCTGACGGAACGGTGACATCCATGATTATCACACTTTTTCTTGAAGATTATCAAGTGCGGCCTGTTATGTAGTATTGGTCTGCCTGTTGTTATAGCCATATTATATATATCACACCCGTCGTAAAGTAAGGGTACAATTCAAAAATTGATTTTGTTGGGAAACCGTATTTGAAGTGTTTGTTCTATACTTTTTTGCACGATAGAGCGACTTTTGTTAGTTACCGCGTTTGTTGCTAGATCGGTAGATTATTTTTACTGGTTGCTAAGATAAACAGAACAGTAAGTGAATCACTTACCGTTCAGCGAACGGTAAGTAGAATGACTAAATATTCATTGAAATAATGAAATAATTCACAAACGATTTTAATTTAATTCATTCGATATTGAAAGTGAAAGTACAATTATTGCAATTGCTGATGGAAATACCGCTAGCTTGAGAAGAAGCTGAATTCACAGAAATTGCTGCCGAATTCAACATTTGTTGTTTCAACTCGCCACGTTCCGTCGAGTTTATTTTCTAGGGAATCCTCAACGTAACTTCCAGCAACAGTCGAGGACCGCCGTCCACCGTGTCTTTTTAGTTTACATCTACTACTTTATTAGCTGAAAATGTGGCCGACATGCGCCTGAAAAAGTTGCCAGTATAGACATTAGGAGTTTCTAAATTCAAAAAGGTTGACGGCCAACTTCCAATTGTCCCTTTGCCTATTACTTAAAATGTATCATCCGATGCTTCTTTCAAGAATTTATTCATTTCTTCTCTAGTGAAAACGGCAGATTTTTTGGGTTTGTAACCAACAGTTTTTCTCTTGAGGAATGCTATAAGAGTTGTGAACTTGGATATATCGTACCATCGTTTAAAAATATTGTGCCTTTCAACATGGAATATTCAGCCCAAAGACTTCCAGGAGATCTTAGGTTTTCAATTCGTCAAACGAAATAAGCAAGCAGTACTTTTTCATTGATTTGCCAGGCGATTTTCCAGGCTTTTTGAATTTCGTTTTCTTCAGAAGATTCAAAATCGCTCATTTTTGAGCGCTCGTACTACTTACACGAGGGCTATATCATTTCGTCACGATGTCTGTATTTTTCGAATTTTGAGCCGAAAATGGTCTCAATCGACTAGGTTCGACTCACTGATGACGAATCCGTCGGAAAATTCGAGTCTGTCCGGCCGTCCGTAAGCACGATAACTCTCGAACGGAACAACCTAGAGACTTGAAATTTTCAGTGTGGGTTCAGTTCCCGAATGGCTCGGTTAAGTTCGTTAATGGGCCAAATTCCACCAGGGGTTCCGTAAATATGGCCGTTCAAAGTTTTGTTTCCCTGATTACTTGAAAACTACAGATTTGATCGAGATGAAATTTTGCACTCGAATGGAAAATGAGGTGTTCAAGCTACATGTGGAATTTTGTCCAGATCGCATGACCAGAACCATAGAAACCATAGAAAATTGTAACTTTTGAACGGAAACGCCTAGGGACTTGAAATTTTCAGCATAGGTGTGGATCACAAATGTCGTGATCACGTTCATCTATGAGCAACATTATACAAGGGGTTCCGTAAATACGGTCGTTTGAAATTTTGTTTTTTCGATAAATTCGAAACTACGGATTCGATCGAGATGAAATTTTGTATTTTAATCGAGAATGATATATTGAAGCAATATTTTGTCCAGATCGCATGACCAGAACCATAGAAACCATAGAAAATTCTAACTTTTGAACGGAAAGGCCTAGGAACTTGAAATTTTCAGGGTGGGTTTGGATCGCGAATATCGCAGTCACGTTCGTCAATGAGCAGAATTAGACTAGGGGTTCCGTAAATATGGCCGTTCAAGATATTTTTTTCCTGATAGTTTCGAAACTACTGATCGGATTGGAATGAAAATATGCACCTAGCTCAGGAATAATGTATTCAAACTACGTGCAGAATTTTGTCCAGATCGCATCACTAAGACCATAGATACCGTGGAAAATTCTAGCGAATTATCGGAAAAAAATTGATCATCTGAAGCACCGACATGAAGTCTGGAGATTTGCCTTAGTTTGAAAATTTGTTTGACAGCTGTCAAAAATTTCCTCAATTTTTTTCCAAAACTGGAAAATGCGAATCTACCTACAAGGTGCATGTACGAGCGCTCAAAAGCTCCTGCCTTCACGGCAGTGCTTTTCGAAATTTTTGACAATCTACAATCAATAAGCTTTCATCACCAAGACAACGCCTCCTATTATATTTCTACACAGCATTAACATTGAAGCCACGAATGACTATTTTAATTTTTTGGATAATTATTTTGAAGTAAAAAGTGTGTCTATCGTTCAAAAAACGCTATAAGTATCTCGAACGTTAAGGACTACCGATCTCAGACAAAAATTGGAGTCGTCGCTGCGCTCCTTCTCCAAACTATTGTCTTCGATCGGTAAAATGTCCTTACCGTTCTCGATACTTAATATACTATATTGTACTTACACATATTAACACGCTGAATATTCGTTATTACTCTGGCACCACTTCAATGAAAGCAATTTTTCCCCTGTCGTGTTGAAACTTTCTGCTGTTTTTCCAAAAAATTTGAAATGTTACCTTTTTTCGTCACGATGTCTGTATTTTTCGAATTTTGAGCCGAAAATGGTTTCAAACGACTATGTTCGACTCACTGATGACGAATCCGTCGGAAAATTCTAGTATGTCCGTCCGGCCGTAAGCACGATAACTCTCGAACGGAACAACCCAGAGACTCATTGTCTCGATCATAACGAACTCGTCACGCGTCCCCCGATCAATATTTGGACGCCTCACTGATGGCATTTTTATCAATCACAATAACTATCCCACAACACAACGGTATATACATATCTAACACAGTGATAAACTTCTAAGCAGTCTTCTAAGCAGTTTCTAGAAACACGATAAACCTCATTTTTTGTCCGAGTGTCAAAGGCCACATGAAATATATGTAATCTATGATTGTTCGCTTGGTCGGAGGAAAAAGGAAAGCCTTTTTTGAGCGCTCGTACTACTTACACGGGGGCTATATCATTTTGTCACGATGTCTGCATTTATCGAATTTTGAGCCGAAAATGGTCTCAATCGACAGAGTTCGACTCACTGATGACGAATCCGTCGAAAACTTCTAGTCTGTCCGTCCGTCCGTCAGTATACACGATAACTCTCGAACAGAATGACCTAGAAATTTGAAATTTTCAGGGTAGGTTCGAACCTCGAATGCCGCGGTTGAGCAAAATTCGACCAGGCGTTCCGTAAATATGGCCGTTCGAAATTTTGTTCTCCTGATTACTTCGAAACTACTGATTCGATCGAGGTGGACACCATAGAAAATTATAACTTTTGAACAGAAAGGCCGAGGGACTTGAAGTTTTCAGGGTGGGTTCGGATCGTGAATTTCGCAGTCACGTTAATCAATCAGCAAAATTAGACTCGGCGTTCTGTAAATATAGCCGTTCAAAATATTTTTTCCTGATAATTTTCGAACTACTCATTGGTTTGGAATGAAATTCCGCACATAGATGAAGAATAATGTATTCAAACTACGTGGGGAATTTTGTCCAGATCTCATCACCAAGGTCATAGATACCGTAGAAAATTCTAGCGAATTATCGAAAAAAAATCAGCACTGACGTGAAGTCTGGAGTTTCGCCTTAGTTGGAAATATTTTGAATTTGTTTCGCAGCTGCGAATCTACCTACAAGGTGGATGAACGAGCGCTCAAAAGCTCCGGACTTATCGGCAGCGCTTTTTTAATTTTTTTTTTCTGTAGGGGTTTTTCGGAAATATTTCGTTGTACAAACCTTGTCCTGATAATAATGAACACAACTAAAAGAGAATTATCGAATTTGGTGCAGTTGTTTGATCGTGGTGCTCGCACATAGGTAAACCATAGATCCTCTTTTATTAATATATAGATTCAATGCATAAGAAAAAGAGCCTGACCGCCCTGTCGAACAGTGCAAGAATGGAAAAAATTCGCTTCATGTTTAGTATTCCACTATTGAACTAGAAGGAACCAGCACTTTCTCTCTCATACACGTCGGCGTATTGGGAGCATGCTAGCCTGTGACGCGACGAGACTCCCGCACTGTTGCCAATTCAGTAGAATTTTTACTAAATCTGTAGGGTAACCACAGTGTTGCCAGATTTTTTATATTCATTTTCTTCAATTTAACCTCAAAAATTCTTCATATTTCTGCAGTGGCGTGTAACGTCATTTTGGAGTACCCACCCACGGTTAGTAAGAACAAAGTCTAAGTAATTAATATTTTAAATCGCGTAGACTTTGAAAAGGCCAAAAAAAAAATTACGAAAAGCACTGCCGTGAAGGCAGGAGCTTTTGAGCGCTCGTACGTTCACCTGGTAGGTAGATTCGCATTTTCCAGTTTTATAAATCAATTGAAGGAATTTTCGACAGCTGTCAAAAAAATTCTGAAACTTAGGCAAAACTCCAGACTTCATGTCAGTGCTTCAGCTGATCAATTTTGTTTCGATAATTCGCTAGAATTTTCTACGATATCTATGGTCTTGGTGATGCGATCTGAACAAAATTTCGCACGTAGTTTGAATACATTATTCCTCAGTTAGGTGCAAAATTTCATTCCAATCAAATCGGTAGTTTCGGAATTATCAGGAACAGAATATTTTGAACGGCCATATTTACGGAACCCCTAGTCTTATTTTGCTCATTGATGAACGTGACCGCGATATTCGCGATCCAAACCCACCCTGAGAATTTCAAGTTCCTAGTCCTTTCCGTTCAAAAGTTACAATTTTCTATGGTCTCTGTGGTTCTGGTCATGCGATCTGAAAAAAAAATAGCTTCAATATATCATTCTCGATTAAAATACAAAATTTCACCTCGATCGAATCCGTAGTTTAGAAATTATCGAGAGAACAAACTTTCAAACGACCGTATTTACGGAACCCCTAGTATAATTCTGCTCATTGATGAACGTGTATGCGACATTTCAGATCCACACCTATCCTGAAAATTTCAAGTCCTAGGCCTTTCCGTTCGAAAGTTATGATTTTTTATGGTTTCTATGGTTCTGGTCATGTGATCTGGAGAAATGTAGCTTGAATATAAATTTCTCCATTAGTATACGAAATCTCGTCACGATCGAATCAGTAGTTTTGAAAATATCAAAAAAACTGAATTTCAAACGACCATATTTACGGAACCCCTGGTATAATTTTGATTATAGATGAACGTCATCACGACATTCTAGAACCTCACCTATCCTGAAAATTTCAAGTCCCTAGGCGTTTCCGTTCAGAAGTTACAATTTTCTATGGTTTCTCAGGTTCTGGTCATGCGATCTGGACAAAATTTCACATGTAGCTTGAACAACTCATTCTCCATTTGAGTGCAAAGTTTCATCTCGATCGAATCCGTAGTTTCGAAGTAATCAGGAGAACAAAATTTTGAACGGCCGTATTTACGGAACCCCTGGTGGAATTCTGCCCATTAACGAACTTAACCGAGGCATTTGGGATCTGAACCCACACTGAAAATTGCAAGTCTCTAGGTTGATCCGTTCGAGAGTTGTCGTGCTTACGGACGGACGGACGGCCGGACGGACAGACTCGAATTATCCGACGGATTCGTCATCAGTGAGTCGAACATAGTCGATTGAGACCATTTTCGGCTCAAAATTCGAAAAATACAGACATCGTGACGAAATGATATAGCCCCCGTGTAAGTAGTACGAGCGCTCAAAAACAAAAAAATAAAATTAATTCGAGTCGTAGCTAAACCATTTTACAGAAATATGTCAGAACGTATACGAAATCAATAAAATAGTCCCCCATTTTACCGAAATATGTCAGAACGTATACGAAATCAATGAAATAGTCGCAAAAACCTGTGATCTCGAAAAATTCTTCATATTTCAGTGGTTTTTGTAAAATATTCTTCTTTTCGTCATTACCACGAGCGATCGACAGTATCTGACAAGACAGTACCTCTTCTCTTCTCTACCCCCTCTATCTAGTCGTGCGATACGAGGGGGTAGAGGAGAGAAGGGGGTACTGTCGTGTCGGATACTGACGATACTGTCGATCGCTCGTGGTAAGGCTGCTGGTCAGTCTCGTCGCTCGTCGCGATCGACAGGCCAGCATGCTCCCACTCCGCCGACGTGTATAAGAGAGAAAGTGCTAGTTCGTTCCACTCCCGTGAAGTCAGGAGCTTTGGAGCGCTTGTTTATCCACCTTGTAGGTAGATTTGCATTTTCCAGTTTCAGAAACCAATTATTGAAGAAATTTTTGACAGCTGTCAAAAAAATGACAGCAGCTCTTTGTCAATTATGCTGAACCAGCTGTTACAGAAATATAAGGATTTTTAATTCAATAATTCGTTGGAATTTGAAATGGTTCTGGTAATGAGATTTGGGAACAATATCATTTTCTTCAAAAATACAAAATTTCGTCACGATCGAATCCGTCGTTGTGCAATGATCAAAAAAAATAAATTTCAGACGACCATATTAACGGAACCCTTGGTCGAATTTTGCCCAATAACGAACTCAACCGAGACATTCGAGATTCGAAACTTCCCTGAAAATTTCAAGTTTCCAGGTTGTTCCGTTCGAGTGTTATCGTGTATACGGACGGACAGACTTGATTTTTCGACGGATTCGACATCAGTGAGTCGAACCTTGTTGTTTATTTTTCTTGATAATTCGCTAGAATTTTCTAGGTATCTATGGTCTTGCTGATGCGATCTGGACAAAATTTCGTCGTTTGAATATATTATTCTTCATCTATTTGCAAAATTTTATCCCAATCCAATGGGTAGTTTTGAAATAATCAGGATTTTTTTTTGATCGGCCATATTTACGGGACACCTAGTCTAATTTTGCTTGATGAACGTGACCGCGACATACGAGATCCTGACACACCTATCCTGAAATGACAAAGTCCCTAGGCGTTGCCGTTCGAAATTTATAATTTTCTATGGTTCTGGTCATGCGAGCTGAACAAAATTCCGCATGTACCTTAAACACATAATTCTCCATCTGTTTGCAAAATCTCAATTGAATCAATAGTTTCGAAGTAATCAGGAGAACAACATTTTGAACTGCCATATTTACGGAACCCCTGGTCGAATTATTCCCCAACAACGAACTCAACCGCAGCATTCGAGAGTCGAACTAACCTGAAAATTTCAAGTTTCTAGGTCGTCCTGTTCGAGAGTTATCGTGTATACGGACGGACAGACTCTAATTTTTCGACGGATTCGTCATCAGTGAGTGTATCCTTTTCGGCTCAAAATTCGAAAAATACAGACAACGTGACGAAATTATATAGCCCTTTTGTACGTAGAACGAACGCTCAAAAAACAACCAAATAAGCTCCTAGAGTCGTTTACTTTCGGTTTCCGCCACTGTACCTATTGTATGTATTGGATGATGTTTGGCAAATAAACTATTATACAATAATTTATTCTTCTGATTACAGGATCAATATGACAATTTGGCTTCACACACATTGAAGGGTATTGATTTCCTGGAGAGGTATGGCCATTTCGTCAAGGATAGAGCATCCATAGAGTTCGATTACGCTTTCAAACTGAGGTGAGTGAAACATATTTTTCAGGGATTTCATATTTTTACGTTCTAACCAACACTGAACGATTTCTTTTGGATTCTCAACGAAAGCTGTGTGATTTTCGAGAAAAATCGAAATTTCTAAAAAAATTACGAAAAGCACTGCCGTGAAGTCAGGAGCTTTTGAGCGCTCGTACATGCACCTTGTAGGTAGATTCGCATTTTCCAGTTTCAGCAATCAATTGAAGGAATTTTCGACAGCTGTCAAAAAAATTCTGAAACTTAGGCAAAACTCCCGACTTCATGTCAGTGCTTCAGCTGATCAATTTTTTTTCGATAATTCGCTAGAATTTTCTACGGTATCTATGGTCTTGGTGGTGCGATCTGGACAAAATTTTGCATGTAGTTTGAATACATTATTACTCAGCTAGGTGCAAAATTTCATCCCAATCCGCTCAGTATTTTCGGAACTATCAGCAAAAAAATATTTTGAACGGCCATATTTACGGAACCCCTAGTCTGATTTTGCTCATAGATGAACGTGATCGCGATATTTGCGATCCAAACCCACCTTGAGAATTTCAAGTTCCTAGGCCTTTCCGTTCAAAAGTTACAATTTTCTATGGTTTATATGGTTCTGGTCATGCGATCTGGACAAAATATTGTTTTAATATATCATTCTCGATTAAAAAACAAAATTTCATCTCGATCGAATCCGCAGTTTCGAAATTATCCAGAAACCAAAATTTCAAACGACCGTATTTACGGAACCCCTGGTATAATTCTGTTCATTGATAAACGCGAACGCGACATTTCAGATCCACACCTATCCTGAAAATTTCAAGTCCCTAGGCCTTTCCGTTCGAAAGTTATGATTTTCTATGGTTTCTATGGTTCTGGTCATGTGATCTGGAGAAATGTAGCTTGAATATATCATTCTCCATTAGTATACGAAATTTCGTCACGATCGAATCTGTAGTTTTGAAATTATCAAGAAAACTAAATTTCAAACGACCATATTTACGGAACCCCTAGTATAATTTTGCTCATAGATGAACGTGATCACGACATTCGAGATCCACACCTATCCTGAAAATTTCAAGTCCCTAGAATTTTTCTAAGTTCAGAAAATGTTTATGATCATTTTTTTTGAGCGCTCGTACTACTTACACGAGGGCTATATCATTTCGTCACGATGTCTGTATTTTTCGAATTTTGAGCCGAAAATGGTCTCAATCGACTATGTTCGACTCACTGATGACGAATCCGTCGGAAAATTCGAGTCTGTCCGTCCGGCCGTTCGGCCGTCCGGCCGTCCGGCCGGCCGTAAGCACGATAACTCTCGAACGGAACAACCTAGACACTTGAAATTTTCAGTGTGGGTTCAGTTCCCGAATGGCTCGGTTAAGTTCGTTAATGGGCCAAATTCCACCAGGGGTTCCGTAAATATGGCCGTTCAAAGTTTTGTTTCCCTGATTACTTGAAAACTACAAATTTGATCGAGATGAAATTTTGCACTCAAATGGAATGAGGTGTTTAAGCTACATGTGAAATTTTGTTCAGATAGCATGACCAGAACCATAGAAACCATAGAAAATTGTAACTTTTGAACGGAAACGCCTAGGGACTTGAAATTTTCAGGATAGGTGTGGATCTTGAATGTCGTTATCACGTTCATCTATGAGCAACATTATACAAGGGGTTCCGTAAATACGGTCGTTTGAAATTTTGTTTTCTCGATTAATTTGAAACTACGGATTCGATCGAGATGAAATTTAGTATTTTAATCGAGAATGATATATTGAAGCAATATTTTGTCCAGATCGCATGACCAGAACCATAGAAACCATAGAAAATTGTAACTTTTGAACGGAAAGGCCTAGGAACTTGAAATTCTCAGGGTGGGTTTGGATCGCAAATTTCACGGTCACGTTCATCAATGAGCAAAATTAGACTAGGGGTTCCGTAAATATAGCCGTTCAAAATATTTTTTTCGTGATAGTTTCGAAACTACTGATCGGATTGGAATGAAATTATGCACCTAGCTCAGGAATAATGTATTCAAGCTACTTGCAAAATTGTGTCCAGATCGCATAACCAGAACCATAGAAAATTGTAACTTTTGAACGGAAACGCCTAGGGACTTGAAATTTTCAAGATAGGTGTGGATCTCGAATATCGCTATCACTTTCATCAATGAGCAAAATTACACTAGGGGTTCCGTAAATATGACCGTTCAAATGGTTTCTTTCCTGCTAATTGCACATAGATGAAGAATAATGTATTCAAACTACTTGCAGATTGCATTATCAAGACCATAGATCTAGGGATGAAACGATACCATTGAGGTATCGATACTTTTACTCGATACGGTATCGGTCGTCAAGTATCGATACTTACTTGGTATCGGTGGAAAAGTATCGATACTTACTCGTATCGAATAGTTTTTGGAAAATTAACCTTCGGAGATACGACACAGAGATACGACTTTTGCGGCATGAGTAAACGTTGCAGACCCCCAGGATTTGTGTTAATTGACTTAATGCTGATTTTTTCGTGAAACGATATATTTTAAATATTCAGAAAAAAATATTCGTTCATTTTCAAATTTCATTTTCTGCTGAACATATAACAGACAGAAAAATCTCGAAAAATACAATATTTTTCTGCAAACCAAAAGTCATTTTTGAGCGCTCGTACAACTTACACGAGGGCTATATCATTTCGTCACGATGTCTGTATTTTCCGAATTTTGAGCCGAAAATGGTCTCAATCGACTATTTTCGACTCACTGATGACGAATCCGTCGGAAAATTCGAGTCTGTCCGTCCGTCCGGCCGTCAGCACGATAACTCTCGAACGGATCAACCTAGAGACTTGAAATTTTCAGTGTAGGTTCAGATCCCGAATGCCTCGGTTAAGTTCGTTAATGGGCCAAATTCCACCAGGGGTTCCGTAAATATGGTCGTTCAAAGTTGTGTTTCCCTGATTACTTCGAAACTACAGATTCGATCGAGATGAAATTTTGCACTCAGATGGAAAATGAGGTGTTTTAGCTACATGCGAAATTTTGTCCAGATCGCATGACCAGAACCATAGAAACCATAGAAAATTGTAACTTTTGAACGGAAATGCCTAGGGACTTGAAATTTTCAGGATAGACGTGGATCTCGAATGTCGTGATCACGTTTATCTATGAGCATCATTATACAAGGGGTTCCGTAAATACGGTCGTTTGAAATTTTGTTTTCTCGATAAATTCGAAACTTCGGATTCGATCGAGATGAAATTTTGTATTTTAATCGAGAATGATATATTGAAGCAATATTTTGTCCAGATCGCATGACCAGAACCATAGAAACCATAGAAAATTGTAACTTTTGAACGGAAAGGCCTAGGAACTTGAAATTTTCAGGGTGGGTTTGGATCGCGAATATTGCGGTCACGTTCATCAATAAGCAAAATGAGACTAGGGGTTCCGTAAATATGGCCGTTAAAATATTTTCTTCCAGATAGTTTCGGAACTACTGATCGGATTGGAATGAAATTATGCATCTAGCTGAGGAATAATGTATTCAAAGTACGTGCAAAATTTTGTCCAGACCGCATCACCAAGACCATAGATACCGTAGAAAATTCTAGCGAATTATCGAAACAAAATTGATCAGCTGAAGCACCGACATGAAGTCTGGAGTTTCGCCTAACTTTCAGAATTTTTTTGACAGGTGTCAAAAATTCCTTCAATTTGTTTCTAAAACTGGAAAATGCGAATCTACCTACAAGGTGCATGTACGAGCGCTCAAAAGCTCCTGCCTTCACGGCAGTGCTTTTCTAAATTTTTTCTCAACGCTTTCTCACATAAAAACAACATTTCTGGAACAACTGTAACAAATCCTTTATGGATGAATCATTCCGACGGAAGAATGTGGTATTGCACTTGATATTTCTGTTCTTCGGTATTTTCAAGTCAGTGACTCCCCCAATAATGATGATGTTAATTAATGTCTTGAAAACGAAAGAAGAAGTATCTGATTGTACCAGCTGTCAGTCTAACAAATAATAATGTCATTTTATTTTTGGGCGCTCGTACTACTTACACGAGGGCTATATCATTTCGTCACGATGTCTGTATTTTTAGAATTTCGAGCCGAAAATGGTCTCAATCGACTATGTTCGACTCACTGATAACGAATCCGTCGGAAAATTCGAGTCTGTCCGTCCGTCCGGCCGTCCGTAAGCACGATAACTCTCGAACGGATCAACCTAGAGACTTGAAATTTTCAGTGTAGGTTCAAATCCCAAATGCCTCGGTTAAGTTCGTTAATGGGCAGAATTCCACCAGGGCTTCCGTAAATATGGCCGTTCAAAATTTTGTTCTCCTGATTACTTCGAAATTACAGATTCGAGATGAAACTTTGCACTCAAATGGAGAATGAGGTTTTCAAGCTACATGTGAAATTTTGTCCAGCTCGCATGACCAGAACCATAGAAACCATAGAAAATTGTAACTTTTGAACGGAAACGCCTAGGGACTTGAAATTTTCAGGATAGGTGTGGATCTCGAATGTCGTGATCACGTTCATCTATGAGCAAAACTATACAAGGGTTCCGTAAATATGGTCGTTTGAAATTTAGTTTTCTTGATAATGTCAAAACTACAGATTCGATCGTGACGAAATTTTGTATACTAATGGAGAATGATATATTCAAGCTACATTTCTCCAGATCACATGACCAGAACCACAGAAACCATAGAAAATCATAACTTTCGAACGGAAAGGCCTAGGGACTTGAAATTTTCAGGATAGGTGTGGATATCGAATGTCGCGTTCACTTTCATCAATGAGCAGAATTATACTAGGGGTTCCGTAAATACGGTCGTTTGAAATTCTGTATTCTCGATAATTTCGAAACTACGGATTCGATCGAGATGAAATTTTGTATTTTAATCGAGAATGATATATTTAATCAATTTTTTGTCCAGTTCGCATGACCAGAACCATAGAAACCATAGAAAATTGTAACTTTTGAACAAAAAGGCCTAGGAACTTGAAATTTTCAGGGTGGTTTTGGATCGCGACTATCGCGGTCACGTTCATCAATGAGCAAAATTAGACTAGGGGTTCCGTAAATATGGCCGTTCAAAATATTTTTTTACTGATAGTTCCGAAACTACTGATCGGATTGAAATGAAATTCTGCACCTAGCTGAGGAATAATGTATTCAAAATACGTGCGAATTTTTGTCCAGATCGCATCACCAAGAACATAGATACCGTAGAAAATTCTAGCGAATTATCGAAAAAAAAATTGGTCAGCTGAAGCACTGATATGAAGTCTGGAGTTTCGCCTAAGTTTCAGAATTTTTTTGACAGCTGTCTAAAATTCCTTTTATTGATTTCTAAAACTGGAAAATGCGAATCTACCTACAAGGTGGATGTACGTGCGCTCAGAAGCTCACGGCATTGCTTTTCGTAATTTTTATAAACTTCAAATGATGTAATTATAACTTCTTAACACCAGATCAGAAAATCTCATTTTTTTTTCACGTGGAACAGCTATGTCGAAATTTCATCAGGATATGGCGAATAGTTTTTGAGAGACTGAAGTTTTCAGAACTAGAAAAGTGTTTAGTATATTTTTTAGAGCTGATTACGATGGTATAAACCTTTCAACAGTATTTTAATTTGATCATGGTTGTATTGACGAATTATCGAATTCGCGATCAATTGTAGAGAACCAGAATATGACAGTTCAAACATGTGAATTCTGGTATTAAAACGCTAAAACATCGTAGAATGCTTCATATTGAATCATCTGAACATTCAATGAAGTCCAATGTTGAGATTCATATACAAGTCAGCCATCGAAGATTGAAGATCATATTCCTTTTCACCGAGTCCCTAGGCCTCTCCGTTCGAAAGTTATAATTTCCTATGGTTCTGGTCATGCCATCTGGACAATTTTGTATGTAGCTTGATATATCATTCTCCATCAAAATACAAAATTTCGTCACGATCGAATCCGTAGTTTTGAAATTATCAAGAAAACTGAATTTCAAACGACCATGTTTACGGAACCCCCTGTCTTATTTTGCCCAATAACGAACTCAACCGCAGCATTCGAGATTCTAATATACCCTGAAATTTTCAAGTTTCTAGGTTGTTCCGTTCGGGAGTTATCGTGTATACGGCCGGACAGACTCGAATTATTCGACGGATTCGTCGACCCTTGTCGATTGAGACCATTTTCGGCTCGAAACTCGAAAATTACAGACAGACTTATCTGATAATCAAAGCTAGAATGTCTAAGATATGAGATAATATCCACTGAATTGTATCTATATTGAATTCCAAAAAATTTGAAAATTACATGAGCATGGCAACATGGTACGTCTCCTACAGTAAGAAACGCTCGTAGTGTTTCGGGATTATTGTACGTTGAAAATCAATTTTCTTCTTCGATTTACTCGGGTAATATTGATTTGCCATACAATTAAAACTGTGAACACATAACGAATCACTATGCGAAATATTTTCAAAATTGGTGAGTGGGCGATATCCTCCACAATTTTTCATGTGTGAATTCACCGACTCCTGTATCTTGATTTCTCTTTCTGTGTATTCGATAAATTTTTCGATTAGCGCATACCGCGTAAAAGTAAGCGTCCGCATCAAACGAATCGGACGCATCGCAACTACCGGCGCATGTGCACAAGACGATAGTCCAATACAAATAGCAGTAGATGCGGAGCAAGCCTTCCATTGATCTCCATTCCGTATGACTTCAGCGGCACGCATCGCAAAAGTTGCCCCTCGGAGCAACAGCGCCGGCATTTCCGATGATCCGATTAGTGCGATCCGTCTGATTCATCCGATGCGGACATGTAGATGCTTATTATAAAGGAGCTCCTTCACTTTCTCTCCTTCAGCAAAGACACTTTGCTTTCTACCGTTGCGATACTCCCATTTGAGTTCAATCGAATAGGTTCGTTATTCATTTCGTAAATTGTCCATAAAATATGCACTCGTTCATTATACGTTCAGTAGTTCTGCATCGACCATCAAAATATTCTCGACTATTATTACCAGAAGCTTTCAAGCGGTTCAGTGCATTTGAAAGAAAATATATATATTTATTTTAGTGTAAGATTATGTGTACGGATTTATAACGTGCAGATAGCGAGAAGACGCCTAGCCTAGTTCTTTTTAGAAGAATATCAATCGGATTTTTCGTGTAATAGAGCCACAAACAATCATCGTCTTTGAAGGTTCTGCGAATTTGTCAAGTCAATGTTTCGAAGTAATCCGGAGAAAGAAATTTCGAACGGCCATATTAGTAGAGTTCGCGAGGCATGAAAAGAGCTCTAAAACAGATTTTCGTGTGAACTTCATCGCTAAAATGTATGGACCTCTTAGTATCATTCCCTACATCATAACAATGCAAAATCACTTTGTCGTCAAAAAATCGTCCTGTGCAGGAAGTGGTGGGGGTCATTTTTCCAAAAATTGCCAAATATTTTTTTTTCGTTTATAATTATCTACATCTAGTGACTTATATTCAAACAAATTTTCATCGAAATATACGATTCAGAAATATTTTATTTTAATTATCAAAGAAGTCGGATACAATGCGCTTATATGGAGTTCCTTAAGATATAATCGCTAGGTGTAAAATTTCATTCCAATCCAATCAGTAGTTTCGAAATTATCAGGAAAAAAATATTTTGAACGGCCATATTTACGGAACCCCCTGTCTAATTTTGCTCATTGATGAACGTGACCACGACATTCGCGATCCAAACCTCCCCTGAAAATTTCAAGTTCCTAGGCCTTTCCCTTCGGAAGTTTTCTATGGTTTTTATGGTTCTGGTGATGCGATCTGGACAAAATGTTGCTTCAATATATCATTCTCGATTGAAATACAGAATTTTATCTCGATCGAATCCGTAGTTTCGAAATCATCGGAGAAAACAAAATTTCAAACGACCGTATTTACGGAACTCCTAGTATAATTCTGCTCATTGATGAACGTGAACTCGACATTCCAGATCCACAACTATCCTGAAAATTTCAAGTCCCTAGGCCTTTCCGTTCGAAAGTTATGATTTTCTATGGTTTCTATGGTTCTGGTCATGCGATCTGGAAAAATGTAGCTTGAATATATCATTCTCCATTAGTAAACAAAATTTCGTCTCGATCGAATCTGTAGTTTTGAAATTATCAAGAAAACTAAATTTCGAACGATCATATTTACGGAACCCCTAGTATAATTCTGCTCATAGATAAACGTGATCACATTCGAGATCCACACCTATCCTGAAAATTTCACGTCCCTAGGCGTTTCCGTTCAAAAGTTACAATTTTCTATGGTTTCTATGGTTCTGGTCATGCGATCTGGACAAAATTTCACATGTAGCTCATTCTCCATTTGAGTGCAACATTTCATCCCGATCAAATCTGTAGTTTCCAAGTAATCAGCAGAACAAAACTTCGAACGGCCATATTTACGGAACCCCTGGTGGAATTTGGCCCATTATCGAACTTAACCGAGGCATTCGTTCACTGAACCCACACTGAAAATTTCAAGTCTCTAGGTTATTCCGTTCGAGAGTTATCGTGCTTACGGCACATTTTCAGTTCAAAATTCGATAAATACAGACATCGTGACGAAATGATATAGCCCTCGTGTAAGTAGTATAGGGCTCAAAAACAAATAGGGAAAAACATATATTTGTTAATTCACAATTACTTATTGAGTTCAGTTTGGTATTCACATTCGTCCTGAAATTATCGCTCATTTGGATTTTTACTTAAAAGATTTACGCAACTCCGGAATCTTGGACTAGAAATCATATTCAAATCTGCAAATAGGCATAGTTGTTATCTATGCTTTCTAGTTTCAAAATATATATTATATGCCATTATAAATCCGATTCAAATATCACTGTCAGATGAAGAATATTCAACAGGAGGGAATTTGGGAAATTTTGTGTTACTTTTATTGCCACATGCTTTTTGGGCCATACATATGCGAGAGCCAATACAAGGAATTTTTTTTCTCTCACAGGAACACAGGTCCAGTGCAATCTGGAATAAAAATGTCCATGTTATAAATAATAGATATTTATCAGATATTCGATATACAGGATGTTTCATGAGTGGTTGGCCAAACAATAAGTAATTGTAAATTAACAAATATATGTTTGTCCCTATTTGTTTTTTAATCCACAAGTTGAAAGAAATCAAATCAAAAATTCTAATTCATCATCAGAATGCACGAAAAATGAAAATATGGCCTGGTCCAACTGAAAAACGACCCTATGAACGCTCGATCCATAAGGTCGTTTATTTCTACCCCGAAAAGCTTTCAATCATCAAAGTGAGCCTTACTCGCATCTCCACGGTCAGTCGCGGCTAACCGGATGTAATAGCAGATTTTACTATTTTTTGAGGAAATTATTAGGCCAATTGAAATTCGGAAAAAACCATCTGAATCGTCGGTTTATGAGGAAGACCCCTTATATGAAGCACTTTTTTGATTTTCGCGACAGTTTCCGAGTAAAATGAAACGGAACATAATGGTGAATATGCCTTTGCAGGGCAAGCGATTATATCAGGAACTCCATATAAGCGCATTGTATCCGACTTCTTCGATAATTAAAATAAAATATTTCTGAATCGTATATTTCGATGAAAATTTGTTTGAATATAAGTCACTGGATGTAGATAATTATAAACGAAAAAAAAAATTTGTCAATTTTTGGAAAAATGACCCCCACCACTTCCTGCACAGGACGATTTTTTGACGACAAAGTGATTTTGCATTGTTATGATGTAGGGAATGATACTAAGTGGCCCATACATTTTAGCAATGAAGTTCACACGGGTTGACACGATAGAGCTCCGTTTGAACCCTACGCTCTATTGCACGTTTATTATGAACGCAACCCAGTACATAACAAAATTTCTGCTGAATCTTGTGGTCTCTGCTTACTAGATATTTACCGAATAAATTGTTCTAAAATTGCGGGACAGAGCGAATAATCGTCGTTTCATCCTTATTGAGCGCTCGTACAACTTACACGAGGGCTATATCATTTCGTCACGATGTCTGTATTTTTCGAATTTTGAGCCGAAAATGGTCTCAATCGACTATGTTCGACTCACTGATGACGAATCCGTCGAAAAATTCGAGTCTGTCCGTCCGGCCGTCCGTCCGTCCGTAAGCACGACAACTCTCGAACGGATCAACCTAGAGACTTGAAATTTTCAGTGTAGATTCAGATCCCAAATGCCTCGGTTAAGTTCGTTAATGGGCCAAATTCGCCCAGGGGTTCCGTGAATATGGGCGTTCAAAGTTTTGTTCCCCTGATTACTTGAAAACTACAGACTTGATTGAGATGAAATTTTGCACTCAAATGGAGAATGAGGTGTTCAAGCTACATGTAAAATTTTGTTCAGATCACATGACCAGAACCATAGAAACCATAGAAAATTGTAACTTTTGAACGGAAACGCCTAGGGACTTGAAATTTTCAGTATAGGTGTGGATCTCGAATGTCGTGATCACGTTCATCTATGAGCAAAATTATACTAGGGGTTCCGTAAATATGGTCGTTTGAAATTTAGTTTTCTTGATAATTTCAAAACTACAGATTCGATCGTGACGAAATGTTGTATACTAATGGAGAATGATATATTCAAGCTACATTTCTCCAGATCACATGACCAGAACCATAGAAACCATAGAAAATCATAACTTTCGAACGGAAAGGCCTAGGGACTTGAAATTTTCAGGATAGGTGTGGATCTGAAATATCGCGTTCACGTTTATCAATGAACAGAATTATACTAGGGGTTCCGTAAATACGGTCGTTTGAAATTTTGGTTTCTCGATCATTTCGAATCTGCGGATTCGATCGAGATGAAATTTTGTATTTTAATCGAGAATGATATATTAAAACAATATTTTGTCCAGATCGCATGACCAGAACCATAGAAACCATAGAAAATTGTAACATTTGAACGGAAAGGCCTAGGAACTTGAAATTCTCAGGGTGCGTTTGGATGGCAAATATCGCGGTCACGTTCATCTTTGAGCAAAATTAGAGTAGGGGTTCCGTAAATATGGCTGTTCTAAATATTTTTTTGCTGATAGTTCCGAAAATACTGAGCAGATTGGGATGAAAGCTGAGTAATAATGTATTCAAACTACGTGCAAAATTTTGTCCAGATCGCATCACCAAGACCATAGATACCGTAGAAAATTCTAGCGAATTATCGAAAAAAAATAGATCAGCTGAAGCACTGACATGAAGTCTGGAGTTTCGCCTAAGTTTCAGAATTTTTTTGACAGCTGTCGAAAATACCTTCAATTGATTTCTGAAACTGGAAAATGCGAATCTACCTACAAGGTGCATGTACGAGCGCTCAAAAGCTCCTGCCTTCACGGCAGTGCTTTTCTAAATTTTTTCCTGATAATTTCGAAACCACTGATTGGATTGGAATGAAATTTCGCACATAGATGGAAAATAATGTATTCAAACTTCTTGGGGATTTTTTTCTAGATCGCATTACTAAGACCATAGATACCGTAGAAAAATCTAGCGAACTATCGAAAAAAAATTGGCCACCTAAAGTCCGGATTTTCGCCTTATTTTGAAATTTTTTTCGACAGTTGTCAAAATATTTCCAATTGATTACTAAAACTGGACAATGCGAATCTACCTACAAGGTAGATGAGCGAGCGCTCAAAAGCCCCAGACTTCACGGCAGTGCTTTTCGTCATTTTTCTTTAAATTCGGTCTTCGGATCAAGGGCGTCGATAAGGGGGAGGGTAATGATGGGTAACTGTCATCCCCAAGGCGGCCGAAATTCACTATCGCAAAATAATCTATTCAATTTCGCAAATTTGTAGGAGGCATATTTTCAACACAAAATACTAAATATGGTTTTTTCCGAAACAATCTGTACATATATCAAAGTTCTAATAGAATCAACCCTATATATACCTTAACCACCTGAAGATGATGCTTCGCATGGAAACACGTCTCGTGGAATTTAACCCAATATAGTGGAAATCATACAAGTTATTCTATTGTAAGTTTGATATATAAAAGTTCCTTTCCATGATTTTTTGATGGCTATGACGACGAAAAAAATTGAAAGAACAGCTCGTTTTGGAACCGAATTTCTGCTGCATCATCGAGTAGCCGCTGGCAGTAACCTCATTCGCGCCTACTCGAAATGTAAATAAATAAAATCGTTGGTTGGTTTGAAATCCGTTCTTCCTAGAATTCGAATTCCTGCATGTCGGGAACAACAAATGCCTTCCAAGGCGAAGACGCTACAAAAACTCGAGTAGGAGTCCGTCCACCTACAGTGACTTTATACAAGACAGTGGCGACAATAGGCTATAAGCTCCGCCGCCCATCCGCCATTAGAGGTCGGCGGGAAATAATAGATTCAACCATTGAGTAATGTTTTTTGGGATATCATTGACTGTAGGATACTTTCTACTCAAAAAATTACGAAAAGCACTGCCGTGAAGTCAGGAGCTTTTGAGCGCTCGTACATGCACCTTGTAGGTAGATTCGCATTTTCTAGTTTTTGAATCCAATTGAAGGAATTTTTGACAGCTGTCAAAAAAATTTTGAAACTTAGGCGAAACTCCAGACTTCATGTCGCTGCTTCAGCTGATCAATTTTGTTTCGATAATTCGCTAGAATTTTCTACGATATCTATGGTCTTGGTGATGCGGTCTGGACAACATTTTGCACGTACTTTGAATACATTATTCCTCAGCTAGATGCATAATTTCATTCCAATCCGATCAGTAGTTCCGAAACTATCTGGAAAAAAATATTTTGAACGGCCATATTTACGGAACCTCTATTCTCATTTTGCTTATTGATGAACGTGACCGCGATATTCGCGATCCAAACCCACCCTGAAAATTTCAAGTTCCTAGGCCTTTCCGTTCAAAAGTTACAATTTTCTATGGTTTCTATGGTTCTGGTCATGCGATCTGGACAAAATATTGCTTCAATATATCATTCTCGATTAAAATACAAAATTTCATCTCGATCGAATCCGAAGTTTCGAATTTATCGAGAAAACAAAATTTCAAACGACCGTATTTACGGAACCCCTTGTATAATGTTGCTCATAGATGAACGTGATCACGACATTCGAGATCCACACCTATCCTGAAAATTTCAAGTCCCTAGGCATTTCCGTTCGAAAGTTACAATTTTCTATGGTTTCTATGGTTCTGGTCATGCGATCTGGACAAAATTTCGCCTCATTTTCCATCTGAGTGCAAAATTTCATCTCGATCGAATCTGTAGTTTTCAAGTAATCAGGGAAACAAAACTTTGAACGGCCATATTTACGGAACCCCTGGTGGAATTTGGCCCATTAACGAACTCAACCGAGGCATTCGGGATCTGAACCTACACTGAAAATTTCAAGTCTCTAGGTTGATCCGTTCGAGAGTTATCGTGCTGACGGACGGCCGGACGGACGGACGGCCGGACGGACAGACTCGAATTTTCCGACGGATTCGTCATCAGTGAGTCGAACATAGTCGATTGAGACCATTTTCGGCTCAAAATTCGAAAAATACAGACATCGTGACGAATGATATAGCCCTCGTGTAAGTAGTACGAGCGCTCAAAAATAAAAAAAATCATAATGTGGAAGTTGAAAGTGCGAAAACATTTTGTGTAACTTTTTTCACATTAAATATCAGTCGACGCCGAATTTATCATCATTTATGGGACCTTTTCAATTTCCTATAACTGCCCCGAATTGCCCCTAATTAATAAATAATAATTAGGCAACATTTATCTGAACTGAATAATAATCATACACTTCGGTGCAATGAAATCGGCCCACCTAAATTGACACAATTTCAAATAAGTATTTTCCGGAGCCACTAGTCGGATTTTGATGATCTTTCTTTTGAATTTCAGGTTAACAGTCGGTGATAATGTTGTGTTAAGATAATTTGTTTGCAATCGAATTTCACCATATATGGAGTGCCAAATTGAAAAGAAGATTTATTCCTTAACTTTGGCACACTCTGTGGATAAAAGGAATCGCAGCAACGAATGCCGAATGGAATCGGACTAAAGTACCATCTGTTCTGGTCGTTTTGTTTTTTTAATCATGAATTTATCTCTATTATTAAGAAAAGAAGAGTGTTTCAAACACTGAACTGATGTCTTGGAAGCCCAGAAAACAATGCAAAGAAATCATACTGTCGACTTTGATTGCTTCTGTAAGAAACCATCCTCCAGTCGAAAGAAAGTTGTGTTTAAGAAACCATTCAATAATCTTCAACACGAACCTAAATTTATTCAGATATTTTTCATCTTCTCAAATCTGAAAGTTCTGTAATTAAGAAAAAATATTTTAATAGCGGGTATGACCTCCTCTCGCCTTAATAACATCTCGCATATGATAAGGCATACTTCTAATTGAGTTCACTATTGTATCAGTGCATCCCACCAATTCTCAATGTGGTGTGGGTCAGGACTGCATGGTGGCCACCCCATAACTCGAAAATCGGCTGCTGCAATGTAGTCTCTGACAATTCAAGCGGTGTGCGGTCTCGCATTGTCTTGAATAAAAATTAAGGTCTCGCCAATGTACTCGACGTATGGTGTCGCATGCTCTTCTATAATCACTTCAATGTACCGAGCGCCTGTCAAACCCCGTTCTAGGAAAATGTGTACTTTTTGTGAATTTGTTCGAAGGATTCCCTCTAGGAAGTAATGAAAGAGATAAACACATGATTGAAAAAACAAATTACCCAAGAAAAGATGGGACTTCAGTTTGACTCCCATTGCCATTCGTTGCTGCTGCTCCTTTTATCCACAAAGTGTGCCAAAGTTGAAGAAAAAATATTCTTATTAATCTTGCACCCCGTATATACTGAAATTGAAATATGAACAAGAGTATCTTAAGATAAAATTATCATCGACGGTTCAACCTAAAATTAAAAAAAAAGAACATCAAAATCTGACTAGCGGCTCGCGAGATATCCATGTTTGAAATTGTGTCAAATTTAAGGTGGGCCGATTTCATTGCTCCGAAGTGTAGTTACTAGTTTTCAATTCAATATTTATGATACCAATGATATATGAATCTACATTCGCGAGGATGCTATCAACACAGAAATATATGAGGAAGAGATAATCGAAAAGAATATTTGGATAGTTCCACTATTTTTATTTCAACAATAATATAATAGTTTATAGTTAGGAAGGGGTTACGTTCCACTGCGACCTCAAGGTCTATTGTGCCCCCCATCAGAGCCGTATTCGCAAATGCGCTACCTACAGCTCGCCCTCCAGCTTCAATGAATTCCAGTATCTGAGAGGGCTTCAAGGAGGTTAGATCCTCATTCCTCCTGTAATTCTCTTGTCCAAGACATTCTTTGCGCTGGTTTGCAATGGCGAGGCATTCTGTAACCAGGTGAACAGGAGTCTCCTCCTCTTCACCACAGAATCTACACTCGTCTGTTTCTGTTAAGCTCATTCTCATCATATGCTTTCTAAGGCGACAGTGTCCTGGAAGCCAGTGAGTAGGCGTAACTTGTTCTTACTGAGATCCAAATACTTTTTGGATCTTGAACTTTCAAAGTTCCGAATGAACTTTTTAGAGTGATCCATTCCTGGAAGGTTCCTCCAGGGTGCTTCTCCTTCAGTCTCTTCCCTCTCCAGAAACTCTTTCTTGTAGGTGCGTTTACCTATGCCACAGAAAGGTTCTGGGCCAGTAAGTGGCGTTTGTGCTCTCTTTCTGGCAAGTGTATTGGCCTCTTCGTTTCCTTTGATTCCTGAGTGACCAGGAACCCAGACTACTTCATTAAGTTTCCCCCGGCACTCCCATATCAGCTTTGAGTCGATGATATAGGAGTTCAGTGCTTTGATAGCAGCTTGACTATCCGAGTGGATCACAATGTCACACCCTTGATAGTTTCTTTCCAGGTTTATATCTATGCATCTTTCGATTGCAAGTATTTCTGCCTGAAAGGCACTCGAGTAGGAGCCTAACGATAGTGTACACTTGGTTCTTGCCCCGTATACTGTAGCGCCGGCCCCCATCGTGGTTTTAGAACCATCTGTATACCATTTAATGGTATTCACTTTGAAGTTTTGGGTAGTGTATTCCTTTTCCCATTCTTCCTTTTTACATAGCATAGTGTTGAAGTTCCTCTCAATGCTTACTTTTTTAATTATAACATCACTAGGGAGGTTCGCTGATGAGATGTACTTGTTCAGAGAGGATCAGGCTCCTTGACTTTTAATTCTCTCATTCCCTGTAACTTCCCTAGATATTCTAAGGATAGCCTCATGGGCTACCCTGATGATCACTAGATGTAATGGAGTGAGATCTGTGATGACCTCAAGTGCTCTTATCGGGCACGTTCTCGTAGCTCCAGTGATGCAAACGCAGGCAAGCCTTTGTATCTAGTCGAGTATTTTCCCCGTGCTTGTTTGCCCTGTCTTAGCAGACCAGACTACTGCCTCATAAGTTATTATTTGTCTCACAATCATGACATACATCCATCGCAGTATTTTAGGGTTACAGCCCCAGGTTTTACCGGATAGGTTTCTGCACGCCATTAGAGCTCTTGTCGCTTTACTAGCAGTATTTTTAACATGCTTGTTCCATTGAAGCTCATTGTCTAGGGTTATTCCTAGATATTTGACTTCATAGTTCCATTCTACGTTATCTCCATTTACCGAGATGGGCTTCATGGCTGGAAGGTTTCTTTTCCGGGTAAAGGGAACCACTGTGGTCTTGGCTGGGTTGATGTTGAGCCCCACTGACAAGCACCACTGCTCGATAATTTTGAGGCCCCTCTGCAACAGATCAAAGAGGGAACCCTCAAATTTACCTCTTACTATTAGGACTATGTCATCGGCATAGCCTATACATTCGAAGCCAAGCTCCTTTAGCCTGTGCAGATCATCCACTACCAGACCCCAAAGGAGGGGAGATATTACTCCTCCTTGAGGTGTTCCGCGAGTGGTTTTGACAGAGATGGTCTTATCGACCGCCAGTGTCTCAGCTGTCCTCGTCGTCAACACCTCATACATCCGTTTTATGATGGTACAGTTCACTCCTCGCTTTACAAGTGCCTCTCTGACAGACACGTGTGTCGTGTTGTCAAAGGCCCCAGATATGTCTAGGAAAGCGCACAGTGCGATTTCTTTATTGTTCAGCGTCTTCTGGATGCCTTCAGTCAGCTGATACAGAGCAGTCTCCGTGGAGCGTCCTGCCCTGTACGCATGCTGACATTTGTGAAGTGGTGTTTGCTTCAGGTTCTCCGTTCTTATGTAGTTATCCACTACCTTCTCCATCGTTTTAAGCAAAAACGAGGTAAGACAAATGGGTCTTAAAGTTCGGGGATCAGTCCCGTCTTTCTTCCCTGTTTATGGAATGAAGATTACTTTTGCCCTTCTCCATATGTCAGGTATTTGACCCTGCTTCTTGTGATCTTCAGCAGATGGGGAATAATCTCTTCCGCTCCCCTCTGCAGAGGTACAGGAAACACCCCATCCACTCCTGGTGATTTATACGGCTGAAAGGTACTAATTGCCCATTCGAGTCGTTGTCTTGAAAATATTTCCCTAGCAATATCCCAATCTTCCTTACGAGATTTCTTGGTGTATTTTATTGCTGTTTTGGAACTACTTATGGGTTCACTACCTGGAAAGTGTGTTTTGAGAAGAAGAATTGATCGTACCTCATCTCCCTCAGTGTATGACCCGTCCGGCTTTTCAAGCGACATTGTGGGGTTGGTACCCCCTTTTGCCATGTCTTTCTGAAGTCTGGCTGCAGTGGGAGTGGAAGTAATATTTTCACAAAAAGATTAATATAATAACATATAAACAATTAATATTATACAGACATATTGAAAAAACTAGAAAATAATAAGAATTATTTAAGAATATATTTCAACTAGCGCATAGACGGCATAGATTTGCTGGCATGCTTTTGTATTAGGCTCCCTCAGTACTAACCGAAGGCAAGGCACATGAGTAAACATATGGTACTAGAAACTGCTCTTCTAGTGAAGTTGAGGGAATGGATCTCAAAAGACTCGTACTTGAAGCCGGTGCTCTTCAAGTTGGTATATCTTTGGTAAAAATGAAAATGTGACTCACTGCATTTGCCTTCAATATTTTTTTCCATCCACCCTCACTTTTTCCCACATCTCAGGGGAAAAATGTACCTGAAATTTTGAACAAATATACCTACTATCCATGTTCATGATTTTGAAATTATAAAATATGTATGGGCATAAACAGTATAGTTATCAATGAAACAAGCTGAACGTTATTTAGGAAATGTTCAAAAGAATACCTCACCTAATCGTGAAGAGTTAGTTGTCTCGTTTCATTATAATTGCCCATTCTCTCCTACGCTTGGGAAAACATTGCATAGAAGATCCTTTTTCTGAAGTATTCCTGCGACCAATTGCTGCACTACCATGCACTGCTTCTGAATTAATTTACCTAAGAAAAAAATGATATATAATATATAATATGAACTTAATAATTGAATTAAAGTCATAAAACAAGAAACATTGTTTTAGATAGACTAATAAAGCAAGCCAACAAATCAATACACGTAACCCCATAGAACATCAAATTCATCCTTTGCATCTGTAGACCGGTTTCAACATACATGTCATAATCAGTACGTAATGGCGATCGGAGAAAATTTCTCCACTCACGCCACCTGTCCTTTGCAAGAGCAACTGATTGCAACCTATGAAGGTCCTTGTGAAGATTCCTTGGATCCCCCGACAAAAACCATTGAATAACTCTCGTAAAAACATTTTTACGGTAGTGAAAAACATTTTTTACGGTAGAATTTGGAAAGTGGCAAAGGGTGAATTTGGGAAATGGTCGAATATCTCGAAAATATAATAACATAAACTAAACACAAAACATATTTTTCTGAACCGCCACAACTTCCTAAACCCGCAGGTACTATATTATCTATTCATTACGCCACACCTTGTTTATTTAGGGCTAGTATACCAAATTTTAAGAGGTCTTATAAATGATGATAAATTTGGCGTTGACTGATATGTAATTTGAAAAAGTTACACAAAATGTGTGCACACTTTCAACTTCCACATTATGATTTTTTTAGTTGAAAGTATCCTACTGTCAAAGCTATCTCAAAAAATTACGAAAAGCACTGCCGTGAAGTCAGGACCTTTTGAGCGCTCGTACATCCACCTTGTAGGTAGATTCGCATTTTTCAGTTTTATAAATCAAGTTAAGGAATTTTCGACAGCTGTCAAAAAAAATCTCGAACTTTGTCGAAACTCCAGACTTCATGTCAGTGCTGCAGCTGAACAATTTTTTTTCGATAATTCGCTAGAATTTTCTACATTATCTATGGTCTTGGTGATGCGATCTGGACAAAATTTCGAACGTAGTTTGAATACATTATTCTTCAGCTAGTTGTAAAATTTCATTTCAATCCAATCAGTAGTTTCGAAGTTATCAGGAAAAAAATATTTTGAACGGCCATATTTACGGAACCCCTAGTCTAATTTTGCTCATTGATGAACGTGACCGCGACATTCTCGATCCAAATCTTCCCTGAAAATTTCACGTTCCTAGGCTTTTCCCTTCGGAAGTTAGATTTTCCTATGGTTTCTATGGTTCTGGTCATGCGATCTGGACAAAATGTTGCTTTAATATTTCATTCTCACAAAATTTTATCTCGATCGAATCCGTAGTTTCGAAATTATCGAGAAAACAAAATTTCGAACGACCGTATTTACGGAACCCCTAGTATAATTCTGCTCATTGATGAACGTGAATGCGATATTTCAGATCCACACCTATCCTGAAAATATCAAGTCCCTAGGCCTTTCCGTTCGAAAGTTATGATTTCCTATCGTCTCTATAGTTCTGGTCATGCGACCTGGAGCTTGAATATATCATTCTCCATTAGTATACAAAATTTCGTAACGATCGAATCTGTAGTTTTGAAATTATCAAGAAAACTAAATTTCAAACGACCATAATTACCGAACCCCGAGTATAATTTTGCTCAAAGATAAACGTGATCACGACATTCGAGATCCACACCTATCCTGAAAATTTCTAGTCCCTAGGCTTTTCCGTTCGAAATTTTATATGGTTTCTATGGTTCTGGTCATGCGATCTGGACAAAATTTCACATGTAGCTTGAACACCTCATTCTCCATTTGAGTTCAAATTTTCATCTCGATCAAATCTGTAGTTTCCAAGTATTCAGGAGAAGAAAACTTTGAACGGCCATAGTTATATCAAAATTAGCATGCCATGCAATGAGTAAATAGTAGAATAATATTTCGATAATTGACTCATCAGACATTTTGTTATTTTCGTTGATGTAAAGTAAACAATCAGTTACTATTCGGTATTGAGATTGAGTCTTCGATCACTCAGAAAATGATATAAGAACTAAAGGGCTTGTTCTGAATATTTCATCGAATTTATGACGGAATACCTCTTGTTATTCAGAGTTCATTTGTCAGCAGAACCGGCCTCGCGTTGCTGTGGCTAAGGTATACGTTGTATTATAATGTAGTAAACTATTCAATAAGTGGAATTACTATTATTATTACTAATCCTAACCTAACACTTAACTAACCCTAACCTAAGCCAACCCTAGAGTTTTGACATATTCAGGGTACGTTGGAGATGTGAATGTTTCGGTTGAGCTCGTTGAGGCGAAATACCCCGAAAGGTTCCGAATTAATTTTTTTCTCAGTTATTTAAAAAAAACAAAATTTTGGTTTATGTTAAATTTTGTTTGGATAGTAACACTAGAAGACTGAAAAAAACCCTATCATTCCGTACTTGTAGGGCCTTGGCGAGTAATTCTATTTAGCTAAGAATCACAACCTCTCGTTACCTGATGAAGCCATGGTATGGCGAAACAGGTGTTGTAGTTTTGTTAAACTCTCAATTAGTGAAAATCGTAGACTAAGTTAATTAGTGAATACTAATGGATTGAATTAAGAATATTATTGAAGCAACGTGAAGAAATTTTGCGTGAAGGCGGATTAACGCAACGCAATTGTCATAATACCCAAATACAAGTATGATCCTGACTCAGAGAGCCTACTGAACGACTCAAAAACAAAAAATTTAAAATTGACCCTACAGAAATAATGCAGAATTAATTGAATAAAAATTTCACTGCATTATAACCTGATCAAATCAACGATCGACCAAAATACTATCAAATATTCAAATAAAATGCGACAATGGTATTTCTGCAAAAATTTATTTCCTTCTCAAAGTGCATAGAGAAAATTGTGCTTTTAGAACCATTGTCGGCTATTTGGGAACGACGAATATCTCTCGAAATTACTGGACCACATATTTGCAATAGATTACAAATTTTTCAAAAATTCCTCAACTTCGTTCAAGAATTCTTATTATACAAATATTTCATCATCCGTTTAATGAAGCGGAATATTTCTCTAATATAAAAATGGTACTTATTTTTTCATATCGACTACTATTCATTACGAATTATGTTGTTTCAGGCGACTGGTCAAAAGTTATCAGCCGAAAAAAAAGGAAGAGGACGAATATCATCAGTAAGTATTCTAAAACCGAACTGTGTCGAAATGGTGTAGGTATGAATATTATGAATGAATCGACTTCTCGGAATCGAATGGGTCTAAAATGTTGCACACAATTTCAGTTCTGATGACAACGCATTTCCGAATGCTTGTACAATGGTTATTGATATTTACGTGAAATTGGAAGGTCAACCTACCTAAACGCAAGTGAGGGACATCAGTTTGTGTTTATAATGAATGTTTGACTCTCGAATGAACCAACTATGAAACCAGTAAAGGTAAAACAAAAATAAAAGTTCAACACGTCATAAGAAGCAAAACTCCATTCGCATCGAGCACGTTAACAACGACTCCAATCGCGACTGATCTGAGGTTGCCCATATACTACACCTACCATCATTCGAATAATAATTCAAGTCGTGAGCACTGTTTCATGGCTTCGATAATGCCGAAAAATTCGAAAATTCCAATTGTAGTGGGTGGAATTTCGTGTGTATATTCAATTTTTGTGTTAAAATTTCTTAACTAAAAACATAAATCGACTGGCATTTCTGGCTCTTTCTTTCTATGAACCAGAGCAATTCACCCAAATGGTAATTTTTCAGTTTCAAGTCGATTATTGGTCTTAAACGATTATGTTGGACTCACTGCTGAAGAGTTTGTCCATTCCGCCAGCCCTCCGTCCGGCCCTAAATTCGTTAGCTTTCTAGAGAGGAGACCTAGAGTTCTGAAATTTTCAGGGTTCGGCCAAGTTTGTAAATGGGTGAAATCCGCCGAAGGGGAAACGGGGTAGTTATTTGCACGTATTTGTACGTAAGGATCGATAAAATAAGTTTGGTATATAAAAATGCAGAGTTGCTTAATTTGGCAACTCATTTGACAGCCGATGATTACTTTTTATTGAGTTTGGTTGGACATTTAATTATTGATAGACTTACACCAGAGCAAGGCTTGCTAATTGTTGAAATTTTTAATTTGATCGTGCATTAGTCATTAGACAAACTACGTTTTTCGGCAACCGTCCGGGAAGTACTCACTTCCCAGACGCTATTCCTTTGAGAAAGTAACATTTCCCGGCCTAGTCCGGAAAGTACGTACTTTCCGGACTAGGCCGGAAAGTGCGTTTCCCGTAGCAACGAAATTACGACTGACACCTATAACGTTGTTATCATTGGCTATATGAAAAATTTGGTGGGTCTGATTTCGATAAATACAATTGATCATTACCATAGCAACGAAATACCAACACGAAATACGTTGCCATTTCGATTTTTGTAAGTTTGGAGTGTTTTTGGTCGCATTCATCGCAATAAAGAAATTTGTCTCATTGATTTGTTATTCTACAAGGTTGCCGACTTCCAGGACTCGTTAACGCTCGTCCTAGAATTTTGTCTACTCGTCCAAAAAAACAATATTTTCCGGACTTGTAAATGACTATTAGTTGCACTTCTACCTCAGCGAGTGTACGATCATAAAGGCCCATTTAGATGAAGAGAGTTTGTCGACTCGAATGTTCGATTGTACGATATAATTGCGTACGATTTCTTGCCCCAGAACGCACGAGAAACTCCATCTAAAATGGGCCTTTAAGGTTGAAAATAAAATAACCTACGATAATCTATTCGATTGCATGTGAGGAATTCTTTTGCAACATTGAAAAAAACAAATAATTTCCTCTCTGCAAATCATAATAATAATAATAAATTTATTCATCCTTTAAGACACCATACAAAAGGTATATAGGATAAGTCAACAAGAAGAGAAAAAAATACATACATTTATACACACATATATGATGGAACTTAAATCTAAGACAAAGCATCAACATAATATACCCCAACTGAATAATAACAATTCTTCAACAAAATTTCTTTAACTTTACTTTTTACGTAAATCCAGAGATTTCACAGTAGATGGTAAGTGATTATATAATTTGATGCTCTGATAAAGAGGGGAGCATTCAAATTAATGAGTTCTGTGCTTAGGCTTATAATTATGTTTGCCAGATAGTTTTGTCCAGTTTTTTTCCTTTTTTTTAGCATACACTAGAAATTTTAAAATATAAATGCAAGGTAAGGGCAATAAGCCATTCGCAATAAACACACGTGTGTGAAGTTGGCGGCCAGTTTTCGCCGAGACCTCAGCGGCCAGTTCGCCGATAAGCGCTCTCAGTGGCGTGCGCCCTCGTTTCATTCTAGTGCAATCGTAACTGTAAATGGTCCCCGTGCGAACGTCGATACTCGGTACTCGTACTTCACATTGTAAACAGAATTGATACGTATGATCCATGTTATATTGAAGCACATGAAAATTAATATCTCAGAATAATCAGGGAGAATCAATTTTGTCCCCTGCCCATCTTTCCTGGATATACTTAATAGTGATGTAACATATTATCTCCACTCCAAATATCGGATTAATCATTGAACATTCAATTTTGCTTTTCGTTTCCAGAAGAATGAATGAAAATCATTTTTTATTTTTTGAATAATATAGGGGAATAATGGTTCTACCACAGTGCATAGGTCTCATATTTTGTCACCATCAGGAACAATGTCAACCGAGCCGTTGAAAAATGTTTTTCGGGTTTATCGGATAAAAACTCAAACTTCGAATTTTTTCTCTCATTTCCAGAAAAATGAATGGAAATCATTTTTGTTTTTTGCACAATATAAGGGAATGACAGTTCTACTACACTGCATAGGTCTCATATTTTGTCACCATCAGGAACAATGTAAACGGAGCCGTTGAATAATGTTCTTGGGATTAATCGAATAAAAATTCAAACTTTGCGTTTTCCGTCTCATTTCCAGAAAAATGAGTGGAAATCATTTTTCGTTTTTTACATAATATGGGGTAATGATGGTTCTATCACAGTGGATAGGTTTCATATTTTGTCACCATCAGGAACAATGTCAACCGAGCCTTTGAAAAATGTTTTTCGGGTTTATCGGATAAAAACTCAAACTTCGAATTTTTTCTCTCATTTCCAGAAAAATGAATGGAAATCATTTTTGATTTGCAAAATATAAGGGAATGACAGTTCTACTACACTGCATAGGTCTCATATTTTGTCACCATCAGGAACAATGTAAACGGATCCCTTGAATAATGTTCTTGGGATTAATCGAATAAAAATTCAAACTTTGCGTTTTCCGTCTCATTTCCAGAAAAATGAGTGGAAATCATTTTTGTTTATTACATAATATAGAGTAATGATGGTTCTATCACAGTGGATAGGTTTCATATTTTGTCACCATCAGGAACAATGTCAACCGAGCCGTTGGAAAATGTTTTTCGGGTTTATCGGATAAAAACTCAAACTTCGAATTTTTTCTCTCATTTCCAGAAAGATGAATGGAAATCATTTTTGTTTTTTGCATAATATAAGGAAATAATGGTTCTACTACAGTGTATAGGTCTCATATTTTGTCACCATCAGGAACAATGTCAACCGAGCCGTTGAATTTTGTTCTTCGGATTAATCGAATAAAAATTCAAACTTCGCGTTTTTCGTCTCATCTCCAGAAAAATGGGTGAAAATCATTTTTTGTTTTTCGCATAATATAGAGGAATAATGGTTCTATCACAGTGCATAGGTCTCATATTTTGTCACCATTAGGAACAATGTCAACCGAGCCGTTAAATAATGTTCTTCGGATTAATCAAATGAAAATTCAAACGTCGCGTTTTTCCTCTCATTTCCAGAAAAATGAGTGGAAATAATTTCTAATTTCTGCATAATATAGGGGAATAATGGTTCTACCACAGTGCGTAGGTCTCATATTTTGTCACCATCAGGAACAATGTCAACCGACGCGTTGAAAAATGATTTTCGAGTTTATCGGATAAAAAGAATATGGAGGGATATGGAGGGAAATGTAAGCATGTTCAGCTGTTTGAACGCCTCCCGACAATCATCTCTATAATTTAGATTTGCCAAGACTCTTATTGCCCTCCTCTGCATACGGAAAACGAGCAGCATGCCGGCGGAATGACCCCATGCCAAGACTGCGTACGACATAATGCTCTGGCAGAGCGAGAAATAAGCGCTTCTAAGGACACTTCCTGAGACACAATGTGACAGATTTCTAAGGAGAAAGATATTAGTGCTCAGACGCTTACAGACCGACGAAATCTGATAATTCCAGAGTAACTTCCGGTCCAAAAGAACTCCCAGAAAACGCACCGGCTCCTGTACCCCAATCTCCCTCATTGAGAAGTACATGTTTTTCGTCTTCTCGGTGTTCAAAAGGAGGTCGTTCGCCGAAAACCATGATCCGGCCCTCGACAGCATCATCCCACTCTGCTCCATGGCCTCCTCCAGTGACTTCGTTCTTCGAGTCGAAGTGGCATCGAGTCGAAGTGGCACACGAACAAAGTATAATGCGTGTCTACATCTTGTCCATCCAGATCGTTGATATAGATCAGAAACAACAGAGCTCCCAGGACAGAACCCTGTGGGACCCCCGCAGTCACCTCACCCTCATCCGACACCGAACCGCCAATCTTGACCACCTGCATTCTGCCACTGAGAAAAGATTTCAGGAGTTTCACACTTGATGGATGGAAATTGTATGATTTAAATTTTCTCAGTAGAACTTCATGGGAGACGCAGTCAAAGGCCTTGCTCAGGTCACAAAAAGTTGCTGAAGCTATTTCTTGGTTTTCGAAGGCCTCCGCAATATTCGAGATGAAGTCGAGTATAGCTGTTCCTGTACCTCTGCCAACCCTAAATCCTCTCTGGCTGTTCGTAAAAAGGTCATTCTTCTCGAAGTAATCAGACATTCGTGCAGACATACATCTTTCAATCACCTTCGAGAACACCGGCAGGAGAGAAATCGGCCTGAAACTCGACGGATCACCCTCACTTCCCCTCTTATAGACCGGACAGAACACAGCACGCTTCAAATCCCCCGGAAATGTTCCTTCCTGGAAACATTTATTTATGATATTGGTAAGGGGGCTAATAATGAGATCCTTAATACCCTTGAGAGACACAACATCAAGGCCATAAATATCCTTACATTTTTTATTCTTTAACCCAACGATTATGTCTCTCACCTCATTATAGGTCACCTCGGTGAATACAAACGGCGAGGCAGGCACGCTCGGCACGTGACTGAGAAAACTCACAGGGTCCACCTTTGTCTGCTGTATATCCCCCCGAAGATTGCTCACTGTATTCAGGAAAAAATCGTTGAAGCGGTTTGGGCTTATGTGGCTTGATGACTCCACAGTTTTTGGTCTGGTCCTGAATTCATTTATGATTTCCCACATGGCCCTGCTTGGGTTTGATGAGTTCTTAATGAAAATTTCGTTCGCCTGTTGTTTGCTAGTCCTGATCGCTTTCCTGTATTCCTGTCGATACCTATTTCTTCGGTTCCTGGTAGAAGCAATAGGAAAAGAAGAGTGAATCTCATTCAGGAGATGCAGATTTTCACGCATAATCCTTAAATTATCCTTAAACCAGTTCAACCTTGGCCTGTAGGGATGAACATTGCAACTTCTCTCTGGGAAAGATCTCCTGAAAGCCGAAACAATCAACTCTAAAAATTTTGAAAATTTTTTATCCGCATCTAGATCGTCACTCTTTATCCATGTCCATACGATATTTTGGACTTTTTCATAAAAGACACATTTACCCCCCTCTCGGCAATTGGTCTGCAAATTCTCACAATCGGTTTGGCCCAAGAACATTATTCAACGGCTCGGTTGACATTGTTCCTGATGGTGACAAAATATGAGACCTATCCACTTTAGTAGAACCATTATTCCCATATATTATGCAAAAATAAAAAATGATTTTCATTCATTCTTCTGGAAATGAGAGGCAAAATTAAATGTCCAATGATTAATCCGATATTTGGAGTGAAGAGAATATGTTACATTACTATTATACCCAGGAAAGATGGTCAGGGGATAAAACTGCCTGATTATTCTGAGATATTAATTTTCATGTGCTTTAATATAACATGGATCATACGTATCAATTCTATTCACAATGTGAAGTACGAGTACCGAGTATCGACGTTCGCACGGGGGCCATTTACAGGTACGATTGCACTAGAATGAGACGAGGGCGCACGCCACGGAGAGCGCTTATCGGCGAACTGGCCGCTGAGGTCTCGCCGAAAAGGTGCCGCTAACTTATCAGACGAAATAAACACTGGCCGACAACTTAAGCGAGGACTCGGGTTAAATATCGTCCTTATTATTCTTTTCTGTGCGATGAATAGCCTAGAGATATCCGCACAGCTCCCCCACAGAATAACATTATGAATCAAATGACAATAAACCAGGCTAAAGAAAATGTCCATAAATGAACTAACAGGATGTACATTTTTAACTCCAAGTATTGCAAAAAAAGAAGTGTTAAGTTTCTTGCAGAGGACATCAACATCTGTAGTCCAACTTAGATTCCTGTCTATATATACACCCAAGAATTTGGTACATTCACTTGGAACAATGATGTCCTCCATATAACTAACCCTCAAAGTACCCCTCTCAAAATTCTTTAGGCCAAAGTAAATGCACACCATCTTATCCACATTCAACATCAATCTATTTGAGCGACACCAATTCACAAATTCTGCCACAAGGGCTTCACAAGCTACTTGTAGCTCCCCACAGCTCCGGGCCGAGATAACAACCGAAGCGTCATCTGCAAACAATGTCAACCACAGGGCAGTTAAATGATGAGGCAAATTATTAATGAATAACAGGAACAACAATGGTCCCAGCACGGAGCCCTGGGGAACGCCAAGATCGACACCAAACTATCCAGACAAAATATCGTTCAATCTAACCAACGGTTCTCTCGTCGAGAAAACTTCTCATCCATTCCAAAAATATCCCTCTAAATCCCAAACTATAACATTTGTCCAGAATGAACTGGAAGGAAAGTGTGTCGAAGGCACAGGAGAGATCAAAAAACAATTCAGCCACACAAAAGTGGCCATCCAGACACTCGTAAACAGATTCAACAAACGAAAGTGCAGCAGTCTGGGTTGACCGACCAGCACGAAAACCGTGTTGAGCCGAGTTGAGTATCCTGAATTTATTTAGAAAATCCATCATTCTCGCCAGGACAATCTTCTCGAATACATTGGATAAAACACTAAGAACTGATATAGGTCGGTAATTCGTTATCTCATTCACGTCTCCTTTCTTGTAAATAGGAAGAACAATTGATTTTTTTAAATTTTGGGAAAAGTACCTGTACTGATGGTAAGATTCATTAAGTGAGCAAAGTGTTCACAAACACGTCAACAATTGTTTTCAAAATATGAACCGAAATACAATCAACACCAGTGCTACTTTTATTTTTTAACTTTCTTATCGTTTCCAAAAGCTCTAATTTAGAAACGGGATAGAAAAAGAAATTGTGGCACAACAGTGGTGAAGAAGTACCAGAGACAGACAGATCACCACCATAACATGAATTCAGCCTACATCTTGCTACCGTTGAGAAATAGCGACCAAACAAACCTGCCAATTCAACCGGATCATCATGTGTTATTCCATTCATATTGATACAAATGGGATTTCTATTTTTTATGTTTCTTGCTGTTAAAGAATTAACCAAATTCCAAACAGTTTTGGCTTTGTTGTCTGATCTATCAATCATTGAACAATGAAATCTAAGTTTAGTTGATTTAACGAGCTTGCTATGTTGTAACTTCTGGGTTCTTTTTTGCCATAACTGGTTTGAAAACAGAATACATTCTACGGAAATAAAAAAAACTCTGAGGCATTTCGAAGGCATTCGAATTTAAATTAGTGTTCAAATAATCAACCGTGTTATGCCAACCAATAGCCAGATCTATCATAAAGACATAAGGACATAAAGATTAAGCATAGTTCAAAAAATTACGAAAAGCACTGCCGTGAAGGCAGGAGCTTTTGAGCGCTCGTACATGCACCTTGTAGGTAGATTCGCATTCTCCAGTTTTAGAAACCAATTGAAGGAATTTTTGACTTGAAACTTAGGCGAAACTCCAGACTTCATGTCAGTGCTTCAGCTGATCAATTTTGTTTCGATAATTCGCTAGAATTTTCTACGGTATCTATGGTCTTGGTGATGCGATCTGGACAAAAATTCGCACGTAGTTTGAATACATTATTCCTCAGCTAGGTGCATAATTTCATTCCAATCCGATCAGTAGTTCCGAAACTATCTGGAAAAAAATATTTTGAACGGCCATATTTACGGAACCCCTAGTCTCATTTTGCTCATTGATGAACGTGACCGCGATATTCGCGATCCAAACCCACCCTGAAAATTTCAAGTTCCTAGGCCTTTCCGTTCAAAAGTTACAATTTTCTATGGTTTCTATGGTTCTGGTCATGCGATCTGGACAAAATATTGCTTCAATATATCATTCTCGATTAAAATACAAAATTTCATCTCGATCGAATCCGTAGTTTCGAATTTATCGAGAAAACAAAATTTCAAACGACCGTAGTTACGGAACCCCTTGTATAATGTTGCTCATAGATGAACGTGATCACGACATTTGTGATTCACACCTATCCTGAAAATTTCAAGTCTCTAGGCGTTTCCGTTGAAAAGTTACAATTTTCTATGGTTTCTATGGTTCTGGTCATGCGATCTGGGCAAAATTTCGCATGTAGCTAAAACACCTCATTTTCCATTTGAGGGCAAAATTTCATCTCGATCGGATCTATAGTTTTGAAGTAATCAGGGAAACAAAACTTTGAACGGCCATTTTTACGGAACCCCTAGTGGAATTCTGCCCATTAACGAACTTTTTTATTTTATTTTTTTTATTTATGGAAAATAGGAATACAAACGGGTGTTTCAACCCATTAACAGCATTCACAAATTGAAAGTAAAAAAATGGAATCATACAATTGAATCACAAAATATAACTTAACAATAAATTAGAATAAACCATAGTGCAAAATTAAAATCTTTTCATACCACAATGATCAAAGGAAAAGAAATATCAAACTCATTAAACAACATTCCGTGACAACTTTTGCCTAAGATTTTTTTTATATTGAGTCGGGGACGTATTGAACGGGTCAGTGTCACAGAACTCTGAGTTGAACGTCGTCAAAACTCTACAAATCGGCGAATTCTGGGTGAGGTTCAAACGCCGGAAAGGGACAGCAAATGTTTCCATCGATCTCAGTCTTCTCTCGGGGACCTTCAAGGACAATAACTGGAGAATTGAGGGGACCGAAAAGACACCGTTCAGAACCTTATATAGAAAACTCATGTCACTTATTTTCCTGCGGTTTTCCAAACTAAGCATATTGAACCTAGCTTGAGCTTCCGAGTAATCATGATTTCTTATGTTGAAATTATTTCTGTATGATAGGTACCTGAGAAATTTATGTTGCACGCTTTCCAGTCGGTTTTTATGACACTCGTAACGAGGGTTCCAAATCAAAGAGGCAAAACTCAGCTTACTCAGCACGAAGGAGTTATATAAGGCGGTTAAGCTTTTATTAGTTTTGAACAGTTTACCATGACGCAGAGTGAAACCAAGCATTTTGTTTGATGATGAAATAACATTATCTATGTGTTGAATGAAAGTTAACTTGGTGTCCAAAATCACTCCCAAATCACGAATAATCTCAACCCTTCGCAACTGAACTTGATCTATTGAATATACATACTTCAAGACATTCATATTCCTCGTAAACGATATAACAGAACATTTATTCAAATTGAGAAAGAGGAAGTTCTCTCTGCAGTACTTAGCAAACCTGTTCAAATCCTCCTGAAGTAAAACAAAGTCCTCAAAACACTTTATCCTTAAAAACATTTTGAGGTCGTCCGCATAAACCAAGAAACCAGCAGTACGGAAACAGGAAGAAATATTATTAATATAAATTAGAAACAGTAAGGGACCCAGATGGGAACCCTGAGGCACACCCGATGTGTTGTGAAATTCACGTGACTTCTGCCCTCCCACGCATACAAACTGGGATCTCCGCAATACATAGGACCTCAGCCACCTCAATAGATTGCCACATATCCCCACCTCCGCAAGTCGATGAAAAAGTACCGAATGATTAACCTTATCAAAAGCTTTTTTAAGGTCGGTATATATTACGTCTGTCTGACTTTGTGACTCAATTCCATCATGTAGGACTTCAAGGAAACTCACCAAATTAGTTTCTAGATTCCTACCCTTAACAAAGCCGTGCTGATTCTCTATGATCAGGTGTCTAACATGATGAGTAAATGACTTGCATACGAGAGACTCAAACAATTTAGGGATGGCCGAGAGAATACTAATAGGTCTATAGTTCTGAACGAGATCCCTCCGGCCCTCCTTCTGAACCGGAACAATCTTAGAGAGCTTCCAACGATGCGGAAAAACACCACTCCGGAGCGATCCGTTGAAGAGGATAGTAAGAGGTAAAGATAAAGATTTGTAACAATTTTTCAAGAAAATTGGGGGAACCTCGTCAGGACCAGATCCCTTATTATGATCTATTGTTTTCAAAGCTTCTTCAACAATCGCCCCGGATAGGGAAACCTCGCCCAAGCAACTACTGCTGTAGATGCCCTCCACGAGATTCAAATCTTTAACCGGACCAGAAGGTGGCTCAAAAACTGAACTGAAAAAATCAGCAAAACACTCAGAGATTTCCTCTGATGATGTTGCCTCAACAACTCCATCCGTCATAACAGATGGAAACCTACTGTGACCCTTCTTACGTGATATATAATTAAAAAAGCTCTTTGAATTTTTAGGTAGCTCATGCTCCATACGGTCAAGATAGCTGTGTAAGTCCCCAGAAATCAATTTTTTTGAAAGCTTTCTGAGTTTTTTGAAACGATAATAATCGTATACATCATTATAGATTTTATATTTCTTGTGAATTTGACATTTCTGACGAATGATACGTATTGTTTCTTTGGTATAAAAGTACGGAAATTTTTTATTTATTCTTGTTTTTGGTATATATTTTAAAATCAATTCTCTGAGCATTTCGTAGAGAACATCCACACCTTCGTTCACATCCACACCCTCCAGGAGGGAGCTCCAATCTACCATTAAAAGTTCAGAATTGATCGCATCATAATTGCCTTTCTTGAAATTGAATTTAAATGATGTAGTTTCTTTCAAGTAACCACGAACCCCAACATCACAAAAAAACTCCAATGCCGGATGATGATCATCCTCACCGACCAATGGAGCATCAGTTCGCCTAATGCGATCAACTCTGTTTTTATTACAGAGAATCAGGTCTAGAATTTTATTATTCTTATTAAAAATATTATTGAATTGTTTCAATTCCAAAAAATTCAAGGTATCGACAAAATGGGCATATTTATTTTCAATTTCTTCTGCGACCAATACATCGCCAGATGCCTGATTCACCCACTTTAGGGAAGAGCAATTGAAGTCACCACAGAGCAGAATTATGTCTTGATCACGAAAATTTAAAATATTGTTTTCCAATTTATTAGCGAATGACCTGCAGGCCATCTCATTACCTGGTGCTATGTAAACACAACAAATATAAACTCTTGTCCTATTAAGGTCCACAACCACCCAAAGGTCCTCTTGATCACTGTTGAACTCCGGCACAAGTCTAGCATTGAGGCTATGGCGCACAAGCAAAAGCACTCCACCCCCGTCCTTTTTCCTGGTTTGGGATAGATCTCTATCTCGCCTGAAGATGTCATAATTATCATCAGCCAACTCGTTATCGCATATATTACCATTCAACCATGTTTCAGTTACAGCCATTACGTCAAATGAATTAGCTATCACACTTAATTTGAAATCTGGTAATTTTGTACGCAAGCCGCGTACATTTTGGTATGAAACGTGTAGAGCCATTTTTGACAGAGATTTTTTTACTTTATTTTATTTTTTTTTTTTTTTTTTTTTTTTTTTTTTTTTCTTTTTCTTGTTTTTTTTCTTCTTAACTTATCCTTCCCAAATCAGTTACATTTTGTATTTGCAAGATTTTGGATGTTTCATTTTTTCGCATGAGAACGCTTCCATTTTGGACCCAGACAAATTTGTAACCCTTTTCTTTAGCAAACTCGCGAGCCGATTTGAAAATAATTTTATTTTTTGTAGTGAGATGTTCATTCACATAAAATTTTTCTGCTAAACTTAACCGAGGCATTTGGGATCTGAACCTACACTGAAAATTTAAAGTCTCTAGGTTGATCCGTTCGAGAGTTATCGTGCTTACGGACGGCCGGACGGACAGACTCGAATTTTCCGACGGATTCGTCATCAGTGAGTCGAACATAGTCGATTGAGACCATTTTCGGCTCAAAATTCGAAAAATACAGACATCGTGACGAAATGATATACCCCTCGTGTAAGTAGTACGAGCGCTCAAAAACACAGATATTGTAGGGTTAGGGCAAGAACGGAAAAACAATGACCAGTTAGATCATATATTTAGCGACGTTTCGCAGATTTTTGTTTGCTTCTTAAGGCCTAAAATGCTATCAACCAGAAAGAACATTTGAAAGACAAGAATCATACAATTCCAAAAAACGTTTTTATTAATATCTAGCAATCTCAATTTAATTCAAGGAAATGCATCGTGCTGTTAACAACTAAGATACAGGTTGAACATAGAAAATCTTCAACCACTCCATCTAACCAACTCTAGAAACGTTTATATCTCGACAAAATAAGGTTATGAAACTTACTTAAATTCTCGGAGTCAGACCTAAAATTAACAGAATTATTCAAATTGATGTGTATCATTTCTGAGATATTTATTTTTGAGCGCTCGTTTTACTATAAAGGGCTATATAATTTTGTCACGATGTCTGTATTCCATCCGAAAATGGTCTCAATCGACAAAGTTCGATTCACTGATGACAAATTCGTCGAAAAATGCCGTCCGACGTATACACGAAAACTCTCGAACGGAAGGACCTAGAAACTTGAAATTTTCAGGGTAGTTTAGAATCTCGAATGCCACGGTTGAGTTCCTAATTGGGCAAAACTCGATCAGGGATTCCGCAAATATGGTCGTTTGAAATTTAGTTTTCTTGATAATTACAAAATTACGGCTTCGATAGTGACGTAACTGACGTAATTTTATATTTTAATGGAGAATGATATATTCAAGCTACCTTTTTTCCAGGACGCATAACCAGAACCATTTCAAATTCCAACGAATAATTGAATAAAAAATCCTTACATTTCTGATATTCACTGATGACGAATCCGTCGAAAAATTCAAGTCTGTCCGTCCGGCCGTAAGCACGATATCTTTCGAACTCAAAATTTTCAGTGTGGGTTCAGTTCCCGAATGCCGCAGTTAAGTCCGTTAATAAGTAGAATTCCACCAGGGGTTCCGTAAATAGGGCCGTTCGAAATTTTGTTCTCCTGATGACTTCGAAACAACTGATTCGATCGTGATGAAATTCTGCACTCAGATGAAGAATGACCTGTTCAAGCTACATGCGAGATTTTGTCCAGATCGCATGACCAGAACCATGAAGTTCATAGAAAATTATAACTTTCGAACGGAACGATGGCGAATGACGCGGTCACGTTTATCAATGAGCAAAATTAGACTAGGGGTTCCGTGAAGATAGCCGTTCAAAACCGATGAAAATTACGTTCCTGTGGATATTCTTACGGAAGCGGAAGAAGCAACGATGGAGATTTTGCCAGAAAAGTTCCGAGATGCTTACGACAAGGAGTTCAAAATGTTCGAATCTTGGATGAATTCACTGAAGATGAAAGGTATCGATGCAAATGTTTTAGGGGTTTTTTGTCACATATGCAAAAAAATCAGCCCCATCGTCGTTATGGACCAAATACTTGAAGCTTCGCTCGACTATTCACCTTTATAAAAAAAATCGACATTTCAAAATATGGCGAACTAACGAGCTTTTTGAGCGCTCGTACTACTTACACGAGGGCTATATCATTTCGTCACGATGTCTGTATTTTTCGAATTTTGAGCCGAAAATGGTCTCAATCGACTATGTTCGACTCACTGATGACGAATCCGTCGGAAAATTCGAGTCTGTCCGTCCGGCCGTCCGTCCGTAAGCACGATAACTCTCGAACGGAACAACCTAGAGACTTGAAATTTTCAGTGTGGGTTCAGTTCCCGAATGCCTCGGTTAAGTTCGTTAATGGGCCAAATTCCACCAGGGGTTCCGTAAATATGGCCGTTCAAAGTTTTGTTTTCCTGATTACTTGAAAATTACAAATTTGATCGAGATGAAATTTTGCACTCAAATGGAAAATGAGGTGTTCAAGCTACATGTGAAATTTTGTCCAGATCGCATGACCAGAACCATAGAAACCATAGAAAATTTTAACTTTTGAACGGAAACGCCTAGGGACTTGAAGTTTTCAGGATAGGTGTGGATCTCGAATGTCGTGATCACGTTCATCTATGAGCAACATTATACAAGGGGTTCCGTAAATACGGTCGTTTGAAATTTTGTTTTCTCGATAAATTCGAAACTACGGATCCGATCGAGATGAAATTTTGTATTTTAATCGAGAATGATATATTGAAGCAATATTTTGTCCAGATCGCATAACCAGAACCATAGAAACCATAGAAAATTGTAACTTTTGAACGGAAAGGCCTAGGAACTTGAAATTTTCAGGGTGGGTTTGGATCGCGAATATCGCGTTCACGTTCATCAATGAGCAAAATAAGACTAGGGGTTCCGTAAATATGGCTGTTCAAAATATTTTTTTCCTGATAGTTTCGAAACTACTGATCGGATTGGAATGAAATTATGCACCTAGCTGAGGAATAATGTATTCAAAGTACGTGCAAAAGTTTCAGAATTTTTTTGACAGCTGTCAAAAAATCCTTCAATTGATTTCTAAAACTGGAAAATGCGAATCTACCTAAAAGGTGCATGTACGAGCGCTCAAAAGCTCCTGCCTTCACGGCTGTGCTTTTCGTAATTTTTTGAAAACAAATCACTGATACAAAACAAAGAAGTCCAAGACATTAGAACGACTTGAAATAGAGAAGTTTTTGAACGAAGCTCCCGACGACGAGTACTTGTTGATAAAAGTGGATTTGATAATGGGGATTAGCGATGATTGTAGATGCGATGAATGGTCAATTGGAAAATACAAAATATTCGAGACAAAGGGAAATAATTTTACCTAGTTTTGCCAGACACTTAAACCAAGAAATCGACAAGTTTCTCCATACTTGAAGAAGGATTTCCTGTCAACCCGATCAATACACGTCTTTGAGACCAAAGAATAAAAGTACTAGCCGCTTTTTTGTTTTTTACAAAAAGGGGAGGTGTACCAGCCAGTGTGTGGGAAGAAATACGTTGTCGAAGATAACTTCAAGAATTTCAATGTTTTTGAAATTGAAGGAATCAGCGCTCTACACCGGTCACTGCCTGAGAAGGTCTTCGGCGACTCATTTGGCCAATGCAGGGGCTAACATGATTACTTTGATTGCAGAAAAAATACAAGGTTCTAATGTGTTGGCGTCTTCAGCAGCTGTACCGACCTGGGAGCGTCTGGTTCCAGTGAACCAACGAATTTTACATTGACTTCTGATTCGAATTCGATTTCCTCTAATTTCCATATTAATGTTAATTCTGCTTGTAATAGTAAAAAATATATAGAATACTACTTTAAATCTGAACGTGACTTATAATCCACAACTAACTAGTGTGTTATGGTTTATTACACACAAGTGTATTATTTGATAGTTTACTTGTCTGAAAGATATTAATAATTACAGTCATAAATGGATGGAATGCGCCCTAGCAATAGCAAGGGCAAGCAATGAAGTCCGAGGCTGTTCAAGAAACTTGCCCCCTGAGTTGTGTATTATAATTATTCCACTACAGAAGTTGATTCTCAATCAATTTTTTTTTGATGAATTAAGTTTGAAATTTATTTACGTACATACAATAAAATATCGGTTTGACTTGGGTTACTGAGGTTTTCATCTGTCAAACAAAGTGTTTGTCAAAACTATACATGTCCTTCTCTAAAATGAATTCCAAAAGAAGCAGCAAATGCTGCATGTGAATTCCTTTCACGTGAAAAGGCTAAGAAACGTTACCAAGCAGCATATAAGTGTTTCAAAGAGTGGTGCCTGAATATGAATTCAACCTCAATATCGAAAACAACAATGCTGGCATATTTGATGGAAAAGAGCCAAATATTACAGTCACCAGCAAGTTTGTGGTGCGAATATTCCATGTTGAAGTCAACGCTGTTCATTGAGACAATATGAATATTTCGAAATTCCCAAACTCAGAGTTTTTTTGAAGAGAAAAAATGATGGGTACCTATAAACCTAGAAAATATAATGTTTTTACCCGTGAAGAAATGAATAGTTTTCTTGTGGAAGCTGACGATAATAATTTTCTATTGATGATGTCGTTTTCATGAACTATGTGACATGATGGTAGAGGATGTTCAAAAGTTCGAGAATATAGCCATTGTCAATATACCAGATTCAAAAAAAATTACGAAAAGCACTGCCGTGAAGTCAGGAGCTTTTGAATGCTCGAACATCCACCTTGTAGGCAGATTCGCATTTCCCAGTTCTAGAAATCAATTGAAGGGATTTTCGACAGCTGTCAAAAAAAATCTCGAACTTAGGCGAAACTCCAGACTTCATGTCAATGCTTCAGGTGACCAATTTTTTTTCGATAATGCGCTAGAATTTTCTACGGTATCTATGGTCTTGGTGATGCGATTTTGGGTAGTTTAAATACATTATTCTTCAGCTAGGTGTGAAATATTCCAATCCAACCAGTAGTTTCGAAATTATCAGGAACAAAATATTTTGAACGGCCATATCTACGGAACCCCTAGTCTAAATTTGCTCATTGATGAACGTGGCCGCGAAATTCGCGATACAAACCTAACCTGAAAATTTCAAGTTTCTAGGCCCTTTCTTTCGGAAGTTATAATTTTCTATGGTTTCTATGGTTCTGGTCATGCGATCTGGACAAAATGTCGCTTCAATATATCATTCCCGATTAAAATACAAAATTTTATCTCTTTCGAATCCGTAGTTTCGAAATTATCAAGAAAACAAAATTTCAAACGACCGTATTCACGGAACCCCTAGTCTAATTTTGCTCATTGATGATTCCCGCGAAATTCGCGATCCGAACCTACCCTGGAAATGCTCATTGATAAATGTGAACGCGACGTTTCAAATCCACACCTACCCTGGAAATTATAAGTCCCTAGACCTTGCCTTTCAAAAGTTATGATTTTCAATGGTTTCTATGGTTCTGGTCATGCGATCTGGAGAAATGTAGCTTGAATAAATCATTCTCCATCAGTATACAAAATTTCGTTACGATCGAATCTGTAGTCTTGAAATTATCAAGAAAACTAAATTTCAAACGACCATATTTACGGAACCCTTAGTATATTTTTGCCCATAGATAAACGTGATCACGACATTCGAGATCCACACCTATCCTGAAAATTTCAAGTCCCTAGGCGTTTCCGTCCGAAAGTTACAATTTTCCTATGGTTTCTATGGTTCTGGTTTAGCGATCTGGACAAAATTTCGCATGTAGCTTCAAACACATCATTCTCCATTCGAGTGCAAAATTTCATGTCGATAAAATCTGTAGTTTCCAAGTAATCAGGAGAACAAAACTTTGAACGGCCATATTTGCGGAACCCCTAGTGGAATTTGGCCCATTAACGAACTTAACCGAGGCATTTGGGATCTGAACCTACACTGAAAATTTCATGTCTCTAGGTTGTTCCGTTCGAGAGTTATCGTGCTTACGGACGGACGGACGGACGGCCGGACGGACAGACTCGAATTTTCCGACGGATTCGTCATCAGTGAGTCGAACATAGTCGATTGAGACCATTTTCGGCTCAAAATTCGAAAAATACAGACATCGTGACGAAATGATATAGCCCTCGTGTAAGTAGTACTCAAAAATGGCCTGTCTCGTAAATTTACGATTACCGCAAGTGAGGAAGGAGATGTATGTCACTTGTATATTTTCAATAAATACCTAGAAATTAGAGACATGCCTGGAAAGGTCCATCAACGGTTTTTTATGCGGTACCATAATGGTAAATGCTCAGGACAACATGTTGGAAAAAACGCAATTCCAAGCAAAATTGCAGGTTTTCTGGGGTTGCCACTTACTCAGACTTACACTGGGCATTCATTCAGGAGAACTTCAGCTACTTTGTTAGCCAATACTGGAGTCAACGTCCTTGCACTAAAGAGACACGGGGGCAGGAAATCAGGTACTATTGCAGAAAATTATGTCGCAAACAGTCTTTCTAACAAAAATAAGATGGCCAATAGGATTTTGTACAATAAAAGTTGTTATACATCGGACAAAGTATCAAAAATATCCCGAAACTCAACAGATCTATCGAATATTAATGAAAGTGAGTCCGTATTGTCCACAGAACTTGCATATCTAGAAGAGAACGGAAATGAGAAGAGTGCCCAAAAAATTTCACCTAATTTTGTTAACTGTTACTTACTTCCTTAGGGAAGTAAGTTTTCACTCACTCCCCGTTGTCAATAGAAACCCAATCTATCTCAGTAAATAGTCTTTACATACACTTAAAGCTTTAAGGGCGCATAGAATCGGATAGACAGATCTCCGCCTACCGTTTGAATTCGTAAATGGCACGTTGGGATACTGAAAAATAAGACCCTTCAGCGATCGTTGAGTGACCCATGACCCCCCGTGTTTTTTACAAGAAGAAACGGGCTTTCCAACGATGTCCAAACGATCCCTCTAGCCCATCTTGAAGTGTTGTAAAATAATGTTCGGAAATGGCCAAAATCGATGAAAAGCATAAAAGGAGTCTCCAAGAGATGGTATGCAAATTTTTCCATTCCCATCTTGTGGAATGAATCAAGTTGTAATCGAATTTCGAAGAATAATAGGTACACATAGGCTATATGGCTTTTCCACACTTTCCACCATTTTTGCAAGATTTGCTTTTGAAAATCGTACTTTTGGTAAACAAATGGTACAAATGTCAAATAGACACACCGAATAAGCGTCTCCTTCGTTTGCAGCTTTCGATATATCTATCTGAGCAACACCAGTTCACGAAATATGACATTCGCGCATTCGATTTGCTTCAAAAAGTTGGCTCCAAACAATAAAATAAAGCCCTACAATGCACGAAATATAAATTCTCGCATAGGATTCGCTTCGAAAAGAAACAACACGGTTGACGAAAACCCATATCGAAAGCGCCAATAACCTATAATAATATGCCATCTGTGAATCGGCTACTCGGCAGTCGGCAAGTGACAGTCCAGCAGTCATACAAATAATAATATGTCGATTTAATTCCCATCTCACGATAGTACGAAGTATGTATTTGATTTATTTCAGATTATAAAGATTAAATTCGTCTAATTTTTTTTTTACAGTGCCAAATCTATTTTATCCAAGGAAGGAAGGAGGAATATTTAATGGATATTGATAAATTATCTCTAAATTTCGTTGAAATCGATCGATAATAGGCCAATTCAATAATTATACCTAGATATTCATTGCTTTCATCAAGAAAATGAATTCCCTGGTTAACCATTATATTTTGAGTGTAATCACAGGATATAGTATTGTTCAATATAATATGTACATATTCTATACAGAGAGATTCTTGAGAGGTGTACTCATTGCCCATTATTGATATACATTGGTATATATCGATCTACTTTTTCTATTGATTTCCTGTTTCAGTGGATTTATCATTTCACAAGGCATATTGAACAGAGAGGAATAATATAATTGACGATTAATCTTTGTAACGACTAGATGCTATAAGACTCGAGAAATTGAAAAAATTCAATATTAATGCTTCACATAGTTTGAACGTGCGAATTATTTCTAAGCACATTAAACCTAACGAAATCTGAGGAAGGGTTACATCGAAGGTATTCGATATAAATGAATTATCCAGAACAGTCTTATCTCATATACAGATTTACATTACATATTATTGTATGTAAAAGATTCTTAATTCAAAGTACAAAAAACAATGGCATTAATTTCTGTAAACAAAACCGTGCTTTTGTATCATACAACGTAAAGTATGGAGAAGTTTACATTCATCTGCTAAAACTGAATTTCTTTACACATGCTATATTGTTTCTTATTTCAAAATAAATAAAAATCCATCCAAGTTTTGGGTTGGTCACATCGAAGATATTCGAGATAAATGAATTATCCAGAATGGTCCGACAGAAGTAATAATTTTCGAAAATACAAGTGTTGATATCAATATAATCACGATTGGGAACTGAAGTCATTCTTCTAAATTCCAAAATATTATAATAACCCGATCGGACATCAACAAAAATTTCGAGAGACGAACGTAACGGGATAAAGTGAAAAATTTCTTTTCCCTAAGATAACCGATTTCTGTCAAAACAGATGGTATCACGTGGCTCTCTATAACCAAAGGAAGGGCCAGCAATAGTTGCGTGAACAATCGGAATCTACCAAACCTTCAGCAGAAATCTCCTTTTTTCTACCAAAGTCAATTACAGAAATCTACTAACTCTTTAGCGCTTCCTGTTAAAATGAAAGAAGAAATCTTTAATGTTTCGTTGAATTTATAAACAATATCGCATTGATTAACATTCAATGAGCAAACAAAATAAACCCTTTTATAAGTGTATATTTGGAAATTTATTAAATAGAACAAAAAACATAACATACACTGGATATTTAGGTTAGGTACTGTTAGGTTAGGTTAGGACAGTGTTGAGACAATTCTCAAAATAAATCAATATTTAGGTTAGGTTAGGTTAGCTTGAGTTAGGACAGTGTTGAGACAATTCTCGAAATAAATCAATATTTAGGTTAGGTTAGGTTAGCTTGAGTTAGGACAGTGTTGAGACAATTCTCGAAATAAATCAATATTTAGGTTAGGTTAGGTTAGCTTGAGTTAGGACAGTGTTGAGACAATTCTCGAAATGAAACATTATTTAGGTTAGGTTGGGTTAGCTTAAGTTAGGACAGTGTTGAGACAATTCTCGAAATGAATCAATATTTAGGTTAGGTTGGGTTAGGTTAGCTTAAGTTAGGACAGTGTTGAGACAATTCTCGAAATAAATCAATATTTAGGTAAAGTTACGTTAGGTTAGGACAGTGTTGAGTCAATTCTCAAAATAAATCAATATTTAGGTGAGGTTAGGACAGTGTTGAGACAATTCTCGAAATAAATCAATATTTAGGTAAGGTTAGGTTAGGACAGTGTTGAAACAATTCCCGAAATAAATCAATATTTAGGTCAGGTTGGGTTAGGTTAGCTTAAGTTAGGACAGTGTTGAAACAATTCTCGAAATAAATCAATATTTAGGTTAGGTTGGGTTAGGTTAGGTTGGGTTAGGTTAGCTTAAGTTAGGACAGTGTTGGGACAATTCTCGAAATAAATCAATATTTAGGTTAGGTTAGGTTAGGTTAGGACAGTGTTGAAACAATTCTCGAAATAAATCAATATTTAGGTCAGGTTGGGTTAGGTTAGCTTAAGTTAGGACAGTGTTGAGACAATTCTCGAAATAAATCAATATTTAGGTTAGGTTAGGTTAGGTTAGGACAGTGTTGAAACAATTCTCGAAATAAATCAATATTTAGGTTAGGTTAGGTTGGCTGGAGTTAGGACAGTGTTGAGACAATTCTCAAAATGAATCAATATTTCGGTTGGGTTAGGTTGGCTGGAGTTAAGACAGTGTTGAAACAATTCTCAAAAAAAATTGATATTTAGGTTAGGTTGGATCTGATCTGACAGTGTTGAAACAATTCTTGAAATTTATTATCATTTAGGTTAGGTTAGCTCAAGTTATGGCAGTGTTGAAAATAATTATTGAAATGAATTAATAAATAGGTTGGGTTAAGCAAGATTGAGTAGGAACCGTGTTAAATACAATTTTCATATTGAATTCATGAATACACACTATAGCATGAACCACGCGAACGCGGACATAGAAAAAGAACGGAATCGAGATTGGGACTGTTGAAATACGATAGTTTTTTTTCCCTCAAAATCAAATAAAATCATATCTATCTTCAATTGTTTTCAAAATATCCGATCAATCGGCAAACCTTTCGTTTTAAATCATAAAAAAATTAATATAATTTCCCCATGTTTAATTTCATTGTTTTCGTTAACAAAATATATTTATTTATCAAGAAATAAGTGTATCTGTATCAACATCACAAAATGAAAGTTAACCTATTTAAATTTTCCTCATTATGTCACCTTCATAATACTATCTCTTCAAATAAAATATAACAATATCCCAACAAATATGATCAACTTCCATAATAGAAATGGAAAATTAATAATACTTTCAATGTGATTCTATTATTACCCTTTCTGTGGATTTATTTTGAAGATCTACTCATTATGTGGATCTGCCTGTTCGTGGATCTACTTTTTATGTTGATCTACCTGTTTGTGGATCTATTTATCATGTGGATCTACTGGTTTACTAGTACCTTCTTACTTCAATAAAATTCATGCCTTAACAGACTACTTACTGTGTCATTAGTGGAAAAAAATATAAAATATCATTGCTTATTGCCCTGTGAGACAGAAAGGCTTATCGCCAGGCGATTAATATTGCCTTATTAATGGTTCAGGCATACAAGTCTGAATGAAATTTATTCTGGAACTAGCAGACCCGGCCACGCGTCGCTTTGGCTGAGGTATATGTTGAATTCAATTGTAGTGAAATATTCAATTCGGTGGAATTACTATTATTATTAACCCTCACTTACTCGATCCTAACTTAAGCCTAACCTTACCCTATCGTGGCCCTAACCTAAACCTAATTCAACCCAACCCTAATCCCTCATTTTTTTTTCGGGTTGTGGAAAGAATTCTGTTGCCAGATCCAAGCACGACCCGTCTCGTGGGATTTGTTGGATTTGCTTGATGTTGTTGCCGGACGACTAAAAAAAAAAACACAACTTTGGGAAATGCGAGGACCACCGGAAAAGACATCCCGGTCCGTACTTCGATGATACCCGATGAATAGCGGTCCTCTCTCTCTTTTCTCCTCATGTCACCTGTCTTGCCGTAAACGCCTTCCAGTATCCTTCATGCTGTATCATTTTCTCTATTATATTCTTAACTGGCGGTAAGCGGCTTATCTTTCCAACCAGTGCGTCATTTTCCTCCGTCCATCTGAGGCGGTGAGAGAACATCACTGGGTCATCTACAACGTGGCATGCATGATACAGATCATCCCTTCCTATCCTCTTAGTAAAGGTACCATAAGATCCATACCCTGTCAAAAATTGAGTAAAATAGTACCAGGTCGTTTTATGCTCACATTGCATCCACTGCTCCAAATTCCTGATCACCCTGCGTGTCCAAGCGGCATTTTGCCCTCCACCATCCCATCTCTCCTGGAATTTTCTTGGTGTCCTCCTTCTTGTCATACGTCGATTGCCTGGTAGTGCTACTCCTATGGTATCATTCTTGACAGTTACGAATTTTATGAACATTTTATATTGAAACATTTCCTTTCTTTTATTTAATTTTCTCGTCAATTTTCCAATGTTTTCAATAGTTATTCTCCTATTCTGGACAGAGACAAATACAACAAATCAAAAACCATGAACATCGGTCCAGCCGTTCTCGAGTTATAAGTGTTGGAACAAACCCGACTTTGTTTTATATATTAACTAGATGACCCGGCAAACGTTGTTTTGCCATATCTCTCCCTTTTTTCGCAATTTCAAAATTGCTCGAGGCCTTCGGCCTCTCTTACCTTAGGAAAGCCCGTTTCTCCCTCTCGAAAACGCGGGGGGCGCTCGCGCCCCCGGTCTCTCCCTTTTTTCGCAATTTCAAAATTGCTCGAGGCCTTCGGCCTCTCGTCTCAAAATAACCTAACCTAAACCTAACCTAACCTAACCTAGCTGACCCGGCAAACGTTGTTTTGCCATATCTCTCCCTTTTTTCGCAATTTCAAAATTGCTCGTGGCCTTCGGCCTCTCTTACCTTAGGAAAGCCCGTTTCTCCCTCTCGAAAACGCGGGGGGCGCTTCGCGCCCCCGGTCTCTCCCTTTTTTCGCAATTTCAAAATTGCTCGAGGCCTTCGGCCTCTCGTTGTTCTGGCTATTAAAAAATAAGGGTTGATCGTAGAAGGGTGAAAATTGGGGATTGTATGTATTTTTGTATGTTGTATCATAAAAAAATAGAAATTAGAAATTTTGTCTAAAAAATAAAAAAATAAAATTTAGGGGTGGACTACCCCTAACATTTAGGGGGATGAAAAATAGATGTTGGCCGATTCTGATAGATACCGGATAAGCACAAAAAATTTCATCAAAATCGGTTAAGCCGTTTCGGAGGAGTATGGCAACGAACACTGTGGACACGAGAATTTTATATATTAGATATGATGATGTTCACGTCGTCCGTCATTTGCGCTTTTATTCCACATCGCCTTTTGAAAAAGTTCTTTTCGGAGATAACTAGCATATCATCAGAGGAACCGACTCTTGTCTGTTGAGTCACATAAAAAAAATAGTAAAATTCATCTTGCATGACGATCTCTTTTATTTTCAGATACACCTCCTGTAGAGCATTCAAAATTCTAACAGACGAAGTAAATGACTTGGCAGGTCAACATGAGGTGATAGCAGAGGATTTACAGTCCAAAGTGATAAAAGAACTGAATGCGTTAGTGAAAGATTTGAGAGAAGAGAGGAAGGTAAGATAACATTTCAGTGGTCGCATTCCATGCTATTGATTAGGGGAAAGACGTGCCCCTTGGGACGTTTGTACCTTTGGACACTCTTTTCGTTTTGAAATCCTTGCTGTGACTTTAGGCTACACCAACATGAACAATATGACAGACGCACACTTGTGTTGTCGGTTGTAAAAAAAGTAGTGGAGCGTGCATTCTGAAGAGTTTTAAACTAACGCAGTGTTGCGATATTTATAGTGTGAGTGTCCAAAGGTACACGTATTTCCTCTACATATTCGAGAAATATAACGTTCAATACATAGAGCCATTCAAACTGGAATAATCCAAATTGAAATTCTGACAAATGTCAAAACCATAGACATGGAATCCTAATTATATTTAACGTTTCGTTCCTGAGCTGCTAACTCTTGATTGTAAGATCAGCTCAGCAGTTAGCAGCACTTGGACACATTTTAGATACCTACTTGAACACTTTGGGTAGATTATTTGCAATAAAAAATTTTTAGAATTGTTCGAGAAACAAAAATGAACTCTTATGAAACTTCCCAGTTTCAGTTTGGAAGAATGTCCGAAAAAAGATTCGGTCGTCTGCCTTCTTTTATCTGCTTCTTTTTTCGAAAACTGTCACTGTCTCGGAAAATGCAGTGCCTCTTCTACTTCCCAGCGCGATAATTGATGATTCGGTAACAAGAACATAAACAAAATAAAAAAAAAAACAAGAAAATATATCATTTCTTCAGGTTACCTTGAATTCCAACAAGACTAGTTCTTACGAGGTAGATATTCGTGTGTTTATTATTTCATCTGCGAATATAATTTCTCTAGTTCGGCCCCATAGAATACATATCGACGTCGAAAAAAAAAAAAATTTATTACACTATACATAACTTGAGATGCCATCAGAGATGAAAATAGATTTATCTATAACTTGTCTTGAAAGAAAGGTGTCATAACTCGCACGCTTAGAGTATAAAATAACAGGAGGGAGCATTGGCTATAATAAGTGGGTCCGGAATGGAAGCTCAATGTGGCCGACTTTGAACAGTGGCGTAGGTTAGGTTAGGTTCAAGGATCGCTATATCATTTCGTATCAATGTCTCAATTTTTCGAATTTTGAGCCGGGAATAGCGGGAGGTTCAGCTCACTGAGGACGAATTCGTCTTCAAATTCAATTCAGTCTGTCCGTATACACGATAACTTTCGAACGGAAAGACCTAGAAACTCGAAATTTTCAGGGCTTGGATCTCGAATGCAGCGGTATGCAAATATATTTTCATCGCCTGAAATCAGTTCTAACAATAGCTAATTCAAAATTGTCTATGAATTCTCAATGGAAATAATAAACACATCCCATTCAATGAAAAAAGCATTGGAATAATACACATTTTTATTGTTCTTGAAATAAAATTAATTTCGTCAACATATTATTGAAATTAATATTATTCAACTAAATTATAATTTCACTACTTCGAACGGATTGATACAGTTTATTATACAGTATATTAATTATCGAGAACGGTAAGGACATTTTACCGTTCGAAGACAATAGTTTGGAGAAGGAGCGCAGCGACGACTCCAATTTTTGTCTGAGATTGGTAGTCCTTAACGTTCGAGATACTTATGGCGTTTTTTGCACGATAGACACACTTTTTACTGAAACTACAGAATAATTATCCAAAAAATTAAAATTGTCATTCGTGGCTTTAATATCAATGCTATACTCCGTTTAAGAATTATTGACATCTCGGTTGGCTGTGAAAATTCGAATTTAAGTTGGTAATAGACTATTCAGTAATATTTTGAGTTGCTGAATTCAGGTTGGTATAGGAATAACACTAACATTACCCATAGAAATCTTGCTTTGATGATTTTATCGAAGATAAAAATTTGCTCTGAATTTGAGCATTTTTTGTCTTTTGCTATTGCTATTTGCTATTAAAATGGCTGGAATTGACCAGGATACATCGCGCCTAACAAGAGAACGCCAGGCAGTTTGTCGGTGTTACTTCGAGTTTTTCAAAGTTTTGGCATATATTTCCCTCTAGTGTTTCAGGTAAACTGTTATTCCTGTGCGATACGATTATTCCTTCGAGAGACATTGAATGACTTTATTTTTGCTAGAATTAAAAACAATGAATATATGAGTTTAGATATCCTCTTCGAACTGGCCAAAGAGCACCTAGATTTCAATTGTTCGAAGTCAACATTATATTATATCATAAAAAAAAATTTGATACAAATACAAAAAAGTTGATCGAAGGAAAATTCTTACTGATAAACAGAAAAATATAATAAAAACAGTACGATATTGTGATAAATACCGAGAATACATGGAACAAAACGTAAAATTCTTTTATCTAGATGAAATTTGGATATTCAAAAACGGTATTCAAATTTGTCAGTGGACACTAGAAAATAATCCAAAAGGTATGCCGAGTATATTCAAGGGTAAAGGCAGAAGGTGCTCTATTTTGAATGCTGGAACAATTGATGGATTTTTACCTGGATGTGATCCGATTCCTGACAGTGGTATTAATGATAAGGATTACTATGAATGGTGAATTATTTCATAAATGGGTTATTGAAATATTGAAACCTTCCCTGCAAAAGGATGCCCATCAATAGGATTATGTCAGCTTATTCAATGAACATATCTAAATCACTACACTACGTGGAAACAAAGTTTTCAATATTTTTATCTTTGCTCTTGTATCATTCATAGATATTTTAAGTCTTTACATACACTTAAAGCTTTAAGGGCGCATAGAGTCAAAAGAATCAAACCACAGATTAGATTCACGCCTACCGTTTGAAATCGTAAATGGCACGTTAGGATACTGAAAAATCAGACCGCCCAGCGATCGTTCAGTGACCCATAACCCCCGTGTTTTTTACAAGAAGAAACGGGCTTTCCATCGATTTCCAAACGATCCCTCTAGCCCGTCTTGAAGTATTTTAAAAAAATGTTCGGAAATGGCCAAAATCGATGAAAACCATACGAGGAGTCTTTAAGAAATGTTATGCAAATTTTTCCAGTCCCATCTGGAGGAATGAATAAAGTTGGAATCGAATCTTGAAGAACCATAGGTTTACATAGGCTATGTGGCTTTTTCACACTTTTCACCATTTTTGCAAGATATGCTTTTGAATATGGTACTTTCCGTAAATAAAGGTAGAAATGTCAAATATTGCGATATGAACACGCCCATTGGGCGTCTCCTTTTTCGATCAGTCATTTGCAGCTTTCGATTTGGCCATCTGAGCAACACCAGTGCACGAAATATTGGAAATATGACATTCGCGCATTCGATTTATTTCGAAAACTTGCACGAAATATAAATTCGCGCATTCGATTTGCTTCGAAAAGAAATGATAAAAGCCCTCCGGAGCACGAAAACCCAAATCGAAAGCTCCTATAATAATATGCCACCCGCCAGTGACAGTGACAACTGACAGTACAGAAAGTCAAACTTATCAAAGGAGTGATATTTACCTTTATTCGAAGTATATTAATAATATATGTTCGAATTTCATTGTAATAGATCGCTAATAGGTCAATTCATCGATCATACCTTAACAATTACAAAGACTTTTCGAACAAAATTGTACCCCGATAATATATGACATCGTGTCGAAGGTATTCGAGAGAAATAAATTGTCCAGTATGGTCATAATAATATACTGATTCTCAATACCTATATATTATTGTATGTAATATATTCTTAATTGAGAAAAACCAGGAATGGCATTCGTGCCAAGGAACTTAAGCGAAAAAAATTAGAGGAAATTTCAGAGGTGGAAGAAATGCAAGTACATATATCTATTGTACCAGTCAGGTAGCAAGGCAGAATGTCCTATGAAGAGGTGGTTTTGGTGGAGGTTATAGAGGAAGTTTTCACAGAGCAAAAAACAATTTCAACAGTGCACTGGAGAATGAGGAAGGACATGTCTCATTTTTTTTTCACAAGTTGAAACTCACCGAATGGTACGAATGAAAATATATGTTTTGTTGTAGACTGCAGAGTTTAGGTAAAAAAACAGGGAAATCTGGAATTACAGACAGATACCAGAAGAACGGTGACAATCAGAGCTGTATGGAAAATTTACTTCATAAATTAATGTCTGTTGGAAAATTAAAAGAAAATGGTCTACATTATTTAGCTATGCAAAAGTTGGCATAATGGAATGGAGAATGGTGCAGGGAATTCTGAAAGGAAAATTGTATATTGTCAAATTGAAATTAAATAGAAATACATAAGCATGTTTGACCAGTTCCCCGCACCAGGCTTGTGAAGTAGACCCCGGAGAAGTTTGGTATAACGAGGAACCTTATTTAGAAAAAAATTAGACATTTGAATGTACTGCATATAATTTAATCCCGCGAGGAATGAGAAAGTCAAAATTAGATCCTAGATCAGAAAATATGATGATGGTTGAGAATGCCGATAATGGATATAGGTTATGGAACGAACAAGAAGGAAAGAAGATTGTACATGGAAGGAATAAGAAAAAGAGAGGGAAATAAACAACCAGATTATACTCGAGATTATACCCATGACTAACGAGAATGACAAAAATGAACCTGAAAAGATACGAGCAGAGGAAGAAAATGAGAGGAAATAGAGACACCGAAATATATGCAGAACGATAGAACAAGAAGATGATGACATGAATTTTTGCAGCACTTGAACCTCAAAATTTGTTCGCTGAAGTCCTATTCAGGAGCAATTGAGTAAGGTCATGGATGGAAAAGTGTAATTGAGGAAGAGTTAATTGCTTTGGAAGAAAATAAAACCTGAAAATTAGTATCACCACCAAAAATGCAGAAATAACTGACTTGAAGTGGTGTATGTTTAGTGGGAAAATAGTGGAAGGACAAGTGAAATAGAAGGCGAGGTATTAAATCAAGAGATTCTGAAAATGAATTAATATTTAGGTTAGGTTAGGTTAAGTTAGGACAAAGTTGAAACAATTCTCGAAATAAATCAATATTTAGGTTAGGTTAGGTTAGAACAGTGTTGAAACAATTCTCGAAATAAATCAATATTTAGGTTAGGTTAGGACAGTGTTGAAACAATTCTCGAAATAAATCAATATTTAGGTTAGGTTAGCTTGAGTTAGGACAGTGTTGAAACAATTCTCGAAATGAATCAATATTTAGGTTGCGTTAGGTTGGGTGGAGTTAGGACAGTGTTGAGACAATTCTCAAAATGAATCAATATTTAGGTCTGCGTTAGGTTGGGTGGAGTTAGGGCAGTGTTGAGACAATTCTCAAAATGAATCAATATTTAGGTTGCGTTAGGTTGGGTGGAGTTAGGACAGGTTTGAGAAAATTCTCAAAATGAATCGATATTCAGGTTGGGTTAGGTTGGCTGGAGTTATGACAGTGTTGAGACATTCTCGAAATGAATCAATATTTAGGTTGGCTGGAGTTAGGACAGTGTTGAGACAATTCTCAAAATGAATCAATATTTAGGTCTGCGTTAGGTTGGGTGGAGTTAGGGCAGTGTTGAGACAATTCTCAAAATGAATCAATATTTAGGTTGCGTTAGGTTGGGTGGAGTTAGGACAGGTTTGAGAAAATTCTCAAAATGAATCGATATTCAGGTTGGGTTAGGTTGGCTGGAGTTATGACAGTGTTGAGACATTCTCGAAATGAATCAATATTTAGGTTGGCTGGAGTTGGGACAGTGTTGAGACAATTCTCAGAATGAATCAATATTTAGGTTGAGTTAGGTTGGCTGGAGTTAGGACAGGTTTGAGAAAATTCTCAAAATGAATCGATATTTAGGTTGGGTTAGGTTGGCTGGAGTTATGACAGTGTTGAGACATTCTCGAAAAAATTGATATTTAGGTTAGGTTGGATCTGATCTGATCTGACAGTGTTGAAACAATTCTTGAAATTAATTATCATTTAGGTTAGGTTAGCTTAAGTTATGGCAGTGTTCTAAATAATTCTTGAAATAAATTAATAAATAGGTTGGGTTAAGCAAGATTGAGTAGGGACCGTGTTAAATACAATTTTCATATTGAATTCATGAATACACACTATTGCACGAACCACGCGAACGCGGATATAGAAAAAGAACGGAATCGGGATTGGGACCGTGAAAATACGATGGTTTTTTTTCCCTCAAAATCGAATAAAATCATATCTATCTTCAATTGTTTTCAAAATAACCGATCAACCGGCAAACCTTTCATTTTAAATCTTAAAAAAAAATTAATATAATTTCCCCATGTTTAATTTCATTGTTTTCGTTAACAAAATATATTTATTTATCAAGAAATGAGTGTATCTGTATTCACATCACAAAATGAAAGTTAACCTATTTTAATTTTCCTCATTATGTCACCTTCATAATACTATCTTTTTAAATAAAATATAACAATATCCCAACAAATATCATCAACTTCCATAATAGAAATGGAAAATTAATAATACTTTCAATGTGATCCTATTATTACCCTTTCTGTGGATTTATTTTGAAGATCTACTCATTATGTGGATCTGCCTGTTCGTGGATCTACTTTTTATGTTGATCTACCTGTTTGTGGATCTATTTATCATGTGGATCTACTGGTTTACTAGTTTATTTATTATACTTATACTATATGGTACCCTGTTCACATTCCCTCTGCTAATACACATGCTATATTGTTCCCAATTCAAAAGTATACTGAATAATTGTAAAATTGCTCATCAATTATAATATTTTCAATAATTCATGGACAGTTTTGATGAATGAAAATAAAAATTGACTTTCTTGAAGTATTCAACACCGAGCAATAAATAATTCACAAATTGGTTTATATATTGATAGTTCGGTACAAATTTCATGTCAAAATTTTTAATGTACTGCATAGATTCTTAGTTTTTGTTTCTCTCTTATTTCTTAATACATTATAACGTTTTTTCCAATCCATTCTTTTGGCCTTGTGCTTGCGAAGTATCCAAAAATCTTTTTCTGTTGCACCACTAGCTACCTGCTAGAATTCCATTAATTATCCTTCTTGAATCATGACATAAAATGGTACTTTTATAGTTATATGGTAAGAACTTTGCAAGATTTCCAATACCAATAAATATTGCATGGTCCTGAGTGAAAATAAATATTTATTTGAATGATCTTCAATTTTCCATGGTTGACTTTTATATGAGATAATTTCATATGAAAGCATTCCACGATATTTTTGCGCTTTCAAACCTGAACTCCCATGTAGAAACTGCAATCGAAATATTCCGGCTTAATTATTCGATAATTCGTATACTCAACACTTTTCTAGGTTATATTTATGTTTTATTTCTATGATGAAATTTAGTTACTTTCTGTAACCAGAAATAAAGCCTCGACTGGACGTTCATGGCCTGCTTCGATGTCAATAATTCTTAAATGAACTTTATGTAGGAATATAATAGAAGGCGTTGTCTTGGTGATGAAAGCTTATTGATTGTAGATTGTCAAAGTGACAATAATTAACTGAATTTACTTCAAAAATTACGAAAAGCACTGCCGTGAAGGCAGGAGCTTTTGAGCGCTCGTACATCCACCTTGTAGGTAGATTCGCATTTTTCAGTTTAAGAAATCAATTGAAGGAATCTTCGACAGCTGTCAAAAAAATTCTGAGACTTTGGCGAAACTCCAGACTTCATGTGAGTGCTTCAGCTGACCAATTTTTGAGCGCTCGTACTACTTACACGAGGGCTATATCATTTCGTCACGATGTCTGTATTTTTCGAATTTTGAGCCGAAAATGGTCTCAATCGACTATGTTCGACTCACTGATGACGAATCCGTCGGAAAATTCGAGTCTGTCCGTCCGGCCGTAAGCACGATAACTCTCGAACGGAACAACTTAGAGACTTGAAATTTTCAGTGTGGGTTCAGTTCCCGAATGCCTCGGTTAAGTTCGTTAATGGGCCAAATTCCACCAGGGGTTCCGTAAATATGGCCGTTCGAAGTTTTGTTTCCCTGATTACTTGGAAACTACAGATTTTATCGAGATGAAATTTTGCACTCGAATGGAGAATGATGTGTTTGAAGCTACATGTTTGTCCAGATCGCATGACCAAAACCATAGAAACCATAGAAAATTGTAACTTTTGAACGGAAACGCCTAGGGACTTGAAATTTTCAGGATAGGTGTGGATCTCGAATGTCGTAATCACGTTCATCTATGAGCAACATTATACAAGGGGTTCCGTAAATACGGTCGTTTGAAATTTTATTTTCTCGATGAATTCGAAACTACGGATTCGATCGAGATGAAATTTTGTATTTTAATCGAGAATGATATATTGAAGCAATATTTTGTCCAGATCGCATGACCAGAACCATAGAAACCATAGAAAATTGTAACTTTTGAACGGAAAGGCCTAGGAACTTGAAATTTTCAGGGTGGGTTTGGATCGCGAATATCGCGGTCACGTTCAACAATGAGCAAAATAAGACTAGGGGTTCCGTAAATATGGCCGTTCAAAATATTTTTTTCCTGATAGTTTTGAAACTACTGATCGGATTGGAATGAAATTATGCACCTAGCTGGGGAATAATGTATTCAAACTACGTGCAAAATTTTGTCCAGATCGCATCACCAAGACCATATTTACCGTAGAAAATTCTAGCGAATTATCGAAAAAAAATTGATCAGCTGAAGCACTGACATGAAGTCTGGATTTTCGCCTAAGTTTCAGAATATTTTTGACAGCTGTCAAAAATTCCTTCAATTGATTCCTAAAACTGGAAAATGCGAATCTACCTACAAGGTGCATGTACGAGCGCTCAAAAGCTCCTGCCTTCACGGCAGTGCTTTTCGTAATTTTTTTTCCACAAGTCGCTAGAATTTTCTACGGTATCTATGGTCTTGATGATACGATCTGCACAAAATTTTGATACATTATTCCTCAGCTAGGTGAAAAATTTCATTCCAATCCAATCGTGTAAGTAGTACGAGCGCTCAAAAATGAGCGATATCGAATCTTTTGAAGAAAACGAAATTCAAAAAGCCTGGGAAATCGGCTGATCATCAAATCAATGAAAAAGTATTGCTTGCTCATTTCGTTCGACGAATTGAAAACCTAAGATCTCCTGGAAGTCTTTGGGCTGAATATTCCATGTTAAAAAGCACAATATTTTTATTTAAACGATGGTATCGATATATCCAAGTTCGCAAATCTTAGCATTCCTCAAAAGAAAAACTGTTGCTTACAAACCCAAAAAATCTGCCGTTTTCACTAGAGAAGAAATGAATAAATTCTTGAAAGAAGCATCGGATGATACGTTTTTAATTATTAAGGTGTGCTTATCTTTCATTCATATAATAGTGCTTTATAAACTTATTATGTCCTTTTAGGTGTGAATGATATTAGGTATATCAGGGGCGTGTAGATGAGAAGAGTTGTACAATATGAGCGTGAGGCACATAGAAGATCGGGAATCATTTTTAATCGTGAAAATTCCCAACACAAAAACCAAAATTCAGCGAACATTCACAGTCATCGATCGAGATAATGAAATCAATCACCTGGAAATATATAGAAAATATTTCAGCCTGCGTCTACAAAATGCGAAGAGCGAGCATTTATTCTTGAGATATTATAGCGGAAAATGCAGAAATCAAGTAAAAGGCAGAGGGACAATTGGCAGTTGGCCGTCAAAAATTGCAACCTTTCTGAATTTAGAAACTCCTAATGCCTATACTGGCCACTCTTTTAGGCGCATGTCGGCCACATTTTTAGCTAATAAGGGAGTAGATGTATTAGGACTAAAAAGACACGGTGGATGGCGGTTCTCAACTGTTGCTGCAAGTTACGTTGAGGATTCCCTAGAAAATAAACTCGACCTCTCTGAAAAAATTTTGCATACTACGGAACGTAGCGAGTTGAAACAACAAATGTTGATGCATCAGCAGATTCTGTGAATTCAGTTACTTCTCTAGCCAGCGGTATTTCCATCAGCAATTGCAATAATTGCACTTTCACTTTCAATATTGAACGAATTAAATTCAAATTGTTTGTGAATTATTTCATTATTTCAATGAATATTTAGTCATTCTCTATCGTGTAAAAAATATTTCAAACTTTTAAGTTATTTCCCTAAAAAAAACTACACATGCTACGCCTATGGACCATATTAGCAGTTCTAACCAAAACAGCCATGGAACTACCAAAATAATGAATCATGACCGATTTGGACCCAAGTTTTCAAAGGTGGGGTTTAGGCAATACTCTGAATACTCCTTCCTGTTATTCTATATTCTAAGCTGGCACGACTAACGGCTTCTGAGGAGGTCTTACTGAGACCTAGGAGATTGCACTGGACCTATGCGTACATTAGCTATGGTACCTACAGTTCGGAACATAACCTGAGGAGCGACAAATAATGATCCAAAGCCGACTGTGGTGTAACAATCATTTATAAACTGTGATTAGAAAAAACAATTTACCCAAATTCCTTTTGTTTTTTCAAATAAGCTTTTCAGCGATATGAGGAAAATATTTTTTTCATTGATTTTAAGCTGCCTCATTCCGAAAAATGCATTCAAAATATTGAGAGGGAACTACTGTTATGATATCTGTAATACCCCCTACACAAAAAATTTAATCTATTATTCTTATGATCATGTATAATTAATAATTCTGATTATTTTTAGAAACAGCTTCAGGAGGGGCAGAGACTGACTCAAATCCTCCAAGCTCAATTGGACACCTTACAGAGGTCGAAGAAAGCCTACGACAAAGCATTTCGCGATGCAGAGAAAGCATTAGACAATTTCCAGAAGGCAGATGCAGATTTGAACCTGTCCAGGGCAGAGGTAGCATGTGTTGAACATCAATTCCGGATATGACACCAACAATATTTTCGTTTCAGGTGGAAAAACAGAGAACTAATTACCAGTATAAAACTCAAATATGTGATACAACGAAGAATGAATATGCGCAACAGTTGCAGAGGACGAATGAACTACAAAGACAACACTACAGATCAGGACTGCCCGAGGTGTTCAGATATCTGCAAGAGTTAGACGAGAAACGGATCAAAAATATAAAAAACTTCATATATAGTTCGGTGAAAATTGAAAGAAATGTGTTTCCTATAATTAATAAGTGTTTGGACGGTATACTGAAGGCAGGTGATATTATTGATGAAAAAGAAGTGAGTATATTGTCTAAGGTATGAGCTTTATGAAACGTTCTCGTTCTGATCGATAGAATCAGAAAATTTCTACCACTATACTTTTAGGAATTCTTTGGCTACACTCATTCGCGAAATGGAACAGTTACCCCTCGTCCAAACGGCGCCTATCAGTTCGAGATGTGACGTGTAGGGTAACTACGACCATTCATACTTCATTGTTGGTTAAATATTTTAACGACTAGTGTTGCCCAACTCGCTCGATAGCGAACATTTATTTGCTTTACAAAACAAACACAGGTGCAACCCCGGAGTCCGTATTCATAACTGTACAGGGCAATAGAGGGTGATTCACTTATCTTGGTAACCCCAATTTTCTCGAAAAAGGCGGATATACATATTTTTATTCTGTAAAAGGCGTTTTGTCAAGGTTGACTCAAAATTCGCGTGAAAGTCGGCCATTTCCAACCTTCGCGTCGGCGATCTGCAGCGTTTTGAGCGCTCGTACTACTTACACGAGGGCAATATCATTTCGTCACGATGTCTGTATTTTTCGAATTTTGAGCCGAAAATGGTCTCAATCGACTATGTTCGACTCACTGATGACGAATCCGTCGAAAAAATCGAGTCTGTCCCTCCGTCCGTCTACACGATAACTCTCGAACGGAATATCCTAGAGACTTGAAATTTTCAGGGTAGGTTCGAGTCTCGAATGCCGCGGTTGAGTTCGTTATTGGGCAAAATTCGCCCAGGGGTTCCATAAATATGGCCGCTCGAAATTTTGTTTTTCTGATTACTTCGAAACTACTGATTCGATCGAGGTGAAATTTTGCACTCAGATGGAGAATAACGTCTTCAAGCTACATGCAAAATTTTGTCCAGCTTGCATGACCAGAACCATAGAAACCATAGAAAATTATAACTTTGTAATGGAAAGGCCTAGGGACTTGAAATTTTCAGGATAGGTGTGGATCTCGAATGTTGCTCGAATTAGACTAGGGGTTCCGTGAATATGGCCGTTTGAAATTCAGTTTTTTCGATAATTTCAAAACTATGGATTTGATCATGACGAAATTTTGTATTTAAATTGAGAATGATATATTCGAGCTACATTTTGTCCAGATCGCATAATCAGAACCATAGAAACCATAGAAAATAATAACTTTCGAACGGAAAGGCCTAGGGACTCTAAATTTTCAGGATAGGTTCGGATCGCGAATTTCGTGATTACGTTCATCAATGAGCAAAATTAGACTAGGGGTTCCGTAAATATAGCCGTTCAAACTATTTTTTTCCTAATAATTTCGAAACTACTTATTGGATTGAAATGAAATTTCGCCCATAGATGAAGAACAATGTATTCAAACTACGTGGGAAATTTTGTCCAGATCGCATTACCAAGACCATAGATACCGTAGAAGATTCTAGCGAATTATCGAAAAAAAAATTGGTCTTAGCTTGAAATTTTCTTTGACAGCTGTCAAAATCTTTCCAATTGGTTTCTAAAACTGAAAAATTTGAATCTACCTACAAGGTGCATGTACGAGCGCTCAAAAGCTCCTGTCTTCCCGCAGTGCTCTTCGTAATTTTCGATTATAGATCTGACAAGAGTACCTTGTCACGCCAAATAATATATTACTAAATGCAAAACCTTTATTCAAACATTATTCAACAATTTCAATTTTATAAGTGGAAATGAAAAGTGCAGTCGGTATTTTTTTCGTAATCATCACATTTGAAACCCCGATTGCTACTTTTCCTTTGAGAAATTATCGTTAAAAAACGTTTTAATTACTTACTCACCTAGATTTCTCTATTTTATTCTTTTTAATCCATCAGTTTAATTTGAAAAGTTTATTATTTTTGGTAATGGTGAACAAGATTAGGTTTGATAAGATGAGAGGAGCGGCGATAAGGCTAAGCTTAACCTCGCAAACATCTTGACCTGATGATCTATTGAACAACCCGGCGAACTGTTTACCATTCAGTCAGCAAGGTCTCTATGAACATCACAATTGCATAGCATGTGTTCAGCTGTCTCAGTGTCCAGATCGCCTTACCAAGACCATAGATACCGTAGAAAATTCTAGCGAATTATCGAAAAAAGAATTGGTCACCTAAAGCACTGACGTGAAGTCTTGATTTCCGCCTTAGTTTGAAATTTTCTTTGACAGCTGTCAAAATCTTTCCAATTGTATTCTAAAACTGGAGAATGCGAATCTACCTCAAGGTGGATGAACGAGCGCTCAAAAGCTCCTGACTTCACGGCAGTGCTTTTCGTCATTTTTGAGCGCTCGTACTAGTTATACGAGGGCTATATCATTTCGTCACGATGTCTGTATTTTTCAAATTTTGAGCCGAAAATGGTCTCAATCGACTATGTTCGACTGTCCGTCCGTCCGGCCGTAAGCACGATAACTCTCGATCGGAACAACCTAGAGATTTAAAATTTACATTGTGGGTTCAGTTCCCGAATGCCTCGGTTAAGTTCGTGAATGGGCCAAATTCCACCAGGGGTTCCGTCAATATGGCCGTTCAAAGTTTTGTTTCCCTGATTACTTGAAAACTACAGATTTGATCGAGATGAAATTTTGCACTCAAATGGAAAATTAGGTGTTCAAGCTACATATGATGAGCAACATTATTCTAGGGATTCCGTAAATATGGTCGTTTGAAATTTAGTTTTCTTGATAATTTCAAAACTACAGATTCGATCGTGACGAAATTTTTTCTACTAATGGAGAAATATATATTCAAGCTACATTTCTCCAGATCACATGACCAGAACCATAGCATGACCAGAACCATAGAAAATCATTACTTTCGAACGGAAAGGCCTAGGGACTTGAAATTTTCATGATAGGTGTGGATCTGAAATGTCGCGTTCACGTTTATCAATGAGCAGAATAAGAATAGGGGTTCTGTAAATACGGTCGTTTGAAATTTTGTTTTCTCGATAATTTCGAAACTACGGATTCGATCAAGATAAAATTTTGTATTTTAATCTAGGATGATATACTAAAGCAAAATTTCATCCAGATCGCATGACCAGAACCATAGAATCCATAGAACGGGGGTACGTGGGGTGGTCCGTGGATGTTTAGTGATATGTTTTCGACTCGCAAATATTATTACTTTTCTTGTAATTGCGAAGAAACACCTGTAAAACGGTGTTTTTTGAGCGCTCGTACTACTTACACGAGGGCTATATCATTTCGACACGATGTCTGTATTTTTCGAATTTTGAGCCGAAAATGGTCTCAATCGACTATGTTCGACTCACTGATGACGAATCCGTCAAAAAATTCGAGTCTGTCCGGCCGTCCGTCCGTCCGGCCGTCAGCACGATAACTCTCGAACGGATCAACCTAGAGACTTGAAATTTTCAGTGTAGGTTCAGATCCCAAATGCCTCGGTCAAGTTCGTTAATGGGCAGAATTCCACCAGGGGTTCCGTAAATATGGCCGTTCAAAATTTTGTTCTCCTGATTACTTCGAAACTACAGATTCGATCGAGATGAAACTTTGCACTCAAACGGAGAATGAGGTGTTTAAGCTACATGTGAAATTTTGTCCAGATCGCATGACCAGAACCATAGAAACCATAGAAAATTGTAACTTTTGAACGGAACCCCCTAGGAACTTGAAATTTTCAGGATAGGTGTGGATCTGGAATGTCGTGATTACGTTCATCTATGAGCAAAATTATACAAGGTGTTCCGTAAATATGGTAGTTTGAAATTTAGTTTTCTTGATAATTTCAAAACTACAGATTCGATCGTGACGAAATTTTGTATACTTATGGAGAATGATATATTCAAGCTACATTTCTCCAGATCACATGACTCGAACCATAGAAAATCATAACTTTCGAACGGAAAGGCCTAGGGACTTGAAATTTTCAGGTGTGGATCTCGATTGTCGTGATCAGTTTCATCTATGAGCAAAATTATACTTGGGGTTCCGTAAATACGGTCGTTTGAAATTTTGGTTTCTCGATAATTTCGAAACTACGGATTCGATCGAGATGAAATTTTGTATTTTAATCGAGAATGATATATTAAAACAATATTTTGTCCAGATCTCATGACCAGAACCATAGAAACCATAGAAAATTGTAACTTTCGAACGGAAAGGCCTAGGAACTTGAAATTCTCAGGGTGGGTTTGGATCGCGAATATCGCGGTCATGTTCATTAATGAGCAAAATTAGACTAGGGGTTCAGTAAATATGGCCGTTCAAAATATTTTTTTGCTGATAGTTCCGAGAATACTGAGCGTATTGGAATGAAATTCTGCACCTTGCTGAGTAATAATGTATTCAAACTACTTGCAAAATGTTGTCCAGATCGCACCACCAAGACCATAGATACCGTAGAAAATTCTAGCGAATTATCGAAAAAAAATTGATCAGCTGAAGCACTGACATGAATTCTGGAGTTTCGCCCAAGTTTCAGAATTTTTTTTGACAGCTGTCGAAAATTCCTTCAATTGATTTCTGAAACTGGAAAATGCGAATCTACCTACAAGGTGCATGTACGAGCGCTCAAAAGCTCCTGCCTTCACGGCAATGCTTTTCTAATTTTTTTTTCAGTTTTTTGCTCGTAAAATCTGAACCAATGGAGCGGTACTGATACTTTCAACAGACGAATTGTAGAGAATGAAAAGACGAAAAGTAATAATATTTGCGAGTCGAAAACATATCACTAAACATCCACGGACCACCCCAAGTAACACCCCACTCGCAGTTTTCTTCTACGATTTTTGTCATGAAAAAATCTCTATTGCCTGGTCGATTATGCGATCGGGAAAAAGATGTAGCTTGAATATATCATTCTCCATTTGAATACAGAAGTTATTATTTCCGATGGTGCTGGTCATGCCATCTGGAATATTTTGCATGTAGCTTGAATATATCATTCTCCATTGAAATACAAAATTTCATCACGATCGAATCCGCAGTTTTGAAATGATCAAGAAATCAAAATTTCAAACGACCATGTTTACGGAACCCCTGGTTGAATTTTGGCCAATAACGAACTCAACCGCGGCATTTTAGATTCGAACCTACCCTGAAAATTTCAAGTTTCTAAGTCGTTCCGTTCGAGAGTTATCGTGTATACGGCCGGACGGACAGACGGACTCAAATTTTTCGACGTGTTCGTCATCACTGATGACTTGTCGATTGAGACCATTTTCGGTTCAAAATTCGAAAAATACAGACATCGTGACGAAATGATGAACCCATCGTGTAAGTAGAACTTGCGTTCCTTGAAAAAAAAACTTTGACGGCGTCTTAATTTTTTTTGCAGACTTTCACGCGCATCTCAAGTCAACATTGACTTGTACAAAAAGCCGTTTACAGAATGAAACGTACTACTTACACGAGGGCTATATCATTTCGTCACGATGTCCGTATTTTTCGAATTTTGAGCCGAAAATGGTCTCAATCGACTAGGTTCACTGATGACGAATCCGTCGGAAAATTCGAGTCTGTCCGTCCGTAAGCACGATAACTCTCGAACGGAACAACCTAGAGACTTGAAATTTTCAGTGTGGGTTCAGTTTCCAAATGCCGCGGATAAGTTCGTTAATGGGCATAAGGGGTTCCGTAAATATGGTCGTTCAAAATTTTGTTCTTCTGATGACTTCGAAACTACAGATTCGATCGAGATGAAATTCTGCACTCAAATGGAGAATGAGGTGGTCAAGCTATATGTGGAATTTTGTCCAGATCGCATTAGCAGAACCATAGAAACCATAGAAAATTGTATCTTTTGAACGGAAACGCCTAGGGACTGTAAATTTCAGGATAGGTGTGGATCTGAAATGTCGCGTTCACGTTTATTAATTAGCAGAATTAGGGGTTCCGTAAATACGATCGTTTGAAATTTAGTTTTCTCGATAATTTCGAAACTACGTATTCGATCGAGACAAAATTTTGTATTTTAATGGAGAATGATATATTAAAGCTACATTTTGTCCTGATCTCATGACCAGAACTATAGAAACTATAGAAAATTATGACTTTTGGAGGGAAAGGCCTAGGGACTTGACATTTTGAGGGTAGGTTTGGATCGCGATGTCGCGGTCACGTTCATCAATGAGCAGAATTAGCCTAGGGGTTCCGTGAATATGGCCGTTCAAAATATTTTTTTCCTGATAATTTCGAAACTACTGATTGGATTCGAATGAAATTTTGCACATAGCTGGAGAATAATGTATTCAAACTACGTGCGAAATTTTGTCCAGATCGCATTACCAAGACCATAGATACCGTAGAGAATTCTAGGTAATCATCGAAAAAAAAATTGGTCAGCTAAAGCACTGACGTGAAGTCTGGAGTTCCGCCTTAGTTTGAAATTTTTGTTGACAGCTGTCAAACATTTTTCGAATTTGTTCTTAAAACTGAAAAATGCAAATCTACCAACAAGGTGGATGAACGAGCGCTCAAAAGCTCCCGACTTCAGGGCAGTGCTTTTCGTAATTTTTTTTATCCAAATTATCATTATTAAATTTTGAGAGCAATAACTATCGACAAAATTGATCGATTCGAAACAAATCTTCATCAGATTTTTTCGCGCTAGTTTCTATGAACTATAGCGTTACCATTTTGCCAAAATGTCTGCATTCTTCGAATTTTGAACCGAGGATGCTCTCAAACGATTAGGTTAGACTAACAGATGAATTATTCGAGGTCAAATTCATTACTCTCCGTCCGTCCGTCTTCAAACACGATAACTCTCGAAAGAAGAGGCATATAGTTCTGAAATTTCTAGTGTATGTTCTAGGTCTGAATGCACAGTTCGTGAATGGGTGACATGCGCCGAAGAGTTCCGTAGACGAAGCTGATTTTGTTTCGATTATTCAAAAATACCTATCTGATCTGAAATGTGAAATGATCGCATCAATTTTTAGAAATTCTCCTTCAAATCTTCGGTATCTCGGAAACTACTCGCTATATCCTGCTGAAATTTGATATGTTCATACATATAAAGCAGGAATAGAGAAATTCAGCTTTTCCATATCCAAAAAAAATATGTTCTCCTGATATAAAAGTATAATATACGGCTGTTTATCTGAATTTACCGAATTAAAGAATGAAAATTGAAAAATTATACTAATTTACTAATAAGCAATCCAACAAAACATTTCATGTATCCCATATTCCAACGAATCCTTCATTTGCAGTCGTAGAGGTTTCGATCCATATCAGTAGGATTAGCAAAATAATAAACTCGATGTCAGAGACAGAAGACCTTAAAACATAAGGCAACGTGGCCTTGAGAAAATTTCCTAAACAGGGAACAGACGCCACCTGTCTGTTCCAAGAGCAACTGTCTCAAATATCTGTAGATCATAAACTGCTTTATCAGCTCTCCAAAAACAAAATACTCATGTATGACGACGCCGTAAACATTACGAGCATATAACGTTACACAAGGAATTGACGGATACAAGCTTTAATCTATTCTTAATTGACTAGAAGAATAATAAACGGCTGTTTATCTGAATTTACCGAATTCAAGAATGAAAATTGAAAAATTAAATTAGAAAAACTAATAAGCAAGCCAAAAAAACAATTCATGTATCCCAGATGATAAAATCAAATGAAGAATCCAACAACTTTTACGCTTAGATTTAGATTTTGAGGGGGGTTTCATTGCATTGCGACCTCAAGGTCTATTGTGGCCCTATCAGAGCAGTTCTCGCCATCACGTAGTCTACACTCTACAGCTCGCCCTCCAGTTCCATAGTTCTTATGAACTCCATTATCTGGGATGGCTTCAAGGAGGTTACTTACCTTACATCTACAGGTCTCTTGTCCAAAACATGTTTTGCATTGGCTAGCGATGGCGAGGCATTCCGTCACCAGGTGATCCGGAGGTTCTTCCTCCCCATCTGCACTCGTCGTTTTCTGTAAGAAAACCTCATTCTCATGAGGTGCTTCCTGAGGCTGCAGTACCCTGTAAGGAATCTAGTTAGGGGTGTAGCATGTTCTTGCTGAGATCCAGATACTTGGTTCTCGTAGTATCAAAATTTCGAAGGAACTTTTTGGAATGATTCAACCCAAGAAGATTCCGCCACTTTTCGGTTTTTTCTTTCTCCTGAAACACTTTCTTGTAAGTACATTTACCTATACCACAGAAAGGTTCTGGGCCATTGAAAGGCAAGTTTTTCTTTTTTTTTGCCTTTTCTAATATAAATTATTCTAGTTTCGATGTCCTTATTTGCAGAATATCTTCATTTCTGAAGTACCATTATACGTCTATTGCACCATTGTGTTCTTACAAATTTCTTCATTGGGTTGATAGAGCAACCCTAAAATCGATCTGCGATTTGTCGGTCTTATGAGTGAAGCTATTATTAATCAATAAACAATATTTATTGACAATTCACATCCTGCGTCCTTATAGTAACATTATAACACCCCTATCTGACGGAGGAACGCAGACAGATATTGCAAAAATTGTGGTCTTCTAAACCTTCTCCAATTCACTCCAAAATGTGAATAGTAGAATATTTCTGTTTAGTTGATTGAGTGTCTTTTCAACGATGTAAATCAAGTAATTTTATTCAAGGATATTCTATATTCGAATCAGAATTATTCATTCAACGAGTAAAAGAACTCCTAACGTCTTGACCAAAAATCTGAAAATCTACAGTTTTCACAACAGAAACAGTGATTTATTATTCCTCTCTTGAAAGAATTATTCGGGGAAGAGTTGAAATATAATCAAAACTTCGAACAGTGAAAATTATTTTGGTTAAAACCTTATTTCAAGAACGTACTTTTTGGACCTTTGAAAGCTTACAATTTCTGGCTCAGGATCATGTTTCACATTCACTAATGTTGTTCAGGCAACGCTCATACACAAAATAATTTCGATAGCGAACGAATGATCATAATATATATACAGGGTGTCTACTTTTTAAAGGGCCAAACAAATGGATGGCTGTCCAGCTCATAATTGCCGGAATGTACATGTTTCTTCAAAATCTGTATCATTTAAAATTCAGTTCATTCCTTCAAATTAATCGAATTCAAGAAAGAAAATAGAAAAATTTTTGACTAGATAAACTAATAAGCAAGCCAACAAAACAATTCATGTATCCCAGATACCAACGAAATTCATAATTTGCAGTCGTATACTGGTTTCGATCCATATCAGATCTCATCAGTACGATTAGCAATATGATAAAATCGATGTGAGAGACAGAAGACCTTAAAACATAAGGCAACGTGGTACTGAGAAAATTTTCCAAATCACACCACCTGTCCGTTCCAAGACCAACTGTCTCAAATATCTGTAGATCATAAACTGCTTTATCGGCTCTCCAAAAACGAAATACACATGTATGACAACTTGTCAGTTTCAACTTCCTTGTTGAGACTAACAATTCTCTTTCTTTTCTTGACGTTCTTATAACTAAATCCAACAACTCATTCACACACACGATTTACAGAAAACCAACTCACACCAATCGTTATCTACATACAAATTCACACTATCACCCTTCACAAATAAACTCCGTGTTAAAATCTTTAATCCATAGATCAATTAAATTAACAGATAACCTATACATTCCACAAGAAATTCACAACCTCCAAACCGCCCTACTACAGAACGGCTACAATAGTCAACATATTCAAAAAACCATCCATCGATATCGGACCCATACACAACAGACAGAAAACCCTCCATTCCGAAACAGGACACAAAATTAATTTTGAGGGATGCAAAACCATCTCTGCTGAAAAAACCCTCACGAGTAGGATTATTCGCGAAGCCCTTGAAATCGAAAAACGACCCAACTGTCTCAATAAGCGTACGCTTTCACATCTTGAGAAAGACCATTGTGATATAGGTCGAAACGTTGAAATAAATTCGTAAAAACGAATTCATGTGTTTCAGTTCAAACACGGAGCAATCCCAGAAATAATAATTCAAATAATTTCATCCGTGAAAACCTCAAAAATAATATTATATTAATATAAAACATTTATCTTCACTGAAATATTCAAATGATTTATTTACTCTTGATTCTCTGTGTTGCAGGACAGCAAAATGGTAATAGAGAGATATAAGTCAGGTTTTGAACCACCTGAAGATATACCATTCGAGGATTTATCGAAAACCGGTAGTGATTCAGGAAGTACACACATACTAAATAATATTCAGCCTACCAGTAAAATAAAAGATGGTGTCTACACTGTCAAAGGGACAATATCAGGGAAAGCATTGAAAAAACGTACTGGAATATTCCAAATTTTTGGCAATAGAGGGGTGAGTACAACAATTTTCAATTACATTGATATTGAATTTCATTCGAAAAATTTAAATAATATTTTGAATTGTATCAATAGGATTAATGTTCATTCCCCGTGGAGTTGAAAGGAATGAATAACATGCTACTTACCTATCAATCCTATAATACCAAACCGTGTGCTCAAAAATGTTCAAATACTCATGAAAAAATTCAATTATGTACCAGGTTTCGTGATTCATTTTTTTAGCTAGCTGATGTCAATGCATGGTTCGAAAATAAAAATTAAAAAATTCTATTATTTATCCCATTACTCCAAAGATCTCAATGAATGCCAAAAAAAATGTCAATTTTCGAAAGCACACGTTATTTTTATCCTGAGGTCTACCATTACGTATGTTTCACTTACTATTGAAGCGAATTATTTTCTGTTCTTTCGAAATTATATTTTTTGACTTCCAGTCATTCTGTTTTCATCTTACTGAAAAAATATGACAAAAATTTGATAATTCAAAAGTGAAACAATTTTTCGGAAAAAAAATTATTACTAGATAATCTGATAAGCTGGCCAACAAACCAATCCATGTGAACCTCGAAGAACATCGAATTCATCATTCAATAAGCCAAAACAGGTCTGCAGTTCATTTGATGTCATTTGGGGTTTACATGGATTGATTTGTTGGCCTGCTCATCAGATTATCTAGTTACAATTTTTCTCCCGAAAAATTGTTTTTCTTTTGAATTGGTTGAATTAGATGAACAGCCAAAAATTATTCATCAAAAATTTGATAGTTTTATACGAGGCCATAGCCAGACATTTTATTTCGGGGGGAAGTTCTGTCGACTTGAGCTCAAGAAAAATATTGCGGATTAGGTTTGATAACGGCCTGGCTAAGGCCTTAGTTCTGTATACCCTGTATTCTGTAGTTTTACTAAAATCATTCAGATTATACTTCATTTTTCGAATGTAATAGCGAATTTACTTGAATTTTATCCTCAATTTTATTGTTACATATTCTCCAATTAATTTGTGTCTTTATAACTATTTTGCTGACGATGATGCTACCCGACTACTTCGACTTAAACTTACCTTTAAAAATCTTTAGTAAGTATAATGACTTCAATTTAGCATGATTCCAATTTCCAATGTAACTCGTAAATTGTGACGTTGAAATTCTAATCATAGCATTTTTGATTTTTTCAAACACATTATAATTATTTTCTCTAGAAACAATACTGTGGAAGTTAACACATTCAGCTCTCCAATAAATGTTTTTGTATGTTTTTCTTCATTCTCGGAAAAATTATCCAACTTTTTGTATCAATCTATTCGAATTGAAGATGTTCAACTTATGGGTTTCATGGTAATCCCTGAAAATGCGATTGAGATCAATTACATATTGGAGAACTTGGGATACGGGTTTTGACAGTGAAGAGGGGTTTCTTGAATTTTTGTTCAAAAGAAGTCATTCGACCCTGCGCAGAACTTTCAAACTGGAAAAGTTAATAAGAGGTTACTATGTTGGCAGCCTTGTAAATTAAATAGCTGCTAATGTACACTCGTGCTTGAAAGTCACGACATTTCACGCTTACGTGAAGTCTGGAGCTTTTGCTCGCTTGTTTGAGTTCATCGCCAGAGCGGTCACGCTTTTCGGGTACTGAACCTGCACAACGGTTCTTGGATTCAAGTCTTATCAAAATCACCCCTGGTTTCTGAGAGACTTATCAAACCGTGAATCAACTGACACAGTTCAATGTGACAACGAATTTTGTTTTGTGAAAATCCATGTATCTCTCATCATAGGATAGGCAAATAGTTTCTGTGATATCGCAGTTTATGAAAATATTTCTTTTTGAGCGCTCGTACAACTTACACGAGGGCTATATCATTTCGTCACGATGTCTGTATTTTTCGAATTTTGAGCCGAAAATGGTCTCAATCGACTATGTTCGACTCACTGATGACGAATCCGTCGAAAAATTCGAGTCTGTCCGTCCGGCCGGCCGGCCGTATACACGATAACTCTCGAACGGAATGTCCTAGAAACTTGAAATTTTCAGGGTAGGTTCGAATCTCAAATGCCGCGGTTAAGTTCGTTATTGGGCAAAATTCGCCAAGGGGTTCCGTAAATATGGCCGCTCGAAATTTTGTTTTTCTTATTACTCCGAAACTACTGATTCGATCGAGGTGAAATTTTGCACTCAGATGAATAATTACGTACTCAAGCTACATGCAGAATTTTGTCCAGCTCGCATGACCAGAACCATAGAAACCATAGAAAATTATAACTTTGTAATGGAAAGGCCTAGAGACTTGAAATTTTCAGGATAGGTGTGGATCGTAAATGTAGCGTTCACGTGTATCAATGAGCAAAATAAGACTAGGGGTTCCGTAAATATGGCCGTTTGAAATTCAGTTTTCTTGATCATTTCAAAATTATGGATTCGATCTCGACGAAATTTTGAATTTAAATTGAGAATTATATATTCGAGCTACATTTCTTCCAGATCGTATGATCAGAATCATAGAAACCATAGAAAATCATAACTTTCGAACAAAAAGGCCTAGTGACTTGAAATTTTCAGGATAGGTTCGGATCGCGAATTTCGCGATCCTTTTTATCAATGAGCCAAATTAGACTAGGGGTTCCGTAAATATTGCCGTTCAAACTATATTTTTTCTGATAATTTCGAAAATACTTATTGGATTGAAATGAAATTTTGCACATATATGAAGAATAATGTATAATTTTGTCCAGATTGCATTACCAAGACCATAGATACCGTAGAAAATTCTAGCGAATTATCGAAAAAATTGACCCAAATCACTGACGTGAAGTCTGGATTTTCGCGTTGGTTTGAAATTTTCTTTGACAGCTGTCAAAATCTTTCCAATTGGTTTGTAAAACTGGAGAATGCGAATCTACCTACAAGGTGCATGTACGAGCGCTCAAAAGCTCCTGCCTTCACGGCAGTGCTACGATCCTAACAAAATTTCACATCAACCTTCGTGTCGTTATTGTACGACTACATACAAAGTTTCAATTCGATCTGATATGTTTTTTTCGAATTATTGACAAAAAAGTCAAATGGCTGTAGTAGAAAGAAACCTTTAAGGCGAATTTTGCCCATTTACGAACTTATACCTCCAACGTACCCTAAAAATTTCAAAACGCAAGGCCTCTCCTTTCGAGAGTTATTGTGTCGGACAGAATATAATTTGACCACGAATTCTTTAACTAATCGTTTGAGACCATCCTCGGCTCGAATAAGAGACATTTGGGCAAAAACTTATTTCAGTTTGGAGAATATGCGTCAGGTTCTTTTGTTGAATTTTTTAATATTCATCGAATTCGGCGACTTTGGCTCGAAATTGTAATGTGAATTTTACCCACTGGGTTTTGTTTCAGAGCTAAAGAATTTTCAATTTTTTTTATTGATTCCCTATCAATCTATATAAATATTTAAGTTTTTCGTGATTTAAATGAATCATTGAAACTAACATAAAAGAAAATATTTTTTTTGCTTTTTCAAGCTTATAGCTTCAATGTTGTTCTTTTTCAATAAGCATGTGCTAATGCTTTTGTTTTTCATGCAAACAGAAGCTTACAGAAGTCTGTATGGCAATTAAGGTATGTGCTTTATTTAGGCTTCATTCTCCAATCCAATATATATATATATTTTTTTTTTCAATTTTCTAATGGTTTTCGAAAAGCACTGCTACCTATCTTTGTTTCGTTTTGATTCGCGACAAGTTTTGCAAAAAAAATGTTTTCAATGAATTTTGCTCACAGCATGCTGCAATATCTGATGGAAAGGATGATATGAGTGACTTACCACCAAATCAGAGGCGGAAAAAGTTGGCTCAGAAGATCGAGGAACTCAAAGCTAAAGTAAATCAAGAATCTGCTGCCAGAGATGGTCTGATGAAGATGAAGAGCGTGTACGAGGCCAATCCCGCCTTAGGAGATCCAATGACGGTTGAAGGTAATATATTAAGAGTTATCTGTTAATATTTCAAAATTAATGTGAATGAAAAAATAAAAGAGTACATATATTTTTAAAGAAGATTTCGTTGAAGGGAATTTCATTGAATTCTAATTAAACAACGGATAAAGCTGCGTATCCATCTGAGCATTCGCCCAATATATGTACTAATTAAAACGATACCAACAATTGTTCGCCTTTAAGGACCAACAACTCTCGGAAGACCTTTTGTTGGCCAGTGTCCATCTGAACAGATCATATCATCTGAACAGATCGTATTCGATTAGCAGCTCAGGTGGATTAGCGGCTCTAAGGGCACATCAAGTTTATTATTCATATAATTATGTTTTTCCATTTCCATTTTTCGACATCATCTACGAAAATGGATTAGGAATTTGGGAATATGAAATGTACAAGGACTATCAACGAAACTAAATGAGGTTTTGTTTGAAATGGATAAATTAGATATGGATTTAGTTGTTCTGACGGAGACGAAGAAGAAGGGCGTAGGATCGGAAAATCTAGGACTATATGCCTTTTTCTATAGTGGTGTCCCTAAGGAGAAAAGAGCCCAACAGGGGGTGGCAGTATTAATTAAAAAGAAGCTGAGACAATTTGTCACCTCTTGGGATGCCATTAACGAACTATTGATCAAAATAAACATCACACTGAACAGTCGAAAGATCACACTCATAGCAATATAAGCCTTAAATGATGATGCCTCAGTACAGAGAAAAGAGGAGTTCTTCGAACAAATGAACTATGAAATGTTGTTGGTGATACCAGGTTCATCATTGTACTCTGAGATCTCAACAGCCTGACAGGAAGGAGACAAAAGGATGATATAGTTGGTCCTTATGGGAAATAAATCACGAACGATAACGGAACCAGACTGATCGCACTCTGCTACCAAAATAAGCTCAAAATTCTTTCAGCATAGGAAGATACATAAATATACATGGACGCAAAAAACAAGAAACCTCAAATCTATAATAGACTATGCAATCATTAGGCACAAATCTGGCTTAGATATTCAAGACGTGAGAATGTATAGAAGTGCGACCTGTGGAAGCGGCCATCATCTGTTGAATGGGAAAATTAGAATAAGAAGACGACAGAGAACATCAGGATGAAAGTGTTAGAACAGCAAAAGAAGAAAGATAAGTCTGGAACAGGAGAGTTTGAAGAGACTTTATAAACAGAGACTGGATGAGAAGTTAGGACATGCAAAACTTCCGAAGACCTTTATAATCAGAACAAAGAGAGCATTCATGCCACAGCGAAAGAAGCTCTAGGTTTTTTGGAAAACCAAGTCATTACTGGTTGGACGAAAAAGTAGAGGACTAAATAAAAATAAGAGGGAAAAATATCAACAGTACTTATATAAAATTTAGAAAAGCACTGCCGTGAAGGCAGGAGCTTTTGAGCGCTCGTACATGCACCTTGTAGGTGGAATCGCATTTTCCAGTTTTAGAAATCAATTGAAGGAATTTTTGACAGCTGTCAAAAAAATTCGGAAACTTAGGCGAAATTCCAGACTTCATGTCAGTGCTTCAGCGGATCAATTTTTTTTCGATAATTCGCTAGAATTTTCTACGGCATCTATGGTCTTGGTAATGCGATCTGGACAAAATTTTACACGTACTTTGAAAACATCATTCCTCAGCCAGGTGCAAAATTTCATTCGAATCCGATCAGTAGTTTCGGAACTATCAGGAAAAAAATAGTTTGAACGGCCATATTTACGGAACCCCCAGTCTTATTTTGCTCATTGATGAACGTGACCGTGAAATTCGCGATCTAAACCCACCCTGGAAATTTCAAGTCCCTAGGCCTTTCCGTTCGAAAGTTATGATTTTCTATGGTTTCTATCGTTCTGGTCATGCGATCTAGAGAAATGTACCTTGAATATATCATTCTCCATTAGTATACAGAACTTCGTCACGATCGAATCTGTAGTTTGGAAATAATCAAGAAAACTAAATTTCAAACGACCGTATCTACGGAACCCCTGGTATAATTTTGCTCATAGATGAAAGTGATCACGACAATCGAGATCCACACCTATCCCGAAAATTTCAAGTCCCTAGGCGTTTCCGTTCAAAAGTTACAATTTTCTATGGTTTCTATGGTTTTGGTGATGCGAGCTGAACAAAATTTTACATGTAGCTTGAACACCTCATTTTCCATTAGGGTGCAAAATTTCATCTCGATCGAATTTGTAGTTTCAAAGTAATCAGGAAAACAAAATTTCGAGCGGCCATATTTACGGAACCCCTCGGCGAATTTTGCCCAATAACGAACTTAACCGCGGCATTCGAGATTCGAACCTACCCTGAAAATTTCAAGTTTCTAGGACATTCCGTTCGAGAGTTATCGTGTATACGGCCGGCCGGACGGACGGACAGACATCGGACAGACGAATTTTCCGACGGATTCGTCATCAGTGAGTCGAACATAGTCGTTTGAGACCATTTTCGGCTCAAAATTCGAAAAATACAGAGATCGTGACGAAATGATATAGCCCTCGTGTAAGTAGTACGAGCGCTCAAAAACAGAGAATAATTGGGCAAGTTACAGAAGTCAGCAAGCAAAAGTTAGGAAAATGATTCCAAATAAGAAAAACGAATTCTGGGAACAGAAGTGTATAAGAATCAATAGCTTCAAAGGGTGAAAACGGACAACTGAAAGCTGTAGAATAATAAAATCAATAAGAATGGATAGAAAAAGATCTGATAACACCAATTACATTAGACAATTGGGACACATATTTCAGCGAACTCCTGAAAGAAAAGCGAGCTGAATTCGAAATTGAAGATTCATCGCTATACGTGTGAGTCGAAGCCTTCCCCATAAGAATATCAAGAAAAGAAGTGAAGGATATCTGTCACTCGTTGAAGAATGGAAAAGCACCAGGACCAGGTGGTATCCCAGCAGAACTCATGAAAAAGGGCACGGAAAAACTATACGAAGAACTCAGGAAATTAATTTAACACTGTATTAGCGGACAAGATATCCCAAAAGAATCCGGAACTTCCTTCATTTCTACAATTTACAAATCTGGAAATAAAAAATTACGAAAAGCACTGCCGTGAAGCCAGGAGCTTTTGAGCGCTTGTACATGCACCTTGTAGGTAGATTCGCATTATCCAGTTTTAGAAACCAATTGGAAAGATTTTGACATCTGTCAAAGAAAATTTCAAACTAACGCGAAAATCCAGACTTCACGTCAGTGCATTTGTGACCATTTTCTTTCGATAATTTTCTACGATATCTATGGTGTTGGTAATTCGATCTGGACAAAATTTCTCACGTAGTTTGAATACATTATTCTTCAGATATGTGCGAAATTTCATTTCAATCCAATAGGTATTTTCGAAAATATCAGGAAAAATATAGTTTGAACGGCTATATTTACGGAACCCCTAGTCTAATTTTGCTCATTGATGAAAGTGATCGGCGAAATTCGCGATCCACACCTATCCTGAAAATTTCAAGTCCCTAGGCCTTTCCATTACAAAGTTATAGTTTTCTATGCTTTCTATAGTTCTGGTCATGCGAGCTGGACAAAATTGCATGTAGCTTGAGCACATAATTCTCCATCTGAGGGCAAATTTTCACTTCAATCGAATCAGTAGTTTCGAAGAAATCAGAAAAACAAAATTTCGAGCGGCCATATTTACGGAACCCCTGGGCGAATTTTGCCCAATAACGAACTTAACCGCGGCATTCGAGATTCGATCCCACCCTGAAAATTTCAAGTTTATAGGACATTCCGTTCGAGAGTTATCGAGTATACGGACGGACGGACAGACTCGAATTTTCCGACGGATTCGTCATCAGTGAGTCGAACATAGTCGATTGAGACCATTTTCGGCTCAAAATTCGAAAAATACAGACATCGTGACGAAATGATATAGCCCTCGTGTAAGTGGTACGAGCGCTCAAAAATATTTCCGTTTCAAAAGTCTGTTTTTAAATAAAAATTATTTTTTTTCGAAATAATAGTCACAACTATGAGATAAATGATTACTAGATCTACAGATTAGATTACAGCAAATGTGAGTCGATTACAAGTGGATGGAAAGAGCTTATAATATGAACTGTCCTGATGATGTTGTCTTTCTTATAAAATAAACGACTGTTTCTATGCGAGAGAATGCGCGAGCTTGCACTATCCGTACGGTTTCCGCTAGTCGCTCGGTTTCCAGGAATGTGCAGAAAAGCGTTTTGCTTCTTGTGTAGTTCCTTGAAATAGGTATCACGTAACAATATGATCAAAGTAATAGCTTACATTCAGAACTTGATTTTTTTTTCAACACACGATATTTTCATAAAAATCATAAAATATCTCAAAAAAAAAATGAATTTATTATATTCAGTCAATATCATGTGCCTTACTTGTATGTATGATTTTGAGAGTAAAATCCTTAACCATCCAATAGAAAAAGTTCAACATGTTTTGGATCCATGTACCCTGCATATTATGACCTATGCACATTATTTAATACCCTTTCAAATTTTAATGAAAATGGATGAATAAATTATCTCCTTTCAGGCCAACTGAATGAAAGCAGTCATCGACTAGAAAAACTCCAAATGGAATTGAAACGATTCCAGGGATATCTGGAAGAAGCATTCAAGAACCAAAATAGCTCCAGTAATTCAGCGAACAATTCTCCCCGATTGATAAATGGCTCCAGGCATCACCGGAACTCCGGAGGAAGTGCAGCCGAAGAGGAATCTTTGAGCAGGTCCGCTAGCGACAGCAGCGTTACTAATCCCACAGTAAATCACAACAAACAGTCGGTACCTGGAACTCCTCAACTTAACAACCATGGGTATGTGTTAGCTTTTTCTTAACTGTTGTGGGGTACTTTTCTTCCAGTTTTATTTCAGGACGCATCATATGAATTTTGGTTGTTAGGATGTAACCCGAAACGAAACGAGTACCCTCTATACTCTGACTGTAGCTAGAGTCTAGCGCCAGAGTGATAAGCGCAAAACTGAACGATTAATCTTCAATATCTTTATAAGTTTCGATTTTGTTGATACAACTTCAACAACGTATTTCAGAAAGTGTCAATTATATTTCGGAATTCTTCGAAATTAATATCGGCATTCGCCTGCCGCCTTCAGGGTGGTAGTCCAAGGGAGCAATGGTTGCCAAATTACGCCTGTCTGGACTTGTATGCACCATACATTTTTCGAATTTCAAGTAGAGTTATAGGGATTCGAACACAAGTATTCCAGTTACAACTCAGTATCCGTCTATCGAAGCTGATAATTAGTGTCAGGTTAGGGTTGGGTTATTTCTTCCAAGAGCCGGGTTCGTCCTCCTCAACTCGAATATTACTATTGGAGCGTCCTTGATTTCCAGAGATAGCGAACTGATCGGGTTCTCGGTGATCCTCATGAAAGCTGCTTCCTTGAGTTTCTTTTTTCTTTATCCATTTTATTTCGATATTATTTCATTTATTTATTATTTTTTTTATTTTTGTTTATATCCCGACTCTCCTAGGCTTCTTCCTATTTGATGTTGTGGTTCTCATCCCAGGCATGTTGGGCGAATCTGGATTTCTCGGTTTCTTTCAGTCGAGCTAGTTTTTGGTGCTCTTTGATTCTTATTTGGTCTCCCTAATGTTGGCTGGGCCACACTCGCAGAGAATTTCGTAAAGGCAATCTTTAGTTAGTTGGTTCTCAGTATCAGTTTTCACTTCAGTAAGATTTCACCTGATCGTGTCTTTGTTCTTGAATACTGTTCTTACATTATATCCATATCTCCTTACCTTACATATGGTATGACAGTGGTTATCGTTTCAGTTGGTTCGGTATCTGTTTGCTGGGGCTCGGTCCGGTTTTCCCCCAGTTCTCTGGCGATTCCAAGGATTCTCTTAACCATTCTTCTCGAGGGTTGCTCTAATGTTATTGAACCCTTCATTTCTCGGTCTTCTGGAATAGAGCATATCTTGGTTGCCTTATTATACAAGTATCTGGCTACACCTAATTTGGTACTGAGGTTATGATTAGATTCTAATTGGAGGTATCGTCCTGAGTTTGTTGTTTTTTTATAGACTGTGGTCCTAGGAGTATCGTTATATTTATGTACTAGAACATCGAAAAATGGAAGTTTTTTGTTTTCCTGGATTTCCACTAAATCGATTCCTCAGAACTGTTCAGGTGTTCTAAGGAATCCATCGAGGTTATCTCTCCCATGTTGCCATATTACAAGTATGTCGTCTACATATCTACACCATAGCTTCGGCTTGAACACATATTGTTCTAATACCTCCTTTCGACATCTGGGGATAGACGAGAACCCATTGCCATACCAAATTCTTGCTGGTAGAAGTATCTGGTACTGATACAAGTTTCGAGCATTACAGTTATTGCATTGATACTCAGTGAGGTTCTTCCTGCCAGCGTTGTGTCTTCCTCGAGTTTGGTTCTCACAATTTCGAGGGTCCTACTTAATTGGGACGCTAGTGATGTCCGGGTCAGAGATTTTCTGTTGGCGCACGGTTCACAGGAAGTGATCGGTGTTCTTGGCCATTGATGTGATATGTCAACCCCTCTGCACCTTGTAGATGGATTTGCATTTTTCAGTTTAAGAAACCAATTGAAGAAATTTTTTACAGCTGTCAAAAAAAATTTAATATAAGGCGAAAAACCAGATTTCGCGTCAGTGCTTATTGACCAATTTTGTTTTCTATAATTCACTAGAATATTCTACGGTATCAATGCTCTTGGTGATGCCATCTGGACAAAATTTCGCACGTAGTTTGAATACATTATTATCCATCCAATCAGTAGTTTCGAAATTATCAGGAAAAAAATATTTTGAACGGTCATATTCACGGAACCCCTTGTCTAATTTGGCTCATTAATATACGTAACCTCGGCATTCGAGATCCACACCTATCCTGAAAATGTCAAGTCCCTAGGCCTTTCCGTTCGAAAGTTATGATTTTCTATGGTTCTAGTCACGCGATCTGGACATGTAGCTTGAACACCTCATTCTCCATTTGAGTGCAAAATTTCATCTCGATCGAATCAGTAGTTTCGAAGTAATCAGGAGAACAACATTTCGAACGGGCATGTTTACGGAACCCCTGGTCGAATTTTGCCCAATAACGAACTTAACCTTGGCATTCGAGATTAGAACATACCCTGAAAATTTTATCAGTTTCTAAGTCATTCCGTTCGAGAGTTATAGTGTATACGGATGGACGGACGGACAAACTCGATTTTTTCGACGGATTCGTCATCAGTGGAACCATTTTGGGCTCAAAATTTCGAAAAAAACAGACATATTTACGAAATGATATAGCCCTCGTGTAAGTAGAACGAGCGCTCCAAAACAGTCAAGTCAATGAAAAACAACTCTTCAAGAGGATATTGTAAGATTCCAACGAGCAGATTCAATAGCTCGAATGGTATGCAAATCATTTATTGAGGAAATATTGGAATCTTCGGCAATCGCAATAGTGAAACCGATACGCAAGAAAGGCTTCGTAGAGGAATTTGAAAATTATCATCCAATATGCTACCCTCGTGATCTAAAGTCTTTGAAAAAGAACTTATAAATCGATCACCGTTCTTCTTCAGAAAAAATAAAGTGCTCTACGTCCATGAACATGGATTCATCTATGGAAAAAGTATCGAAACTGCAATATACAATTTAACGCTGCAAATCTCAGCAGATATCCACTGGCATGTTTTAAAAACCGAGCTCATGAATGGGTTACCAACTATGTATCCTTTCCCCATCTGCGTCAGACTAATATTTCATTGTCGGTTCTTCTGAAAGCTTTGAATAAGTAAATTCCCGGTTTCCCTCGGTGAAGTCTGGCAGTAACGTTGGCGCGACGCGATCAGAAACCATAATCGGAGAAAGGGAGCACAAACGCCACTTACTGGCCCAGAACCTTTCTGTGGCATAGGTAAACGCACCTATAAGAAAGAGTTTCTGGAGAAGGAAGAGACCGAAAGAGAAGCACTCTGGCGGAACCTTCCAGGAATGGACCACTCTAAAAGGTTCATTCGGAACTATGAAAGTTCAAGATCCAAAAAGTATTTGGATCTCAGTAAGAACAAGTTACGTCTACTCACTGGCTTCCTCACAGGACATTGTCGCCTTAGGAAGCATATGATGAGAATGAGCTTAACAGAAACAGACGAGTGTAGATTACAGAATGGATGCATTCCACTTAACGCTCGCAACGATTGTAACACCCTCTGTATCGTTCCACCTAAGGCCCGTGGTCGTCGCGAGCGATCACTCGACGTCATAGATGACGTCACTGTTCGCGACCGCACTTCGCCCACAAAATATTGGTGGGTCAGAGCGAGCTTTCATCCAAACGTAGCGAGCTCACAACGTTCAAGATTTGCATTCCACCTATAACATTCGCCTATAACGCCCGCGGCCTTTTTACGTTAGCGGAACGGCAGTTTCAGCGGTCGTGGTCGATGGTGTTGCGAGCGTTAAGTGGAACGCACTGAATGCCTCGCCATTGCAAACCAGCGCAAAAAATGTCTTGGACAAGAGAATTACAGGAGGAATGAGGATCTAACCTCCTTGAAGCCCTCTCAGATACTGGAGTTCATTGGAGCTCTGGAGCTGGAGGGCGAGCTGTAGGTTGCGCATTTGCGAATACGGCTTGGATGGGGGGCACAAAAGACCTTGAGGTCGCGGTGGAACGTGACCCCCTTCCTAACTATAACTATAACTGAAAGCTTTGAATCAATAAATTCCCGGTTCACTTGGGGAAGTCCCTCGGTGAAGTCTGGCAGTAACGTTGGCGCGACGCGATCAGAAACCATAATCGGAATCATGAAATACTGCACGGCCCGTTCAAGGGTGGTGCCCGTGGAGTGGAATTTCATGTGAGCCAAAAACGGTTAATTGTGGTGATATGGTATGAAGCGTGAATATGAATCCAAATTATGAAAGGAATAATTCAAGTTTTCAAGAGTTGTGTTACTTTTAGTTGGCCATATATAAATCGCGTCAACTCATAAATATGTACAAATTATAAACAGACAAACATACATTCATTAATTTATACTTATTCTTAAGCTCTTTTTCTATTTTTCTTTATAATTGCTTCTTTAATTTATAAGTTATTCAACCTTGCTTGATATAGTTGTTCAAACAGTCCTGAGAGTGGATTGGGGACGTCTCACACATCCTTGCCAGGGGTAGATTCGGATCCGGATCAGTATGATGGACATCATGTAGATCCAGAAAGCGAATACTATGAGGCCGACCTTTTACCTGCTATTGGAACCTGTAGAGCTCTATATCCATTTGAAGGTAAGTCATCATTTATCATCCTCAGGCCTGATCAATAATTATACTATTCGCTATTAAAATTCAAAAATTATCCCATCATATACTCGGAATCATCGGAAATCATTCATAACATTAACCATGTTTTACTGTATTTTTAACTATACAAATCAAGGCACCTTTCGATATATACAAGTTGATTCATTGGTTAACGTACAGGGCGATTCACCTATCTTGGTAACCCCAATTTTCCCGAAAACGGCCGAATATTAATTTATTCTTCAAACTGTGTTTTCGAGGAAATTGAAGTGAATCACCCTGTACATATGTTTACTGAAAGTAAGACTAGACGAAACCATAAAATCTACATACAGGATGTCCAGAACTCACTTCACAAAATGAAACCACAAATTCTCGAGCTCATTTTATGTCGATTTGACATAACCATCACCTTATCCAACGATTTGATCAAGTAGGTATCTGGTGATGCTCCCTAATCCTCAAATCGGTATAATTCAAGTATTTCCCAAATGGTTTCCTTATAAAAATATATCACCGCACACAGAAAGGTAGCGCCTCGAGAGAATAAACATGAGGCAGGGTTGCCCTGCCAATCATTATTAGGGTAAGCGTAAATATAATAACTGAAAATCACTTCAAATTACAAGCTTATAATAAATAAACATTTTCTACAATAACCACGGCTCTTCTCTTTCCATAGGCAAGGCATATTTTTATAAGTTCAATAAATGCTGTTATAAACTCGGTTCCGCTAGCCGGATCGCTCATTTTGGCTCAGAAATATCTAATCCTTCGGAAGATTTGAACTTTCGATCTGATCGTCAGGAATCGCTATACACAAGGTGGTTCAACAGCGATCTGGCGGAACTGCAGGCTTCGACCTGTCGATTGCCTGTGCGTGTGTAGACCTGTAGTGAAATCAAAACTGGATATGGAGTATCTGTGGTCCTGTACTGCAAATCGTCGGTGCGTGTATAGGTACTGTAATGAGGTTTTCACCGCCATTTTGGCACGCTTCTGAAAATTTCGAAATGACAAAATAAATTCACTTTTATTCACTCGGGCGCCAGCTATCTTTTTAAAGTGGAAAAGTTTGAGTTCGATTTGTCTGCGGTGGTAGCGATAATAATGAATACCTCAAATTCGAGTTTATCTGAGGCAATGACTCTATGAATCCTCTACGGTCATCACATACAGGAGAACATACATTTCACAGAAATAAAATTGCAACTAGAAAATTAAATAAATGTATAGTGATCCATATAATAATGTAATTATAATAATATAATATATTAATAATAATAATTATAATTAATGTAAGCAATTCTTAAAATTGATACCCCTATAAATTGATATTATGATTATAAAAGGCTGAGACCATGTAATCCAGTCAAGTGTAGATCTGTTCTCTACTCCAAAGATGTCATGCGCAGATCTATAGGATCTATGGTCCATCTCTAGGTAAGCGCCACTTAGCCTGCCGCCATTACAGTTGTTACTTGTAACCTGAAACAGTTGTTACTGTGTGTATACAGTTCCACGTGCTTATTTCCGACATTAGATTATTGTGAAATAAACGATTTCGTTCACCATCCTGACTGTTTTTACTATTAACTTACATTAATTATAATAATATAATGTTTTAGTAATTATAATAATATAATAATGTATATTGATTCATAAAATAGATGTGATAATGATATCAGAAACCCATTTCACCGAAAAAATAGTATTTCAAATACCACAATACCTGACGTACTCCACTCAACACCCAGATGATACTGCTCATGGAGGCACAGCTATACTAATCCGAAGAAGCCTGAAACATGATTCATTGCCTAATTACGTAACTAATGAAATACAAGCAACCAACATCAGAGTGTACACAGAATCATGGAGCTTCGATATATCAGCGATATATTCACCACCCCGGCACAACATTTCTTCAAACCAATACGAGTCATTTTTTCACAACTTCCAACAACGTTTCATGATAGGAGGTGACTGGAATGCGAAGCATACATATTGGGGATCAAGAATAATAACTCCCAAAGGCAGAAATCTGATGGAAGTAATAACCAATAAAAATTTCGATGTGATTTCACCGGGCTCGCCAACTTATTGGCCAACAAACACGAACAAGATCCCAGACGTATTAGATTTCTTCGTCACGAATGACATAAAAAACAACCACTTCTCTGTAGAAACTCCTCCTGACCTATCATCTGACCATTCACCAGTTTTAATAACTCTACATACATTACCCAAATCGAATGGAATTAAACCTTCACTAACAACAAATAAAACCAACTGGGACATGTTTCAGGAAATAATAAATGAAGATATAATTCTAAACATAAACCTTAAAACAGCTAATGACATAGAGACAGCTGCCAACAACATAACAAATATGATACAGAAAGCAGCATGGAAATCTACTCCCGTACAATCAAGAATGGTAGATTATCAAACAAAATTACCTGCTCAGATTCGGGAATTGTTAGTGGAAAAAAGACGAGCAAGAGGTAAATGGCAAAGATCACGGAACCCATTAGACAAAACCGTATTCAATCAGCTCAGAAGAAAATTATATGAAACCCTACAGCAATACACAAATGCGAAATTCTAATATTACATTGAAAACATTAATGACAACAATGAACACAGCATTTGGAAAGCTACAAAAAGATTCAAAAGACCAATACCACGAAAATCTCCAATTAAAAAGACCAATGAAGAATGGGCTATCTCAGACGACGAAAAATGCAGCACATTTGCCGCACATCTGACACATGTCTTCAATCCAAACGACCCATATCCTGGCATCAGCGATGCGGAAATTGAATCTTTTCTGAATGTTGCATGTCAGATGTCCCTTCCACTTAAATCTTTTACGCCGAGTGAAGTGAGCACTGAGATAAGAAGGCTAAAAAACAAAAAGGCACCCGGATACGATCTTATAACGGCAGAAATATTGAAAAAGCTACCCAAAAAAGCTATCGTCCTGATCACCACGATATTCAATAGGATGATGAGTATATCCTATTTCCCTATCATATGGAAGTATGCTGAGATTATAATGATAGCTAAACCGAACAAACCAGACCATGAAGTGGGATCATATAGACCCATAAGCCTCCTACCAACCCTGGGTAAACTATTCGAGAAACTGCTTCTGAAAAGGCTGAAAGAAGATATGGACATTCATCAACTAGTACCTGACCATCAAATAGGTTTCCGAGAGAATCATTCCACAGTACACCAAATCCACCGCATTGTAAACGCCATCTCAGCAAGCCCAGAGGAAAAAAAACTTTGCTCAGCAGTATTTCTGGACTCGGCCCAAGCATTCGACAAGGTGTGGCATAAAGGATTGCTATACAAACTGAAAAAACTCCTCCCACAACATTATTACATGATTCTGAAATCATATTTAGCAGACCGTTATTTTACCGTGAAATTCGGAGAGGCAACATCCACCCCTTGGAAGGTCAAATCGGGAGTCCCACAGGGAAGTATATTAGGTCCAATTCTATACATACTTCAGACATGCCAGAAAATAGGAACACCACAAAAGCCTCTTTTGCAGACGATATAGCCATACTTTCATCTCACGAGAATGCCGAAACAGCTTCAGAAAATCTGCAACAACACTTAAATGAACTTGAACAGTGGCATCGAAAATGGCGACTTAACATCAATGAAAGCAAATCAGTTCAAGTAACATTCACAACCAAAAAAACCACTTGTCCTCCTGTCAAAATGTTTGAAAAGGTTTTACCAGTCGATACCAAAGCCCAATATCTCGGTATACATTTAGATCAGCGCCTCACCTGGAAGCAACATATTCAAGCCAAGAAAAACCAAATAAATATGAAGATCCGACAAATGTACTGGCTGATAGGTAGGAAGTCTAAGTTGAATATCCAAAACAGACTACTTATATACAAGGCAATCATCAAACCGATATGGACATACGGCATCCAATTCTGGGGTTGCGCTAAACCATCTAATATACAAATTATCCAAAGACTTCAATCTAAAATACTACGTTCATCAATAAATGCACCTTGGTACGTCTTCAACCTCACCATCCATAATGATCTAAGAATCCCATACGTCACCACCGAAATAGAAAATTACTCAAGAAAATACCACCAGAGGCTGGAAGGGCACGCTAACCAATTGATTGAACAACTGACAGAAACTCCATTCAACTTTCGAAGATTACAACGAATCTGGCCAAACGACTTGTTTTAAAGTAATATAATGAAGTATTAATATGTTTAATATCTTCTCATAGTCTACACATACATAATATTTACTCAATACTTTATAAAAAAAGATTGTAAATTACAATAAAAGCGATAAAAAAAAAATATTGATTCATATGAAAGGAAAAAAAAAACGATTTTTTCAACTTACACTAATTATGGGGATTATATACAGTCGGGAATATCAGGAAAATTATAGTAATCTATATACAACAGCGAAATAGCCAGAAAATACGGTATGATCAGACTGGGTGTTTTCGAGTTGAGACGGTACGGACAGCCCGGCAAGAAAAAAAAATCCACGGGGTTCAGTTTTCTGTTGAATTATTTATTAAAAGGTCAACGAAAATGAACCAACGGAATACGGTGGCCTATTTACGGGATTATGACTACAGAAAGTAAGGTTCTTTACCTTCAGTATTCGTAATAACCAAAACTTCACTTCAAATTCCTAACACGATGTTTAATTCTTTACCCACACGGTTCTTGACGTAATTCATTCACGGGGATCATCTACATTATATCTCCTCTGGCGGCATGTGAGCAGAAGAAAACTGCGCACTAGTTTTTTCAAAGCCCAGTGCGCTGATTCAAGAAACTCGAAAAATGTTACGGACGGTGTATTTTCAATCAAACTTCATTGCACCCCCCCTACTTCGGAAAGCTCAACTTGCTGGGGAAATAGCGAGTTGAACTTCGGAGGCTCCCTACTCGCGGAAAGCAAAGGACCCGGACGTTGTAATGTTGTAAAGTGGGTGAAAAATACGTGAAAACATGACCAAAACTGTAGTCGGTCGACGCGGGGAAGTGCGATACGGAAATGTGGACGCTTAGCTTAAAGTATCCCCCACACCTACGGCGTACTGCGGCGGGAACGGAAACGACGCGGTAAATGCGGGAAGCGGAAAATTTCTTTTGATCACAAGAAAAGAATTTTTGGGTGGTGATCGGTATATTTTATTTCGTTTCCTAATATTCTTATATTCGGGATTTCCCAAATCATATAAAATTGGATGAGTTTTAACAAACTCGATTAACTTTTCGGTCAACGACATTGCGCGTAGTTCAATATGCCTAACCTATGAAGGGCGGGAGTAATGCGGGAGCGAAATAAACTGTGCATGATGCGTTACGAAAATAGGACGCTGCAATCCCGCTTTCGCAAGGCGGGAAAAACACTATGGTTTCATATCCCGCCACAGGTGATATTTAACTCGACACAATTTGAGTGTCATTCGAACCAGTTTGCTGTTTGGATTTAGGACCGGGTATGGGTATAAACATAAACATAAATGCCCGTGTACGGCCTTAGGGTAGTGGTTAGCGAGTTTGGACCGTGATCCAAAGGTCCCGATTCGGATCTTCCGGTCGGGAGAGAATTATTCTATAATGGATACAGTAATAAACCCTAAAGTATCCCCCACACCTACGCGGTACTGCGGGAGCGGGAACAGGAACGGGAACGACGCAGTAAATGCGGGAAGCGGGAAATTTCTTCTGATCACACCAAAGCTGTACCAAAGCGGTAAAATACACGGTTTTTAAATTTTCTCTGTGATTTCTGGTAGAGAAGACGATATAAATGGACCTCTTATCTTCATCCGACGAAGAAGATGCTCTTCTTCTACTTGCTCTTGCAGAAGATGATGAACGAGGGTAACTTAGTTTTCCATTAAAAATTAATTCTGGGTGGCGATCGGTATAGAAAAAGTTATAATACTATCAGGAAAAAATTGCGAAAAGCATTGCCGTGAAGTCAGGAGCTTTTGAGCGCTCGTTCATCCACCTTGTAGGTAGATTCGCATTCTCCAGTTTTAGAAACCAATTGGAAAGATTTTGACTGCTGTCAAAGAAAATTTCAAACTAGGGCGAAAATCCAGACTTCACGTCAGTGCTTTAGGTGACCAATTTTCTTTTCGCTAATTCGCTAGACTTTTCTACGGTATCTATGGTCTTGATAATGCGATCTGGAAAAAAATTCCTCACGTAGTTAGAATACATTATTCTTCATCTATGTGCGAAATTTCATTCCAATCCAATGAGTAGTTTCGAAATAATCAGGAAAAAAATAGTTTGAACGGCTATATTTACGGAACCCCTAGTCTAATTTTGCTCATTGTTTATTGTTTACTGTTTTTATCCCGACTCTCCTAGGTCATGATAAACATGACCGCGAAATTCGCGATGAACGTGGCCGCGAAATTCGCGATCCGAACCTATCCTGAAAGCCAAGAAATCTTTACACGGACCATCATGGATTGCGTTCAGTTGCTCCTTGTGGCGTGAGTAGAGAAATATTCTCTGACCGTCATCGCGTTCGGTTGTTTGGATAGCTGTTTGCCACATCGAGTTTATCCTGAGTTAAGCTGTACTGACGAGCCTTAAAACGGCGAAACCGGTCTGCAGATGCAAAGGATAAATTTCGATGTTTCATGGGGTTACGTGTATTGATTTGTTGGCTTGCTTTATTAGTCTATCTAATACATATTTCTTGTTTCATTCTGTAATTTTAACTGCAGGTGTTAATTTATGGCTACTGCCATACTGAATCGCATTTGATGTTGATTTAATTGAATTATCATTGCTTCTTTTTGGTTATGTGTGATGTCAAGTTCGTGAAATTGAGACCTGTAGACAACTGTAAGAGATGATGGTGGCCCAGATGTGTATCCGCCCGAAATTACAGAAGAAGCTCGATTTTTTCCAATCTCCGCAATTTTCATCTTTGTTTGTGCTTGTCTTCTTGGAGTGAACGATTGTAGAGTTTGGGAATTAACTTTTCGATAAACGACATTTCGCGTAGTTCAATATGCCTAACCAATAAAGGGCGGGAATAATGCGGGAGCGGGATAATTGGGTTTCGATTTATCCAACGAGAAATCTTGAAAATTTCACTCATTTTCAGGATATCTTGTTTGTTATATTTTCTATGAAACAGACAATTCAAAATGTCATCATTCATAATAATATTATTCAAATGTGTTTCAGTAGAAATTATTGAACCGTCATTCAGTACATAAATAGGTGAAAATATAAGGAACCGATTCGATTGCAATAATTATAATGGAGCTGTTGCATTTCTTCAAGATTTTCCGTAAAAGAAAGGTGATAAATGAGCAGTTCCAAAATTTCTTGAAAAAGAGAATATCCGTTCTTTGCATTATGGGGCCCAGAAGTTGCGGAAATCCTATAATATCAAGTATGCTAGCAGAATGCAGCAAGTTTCAGCTCATAAATGTCAGTAAACTGCTTGTTTTGTACTCACTAAAGGGAGATTCTTCACGAAAACCTTCTGTGGTGACTGAGTGTATGGAAAAAGATAAATTAGTTCCAGATGACATTGTTATTGATATTTTAAAAGAAGAAATCCTTCTTACGTACGAAAGTGTCGAGGGGTTCATTATTTCGGGATTTCCTCGGAATTTATCACAATTTAAGTTATTTATTGAGCAAATATGTAATGTCAACGTTATAATCCATATAAATTTGAAGTTGGATGCTTTTCTCACCCGTTTATTATTCGGTGATAGTAAGATAGATATCAACAAAGCTCGAATAAGGTTCATCGAGTACAACAAAAAGCTGAAACCGATCCGGAAGAAGTACGAAGATAAAATAATCGACATGAAGTGCATATTTCCAAAAGAAGACGCGGTAAATCGTTTATTAGAAATTTTAGAGGATGATTTTGGGTATAAGTTTACGCGTTTGTATATGAAATAAAGTTTAAAAAGAAATTTCAACGATGTTTGATTATATCTGGGCACACAATACTTTCTCAATTTTTGCTTTTCTGAGACCACTCAGTGCAACAAAATATTATATCATGTTTTCCCAAAGGAAGGATGTTCAGAAAATCAAGAGGGAAACATTATGTGAAAATGCATAAAGAAAATTTAGGAAAAAAGTAATTATGCCTTGTATGCATAATTACTTCTTTGATCAAAACATTAAACGCGTTTTTCTCAAAATGGCGTTTTTGAGCGCTCGTTCTACTTACACGGGGGCTATATCATTTCGTCACGATGTCTGTATATTTCGAATTTTGAGCCGAAAATGGTCTGAATCGACAGAGTTCGACTCACTGATGACTAATCCGTCGGAACATTCAAGTCTGTCCGTCCGTCCGGCCATAAGCACGATAACTCTCGAACGGAACAACCTAGAGACTTGAAATTTTCAATGTGTGTTCAGTTCCCAAATGCCTAGGTTAAGTTCGTAATGGGCAGAATTCCACCAGGGGTACCGTAAATATGGCCGTCAGAAATTTTGTTCTTTTGATTTCGCCGAAACTACTAATTTGATCGAGATGAAATTTTGCACTCAATTGTAGAATGACGTGTTCAAGCTACATGCAACTCAGATGAAGAATTCAAACTACACGCGAAAATTTTTCCAGATCGCATGACCAGAACCATACAAAATCATAACTTACGAACGGAAAGGTCTAGGGACTTGAAATTTTCAGGATAGGTGTGGATCTCGACTGTCGCGGTTACGTTTATCGATGACAATAATAGACTAGGGGTTCCGTAAATATGGTCGTTAGAAATTTAGTTTTCTTGATAATTTCCAAACTATGGATTCGATAGTGACGAAATTTTGTATTTTAATTGAGAATAACATATTCAAGTTACATTTTGTCCAGATCGTATGACCAGAACCATAGAAAATCATAACATACGAACGGAAGGCCTAGGGACTTGAAATTTTCAGGATAGGTTCGGATCGCGAATTTCGCGGTCACGTTGCATCAATGAGCAAAGTACCAATATCTGTGTTTTAAAGCTCCCAATTCAACTGGTGTTTTGACCATTGATGAATGAATAATTGAAACAATTTATTTCCATTGCAGCCACCAGTGAGGGAAGCATTCCAATGGCAACAGATGAACTGCTACATCTCATTGAGCTGGACCAGGGGGATGGATGGACAAGAGTCAGGAGGATGAACGGAGAGTGTGATGAAGGATTTGTGCCAACTTCGTATATAGAAACTGCATTGCTCGATAATTAATATTGAAACCCTCCTAAAGTTGTCCCTTCCAATTTTTGAATAGATACCATCTGAGAGGACAATGGGAAAATTATTCACAATAATTTGATATAAAAATTTCAATCTGAACCAATTCTCAATTGTCCTTAGTGTAATGCTTGGAATGGTTTAAGTATAATTTGAAGACCAGAAGTCAAAAATGTTCAATAAAGGTCTTATTTCGATCAATTAAATGTATTAATGCAACCTCAATTACCATTTCATTTCAAAATATTATTGTTTGAATAAATATAATTATATATTATATATTTCGAAATAAAAAAAGTCTTCAAACATCTTTTCAATCAGTTTCAGTCATTTCCATTATCAAGGAATTTTTGATCTTCATCACCTTGTTAGCCCAATCTGTGCTATCAGTAATGGAATTTCGAAATATATTTTTGTATCGTATATCTTCAGGTAATTGCTGTTGATTAAGTATCAGCATTTTTTTTTAAATTAATCAAATATTAATGGATATTGCTTTTTGCGATATAATCATTTTGCTTAGCACAATTCTTTATTTAAATGAGATAAATAAAATAGACATATATTATGTTGATGTTTATTTTAGGACTTAATTATTGTATATTTAATTAAGTGTAAGTTTGTATTGTGTATATATGCTCATCACTAACATAAGGCTCAGTGTAATAAAAAAAACGAAGGTTCAAATATTCTTTAAAAAGAAAATTTTGTAAAAACGAGATGATTTGGAGATTTTTTATAGTTTCATTAATTAATTAATTTTTATTGTATATAAAGAAAAACAGTCGAGAAACTCTCACAAAAACCTTTCTCTCCCTCTTTTATTGATTCTTGAATTCGCTTTTGGTAACCAATTGACTCTTTCAATGATTTCAAGAGTCTTTGAGTTTGGTCAACTGCTCATATGAAAAAATAACTCTCAAAACTTTGTACTAATTTTCAATCTTCTTATCCTATAAATAAGGTCATCAATAGAAAACAAGTTAAAGTTTTTGAAGAAACATGGTAGACTAATAAAATTACATTTTTATATGTTACCTATATTGATTATGAAAAAATGTGTGCAAACACTTTTCCTACAGGTGTTTCCACGAATAACAGGATAAGATTCATTCCATGAGATTATTTCAAAATTTCTTGAATATGTCAGTAATATATTTTGATAGTATTTTGAAGATTTAGTTCTACATTTTTTATTGAAATAACATATTATCATGGATATCATTGCTGAATCTTCTCAGAAAAATTTGAATGAAGTTTAAAATTTGGAATTATAAATTTTACGAAAAAGAAATAAGAGGTTGAATTATCCAAGATATGTAAAAGAAAGTGCTGTAGGTAATTTATTTTTATACTCCTTTTTTTGTGTTGTTTATAGTATCAAGCTGAAGATTTTTTTCAGCTCAAAAGGGAGGTAATGGCTGAATTTAGAAATTTCTTCCCACAGCTAATATACATTTTGATAATATATCATTGGCACAGTATAAAAGATCTGTTCATCAACCTATGACACTTTGTCCCATTTTACCCTTTATTTTACCGAAACACGAAACACTGATGCATCAAATACCACAAATGTATAGTTCATTGAAATTTATCTGTGTATATGACTGATTCTTGTAATATAAAAATTTATACAACTGTAGAACACTTGTTCATCTATTCCTTCAAATTTTCTAGGGTATCTATGGTCTTTGTGATGCGATCTGGAAAAAATAGCGCAGGTAGAGTTCGAATACATTATTCTTCATCTCTGTGCCAAATTTCATTCCAATCCAATTAGTAGTTTCGAAATGATCAGGAAAAAAATATTTTGAACGTCCATATTTACGGAACCTCTGGTCTCATTCAGCTCATTGATAAACGTGACCACGACATTCGAGTTCCACACCGATCCTGAAAATTTCAATTACCTAGGCCTTTATGTTCTAAAGTTATAATTTTCTATGGTTCTGGTCATGCGATCTGGACAAAATTTTGCGCTTACTTCGAACACGTCATTCTCCATCTGTTTACGAAATTTCATCTCGATCGAATTAGTAGTTTCGAAGTAATCAGGAGAACAAAGTTTGAATGAAGTTTAAAATTTTGAATTAGGTTGAAATTTCGAAGAGGTTGAAAGAATTATCCAAGATATATAAAAAAAAGTGCTGTAGGTAATTAATTTTTATACTCCTTTTTTTGTGTTATTTATAGTATCGAGCTGAAGATTTTTTTTCAACTTAAAAGGGAGGTAATGGCTGAATTTCGAAATTTCTTCCCACAGCTATTATACATTTTGATAATATATCATTGGCACAGTATTAAAGACATTTTGTTCCATTTTACACTTTATTTTACCGAAATACGAAACACTAATGCATCAAATGCCACAAATGTATAGTTAAATGAAATTTAATGTGTATATGACTTATTCTTGTAATATAAAAATTAATACAACTGTAGAACAACTGTTCATCTATTCCTACAAATTCCAGGGTTTCACAAGAACTTTGTAGTTTATTGCATATAAAATTACAGGGAAATAAACATAAACAAACATAACACAAAATCTCACAAATTATCTTTATCAATTCCTCCAAAGGCATATTGCAAATGACTTATGGTCATTTCTGTTGTTACAATAGTTTAAAATGGCGATTGTGAGTAAGAAATATTCAAGTCTTATGATGAATATAATGTGCAGAGAAACAATCTGTCATATTTCCTAACATTATGATTCAACATAACAACCTAAAGATCAAAGATGAATGATTAAATATCATCATATTGCATGAATTGCTACCTAGTCCGTATATACATTTGATAGTTATTTCAAACAAATAGCGTCATAACCGAAATATGAGAAAAATCGAAGAAAATGAAAATAAACTATTTTGCCCTTTCTAGACAGAACAGGGAAAGACCGAGTGGAAACCTTCAGCAGAAGAAGAGGAGAAAAGGAACAACATAGGAAATCCCCCAAGAAGTCGTGCGAAAAGATGGGTTTGATCATTGACCAGATTAGCAAGAAACGGGCATACAGAACAAATGTTTCCGATACGCCTCATTATTATTTTCTTGTTGCATGATGTTCCATATGTGGCATTAAGCAGTTTTCTCGAAAAAATATACAAGATTTCGTGTAAATTTCCTTTTTCTCGAATATTTTTATGTCAAAGAAGACATGAATTCCTTTCCAAACTAATTTTTTGCAGTGGTATTACTACTCGAAATAATTACCATTTCAACCCCTTTAGAAGTAATTCCAATAGAAAGCAACATATTATCAATCGCCTAGGAATAGCTTACGTCACACATAAAATCTTGAACTGATAATGTCGTATAGATTAAAATAGAATCGAGAAACTTATTTTGAATTATCAAAAAGAAATAAAGAAGCTTGAAAAGTCAAAGTCAAATTTGTTCAAACAGCCAATTTCAAGCATACGAACGATATTAATGTTAATGTTAAAACCATGGAAGAACTTTTAAATGAAAATATCAAGATTTAGAAGAGGACCAATTAACTTAGGAAGAAAAATTTCGAAGATTCACACTAGATTTTGATGACGAAGAACTTTATGAAAAAAATAAAAGCACTGCCGTGAAGTCAGGAGCTTCTGAGCGCTCGTTCATCCACCTTGTAGGTAGATTCGCATTTTCCAGTTTTAGAACCAATTGAAGAAATTTTTTGACAGCTGTACAAAAAAAAATTCAACCTAAGGCGAAACTCCAGACTTCACGTCAGTGTTTTCGGTGACCAATTTTTTTTCGATAATTCGCTAGAATCTTCTTACGATTTCTATGGTCTTGGAAATGCGATCTGGACAAAATTCCGAACGTAGTTTGAATACATTATTCTTCATCTATGTGCAAAGTTTCATTCCAAACAAATCAGTAGTTTCGGAATTATCAGAATTTTGAAGGCCATATTTCCGGAAGCCCTAGTCTAATTTTGCTCATTGATAAATGTGAACGCGACATTCGTGTTCCACACCTTTCCTGGAAATTTCAAATGCCTAGGCCTTTCCGTTCAAAAGTTATAATTTTCTGCTCAAAATACGAAAAATGCAGACATCATGATATAGCTCTCGTGTAAGTAGAACGACCGCTCAAAAACACAATGCTCATAACGATACATTCTTGCCAAATTATCGTTAGCCGCAACATACTATGTCATAGCTTACGATAATTTGGCAATTTTGTATCGATAAATGCCCGATTTTTAGATTTTTACACTTCCGACGAATTCACCTCTGAAGAAACATTATATTTGGATAAATGTGATAATGAAATGCTTAAGGGAACATGGAGATAGAACATAACTGTGTGAATGCACTTAGGAAATTATAACAACTACGAACTACGATAGGTACCATATCCCCGTAATCTACACTAAACGAATATGATACAGTAACACTTCTACAATGTACACCAGTTGTTGTTATTAAATTAGCTAAACGTGGAAAAGAAAAACAAATTGCCCAGAAGTTCGAAAACTGATACAAAAAATTGAACTGACAGCTGATAGTGAACCGAATAAATGTTTTAAAATCTTCTTTGTTGGCCTGTTATTCGAAATAAAGTGTATGGAATGACTATTATTGACATTATTGTGATATTTTCAATTGAAATTAAGAAACAATGGTGTATTATTTTGTGTAGCGTTTAGATGCAAGAACGAGCAAGATCATCGGCGAATATCCTTTCATGGGTAAGTTGATAATATTTACATTTGAAACATTGATAGTGTATTAAATTGTTATAGTTTTCCATTCAAACGACCAGAAATCCTACAGTGCTACAGTTATGGATAAAGGAAGTTCGCAGAAAGAACTGGACTCCAATTAAATACAGCAAACTTTGTGGTGAGCATTTTCTTCCAACTGATTATGTTGTGAAACCTGGAAGTACTGCTCTTTCCATTAAAAAGTTATAGTTTTCTATGGTTCTGGTCATGCGAGTAGGACAAAATTTTGCATGTAGCTTGACCACGTAATTCTCCATTTGAGTGCGAAATTTCACTTCGATCGAATCAGTAGTTTCGAAGTAATCAGAAAAACAAAGTTTCGAGCGGCCATATTTACGGAACCCCTGAGCGAATTTTGCCCAATAACAGACTGAAGTCATTCCGTTCGAGAGTTATCGTGTAGACGGATGGTAGGCCGGACGGACAGACTCGAATTTTTTGACGGATTCGTCATCATTGAGTCGAACATAGTCGTTTGAGTCTATTTTCGGCTCAAAATTCGAAAAATACAGACATCGTGACACAATGATATAGCCCTCGTGTAAGTAGTACGAGCGCTCAGAAAAGGGTAGGATGAATGGAAGAATAGAAAATATATGAAGATACATTCATTGCCCTCTAAATGAAATTAATTTTGTATATATATTTCTGATATTTTCACCTTCTATTGCATTCTCACAAATCTCGAATATAATAGATTTTCGTTGTGAGGTATGCCATACAGACACATTTAATCAACAATATCCGCGTATACTTTATTAGCTAGCAGCTTCAACTTTATCAATTAAGACCATTCTCAGCTCAGAATTTACAAAATACGATTTATTATAATTATATGATGAAAACTGAGACATAACACAAACCAATCTCAACTTTATCCATGTTACCACCACACAGATGAATCATAACTGGCCGTTCGATATGGCTGTTTCCGTCTTGCGTCTCCGAAAAGTAGTCGAATGATCTTTCCTGTAGTTCTTTATTCAAAGTGAGTAACCCACTGATATATAAAACAAAGTTTTACAGTTCAGTGAAGTAACCAGATTGTATAACCTTTGTTTATGTGTAATAGAAAAAATTATAAAAAGCACTGCCGTGAAGTCAGAAGCTTTTGAGCGCTCGTTCAAGCATCTTGTAGGCAGACTCGCATTTTCTAGTTTAAGAAACCAATTGAAGAAATTTTCGACAGCTGTCGAAAAAAATTTCAAACTAAGGCGAAAATCCAGACTACACGTCAGTACTAAAAGCAACCAGTTTTGTTTGCGATAATTCGCTAGAATTTTCTACGCTATCTATGGTCTTGGTGATGCGATCTGGTCAAAGTCGCAAGTAGTTCGAATACATTATTCTTCATCTATGTGCAAAATTTTTTATGAGGAAAAAAATATCGGAATTTACGGAACCCTTAGTCTAATTCTGCTCATTGATGAGCATGACTGCGACATTCAAGATCTAAACCAACTCTCAAAATTTCAAGTCCCTAGGCCTTTCCGTTCGAAAGTTATAATTTTCTATGATTTCTATGGTTCTGGTCATGCGATCTAGACAAAATGTAGCTTGAATATATCATTCTCCATTAAAATGCAAAACTTCGTCACTATCGAAAGCGTAGGTGATCGCGACATTCGAGATCCACACCTATCCGGTAAATTTCAAGTCCCTAGGCCTTTCCGTTCAAAATTTATGATTTTCTATGCTTCTGGTAATGCGATCTGGACAAATTTCAGCTTTAATATATTATTCTCCATCAAAATACAATATTTCGTCACGATCGAATCCGTAGTTTTGAAATTATCAAAAAAAATATATTTCAAACGACCATATTTACGGAACCCCCAGTTTAATTTTGCTCATTGATGAACGTGATCGCGACATTCAAGATCTGAACCTATCCTGTAAATTTCAAGTCCCTAGGCCTTTCCGTTCGAAATATATACTTTTCTATGCTTCTGGTAATGCGGTCTGGACAAAATTCAGCTTTAATATATTATTCTTCATTAAAATACAATATTTCGTCACGATCGAATCTGAGTTTTGAAATTATCAAGAAAAATATATTTCAAACGACCATATTTACGGTACCCCCAGTCTAATTTTGCTCATTGATGAACGTGACCGCGACATTCGAGATCTGAACCTATCCTGTAAATTTCAAGTTTCTAGGCCTTTCCCTTTCCGTTCGAAACTTATAATTTTCTGTGGTTCTGGTCATGCGATCTAGACAAGACCCACACCTTTTCTGAAAATTTCAAGTCCCTAGGCTTTTCCACTACAAAGTTATAATTTTTTATGGTTCTGGTCATGCGATCTAGATCTACAATATTTTGCATGTAGCTTGAAAACGTCATTCTCCATCTGAGTGCAAAATTTCACCTCGATCGAATCAGGAGTTTCGAAGTAATCAGGAAAACAACTTTCGAAAGGCCATATTTACGGAACCTTTGGTCGAATTTTGCCCAATAACGAAGTTAACCGCGGCATTCGAGATTCGAACCAACCCTGAAAGTTTCTAGATCGTTCCGTACGAGAGTTATCCTGTATACGGACGGACAGACTCGAATTTTTCGACGGATTCGTCGTCAGTGAGTCGAACCTTGTTGATTGAGGCCATTTTCGGCTCAAAATTTGAAAAATACAGACATCGTGACAAAATGATATAGCCCTCGTATAAGTAGTACGAGCGCTCAAAAAACATCGTGAGTCAGTCTCTGTGCACTTGGCACATAGGCAAACTCAATGCTGTGCTCTTTTTAATATTAAACGAATTAGATTGTTTCTACAGAAACGAGGATCGAAAATATAAAAATAGAATCATTCGAAAATGAGCTTTGGCTTTGGCATTTATTCGAGTATAGTTGAAGTTACAGCTTCTGACAAGATTCCCTCCGAATAGCATTGTTTGACAACAACCTTTTATATTTGGAGTATGTCGATTGATTTTGCCATTATGTTGAACAAAGAATTAACTTGTTTACCACAAATTTTATCGAGCTATTTCGGAAAATTTTATAGTAACGCCCTGTGTAATGGATGCACCTGGTTGTTCATTATATGGTATGGTCTACATTCAGGACTAGATTATGCTCTGAACGTGAGTTGGATATTTGTCAAATCATTTAACTGATTCAAGCAATTTTTGAAGGAATTAATATTAAGAATTTAATCTACAAATCTATTTCAATTCCATTGTAGAATGAAGTTCAATATTTTTTGTATTATTAGAGAATATCTGGCAGACCAGAGGAGGTAACCACTCCATGAAAAATTTATCTAAATGCGGAACATTTTAGGTGATTTCGGATGATTGCGAATGATTTCGGCGAATTTTGGACGACTGCGAAAAATTCGGATCCATTGCGAATCATTTTCGGTTACTAGAAATGTTTTTCGGGAGTAGTGCTTCATTATAAAAAGAAGTAAACACCTCGAAAAACAGCTCGATTTTTCTGACAAGTAGGTATTGTTCCTTCAAAAATGTTGAACAGGTAATTGAAAATATTGGAATTTGAGATTGAATTTTTATTTGATGAAGAACAAAGGAAAATAAATTTTTATGTTTCAAAGAATGATACAAGAATATCCTTCGTTTCATACAACAGTCTCTTACTCAGTCTTTCTGATTTTCTAGAAGTATTTCGTAAACTTATTTTATGGTAATAGTATAGTGTCCTTATTATAATAATGGTGGTATAAGATGGTGTTTGTAGAGGAAGGACAGGGAGAAAAGATAATCCCTACTGATTTTCCAACGTTTCGATCATTTAATTTTCGATCTTTCTCAGCTCAGGCCTACAATTTGAAGGAGGCAGACATTAGATAGTTGAAAAGACTTGGAACAACACACATATACTGAACATTTCTCTTTCGTAACTTGTCTATTATTGATTTAACTTAAAACTGACAGTCATTAAATTAAATCAGATCATCATGAAGCGAATTTATTTGCATTCTTGCACTGTTCGACTAGACGGCCAGCCACTCTTTCTTATGCAATGAATATCCTATACGTCCGATGGAATTTTCCAGACCGGTATATATACAGGGTGCAGCATTCAACTTGAGACAGTATATTATCTCAAAAACTATGTACTAGGGAAAAAAAATTTCAATTAAAAGTTGTAAGGTGATAATTTGTTTCAGCCTTGACCTTGACTTCAAGGTTATTCCAAGGTAAACTTGATTTTCTTGAATGGAAAGGTATATTTTTTAGTGCCGATTATTATTCTTCATAAAAAGTAGTAACTTTGTTTGAAACTTTTTCTCATCGGATTTCAAATTCAAAAGGTATTTGAAAATGATGAAAAGCACTGGTGTGAAGTCAGGAGCTTTTGAGCGCTTGTTCATTCACCAGCATTCTCCAGTTTTAGAAACCGATTGAAAAAATGTTGACAGCTGCCAGAAAAAACTTCACGTCAGTGCTTTGGGTGACCCATTTTTTTTTCGATAATTCGCTAGAATTTTCTACGGTATTCATGGTCTTGGTAATGCGATCTGGACGAAATTTTCCACGTAGTTTGAATATATTATTCAAATTATTATGCAAAATTTCTTTTCAATCCAAGAGGGAGTTTCGAAATTATCAGGAAAAAAATATATTTGAACGGCCATATTTGCGGAACCCCTAGTCTAATTTTGCTCATTGATGAACGTGACCGCGACAGACGCGAATTTTTTGACGGATTCGTCATCAGTGAGTATAACTCTGTCGAATGAGACCAATTTCGGCTCAAAATTCGAAAAATACAGACATCGTGACGAAATGATATAGCCCTTGTGTAAGTAGTACGAGCGCTCAAAAATACTATACCTTACTGCCAAATCGCCTTCTATCTTCTTGAAAAAGTGGGAAACATTTCAGCATGGGGGAAGATCCAACACCTAATTCTAATAATGAATGTTTCAGTCTTGAAAAAGATCCCAACTGTGATCGAAACGACGGCAATTCAAAGAGGGTTTGTCTAATTTGCCAAGTCCTCAAGCCACGAACCCATCATTCCAATGCAATCTAAGGACACAGCTGCATGGCCCCACGTCGCCGAGCCATATGTTAGTTAGGGTCTCCCAATTGACTTGATCATTTGTAGCTTCGTGCTTTGGTTCATTGCTCAGTTTGTTTTATTCACTGCATATTTTATATGGTTTTTCCATGTAAGCCCTTTATCTAGGTTTACTCATAGATATTTGACTTCATTTTCCCATTTTATCTCTTCTCCATCTATGTTTAGATTGGAATTAATTTCAAGCCTCCGCTTCTGTAGTAGAAAAGCTTTGCTCTTTTTGCTGTTAATTTGAATTTTCCATATAATGAACCAACCTTTCTAGTGCTTCTTGCAGTCTTCTGTGTATGACTGTAATACGCAGACGCGATATCTGAATACTTCTAACAAAAAAACAAAAATAATCTTCCATAAACTTTTTGTGGGATACTAACCCCAATCCAATCGAGCGGTTAATTGGATAGGGCCTTGGATTCGAGCCTTGAGCAAGGTAAAGACTTCGAGTTTACTGCATTTTCCCTGAAAACCCCAACTGGTGAATATAAATGAAACAGTGATGTTTTTTCATTAAATATATATTAAAAAAAATTAATGATTCTTTACAAATTACATATATACACCAATGCATCAACACACGCATTCAATATTCACCAGAATGAATAAATCTCGACAAATTTATCAAAAAAAAAAAACTGTCAAATCGAGGTTTGATTAATTATCTCAGAATAACAATTATCTAAAAGAAACTGAATTTCAAGAGTACCTAATTCAATCTTGTGTGGGAGATTTCAAGACTCGGGACTAGTAAGAACTCAATTAAAACCACAAAACCATGCGTAATTTTAGAATTACCTTTTCTCGTGCTCCGCCACTGGAGGGTTTAATCCTGTCACTGTATTGTTCGCACTTAATGAAGAGTTCACTGCGCTACAAAACACATCATCTTCGACACTACTTACTTCCACAAGCTATCACAGATTTTTCCCTAATCCGGACTCTAAAAAAACTCCCGACTGAAAATACTAAAGCTATTTCCCTACAACGGACTACTACCTCAATTTAGTCCCTACACCGGCCTCGAACCGAAACTTATACTTCTGTACCTATCTTGGCACCTTCCCGACTTCCAACTACACCGGCCTCTAACCGGAAAACCGACCCCGTACGACTAATTCTTAATGAGTTCTCTACCTGCGCGCAACTGCCTCTAAATCGAAAAGTGAACCTAAAATTCTGTACCTATCGTGGCACCTTCCCGACTTTCAATTACTGCCCTAATGCGAGTCACCGACTCAAAACAACGAAATCTCCAAAGTTCTCTACTACCGCACAATTCCCCTTCGGTCCCAGACCGGTAACAACTGAATCTTTCCGAGCCCCTCCAACTCGCGAACAACCGACCCTCGATCGGCAACCACTCTTTCTACCGGGTTCCCCGAACCAACTGACTTACTCCGATCTTTTTTCGTCTCAAGAAAATTTTCAACCCTACCATTCTAGGTGGTTCCAAATGATTTTTTCGTTTTCGTTAAACCAATCACCCCCTTCAATCATCCTTTTTAAGGCGGTTCGTAAACCAACCATCGGCAATTATTGGTCTGAAAATTCTGAACCAATCACCTATCGCATTTCCGACAGTGGTGGTATGGTGTGAAATTTTTCCATCTAAACCCTAATCAAGTGTTTCGTGGAATCGATGAGGGAGAATTATAAATCTCCCAACGCTTCATTTTTTTGGTCAATATATGCGCGATAAGGCATTTATATTTATGGGTCCCTAAAACACTTAAGTTTGGGTTATCAACATATTAACACTGTCAAATAAAACTAAACAGATGGAAAAATATATGCGCGATAAGGCATTTATATTTATGGGTCCCTAAAACATTTGAGTTTGCTTATCGACATTTTAACACTCTCGAATAAACTAAACAGATGGCTTGCTTGGCGTTCCCACGATATCGATTTTTTCTTGTATCGACTAGGCCAAAAGAAATAATTCTCTATTCCCGTCTATTTAAATTAATTCTGCGTTTACCGAAATGTTATCAAGTCTTTCAATTCATTACATGACATCTGGTCATCGATGTCTGGAGGCTATTCCCGTGTCGTCTGCATAAAGGGCTAGCGGATTTCTTGGGTTTTTAGGGATATCGTAGATATATATGTTGTAGAGTAGAGGTCCTAGAACTGATCCTTGGGGCACTCCTGCTTCTACTTGTCTGGTGGAAGATAATGTGTCGTCTATTTTGACATAAAAATTCCTGTTGCCCAGGTAGTTTCTTATTATCTTGCAGGTTTTGGTAGTGTAGCCTGCCATCATCATGTTGTTGGCAAGTCCTTCGTGCCAAACTCGGTCGAAGGCTCTCTCGACATCTAATAGCACTAATCCTGTGGCTTGTTTATTTGGAAATTCTTCAGTGACATATTCGGTGATCCTTAACAGTTGAAGTTCTGTGGAATGATTTCTTCTGAATCCAAATTGTTCCGGTGGTATCAGGTTCAGCGTTTCTGTTTCTTCATTGACAATTTTTCCAAGTGCTGACAGTAGACTTATCGGCCTGTAGTTTTGTGGGAATTTTCTATCTTTTCCTGGCTTATTGAACACAATTACTTCTGCTGTTTTCCATATTTCCGGATAGTATTCTGTTCTCATCACTGCGTTTGCTATATTGGTTAGCGCCGCTTCGCCTCTTCTGAGCAATTTCCGTAATATAAAGTTTGTTACTTGGTCTTTCCCTGGAGCTTTCCTGTTTTTCAATTTCTTGATGATTTCTTTAATTTCCGTTGGTGTTGTTGGGTTTGGGATGGTACCCCCTTCGGAGGTTCCAACATCAATTCTTCATTTCCTTAGACTTCTTCTTGTTCTCAGTCTTCGTTGTCATCGTCTTCTCTGTAGTTGATTCTGGCATATCTTTATATTGCGTTGACCAGTGCTTCGAGCTTTGAGAAGGCCTTCCCATTTTTTCCGTGTAGAGGAGAAATTTAGGTTTTCTCGCGCCGTGAGCACTTTTACATCTTCCATGCTGAGTCAATGGTGTTCAGCTCTTTAACCCTCTGGTTCCATCTGCCTGTTCTCAGTTTTCTCCGTCTTCTTCTCTATGTGAAGTTCTGTAGTGTTTCCTAAGTTTTCTATTCCTCTTTATAAGCTCTTCTATTGCTTTTGGGGTTTCACCATGTGAATGTTTCGGGGCTGGCCTTTCGATTCTTCTGGTACTTTCCTCGTAGGCTTCTTTTTTTCGGGTTTCTAATTTTTCAACTTCATCTCCTAGATCTTCAGGGGTTCTTATCCGTGGAATTTCAGTATTTGGGAGTATTTTACTGTACTTTTGCCAGTCTGTGAAGTCTTTCGTTTGAAGTTCTTCTGTTATCGGTCTGCGTCCCAATCTGAGTTTTATTATCAAGTTTGAAATCTTGGGTAATATCTTTCAATATGACGATATCTGATAGGTCATAATGGTAGGCCATTACTTTTGGTCAGGTAGGTCGGAATATCAGGTCCTAATACTGTTGTTTCTTGATGTGGTAATTTGGCTACCCTTGTGTACCGTTACACAGTACATGTGGATAAAAAAACACACGATTTGATAGCAGACTGTATTTCTAACCCTGGTTGCATGGGCGAAGTCGCGTTGAAACAGAATGAAACTCACCCTGTCGCCTCTATTCATGTAAGGGTGCGAGTTGCGCAGTCTGAGCGTCGATCAGGTAGACTTAAGTCGTTAGTTACAGTTTCTTCCCATTTTGGTTTTCGGTTCTGCTGTTTCATTCTCTGGATTTGCAGTTCATATCGCCGAAAATTATGTTCGGGTGGTTTCCCTCTAGCATCTTTTTCAGATCTTCTTCATTTAGATCATTTTGGGGTGGTTTGTAGGCTGACGTAATTTTCATTTGTCCTCGATTCGTATTAACTATAAACGAGACAGCTTCTATTCGTCCATTATTCAGTACATCGTCAAAATAGTGGTCGATGTTCCTTTTGACTATCAGGGCACACCCTCTCCTGCACAATTTCTGTCATTTCTGTATTTTTCATGGTTGGGAAATGAAATTCTAGTTCTTGTAGAAAATCTTGTCTCTTGAATGGCTATAATATACGATTGTTTCTCGGATATTATTTCTTCTATTTCAGATCTACGAGCTCGTAGACCGTTTGTGTTCCATGAGACTATCTTCAGGTTGTTTTTATTTCCTTTATTCACTAGCTCCATTAATTGGATGAAGTGAGTTTACTTTTCGTCCATCTCTATTTCCAGGAATTTCATGAGCTTGCTCATGATATTCTTGGTGAAGGTATATAGATCCTGAGTGGTGTAGGGTCCTTTCTTCTTTGTCCCTTCTTTCCTCTTTTGGTCACTATTCTTGGGTCATCATCATAGGTTCTGGTTTTTGAAAAAGGACTGGAATTTACTTCCCTTCGCCTTTAATATAATTTTTCCTTTCTTCTTCTATTGATTATTTAGAGAGGTCCTCCTCTCTTTTGCATGGTTTTTTGCTATTCGTCTATCGGCTTCTTTGCAAGAGGTATTTCCTCTTGTCTGTGGTTCTGACTGGTATCTTCACCATCCTTCTTATCTCTTTATTTTCGTGTTCTTTCACGTTTCGATTGTCTCCTTGATTTGTTTGTCTATTATTTCCTCGATAGTTGGTATTTTCAATTCTTCTCTTATTTGTTTACCGCTGACGTACCATGGGGCGCCTATAGCTATCCTGATTATTTTATTTGAAGTACTTTGTAGATCTTTCTTTCTGTTACTCTCGACATTGTACCAGGTGACACCTGCGTACGTTATGCTTGGTATTAGCACTGTCTTGATTACCTTCATTTTGTTTTCCAGTGACAGTTTGCTGTTTGGATTAAGTAGGGGGTATAAATGCCCGTGCAGTTGCCTGGTCTTCATTCTGGTTTCTTCAATCTGTTTATTGAAGTTGAGTTTTTCATCTAGAATTTCGCCCAGATATTTCACTTCATCTTTCCAGTTAAATCTTTTGGTTTTCTATCATGACGTTTCCTGCTTTTTCCTTCTTCATATTTGTGCCGCCGAAGTATATGGCAACGGTTTTCTTCGTATTTATCTTGAACCTCCATTTCTTGAAATAGCTCATTAGTTTGTCTAAGTCTATCTGGAGTTGCTTCGTAATGGATTTCCTCATTCTGCTGCAGTAGTAGACAGCAGTGTCGTCTGCGAACTGGGCAATCTTGCATCTTGTCATCTTTGGTATGTCCGACATATTTATGTTAACGGTCCTAGGACCGACCCCTGCGGTACGCCGGCTTCGAATTTTCTGGTTGTAGACCTCGTACCATCTATGTTTACTTTGAATTTTCTTTTGTTGAGATATGATTGTATCAATCGCGTCAGTTTGGCTGGAAACTTCCACATCTTCATCTTGTATATCAGACCTTGGTGCCACATTTTATCAAATGCTTTTTCAATATCTCTGTGGATAGGTTCAATTTTTCTTTTATGTCTTCTGTTATTCTGATGAGTTGGTGTACCGTCGAATGTTCAGTCCGGAAACCAAACTGAGGTTCAGGAATAATCTTCTTGGCATTAACGAATTCTGCTAGTCTTCTGTATATCAGCTTCTCTATCACTTTGATCAGTGCCGGAAGTAAGCTTATTGGTCTGTAGTTAGTTGGGTCGTTTTTGCCCTTTTTTCCTTTCTTCCATATTAATATTGTGTCTGATGTCTTCCATTTGATAGGGTAGTATCCTGTTCGTAGAATAGCCCTGGCTATTTCTGCAATTTCTTCTTGTGCTTCGTCTGGTATATTCTTGGGAGCCTGATTTTGGATTCCGTCGATTCCGGGGGCTTTTCTATTTTTGAGTTGAGCAATAATTTCTTTTATTTCATTTTTGATGAGTTCATCCGTTTCTTCTTCTGTACCATCGAGATCGGTGGCCGGTGTATTTCCTATTGTTTCTACTGACTTGTTGAATATGTCGTCGTTGTTCTTCGGATTAGGCTTAAACTGTTGTTCTAGGGAGTCGGCGAACATTTCTGCTTTTTCCTCACTTGTTATTGCGGTCTGGCTTCCTTTTTCTAGTCTTGGAATCTTGGTTTTCGTTTTCTTCCCGGTTGAAGCCGACGCCATTTGCTATAATGATCGGTCTTCTGTGTCCAAATTCTCTAGCTTTCTATCCCATTCGTCCGTAAATAGTTCTCGAACTCTGACTTTCACCTCGTTTGTTTTATTCAGTATAGTTTTGTCACTTGGGTGTAGGGTCCGTCTATACTGTTTCTTGGCTTCCCTTTTTTTCTCTAGTAAAATTTGCACTTCTACAGATAGAGGACTTTTCTTCGGTATTTGTTTGACTTTACTTGACTGTGATTGTGCTTCGATAATTCTTCTCTCTAGATCTTCGATTGCTTCATCTATTTCTACTTTGTTTTTTATTTTCACATTTCTGGATTTGAAGACTTCTTTGAACTTCTTCCAGTTTATTGTTTTTCTGTTGGTAGGTGATCTGTCTATTTCTAATTCTAATGTCAGGATCACGGGGCAGTGATCCGATGATAGATCCATCTTGGTTTCAATCACGTAATTTGTTCTTACGTTCTTCATTATGGCTATATCCAATACATCCATCGTTCCTGTTGCTTCATGGATGTGTGTGGGGTCATCTGGACCGACAACTAGTGAATTATGTTTATCGGTGATTTGTTTGAGTTTGTTCCCTTGACTATTAACTCTTCTGCTGTTCCAGTCTGGGTGTTTTGCATTCAAGTCTCCTGCCACTATGGTTGGTCTTCTGTTCTGGAAAAAGGCTGTGATATCCTTTTCTTCTAGTTTGCTTTGGGGAGGCCTGTAAACAGAATAAATGTTAATTTCACCTTCGCGTGTTTTTACACTTACCCCTTTTTCCTCAATGTTGTTTCCTGGGACATCTGGCAATTCGAGATGACTAATACCTCTCTTCACTAGAATGGCTGTTCCGCCTCCTCTGCCCGTTTGTCTCTTCTATACACTTCATAATTGCTCACTTTCATAGTCTTCGTTGGTTTTAAATGAGTTTCTCCCAAGAGAAGAATATCGATTGTATTATTTTCCAAAAAGATTGTCAACTCCTGTTTTGGAATTACCGAATTTGCGTTCCAGAACGCAATATTTAAACTTTTGGTGGGTGTATGGTTCATTTCTTCGTGAATTATTTGATCAGTTTGTCCTGCTCTTCTATGAAGGAGATTTTTTGTTTAATGGTCGCATTTGTTGAAATAACGTCAGCGTCATTCTTCCTAGGATGACAGCTAATTCATCTTCATCTTTCACTTCTTGTTTTGGTGCATCATTTTGTTTTTTTGGTGCTTTTTTCTCGTCCTTCTTCACTGGATTTTTTTCTGGGGCTTTGACCTTTATATCTTCTTTCTTGGCCATTTCTCTTTTTCTTTCTTCGGTCTGTTTTTGCCATACATTTTCTTTAGGCAGCGGGGCGTCTATGAATTTGGGTTTCTTCACATCCGGGTTGTTTGGATTTCTTATACATTTTATGTAGGTCGATAGGTGATCGCCTCCACAATTGGCACATTTGGGAACTGTCGTCACAGATTTCGGGCATTCTGCGGTCACGTGTTCTTCAACACACTTCATACATTTGTAGACGGCATGGCAGAATTTCTGCGAGTGTCCGTACAGTTGGCAACGGTAACATTGGATTATTTCTGTCCTTAATCTCAAGCTTTCAACTGTGATGGATATCCCAAAGCAAAATTCCAATTTTGTGAAGATCGCCTTGTAGGCTTTGTCAATCTCCACTAGTACGAGAGGGATGGGAAATCCCTTTTTTCCTTTCATTCTGGTAATTTTTGTCACAGGGTAACCTTGCTTTGCTAAGTCTTTTTCAATTTCTTCTTTGCTTGATTCAATAAGTATTCCTCGGAGTACAACCTTCAGTTTCTTCTCACTCTTCAAGCCGTAGGTATGAAATTCCTCAATTTGTTCTCTTAAGGTGCGTACAGACATGCTCCGAATATCGTACCGAACCGTGTCGCGTACCCAAGTGTGGACGAAGGGTTGCAACCGCAACCGTAGAGGTGCGATGAATTTGATTCGCTCTCGCGAACTATTGTTGATCGCGTCGGTGTACGCGACACGGTTCGGTACGATATCCGGAGCATGTCTGTACGCACCTTAAGGGTTTTATAGAGAGTGCGATAATCGTTTTCGGTACTTGGTTCGATTTGTACCCCTTGCGAAACTAACTCCACCTTTTTACATTTTATATTTTGGTTTATCATCATTGTGTTGACTGCGTTCCACCTAGATTTGTTCCTCAGAACAAGGTTTGCAATCCTTTCGCTTTTCTGGTTTGGCCGTTGAATAGGGGCTTCTTTCTTCTTCTTCTGAGGCTCGGTCTCGTTATTTGCAGTTACAGTCTTGTTCATCACTTTAATTTCTTCATCTTTAAGTTTTTCAACATCATCGGTGTCCATTATTTCATCGTCGCTCAGAATTTCATATCGATTTGATATTAATATTTCATTTTCGGGTACCTCCTTATTTTCACTTGTCGTTTTTGTTTTCTTCACCTTTTTTGATGCTGGTTGGGCATCTTCAAATTGATCTTCTTCTTCGTACTGTTGGCGTGTCGTCTTCTCTATTTTCTTCGCTTCTTTCAGGCTCTTTGAAATTCTGAGAAAGAATTCGTCGTATCGTTCTCGGCTAAAACTTGGGCCATTGACCACATTTGTTCCATATATTTCTCCATTGCGGAACCAACGATCGTTTGACCTGGACTCAACACAATGTACTGAAATTCTTCAGCTTCAACTCACTTGGCACACATGCTCACTTCACAATACGTCTGTACTCCACGAGAGGTCAATCGCTACTGATTGCTGATTGGCTTTCGCCTCTATTTATGTAAGGGTGCGAGTTGCGCAGTCTGAGTGTCGATCAGGTAGACTTAAGTCGTTAGTTACAGTTCTTAACAAATACTATGGCATTTAGTTTTTCGGCATACTTCTTGAGTTTCTTCCCATTTTGGTTTTCGGTTCTGCTGTTCCATTCTCTGGATTTGCAGTTCATATCGCCGAAAATGATGTTCGGGTGGTTTCCCTATAGCATCTTTTTCAGATCTTCTTAATTTAGATCATTTTGAGGTGGTTTGTAGGCTGACGTAATTTTAATTTGTCCTCGATTCGTATTAACTATAATCGAGACAGCTTCTATTCGTCCATTATTCAGTACATCGTCAAAATAGTGGTCGATGTTCCTTTTGACTATCAGGGCTACACCCTCTCCTGCACAATTTCTGTCATATCCTTATATTTCATGGTTGGGAAATGAAATTCTAGTCCTTGTAGAAAATCTCTTCTCTTGAATGGCTATAATATACGATTGTTTCTCGGATATTATTTCTTCTATTTCAGATCTACGAGCTCGTAGACCGTTTGTGTTCCATGAGACTATCTTCAGGTTGTTTTTATTTCCTTTATTCACTAGCTCCATTAATTGGATTAAGTGAGTTTACGGAACTTTTCGTCCATCTCTATTTCCAGGAATTTCATGAGCTTGCTCATGATATTCTTGGTGAAGGTATTTAGATCCTGAGTGGTGTAGGGTCCTTTCTTCTTTGTCCCTTCTTTCCTCTTTTGGTCACTATTCTTGGATTTTCGATTCTTTGGGGCTTCTTTCTTCTGTTCTTGTTTGGGTGGTTGCGTCTTCATCTTTTCTCCTTCTTTCGTCTGTTCTTGTTGAACAGCAGGCATCTTTTTATTTTCCTCTTCTTTTCTTGTTTCGGTCGCTGTCTTCTTTTTGGACACAAGTTTCCTTTCGCTACATCCTTTGTAGCTGGCTGGGTGACCTGATTTTCCGCAGAGCGCACAGGTAGCATATCGCTCATCGTTTTCTCTGGTTAGCGTACAATCTTTACCATTGTGCACTCCAGAGCATTTAACACACCTCCATGGGAATGTGCATTTACTTTGGGCATGTCCGTAACGTTGACATCTATGACATTTGTCAGATTCAAAGCTCTTTTCCTTCGGCTCCTCTTCACAATTTATAGCGTAGAGCTGTCTCACTTGAAAAATGTTCTTATTTTGGGTTTTAACCAAAAATAAGGGTACTGCCTTTTTGGTTTCGTTGGATGTCATCCTTATGACATCCGCTTCTGTAAATCCTTACTCGACTAGGTCTTTTGTGATGATGATTATATCTGCGTCTAGTAGCAGGTTACGTACCACTGCGTATATTCTCTCCTCTTCTCCTCGCTGGAGGGTGTAGAATTCTTTTCTTCTCGACTCGAGGAATTTTGTCATCTTCCTGTGGTCGTCGGGGGATTGTGGTACAACACGAATGCCTTCCCTTACTGTGGTCGCTCTCGGGTATTTTATACCTTTCACTTGCATCTCTCTCGTGATTTGCATAAAGTCGGCGGTGCCCTTCAAGGTCACTGGATGGACCTTTTCTTTTTTCTGCTCGGTTGGAGAAGGGACCTCATTTTCTTCTGCGGGTGCAGAAGTAGCGTCTAGTGGGCGATCTTCTTTTTGCAACGCTGCAGTATACGATATCTTCGTAGGTGGCCCTCCTGCAGCTATATTGTCTTTTTAGGGTTCTTTTTTGAGGTCCTCTTTTGGAATTGAGGGGGTTAACATTGTCTCTTCTGTTCCAGAGGAAAAGGCATTTTCTTTTCTCTTAGCGCGTTTCCGCGGCTTCGAGGGTTGAGACATTTCCTCGGCTTCGAGGGTTGAGACATTCCCTCTCGTGAGGATATTTCAACTCGTTGGGCATAAAATTGACATTGTCCGTCAACACTCTCAGGTTATTCCTGAGTAGTGTGATCTCTTCCTTGTGCTATTTTATGATCCGATCTTTCACGTATTCTTCATTAACTTCTTCTTCTACTACTTCGATTTCCATATCGGTGTTTTCTTCTTCCGACGAGTTTTCTGCGTCGGATTCTCGGTCCTCATTTTCGGAGTCGTATTCCGACATTTTGTCAGAATAACGCAACGAACAACACTTAAACACTTATTTCACTTGTCACTGAATTCTTTTTTGTCTCTTCAATTCGAAATGATCTGTGGAACCATCGATCTAAATCTGGACTCAACACAGTAATATATTCGATTCTTGTTACTTCTATACGAGGCTATCTAGAACTCATTGAGAAACGATTTGTTTCAACTACGGGGCAACATTAATAGTCGATTAGTCTTCCATTACGAAGCGGAACACAGGTACAATGTACCCCTGTCGGTGTCTTTGACTAGACTACCTGCGTAATAAAATCCGTTAGTTCACTTGGCACTCATGCGCATTTCTCAATACGTCTGCACTCCTCAAAAGGTCAATCGCTACTGACTGTTTTTGTTGAACAGTGTCCAACTAGATGTTAAAGCTGCTAGCATAAACACGAGAATATGAGTTGCAGTACCTGTATGCTCAGGTAATGTCACTTCTCGAAAGCGTTTCCTCTGAAGCGTCCTTGTAGGAGGCAACGAATGTTCTTGTTGAATAATTTCCATGTAACCGTTATAAGCACTTCATAATTTTAACTGAAGGCTCTTGTAATTGTTGAATTCGACACTGTGAAAAACTTTGCCAACTTGTTTTTTCTTCTGAGTTCGCGCTCCCTGCAGTCTCATTTTCGGAGAAACAGGATATCAGGAAAAAGAAAACCCAAAAATTTAATGAACTCACTTTATTTAAAATTAATGGTGAGATGCATACACAAATTCGAGCTTTTTGCAAAAATTCACAAAAACGTGAGTAAATGAGATAATTTCAACTTGTAATCCCTCAATTCATTCAAACTCAATACTTCAACTTTACGAGGAGGTCAACCGAATCGATGCGGAAATACAATTATCATCTCAAATTGAAGCACATCAAATTAATACCGGGTCGAGTTTTCAGGAATATCGGGGACTGCCATAATACCATTCATTTGTATAGGCGGTAACAATGTTATCATTCCTACCCTTTTGAAGGCGGCAACCTCCCAGGATACCTACTGAGGGCCGCCTAATTCCGATGTGTACTTGAAATAAAATTTACTCACTACGAAAGTGACCTAAATCTTTCGCCTTCCCGCCCCCAATTCGCGCTTAGTCTTCTTGCGATTCTAAAATCTACTCAAACAAAAATACTATTAGGACACTTTCCTACCACGAGCAATCTCCACTTGTCCCTAAACGAACCTTTAAGGTCCGAACCCTTCTTGGTACCCAAAGCAAAACCACAAGTGCTGTCCCCAGGATCTAGCCAGCTCTTTCTGAGCTCCTCAACCGTGGAGTGTTCCCTCCTTGAAAACCTTTTACCTTTGACCTGAGATGACACGTTTCTTAGTGCCTCTCACTTCAATGGTTAGAATTAAAAACCTACGCGGTTACATTTTTCCATGCCGAAAATTCCCATGTTTTTGAGCGCTCGTACTACTTACACGAGGGCTATATCATTTCGTCATGATGTCTGTATTTTTCGAATTTTGAGCCGAAAATGGTCTCAATCGACTATGTTCGACTCACTGATGACGAATCCGTCGGAAAATTCGAGTCTGTCCGTCCGGCCGTCCGTCCGTCCGTCCGGCCGTCAGCACGATAACTCTCGAACGGAATGTCCTAGAAAATTGAAATTTTCAGGGTAGTTTCGAATCTCGAATGCCGCGGTTAAGTTCGTTATTGGGCAAAATTCGCCGAGGGGTTCCGTAAATATGGCCGCTCGAAATTTTGTTTTCCTGATTACTTTGAAACTACAGATTCGATCGAGATGAAATTTTGCACTATAATGGAAAATGAGGTGTTCAAGCTACATGCAGAATTTTGTTCAGTTCGCAACATCAGAACCATAGAAACCATAGAAAATTGTAACTTTTGAACGGAAACGCCTAGGGACTTGAAATTTTCAGGATAGGTGTGGATCTCGAATGTCGTGATCACTTTCATTTATGAGCAAAATTATACCAGGGGTTCCGTAAATATGGTCGTTTGAAATTTAGTTTTCTTGATAATTTCCAAACTACAGATTCGATCGAGACGAAATTCTGTAAACTAATGGAGAATGTTATATTCAAGCTACATTTCTCTAGATCGCATGACCAGAACCATAGAAACCATAGAAAATCATAACTTTCGAACGAAATCGAAAAAAATTGATCCGCTGAAGCACTGACATGAAGTCTGGAATTTCGCCTAAGTTTCAGATTTTTTTCGACAGCTGTCGAAAATTCCTTCAATTGATTTCTAAAACTGGAAAATGCGAATCCACCTTCAAGGTGCATGTACGAGCGCTCAAAAGCTCCTGCCTTCACGGCAGTGCTTTTCTAAATTTTTTCGCTTATAGAATCAACGTGTCATTTTTGAGCGCTCGTAATACTTACACGAGTGCTATATCATTTCGTCACGGTGTCCTGTATTTTTCGAATTTTGAGCCGGATATGGTCTCGATCGACAAGGTTCGACTCACTGATGACGAATCCATCGGAAAATGCAAGTCTGTTCGTCCGTCCGTCCTGCCGGCCGTAAGCACGATAACTCTCGAACTGAACAACCTAGAGACTTGAAATTATCAGAGTGGGTTAAGTTCGTTGATGGGCAGAATTCCACCAGAGGTTCCGTAAATATGGCCGTTCGGAATTTTGTTCTTCTGATAAGTTCGAAATTACAGATTCGATCGTGATGAAATTGAATGGAAAATGACGTGTTAAAGCTACATGCAGAATTTTCGAAAACTACTGATTGGATTGGGAGTAAAGTTTGCACATAGATGAATAGATGTATTCAAACTACGTGTGAAATGTTCTCCAGATCGCATAACCAAGAACATAGATAACGTAGAAAATTCAGCGAATTATCGAAAAAAAAATTGGTCACCTGAAGCACTGACGTGAAGTCTGTACAGTAGTTTCGCCTTAGTTTGAATATTTTTTTGACAACTGTCAATGATTTTTTCAATTTGTTTCTAAAATTGCGAATCTACCTACAAGTTGGATGAACGAGTGCTCAAAAGCTCCTGACTTCACGGCAGTGCTTTTAGTAATTTTTCTTATCGCTGTTTGTCTAAGAATTTCCGAACTGACCTGTAAAAACCATGACGTTCGTTAACCCTTTCGTTCCTTGTGGTTTCAACATGAAACCACCTGTCGAAAAATTGACGCGGCAGTGATAACACAAAAAAAATATCTTCAGAATTTTCCCAAGAAAATTTTAAATTCCTTGTACCTATTGTTTTGTCCTAGTGGTTACATGTAAAAACCACCATTGAAAAAATTGACAACGAAATTTATAAAAATGATTTTAATTTGGGCCTGAAAGGGTTTTAATACAGAACTTCCCTGTAGTATGACAGTGGTTTCCTAACTTTCTTATCACTGCGTGTTCTCAAGTTCTCAAACGCGCCCGATATAACTTGATTTATGTTGAATGTTTGCCTGGTAAAACTTTGGTCCCCTGTCATAACTCGAAAATACTAATTCTTTCTCGGGATTTATTTAATAGGTATTCGAAATTAAAATTGAATATTCGTATTCCCCTCGGTATTCCCAGATATCACCCTACTATAAATACCACTCAATAGAAATATAGATTTATTCCTGGAAATTATGAGGATTTTTTAGTTGAAGATGAGTTAGTAAAATTCAATGATTTACTTCACACAAATAAGAATTATTCGTAGTGGTCCAGTCAGCTCGTCCTGTTTATATTTCTTATAGCTCATTCATTTACTCTGGCAAGATTTCTTGGAAAGCATTTCATAATGAAAACTTTAATTGAATAATCAGATCATCCAACAGCTGCACCACCAGGCATTTTGAAATGAATTCGGATAATCGAAAGTCGCCAATTTTCACAAATTCGACACCCCTTTCAAGGAAAGATACTATTCAAATCACAGAACATAAAATATAATAGAGGTATTTTTCTGGTTCCCTGGTGTCTTAGATGGCAAAGTACCAGACCTGTAATCTGGAGACGTGGGTTCGAATCCCGCCTAGGGAAGAAGTTTTTTCCGGAATTCATTTAACTTCATTTAACATCTTTCTGTCTGCCTGCAAGAAAAATACCTCTAATATATATAATTACAGGCCTGGAAATTTCTCGATAGAATATAATAATTCAAATGAACTGAACGTAAACATATAAGATATAACCACAAATATTGGGACCAAGATGCACAGAATATAGATAAATTACGTCTTCTATGCACAAAATAGTTATTTAGACGTCGGACGAAACATGGCGGATTTGTACGCTGAGAATATCATGGCGGCGGAAGTTTGGAGCAAATATAGAGCTTTCAACAATTTGTCAGAGAAGTTAAAAAAGGCATCGCGTTTTTGAGCGCTCGTACTACTTACACGAGGGCTATATCATTTCGTCACGATGTCTGTATTTTTCGAATTTTGAGCCGAAAATGGTCTCAAACGACTTCGAACCCGTCGGAAAATTCGAGTCTGTCCGTCCGTCCGTCCGGCCGTAAGCACGATAACTCTCGAACGGAAGTCCTAGAAACTTGAAATTTTCAGGGTAGGTTCGAATCTCGAATGCCGCGGTCAAGTTCGTTATTGGGCAAAATTCGCCGAGGAGTTGCGTAAATATGGTCGCTTGAAATTTTGTTTTCCTGATTACTTTGGAACTACAGATTCGATCGAGATGAAATTTTTCATTCTAATGGAAAATGAGGTGTTCAAGCTACATGCAAAATTTTTTTCAGCTCGCATCACCAGAACCATAGAAACCATAGAAAATTGTAACTTTTGAACGGAAACGCCTAGGGACTTGAAATTTTCAGGATAGGTGTGGATTTCGATTGTCGTGATCACTTTCATCTATGAGCAAAATTATACCAGGGGTTCCGTAAATATGGTCGTTTGAAATTTAGTTTTCTTGATAATTTCCAAACTACAGATTCGATCGTGACGGAATTCTGTATACTAATGGAGAATGATATATTCAAGCTACGTTTCTCTAGATCGCATGACCGGAACCATAGAAACCATAGAAAATCATAACTTGCGAACGGAAAGGCCTAGAGACTTGAAATTTCAGGGTGGGTTTGGATCGCGAATTTCACGGTCAAGTTCATCAATGAGCAAAATGAGACTAGGGGTTCCGTAAATATGGCCGTTCAAACTATTTTTTTCCTGATAGTTTCGAATCTACTGATCGGATTGGAATGAAATTTTGCACTGAGCTGAGGAATAATGTTTTCAAACTACGTGCAAAATTTTGTCCAGATCGCTTGACCAAGACCATAGATACCGTAGAAAATTCTAGCGAATAATCGAAAAAAAATTGATCCGCTGAAGCACTGAAGTCTGGAATTTCGCCTTAGTTTCAGAATTTTTTTGACAGCTTTCGAAAATTCCTTCAATTGATTTCTAAAACTGGAAAATGCGAATCCACCTACAAGGTGCATGTACGAGCGCTCAAAAGCTCCTGCCTTCACGGCAGTGCTTTTCTAAATTTTTTTAAACAGATCTGGCTGGTATATCTCTCGTAGCTCTTTTTGTTGCCTGAGAATATTCCTTGACAATGATGTTTTCAGATGAAATCTATGATTGATACACCCGAATTTTCCGAATTTTCAGGAGATATGCCGAAAAATTAAATACAGAGAATACAACAGAGTAAGACTTAAACATTCTTTTTGGTACCTTGGATTCTACTGTACTTCTTTCATTTACACTGGTGCTGCATTTTTTGAGAATCAAACGGATTTATTTGGGTTCAGAAGAATGGATGTGACCACTTATAACAATGTCAGCTCTGATCTAGTCATGGGCTTTATGGTTCTCTTCACATTTTTTTTACATAGCGCCTTCTGGGAAATAATGGAGTATGATTCTCAAACACCATTTCTGTCTTACATTTTACTATGCATTGTACTTCTGCTGTCCTTCGTTCTAAGGTAGGTGTACCTGATATCATGTTTTTATACAAAATATTGAATGGTTACATGGATTTCCGAATGCTTTTGCCGCATATATTTATTTATTTATGAACATTGCTCAGTACTTTGAACGATCTAACCTATTTGAAAATAAAAATTGAACAATAATTAAAAACAGACATTAGCAAATCATAAACAAATCAATGAAATCCACAAAAATGGCAAAAATATTCTAGCTTATAGCAAGTTGAATTTCACGTCCAAAACTGTCCAGTGACATTCCAAAAAAGTTCAAAACAGGAGACATAACATCAAAAAGTGCCCTAAAGCGGTGTAAAAAGAAGTGTTCACGGTTGTTTCGTAGTTTGCATGAGGCGTGTCTTGGTAGAAAACAAAATTAAACCTGTATAACAATTCGGGACAATAAATTATGCCATTCGACATCTTGAAGACAAACAACATATCCAAATAAGAATAATAAGATTTTGAAGAGGGAAAACGTAGAGAACACCTCACTGCATCATAGTCTAGCCTTGCCGAGATGAGATACACAGTATGAAAGCACACATACGCAGGAACTCATTCTGAATTCTCGCGGGATAGGCGATGTGACTGATATACCTACGACGATGACAACACAACAAAGTCATACACAATAATACCCCTAACAAATGTACAGTATAATAACAATGACAATTTTGAGGTGTAAGTAGTACGAGCGCTCAAAAATGATGTTTTGAAAGATGTTTTGCAAAAGTTTGGAATTTATTGTTTGCCAAAAGTGAATCAAACTGTAGAAAGATTCAATTTTTTCAAGATAAGTCAACAGAACCGGAAAAAATTTGATTCATTTGTAACAAAATTAAGAACAGCAGCTGTTACATGACAGTTTTATCAGAGATGGAGTTATTTGTGGTATGTATTGAAGATGCCACTCTACAGGTTATTGATAGAGTCCGAAATTTCGTTAGAAAGGGTCGTTGAATTGTGTCGCATAAATGAGATGAGTGACAGGCAAGTGGAAGTACTGCAGGAAACAGCTGATTTTAATGCTGTTAAGAAAAGAAATGAGACAGAGGAAAATACGGAAAGTGTTTCCCCATCAGATGTTATAAAAAAAAAACAGATTAGTTGCAGATTTTGTGGGTATACACACCCACCAAACCAAAAAATTGTCCAGAGGATGGAAAGACATGAAATAAAAGGTAATGATCATTCTTCTAAAGTGGGTTAGTTAATGGAGATAATGAAGTGACATAGAATAATAGTCCGGATGATTATGAAGCGAATAATTTCTCTGTTGCTCAAGTCAACGAAAGAAATGAGAGAACTTGGTATGTTGATTTAAAAATGAAGGTGAAAATATGAAATTTGAATTGGGCATTGGTACTGAGGTAAACATAATAACAATAAAGTTGTTGGAGGAGAACCACGTCAAATTCATTTGGAGAGTTTACTGTACAACCGATAGGGGAAGTGATTTGATATGTGAACGTGACTCAGGTTTGAGAGAAAATTTGAATTTTGTTGTTGTTGATGTAACGTCAATACCATTGATGGGACATGCAGGGCTAACACTCATAACCGTTTCTGGTCAAGCAACATAGGAAATAAATCTGCTCGTCTGCTCGACTTGTTACAGCTTTACGTAAGATATTTTAGCTTATTTGTTCTTCTCGTTCTGCAAGACCATTGGATTTTGGATATCTTGGACTCGATGTTGTTAATTTGATGTTCCATTCTTCACCAAACTTATTAAATTCGAGGCTGTTGAATGGCATATTATCAGATACTAAATCTCTCTCTCTCTTTCTCCTATCCTTTAAATTGTGCTAGGCTGCTCTCCATCGACACATTAAACAAAAAACGATCCACCCATCGGAAGTAAGGCAACTACTTTCGAATGACACAAATTCTACCTTTAATCTTCGTAAGACGCTTTCAACTTATGTTTAAAGTAACACTGATAACTTTTACAATGCAGGGGCTGGAGGTTAATCCGCCATTCTGCTGTTTGAGCTAAACCGTCAGCGGATGCAGACGCCAACGATTCGCCGCAAATTCAACATGACATGTATGTTGAATGTTAAATAATAGTAAATTATTTAACGAGCGGTAATATAGGTCATAGCTCACGCAGATGAAGTTTGCAGCACGAGCCGAAGCAGTGGCGGCCGCTCAGAGGAGGCAGAGGAGGCCGTGCCTCCCCAAATTTTACTGCATTGTATTTAATTCTTAGTTCAAGTTCAACTATATAATGTTAACCTAAATCAATAGAATATTCAAATTTCTGGATATTTTTCACCCCAATATCTCATCACATTTATTCATCTTCCGCAACAGACTTCAAAACTGAGAAGATTGCGCATCGCAACCAGTACTACGTCAGGCATGCGATGCGTTAAAGAATACACAGCAGTTTTCAGACCCGGAGGCCGAGCCTCCAAGTCGAGATACCTACGCTTGTGTAAAATTTCGAATAACTCTTAATACAAAGCAGGGGCCAGTCAAAATTCGAGCTGTAAACCACGTGACGGAGGCTCGGTCTCCAGTACATATATTCGTTTAGCCCGATCGGCCCGAATATGAACGATCGGCATCACCTAAGAGTAACAACAAGTTGTTTAATCTTTGGTATCACTATTCTATACCTTCATAATAATAATAAAATTATGTATAATATATATTAAATGTATGTACTATGTACAGACTATCAGTTTGGCGAAGTTTGTAGGTGAGGAAGGATGGCTATTTAGATTCATATATTTTATCGAGAAGAATGGGAACGGAAACCAGAAACGAAAATTATAATGTCAGTGGGGAACTTAGAATAACTTAAGATATTGTTCTATTGTTGATTTTATTCTGAAGAAAAAGTTCAGTCAAATGCCTTACGATGACAAAATTTTCATTACTTAAACTATAAAGACACCTCAGCCTGCTATGCAAAATTTAATTGTCAATTCCAAACATAATCGTTCCTTCTGCGTTCAATGGTACAATAAATACAAGTTGCTGACAGGAAGTACAGTTCGAAATAAATTATTTTGTTGGTTTTACTCTCTTTTTTCCGAAGATTCAGAAAACAATGTGTGGTCGAAATTAGGATATTCGGATTTAAAAAATTTACAGAGGTTTATTGAAAGACATAGCAGATGAAAATCTCACTTAGGGGCATCAGTTAAATTCAAATTATTCGGAAAACTCGATAAACTTTCACTAATTGAGAGGAAAAAATTCCGCACAAAAAATTGCTTATTATGATTAGAAAATGCTTCCGAAAGCGTTTCCTGTACGATAAAAGGTTTAGGTAAGTTAATAAAAATTTTTTTTCATACTTTTGGACGAGCTATCACATCCTGAAATCCTGCGCATATATTATGAAACACCCTGTATTTTTTGCTTGGCCTCCTCTGATTGTGAGCTCACGAGCCGCCACTGAGCCGAAGGCGAGTGCTGTAATTCATCAAGTGAGTTATGATCATTACCGCAAGTTGAATACTATACTTATCTATGACTATAGCATAAATACTAAGATGCAAGTACATAGAAAAAACTTTATTTACAAATCTTAATGGTTACCTATGACAATGCATTATTTATGTTGATTGTGCTTCTTAGCATGGAGTAGAAAGTCCATAGGAGCGATGCTTTATATTAAGTGCTTAGTTCACTAAAATAGGCCAGAAGAACATGCTCTGTAAACGATGACTTAATATTCTCACTGCTACACCAATCATGAAACTTGTTGTATACACCTTTATATTTGTTTTGGGATTTTTCGGGCAATAAATTCTGTATGATAACACTGGCAGATTGTCTGCTTATTTCTGAAGGTGTACATAATTCATCTCCACTATCTGAATTAATCTTTTTCAGCGAAACATTCACAATAATAATTGGGTATCGACTTAATTTGAGAAAACGTCAAAATTATTGAAGTGACCAATACCAATAATGGACTTTTCCCTTTCGGCCAATCGGCTTGTTCAGAAGCGCAGAGACAGAGAGTTATAGCAGTGAGTTATTATATCTCACGGTGTTTTTTTTACGGATACGATTAATGGCTCAAAAGTAGTTGGATAATGAATATATAATTAATATAATTCAATAGGAGTAGATAAGGAACTTTATTAAACAATAACCTACAAGTTGCTCCGAATGGAACTTTTTTTGTAGAGTGTGGAGTTGGTGATACCTAAACGTCCTTCAATACCCCAGTCATCTCCGGCTTACCACAGGGCTCTGTACTATTTTTGCTATACTCTTTAGATTTACCCCGTCTCCTTAAATCCAGTGTAGTGTACTTTTCGCTGATGACGCCAAAGTGTATAACAATCCCATATCCTACTCAGACACCCTGCAGAAGGATTGAGTAAGTGGTGCTTGGTTTTGGTGCTCCCACAGGGGCACTTTGTTGCAAATTGGTAAAAACAGAATGAAACCATCAATGTTCGGCCTTTACGTACGGTTACGAGCCAGAGGGATCTAGGGATTACAGTCTCGAATGACCTGACTTGGACGAATCAAATGAGTAACACCACCTCCAAATCCAGACATTTTGCCTTTCTTCCCTTCGAGTGCTTCAAAGACTGCGATTCCAGAACTTCAAATCCTTTTATCCTTCACCGATACTATGTCTGTCCAATCATGGAATATGCCGCCCCCCGCGTGGTGGCCTCGCTCCCAGGCTGACACTAACAGATTAGAGCTACTGCAAAAATGGGTTACCAGACTCCCCTATGGTGAGAAAATATGAATATTCAACATACCAATGTTCGAAGACAGGAGATTGCGAGGAGATCTGATATTTACTTTCAGAGCAGTAAATGGTCATTTTGGCGATCAGACGAGGGATCTGTTCATGTTCAATCGGACCATATTCGTGGCCATTCGTTCAAGCTTGGTAGAGAGAATTTTCGAACGTCCGAGGGACAATGGCTTTTAACCATTTCCTCATTGGAATCGTCTACCTTATGGCATAGTCGACTGTACCAGTACCATTTCCTTCAAGAATGATCGACTAAAATTATGATTTATTCAATTATGATATTTTTGATTTTGGTCATTTATCTCTGTGGATGTAGTAATTTTTCATGTATCCTCTCCATTTTTCATCAAGATTGAGTAGATATATGGGTTAACAGCTCTACGCTTATTGTTATTATAAAAGTAATGAAATAATAATAATCATAATTAAACGTAACTTTGATTCATTCTAGATTACATTCATAACAACTTTTACTTAATTTTCTACGTTCTTGAATCATAATCTTAGAGAAACCGAAAAAAATATAGGTAACCAGTGTGACCACTCAATTTTTGATACTAAATTAAAGTTACTATTTATTATATTTTATTTATCAATAACATAACTCCAAATGTGGCTTGAAAGCATTTTCAGTTTTCCTTTGTTTTAGAGTAATGGAGGTAGCTTTAACACTGATTGCGTTCATCAGTATAGCTCAAGTGTCCATTCAATCTGCGAAACTTCTTTATGTGGTCACAAAACAGGATAATAGCTATTTAAGAATTATCATTGCTGGTTTTTTCGGAATGAGTGTTTGTTCATTGTAAGTAGGTATTTAGGTTAAGATTGTAAGAGGAAGCTCGAACTTTCATTTCCAATAGGTAATGTTCACTACCTAGCAATATTAGAAATTTCATTACGACCGACCAATTAGTGATTTTAATTTGACTATATCCTCCAATCGTAGAATTCATGGATTGTATTCTTGAGTCAAATAAATCAGTGCCGGATAGTAACTGATAAATTGTTCACCAAATTTCGTGCAGTTAACTATTATAGTGTCACTATGGGCCGGTTTCACAATGTCTGGTTAGCTATACTTAATACTTACTTGAGACTTTAACCATAGGAAAGTGTTTCACAATTGCTGGTTTGGCACTATCCAATGGCTAATGTACCGTTAATCTTCTTCCTAACCGAAACTTAAACCTGAATAGTGTTTGGTCAAGTTACCTGAAGAATAACCAGACATTGTGAAACCGGCCCTATATGGTTTCAGAAGTTAGAGTTAGAATTACTCCTCGAAGGATACCAAAACTTTATTGGAAATAATGACACGAAAAAAATATGTATTTTGCTGATTATGTACCGATTGAAATGTAACAGTTCACTTTCCATTCCAGCGTTTTGAGTTATCTGGTTGGAGTTCCACTCATATTTTTGATACCATTCTTCAGAAAAATAATTACGGCGCATTTGCCGTCAGGATTCATTCCTTTGACTTTGTCACTTGCTGGATGGTATGTATGTGAAATGAGCAATTCGGTGAGTAAAATAGGATTTGCTTTTGGTTTTTGATAGAGAGCGAATAGATCATATGCATATATCTGTTTTTGAGCGCTCGTACTACTTACACGAGGGCTATATCATTTCGTCACGATGTCTGTATTTTTCGAATTTTGAGCCGAAAATGGTCTCAATCGACTATGTTCGACTCACTGATGACGAATCCGTCGAAAAATTCGAGTCTGTCCGTCCGGCCGTCCGGCCGTATACACGATAACTCTCGAACGGAATGTCCTAGAAACTTGAAATTTTCAGGGTAGGTTCGAATCTCAAATGCCGCGGTTAAGTTTGTTATTGGGCAAAATTCGCCAAGGGGTTCCGTAAATATGGCCGCTCGAAATTTTGTTTTTCTGATTACTCCGAAACTACTGATTCGATCGAGGTGAAATTTTGCACTCAGATGGATAATTACGTACTCAAGCTGCATGCAGAATTTTGTTCAGCTCGCATGACCAGAACCATAGAAACCATAGAAAATTATAACTTTGTAATGGAAAGGCCTAGAGACTTGAAATTTTCAGGATAGGTGTGGATCGTAAATGTAGCGTTCACGTGTATCAATGAGCAAAATAAGACTAGGGGTTCCGTAAATATGGCCGTTTGAAATTCAGTTTTCTTGATCATTTCAAAATTATGGATTCGATCTCGACGAAATTTTGAATTTAAATTGAGAATTATATATTCGAGCTACATTTCTTCCAGATCGTATGATCAGAATCATAGAAACCATAGAAAATCATAACTTTCGAACAAAAAGGCCTAGGGACTTGAAGTTTTCAGGATAGGTTTAGATCTGAAATTTGGCGTTCACGTTCATCAATGAGCAGAATTATACTAGGGGTTGCGTAAATACGGTCGTTTGAAATTTTGTTTTCTCGATAATTTCGATCGATCGAGATAAAATTTTGTATTTTAAACGAGAATGATATATTAAAGCAACATTTTGTCCAGATCGCATGACCAGAACCATAGAAACCATAGAAAATCATAACTTCCGAAGGAAAAGGCCTAGTAACTTGAAATTAGACTAGGGGTTCCGTAAATATGGACGTTCAAAATATTTTTTTCCTGATGCTTTCGAAACTAATGATCGGAAATTTTGCACCTAGCTGAGGAATATTTTATTCAAACTACGTGCCAAATTTTGTCCAGATCGCATCACCAAGATCATAGAAACCGTAGAAAATTCTAGCGAATTATCGAAAAAAAATTGATCAGCTGAAGCACTGACATGAAGTCTGGAGTTTCGCCTAAGTTTCAGAATTTTTTTGACAGCTGTCGAAAATTCCTTCAATTGATTTTTAAAACTGGAAAATGCGAATCTACCTACAAGGTGCATTTACGAGCGCTCAAAAGCTCCTGCCTTCACGGCAGTGCTTTTCGTAATTTTTTTTTGTTATGATCAATGAATGAGAAGAAAAAATATCAGTTAAATTCCATACCAAATATTGACCATTCCAACGATCAGCCATCTGGCTGGCTTTTAGGAGGAATACAGGTATACGAAGATTTATTCATTCTTCTATTACTAAAATAATTCAACGTGGTAACGAAGCCTACACAGAACACAACCGGATCTCCTTACTCGCACAAGCTCTAAGCTTATGAGGCACAAAGATCTAGGAGGGGCAAAATAACAACATTTAAAAAATTGGAACTTGTGAAAGCAAGTTGTAGCTTCAGGCTCCCGAAATTTTACTGAATTATAATTATTGAAATGAATATTGTCCAAGTTCTACTTAAAATAAATTATTTACAGTGCACTAATGACACTAATACTAATTTATTTCAACACTTAATCATTTATTTTCACGTGCGCTATAAGTTCAATTCTGTACTGATTCGTCATGGGCCGATGTCGATTTATATAGTATGGTAGAAGTCTCCACAAAAAGCTGTTCGAAGCGCCTCCTCGTCTCTAGGAAGTTCCCGATACCGGATACCTACTGTCGCAATCGTCGGTTCTGGAAAGGTCTGGAGCCGCGACAGGTCCGGCTTAAGTTCGTTACATTGGCCCCTTCTTAAAGACATTTCGTCCCGAAATATCATCCTCGGAGTGTGACGATACCTGCACGACTCTTCATATCTGCATCGCGAAGTTCGATGGAAATGACACTCCACGGTCTTCATGTTTGGTCGTGGAAGATGGTTACAGCAAACCAAAATTTCGACGCCGCTGGATTTGAATATTGTCTCCAACATACTCCTAATGATTTTCCAGTCCAGCCTATCGATTCCACGTGACAATTTCGGAATTGCTAGCTTCACCAGATTCTGGTCTACCATAGTGTCTCTCAGCTTGGTGAGACTCTTCCAGACATCCTCATAAGAAGGTTTAATATGGGAGTACTTCTTGGTAACTAGGTAGAAGATGTTTCTTTTGCCCTTTTTCAACTGCAGCACCCTTCCAACTTCTGGATTCTACTCTCGCAGTGTTGGCAGTTGACCGAATTTCTTGGAGAACACAACAGCAATGCCTCTGGACATTCGTAGATCTTCTGCCACGCAGTGTGCTAGAGCGTTATTAGCAGGCACCTTGAACAAGTCTCGTGGCTCCCCTCTAGTTACACCATGTTACACTTTCTGTCCGTTTGAATACAAGGACATAAACTGCTGGTATGTGATCTTATCCTCTGGTGGTTTGAGGGTGCGAATTTGGTCGTGATTTCCAGCGTAAGGGGCCAATCGATTGAAGTGGACGACCCTTGGTTTCCCTCGTGGTGGCTTCTGAATTCGGTAGATAAGGTCGTTTATCCTTTGTATGATTTTAAACGGACCTTCCCAAGAGTTCTGCAACTTCGGCGATAGTCCACGACTACGTTTGGGGTTGTGCAACCAAACCAGGTTACCATCCTGAAACCCTCCAGCCTCGGCCTTGATGTCGTACGTCTGCTTCATTCTATCGCTGGCGCTCTGGATGTTCAACCAGACTCGTTCGTGGATATCGTCCATTTTCTGCCTCAAGTTGCTGTCATACTCTTCTCCGGCAGTGTCTTGTCCTGGTGGTATCCCAAAACGCAGGTCACATGGGAGTCCTAGTTCTCGGCCCATTACGATACTAGCAGGGGTTTGGCCAGTTGATTCATGGACTGCAGATCGATAGGCCATCATGAACAAATGAAGATACTGGTCCCAGACTCTTTGATAGTCAGAGACAACCTTGAACAAGAAGCAGTTGATTGTTCTTTTCATCCGCTCCACCATTCTATCGGACTGCGGATGAAGCGCATTCTCCGTGGTCCTTGTCTTAGTGATATTCAGCAATTGACACATTTCTTGAAATACTCTGGATTCGAAGTTCCTGCCTTGTTCTGAGCGTAGCTCCAATGGAATACCGAATCGACATATCCACCCTTTCATCAAAACGTCGGCGACGGTGATAGCTTCCTGGTTGGGTAGGGCATAAGCTTCGGCCCACATACTGAAATAATCCATTGCCACCAGGATGTATTTATTTACATGGTCTGATTCGGGAAACGGGCCGGCAATGTCGATGGTGATTCTCTCGAATGGGCTGCCTACATTGTACTGACGCATGGGAGCCTTTGGTCGTATTCGAGGTCCATTGCTAGCAGCACATACAGCGCACTTTCTGCACCAGTCCTGAACATCATCTCGGCAACTAGCCCGGTAGAACCGTTGCCTCACTATCTGCACGGTCTTCTTCACCCCCAGATGTCCTCCGGCGACCCCGTCATGGATTTCACGAAGCACTTCCAGTCTTCGAATCATGGGTATAACTATCTGGCGTCGGTCTTCACCACCATTTTCGGACTCCAATACACGCTTCAGTACCCCATTGTCCAGAGTGAAAGAATTCCATTGGGACCAGTAGGATTTAACAGCTGGCGAGTAACCTGCAATTTCCTGCCATGATGGTCTTCGATTGCACTTCTTCCAGCTGATGACTAAACCAAGTTCTGGATCTTTCTCTTGGTCTTTCTGAATATTGCTGTCATTCCAGTTGTCATCTACCGCCTTGGTTCTACAAAGTGTTGCTTCTTTCTCTTCTGCTCGTCGACAATGGGAGCAGTCATCTGGGCATGGTCTCCTCGATAAGGCGTCTGCATTCTTATGGCTAGTTCTGGCTCGATGTTCGATCTCGAAATCAAACTCTTGAAGTCTCTCGATCCATCTTGCTACTTGACCCTCAGGATTTCTGAATTGCAAGAGCCATTTGCGAGCTGCATGATCGGTTCTTAACAAGAATCTTCTCCCATAAAACATACTTGTAGAAGTGTCCCACTCCCTTAACGACGGCTAAAAGCTCCTTCCTGGTCACGCAGTAATTGCTTTGTAATGAATTGAAAGACTTGATAACATTTCGGTAAATGCAGAATTAATTTAAATAGACGGGAATAGAGAATTATTTCTTTTGGCCTAGTCGATACAAGAAAAAATCGATATCGTGGGAACGCCTAACAAGCCATCTGTTTAGTTTTATTCGTTGAAATGTCGATAAGCAAACTCATATGTTTTAGGGACCCATAAATATAAATGCCTTATCGCGCATATATTTTTCCATCTGTTTAGTTTTATTTGAGAGTGAAAATATGTTGATAACCCAAACTCAAGTGTTTAGGGACCCATAAATATAAATGCCTTATCGCGCATATATTGACCAAAAAAAAAATGAAGCGTTGGGAGATTTATAATTCTCCCTCATCGATTCCACGAAACACTTGATTAGGGTTTAGATGGAAAAATTTCACACCATACCATGCGATAGGTGATTGGTTCAGAATTTTCAGACCAATAATTGCCGATGGTTGGTTTACGAACCGCCTTAAAAAAGATGATTGAAGGGGGTGATTGGTTCAACGAAAACGAAAAAATCATTTGGAACCACCTAGAATGGTAGGGTTGAAAATTTTCTTGAGACGAAAAAAGATCGGAGTAAGTCAGTTGGTTCGGGGAACCCGGTAAAAGAAGTTGTTGTCGATCGAGGGTCGGTTGTTCGCGAGTTGGTTCGGGGAACCCGGTAAAAGAAGTAGAGAGTTCAGGGAACTCAGTCGAAGCGATAGTTTTTCTTTTCGGGACTTGGTAGAAAAAGGTTTTTGGGAGACTCTATCAGGAGTGGATTCGGGAGAGTCGGACGAAAAAGGTAGTTTCAACGGAAAAGAATTCGTAATTCGGGAACTTGTTCGACTTGAGTATTCATTTATCGGCAGTTAAGAAGTGGGTAAAATCATATCGAAAAGCCGAAATAAAATACGGGTGTGTTTTGTAGCGCAGTGAACTCTCGGCTTTATTAAGTGCGAACAATACAGTGACAGGATTAAACCCTCCAGTGGCGGAGCATGAGAAAAGGTAATTCTAAAATTACGCATGGTTCTATTTCAGTTCTCACTAGTCCCGAGTCTTGAAATCTCCCACAGAAGATTGAATTAGGTACTCTTGAAATTCAGTTTCTTTTAGATAATTGTTATTCTGAGATAATTAATCGAACCCTAATTTGACAGTTTTTTTTTTTGTGATGAATTTGTCGAGATTTATTCATTCTGGTGAAGATTGAATGCGTGTGTTGATGCATTGGTGTATATATAATTACATAATGCCAACCCTGTATACCTTAGATGAATTGCTTATCTGTATTGCATTCCATTTGAATATGAACATGTTACATTTTGATTACTAAGCATTAAGATCATACCACTGTGACGTGGGTGTTGTTTGTCGCGTGTTATTCATTTACAGATAAGATATGTTATAAATACCTCTCCAGAGGAATGAATAATTCAATAATTAAGTGTATGTCTTCCTAGCTTATTGTTAGAATAGGATAATCTTCCGTCGTAAATAAATTCTTTTTTAAAAGATCGGCTTTCGCTCCAAAAACGTAATTGGCGACGAGGTATGGGATTGTGCCGGTTTTCGTGAAGAACTGTGTTTCGAAACTTCGAGCGTGAAATCGTAGTTATCGCCGCGCCAAGAACTTCCAAAAACTTTCAGTTTCAACTGTTAAGGTGCAAAATCCAGCAACAACGAGGAGAAAAGCCATTTGGAGCCTTGATTGTTTGGGTAGCGTCTACAACGACTCCAGAAAAACAACGTGGTGAGAATCCTATCTAGAAACACATTTTTATTCCCAGTCACTGACCCTGGTCCAAAGTCTTCAATCTTTTCCCACGGTTTTGAGCGTAAAACTTGTGTGAGTTTTCTCTAGGTTTCTTATAAAAAAACCGATTACCAGAGTTTTTCCTAGGTTTCTTAATACAAAAAACCGATTACCAGAGTTTTTCCTAGGTTTCTTATAAAATAAAAAACCGAATATAATTATTTTCTAAGTACAATACAATTTTTCAAGATTACTTCCGTAAAGCATTTTAAAGGCCGGAAGAATAAGAATACGAATAAAATGGCAGTCGCACCAGAACCAAATATGTTTGATAGACTTAAATTAATTGATTTATTTTCAAAGTCAATTGTACCATTTGATGGTAATCCTGCAAATCTCGCAAGATTTTTAAATCACTGCGAAAGATTTTATAATAGGTTCCAATCTGCCGACGCATTAATAAATGAAGCAATTATCGATATAATAAAGAGTAAATTGGTAGGAAATGCCAGTGAAATAGTAAGTTCTAATGAAAGAATCACAGATAACTGGTTTAACTTGAAGGAATTTTTAAAGTTAAGATTTGAGGAAAAAATAAGCCTCACAGTTTTGTTTTGGGATCTCCAGAATGCCCAAAGAATACGTAATGAGAATGATTTAGATTTTCTCGAAAGAATAGTAGATTTAAAGAATAAATACGATTCGCAAGTCGAATTGTCTAATTTACCGATTCTTGAAAAGGATCAAGAAAAGAATATTGCGTCACGAGTAGCAACTAGAGTTCTGCTCTATAATATTAACCCAGAATTAAGAACAGCCCTTAGAGGACACGGAATCATGAACTATGACGATATAGTAAATTTTATTCGTCAAGATTATTATTTTTATCAACAACCCTATATGCACTATAAAAATCAAAATAATCAGAGGAATTTTCCTCAACAAAATCAAAGGAATGTCCCTCAAACTAATAAAAATAATTTCCCAAATAATAATCGAGCAAACTTCCCAACTGATAATTATAGAAGTTTTCCTCATAATAATCAATCAAATTTTCCCCAATCTAGTCAAAATAATCAAAGAAATTTTTATCCAAATAATCCCCAACCGAGATTCCCATCTCAACCGATTAATTTCCAACAAAAACAAGTGAAAACTTATTTCCCGACAAATCGTCAAGTCTTCGGTAATAATGAACGTAAAAACGAGAATGTTTTCAAACCTCATCCTAATCAAAGAATACAATCTCCCCCTGAAAAAATGTCGATTCAGACAAGAAATTATCCCCAAAAGAGATCTAATTATTCTACCCAATATCAACAAAGTCCTCAGAGACAATTTTTTAATAATCAACCCAATCCAAATATTATGATTGAAGAATTAACTAATATTGCGTCTACTTCGAAAGACCCGAGATTCAAAAAACGTGATTTTAACGAACGTTCATATCCAGAACGTAATAATTCAAGTAAATATTTAAATGAAAATTTTCGAGATCGTGCCATGAACGACTCATTGACTTAAATAATACGTTAGATAACACAAACCAACTTCCCTATATCCAATTCCAAAATCCTAAATGTAAACTTTTAATTGATAGTGGATGTTCAGTGTGTCTTATTGATCCAAAATTCGCGTATAATAATTTCCCTAAAAATATTTTTAATGAATCTACGACACTAACTGCATGTTTCAAAAAACAAACTGCAAATGAAAAAGTTTTAATACCTTTATTCCCTGAATTTCAAATAGATGATCTTCATCCCTTTGTCGTATACAAGTTCCATAAGAATTATGATGGTCTTATAGGAGCAGATTTTTTGAATAAATATGGACTTAATTTAGATTTTAAAAATCAATTATTAACTAACGAATATTCTCAAATCCCCTTTTATTATCAACAAGTATGTCAGAAACCCCAAAATATCCCAATTGACCATGAGTTTTCAAATGTAATAAAACATAAAATTGATACGATCAACCAACACTTAGCAGATATCCAAAATATTTTAGAAGCATTTAAAGCGGATAATCTGAAAATTCAATTAAATGAATGTTCCTTTGAAGATGAAATTAAAACAAATGATAATAATATTACTGAAGGAATCGTACCTAATTCAAAAGTATTGAAAGCAATTGCTGAATTTCCAATTCCTAGAACTCCTAAAGAAATAAAATCATTTCTTAGACTCGTAGGATATTATAAAAAATGTATCCCTAATTTCGCAAAGATAACGAAACCCTTAACTTCATGTTTGAAGAAAGATTCTGAAATCAATATTGATGATCCGAAATATATCGAAGCGTTCGAAAAATGTAAGAGAAATTTATTGAATCGCCCTGTATTGAGATACCCCGATTCCGATAAGCCATTCGTTCCTACAACTGATGCGTCAGGTTTCGCGATAGGCTCTGTTTTATCTCAAGGTGAAGTTCCGAAAGAATTTGATTATGAAATTCGTTATAAAAAAGGTTCAACTAATAATGCTGATGCTCTCAGTCGAATTGTAATAGAGTCAGATAATAAATTGACTTATAAAGATTTTGTAAAAAATTATGAATTGAAAAATATTAAAGATTCCCCTAAGATAATTGAAAAAACAGGTGATTTATTTAAAGCCCCAAAGAATTATGCGTTAGCACATTGCGTTTCCCGTGACTTTCACATGGACCGAGGAATAGCACTCCAATTTAAAAATAAATTTGGTCAAATAGATAATTTAAAATCTCAAAATAAGCTACTAGGAGAAGTAGCAATGATCCAAATAAATGATCGAAACATTTATTATTTAATCACGAAAGATTCGTATTTTCATAAACCAAAATATGAAACCGTTTTTCAATCAATATTATATCTCAAAGAATTGTGTCAATATAATAATGACAAATACTTAGCTTTACCCAGAATTGCATGCGGTCTAGATAAATTAGACTGGCATATTATTTTAAATATGATAAAATATATTTTTGCGGAATCTAATATAAAGATAATTGTATATTCCTTACCGAATCGGAATATCGGAGGAAATACTAATGAATTAAATAATGATCTAATGTTAAAAATAAATAAATTCGCAATGACGAATAGGATCGATAATGATCCAATGTTAAAAATTAATAAATTCGCAATGACGAATAGGATCGATAATGATCAGATGTTAAAAATAAATAAATTCGCAAATACGAATAGAATCAAAAATGATTCAATGGCGACAAATGCCAGTAATGCCACAGATGCAAATTATTCCGAAAATACGGAAATGAATAGAATCGAGAATGATTCAAATATAGATAATCATAATAATATTGAAATGAATAGAATCGAAAATGATTCGTCGTTAATTAAAAATCGTATAAATAAGGAAAAATACGAAGCATGTTTGAAATGGTTAAATTCAAACGATGGAATAAAAATAAATTCAAATGAGACAGAATGTTCTACTGTCCAGCGTAATATTAAGAATCCTATAATAAGAATCCCATATACGAAGAAAAGGTTAAAGTCACCATCTTCGAAAATAATTTCTAAAACTATCCCTTATTATAAAGTACGGAAAAAAGTTATAAATATTTAATTACGCAATATATTCAAAGATGAATTTTCATATCACACCCTTACTTACATAGATAATTTTTATTCAGACAATATCAGTCTTACGAAATACATTTTCGAATAAATTAATAGGATTGCACAAAAGCGATATTTCTTAGAAATATTATTTGAGATAAAAATCTCAATCATCTGCTTGTTAGTAGCATAAAACATTAGAAGGATTAATGTATTCTCCTTCAGACATTCTTTGAACAACGGTATTACAAACCCTTGTTTCATATTATTGATAATCATCATTTTTATTGCCTTCGTAATTACATGAAGAATTAGAAAGATTATAGTGTTTTCCTTGAGACATGTTTTAAACAATGTTACTTCATACACTATATTCCTTAAATATGGAAAATCAATTGAAAACCCCCTGATCAAACTGATACAAGATAAACTCGATTGATTACAGAGAATTTAATTAATTTAAAACGAAAATATTATTGTCGGAACATCTTGTTCAGAGTTCCATGTTTCAAGTTTCCAAGTTCGAACAGTTCCAAGTTTTGTAATATTCATATTTCAAGAATTGACTTTTCAATTCCCAATTTCAATCCCTTGATTATAATGTCACTAGAGCCAGCCCTGCTCAATAACGCGATTATATTAAGAATGCATTACGAATCACGTAAGGAAAAGCTTACGTCTCAAATAACAATCGAAAGTTATGTATTATGAATTACGATAGAAACCTACGTCATACATATTACTCTTCAAATTGAAAATGTAGATAAATTATTGATGTATTTTAGCCATTACGGCATTCCCAATAAAATAACCTGTGACAATGGATTAGAATTTAAAAATGGCATAGTCCAAGATTTTTGTAAAATCCATAAAAATGAAATTCATTATTTTACGAATTATAATCCCAACTCAAATGCAAAGAACCCTTAAAAATAATTATCATGTTATGATTGGATGTTATTCCAATAAAGGACGATATGTACCAATATGTACCAATTGAATTAAATAAATATGAGAATTAATTTCGAATTATCGAAAAGAAATAAATGAAGTCAAAATCTAATTTTGCTCGCACATTAAATTTTAAATAGCACACAAATGATATAAAAAATGGGAGAAGTTTTAAATGAACATATTCAATTAATATTATTAAAAGAGGATTAATTAACTTTTATTCAGAATAGTTCCTCATCATCGGAATAGAGAAGAATTATATAAAAACTATTTTGATAGTATTCAGAAAAATGAGAGAGTTTTGATAAAAAATCAAAAACAGATCGCAACAGTCGTAAATGACCTTAAAAATAAGTATATTGAAAAATTTCAGAAAATGTCAGAAAACCTTAAATTGCTTCAAGTTATACCAGCAATACAAGAGATTCAATACATGCATCTCCTGACATTTGAACTCAAAGATATCAAAAATATTCTAGATGAAATTGCAACCGCAGTGAGTTTTGCAAGATTACATCTTTTACATGAATCAATTTTACCTTATTCAAAATTCCTTGAATTAATAAAAAATGTGACGATAATACCTTTACATCATCTGAAAGATTATTATCAGATATGTCATACGAAAGTAATTTTCAAAAAGAAAGCATTACTATTTTTAATATCAATCCCAACGGTATACGAAGAAAGTTATGATTTATACAAGTTTTACTATCTACCACAAAACAATTTATCCCTTCCATATACCGATCCCTATGTACTCTCACAAGAAGAAACCCTGAAATGGTCAACGAAATTTTGCCATCCAGTGGAGGATGATTATCTATGCGATCAAGACACCTTAGCTGAATCACCAGCATGCCTTCGAAATATTTTGAAAAACCACACCGAAAACTGTCCAAGAACGACAACGGTACTTTCCCCAGATTTAAAATTATTAGAAGATGGAAATATCCTATCCATCGAAAACAAAAATGTTTTAGAAAAATGTCTTCAGCAAACAAGACATTATTTTGTGCCTCCTATGACAATTCTACGAACCAAATGTGCTGTAAGCAACACGAGAAAAGAAATCGTCCCAACTACTACATTCAATGAAGAAAAATACGTGATTTTACCCAAGATAACTTTATTCAAACCAAATTCCACAAATGAAGAATCCCGGAAAGATGAAGACATCCCGGATATCAAGATAGAAGACCTGGACCAATGGAATCTCCAGCCTTCAAGATTTACCCTATTATTTGTTTTTATAATAATCATTTTATTGATAATTACTTATTCTATTTTGAAATATTTAAGAAAAGATATTTTTTGTAAAGCTACACCTACTACAGGTGATACCTTTATTCAAGGTGGGGAGGAATTACATAATGCCAACCCTGTATACCTTAGATGAATTGCTTATCTGTATTGCATTCCATTTGAATATGAACATGTTACATTTTGATTACTAAGCATTAAGATCATACCACTGTGACGTGGGTGTTGTTTGTCGCGTGTTATTCATTTACAGATAAGATATGTTATAAATACCTCTCCAGAGGAATGAATAATTCAATAATTAAGTGTATGTCTTCCTAGCTTATTGTTAGAATAGGATAATCTTCCGTCGTAAATAAATTCTTTTTTAAAAGATCGGCTTTCGCTCCAAAAACGTAATTATATATACTTTGTAAAGAATTTTTTTTATTTTTTTTTCAATATATATTTAATGAAAACTCATCACTGTTTCATTTATATTCATTAATTGGGGTTTTCAAGGAAAATTCAATAAACTCGAAGTCCTTACTTTGCTCAAGGCTCGAATCCAAGGCCCTATCCAATTAACCGCTCGATTGGATTGGGGTTAGTATCCCACAAAAAGTTTATGGAAGATTATTTTTGTTTTTTTTTGTATAGAAGTATTCAGATATCGCGTCTGCGTATTACAGCTTTCTGGTTTGCTGAGTGTCTTGCTAAAATAACCAATCACTCTCTCCTGTCCCTCCTGCATTTGAGATAGAACAGCTCACAGTCCTACTGTAGTATGTAGGTCACGATTGTAGTATGTAGGTCACGATCTTGAGTTGCAATATCTGTTACCTCGTTTTGTATAGGCAAGCGTGATCAAATAGTAAATAGATGTGTTTACGATAACATGAAATGTTATCCATCATGTTATCGATTCTCGAAGGTGTTTTCATACATTCGAGTAAACACATAACGTCTTATTAATATATAAACTTATTGACGGAAGTCTTCAGAGAGAAGTCTTCAGATGAGAGTCCCGAGATGTTACCAATAAACCTTTAACGAGTGTTAGTGTATTATTCACCATCCCTCGACTGCATAACGATTGAGCGAACCTACCCTAGCTGGGTACGTTACATGGCGATCCTGCCAGTCCTATGCAGTCAGAGGGATGGTGCTTTTTCACCGCCAAGCCGAGATGAGCAGATCCGTCCGATGCAGTCGAGGTCCAATGGTTTTTCACCGCCAAGGCGAGATGAGCAGAACAGTCGATTGCTGTCGAGGTCCAATGGTTTTCACCGCCAAGCTAAGATGGCAGACCCCAAGAAGACAGTCAACCCCATCACCCCAAGAAGAAGCCCAACGCCCTACCCAAGACAGTCCAAGGAAGAAGAAGTAATTATTGCCCAGACAGGGAATAGTGCAGCCACCGCTGCAATTGAAGCCAAGTCCCTGTCAGTGCCAGAAGTCCTGGGAATAATAGCGTTCCTGCTAGTTTGTATGGGAGCCGTCATGTACCTGTACTGGAAAGGAAAGAAGGCAATCGAGAAGAAAGTGCAGCTGGAAATCAGAAGAAGCCACCACGATTTAGTGTAAAACAAACCGTAAGAAAATTTTCTCTTTGGTTATATCTGATTATCCATGGTATATAATGAACTATTTAGCAAATGTCTGAACGAATAACTCAAGTTAGAATATTAATTCAACACATTGAATGAAATTGTCAAGTCAGAACCAAATTTTCTCAAAACATTAAGTCCTCACCAAAGAATTATAGAAGATTCAATTTTAGAATCGAGGAAATCGCTTCAAGAAAGATCTAATTGAAATTTTAAATCAAAATCGTAAGGTATAAACATTCATATCGAGGTCGTGACCGCAGAAATTAGAACTTCAATTCAGCGAAAAAGAATTTCGAGCAAGGTCGAGGTCACCAGTTCGCGAATCATGAGTAAACAATAACTTATATTGTTTATATAGACGGGAATTTGAATTAGCTGACTAATCCTTCTAGTGGATTAACCAAATTCCGTTTTATTTGAGAAGAATCAGATGCCTTATCGCGAAAACCTCCGATGGCAAAAGGATTGATCACCTATTGTTATCGAAGTGTTGAAACGTCCAGTAGAAAGTGTTGAGTTAAGACCGCTTTCAGAAAAAGAATTTCTCAATTTGAAAAATCAACATTCAGAGGATTACAATAAGAATTTAATATATAATGTAAATTCACAAATTATTTTCATTAACCAAGACATCCGATCAACGTATGACCTAGGTACATCGTTGAGGATACTGGGAAAAATATGCGCAGAAAATAATATATTAGAATTGTTCCTCATAAAGCTGGCTAGCAATATAAAATTTTTGAATATGTTGACAAATTGTAAAAATGAAATTCTAGGAACATCCTTAAAGATTAACATAATAAGAGATGTAACGCGAATAGAAGACACAGAATTAAGGCAAATTATTCTGAACGACTTTCATATGCTTCCAACCGGTGGACATGCAGGTATCGAACGCATGTTCAACAATATAAAAAGAGAGTATTTCTGGAATGGTTTAAGATCTGACGTTGAAAAATTTGTAAAGAAGTGTGGCTCACACTGTAGATCAGATCGTTCGTGGTAAATTGTAATTGCTCGATCAAACACTGGTTAACGAAACAATAGCTCTAATTCATATTTTTCTATAATATTCTCCGGAAAGTTTAGGGAGAGAGAGTTGACAAAATTTTGTTCAAGTATATGAGTTGTACATTCCATTACTTCTGCCTTAGGGAATCTTGTTTGTTGTTTATAATTTTGACAATATGCAGAGAAAACTTGGTGATGACAAAAATTAAAAAGAAAAGAGAATTTCGACAAAAATTGTAATAAAATGAACTATAAAGTAGGAGATAAGGTGCTCATGAATAATAAGAACAGTGACAATAAACTTGACCCCTTATTTAACGGTCCCTACGAAATAGTGAAAGTGCGAAACCCGAACATTATTGTGAAAACGGACAGGAACAAACTCAAAGAAGTTCACAAGAACAGAGTGAAACCGTATTTTTCATAATGAGTAACGATTACTAACCAGTGATAGAATTAAAAGACTGATGTAAATTTTAGATTAGGTATTAAAACTTTGTATATGTAAGTCCATTAAAATTATGTATAACGTATATATAGATATTAAGCTATAGATAAGTCAAAAAAAAAAAAAATTGTTATACTTGTATAGAAAAATTTTTTTTTCTCTCAAAGGGGGAAGGTGTAGTATGTAGGTCACGATTGTAGTATGTAGGTCACGATCTTGAGTTGCAATATCTGTTACCTCGTTTTGTATAGGCAAGCGTGATCAAATAGTAAATAGATGTGTTTACGATAACATGAAATGTTATCCATCATGTTATCGATTCTCGAAGGTGTTTTCATACATTCGAGTAAACACATAACGTCTTATTAATATATAAACTTATTGACGGAAGTCTTCAGAGAGAAGTCTTCAGATGAGAGTCCCGAGATGTTACCAATAAACCTTTAACGAGTGTTAGTGTATTATTCACCATCCCTCGACTGCATAACGATTGAGCGAACCTACCCTAGCTGGGTACGTTACACTACGTTGCTAGCGTCCGTGTCCAGAATGAATTTTCCGTTGGGTAGGGGATAGCTCAGAACAGGTGCGTTGATCAAAGCTGCTTTCAGCTACTTGAACGAGTCTTGGCATTCCTTAGACCACTGGAACTTTGTTTGACCTTCCGTGAGCTTGGTTAGTGGTTTAGCGATGTTGGCGAGCCCCAGCACATATCTACGATAATATGTGCACAAACCAAGGAAACTTCGGAGCTGGTGAAGGTCTTTTGGGATGGGCCATTCTTTAACAGCTTTGATCTTCTGGTTATCCACTGCTACTTTTTTTCCAGAAACAACGTGACCGAGGTATCGTACTTCTTTTTGAAACAGATGACATTTCTTAGGGCTCAGTTTCAATCCAGAGTTTCTTAGTCTCTGGAATACCTCCTCTAGGTTCTTCACGTGGTCCTCGAATGATCTGCCGACCACAATTATATCGTCGAGATATACCAGACATGTCCTCCAAGAAAGTCCTTTCAACACCGTCTCCATCAATCTTTCGAAAGTGGCCGGGGCTTTGCACAGTCCGAACGGCATAACGGTGAACTGCCACAATCCTGTCCCAATGGTGAAAGCTTTCTTTTCCCGATCCTCTTTAGCCAGTTCTACCTGCCAATATCCACTCTTCAGATCAAGGGTCGAGAATATTGTGGAGCCAGCCAACGTGTCCAGGGTGTCATCTATTCTCGGGAGAGGGTAACTGTCTCTCTTCGTGACGTTGTTTAACTGACGGAAGTCCACGCAAAATCGTGTGGATCAGTCCTTCTTCTTCACCAGTACGACTGGAGAGGACCAGGGACTGTCAGATGGCTCGATGACTCCTTCTTTCCCCATATCACTGACGATTGTGTCAGCCTCCTCCTTCTTGGCAAGAGGAAGTCTCCTAGCTGCCTGTCGAATCGGTCTGGCGTCTCCAATATCTATTTTATGCTGTACCTACCACATTAGTTCGACCGCCTTTTCCTCGTCCGGTATCAAAAATGTCTTGGTATTTCTTGACCAAGTTTCTCAGTTTGGGCTGTTGATCGGATTCTAGGCTTTTGGAAGAGAGGGCAACTAACTTTTCCAATTCCGTTGGTGAATTATTGTCCTGGCTAATCGTACCTTGTACACTCCGTATCACAGAGGAAACTGACGAGCAATGTCCTAAAACTGTCCCCTTTTTTAAGGACACTGGGAAATAATCAACATTCATGACCCTTACCGGCACCAATTTGTCAGCTCGCAGCAAGGTCTTCCCTAGAGCAATCCCTCGTCCAATTTCCTCATCATGAAGTTTGGGCTCGAACATGACCACGTCTCCATTACTTGCATTGCTGTCCAAACGTGCCTCCACAATGTTTTCGGCCCTCTCAATCATCTTCTGCCAATACGACACGGATCTTCTCCTCGCTTTTCCGATGAAGCACCAGCTCCTCTCCGTTGACACGTAAGACGCCGTCCTTGAAATTCAACTCAAACCCCTTTTGAGTTCATGATGTCCATCCCAATGATCGCATCGTCTTTGATGTCCGCTACTAGTGCCTGATGTTTCACTTTAGTGCTACCAAAAACCAGTTCAACCGGCAGCTCACCATATACAGTAGCTGGCTCCCCTTTTGCTGTGCGTAACTTCCAAGTCGTCGGTTCAGTTCTTGCCATTGTTCTGGCAAAGGAAGGTCCCAGAATTGTCCTAGTTGCACCTGTATCCACCAACATGGTGCAGGGCTCGTTATTGATGAGACCGTCTACGAAGACACCCTTATTCTGAGGTTGGGGGACAGCGACATATGCGTTGTTGACTGGGGCTCGCTGGATACAGGTCGAAGATTGCCCCTCCCCATCGACCCTTTTTAGTTTTCCTGTGTCTTTGCCGATTCTTTGTACGTCGGGCATTTGCTACGCACATGTCCGATTTTTCCACAGTGCCAACATGTTATCTGTCTTTTCCCAGGTAACACTTCCCTCATCACTTTTCGTATGGAAGCTTCCAGGTCAACAGGCTCCTGCGAATCCTCCTCAATAATTCGGATTTTGCTTCGACTTCTACAGGACTGCTTTGCCGCCTCGAACTCCAAAGCGCGTGCCAGTGCGTCTACGAGATGTGATGGTCGGGCTAGTGTCAACGCTTGTATAGTTTCTTGGTCACGAAGTCCATCCAAGAATGCTTGAACCGACAATCGCTCCATTACGTTCTCCGGAGTGGCCGGATATGCGAGACGTACCAGGCGTGCAATGTCAGCTTCGAATTCTTGTAACGACTCGCCTGATTTCTGGTAGCGATTTTTCAGCTGGTAGTGAAAAACGTGTTCAAAATGGGCCTGGCGAAACCGTAGTTCCAGATGTTTAATCAGCTTATCCTCCTGTTCTTGAGCGGTGAGGGTCTGCAGGATATCTGTCGCTTCACCTCGTAATGCTAGTGTGAGTGCTACAGCTCTTTCCTCTGCATTCCATTCATTTGCTTTGGCCGCTGCTTCAAATTGATGGCGGTAATTTGCCCATGGAGTTTTTCCGTCGAACTGGGGCGGCTTCATAGAGAGCTTCTTGATTCCAGAATCAACCTTGAAATTCTGCATCCCCTTCTTCAGGTCCAGAATTGAATTTTCGTTGACCATTTCCGTGGTTTGCGCAACATTAACTCGTTTTTCCAGCTTACTAATGATTTTCTTCATTTTGTCCATTCCTTCTTCGAATTTATCTATGTCTGTGCTCATTTGCTTCCTAATGTTGTCCATCTCTGAGTTCATTTGTTTCCTAATGTTATCCATTTCAGTCTCTATTCTTTCTTCTTCCCTAAATAGTTCCTGTTTCAGGCCTTCCGTGTTTTCCAGGAGCTTCTCTTCCAGGTTTCTAGAATTTTCTTGGAGCTTTTCCTCCAGATTTCTAGAATTTTCTAGAAACTTTTCTTCCAGAGTTTCTACCAACCTTTCTTCCAGATCTTCTTTCAAGGATTTGGTAGTCTCTTGAAGTTTTTCTTCCAGGCTCTTCGCATTTTCCTGAAGCTTATCCCCCATGCTCCTATAATTTTCCTGAAGCTCATCCTCCAGGCTTCTAGAATTTTATTGAGGCTTATCCTCCAGGCTTCGAGAGTTTTCTTGCAGATCTCCTTTCACGCTTCTAGAATTTTCCTGGAGTTTATTCATTATCGAACTCAAATCAACTCCGGAAACTTCGAATAAAAATGTCTCGGGGTCTTCACCTTGTATAAGTCCTTCTGCAAGTCTTTTTTGAAGAACTACTTTTTTACCCGTTTCTAGCTCCCTTTCCTCCAGTTCCTGTTTCAACTCCGCGACTTTCAAGTCCACTAGACGCACTTTTCTCATCATTTTGTCTTAGAACGGAACAACCAGTCTGTTTCACGTTTAAAGTTCAATTAGTTTATTTTCCGCGAACCAGATTTCCACTACGCGAGCACTATTTATTTAAAAATCGCACTTCTGACACCCCTGTAATAAATATTGTCCAAGTTCTACTTAGAATAATTTATTTCAACACTCAATCATTTATTTTCACGCGCGCTATAAGTCCAATTCTGTACTGATTCGTCATGGGCCGATTTCGATTTATATAGTAGAGTAGAAGTCTCCACAAAGCCGTTCAAAGCGCCTCCTCGTCTCTAGAAAGTTCCCGATACCAACTGTGGCAATCGTCGGTTCTGGAAAGGTCTGAAGCCGCGACAGGTCCGGCTTAAGTTCGTTACAGTATTTAATTCTTAGTTCAAGTTCAACTATATTATGTTAACCTAAATCAATAAAATCTTCAAATTTCTAGATATTCTTCACCCCACTATTTCATCACGTTTATACAGACTCCAAAATTGAAGAGATTGCGCATCGCTGCACCGTACTACAGGCATGCGAATACAGCAGACTCCATAATTCCAGTCGCGGAGCCCAGCTCCTCGAGTCGAGATCCGCTTGAATGTAAAATTTCAAATTTCTGCCGATACGAAGCAGCGTCCAATCTGAGTTCGAGCTGTAATCCACGTGACGGAGGCAGATTTCCCCTCGCATATTCGTTTAGCCCGATGGGCCGATCAACCCGAATATGAACCTCGGCCGCCTCGGCAATCAAGGATCGGAATTACTACACTATACCACCTGTTTCTGTTTATTTTTATTATCGTACCATAGGGACGATTCAGAAAAAAATGTGTGGTCAAAATTAGGGTAGGTAGGTATTCGGATTTAAAAAATTTACAGAGGTCTATTGAAACATAGCAGATGAAAATCTCACTCACACGGAAAGCTCGATATTGTAAATTCACTTGATCGGGATCATAGGCAAACTATCATAGATCAACTATCTAGAGGTATATCTGTACATGATGTTTCATAATATATGCGCAGGATTTCAGGATGTGATAGATCGTCCAAACATATAAAAAGTAATAAGTTCTATCAAAGATTGCTCAATGGTTCAGAATATAATTTTAAAGTGTCAACCTGAAGTTTTTGACGTATAAAAAAAAGGTTGACAGTTAGTGAAGACCATGTTTTTCAACATAAAAGTTGTTTTTTCTCGAAAACGGTCGACTTCAGAGCGTATGTTTTAAAGAATCATTATGAAGGTTACAATTGGCGTCTCAAAAACCGTACTTTTTCGATTAGCGTAGTAGTTGAGGATAAAAACACCCACTACCCCTTCAAAACTTCACCAATTGAGACAAAAAAAATCCGCACAAAACATTGCTTATTATGAATAGAAAATGCTCACGAAAGCTGTTTCCTGTACGAAAAAAAGATTCCGGTGATATTCGCAAAATCCGATTTTTTTTTCAATTTCAACACCCTGTATCTCGAAAATGGTTTATTTTAGAGGGTAAGTTAATAAAAATTTTTTTTCACATTTTTGGATGAGCTATCACATCCTGAAATTCTGCGCATATATTATGAAACACCCTGTATTTTTTGCTTGGCCTCCTCTGATTGAAAGCTCACGAGCCGCCTCCGGTGAAGTTTGAGTTTGAAGTTTGGGTGCTCGTTCTGTCTCGATCATCCACCTTGAAGGTAGATTCGCATTTTTCAGTTTTAGAAACCAATAGAAGAAATTTTTGACAGCTGTCGAAAAGAAATTCAATCTGATCAATTTTTTTTTTCGATAATTCGCCAGAATTTTCTACGATATCTCTTTGTAATACGATCTGGACAAAGTTTCGCTCGTAGTTTGAATACTTTATTTTTCATCTATGTGCAAAATTTTATCCCAATCCAATCAGTAAAGTTTCGAAATTATTGGGAAACAAATATTTTGAACGGCCATATATGTATACGGAACTCCTTGTCTAATTTTTCTCATTCTCTATCTGAGTGCAAAATTTCTTCCCCTTTAACGAACTTAACTGCGGCATTCGGGAACTGAACCCACACTGAGAATTTTAAGTCGATAGGTCATTTAGTTCGAGAGTTATCATGCTTACGGACGGACGGACAGACTTGAATTTTTCGACGGATTCGTCATCAGTGAGTCGAACCTTGTCGATTGAGACCGTTTTCGGCTCAAAATTCGTGACGAAATGATATAGCCCTCGTGTAAGTAGAACGGGCGCTCAAAAAGTAGATATACAAATGTAGAAATTTGTAATCCACTTATTTCGAATCATATAAGGATAAGGAAATATCATCTACCACGATTACAATAGACACAGTAAGCTTCAGAGTCTACACCAGATCTCTAGAGTGATTTTGTGTGTTCAACCAGGAATAAAGGGTGGGCTTTTGAAAACGCAACAGACGATATAACAGACGGAATGAATTTATTCCAGAAAAATTAATGGACACGTCGATTTTTGATTCAAGGGGCACAACTTTTAAGATTAAATCCACAACCATATCGTTTCGGGATTGTAACACTTAGGTCTGGAACGAAATGGATGTGAATTTCATCTCAAAAGTTGTTCCCTTCGAATCAAAAATCGACGTGTCCGAGAATTTTTTCGAAATGAGTTCTTTCCGCCTTTCATCTCGTCTGTTTCGTTTTCAAAAGCCCACCCTTTATTCCTGGTTGAACACACAAAATCACTTCAAAAATCTGGTATTGACTCGGAACCTTACTGTGTCTATTGTAATCGTGGTAGATGATAATTCCCTATCCTTATATGATGAAAACATAATGGCTATTTATAGACTCGCACTCGATCTCGTGCTCGACATCACTTTATGTCTAGTCATATAGACACCGAACGGGTAGGTTATACCTATGTGACGCTCCGTTATCGAAGACTAATCGTCTGTAAATGTTGCCCCGTAGGGTAGGCTGATGATTTGTTAATGATTTTTTTTGATAGCCCCATCTAGAAGTGATTAGAATCGATGATATTACTATGTCGTATCCAGATTTTAGATCGATGGTTCCACAGATTATTTCACATGGAAGTGACAAAAGTGCAATTAGTGAAAAGTTGAATAGGTGTTAAGTGTTGTTTGTTGAGTCATTCTGACACAATGTCGGAATACGACTCTGCAGAAGAGTAGAAGAGTAAAACTTCGATATAGATAAAGAAGTAGAAAGAGAAGTTAATGAAGGATCATAGGAAGATCGGATCATAAAATAGCAGAAGAGAGAGATCAGTAGACTTATGAATCAGCCAAGAGTGTAGAAGGATGACTTTAGAACCTTACGTTGTTACAAGTGAAATCCTTACGTGAGAAAATGTCGAACCACTAGGAGAGAAGAGTGCCTTCTCCTCTGAGACAAAGGAGAAAGAGATAACGCTCTCACTACCAAGAGAAGCCCTCAAAGAAAAACCCGGAAGAAATACTTTAGCTGCAGGAGAGCTACGAAGATGTCGTATGTAATACATTGATTATAGATTTAAATAACACACTGATATTTGTCTCCCTATCTTACAACTCGTTAATCCCCTCAATTTTCTGGACTTAGCGACTAAGGAAATGGAAAACAACCTTAGGATAGTCTCATGAAACATAAACGGTCGACGAGCCCCTGGATCTCAAATTGAAGAAATAATATCCGTGAAACAACCGGATATTATAGCCATTCAAGAGTCGAGACTATCTACAAGGAATAAAATTTCTAAAACTAATCGTCTGTTAATGTTGCCCCGTAGTAGAAGTTAATCGTTTGTTGATGAGTTTTAGATAGCCTCGTCTAGAAGTGATAAGAATCTAAGATATACTATGTCGAGTCCAAATCTTAGATCGATGATTATTACACATTGAAGAGACAAAGTGATTTCAGTGAAAAGTGAAATGAATGTTGAAGTGTTGCTTGTTAAGTCATTCTGACAAAATGTCGAATACGACTCTGCAGGACAGAGAATCCGACGCAGATAACCCGTTGGAGGAGAAGCCTCCGATATGGATATAGAAGTAGAAGGAGGAGTTAATGGAGAATCCGTGAAAGATCAGATAGTAAAAGAGCAGAAGAGATCAAACTACTCAGGAATCAACTTATGATGGAAAGTGTGAATTTATTGTCCAAAGAGGTGAAATCCTCGCGAGAGGAAATGTCCCAGGTCTCGAAGCATTGGAAACGAGCTAAGAGAAAATAAAATGCCTTCTCCTCTGGGACTGAAGAGACAGTGTAAACCTCATCACTCCCAAAAAAAGACCCCAAAAAATAAAACGTAAAAGAAAATAAAGCTACGAAGATTTCGTATACTGCAGCGTTGCAAACAGAAAGGCGCGCAGTACCAGTTAGTTCTGCACCCACGGAAGAAATTGAAGCCCCTGCTCCAATCGAGCAGAAAAAAGAAGAGGTCCCACCAGTGACCTTGAAAGGCACTGCCGACTGGGCACAAATCCCGAGAGAGATGCAAGTGGAATGTATTAGATACCAGAGAGCGAATACAGTGAGAAACGGCATTCGTGTTGTACATCGATCCCCCGACGACCACAGGAAGATGAAAAAATTCCTCGAATCAAGGGGAAAAGAATTTTACACTTTCCGAAGAGAAGGAGAAAAAATCTACGCGGTGGTACGATTTCTGCCACTAGACGCAGATTTGAACATAATCTCTGATGACCTAGCCGAGTGAGGCATTACCGACGCGGATGTCATAAGGATGACATCCTACAGAACCAAGAAGGCAATACCCTTATTTTTGGTGAAAATCCGAAATAAGAAAACAGCTCTACGGTATATACTGTCCAGAGAAGAAAAGCTATAGACATGCGCAAAGCAAGTGCACATTCCCATGGAGGAGTGTTGAATGCTCTGGAGCGCACACTGGTAGAGATTAAACGCTAACCAAAAAAAACGATAAGCGAAATGCTACCTGGGCGCCCTGCGGAAAAGCAGGTCATCCAGCCGGCTACAAAGGATGTAGCGAGTGATCAAAAAAAAAAAAGAAAGCGGCCAAATCAATAAAAGAAAAAGATGCCTACTGTTCAACAAGAACAGAAGAAAGGGGGAGAAAAGAAGAAGACGCCACCAACCAAACAAGAGCAGAAGAAACAAGCCCCAAAGGATGGAAAATCCAGGAAGATCGACCAGGAGAAGAAAGAGACCAACAAGAAAAGACCCGAAACCACTGAGGATCTAGATACATACCTTCACCAAGAATATCATGAGCAAGCAAATTCCTGGAAATAGAGATGGACAAAAAGTTCCGTAAACTCACTAAACCCAATTAATGGAGCTAGTGACTAACAGAAATAAAAACACCCTGAAGATAGTCTCATGGAACACAAACGCTCAACGAGCTCGTAGATCTGGAATAGAAGAAATAATATCCGAGAAATAACCGGATATCATAGCCATTCAAGAGACGAGACTTTCTACAAGAAACAGATTTTCCTCACCCAACCATGAAATATACAGAAATTACAGAAATTGTACAGGAGGAGGCGTAGCCCTAACGGTCAAAAGGAACATTATTTTGACGATTTACTATGTACTGAATAATGGACAAATAGAATTGAGCTGTCTCGATTATAGTGGATACAAATCCAGAACAAATGAAATTACGTCAGCCTACAAACCACCTCAAAATGATCTAAATGAAGCAGATCTGAAAAAGATGCTTGGAGTAAACCACCCGAGCATCATTATCGGCGATATGAACTGCAAATCAAGAGAAAACCAAAATGGGAAGAAGCTTAAGAAGTATCCCGAAAAACTAAATGTCAAAGAATTAGGATCTGATATTCCGAACTACCTTCCCAGGAGTAATGACCCACCAGACGTGTTAGATAAAATCATATTGAAAGATATTATCCGAGATGAGAGCACATCAGACCACAACCCAACAGAACTCAGACTGGGACGCAGACCGATAACAGGAGAACTTCGAACGGAAGACAGACTGGCAAAAGTGCAGTGAAATACTCCAGGAAAAAATTACTGAAATTTCACAGATAAGAACTCCTGAAGATCTAGAAGATGAAGTTGAGAAATTAGAAACCTGAATAAAAGAAGCCTACGAGAATAGTACCAGAAGAGTCGAAAGGCCAGCCCTGAAGCATCCACATGGTGAAACGCCAAAAGCAATAAGAAGCTCATAAAGAGGAATAGAAAACTTAGGAAGAACTACAGAACTTCACATAAAGAAGAAGACGTGAATAAACACAGTCAAGTGCTGAAAAATGCATTGAGAAAACTGATAACAGGCAGATGGAACCAGAGGGTCAGAAAGCTGAACACCATTGACCACTCAGAATGGAAGATGCAAAAGTGCCCACGGCGCGAGAAAACCGAAATTTCTCCTCTATACGGAGCAAATGGGATGGCCTACTCAAAGCTTGAGAAAGCCGAAGCACTGGTCGACGCAATAGAAAGAGATGCCAGAATCAACTACAGAGAAGACGATGACAATGAAGACTGAGAAGAAGAAGTCGAAGGAAATGAAGATTTGATGTTGAAACCTCCGGAAGGCGATACCATTCCAAACTCAACAACACCAACGGAGATAAAAGAAATCATCAAAGAAACAGAAAAACTCCAGGAAAAGACAAAGTAACAAACTTTTACGGAAACTGCTCAGCAAAAGGAATGGCAGCGCTAACCTATATAGCGAAGAGAATAATTATGTTGACACTAGGTCTTGCGTTATCACAAATATAATGGCCACGTGAACATAAAATAAAAAATCCATATATGTGACAAAGATGCTTAGAAACTCTGGTGTAGCAACTCATACCTGAAAAACTTTAAGACAAAATTGTCGATCAATACAGTACTCTAGATTTCAAATCATGTTCTAGTTGTATTCCATGGTCGTGGTACTAACAACTTCTTCAATAAGAAAAAGTATACCTAAACTTGTTAAAATCTTATAATTTTACCAAGTATGACTTATTCAACAGTTCCTTCTATAATCTTAATACTTAATCTATCTACAATGATAGCATTATTTGGAAAACATAGTATAGAACTAATTCTCGTACTTTCATCAGGCAAAATTAGAGCAAAATCTAATCAGTGGTTTCACTGGTTTCTATACATCTCTAATATGACACTACTGAAAAGTTAGCTAATTTCAGCTTTTTCTATCATTCATGATTCATTGATAGAAATAAGAAGCAAAATGCCCCACAAAAATATGATTTTGTGAAGTAGTGGCAATGTGAAGATCCAACACAAATTATTAGTACAGTCTCTTTTGTTTTGGCCAATTCATGTCAATTTTCGACTAAATAAAGTGTTCATGTATCTTTCCTGAAAACAAGGCGTTTCATTGCAGCTCCTGTTCAAAATGCTTGGACATTGGTTGTTCCATACTGAAAAATCCAACGAGTGTTGTGGAAATATGGTGGAATGCTCCCTGTTTCCTCCCAGAAATGACGTGGCTCACAAATTGCAGCAGTTGGGAAAAGAAATAAAGGAAAGAGAAGAAAGGTATGAAAATTACGGAAAGAAAGTTATTTTAATAGGTTTCGTATGAAATGAATACATTTCCAACACTCTATAATATTATACAAGGTGGGCTTTTGAAAACGAAATAGACTAGATAACAGACGGAATGAATTTATTTCGAAATAAAAATTACGAAAAGCACTGCCGTGAAGGCAGGAGCTTTTGAGCGCTCGTACATGCACCTTGTAGGTAGATTCGCATTTTCCAGTTTTAGAAATCAATTGAAGGAATTTTTGACTGCTGTCAAAAAAATTCTGAAACTTAGGCGAAACTCCAGACTTCATGTCGGTGCTTCAGCTGATCAATTTTTTTCCGATAATTCGCTAGAATTTTCCACGGTATCTATGGTCTTGGTGATGCGATCTGGACAAAATTTTGCACGTAGTTTGAATACATTATTCCTGAGCTAGGTGCATAATTTCATTCCAATCCGATCGGTAGTTTCGAAACTATCACGAAAAAAATATTTTGAACGGCCATATTTACGGAACCCCCAGTCCAATTTTGCTCATTGATGAACATGACCGTGAAATTTGCGATCCAAACCCACCCTGAAAATTTCAAGTTCCTAGGCCTTTCCGTTCAAAAGTTAGAATTTTCTATGGTTTCTATGGTTCTGGTCATGCGATCTGGACAAAATATTGCTTCAATATATCATTCTCGATTAAAATACAAAATTTCATCTCGATCGAATCCGCAGTTTCGAATTTATCGAGAAAACAAAATTTCAAACGACCGTATTTACGGAACCCCTTGTATAATGTTGCTCATAGATGAACGTGATCACGACATTCGAGATCCACACCTATCCTGAAAATTTCAAGTCCCTAGGCCTTTCCGTTCAAAAGTTACAATTTTCTATGGTTTCTATGGTTCTGGTCATGCGATCTGGACAAAATTTCACATGTAGCTTGAACACCTCATTTTCCATTTGAGTGCAAAATTTCATCTCGATCAAATCTGTAGTTTTCAAGTAATCAGGGAAACAAAACTTTGAACGGCCATATTTACGGAACCCCTGGTGGAATTTGGCCCATTAACGAACTTAACCGAGCCATTCGGGAACTGAACCTACCCTGAAAATTTCAAGTTTCTAGGACATTCCGTTCGAGAGTTATCGTGTATACGGCCGGACGGACGGCCGGACGGCCGGACGGACGGACGGACAGACTCGAATTTTTGACGGATTCGTCATCAGTGAGTCGAACATAGTCGATTGAGACCATTTTCGGCTCAAAATTCGAAAAATACAGACATCGTGACGAAATGATATAGCCCTCGTGTAAGTAGTACGAGCGCTCAAAAATACTCAGACACATCGATTTTTGTTTCGAGGGGGACAACTTTCAAAATCAAATTCACAAATTTTTTCTGATCGTCCAAAAAAACAGTATTTTCTGGACTTGTTACGTGAATTACTATTCCTACTTCCGAGTCGATAAAAATTCCTGAAATATTAAACTTCAAAACTGTTATTCTTTCAATGCAAAGTTACTTTTGAGACTTGTTGGGCGGCGACTTCTAAAATGAATGATTTGGTCACCGCAACCGCGAATATGACCAGCGCCTTGATGAATGACTAGCTGACCCGGCAGACTGTCCTGCCATTGTAAGGGAATATTTGATGATTTGAAGTAAAATTCGAAATAAATGGAGGATAATAAATAATTTTTGAGTTGGAATAGTATGTGAAATGGAAAAAAAATTTCAGAGAGAGAAAAAAAATCAACTTTATTGCAACAAAATCAAATGGCTAGCAACCGAAGTCTTCCTGTCAGTGATATATACACATTTGTTGAAATAATTGACATCAAGTGTCAACCAATCATGGAGGTACCTCCATGCATTCGCACTTGCGCGCGAAATTTTAATGTCGTTTAGTTTTCTTGATTTTCCCAGTTTGCCATGCGAATTTTCGAAATTTTTCTTCCGTAACCACCTTCTACGGAATATTAGAAAAGTTCTTAAAAAATGAATAGAATCGGTTCAGCGGTTTTTACGTGATGTCATGACAAAGAAAACAGGGCTCCATCTTTATTTTCCATCGTAGGGGGCTTGGAAATATGTATTTTTATTTTACCGCTTTTAGTATGCATACTGTGCACACTTGCAACCCAAAGAAGTTCTGGACACATGACAAACATAACATAATGGCTGTCAGTTTCTGAATTCTATGATACCTATAGTTGAGAACATTGAGTGAGGAACGGCAAACAATAATCCAAAGCCGACTGTGATGCTACAATCATTTATAAAGACCCTGTATCCATAAAGATTTCTGTGTACTTCTCCAATATTAGGTCTACGTTTTAGTTCTTTCCGGTCAGGTCATAAACTTTGCATTCGGGATTAAGAGTACCACTTCAGTTCTTCTGTATGAAATATTCTATTGAGAAATCTATTGTTAAGATTTATGTGATAATGTTCATAAAAATATCCTGTGTACGTACCTATTTTCAGTGTTTTAATTGTATTGTTTTGAATAGAAGTATAAATTTTCAATTTTTCAGAAAACTTTCTTTGAGAAGGACATCAAAAAAAGGAGTCTTGGTGCAAACAATCAAATGTGAGTAATTTTCAAGTCACAATCATTGTTTCAGGAACTGTTATTGAATCAGAAGGGAGTTATAGATACGAACTCAAACCTTTCCGGAAAATAGATGATATACGGTGACAGTGGGATGATTTAGGGTAATTAAAAAAATTACATCCTAACAACTTGTACTATTGTTAAGACAACAAGGCCTTTTAAGACAAACAACCCAGGTTATTACAAATTGGTGACAGCGGAGTACGATTGATAAGGGTAGAAAACCCCGTTCCGTTACAGCTGCAGTATGGATGAAAAGAAATGGTGTTATTTTGGTACAAAGCAATGTTGAAATCATAAATACTGAACAAACGTCCAGAGAAAGGTGAACCTGTAACAGTTATCTGTATTCTTCAAGTTTAATCCACGAATGGACTGAAATATCAAAAGATTTTCCTTTAACATTGTAAATTTGATTCTCGATTACACTAATTTTATCCACTAATTTAATTCAATAATTAAACGAATTTTTTATAGGTATGGTGAGTTTGAAAAGAAAAGTACATTCGAAAAGAGCTGCTGCAATGCGAAATGAAGTGAAACATAATTCAGAAAATTATGAAATCATAAGGGATGATGGACACGATGATAGTGAGAGTGCAAGTTTGTTGAGCTCAGGTTACTCTGCTATGAAGAATGACAATGCTAGAGGAGACGAGGATAACAACTCGAATTCATCGGAAGATGTAATAGAATCAACCCAAGGAGAAGAAAAAGAAAGTATTGAAGAAAATGATAATTCACTCGAAACGGAAGGAAACATTGGAGAAATCGTTTTCAGATCCGGAGATGTATATGATGATTAGCACTGCGTTACGACTGAAGATATTACAATTTCCACATTTGAAACTCAACGATCATTGCTGCAGGAAAATAATATGTGATTGATTTAATCAGAGTATTACGTTCCTCATCAGGAATGATATGATATTGAAGGAATATTCTCTTTGCTTTCATTAAATTCAAGATGTAATTATTGAAATACTTCCAGAAATTTCTCTGTAGCAGTGGTTTTTGAAATCTGATTATGCTACAGGATGCTTTTGTTTATTTGAGCCTGTTCCTATAGATAATTATCAATAAACCCTATTTCTAAATTCGTAAATATTAGATTTAATTAATTAATATTTAACGAAAATGCTTTTGGGATGATAGAAAATAGATTCGGAATTTTGTTTACACCTATAGCTACCATTTACTTACCTTTGATGGCATAGTTCTAACATGCTGTGTTTCAAATAATTCTTAACGGCGCTAAAGCAGCAACTACATTCAGGTGGAGAATATTGCTACATCCGCTTCAGGAAATGTTGACATCGAAGCAGGCTTTGAAAGTCCAGTCGAAGCTTTATTTCGGGTTACAAAAAATCACTGATCAATTTCATTGTAGAAATAAAACTTATAAATATAACCTAGAAAAGTGTTAAGTATATTTTTCAAAGCAAATTACTTAGAAGTTTTTGAGCTTATAAAAATTTTTTTTTCATCTCACAAGAGATTAACATGGTATGAACCAGCAGTGTTTTAATTGAACCTTCGTTGTATTGACGAATTATCGAAATCACGATCAATTTTAGAGAGGCATACAGTCGGAACATTCGAGTGCTGTTCAAGCATGGATATTCAGTTTTAAGAACGCAAAAACATCGTGGAATGCTTTCACATAAAATTATCTGAACTTTAAAGGAAGTACAATGTTCATTTCAAGATCATGAAACCTAACCTATGCTTGAGGAAAGCCATTAAAGCGGCAGAAACCATTAACTGGATCAGAAGAGACGAATGCTCGATTAACTCCTCAAACACCTCAAACAATAGGGCAACATACACGGGCGCATTATCTGTCATATCTGATACGTGGCGAGCCAAATTCGTGCATATATCAGTGCGTGTATGGTATCAAATCCGTCCGATATCGGTGTGAAATCCTGTGTGAAACCTGGATCTGTCAAATCAAATTTCAACGTATCAGAACTGTACGGATAATCCGCCCGTGTATTTTGCCCTATTGTGTGAGAGGAAGCTCACACGGAAACGAATAAACAATTAAATTACGAAAAGCACTGCCGTGAAGGCAGGAGCTTTTGAGCGCTTGTACATGCAACTTGTAGGTAGATTCGCATTTTCCAGTTTCAGAAATCAATTAAAGGAATTTTCGACAGCTGTCAAAAAAATTCTGAAACTTAGACGAAACTCCAGACTTCATGTCAGTGCTTCAGCTGATCAATTTTTTTTCGATAATTCGTTAGAATGTTCTACGGTCTCTATGGTCTTGGTGGTGCGATCTGGACAAAATTGCACGTAGTTTGAATACATTATTACTCAGCTAGGTGCAAAATTTCATCCCAATCCGCTCAGTATTTTCGGAACTATCAGCAAAAAAATATTTTGAACGGCCATATTTACGAAACCCCAAGTCTAATTTTGCTCATAGATGAACGTGATCGCGATATTTGCGATCCAAACCCACCCTGAGAATTTCAAGTTCCTAGGCCTTTCCGTTCGAAAGTTACAATTTTCTATGGTTTCTATGGTTCTGGTCATGCGATCTGGACAAAATATTGTTTTAATATATAATTCTTGATTAAAATACAAAATTTCATCTCGATCGAGTCCGCAGTTTCGAAATTATCCAGAAACCAAAATTTCAAACGACCGTATTTACGGAACCCCTGGTATAATTCTGTTCATTGATAAACGTGAACGCGACATTTAGATCCACACCTATCCTGAAAATTTCAAGTCCCTAGGCCTTTCCGTTCGAAAGTTATGATTTTTTATGGTTTCTATGGTTCTGGTCATGTGATCTGGAGAAATGTTGCTTGAATATATCATTCTCCATTAGTATACAAAATTTCGTCACGATCGAATCTGTAGTTTTGAAATTATCAAGAAAACTAAATTTCAAACGACCAGTATAATTTTGCTCATAAGTATGACTTATTCAACAGTTCCTTCCTTCCTAACCTAACCTAACCTAACAATTTCTTCAATAAGAAATAGTATACCTAAACTTGTTCGAATCTTATAATTTTACCAAGTATGACTTATTCAACAGTTCCTTCTATAATCTTAATACTTAATCTATCTACAATGATAGCATTATTTGGAAAACATAGTATAGAACTAATTCTCGTACTTTCATCAGGCAAAATTAGAGCAAAATCTAATCAGTGGTTTCACTGGTTTCTTTACATCTCTAATATGACACTACTGAAACGTTAGCTAATTTCAGCTTTTTCTATCACTCATGATTCATTGATAGAAATGAGAAGCAATATGCCCCACGAAAATATGATTTTGTGAAGTAGTGGCAATGTGAAGATCCAACACAATTTATTAGTACAGTCTCTTTTGTTTTGGCCAATTCATGTCAATTTTCGACTAAATAAAGTGTTCATGTATCTTTCCTGAAAACAAGGCGTTTCATTGCAGCTCCTGTTCAAAATGCTTGGACATTGGTTGTTCCATACTGAAAAATCCAACGAGTGTTGTGGAAATATGGTGGAATGCTCCCTGTTTCCTCCCAGAAATGACGTGGCTCACAAATTGCAGCAGTTGGGAAAAGAAATAAAGGAAAGAGAAGAAAGGTATGAAAATTACGGAAAGAAAAGTTATTTTAATAGGTTTCGTATGAAATGAATACATTTCCAACACTCTATAATATTATACAAGGTGAGCTTATGAAAACGAAACAGACTAGATAACAGACGGAATGAATTTATATCGAAAATATACTCGGACACATCGATTTTTGTTTCGAGGGGGAGAACTTTCAGAATCAAATTCACAAATTTTTTCTGATCGTCCAAAAAAACAGTATTTTCTGGACTTGTTACGTAAATTACTATTCCTACTTCCGAGTCGATAAAAATTCCGGAAATATTAAACTTCAAAACTGTTATTCTTTCAATGCAAAGTTACTTTTGAGACTTGTTGGGCGGCGACTTCTCGAATGAATGATTTGGTCACCGCAACCGCGAATATGACCAGCGCCTTGATGAATGACTAGCTGACCCGGCAGACTGTCCTGCCATTGTGAGGGAATATTTGATGATTTGAAGTAAAATTCGAAATAAATGGAAGATAATAAATAATTTTTGAGTTGGAATAGTATGGAATAGTATGGAATAGTAGCTGGATGATGGTCTTTGTGTTGCCGGGTTGTTTTTCGACCTATCGAGAGCTTTTGATTGCCTTGTCTTCGAGTTCATTCTGAGTAAGCTCTATAACATTGGCTTCAGAGGAATAGTGCTTGAATGGTTTCGTTCATTCATCACTGATCGTACGATGAGGGTGAGGGTTCAGGAGAGTTGGTCTGATAACTATGATGTGGGTTTGAGAGTTCCTCATGGGTCTGTGCTTGGACCATTGCTTTTTCTGATCTTCATCAATGATCTACCTGACTATATCATTGCGAGTATAATTATTATTTTCGCGGATGATACCTCCTTAGCAATATCGGCGCGCACACCTGGTGAACTCTCGGAGAAATGTGCCAGATTGATGGCATGCTTCATTGAGTGGTGCCGCTCAAATTCTCTCGTTTTGAATCTGGACAAAACTGAGTGCATTTTTTTCAATACGAGAGCTGCGAATAATGCCACTCTCAGTCTTGAATGTGGTGAAGTAACTGTAGTTTCTAAGGATAGCATTAAATTCCTTGGCATTTGGATTGACAGTGAGTTGAGATGGTGCAAACATGTTGATTCTCTGTGCGGTAAGCTTAACCAGGTATGTTACGCCATAGGTAGAATTAGGGACTCATTGCCTATTCATGCAGTCATGAATATTTATTATGGTTTATTTTATAGCCATATTAGCTATAATATTCTACTATGGGGTAACTCTATTGATCTAAATAGAGTCCTCTTGACACAAAAACGCGTTCTGCAGTTAATATTCAACCTCAAACCGATGGATTCTTGTAAGCCACTATTTGTGGGAAGGCGGATTATGACTGTTACTTGTACCTATATATATAAGTGTCTACTATATGTGAGAGAAAACAACCACAAGTTCACTAAACTTTCTGACTATCATCATTATGATACCAGAAATGGGGAAGTTTTATGCATACCTAAGCACAGATTGGCTAAATATGAATCTTCTCCATCATATCAAGGCATAAAATTTTTTAACCATCTACCAAAAACAGTCAGGTCACTTAATTTTTTTTCATTCAAAAAATGTGTTAAAAACATACTAATACAAGAAGCATTTTATAGTGTGGGTGATTATTTCAACACCACAATAAAGGAACTTTAAAAAAAAGAAGTTGAATATCTATGTTCAAATTCAAGTTTTGTTCTATTAGATAAAAAGTTTTCTTCCTCGTACCAATAATTATTTTTGAGTGTGCATATTATTGATCATATTATATTTCTTAATGTTCAATATCAATGAAATACTGACTTGTCCAACACAGTGTAAATTGTCTTACTGGATGAATAAAGGTTATTATTATTATTATTATTATTTAAAATGAAAAAAAAATTTCAGAGAGAAAAAAAAATCAACTTTATTGCAACAAAATCAAATGGCTACCAACCGAAGTCTTCCTGTCAGTGATATATGCACATTTGTTGAAATAATTGACATCAAGTGTCAACCAATCATGAAGGTACCTCCATGCATTCGCACTTGCGCGCGAAATTTTAATGTCGTTTAGTTTTCTTGATTTTCCCAGTTTGCCATGCGAATTTTCGAAATTTTTCTTCCGTAACCACCTTCTACGGAATATTAGAAAAGTTCTAAAAAAATGAATAGAATCGGTTCAGCGGTTTTTACGTGATGTCATGACAACGAAAACAGGCCTCCATCTTCATTTTCCATCGTAGTGGACTTGGAAATATGTATTCCTATTTTGCCGCTTTTAGTATGCATAGTGTTCACACTTGCAACCCAAAGAAGTTCTGGACATATGACAAACATTACATAATGGCTGTCAGTTTCTAAATTCTATGATACCTATAGTTGAGAACATTGAGTGAGGAGCGGCAAACAATAATCCAAAGCCGACTGTGATGCTACAATCATTCATAAAGACCCTGTATCCATAAAGATTTCTGTGTACTTCTTCAATATTGTGTCTACGTTTTAGTTCTTTCCGGTCAGGTCATAAACTTTGCATTCGGGATTAAGAGTACGACTTCAGTTCTTCTGTATGAAATATTCTATTGAGAAATCTATTGTTGAGATTTATGTAATAATGTTCATAAAAATATCCTATGTACGTACCTATTTTCAGTGTTTTAATTGTATTTTTTGAATAGAAGTATAAATTTTCGATTTTTCAGAAAACTTTCTTTGAGAAGGACATCAAAAAAGGAGTCTTGGTGCAAACAATCAAATGTGAGTAATTTTCAAGTCACAATCATTGTTTCAGGAACTGTTATTGAATCAGAAGGGAGTTATAGATACGAACTCAAACCTTTCCGGAAAATAGATGATATACGGTGACAGTGGGATGATTTAGGGTAATTATAAAAATTACATCCTAACAACTTGTACTATTGTTAAGACAACAAGGCCTTTTAAGACAAACAACCCAGGTTATTACAAATTGGTGACAGCGGAGTACGATTGATAAGGGTAGAAAACCCCGTTCCGTTACAGCTGCAGTATGGATGAAAAGAAATGGTGTTATTTTGGTACAAAGCAATGTTGAAATCATAAATACTGAACAAACGTCCAGAGAAAGGTGAACCTGTAACAGTTATCTGTATTCTTCAAGTTTAATCCACGAATGGACTGAAATATCAAAAGATTTTCCTTTAACATTGTAAATTTGATTCTCGATTACACTAATTTTATCCACTAATTTAATTCAATAATTAAACGAATTTTTTATAGGTATGGTGAGTTTGAAAAGAAAAGTACATTCGAAAAGAGCTGCTGCAATGCGAAATGAAGTGAAACATAATTCAGAAAATTATGAAATCATAAGGGATGATGGACACGATGATAGTGAGAGTGCAAGTTTGTTGAGCTCAGGTTACTCTGCTATGAAGAATGACAATGCTAGAGGAGACGAGGATAACAACTCGAATTCATCGGAAGATGTAATAGAATCAACCCAAGGAGAAGAAAAAGAAAGTATTGAAGAAAATGATAATTCACTCGAAACGGAAGGAAACATTGGAGAAATCGTTTTCAGATCCGGAGATGTATATGATGATTAGCACTGCGTTACGACTGAAGATATTACAATTTCCACATTTGAAACTCAACGATCATTGCTGCAGGAAAATAATATGTTATTGATTTAATCAGAGTATTACGTTCCTCATCAGGAATGATATGATATTGAAGGAATATTCTGTTTGCTTTCATTAAATTCAAGATGTAATTATTGAAATACTTCCAGAAATTTCTCTGTAGCAGTGGTTTTTGAAATCTGATTATGCTACAGGATGCTTTTGTTTATTTGAACCTGTTCCTATAGATAATTATCAATAAACCCTTTTTCTAAATTCGTAAATATTAGATTTAATTAATTAATATTTAACGAAAATGCTTTTGGGATGATAGAAAATAGATTCGGAATTTTGTTTACACCTATAGCTACCATTTACTTACCTTTGATGGCATAGTTCTAACATGCTGTGTTTCAAATAATTCTTAACGGCGCTAAAGCAGCAACTACATTCAGGTGGAGAATATTGCTACATCCGCTTCAGGAAATGTTGACATCGAAGCAGGCTTTGAAAGTCCAGTCAAAGCTTCATTTCGGGTTACAAAAAATCACTGATCAATTTCATTGTAGAAATAAAACTTATAAATATAACCTAGAAAAGTGTTAAGTATATTTTTCAAAGCAAATTACTTAGAAGTTTTTGAGCTTATAAAAATTTTTTTTTTATCTCACAAGAGATTAACATGGTATGAACCAGCAGTGTTTTAATTGAACCTTTGTTGTATTGACGAATTATCGAAATCACGATCAATTTTAGAGAGGCATACAGTCGGAACATTCGAGTGCAGTTCAAGCATGGATATTCAGTTTTAAAAACGCAAAAACATCGTGGAATGCTTTCACATAAAATTATCTGAACTTTAAAGGAAGTACAATGTTCATTTCAAGATCATGAAACCTAACCTATGCTTGAGGAAAGCCATTAAAGCGGCGGAAACCATTCACTGGATCAGAAGAGACGAATGCTCGATATAACTCCTCAAACACCTCAAACAATAGGGCAACATACACGGGCGCATTATCTGTCATATCTGATACGTTGCGAGCCAAATTCGTGCATATATCAGTGCGTGTATGGTATCAAATCCGTCCGATATCGGTGTGAAACCTGGATCTGTCAAAACAAATTTCAACGTATCAGAACTGTACGGATAATCCGCCCGTGTATTTTGCCCTATTGTGTGAGAGGAAGCTCACACGGAAACGAATAAACAATTAAATTACGAAAAGCACTGTGGTGAAGGCAGGAGCTTTTGAGCGCTCGTACATGCAACTTGTAGGTAGATTCGCATTTTCCAGTTTCAGAAATCAATTGAAGGAATTTTCGACAGCTGTCAAAAAAATTTTGAAACTTAGACGAAACTCCAGACTTCATGTCAGTGCTTCAGCTGATCAATTTTTTTTCGATAATTCGTTAGAATTTTCTACGGTATCTATGGTCTTGGTGGTGCGATCTGAACAAAATTGCACGTAGTTTGAATACATTATTACTCAGCTAGGTGCAAAATTTCATCCCAATCCGCTCAGTATTTTCGGACCTATCAGCAAAAAAATATTTTGAACGGCCATATTTACGGAACCCCTTATCTAATTCTGCTCATAGATGAACGTGATCGCGACATTTGCGATCCGAACCCACCCTGAGAATTTCAAGTTCCTAGGCCTTTCCGTTCGAAAGTTACAATTTTCTATGGTTTCCATGGTTCTGGTCATGCGATCTGGACAAAATATTGTTTCAATATATAATTCTTGATTAAAATACAAAATTTCATCTCGATCGAGTCCGCAGTTTCGAAATTATCCAGAAACCAAAATTTCAAACGACCGTATTTACGGAACCCCTGGTATAATTCTGTTCATTGATAAACGTGAACGCGACATTTAGATCCACACCTATCCTGCAAATTTCAAGTCCCTAGGCCTTTCCGTTCGAAAGTTATGATTTTTTATGGTTTCTATGGTTCTGGTCATGTGATCTGGAGAAATGTAGCTTGAATATATCATTCTCCATTAGTATACAAAATTTCGTCACGATCGAATCTGTAGTTTTGAAATTATCAAGAAAACTAAATTTCAAACGACCATATTTACGGAACCCCTAGTATAATTTTGCTCATAGATGAACGTGATCACGACATTCGAGATCCACACCTATCCTGAAAATTTCAAATCCCTAGGCCTTTCCGTTCAAAAGTTACAATTTTCTATGGTTTCTATGGTTCTGGTCATGCGATGTGAACAAAATTTCACATGTAGCTTGAACACCTCATTCTCCATTTGAGTGCAAAATTTCATCTCAATCAAATTTGTAGTTTTCAAGTAATCAGGGGAACAAAACTTTGAACGGCCATATTTACGGAACCCCTGGGCGAATTTGGCCCATTAACGAACTTAACCGAGGCATTTGGGATCTGAACCTACACTGAAAATTTCAAGTCTCTAGGTTGATCCGTTCGAGAGCTATCGTGCTTACGGACGGACGGCCGGACGGACGGACGAACAGACTCGAATTTTCCGACGGATTCGTCATCAGTGAGTCGAACATAGTCGATTGAGACCATTTTCGGCTCAAAATTCGAAAAATACAGACATCGTGACGAAATGATATAGCCCTCGTGTAAGTTGTACGAGCGCTCAAAAATATAAAATCGAATTCATCGGTAGTGTGGAGATAAATCAAGCTATATGGAAAGTTATAAACCAAGAGACAGGAAAAAGAGGCACAGGGGCCCAGTGGCGGAGACATAAGGGAGGCGCGTGGAGCGCCCCCTCCCTCTTGTGCTCCAACACTGGATGTTGCGACTCACATGAGAGAAAGTTTTGCTGAAGAGAATATCTATCATTTAAAATGCAACATACGTTTACCCTCAAAACTACTGAAACATGACGGCAATGATTTGGCATATAAATTGAATCAGTTAACTTAACTACCGTTCTTTGAAGAAGAATCGCCCTTTTTGAGCGCTCGTACTACTTACACGAGGGCTATATCATTTCGTCACGATGTCTGTTTTTCGAATTTTTAGCCGAAAATGGTCTCAATCGACTATGTTCGACTCACTGATGACGAATCCGTCGGAAAATTCGAGTCTGTCCGTCCGGCCGTCCGTCCGTCAATCCGTCAGCACGATAACTCTCGAACGGATCGACCTAGAGACTTGAAATTTTCAGTGTAGGTTCAGATCCCGAATGCCTCGGTTGAGTTCGTTAATGGGCCAAATTCCACCAGGGGTTCCGTAAATATGGCCGTTCAAAGTTTTGTTTTCCTGATTACTTGAAAACTACAGATTCGATCGAGATGAAATTTTGCACTCAGATGGAAAATGAGGTGTTTCAGCTACATGCGAAATTTTGTCCAGATCGCATGACCAGAACCATAGAAACCATAGAAAATTGTAACTTTTGAACGGAAATGCCTAGGGACTTGAAATTTTCAGGATAGGTGTGGATCTCGAATGTCGTGATCACGTTCATCTATGAGCAACATTATACAAGGGGTTCCGTAAATACGGTCGTTTGAAATTTTTTTTTCTCGATAAATTCGAAACTTCGGATTCGATCGAGATGAAATTTTGTATTTCAATCGAGAATGATATATTGAAGCAATATTTTGTCCAGATCGCATGACCAGAACCATAGAAACCATAGAAAATTGTAACTTTTGAACGGAAAGGCCTAGGAACTTGAAATTTTCAGGGTGGGTTTGGATCGCGAATATCGCGGTCACGTTCATCAATAAGCAAAATGAGACTAGGGGTTCCGTAAATATGGCCGTTCAAAATATTTTTTTCCAGATAGTTTCGGAACTACTGATCGGATTGGAATGAAATTATGCATCTAGCTGAGGAATGATGTATTCAAAGTACGTGCAAAATGTTGTCCAGACCGCATCACCAAGACCATAGATATCGTAGAAAATTCTAGCGAATTATCGAAACAAAATTGATCAGCTGAAGCAGCGACATGAAGTCTGGAGTTTCGCCTAAGTTTCAGAATTTTTTTGACAGCTGTCAAAAATTCCTTCAATTGGTTTCTAAAACTGGAAAATGCGAATCTACCTACAAGGTGCATGTACGAGCGCTCAAAAGCTCCTGCCTTCACGATAGTGCTTTTCTAAATTTCTTATGATTAAAGAGAGAGAAATATTCTTCAATACGAGCAGACGAGCATAAACGCCCATAATGATCGTGATTTTATTACGCAAGCGTTGTCAGTTGCTCCTAGATCCTAGAACATTGCGGCGTACAAAGACATTGCTGAGATCGGCAAGAAAACTTTATCCGATTGTTTGCAATTTCAATTATATTCTTTTAAATCGATAAAGTGTTATGTATTATTGAATAGTCGCGAAAATGGTTTGCGACCCCCCTCGGGTGAACTTACGGTGAAATTGAGCACTTTAAGTGACTATATTACTTACCCCAAAGAGGTGCTGAAAGAATCTCAGTGAATCACCACGAGCTGCCGCGAAAGGTTGACGGAGAGGAAAAAGAGGATGAACACTATTTCGGCACAGATCCGGAGTTATGACTCAGTCTTGATGGAGCTAAAGGGCACTCAACTCAAAGTTGCTCAATTGGCGCTATAAAAAGACACAAAGCTGCGCTAAAAAACGGCGAAAAAGATGATCAGACGAATCCGGTTTGACCGAATATGCGATGATATTCAACAGAAGACGAATTAGGCGTTAATTAAGAAGAAATTTACGAAATTTGCACAAGATGGTTCTGTCAATCACTTCCGAATTGAATGATGATTGATGAATGATGAATGATGATACAGTGAAATCACTGTTGCGTGTTCTTATCGCAGGATGTCACCTGTTGTCGGGACAAATCACCCGCATAACGAACTCGCGTCAGCAACCCAACATACTCCACGAAGTTACAATTATTATTATTAATATACAGTAACAGTTAAGATACCTATGAACTCAATGAGACAAAAGACAGAAAAAAAACATGCTACACTGAGAGAGACCCGAAAAAATAACAAAATGAAAAGTCTGTTACTGAAGGAATACGTCCAGTCGGTTCTTGAAAGCATTCACAAACGTCGAATCCACAACACAATCAGGTAGGGGATTCCATCTCTCAAATATCCTTATCGAAAGGAAGTTTCTTCTGGGAGTCTTGCGAAAATTCGGCTTGCGTAGCTTGAATCGGTAGCCCCGAAGACGCGAATCGTTGTTGAGCAGAACAAGGATTGACAGGTTCAATCTAAAAAGACTGTTCAACTCTCCATACGCGATAGTCATGTCGACACTTTGTCGCCCGTCTGTGAAACTGGGGAGACCTCGAGTGGATAGTCTTTCACTGTAAGAGGGGCGTGTGAAACTATGAAGGATGCGTGACGCACGTCGTTGAACACCCTCGAGAAACACTTCGTCGCTCACCAAGTCCACACTCCACTCGGGTCCCGCGAACTCCAAAATTGGCCTCACATATGTTTTTATGAGCATGTTGATGGGGCAGAGCCCTGGAAAGATTTCTGCAACATTTAAACCATTCGGTTTGCCTTGAGCGTAGTATTAGTAATATGCTTCGACCAGGAAAGTTCCTCAATTATAGTAACACCCAAGTCAACGCTTCTTGCGGAAGAAATAAGTTGGTCAGTCAGGTAATAGTCACGACGTGGGTTGTGTTTGCCGATGAGAAGAACCATTCACTTCTCGAAGTTGATGGGTAAAATCCACTTTTGGGATCAGAGAACCAAAGTGTTCTGATCATCCAGCAAAACTTGCCTGCAGTCCAGAGCGTAGTTGAAAATGTTTGCACCGTCGGCAAACATGGAGAGCCACGAACTCACATTACTGGGAAGGTCAGATGTGAATAAGAGGAACAAAAGTGGCCCAAGTACTGATCCAAGGAGGACCCCCACTAGTTACATTCCTCGCGCCGGAAACCGATTCACCCACTCGAACGCGGAAACTTCACGTAGAAAGAAACGCCTCCATCCAAATCAAAAAATCTCCCCTCAGTCCAAGATGTTCCAACTTTTGCAGGAAACGTCTGTGGAGGATCCGGTTGATGGCTTTGGAAAAATCCAAGTGAATGACGTCCACGGGTACATTTACTTTTAGAAAACGGGTGCAGATGTCGACAGATCCCAGAAGATTATTGATGATTGAGCGTCCCGGCAAGAATCAATGCTGGCAAACATGGATCAAATTGTTTTCGAGAGCAAATTCTCGTACTCTTTCCATCACAATTGGTTCGCGGACCTTGGAAACGATCGGGACAAGGCTGATTTTAGGCACTCAGTTTATCTCCTTTATTGAAAATGGGGCTAACCAGAGGTTGTAGCCAGGATGCTGGCAATAAAGAATAGAACGACTTGTAAAAAATCATGGACAATGGAGCACAATTCTTCAAAATAGCGGCAGATATGTGTCGAGCGATTCTACAAGTACCCCAGGAAAATTTATCTCAGAAAGTGATGAGGGTGTACGAGGATTAGACAGAGTTGGCAATTGATCACTTCTGATGCGAAGGCCTCGGCGAACACATTAGCACTCTCTGTGTCGCCGACTTGTGCACGTAGAACCATTGTTGTTGCGGACTGACGGTGTTTTGAGTTTGTAGCATAAAGAAGATCTCAAATATTTGAAGATTTTTTTGCGGTTCTTGGAACTGGCAATTTCTTTTTCGTAGCTTCCCTTGGCTTTCCGCATATCACACTCGACAGATGATTGCTGTAGTTTCTGTGTAAAATGTAGTCAGAATGCAGCCTGCGCCGAGTGTATCTTTGCCATACCGATCTTTTTTGCCTAATCATCGGGAGTATTTCCTGGACACTCCAAGGGTTTGATAGAACAGATGTAACTACCTTGGTGGTAGTGCACATATCAACGGCCTCTGCCTCGAAGTATTCAAGAACACGTCCCACTGTAGAGCCTAGGGGAAACAGGATTCACAATCTTTATCGCCAAGGACGGTGTTCAAATGTTGATAGCCAATACTTTTGATTGACTTCCTCTTCTTTTTCAGACATATTAACTTAGTATTCATAATCATAAGCTGATGTTCGAGGCCCACAGACAACAAATTGTAAATAAAATGTTGTTAACAACATCAAAATCGAGTAATATATTGTCTACGCCTGAGGAAGGTTTTAACCGAAAACTGGACCACTATAGCACTGCGGACAAAGATGCAAACTCCTCCATGACCAATGGTTGTCGAAGAGTCCTGCTTGAAAACCGTATATCTGGGTACAGCAATTGTGTTGACTGTTATTACTTCATGAAGCCGGCTTCCGAGAGAAAAATAAAATCAGGTGTTTCAGCCTTGGCAAAGCTAATCAATTTCCATTTTGAGTGGAGTGATTTTATGTTAGTGATTGTACTTATCTCAGTGTGTTGTGTCATCATTGGAAACGGCTTCATCTCACAAAATTGAATTGGTCGTGTTCGTATTTGAAATCAGAGGTGTGTATCCAAACTACATACTTCGATTTTTAGACACATATTATTATCATGTCAATAACGATATAATATTTCGGCCTGATCTGGCTTAATGCCATTATGCAAGAGAAACCAAAGAATGGTGTAATGCAAAAAACCTAAATTTTGTCCCTTAAGTACCTACCACAACCTCGACCAAGAAGATTTTCGATTAATGTTAAACAATAACAAGTTTCCGAAGATTAGAGAAATTAATCCGGTTGTTGCCAGGGAATAATGAAACACGTCAGGAGAAAATTGATAGCTATCGAAAATATAATGGTAATATCTTGGTAATGCTATATGCGCAAAATTCGTAGTTTGTATACCTGATTCTTCATCTTTTTGCAAAATTTCATTCCAATCTAATCAGTAGTTTCGAAATTATCAAGAAAAAATTATAAAAGCACTGCCGTGAAGTCAGGAGCTTTTGAGCGCTCGTTCACCCACCTTTAGGTAGATTCGCAATTTTCAGTCCCAGAAATAAATTGAGCAAAATTTTGACAGCTGTCGAAAAAATTCTCAAACTGAGGAGAAACTTCAGACTTCACGTCAGTGCTTTAGCTGACCAATTTTTTTCGATAATTCGCTAGAATAGTAACGCGATCTGAACAAAACTCCGCACGTGGTTTGAATACATTATTCTTCAGCTATGTGCAAAATTTCATTCCAATCCAATCAGTAGTTTTGTAATTAACAGAAAAAAAATATTTCGAACAGCCATATTCACGGAACCCCTAGTCTAATTTTGCTCATTGATGAACGTGACCGCGACATTCGCGATCCAAACCTACCCTGAAAATTTCAAGTCCCTACGCCTTTCCCTTCGAAAGTTACAATTTTCTATGATTTCTATGGTTCTGGTAATGCGATCTGGACAAGATATAGCTTTAATATATCATTCTCCATTAAAATACGAAATTTTATCTCGATCGAATCCGTAGTTTCGAAATTATCGAGAAAAACTGAATTTCGAACAACCGTAATTACGGAACCCCTGGTATAATTCTGATTATTGATAAACGTGAACGAGACATTTCAGAACCACACCTATTCTGAAAATGTCAAGTCCCTAGGCCTTTCCGTTCGAAAGTTATGATTTTCTATGGTTTCTATGGTTCTGGTCATGCGATCTGGAGCAATGTAGCTTGAATATATCATTTTCCATTAGTATACAAAATTTCGTCACGATCGAATCTGTAGTTTCGAAATTATCAAGAAAACTAAATTTATAACGCCCATATATACGAAACCCCTAGTATAATTCTGCTCATAAATAAACGTGATCACGAAATTCGAGATCCACACCCATCCTGAAAATTTCAAGTCCCTAGGTGTTTCCGTTCGAAAGTTACAATTTTCTATGGTTTCTATGGTTCTGGTTATGCGATGCATTTCACATGTAGCTTAAACACCTCATTCTCCATTTGACTGCAAAATTTCATCTCGATCGAATCTGTAGTTTCAAAGTAATCAGGAGAAAAAAAATTTGAACGGCCATATTCACGAAACCTTTGGTGGAATTCTGCCCATTAACTAACTCAACCCCGGCATTCGGAAACTGAACACACACTGAAAATTCCAAGACTCTAGGTTGTTCCTGTCAAGAGTTATCGTGCTTACGGATGGCCGGACGAACAGACTTGAATTTTCCAACGGATTCGTCATCAGTGAGTCGAACATAGTCGATTGAGACCATTTTCGGCTCGAAATTCGAAGAATGCAAACATCGTGACGAAATGATATAGCCCTCGTGTAAGTAGTACTCAAAACATACTTTGAACTTCAGGAACCCCTAGTCTAATTTTGATCATCGATAAACGTTACCGCTATATTCGAGATCCAAATCTATCCTGAAAATTTCTAGTCCCTAGTCCTTGCCGTTCGAAAGTTATGATTTTCTATGGTTCTGGTCATGCGATCTGGACAAAATATAGCTCAAATATATCATTCTCCATTGGAATACAAAAATTCGTCACGATGGAATCCGTAGTTCTGAAATTATCAAGAGAACTAAATTTTAAATGACCATATTTACGGTACCCCTAGTCTAATTTTGCACATCGATAAACGTGACCGCTATATTCGGGATCCACACCTATCCTGAAAATTTCTAATCCCTAGGCCTTGCTGTTCGAAAGTTATGATTTTCTATGGTTTCTATGGTTCTGGTCATGCGATCTGGATAAAATGTAGCTCAAATTTATCATTCTCCATTGAAATACAAAAATTCGTCACGATCGAATCCGTAGTTTTGAAATTATGAAAAATACTAAATTTCAAACGACCATATTCACGGAACCCCTAGTCTTATTCTGCTCATTGATATACGTCACCGCGACATTCGACATAATTTTTCATGGTTTCTATGGAAAATTTCAAGTCTCTAGATTGTTCCTTTCGAGAGTTATCGTGCTTACAGACGGACGGCCGGACGGACAGAATTCAAATTTTTGACGGATACGTCATCAGTGAGTCGAACCTTGTCGCTTGAGACCGTTTTCGGCTCAAATTTCAAAAATACAGACATCGTGACGAAATGATATAGTCCTCGTGTAAGTAAAACGAGCACTCAAAAACAGAAAAATTCAGTTTTATGAAAATATCGTAAAGTTTAGAAATCGCAACGCTACTCTTATGGCGGTACGAAAAAGAATTCTCATTAGCGTCAAAGAGATTCTGTTCGTCCGGTCATCCTTGAACCATACAAGATCAACGCTACCAGAAGTACCAGAGCGCTTGGCTTTACAGAACCGCAATCGATATACATATTTGGTGATTCGTTTTGGATTTGTCGCAGAAACGGATCTCTAGATCTCTAGATTCATCACTAAGAGATGCACTTGGAAGATGTCTTCAGCGATTTCAAAGAAAGATTCTAGAAAATCTGTATCTTATAGATACACACACAGATACAAGATGTCTTGTTCAGCTCACCACAAAAAGATCATCGGATTCGCAAAAACAGAGTGATAATTGTGGTGGACTAACATATTATAATTCAAAATAATCTTGCTGAATGCAGGTCAATTTCATCATAATATTCGACTAAGACACTATTATTTCCTTGTGTCACATTCTCTCTCTTTGCTGTGTAATATGTGGGAATATGAATACATATTTAATTTCAAATTCGGTTACCTACCTCGGGCTGCATATTCGAAGTCGCGCATACATTGTATAATCAACGGATGTCGTTAAGTCTGGAGCTGTGTGACTGTGATAAGGAAAGCTTTGGCTTCAAACGTAGCTTTGTTTTTACGAACGGAGGTATGTAGACGACAAAAAAACCTTGTATGGGCGAATGAAGGAGTCCTCGATAAGATGAAAAGACGCAACGTAGTTTGACCATGAGAAAATTTCAGAGAAAGAATTTGAAAGCGTGAGAGACGCTGCGAAAAAGTGTCACCTCAGGAATTATGTTTTCGAAGGGGGAAGAAGTTTACCTTTGAGGGACTCTGAGAGTGCGAGGGGCATTTGTGACCTGTCAGGAACGTAGAGGAGGTCGCGGATCGTGGGTCATTGTTCGTCAGGTCACGAACTCGGGAGTGAATCGGGGACTTGGGTTAAGTCCGTTGTTCGGAAGTGGAAAAAAAGCCGGTTAGAGGCCGGGGTAGTTTTCGGTCGGGGACGGTGAGGGGCAGTTGTTGTCGGTTGGGGGTGGCTCGGGAGAGTCAGTTGTTACCGGTCTGGGACCGGGGAGTGAGTTTTGTGGAAGAGGAGAACTCGGGAGAGTTGATTGTTTTGAGTCAGGGACTCGCATTAGGGGTATTTAAAAGTCGGAAAGGTGCCACGATAGGTACAGAATTAAGGTTCACTTTTCGATTTGTAGAGAATTGCTCGCGGAAAGGAAACTCACGAAGAGTAAAATCGGATGACGTCTTCGGTTAGAGGCCGGTGTAGGAAAATAGTTTAGTAATGTTGAGTCGAGGAGTTTATTAGAGTTCGAATTAAGGAAGTAATTGTGTTAGAACGTGGAAATAAGTGTTTAAGAAGTTTTATTTTGAGTAGAGTTAAACGCCTTATTTCGATTAAGGGAGTGCGAATAAAAAATAAAGTCAATATCACGTGTGGGTGGATTTGTTTCCAAATAGGTACAAAAAGTAATTAGGTGATTTGCAGACCAAGGTAGAAACAATTCAGTTCAAAGTTTTAACCCCTATGAATGTGAATGGTGTTATTGTAATCCCCAATATTATTGATATCTCTATCCGAAGTTGATTTGATGTATTTTCGATTATATGTTCGGAATCTGAATAGTTGCATTTGATTATTTGACCCCTCGTACATTCAGATTAGTCTACTATATAAAAATAAGTCGGGTTTTCCTTCCTGACGCTATAATCCAGGACGCACGAACCGATTTCCACGGTTTTGCATTCGTTGGAAAGGTCTCGGGCTCCGTGAGGTTTATAGCGAAGAAAATTCAGGAAAAATTCAGGACAAACCAACATTTTAAGTAGATGGCGCCGGTGCGTGATACATTGTTTGACAGCTACTCATTGTTCTCTGCTCAGTTAATTTCATGTGACAAACCGGTATTGTGTTCACTGTGAAATTGTGGAAAAAAAGTAAAGAAAATAAGTTGTTCGTTTCCTAACATTTCAATTGGAAACCATCAAATCAATCACGTATATTGTGCAAATTTTTATTCAAATATGGCGCCGTTGCGTGATACATTGTTTGACAGCTACTCATTGTTCTCTGCTCAGTTGATTTCATGTGACAAACCGGTATTGTGTTCACTGTGAAATTGTGAAAAAAAAGTAAAAAAAATTTCGAAAAGCACTGCCGTGAAGGCAGGAGCTTTTGAGCGCTCGTACAGGCACCTTGTAGGTAGATTCGCATTCTCCAGTTTTACAAACCAATTGGAAAGATTTTGACAGCTGTCAAAGAAAATTTCAAACCAACGCGAAAATCCAGACTTCACGTCAGTGCTTTGGGTCCATTTTTTCGATAATTCGCTAGAATTTTCTACGGTATCTATGGTCTTGGTAATGCAATCTGGACAAAATTATACACTATTCTTCATATATGTGCGAAATTTCATTTCAATCCAATAAGTATTTTCGAAATTATCAGAAAAAATATAGTTTGAACGGCAATATTTACGGAACCCCTAGTCTAATTTGGCTCATTGATAAAAAGGATCGCGAAATTCGCGATCCGAACCTATCCTGAAAATTTCGAGTCACTAGGCCTTTTTGTTCGAAAGTTATGATTTTCTATGGTTTCTATGATTCTGATCATACGATCTGGAAGAAATGTAGCTCGAATATATAATTCTCAATTTAAATTCAAAATTTCGTCGAGATCGAATCCATAATTTTGAAATGATCAAGAAAACTGAATTTCAAACGGCCATATTTACGGAACCCCTAGTCTTATTTTGCTCATTGATACATGTTAACGCTACATTAACGATCCACACCTATCCTGAAAATTTCAAGTCTCTAGGCCTTTCCATTACAAAGTTATAATTTTCTATGGTTTCTATGGTTCTGGTCATGCGAGCTGGACAAAATTCTGCATGTAGCTTGAGTACGTAATTATCCATCTGAGTGCAAAATTTCACCTCGATCGAATCAGTAGTTTCGGAGTAATCAGAAAAACAAAATTTCGAGCGGCCATATTTACGGAACCCCTTGACGAATTCTGCCCAATAACGAACTTAACCGCGGCATTCGAGATTCGAACCTACCCTGAAAATTTCAAGTTTCTAGGACATTCTGTTCGAGAGTTATCGTGTATACGGCCGGCCGGCCGGACGGACAGACTCGAATTTTTCGACGGATTCGTCATCAGTGAGTCGAACATAGTCGATTGAGACCATTTTCGGCTCAAAATTCGAAAAATACAGACATCGTGACGAAATGATATAGCCCTCGTGTAAGCAGTACGAGCGCTCAAAAAACATATAACGTATATTGTGCAAATTTTTATTCAATTTCAACAGCAGGCATTTGTCTTTAAGGTCGTAAGTTGAACTGTGTTAATTATGTGGATCGTGCATTTGAGGTTAAATTCACCACTCTGTCCATAGCCCAAAATGCCTAGAGGACGACGTGCGAACATCGGCCGCCGCACAAGACATGCGAGCCAGCAACAAGTGTATTCACAGAACTTAAGCGAAGAAAGACAAAATATAATAAGAGAAAATGCCCGATTGAGACAACGCGTGAGCACACGAAGATCATTGGCGTCATACAATCGCTTGGCATTTCAATATGATCCCACTGCGAACTACAGTGATGATGAAAATTTAGATATTGGACCAAAGACGACTATATGCCGATATTGCAATGCTTTAAAGTTCAAAAGAGAAACGGCTGGATTGTGCTGCGCAAGTGGAAAAGTCAAACTGGATCCATTACTTACACCACCACAGCCACTGAAACCATTGTTCGATGGAAGTGATCCCGATTCCAGCCATTTTCTTCAAAACATCCTTGAATACAATAACTGCTTTCGCATGACTTCCTTTGGAGCTAATATCATTCGAGAAGGCGACTTCATGACGACTTGCAAGGTAAAAGATACAACACACATAACCAATCACTCACACCAACACCATGAATTGCAATACATAACAACTACATATACACCACACACTACACCATCACACGATCAGAAGTTACACCGTATTCTTCAACAAATGATTGTTTGCAATTACAGATACAAGGAAAAATATATCATTTGCATGGTTCAATGGTGCCAGCACCAGATGAACCGCATCAATTTCTGCGAATATATTTCATTTCGTCGATGGTGGATCAGCTGAATGTGCGGTGCAATATACAGGAAACACAACAGTTAAAGAGACGAATTATTGAACAGTTGCAAGCATTTTTTCACGCTAATAATGCTGTGGTTAATATGTTCAAAACAGCATTGGAACGAGCGGATTTTACCCCAACAGGTGAACATGTAGGAAGATTCAATGCACCCACCGTTAATGATGTTAAACGAGACACATCGTTTGTACGATGCGTTACAATATCCAATCATTTATTGGCAAGGGCAAGACGGATACGACATCACGTTGACTTCATTTTTGTGATCGAAATGAATTCATTACTGTTGTGAAATGAAATTTTTCCTTTTCAAATATAAAACAAACAAAAATTTTTCTTCATCTTTTAACCACCAAACGAAATGTTACATAAAACGAAGCCATCTGGTGGCGAAACGGAGTTCGCCGGGTTTGCTAGTATGTTTATAAGAAGTAACAGTTTAGTTGGCTGATTTAATTACGATTATGGGAAACTAGGTGAATGATAGATGTTTAATTTCGATGTTCTTTTTGATGTTGTGAAAATTCCGATTTTGTACGACTTTTACCATCGTTTTTCATAAATATAATATGTTCTTTTAAAATTTCGAGGTTTTCTTTCCTGAATACCTGTTCCTCAGAAAAGATAAAACAAAAGACTTCCTTTTCGTGCAGGGAGCACGAACTCAAACCTTTCCGGAAAATAGATGATATACGGTGACAGTGGGATGATTTAGGGTAATAATAAAAATTCCATCCTAACAACTTGTACTATTGATAAGACAACAAGGCCTTTCAAGACAAACAACCCAGGTTATTACAACTTGGTGACAGCGGAGTACGATTGATAAGGGTAGAAAACCCCGTTCCGTTACAGCTGCAGTATGGATGAAAAGAAATGGTGTTATTTTGGTACAAAGCAATGTTGAAATCATAAATACTGAACAAACGTCCAGAGAAAGGTGAACCTGTAACAGTTATCTGTATTCTTCAAGTTTAATCCACGAATGGACTGAAATATCAAAAGTTTTTCCTTTAACATTGTAAATTTGATTCTTGAGTACACTAGTTTTATCCTCTAATTTAATTCAATAATTAAACGAATTTTTTATAGGTATGGTGAGTTTGAGGAGAAAAGTACATTCAAAAGGAGCTGCTGCAATGCGAAATGAAGTGAAACATAATTCAGAAAATTATGGAATCATAAGTGATGATGGACACGATGATAGTAAGAGTGCAAGTTTGTTGAGCTCAGGTTACTCTGCTATGAAGAATGACAATGCTAGAGGAGACGAGGATAACAACTCGAATTCATCGGAAGATGTAATAGAATCAACCCAAGGAGAAGAAAAAGAAAGTATTGAAGAAAATGATAATTCACTCGAAACGGAAGGAAACATTGGAGAAATCGTTTTCAGATCCGGAGATGTATATGATGATTAGCACTGCGTTACGACTGAAGATATTACAATTTCCACATTTGAAACTCAAGGATCATTGCTGCAGGAAAATAATATGTGATTGATTTAATCAGAGTATTACGTTCCTCATCAGGAATGATATGATATTGAAGGAATATTCTGTTTGCTTTCATTAAATTCAAGATGTAATTATTGAAATACTTCCAGAAATGTTTCTATAGTAGTGGTTTTTGAAATCTGATTATGCTACAGGATGCTTTTGTTTATTTGAACCTGTTCGCATTATGATTCCTCCAATTCCAACTGAGCTAGTATTAGTATATAACTCTTTTTGAGCGCTCGTACTACTTACACGAGGGCTATATCATTTCGTCACGATGTCTGTATTTTTCGATTTTTGAGCCGAAAATAGTCTCAAACGACTATGTTCGACTCACTGATGACGAATTCGTCGAAAAATTCGAGTCTGTCCGTCCGTCCGGCCGTCCCTCCGTATACACGATAACTTTCGAACGGATTTTTTATGGTTTCTATGGTTCTGGTAATGCGATCTGGACAAAATGTGGCTTTAATATATTATTCTCCATCAAAAAATACAGAAATACATTAACGAACTTAACCGCGGCATTTGGAAACTGAACCCACACTGAAAATTTCAAGTCGCTTGCTCGTTCCGTTCGAAAGTTATCGTGCTTACGGATGGCTGGACGGACAGACTTGAATTTTCCGACAGATTCGTCATCAGTGAGTCGAACATAGTCGATTGAGACCATTTTCGGCTCGAAATTCGAAAGATTTTGACGTGACGAAATGATATAGCCCTCGTAAGTAGTACGAGCGCTCAAAAATTAGGAATTCCACAAACTAACCGATAAGATTGATCCAAATTGTTTACAGAAATTGTTCGAAATGTTCACCATTCGTTTGATGTGCACAAAGTTTTGACCGGCGTGTGAACATCCGCGAAGTTGGGTGATTTCTCAACGGAAATCTTCTTCTGTATAACCAGCACGCAGCACTGGCATTCTGTTAGGATTCACCATAAGTAATATCAACAATATCAATATTTTTCAACTTTGCGAAATTTGGAAAACTCACAACAATCGTACGCTCTCTCAGATGATTTACGGTACACTGACCGCTCAGACCGCTGATAATAAACTCACATTTAGATCTCAATACGTAGTCAGATCCGGGCTAGGTATTTCTCAGATTCGCGAGTGACTTTGATTTCGAAATACTTGGCCCTGGTGAATATTTCATATAAACGATTTTTGGTCTGGTTGACTTATTTTGGTGAGTTCTATTGCTTGTCAAATATCAAACAATATAGCATACGCTTTGCTGATTTTGAAACACAATCGCTTCTGTCCTTGGTGTTCTTTGACCAGAGGGGTTTTTTCAACCACATTCGGCCATCCAAGCGATGAGTTCCAGAGCTCGAGTCCACAACAGGACCTAAATAAAGGCAATCATCTCTTATGGATGAAACAGAAAGCTTCGGTCTTGAATATATAAGTGTAATAAAACTGGGGTTCTGGTTCTTTATTTATTTAATCGTATTTTCTATATTCTGCTGTCACCAATTCGTACTAAAACCTGGGGTTTCTACCCTTATTAATCATATTTCGCTGTCACCAATTTTTATCTATCTATTCTCCGAAAAGGCCTTGATTCGTGCTCTCTGCACTAAGAGAGAGTCTTTTGTCTTATCTTTCTGAGGAACAGGTATTCAGGAAAGAAAACCTCGAAATTTTTAAGAGAACAAATTATATTTAAGAAAGAAAAATGATGGTAAAATGCGTACATAAAATCGTAATTTGCACAGACATCAAAAGAACATCCAAATAAAGCATCTATCGTTCACTTAGTTTCTCACAATCGTAAATTAAATCAAACAATTCAACTGTTACTTCCCATCACCATGCCAATCGAAAATGTACGAGGGGTCAGATAATCAGTTACAACTAATATTCAAATTTCGTACGTAAAATCGAACGTACCTACATCAAATCAACTTCGGATCGAGATATCAATAATATTGGGAATTACAATAATACCATTCACATTCATAGGGGTTAATGCTTTGAATTGAATTTTCCTACCTTGGTCTGCAAACCACCTAATTTCTCTTTTGTACCTGTTCGGAAACTAAACCACCCACACACGATATTGGCCTTTATTTTTATTCGCACTCGAAACACAAACCTACGGCTTTTTAACTCTACTTAAAATAAACTTCTTAAACACTTATTTGTACGATCTAACACAATTACTCCCTTAATCCGAAATCTAACGGAAATCCTCTACTGAAAAATTACAACACTAGTTTCCTACACCGCCCTCGAAACCGTCGTCCGACTTTACCCTTCGTGGGTCCCATTTTCGCCGAGGAACTCCCTTTTTTTCCGAGTAACTCCACTCCCGCCGAGTAACTGACTTTAATTTTTCCTTGATCTCCAAAGGTAAACTTTACCCCTCTTTCAAAAAGAATCTACAGCTCCAGAGTGGGCGTCCAGACGCTTATACAGCAATTCTTGCTTCAAAAATGTTTCCCATGAATTTTAATCTCAACTGGCCCTATATACCGTAGACATAAACAATTTCAGCCACTACAATGTTGCAAATGGACAACTTTGCTTTTCAGACGTTACTTATCGAGTCCATGGGTGGTCTTTTCGTCGAACTTATCATGATCATTAAAACGAACTACATCCTGCAGATTAAATACAATGTAGATGAAGTATTTTCTTTCCATTCAGGCAATGCATTTGAATTTAAATAACCATGAAATTTTTGAATAAGTATTTCCCAATTATTACATAAGAAGAAAATTCTTCGAACTATTTATATTGTGGATATTATATTGGATTTGGATTCCATCTGTGAATAGTAAAAATAGAAATTGTCATGTAGGGTACGCTTTAGATCGCATAAATTCTCAGCAGTGGCACTGGATTGAATAAGTCGAAAAAGCCGCGAACAGATATTCCTGGGAACAAGAAAAGGTGACTGAGAGAGAATATTTAACATATTTCCAAGGACACCATGAATATTAAGTAGTATGAAAGACCATATTTATAAAGAATCATTGAGCAATTTGCTACTCAGTTCGTCCTTCAAATCATCCTGATAATGAACAGTTATATGTACCTACATATATTTCCAAATAATCCTAGATCCTTGATAATTTGGTAGTGAAATAATGGTCATTATCATATTCAAAGCTCCATCTAGGTACTTCACGAAATATATATAAATAGGGGGTTAATCTAAACATCGATTCTTGTGCTGTATGTGAGAAGCAAGACTTTTAGGACATGTTTAAGGAGCCAAGTTAGGAAGCCGTCAAAACAGGAGACATTCAAATGAATCGATGATTATTTTCAGGTCACTTGATCGCAATCAAGAGGACCTGCTGGATATGGTTCAAGTCCCAGATACTGATATATACGACGAGGATGGTGCTTTTGTCTGTTAATGTCTACATTCTATTCATAATTCATGAAGTTTATCGCAATGGAATAGATCTCCGATTCATTTTATCATACGGCGCCAGTACATTTCCATACATATTTGTGAGTATTAACAGTTTTTTTTCCATATCGAAGGAAATCATATGGATGGCAAGTGGAGAATTTGGAAATTTGGTATGAAATCTAAAACTTCATATCAAACTTGACTTTTGGTTTCAGTATTTGATTGTGTCATTTACTTACATAACCCAAGAAAAAATGATCTATAACATGGAGAAATATATGCGAGAAAATTTTCGGCCATTGTCTTCAAGAGGTGAAACCATCAAGAGGAGCATAATAGAGAAAATGAGAATAGGAAAATACGTCGCCTTCGTCCAAATTTTCTGCAGCTTTTGCTCTTCAATATCGCTCCTGCCCACAAATTCAGATAGGTCTGGCATTATGCTCATCATCATGTTAATGAAAAGAGCAAATTTATCACGTGGAATCGAAATTCTCTTCCATATTCATTTTGATGTGGTTCATTTCTTCTGTTTTCAATTCGGTTATTGCTACGTGAACGTTATGCTTTACTGCGTTCTTCATCTTCATTTCCAATACGTGTTATTGATAGAAGACTGTAGACGATTGGAAAATGGCTTGGATTCATCGAGATACTTGGAAGGGGACCTGAATGAATATCACAGCATCATTGAAAGGAGGCTTGCTTCAATACTAGGTCATTACCAAGTTGTTGACAGGTCAGTATAAGTCAGTATTTTTGGTAATGAAAAATGTTTTGTCGATTTCCATTGGAATTACATTACATTACATTTCACTGCGACCTCAAGGTCCATAAGGGCTGTATTCGCAAATGCGTAACCTAGAGCTCGCCCTCCAGCTCCAGACCTCCAATGAACTCCCGTATTTGAGAGGGCTTCAACGAGGTTAGATCCTCGTTTCTCCTGTAATTGTCTTGTCCAAGACATTCTGGTTTACAATGGCGAGGCATTCTGTGAATAGGTGAACAGGAGTTTCCCCCTCTTCCCCACAGAATCTGCACTCGTCAGTTTCTGTTGAGCCCATTCTCATCATATGCTTTCTAGGGCGACAATGTCCTGTGAGAAAGCCAGTGAGGAGGCGTAACTTATTCTTACTGAGATCCGAATACTTTTTGGATCTTGAAATTTCAAAGTTCCGAATGAACTTCTTGGAGTGATCCATTCCTGGAAGATTCCTCCAGAGTGCTTCTCTTTCAATCTCTTCCTTCTCCAGAGTTGGACTATTCTGACCTTCTGCTGTTTGGTAACTGGTAGTTCAGAAAACAAGCCGTCGATCTCATTCAACGCAGAATTCAATTCTTCATATTATTATGGAGTATTATAGGCGATATCATGAACAAACTGGTCAAGATTTTGTTGTAACATCCAGAATTGGTCCAATTTTCGACGTTCTCTAGCTCACTTACGGGAGTTCCTAAAGATTTGAAGTTGATCTCATTGAGGAATTCATATTGGACCATAACAGAAAACGTTCCATTCATAAACAAAATTTTATTTCTGATATCTTGGGAAAAACTTGAGGGGTTCATGCTGAACCCCAACTGAAGATTTTCCAATCATAAAATTTTTGTCTGGATTCATTTTCATTTCCAATGCTAGTTTTCTTGGCCTATACCACTCATGAGGAAAACTAACACTATCAAGAATTAATGTTGGCCAAGTGTTACAGACATCATCAACAGCATCGTCTTCACCAACCATGTTGATGGTCTGTAGGCCCCTTCATGATCGAAAACCTTAATTAGAAAGAACCAAATTCTATAATCGAGTTTTCTTGTGAATTCTATTGTTCACAGTTGTCTTCATCTCCACATTGGGTAAAAATAAATATTTGTCCTCTGTTTTTTAAGGTACCAAATTCTTGTTGCAGACCTTTTCAGGCGACCTTTGTTCTTCGAGGTCTGGTTTGGACTCATTGCTCTGATGTTCGTCAGCTATTTGTTGTTTAAGGTGAGCGATATTGATTCTGATGGTTCTAGTTTTTCAGTAGTCAACATATTCTTTTCTGGTAGCTCTGTTTTGTTGTTATTAGTCCTTAAACTAGAGCACGTGAGACATCTCGAGGGGTGGTTCACGTGCGGACGGTCGGGAAAATAGTAGTGTTGATTTTCTCCCCTGAGAGGTATGTTGAAACTTCAATAATTTATGAAGCAGTAAAGCTCAAGGAGAGAAAAGTGATGTAACCAAAATGAAAGAGTTGAAATTTGTGGAGTAACTGAATAGGACAGAGTGACAAATCAACCAGGCAATTAACAGAATATGATTTGGGCATGATCAGAAGTGGATGTCATGTGAGTGGTAGCTTGACAGCAGGGAAGAAAAAAAACTTAGATGGAGATATAAGATGACAAGAGACGTTTAGGAGTATAAGAAGGTATTTGCAGATAGCAAGATCCAGCATAAGAATGCCTTCTCCTGTCTGTTACTGAAATGAGAGGTATATCAATGATCAAAACTTATTGATCTTCAGTTGGGAAAAATATGGAGTAATTTGGAAAGGTATATTTTTCACCATCACTTCGAAACCGTCTAGTCTTGTCCTGGTGCAGGTTTCCAAAAAGTCCAATGTTCCAAAATATGTAATATTTTATGAGATAATTCATAATTTGTTTCAATTGTATCAGCAGAGTATAAAGCCAGAATTTCAGTTGAATCTCTATAACATGTTGAAAACCAATTTCAGGTTGACTTAGGACCAGACTTCCTCTTAGTTTTTATTGTGTGGTTATCCATAATTGAAGTAGCTCTACTTTTTGTTGTTTATGGTCAACTTTACGCTAATCAAGTGAGTAAAACTAACAAAATTATTTGAATATTGGATGAAAAAACTGCGAATTAAAATTTCTTCTTTATTTTTCGGGTTCTGGAAAAAATGCAATATTGTATTAATTTTTCAGAAAGAAGAATTGTGGAGTTTTCTTATGGATTTTCAATGGTTCAACTGGAACAGAAGAAACAAAAGAACGTATCAAATGTTGCTAAATTATGTGAACGAAGAAAGATTGGTAAAAGCTGGAGGATTGATCGCTATAGATTCAACTTTTCTCATTTGGGTAAATCTTGTTTTGGCAATTTACTGTTTCCTCATCTTATGGGTTTAGGGTAATAATTAACCTTCCTTGATTTTCAGCTCGGAAGGAAAACGATTTCAGCAGTTGCATTCCTGTCAACAATAGAGGAACACAATAGTTCACAGTGAATCTGCTTGGATTTCAGAAAGTTGAAAAATATTTGTGAAAATAACGAAATAATGATATTATCTTCAGATAATTCCCATTTAAGGCCATAAAACTTGGAATTTGTATCGATTGACAGTTCACCCCTGCCCCACTGTTGACGCCCACAATATTACAGTGATATTGTAACATGATTATTAAACAATTTGCCTTTGAGTTCTTCATTACAAATCATCCAATATACAATTACATGTAACATCGTGTGTGCCACGTCAGTGAACTCTTTCAAGAACCTGCTGGATGTGTTATTTGCTTCTAGTTGATTTTCATTTGGACTTTTTCTTATTTTGTTCAGTTATTTTTTCGGGACTTTACTTGGTTTTCATTTTTATTACATACATTTTGTTAAATACTTTCAAATTTGCAAATGAAGGTCATAGGTGTTTACCCTCCCCTCTTCTCATTTGTATAATAATAATAATGTACTCGAAAATAATCTTAGATTAGTAGTTATTGAATTAATGGCTATCCTTGCATTCGAAGCTTCTTCTTCTTCAAGCCATATATTATATAAAAAGAGGTAGGTAATCTAAACGCCAATTGTTGTACTGTCTTCGAGAAACGAGAGTTCAAGGACACAGTTTATTATGTTCAAGGATCCAAGTGAGAAAGCCTTCAAATCGGCAGATATTCAAGTGAACTCATGATTATTTTCAGGTGACTTGATCACAATCAAAAATACGACCTGGTTATCGTTCAAGTCCAAAATATTGATATATTCTTCAAGAATAGCGTTTGTGTCTGTTAACGTCTATATTTTATTATTAATTTATGAAGTTTATCGCAATGGAATAGATCTATACTTCGTTTTATCATATGGTGCAAATACAATCGGATACGTTTTGGTGAGTATCAACATTTTTTCCATACACATCACAATGACTTCCTGTGAAGAAATCTCTAACTTTACATCAAACTTGACATTTTTACTTCAAGATGTGAAACCACTAAAACGAGCATAATGAAGAAAATGAGCATAGGAAAGTACTTTGCTTTCGCCCAAATCGTCTTCAGTATCTTCTCTCTAATGTCTCTTCTACCTATAAATTCGGATAGATCTGGCGTTATGTTCATCATCATGTTAATAAAGAGAGAAAACGTATCAAGTGGAGTCCAAATTCTTCATTACGTTCATTATATTGTTGTTCATTTCTACGCTTTTCAAGTGGCTTATTGCTACGTGAACCTTTTGCTTTACTGCGTTCTTCATCTTCATTTGCAATACGTGTTATTGATAGAAGACTGCAGAAAATTGGAAAATGGCTTGGATTCCTCGGGATATACGGAAAGAGATCTCGACGAATATCACAGCATCATTGAAAGGAGGCTTGCTTCAATATTGAGTCATTAGGTACCAAATTGTTGACAGGTCAGTATGAGAACTGCCCCCGTAGATAACTGTCTTTTTAAATTTTTGTTTTTCTATGGATATTTTTCTTTGTTACCTAGACTTGAGGATTTGAGGATTTTTCGTTGATAGTTTCTGTATGTTCTTAATTTGTATTCAAACCTCCCTGAAATTTCTACAGTGTGCGTTTCGAATACAATAAAAAAATTGAATAGAAAATCTGGCCGTCTATTGCCAGAGGTTCTTTCGAAAATAGATCAGCTACCATCTGGCATTCATTCTGCAAGATGGAGAATCTGATCCATTAATTCAACGTATAATAATAATATAATAGCTGTTTATCTGAAAATTCAAACTACAAACTAATAAGCAAGCCAACAAATCATTCCGTTTAACCCCAAAGAGCATCAAATCCATCATTCGCAACTGAACAACGCTCTCGACTTAGGCACTCAAGTCTCATCAGTACAGCTAATCGGAGATAGATTCGTTGCAGAAAACGAAAGAATTTAAAACGGAACGAAGCGGTGATCTGAGAAAATTCTGACCCGTAGAGCGCATCGCCAATGGCTAAGAGCCAGAAGATTTAATGGTTATTTAATCGACTAGTTTATTAATGACAGCGATTAATGGTCGAAATATTTTAACGCGAGAGCGGAGCGAGCGCGTTAATGTTTGAGACAAATTTCTATGTTCATTTCGATATATTAATATCCATGCTTCCTATAGAACAATTCGAAAAATTCATAGAGGGAATATTGGACATGTTGTGACATTCTGAATAGTTTACATTTATTTCATTTCCTATAATATCCTATAAGGAACGTGTGGATGAAGTGGAGGTTGAAGCATTATATACTTTGGAACTATTATGACATAAAATTTTTTCTGCAGTTTCTATTTTATTCTGAATGGAGTTTTCAATATACCCTTCTGCAACAGAAGTTGATTTCCAACCACCAAGTCTTTTGATGGCTGAAAAATCTGCACCATTGTCAGAAAGAATAGACGCAGAAGAACGCCGAAAACAGTGACCTGTATACAAATTTGGTTGATCTAATTTAAGAAAGTTTGCAATCATTGACGGTAATTTAGAAAATGTATTAATTCTAACTGGTTGTGTTGAGCATTTATAGTTCTTATAAAAAACGAAAAATCTTTCGTGTGGAGTGTGAGCTAGCCTCAAGGATATATATCTCTTTATTATGTTTAAAAGTGTATGCTCATCATTATCCACCACAGTGAATATCCTGTTCGAATGTGTTTTCGATGAATTCACTGTCACCAAAAATTTCGATCCCATATCTTGTACATCCTTTCTCTGCAACCTTAACAATTCATATTTTCTCAATGCACCCGCTACTCCGAATATCAAAGCGACCTACAAATCAAACAATGATAGTTATTTCACTATAACGAGATAATGAGAATAAGTTGGAATAACGATTCAATTGAGTTTTATTTTTACCTTCGACATCAAGAAAACACTATCAGGGGCATTCGCTATGAACTCTCTCACATGTTCTTTTTCGAGAACTTTTGATTTTTTGGGATATATCCCTCTCTTTTCCGTTTAATAAACATCACCAGTTTGTGGTATCTGCTTATATCAGTATTTTCTTTCACATTTAGAGTTGATTTCAGCATCGAATATTTTGGCCATAATTTTGCTAGATGCCCCTTTTCTGCAATACCCGTAAAGTATGCCAACAGAACCGTTTCCGTAAAGTTCCGAACCTTCTTGTCCTTGCACCAAGATCTGAATTCAGCATAGGTTTTCTCATATAAATGGCGGCTCTTTTCAGGAAGCAAACTCAAAGTTGCTGCTTCAGCAGTTTTTGTCACATCTGGCGGTGTGAAAGGGATATTATCTTCGTTATTCATTATGTAGTAGCGTAACGGATAAAATCAGATTCTAATCGAAAGCGAATAAATAAATTTGACAGCTCGATCGTGCTCCGACATAGATGCATCTATGCTCCGACTGAATATTTTATGTTCGGTTGCCATGATAATCATGCACTAATACAATAAATCATGCATTAATAGGGGTCATTAATGGATGATTTCGAGTGCGTTAAAATGAGCTTTTATTCAATGGTCGACGGAAAAAAGTTGGTGGTAACTTTGGTATCCCAGAAACAATTTGCCAAATCCTGCTGGAATTTTGTGTCCACATATGAGGCAATAAGCATCAATTGAATGGAGTTTTGTGAAAATTCAGTTTTCTAGCTGTTTCATGTGAAAATAAAATTGAGTTTTCTGATATATTCAGTATAATTCGGTGATTCTATCTATTGAAGTTTATAGCTATGAAATCACAGAATATTGGATTGATGTGTGTGATGAATAAAAATTCATATTAACTTAGTATTCACTTATTAACTTAGCCTACGATTCTCACTAATTGAGAGTTTCACAAAACCAATACACGTGTTTCGCCATTACCATGGCAATTATCATGGTTTCATCGGGTGATGAGGAACACGTGTAGTGGTTTGTGAAACTCTCAATTAGTGAAAATCGCAGGCTAAGGTTCAGTTCCCGAATGCCTCGGTTGAGTTCGTTAATGGGCAGAATTCCACCAGGGGTTCCGTAAATGTGGCCGTTCAAAGTTTTGTTCCACTGATTACTTGAAAACTACAGATTCGATCGAGATGAAATTTTGTACTCAAATGGAAAATGAGGTGTTCTAGCTACATGTGAAATTTTGTCCAGATCGCATCACCAGAACCATAGAAACCATAGAAAATTGTAACTTTTGAACGGAAACGCCTAGGGAGTTGAAATTTTCAGGATAGGTGTAGATCTCAAATGTCGTGATCACGTTCATCTATGAGCAAAATAAGACTAGGGGTTCCGTAAATAAGGCCGTTCAAAATATTTTTTTCCTGATAGTTTCGAAAATACTGATCGGATTGGAATGAAATTATGCACCTAGCTGAGAAATAATGTATTCAAACTACGTGCAAAATTTTGTCCAGATCGCATCACCAAGACCATAAATACCGTAGAAAACTCTAGCGAATTATCGAAAAAAAATTGATCAGCTGAAGCACTGACACGAAGTCTGGAGTTTCGCCTAAGTTTCAGAATTTTTTGACAGCTGTCAAAAATTCCTTCAATTGATTTCTAGAACTGGAAAATGCGAATCTACCTACATGGTGCATGTACGAGCGCTCAAAAGCTCCAGACTTCACGGCAGTGCTTTTCGTAATTTTTTCTAATCGGGATTGAAGTATTGGTTCAGCGAGTTAATAATAATAATAGATTTATTTTCAAAAGGTCAAAGAAAATTTACACTATTGAATATTCTGCTGACAAAGAATTTCCTGATAGGAAAAAGAAAACTATACAGGAAAAAAGTACATATCCTCCGAAACGGGACAGAGATGTCAAACACCTGGCACAGAAATCAAACCGCCCTTTACTGTTGAAAGGTGTTATCGAATAGGAACTCCAGCAATCCTGAACAAGTCTTTCAGCCAAGCCTTCAGACGTTTTTTGTATAAAGATGGAGTGTTTATACCCCTGATATGAAGCGGAACCTGAGAGAAGATCCTCGGAGCCGTATAATGAAATGATCTCTGGGCCAGTGCTCTTATTGCCCTTCCTGTGGCATATTCAGATCTCTCCAGGGGCGTAGCTACAAGGGGTGCCGCGCACCAGGGCCTGGGACCTTTTGGGGCCCGGCTTGACTTTTTCCGCATGGGAGAATTAAAGTTTATAGAATAATATACGGCTGTTTATCTGAATTGATCGAATTCAAGATTGAAATTGGAAAATTTTCACTAGATAAACTAATAAGCAAGCCAACAAAACAATTCATGTATCCCAGATACCAACGAAATTCATCATTTGCAGCCGTGGACCGGTTTCGATCCATATCAGATCTCATCAGTACGATTAGCAATATGATAAATTCGATGTGAGAAACAAAATACCTTAAAACATAAGGCAACGTGGTAATGAGAAAACTTCCCAAATCACGACATTTTTCCGTTCCAAGACCAACTGTCTCAAATATCTGTAGATCATAAACTGTTTTATCGGCTCTCCAAAAACGATGATCTGATCTACAGATATTTGAGACAGTTGGTCTTGGAACGGACAGGTGGCGTGATTTGGGAAGTTTTCTCAGTACCACGTTGCCTTATGTTTTAAGGTATTTTGTTTCTCACATCGAATTTATCATATTGCTAATCGTACTGATGAGATCTGATATGGATCGAAACCTGTCTACGACTGCAAATGATGAATTTCGTTGGTATCTGGGATACATGAATTGTTTTGTTGCCTTGCTTATTAGTTTATCTAGTAAAAAAATTTTTCTATTTTCATTCTTGTATTCAATGAAAATTTATTTGGTTCATGCATGCGAAAGATTAATAAATATGAAAAATATCAGAGCGATCATAAATATTTTTCAGTAACTATTTCTAGCCTAAACGAAACAGAAAAATCTTTCCATCAAAATGAACCAATAATCTTTCTTTACATACACTTAAACCTATAAGGGCGCATAGAATCGGATAGACAGATCTCCGCCTACCGTTTGAATTCGTAAATGGCACGTTGGGATACTGAAAAATAAGACCCTTCAGCGGTCGTTGAGTGACCCATGACCCCCCGTGTTTTTTACAAGAAGAAACGGGCTTTCCAACGATATTCAAACGATCCCTCTAGCCCATCTTGAAGTATTCTAAAATAATCTTCGGAAATGGCCAAAATCGATGAAAAGCATAAAAGGAGTCTTCAAGAAATGGTATGCAAATTTTTCCATTCCCATCTTGTGGAATGAATCAAGTTGTAATCGAATCTCGAAGAATAATAGGTACAGATAGGCTATATGGCTTTTCCACACTTTTCACCATTTTTGCAAGATTTGCTTTTGAAAATCGTACCTTTGGTAAACAAATGGTACAAATGTCAAATAGACACACCGAATAGGCGTCTACTTCATTTGCAGCTTTCGATATGGCTATCTGAGCAACACCAGTTCACGAAATATGACATTCGCGCATTCGATTTGCTTCGAAAAGTTGGCTCAAAACAATAAAATAAAGCCTTACAATGCATGAAATATAAATTCTCGCATACGATTTGCTTCGAAAAGAAACAACACGGTGCACGAAAACCCAAATCGAAAGCGCCAATAACCTATAATAATATGCCTTCTGTGAATCGGCTACTCGGCAAGTGACAATCCAGACAGTCATACAAATATGTCCAAAATACCTATCACAAAATAAGCGATTGAAGTAAAAAATCAAAGATAAGAATCGATTTAATTCCCATCTCACGATAGTACGAAGTATGTGTTTGATCTATTTCAGATTATAAAGATAAAATTCCTCTAATTTTTTTTTCAGTGCCAAATCTGTTTTATCCAAAGAAGGAAGGAGGGATATTTAATAGATATTGATAAATTATCTCTAAATTTCATTGAAATCGATCGATAATAGGCCAATTCATTAATTAAACCTAGATATTCATTGCTCTCATAAAGAAAATTCCCTGGTTAACCATAATATTTCACAGGATATAGTATTGTTCAATATAATATGTACATATTCTATACAGAGAGATTCTTGAGAGGTGTACTTATTGCCCATTATTGATATACATATTGGTATATATCGATCTACTTTTTCTATTGATTTCCTGTTTCAGTGAATTTACCATTTCTCAAGGCATATTGAACAGAGAAGAATAATATAATTGACGATTAATCTTTGTAACGACTAGATGCTATAAGACTCTAGAAATTGAAAAAATTCAATATAAATGGTTCACATAGTTTGAACATGCGAATTATTTCTAACCACATTAAACCTAACGAAACCTGAGAAAGGGTTATATCGAAGGTATTTTCGATATAAATGAATTATCCAGAACGGTCTTATCTCATATACAGATTTTCATTACATACATATTATTGTATGTAATAGATTCTTAACTCCAAGTACAAAAAACAATGGCATTAATTTCTGTCAACAAAACCGTGCTTTTGTATCATACAACGTAAAGTATGGAGTCCTGTTTACATTCATCTGCTAAAACTGAATTTCTTTACACATGTTATATTGTTTTTTATTTAAAAATAAATAAAAATCCATCCAAGTTTTGGGTTGGTCACATCGAAAGTATTCGAGATAAATGAATTATCCAGAATGGTCCGACAGGAGTAATAATTTTCGAAAATACAAGAGTTGATATCAATATAATCACGATCGGGAACTGAAGTCATTCTTCTAAATTCCAAAATATTATAATATAACCCGATCCGACATCAACACAAAATTTCGAGAGACGAACGTAACGGGATAATGTGAAAAATTTCTTTTCCCAAAGATAACCGATATCAGTCAAAACAGATGGTATCACGTGGCTCCCTATAACCAAGAGAAGGGCCAGCAATAGTTGTGCGAACCGTCTCCAGCCTGAACAATCGGAATCTAACAAACCTTCAGCAGAAATCTACTTTTTTCTACCAAAGTCAATTACAGAAATCTACTAACTCTTTAGCGCTTCCTGTTGGAATGAAAGAAGAAATCTTTAATGTTTCGTGGAATTTATAAAAAATATCGCATCAATTAACATTCAATAAGCAAACAAAATAAACCCTTTTATATGTGTTGTAACGAAGTGAATTTCGTTACTAGATCGGCCGGTATCATTCACGTAAATTTTTGGAGAAAATTTGGGGAAATTGTTCAATATTTCTGAATACGAGGACATATGGGCCACCCTGTATGTTTTACGTCGATTTCTGGAGATTTTACTCAGATAAATCCTCATTCCCCGTCAGGAAGTTTCATAAGTCACCCGGTATAATCGGCCGGGATTTTGAGAAAATTTGTCGGAATAATTTTCATGTCGCATATGAGGCGAATTTAACGCGATCATTTAAAATCCGAGCCTATGTAGAAAAACTCTAAGATTTCATCGCGGAAGAGATAACGCTTGCAGAAGCGAGTTTTGTATGTTGACCGGGAGTTCTTTTGGAAAACGACGCAGTTTTCGAGTGTTGGAATTACCCCCATCAAACCGACCTTATAAAAGGAGGAATGGGAAGAAATTTAGAATTCCGATTGAGCCGCCGAGTCTAACATTGTGAAAAGTTATATTCGAAAATTCCGAATTAGCCGCCGTGTTTGACTATTAGAGATTTGTATTGAAATGCCGATTTATCCGCCGTGTTTAACCCTGTTAAAAAGTTGTGTTAGAAAATTCCGATTAAGTTGCCGTGTTTGAGACTGTTAGAAAGTCGTAGTAGAATTCCAATTTAGCCGTCGTGTCTAATATTGGTGAAAAGCGTTATTATAACAATCAGAATTATTCGTCGTGAGAAACTTCGTTATAAATTGCTGATAGAACAAGAGAATAATTTTCCCGACTGGAAAAGCCGCTCGAGATCGTGTTGCGCTTGGGATAATTACCGACTTTCGTTCGGGGTTATCGTAAAATCGAGAAATTGACTCTAAGCCGTTTTGTGCTGTTCGAAGTGTGTCAACGCTTGTGCAGTGTGTGCTGCCCGTACAGGAAAGTCCTAGAGCTGGTGAGCTGTATTTCCGTATTAACCTGAGTTCATTTTTAACCGTAGATTATTCTTCCTGTGTTCCGTGATCGTTACTTGTGAATTCTGTAACTTTTATTTTTTTTATCATCAGTCCCAAGAGACAATTTAGCTAAGTCATTATCACCTTAGATTATCCGAGATTTGGTCCGACGGGGATTTCGAAGCTGTTACAATTTTTGTAGATAATCAAGCCCCTTGATAGGCTTCGTTTGCATTCATTCTGGCTTTGGTTCCAGTAATTGAAATCTTAACCCCACCGAATAAGTAGTATACCCTGGCAGCGTGAAGTACCGAGTCGGTGCTTCAATGCCCCTCGAGTGAAGTTCTGACGTCCATTGCTCATTGCGGTTTGATCTTATGAGTAATGCCTGAAGAACTTTATACTTCGAGGAAAGGGGTCAATATCCTTTAGTAAGTTGCCACAAGTCCGAGATTCATTGCAGTGGCAACCCTCGTCCAAGTTTTAATTTTTCCACCATCGGTGGTCTTGCCTTTTTCTTTCTCTGATTAAAGTTTCTTTTGGGTGAATATTTCACCACATGTCCAGACCGATCCACGATAGGTGGCAGACGTCCTGTAATTGAAATCTTAACCCCACCGAATAAGTAGTATACCCTGGCAGCGTGAAGTACCGCGTCGGTGCTTCAATGCCCCTCGAGTGAAGTTCTGACGTCCATTGCTCATTGCGGTTTGATCTTATGAGTAATGCCTGAAGAACTTTATACTTCGAGGAAAGGGGTCAATATCCTTTAGTAAGTTGCCACAAGTCCGAGATTCATTGCAGTGGCAACCATCGTCCAAGGTCTAATTTTTCCACCATTGGTGGTCTGGCCTTTTTTTTTTCGATTAAAGTTTCTTGTGGGTGAATATTTCACCACATGTCCGGACCGACCCACGATAGGTGGCATACGTCCAGTAATTGAAATCTCAACCCCATCGAATAACTAGTATACCCTGGCAGCGTGAAGTATCGCGTCGGTGCTTTAATGCCCCTCGAGTGAAGTTCTGACGTCCATTGCTCATTGCGGTTTGATCTTATGAGTAATGCCTGAAGAACTTTATACTTCGAGGAAAGGGGTCAATATCCTTTAGTTAAGTTGTCCCAACTCCGAATCTCCGAGAAGTGACAACCATATTTCAAGTTTCTTTTTCTCCACCGTTGGTGGCCTTGCTTATATTTCCCCGACCAAGGTTTCAGTTTTGTCAATATCCCACTCCACAGTAATATTTTGGTGGATACGCCCCTTGCTTGTTTCAGCTTCTTCTCCGTGGACCCCTTTGTATAAAATTCCCCGACCAAAAATTGTTTTAGTAAATGCGCTATTTAAACTCCGAGTTTACTTATTAATTACATGATAATCTACTTCGTCTGGACTTGGTTTCAGTCTTGACTTACATCAACCCCGGTTGGTTCAGCTACTATTTAGGCAGCGCCGTGCTGTCGCTGATCCAAGTTGTTTTGGGGGATGCGCCAATTAAGCTCCGAGTTTACTGATTGATTACACGACAGTATACGTTGTCTTGACTTGGTTTCAGTCTTGACTTACTTCATCACCGATTTGTTTAGATGTTGTTGGGGCAGCGCCGTGCTGTCACTGAACTTAAGTAATCCCGATTGCGCGGAACACAGGTTAGGGTGTCACCTCGCCGAAACTCTGGACTGTAAACTGTTGTTTTATTACCATTTTGTATGCTTTCACACTTGTTCGCATTTTGACCACGCTTATCATCGCTTTCTACATTTGCTCTGCTTATTGCCTGCTAATATAATAACTGCTGATCGCTCGCCTCACTCATACCTCGTCCGCTTGCCGCCGACCCATTGTATATATTTAGATATTGAGAGTTACTTTTTTTTGATCTTTAGACTGAGAATTATTTGTTTTGTTGATCATACGACTGCGTCGAAACGATTATTATTGTTGTCTTTCGTACTGGTTGCGACATTTGGGGTGTAACAATTTAACCAATTAGACATTATAGTGTCCATAATCGGACATACTATCAGAGTGAATTTCATTTACTACCTCCATAGCCTCCTCCTTCTCACCGGCCAAAGAAATCGACACTTGCCAATCGCTACCACCTCAGATTGGGTCGAACTCTGTCTCCAACTGTATCAAAGCTACCCGAGTTTGGACTCAGTAAGTGTCATAAGGTATTGCGACCTTATAAAACCTATCGCAATTGGCGCCCGAGTTCATTCGTAAATCAAGTTGAAGGCGATTTTTCTCAACCGGAGAAAAACGCCGTTACAAATTGGCGCCCGAGCAGGGACCTGATTTTCTTGTGAAGAATACAGGTCAAAGAGGCCTTTCCGGTATTGTCGATTATTGAGATAGAGGAGTATGGAGGTAAACCGATTAAGAGCGGACGAGCTGATATGGGAGTTGGAAGCTCGCGGCCGTCCGGCCGGCAGAACCGTCCAGGAGAACCGTATGGAGCTGCGGAAGGTTTTAGCGCAGAACGTGCGATTCTGTCCGAGAGAGAGGGACATGGAAGCGGAGTTAGGTGAGGCTGGTCGAATCCTGAGGAGTTTGGTGGAGCAGGTCCAGGATTTCGATGAGGATAGCGCCGTAAACGAAGAATCGCGTATCAGGAGTCGACTCACCCACCTCAAGCACCGTCTCGGTCAAGTGCGACCAACTACCGTGGAAGAACAGGATAAAGCCGACGAACTGTCCGAATTATGGGGACAGACAGAAGAGATGCTGAAGGACGCCGTGATCCTGGCCGGAGCTAAGTCGGAGTTGAACGCTCCGTTGGAGGATGTTGCCGAAGACGCAGGACGCCTTCAGAGGAGGGAAACCTCCCAACCCGAGGGAGATTGGCCGTTGATCTCTTTTGAGGATTCTTCACCGGGGAGCCAACAAGTCTCGCATCCCGAAGGGACCCACACCGTCGCAGGCGAAATGGAAGGAACTCCTAACGTCTCCAGGGAGCCAATAATGTCCAGGAGCCGCACACTACTGAACCAGACACACCTTGACCGAACCCAGCGGAACCAAACCCGGGTTCTGCAACCAGAGATCCCTGCAGTAGGTTTTACTTTAAGTTTCTTCCAGAGGTTGCATAACCGGGTCTGTGAAGCCGTCCGCCAACGACTGAACTTCACAGTTCCGTGGGGTACAAGTAGGAATGGAACATACGAGTCTCCTACACCAAGAAGTCGTCCGGCAGTGGCAGAGTCCACTCGGAGAATCTCGTTCCCATTTTTGGAACCGGAAGAGTCAAGAGCGACCAGGCAGAATACGATTTTCACCGGTGACCAAGCTGGCTCGAATGGATGGAGTGAGGTTGACCAAGGTCAAACTGGACCAGTCAACTGGACCCGGACCGATAGATCGTTCAACCATCCGCCGTCCGTACCAGTATATAAATGGAACGTTTGTTTCGACGGAGCGACCAGCGTCAATGCTTTCCTGCAAGAGGTGGAACAACTAGCAGACACTCGGAGGATTACTCGTCAGTACCTCTTCGATTCTATCTTCGAATTGTTGCGAAATGACGCTAGGGATTGGTACATCCCTAGAAGAGGTTCGTTCAGGGATTGGGAGGACTTCAAAGAACAGCTTCGTGAAGCTTTCCTTCCCCTGGATTACGAGGAAACCCTCCTAGAAGAAATAAGGAAACGAACTCAAGGAGAAGGCGAAAAGCTGCTGCTCTTCGTCACCAGGATGCAAAACCTCTTCCTGAAGCTGACCACCAAAAGACCTCCTGAGGAAGAGCAGGTGAACATGATCAGGAAGCGACTGTTACCAGCCCTGCAGAAAGCTCTGGCGTTCCAGGAGACCAGAGGTTACACCGAGCTTTTGGCCCGAGGAAAGAGGTTTGAGTTGGTCCAGTGGCACGTGGACCAATACACTCCACCTCCAACAAACAAAGGTTTGATCGACGACCCTCATTTGGTGTACGAAAATTCCCGCCGGAAAACCCAGACTATGACCGTCCAGTATTCGCCACCAAAGGTGCCGGAAGTCATCAAACCGACCGTGAATATGCCGAGACCGCCGCCCCCGGTTCAGACCGGTACGACAAACCGAAAACCGAACCCAGCGCCAGCTAAAGTGGAGGAGTCACCACCGCGCGATACGAGGGCCGTTCGTTTTGAGGATACCAGGTTGGGCGGCATCCAGTGCTGGCGTTGTGGGAAGACCGGACACTTCAGGAGAGAGTGCCAATCAGCGCCGAGGTTGTTTTGCTCTCGATGCGGGAGACAAGACGTGATGTCCCGAGATTGTCGTTGTCCGGAAAACTAGAAAGGAGCCGTCTCACGGGGAAGAGACAGTTCCGCTCAACCGCATCCCCAATTAAACAACCAGCCTGCACACAGGATAACCGGCCAATCATCACCGTCTGGATTGGAGAACGACCCATAAAAGCCCTGCTGGATACCGGAGCGTCGAAGTCATTTCTGAGCAACAACGCAGCCGAGGCTTGCCGGAGAATGAAAGTATATCCGTCCGAAATAGCTGACATGACGGCCACAGTGGCCGATGGAAGTTCAGTCACCGTAGGAGAGGTGTACGAGCCCATGATACAGTTCGGGAAGGAGAAGATCAAGCCCCGACTGTACCTGGTTCCCCGTTTACCGGTCGATTTGATCCTGGGAATGGACCTGTTGGCTTCCCACGATTTCAGGATTGACCTCCGTACCTCTCAATGTTTCCTGAGAGGAGAGTTGTTGGAGAGATCCGTGTCACCACCCGTTACGCCGCACAACTCATCAATCAGTTCCTCGGACCGAGAGAAAGAACGAGTACTCCAAAGGTTTCTGAAGGAGGAACTGGCAGACTTTGAAGAGGTAAGAGGTCTGACCGATATGACTCAGCACGAGATTAGGGTCAAACCTGGAACCATACCGATCAAACAAAGATACCGTCCGTGTAACCCGAAGATGCAGGAAATTATGGATCAAGAGGTGGACCGAATGCTGAAAGAGGGTATTATCGAACCTTCGAGGTCACCGTGGAGTTCTTGCGTCGTAATTGTGAAGAAGGCGAACGGAAAACCCCGGTTTTGCATCGATTTCCGGGCGGTTAATGAAGTCTCAGTGAAAGATGCATACCCTTTGCCATATATTGCCGGAATATTGGAGTTTACTCTCGAGTAAAGGGGTCAATATCCTTTAGTAAGTTGCCACAAGTCCGAGATTCATTGCAGTGGCAACCCTCGTCCAAGTTTTAATTTTTCCACCGTCGGTGGTCTTGCCTTTTTCTTTCTCTGATTAAAGTTTCTTTTGGGTGAATATTTCACCACATGTCCGGACCGACCCACGATAGGTGGCATACGTCCAGTAATTGAAATCTCAACCCCATCGAATAACTAGTATACCCTGGCAGCGTGAAGTATCGCGTCGGTGCTTTAATGCCCCTCGAGTGAAGTTCTGACGTCCATTGCTCATTGCGGTTTGATCTTATGAGTAATGCCTGAAGAACTTTATACTTCGAGGAAAGGGGTCAATATCCTTTAGTTAAGTTGTCCCAACTCCGAATCTCCGAGAAGTGACAACCATATTTCAAGTTTCTTTTTCTCCACCGTTGGTGGCCTTGCTTATATTTCCCCGACCAAGGTTTCAGTTTTGTCAATATCCCACTCCACAGTAATATTTTGGTGGATACGCCCCTTGCTTGTTTCAGCTTCTTCTCCGTGGACCCCTTTGTATAAAATTCCCCGACCAAAAATTGTTTTAGTAGATGCGCTATTTAAACTCCGAGTTTACTTATTAATTACATGATAATCTACTTCGTCTGGACTTGGTTTCAGTCTTGACTTACATCAACCCCGGTTGGTTCAGCTACTATTTAGGCAGCGCCGTGCTGTCGCTGATCCAAGTTGTTTTGGGGGATGCGCCAATTAAGCTCCGAGTTTACTGATTGATTACACGACAGTATACGTTGTCTTGACTTGGTTTCAGTCTTGACTTACTTCATCACCGATTTGTTTAGATGTTGTTGGGGCAGCGCCGTGCTGTCACTGAACTTAAGTAATCCCGATTGCGCGGAACACAGGTTAGGGTGTCACCTCGCCGAAACTCTGGACTGTAAACTGTTGTTTTATTACCATTTTGTATGCTTTCACACTTGTTCGCATTTTGACCACGCTTATCATCGCTTTCTACATTTGCTCTGCTTATTGCCTGCTAATATAATAACTGCTGATCGCTCGCCTCACTCATACCTCGTCCGCTTGCCGCCGACCCATTGTATATATTTAGATATTGAGAGTTACTTTTTTTTGATCTTTAGACTGAGAATTATTTGTTTTGTTGATCATACGACTGCGTCGAAACGATTATTATTGTTGTCTTTCGTACTGGTTGCGACATTTGGGGTGTAACAATTTAACCAATTAGACATTATAGTGTCCATAATCGGACATACTATCAGAGTGAATTTCATTTACTACCTCCATAGCCTCCTCCTTCTCACCGGCCAAAGAAATCGACACTTGCCAATCGCTACCACCTCAGATTGGGTCGAACTCTGTCTCCAACTGTATCAAAGCTACCCGAGTTTGGACTCAGTAAGTGTCATAAGGTATTGCGACCTTATAAAACCTATCGCAATTGGCGCCCGAGTTCATTCGTAAATCAAGTTGAAGGCGATTTTTCTCAACCGGAGAAAAACGCCGTTACAGTGTATATTTGGAAATTTATTAAATAGAACAAAAAACATAACAATTGAAATTAATATCATCGACTTGAAAGATTCTGAACGAAATCAACACATTTACTCCACACTAGGCTACCCTTTATTTTCCGAAATATTTGAATCATAGGCGATATATCGCGGGTCATGTAAATCGTCACACCCTTTAGTTGCCGGTCCTTAGTTTCCGCAAATTGTCATCAATCCTATCTTGCCATCTCATCATCTCATTCATTGTGCTCCACCGTTCCGTCATTTGTGAAGTAGTTGTCTGTGAGATTTTTATCGAAGGTAAGTGGATATTTATTATGATTATTTATTATTTTATTATTAATTCGAATAATTCTACATTTCGAACCAAGCAAACGAATTTTCTCAATTCTTTGTATTTTATGAAGTTTCTACTGATCTCTCATCAACAAGTTCCATATTGTGATTTGACGCTAATTTCAGAAAATCAGTTTTGTCAGTGATAATCGGATTTTATTCTGAAAAGTGTTATTAATATGAACAATCTGATATTGTAAAACATAATAAGAGCAAATAAATTGAGAATATTTGGACGATCCCCTTATAAGGGTAAAGTGAAGTGAATTCACAAGGTGCATAACTTTTAATCCTTAAATTCACTATTGATAATTACGATATCGGTTCAGTACGGTCACATCTCATATTATTATATTTAAAGCTTTCCATTTCGCAAATTACAGTTAGCAGAAATGCCGCCTAGAAGGAAGGGAAATAACCGATGGAGCAAACCATCAGCCACAGGCAAGAAGGTTAAGGTTGCAAAAACCGCAACGAAAGGTAATACCTATTTATGAAATGAATATCCATATTATCGGTAATCGCTCAAAATTAATATCGAAATTTTTGTTTCAAACTTCACTATAAATCAAAGCATTTCATATCATCTGTATATATAGGTATCTATAACTAAATGTTTCTTCTTTAATAAGTGGAGCTCCCATCATTTCATTCATGTGATGCCACATAAAAATTATTCATAACATTATATCGCAAATATACCTAGACAACGAATTGAATGCAGGTACACCTATTAAATGAAAATTTCGATTATATCACTTGCTTGATTGTGTGTACAATCTCTAGACAATATTTCATATTATTCGGTACTAATAATGAGATTCCTCCTCTATGATGAGATCTATTGAAAAAATTGACAATTCAAAGCACTTAGAAGTATTTCATAAATGGAATAAAATTTACTTCTAAACCGCACAATAGGTTAGGTTAGGTTAGGTTAGGTTAGGTTAGGTTTATTAAATGAAAATTTCGATTATATCACTTGCTTGATTGTGTGTACAATCTCTAGACAATATTTCATATTATTCGGTACTAATAATGAGATTCCTCCCCTATGATGAGATCTATTGAAAAAATTGACAATTCAAAGCACTTAGAAGTATTTCATAATTAGAATAAAATTTACTTCTAAACCGCATAATAGGTTAGGTTAGGTTAGGATTATTAAATAAAAATTTCGATTATATCACTTGCTTGATTGTGTGTACAATCTCTAGACAATATTTCATATTATTCGGTACTAATAATGAGATTCCTCCCCTATGATGAGATCTATTGAAAAAATTGACAATTCAAAGTACTTAGAAGTATTTCATAATTAGAATAAAATTTACTTCTAAACCGCACAATAGGTTAGGTTAGGGTAGGTTAGGTTAGGTTAGGTTAGGTTAGGTTTATTAAATGAAAATTTCGATTATATCACTTGCTTGATTGTGTGTACAATCTTTAGACAATATTTCATATTATTCGGTACTAATAATGAGATTCCTCCCCTATGATGAGATCTATTGAAAAAATTGACAATTCAAAGCACTTAGAAGTATTTCATAAATGGAATAAAATTTACTTCTAAACCGCACAATAGGTTAGGTTAGGTTAGGTTAGGTTAGGTTAGGTTTATTAAATGAAAATTTCGATTATATCACTTGCTTGATTGTGTGTACAATCTCTAGACAATATTTCATATTATTCGGTACTAATAATGAGATTCCTCCCCTATGATGAGATCTATTGAAAAAATTGACAATTCAAAGCACTTAGAAGTATTTCATAATTAGAATAAAATTTACTTCTAAACCGCATAATAGGTTAGGTTAGGTTAGGTTAGGATTATTAAATAAAAATTTCGATTATATCACTTGCTTGATTGTGTGTACAATCTCTAGACAATATTTCATATTATTCGGTACTAATAATGAGATTCCTCCCCTATGATGAGATCTATTGAAAAAATTGACAATTCAAAGTACTTAGAAGTATTTCATAATTAGAATAAAATTTACTTCTAAACCGCACAATAGGTTAGGTTAGGGTAGGTTAGGTTAGGTTAGGTTAGGTTAGGTTTATTAAATGAAAATTTCGATTATATCACTTGCTTGATTGTGTGTACAATCTTTAGACAATATTTCATATTATTCGGTACTAATAATGAGATTCCTCCCCTATGATGAGATCTATTGAAAAAATTGACAATTCAAAGCACTTAGAAGTATTTCATAAATGGAATAAAATTTACTTCTAAACCGCACAATAGGTTAGGTTAGGTTAGGTTAGGTTAGGTTAGGTTAGGTTAGGTTTATTAAATGAAAATTTCGATTATATCACTTGCTTGATTGTGTGTACAATCTCTAGACAATATTTCATATTATTCGGTACTAATAATGAGATTCCTCCCCTATGATGAGATCTATTGAAAAAATTGACAATTCAAAGCACTTAGAAGTATTTCATAATTAAAATAAAATTTACTTCTAAACCGCACAATAGGTTAGGTTAGGTTAGGTTAGGTTAGGTTAGTTTTATTATTAAATAAAAATTTCGATTATATCACTTGCTTGATTGTGTGTACAATCTCTAGACAATATTTCATATTATTCGGTACTAATAATGAGATTCCTCCCCTATGATGGGATCTATTGAAAAAATTGACAATTCAAAGCACTTAGAAGTATTTCATAATTAGAATAAAATTTACTTCTAAACCGCACAATAGGTTAGGTTAGGGTAGGTTAGGTTAGGTTAGGTTTATTAAATGAAAATTTCGATTATATCACTTGCTTGATTGTGTGTACAATCTTTAGACAATATTTCATATTATTCGGTACTAATAATGAGATTCCTCCCCTATGATGAGATCTATTGAAAAAATTGACAATTCAAAGCACTTAGAAGTATTTCATAATTAGAATAAAATTTACTTCTAAACCGCACAATAGGTGCCGAAACAAATTTATCTGAAGAAAATTATCATTGCAACAAATGTAATAAATTATATTGAAAATATTGAAAAAATTCCATTTCTAATGGTATATTTTTTATATTTAGAATAAATGAAATTTTCCTACCGAAATAGTTACGCCATTCAATCTCAAATGAGAATTACTTTTAAGTGAAGCTCATACGTATGTTTGTTCGATTTTGTAAGTTATTTTCCTCGAAACGTTCATACTTCAGTGTATAAGGCGTTTTCTATACACTATAAGTATAAAGCGCCTTCTATATTTCTATGAGTCAATCTAAGAACATAGTTGAACATCGGTTTTATTACAAAAAAACTGTGATCTTTTATAGATGTTTCTGCAGCGAAACCATCAACGCCCGCCAAATTAATTCAAACTTCGAACTCTGAAAAGCATGTCGATAAGGAAGAACCGAAACGGCTATCGATGATCTGGGGAGTCCATTTTCAGGCAATCGATATTGTTAGAGGCTCCCGCAGTCAAAATGACATCAGATATAGCGAGGTGACGAGGAACCACCAGTGCACCGCTAACGCCGCGGTCGCACTTGCATACGACAGATTGATTCCGTTTAGCGCTTGGAGCACCGCAATCGTTGATAACATTTTGGATTATGGGGATCAGTTATATTTGAAATCCATTTCGTCGCGAATGTCAGATAATTCTTCCCCCGATTTATTTGTCATAGAGGTGTTTCCTCATTTTATAATTCAAAACGTCACTTACTCGCTAGAAATAAACGAAATGGAAGGGGTAACGGGGTATGTAGGAGAGGGTTTTCAAATTCAGGGAGGACTGGGCGTATCGTTAGCCGAAGGTCTGCCGCAGATTTTTTGTAATTTTCGATCGGCTATCTTCACATGTGGGCTGCTGTCTATCTGCTTATGTAAGACGTCGAATGCCCATTATTATCTGTTCGACTCTCGCAGTCGAGGGGTTGACGGTAGGGGGATCGAAGTAGGAGGAAAAGCCTGCTTGCTACGATTTTTGGACATCAGCCAGTTGTACGGTTTTTTGATGCAGAATTACGGTCGTGGTCAGCTGTATACCTTGGTACCCGTCGAGGTACAGATAGGTTCCGTAAATAATCCTAATGAGGATTGTCAATATCTCTTGATGAATGTCTACGGCGCCCTATCAACTTGCGTCGTCCCATTCGAGGGATTATCGAAAGAACTCGTTCGGGCTTCGGAGGAACCAGAGCAGGCATCAGAATATCAAGATGATGATTCCGAAACACTTGCTTCTACGACGGTCGTGCGCGAAGGCGCAATTTTTCAACAACAGGAAGTTCCCGCGCATTATCTGAGCGCGATGGATAACGAATGTCTCTACTGCGGGGCTCTATTTTTTCGCAACGAAAATAAGACTTGCTGCAATAGAGGTGCAGTGAGTCTCCCAGCCGATTCTGCGTATCCGGAATTTCTGAAGGCCCTGATAACGGACATGCATCCTCAGTCCAGAGGATATATGAAGAGTATTCGAAGGTACAACACATTACTTTCGCTTGGTTCGACGAGATTCGACGAGAAGAAAAAACTGGCCAAAGGGGCACCGGTAGACGTGATATCTGGGCAGATATACCACAGCGTAGGGGACGTTGTACCTTCAAACCCAGCATTCGGAGCACTATATTTCGTCGACTCTGGAGAAGCCAGTAGGAGGAGAGCGGAGAATGTCGTCAGCGTCGGTTGCAACACCACTCTGCTGGGGCAAATAGATGCATTGCTTCGGGACACTCATCCATACGCCAGGATATACAGTACCCTAGGTCAAGTGGTTCAGGACGCGCGACGAACTGGCGGTACGGACGCGATACCGCGACTTGGTCTCTACTTCCACTACGAACCGGGTACGGACAGAAAGATCCACGCGGCACCTTCAACCTCCGACGAAATAGGCGCCTTTTTTCGATCCTTCGACGGGGATATCCCTCCGCCGGGCCAGATTAGAGTTCACCTTATCGCCGATAACCCTAATAAGAGTGATCCAGCACATCGCAGGTTTCAAATTAGGGATATACCTAGAACGTCTTCGATTGCCGACGCGCTCTGTTACCCGTTGCTCTTACCCAACGGTGAATTAGGATGGTCGATAGGGTTGCCGAAAACGAGAGGTAAAAAAAACATAGGAAGACGCGAATTTGAGTGCTACCGACTTATGAGTCGAGCAAATCGGTTCAATCCGATCGTGCTTTGCGGACGGCTCACGCAACAGTTCATCGTGGACAAGTACATCCAGATCGAGGGCGACCGCTTGACCTATTTGCGCAACCATCAGGCGAAATTACGTGCTGAGAGCTACGCCGGGCTTCAGGATTACGTTGCGCGAAGAGCGGGTGCGGGTCCAGTCGCCGGTGAAAAAGTCGGCAGAGTCGTCATCCTGCCGAGTTCTTTCACCGGAGGAATGCGGTATATGCAACAAAACTACCAGGACGCTATGGCGATCGTAGCCAAGTTCGGCAGACCTTCCTTTTTCGTGACGTTCACCTGTAATCCCCATTGGCCAGAGATAACGGAGAACATGGGCGGTAGGCTGTTGAACGCGCAAGATAGACCGTTATTAATCGCGAGGATTTTCGATTTGAAGAGGAGAGAATTTTTTGAGGATGTATTGAAATTCAAAATTTTCGGCGAAGTAATCGCCTTTGTCTACGTCATTGAATTTCAAAAACGTGGGTTGCCCCACATGCATTGTCTGCTTACCCTGGCAGACGGGGATAAGCCGCGCAATCCCGAAGACGTGGACAGGATGATCTCCGCCGAACTCCCAGCCGAGAACACCAGGCTCTTTCAGACAATAATGTCCTCCATGATACACGGCCCCTGCGGCGTACGCGATCCCACGTCCTCCTGCATGATCAACGAAGAGTGTTCCAAGAGCTTTCCGAAATCATTCACTGAAGCACCACCATAGACGGTCACAGAGCGGTGTATAGGCGAAGAAACGACGGTCGCACGGCATCGTTAAAGAGGAATCGTACTCTGTACATGGTGGACAACAGGGACGTCGTTCCCTATAGTCCATACCTATGTACGAAATATAATAGCCACATTAACGTTGAAGTTGTAACGTCGGTAGGGGCGGTAAAATATGCCTTCAAATATATCAACAAGGGGCCTGACGCCGCGGTTTTCCAGGTCGTAGACGGGGAGTATTACGATGAAATCAAGGCATTCATCGAATCTCGATATATAAGCTCGGGTGAAGCGGCATGGAGACTGTTGACCTTCAAAATTAGTGGAAAAGTGCCGATACATCTACCGGGAGAACGGGTGCTGCACTTCGAAGAGGGCGAAGAAGAAGCGGCGATTCGAAGCACCAAAGTGTCACTTTTGGAGGCCTATTTCCAACTGAACGTGCACGATCCTAGCGCGCGTCAATATAAATATTGCGAGATTCCTCTCACATACGTATTCAACAGCACCGACAACCGCTGGTGCCGGAGACAAAGAAGGCGTTCGGTCATACCTAGAATGTATACGATCTCTCCGAAGTATGTCGAAAAATTTCACCTGAGGATCTTGCTTTTGCACGTCGCCGGACCGACATCGTTCGAGGATCTCCGTATGTTTAACGGGGTAACGTATCCTACGTTTCGAGAGGCTGTACGGGCTAGAGACCTGATCGCTTCCGACCTCACATGGATCCGAACAATGGAACATGCCGCCCTGGTAGATATGCCAGGATGTATGCGAAAACTGTTCGCGCTCTGCACAGAATCGAAAGCACCTTACGGTTTCTTGGCAAGTCTCTGAGGGACTTTGGGCTTCCGGAACCCAGCAACGATCCGACGGTTATCGGCGACATCGACGAAGACGATCAGAGTGTGGCGCCGGATTCCACGGCTCTGAATCTCGCACTGTTGAACCCGGAACAGCGTAGTGCATTCGATCGGGTCATCGGGGCTTTAGAGTCAAAGGGGATGATCGACGGGTATTTCTACCTTCAGGAAGCGGAAAAACCCACCTGTACAACGCCATTTTGGAATACTGCGAACAACGGCGCATTCCAAACGTCGCGGTCGCCTTCACCGGGATTGCCGCCTTATTGCTCAGGAACGGGAGGACCGTCCACTCCACGTTCAGACTTCCTCTGAACCTGGACGCCAATTCACGTTCCTCGATAACCGCGCAATCCGAAGAGGCCGCTCACTTGAGAAGTCTACGTCTTATAATCTGGGACGAGGTGTCGATGGCCAGCTACCATGTCATAGACGCGGTAGGCGGACTTCTTCGGGACGTGTGCAGCGATCCCCGTCCTTTCGGGGGTAAGTGCGTACTGTTCGGAGGAGACGTGAAACAGTTACTTCCTGTAGCTCCTGGTCGCGTTCGGCAGGTCGAACTCTTCTTCTCGAATTGTCAGGCGTGGAGTCGCTTCCAAGTGCATCGTCTCTCGACCAATATGCGCGCTATTATCGGTGGGGATGAACAACTTGGCCGCGGAGCCATCAACGAGAAACTCGCGGTTGGCTCGAAGGGCTCCGTCGAAGGCGATTTCGTTTGTCTACCGGAGCGCTGTTTGACGAACGACGTCGTTGGTGAGATATACGGACAGCTGGACCTCTTAACAACGCAGCAACTCGCCGAGCGAGGGATACTGTGCCCTAGGAACGACCATTGCAATCAACTCAATGACAGGATTCTCGGACAGTTTCCCGGATCGCTTACTATTGTTCTCAGTAACGATAGCGTGGCCTCAGGTGACGAAGATGAGATTGCGAACTTTCCCGAAGAGTATCTTAACAGCATAACACCCAGCGGAATGCCTCTACACCAGTTAAAAATCAAAGTCGGCGTACCGGTCATTCTTCTTAGAAACTTATCTTTAGCAGATGGGTTGATAAACGGTACCCGACTCCTGTTGTTGGCTGTGACGGATATGTTATTAACAGCGCAGATCGTCACTGGCCGATTTTTCGGAAGAACAGTACTTATTCCAAAGATGGATCTCACTTCTTCCGACAACGACGGGCCTTTTAAACTGAAACGACGACAATTCCCGGTGAAAGTTTGCTTTGCCCTCACTATAAACAAAGCACAGGGTCAAACATTCGAACGCGTCGGCATCTTTCTCGCGAATCCCGTCTTTGCCCACGGGCAACTCTACGTCGCTTTCTCGAGGGCTCGCTCATGGGACGCCGTTAAAGTCCAAGTGGTTACGGCGCGGAATCATGGGAAATTGCTGAGGTGCACGGACAAAATATATACTAAAAACATAGTGTATGGCAACATTCTAAATTTAATCGAAAAGTAAAAACCTTCTTTAGATTCATTCATTCATCAGATCAATCCATCGATTTTCGGAATTATAAGGAGTAGATATCAACAACAAACCATTCTTTCCAAATTCGTTTTTCAAATTTTCCGTTAATTCTCTCATTTTGCTGATTGCAATACGTTCTTTGGTCCGCTGTTCGCTTCGCCGTCGTAGCCTAATGCCATAGGACTTTATCCGATCGAAGTTTCGGGTCTTCATTGTTGACATGCAAAAAAGAGTAGTGGCGGAAAAATGAATTGCCAGAGATGACTCCGCAAATGCCAGATAGGCTCTTCTTTCGACCTACATTTTTGAACGACGACGTAAGTAAATATCCCGAAATTATCTCTTCGATTCGACTGAATTTATTTTCGGCCTTCCAGAGTCAACAGCCGAAACGACAAGGATGCCAGAGCCGCGAAGACGTCAACAATACCTCATCGGACTTTTCCCCTATCCAAAGGAAAACAATTAACACAAAAATATTCAATGAACGTCTATTTGTCCGTCATTTCATCAAAAATTGTTTTATTTATTCTAGAAATTGTTCAGGTACCTACATATGTATATAAATTTTTGTGTTGAAATACGATGTTTTTCTTACTCTCAAAATCACATACAATATTTAATATATTGATCTAACTACTATGTGGATTACTATGCGAATTGAATTTTCATTCTGAATAAATATAATACTTATAATAAATATTGTTTCATTTTATTATTTTCGATAACAAAATATATATTTTTTTCGAGAAATTAGTGTATCTGTATCAACGTCACAAAAAGGAAGTTTATCTATCTCAATTTTCCTTATTATGCATCCATAATAGAAATGGAAAAATAATCATACCTTCAATGTGATCCTATTAAAGTTACCCTTTCGGTGGATTTATTTATTTTGTGGTTTTACTTGCTTTTGATTCTATTTATTATGTGGATCTACTTGATATATTGATCTACCTTCTATGTGTATCTACTGGTTTACTAGTCTCATTTTATTTACGCAGTAAAAATCGGAACCTTTTAGGGTTTATGAGTTTATTATCGCCGCCAATCCGATTTGTTTATTCATTATTTTCCTTTATTCGCTCTGGCGCCCTGGGTTTTGCCATCTGTGATTTTTGTGTTCGTCATTGTTATAATACACTTACCCCATGTCTTTGGTTTTTGAGCGCTCGTACTACTTACACGAGGGCTAAATCATTTCGTCACGATGTCTGTATTTTTTGAATTTTGAGCCGAAAATGGTCTCAAACGACTATGTTCGACTCACTGATGACGAATCCGTCGGAAAATTCGAATCTGTCCGTCCGTCCGGCAGTCCGTCCGTCCGGCAGTCCGTCCGTCCGTATACACGATAACTCTCGAACGGAATGTCCTAGAAACTTGAAATTTTCAGGGTAGGTTCGAATCTCGAATGCCGAGGTTGAGTTCGTTATTGGGCGAAATCCGCCTTAGGATTCCGTAAATATGGCTGCTCGAAATGTTGTTTTCCTGAATACTTTGAAACTACAGATTCGATCATAATGAAATTTTGCTCCCTAATGGAAAATGAGGTGTTCAAGCTACATGCCAAATTTTGTTCAGCTCGCATCACCAGAACCATAGAAATCATAAAAAATTGTAATTTTTGAACGGAAACGCCTAGGGACTTGAAATTTTCAGGATAGGTGTGGATCTCGATTGTTGTGATCACTTTCATCTGTGAGCGAAATTATACTAGGGGTTCCGTAAATATGGTCGTTTGAAATTTAGTTTTCTTGATAATTTCCAAACTACAGATTCGATCGTGACGAAATTTTGTATACTTATGGAGAATGATATATTCAAGCTACATTTCTCTAGATCGCCTGACCAGAACCATAGAAACCATAGAAAATCATAACTTTCGAACGGAAAGGCCTAGGGACTTGAAATTTTCAGGATAGGTGTAGATCTGAAATGTGGCGTTCACGTTTATCAATGAGCAGAATTTTATTAGGGGTTCCGTAAATACGGTCGTTTGAAATTTTGTTCTCTCGATAATTTCGAAACTACGGATTTGATCGAGATAAAATTTTGTATTTTAAACGAGAATGACATATTAAAGCAACATTTTGTCCAGATCGGTTTTTTTTGGCAGGTGCTAGAACTCATCAAAATCTGAGAAATTTCCAACACAGACCTGATACGGTATACGTATTCGGGATACCAGGTACGTATTGAGATCTAAATGTATTTTTTGAATGCTTTCAGTTTATGGGAAATCATATGACAGAGCGTATGATTTTTGTTACTTCCGCATTTCGCAAAGTTAGTGAAAATGCACGCTATCCGGATGTCAACCCCTGTGATTTCTTCTTATGGGGCCATTTGAATACATTAGTGTACAGTAACGGTGAGGTGAATAATGTTCATATTCATATTTCATATTTATTTTGTCATTAAAATTTTACAATAGTAAAATAACAACAAATAATTTTACCGTCAAAGTTTACACGATTTGTCAGACAAATGAATAAACCAATAAAAACAGAGGTACCTCTGTATTATTGAATGGGTGCATGACGAATTTATCACATAAACAAGTAAGTCGAACAAACATTTTGAGAATTCAATCAAGTTTAAAATTCACTTATACTATAGATTGTCCTTTCCAATAAAATATTTTTAACTTTTTTATGGAACCCAACCGCACTCAACTTCTTCAGACATTCAGGAAGTATATTATACAACTTCAGGCACATGTAATTCAATCCTTGTTGAGTCTTCTTCAGTCTGCAATATGGAAGCATAAACATTTCTTTCTCTCGAGTGTTGTATCCGTGGAAATGGGAGTTTGTAAGGAATTTGTGTTGATGCATATTTCAAACAGGTGAGTATGAAGATGGAAACGCAGGTAAGTATGCCCTCCCTTTTGAAAACCTCTCGATAGCTATCTGTTGACTTCATTCCGTATAAGGCTGTTATGGCCTGTTTTTTTTTCAGGAGGATCTTCTCAGCAGCACTGCTCTGTCCACAAACAATGATTCCGTATATCATTTGGTTGTGGAAAGTGGAATAATATGTAAGTTTGGCTCTTTTAGTATTAGATATTTTTCTTATTCTCCTTATTAAGTAGATGGAGGTTGACAGTTTATGACTCAGTTTATCAATATGTTTTGACCAGCCTAATGAGGATTGGAAAGTTACTCCTAGGTATGAGAGAGATTTGTTGTTATATTCTCTATTGGTGTTTTCTCAGCATTGAGTAGAAGGCCGTTTGCTCGAAAGCAGTTCTGCGCTTCCTCGTATGATTTCATCGATCCCAGATAATGACCATTCTTTGATATGTTCAAGAAAGCGGTATCGTCTGCATAGGTACATATTCTATCTGACCACAAATTAGTGTGAAGATCATTTATAAAAAGTATGAAAAGAACAGGACCCAGTATTGATCCCTGTGGAACCCCAATCCTTATCTCCTTCAGGTCAGTGACGACATCATTCCACTCCACCGCCTGAAATGTCTCTCAAATAGGACCTGAAGACATTCAACACTTTTGCTCTCACGCCATAATGAAAAAGTTTGTTCATTAAGATTTCGTGGCACACACTGTCGAACGCCTTGCTCAAGTCTATACACACCAATTCTGCTTCTTCATGGTTATTGAATGCTTCAAAAACTATCTCCAGTATATCAACCATGGCTGCAATTGTTGATTTTCTTTATCTGAAACCGTGCTGGGATTCGTGAAGAAGGGACTACTGTTCCAGGTAATCCACTAGACTATTTTTCAGTATTGATTCGAAAATTTTCGACAATGCAGGAAGAATGCAAATTGGCCTATAGTTTGAAGAGTCTGAGGAACTTCCTTCCTTGAATATTGGTTTTCAAACCGCGATTTTCAGTTTTGCAGGAAATATTTCCTGGTCGATGCAGTAGTTGAAGATCTTACAGAGTGGTCCTTTTATAAATGGAATAATATCCCTCAGAAGTGATACAGAGAGGCCATAGATGTCTTTGGTGCCTTTGTTTTTCCAGTCTTCTGTCACTTTCACGACTTCGTCTTCTGTGATTGGCACCAGGAACATAGAGCCTGAAACATTCACTCTAACATTCTGCAAAAGTTTATGCGACCGCTCTGTCGATGGTTGTACTTGTTCATGAATGCGCTCTCCGACCGAAGAGAAAAATTCATTTATATCCCCAGCATCCACATCGATGTCAGCCACAGAATGTGTCCCTTTCTTCCCAGTTTCCTGTTTGATCAAGGACCACATTGCCTGGATTTTATTTGCAAAGTTTTTCAGAGTTTTCATCTTTTCTCATTTCGAAAATTGTCCTTGCTTCCTCTACTTTATTTCTCAGCGACTCTATGTTCTTAGAACAACCATATTTTTCGTGTTTCTAATTCTCATTTTTTTTTCCAGGAAAAGAAAGGTGGAATAAATCCAACAGAGCCCTCGTGAAATGAGTTGAACTGTTCCTCAGCATCTTTGTTATTGAGAAGTTCCCATCTGTCTGTTGAGTTCTCAAAACAACCATTCAGCACATGAGTAAGCAGAAGCACCGACATGAAAACTAATAAATCTCCCGACGGCGGCCTATACAGGGCGATTATGACTAGTCTCAAAGCTGTTAATCTAACTGCTGCTATTTCAATGGTTTTCACTATGCTTAATGATTTTATTTGCTGAAGTTCGTAACACGGCAGCCCTTCTTTGACAAATATTGCCACCATGACATGACCCAATGCGACAAAACGAACTGACCAGTCGGTAATTTTGTATGCCTCTTTCAATTATCTCGTTTGAGAGCAAGTGTTCGGTAACACAAGCAATGTCAATCTTTTCATCATTCATAAAAAATGTGAACTCATCAATTCTATTTCTCAATGACTGGGCGTTAAAGTTTAAAATTGTATAGTTGTAGGAGTCACTATTCAACTTATTTATTTCCCGAATCTTCGAAAAAAGAAGCGACGCACTCTGATTCCTGTATAGGTCATCAATTAAATCTAAATCGACACCTATTTTTTTTTTGTTGGAGAGGAGAAAATCCTTTTTACGGACCTTCACCTTAGCTGTTAGGCGGTGTGTGCAGACTCACTAAAAACTCCTCTGTTCCCACTCCTACTACAAGAAGTGTCCAGGGGTAATTTGCCTTCGCAAACACCCTACCCGTCGCCGACTCTTAGACAAGGAACCCTTGATGTAATTTGGTTCCACCGGGTCCAGTTAGTGCAATACCCTGGTGGTTATCCCACTGAGTAGCCCGATAGGTACTCCCAAGTCATCAGTCAATGTGTCTGCTGACTGCTGTGACCATACACCTCGCCAGGAGAAAGTCCATGATGTGATCCTCACAGTTGAGGCCGGCCTACAAGTCAACCTGGCAACTTCGTCCTTAACCGGATCGATATTACATTTGCCGACCTTCAAGCTGTGGGCCAGGTCAATCGGCTGCGTGCCTGACACGAGCTGGGTGTCTACGACCCACACGTCTTGCTCCCTCACGACAACCGGGTCAGGTTTACAAACGCCCCCTGGTTCGTAGGCGCGGTTCGTTGTGCACCTCAAGCCCCTTATTTGTGAAGAAGCCAGAGAGTGTCTTGCACACGGCATCGTGTCTCCTGATCCTTTCGCCATGAGTGCGGAAGCAACATTGGATAACGTGTGCCGCTGTCTCGGTGCTAGTACACCCAGCTCGACAATTCACGTTCGTGACCGTGTCGGCTGTTCTGTGACCCCTCGTCGTGCGCACTCGGGTTGGTAGACTGTTGACATGCACGTAATGGTATTGGCGATAGTCCCTTCCGGGTATGCCTGTGCTGCCAGCATCAATCCATCGAGTGGAAGCGGTCTCACTCTCCCTAAGCTCATACCCATCATTAGAGGTTTATAACCTCATAGCCCAGTACTGTCCGCGTTGTTCTGCAGAGCATATCCTGTCACCACCTATGGACAGGACTTTCTCGGTCCAACCAATCTTATGTTGGGCCCAATCTTTATCAGAGACAGATCTAACCGCCTCCGAAGACGAATCCTTTAGGCGAGACAGCCTGTCCCTGATTATACCGGGTATAATGATGGTGAACTCGGGATTCCCGCATTTTTCACGGAGGCGTGAAAATACCCAAGCGGAGTGTCCTTAGGCAATCCCAACCATCGCCTTACTGCCGCTCTAATCTGAAGGTCCAGCTGCTTCAGGACATTCAAGGTGCAACCAGACAATACCAACGAGTGATAAAATCTGGGCACCAGAAAACAACGCAAATTCTTCAGGCGTTGTTGCGGCTTAAGTGGAGCTCGTGAAACTCTTGAGAGTTCCACCTCCATTGTGGGGCTGCTCTTTCTCAGTCCCTGAGGGCTTATGTTGACTCCCAAATACCGCCACTCTTCCGTAGGGCCGAGTTGGCGGATGAGGTCGCCCTGATGTAGCAGGAACTGTGCCCGGGTGGGAACTTTAGTTTTATTTTCTCTCCCTGATGGTACTAATGAAGTCGCTACACACTTACTAGGGTTGTTGCAAGGCGGCGCGCTCGGCAGCTTCGAGCGCCGTAGTCATGCCAACCTTTGATGATGTTAAAAGGCAAATGTCGTCTGCGTAGGCGATCGCGTTTATCGGTTCGCCTCCGACACTGCACCCCACTTGAAGAGGAACCGCTCTCAAGACCCTGTTCACCACCAATGCGAACAAAATGCTCGACATTGAATCGCCCTGGCGAACTCCCCTGCTTACTGGGATCTCGTGAGATCTTTTACCGCCACACTCCAAGACAGTTGTACTTCTCGAATATGTGGCGGCCACGTATCTGACCAGCACCTTAGGATTTCCAGCCTCTGTCATGGCAGATGTTATTGCCTGATGACTGACGGAGTCATACGCCTTGGCCACATCTAGAGACACTATATGCAGCTCTTTCAGATAATGTCTGGAGTGATGTAGGACGGCTGCCAACACCGAGATGTTCTCGGCACAACCGTCTTCTAGGCATCGCTACCTCTCATCAATGACCCCAGCCGCCACCATACGCCTCGCCAATATCTTATGTAATTGGCGGACTATGACAGACGCTATGCTGATTGGCCTCAAATCAGCAGGTGTTATACTACCTGTCTTCTTAGGGACGAATATCGTCCTGCTCTCTAAGAGCTGGTCTTGAAATGATTCCAGATGCAACAAGAGGTTGTTCAAGAGAGCCCTATGGGCTGGTGGAACTTTACTCCACGTGGCGATTGTTACGCCATCAATGCCAGGAGCTGAGTTGTACGGAATTTTCACCGTACTGATCTCGCTTTCACTAATAGGTGAAGCGGTAGCAGACTTGCCGATGTTCTGGCAGAGAGTCACGTTGCTGAACCGGAGCCGAGAGAACGGTTAGCACTGGTTTCCAGTGGTTCACCATTCCCTCGAGGGATGGATTAGATGTTTCATTCCCTCCATTCAGAATCTGCTTTGTGGCTCTGGACATGTTCTTCTTGAAGAGTTTTGCATCTCCGCATATTCCTTACGCCTTCTAGTATCTCTATTACCAGGCGTTACAACCCTCCTTTTACTCGTATACCTCCGTTTTTGTTTGCCATATGATGTTATCATGGCTTTGAGGCAGGCCTCTATCATTCCTGACGTGTCTAGGCCTGCCTTGACCTGTTCGGCTAATGCGACCAGTGCTTGAGAGCCCGGATAGTCGGACTACCTGACCCTTGGCAATAGACTACTTGCCGGTTCAAGTTAGTGGTCCACATTAGATATAGAGGTATCGAGTGATTCCTGGTCAATAATAGTGGAGTCCCGGCTAGAGGACCCCGAGGAGGACAACTCCGTGATGGCCTGTTCCAACAAAGCACTATAGGCTGGAGATCTTCTCATGCCTTTCAGTGAGTCAATTGTTCTTCCGGGGAAGAACTGACTCAGAAAGACATTATGCCATCCGGACCTCTTGGCCCAGTCTGCTTCGGCCGTACTCAATCACGTGTGCCTCCTCGACCGCGGCGATTTTCATCTCCTCGGTCGAGTATCCCCTATGACGGCGTTCAATATAAATTTCCTCATTCGCGACCTCCAGAAGGGCTCATTGCCTGTGCACACCTAGGCCAATCTTTGTTGTGAACTCCCTACTCAGTTCACATAGCTTGCACACAAAGCCTTGGCTTGCTGTCTGCTCGGCCACCGAGACCCCAGACGGCCCAGGTCTCGAAGGATCCGGAACCGTTACTTGGGCACGGTGTGTGCGCATGTGATTGGCCAGACCTATCGTCGAAGAAAACACCCGTACGGGTACGCAAATCGAGCATGCAACCCCTTTTTTTTCGGGGTGCCTGAGCACACAGCGTCACCTGTCCCACGACATTGACGTTTTAATGCCGTGGTGCCATTGCCTGTTATTGGCCGCCTCCGAAGAGACGTTGCCCGACTCCCACGACGTGGACGTTTCAGGATGGTCTTAAGAATAATATACTGGTAGCCCCCTCATTTCTTCTGTGTTCGTCCACAATGAACGATCGATCAGGAAACAACTGTTTCAGGTGTTCTTCCAACATTGCCGTAGTTATACCCAACTGAGTTTTCCCAACATGAAGCCATACTCTCTGTTTGATACCACAAAGCGCATTTTGGCCTTCAGTTGTTTCTCCAGTACCTTTTATAATTTTTGTACTGATGGTGTTCTTTCTGCTACTTTTTAATTTATCTTTGTTGTTGTTTGACTTGGACGCCCATCTGTTTTGGTTACCAGCTGATCTCAATGTCTGCGTGCAAAGATTGATCAGACCGCACCACCACAACTGGAGTTTTGGTATCGTCCATTATCGCTGAAACTTCTTCATTCTATTCTGCAAGTCAGTTTGTCAACACATGATTCACGTTTCTACGCAAGAAAACCTCAATTACTTCTGTTATAGTGTCTGTTTTGGGTATCAGGTTGTATTATTGTGCACATAAGGTATAGTACACCCCCATTATCTTAGTTCTATAGCCGTGGTGATTTTTATTCTGAATTAATTTCCATTCGAATAAGGGAAATTTTGATTTCATTACACGGGAATCGTACTTATCAGTTGATTCGCATCACCTTATGTTCCGAGTGTGGGAGATTGTATGTGTTATCTTTCACGTGTTGCGGAGAGGACAGTAAAACATTCATTTCTACTTATTTAATTCGTTAAAACTGGAATGGTATAATATTGGTTTTCCGAATCCTTTCTTTCTTGATCTTTTCCTTGATTCCGCTATTTCCGTGGTCTACCCAAATTTCTGTCTCAAGTCTTCCCTATCGACCCAGGGAAGTGAAAAGTCTTTTTGTCCTCCCTTCTCCTGCTCCCACTTCAACAATGCCGCGCAACTGTTCTTGTTGTAATAAGGTAATTTCTGCCTCCCACCTTGAAATTTCTTGCGCTATCTGTTCCAAGCATTTTCATGCGGCTTGCATGAATCTAACTTCGAGCGACGTGGATTATCTTATCGAGAATCATGAAAATTGGACCTGTCCGATTTGCCATTCTGAAGAACGTCGGCTTAGGAGTGGTTCATCGAGCTCTCGTGTGGTTTCTGCCGGGGTGGGTACTACAAAATCGTCAACGCACACAGCTGGCGGTGGCCAAGCCGCTCCTCTAACTCTGGAGCACTTTCACCAGATGATGAATAGGATCAGTGAGGTTGCTGCTAGTGTCCTTCGAATAGAAGAGCGTCAAAATGACATTCTCAGCCAACTATCCGCTTGCTCCACTTCCATCAACAAGCATGCCGAATTGTTGTCCAACCATCAGGAATCCCTATCTGTGCTCAGAACGGATCTAGCCAGCTTGGATGACTCGCACTCACAGCTTTCCGCTTTGGTGGGGGATGCCTCTTCGAGAATTGCCTCCATCGAGTCGGCATTGGATAGTATGCCTACTGAGGCCGGGTCTGATCTTATACCTGAGATCGTCAATCGGGTTGCTAAATCTCACAACATTATAATTGCGAACTTACCGGAGAGTCCGGATGATATGGAGAATGCGAGTGCCATTGTGGAACACATCTATCGATCTGCGAGCAAGTTTATTAGCAATATTTTTCGTATTCCCGGAAAGCAGACGAATAGACCGGGATGGCTTAGGGTTTCGTTCTCGAGCGCTGACGTGGCTGGCAGGGTCCTCAGGGGCAGAAAGTCTTTGTATGGAAATTCACGTTTTCGTGATGTGGTGGTTCGCGATGATAAGACTCGGAGTCAAGTGGCCGAACTAAGTGCACTCCGTGAGGTTCTGGGGAGGAGACTGGCTGCTGGGGAGAGGAACCTTACTATAAAATACGAGAAAGGACGACCAACCATAGTATCAACGGAGGGCGCTCAACGGAAAACACTCACAAAAAACCAACATTCCTAAATTCTTGGCCAATTGTCTACACCAACGCTCAATCTTTGCTATCCAAACTCAATGAATTGGTCACCATCGTCCAAATTCAGCAGCCATCCATCATTTGCATCACTGAGACCTGGCTCTATTCTTCTATTCCCGATGGCTCTTGCTACATACCAGGATACAAAATTTTTCGTCGGGACAGCGTCAGAACCCTCGGTCATGGTGGTGTCTGCATCTACTTGAGGGATAACATTGTAGATTCCTTCAGCATAAATGTATCTCATCAAGATTGGCACGGTGTGGATAACTTATTCTTAGACTTAGCTAGTGTGCATGTTTCCTTCACCTTGGCATGCATCTATAGACCACGTCCTTGTGCGGAGGACCGAGCTGTTGTCAAGTATCTGGAGGAGATATCGGTTTCACATCGTGGTAACTTAATCATTACTGGCGATTTCAACTGTCCGGATGTGGAATGGTCCATAGCCAAGCTTCCTTCACGGAGCTCTCCATCACTTCCATATGCGGAGCTTGTTTTCAACACGGGACTTCAGCAGATTGTGCTGGAACCCACAAGATTCAGGCATGGGCAGACCCCCTCCACTTTGGATCTCATAATTACATCCGATGCCAACCTTCTGACTGAGGTTTCGTACCTGCCCCCACTTGGTAAATCGGACCATGTTATCTTGAAGTCCGTGCTGCAGTTCTACAATCCATCCCGAAAAAAAGTTAAGATCTTCAAGAGGGTAGATTACGAGGGAGTTTCGGTGGCGTTGGAGTCTTACATTTGGTCAGATATATTTTCCGAAGATGAAAACGTTGATGTTCTCTGGGATAAATTCCTTCAGATGGTCCGGGACATTGTTTCCTTGAATACTTCTACTACATCAGCTAAGCATAACCCGGGAAGGCCGTGGGTTACGGGGAATCTCCTGAGGGCCATCAGAGTGAAGAAGTCATTGTGGCAGCGTTATTCTCGGAGCCGATCATATGCTGATTTCATGAACCACCGCAGATACTCCAATTACGTGACTTCTTTGATTCGTGCCGCGAAGGCTAAGTTCGAGAACGGTCTGGCATCGGCGGGAAATAAAAAACAATTCTACAAGTATTTAAGAAACTCACTTGACGGCAAAGTATCCGTTCCACTAGTGAGAGATCCATCTGGAAGACTGTGCAGTGATCACGCCGAATCTGCCGATGTTTTGACAGCAACATTTGCCTCCCACTTCACTGACGAACGGGTCTCTGCATTCCCGCCATTGTACACCGCTCGTTGTCTTTCATCCATTAATGAAGTGCCATTGACTAAAGGCCTCGTTGAGGAACATCTTTCCGCTCTGAACGCCTCGGCAGCTCCTGGTAGTGACGAGATTACCTGCCTCCTTCTCTCGCGATGTGCCAGTGTACTTGCAGAACCGCTTTTCCTTTTGTTCAGGAAATCTCTGCTCACATCATCCTTCCCTTCACAGTGGCGTTCAGCAATTGTTACACCTGTTTACAAGAACGGGGACAAAACTTCCCCTTCAAATTACCGGCCGATAAGCCTTGTGTCTTCAGTCTCCAAAGTCTTGGAAAGGATCGTTGCTGACCACATCCTGGAATTTGCTGTGTCCAACGGTTTGATCCCCGGCGAGCAACACGGTTTCCTTCCTGGTCGCTCAACCCTGACCAACCTCTTGGTGGCGACTGATGACTGGAGTAAGTCATTGGACGCGGGTATACCGATTGACGTCGTGTACCTAGATTTCGCTAAAGCCTTCGATCGGGTTCCCCACCGTCGTCTCATCTACAAACTGGAGCATTTGGGTATTCGGGGTAGCTTGCTTTCTTGGATCAAGTCCTTCCTCAGTGGAAGAACGTTCAGGGTAAAAGTTGGCGACGCGTTTTCTACTCAGGGTGGAGGGGTCACGAGTGGAGTTCCACAAGGATCGGTCCTTGGGCCGCTTCTGTTCTTACTCTATACATCTGATCTTCCAAGATTGATCGGCTCCAGATGCCTCCTGTTCGCTGACGACGCTAAACTGTACGACGTTCCGTCTGTGACGACTAACAAGCTACAGACGGATTTGGACGGGATTGCTCGGTGGGCTGAAGAGTGGTTGTTGCCTCTCAACCTGGAGAAATGTTGCGTCATGCATATTGGCAAGAATAACCCTGAACTTCCGTATGCGCTTATGGGGCAACCTCTTGCCGTTGTCAGGAGCCACTGTGACCTTGGCGTGGTGGTTAATTGCGAATTAGACTGGTCGGAGCACATCACGACAATTTGCAATAGGGCCAAGAGGACTGCCTATCTTATCCAGCGCTCTTTCCGTGGCTGCAGTGTCCAGACCGCCAAGTTGTTGTTCACAACTTACGTGAGGCCAATTCTGGAATACGCGGGCCCAGCTTGGTGGGACGCCCTGCGATCCGACTCGCACCTTCTTGAGTCCGTACAGAGAGCTTGCACCAGAATGCCATTCCCAACCACTACTCGACCTGACTACCCTACTAGACTGATATTATTCGGACTGACCACCTTCGAGGATCGGCGTGCTAGGGGAGATCTGATAGTGGCCTTCCGAGCGATGCACGGTTTCTTCGGTGTGGACCTTCGGCACCTGTTCGTTTTGAACCGGAATAACCTTCGAGGCCACGAATTCAAACTTGCCAAGGAACCATTCCGCACTACCTGTCGAATGAACTTCCTGTCCAACCGAGTTTTCGAAGCTTGGAATCGCCTTCCCGATGAAGTGGTGAATGTGGGTTCAGTGAACGCGTTCAAAAACTCCTACGATAGACTCAGGTGAAGTGCTTTTGTGGAGACATTTCTTTCTTTTTTTTATGTATACTTTGTATTGCAGAATATTGTTCATTTCTCTATTTTTAATTGAGTGCATAGGTATTACCTACCTCCAATCTAATCAATTTATAATAATAATAATAATAATAATAATAATTCTTTCTTTGTTGGATTTCTGCAATTTGTTTCGAATCACATACGTTAATAGCTATATCTTTGTCTAACACACTAATCTTGAACAAGATTTGCCGGTTCTTGTTATCCATTTCGGCAATAGGCCTCTTCAATAGGGTATTTTAATTTGAAAGAATTTCGTTTTCACGGGCTAGCTCACATATTATTTTTTATTCGATGAAACTATATCATTCACTTCGTTCAGTTTCGATAAAGGACTTCAGGTCTTCTTCACTGTCACTTCCGTTTTTATGGTTAGCCATACTCTGTTTTAGTTCACAACATCTAATTCGACTTTCATCGATATTAACTATATCTTTAAAGTACTTGATGCATCTCCGGTACATTAAAGTTCCACAGTTTATACACTGTAATCCGGTACTCGGCATTATATTGCACTCTTAACATTTTTTCGCGGGAGCTCATATAAACACGTCTTCTCCTTCTTCTTCTCTGTGCAGTGCCCACTCCGGGCTGAACTGAGACCTTGTGGCCCATTGTTCCTCCGCATATTGCTTGAGAGACTCAGTCCCGCAGACAGAAATGCCGCAAGTCGACCAGGAGGAGTCCCTTTCACCATAGGAATAGTGGGTGTTGGGTTTCCTAGGTGTGTTGTCCTCAGATTAGTGAGGTCTCTACAACTGAACAAAAAGTGTTCGGCAGTTTCATCTGTGCTCCTGCACCACCGGCACAAAGAGCTGCTTGTCAGTCCTATTCTCTTCAAATGTTTGTTCAGTAGGTGGCCAGTCAAAGTACCGATCACCAGACTGAGCTGTCTTCTCTCTAGTGCCAGGAGTCTCCTGACCTCAGGTCCAGATGAAGGTCTCTCAATGAGAAGCCTCGACCGCCTGAGGCCAACTCCTGTGCTCCATTCCGAGGAAAACTTCCTGTCCAGCCAACTTCTGAAGAAGTTCCTGACAGATTTCCGACAGATTGGCAGTGCGGGTTCCGGACCAACAAACTCTGATCGGGCCCCCTGCTTCGCCAGTGTATCTGCCTTCTCATTTCCAGGTATCCCCGCATGAGCCGGACACCAAACAACTCTCACGAAATTGTCTGAGCCAAGCTCACGCAGAGCTTCCCTGCATTCTCCTACTAGCAAGGAGTCAATTCTTACATCAGAAAGGGATTTCAGTGTTCCCTGACTGTCACAGCACATATGAATGTGTTCCCCAGAGTATCCCCTGCGAATACACTCCAGCGCGCAGCCAAGAACCGCATACAGCTCAGCCTGCACTATGGAGCAATTCATCCCCAGAGGGATAGCTCGATTGAAGCGAAGTCCCACAATTCCAACACCAGACCCTGTTAAAGACACAGAGCCATCAGTGAACCAAGTGGGACCTTCAGGCAAAAGAAGCCTGTTTGGTGAAGACCATAGATCTCTATCAGGAACAACTACCCTGTAGGGCTCGTCAAAGCAGAAACTAGTGCCCGCGTGGTCCCCTCTATGGAGAATGGATGCGTTAACATCCTCCACCATTTTGAGAGCCCTCGCGTGCCCCCTAAATAGTCCAGCATCACGCCATTGTCCCCGTTCCCAGACTCTGAGAGCTGTCTTCATAGCTACCTCCTTCACAACCAGATGTAATGGTGGAAGACCCAGCAAACACTCCATCGCTGCCGTGGGGGTAGATCTCAGAGCGCCTGTATTACTTAGACAAGCTTTCCTCTGGCATTTCCTCATCATGATACGATTACAGGCCTTCTCCATAGACGGCCACCACGCCATTGAGGCATAGGTTAGGATAGGCCTCACCACAGCAGTGTACAGCCAGTGCATAATGTGCGGTTTGAAGCCCCATCCTTTATCAATTACCCTTCGAGTAGACCAAAATATCACATTAGCCTTATTCGTTTAGGACTCCAATATCACCCCGAGATATCGAACTTGCTCGGATAGAGTGAGCCCAACTCCACACAGACTAGGAAGTCTCATGTTGCTCGGCACTCTCCTCCTGAACAGAATCATCTCTGTTTTAACAGGATTTACCGAGAGCTCGTTTTCCAGGCACCATCGTTCAATCAATCGCAGAGCTTGCTGCATCAGATCCACAATGACACTGATTACCTTACCTCTAATCAGCAGGACAAGGTCATCCGCATAGGCCACCACAGCGAACCCAGCCTTCGCCAAATCGACCAGGAGCACATTCAGGACAAGATTCCACAATAGCGGCGATAGAACCCCGCCCTGCGGACATCCCCTTCCTGGTGCGCCCCCAATGGTCGATCCACCCAGCCGAGCAGTAATGCTACGGGCCCTAAGCAGCGACTCCGTCCACCGACAGAGAGTAGGTGCCACACCGTGCTTGCTCAATGCTGACTGCATCACTTCAAACGCAGTGTTGTTGAATGCACCCTCTATATCTAGAAATACAGCTAGTGTGAACTCTTTATTATGTATTCCGTCCTCAATGCGGTTGACAACCTAATGAAGAGCAGAATCAACTGACTTACCTAACTGGTACGCATGCTGGCAGGGATGCAGTGGTCTAGCCACTAAAGCAACCTCTCTGATGTGTCTTTCTACCAACCTTTCCAGCGCCTTCACTAAGAAGGAGGAGAGGCTTATTGGACGAAAGTCATTCGCTTTTGAGTGCGATGGTTTTCCAGGTTTGGGTATAAAAATAACCCTCACCTTCCTCCAGGACAGTGGAATGTGTCCTAAGGTCAGACTCGCACGGAGTATGTGGAGCAGTGGGGACGACAGCACGTCCAGCCCCTTGGAAAGAAGTGCCGGGATGATGCCATCCTCACCAGCTGCCTTAAAACTTTCGAAGCCGTTGATAGCCCAACGTAATCGAGAGTATGTAACCACCTGTGAAGCCATCTTCCAATCCTCACATGAGGCATGCCGAGGGCACTCACTTTGTGTGTTTCCATTCTCAACGAAGCCCGGAAAGTGCGCCTCTAGAAGATGTCTCAAGCTGAGCATGTTTTATGCCCAGTGGGGAGCTTTAAGTAATCAATCCGTGGAGGGCCCCCTGCAGAGAGTATCCTCCTGAGCCGGTTAGCTTCAGGTGCGCCCTCGATGTCACTACAAAAGCGCCTCCACGATTCTCTTTTGGATTTTCTTATAAGTCCCTTGTATATTTTCAGGGCCGCTTTGTATTCATCCCAGTCATTTGTAAGGCCAGATCTCATTGCCTTGTTGAAGAGATGCCTGCTATTGCGTCTGGCATCATTTATTTCAGAGGTCCACCATTTCGTCTGACCCTTCGGTCTTCGAAGCTGGGGACTGCAACTGCTATGGTAGGCCGAGATTATGGACTCCTGTAGTTTGCTAGCTGCAGTGTCCAACCCTCTCGTAGTTCTAGGTTTGAGGTTAACCCTTCTCAGATTGTCGGAGAGGAACTCCAAGTATCTGAACCAATCTGTTTTCTTCGGGTTCCTGAAAATTTCCGGATCCCCTGAAGATCTTCTACCTTTAATGGTGAAGCAGATGTGCCGGTGATCAGACAAAGAGATCACCTACACATAGTGATGTCGAGCACCTCCCTTCTTCTTGAAGTGATGAAGGTCGGCTCGTCACCCCTGTTGAGTAGGTTTAGACTGGTTGAGAACAGGAAGTCGGCCAGAGCCTCGCCCCTCGGGTTGACGCCAGAGCTACCCCACAGAATGTGGTGTGCAATCGCATCACACCCAACGAGCAAGGGCCAACCTTTCCGCTCGCAGAACCTAACAAGCTCCTCCATTTCCTTCGTTGGCGGAAGGTCCGGGGAGTCGTATGGGAGGTATGCCGAGCATACCTCCAAGTTTCCTAGCGGTCCCTTGCAGGCCGGAAACCGTACCGCTACAAGATCTCTGAAACAGAAATTGGTTAGTAATTGAGCCCCAACATTATCAGAAGCAAGTATACACGCCCTCGGGTTTGTGTCCTTGGGCGTGCAGAAGAGCCTACTTCCTCGAAAGGAGAGACCCCTCACCTCACCTCCTCTAACCCAGGGCTCCTGAATCAGGGCTAGGAATGTCTGCACCTTCGCCAGCTGCAACCGGAGAATATCGGTAGCCGCTATGCAATGGTGCAAGTTTATTTGTGTGACATACGTGTCAGTAGCCATGAGGACAAATGATTATCCTCAGTCCGCCGACTGTCTCATCGTACCAGTAGATCCTTGAGGATCTACCGGTATGTCATCCGGTGGGTTGGAGCTCCGGCTTGGTCCCCCATCCACAAGCGCCCCCCCCTGCTCCCCAGTCTCCTGGGATTCCGGCGACGCAGTAGGAGGCACAGGTACGATGGGAGCCCTTTCGGAGTCCACCTCCATCGGATCACCCGACTCCAGCGTCGGGTCGGAGGGCACCTCCTCTCCCTCGCGGACGTCCTGCCCTTCAGCGGAGGGCCCCACTTCCGGAGCAGCCTTCGCAGACGAAGAGGCTGGAGCATCCGCTTTCCGGCCTGGACCTTGTATGACCTTGAAGGTGCACACCCTCATACCAATTCCAACTTGGTACTTATTGGTCTTCAGGACCTCGAGAGATGCCTTGTCTACTCCCAGAATGATTTGAGCCACTTCTGGCCCGTCACTCCTCTTGTAGACTCTCCAGCTCCTTGTCTTAAGGGCCGGAGTCGACATCTGTATACGCCTAAGAATGAGGTCTGTTGGCGTGGAGCAATGTGGCCCCTTCACCTGCAGACTCACTCTCGTCAGCCTTTCCAGGCCCTTCACCTCAATCATCTTAAGGTGAAGTCCTTTTGGAAGTTTTAACCTGGACATGTTATTTGACAACCAGTCCCGGCTAATGCTATCCCTACAGGAGGTTATAATCGCCCCCTGGTGGTTCAGGTCCACACTCTGGAAATGCGGAAAGGGCTTGCCAGTCTGGATCCTGTCCATCTCAGCAGTCACCGCCATTTCCACCGTGTTGCACTCCTCCTTCGAGAGCGCCCTGTCTGGCCAGTCCCCGTGTACGAGGGCCACCTTCAGGGGCAGGCTCGCAACCTCCTTATATGAGGGCCTATCCGGAAGCTTGTTAGCCTACTTCGCAGGCCGCTCACACAAGGGTGGAGTGTTGTTGTCGGGGGCGTTCCTTTTGGCACCGCCTGCCCGTAGAAGGGGAGAATTCCCGACTGCCGACTCTCCTGCCTCATGACAGGCTAAGTCCGCGCGAGCTCTTCTCGCCCGTCTTTTTTCCGCATCTGTGCGGTTCCGCCTTTTATGGGCAGTCCCCGATGGCAGCTCCGATTGTGAAGCTCCTTCGTTGATCGAAGGGACCTCGCTCCGTGCCTTCATCGGGTTTTTACCTTGGACTCCTCCAGAAGAGGAGCCCTTGGTTTCAGGGTCTTTAGTACCCTGTGGGGTTTTTTGTTTCTTTGGATCCATACAGTTCCCACGAGTGACGAATAAATAAGAAGTCACCCTCAGCAGAGCTTCGATACCGAGGGAAGGTCTAATTACAAGGGGATGCGACCTGGTTTCCCCAGGGAATCGTTATTGACACACTTAACCCATATGCCATTCAGCCCTTGGCACGATATCTTCCACCTTGGCTTGGGGGTCGGTCTTAGTTTTCACTGCTCAAACTTGAACCTTATCGACATGGGAGACCCTACCAGAACAGTGTTCCGTCGATATCGCCTCAAGAATCATCACAGCCTACTTAAGCCCCCACACCAACGTCAAGGTGCCGACCTTCGTGAGGGAATCGTCTTACTTTCCGTCATCTTGAATCTCATTGAAGAACTAAAACAACGCATTGAAAATGCTGGTGATATTATTCGTGAGCAACATTATGTGATAGTTTCAAGGATAATGCGTTATTACGCCGGGCAAGACTTTGTGCACATCGAACGAATGGTGACCATTTCGAACAATTTCTAAAGAGAATATACGAATTTGCGATAAAATCCATCACTTTATTTGCTTGCTAGAATGCATATGGCAACGTGATCATAGCAGATCTTCTGAAAGAGAGATAACACAATTCAGTGATAGCACTATCCAGATAACACGTCTTAAGATCTTTCACTTACTTCAAATAAAATATTTTATATGATCAACTTCCAGCGGAATGATCTCTATTTATGAGTTCTAGCACCTGTCAAAAAAAGCCTTACCTTAAAAAACATCCTGTATAAGGTAAGAACAATCAGGGAATCAAAAAAATACCATGTACTAAAGTTATGATTCTTAATTTTTCAACTTATTATAATTACAAACTTCCTTGTCCTCTAGTTCTTGGTACCTTTGTCCAGACTAAATTTCTGAATATAATTTCACTCGGCCAAACCCCCTCATTAAGAACTCAAAAATGTTTGAGGGGGGGGGGGAGGGGCGGTGATATGGTTTGCACCAGGGCCCCGATCAAACTTGCTACGCCCCTGGATCTCTCTTTACGCCTTGTGCCGTGATCATGATTTATAAGGGACAAATCCCTTCTGCTCTTGTACTGTTGGCTAAGTACCCTATAATAGTAGAGCTTGCCCTTCTCGAACATCGGTACTTCCTCGAAAAGTTTTTGGGTCGACTAAGTTCTCTCATTGCTATATATAATTTTGAGTAGGGTTTTTTGTAAGACTTTTAGCTGCATTTTATGACATCTTTACGCCCCACCTTGAGGCTGATATTCCATATTGTAGGTTTGATTCAGAAAGTGCGTGATACAAAATCTTGAAAAAACCAACATCTATAAAGCTTTTCAGACGTTTGAGAGTAAATGGTAAAGATCTAAGTTTCTTTATTATTAAATTCAGTAATGAAATCAGAAAAACTATACTAAATAAACTAATAGCAAGTCAAAAAAACAATGCATATTACCCCAGAGACCATCAAATTTATCATTTGCATCTGAAAACCGGTTTCGATTCATATCAAATCTCACCAGTACAGTTAGTAAAATGATAAATTCGATGTGAGAAACAGGAAACCTTTAAAACCTAACGCAGTGGTGGTCGGAGAAAATTTCTCTAATCACGTCACCTGTCCGATCCAAAAGCAACTGTCTCAAATATCTGCAGGCCATTAATCGCTTTCCCCACTCCCCTAGACAAGGACACATGTGTGAGCGGCCGTTTCTTTATCACTTTGGCGATGAGATTTCAGTTGATCTCTCTGCCCTGAACCCAAACTGTCTTGTGGAAAGCAGATTGTTTTGCCCCATAAATTCAACCAGTCGCACTTTAATTACCTTTTCCACAACCTTGGCAACCGTACTTTTCAGCGATATTCTCGCTGTTCAAATATACCATTGATAAGGTAGGCAAGAGGCATTGCCATGATTTTTAAGTTCATCTATTACCCTATGCACTTCCATTCCATCTGTTGGTCTCTCTGTTTCTTTCCACAACCGAGTGGGTGGTTGCTTGATCCGGCTGGTCATCTGGTCACCTATATTTACAAAAGGTGAATTGAATATTTGAGCCATTCTATCTATCCGTTATGCTCGCACCCCCGTAATCGACTTCATGTATTCCAACTTGGGCCCTCTTACCTCCTGTCAAATCCTTGATATTCTCCCATCAAGCCTTTCGTTGAACTCTCTCTATTTCTCCCTACCTGTTCAGAGTAGTATTCCTTTTAATTTTTTCGAGCCAGCGTTCAGAACAATATCCACATCCTCCAAACAGAAATAATCGTGCCTGTTCTCCTGGTGATGGTCCCGTGAAATCTTTTCTGATCCAATACTACTCGTATTTTCTTTGACGGTTGCTCTTTGCAGGTTACCATCGGACATATGGCTATTGTAGGAAAATGATCTGTAACAGTGTAGCGGAGGATATACGACCTGCAGTCTGAAGGGTATAGTGAGGTCTTGACGAAGATATGATCAAGCAAACTTTGGGGGGCATCTTGAACACTCGTACACTTATCAATCATCGAATGAAATCCAAACTGCTCAAGTATGCTCAATATGTGGATATTCATTGCAAAAATCAGTATCCGATTTAATATCTATATTAATATCACCGGCAAAAAATTACGTATGCTTGTTGTCCTGACAGTGGGTTTTAATGTAATTGAAGAGATGCTCATTGAAGACGAACGATAGAGGGCATCAACTATAATAACTTTTTCAACGCCTTTAATTGCAAGTCATAGGGCCTTCACAGGGCCAAGTGCAAGAATGGAATATTGTAAGAATAGTTCCTTTTTCACATACACAACAACTCCGTCATTTTGATTGTATTTTCTCGAGTTGTAAATAACTTCGTCTTTAGGCATTTCAAAAAGGTTGATATCTGGAATCTGGAATTTGCCAAGTTTCTGTGAAAATAATGACATCGAACCCGGAATCAAATTTGCCCAGAAATATCTACATTCCATCGAAGTTTTTGTTTATGCTTCTTATGTTCGCTGGGAAGACGGAAAACTGGAAAACGTGAATCTACCTACAAGGTGAATGTACGAGCGCTCAAAAGCTCCTGCCTTCACGGCAGTGCTTTTCTAAATTTTTTTATTATACCGTTTATAATAGAACAAAAATTGGGTTTGGTTTGGAAGATCAGCTATGCAACAATTACAATGTTGCCAGAAATACCCGTCACCGACCAATAGTAGTGTTTTATGATTTATTGAACATTTCTGGTATGAACGCTTTATGCGTTCAAGGCGGATCACCCTGTAGAAACAGAATCTCGAAATGAATTTTTAGAAAATTGTGCATGGAAACTGATCAAACCACAAAATGAGTTTAGATTAAAAGTTCTACAATCTACAATTGCCCGCAGAAATGAGGCTCCGCGCTCGGCATCTGTTAGGTATAAGTAAGGTCGTACCCCCTCCACCTGAAAGTCGTAAAATTATGTTGGACGTTGTTTTATATATACCCAGAGCCGATGAGAAATCCACATGAAAATATTGTACCAAATGCAACAGGTATGCGTGTAAAAATCACATGAAGGAAATATGTCACTTGTGTGATTGAATAAAAATTACGAAAAGCACTGCCGTGAAGGCAGGAGCTTTTGAGCGCTCGTACATGCACCTTGTAGGTAGATTCGCATTTTCCAGTTTCAGAAATCAATTGAAGGTATTTTCGACAGCTGTCAAAAAAATTCTGGAACTTAGGCGAAACTCCAGACTCCATGTCAGTGCCTCAGCTGATCAATTTTTTTTCGATAATTCGCTAGAATTTTCTACGGTATCTATGGTCTTGGTGGTGCGATCTGGACAAAATTTTGCACGTAGTTTGAATACATTATTACTCAGCTAGGTGCAAAATTTAATCCCAACCGGCTCAGTATTTTCGGAACTATCAGCAAAAAAATATTTAGAACGGCCATATTTACGGAACCCCTAGTCTAATTTCGCTCATAGATGAACGTGACCGCGATATTTGCCATCCAAACCCACCCTGAGAATTTCAAGTTCCTAGGCCTTTCTGTTCAAAAGTTACAATTTTCTATGGTTTCTATGGTTCTGGTCATGCGATCTGGACAAAATATTGTTTTAATATATCATTCTCGATCAAAATACAAAATTTCATCTCGATGGAATCCGCAGTTTCGAAATTATCGAGAAACCAAAATTTCAAACGACCGTATTTACGGAACCCCTAGTATAATTCTGTTCATTGATAAACGTGAACGCGACATTTCAGATCCACACCTATCCTGGAAATTTCGAGTCCCTAGGCCTTTACGTTCGAAAGTTATGATTTTTTATGGTTTCTATGGTTCTGGTCATGTGATCTGGAGAAATGTAGCTTGAATATATCATTCTCCATTAGAATACATAATTTCGTCACGATCGAATCTGTAGTTTTGAAATGATCAAGAAAACTAAATTTCAATCGACCATATTTACGGAATCCCTAGTATAATTTTGCTCATAGATGAACGTGATCACGACATTCGAGATCCACACTTATCCTGAAAATTTCAAGTCCCTAGGCGTTTCCGTTCAAAAGTTACAATTTTCTATGGTTTCTATGGTTCTGGTCATGTGATCTGAACAAAATTTCACATGTAGCTTGAACACCTCATTCTTCATTTGAGTGCAAAATTTCATCTCAATCAAATCTGTAGTTTTCAAGTAATCAGGGGAACAAAACTTTGAACGGCCATATTTACGGAACCCCTGGGCGAATTTGGCCCATTAACGAACTTAACCAAGGCATTTGGGATCTAAGCCTACACTGAAAATTTCAAGTCTCTAGGTTGATCCGTTCGAGAGTTATCGTGCTTACGGACGGACGGACGGACAGACTCGAATTTTCCGACGGATTCGTCATCAGTGAGTCGAACATAGTCGATTGAGACCATTTTCGGCTCAAAATTCGAAAAATACAGACATCGTGACGAAATGATATAGCCCTCGTGTAGGTTGTACGAGCGCTCAAAAATGGCCTTCTTTAGGAGGACACATTTCGTTCTATATTGGGAGTTTTTCTTTGTTGTGGATATTTTTGTGAAAGTATACAACGTGTTCTTTTTTACTACACATGAGTTTTTCATTGAAGTTGATTTATTTTCGAACAAATATGAAATATATAGAGAGTTATCGCAACTAAATGTTGAAATCCAAGACATTGGTGTTTCTTTAATTTCCTCACAAAAAAAATTATTATATTATCACGAAACTGATATAACATCAATCACATGTAGTCAAATGAAAGATTCAAACATAGATACATTTTTCGCGGTTACGTTCATCAATGAGCAAAATTAGACTAGAGGTTCCGTAAATATGACTTCAAAACTATGGATTTGATCGTGACGAAATTTTGTATTTAAATTGAGAATAATATATTCGAGCTACATTTTTTCCAGATCGCATCATCAGAACCATAGAAAACATAGAAAATCATAACTTTCGAACGGAAAGGCCTAAGGACTTGAAATTTTCAGGATAGGTTCGCATCGCGAATTTCGCGGTTACGTTCATCAATGAGCAGAATTAGATTAGGTGTTCCGTAAATATAACCATTCAAACTATTTTTTTTCTGACAATTTCGAAACATAGATGAAAAATAATGTATTCAAACTACGTGGGAAATTTTGTCCAGATCGCCTTACCAGGACCATAGATACGGTAGAAAATTCTAGCGAATTATCGAAAAAAAAATTGGTCACCTAGGCACTGACTTTAAGTCTGGATTTTCGCCTTAGTTTCAAATTTTCTTTGACAGCTGTCAAACTCTTTCCAATTGGTTTCTAAAACTGGAGAATGCGAATCTACCTACAAGGTGGATGAACGAGCGCTCAAAAGCTCCTGACTTAACGGCAGTGCTTTTCAAATTTTTTCTCCGTATACTTTGATTTTAAATATTTGAATTCATTAGTGCACTGCTCAGCAGTGAACTGGCCATCAAATTCTGTGCTAGACATCTGTCACACTCTTTCATTTCTTATTGCTGACGATCTGAAAAGATTTCTCTTTTCTTTATATGCTTTTATGAGTTTGAGAATATGTCCTCTCTCGCTCAAGATTTCTTCCAGTTCTGAAAAAAACCCACAAATGTTGTTATCAGACATGAATACATCTAAGAACAAATAAATTTCAAACTGCAGTTTGAAATGGTTCTTGAATGAATAACATTATTACCTCTTGGTTTTCTCTTGTTGACTCTATTGCTGATCCTGACGACAGGGCCATATTAGCGCATAGGCCAACATAGACCATGGCCTAAGGGCGGCACGATTTTAGGGTCGGCAAATTTTTGGTAAATTACGAAAAAAAATTTCCTGAATAAAAAAAAAGTAGAAATATGCACCTTCGAAAATCATTAAATTATTCAATATTTTCCATGAACTTCACACATTTTCAAAGCAAAAAGTAAGTACTTTTATTTCAATACGCAGTTGGGGAAGGAATCAACAATCTTATTGGAAAATTGAAAACTCACATCAAAACTGAATCTGAAGGAGCCGCCCTAAATCCGAACAGCAGACGTCGGCAATGCTCATCAAAGAATGTCGGCAAGCTTGATGAGTTCTATCGTGAATTGTGAATATGTAACTCGCAATAAAAAGAAAATAGGCCCACCCCGTCTTTGTGGACGAGTTACTATCGGATCGCACTTGCAGAACATATTTGAAATTTTAGAAGAATCGAAAACTTGCCATTATAGAGTTGTCGTCAGTCGTGTTTCGGTATTTCTGGATATTATTATTGAAAATTTTTAGTATAAAGAAAGTTCTTGAGAACTAACAAGGGAATTGAATGAACTTGAAAATTATTAGAAGGATTTTGCTGCGAAGTTTTTTTTCTTGTTTAAATTACAAAAACTTGATTCTGAAGAATTAGAATTAAGTAGGTAGCACTTATCTTATTCCTAGTTATCCGGACGATTTAGACGACAAGCTTCACGATGAATGTTTAATGTTTGCACTTCAACGCCTATGTAGCTCAACTAGAACTTCCTCCAAAAATTCCACTCGAGCTGAGTAACTTCATTATAAGCGAAAAAAGCTTACTGCAAGTTTTTTTCTATCTTGATAGCGAGAGCGTTCAAATTATTTTGCCGTTTTGTGCATTAAAGCTGAGTTGAGCAAAAAAATAGATTTTGAAGTAGAGTTTTCAAAAGTTTGCTGAAAAAAAAGCTAGGAAAACATCGTTAATATATTGACGAAGAAAAGTTTAACTGCAGTGTTTTAAAAAGTTTCTTGAATTTATGTAGAATAATATTGAATAGACACTCTGACACAATAAGATTGTTCATTTCCACGATAGTAAATTGTCTTAATCAACTCGTCCAGCGAAAAGCACTTGATTGAAAGAATCGGCATGTGTTTGTCTTCAACTCGCTCAACTCAGAAGGGCGGCAAACTATTATTGGCCTAAGGGTGGAAATAAGTCTAATCCGGCCCTGCCTGACGAATTGCTCTGAAATATCGAAAGTACTTTTCTCAATAAAAAAATCTTAAGATTGAAGTTGCGTACGTACCAAGTTCGGGCAAATGAAATATATGCCTCACATCGTCATAATTCGCCAAAACATAACTCCCATCTGGAAGAATTTTTGAGCGCTCATACTACTTACACGAGGGATATATCATTTCGTTAAGATGTCTGTATATAAACTGCTCCACATGAGTTAGGGATATTGACTTAAAGTGCAAAAAAATATAGTTAAAATAAGATTTTTGTGATGAAAATTCATATCAATATGATTTCAAGTTGCAAATTAATTTTAGCCTGTAGGTCTGCAGCATATACAGGGTGGTTAAGTAAAATCGAGTAAAATAACGAAATTTTATTCCCAGAGAATTCAAGCATTTCAATACCATCAATACAATGTATGGCCTCCACGGGCATCAATAACAGCTTGACATCTTCTTTGCATACTACACACGAGGTTGTTGAACATTTCTTGAGGAATTTGGTTCCATAAACGGGGCAGAAGCTCTCTCAGATCATTTAAGGATTCTGGGGTAGGTTGATGATTATCTAATCTTCTTTGGAGCATATCCCATGCATGTTCTATGCAATTCAAATCCGGTGAGTGCGGAGGTATTGGTAAATGTGGAATACCAAGCTCCTCGCGCGCATTCTCAACTATGGCTGCACGGTTGGGTCTAGCGTTATCGTCTAGAAATTGAAAAGTTTCACCAATAGCAACGTGAAAATTTGGCACAACATTGTCAATGACATGCTCCCTATAGTGTAAGGTCAAATTCTCAGGACAAATGTGTAGAAATGTGCGCCCGTTGAAACATATCCCGGCCCATAACATAACACTACCCCCTCGGAATGGATGGACTTCTTGGACATAGCGACGATTACGGGGTATGCGTGGGATTGTCCATACCCTTATTCTTCGAGAATCTGAAAATCGTCCATATCTGGATTCATCAGTGAAAAGGACACTACGCCATTGATCGTTCCAATTGATATGTTGCCTTGCCCATTCCAGTCTTTGACGCTTATGGTCACGGGTTAATGGAACTCCTCTTAATGGACGTCTAGAACCTAGATTCACCTCTCTCAAACGTCGTCTGATGGTTTCGATGGAAACTTGGACCCCATTTGCATTTTGAAGAGTATTCCGTAGCATTCTACACGTAGATGTAGGGTTTCTTCTCGCCGAAACGGTGATGAAACGATCCTGAGCAGGTGTTGTTTTTCGTCGCCCACCAAGCCTTGGTCTTTCCAAGACGGAACCTGTCTCCCTGAACCTATTCCAAAGTCGAGATATCACACTTTGGCTGACTTGGAGCCTTTCCGCTACAACAACCTGAGTTAGGCCACCCTATAGCATTCCGATAGCCCTATTAGCCTCAGCGTTTGTTAATTTACGTCTTGGCATTTTCAGAAAACTCGTTTCAAATCGAAGCCGTTGATAAACTGACTTCATTTCAACATAAGAACATTCATGAAGCATATTCAAAGAACCAAACTTCAGAAAAAAATTACGAAAAGCACTGCCGTGAAGGCAGGAGCTTTTGAGCGCTCGTACATGCACCTTGTAGGTAGATTCGCATTTTCCAGTTTTAGAAACCAATTGAAGGAATTTTTGACAGCTGTCAAAAAAATTCTGAAACTTAGGCGAAACTCCAGACTTCATGTCGCTGCTTCAGCTGATCAATTTATTATTTATGCGACATTCGAGATCCACACCTATCCTGGAAATTTCAAGTTCCTAGGCCTTTCCGTTCAAAAGTTACAATTTTCTATGGTTTCTATGGTTCTGGTCATGCGATCTGGACAAAATATTGCTTCAATATATCATTCTCGATTAAAATACAAAATTTCATCTCGATCGAATCCGAAGTTTCGAATTTATCGAGAAAACAAAATTTCAAACGACCGTATTTACGGAACCCCTTGTATAATGTTGCTCATAGATGAACGTGATCACGACATTCGAGATCCACACCTATCCTGAAAATTTCAAGTCCTTAGGCATTTCCGTTCAATAGTTACAATTTTCTATGGTTTCTATGGTTCTGGTCATGCGATCTGGACAAAATTTCGCTTGTAGCTGAAACACCTCATTTTCCATCTGAGTGCAAAATTACATCTCGATCGAATCTGTAGTTTTCAAGTAATCAGGGAAACAAAACTTTGAACGGCCATATTTACGGAACCCATGGTGGAATTTGGCCCATTAACGAACTTAACCGAGGCATTCGGGATCTGAACCTACACTGAAAACTGAAAAGTCTCTAGGTTGATCCGTTCGAGAGTTATCGTGCTGACGGACGGACGGCCGGACGGACGGCCGGACGGACGGCCGGACGGACGGCCGGACGGACAGACTCGAATTTTCCGACGGATTCGTCATCAGTGAGTCGAACATAGTCGATTGAGACCATTTTCGGCTCAAAATTCGAAAAATACAGACATCGTGACGAAATGATATAGCCCTCGTGTAAGTAGTACGAGCGCTCAAAAAGCGACCAGATTGACAAAATGTCTCATACTGAGTTTTATTGGATCGATTCAAGTTGTTATTGAGTTTTAAATGATTTTACAGCGATTTTCTCGAAGATTACATACTTTTAAAAACGATTGAATACGATATTCCTAACTCTTGTGGACCAGTATATTTCGAATTTTGAGCCGAAAATGGTCTCAATCGACAGGGTTCCACTCACTGAAGAGGAATCCGTCGAAAAATTCGAGTCTGTTAGTCCGTATACACGATAACTCTGGAACGGAACTACCTAGAAACAGGGTAGGTTCGAATCTCGAATGCCGCAGTTAAGTTCGTGATTGGGCAAAATTCGCCCAGGGGTTCCGAAAATATGGCCACTCGAAATTTTGTTCTCCTGATTACTTCGAAACTACTGATTCGATCGAGGTGAACTTTTGCACTCAGATGGAGAATGGCGTGTTCAAGTTGCATGCAAAATTTTGTCTAGCTCGCATGACCAGAACCATAGAAAATTATAACTTTGTAATGGAAAGGCCTAGGGACTTGAAATTTTCAGGAAAGGTGTGGATCTCGAATTTTGCGGTCACTTTTATCAATGAGCAAAATTAGACTAGGGGTTCCGTAAATATGGTCGTTTGAAATTCAGTTTTCTTGATCATTCCGAAACTATGGATTTGATCGTGACGAAATTTTGTATTTAAATGGAGAATAATATATTCGACCTACATTTTGTTCAGATCGCATGATCAGAACCATAGAAAATCATAACTTTCGAACGGAAAGTCCTAGTGACTTGAAATTTTCAGGGTAGGTTCGGATCGCAAATTTCGCGATTACGTTCATCAATGAGCAAAATTAGACTAGGGGTTCCGTAAATGTAGCAGTTCAAACTATTTTTTTCCTGATACTTTCGAAACTGCCTATTGGATTGGAATGAAATTTCGCACATAGTTGAAGAATAATGTATTCAAACTACGTGGGAAATTTTGTCCAGATCGCTTTACCGAGACCATAGATACCGTAGAAAATTATAGCGAATTATCGAAAAAAAAAATTGGTCACCTAAAGCACTGACGTGAAGTCTGGATTTTCGAATTAGTTTGAAATTTTCTTTGACAGCTGTCAAAATCTTTCCAATTGGTTTCTAAAACTGGAGAATGCGAATCTACCCACAAGGTGGATGTACGAGCGCTCAAAAGCTCCTGACTTCACGGCAGTGCTTTTCATAATATTTTTCATTAATTTTGATCTTATAAAATAAAGAATACCAATACCTATTCTTTTTTGTGTTTTTACTCTTAATTTTCCAAAAACTCACCAATACTTATACTTTTTTGTGTTTTTACTTTTAATTTTCCAAAAACTATTCGATACGAGTAAGTATCGATACTTTTCGAATGATACCACGTGTCGATACTTGACGACCGATACAGTATCGAGTAAAAGTATCGATACCTCAATGGTACCGTTTCATCCCTATCTGAGAGTGTAAGATAGAAACGCTACAAGCTAGTGAGTAATAGGAAAATGAAAAACATTTTCTTTTGAAATTGCCATGTTTATTAGTTTTGAAACAATCATATCATTTCAAACTATGTTTCTGGAAATATATTATTACTCATACACGCATCACTAAAATGAGCATAATAACAAGTGATTTTAACGATTCCCTCCGATTTTCGAATAAACTGAATCTACAATCTGAGGAGGTTCTAAGAGCTGAAGCATAATCACATAAGTGACACTTATGTTCTTTTATATTCAAATGAACTGCCTTTCAAGTGTTCTCTTCTGAACTGCGGCATAGTCACATAAGGAACATTTATGTTCTTTTATTTGGAATGAACAGCTTCTATATGCCTTTCGAGTTTACTCTTCTGAGCTGTAGCATAGTCACATAAGTGACACTTATATTCCTTCATATTCAAATGAATCGATTTTATATGCGTATCGAGGTGTACCTTTTGAACTGAAGCATAATCACATAAGTGACACTTGTGTTCCTTCATATTCAAATGAACTGCTTCTATATGCCTTTGGAGTGTTCTCTTCTGAACTGCAGCATAGTCACATAAGTGACACTTATGTTCCTTTATATTCAAATGGACCGATTTAATATGATTCTTGAGAATACTCCTCTGAACCGCAGCATACTCACATAAGTGACATTCATGTTCTTTCTTTTTCAAGTGGACTGAATCTACATGCATTTTGAGAAGGTTCTTACGAGCTGAAGCATAATTACATAAGAGACACTTATGCTCTTTTTTTTTCAAATGGACTGAATCTACATGCGTTTTGAGAAGGTTCTTACGAGCTGAAGCATAATCACATAAGTGACACTTATATTCCTTTATATTTGAATGGACTGATTTCATATGTATGTCAAGATTATCCTTCCGAGCTGAAGCATAATCACAGAAGGGACACTTATGTTTCTTTGAATTGAAATGAGCAGAAGGATCGTAGAGTTTGAAATCAATTTTCTGTTCTGCTGCATTAGCATATGAATTATTTCGTTGTTGCTGTCCTTCAACGAAATTCTGGGTAGCATTCATTTCGAATTCAGAAAATAATGTTTCTTCCTCCAATTTCAGTAATTCACTCCTCTCGTGTACTCCATTTTCATCGATGAATTGATCAATAATGTCCACTACTTCAATTTTTAAGCTTGCAGGGATTCCCTTATCAGCTGTATACTGTGCACTAGAACAAATTGAACAGGTAAAAAAAAAAATATTCTTTGGTACAAATGTTATTATGACCATTGAAAATCTTCAATGGTTCATCTAAAAATCATGTCCAAAATTCATTGAGTTTTATACCAAAAAAGTAGAACCATGGCTTTTTGTAAAATACCACCCAATGATGAAATCATTTTCCATACTAATCCCTATGTTTTATAGTTTCTATTGGATCAATATTATCCCCCAAAATAAAATAACAGTAAATACTCACTCATATTTGATTGACGATTCACTAGTTTCATGGATATATTGTTCAACTGTTTCCATCTGTTCTGTTTTAATCTCTTTCTGTACATAATCATAGTTCGGTCTTTCAGCTGTATCTAGCGTGGAAATACGAGATTCAGATTTGTCTGTCATTTTTCAAAGCATAAAACTAGAATTCTCTGAAAATAAAGTATGATGAAAATTTATCAAGACTCGATGGCAATTAACTCATCATGCACGCATCATTGCAGATTGACCTTCATACATTTCATGAAAAAAAATAAAAAACACACCATAACGAGATGTCAAGTTGAAAATTTGAAAACTCAACTGTGCAAGAACTAAAAAGTACCATTGGTTGATTGGTTATTAATATCTCTTGAAAACTCTGATATACTTCTCTATTTCTACGAAAAACGAACCTCCTTTCAATGTTACGTAATCGGCCACAATATCATTATATCGCCATTAAATGGATAAGATAAACTTATGGGATAAATTAAAACATTTATTAAATTATAATAATAATTATATATGTATTTTCATATTTTCATTCGTCGCTTCCACCACTGAGATCCCTCAAATGCTCTGTCTTCTCCTTACATTCTTCTTCTTCTATCCTTTATAATGTGCTTGGCTTCCACCATCTACACATCCTCTTTACATGTGCTTCGTAACCATCATAGAAATACCAATCGGACAGAAGAGGATTCCTGAGATGAAGTCCGATTCCCGTCGTAAAACCCGTTGACTGTTCTGCGCCAGGCCAGCGCTACTCCATTATCGCACCAGCAAAAGTCGGAACTACCAAAGAGTAACAACCACTGAACTGTAAAACAAACTGGAAGGAGCACGCTTGCGTTGTTGTACACCGAAATGCGAGCCGACAAGGTCAGATCAGCGTGACCAAATTTTATTTTCAGAATCTACCAAACCTTCAGCAAAAATCTACTTTTTTCTACCAAAGTCAATTACAGAAATCTACCAAAAATCTACAGCTATAACTGAAAATACTCTTTAGCGTTGGATTGAAAGGAGAAAACTTCAATGTTTCGTGTAATTTATAAAGAATATCGCATTAAACAACATTCGCTAACCAAAAAAATTAAACCCATTCATGGATAGGATTATTGGATAGAACCAAAAAATTTAGAAAAGCACTGCCGTGAAGGCAGGAGCTTTTGAGCGCTCGTACATGCACCTTGTAGGTGGATTCGCATTTTCCAGTTTTAGAAATCAATTGAAGGAATTTTCGAAAGCTGTCAAAAAAATTCTGAAACTTAGGCGAAATTCCAGACTTCATGTCAGTGCTTCAGCGGATCAATTTTTTTTCGATAATTCGCTAGAATTTTCTACGGTATCTATGGCCTTGGTGATGCGATCTGGACAACATTCTGCACGTAGTTTGAAAACTTTATTCCTCAGCTAGGTGAAAAATTTCATTCCAATCCGATCAGTAGTTTCGAAACTATCAGGAAAAAATTAGTTTGAACGGCCATATTTACGGAACCCCTAGTCTTATTTTGCTCATTGATGAACGTGACCGTGAAATTCGCGATCCAAACCCACCCTGAAAATTTCAAGTCCCTCGGCCCTTCCGTTCGAAAGTTATGATTTTCTATGGTTTCTATGGTTCTGGTCATGCGATCTAGAGAAATGTAGCTTGAATATATAATTCTCCATTAGTATACAGAATACCGTCACGATCGAATCTGTAGTTTGGAAATTATCAAGAAAACTAAATTTCAAACGACCATATTTACGGAACCCCTGGTATAATTCTGCTCATAGATGAAAATGATCACGACAATCGAGATCCACACCTATCCTGAAAATTTCAAGTCCCTAGGCGTTTCCGTTCAAAAGTTACAATTTTCTATGGTTTCTATGGTTCTGGTAATGCGAGCTCAACAAAATTTTGCATGTAGCTTGAAAACCTCATTTTCCATCAGAGTGCGAAATTTCATCTCGATCGAATCTGTAGTTTCAAAGTAATCAGGAAAACAAAATTTCGAGCGGCCATATTTACGGAACCCCTCGGCGAATTTTGCCCAATAACGAACTCAACCGCGGCATTCAAGATTCGAACCTACCCTGAAAATTTCAAGTTTCTAGGACATTCCGTTCGTTATCGTGTTATCGGGCGGACGGCCGGACGGACGGACGGACAGACTCGAATTTTCCGACGGATTCGTCATCAGTGAGTCGAACATAGTCGTTTGAGACCATTTTCGGCTCGAAATTCGAAAAATACAGACATCGTGACGAAATGATATAGCCCTCGTGTAAGTAGTACGAGCGCTCAAAAACATAACAATTGGAATAAATATCATCGACTTAAAATATTCTGAACAAAATCAACACATTTACTCTACACCAACCTATTGGGTTGAACCCTTTCTTCTCTGAAATATTTGAAACATCTTCAGTCGCAACACTTTCATACAACGTTTTAGTAGAAGACACTAATTTTACCATTCTATTGTCAGGTTGAAAATCGCAACAGAACTGCATTCTTTCAGACCTTCTTTGACATAATATATTATCGATGAAACATATTCATTCGAAATTTCTTTGGTTTTGATTCTATTAGGTCACCATACAAGGGCGGATTATCCCGATTATCCGTACAGTTTTGATACGTAGAGATTTGATTCGACAGATCCAGATGTGGGATTTTACACCAATAACGGACGGATTTGATACCATCAACGCAATGATACATGTATATAAGAATTTGGATCGTCACGTATCAGATATGACAGATATTCCGCTGGTGTAAAAAAAAGATAGGAATAGCATTTTTTTTGCAAAATTCGATAACGCAAGGAAATTTTTCTTATTTTCATTATAGTTCCATGATAGTTCGAAAAACTACTAAAATCTACTGCTCAATTCCTTTCTACTAATTATAGGGAAAAATCACGTACCGCTAGATGGCGCTAAAAATCACAAGATGTCGGGCCGAATGATGAACAAACCTTTCTGTCATTCCTGTCTTTCATAACAAGTAAATCAAATATTTTTTATGAGATGGCGGAATTAATAATAAACATGCATTATTATTAAAGTCGAGATAACCACTTCGGACATTTTTGATTATGTGGGTGAACGTGAATGTGATAGTAAATGACCACTATATAATAGAAAATTATTGAACTTGATAAAAAAAATCATCTATCAGGAAGTGCTTGCTGCAAAGTAACAACTTCTTTAAGATAAGTTTCCCAATCTTCAAAATTGTCTGCCATTTCTTAACTGACTTGGGATTCAACGGGAATTTATGCAAAGAAATTTCAGAAAAACTATGTGATGAGCATTGAGGAACAGAGCACATTTTTCGTGATTTTATTCCCACATTACTACTTACAATCCGCTGAATTTTCAGCTCGTATACAGTTTATTTGAAACAATTGTCCATAAATGATCATCTAAATATATCACTTTCGATATATAAATGACTCAAAATCATACAAATATTTCACACTTTTCCCATATAAACACACACACGTTAGTTGGTTGTTCATCACTCGGGTAGTTCAAACGATTAAAAGTAGATGTCGCCCACTCCGTGATTTTTCCCTTATAGTGAAAAATCCCGCACCGCTAGATGGCGCTGAAAATTACAAGATGTCGGCTGCATGGTGGTCTAAATTATTCTGTCATTTCTGTCTTTCATAACAAGTAAATAGTAGATCAAATATTTTTTATAAGATTGCGGAATTAATTAATGCCTGTGAAAGTCGAGATAACCACTTCGGGCATTTTTGATTATGTGGGGAACGTGAATGTTGATTGCGGAATTAATAATAATGCCTGTGAATGTCGAGATAACCACATCGGACATTTTTGATTATGTGGGCGAACGTGAATGTGATAGCAAATGACCACTATATAATAGAAAATTATTGAACTTACGATAAAAAAATCATCTTTCAGGAAGTGCTTGCTGCAAAGTAACCACCTCTTTGAGATACGTCTCCCAATCTTCCAGATTGTCTGCCATTTTTAACTGACTTGGGATTCAACGGGAATTTATGCAAAGAAATTACAGAAGAACTATGTGATGAGCATTGAGGATCAGACCACATTTTTCGTGATCTTATTCCCACATTACCTCTCACAATCCGCTGCATTTTCTGCTCGTATACAGTTTATTTGAAACAATTGTCCATAAATTATCATCTAAATATATCACTTTCGATACATAAATGACTCAAAATCATACAAATATTTCACATTTTTCCCATATAAACACACACACGTTAGTTGGTTGTTCATCAGTCGGGTAGTTCAAACGATTAAAAGTAGATGTCGCCCACTCCGTGATTTTTCCAGATCGCATCACCAGAACCATATAAAATTATAATTTTCGAACGAAGAGGCCTAGGGACTTGAAATTTTCAGGGTTTCGGATCTCGAATATGTCGTGGTAACGTTCATCAATGAGTAAAATTAGACTAGGGGTTCCGTAAATATGGCCGTTCAACAAATTTTTTTTTCGTGATAATTGCACATATATAATATATAGATGAAGATTAATGTATTCGAACTACGTGCAGATTGCATTACCAAGACCATAGATAATTATAACTTTCGAACAGAAAGGCCTAGGGACTTGAAATTTTCAGGGTATGTTTGGATCTCGAATATGTCACAATTAGCAAAATTGAACTAATTTTCTGAGCAAATTCAAGCTGATATCTTATTTCAAAAGATAGTATTGGAAATCTCCCTTTTCATAATTCCAAACCTACGTTCGATGATATCTCTTGTCCTTGTTCGGATATGCGCTTCATTCAAAAGGGCTTGGACTTCATTTTTTGTGTTTTCTGAAGTAGTAATGAAGTACTGTTTACATGCATAGCCTCGATCAGCAATTAAGAAACCATTTCCCATTTGCCTGTTGACAAGTCTTATTTCCGGAGACGAATTTTCAAATATGTGGCTGTCATTTGCAAAACCAGGCCAACGACATACCAAATCTATAATTTTTAAGTCAGCATCGCAAGCGACTTGGCAATTCAAAGAGAAAAAACTTCTGCATTTTCTGCTCCAGGTGATTGAATCTTTATATGTGTACAATCTATGGCTCCTATTTCTCTGGGAAAACAAGCTTCATGATAGAATTTTCCTTTTGTTTCTAGCCGTTCTTCATCTGTTTGTGGAACATAATTATCGAATAGTTCAGTAATAGCATCTATCAATAGTTTGAAAATACGCCCTACAGTACTTTTATTAATTCCCTCATAGTCTCCAATTGATATATAAGGATCTCCAGTTGCCAGAAACCTGAGAGTACCCATTGGACTTACAGCAAGACTTGACTTATTAAAATCGAAAAATACTATAATAGCGTGGATACTAAATTTGGAACTAGAATAATTCTAGGCACAAGTGGTGTGAATACTTACCAAGTATTCCGGTTCAGAAGATTTTAATTTGTTGAAGAATGAACTGAACTGTACACTGTACGTTTTGAAAGACTAAATCTATTGAAGAATACATCATCAATCCATTTATAGAAAATCATCAAATCGTGTCCTCAATACATATACTCTCGTTTCGGAATTACATATTCAAGCAACTCGAGTTCAGGATCTTCGAATAACTCAAATATATCAATATCAAGCATATCCATTTTCAAACATGGAGAAATATACCTCAAAACAACAATCGAACTCACAAAACGTCAAAATATCTGTCCTAATCTAACCGACCTAACCTGACATAAATTTGTGCTGACGTATTTATTCTGCCGAATAAACCGTTAACTACGTATAGGACTTTTGACACCGAATAAGTTATTCTCCCAATAAGGATTTTTTATTCGAAGAATAAAACTTATTCTATAGGATAAATTTATTTATTCGGACGTGAAGAAACCGGCCCTAAATGAAATATCAAACATATAAATATGGACCCAAGCATCAGTCATACATCATACATTCATCATACATAGCATGGGAGTTATATTATAAACTAGCAGACCCGGCCACGCCTTGCTGTGGCTAAAGTATACGTTGAATTAAATTGTAGTGAAATATTCAATAAAGTGGAATTATTATTATTACTAACCCTAACCTACTCCTAACTTAAGCCTAACCTAACCCTATCCTAACCCTTTTTTTTCGGGTTGTGAAAAGAAATCTGTTGCCAGATTCAACCACGACCCGTGTCGTGGAATATGTCGGTTTGGCTTGATGTTGTTGCCAGCCGACTAAAAAAAAAACACAACTTGGGGAAATGCGAGGACCACCGAAAAGACATCCCGGTCCGTACTTCGATGATACCCGATGAATAGCGGTCCTGTCTCTTTTCTCCTCATGTCTCCTGTCACAAAGCCGTAAACGCCTTCCAGTATCCTTCATGCTGTGTCATTTTCTCTATTATATACTCAACTGGTTGTCAGCGGCCTATCTTTCCAACCAGTGCATTCCTTTCCTCCGTCCATCTGATCTGAGGCAGTGCTTCGGGTCGTCTACAACGTGGCATGTATGACAGATCATCCCGTCCTATCCTCTTAGTGAAGGATATAAGATCCATGCCCTGTCAAAAATTGATTGAAATAGTAACAGGTCGTTTTATTCTCACATTGTATCCACTGCTTCAAATTCCTGATCAGCCTGCGCGTCCAAGCGGCATTTTGCCCTCCACCATCCCATCTCCCCTGCCATTTTCTCAGTGTCCTCCCTCCTGCCATACGTCGATTGCCTAGTAGTGCTCCTCCTATGGTATAAAGGAAACACCATTAGGTCAATTGGTGGGAAGTCAGCAATGACTTGGACAGCCTCCGCTGACACGGTTCTGTATGCCGAAGCTATCCTTATCTCTCAAGTTGGATCAAACTGCACACAGTTCGCAAAATAAAATCAATCGCATAACTATTTGACAACCAATATATACAGGGTGTTTCATTGGTAAATGTACATGCGTTAACCTGAGGTAGAGCTACCCTAGACGAGTCCAAGAAACCTTTATGCGATAAGTCTAATCAACTTCATAGCCGAGATACAGGGTGTTTTATGTATTCGCCAATATTTTGGATTGCTTATAACTTTTGAACCATCCAGTATAATCAATTGATATTTGGAACTTGAAACACACTTGCATGGGTGAATCAATTCATCTTTGAATTGAACGAAAAATCCAGGTCCGTATTAGAAAAATATGGGACTTTTCGCAAGCTGAGATTAAACACCCTGTATGACGGAATATTGGAATTTGATTAGAATATTCGGAAAGAGCAGAAAATTTTCGATGGGGATCAGAAGATATCAGTGTCCCGCACGATGTTTGACCTATCAAAATTTTTGTCGAAAGATTTAATTCGATAGTAAAATTCCACTTACTTCACGATAATGTCGTACATTGAGATTGAATTCGGAAACTTGTCTTTTGGACTGATTAAATATTTGTATCTTTGAAGTTGAATCAAACTGCACACAGTGTGCAAAATTTGATTAAAATCGGTTAGGTATTATAGTTCATCCCGGACAAACAACGTGACACGTAATTTTTATATATAAAGATTGGTACTGGAAACATTCAAAAACTGAAGGATGTGGAATTCATCTTAATCATCTAGAAGTCTCATGGAATTAAGAGACTATAATTGAAGTGGTTAGTTTATAGTACTCCACAGCTCGCCCTCTGGAGCTGGAGGGCGAGCTGTAGGTAGCGCATTTGCGAATACGGCTCTGATGGGGGGCACAATAGACCTTGAGGTCGCAGTGGAACGTAACCCCTCCCTAACTATAACTATAGTACTCCATTTATTGCAAGTATTGAACTCTGGACAAGTTATTTATGAAAGAAGTACATTATATGTTTAAGATTCCCGAAATATTCCTGGAAGTTATCATTCTAAAATTCTAAAAAATTATGTCAGTTATTTTTTTGTCTGATGAATTTTGAATCGCTGACCTAGAAACACCTTCGGAATATCCATAAAGACGATTCTGCGAAACGGGATAGGAATTATGTCTTCAATTTGTTCGAAAGAGATCACAGAGAAGTTTTCATGCAGTACTTTATTTAAACTCTCGATAGACTGTTCGTGTTGATCCATGCATTTATTCTGTGGCAGTGAGCCCACATCATCTTCAGTTTGAAAATATGTAATAGCTAAAAATAAAATATTACTCTTCAATTTGCCCTTCCTCAAAATTTTTACTTCTGTAAATACTTGAGAAAATCATTTTCGCCTTCCTCCTCTAGAAGCCTTGAATGAATTTTGTTGGGTCAGTTTCTTTCAGATATTTCTCATTTTCTTCTTCATTTGTTGCTTAAATTCGAGATTCTTAGTTTTTGATTTTCCCTGAATTGTCTAGTTGTTTATTATGTGCCACGTACACAGAAGTCTTTCAGGTTTCTTGTTCGAATTCATAACCTTGGTCCATGCATTGAAGTACTTCGGGTCATCATCGCTCATGAATAAATCTGCTTCAATTGAGCAGAAGAAATGCAACAGGAAAACCCATGTTATTTTCATCTTTCACTAAAACTATCATTAACTCCCAATTATTTTTATTGGTTCCAACACATAATCCTTCTGCAATCTCTCATTTTTTTCTCCAGGACACCATTCATATAAGCTAATGCAAAATCTTCATCTCTCAAACCAGAGTAAGGTTCACCTAAAATTATTCGGAACTATACATCCACCACCTTGCACAATACACAGCAGTTATTTAATTATTTATAATATCTTATACTTACCAATTTTTTTTTTAATAAAAAAGCTAAATTTTCTCCCTGTGAATTCCATTCTCCTACTTTCATCGCAACTGCTACCATATCATCAGCATGCCTCCTCTTGTTTAAATTATATTTTTTGACTTAATAGATTTGTTGAAACTTGGATAGTATTTTCGATTTTAGATCGTCTTCATGCCCCACATGAGTTTCAACAAATCGAATTCAAGAATGAAAATTGAAAAATTATACTAGATAAACTTATAAGCAAGTCAACAAAACAATTCATGTATCCCAGATACCAACGAATCTATCATTTGCAGTCGTAGACCGGTTTCGATCCATATCAGATCTCATCAGTACGATTAGCAAAATGTTAAATTCGATGTGAGAAACAGAAGACCTTAAAACATAAGGCAACGTGGTCCTGAGAAAATTTCCCAAATCACGCCACCTGTCCGTTCCAAGAGCAACTGTCTGTAGATCATAAACTGCTTTATCGGCTCTCCAAAAACTAAATACACGTGTTTGACGACGCCGTAAATATTACGAGCATATAGTCACACAAGAAAGTTACGGATTCAAGCTTCAATCTTATTCGTCTGAATTATTGACTAGAAGAATAATATACGGCTATTTATCTGAATTTATTCAATTCAAGAATGAAAATTTATACTAGATGAACTTATAAGCGAACAAAAAAATTCATCTATTGCAGATACCAACGAATCTATCATTTGCTGGTTTTGATCCATATCAGATCTCATCAGTACGATTAGCAAAATGATAAATTCGATGTGAGAAACAGGATACATGAATTGTTTTGTTGGCTTGCTTATAAGTTTATCTAGTATAATTTTTCAATTTTTATTCTTGAATTCGATAAATTCAGATAGAGCCGCATATTATTCTTCTAGTTTCAACAAATGTTACAGTGTATAGACCTAAAAAGAGATTGATAAATTGAATTGATTCTAATATGTTATTATTATATTATTAATTCATAGCTGTTACCATCCGTTGAGATTCTGACTGTAATTCTTGAAGGACATATTCCTTCAATACGAATACTGCCCCGAGCTTCATCTTCCTTTTCTCACAAATAGTTTCATTACCTGAAATTGAGCACTGTTGATTCCTCATTTGCCAAACAGAACGATCTCACCTCTATAATCACTTCTGTTACAATATTAGTATACTACTGCTTCTCCATTCACTGATGTACGAGTCCTAACAGAAACATAAATCCACCTCTCTGTTTTATTTTGCTCGCCAGGCTTCAAACTCTTCGCGGCTTTTAAAACTGAAAACACTTTCTTTGATGTTTATATTATGAATAATTTTTAAGTGATTATTCAAACTATTATAACAAGAAAATTGTTCTCTCTTCTCATGAGGACAACAAGAACACAATATATGCTGCATCCTTTCCATTTTTGATGAATCGATATTATAAATTCTCTGGAGATGTCTGTTTTTGAGCGCTCGTACTACTTACACGAGGGCTATATCATTTCGTCACGATGTCTGTATTTTTCGAATTTTGAGCCGAAAATGGTCTAAATCGACTATGTTCGACTCACTGATGACGAATCCGTCGGGAAATTCGAGTCTGTCCGTCCGTCCGTAAGCACGATAACGCTCGAACGGAACAACCTAGAGACTTGAAATTTTCAGTGTGGGTTCAGTTCCCGAATACCTCAGTTAAGTTCGTCAATGGGCCAAATTCCGCCAGGGGTTCCGTGAATATGGCCGTTCAAAGTTTTGTTCCCCTGATTACTTGAAAACTACAGATTTGATTGAGATGAAATTTTGCACTCAAATGGAGATTGAGGTGTTCAAGCTACATGTGAAATTTTGTCCAGATCGCATGACCAGAACCATAGGAACCATAGAAAAGTGTAACTTTTGAACGGAAACGCCTAGACTTGAAATTTTCAGGATAGGTGTGGATCTCGAATGTCGTAATCACGTTCATCTATGAGCAAAATCATACAAGGGGTTCCGTAAATATGGTCGTTTGAAATTTAGTTTTCTTGATCATTCCAAAACTACAAATTCGATCGTGACGAAATTTTGTATACTAATGGAGAATGATATATTCAAGCTACATTTCTCCAGATCACACGACCAGAACCATAGAAAATCATAACTTTCGAACGGAAAGGCCTAGGGACTTGAAATTTTCAGGATAGGTGTGGATCTGAAATGTCGCGTTCACGTTTATCAATGAGCGGAATTATACAAGGAGTTCCGTAAATACGGTCGTTTGAAATTTTGGTTTCTCGATAATTTCGAAACTACGGATTCTATCGAGATGAAATTTTGTATTTTAATCGAGAATGATATATTAAAACAATATTTTGTCCAAATCGCATAACCAGAACCATAGAAACCAAAGAATAATTGTAACTTTTGAACGGAAAGGCCTAGGAACTTGAAATTTTCTGGGTGGGTTTGGATCGCAAATATCGCGGTTACGTTCATCAATGAGCAAAATTAGACTAGGGGTTCCGTAAATATAGCCGTTCAAAATATTCTTTCCCTGATAGTTCCGGAAATACTGAGTGGATTGGAATGAAATTTTTCACCTAGCTGAGGAATAATGTATTCAATATACGTGCGGAAATTTGGCCAGATCGCAACACCAAGACCATAGATACCGTAGAAAATTCTAGCGAATTATCGAAAAAAAATTGATCAGCTGAAGCACTGATATGAAGTCTGGAGTTTCGCCTAAGTTTCAGAATTTTTTTGACAGCTCCTGCCTTTACGGCAGTGCTTTCCGTAATATTTATTTGACACGTTGGTAAACTCCTTCTCACATATTTCACAAACTAGTGAACTCACTGTGCAAGAAAGTCAACATTTATTCAATACCTACCGCTACTGCATAAAGACACTAATATAATTACCTCACTTTGTCCATAATTACTCAAAATTTCTGATAACGTATGATGGCCTCCTAGCAATAAGAACTGCTTTTTCAAAACTCTGGTCAACAATTTGCACTGATAATTTACAAAAATTAACAATACAGTTCACATAAAGAGCAAATTTCAATCCTATATTCTCCAATTTCGCGATAATAGTGCTTTCTATATGATTCGCACTTTCGATCCGCACAAAAAAAAAACCAACGTCAATATTCAAATGTAATATATTGAACAAAAAAAACACAAGATTCTCAATATTTACAATGTATTACTCCAATCACATATTTTTTCAGGCTTCCTCTTGAATCGACATTTCTTGTATTATACATCATTGTTTCAGATTCGAGTGAATCGAATCTACATGGTTTTTTAGTGTACTTTTCCATTTTGAAGTGAAATCACACAACCGACACTTATGTTGTTTTATATTGAAATGAACCAAATTGATGTGGACACTGAGCTGAGATTTGTTGTTTGAAGCAAATTCGCACAGGTGACATTTATGTCGTTTCAGATTCATATGAACGTTATCGACATGGATTTTAAGACAACTTTTTTTATTTGCAGCATAGTCACACCAGTGGCACTTGTGTTTTTTCAGATTCAAATGAACCGAATCGATATGTCTCTCGAGGTATCTTTTGTAATTTGCTGAATAGTCACAAAGAGGACACTTATGTTGTTTCAAATTCAAATGGACAGAATCCATGTGTCTTTTGAGGTTATTTCTCAAATTTGCGTTATAATTACAAAACTCGCACTTGTGTTGTTTCAGATTCAAATGTGCCGAATCTATATGACTAACGAGGCAATTTTTGAAATTTGCCGAATAGTCGCACAAGTTACACTTGAATTTTTTGAGATTCAAATGAACAGAATCCGTATGCCTTTTGAGGAAGCTTTTATTGTACGAGGTGAAGTCGCATAAGTTACACTTATGATTTTTCATATTCAAATGGACCGATTCTGTGTGACTTTTGAGATTACTCTTACGATTAGCAGAATAGTCACACAAGTGACACTTGTGTTGTTTCAGATTCGAATGAACAGAATCTACGTGGTTTTTGATTGTACTTTTCCATATTGAGGTGAAATCACACAACTGACACTTATGTTGTTTTGAATCTCTGTGACTTTTGAGGGATTCGTCAGGGTCTGAAGTATAGCATTTAAGTCTCTTCCCTTCTGAATTAGATTTATTTTCAAGAACTGACCTATAGTCGGATGAAATATCCTGGAAATTTATGGAATTCTCTTCATTTGAATTATTTTTGTTATTAGTTGAATTAAATATTTCTTGTTGTTCAGTTTTGTCGGATACAATATCAGACTTCGAATCTTTCATTTCAGTTGAATATATTTCGTTGTCATAAATTCCTTTCTCATCCACAAACTGTTCCATAATATCCAAATGCTGTGCCTTTATTCCTAAATTGTCATTTCTTTCAGTGCTGAAAGATTAATTCAATTAAAAAAAAAAACAACGATTAAAAATAAATGGTAGTAAACTTTGGTTCAAGACTCAATATGGATATAAAAAAAATGGATGAATACACGGTGAAATCGATTTGAAGCGTTGAAAATTCAAAATACGCACTATTCATTCAAAGATATTGCAGATTTTTCATCCATGTTTTGCCCTGAATTATCAGGAAAAGCATCGCTTTCCATTTCTTAGGCAACTAACTACCTCTTGTTTTTAGTTACGTTACACTTTGTCGTTTATTACTTTTCACTGGCGCTAAGCAAGATAGTTGCAATTAAAACAAGTTGTTTTACGAATAGGTTAGAATATTTCCTGATTTCACTTACTAAATTCATGGCAAATAAACCTGGATGACAACAAGAAAATGAAGCACGTGAACAAAATGAATACTTCTGTGGTTATTTTATAACTTTTTTATATTATTTATTTTTTATTATTATATATATTATTTATAATTATATATATTATTTATTATTATTGTATATATTATTTATTATATGTTTATTATTTACTTATTTTTTATATCATATTGGCTATAACTTATAACCTAACCACAGAATACGCCATTTTTCCAACTTTGAGGTTGATCTGGTTGATTATTCTTGAATTTACAGTCTCGTCTGTCATACATTTAATATTAGATTATTTTAATTGCCTGTTGCCTCGAACGAAACGTTATAAACTATCAATTGTAAAGTAACTAGAAGCAAAAGGTATTTAAAAGCAGAAGAAATGGAGGGTGATTCTTCTATAGATACCTCAGATGAAAGCATGGATAAAAAACCACCGATATATTTGAATGAATAGTGAGTAAATATATAGAATTTTCTACCCATGTTGACCCAAGTCTTGAACCAGCCAGAGCATCCTCGGCTCTTTGTTTCATTATTACTTTTTGAACATTTTCGCCGAAATCAAATTTCTCGGATTGTTTATATTAAATTCGTCTTTCAGCACCCCAAACGATGAAACAGTTGAAATGAAGACCGAAGATATTACCGAACAGTTTGTGGATGAGAATGGAATTTATGACAGACAAATATATTTAGATGGAATGAAATATTCAAAACCCGATGGTGGATGTGATGAAACAATATATTCAGATGAAATTAAAGGTTTTGAGTCAGTAATTGGATCGGGAAAAACTGATGCAGAGATAAATTATACCCAGATGGAGATGATAAAAGCTGATCGACAAGGAAAAGAAAAATCAACTCTAAGCGGATATAATTCAAATGACATGATAGCTTCCTATAATTCAAGGAATTTCAAGGAGGAATCATGTGAATATAGGTCAGTTCCTAAATATAAATAAAATTTCGGACAGAAGAAATACAAACTAAAGATAATCTCAAATTATACAGCGCTTTATAATAATAATAATGAAATTTTATTTATTTTTGACTCCTAATACAATTTCTAGAACTGATAACAGAACTTTCAATAAGATTTGATGATAAATTTCAAATAAATATGCAGTAGTAAATAAACTTATAAAATTCAAAATAACAAAAAATAGTATAGGTACCATTAAAAACAAAGTTATTATTTCTTCTTGTAGGAATTAATGGATATTTAAGTCTTATTTTGGTGACTAGGATTGGTAATTAATAACACTGATTAATACTGAACTCTATTTATTTGCTTATGCACAACTCTGAATAAACTCGTAACTCAAACTCTTAGGTTATACGATATACTGGCAAAGCTTGCTAGTAATCGACTGACTTTACCCTTGCGACTTGCGACCTTAGCTTACATCCACCCCGGTACTTGAGATAAGACGCCGGCGCTAACGGTTTAATATGTGTCGACAAAGCTTATTCTTTACACTCTCTCCCTTTGTCGAATACATCAAAACTACTTAAAGTATTATATAGTACAACTCAAAAAAATAAAATAAAAAATAATAATAATAAAATAAATCTGATGGGACCAGTGAATTATTAATTTTAGATGCCCTCGTAAATTTTGTCCCTCTTATTGATGGGTTGTATATTATTGGCCTGTGAACACACAAATGATAAATTAATTATTGTGACACACTTATGTACACATATTATATGTACTATTGTATATATGTAAAACATATATATTTATATTCTCTGAATTTTTCATCTAGAAGGTATTGATAATTTTATCTCTCCAGTACCCCTGCCTGCTCTGTGGCAAAGGCTTAGTCATTATGTCCGCTAAATTTTCATCAGTGGATACCCAACTCACTCTAACCTTCTTTTCCTCTTCGCACTGGTACTCTGTGGTTTTGACTCATGCATGTTGAATCTTTCTAAGACTCTCTCTGTATATGTAGATTGATGTAATGTAATACTCCTCCTTTCTCTATCTCTCTGTATAGTGATACCTAGAAACTGTCTAGGTTCCCCTAAATCTTTCATCTGAAACACATTTCCAAAGTGCAATTTTATTTGATTAAGTTTCTCTGGATCATTACTTGCAATCAACATGTCGTCTACATAAAGTATCACTGGAGCTAGTTTTCCATTAAGCCTCCAAGTGAATAGACAAGGATCATGGAGATCATTTTCTAAACCAAGCTTTTGAGCTTCCTCTGAAAATCTTTTATTCCACAATTTAGGACTTACTCTGAGACCGTATGAAGACTTCTTCAATTTACAAACTTTTTCAAGTTTGATATTCTCTGTAACTTTCAAACCCTCTGGAATTCCCATGAAGACCTCTTCTTTAAGTTCTCTATTGAGGAACGCCGTTTGACGTCCATTCGGCATGCATCTAAGTTCTCCTTATTGATTATGGAGAGAACAGCTCGAATCAAGGACAACCTTGATACCGGAGCATATGTTTCTTTGAGCCCATAAACATTTTTATCTTTAAACCCTCGTGAGACTAGTCGTGCCTTATACTTAATTGACCCATTGCTTTCAACTTTCTTTTTAAACACCCATTTGGAGTCAATACTTGTTGGTCTCTTACCACGGATATCTTCTTTTGGTCGATCTACGATTACCCAGACCGCATTCTCTTTCATAGAGTCCAACTCTTCTCCAATAGCTTGTTTCCATAACTCTTTATCCTCTGATCTCATTGCTTCTTCAAAAGCGATCGGATCCTTTTGAATTGGAGCTAATAATATATGCTCCAATTCATCTTTATTTACCTCATCAAAATCTGAAACCCTAGTATAACGAGCAAAGCTTATATCTTCAATTTTATTGGCTTTACTTCTCGTAACTGGACCATCAATTTTGTTTGATCTCTGAACTCTGAATTTCTCTCTTTACTCAATCCCTCTGCACTTTCCTCTGAATTTATTTTGCTACACTTACTGGTCCTGTTAGGGTCAGTTGTGTGCACCTCTGAAATTATTTTCTTTGGTCTACCTCTTTTTCTAGGCTCAGATGTGCTCGACTCTGATTGACCTCTTTCTGTTGTTTCGTTTACAACTGTGAATTCAGCCGTTTTATCTGATTCTCTTTCAACACTCAACTCTTTACTCTGAATTTTTGAATAAACATCTTTATACACTAATCTCTCTATAAATCTCACATGTCTCGATTCTATAAATTTTCTCGTGCTCGGATGCCATGAAATGTATCCTGTGGATGTATGCCCCACCAATATGGTTTTTATCGAAACATTGCTAAACTTTGTTTCGACAAAGGGTAACTCAACGTAGGCAACACATCCAAATTTGCTCTGAATGACAGTTTGCTCTTGGTGAAAATTTAACTAACGGTACTTCATACTCAATTGACTTGTGTGGAGTTCTGTTATAAGTGTGTACAGCTGTTTCAGCAGCTAGTACCCACATGCTTTGTGGTAAGCCTGAATCACACATAAACGCTCTTATTATTCTCTGAATAGATTTGTTAAATCTCCCGGCTGTTCCGTTCAGCTCGGGAGTATACGGTGGACTACTATCTGACTCTATCTTTTCTCTTTTCATTATTTCTACGAAATTTCCACCGGTGAACTCAGTACCTCGGTCTGATCTGACATAGCAGACTTTTGCATCTGTACCTAATAGGTTACGTTCAGAACTCAAAAACTTTTCAAACGCTTGACCGGATTCATCTTTGGATTTAAGACAGTATATGTTTGCATAGCTAGACTAATCATCTAGAAACACAATTATGTACCTCTTTTGACCAGGCCAAGAACTAAGTTTAATTGGCCCCATCACATCTGAATGAATTAATTGAGGTGGCCTGTCAGCTCTACTTCTAATTTGTTTGAATGGAAGTTTTTCCATTTTTGATAATATACACACTGCACACTCTCTAATTGAGCGGTCAAACTTCACACGCTCTAATCTCTTATCTCTCTTTTGTATAATTTTCAAATAATTTAACGAAGCATGCCCTAGCCTCTGATGCCATAGCATAGCTTCACTCTGAATGTTAGTTGAAAACGTATTTTCCGATGGATTTTCATCTTATGTATCTTTAAGACTATCTATACTCTTCAAATAATCTATTTTAACTATTTTGTAAGATGACCCAATTATTTGGCACTCTGAATTCGATTTCTCTAAATCTGATTTTTCTGAATTTGGTTTCTCTGAATTTGATTTCTCTGAATTTGATTTCTCTGAATTTGGTTTCTCTGAATTTGATTTCTCTGAATTTGTCTTCTCTGAATTTGTTTTCTCTGAATTAGATTTCTCTGAATTATCTGAGACAATGAGTTTTTCCAGACTCTCCCTCCCAATCGCATAACCTACATCTACCGAAACCTTATCAATAGACTCTGAATTACCTCCCCTCCGAATAGAACATCTTTATGTTCTTATTGTTGGTTTGCGATTGCTTAGAAACTTCATTGTCAACTGCTAAGCACGCAGTGCAACTATAATTTTCAAACTCAGTTGTTATATTATCATCATCGCATTTAGATTTTAATATTTCAAACTCAACCACCCAGTTTGGTTTCTCATAAACCCCTTCAAATATCGTCTTCCTATTTTCTTTACTATAAACTCTGAATATTTTGTCGTCCAGATATATACAAAACCCTGCATCTACTAGTTTGCGTAATGACAACAAGTTCTCTGAAATATCTTTTGCTGCTATAACATTAGTTAATTTGATCTGATTACTACTTAATCGGTCATTTTTGAGCAAAAGATTACCTCTACCATCTATTACAATATCAGCAATTTCGTTTTTATTGGCGCTTTTTATAACGCCTTTCTCTGACTTTTTAAAATTTCTCAATATAAAACTCTTATTAACAATGACTCGTGGCTCCCGAATCAGCTATAAACTCTATATGTTTTCTACTAATTAGGTTTTTATTGTCTCTGAATTTTTGGTCCAGAGTTGCTACAACTTGGACCCTCTTGTGCTGAATGCAGAGCTACTCTCTGCTCTGAATTCTGCAAATTATTTAATTTCTGCTTCTCCGACTCAAGCATGTTATGGTGAACTTTGCATAACATGTTTACTACCTCTTTCAGCAGTCCTGCTGTGGTCTTATTTCTCTGATAATCGCTGCAATTTATTGAAGCTGCAATAGCATTCATATTCTCTATTGTGGTTTGCAGCTCTTCTATGTTTGCTACATTTGTAACAGTGACTCTCAGTCCCACTCTCTCTTCTGATCTCTGAATCTCTTATATTTGTGGTTGTTGCTGTGAATCAATCATCTTAATTATTACCTGGATTAACCTCTTAAATATTCAGGTCTGACCTTACTCTACTCTCTCACTCTCTCTACAAACAAAGGTTCCAATCTAAGCAAGATCCAACCTTTGTACATCTAAGATTCTAACAGCACTCTGAATTTTTAGTCAAATATAGATGGTCAAAAATAATAAAAATTTGTACTTTGTTCAGTGACGTCAGTCTCGTGAAAATTTCCCCCACGCCTGATTCTCATGTACTCTTCATATCCTTGATATGAATTTTCACTCTGATTTACTCCTTTTGCCATCTATTCCAGGATTATGAAACACATTCAATTAGTTTTTGTTATTGTAGTTGAATATTTCAATACTCAATAATTCATTTTCTCAAATACTCTAAACATCTGAACTCATATCTCTCTCTGTTCTCTCTTCATATACCTTTCGGTACCAGGTAATCTCTGAATTTCAACTAATTGAAAAATGTTTCTTGCTTCTGAACCAAATGAACCGAACCACAAGTTAATTTGGTTCGAAGCGAGAAATCAGATTCTCCCACCGAGCATTCCACGTATGCACACCACTCGCCGATGTTCAACTCCGCGAGTTACCACAAGAGCTGGTCGGTTTTGGGCTGCGCAAGCACAAGCGTGGGTCCCAAATGGGGTCCTACTAATTTCTCTAGTGAAATGAGCAGCTTACACTGGACACAAGTTTCAGCTGTCTATTGACCCCAGAATGTACAGAATTTGCTCAAATTGATTATTTCATTTATTCGAATTTCGATTTATGCAGTGAACAGAAAAAAATCCGCATGAACTAGTAATCCGGTATCTGATTGCATGGCAAGCCAGAACGGGACACCAAGCTCAAGTGAACAATTTCAACTCACTTTCAGGCATTACATTCGAGAAATATTGAGCTAATTTCTGAATTTGACTAAATTGCTCTCACCCTTATACTCTTGTAATCTCTGAATACTCAATCAATAAAAATGATACCCTCTTCATTTCTCCGAATAATAGTAATCAATTAATACGAAATTATTATTTCGTATATATTTTATTTTATACAAAAATTGATTACACTCTGAATAAAATTTTATTATTTCTTCCAACGAAATAATTTCTCAATATGTTCATCAACCTTCCTCTGAAACTTCTTCAAAATAAGTTGAGAGAAAAAAAATTAACTTCTTAATCAACCACAACTCAATGTACTCTGATATAACCTCTTTGTTATATTTAAATCTCACTAATAACTTTATATTTTAATCCATATATTAAGTGCTTGAATGCAGATATGCATGCCTTTTCGCTTTCAACAAGAGACATTTTTGTTATCTCACACTCACATAGCAACCAAAAATATTTTCTTGTCGTCGAAAAGCAGGAAGAGACACTTCAACTTGCCCGAACACAGGGTGCCCGAGTTCGTCACGAAGGGCCTCCCGCAGATACCTGCTCTCGACCGATCGCACTCAATATTCGAACGACCCATACGTAATAATACGTATATTCGTCGAATATTATTAACATGCTAATGACTCATAGTAAAATGAAAATATCATTCCTTCATTTTATTGCAATTCTTCAATATATTTATATATATTTTTTTTTCTCTAACTCATTTTGTTACTCTAACTCAGATGAAGATTTTCTATTACTGAAAACTTGATATATTCATAGTTATTCAATCATCACTTACGTTTATTTTCGTTGTTTCGCAAGTATTCAACAAATTGCGTCCCCTCTGAAATACCACAGTTGCTCTGCTCAAATTTACTCTCAAACTCTCAACTCAAAAAATCAGCCCTTTCAAATCAGTCTAGTCACTCGGTGGTCCGTTGATCGTTAACCACGCTCTGCTACCATGTAGGACTTAATGGATATTTAAGTCTTATTTCGGTGACAAGGATTGGTAATTAATAACACTGATTAATACTGAACTCTATTTATTTGCTTATGCACAACTCTGAATAAACTCGTAACTCAAACTCTTAGGTTATACGATATACTGGCAAAGCTTGCTAGTAATCGACTGACTTTACCCTTGCGACTTGCGACCTTAGCTTACATCCACCCCGGTACTTGAGATAAGACGCCGGCGCTAACGGTTTAATATGTGTCGACAAAGCTTATTCTTTACACTTCTCAATATTATTTTCACTTGTGATATTTCGTGGTATTTGCTGTTATGTACATTCTTGTTCTGTAAAAATATGCTCTCAGGTGTTTCCTTGACCTTATAGAACAGTTGTGGCAGTCACTGACCTGATTCAATTTTATATATCATTTTTATCTGCTCTAGCATTTTCAACTTATTGATATCTATTATATTTGTTCTGTCATATATTTCCTTTGTTGGCGTATACTTATCAAATCCAAAGATAGGATTTTATGACCTCATTTTGTACTCTTAATTCTCTGTATGCTAGCCCTTGATCCATTCCTCCAGCAGAAAACCATGTACCTGAAATGAGGTTCAACAAAAATGTTCGATTCAACAATGTCCTTGTATTGTAATTAATTATCTGAGAACATTTTCTATTTTACTATATCGTTGACCATTGGAGAAATTTTGACCATGACATCCTCAATGTGTTTTTCCCATGATATATGTTATCCTAGATCATTTCTTGTTCTGTGTACTTGATGTTACTGAATTTTCTAACTCTTCTGGCCAACTTCCGTCCAGCAGTTGCAAAATGGTTGTTTAAGTGTTGAGCTATTTCTTTAGCTTCTGTTAAATCAGTACCATACTTGGTGATTCTCGTAATCTTCCTTTCTCCATTTCCTGATCTACCACATAAACTGTTTAGTTTGTTCCAGGTTTTCTTTGGCATTTCAGTTAGCTTTCATGAATTTTCTTTCCATATGTTGTTTCATTTATTTAATTCTTATATTGTTCAGCTGATTGTTTTTGCATTTGCAGAGCTGTCTCTGTCTATTTGTTTGGGAGTTTCTTCCTTCTTGTGTGTTTCACAAGTTCTAAATATTCTGGGATTATCCACTCATTTCCAAGACCAATGCTGAACGATGGACGCATATGCTGGAAAATGAACTCCAGCAGAATCATGTTGATAGTTAAACTGGGAGATATAATAGTTAGTACAAAAATTTCGTCTACAACGCAGCACACAATAAGAGAAGGAATAAATAATGGATGGATTACATGTGAATATCTTGAACTGCTGAAACTGCGAGATAAACGATATGTCAGGTGGATGAAAGTCCCAAATAGGCAAACAGAAATGGACTTGAAGAGCATCAAAAGTATTCATGTAATGAATTTAGTCCAAGTTCTTTTTAAAATAATTTATTTACAGTTCACTTATACTTATTTATTCATACTACTCAATAACGCAATTTTGTCCCATTCTGTACTAACTCTCGCTCGGGCCGACGTCGTTTTATATCGCCGCTTCATAGTTCTCGAAGGGTCTGGAAAGTCGAGAATGGCGTGGATGCATCTAGACGCGACAGGTGCGGCATAAGTTCATTACATTGCCCCCTTCCCAAAGACATTTCGTCCCGAAATGTCATCCTCGGAGTATGACGATAGCTGCACGACTCTCCATATCTGCATCGCGAAGTTTGATGGAAATGGCACTCCACGGTCTTCATGTTTGGTCGTGGAAGATGGTTACAGCAAACCAAAATCTCGACGCCGCTCGATTTGAATATCGTCTCCAACATACTCCTCATGATTCTCCAGTCCAGTCCATCAATTTCGGAATTGCTAGATTCGCCAGATTCTGGACTACCATAGTTTCTCTTAGCTTTGTGAGACTCTTCCAGACAAACTGCGATATCCTTCCATGATGGTCTTCGATTCCACTTCTTCCAGCTGATGACTAAACCAAGTTCTGGATCTTTCTCTTAGTCTTTCTGAATATTGCTGTTATTCCAGTTGTGATCTAATGCCCTGGTTCTACAAAGTGTTGCTACATTCTCTTCTGCTCGTTGGCAATAAGAGCCGTCATCTACGCACATTGTAATGGGGTATTCTCCGCCATTTTGCCACGTTTCTGAAAATTTAACAAGAACAAAACAATATTCACCTTAATTCCCTCGGAGGAAAAATATAGCAAAACCAGGGCAGCTGCAAAGTCGGAGACAGAGTTCGGTTTATCTGCGGTGGTAGCGATAATGAGGAATATTTCAAATTCGAGTTCATCTAAGAATCTAAGGCATTGACTCTATGAATCCCTTACGGTCATCTCATACAGGAGAACATACATTTCACAGAAATAAAACTGCAACTAGAAAATCAACTAAATATATATTGATTCAAATAAGAAAAAAAAAAAAACGATTTCTATAACTTCCACTAATTATAGGGATTATATACAGTCGGGAATGTCAGGAAAATTATCGTAATCTATATACAAAAGCGAAACGGCCAGAAAATACGATATGATTGGACTGGGTGATTTCGAGTTAAGACGGTGCGGATATGTCAGCCAGGCAAAAATCCACGGGGTTCAGCTTTCTGATGAATTCTTAATATGAAAACGGATCAACGAAAATGAACCAACGGAATAGGTACGGTGGTCTATTTACGGGATTATGATTACGGAAAGTTAGGTACTTTACCTTCAGTGCTCGTAACAAAAAAACACTCAATTTCAATTCCTAACACAATGCTTAACTCACTTAATAACACGGTTCCTAACGCAATTCCTTCAGTTCGGGGGATCATCTACATTATATATCTTCTGGCGGTGTGTGTTGGCAGAAGAAACGTCGCACTTGTTTTTCCGAAACTCAGTGCGCTGATTAAAAAAAAACTCGAAAATATTACTGAACGGTGTATTTTCGGTTGCGGATCTACAGGCGCTCCAAATAGCCCTCTAGATGAATCATTCAACATGTCTTATTTTTCCACTATTCCTGCATTTTATCGACCTTCTCTCGGGTAACACTTCCTTTATTACTTTTCTTATGGCAGCTTCCAGATCAGCAGGCTCCTGTGAATCTTCCTCAATCATTCGGATTTTGCCTTGACCTCTACATGACTGCTTTGCTGCCTCGAACTCCATCGCGCGTGCCATTTCATCCACGAAATGTGCTGGTCGGGCCAATGTCAATGCTAGTCTAGTTTCCTGGTCACGAAGTCCATCCAAAAATGCTTGAACGGCCAATCGCTCCATTACGTTCTCCGGTGTGGCCGGATATGCGAGACGTACCAGGCTTGTAATATCAGCTTCGAATTGTTGTAAAGACTCGCCTGATTTCTGGTAACGATTCTTCAATTGGGAGTGGCATACGTGTTCAAAATGGGCCTGGCCAAAACGTAGTTTCAGATGTTTAATCAGCTGTTCATAGTCCTCCTGTTTATGGGCGGTGAGGGCCTGCAAATATCTGTCGCTCCTCCTTGTCGTAATACCAATGTGAGTGCTACAGATTTTTTATCTGCATTCCATTCGTTCGCCGTAGCTGCTGCTTCAAAATGACGGTGGTAATTTGCCCATGGAGTTTTTCTGTCGAACTGGGGCGGCTTCATGGAAAGCTTTTTAATTCCAGAATTAACCTTGAAATCCTGCATACTCTTTTTGAGCGCTCGTACTACTTACACGAGGGCTATATCATTTCGTCACGATGTCTGTATTTTTCGAATTTTGAGCCGAAAATGGCCTCAAACGACTATATTCGACTCACTGATGACGAATCCGTTGGAAAATTCGAGTCTGTCCGTCCGTCCGTATACACGATAACATTCGAACGGAATGTCCTAGGAACTTGAAATTTTCAGGGTAGGTTCGAATCTCGAATGCCGCGGTTGAGTTCGTCATTGGGCAAAATTCGCCCAGGGGTTCCGTAAATATGGCCGCTCGAAATTTTGTTTTCCTGATTACTTCGAAACTACAAATTTGATCGAGGTGAAATTTTGCACTCAGATGGAGAATTACGTGTTCAAGCTACATGCAAAATTTTGTCCAGCTCGCATGACCAGAACCATAGAAACCATAAAAAATTATAACTTTGTAATGGAAAGGCCTAGGGACTTGAAATTTTCAGGCTAGGTTCGGATTGCGAATTTCGCGATCACTTTCATCAATGAGCAAAATTAGATTAGAGGTTCCGTAAATATGGTCGTTCAAAGTATTTTTCTCCTGATTATTTCGAAATTACTTATTGGATTGAAATGAAATTTCGCACATAGATGGAGAATAATGTATTCAAACTACGTGGGAAATTTTGTCCGGATCGCATTACCAAGACCATAAATACCGTAGGAAATTATAGCGAGTTATCGAAAAAAAAATTACGAAAAGCACTGCCGTGAAGGCAGGAGCTTTTGAGCGCTCGTACATGCACCTTGTAGGTGGATTCGCATTTTCCAGTTTTAGAAATCAATTGAAGGAATTTTCGACAGCTGTCAAAAAAATTATGAAACTTAGGCGAAACTCCAGACTTCATGTCAGTGTTTTAGGTGACCAATTTTTTTCGATAATTCGCTAGAATTTTCTACGGTATCTATGGTCTTGGTGATGCGATTTGGACAAAATTTTGCACGTAGTTTGAAAACATTATTCCTCAGCTAGGTGCAAAATTTCATTCCAATCAGATCAGTAGTTTCGAAACTATCAGGAAAATATTATTTTGAACGGCGATATTTACGGAACCCCTAGTCTAATTTTGCTCATTGATGAACGTGACCGCGATATTCGCGATCCAAATCCACCCTGAAAATTTCAAGTTCCTAGGCCTTTCCGTTCAAAAGTTACGATTTTCTATGGTTTCTATGGTTCTGGTCATGCGACCTGAACAAAATATTGCTTCAATATATCATTCTCGATTAAAATACAAAATTTCATCTCGATCGAATCCGTAGTTTCGAATTCATCGAGAAAATAAAATTTCAAACGACCGTATTTACGGAACCCCTTGTATAATGTTGCTCATAGATGAACGTGATTACGACATTCGAGATCCACACCTATCCTGAAAATTTCAAGTCCCTAGGCGTTTCCGTTCAAAAGTTACAATTTTCTATGGTTTCTATGGTTCTGGTCATGCGATCTGGACAAAATTTCACATGTAGCTTGAACACCTCATTTTCCATTTGATTTCAATTTCATCTTGATCAAATCTGTAGTTTTCAAGTAATCAGGGAAACAAAACTTCGAACGGCCATATTTACGGAACCCCTGGTGGAATTTGGCCCATTAACGAACTTAACCGAGGCATTCGGGAACTGAACCCACACTGAAAATTTCAAATCTCTAGGTTGTTCCGTTCGAGAGTTATCGTGCTTAGGGCCGGACGGACGGACGGACAGACTCGAATTTTCCGACGGATTCGGCATCAGTGAGTCGAACATAGTCGATTGAGACCATTTTCGGCTCAAAATTCGAAAAATACAGACATCGTGACGAAATGATATAGCCCTCGTGTAAGTAGTACGAGCGCTCAAAAATTGGTCACCTTTATTTACAGTTCACTAATACTAATTTATTTACACTACTCAATGAGTTATCTTCACGCAATTAAGTCCTATTCTGTACTAACTCTCGCTCGGACCGACGTCGTCCCATATCGCCGCTTCATAGTTCTCGAAGGGTCTGGAAAGTCGATAATGGTGTGCTTGCATCTACACGCGGTCCGGCATAAGTTCTTTACAATAATATGTAACAAGCAAAAAAGAAAAAACCAAAAATGGGAAGATGGTAAACAGTGAAAAACAAACAAAAAAGCAGTAGAGATCAACCAACACTTTTCAACAATAGGTGGCAAAATATCAGCAAGGGTAAACACATAGCCTTTAGCGCAGGCATGGGCAACCTACGGCCCGCGAATAGAATTCTCTTGGCCCGAATTACGTTTTAGTGGTGAACAACTGGGTTTTTTAAATGAGTTTATTTAAGAATTACAAGGATGGAAAATGTCGAACGATTCGTACATAAATTCACGATCCCGATTATGTCAAGACTGCTAGAAGTTCTCCAGTGGTCCCCTTTTATGAATCACTGTAACGTAACACTCAGCATAGTTGGAATGTTGGAATGTCTCTGTCAGCATGATTGTTGTTGGGAAGTCCTGGATGTGAACGTATAACACCTCCCTCCTCAGAAGTTGCCTCAGGGGGTGAAGAAGGGTTTGCTGGGTTGTTGAACGGCCGCTGTCGGTTCTGGTCCTGCAGTTGGTTTTCTGGATTTCCAACATTCTTTCGCTTTCTTGTAACAGAAAATAATAAGTACCAAAAAAATCAATATATATAAAATTCCAATAAGTTCTCCATGAACTGAACTTTCAGGCTGTGTTTCCTCGATGATGGATTGAATTTCTTCTTGTCTCTTCTTGAGGTTGTGGATCTGGTCCAGCGAAACATTTTTCAAGTGGATTCTGAAGTTGTTGGTATTTGGAAAATATAGTCCTCCACCTTGGATCGAGGTTGTTCTCCTCACAGTAGAATAGGTTTTGCATTTTCACACAAGAGGACGAGGTATACTGATACAGTTTTTTCTTTAATGTCAGATAGGTGTTTTTGAGTGATATTATGGTGTTATTGATCGCTGGAATGGAATAAAGGTGATTGGGGATTCATAATTGGAGAATATAAAATGAAAACAATTCTAGATTGAATTTTGTATGCATCTACTTTAATTAATTCATAAAATTTATGAAAATTTTCTTCATTCGTGAACATTGAATTATCCTGGGTATATTGTTTTGATATTTTCCTGATGATTGATTTCAATTCGGAAATTTTGATTATGCTGTGATGTAAAACTCCTAATTTCGATAAACTGATAGCCTTTTCGATTTCATCGATCATTGTCATAACAATATTGACTGACGTTCCAATTTGATCCATAATATTTTTAATTCTCATGAAATAATAAAGATTGTCCTCAAGATTATTGATTTTTCCATAGATTCTTTCAAACTGGGAAGTTATTGTTTTTTGATTCTGTTGAAGTGTAGAAATTGTTTTATTTAAATTATCAATCACTTCTTCTGTTAGCGAAATTTCAGAATTTAATTTCGAAATTACTTGTTTTTGGTTGTTTTGAAGTTTTCTCAGAGCTTTTTCATAATAACCTGCATCGTCAGCGTCTGAAATTCCTGAGATACTTCTGATAATTGTACCCAAGCCATTAACTGAACCTCTTCTTGTTCTCCCTTTCGGAATTAAACTATTCAATTTTTGTTTCGCAATATTAAATTGATACTCAAAAATTTTTCCATGATTTTCCAGTTCTTCATAAAATATACTTTTCGGTTTATTTAGGAGGGAATCTTTTACAGTCAAATATTGATTTTGAAGATAAGTCAGTTCAACAATTATTGGTTCGACATCCTAAAAATGTCTGAAATAGTGGGATTTTATTTTAATTTTGGCTTTGCCCAGATAAATCGGGAGGATTCCTGGATTCTCGTGAAGATTCGTTATATCTATTTCCTGGGCTGATACTAAATGCACTAGGAGCATCCTGTAAAAGTATTTTGAATTTAAATTTTGGTTTTTTCAAATTTTGCTCATGAATTATTTTAGTATCACTATGTATTTTAATTTTTGCATCAATTAAAACATTCTCTTCCGCAAATTTTGGAGTGAGCTTATTTCTAATGTTAGACTCAACTTTACGATATGCAACAGAGTTTGACTTATGATCAAGGGGTTCATGCCTTTTTTCATTATGTTTTTCAATCAAATGTATTTTTCTGTTCCTCATTTCTTCATTCAACTTTTTGTAGATTTCTTCAATTTTTTCTCTATGATTTTTACTCGGATTTTCACTAATTTTTCGTTTTGGTTTTGGTTTGACTTCGTGCATGAATTGAATTGTTTGAATTCGTGAATCCTCATTTGTTACATCTACTGATATATCATTGCACTTAACTGAATTGAAAGCAGATTGTTTGAGAGTTTTCATCAAAATTTCGCAAATATCGACGTAGTGTTTATCTTCCTTAAAATGTAAAGCGTATACAATTTTTGGGCGAATATAGGTTCTGAAAAATTCTATTATCTCTTTCTCTAAATTATTGATTGATAATTGAGCGAGAATTCTTTGTTGGTTTGGAAAAATTTCTTCTACTCTAGCTTCAGCTGGAGAATGAAACACGAAATCAAAAACTATTTGGTTGTCGAAGAACTTTAACGCTTTTTCCGAAATGGGGATCTCCTGAATTGGGTTCTCACGAGTGGAATGAATGATATTGTCATCCGATATTTCCTCGTTGATGACTTCTACGAATATTTCTCGGTTTTGTTGTGATAAGGAATAAATTGCGATATTCACGTTACTCTCCGCGAATACGAACTTTATCATCTCAAATATTTTTCGCCAAGTCAGTTTATCAAGTCCGCTTGAAATTCTTGGTAACGCTAGATATTTGTCTCCATTCTGTTCACACGATTTTCTGAGATTAACAAGAGTTTGGAAGACCGTTTCGTATTCAGGTTTCTCGTAACTGAATTCCTTCGTTATGAGATAATAAAATCTACGGTTTTTAACATTGATTGAAGCAATTTCTCCGACTTTCTTTTTTTGGGATTTTAAATTATGAACCTGACCAAATCTTTGTTTGAATGTTAAAGCAATTCCTTTTTCCAAATAGAGATCTTCTGAAACACAATGAGCTAGAGAGTAAAATTCTGGAGATTCAAATAGATCACCTTCCCGTTCAGTAATAAGAGAACAATCTTTTATATTATTCGATTCATGAAGTTCTGAAAATTTTTCAAATGAAAATAATTGTCCTTCGGTTTCATTGTTTTGAAAATCTGATTCACTATCGTCATTTTTATGTGCAGTTCTAATTGATTTTTCCATACCGGTATTTTCTGATTGAATATTGGTATCGATTTGAAATATTTCGGAATCATTCTCTGATTGAATATTCTGAAAATGTTGTTCAGCAGAGTCTTCTTCGAATTCAAAGTTATTTTGGTCATAATTTTCCGTGTAAAATAATTCTTCACTGATAAAATCTGGATTTCTATATCTATTCCATGGATCACTAAAGTTTAAAATGAGTGCATTTTTGATCTCTGACCAATCGTTTGCACCATGAATTACAACAATTTCTTCGGCAAGACCATGCAGTTTATTCAGTATGACATTTAGCAGAATTATATTTTGGAAATTATTTGGATTATTCACATCAAAATATCGTGTTAAAAGTGCTTCCGAGGCCGTTATGAATCTATGGAGCTCATTTGGGCTCCCGTCAAAATCAGGAATAAAGCTTAATTCTCTAAAATCGAATTTCGGAACTGAAGCCATATTTATTTTATTAATTGACTTAATACTTAGTCTTCTGAAAGAATTCGATAAATTTAGCTCCAAATCAGAGTCGTTTTCGATGATGGAATCGGACAAGGATTCAGGAGGGTCTGACATAAAATGTAAAAAAAATTTTAAGTATCAGTATAACTCACCACTTAGCAAAAATTGCAATTTCCATTCGATGTCCTTGATGGATCCAATGGAAGGTAGGTTCAGGTCCTTGTAGTTTTCTCTTCAGAACTTTCACAAGAACTCCTTTATCGACTGCGCCAATTACGTTTTAGTGGTGAACAACTGGGTTTTTTAAATGAGTTTATTTAAGAATTACAAGGATGGAAAATGTCGAACGATTCGTACATAAATTCACGATCCCGATTATGTCAAGACTGCTAGAAGTTCTCCAGTGGTCCCCTTTTATGAATCACTGTAACGTAACACTCAGCATAGTTGGAATGTTGGAATGTCTCTGTCAGCATGATTGTTGTTGGGAACTCCTGGATGTGAACGTATAACACCCGCCAATGAATTTTTGCACACATGACGCACCCCCAAATTTGCTCTATAAAGATACCACAACAAATAATATTCGTGTAGCGACAACATCAGTCCCACCCCACCTAATTCTGATGCTCTTGTGAAAGAAAAGCAAAAACAGGTGTCTCATTAGTTGAAAACTAGTGACTGATGGGTAGTGATGAGTGTTTTTTTTTGTTGAATTATATCAGTTTTTTTTTCATTTCTCCTATTGTAAGGAACGTTAGGTTTATTTAATTTATGTGAAATGAATTTTATTAATACAAAAAATTTTTTTTCGGCCCGTGCTCTACAAAAAAGTTATCTATGCATGTGGCCCTCAGCGAAAAAAGCTGCCCATGCCCATGCCTGCTTTAGCGGATACAGGGAAGAGGAAACATTTAACTCTATACAGGTGGTTCTCAATGAAGTATCGTATTTGTGGGGCTTATAACTTTTGATAGGAGTCATAGAGTGCTCAAACCTTTTGCATAATATTTCTCATATTATAAGGAATTGATAAGAAAATTCAATTAAAAAAAAACTGGTTTTTCTCTATGTCCAAGAAGAGATAATAACTAACTAAAAATTTTTCCGGATTCTGAAGAAATAACCTGTAATGGAAAATGGACTAAGATACTTGGTTTGATCGCTTCTAAGAGGAGATAATCGAGTTTTAAGTATCCATAGACTTTATATCGGAGAATCATTTTGCTATACCATGTTTTCGAAGTGAATACTACTTTGTAGTATTGCGGCCACTCTAGTTGTAAATTGCTCTAGTATTCTATTATCAAAATAACCGGAACTACTCTACACACTTGTCTTCGAATCCTCGGTACCACTATTTGGCGTCGGTCTTCACCGCCATTCTCGGACTCCAACACACGCTTCAGTACCCCATTTTCCAGAGTGGAAGTATTCCATTGGGCCCAGTAGGATTTAACGGCTGGCGAGTAACCTGCAATTTCCTGCCATGATGGTCTTCGATTGCACTTCTTCCAGCTGATGACCAAACCAAGTTCTGGATCTTTCTCTTGATCTTTCTGAATATTGCTGTCATTCCAGTTGTCATCTAACGCCCTGGTTCTACAAAGTGTGGCTACATTCTTTTTTGCTCGTCGGCAATGAGAGCCGTCATCTGGGCATTTGCCACGCACATGTCCTATTTTTACACTATTCCTGCATTTTATCGGCCTTCTCTCAGGTAACACTTCCTTTATTACTTTTCTTATTATGCTAGTCTAGTTTCCTGGTCACGAAGTCCATCCAAGAATGCTTGAACCGCCAATCGCTCCATTACGTTCTCCGGTATAGCCGGATATGCGAGACGCACCAAACGTACAATGTCAGCTTCGAATTCTGGTAAAGATTCGCCTGATTGCTGGTAACGATTTTTCAGCTGGGATTGGTAAACGTGTTCGAAATGGGCTTGGCCAAATCGTAGTTCCAGATCTTTGATGAGCTGATCATATTCCTCCTGTTCTAGAGCGGTGAGGGTCTGCAGAATATCTGTCGCTTCTCCTCGTAATGCTAGTGTAATTGCAACAGCTCTTTTCTCTGCTTTCATTCATTTGTTTGGCCGCTGCTTCAAATTGACGGCGGTAATTTGCCCATGGAGTTTTTCCGTCGAACTGGGGCGGCTTCATGGAAAGCTTCTTAATTCCAGAATTGACCTTGAGATCCTGCATACCCTTCTTCAGGTCCATCATTGAATTTTAATTGACATAAACTCGTTTTTCCAGCTCGCTAATGGTTTTCTTCATTTTGTCCATTTCTTCCCCGAATCTATCTATCTATATGCTCATTTGTTCCCTAATGTTATCCATATCTGTCTCTATTCTTTCATCTAGAACACTACATAGCTTCGCTTCCAGGCTTTTTGCATTTTTCTGAAACTGTTCCTCCAGGTTTCTAGAATTTTTTTGGAGCTCCTCTTCCAGATTTCTAGAATTTGCTCGAAACTTTTCTTCCAAGTTTCCAGAATTTTCTTCCATACCTTCTTTCAAGGATTTAGTAATCTCTTGAACCTTTTTTTTGCAGATCTTCTTTCAAGCTTCTAGAATTTTCCTCGAGTTTATCCATTATCGAACTTGAATCAACTCCGGGAACTTCGAATAAAAATGTTTCGGGGTCCTCACCTTCTTGTTAAGGCCCTTCTGCAAGTCTTTCTTGAAGAACAACCTTTTTACCCGTTGTTTCTAGTTCCCTTTCCTCCTGTACCTGTTTCAACTCCGCGACTTTCAAGTCCACAAGACGCACTTTTCGGGTCATTTGTCTGTTTTACATTGAATTAGTTTATTTTCCGCCAACCAGCAATTCACTACGCGAGCACTTATTTATTTAAAAATCGCACTTCTGACACCAATGTAATGAATATAGTCCAAGTTCTTCTTAATAGTAATTTACGTAACAAGTCCGGAAAATACTGTTTTTTTGGACGGGTAGACAAAATTCTAGTCTGCGAGTCCAAAAAAACTGTTTTTGGACTTGTTGCGTACACTATTTTTTCGGCAACCGTGTAGAATAACAAATCAATGAGACACATTTCTTTATTGCGATAAATGCGACTAATAACACTCCAAACTTTCAAAAATCAAAATGCCTAATTTCATATTGGTATTTCGTTGCTATGGTAATGATCAATTGTATTTATCGAAATCATACCTACATCATATAGACAATGTTAACAACGAAAAAAGGGCCACACACGCTGAAACATGCTGCGATACCTTGTATCGGCTTCAGGATTCATGAAACTTGCATCAGTTGCATAAGCGCCCACTCACATAGAAACCTGTTGCGATGCCTGAATCGACTCGATACAAATCAATGATAAAAATATGTATTTGTTGACATCATCCAAATCCATAGTAACCACAACAAATAGCAATAGTTGGCATAATAATCATAGTAACCTTAACAATATCGTCTCTCGTCTTCGCATCGATGCAACCCCATGCACACTGAAACTTGCATCAGTATCACCGATTCTCCCTCGTCGCTCGCCGACCGAATGGGATTCCAGTCTCTGCATCGCGTGACACCGCAAGTGATACCCGATACGTGATTCAGAACCACACACACTGAAACTTGTATCATGAAACATTAGAGTCGATGCTTGCATCGCAACATGTTTCAGTGTGTGGGCCCCATAATAGGTGTCAGTCATAATTCTTGCTACGGGTAACGTCCTTTCCGGACTAGGCCGGGAAATGTTACTTTCTCGAAGGAAAAGCGTCTGGTAAGTGAGTACTTCCCGGACGGTTGCCTAAAAAATTATTTATTTACAGTTCACTTATACTAATTTATTTACACCACTCAATTTATCTACACGCGCAAGTCTTATTCTGTACTGTCTGCTCTCGTCGTGGCCGATGTCGTTTTATATCCGCTTCATAGTTCTCGAAGGGTCGAGGTCTGACGAGAATGGCTTGGATGCATCTAGAAGCGACATATCCGGCATAAGTTCGTTACAGTAGTATAATGCTCGGTGTTGACAATGAGAGAATGAATGGCTTTGCTGAATGGCATTAGTTCTTTGATATTTCTGATGTACCGGGTGATTGTTCATATTTTACTCAATAGCTATCTCAGTTAATATGGGTCCTACAAAATGTTCAAATGGGCAAATATTAACAGTTTTGGGGTCAGCAATAAAGATAATATTACTAATATTTCTTTCTTTCGCAGTTATTTCATGTATTCTAATACTTCATAGTAAATAATCGGACATATTTCAACAGTTCTAATTTATAATATAATGCTTTTACTGCGGTTTTAAAACTTCACCATTTCTTTACTTCAAACGAATTTTGGGGGTTCATTGAGGTTGAAATTGCATTGAACTTTGACCTGAATGTCATGAAAACATATTCAACATTTTAACAAAAAATCAATGAAAATTTGTTTTATTTAATTCTGTCTGTTTATAAAATTCCATGTCGCAGTTAATGTGACAGTTGATAATGAGGGATACATGATGACCGACATATGACAGGGAGCAGCAATGGCGTGACCGACGTATGCGCAACTGAACGTGTTTTCGATCGAGGTGAAATTTTGAACCCAGATGGAGAATGATCGCATACCCAAAACCATAGAAACAATAGAAAAGTATAACTTTCGAGCGGAAAGGCCTAGGGACTTGAAATTTTCGGGGTAGGTTTAGATCTCGAATGTCGCGGTCACGTTCATCAATGAGCAAAATTAGACTAGAGGTTCCGTAAATATAGAAGTTTGAAATTTAGTTTTCTTGATAATTTCAAAACTACGGATTAGATCGTGACAAAATTTTCTATTTTAATGGATAAAGATATATTCAAGCTGAATGTTGTTCAGATCGCATGACCAGAACCATAGAAACCCTAGAAAATAATAACTTTCGAACGGAAAGGCTTAGGGACTTGAAATTTTCAGGATAGGTGTGGATCTCGAATGTTGCGGTCAGGTATATCAATGAGCGAAATTAGACTAGGGGTAAATATGGGCGTTCAAAATATTTTTTTCCTGAAAACTACTGATTTGATTGGAATGAAATGTATCTCACCAAGACCATAGATACCGTAGGAAATTCTAGCGAATTATCGAAAACAAAATTGGTCAGTTAGCACTGACGTGAAGTATGGAGTTTCGCCTAAGTTTGAAATTTTTTTTGACAGCTGTCAAAAATTTCTTCAATTGGTTTCCAAAACTGGAAAATGCGAATCTACCTACAAGGTGCATGAACAAGCGCTCAAAAGCTCTTGACTTCACGGCAGTGCTTTTTATAATTTTTTCAACAACTCAGGATTTAAAAATTATAGCCCATTATAAAACTCATAAAACAGAACAAGAGGCTTTATTCATTCCTTGATCTTATTTATGTCGAACATTGTAGACTACCGAACGATAAGCTTTTCTGAAATTTGGTGTGTAGATTTTCTCTTATAAGGTAATCTAATATTTTGGATTTTTCTACTACTGTTAAAGTTTAATGTGATATTTTGCTTGGAACCATTTTATCCAGCTTGTATAAAGAAAGAAGTGACTGACAGAAGCTGTCGTTCCTAAAGGCAACATGAACGTTTCTGCTTGTTCATACAACAAATATTCCAATTTTCATATTTATGCATGAAGAGTTGTGAACAGGAGCATTTATCTCCAAAATGTTTAAATCTACCTGCATGTGACTAACGAAGCGAATAAAAACTTTGATGATAGATTGATATTCCTTTGAAGTATTGCTCGACTTCACCCACTGTTTAATTTGGGCGTGGTATTTTGGATTAACTTTAGGAAATATCTTCTCCTCCGCCGTAGGGAAATGTGTTGCTATGTCAACGATGAATTACATTTCCGAAAAATGTAATTAACTATCGAAATTAATTTTGCGTAAATATAAATCTAATCTCCAGATTTTAATGAATTTCAAAGCGTTTGAGAAAAAAATGACATATTCCATTCGGAGGAGAAGTGACTTTTCATGGCTCGCTTCCAATTGCCCGTTCGGCGGGTAAACACAAGCTCGACATGAAAAGTGACACTTTTCCTCCTTATGAAATAATATACTATTCCACATGCCAAAAATTTTCGCGAATCTTATTTGTCTGATGGATTTATTTCAATTAACCTTTCAGATCTGAAAACGACGGAGAAATAAAAATGACAACAGAGGACTTGGATATTATGGAACAGTTTGTGGGTGAAGATGCAATTTATGACAGTGGAATATATTCAGATGGAATGAAATATTTGAAATCAGATGGTGAATGTAACAAAAATGAGCAACAAGAAATAGATAATTCAACTAATAACAAGAATAATTCAAATGAAGAGAATTTAATAAATTTCAAGGGTATTTCATGCGACTATATGTCAGTTCTTGATAATGAATATAATTCGAAAGAGACGAGACATGAATGCCACTTATGTAGCTATTTTCCAAACTCTGAGAGATCCCTCAAAAATCATTTAGATTCTGTACATTCTGGTTCGAAGCAACATAAGTGTCAATCATGCGACTATACTTCAAAAACAAGAGGTGCACTCAACAGTCACATGGATTCTGTTCATTTAAATCTAAAGAAACATAAGTGTCACTTGTGTGACTATGCAGCTAAAGAGAAAAGATTACTCAAAAAACACATAGATTCTGTTCATTTGAATCTGAAACAACTTAAGTGCCTTTTGTGCGAATATGCTGCCAAAAACAAAGACCATCTCAAAAACCACATAGATTCCGTTCATTTGAACCTGAAACAACATAAGTGTCACTTGTGCGAATATGCTACCAACATCAAAGACAATCTCAAAAACCACATAGATTCTGTTCATTTGAATCTGAAAAAATTTAAGTGTCACTTGTGTGACTATGCTTCAAATTTCAAAAATTGTCTCAAAGCTCACATAGAATCTGTTCATTTGAATCTGAAAAAACATAAGTGTCACTCATGCCAATATGCTACCAACAAAATAGGCCATCTCAAAAAACATATTGATTCTGTTCATTTGAATCTGAGAAACCATAAATGTCACTTGTGTGACCATGCTGCAAATAATAAAAGCCATCTCAAAGCTCACATAGATTCCGTTCATTTGAATCTGAAAAAACATAAGTGTCACTCTTGCGAATATGCTACCAGCACCAAAAGAGATCTCAAAAGACATATAGATTCGACTCATTTGAATCTGAAGAACCATAAATGTCCCTTTTGTGACTATGCAGCTAATGACGAAAGATGTCTTAAAAAACACATGAATTCTCTTCATTTGAATCTGAAAGAACATAAGTGTCACTCATGCGAATATGCTACCAGCAACAAAAGAGATCTCAAAAGACATATAGATTCGACTCATTTGAATCTGAAGAAACATAAGTGTCACTTGTGTGACTATGTAGCTAATAACAAAAGATCTCTCAGAAACCACATAGATTCAGTTCATCTGAATAAACATAAGTTTCACTCATGCTAATATGCTACCAACAACACAGACAATCTCAAAAAATATATCTCAGAAGGCATATAAATTTGGTTCATTTGAATCTGAAAAAACCCGAGGTCACTTACGTGAACATGCTTCATCTCAAAAATCATATGGAAAGTGTTCATTTGAATTTGAAAAATTACGAAAAGCACTGCCGTGAAGGCAGGAGCTTTTGAGCGCTCGTACATGCACCTTGTAGGTAGATTCGCATTTTCCAGTTTCAGAAATCAATTGAAGGAATTTTCGACAGCTGTCAAAAAAATTCTGAAACTTAGGCGAAACTCCAGAATTCATGTCAGTGCTTCAGCTGATCAATTTTTTTTCGATAATTCGCTAGAATTTTCTACGGTATCTATGGCCTTGGTGATGCGATCTGGACAAAATTTTGCACGTAGTTTGAATACATTATTACTCAGCTAGGTGCAAAATTTCATTCCAATCCGCTCAGTATTTTCGGAACTATCAGCAAAAAAATATTTTGAACGGCCATAGTCTGATTTTGCTCATAGATGAACGTGATCGCGATATTTGCGATCCAAACCCACCTTGAGAATTTCAAGTTCCTAGGCCTTTCCGTTCAAAAGTTACAATTTTCCATGGTTTCTATGGTTCTGGTCATGCGATCTGGACAAAATATTGTTTTAATATATCATTCTCGATTAAAATACAAAATTTCATCTCGATCGAATCCGCAGTTTCGAAATTATCCAGAAACCAACATTTCAAACGACCGTATTTACGGAACCCCTGGTATAATTCTGTTCATTGATGAACGTGAACGCGACATTTCAGATCCACACCTATCCTGAAAATTTCAAGTCCCTAGGCCTTTCCGTTCGAAAGTTATGATTTTCTATGGTTCTGGTCATGTGATCTGGAGAAATGTAGCTTGAATATATCATTCTCCATTAGTATACAAAATTTCGTCACGATCGAATCTGTAGTTTTGAAATTATCAAGAAAACTAAATTTCGAACGACCATATTTACGGAACCCCTGGTATAATTTTTCTCATAGATGAACGTGATCACGACATTCGAGATCCACACCTATCCTGAAAATTTCAAGTCCCTAGGCGTTTCCGTTCAAAAGTTACAATTTTCTATGGTTTCTATGGTTCTGGTCATGCGATCTGGACAAAATTTTACATGTAGCTTGAACACCTCATTTTCCATTTGAGTGCAAAATTTCATCTCAATCAAATCTGTAGTTTTCAAGTAATCAGGGGAACAAAACTTTGAACGGTCATATTTACGGAACCCCTAGGCGAATTTGGCCCATTAACGAACTCAACCGAGGCATTTAGGATCTGAACCTACACTGAAAATTTCAAGTCTCTAGGTTGATCCGTTCGAGAGTTATCGTGCTTACGGACGGACGGACAGACTCGAATTTTCCGACATCAGTGACTATTTTGTATTTTGTTTTTGGTTGTTGGTGTTCGACTCATCAGTGAGTCGAACATAGTCGATTGAGACCATTTTCGGCTCAAAATTCGAAAAATACAGACATCGTGACGAAATGATATAGCCCTCGTGTAAGTTGTACGAGCGCTCAATAAGAGAAAAACGAAAATTAAGAATCTATGTAGTACATGAAGAATTTTGACATGAAATTTTTTACTTAAAATTTCAATATATGAACCAATTTGTGAATTATTCAGTGCTCGGTGTTGAAAAAGTTGGAAACCATTATTTGAAACGTTTTCTTAATTGAAACTTGTCTGAGGCGATGTTGTTGAAACGTTTCATGAAACTTCACTGAGGTAGGACATTTACATTCTCTGGACCATATTCTCAATAATATTATTGAGAATATGGGTTGAATTTTTTGTTCAAGATTTGAGTTGAGATAAAAACTTAATATTCAAAGATCTTAAACATTAAGAAATTTGCTGTCGAATAACAGTAGGTACTTCAAATAGGAAATGTTTTTCATGGATAATTTCATTTGTGTTTTGTGTAGTTTTTTATCATTATATCATGTTTGTTTCAAATTCGAATCAATTGTATGTACTCACCAATAACACCTCACTACCACTAAACTGAACAATTACTAATAATAATTAACACTAAAAAGCTAATAAATAACATTAAGTCTAATTCAAATCGAATAACAAACAATATGATTCTAATTCGAACTTTGTCGCTAATTAAAATGGACGTTTTCGTCATCAATTGTTTCACTAATTCGAATTTGACAATTTGAGAGTCACAGAAAATACTTTTGATGTCTGATTGTATTGTTCTGTAAAATGAAAACCATAGATGAATAAATATATACTCCGTTTAAGAATTATTGATAATAATAATAATTATTAATAATTATTCGATAATTCGTATACTGAACACTTTTCTAGGTTATATTTATGTTTGATGTTTTATTTCTATGATGAAAACAGTAACTTTTTTGTAACCAGAAATAAAGCCTCGACTGGACGTTCATGGCCTGCTTCGATGTCAATAATTCTCAAATGGACTATACATTCCTTTATCTATAGTGTTAACTTAAATTCACACCCCCACCTTTCTGCAATTTTGTAGTTCAATGAAAACAACTAACCACATGTTTTATTGTTAAGTCAACACAAATAATGTTAATAAAAATCTGACTTTGAAAATGTTTTTTGTTTCTCCTATAAAATTTTGTCGAATGGAGTTACGCAATTTTCTCCTGAAGGCGACGATGTGACCATTTTTCTTGGTAATTCGCTAGAATTTTCTACGGATCTATGGTCTTGGTAATGCAATATGCAAGTAGTTTGAATACATTATTCCTCATCTATGTGCAATTGTCAGGGAAAAAAAATTTGAACTGTCATATTTACGGATCCTCTAGTCTAATTTTGCTAATTGATGAACGTTACCGCGACATTCGCGATCCAAACCTACCCTGAAAATTTCAAGTCCATAGGCCTTTTCGTTCGAAAGTTATAATTTTCTATGGTTTCTATGGTTCTGGCTAAGCGATCTGGACAAAATGTAGCTTGAATATATCATTCTCGATTGAAATACAAAATTTAGACACGATTGAATCCGTAGTTTTGAAATTATCAAGAAAACTAAACTTCAAACGACCATATTTACGGAACCCCCAGTGTAATTTTGCTTATTGATGAAAGTGATCGCGATATTCGAGATCCACACCTATCTTGAAAATTTCAAGTCCCTAGGCTTTTCCGTTCGTAAGTTATGATTTTCTATGGTTTTGGTCAGGCGATCTGGACAAAATGTAGCTAGAATATTTAATTCTCCTTTTAAATACAGAATTTCGTGACGATCGAATCTGTAGTTTTGAAATTATCAAGGAGACTTAATTTCAAACGACCATATTTACGGAACCCCTACAATAATTCTGCTCATAGATAAACGTCATCACGACATTCCAGAACCAAACCTATCCTGAAAATTTCAAGTCCCTAGGCGTTTCCGTTCAAAAGTTACAATTTTCTATTGTTTCTATGGTTCAGGTCATGCGATCTGGACAAAATTTCACATGTAGCTTGAACACCTCATTCTTCATTCGAGTGCAAAGTTTCAACTCGATCGAATCTGTAGTTTCGAAGTAATCAAGAGAACAAAATTTTGAACGGCCATATTTACGGAACCCCTGGTGGAATTCTGCCCATTAACGAACTCAACCGAGGCATTTGGGATCTGAACCTACACTGAAAATTTCAAGTCTCTAGGTTGATCCGTTCGAGAGTTATCGTGCTTACGGACGGACGGCCGGCCGGCCGGACGGCCGGACGGACAGACTCGAACTTTCCGACGGATTCGTCATCAGTGAGTCGAACATAGTCGATTGAGATCATTTTCGGCTCAAAATTCGAAAAATACAGACATCGTGACGAAATGATATAGCCCTCGTGTAAGTTGTACGAGCGCTCAAAAACAAAAGTGTCACTTGTTCTCTATACTGTAAATTTCGAATATTTTCCGCCCTTTCAAGATGGGCTATTCCTGCAATTACTAAATCACAAGTAATTCTATACTTTCTTGCTACTGGATGCAGTTTAAGAAGACTCACACATATATTCAGACTCGGAAAATCAACTATTTCTGGATTCATTATCGAAGTTTGTGAAGCAATATATGAATGATTAAAGGAATTTATAAAGGTAAGATTAAATAATCACATACAAAAAATTTATTATGAAACATTTATTTATTAAAAAATTAATTTTCAACATCTTCATGTATAAAAATTATGTTTCACGTTGTTTGTCCGGGATGAACTCCTATAATACTGAATCGATTTCAATCGAATTTTGCACACTGTGTGCAGTTTGATCCAACTTAAAAGATAGGATAGTTTATATCTTAATTTATAGTTGCTATATTTTTTTATTGGAAATTATTTGTTAATTATTTATGGCAAAGACTGATAATTATCCACGCGGCAACACTGGCCTCAAATCGACGACAGGAGATCGCGTCCCCACTACAACCTATCTGTCTTCCATAGCGATAACGTGCGAGGAGTGATGCCGAGTTTGTGGGTCTTTCCCAAAACTGAAGAAATTTGGAACTGTTTGAGAACAAGGGAATAAATTTTGAAGAATCAAGGTTAGGGTTAGGGTAAGGTTAGGGTTATTAATGATTTCACTGGCTTGAATAGTTTACTACAATATAATTAGACGTAGACCTTAGCTACAGCAACGCGTGGCCGAGTCTGCTAGCTATAATACAGGATGTCTACTTTCAAAAGGGCCAAACTTCAGGGGGAGATCATACACAAGATTTGCAACAAAAAATGTCATATAACACATGGTCGAAATGTTGACGGATATTCTTCAATTTAAAATTTCTTGATTTCACGAAATATTTCAAGTTTTCCCATAAGATCAATTATACTTCAGTTATCCTTAAAGCCTCTTCAGATTTGACCACATATTTGGGAACAGCATTAAATTTTCTACAAGATAACAATTTCTGCCTGCCAAAAAATGTCTATTGCGGGCGTGGTAAGGAGATGAATGTCACGATTCTGGAGTGAACAAAACCAGTCATATTTTTCAAATGGTTTTATCGAAGAAAAATCATTAATTATGGACATGTTTTCTTTTCAGCAAAAACTACCCCATTTAGTGTGCTTTCGAATGACATATCAATTTTTGTGCTTGCTGCTTGTCTTCTGCCGTAATATAATGGCTAACAAGATAACAACGAATAAGTCGAAATATTCCAAACCTGAATTTGCTCTATTTTGAAGCTCTTCATGATTGAATATTGAAGTTATTTTCATGGAAATCATGAATTTATCTGTCGAATCAAAATAATGTGAAGGAATAAACTAAATTTTAATAATACAGATTCTATGAAAATATGTAAAGAAGGCAGACTAATACTACTTATTACAATCGTTCGAAATGTCCACTGCCTCATTAAATACATTTTACACATCGTTTCCGAACTGAATCTACAAACCTGCGAAGTTCACAACGTTTCGGACGCATTTCTGCACAACGCATATTCATTCTTTCGATCAGATCCCCTCGTGTCTGAATGCGAATTGGATATACTTCTTCTTTCAAGGTGTTCCAGACATAAAAATCCAAAGGCCTATGGTCGGGTCACCTTGGTGGCAATCTTACCGGACCGTACCTTACAAACCTTTGCACTCCAAAATATTGATTCATTGAGTCCCGTACATCCCGGCTATTATGAGCTGGGCAGCCTTTCATTTGAAACCAGACATTTTGTCTGTTAACCAGGGGCATTTCATCCAATATGTCCGTTAAGCTGCTTTAGATTGATGTAATGAATTCTTCAGCGGTGAGCCGATCGGGAAGTATTACTGATCACAAAAGTTCACCTCTCATGACTCCAAAAGCCGGAATTTGCGGGACTTAATGAATGAATATTTAGGGGTGCAATGGATTGGGAGGTACGACCTGGTAAGATGGCCACCAAACAGCCCCGACCTTACGACTTTGGATTGTTATGCCTGGAACACCTCGAAAGAAAAAGTATATCAAACTCGCGTTCAGACTCGAGAGGACCGGATAGAAAGAATAAATTTGTGTTGTGGAGAAATGCGTCAGAAACGTTGTGAACTTCTAAGGTTTGTAGATTCAGTGCGTTAACGATGTGTAAAAGGTATTGAACAAGGAGATGGACAATAAGAACAACTGTTATAAGTAATAGTAGTCGTCTTTATTCACATGTTTTCATAAAATTTGTTTTATTAAAATTTAGTGTATTGCTTCAAATTATTCTGATTCGACAGATAAATTCACGATTCACATGAAAATAACTACAATATTCAATCATAAAGAGCTTCAAAATAGAGCAAATTTAGGTGTCGAATATTTCGACTTATTCGTTGTTATCTTGTTAGCCATGATATCAGGGCAGAAGACAAGAAGCAAGCACAAAAGTTGATATGTCATTCGAAAGCACACTAAATGGGGTAGTTTTTGCTGAAAAGAAAACATGTCCATAATTAATGATTTTTCATCGATAAAACCATTGGAAAAATATGACTGGTTTTGTTCACTTCAGAATAGTGACATTCATCTCCTTACCACGCCCGCAATAGAAATTTTTTGGCAGGCAGAAATTGTTATGTTTAATGTTGTTTCCAAATATGTGGTCAAATCTGAAGAGGCTCTAAGGATAACTGAAGTATAATTGATTTTATGGGAAAACTTGAAATATTTCGTGAAATCAAGAAATGTTAAATTGAAGAATAACCGTCAATATTTCGACTATGTGTTATATGACATTTTTTGTTGCAAATCTCATGCATGATCTTCCCTTGAAGTTTGGCACTTTTAAAAGTAGACACCTGTATATAATGTATTTGGATTGCTTCCATTATTTTTCACTATTAACATTAGAGTTATGCATTGCTGTTGAAATTAAGTCATTTTTTTCAATTGTAATATTACTCTGCGTTTCATTATTGTTTATGTGGCCAGATGGAAACATAGACAAGTAATTACATTGAGTTGCTTGCTCTTCAAAATTGTAGTTCCCGGTTTCATTATAATATATTGAAGAATCACTATAAGATGATTCTGGTTCACGCGACGACTGTGGAATCCAGGTAATTGTATTGTCTTCAGATGCGTTCCGAAGGTGCCGACGTCTGATTCGATTCAAGTAGAGTTGAATGTGCTCTTGTGCTCCTAATGCCAATGGTAAGGGCAAATATGTCATTTGAAGACCGAAGACCTCAACTCATTTTCATTGACTGTATAGTTAGTAGATTCACTTATCTCTTTTAATACGGGGCCGTGGGGTAGTGGTTAGCGCGGTCGGCTCGGGGTCGGTCTCCTTGATCGGTCCCGGGTTCGAATCCTCCGGTCGGGAAAGAAATTTTCTGACATGGAGCACGGTTTCACCATTCACTGTTGGGTAAACAATTAACAGTGCTGTGCCTCAGGTGGCGTAAAGACACATTAACAGAGCCTACACAGAACACAACCGGGTCTTCTAACTCGCACAAGCTCTGAGCTTCTGAGTGGTCTCATAGAGACCGAGGAGAGTCGGGATATAAATAAACAAAAAAATTATAAAAGAACTGCCTTGAAGTCGAGGAATAATTTCTGTGAAAAAAAGTGTACACAAGAATTCCGAATTCCCATATTTCAAATGAATTCCGAAAGACTTCCGAGAATTCCGAAAGAATTCCGAGAGAATTCCGGGAATTCCAAAAAAATTCCGAGAGACTTCCGGGAATTCCTTAGGAATTCCGAGGTTTCCAAGGGATTTTTAAGAATTCCGAAAGACTTCTAGGACTTCCATAAAGCTGTCTCTGCTGAAGTACCTCTGGTACTATTGAAGAAATTCTGCGGGAAATTGGAAAATATTAGAGAAGAATAGGCTCCAGAATAGGTATCTATTCATTCTGGGACACCCTGTATATAATATCAAAAAATTAAATTTAGAAAAGCACTGCCGTGAAGTCAGGAGCTTTTGAGCGCTCGTTTATCCACCTCGTAGGTAGCATTCTCCAGTTTTAGAAACCAATTGGAAAGATTTTGCCAGCTGTCAAAGACAATTTCAAATTAAGGCGAAAATCCAGACTTCAAGTCAGAGCTTTAGGTGACCAATTTTTTTTCGATAATTCGCTAGAATTTTCTACTGTATCTATGGTCTTGGTGATGCGATCTGGAAAAAATTTCCCACGTAGTTTGAATATATTATTCTTCATCTATGTGCGAAATTTCATTCCAATCCAATAGGTAGTTTCGAAATTATCAGGAAAAAAAAAGTTTGAACGGCTATATTTACGGAAACACTGGTCTAATTTTGATGATTAATGAACGTGACCGCGAAATTCGGGATCCGAACCTATCCTGAAAATTTCAAGTCCCTAGGCCTTTCCGTTCGAAAGTTATGATTTCTATGGTTCTGATCATGCGATCTGGAAAAAATGTAGCTCGAATATATCATTCTCAATTTAAATACAAAATTTCGTCACGATAAAATCCATAGTTTTGAAATTATCGGAAAACCTAATTCCAAACGGCTATATTTACGGAACCCCTAGTCTAATTTTGCTCATTGATGAACGTAACTGCGACATTCGAGATCCACACCTATCCTAAAAATTTCAAGTCCCTAGGCCTTTCCGTTCGAAAGTTATGATTTCTATGGTTCTGATCATGCGATCTGGAAAAAATGTAGCTCGAATATATCATTCTCAATTTAAATACAAAATTTCGTCACGATAAAATCCATAGTTTTGAAATTATCGGAAAACCTAATTCCAAACGGCTATATTTACGGAACCCCTAGTCTAATTTTGCTCATTGATGAACGTAACTGCGACATTCGAGATCCACACCTATCCTAAAAATTTCAAGTCCCTAGGCCTTTCCATTACAAAGTTATAATTTTCTTTGGTTCTGGTCATGCGATCTGGACAAAATGAAGCTCGAATATATCATTCTCAATTTAAATACAGAATTTCGTCATAATCAAATCCATAGTTTGTAAATTATCAAAAAAACTGAATTTCAAACGGCCATATTTACGGAACCCCTAGTCTAATTTTGCTCATTGATTAACGTGACAGCAACATTCGAGATCCACACCTATCCTGAAAATTTCAAATCCTTATGCCTTTCCATTACAAAGTTATAATTTTTTATGGTTCTGGTCATGCGAGCTGTACACAATTTTGCATGTAGCTTGAGCACGTAATTTTCCATCTGAGTGCAAAATTTCACCTCGATCGAATCAGTCATTTCGAAGTAATCAGAAAAACAAAATTTCGAGCGGCTATATTTACGGAACCTTTGGGCGAGTTTTGCCCAATAACGAACTCAAACGCGGCATTCGAGATTCGAACTTTCCCTGAAAATTTTAAGATTCTAGGACATTCCGTTCGAGAGTTATCGTGTATACGGCCGGACGGACAGACTCGATTTTTTTGACGGATTCGTCAGCAGTGAGTCGAACATAGCCGTTTGAGACCATTTTCGACTCAAAATTCGAGAAATACAGGCATCGTGACGAAATGATATAGTCCTCGTGTAAGTAGTATGAGCGCTCAAAAAAGGTAGATAGACGATTAATTATGTTTCTTAAAACTCTTGAATTTTAAGTTAATAATTTTTCTTCATTTCCACTTATAGTGAATGGAATTGATCCTATGAGGTTTATTGGACCATAGAAGATATATTTTTTGTCAACTGAATCAATGTCACCTTCTTTGGGCCAGTAAAATCGTTTCAATCTTTATACTCAATCGACGGAATATGGCCAATATACCATTGTTCGTTATAAAAAACTGCATAATATTTTTCAAATTGTATATTATCCAACTCCATATTTTGCCGGCTGTTCAAGTTGGAACGAGAGTTGGACGGATCTCTTACACGCAGTATACGATCTGCTGATAATTTACTGGCATTTTTAGAAAATAACCAGCAAAGGGTTAATTTCTTTATGATTTTTCCATTCACTATTACTCCAGATTTTTTTAGTGTTCTATTGAGTTCTAGTGTCCTGTGATTAGAGAGCTCTAAACCTTTCAATTCTTCTAAAACTTCAATCGATTCTTCAGTTTCATTTTCCGACGTCTCTTCATCGTGTTCTTCCATCAAGTCTGAAACTTCAGGAAAAACCTCGGGAAAATTGTTGTTTTTCGTCTTCGTATCGACGCAACTTCTATAACGCTGAAACTTGCATCCGCATCACCGATTCTGCGTCGTGGCTCGCCGACCAGAATGGAATTAGCGCCCCATACACCAGCGGAATATCTGATACGTGTTGAGCCTAGTTCGTACATATATAATTGCGTTATTGGTGTAAAATCCCACATCTGGATCTGTCGAATCAAATCTCTACGTTATCAGAACAGAACTGTAAGGATAATCCGCCCGCGAATGGGGTCCTATTCCAGACTGCATCTCGCAACTGATACCAAATACTTGATTCAGTACTACACACACTGCAACCTGCATCAGGAAACATTAGAGTCGATGCTTGCATCGCAGCATGTTTCAGCGTGTGTAGCCGCATAAGTTCGAGTACATCAATTCGGCGCCACCAGGAACGAAACAAAGACATGTTTGGATGATTTTCAGTTATTTTTTGTTGATAGTTTGCAGTAAGATCTGCAACATTAGTCTCCACTACTTTAAGCATAAAAACTGTGATTTCGCTTTACACTTTCAAGCTAGGGTCTTCTAGAACTTTCACATATTCAATCTGAACAGAATTCGTGCTTAAAATTCTCTGAAAATCAAAAGCATTCCGAGAGAATTCCGGGAATTCCGAGTGAATTCCGGCCAATCTGTACACGAAATTCCGTAGAAATTTACCCCTCGCGTGAAGTCAGGAGCTTTTGAGCGCTCGTACATCCACCTTGTAGGTAGATTCGCATTTTCCAGTTTTGGAAATCAATTGAAGGAATTTTCGACAGCTGTCGAAAAAATTAGGCGCAACTCCAGACTTCATGTCAGTGCTTCAGCTGACCATTTTTTTTTCGATAATTCGCTAGAATTTTCTACGGTATCTATGGTCTTGGTGTTGCGATCTGGACAAAATTCCGCACGTATATTGAATACATATTCCTCAGCTAGGTGAAAAACTTCATTCCAATCCAATTAGTAGTATCGAAATTTTCAGAAAAAAAATATTTTGAACGGCCATATTCACGGAACCCCTAGTCTTATTTTGCTCATTGATGAACGTGACCGCGACATTCGCGATCCAAACCTACCCTAAGAATTTCAAGTTTCTAGGCCTTTCCGTTCGGAAGTTATAATTTTCTATGGTTCTGGTCATGCGATCTGGACAAAAATGTTGCTTTAATATTTCTTTCTCGATTGAAATACAAAATTTTATCTCGATCGAATCCGTAGTTTCGAAATGATCGAGAAAACAAAATTTCAAAAGAACGTATTTACGGAACCCCTAGTATAATTCTGCTCATTGAAAAACGAGAACGCGACATTTCAGATCCACACCTATCCTGAAAATTTCATGTCCCTAGGCCTTTCCGTTCTGAAGTTATGATTTTCTATGGTTCTGGTTATGCGATCTGGAGAAATGTAGCTTGAATATATCATTCTCCATTACAAAATTTCGTCACGATCGAATCTGTAGTTTTGAAATTATCAAGAAAACTAAATTTCAAACGATCATATTTACTGAACCCCTAGAATAATTTTGCTCATAGATGAACGTGATCACGATATTCGAGATCCACACCTATCCTGAAAATTTCAAGTCCCTAGGCGTTTCCGTTCGAAAGTTACCATTTTCTCTGGTTTCTATGGTTCAGGTCATGCGATCTAGACAAAATTTCACATTTCATTCTCCATTTGAGTGCAATTTCATCTCGATAAAATCTGTAGTTTTCAAGTAATCAGGAGAACAAAACTTTGAAGGGCCATATTTACGGAACCCCTGGTGGAATTTGGCCCGAACTCAACCGAGGCATTCGGGAACTGAACCCACACTGAAAATTTCAAGTCTCTAGGTTGTTCCGTTCGAGAGTAATCGTGCTTACGGCCGGACAGACAGACTCGAATTTTTCGACGGATTCGTCATCAATGAGTCGAACCTAGTCGGTTGAGACCATTTTCGGCTCAAAATATTTTGTTCAGTATCTGTATGATCAATGTGTGGACTATTGGAAGCCTGAAACAGACAAAATGTTATTAGTATCAAAGTATTCACGAATATTATTTTTCCTTTCAGATTCCTACTTCTATAGTCTGGTAAATAATTGAAAATGGATTTCAAAAACAGTGGAACTTTCGGCAATTAAGGTCTTCATTAAGGCACCCCCTGAATCAAGAACTATACTACTACTATAATCACAAAAGAGACAAACAGCATTGTCTCGATGGCGATTGTGGATCATAATTACTGCTTCAGTTATATAGACGTTGGATGTAATGGAAGGGTTTCTGATGGAGGCGTATTTCGAAACTGTAGTTTATACCAAGAATTAGAAAATGGTCTCCTACCAGAGGGTCATGTCTTAGTTGGCGACAATGCATTTCCCTTGAAAGAATATTTATTGAAACCTTTTCCGGTGAACCGATTAACGTTACAGCAAAAATTTTTCAATTTTCGTTTATCACGGGCTAGAAGAATAGTAGAAAATGCGTTCGGTATTCTAGCTGGCAGATTTAGAGTTTTTGAGAAGCCGATGCCCTAAAGTCCTGAGAAAGTTGTTAAGATAGTAAAGACCTGTTGGGCTTTACATAATTGACTCCGACAAACAAAGTTACAGAACAAAAATATGAATACACAGTAGACACAGAAAGTTATGAAGCTGGAATGAGCGTTCCTGGTAATTGGAGAAATGAGCCAGAGTCTCTCAGAATACAACCGTTATCAATTTTTTCAAGTAACCGTTCATCCCAATGCTCTGTAGATCGTGGGGAGAGATATGCAAATTATTTTGTCGGGAGCGGATCTGTCCCTTTGCAGACAAGAATGATACATTGAAAACTACCGGGTAATTATCGTATTGTAATGATGGGTATAAGTAGATTTATAAAGGGGTTTTCAATAGTTACCCTCGATGTTTGACAACAGCGTATGACGAACTCAATGGTCACACAGGAGCTATCTTTGACATCAGTATTCAGTTAGTCTCTACCCTTTATATATGTACATGTGTATATATACACAGAGTGTCCCAGAATGAATGGATGATCCTGTAACACTGTATAGAAGAGCTATTGGACTCTCTGAAAAAAATACAAAAAAAAATCTATCCCCACTAGAAAATTTTTTTTTCAAAATAATGATTTCTTGCACATCACGTTGCGTTTCTGTGTAACACACTCTCAAATAAATCAAATCAATCAGTTTCTTTATGGTAAAATATTCTCCAATAAAATACCATTAGATAACCAGAAAACCGTAAAAATATCTGTTGTAACTTTTTGGAGAAAAAAATATCCAACTTCAAATTTCATCACAAAATGTGATGACCATTTCATTATGTGAAAGTTTAATCGTTCATGGTTAAAAAAAAAAGAGGTGAGAAAGCCTGAGTGGCCAACTTAAAAAAAATATGCGCCTTTCATACAGATTCCAAAATGGTACAATGCATCTTCATAACTTATGTAAATGCGAACTTATTGCTATTTGTATACCAAAATTCGAATAGTTGGAGCGCGGTTCTCGACCAATGAAATTATGCGGTTGCCATGAGGCACTGGAAAATGTTTGGCTGTCAAATAATCTCAGTTTCAACATAATCATTTCGCTTACTGATTTTACATCGAAATTTTGGTGATTTCGTTACGATTTGGTCTTTATCTCAACTCTGAACATGCCACGAAATAATTACACATCCCAGGAATATGCGAATATGCATTTCATTCATGGTGAGTGCAGAGGTAATGCCAGTGAAGCTGCATCACTTTATAGGGAGAAATATCCAGCCCACTACGCAGTGAATGTCCGTGCTTACTTGGACGCCACCTATCCAGATAAATGGATTGGCCGTATGGGTCGCATTACTCCCATTTTATGGCCTCCACGTTTCCCGGACCTGAATCCGTTAGATTTTTTTTACTGGGGTTGCCTAAAAGATGAGGTCTATTCGGTGCCAGTCAGAACTCTTGAAGAGTTACGTCGCCGTGTCCAGCAAGCTGCTTCAAAGATTTCCTATCGGTGTCAAGCGCGAAATCTGAAGAGAGCGTTCATTCGTAGATGTCGCGCATGTATCAAAGTAGGTGGCAGACAATTCGAGCATTTGTTATAATAATGTGGACATTGCATATACTAAAGAACATATTAAATTATTAGTTCTTCCTCACGAATTCTTAATAACTAACTACTCAAAACAGTGTAAAAAAACTATTTGATTTTAACTTCGATGAATATGATATTATATTACTATGTAACGTTGTTTTTTATGAAGCCCTTATCATCAGGTACAGACTAAGAGGTGAAAGTATCGAACCTTCAATATTTTATTATTCAGTCGAATTTGCTCCTTCTGTATACTAATAGAAATAACTTCGCATTTACATGAGTTATGAAGATGTATTGTACCATTTTGAAATTTACATGAAAGGCGCATATTTTTTTTTAGTTGGCCATACAGGCTTTCTCAAATTTCATTTCCACCATGAACAGGGCCGGATTAGACTTCTTTCCTCCCTTAGGCCAAAAACAATTTGCCGCCCCTCTGAGGCATTTTACTATCGTGGAAATGAAACAATCTTATTGTGTCAGAGTGTGTATTTAATACTATTCTACATAACATTCAAAAAACTTTTAGAAACACTGAAATTAAACTTTTCTTCGTCACTATATTAAACATTTTTTCTTGCTTTTTTTTCTGCAAACTTTTGCAACTTTACTTCGAAATCAATTTTTTGGCACAACTCAGCTTCAATGCACAAAAACGCAACATAATTAAAATGCTCTCGAGATATGCTAGATCGCTACTATGATAGAAATCGTTTCAAAGCTGAAAAAGACCTTTCTGCTGAGCAGTTCGTTGAAGAAGGTACTCATCTCGAGTAGAGTTTTTGGAGGACGTTCTGACTGACCTAAGTAGGCTTTGAAGTGCAAACATTCATCGTGAAGCTTGTCGTCTAAACCGTCCGGATAACTAGAAATAGATAACTGCTACTTCTAATTCTTCAGAATCAAGTTTTTGTAATTTTAATAAAAAAGAGAAATTCGCAGTGAAATCCTTGTAATAATTTTTGAGTTCATTCAATTTCCTCGTAAGTTTTCGAAAACTTTCTTCATACTAAAAATTTTAAATAATAATATCCAGAAATACCGAAACACGACTGATGAGAACTCTATAATGGCAAGTTTTCGATTCCTCTACAATTTCTAACATGTTCTACAAGTGCGATGCGGCAGTCCCGCGTCCACAAAGACGGGTTGGGCCTATTCCTTTTTTATTGCGAGTTACATATTCACAATTCACGATAAAACTCATCAAGCTTGCCGACCTTCTTTGATGAGCGTTACGAACGACTGCTTTTCGGTTTTAGGGCGGCTCATTCAGATGTGATGTGACTTTTCAATTTTCCAAAAAGATTGTTGATTCCTTTCCCAACTGCGTATTGAAATAAAAGAACTCACTTTTTGCTTCGAAAATGTGTGAAATTCATGGAAAATATTGAATAATTTCATGATTTCCGAAGGTGCGTATTTCTAAATTTTTTTTATTCAAGAAATATTTTTTTTGTAATTCACCGAAAATTTGCCGCCCCTTAAATCGTGCCGCCCTTAGGCCATGGCCTATGCGCTAATATGGCCCTGACCATGAACGATTAAACTTTCACATTATGGAATATTCATCACATTTTATGAGGAAATTTGAAGTTGGATATTTTTTCCCAAAAAAGTTACAACAAATATTTATACGGTTTTCAGCATATCTATTGGTATTTCAATGAAGTATATTTCACCATGAAGAAACTGATGGATTTGATCCACTTGTGAGCGTGATACACAGAAACGCAACGTGATGTGCAAGAAATCATTATCTTGAAAAAAAAATTTCTAGGGGGGATAGATTTTTTTTTGTATTTTTTTCAGAGAGTCCAATAGCTCTTCTATACAGTGTTAAATGATTATCCATTTATTCTGGGACACCCTGTAAATAATGACTTGATGAGTGACTGTGCTTAATTAGCCCTCCCTTGCCGAGTGCCCAAAGAAAATTAAATCGATATACCTATATATTTTTTCATTTTTCGAATTCCCCATTCAATTTTGAGTAAAAATGTATTTTTGTTTGAATCCGTTTTCCGTTTTCAAAATAAGTGCGCTTTTATTTATACAAACATACTAGTGATGAAAAATTTGTTCCGCAAAAATTTATTTTTGCAATCCCAATTACTGGTCCAAATAACAACTGGATATTCAACCAAAATAAAATTACCTGTATCTTCAGGAGAACAAAATTTCGAACGGACATATTTTCGGAACGCCTGGTCGAATATTGCCCAATAACGAACTTAACCGCGGCATTCGAGATTCGAATCTACCCTGAACATTTCAAGTTTCTAGGTCGTTCCGTTCGAGAGTTATCGTGTATACGGACGGACGGCCGGACAGACTCGAATTTTTCGATAGATTCGTCATCAGTGAGTCGATTGAAACCATTTTCGGCTCAAAATTCGAAAAATACAGACATCGGCCATATTAGCGCATAGGCCAACCAAGGCCAAGGACTAAGGGCGGCGCGGTTTTGGGGGCGGCAAATTTTCGGTAAATTACAAAAAAAATATTTCTTAAATAAAAAAATTTTAGAAAATCACTGCCGTGAAGGCAGGAGCTTTTGAGTGCTCGTACATGCACCTTGTAGGTGGATTCGCATTTTCCAGTTTTAGAAATCAATTGAAGGAATTTTCGACAGCTGTCAAAAACATTCTGAAACTGAGGCGTAACTCCAGACTTCATGTCAGTGCTTCAGCTGATCAATTTTTTTTCGATAATTCGCTAGAATTTGCTACGCTATCTATGGTCTTGATGATGCGATCTGGACAAAATTGCACGTAGTTTGAATACATTATTCCTCAGCTAGGTGCATAATTTCATTCCAATCCGATCAGTAGTTTCGAAACTATCAGGAAAAAAATAGTTTGAACGGCCATATTTACGGAACCCCTAGTCTTATTCTGCTCATTCATGAACGTGACCGTGAAATTCGCGATCAAAACCCACCCTGAAAATTTCAAGTTCCTAGGCCTTTCCGTTCGAAAGTTATGATTTTCTATGGTTTCTATGGTTCTGGTCATGCGATCTAGAGAAATGAATATATCATTCTCCATTGGTATACAGAATTTCGTCACGATTGAATCTGCAGTTTGGAAATTATTAAGAAAACTAAATTTCAAACGACCATATTTATGGAACCCCTGGTATAATTTTGCTCATAGATAAAGTGATCACGACAATCGAGATCCACACTTATCCTGAAAATTTCAAGTCCCTAGGCGTTTCCGTTCGAAAGTTACAATTTTCTATTCTAGGTGATGCGAGCTGAACAAAATTTTGCATGTAGCTTGGACACCTCATTTTCCATTAGGGTGCAAAATTTCATATCGATCGAATCTGTAGTTTCAAAGTAATCAAGAAAACAAAATCTCGAGCGGCCATATTTACGGAACCCCTCGGCGAATTTTGCCCAATAACGAACTCAACCGCGGCATTCGAGATTCGAACCTACCCTGAAAATTTCAAGTTTCTAGGACATTCCGTTCGAGAGTTATCGTGTATACGGACGAACAGACTCGAATTTTCCGACGGATTCGTCATCAGTGAGTCGAACATAGTCGTTTGAGACCATTTTCGGCTCAAAATTCGAAAAATACAGACATCGTGACGAAATGATATAGCCCTCGTGTAAGTAGTACGAGCGCTCAAAAATGTAGACTCACCTTCGAAAATCTTAATATTATTCAATATTTTCCATGAATTTCACACATTTTCAAAGCAAAAAGTAAGTTCTTCTATTTCAATACGAATTTGGGAAAGGAATCAACAATCTTATTGGAAAATCGAAAAATCACATCACATCTGAATCTGAAGGAGCTGCCCCAAAACAGAACAGCAGTCGTCGGTAACGCTCATCGAGTATTGTCGGCAAGCTTGATGAGTTCTTTCGTAAATTGTGAAAATGTAACTCGCAATAAAAAGGGAGTGGAGGCAGGACTGCCGCATCGCACTTGCAGAACATATTAGAAATTGTAGAAGAATCGAAAACTTGCCATTATAAAGTTGTCGTCTTTCAGTATTCCTGGATATTATTATTGAAAATTTTCAGTATAAAGAAAACTTTTTGAAAACTTACAAGGGAATTGAATTGACTTAAAAATTATTACCAGGATTTTGCTGCGAAGTTCTCTTTTGAGCGCTCGTTCTACTTACACGAGGGCTATATCATTCCTCACGATGTCTGTATTTTTCGAATTTTAAGCCGAAAATGGTCTCAATCGACAAGCTTCGAAATACTGATGACGAATGCTTCGAAAAATTCGAGTATGTCCGTATACACGATAACTCTCGAACGGAACGACCTAGGAACTTGAAATTTTCAGGGTAGCTTCGAATCTCGAATGCCGCGGTTAAGGTCATTATTTGGCAAAATTCGACCTAGGGTTCCGTAAATATAGCCGTTCGAAATGTTGTTATCCTACTTCGAAACAAAACTAATTCGATCGAGGTGAAATTTTGCACATAGAAAATTATAACTTTCGAAAGGAAAGTCCTATGGACTTGAAATTTTCAGAATAGGTGTGGATCACCGAATGTCACGGTCAAGTTCATCAATGACCAAAATTGGGCTTGTGGTTCCGTAAATATGGTCGTTCAAAAATTTTCTTTCCGGATAATTTCGAAACTACTATTGGATTGGAATGAAATTTCGCACATAGATGAAGAATAATGTATTCAAACTAATTGAAGTCTGTGCGTCTGGCCGTCCGTCCGTATATACGATAACTCTCGAACAGAACGACCAAGAAACTTGGAATTTTCAGGGAAGGTTCGAATCTCGAATGCCGCGGTCAAGTTCATTATTTGGCAAAATTCCACTAGGGGTTCCGTTTGAAATTCAGCTTTCTTGATAATTTCAGTACTATGGATTCAATCGTGACGAAAATTTGTATTTTAATGGAGATATAGTAAGTAAGTAAGTAAGTAATTTCTTTATTTCAAGTGAATCTGAAACATCAGTGAACAAATGAAATTGTGTCAACATAATAATCATATCATATCACTTATAGAAGTCTTCGATCTTGTATGGCTCGGTCAATATTAATTGTTCATGCAAGGCCTTCTTGTATTTCTTGAAATTTTCTTCCTTCTGTATTGTCTCTGGTAGTGAATTAAAAAGTCTCAAACACCTATATTCGACTTGGTTCTGCGTTCTAGTCAGATTTACTCTAGGGTATGTATAGTTTGAATTTCTGATGTTATATTTTTGTTTACGAATGTTGCTGTGTTGTGAAAATAGCTCTTTGTTTTTATGGAGAAACAGGAGACATTCTTGGATGTATATTGCATAGATGGTTAGCATTTTATTTCTCCTGAACGTTCCACGACATGATTCTATTCTTCCCAAGTTGAAGAGTATTCTGACAGCCTTCTTTTGTAGTGTGAATAGTGAGGACATATTTCCTGTTCCATAAAAAAGCATTCCAAATCGCATTCTTGATTCTATTGTAGCATAGTATATGGATTTTAATGCACTTGAGTTCAGGTATCTTGACACAACCCTCAGTCCATAGATGCAGGAAGATATCTTTTTTGAGGTATACTCTATGTGACATTTCCAGTTGAGTTCTTTGTCGATGTAGATTCCAAGAAATTCCACATTATCTTTCAATTTGTATTTTTGAGCGCTCGTACTACTTACACGAGGGCTATATCATTTCGTCACGATGTCTGTATTTTTCGAATTTTGAGCCGAAAATGGTCTCAATCGACTATGTTCGACTCACTGATGACGAATCCGTCGGAAAATTTGAGCCTGTCCGTCCGGCCGTCCGTCCGTCCGGCCGTCCGGCCGTCAGCACGATAACTCTCGAACGGATCAACCTAGAGACTTGAAATTTTCAGTGTAGGTTCAGATCCCGAATGCCTCGGTTAAGTTCGTTAATGGGCCAAATTCCACCAGGGGTTCCGTAAATATGGCCGTTCAAAGTTTTGTTTCCCTGATTACTTGAAAACTACAGATTTGATCGAGAAGAAATTTTGCACTCAAATGGAAAATGAGGTGTTCAAGCTACATGTGAAGTTTTGTCCAGATCGCATGACCAGAACCATAGAAACCATAGAAAATTGTAACTTTTGAACGGAAACGCCTAGGGACTTGAAATTTTCAGGATAGGTGTGGATCTCGAATGTCGTGATCACGTTCATCTATGAGCAACATTATACTAGGGGTTCCGTAAATACGGTCGTTTGAAATTTTGTTTTCTCGATAAATTCGAAACTGCGGATTCGATCGAGATGAAATTTTGTATTTTAATCGAGAATGATATATTGAAGCAATATTTTGTCCAGATCGCATCACCAGAACCATAGAAACCATAGAAAATTCTAACTTTTGAACGAAAAGGCCTAGGAACTTGAAATTTTCAGGATGGGTTTGGATCGCAAATTTCACGGTCACGTTCATCAATGAGCAAAATTAGACTAGGGGTTCCGTAAATATGGCCGTTCAAAATATTTTTTTCCTGATAGTTTCGAAACTACCGATCGGATTGGAATGAAATTATGCACCTAGCTCAGGAATAATGTATTCAAACTACGTGCAAAATTTTGTCCAGATCGCATCACCAAGACCATAGATACCGTGGAAAATTCTAGCGAATTATCGGAAAAAAATTGATCAGCTGAAGCACCGACATGAAGTCTGGAGTTTCGCCTAAGTTTCAGAATTTTTTTGACAGCAGTCAAAAATTCCTTCAATTGATTTCTAAAACTGGAAAATGCGAATCTACCTACAAGGTGCATGTACGAGCGCTCAAAAGCTCCTGCCTTCACGGCAGTGCTTTTCGTAATTTTTCATTATTCAACTGGATTTCACATGGGTTTTCATCTCCTGATGTTATGCGGTGAAATAGCATAGCATTGGTCTTGTCTCTGTTCAATATTAAGTTGTTGTTGTTGAACCAGGAGCTTGCTAATTCCAGTAATTTTGCAGTCTTCGGTTCTGGCCATTGCTTTTCCATGACGAGAACATTTGTGTCATCAGCATAGTTTACAACAGCACCTTCACAGTTAGATGAAGTTATTTCCTCAGCAAAATCATTGATGTAGACAAGGAAGAACATCGGTCCCGCTATACCTCCCTGCGCAACGCCAAAGAGGATTTCCAGCAGTTCTGATTTGAAGATTTTCCCGTCAACTTGTTTTTCAGCCATTTGAAATCTCTTCTTGAAGTATGATTGAGTCCATTTTAAAGCTGGTCCTCTTATCTCTTTCGAGTTTTTTCAGCAGTTTTTCTATTTTTACGCAATCGTAGGCTTTGGATAGGTCTAAGAATAATCCTAGAGCTAATTCATCATCTTCAACGGCGTTTATTACTTTTCTCAGGAATTGGTAGACTGCTGTTTGTATAGATTTTCCTTTCACATATCCATGTTGATTATTCGAAATGGTGTGATTTGCCGCCATAAACTCCATTACCTGCCTGCAAAAAGCCATCTCGAAGATCTTAGAAAACGATGGTAGAATACTTATGGGCCGATAGTTATTATAGTTTACTTGTCTCCTTGTTTGAAAATTGGCTTCACTATTGCTATTTTTAGGTTGTCTGGAAACACTCCCTGTTTTAGTGATTTGTTTATTAAATATCTCAAGGGTTCTTCAATTTGGTTGATTGTTTGTTTGATTAGGAAATTTGAAATGCCGTCCACATCACCAGTTTTTGTATTCTTCATATTGTTCACAATTTCTTTCAATTGTTTTGTGGAGATTGGTCTCACATACATGGATTTATCTATTCCATCTGTGTTTTTGTCGTAGTTGGTAACTTTCAGTTGTTTAGTTAGATTTGCTCCAATATTGATGAAGTGTTCATTTATCTCATTGACTGTTTTTTCCGGATTATCTTTGATGGGGAATTCCCTTTCACTTTCATCATTATTTATTGATCTTACTATTGACCAGAGTGCTTTGCTCTTATTGTCTGATGAGGATATTCGTTGGTCATATAATTTTGATTTTTGGGTTGCAAGTTCTCTGTCGTATTGTCTCTTCACTTCCTTGTACACATTCTTCAGAGTAGGATTGTATTCGCTCAGAATCAATAACAAATCTAATTTCCCCCTGAGTTGTACAGTACTTGATATTAGCTTGAGGTTAGTTCCATTTTTCTTCTCAATTGATATTCTCCTTAGGGGAAATGCTGAGTTGAAGATCTCCAGATATGTATTATAAAATATCTTAAAGGAGTGGTTTATGTCATCATCATCATTGTACAGTAATGTCCAGTTTTCTTGTTCAATTATTGTTTTGAAATTTTCTATATTTATTTTTGTATATAGCCTTTTCCACGTGAACTCTCTTTTAGTTATACTTATTCGATAGCTAATTTGATGTGCTAAGTGGTCCGATATGTGTGTATTCCATGATAGTGTTTGATAGGTATTCCATCAATGCACTTCTTTCAGTTATTCTGGTGTTGTCAAAAATTGTTTGTTTGATATTGTAGCTGTTGAAAAGATTTAGTAGTTCTTGTTTTTCTTTTGAGTTTTGATCATATCTATGTTGAAGTCTCCTGTAATAGTAATGTTATATTTATTTTCAAGTTTGTGTAGGATTGTGTCTAATTGTTTCATCATTGTTTCTGTTGTTCCGTTGTTATATATAGCCATACAAATATGTTTTTTGCTTTGTATTTCAAATTCAATACCTGCTATCTCAAATATTCCCTTTTCAGACATTTCTGCTATATCTTTTCTTTCTTCAGCTTCTATGCCATTTTTCACGTATATAACAACTCCTCCATGTTCTCCTTCATTTCTGCAAAAATGAGCTTTAATGTTGAAGTTATCTATTCCAAAATATTTTAGCTGACTTTCGGTTTTCCAGGGTTCACTGAGACACATGATTTTTATGTTTTCATCTTCGTTAATTATTTGCTCTAATTTATCTTTGGAGTTGCCGATTGATTGGATATTTTGGTGGAATATTGTGAATTTTTCTTGTGCTAATAATGTTGATTGATTTGCTTCACATCTAAAAAATGTTGCCCTTTCCTGAAATTTAATCGAGAAAAGGTTATTACAATTGGCCAAAATTCATTTTCATATATCTTTTCTTTCAGTTGTGGAGGAACTCCTATCATGAAACTTTTGCATTTGTCTTCTAATTTCGTATCTAATTTTTTTATATTAATTTCTTTTTTTCCTATACACGCTTTTCCTGCAATATACGTCAATATATCTTAATCTTCGACTGATTGCTTGACCTTAGATATGAAAAGCCATATTTTCTTGTTTTCCGTATTGGATTTTGTAGATTGAAACTTGTTGATTGGGTTGTTTTCCATTTGACTTGTTCCGATACTTCCTCTTTTACGTGTTTGACTTCTTTTGTTCTCGACTGGTTTAAATTGATAATTTTCACTACTGTCTCGATGTTCATAGGTATTTATTCAAGCTATATAATCAAGCTAAATTTTTTCCAAATCACATAACCAGAAATTCCAACGAATCATTCAATAAAAAATCCTCATATTTCTGTAACAGCTGATTCAGCATAATTGAGAAAGAGCTGCTATCATTTTTTTGACAGCTCTCAAAAATTCCTTCAATTGGTTTCCAAAACTGGAAAATGAGAATCCACCTTCAGGTGGATGATCGAGAATCCAAAAGCTCCTGATTCATGACAGTGCTTTCCATAATTTTTTATCAAAATTGCAGAAACTTGTTTCTGAAGAATTAGACGTAGCAGTTATCTTATTTCTAGTTATCCGGGCGATTCAAACGACAAGCTTGACGATGAATGTTTGAACTTCAAAGCTTATGTAGCTCAGTCAGAACGTCCTCCAACAACTTCACTCGAGAGGAGTACCTTCATTACAAGCGAAAAAAGGGTTTTCCCTATCTTGATATAGCCGTTAGAATGTTTCGGCAAAGAACTGCTCAGGTCTTTTTCAGCTTTGGAACGAATTTTATCATAGTGGCGATCTAGCATAGAAAGCGTTTAAAAAACCTTGCCGCTTTGTGCAAAAATATTGATTTTGAAGTAAAGTTGCAAAAGTTCGCAAAAAAAAAGGAAGAAAAATATCGTTAATATATTGACGAAGAAAAGTTTAATTGCAGTGTTTTTAAAAAAGTTTTTTGAATATAATGTAGAATAATATTGAATAAACACTGTGACACAATAAGAATGTTTCATTTCCACTATAGTAAATTGTCTTAATCAAGACCTCCTGCGAAAAGCACTTAATTGAAAAATCGGCATGTGTTTCTTTTCAATTCGCACAACTCAGAGGGGCGGCAAATTGTTATTGGCCTAAGAGAGGAAATAAGTCTAATCCGGCCCTGATCGTGACGAAATGATATAGCCCTCGTGTAAATAGTACGACTAGTACGAGCGCTCAAAAATAAAGGACTCCAAAAGTTCAGGCGCTGGGTCTGACACGGTTTATATTCCCCCAGTGAAATGATTCAATAATGGGTGCATCGCTGCGAAACTTAAGCTCAATACTGACACAAAGTGAAAGTAATTTGGTGAGTAAGTACCTACTACTACTACTCTAAGGCCCGGTTTCTTCACATCCGAATAAATAAATTTATCCTATAGTTAAGTTTTATTCTCAGAATAAGAGAAATCTCCATCTCTTCACTTTCAGTTAGCGCTATTCTTGGAATAAAAAATCCTTATTGAGAAAATAACTTATTCGGTACCAAAAGTCGTAGTTAACGGTTTATTCGACTGATTCGACAGAATAAATACGTCAGCACAAATTTATGTCAGGATTGTCACGTTAGGTAAGTTAGGTTAGGTTGTTTTGTTTTTCAACGAGTAATACGTTTTGTGATTTCGATTGTTGTTTTCGAGGTAGGTATATTTCTCCATACTTGAATATGTAATTTTGGAACGAGAGTACCTATGTATTGAGGACAAGATTTGATGATTTTCCATAAATGGAATGATAATGAATTCGTATTTCAAAACGTACAGCTCAGTTCATTCAAATTCAAATCTTCAGAATCGGACTACTTGGTAAGTATTCAAACACATGTGCCTAGAATAATTCTAGTTTCAAATTTAGTATTCACTTTATTATAGTATTTTTCGATTTTAGGAATTCAAGTCGTGCTGTAGTCCAATGGATAAACTCTGAGGTTTCTGGCAACTGGAGATTTTTATGTCAATTGGAGACTTTTGAGGAATTAATAAAAGTACTGTAGGGCGTATTATCAAACAAATGATAGATGATTACTGAACTATTCGATACTTATGTTCATCTTCCACAAACAGATGATGAACAGGTAGAGGCAGAAGGAAAATTCTAGCATAAAACTTGTTTTCCCAGAGAAATAAGAGCCATAGATTGTACACATATAAAGATTCAATCACCTGGAGGAGAAAATGGAGAAGCTTTTCGTAATCGCAAAAGTTTTTTCTCTTTGAATTGCCAAGTCGCTTCTAACGCTGGCTTAAAAATTATATATTTGGTATGTCGTTGGGCTGGTTCTGCAAATGACAGCCACATATTTGAAAATTCGTCTCAGAAAATAAGACTTGTTAACAGGCAAATGGGCAATGGTTTCTTAATTGCTGATCGAGGCTATGCATGTAAACAGTACATCATTACTTCATTAGAAAACCCAGAAAATTAAGTCCAAGTCCTTTTTAATGAAGCGCATATCTGAACAAGGAATATCATCAAACGTATGTTCGGAATATGAAGAAGGAGTTTCCAATACTCAGGAAAATAAACTTGATTCGGTTACGTGATAATTTTTTTATTCCTCAATCAACTACATGCGCTACAGTTTCGAGGACAATTCTTCTCTTCTTCATGCTACAACGAAAATGCACAATTACATCAGGGAAGAAAGAGTTATGAGAACACTAAAATATTCCTCCTTTACTTTTTGGTAAACTTATATTTCTTATATTTAACTCATTCAAAAAGGAATATTTTAGTGTTCTCATTGTTACATTAGGGAAGAAAGATTTATGAAAACACTAAAATATTCTCTTTTCCTTTTTGAATGAGTTGAATATAAGAAATATAAGTTTCCCAAAAAGGAAAGTTTTAGTGTTCTCATAACTCTTTCTGCCCTAATGTAATTGTGCATTTTCGTTGTAGCCTGAAGAAGAGGAGATTTGTCCTCGAAACTGTAGCGCATGTAGTTGATTGAGGAATGAAAAATTGCCACGTAACCGAACCAAGTTTTTTTTCCTGATTCTGATTTTTTGGCAACTTATATAATTTTAATTTCCAATATTAATTATATATTTTGCAATAAGATGTCAGCTTGCATTTGCTCAGAAACTTTAAGTGGCTTTTGCATAACATAGCAATAGATTTCAATTAAGAAATTTTTAAGGGAGACGATACCATTGGGGAATTTCCAGGAGATCGAAATAATGAAGATATGAGTGAAGATGGTGACCCTCGTAGTTTTTTTCTTGATTATTTTGCGAATTTATTCATTGATGGAAACACAAGTTTGTATAATCAATAAATATTCTTCCACATAATGTAATTTTTATTTCCCCTTGTGTGTTTATAGGCTCTGCCTCAACTCAGATCAATTTTATGATAATAATAATATTAAAGGAATGAAAGTTTTTTGTCTGAAACCAGATAAACATCAAATGGTCGAAAATAAATTGTATATACACCATACCATCATATGTGAAAAAAAGGAGCAGCTCTTTCAATTAGTGCAAGAGCTAGCTATCTATCCCACTATCTGTTATCTTGGTATTCAACTTTAAAAAATTTGTCGAATGGATATTATTTTCATAATTCAATAATTCTTTCAGTTTTCTCAAATGATCAACTTTTATTGTCACTTTTTTTATATTAACAATTAAATATTTCTATATTTAAAATTGAGTCTGAGGATCGTAAATAGCAATAGATATAATTCAAAGTTCAATGAAAAGAATGGTACATACAATTTAAAAAATGAGTGATTATCGGATTATCAATTCGTTTTTTTTTACATCATAATTGATATTCTCTAATTGTTTTCTTTTGATTTCCTGTTCATATAGGAGAATTCCGATTTCTACCTCATCTTTTCCTTTTGGGCACACATATAAGTTGTGCCTCTTGTACAATTACTTAGAACCTAACTGAAAATACATGAAATCTCAAATGTAAAATTTTCTAAGGTTAATGTCGATGATAATTAAGGTTAACAATGGTTCACCGACTAGAGAACAGAGTAAAAGTTTTCTTTCCATGTATATTATTCCTCTATTACTTCCAGTTTCAATATTAATGGTTGGGAAAACTGACGAATCTGGCTAATACCAAAGATTAGACTGTTACTCTTTGCGAATAGTTATCTATCAGCTAACTGGAAGTGAAAAGACGCTAATGTTAACAATGGTTCACCGACTAGAGAATAGAGTAAAAGTTTTCTTTCCATGTATATTATTCCTCTATTACTTCCAGTTTCAATATTAATGGTTGGCAAAACTGACGAATCTGGCTAATACCAAAGATTAGACTGTTACTCTTTGCGAATAGTTATCTATCAGCTAACTGGAAGTGAAAAGACGCTAATAGGCTATTCTCGGAATAGGAAGTATATCTTCATTTATGAGACCGATAGTTATTCTCCTGGTAGTGTTTATTTATTTGGATGTGAAGAAACCGGCCCTTACCCAAACTAACTACCTAACTATCAAAACAATGGTGCCAAATTGAAACAGAACATTCCTCTTGAAAAATAAATAAGACTTTTCTAATAGTTCTTTTCTCAAATATCGTTCGTTGCATAGATAGAGGGCGTAGCAGGAGCAGAGCAACAGGCTACCTCATTGGAGTCATTGGAGAGGTCCACAGGGCTAACACGAAGAAAAGGTCCATTTCTGTTTTTTTTTTCCTTATTCTCTTTAAGTTGGAGAGAATCTTGTTTTCGTCTTAAATGTTATGAGAGGAAATGCCTTGACTGGCATTTATCGTGATTGTTTAAAATTGATCATATTTTGCGAAACGATCATGGCTGTATCCGAGACAGGGTTGAATGTTGACATTGACTCTCAGTTAATTTCGATCCCGGGGTTCAGATTTATAAGGCAAGGTAGCGGAGGTGGCGTGGGAATATACAGGCTGTTTTTCAAGGTGAGGCTTTTTTTTTGACGGGTGCTAGAACTCTTCAAAAAAGATCATTTCGCCGGAAGTTGATCATATAAAATTTTCGATTTTAAAAAATTACAGATTGAAAAGATCCTATAAAAAAAATTAAATAAAGTACACAGTTCACAAACTCACCGATAAAATTGATCCGAATTGTTTACAAAGATTCTTCGAAATGGTCACCATTCGTTTGATGGGCACAAATAATATATAATAACGAATTATTACATGCAGCAATTATCACATCAGTTTGCTCGCGAATAATATCACAAGCATTTTTTCAATGTGTTGTTTTGGTTCTTCAACAACTATTCACGACACCGTTACCGTACACTGATGTTTTCGAATGACCCCAGAAGAAGAAATCATAGGGGTTGAGATCCGGGGAGCGTGCAGGCCAGGAAATCGAGCCACCACGTCCAATTTACATATTTGGATACACATTTGAATAATTTTGCACATTTGTCGATAGTGGGGAGGTGCTCCATCCAGTAACAGCCACATTCTCTACCGAATATTGAGAGGATCATCTTCTAATAAACCTGGCAAATTTTCCTGGAGAAAATGGATAAAGCTTAATCTGACAGCTTTATTGTTTCAATAATTTTCTATTTCTGGGTCGGCCCGGCTGACCCTGCCTACCCTGACGAGAATATTATTGCAAATGTCTTTATTTTCAAATAAAATTTACGTTAATAGAAAATAAACAGGTATATTAGTAGCTACAGATATGGCGAAGTCCAGATGAGACCCCTAGGAGACTCTCTGATCCACTCAACCACTAAACTGAAAGTGCTGCAGTCTGAGCAATAATAAAAAAACAAAACAAAATTGAGAAAAAGATCTTTAACCATCCACAAGAGAAAAGAAGAAACTAACATTGTTTGTATCCGGTAGAGAGGGGCATTCATCGCAGTCAAATTATACCAATTCTTTCCTCATAACGTTTCTCTAGATAGTTTCATCAAAGATAGGGTGGCTATTTTAATTTTGCAATACTGAAAGAGAAACCTCTTTCAAACATCGAGGTTTTATGATATGGTTGATATTTTTTCCCCTGAACCAAATGTTAAGATTATGTATATTAGTTCCATACTCAACCATTCTGCCTCTCTGAGTCGAGGTGATACAGATTGGAAATTCCTCACACCGTATAGGTAATAGTTTCAGATACGCATTTTGAATGATTTGGAATTTGGATTCTCCTCTAATCGTAGTGTATATTTTCATTAATCGGATTATGAAGGGTGGAAGTTCATGTGTATGATATTTGTTTGACTTTGGAGTGTTATTTAATGTACTGTCTTCTAAGATTTTTAGAAACTGCGAATTCTAATTCCTGTCAAGTGGTTGGTCACTGACACTGACACTCTCGATGAATTGTTCAATACTAGTGTTTATCTTTATCAAGTTTGACTCATGAAATTTTCAAAGGAGATCGTCGTTTATTGTATTTTTCCAAATAACCTGAAGCTTAAATACAGGTGTCTATTTTCAAAAAACCAAACTTCAAGGGCAGATCATACATGTGATTTGCAACAAAAAATGTCATATAACACATGGTCGAAAGTTTGACAGTTATTCTCCAAATTAAGGTTTCTTGATTTCACGAAATATTTCAAGTTTTTGAACCACATATCTGGAAACGGCATTAAATTTTCTGTACATGTACAAGATAAAAATTTCTGTGTGACAAAAAAAATCGTATTGCGGGAATGGTAATAAGGGGATGAATATCATGATTCTGAATTGAACAAAATCAGTCATATTTTTCAAATGGTTGTATCGATAAAAAATTATCAATTATGGACATGTTTTCTTTTCAGCAAAAAATACCCCATTTAGCGTGCTTTCGAATGACATCTTGTGCATAACTGCCATGTGAGCACGCAATTTTTGATTATTCCGCGCAGGAAACCATATTATCGACCCATGAACTTAGGGAGTGGGTAAAGAAGAATTCGTCTGTGGTCTAGGATCCACGCGAGTTAGGGAGGGGAAAAACATCTAGGAGAGTGACGGTTCCAGTATCTAGGAGTTCGAGAAGTGCGAGACTGTCTTCAGTGCTTACGCGAGAATAACATGTTCCCTTTTCAGCAAAAACACCCCATTTAGTGTCCTTTCGAATGACATATCAACTTTCGTACGACATATCAACTTTCGTACTTGCTGCTTGTCTTATGCCATGGCTAACAAGATAACAACGAAAAATTCGAAATATTCCAAACCTAATATTGGCTCTATTTTGAAGCTCTTCATGATTGAATATTGAAGTACGTAATTCTCATGGAAATCATGAATTTATCTGTCGAATCCAAAATAATTTAAACGAATAAATTGAATTATAATAATACAGATGTTATGAAAAATGTAAAGAAAACAGACTACCATTACTTCTAACAATTGTTCGAAATGTCCACCGCCTTGTTCAATACATTTTACACATCGTCTTCAAACTGAACCTACAACCCTACGAAGTTAACAACGTTTCCGACACATTTCTGCGCAACACAAATTCATTCTTTCGATCAAATCCTCTTGAGTCTGAACGCGAATTTGATATACCCACTTCTTCTGTAAGACATAAAATTCAAAGGCTTAAGGTCGGGGCTCCTTGGTGGCCATCTTACCTGACCGTACCTCCCAATCCATCGCACCCCAAAATATTCATTCATCAAGTCCCGCACATTCCGGCTATTATGAGATGGAAAGCCATCCATTTGAAACAAGAAATTTTATCTGTTAGATTCAAGAAAACGTACTTACCTATACCCAAAATTATTAAGCGAGAGAAACTGTCAGATTGTGAATTCAATGTTTTCGTTGATATTCAATCACAAGGAGCTTCAAGATTCAGGTTCGGAATATTCCGACGATTTCATTGTTAGCCATGATATTATGGCAGAAGACAAGCAGCAGGCACAAATGTTGTATTGTACTGTATTGGTATACTTTTATGCGCTAAAACTATTACCGAAATTACAGTTTTCTACTGGAAACAGCAAAGAACTAGAACTCTACCTTAAATGAGTTCAAATTAACGTGAAAATATTACTCTAGATAATCTTTGGCCAAGATCGTGATCGTATAGTGGTTTAAGAACTCTATGTTGTTTAGGTAACCCAAATTACGCTTGATTCGATAGAAGAGATTGTCGGGAAGATAGGAAATTCAAAACACTTACTTTTAGCAATCAAAACAAGAAAATAACAAGTTAATATCAGAGGGCCAAAATGAAGGGGCAAACAAAAAAATGACGAAAAACAAAAACTCCCTTCTAATCTCGTTCAAATACCCTTGATCCACAAGTAGAGGATATTCATAAACAGCAACAGGTCGACTGATGAGAATCCTGTCATATGATGTTTAAAGATGGTTGAGTAAGTTGAATGCTGCACTAATAACTCCTTAACCTTAATTGGTGATGATGTGAGGAACCCGGGATGTGAGAAACTTGTCAGGAAAACAACTATCATTAGATGATGATGTCCAGCGGTGAGAAGAGGGCCAAATAGAACCGTCTCATTTGGTGCACGTTGGGGATATATACAATGAGAACAGTCTCCTTTAAGAATAAATAAAAAGTCTGATGATACCTGGCTGTGGGAAGTTATTAGTGGGGAAGAGATTAGATAACGGTGCGTCCACGATAGTTGTCTCCCTGCGAAGTAATCCCATCCAGGATTATTGATAACCTATAATTATGGGTTAGGAGTACAAACAATCTAAAGTTCTCAACCTGGTGAGGCTCTAATCTATGATACAGTTGATCAATGATAATTAAAGATGATGAACATAAAACGACACTGAAGCTGGCTGTGGATAACCGTAATGTTAGCTGAAAGCTACGACGATTACATATATTGTTTACACACTGATTGTAAATATAAATGTTTCCTCATAATGTTACTTTCAGGTCGGACATCACTTTATTCTCGATATTTTTATCAGTATAATACAATGAACTCAACTATCACGAAAATAAAAAAATATAACGGAAAAAAATCTCGACATTACTTATGTTACTCCAATGCAATATGCATACCACTTTGCAGCAATATAATGTTTCTTTGAATAACAAACCGAGTGCACACAAATGTTGAGAGAATAACCATCTGATGAGTCACACAAGGTTCTGCAATATGGCCCTTTCCGTTCGCAAGCTTTCTAGGAGGAAAAGTCTGGTATGCTCCTTCCTGGTAGTAATTGGAAGTTGTTAACGTAAGTTCTGCTGGCCCAGTGTGGCAACAAACTTCGTTGAATGGCAACCTCGCAATTGGACAACTGCGCACCTATGCGCAAAGGTGACTTAACGTCTAGTCTATGGTTGATGCCTACAGTTCAGTTCTGTTTTAGACAAAGTGCAGATAAGTCGACTTACCAGGCAATTTCCATAGTTTCCATATTTATATATTTGTTTTATAGTGTTTGATACTTAGTTGTATAAAATTACAGTTCCTTATAGTAATCTGTGTAAAGACGAAAGTTCGAGTGTGTTATTCCGTAGACTCTAACTTGGTAGCAAATCTTTTAAGTGAAACGACCTTTTTTGTCAGCCATCTTTGTTTATCCCTCGTTTTTTTTTTGTTCCGCAAAAACCAAACGACAATCAACAATGGATCAAGTCAACAACAATGGACAAGTTTTCATGAGCACTGAAGATAACCATGTGGCTGGTGCCGTTGTGAATCAACCTGGACCATCTCAACCTAATACTGTGGAGAACCAAATATTATCGTTGTTCACTAGTCAGCAGTTCATCAAGGTAATGGCTGACAAAATAAGGGACGAGATAATGACCAACGCCGTCCCCTCGCCGAGTCATGTGGATGCAAACAGTGAAAGAAGCGAATGTTCAGGATTATCGGCTAGATCGAAGCAACTCCCAACGTTTTCGATTCCGATAATTGATACAGAAGACAAATTGAAAGGTCATAATAACTTTAGATCATGGAAACAGGATTGAAAGGGATCTAATTGCCCTAGGACGCCATGATGTTTTAAGTATTTTTTGATGTAGCTGGATACAATTATTATTTAGAAATGAAAAACAGTATGTCTGATAATGATTTAGTAGATATTGTTTGTTATGAGTGTAATGATAATCCAGATTCTAGTTGCAGTGCTATCGACAGTGATATTATCACGATATGTTCCATTTGTTCGAATTTTCCTGATGATACTATTCTAGTAAATAATGCATTTGTTTCAGTCCCTTGTTCTTACTGTGGTGAAAGCAATACTAATTTTGGTGATTTCTGTGCAGGAAATAGAATGGAAGGAAGTTCGTCGTCTTCAGAACCATCGAGAAAAAGGGAGAAATGAATGCCCCCTTCGAATAAATTTTATGAGAAAAGGGCCAGAGGTTTTCATTATTCATTGGAACAGGTGGAGAAAATGAAAAAGATGACGACCGAAGAAAAAAAGGCTGCAAGGTGCAACAAATGTGGTCTCTTGTTTCACAAGGCGTCAGAATGTAAAAGTGAAGGCAGAGCCTGCTTTTATTGTTTTAAGAGTGGTCATGAAAAGAAAGACTGTAAGAAATTACAAAGTCTAAAATCAAGTAAGTGTGAGTTCAATCTCGAAAAATTTGTTAGTCTTGTTTCCTTTCTTGTAGATTCTGGTGCATCTCACCATGTAGTAAATGCATAGAAGATCCTGTTAGAGTTCGCTCGCAGCTTATGAAAAGCCTATATCTGTTGAACTTGCTTCGAAAACAGAGAACATTGTTGCTTAGGGAGAGGGTACTCTACCAATTCTTGTACAGTTTGCTTGGAAAAAATATATTTTAGTGCTTATTGAGTACTATTCACGATATTCACAAGTTTTTTCTCATGAAGCAATAGTCAGAAACACATAAATTTCTCACGTTAGGTTTACAGTTTTTTTCATTCAATGTTCCCAGGACGTGGCCAGTTTAGTAAGCTAAGATGTGATGATGGAACAGAGTTCATTCAGTGGCGGCTCGTCGGGGTGGGCAAGGTAGGCGGCGCCTACCTTGGAAAATCTATCTTCAGTGTATGTATCCACTTATCGAAATAAAGAAATGATTAATTACAATTTTCAATTATAATATATTATCAAAGAATATTTCGTTCAAAAATCTCGCAAGCGATTGTTATATTACACCCTTTCGCTGCATCGCAGCCACGGTCATTCTTCGCTTCATCCAAACTGAAGGCGATCTATCCCAGCGCCTGCAATTCTATCACTACACGTCAGCACTGCCGAGTGCCGCGGAATCTACCAATGAATTAGTAAAGGATGGAAACACTGGTGTATAGTATAGTGTATAGTGTATATCTTTCGAAAAAGATCGCTGACGATCCCGCAGACGCAAGATTTCACCGATTCCATTCCAGTTAGAATCCTGAGCTTGTGCATTCGCATTTGTGGATTTGTGTTTTATATTTTATCATCCTCTGAAGATTATCCGAAAGCGGCAGAACCCGATAAGTACCTTCCTATATCTATTCAATTGTTTTAGCCTCAAACGTATCCAAACCTATTGCCAAAATTCAATGAAAAATGATTGTTGGTCGTCGCTAGAAAAAGAATTGTTTTGTTCGCTGCAGAAGGCGGATGATTTCATAGAACAAATAATCGATAAGTTCGTTTCATTAAAACATAGGCGTATTAATTTAATCCATAAGACTCAAATTTAGTTTTTCATAAAATTCCGTATGGGTGCATTTATAGGAAAGTGGGGGAGGGGGGGTTAAATAGGATCATTTCATAAATAATTGGGAATCTGTTTGTCGCCTAACCGCATCTAAACCTCACGAGCCGCCGCTGAGTTCATTAGCAAAGCTTGTCAGGGTGTTTTAGATAAGTTTGAATTAGAATTACAGTTGGCTGAACTGTACCAGCACGAACATAACGGAACAGCTGAAAGGTTTAATAGAATCATCCAAGAAAGAGCTCGAGCTTTACTCTTCGACTCAGGTTTTCCTGTTAGTTTTTGGGGTTTTGCATTTTCAACAGCATGTTACCTGTATAATCGTACACCTCACTGTTCAATAGATTTTTTGACACCGTATGAGAAATTATTCAGTAAACAAGTGGATCTACAAAATGTAAAAATCTTCGGTTCACAAGCGGAAGTTAAAATAGAAAATATACCAAAAGGCAAAAAGCTACTTCCACGTTCTAGCACAATGTATTTAATAGGATACACTGATACAGGTTATACATTGTATGATCCTAAATCGCATAAAACTATCAACTCGTGAAATGTTTTATTTAATTTAATTATAACTCTTGCAAAACAAATCCGTTAGTTGTTAGTGGGGAACTTGAAATAGTTTCAGAAAATACTTTAACCCCACCGGAAAATTCAGTTGTTATTAGTAATAGTAGATCACAAAGTGAAGATACAAATCAGATAGAAAATTGTCAAAATGAAATAGAAATAGAAGAAATCTCGCAACTAGAGAATAGTCAAAATGAAATTGAAATAGAAGAAATCTCGCGAGTAGAAGATAGTCAAAATATCAATGAAAGAGAGTTTGAAGCAGTGGCGGCTCGTCAGGGACGGCAGGGTCGGCACTGCCGAACCTAAAAATCTCGATCAGAAAAAATGCAAATTTTCACTTCTGTCAAATTACCGTTATATACATGACTCCCAATAGTCCCAATCCATTTGATAAAAATTTAAAAAAATCAGGTACGTGATACCTGTGCAACTTCTCGAAAATATTACGCTGTTCCAAGTCCAATCCCGCATCGTATACTCGGTCCGTAGACAAAATAGGCCCATCTCGAATACACGAAGAACGTCGTTCGATGAGGTACATCTTTGCTGATCTTGCCGACCCTATCTAGATATCTTTCGACGAAGCGTAAATAACAATGAATCGAATTAGTTCAAAGTTGGTTTATTCCTGTTGGAATTTTATTCAGAAAATGATGATATTTTTATCGATTATCCGATATTTTCTGTTTCACATAACAAATGACATAATAATTACAAGAGATTATTGTTGCTTAAAATGAATATTTATCGTATTTAATATTTTTCATAGACATGCATGCTGCACATATATGTAATACTTATAAATTTCCGACAAGTTTCAAACATTTTTTGAAGGAAAAAAAATGTTGAGCGACCAAAATTAAACTCATATTGTTGGCCCTATATATCCTAGGTACGGCAATCGTCAATTTGCCGACCCGGTACCGTTGTATCTCGATTCACGAGGATTGTTCGGAAAACCTCGTTCTGCTCCCTATCGTTTACGACTCGAGAGCCGAGGTTCGAAATCTGTGTTTGTTTCTCGCGCTTGAATGAGTCGCAAAATTTTTTGTTATTTATAAACCGTTAAGTTTTTCCGTTTCTTTGGCTCATAAAGGGTGAGTGATTTTTACGTGAGCAAAATGGCCATAAATCCGGTTAGAGAATATGTTGCTTCTTGTGAAACTCCGACAAAGTGAATTTTTTAATTGATGCGATTGAAAATTTATCATACGAGAATAGGCTACTTTTGAAAAACATGCCATTTTTTTCTCCATTATACCTATACATATATGTATATATTTTTTTATATGTGTGTTCGGATAGGCTTCCGCGGTTTATATATATCTATATATATATATATATCTGCCGACCCACGATAAATGTCCACCAGCCGCCACTGGTTTGAAGAAATTTCTTCCCAGTTGTACAATCAGGAAGAAACTGTGCCTGATATTAGTATAAACTCATGTATTTTGAATCCGTTTGGTTTTGTTTTTGATGATAGAATATACAGTACAAGTGATACACCTCAAAGTTATCATGAAGCCATTACTTGCTCAAACAGCAGTAAATGGATAACTGCTATTGAATCAGAACTCTTCTCTTTGAAAAAGCACACAGTTTGGGATATTGTAGAAAGATATATTGTAGATATAATATGAAAGTAATTCCTTTGAAATGGATATTCACTGTAAAACATGATGGTTGCTTTAAAGCTCGTTTGGTTGTCGTCGGATGTAGGGATACAGAGAAATATACCTCTGAAGAAACAGCAGCCCCTACACCTGCTCTTTCAGTTGTAAAATTATTGTTTGCATTATCTGTTGCTAAAAATTGGCACATAGAACAGCTTGATATTAAAACAGCCTTCTTATATGGAGATATTGATAGACTTAAGTATGTGACAATTCCTGAAGGTATAACGATAGATAAAACAAAATTTGTCTGTAAATTACGTAAAGCCCTGTATGGACTAGCAACCGCACCGAAATGTTGGTTTTTTACTTTAGATAAATACTTACAAGAATGTGGTTTTGAACCAAATTTACGTGAACCGTGTCTATACCTGAAAAAGAAAGAAGACAAAATTGTTCTGATATTGATATATGTAGATGATTTATTAGTAACTGGAAACAATAATGAACTTATTCAAGATACTGTCAATGTATTGAAATCTAGATTTGATATCAAACAGTTTGGTTTTCCAACCAAGTTCCTTGGTTTGGAAATCATAAAAACTGATAATTATTTATTTCTTCATCAAACTCAGTTTGTGAAGAATGTATTGAAAGAGTTTCGCATGGAGAACTCAAATGCGGTTCATACTCCTTTAGTACCACAAGGGAAACACGAAGCTCCTGAAAATACAAATGAAGCAAATTGAAGTTTCAGTCAAATCCACAACAGTATCATTGGACATTGGTGAAAAGAGTATTAAGGTATTTAAAAGGAACCACAGAAATAGGTTTGAAATATACAAATGGTTCACCAAGCCTTTCTTGTTATTGTAATGAATTGGAAGACTTGATAACATTTCGGTAAATGCAGAATTAATTTAAATAGACGGGAATAGAGAATTATTTCTTTTGGCCTAGTCGATACAAGAAAAAATCGATATCGTGGGAACGCCTAGCAAGCCATCTGTTTAGTTTATTCGGGAGTGTTGAAATGTCGATAAGCAAACTCATATGTTTTAGGGACCCATAAATATAAATGCCTTATCTTATATATTTTTCCATCTGTTTAGTTTTATTCGAGAGTGAAAATATGTTGATTACCCAAACTCAAGTGTTTAGGGACCCATAAATATAAATGCCTTATCGCGCATATATTGACCAAAAAAATGAAGCGTTGGGAGACTTATAATTCTCCCTCATCGATTCCACGAAACACTTGATTAGGGTTTATATGGAAAAATTTCACACCATACCACCACTGTCGGAAATGCGATAGGTGATTGGTTCAGAATTTTCAGACCAATAATTGCCGATGGTTGGTTTACGAACCGCCTTAAAAAGGATGATTGAAGGGGGTGATTGGTTTAACGAAAACGAAAAAATCATTTGGAACCACCTAGAATGGTAGGGTTGAAAATTTTCTTGAGACGAAAAAAGATCGGAGGAAGTCAGTTGTTGTCGATCGAGGGTCGGTTGTTCACGAGTTGGAGGGGCTCGGAAAGAGTCAGTTGTTAGCGGTCTGGGACCGAAGGGGAATTGTGTGGGAGTAGAGAACTTTGGAGATTTCGTTGTTTTGAGTCGGTGACTCGCATTAGGGCAGTAATTGAAAGTCGGGAAGGTGCCACGATAGGTACAGAATTTTAGATTCACTTTTCGATTTAGAGGCAGTTGCTCGCAGGTAGAGAACTCATTAAGAATTAGTCGTACGGGGTCGGTTTTCCGGTTAGAGGCCGGTGTAGTTGGAAGTCGGGAAGGTGCCAAGATAGGTACAGAATTATAAGTTTCGGTTCGAGGCCGGTGTAGGGACTAAATTCAGGTAGTAGTCCGTTGTAGGGAAATAGCTTTAGTATTTTCAGTCGGGAGTTTTTTTAGAGTCCGGATTAGGGAAAAATCTGTGATAGCTTGTGGAAGTAAGTAGTGACGAAGATGATGTGTTTTGTAGCGCAGTGAATTCTCGGCTTTATTAAGTGCGAACAATACAGTGACAGGATTAAACCCTCCAGTGGCGGAGCACGAGAAAAGGTATTCTAAAATTACGCATGGTTTTGTGGTGTTAATTGAGTTCTTACTAGTCCCGAGTCTTGAAATCTCCCACACAAGATTGAATTAGGTACTCTTGAAATTCAGTTTTTTTTAGATAATTGTTATTCTGAGATCATTAATCAAACCTTGATTTGACACTTTTTGTGATAAATCTGTCGAGATTTATTCGTTCTGGTGAAGGTTGAATGCGTGTGTTGATATAATTTGTAAAGAAGCATTTATTTTTTTTTAATATATATTTAATGAAAACTCATCACTGTTTCATTTATATTCACCAGTTGGGGTTTTCAGGGAAAATGCAGTAAACTCGAAGTCCTTACTTTGCTCAAGGCTCGAATCCAAGGCCCTATCCAATTAACCGCTCGATTGGATTGGGGTTAGTATCCCACAAAAAGTTTATGGAAGATTATTTTTGTTCTTTTGTTTAGAAGTAACGAGATGATATGTCTGTTTTAAATAATAGCTGAATATCTTGTTGGTTATATCTGTTTGATATGATCATGTTCGTTGAGTTTATGTGCAAGAAGGGTCTTCGGTCCCTGGATGCATATTATACTCATGTTATGTCTGTTTTAAATAATAGCTGAATATCTTGTTGGTTATATCTGTTTGATATGATCATGTTCGTTGAGTTTATGTGCAAGAAGGGTCTTCGGTCCCTGGATGCATATTATACTCATGTTATGTCTGTTTTAAATAATAGCATAAAATATCTTGTTGGTTATATCTATTTGATATGATCATGTTCGTTGAGTTTATGTGCAAGATGGGTCTTCGGTCCCTGGATGCATATTATACTCATGTTATGTCTGTTTTAAATAATAGCTGAATATCTTGTTGGTTATATCTGTTTGATATGATCATGTTCGTTGAGTTTATGTGCAAGATGGGTCTTCGGTCCCTGGATGCGTATTATACTCATGTTATGTCTGTTTTAAATAATAGCTGAATATCTTGTTGGTTATATCTGTTTGATATGATCATGTTCGTTGAGTTTATGTGCAAGAAGGGTCTTCGGTCCCTGGATGCATATTATACTCATGTTATGTCTGTTTTAAATAATAGCATAAAATATCTTGTTGGTTATATCTATTTGATATGATCATGTTCGTTGAGTTTATGTGCAAGATGGGTCTTCGGTCCCTGGATGCATATTATACTCATGTTATGTCTGTTTTAAATAATAGCTGAATATCTTGTTGGTTATATCTGTTTGATATGATCATGTTCGTTGAGTTTATGTGCAAGATGGGTCTTCGGTCCCTGGATGCGTATTATACTCATGTTATGTCTGTTTTAAATAATAGCTGAATATCTTGTTGGTTATATCTGTTTGATATGATCATGTTCGTTGAGTTTATGTGCAAGATGGGTCTTCGGTCCCTGGATGCGTATTATACTCATGTTATGTCTGTTTTAAATAATAGCTGAATATCTTGTTGGTTATATCTGTTTGATATGATCATGTTCGTTGAGTTTATGTGCAAGATGGGTCTTCGGTCCCTGGATGCGTATTATACTCATGTTATGTCTGTTTTAAATAATAGCTGAATATCTTGTTGGTTATATCTGTTTGATATGATCATGTTCGTTGAGTTTATGTGCAAGATGGGTCTTCGGTCCCTGGATGCATATTATACTCATGTTATGTCTGTTTTAAATAATAGCATAAATATCTTGTTGGTTATATCTTCATGATATGATCATGTTTGTTGAGTTTATGTGTGAGAAGGGTCTTCGGTCCCTAATTTCATGTTATGTCTGTTTTGAATGAACAAAACGATTATCTTGTTGGTTATATCAATTCTGTACGATATGATCATGTTTGTTGAGTAAGAGCGAGAAGGGTCTTCGGTCCCTGGATGCATATTATACTCATGTTATGTCTGTTTTAAATAATAGCTGAATATCTTGTTGGTTATATCTGTTTGATATGATCATGTTCGTTGAGTTTATGTGCAAGATGGGTCTTCGGTCCCTGGATGCATATTATACTCATGTTATGTCTGTTTTAAATAATGGCATAAAATATCTTGTTGGTTATATCTATTTGATATGATCATGTTCGTTGAGTTTATGTGCAAGATGGGTCTTCGGTCCCTGGATGCATATTATACTCATGTTATGTCTGTTTTAAATAATAGCATAAAATATCTTGTTGGTTATATCTATTTGATATGATCATGTTCGTTGAGTTTATGTGCAAGATGGGTCTTCGGTCCCTGGATGCGTATTATACTCATGTTATGTCTGTTTTAAATAATAGCTGAATATCTTGTTGGTTATATCTGTTTGATATGATCATGTTCGTTGAGTTTATGTGCAAGAAGGGTCTTCGGTCCCTGGATGCATATTATACTCATGTTATGTCTGTTTCAAATAATAGCTGAATATCTTGTTGGTTATATCTGTTTGATATGATCATGTTCGTTGAGTTTATGTGCAAGATGGGTCTTCGGTCCCTGGATGCATATTATACTCATGTTATGTCTGTTTTAAATAATAGCATAAAATATCTTGTTGGTTATATCTATTTGATATGATCATGTTCGTTGAGTTTATGTGCAAGATGGGTCTTCGGTCCCTGGATGCATATTATACTCATGTTATGTCTGTTTCAAATAATAGCATAAAATATCTTGTTGGTTATATCTATTTGATATGATCATGTTCGTTGAGTTTATGTGCAAGATGGGTCTTCGGTCCCTGGATGCGTATTATACTCATGTTATGTCTGTTTTAAATAATAGCATAAAATATCTTGTTGGTTATATCTGTTTGATATGATCATGTTCGTTGAGTTTATGTGCAAGAAGGGTCTTCGGTCCCTGGATGCGTATTATACTCATGTTATGTCTGTTTTAAATAATAGCTGAATATCTTGTTGGTTATATCTGTTTGATATGATCATGTTCGTTGAGTTTATGTGCAAGATGGGTCTTCGGTCCCTGGATGCATATTATACTCATGTTATGTCTGTTTTAAATAATAGCATAAATATCTTGTTGGTTATATCTTCATGATATGATCATGTTTGTTGAGTTTATGTGTGAGAAGGGTCTTCGGTCCCTAATTTCATGTTATGTCTGTTTTGAATGAACAAAACGATTATCTTGTTGGTTATATCAATTCTGTACGATATGATCATGTTTGTTGAGTAAGAGCGAGAAGGGTCTTCGGTCCCTGGATGCAGATGCTCAGAGGAATTAAGTCAAGTGTGGTTCGCTTTAAAAAACTTCTGCTCGTCAGCAGTAACGGCTGCCCTTGAGTTCTACTGACTATAGAGTTAGCTTTAAGTATTTCTTACAATGTAACAACAATGTCATAATATTATTACTGTGTATATGTATTTTTTTTTATTATTATAGTTTAGTTTTAAGTGCAAGTCAGTAAGAACTAAACATATTTCGTAAAAATGTTTGATTGATAAAGTTAAGTGGTCAGTTGTCCGATTCCCAGATTGGGAGGGGGTGTTAACGTAAGTTCTGCTAGCCCAGTGTGGCAACAAACTTCGTTGAATGGCAACCTCACAATTGGACAACTGCGCACCTATGCGCAAAGGTGACTTTACGTCTAGTCTATGGTTGATGCCTACAGTTCAGTTCTGTTTTAGACAAAGAGCAGATAAGTCGACTTACCAGGCAATTTCCATATTTTCCATATTTATATATTTGTTTTATAGTGTTTGATAATTAGTTGTATAAAATTACAGTTCCTTCTTGAAATCTGTGTAAAGACGAAAGTTCGAGTGTGTTATTCCGACTCTAACTGAAGTAACTAACCCCAAGTTATTTACAGTGCCTGTGCAAAGTCAATAAGTTTGCTAATTCACCTTTATTAATTTTTGGTAATACTAACAGTCTTCTTCTTGTAATATTTTGGGGTTATTAGATACCGATTATATTATCCGAACGATATCTTTAATATTTCTGGTATGTTGTTGATATTATCAATTCCTTCCTTTATTCTGATTTGAATATCTTCAATATTTTGAGAGCGGTCCATATAAACATTAGATTATAAATATCCCCATAAGAAAGTATCCATACTCTAATGCTAAATGGGTTTCTAATTTCTTATAAGTTCCACACTTCAGCTCTTTTTTTACGAAGTGGACAAACAATATGCGACTTCAAAGTCGGAGTATTGTTCCACTTCATGAATATTTCGCAAATGTCTATTTTTCGTTGAAATGGTAGAAAACTCCATACAGCAAAGAGAGCAAACTCTTTCCTGGTTTTCCATATCTTCCATGTCACAAAATATATTCAATTAAGTGAACCGATCTGGCGTCCGCGCACGCCATTTTATTATAAACGCCTTGGTTATTTTTTCCCAGACAGCACCGGATATTCCTAGAATATTCCCTGAATATGCAAAAAGGGATGGGTATATTCGGAATATTCTTGGAATATACCTAGAATATCATAGAATATCTATATCCCATATAGCATATTCCAGGAATATTCTGGTACGAATATTCCAGGCATATTCCTAAAAGAATATGCTAAGAATATTCCAAAATGAATATTCAATATAGAATATTCCTAGAATATTCATAGAATATTTCGGTTTGTATATTCTTTCTGGGACATCCCTGGAATATTCCGCACATAATATTCCAGGCATATTCCTAGATGAATATGCTAAGAATATTCCAATATGAATATTCAATATAAAATATTCCTAGAATATTCATAGAATATTTCGATTTGTATATTTTTTCTGGGACATCCCTGGAATATTCCGCACATAATATTCCAGGCATATTCCTAGATGAATATGCTAAGAATATTCCAAAATGAATATTCAATATAGAATATTCCTAGAATATTTCCAATTGTATATTCTTCCTGGGACATCCCTGGAATATTCTGCTCATTATATTCCTGGAATATCGTATCTGGCATATCCATGGAATTTCAATTATTTCACCATGATATATATTTATACATATATATATATTCCTTGACAGCGCATTTTTGAAATATGATACTAGAATCTTGAGAAAAACATTGATTATTTTTTCTTCCAATATTCATATTCAAATCGAAATAAAGATGAACTAAACATTACGGACTCAACCGCATCATGATAACCTTCAAATAATCGCTCTTATAGAACATTTCTACCCTCACACCTAAGACCTAGATTAGCCGCATTCTTAGTGTTCCTGTCTCGCAACGTGGAATTCTGGGTTCGAATCCCAACGGAAATAAAAAGTTTGACGTCACTCCGCCATCTCGCCCACACGCCACCCCCCCCATTCACCCTTGTTGGACTTGAAAAATTTCATTGAATATTGATAACCTTGAATGGGAAAAATTCTGGAAAGGAACAATTTCTCCAAAATGGACCTCAGAAATTAGTAGAAGACAATTTGGCCGAAATCACGCCAGAGCTTTTGTTGCACATCTACTACTATTCGAGGTATATGATATGAATATCATTTTGAGAATATGCCTAGAGTATTCAAGAAATATCCTAGATATTCCTGAAATATTCTATATGAAATATTCTGAGAATATTCCAAATAGAATATTCTAGGAACATTCTATGAATATTCGGAATATTCCAGGTATATGATATGAATATCCTTTTGAGAATATACCGTTTATAATATGCCTGGAATATTCTATATGGAATATTCTGGTAATATTCCATATAGAATATTCTAGGAACATTCTATGAATATTCGGAATATTCCTAGAATATCCTTTACGGAATATTCTATGAATATGCCTATGATCTACCTTACGAATATTCATAGCATATTCCAATATCCTAAAACGAATATTCATGGAATATTCTAGGAATATCCGGTGCTGTCTGGGTTTATCTATGTTCGATACTTCATAATTTCTGTTCACGTCTTGTTTAATCTTTCTTTTATTTATTTCAATACTTCATCATGTTTATTAATGCCTTGTTTATTCTTTATTTATGTTGAATGTGTCTTAGCCACTAATCATTAATTGTTTGTATTCTTTATTCAGTCTCATTTGTTCGTATCCACAAGATATTATTATACTTTTCGAGTTCATTCCATTCAATATTATTTAATTATTTCAACTGACCATGTGTATTAAATTCTTAAGTGCTTCACACGAGTATGTTTCATTGTCAATAATCAGTGATAAACTGTAGAGCCTCACCTGGTTGAGACGTTCAGATTGGTTGTACTATTAACTCATCATAATAGGTTATCTATAATCCTGGAGGGGGTAACTATCGTAGACGCACCGTTAATTAATCTCTCTCCCACTTATTACTCCCCACAGCTAGGTATCATCATTATCATCATACTTAATTTATTCTTCGAAGGAGACTGTACTCATTGGCTCTCCCCCATCGTGGGAGAAGAGACTGTTCTCTTTGAATATCACCCCAACGTGCTTCAAAGGAGACGGTTCTCTTTGGGCCTCTCCTCACCGCTGGGCACCAATCGCTGAATAATAGTTTGTTTTCCTGACAAGTTTCCTCACATCACGGAAAGTCATATCATCACCAATTAAGGTTAAATAGTTATAAGTCAAGCATTTAACTTACTCAACCATCTATGAGAGAATTCTCACCAGTCTATCTATTGTTATACATTGTACAGAATCAGGTTTTTCTCGCAGGTCTTTTTTCCCTGATTCTCATTCTTATCTTCGGGCCTGAAGTTGTGGAACCGTCTCCAACGGCACAAATGAATAAACTTGTTATTTTGAGTGCTAAAAATATGTGTTTTGAATTTTCTGTTTTCCCGTCAATCTCTTATATTGAATCAAGCGTAATTTGGGTTACATACTTACATACACAACGTAGAGTCCTTTAAAACCACTATACGATCACGATCTTGGCCATAGATTATCTAGAGTAATATTTTCACGTTAAAGCGAACTCATTTAAGGTAGAGTTCTAGATCTTTACGGTTTTCAACAGAAAACTGTAATGCCGGTAATAGTTTTATCATTTAAAAGAACCAATACAGTACATGAGAACTTCCAAATTTCAAAAACTCTCAAAACTGTTGTTGAAAACACGCCCCAGCTATACTCCGTTTAAGAATTATTGACATCTCGGTTGGCTGTGAAAAATCGAATTTAAGTTGGTAATAGACTATTCAGTAATATTTTGGGTTGCTGAATTCAGGTTGGTATAGGAATAACACTAACATTACCCATAGAAATCATGCTTTGATGATTTTATCGAAGATATTGGTGAATATGTAATTTTAAAAATTTGCTCTGAATTTGAGTATTTTTTGTCTTATGCTATTAAAATGGCTGGAATTGACCAGGATACATCGCGCCTAACAAGAGAACGCCAGGCAGTTTGTCGGTGTTACTTCGAGTTTTTCAAAGATTTGGCATATATTTCCGCTAGTGTTTCAGGTAAACGGTTATTCACCGACTCAAAGTGTATTCTGATTGATCAATGTCTCTTAAATTTTCAGATTTCACCAAGCCCTGTCCGTAGAATATTAGCATGTTATTATAGCCTGGAATTAGCAGTGGAAGAAAACCTGTGCGATATGATTATTCCTTCAAAGAGACATTGAATGACTTTGTTTTTGCTAGAATTAAAAATAATGAATATATCAGTTAAGATATCCTTTTCGAACTGGCCAAATAGCACCTAGATTTTAATTGATCGAAGTCAACATTTTATTATATCATAAAAAAAATTGGATACAAATACAAAAAGTTGATCAAATGAAAATTCTTACTGATAAACAGAAAAATATAATAAAAATAGTACGATATTGTGATAAATACCGAGAATACATGGAACGAAACGTAAAATTCTTTTATCTAGATGAAATTTGGATATTCAAAAACGGTATTCAAATTTGTCAGTGGACAATAGAAAATAATCCAAAAGGTATGCCAAGTATATTCAAGGGTAAAGGCAGAAGGTGCACTATTTTGAATGCTGGAACAATTGATGGATTTTTACCTGGATGTGATCCGATTCTTGACAGTAGTATTAATGATAAGGATTACTATGAATGGTGAATTATTTCATAAATGGGATATTGAAACCTTCCCTGCAAAAGGATGCCCATCAATAGGATTATGTCAGCTTATTCAATAAACACATCCAAATCACTACACTGTGTGGAAACAAAGTTTTCAATATTTTTATCTTTGCCCTTGTATCATTCATAGATATTTTAAGTTTATTTATTATACTTATACTGTATATAGTACCCTGTTCACATTCCCTCTGCTATTACACATGCTATATTGTTCCCAATTCAAAAGTATACTGAATAATTGTAAAATTTCATGTCAAAATTCTTCATGTACTACATAGATTCTTAATTTTTGTTTCTCTCTTATTTTAATAATAATATATATCGCACCCGTCGTAGACTAAGGAGACAACTCAAAAAAGGTCCATTTTGTGTTAGTGACGGTATTGAACTCGGGAAGTATCCCTTCTCTTACGTGCAATATCAGAATAACTCTAGTTGGCCTCTCCGCCACATAAGAGACTGTTCGTGAAAAAATTTAGAAAAGCACTGCCGTGAAGGCAGGAGCTTTTGAGCGCTCGTACATGCACCTTGTAGGTGGAATCGCATTTTCCAGTTTTAGAAATCAATTGAAGGAATTTTTGACAGCTGTCAAAAAAATTCTGAAACTTAGGTGAAATTCCAGACTTCATGTCAGTGCTTCAGCGGATCAATTTTTTTTCGATAATTCGCTAGAATTTTCTACGGCATCTATGGTCTTGGTAATGCGATCTGGACAAAATTTTGCACGTACTTTGAAAACATCATTCCTCAGCCAGGTGCAAAATTTCATTCGAATCCGATCAGTAGTTTCGAAACTATCAGGAAAAAAATAGTTTGAACGGCCATATTTACGGAACCCCTAGTCTTATTTTGCTCATTGATGAACGTGACCGTGAAATTCGCGATCCAATATATCATTCTCCATTAGTATACAGAATTTCGTCACGATCAAATCTGTAGTTTGGAAATTATCAAGAAAACTAAATTTCAAACGACCGTATCTACGGAACCTCTGGTATAATTTTGCTCATAGATAAAGTGATCACGACAATCGAGATCCACACCTATCCTGAAAATTTCAAGTCCCTAGGCGTTTCCGTTCAAAAGTTACAATTTTCTATGGTTTCTGTGGTTTTGGTGATGCGAGCTGAACAAAATTTTGCATGTAGCTTGAACACCTCATTTTCCATTAGGGTGCAAAATTTCATCTCGATCGAATTTGTAGTTTCAAAGTAATCAGGAAAACAAAATTTCGAGCGGCCATATTTACGGAACCCCTCGGCGAATTTTGCACAATAACTTAACCGCGGCATTCGCGATTCGAACCTACCCTGAAAATTTCAAGTTTCTAGGACATTCCGTTCCAGAGTTATCGTGTATACGGCCGGCCGAACGGACGGACAGACTCGAATTTTCCGACGGATTCGTCATCAGTGGGTCGAACATAGTCTTTGAGACCATTTTCGGCTCAAAATTCGAAAAATACAGACATCGTGACGAAATGATATAGCCCTCGTGTAAGTAGTACGAGCGCTCAAAAAGGTAACATTTCAAATTTTTTGGAAAAACAGTGGAATATTCCACCACGATGGGAAAAATTGCATTAATTTAATATTGGGTGCTTGAGTTATAATGTTCAAATGGATTGCTGCAGTTATTACGAATGTTCAGCGTGTTAAATTGAGTAAGTACACTAAAGTATAGAACGAAAACTTCGGTAAACCAAATACGATTTCCCAACAAAATCAATTTTTGAGTTGTCTCCTTATTCTACGAAGGGTGCGATATTATATCGAATGAAACTGTTTTGGTAACGCATCGTAGATCTTCATACACATTATTCTGTGCTAGTGTCAATTGTTGCCTCGGGTATATATAAGAATCAATTTTCCAAGTTGGGTTGTTGTTCAGAAACGGTTCAAATAGTTCACTGTGGCTTTGTAGGAAGATAACATACTTCAGCATATATATTGCTGTTAACGTCAGGATTTTATTCCTTTTGAAAACACTTCTACAAGTCTCTCTATATTTCATTCTATACATAGCTCGGATTGCTTGCTTTTGTGTTTTAAATATTTTTTTCCGATGTACTGTTTCCCCAGTAAACAATGCCATATGAAAGGGTTGACTGAAAATTGGCTGTGTATAGGAGCTTCAATGTATCTTGTTGGATAAGGTATTTCATACTATCGAGGGTGTAGATTATGGGGGTGAGTTTCCTGTTCAAGTTTTCTATTTGGGGGTCCCATTTCTTAATATATATAACGTTGAACCTGAATTCCCATTTTTAAACTGCAGTCGGAATATTCCGGCTTAATTAATGATTATTTGATAATTCGTATACTGAACACTTTTCTAGGTTATATTTATGTTTTATTTCTATGATTAAAACAGTAACTTTTTTGTAACTAGAAATAAAGCCTCGACTGGACGTTCATGGCCTGCTTCGATGTCAATAATTCTTAAATGTACTAAAACTAATTCCACTTTGCCGCGAAATCAGTCCGGCTGTCAATATCCCAATTGTCAACGAGACGTCCCGAACGCCTCCCGAGTCCCGGCATCCGCTGTTTTTAGTGTCACCCATGTCCATGTATCACCGGGTCACCCCCTCTTTTCCGTCTTTTCGATTAGGGATGAGCCGAATCATTGTTTTCGAGGAGTAGTGAGTAATGATTCATTCACCGGAGGTGAGTAGAATCAAAGAGTATACTCACTACTCTTTTTGTAAAAAAAAAATTTGAAGAATGAAAAATATAAAAAATTTATGAAAAACGAAATTACAATTTCCTTTTTCAAAATTGAAAAATTCTTCACACACTCTTCAACACAAACAGATTTTGAGAAATATATTATAAGATAAATGGTCTACAAAACGTACCTATACATAAAAAATGAAGTTCGAAATACAGAAAATATTTGAAAAAAAAAAAATCACAAAATATCAAAAGTGAATAGTGAGTCTCGTTCTTTCAGTATGGTGAATATATTCAGTTAGTCACTTCAAAAGAGTACTCTCAGTGAGTCGAATCAGTCACTCACTGGCCAACTCTATTTTCGATTATGTAGTTAGTTTTTCTATGGATTCGTTGCGTAGGCCATTTATACGTTGTAATTTATGCTTGTTTTTCGTTAATTTATTATGTGGAACGTGGAAAAATAGGAAAACCACCAGAATTCTATGAAACGCCTCAAATCAATTGAAAAATTTACAAAGTTAAATGGAACTAAAATCAAAGGTTATTTCAAAGAGTAACAACAAGAGAGATCACTCTGTCAAATTAGTACTGAATCGCCCGTAAAAGTGGTGGTGACCTTGAAACTGCTCGAACGCTATTGATGGAGGAGTTGGGTCAGCGCTGGGTAAGCGTTGGGCAAGCCAATCACATCACATCTCGTGGACCGCGCCAAAGATTGAAGGTTTGAAATCTGACGTTTGTCGATTTTCATGATGAAAATGAAGGTAGAAATATTTTGTGCTTTAAATGAATTCACAGGCAAAAAACTATTCGGAAAATCTAGAAATTTCTTCGTGAATTGAGTATAAGGGAGTTTTCAATGCATAAAAATATCAAATTCTGGTGCTGTTGACATGAATATTCAATGAAAATGTGTAATTTTTTCGAGAAAAACTGAAATTAGTATCGTATTCGATGATGACTATATTGCTAAATAAATTATATTTAATGTATATTCCATACGACTAATGAAAATTGAAGGATTGCTACTTGTAAGATAAAATTAGAATTTTTAGATTTTGTTGCTGTGAACGTGCTATATGAACAATAGAATTGTTTCCTTCAGTTCGTGTTCATTATATCGCCAAGATCAGATAATATCCGGGGAAAATACTGAATTTTGAATTGTCTACCATGGTGATACTAAGGCTGAATGAATGGAATTTGTTTTATACTCGATGACAATAGTTATTGATGGATATACCTAGTTACTTTGGTTATAAATCTTGGAAACTGGATTTTGTTACTAAAATACTAGAAGACTGAAATATAAACTTTCTTCAATACATTATCACAGTATGATCACAAATGAAATGTGTAAAGAATCTAGTTTCTACTTTAAAAATCTATAATGCTAGATTATCGAAATCCCTTCGAGGAAGTATAGCAATATTCAGAAATAATTATCATGTATTTGAACTTCTAAATTCAATTTTCCATAGTGTAGGTGCATAACTAGAACATAATGAATAATTTTTTTATTCGATATCACTTTACAACTATCTACAATCTTTATTTTTCAATATAACTAGGTACCTACTATGAATATAATAAATTTGAGAAAATTTCAACTTAATGGAATACAACTATCCACTGGTTCCTGGTTTTCTAGATGAATGAACTGCTCAGCATTTTCTTCATATCCTATTTCATAATTCTTATATTAAAATTTGCATTTTTCACCCCTTCTGGATGGTTTATATCGCATAACTCTCAGTGGTTAGTGTAGAATGGTTTCCTTGAACAAACATATAGAACATAATATCTAGGAAATTCAACTTTCTGAGAACTGAGAACCTGCAAGTATGTATTTTGAACTGCGTTCATGATCATTACCTCCAATAATGACATCTTACTTTTTTAAAAAACACAATTTGTATGTTCACGATTTCAACTAGTTTTGATTATGCAGAATTTGGTTTTGTCCCTCGATATCTGATGGCAACTACAAACATAAGATTTTGAAAATTAATTTTATTACTGCAGACTTCAGGTCTATATTGCTTACATAGCTAATATGTATTTCAATTCAAAAATATATAATATATAAAATACAAGAAACAAATTTCTATCTGAAAAGAAACAATATCTAGATCTATATTTTATCAGATCCTTTTCATTCTCTAGTCATGTATTTCAACCATTTATCTATAATTGTATACAAATAATTATTTTAATTTCACATCTATGGAATTAAAAATAGTAAGTGAGTCATAATAAAACTTCTTTTGTTTTATCATTTATTTAAACGTGAAATGCAACTTGTAGTCTTCTGTTTCTTGAACAAACATGATTTTGAATATTAGATACTGATAAATTTCTACCAGACATGTGATGAGGTTTTCAATAGGTATAACAGTCTCCCCAAAGTTTTCTCTCGAATAACCTCTGATCCATGATGATACATTTTCTCATAAGATAGCCACTGATATAGGGCTCATTATAAGTTGGCAAATTATTTCTTCTAGAATCAGCTTTTGTAATCTGTAAATCGAACTATAAATACGTCTGAGATTCTCGATTTACGCACAAATCACTTACCAGTAATGATATTATATTTATGACAATATTATGTAAAAAAAGCAGCCAAATTAAAGCTGTATCATTAATACATTCGGGATATAGATTCAATAGAATGAAATCCTAAAAATGTCTTCATTCTGTTTCAATAAACATATTGCTGCGTTTAACGTATGAAATGTTGAGGTTAAGATTATTTGAAAATTCAAAAATCATAATAAACTTAGAAGTGGTTGTCTCTCTCCGATTCACCCCTCTCTATTTTCAGATGAACTCAAGGTCACAGGATAGTGAACAGGCGTAAAAGCGGAGTGATCCATCTTGTTGTCTAATCTTTGGTTATTTACAATCCGAAGAAATGAAGAATGATTCTTCTATTGATAGTTCAGAGCAAAGTATGGATGAAAAGCCCGCAATATTTTCGAATGAATAGTGAGTAGGTATATTGAATTTTCAACGTTTTAAATCGATTCCTCTCTTAACTCACTGATTTTTTTTTCATTTTGTAATAAGTGTCGTTTGAAAATAGGCTCCACTACTCCTTCCCTCATAACGTCTGGAAATACTTCTTGTTTCAATTTAATGATATACATTCTTATGTTCGACTTATCCAAAGAAAACTCTTACACTCCAACTGAACCTAAAGAAGGCACCCAAATTCATTGCAATGTCTAGCTCCTTCAAACTTCTATTTTTTTTTTTTTTTTTTCAATTGAACTTACTTTTGACTCTTCATATTGAATTATTATATTGTTAAATGTTGAATAATGTTAAGAGGCAGAAAGACCTCGGTCGATAGCGCTTTGGTTGATCCAATAAACATTTTATTATTATGATTCGGCAATTTCAAGTATGAAAAAAAAACTTTTGATTGTGAATAGTAATTCACAATCTCTTCAAGTTTTCTCTAATCGATTTGTCTCGCAAACATGGATTCAATCAATTCATCAACGTTATTGCCAAGATTGATTGTTAAGTTAAATTTGTCGCAATGTCAATTGCATCCATTTACAGTTTTTTGAGGGTAAGATATGTATACGCTGTAAAAGATGTAATAAAATGAAGAAGTATTCCTTGGATTTTTTTGCTGATATCAAGATTTGTCCAATCGATTTAATTAAATTGACCTTTTAGCAATGAAAATGTTGAAGAAGTAGAAATGAAGACAGAGGGCTTGGATATTAAGGAACAGTATGTGGATGAGGATGGAATTTACGACAGAGAAATTTATTTAGCAGGAATGAAATATTCGAAATTGGATGGTGAATCTGACAAAAATGAGCAACAGGACATTTATAATTCAACTAATAACAAAACTCATTTGGAAGAGACAAGACTTAAATGCCACATTCGTAGCTTCATTCCAACCTCCGAGAGCTCCATTGGAAGTTGTATAGATTCGGTTCATTCAAATTCAAAGCAGCATAAGTGTCAATTCTGTGGCTATTCCGCAAATTGGGAAAGTGTACTCAGAAGCCACGTAGATGCTGTTCATTTAAACCTAAAACAACACAAGTGTCATTTATGCGACTATTCCGCAAGTCGTAAGAACCACCTCAAAAGTCACATGGAGTCGGTTCATTTGAACCTGCAAAAGCACAAGTGCCACTTGTGCGACTACTCCACAAATTACAAGAGGAGTCTCAAAATCCACGTAGACTCCTTGCATGCAACTATGAATCAATCGAATCTGAAACATAAGTGTCACTTATGCGACTACGCTTCATACCATAAATGCTTTCTCAAGAGGCATGTCGAGTCGGTTCATTTGAATTGGAAAAAGCACGAGTGTCACTTGTGCGACTACGCTGTCAATTTCAAATATTGCCTCATAAGTCATATAGAATCGGTTCATTTCAAAGTGAGAAAATTTAAGTGTGAGTCGTGTGACTATGCCTCGAACTTCAAAAACCATCTCAAGAGTCATATGGAGTCAGTTCATTTGAATCTAAAGAAGCACAAATGCCACTTGTGTGACTACGCATCAAATTTCAAACAATCCCTTACGGGTCATATAGACTCCGTTCATTTGAAGTTGAGGAAACATATCTGCCACTTATGCGATTTATCTGCAAGTAGGAAATGCGACCTTAGGAAACATATAAATAGTGTTCATTTGAAACTGAAACAACACAAGTGCCACTTGTGTGACTATGCCGCAAACATGAAGAGCAATCTCAAGAAACATATATGTTCAGTTCATGTAAATGTAAAACGAAATAAGTGATTCAAAGAGCAAAAGTTCGATCTTGTGGATTTGAAGCAGCACAAGTGTCACTTGAGTAAAAATGCTTCAAACTTGAAAAATATCTCGCAGGTGATTAAGTAGAATCATTTCATCCAAATTTCAAAGTTACGCCTCGAGAAGCTCGTGTGGTAAATTATTGATTGATCATAGTAAGAATTTCAACAATTATTATTGTGATCTCAATTTTTGTACATTAAATTGCATGTGAACTGCATAAGAATATTGATATTGCTTTTTTTTTTCTTCAGTGGGAATCGAAAGTGTAAATCATATTTTTGTATAAAATATCCAGCATGTTTTTAAGGTAATTCGGTGACATATTTCGTGAATCTGGCGTCAATTCAAAGCTCGGATAATTTTTTGAGCGCTCGTACTACTTACACGAGGGTTATGTCATTTCGTCACGATGTCTTTTTCGAATTTTGAGCCGAAAATGGTCTCAAACGACTATGTTCGACTCACTAATGACGAATCCGTCGGAAAATTCGAGTCTGTCCGTCCGGCCGTATACACGATAACTCTCGAACGGAACGACTTAGAAACTTGAAATTTTCAGGGTAGGTTCGAATCTGAAATGCCGCGGTTGAGTTCGTTATTGGGCAAAATTCGACCAGGGGTTCCGTAAATATAGCCGTTCGAAATTTAGTTTTCTTGATAATTTAAAAACTACGGATTTTATCGTGACGAAATTTTGTATTTTAATGGAGAATGATTTATTCAAGCCACATTTTTTCCAGATCGCATGACCAGAACCATAAAAGCCATAGAAAATTATAACTTTCGAACGGAAAGGCCTAGGGACTTGAAATTTTCAGGGTAGGTTTGGTTCGCGATTACGTTCATCAATGATCTAAATTAGACCAGGGGTTCCGTAAATATAGCTGTTCAAATTTTTTTCCTGATAATTTCGAAATTACTCATTGGATTGGAATGAAATCTTGCACATAGATGAAGAATTATGTATTCAAACTACGTCGAAAATTTTGTCCAGATCGCATTACCAAGACCATAGATACCATAAAAAATTCTAGCGAATTATCGAAAAAAATCTGGAGTTTCGCCTCAGTTTGAGAATTTTTTCGACAGGTGTCAAAAATTTTTTGAATTGTTTTTGAAACTTGGAAAAGCGAATCTACCTACAAGGTGGATGAACGAGCGCCCAAAAGCTCCTGACTTCACGGCAGTGCTTTTCAACTTTTTAAGAGTTTCGTCCATTACTGTTCGTGATTCAAAACTACTAGCGCTATCTATTCTCAAACGAAAAAAGTATATCGTTGGCTTACTGCCAAAACCAGATTAGTAACATTTTGTTTGTTTTGTGTAAATGAGGTTTGAAAGTTTTAGCCTAAAATAAAACTGTTCATTCTTGGCAATGTTTGATAAAGTAAGAATTACCAAGAATGAGAGAATTGGACGTCCAGACTCGACCGTTTCGGAGAGAGTCTAAACTTCATAGTGGGCAGGATTGCAGGATAGGAGAGTGACTGAACGACCAGACTCAGCCGTTTAAAAAAAGTCTTAACTTCACAGTCGATAGGTTAGGGCATAGATAGGCATAGACATTGGAGACAATTTGATGCTTTATTTGATTTTAACATTACATTTACTAAAAGCCCCCTACCTACTATCTACGAAAAACTGAGGAAAGTGCCATCTTGCACGATGAGTCGATCGGACGATTTTCGCTGGCTGATATGCAACATTGCATTTTAACCACAGAATGGGCAAGTATACCTCAATCGGACATTGACAATGTCATTCTGACTATGATCAATAGGTGAAGAGCTGTTCTTAACCAACGTGGGGGTCATACTCTTTATTAGTTATATTTTTGCATACTTGATCATTTTTTTGTATAGCCTGTAAAATTATGGTTTATACTATAGTAATTTTTTTTCTCTGAAATATTGTGTTCGTTTCATGCAGAAACTTAATTTGAAACATTTACTCATTACAGTTTAATTTTAGTTTTCCCTAAATCAACTGAAAAAAATAAAAATCCTATTTATAAAAAATATCCCCAGACTTTTCCGATGTGTGTATATTCAAACTTGATGTTTATAATGAAAAATTATGAAAAGCACTGCCGTGAAATCGAGAGCTTTTGAGCGCTCGTTCAAATTTTTTGACAGCTGTCAAAAACAATTTCAAACTTTTTTTTTTGATAATTCGCTAGAATTTTCTACGGTTTCTATGGTCTTGGTATTGCGATCTGGACAATATTTTCCACGTAGTTTGAATTCATTATTCTTCATCTATGTGCAAAATTTCATTCCAATCCAATGTGTAGTTTCGAAATTATCAGGGAAAAAATATTTTGAAAAGCCATATTTACGGAACCCCTAGTCTATTTTGCTCATTGATGAACGTGACTGCGAAATTTGCGATCCGAACCTACCCTAAAAATTTCAAGTCCCTAGGCCTTTCCGTTCGAGAGTTATAATTTTCTATGGTTTTAGTTATGCGATCTGGGAAAAATGTAGTTTGAAATTTCGTCACGATCGAATCCGTAGTTTTGAAATTATCAAGAAAAATAAATTTCAAACGACCTTGTGTCTATATCCTGTGCGTGCTTCCCGTCACATGGAACAACGGCAACGTCTAATCTTCCGGCCTGTTAGAATAAGGAGGCTATGCATAGACTAATAATAATATTTTATTATTAGTCTATGATCCTATCTTTCTTCCTTTGTCTATGGTATTACGTATTACCTAATTTTATTTGGTTATTTTTTACATCCGCCATTTCCATGCTGTCATGTTTATTTGCCGTAAATTTAGTAATTCAAAATTTAAACCAGGAAATCTTCCCACCTATTCGTAAAACTCCTTGTGTTAATGGTAACTATCTTGCTTAGCGCCAGTGAAAAGTTATAAACTACAAAGTACAAAGTGTAACTTAATTAATAGCAAAAGGTTTTTAGCCGAAGAAATGGAAAGTGATTCTTGATTCTTCTATGGATAGTTCAGATAAAAGCATGGATGAAAAACCAGCGATATATTCGAATGAATAGTGGGTATATTAAATTTTCAACGCTCAAAATCGATTTTACTCTTATTTTCTAACGTTTTTATTTTAACCATAATAACGTTTTTATTTTAACCATAACCATAATGATTGAAGTCTTGAACTTATTTCGTGAGTATATACTGTTATTTGAATGAAAAAGACTTTCTCGGATATCGTTTTATTATTTTCACTAGAGGAACATTTTTGCTGATATCAAACATCAAAGTTTCAATAGTTTGTTTGTTTATTGAATTAATCTTTTAGCACCCTGAATGATGAAACAGTTGAAATCAAGACAGAAGATATTACCCATCAGTTTGTGGATGAGAATGGAATTTATGACAGAGAAATATATTTGGAGAAATTTAAAGATTTCAAGTTGCAAATTGGATTTGACAAAACTGATGCAGAGATAAATTATAACCATATGGAGACTTTAGGAGCTGATCAACAAGCAATTGATGATTCAACTATTAACGGATATAATTCAAATGACGAGATAGCATCCTATAATTCGAGAAATTTCAAGGAGGAATCATGTGAATATGAGTAAGTTTTTGAAAATGACTGAAATTTGAGCAACAGAAAGCAAATTCAAAATTTATATAGTGCTTGATAGTAAATCATCTGGTCTATTGCAATCAACTCCCATTTATGAGCTTCTACCTGAGGTTTCAAAGCTTTTCTATTAACATCAATGTAAAAAATCCTGATTAACAATAAAAAATTTAGGAAAGCACTGCCGTGAAGGCAGGAGCTTTTGAGCGCTCGTACATGCACCTTGTAGGTGGAATCGCATTTTCCAGTTTTAGAAATCAATTGAAGGAATTTTTGACAGCTGTCAAAAAAATTCTGAAACTTAGGCGAAATCCCAGACTTCATGTCAGTGCTTCAGCGGATCAATTTTTTTTCGATAATTCGCTAGAATTTTCTACGGCATCTATGGTCTTGGTAATGCGATCTGGACAAAATTTTGCAGGTACTTTGAAAACATCATTCCTCAGCCAGGCGCAAAATTTCATTCGAATCCGATCAGTAGTTTCGAAACTATCAGGAAAAAAATAGTTTGAACGGCCATATTCACGGAACCCCTAGTCTTATTTTGCTCATTGATGAACGTGACCGTGAAATTCGCGATCCAAACCCACCCTGGAAATTTCAAGTCCCTAGGCCTTTCCGTTCGAAAGTTATGATTTTCTATGGTTTCTATGGTTCTGGTCATGCGATCTAGAGAAATGTACCTTGAATATATCATTCTCCATTAGTATACAGAATTTCGTCACGATCGAATCTGTAGTTTGGAAATTATCAAGAAAACTAAATTTCAAACGACCGTATCTACGGAACCCCTGGTATAATTTTGCTCATAGATGAAAGTGATCACGACAATCGAGATCCACACCTATCCTGAAAATTTCAAGTCCCTAGGCGTTTCCGTTCAAAAGTTACAATTTTCTATGGTTTCTGTGGTTTTGGTGATGCGAGCTGAACAAAATTTTGCATGTAGCTTGAACACCCCGAATTTCAAACGGCCATATTTACGGAACCCCTAGTCTAATTTTGCTTATTGATGAAGGCGACCGCGACATTCAAGATCCACACCTATCCTGAAAATTTCAAGTCCCTAGGCCTTTCCATTACAAAGTTATAATTTTCTATGGTTCTGGTCATGCAAGCTGGACAATGCTCTATCGACTATGTTCGACTCACTGATGACGAATCCGTCGGAAAATTCGAGTCTGTCCGTCCGGCCGTAAGCACGATAACTCTCGAACGGAACAACCTAGAGACTTGAAATTTTCAGTGTGGGTTCAGTTCCCAAATGTCTCGGTTAAGTTCGTTAATGGGCCAAATTCCACCAGGGGTTCCGTTAATATGGTCGTTCGAAGTTTTGTTCTCCTGATTACTTGGAAACTACAGATTTGATCGAGGTGAAATTTTGCACTCAAATGGAGAGGGAGGTGTTCAAGCTACATGTGGAATTTTGCCAGATCGCATGACCAGAACCATAGAAACCATAGAAAATTGTAGCTTTTGAACGGAAACGCCTAGGAACTTGAAATTTTTAGGATAGGTGTGGATTTTGAATGTCGTGGTCACGTTTTTGTAGAGCAAAATTATACTAGGGGTTCCGTAAATTTGGTCGTTTGAAATTTGGTTTTCTTGATAATTTCAAAACTACAGATTCGATCGTGACGAAATTTTGTCTACTAATGGAGAAATATATATTCAAGCTACATTTCTCCAGATCACATGACTAGAACCATAGAAACCATAGAAAATCATAACTTTCGAACGGAAAGGCCTAGAGACCTTAAATTTTCAGGATAGGTGTGGATCTGAAATCTCGCGTTCACGTTTATCAATGAGCAGAATTATACTAGGGGTTCCGTAAATACGGTCGTTTGAAATTTGGTTTTCTCGATAATTTCGAAACTACGGATTCGATCGAGATGAAATTTTGTATTTTAATCGCGAATGATATCTTAAAGCAATATTTTGTCCAGATCGCATGACCAGAACCATAGAAACCATAAAAAATTGTAACTTTTGAACGGAAAGGCCTAGGAACTTGAAATTTTCAGCGTGGGTTTGGATCGCGAATATCGCGGTCACGTTCATCAATGAGCAAAATTAGACTAGGGGTTCCGTGAATATGGCCGTTCGAACTATTTTTTTCCTGATAGTTTCGAAACTACGGATCGAATTGGAATGAAATTATGCACCTAGCTGAGGAATAATGTATTCAAACTTCGTGCTGAATTTTGTCCAGATCGCATCACCAAGACCATAGATACCGTAGAAAATTCTAGCGAATTATCGAAAAAAAAATGGTCAGCTGAAGCACTGACATGAAGTCTGGAGTTTCGCCTAAGTTTCAGAATTTTTTTGACAGCTGTCTAAAATTCCTTCAATTGATTTCTAAAACTGGAAAATGCGAATCCACCTACAAGGTGGATGTACGAGCGCTCAAAAGCTCCTGACTTCACGGCAGTGCCTTTCGTAATTTTCAATCTGTCAGATTGAATGAAAAAAACCAGCAAATCGATGGTCAGATTATCTATGCATGGAGTGAATAGTATTCGTTACTCGCGTTCCGAAATTCCCAACCAGTACTGGCCAGTAATCCGACCCGTTCCGAAATTACTGAATTTTACTGGCATCGTTTTCCCGCCATCTGTCAATGTACCCTGTGCGAGGCTAAAAATCTGCTATTGGCTACTTCGCATTCCGAAATTACAGTTTTTACTCGCTTTCCGAAATTACTGACCAGTACTGGCGACAGCCAGTAATTACAGAACGCTTGTCAGTAAATTTTTAAATGTCAAAAATGACGTTTAGTCGCGCAGTCGCGACAATTTGAATTTCGAAACATTTGAATTTGAAAGATTGAGGAGCTGAAACTTTAACGAGAGTTTCGAAGGAAATATGGAAAATTTTGTAGGTGCGTTGGTTGACGATTTATTCGAATCTTCAACTGAGGAATCGAGTAGCAGCAGTAGCAGTGAGGAAGAACCCGATGTCGTAATTTGTGTAGCAGAAATTTATTTCTACTACAAAAACATGCGAGGTCAGATTATTCCTCTTCCGAGGATTCAAAATTATCTAGGTGTAGTGCAAAATTATTCACCTAGTTTATTTAAATCTCATTTCCGGTTAGTATTGAATGAAGCTTATTTATATATGTCCTGTCCTATATGAATACCAATGAACCTTTTCGAGTATAACTAATGAATTACCTTATAGATACATTTTAACATTTGTAGTGTCTTACCTGATACGTTCCATCATTTGGTAACAATTTTGAAAAATGAGCTACACAAGGAAGTAGATTCAGCTGGTAGAACAGAATATGCTCTAGATTACCAATTGCTTATTGCCCTGTGGTACATGGCAACACCAGATTCATATAGGTGAAACTCTATAATTGAGTGGTTTATAGATAATTTTAATAAGTTTTTACTGGATATTGTAGATCGGTCTGTGAAAAATTCAATGTGGGAAAAGCCACTGCTTTTCGCACACTCAGAAGAGTTGTGACTGATATATGTCGATTGGCTCCACAAATCATCAAATGGCCGGAAGGTGAAGAAGTAAATTCCATCTGGAATGGCTTCAGGAGTAAAGGGCCAATAAGCCGAATTCTAGGTGCGATAGACGGCTGTCACATTCAGATTAGAAAACCCTCTGAAGATGGCGATTCGTTCATGAATAGACATCATAAGTACTCTATACAGTTACAGGTAAAATCATTACCTTGAAAAGTTATGGTATTACATATTTCATTCTAATTGTAGGGCGTCTGTGACCACCGATGTCGATTCACTCATGTGTATGTTGGTAATTGTGGATCAGTGCATGATCAAAGGGTTTTTAGACTTTCTGAGGTGAATGGCTTCTTATTGAATCCAGAGAGGTATTTTCCACATAATTCGCATCTTGGCATTGCTGCCAAGTGAATTGGTCACCTCTCTCATTAATATCGTTGGTAATTTTCTGCCATGCAGCCTTATGGTTCCCATTTCTGAAACTTTCCTTGAAATTTCGGTATGTTTCGAGTAAAAGCATAACTGATTTGTGTCCCCACTTGCTTTGTGTCCCCACTTGCTTTGTGTTTCTAAAAGGAATAATAATCAATTTCTTATTTTAGATCACTTATCTTACAAAATTACTTTCTTTTGTAAAGGTGGAAGCAGTTGGTACTTCTGGCTGAATTTCCTCCATTTCAGCTTCTGAGCAGGGGAACTGTGTGCGCAGCATGTTGAGGTAACTTTCGGCATACGCTCCATCTGAATTGAAATAGATTCAAATTTTATAAGTGAGTAAATCATATTTTAATAAAACAAACCTGTTCCTATCCTTTCGGCAGTTTCTGCATCCACTTCGATTTCGAATTCTCCTAAAGCAATTCTGAACATTATTGTTATATACCTATCTAATACTTACGAAATTAATAAAAATCCTAAAAACAAGTGAACATCAACAAACACAAACACCGTTGGACTGGATCACTCATCACTCTATGGAAAATTCAAATCGAAATATTTGTAACCTCACTTTTTATGACGTACTGGCACTCGCACGTCCTTTCGCTGCCAGTAACCAACAGTAGATATTTAGCCTCGCACAGGGTACATTGACAGATGGCGGGAAAACGATGCCAGTAAAATTCAGTAATTTCGGAACGGGTACCAGTACTGGCCAGTACTGGTCAGTAATTTCGGAACGCGAGTTTTAACTGGCATCGTTTTCCCGCCATCTGTCAATGTACCTTAGTTTATAGTTTATAGTTAGGAAGGGGTTACGTTCCACTGCGACCTCAAGGTCTATTGTGCCCCCCATCAGAGCCGTATTCGCAAATGCGCTACCTACAGCTCGCCCTCGAGCTCCAGAGCTCCAATGAACTCCAGTATCTGAGAGGGCTTCAAGGAGGTTAGATCCTCATTCCTCCTGTAATTCTCTTGTCCAAGACATTCTTTGCGCTGGTTTGCAATGGCGAGGCATTCTGTAACCAGGTGAACAGGAGTCTCCTCCTCTTCACCACAGAATCTACACTCGTCTGTTTCTGTCAAGCTCATTCTCATCATATGCTTCCTAAGGCGACAATGTCCTGTGAGGAAGCCAGTGAGTAGACGTAACTTGTTCTTACTGAGATCCAAATACTTTTTGGATCTTGAACTTTCATAGTTCCGAATGAACCTTTTAGAGTGGTCCATTCCTGGAAGGTTCCTCCAGAGTGCTTCTCTTTCGGTCTCTTCCTTCTCCAGAAACTCTTTCTTATAGGTGTGTTTACCTATGCCACAGAAGGGTTCTGGGTCAGTAAGTGGCGTTTGTGCTCCCTTTCTGGCAAGTGTATTGGGCTCTTCGTTTCCTTTGATTCCTGAGTGACCAGGAACCCAGACTAAAGAGACCTTATTTTTCTTGCCTACTTCATTAAGTTTCCTCCGGCACTCCCATATCAGCTTTGAGTCGATGATATAGGAGTTCAGTGCTTTGATAGCAGCTTGACTATCCGAGTGGATCACAATGTCACACCCTTGATAGTTTCTTTCCAGGTTTATATCTATGCATCTTTCGATTGCAAGTATTTCTGCCTGAAAGGCACTCGAGTAGGAGCCTAGCGATAGTGTACACTTGGTTCTTGCCCCGTATACTCCAGCGCCGGCCCCCATCGTGGTTTTAGAACCATCTGTATACCATTTAATGGTATTCACTTCCTTCATTCACTACATTCTTCCTTTTTACATAGCATAGTGTTGAAGTTCTTCTCAATGCTTACTCTTTTAATCATAACATCACTAGGCAGGTTCGCTGATGAGATGTACTTGTTCAGAGAGGACCAGGCTCCTTGACTTTTAATTCTCTCATTCCCTGTACCTTCCCTAGATATTCTAAGGATAGCCTCATGGGCTACTCTGTTGATCACTAGATGTAATGGAGTGAGATCAGTGATGACCTCAAGTGCTCTTGTCGGGCACGTTCTCATAGCTCCAGTGATGCAAACGCAGGCAAGCCTTTGTATCTTGTCGAGTATTTTCCTCGTGCTTCTCTGCCCTGTCTTAGCAGACCAGACTACTGCCCCATAAGTTATTATTGGTCTCACAATCATGACATACATCCATCGCAGTATTTTAGGGTTACAGCCCCAGGTTTTACCGGATAGGTTTCTGCACGCCATTAGAGCTCTTGTCGCTTTACTAGCAGTGTTTTTAACATGCTTATTCCATAGAAGCTTATTGTCTAGGGTAATTCCCAGATATTTGACTTCATAAGTCCATTCTACGTTATCTCCGTTCACCGAGATAGGCTTCATGGATGGAAGGTTTCTTTTCCGGGTAAAGGGAACCACTGTGGTCTTGGCTGGGTTGATGTTGAGCCCCACTGACAAGCACCACTGCTCGATAATCTTGAGGCCCCTCTGCAGCAAATCACAGAGGGAACCCTCAAATTTACCTCTTACTATTAGGACTATGTCGTCGGCATAGCCTATACATTCGAAGCCAAGCTCCGTTAGCCTGTGCAGTAGTTCGTCCACTACCAGACTCCAGAGGAGGGGAGATAGTACTCCTTCTTGAGGTGTTCCGCGAGTGGTTTTGACAGAGATGGTCTGATCGACACCCAGTGTCTCAGCTGTCCTCGTCGTCAACACCTCATACATCCATTTTATGATGGTACAGTTCACTCCTCGCTTTACAAGTGCCTCTCTGACAGACACGTGTGTCGTGTTGTCAAAGGCCCCAGATATGTCTAGGAAAGCGCACAGTGTAATTTCTTTGTTGTTCAGCGTCTTCTGGATGCCTTCAGTCAGCTGATACAGAGCAGTCTCCGTGGAGCGTCCTGCCCTGTACGCATGCTGACATTTGTGAAGTGGTGTTTTCTCCAGGTTCTCCGTTCTTATGTAGTTATCTACTACCTTCTCCATCGTTTTAAGCAAAAACGAGGTAAGACAAATGGGTCTAAAAGTTCGGGGATCAGTCCCGTCTTTCTTCCCTGTTTTTGGAATGAAGATTACTTTTGCCCTTCTCCATATGTCAGGTATTTGACCCAGTGCTAAGCTGCTTCTTGTGATCTTCATCAGATGGGGAAGAATCTCTTCCGCTCCCCTCTGCAGGAGTACAGGGAACACCCCATCCACTCCTGGTGATTTATACGGCTGAAAGGTACTAATTGCCCATTCGAGTCGTTGTCTTGAAAATATTTTCCTGGCAATATCCCAATCGTCCTTACGGGATTTCTTGGTGTATTCTATTGCTGTTTCGAAACTACTTATGGGTTTGCTACCTGGAAAGTGTGTTTTAAGAAGAAGAGTTGATCGTTCCTCATCTCCCTCAGTGTATGACCCGTCCGGCTTTTTGAGCGACATTGTGGGGTTGGTACCCCCTTTTGCCATGACTTTCTGAAGTCTGGCTGCAGTGGGAGTGGAAGTAATATTTTCACAAAAAGCTTGAAAATTAAGCCTTTTGGCCTTCCTGATCTCTTTATTATACTGAGTAAGTTTCTCGGTGTACCCCTGCCAATTGTTATCCCGTCTTGCCCTATTAAAGAGCCGACGGACCTCCTTTCGGAGGTTTGACAGGTTCTCATTCCACCAAGGAGCATCCTTACTTGGTCGCGTTTTGGTGAGTGGACAGCTGGAGTAAAACGCCTCCATTATTGCCCTACTGACCTGCTGTACCCTTGAATTCAGCTCGAAATATCGGTGTTCTGACCCGATATTTTCGATTTCCTCTAGGTTTGTCTTAAGGTGGTTCCTGTAAAGGAGCCAGTCTGTTTTTCTAGGGTTTCGAGTCTCGGGGAAAGAAGTGGTATCTCCCTCCATCCTAAACTCGATAATCCTATGATCAGAGAGTGATGGCTCGTCCATCACCCTCCAAGACGTAATGTACTTCCTGGCCGCAGGATTAGCAATTGTTACGTCAAGGACTTCTTCCCTCGCTCTCGTGACGAATGTTGGTGTTGTCCCAATGTTAGTGGTCTCGAGGTTGTTAGCTATGAGATATTCAAGTAGGTACTCACCTCTTGGGTTGTTGTTGGTGCTTCCCCAGACAGTGTTATGCGCATTCGCATCACAGCCAATTATTAATGGAAGGCGTTTACTGTTGCAGTAACGTACTAGTTTCTGTACCTCCTCTGGCGGTGTTATTGGCCCGTCTCCAGCGAAGTATGCGGATGCAATGACAATGTCTCGGTCAACGCCCCCCAAGTTGAGGTGCACCATAATTGGAGTTAAGTCCCGAGACATGTATTCTGAAACACAAATATATTTGATGTTTTTCTTTACAAGAACACAGGCACGTGGAGTTACTTGCCTCTGATCATAGATCAAATTTGATTCCTTACATGCCAAACCTTTGATTTGGCCTTCTTTGTTGATCCAGGGTTCCTGGATCAAGACAATGCCTAATTGCAGCCTCGCAAACAACCTTGCAATCACGGCTGAGGAACCCCTCGCGTGATGCAGGTTTACCTGCGCGATTCTAATGAGGGCGAAGGTTCGTTTTATGGGGTGCTTGCCCCCTCCTTCGCCTCCACCTTCACCTCCTCGACTTCCATCTGAGAGGTTTCCTCTCTGGGACACGAGGAGGTCTCCTTGCCCGTAGTCGGACCCCCAGCCACCACACAACTTTGCCCAGCACCCTGGGACGCAGAGGGAGCCTCTGCGTCCTCAGGAGTACCGGCGGTGCTGCAGCTGGGTTCCTGGGATGTGGAGGGCTTCTCCACATCCTTCGACCCTTCTTCAGGGCCACCTTTTTTTCCTAGCCCGGAGACTGGGACGCTCCCGAACCGGAAGTTCAGTTGGCCTCCCTCTCTCCTTATGACTTCCTCGGATTGGGGATCAACCCCAATCGTGAGGATACTTCCTCTGCCTTCTTTTTTGAAGTGCAGCACCTTCCAAGCCCTAACATTGAGGTCGGGATTCTGAATCTCGACAAGTCGGAGGATCTTCTCCTGTTCCATGTCGAGACTTCTTGGGAAGAAGACCGTTATAACAGTAGGACTTGGGATGTCGTCTCCGCTCAGTGCTACCAATTCGGGTCCTTCCCAAGATTTCAGTTGCGGTACTGAACTTGTGAGCCAGTCCGCCGCCTTCTTGGATCCACAATCCACCAGCATCATTCCATTACGGAAATGAACGCCGGTGAAGTGGATCCCTCTTTCTGTGTACTTACACATCTCTTCCACCAGGACGTCTTCAAGAGTCGATAGTTGCTCGACTTCCAGAATGGTCCTGGGGTATTCTTTGGGGACTATCCCAATGCTGATTGCAGCCTTTTTTGCTTTGACGGCAGCTGCATAACCAGTGGCTTGCCCGGTTTTAGCTGCGGCCGTCTTCTGTTTTTTCGGCAAAGGCAACGTCGGAGGTGTGATCTGCTCCGGACCTCTTTTGCCGTGGTCTTGACCCTTTGGGGTGACCTTCGGGTCTGTGCGTTGAAGAACCTGCTTCCTCGCCTCCTCAGGTTGTAGCCCCCGATGAAGGAGTCGCAGATACTTCCGCACTCCTGCTCCACTGAGATCTTTCCTCAGTGGATCATCTCTGCCGCCCGGTTGTCCAAGTTTGGGCAGCTCGAACGGCAGCCGATTCTTTGGTCGATTGACCTTCCCTCTTGCGAGGTGCCCGGATGAGGAAGCGGAGGTTAACTCCGCCCCTGTTCCAGTGGTGTTCTGCTTCATTGGTTTTTTATCCATAATTGGTCCCACGAGAAGCTAGGGTCATATCAGTCCACCTCTGCAGAGCCCCGCGTGCAGAGGTAAGGGGTTTATACAATGGAGTTCCCCCCGGTGCTCCAAGGTTGAGACCAGTAGAGGCCAGTCTTCTATCTGACCACGCATCCTTCGGCCTGGTTCCCGCCTTGGATTTAGAATTTTTGATGAGGTTGTTTCCACTTGGTCCGGGCGGTCAAGCCAAGACCCCCCCCCCCCCCACCTCACTGGCCCGCGAGACATGACCACGGACAGCCAGGAGGCGTTGGTATAACAGAATGGTCTCGAGGTATGCTCGATGCCCTATCTGGCATCGTTTTACCTGGTGCAATTCCTTAGCCACGACACTACAGCTGGGACAGGTGAAGTTGGTCCGCGGCAAGGTATTGAGGGCTACCAGTTGAGTTTCTAGGCACAACGAGCCCTCCTATTTCCCTGCAGACCTCCTCCTCACCAGAGATCATCGTCAGAGGCCACCTCCTATCCGCCACCTGGAGACGCGCCGGGTTGGCACTTCACTCCGTACCCGGGTCAATGTACCTTGTGCGAGGCTAAAAATCTACTGTTGGCTACTGCCAGAAAAAGGATGTGTGAGCGCCAGTACGTTAAAAAAGTGAGGTTACGTAAATATTTTGATTTGAATCATTTTCATAGAAGAATTGTTTGAAAGAAAACCTAGTAACAAATTAATAAAATCTTTATATTTCACCTGGCCTGATATCTCGGGTTATTTGAAGCCATTCGTTTATCCCATTAGCTATATGTGGATTATTCTGTATATTTCGTTCGACATTACTTTCCTCTGTATGATGTTCTGGATTATTTAATTCTAGATCTATAAAATCACCTCTCATTTGACAAATATTATGAATAACACAACAAGCCATTATAAATTTTGGAATAAATTGGATATCTGTTAGTGGACAGCAATAGAGTGAACTCTGAAATCTATTTTTCAACAATCCGAGAGTTCTTTCAATGATGGTACTAATCTCGGTACTAATAGACGAAAGATGTTGGTTGAAGTAGATTTGCTGTGAAGTTAAATGCCCATTATCCCCATAGGGAACCATTACGTGTTCATGAATATTTTAGGCACCGACTCCTATAAAATTTGAATTCTGTGAAAAATACCTCTCTGGATTCAATAAAAAGCCATTTACTTCAGAAAGTCTGAAAACTCTTCGATCATGCACTGATCCACAATTACCCAAATACACATGGGTGAATCGACGACGGTGGTCACAGACGCCCTACAATTAGAATGGAATATGCAATACCATAACCTTTCGAGGTAATGATTTTAACTGTAACTGTATAGAATACTTATGATGTCTATTCATGAATGAATCACCATCTTCGGAAGGTTTTGTAATTTCAATGGGACATCCGTCTATCGTACCTAGAATTTGGCTTATTGGCCATTTACTTCTGAAGCCATTCCAGATTGAATATACTTCTTCACCTTTCGACCATTTAATAATTTTTGGAGCCAATCGACAAATATCAGTCACAACTCTTCTGAGTGTGCGAAAAGATAGAGAGTTTCACCTATATGAATTGGGAGTTGCCATGTACCACAGGGCAATAAGCAATTGGTAAAGGTTATTCTGGTCTACCAGCTGAATCTACTTCCTCTTGTAGCTCAGTTTTCAAAATTTTTTACCAAATACATAATTAAATGTACCTATCAGGTAAGACACTACAAATGTAAGAATGTGTCTAAAAGATAATTCATAATTTATACTCGAAAAGGTTCATCGCTCTTCATATAGGACAGGACAGATATAAATAAGCTTTATGCAATACTAACTGAAATGAGATTTAAATAAACTAGGTGAATAATTTTGCTCTAAACCTAGATGATTTTGAATCCTTGGAAGAGGGATAATCTGACCTCGCATGTTTTTATAGTAGAAATAAATTTCTGCTAAACAAATTACGAAATCTGGTTCTTCCCCACTGCTACTGATCGATTCCTCAGTTGAAGAATCAAATAAATCGTCCACCAACGCTCCTATAAAATTCTCCATATTTCCTTTGAAACTCCCGCTAGTCTCGCTAAAATTTCAGCTCGTCAATTTTTGCCGCGACTAAACGTCAGTTTTGACGTTTTAAAATTTACTGACAAGCGTTCCGTAATTACTGACTGTCTCGCCAGTACTGGTCGGGAATTTCGGAACGCGAGTATTATACACGCCTATTATCCACGGGCTTGATTAATGACTGTCATCTTCCTTCATCAAAAGCATTCGAAATACATATATTATTCAATGGTCGTGGACAAAAATATATACTATTCTTATATCGAAGTTTCGGCTGCGATATCATAAACTAGGTAAATAACCGAAGATTTAAGGATAATTTAAATAACAAATGGTACAAGAAAACGTAGGAAATACTTATATATAAAAGACAGCACTTTGGCTGAATAATAACGAGAAAATTTTGATAGTGAAGGGATACTTAACCAAAAAGTATCAGTCACAGATAACAGGTACATTTCTAAACCATTAAATTTTCTTACTTTCTCATTAAAATGGGCCTTACTTTTTGAATAAAACCTAAAATGCAGGTAAACCAAGAAAGTAAACAAACGAATTTAGCAAGAATATGGCGGCTGGGCCGGCAGCCAATCAAAAATGAGACCACGATTGTCGCCACTGTGTTTAATCTAGTCACTGTACCTACTCGGATACATTTTTTATCGCTTTTATTGTAATTTACAATCTACTTTTATAAAGTATTGAGTAAATATTATGTATGTGTAGACTATGAAAAGATATTAAAAATATTAATACTTCATTATATTACTTTAAAACAAGTCGTTTGGCCAGGTTCGATGTAATCTTCGAAAGTTGAATGGATTTTCTGTCAGTTGTTCAATCAACTGGTTAGCATGCCCTTCCAGCCTCTGGTGGTATTTTCTTGAGTAATTTTCTATTTCGGTGGTGACGTATGGGATTCTTAGATCATTATGGATGGTGAGGTTGGAGACGTACCAAGGTGCATTTATTGATGAACGTAGTATTTTAGATTAAAGTCTTTGGATAATTTGTATATTAGATGGTTTAGCGCAACCCCAGAATTGGATGCCGTATGTCCATATCGGTTTGATGATTGCCTTGTATATAAGTAGTCTGTTTTGGATATTCAACTTAAACTACCTACCTATCAGCCAGTACATTTGTCGGATCTTCATATTTATTTGGTTTTTCTTGGCTTGAATATGTTGCTTCCATATCTAAATGTATACCGAGATATTTGGCTTTGGTATCGAATGGTAAATCCTTTTCAAACATTTTGACAGGAGGACAAGTGGTTTTTTTGGTTGTGAATGTTACTTGAACTGATTTGCTTTCATTGATGTTGAGTCGCCATTTTCGATGCCACTGTTTGCTAAATATGATTTCAGAATCTTGTATGTAATAATGTTATGGGAGGAGTTTTTTCAGTTTGTATAGCAATCCTTTATGCCTCACCTTGTCAAATGCTTGGGACGAGTCCAGAAATACTGCTGAGCAAGTTTTTTTTCTTCTAGGCTTGCTGAGATGGCGTTTACAATGCGGTGGATTTGGTGTACTGTGGAATGATTCTCTCGGAAACCTATTTGTTGGTCAGGTACTAGTTGGTGAATGTCCATATCTTCTTTCAGCCTTTTCAGAAGCAGTTTCTCGAATAGTTTACCCAGGATTGGTAGAAGGCTTATGGGTCTATATGATCCCACTTCATGGTCTGGTTTGTTTGGTTTAGCTATCATTATAATTTCAACATACTTCCATATGATAGCGAAATAGGATATACTCATCATCCTATTGAATACCGTGGTGATCAGGACGATAGCTTTTTTGGGTAGCTTTTTCAATATTTCTGCCGTTATAAGATCGTATCCGGGTGCCTTTTTGTTTTTTAGCCTTCTTATCTGAGTGCTCACTTCACTCGGCGTAAAAGATTTCATTGGAAGGGACATCTGACATGCAACATTCAGAAAATATTCAATTTCCGCATCGCTGATACCAGGATATGGGTCGTTTGGATTGAAGACATGTGTCAGATGTGCGGCAAATGTGCTGCATTTTTCGTCGTCTGAGATAGCCCATTCTCCATTGGTCTTTTTAATTGGAGATTTTCGTGGTATTGGTCTTTTGAATCTCTTTGTAGCTTTCCAAATGCTGTGTTCATTGTTTTCAATGTAATATTGGAATTGCGCATTTGTGTATTGCTGTAGGGTTTCATGTAATTTTCTTCTGAGCTGATTGAATACGGTTTTGTCTAGTGGGTTCCGTGATCTTTGCCATTTACCTCTTGACGTCGTTTTTCCACTAACAATTCCCGAATCTGAGCAGGTAATTTTGTTTGATAATCTACCATTCTTGATTGTACGGGAGTAGATTTCCATGCTGCTTTCTGTATCATATTTGTTATGTTGTTGGCAGCTGTCTCCATGTCATTAGCAGTTTTAAGGTTTATGTTTAGAATTATATCTTCATTTATTATTTCCTGAAACATGTCCCAGTTGGTTTCATTTGTTGTTAGTGAAGGTTTAATTCTATTCGATTTGGGTAATGTTCGTAGAGTTATTAAAACTGGTGAGTGGTCAGATGATAGGTCAGGAGGAGTTTCTACAGAGAAGTGGTTGTTTTTTATGTCATTCGTGACGAAGAAATCTAATACGTCTGGGATCTTGTTCGTGTCTGTTGGCCAATAAGTTGGCGAGTCCGGTGAAATCACATCGAAATGTTTATTGGTTATTACTTCCATCAGATTTCTGCCTTTGGGAGTTATTATTCTTGATCCCCAATATGTATGCTTCGCATTCCAGTCACCTCCTATTATGAAACGTTGTTCGAAGTTGTGAAAAAATGACTCGTATTGGTTTGATAAATGTTGTACCGGGGTGGTGAATATATCGCTGATATATCGAAGCTCCATGATTCTGTGTACACCCTGATGTTGGTTGCTTGTATTTCATTAGTTACCTAATTAGGCAATGAATCATGTTTCAGGCTTCTTCGGATTGGTATAGCTGTGCCTCCATGAGCAGTACCATCTGGGTGTTGAGTGGAGTACGTCAAGTATTGTGGTATTTGAAATACTGTTTTTTCGGTGAAATGGGTTTCTGATATCATTATCACATCTATTTTATTGAGATTCATGAATGTTGTTAATTCATGTTTGTGGTTTGGAAGCCCATTTGCATTCCATGTAGCTAGACGAATAATCTTAGCCATTTCTACTTCAGTTTGCTGACTACTGTGGTTAGCAGATTAAGTATAATCTGGTTCTAGTTCATCAATTGTGCTATCATGGATTTGAAGTCTGATAGAAAGGTGGACATCATCGACTCGAGAGAGTTTTGATTTTGATTTTGAGTGGGAAATTCTTGATGTTCCTGATGGCTTCTCGTTGCTTGAGTATAAGCTTGAGTATATCTGGTGTTCTGGTTGTACTTCTGGTTTGGGTACTATTGGTATCGGTGGTAGGTTCGGGAATGTTTCTTTGAATAAGTGGGTTTTTTTGTCGTATCAAGTTTTTGTAGACTTGACATCCTTTGTAGTTTGCTAGATGACTACCTTCACATAAAGCACATGTGGCTGCAGTTGTTTTTGATTTGGTGCAAGTTTTGGAATCGTGTTGGCTGCCGCATTTAACGCACATGAATGGACGGTTGCAATAGGTTTTTGAGTGGCCGTATTCTTGGCATCTAGTGCATTGTATAATTTCTCGTTTTCTTCCCTGTGGCTCGATAGATATTTTTATATTTGTAATGAATTCCATCTTATAAATTTCTTTGTTGTTCTCTTTCGGCTCCAAGTCTACATAAAATAGGGAGAGTGGCTTTTTTGTCATACGGTCTTGTACGTTAATTATATTCCTAACTTTATGGCCTGATTTTTCAATTTCTGTTTTTAAGTCGTCAGTGGGAACGCTGAAGTGAAGATGTCTGATGACTACTCTATAGGCCCTTTCTTGTTTTATTTGATAGGTGTGAAATATTATATTTTCCTCTCGAAGGAATCTTACTAGGCTTCTATATGTATCAGGATTTGAAACGTTCACCTTGACATTGTTGTTGAGAGGGTTTTTGTGAAGAATTGTTCATCAGCTTTTACTGTTGTTAATTTTTTGCTCATTTCTACGTAGTTGGTTACACCGTGTATAAAGATAGGTGGTGGTCTTGGAATCCTTGGTGTTGTTTGGGTTGTGTTATTCTCATCTGATTCTTCAGAGAGGAATAAAAATCGGTTTTGAGTATTTATTGGCAGATTTTCGATGATTTCAGGGGAAAGAGATGAAAATTTCCCTATTTTGACTGTCTGCCATGAAACAGTATTCGCTGATGACGGGTTCATGATTTTTTAATAGTTGCCTCGAGGACAATTATTATTTTTATTTTCGCCAAATTCAAAATATTAAATCGAACCGGAATGCAATAATTATGTGAATTTACGTACGTTTGAAAACAGATTGTCGTTCGGAGAGATAAGGTGGCTCGCTGATAACACACGTGTACTCTCCTTCACACTCTGAACTCAACTCCCATTGTGAATGAATGTAGCTTGAGTACGTAATTCTCCATCTGAGTGCAAAATTTCACCTCGAACGAATCAGTAGTTTCGAAGTAATCAGAAAATCAAAATTTCGAGCGGCCATATTTACGGAACCCCTTGGCGAATTTTGCCCAATAACGAACTTAACCTACCCTGAAAATTTCAAGTTTCTAGGACATTCCGTTCGAGAGTTATCGTGTATAAGGCAGACCGGACAGACAGACTCGAATTTTTTGACAGATTCGTCATCAGTGAGTCGAACATAGTCGTTTGAGACCATTTTCGGCTCAAAATTCGAAAAATACAGACATCGTGACGAAATGATATAGCCCTCGTGTAAGTAGTACGAGCGCTCAAAAACACGAGCAACGTAAATAACACAGATATCGTTTCCTGCGCTGACAGAGTAGCAAGTGAAGGAAAGAGAGCAGAATCTAAGAAATACGCAGTCACAGAAAATCGTAAAATGACATTTCCCAATTTGATTATGTTAAATTATGAACAGCAAATGGTCAACGTGAATGCAAATAGAGGAATGGAACAAGGTGGAAATTCTGGTGAAGTAGATGGAAACAGAGTAACATATCAGAAGAAAAGAATCAGAACGTCTAACCCTTTGAAGTCTTTCTTTACTTACTTCAAACAAATTTTGGGGTTTTGGTAAGGTAAGGCAAATTGGAGTGAATTTTGAGCTGAACGACGTGATAAAACGTAAACAGTTTTTCCAAAAAATTAACGAAATAGACATCCTGAATTTTTCCGATTCTGAAATAGGCATTTTTTTTCAAAATGTGACTAACGAAGCAGATTAGAAACTTTCTCATGATAATAATTAGAATAATAATGTTCATATGAAATTCTACAGAATATTTTGAAAGATATTGTGAAAAAAAAATTTTTGTGAGTCATGAAAAATGATATCTAAGTCTTGATTATAGTCATCTGACCTTTCTTCTTTCAATTATTTGAAAAATACCGATCAGATAGAGTTTGAACTTTGAATTTAGATGCAAGATAACGACATGAATGTTCATTCAGAATTTCGTAAGGATCTTATGACTAGAGGATTAAAAAGAAACCTTTTTCGGCAACCTTCCAGACGCTTTTTCTTTGAGAAAGTAGCATTTCCCCGCCTAGTCTGGGAAGTATGTACGTACTTCCCGGACTTGGCCGGAAAGAATTACATTGTTGTTATGGAAATAACGACTGACACCTATTTGACATGAAATTACATACTTGACATTTTGATTTTTGAAGGTTCGAAATTTTCTTCTACAAAGAATAATAATAAAGAAATGTGTCATTAATTTGTTATTCTACACGGTTGCCGAAAAAATAGTGTACGCAACCTGGAAGTCTGCGAGTCCAAAAAAACTGTTTTTGGGCTTGTTGCGTACACTATTTTTTCGGCAACCGTGTAGAATAACAAATCAATGAGACACATTTCTTTATTGCGATAAAACATTTCGAACTTTCAAATATCGAAATGGCAACTAATTTCATGTTGGTATTTCGTTGCTATGGTAATGGTCAATTGTATTTATCGTAATCAGACCCACCAAATTTTTCATATAGCCAATGATAACAACGTAATAGGTGTCAGTCGTAATTTCGTTGCTACGGGAAACGTACTTTCCGGACTAGGCCAGGAAATGTTACTTTCTCAAAGGAAAGGTTGCCGAAAATAGTAATTTACGTACAAGTCCGGAAAAAACTGTTTTTGGACGTGTTGCGTACACTATTTCTTCGGAAACCGTGTAGAATAACAAATCAATGAGACCCATTTCTTTATTGCGATAAATGCGACCAAAAACATTCCAAACTTTCAAAAATCAAAATGGCAACTTATTTCATGTGGGTATTTCGTTGCTATGGTAATGATCAATTGTATTTATCGAAATCCAATGATAACAACGTAATAGGTGTCAGTCGTAATTTCGTTGCTACGGGAAACGTACTTTCCGGCCTAGTCCGGAAAGTACGTACTTTCCGGACTAGGCCGGGAAATGTTACTTTCTCAAAGGAAAAGCGTCTGGAAGTGAGTACTTCCTGGACGGTTGCCGAAAAAAGAAATTTTTGGAGATGGTATTACTTGCCTAACATTGTTCTTTTCCTGTATGAAAAAAAAAAGTCTTCAATGAGAATTCTCTCAGTATTACTCCGGCTGGCTAGAACTCCTTATTGTATTCAGTATGATAAGCTTCTTCTGTTGGTAAACCTAGAGTGAATGCAGAATTTGAACCTTTTGCATCTAGTTTTTTCACTATTATATCCCCTAGTTCATCAGTATTCGTCAAGAACTTCTCAACATCTTCTTCCTTGACCTCTCTTCCTGCAATTCTTCCAACATATAGCCATTTTTCCATCTACTTCACCATTTGTGGTTCGTTATTTAACATCAAATTGGGAAGTGTCATTCTACGATTTTCTGTGACTCCTGCGTATTTCTTAGATTCTGCTTTCCTTCGCTTGCTACTCTGTCAGCGCGGGAAACGATATCTGTGTTATTTACGTTGCTCGTGTTTTTGAGCGCTCGTACTACTTAAACGGCCTATACACGAGCTCATCGTGATGAGCGTGTTACGCTCATATAATTCCCTCAGGAATATTGAGTGGTGTACGTTCAGGGTCACGATATGTTTGACCAGCATATATTCGCTTCGCGGCCGGGGTTCGAACAATTCAAGTTTCTGATTTCTTTCTTATGTTGTTATTGTTTTTTTGTACGAATTTTCCTTCTGGAGGTACGAACGAATTTCATTATTCTGGTGACAGGGCGACGAGAATTATATAGATATATATCTTTCGAGATTTCCTTCGGGGATTTAATACTCTCGCCTCAAGTGGAAATTTGTATGATAGCTTCGTGATAATTATTCTTTGGCTAGACTCGTTATCGAGGATTTTGGTTATTAATTTCCCGTTACCTCACGTTAATCCCACTCACCAACAAGGGGTTTTTTTTTTATATATATTCTTCACTTTCCATCTTTGGAGTATCCCTCTACTATATTCTCCGATTGTGGCTGTAATCGAAGCAGAGAATACTACTGTACCACCTAGATCAAAGATACTCATGGATAAGTACCCCAGAGGGGAGCTATATTATTTAAATTGTTCAGCTGTTTAATTTGTATATAAATTCAATTTTCATATTAATTACTTTATTAGAACGTAGCATAGTTAGAGTAGGATAGAAATAGGTTAGATAGGAAAAATAAGTAGTTTAAGGTTTAGATAGGGATTCTAAGTAGGTTAAGTTTAAGAGTAGGATATTATTAGTAAGAATTTAATATAGTTAGAATATAAGTAAATAGGATTTCATTTTTCATTTCACTCCACTTCTCATAATCACTTTCATTCCGGAATTTGATAGGTCAAAAGATTTGGTAATTTCTAATTAGGTGGCCAGATATTCAAATTACCTGGCGCCCTCGAATTCACCACTTTTACAAATGCTCAAGGGGGTAACCCCATCCTGAGTGAGCTGGCTGGTCACCCTTTGTTACATCGATCAAAATCAAATAATTTTTTTTTACGTAACAAGCGGGACGACCCGCAGATATTCTCCGCGAACTTGTCCGCTATAAAATTCGCCTACACACTAATAACCTATTGTTGGCGGTCCATGGCCATGGATTGCCAAAGAAAACGCCAAATTACTGCAATAATCATTGTAATTTCAGAAATTTCGAAACGCAAAAAAAACGTGCAGTATCGACTAAAAAGTGGTTATTGAAACGATGTGAGTCTCATATGAATCTTCGATACATACTCGGGAGAATTATATTTTTTCTGTATTTCAGAGCTCTATAAATAATACATGTATTTGATCGAATAACAATACAACATTTACACAAGTCCTTTCCCTCCATAGTGCACCTGATACGCAAAAATATCCTACAGCGGTCTGCGGTGGCGTGAAATGGCAATGAATTTTCTTCCGAAGTTCGCTGTTCGGTCCGAAATATCAAACTCGCGGATCTCTCCATAGAGCGCTGGTCGGCCCGCGAAAACAAACACACGGGTGGAAAAGTTTGCCGGGCGGATTGGTCCGCTCCTCATGATGAGCTCGTGTGTAGGGCCTATTACACGGGGGCTATATCATTTCGTCACGATGTCTGTATTTTTCGAATTTTGAGCCAAAAATAGTCTCAAACGACTATGTTCGACTCACTGATGACGAATCCGTCGAAAAATTCGAGTCTGTCCGTCCGGCCGTCCGGCTACACGATAACTCTCGAACGGAATGTCCTAGAGACTTGAAATTTTCAGGGTAGATTCAAATCTCGAATGCCGCGGTTGAGTTCGTTATTGGGCAAAATTCGCCCAGAGGTTCCGTAAATATGGCCGCTCGAAATTTTCTTTTTCTGATTACTTCGAAACTACAGATTCGATCGAGGGGAAATTTTGCAGTCAGATGGAGAATTACGTGTTCAAACTACATGCAAAATTTTGTCCAGCTCGCATGACCAGAACCATAGAAACCATAGAAAATTATAACTTTGTAATGGAAAGGCCTAGGGACTTTAAATTTTTAGGATAGGTGTGGATCTCGAATGTTGCGGTCACGTTCATCAATGAGCAAAATTAGACTATGGGTTCCGTAAATATGGTCGTTTGAAATTCAGTTTTCTTGATAATTTCAAAACTATGGATTTGATCGTGACGAAATATTGTTTTTAAATTGAGAATGATATATTCGAGCTGAATTTTGTCTAGCTCGCAAGACCAGAACCATAGAAACCATAGAAAATCATAACTTTTGAACGGAAAGGCCTAGGGACTTGAAATTTTCAGGATAGGTTCGGATCGCAAATTTGGGCGGTCACGTTCATCAATGAGTGAAATTAGACAAGGGGTTCCGTAAATATAGCCGTTCAAACCATTTTCTTTCATGATAATTTCGAAACTACCTATTGAATTGGAATGAAATTTCGCACATAGTTGAAGAATAATGTATTCAAACTGCGTGGGAAATTTTTCAGATCTCATTAAGCATTTCTAACTTGCCAGGACGGATGAAAAATTTCGATTCATTTTGAACATCGGGCGAAGACAATAGGGACCTTTACACTTATGCTCCAGTTGCGCGCGAAAATCGCGAGTGATTTTCGCGCGCGTCTGGAGCGTGTAAATTTTTTTTTCCAACGTTTTTTCGCGCAGTCCTGGCTTTGGAGCGCCCAAATTGAAATCACTCAATAAACGCGAGAGGTTGGCTACATACCTACTGACGAATTCTAAATACCTACCTCACTTTCAAAATCCCGCGCGAAAACACAAACTTCCTTTATAGAAACGACACAGGCTAATCGCTGGCTAAAGTATGTGCGAATTTTTATTTACAACCATATGTGTAATGCTGTCATTATTAACGTCATTGAAGGTTGGGAAGTGTCACATTACACACCTCTACTTCCCAACCTCACTTCCCGCCCTCACTTCCCGCCCTCATTTCCCACCCCCATTTCATCTATTCTAAATGAATATTTTTTATATTTGAAAAAATAACACATTTTTTTGACAAATTTTATAATACCTATTTCATGGCAAACAATAGAAAACAACAATGAACTAAAATACAACAAACTACTTATTGATATTAATCGTTAAATTTGAATTATTGTAAGCATCTATTGAAATATTTAGGCTTGTACCAGCGCTGGACCCTCTAACAGTTGTCTCTTTGGGCGACAAATTAATTTCATGTGTAATGCCTGAGGTTTGTGAACTACTTGCAATAGCTACAGAAGACGTGGCACATTGAGACAGCATAGTGGCAGTTTCATTTTATTCTCTATTGAACCATCCACATAACCTTCTGCCACAGTACTAGATTTCCATCCTCCCAGCTTTTTCAATTGGAGTACACTTGCACCACTGTTGGCAAGTAACGTAGCGGCGGTTCTTCTGAGTGTCCTGTGAAGCCTTTCCAGTTCTCTAAATTCAAAAAAGTAGCAATTTTTTGGGGAAAATTAGCTATTGTATTGTGTCCAATTGGTTGATTTCTAGCTATTCCTCCTCTGAGCTGAACAAAAAATCTATCGATTTCTATGTTTTTTCTTAAATTTATGTAGTCTCGAATAATCTTCACCCATACTGGATCAGTAATGAGAAATGATCTATTTGTATGTGTTTTAGAATCTGGAATCTCAACCGAAATTTTTTCTTCAAAAAAAAAAACACATCCAACATTTTCATTTTCACTAATTCGTCCGTCCGACAAGCTCCAGATACGCCTATTATTAATGCTACCTAAAACAATAAGGAAAGATTAAACTAGAAAAGTACTGACGTGAAGTCAGGAGCTTTTAAAAAATCACAAATAACTTACCTTTATCGATAGGAGATTATTTGGAGCTTTATTTAAAAAATCCTCTATATTCTTCCTCGAAAATACGTTCGATTTCTTGGGCCTAAAGCCCACATTTCGTCGTTTTAGCAAGGCTAGCAGTTTCCCATGTTTCGAAATATCAGTTTTTTCTTCAATTTCTAGCATCGTTCGTATCATACTGTACATTGCCCACAAAGTAGACGGCTTCTTTTGTCTGGTATGTTCTCCAAAATATGCCAAGAGTACACTTTCGGAACCGATATTTTTAACCTTTTTTTCTTAGCACCACTTCTTATATAATTCAATGGCTTTTAGATACCGATGCTTACTTTTCTCTGGCACCAAACCCTGAACTGCTGCGTGAGCAGCCTGTAGTACTTCTGGTGGGGTACAATCCATAAATTCTTCGTCGGAAGACATGTTTTTCAATTTATTATTCGCGAATTTAATATCCGACTTTATCTGACATTTATTTATATTGGTGACAATTGTATACCCCGTAGTCACGGTAACAATATATCTACTTGGTTATTCTGAGAAAACCGCGTTCTTGGTAATTTGTCGTTAACTGTAATATTTTAGGTATGTTCAGAACGAAACAGAAATGTATTAATTTTAATTGAAATATGATGGTTGTAAATAAAATAGTATACAAACCTCGGTAGGAAGTTTCATTCCTGTCTCGAGATCATAGCTAACCTCGACGCTTTGCGTCTCGGTTAACTAACTAATCTCACGACAGGAATGAATCTCTTCCCACCTCGGTGTGTAATATACTATTATACGCTCCAGGCGCGAGCGAAAAATTGCCTCTAAACGGCCTATACACGAGCTCATCGTGACGAGCAGGCCGATCCGCAGATATTATCCGCGAACTTGCCCGCTATAAAATTCGCCTTCACACGAACAACCTATTGTTGGCGGTCCATGGCCATGGATTGCCAAAGAAAACGACAAATTACTGCAACAATCATTATCATTTAAGAAATTTCGAAACGCAAAAAAACGTGCAGTATGGACCAAAAAGTGGTTATTGAAACGAAGTGAGTCTCATATGAATCTTCGTTACATACTCGGGAGAATTATATTTTTTCTGTATTTCAGAGCTCTATAAATAATACATGTATTTGATCGAATAACAATACAAGATTTACACAAGTCCTTTCCCTCCATAGTGCACCTGATACGCAAACATATCCTACAGCGGTCTGCGGTGGCGTGAAATGGCAATGAATTTTCTTCCGAAGTTCGCTGTTCGGTCCGAAATATCAAACTCGCGGATCTCTCCATAGAGCGCTGGTCGGCCCGCGAAAACGCTACACACGGGTGGAAAAGTTTGCAAGCGGATTGGCCCGCTCATAATGATGAGCTCGAGTGTAGGGCCTATTGGAGCGTTAGTGTAAAGGTCCCTATTCACCTTTTGATTACAAAAACTACATAATAGCGAAACTCTAGCTGCTAGCACATCTTCACTCGACAAAAACATATTGATACAACATTGTCTTGAGTTTCCATCTCCTTTCTGGTATGTCTTTAGTTTTTGAATGTGTTATGCGATTTCTGAAGTGAACGACAGTAGGTATTCAAAGGGTGAGGATCTCACTCCTTCTGATGCCTATTACTAGCAGACGCGGTCACGCCTTGCTGTGGCTAAAGTATACGTTGAATTAAATTGTAGTGAAATATTCAATGAAGTGGAATTATTATTATTATTAACCCTAACTGTTTCGGTCGTCAAGTATCGATACTTACTTGGTATCATTTGAAAAGTATCGATACTTACTCGTATCGAATAGTTTTTGGAAATTAGAAGCAAAAACACAAAAAAGTATAAGAATTGGTAAGTTCTTGGAAAATTGAGAGTAAAAACATAAAAAAGTATAAGTATCGGTATTCTTCATTTTATAAGAACAAAATCAATGAAAAAAACACAAAACAAAACTGAGCCAAAAAAAATGAGGAGCGAACAACTTCTGTTTGAGATTTACCTACAATTTTTTTTATCAACGTTGAAATGAAATAGTTACATTGACATATCGATACCTCAGTTCAATAGTGAAACAAGTCCAAAACTTCAAATTTGAGTTGTTACATGCATAACGTTCCTAATACAACGTTCTATCAATTTCAATACTGAAACAACTCCTTTTTGAGCGCTCGTCCTGCTTACACGAGGGCAATATCATTTCGTCACGATGTCTGTATTTTTCGATTTTTGAGCCGAAAATGGTCTCAAACGACTATGTTCGACTCACTGATGACGAATCCGTCGGAAAATTCGAGTCTGTCCGTCCGTCCGTCCGTCCGGCCGTCCGGTCCGCCGTATATACGATAACTCTCGAACGGAATTTCCTAGAAACTTGAAATTTTCAGGGTAGGTTCTAATCTCGAATGCCGAGGTTAAGTTCGTTATTGGGCAAAATCCGTCTAAGGGTTCCGTAAATATGGCCGCTCGAAATTTTGTTTTCCTGATTACTTGGAAACTACAGATTCGATCGAGATGAAATTTTGCACTCTAATGGAAAATGAGGTGTTCAAGCTACATGCAAAATTTTGTTCAGCTCGCGTCACCAGAACCATAGGAACCATAGAAAATTGTAACTTTTGAACGGAAACGCCTAGGGACTTGAAATTTTCAGGATAGGTGTGGATCTCGATTGTCGTGATCACTTTCATCTATGAGCAAAATTATACTAGGGGTTCCGTAAATATGGTCGTTTGAAATTTAGTTTTCTTGATTATTTTCCAAACTACAGATTCGATCGTGACGAAATTTTGTATACTTATGGAGAATGATATATTCAAGCTACATTTCTCTAGGTCGCATGACCAGAACCATAGAAACCATAGAAAATCATAACTTTCGAACGGAAAGGCCTAGAGACTTGAAATTTTCAGGATAGGTGTAGATCTGAAATGTGGCGTTCGCGTTTATCAATGAGCAGAATTATACTAGGGGTTCCTAGTAATGTGTAATTACGGTCGTTTGAAATTTTGTTTTCTCGATAATTTCGAAACTACGGATTCGATCAAGATAAAATTTTGTATTTTAAACGAGAATGACATATTAAAGCAACATTTTGTCCAGATCGCATGACCAGAACCATAGAAACCATAGAAAATTATAACTTCCGAAGAGAAAGGCCTAGGAACTTGAAATTTTCAGGGTGGGTTTGGATCGCGAATTTCACGGTCACGTTCATCAATGAGCAAAATTAGACTAGGGGTTCCGTAAATATGACCGTTCAAAATATTCTGTTCCTGATAATTTCGAAACTACCGATTTGATTGGAATGAAATTTTGCACCTAGCTGAGGAATAATGTATTCAAAGTACGTGCGAAATTTTGTTCAGATCGCATCACCAAGACCTAGATACCGTAGAAAATTTTAGCGAATTATCGAAAAAAAAATTGGTCACCTAAAGCACTGACTTGAAGTCTGGATTATCGCCTTAGTTTGAAAATTTGTTTGACAACTTTCAAAAATTTCCTCAATTGGTTTCCAAAACTGGAAAATGCGAATCTACCTACAAGGTGCATGTACGAGCGCTCAAAAGCTCCTGCCTTCACGGCAGTGCTTTTCGTAATTTTTTATATCTTACTAGCGAATGATAAGCGGATGAGAAGATTCTATGACTTCAACGCGAAACTTGACTGATTTCAATTCTATGAACGAACAATAATTTAATGTTAAAACAGTTCTATGGTCTCGATAAGGAAATGTATCGAATGAAATGGAATTATAGAACAAAACTTTAACAGGACTCTTTGGTTCGTCAGATATTTATATTCGTGCTCAGGCGGAAGTCAGGGTGTTCTAATGACTTATGTACTGCGGTAGATTATTCCCCTATATTATATAAAAATAAAAATGCAATTTCCTGGAAATGAGGGGGAAAACGCGAAGTTTGAGTTTTCATTCGATTAATCCGAAGAACATTATTCAACGGCTCGATGGACATTGTTCCTGATGGTGACAAAATATGAGACCTATGCACTGTGGTAGAACCATTATTCCCCTATGTTATGCAAAAAACAAAAATGATTTCCACTCTTTTTTCTGGAAATGAAAGAAAAAATTCGAAGTTTGAGTTTTTATCCGATGAACCCGAAAAACATTTTTCAACGGCTCGGTTGACATTGTTCCTGATGGTGACAAAATATGAGACTTATGCACTGTGGTAGAACCATTATTCCCCTATATTATGCAAAAAATAAAAATGATTTCCACTCATTTTTCTGGAAATGAGAGGGAAAACGCGAAGTTTGAATTTCTATTCGATTAATCCGAAGAACATTATTCAACGGCTCGGTTGACATTGTTCCTGATGGTGACAAAGTATGAGACCTATGCACTGTGGTAGAACCATCATTCCCCTATATTATGCAAAAATAAAAAATGATTTTCATTCATTCTTCTGGAAATGAGAGGCCAAATTAAATGTTCAATGATTAATCCGATATTTGGAGTGGAGAGAATATGTTACATCACTATTATATCCAGGAAAGATGGGCAGGGGACAAAACTGATTCTCCCTGATTATTCTGAGATATTAATTTTCATGTGCTTTAATATAACATGGATCATACGTATCAATTCTGTTTGCAATGTGAAGTACGAGTACCGAGTACCGACGTTCGCACGGGGACCATTTACAGTTACGATTGCACTAGAATGAGACGAGGGCGCACGCCACTGAAAGCGCTTATCGGCGAACTGGCTGCCAACTTCACACACGTATTTTATTCTATAATCTAATGACTGAATGATCTCAATAGTTCTATGATCTCTATGGTTAATATCAACACTATCAAAAAAGCCGGAAATTTAGATTAGATACGAAATAGGAGTTGTTTCAGTATTGAAATTGATAGAACGTTGTATTAGGAACGTTATGCATGTAACAACTCAAATTTGAATTTTTGGATTTGTTACACTATCGATCTGAGGTATCGATATACTGATATGGGTACTTTTGACCGATACCTACTCGATACTTAGTTTTAAAGTATCGATACTAAAAGTACTTGTATCGGTGAAAAGTATCGAGTATGTACTTGTATTTACTCGTATCGTTTCATCCCTACTCCTCCTATGGTATAAAGGAAGCATCTTTCCGCCACCATTGGGTCAATTGGTGGGAAGCCAGCAATCACTTGGACAGCCTCCGCCGACACAGTTCTGTATGCCGAAGCTACCCTTATCTCTCAATCGCATAAATATTTGACAACCAATATATATGTCAATCTTTTTTGAGCGCTCGTACTACTTACACGAGGGCTATATCATTTCGTCACGATGTCTGTATTTTTCGAATTTTGAGCCGAAAATGGTCTCAATCGACTATGTTCGACTCACTGATGACGAATCCGTCGGAAAATTCGAGTCTGTCCGTCCGGCCGTCCGTCCGTAAGCACGATAACTCTCGAACGGAACAACCTAGAGACTTGAAATTTTCAGTGTAGGTTCAGATCCCAAATGCCTCGGTTAAGTTCGTTAATGGACCAAATTCCACCAGGGGTTCCGTAAATATGGCCGTTCAAAGTTTTGTTTCCCTGATTACTTGAAAACTACAGATTTGATCGAGATGAAATTTTGCACTCAAATGGAAAATGAGGTGTTCAAGCTACATGTGAAATTTTGTCCAGATCGCATAACCAGAAACGCCTAGGGACTTGAAATTTTCAGGATAGGTGTGGATCTCGAATGTCGTGATCACGTTCATCTATGAGCAACATTATACAAGGGGTTCCGTAAATACGGTCGTTTGAAATTTTGTTTTCTCGATAAATTCGAAACTGCGGATTCGATCGAGATGAAATTTTGTATTTTAATCGAGAATGATATATTGAAGCAATATTTTGTCCAGATCGCATGACCAGAACCATAGAAACCATAGAAAATTCTAACTTTTGAACGGAAAGGCCTAGGAACTTGAAATTTTCAGGGTGGGTTTGGAACGCAAATTTCACGGTCACGTTCATCAATGAGCAAAATTAGACTAGGGGTTCCGTAAATATGGCCGTTCAAAATATTTTTTTCCTGATAGTTTCGAAACTACTGATCGGATTGGAATGAAATTATGCACCTAGCTCAGGAATAATGTATTCAAACTACGTGCAAAATTTTGTCCATATCGCATCACCAAGACCATAGATACCGTGGAAAATTCTAGCGAATTATCGGAAAAAAATTGATCAGCTGAAGCACCGACATGACGTCTGGAGTTTTGCCTAAGTTTCAGAATTTTTTTGACAGCAGTCAAAAATTCCTTCAATTGATTTCTGAAACTGGAAAACGCAAATCTACCTACAAGGTGCATGTACGAGCGCTCAAAAGCTCCTGCCTTCACGGCAGTGCTTTTCGTAATTTTTTATCACTGATTTTATTCTGACAGTTACGAATTCTATGAACATTTTGTATTATTCCCCAGTTCTCAAACAGTTCCAAATTTTTTCAGTTTAAGGTAAGACCCAGAAACTTGGCATCACTCCTTGCACGATATCGCTAAAGTCGACAGATTGGTGTAGTAGAGACGCGATCTCCTGTCGTCGATTTGAGGCCTATGTTGCCGCGTGGATAATTTTCAGTCTTTGTCATGAATAATAAACAAATAATTTGCAATAAGAAAATATTGCCACTATAAATTGAGATATAAACTATCCTATCTTGTAAGTTGGATCAAACCGCACACAGTGTGCAAAAGTTTGATTGAAATCTGTTCAGTATTTTAGGAGACCATTCCGGACAAACAACGTGACACGTAATTGTTATATATGAAGATATCTCTCGGCAATACCTTTAATTGGAGGTGAATACGTATTTGTCTCTCATGTCCAGTTTTCTGTAAATGGTCAATGAAGTATTTGGCACAGAATTCTAATTCATTATCCGTTCTGAGTGTCTTCAGCTTATGACCGGTCTCCCTTTCAGCATGGGCTAAATATTCCCTGAAAGCACTAAAGCTTCATTCTTTGTCTTCAAGAATTCAACCGGGCATTTTCTCGAACAATCATTTATGAAGATTATAAAGTACACAGCTCCAAACTTCGACTTAAGTGGTGAGGGCCCCCATGAATCTGAGTGCACTAGTTCCAGTACGTTCCTGGTATTGGCTGTTGGTATTCCCTTGAAGGAATTCATTGTTGATTTAGCAATTGAACAGGTACTGCAGTCAAAATTCTAAGGGATGTTTTTAAATTTATCCGAGCCTATGAAAAAGTTTAATTTAGACATCTCTGCAAATATGAATATTATGATGTCCCAATCAGCTATGCCATAAGGCAATTTGATCATTTGCTTTGATATTATTACCCTCAGTTACACATATTTCGTTCCTCCTCCACTACATAGAGTCTGTTAGTGAGTTTTGCTTCCACTATGGGGTGTTTTGAGTAATGGTAACAAAGAATCCTTCCATTTTTCCAAACCACAGATGCTCCCGCTTCAGTCATCATATTCCGACGAATATTTGGTGCATATAATACATCTTTAAGGATGACAGAACAGGGCTTATTTTGGTTATAGGTAATTAATTATACATCACCTACACCTTCTATATTTGATTTACCCTCTGCGAGCTCTGCCACCTGGTCTAAAGGTTTCAGTGTCGAAAACCATTCTTCCATGCAACATATCTGGTTTGTAGCTTCGCTATCCAGGATCCATTTCCCTTTTGGATTACCTACTTCAGCACTGAAAACAGAAACGCACCCAGCATGATTGTGACAAAGGCCCTTTGTTGCTCCTTTTTGTACTGGTTCAACTCCTTGGAAGTCGCCTTTTCATCAGGGGACTTCTCAAGATCTTCTGGATCGGGAGACACAAATCCCCAAAGACCTCTTCCAGCTAACAGCATTTGCATATTAAATCGCCATTGCTTGAAATTGTCAGACGATAATTTCTTGAAAGATAGCACAGATTATTCCATTTTTAGATTGACACTTACCACACTCTGCTACCACTTGTTGAAGTCCGTTGTCTCAGATTTGAGACGAAGAAAAAAATTAAACTATTGCAATACATATATACAACAACCATTCCCTGAATTAGGTTTAGGTTTTCCACAGTATTTCCTAAAATTACAGCCAACTTGCTTTCCACTTTTCATTGCTTTTCACTCTTTTTCTTTTCTCTCTTATCATCTAGTATTAAAGCATATACTTAAAAGAACAATACTGTGAATGTGATAAAAAGTTTGAAGCCAACATAGTAAGCTTTCATACCATTGGACCCAGAGGCCATAGATAAAGGAAAGTCCTTCCTTTAGCGAGAAGCTGTGGAGTAAGAAATAAAATTCATGATGAACAGAGAAGTATGGAAGTGTGAACCAGCTCCTAAAGATGCAAATATAAAAGGAACAAAATGGGTTTATAACCTGAAGAAAAACGCTGGAGGAAATGTAAAAAGATTCAAAGCTAGACTTGTAGCGAAGGGATTTGCTCAAGTAAGCGGAGTCGACTACTATGAAGTTTCTGCACCAGTGGCAAGTTTTAAAACCATTAGAGTATTCATACTTATTCTGGTGAATAAACTGGGTTGGCTAGATAGACATATCTTTATGGGAGAAATCCCAGGAGGATATGAGGAAATGTCGAATTCCAGCAAAAACGAAGTTGTTCTGCTTTTAAATCGGGCACTTTATGGATTACATCAGTCTGGTGTTAAGTGGTACAACGAACTTAAAGATACTAACAATTAGGATTTGTGCCATTTCAATCCACAAATTGTGTATACATATCAGCACCTCAGAGGTAAGGTGTGTTAAGTCACATTTTTTCCAGAAACGAGTTATCTACACTATTGGATTTATATTATTAATTCTATATAGTGGAAAACAGATATTAATAAAAGAGGATCTATGGTTTATGTATGTAAAAGCATCACGCTCAAACGACTGCACCAAATTTTATAATTCTTTTTCAGTTGTGTTCATTATTATCACGAAAAACTGTATACAACGAAATTTTCCCGAAAAAAACCGTACGGAAAAGAAAAAAAGGCTTTCTTTTTTCCTCCGACCAATGCGAACAATCATAGATTACTTATATTTCATGAAAATTTTGACACTGGTGTGAGTGAAGTTTATCGTGTTTCTAGAAATTGCTCAGAAGTTTATCACTGTGTTTGATATTATATCGTTGTGTTGTGGGCGAGTTCGTAATGATCGAGACAATGAGCAAAGAGAATGAGAGGTTCTCAATCAAGATCTGCCCCAGCTCCGGAAGATATGATCCCACATTCGATTATGCTAGCAATATATTGGTGGCTTTTCGAAATACTGCAATGCTCTGAGATATCAAAACGAACCCCCAAGATTATGTTGTTAGAATGGAAAAATCAAATTGCAACAACTGACAACGCCACCCGAACCTTTGAATTCGTTATTTTCAGGACAAGAACCTTTATATAAACATTCTATGACATCATTTGGTTCAAACATAATTGAGGGAGGAGGTTTCAATCCAACTTTTGAGGTATTTTTTCTATATCGAACATTTCACACATTGATCATAACATATACCTACCTACGAATATGAAAATTCTTTTGAGACCCATAAATAAGGCTGAGAATAAAGGTAAGGGTGAGGGTTGGGTTAAGGTTAGGTTAGGGTTAATAATAATCCAACGTATACTTTAGCCACAGCAACGCGTGGCCGGGCCTGCTAGTTAATAATATAAATCCAATAGTGTAGATAACTCGTTTCTGGAAAAAATGTGACTTACCACACCTTACCTCTGAGGTGCTGATATATAAGTAAGAATATACTGATATACTGATGGTGTACATAGATGACTTGGTTTTGTTTGCTCGGGATAAAGTGTCTATGTCCTAAATCATAAATTCATTAAAGAACAAATATGAAATAAGTGACCTGGGGCCTGTGTCAAGATTATTAGGTGTTAAGTTTCATAGAGAGAGTTATGATGAAATCTTAATTCATTAGTTAGACTATATTGAAAATCTGGCCGAATCTTATAATATTACTGGTGTTTATACAGTGTACCAATTAAGCCAGGTTATGTCACTTCCAAAGAATATTCTCCATTCAATGATGTCCACAAAACCGTACTGAGAAATGATTGGAAAATTAATGTTTTTAGCCCTACACTCTCGGCCAGATATTCTATTTTCTGTCACAATATGTTTGCAACCCAGGCTGGAAGCATTGGTTGATAGTAAGAGCAATTGACTGTATTTATACTACTAAAAACTTAGCTATTAGTTTGAAAGAGAACTTTGAACGAGTTTCAAACATTTATAGTGATGCTAGCTGGGGTGGTAATAGGGACGACAGAAAGTCGTGGAGTGGCAGTGTAATATTTCTTGCACAAGTAGTGCATGTGATTTGTCGCATTACTAAGCAAAAGTGCGTGGCTCTGAGTACCATGGAGGCTGAATTCATAGCCGTATCCGCAACTTTGAAAGAAGTTGGATGGCTGGATAAGATACTTAAATCTTGATTTTGTCGATTGTAAAAATCTTTTATTTTGTGATAGTCAAGCTTCTATCCATTATATTGTTAATAATGTTGAAAACAATAGGACTAAGCACATAGATGTAAGATATAACTTGTGTAAACAATTGTACAAGAAAAACATGTTCAATATTGAGTGTAGGATGTAGATGATAAGAGGAATCCTTATTCCGGTTCCAATCAGCCAATACTGGGAAACTGACTGAAAGAGACCCAGCAATTCAGGGTAAGGGTTAGCCGGATCTCAATATCAAACCAGCTTCGAAGGCTAGAAAGTGGATTTGGATTGGAGGTCTTTCTAGAGAAACATCTGCTACTAACATATTATCGTATTGTAAAGAGATATCGCCGAAAAAAGATCTTCTATGTTTTGATTGAAAGTCCAAGAGTAGTAGAAAGTCCTTCAAGATGGGAAGCAGCGATCTAGAGATGGAAGAGCTTCTCAATCCTGAAGCATGGCCTGAAGGTATTTTGCTCCGCACTTTTCACGTACCCAGACAATGCTGAATTCAACGTGAACAATGTTATTAATAGTTGCGATAAAACCACTACTTGTTCAAATCTGGGACAAATCAACAATCTGTTTTGCTACTATCAAAATGTCAGAGGCCTACGTACAAAATTAACAAATCTTTCCTTGTCAGTAATCAGTTCAAATTACGATATTATATTTCTCACAGAAACTTGGTTATGTTGAGATATCTCTAATACAGAATTAGGTTTAGCGAACTAGATAATATATATCGCAAAGATAGAGACACGTACCCTAACCACCCTTAAATCAATGAGAGGAGATGTCTTAATAGCCATAAAGAATGAAATCCCTTCTAGAATTCTATTATCATCACATGACGATATCGAAGATTTATTTGTACTACTTCATTATAATTCTAAAGATATAATTTTATCAAATGCATACTTCCCGCCGAACAGCGATATATCCTGCTACGAAAAATATTGCGAAGACTTATAAATTTTGTCAGATGGTTATCCTAACGCAAATCTGGTGTGCTGTGGCTTTAACTTGCCAGGAGACTGTTGGAAATCAGAGATAGATAAAAACTTCATAAAGATGACAAAAACACAAAGAATTATCGCGGAATCGATTGCTTTGTTGAACATGATATAACTTAATAAAGTTTCGAATATAAATAATGTGTTATTAGATCTAATTTTTTCTTCATTCGACACAATGGTGGTTTTAGTAGCATATGATGTATTAGTTCCGTGTGACGACCATCATCCGCAATTATGCTTCTATATGAATTCCGAGAGTTTAAAAATGAAATGAAATGGAAAAACGTATGCGTTTCGAGATTTTAAACGAGCCAATTACGAAATATTGACAGGATAATTGTCTGGAAAGAATTGGAAGGAAATAATTGTTGATGATGATGTCGAATCTGTTGCAAATTTGTATAGCCTGCTATATTCGGCAATTGATTTATTTGTACCGAAGATAATACTCGCGTTCCGAAATTACTGACCAGTACTGGCGACAGCCAGTAATTACGGAACGCTTGTCAGTAAATTTTGAAACGTCAAAACTGACGTTTAGTCGCGGCAAAAATTGACGAGCTGAAATTTTAGCGAGACTAGCGAGAGTTTCAAAGGAAATATGGAGAATTTTATAGGAGCGTTGGTGGACGATTTATTTGATTCTTCAACTGAGGAATCGATCAGTAGCAGTGGGGAAGACCAAGATTTCGTAATTTGCTCAGCAGAAATTTATTTCTACTATAAAAACATGCGAGGTCAGATTATCCCTCTTCCAAGGATTCAAAATCATCTAGGTTTAGTGCAAAATTATTGACCTAGTTTATTTAAATCTCATTTCAGTTAGTATTGTATAAAGCTTATTTATATCTGTCCTGTCCTATATGAAGAGCAATGAACCTTTTCGAGTATAAATTATGAATTACCTTTTAGACACATTCTAACATTTGTAGTGTCTTACCTGATAGGTACATTTAATTATGTATTTGGTAACAATTTTGAAAACTGAGCTACACGAGGAAGTAGATTCAGCTGGTAGACCAGAATAACCTTTACTAATTGCTTATTGCCCTGTGGTACATGGCAACGCCCATTTCATATAGGTGAGACTCTCTATCTTTTCGCACACTCAGAAGAGTTGTGACTGATATTTGTCGATTGGCTCCACAAATTATTAAATGGCCAAAAGGTGAAGAAGTCAATTCAATCTGGAATGGCTTCAGAAGTAAATGGCCAATAAGCCAAATTCTAGGTGCGATAGACGAATGTCCCATTGAAATTAGAAAACCTTCCGAAGATGGCGATTCTTTCATGAATAGACATCATAAGTATTCTATACATTTACAGTTAAAATCATTACCTCGAAAGGTTATGGTATTGCATATTCCATTGTTATAGTAGTCGATTCACCCATGTGTATTTGGGTATTTGTGGATCAGTGAATGATCAAAGAGTTTTCAGACTTTCTGAATTAAATGGCTTTTTATTGAATCCAGAGGGGTATTTTCCACAGAATTCAAATTTTATAGGAGTCGCCTAAAATATCCATGAACACGCAATGGTTCCCTATGGGGATAATGGGCATTTAACTTCACAGCAAATCTACTTCAACCAACATCTTTCGTCTATTAGTACCGAGATTAGTACCATCATTGAAAGAACTCTCGGATTGTTGAAAAATAGATTTCAGAGTTGACTCTATTGCTGTCCACTAACAGATATCCAATTTATTCTAAAATTTATAATGGCTTGTTGTGTTATTCATAATATTTGTGAAATGGGAGGTGATTTTATAGATCTAGAATTAAATAATCCAGAACATCATACAGAGGAAAGTAATGTCGAACGAAATATACAGAATAATCCACATACAGTTAATGGGATAAACGAAAGGCTTCAAATAACCCGAGATATCAGGCCAGGTGAAATATAAAGATTGTATTAATTTGTTACTAGGTTTTCTTTCAAACAATTCTTCTATGAAAATGATTCAAATCAAAATATTTACGTAACCTCACTTTTTGACGTACTGGCGCTCACACATCCTTTTTCTGGCAGTAGCCAACAGTAGATTTTTAGCCTCGCACAAGGTACATTGAAAGATGGCGGGAAAACGATGCCAGTTAAAAACTGCAATTTCGGAATGCGAAGTAGCCAATAGCAGATTTTTAGCCTCGCACAGGGTACATTGACAGATGGCGGGAAAACGATGCCAGTAAAATTCAGTAATTTCGGAACGGAATTGGCCACTGGCCAGTACTGGTTGGGAATTTCGGAACGCGACTATTATCATAGAAATTCAAATTTCCAAATTGGTTCTCATCCCGCCTAAAGAGCCTGATTTACTCAAAAAAAAGGTGCTCATAGATTATTCAAGATAAAGGCATTTTAGTATTTACACCCGACGAAGTATTAAATAGATTACAATCATTACAAGAAACAAATGATACGGGGATAGATAATATTAGTAATGTTCTTTCGTACTGAGCGAAGTGATTTATGTAAATTAAATCACATAGATCAGTTTAAGTGATCGTTCTTTCGTTTTCAATCAGTTCCCCTTTCCACAACTCCAAAGTGATTGTAAGTGATTATTCTGATCACGAAATTTCTTATTTAAATTGGATCATATTGGTAAATAAGTCAAAATTTGAAGTAAGACGTTATAGAATTTCAAACACATAGAAGTTAGCGCATTCTTCGGGCTGTGAGTGAATGATTGCAAAATCGCTTTCACAAATCACATAAGTTCCATCAGTTGAATCAGTACGAATGAACACTACTAATGCAACAGTTTTTTTAAAGCGCTGTAGTGAGATTTTGTCAAGTCCTTTATGTGATCTATTTAACTGCTCGTTACGTACAGGAAATTATCCGAAAATGTGGAAACACAATTTTGTTATCCCTATGCACAAATCCGGTGATATGAGTGATGTAAAAAATTATAGGCCAATTCTGAAGTGCTCCTACATACCGAAATTACTTGATAATTTGGTAAAGATTTCACCTTGCTTTTCAAGTGTCTACATATCAGAACAACACGGATTTATTCGTGAAAGGTCTGTACCGACCAACCTTGTAACGTACACAGATATCATTTCAAACGCTATGACAGCAAACTTCAGATTGATAGTATATACACAGACTTCAAAAAGGCTTTTGATATGGTTCCACATTGGTTGCTAGTTGAAAAACTTGAAGCCATAGGTGTGGAGCCTCCGCTGATTGACTGGTTGGCTGATCATTTGACGGGTTGTACATTGTCGGTTAAACTTGCGGACGATACCGTTTCTCAGCTAATTTTTGTTCTGTCTGGAGTGGGCCAGGGTTTACCACTCTCAACCCTTTTGTTTTCATGCTTTATAAACGATATAGGAGAATACATAGAGCATAGTCTATTCCTCGTCATAAAAAGTTTGAAAGATTGTAAATTGTTACACGAAGGTCTTAAAAATGTCAGCGTGCAAGGAAAATGAAATGCATTTCAATATTGGAAAATGTTGCGTGATGCGATTCCATAGAATAAAATATTCGATCCACTATGAATATAGTATGGACAGGACAGTAAAAAATTAAATTTATGTTTAATAATAAAAGATTTGGGAATATACCTCGACCACAAACTAGATTTTATCCATCTTTTCAATGTTATAATTCAAAAGGCTATGAGGATGTTAGGATTCATTAAGAAAAAACTGAAGAATTTCGGGAATATTTCTGTTTTGAAATCGGTTTATCTGGTTAATGTGAGAAGTATTTTGGAATATTCTTCGGTAGTTTGGTCACCGTATTATGAAATTCATAAAACCAGTATTGAACTTGTACAGCGAAAGTTCCTCAAGTGGGTCGGATACAAAATGGGCACCCATAAAGACTCCATAAATTATGATATACTTCTTAATAATCTTTCATTGAAAACATTAACGGTCAAGAGAAAGCATTTTGCATGTTCATTTACAAATTGTTGAATAACTTCATCGATTGTGAACATTTATTATCCAAAATCAAATTGAATGCAAATGATGTATTTTTATCTACTCCGATTGAATAATATAGTCATTACTCAACTACTTTCGATGGAGTAATCGTATATGTAAACAAACACCGTGAGTGTTCTCCCACTCACTCAATCCTAAAACTCCCCTGTGTGATTGGCCGTAAGGGAACAGTCCATTATTAGTATTGAGGGGAGGTCACTTGAATAATTTTGACGTTTAATCAAATTGTGTTGATACCTAATTATTATTGTGGATATTTCGCTGAAAAAGATTAATTCAGATAGTGAAGATGAATTATCATGTACATCTTCAGAAATAAGACAATCAGCTAATGTTACCATACAGAATTTATTGCCCGAAAAATACCAAAACAAATATAAAGGGGTATACAACAATTTTCAAGATTGGCGTAGCAGTAAGAATATCAAGTCATTGTTTACAGAGAATGTTCTTTTGGCATATTTTAGTGAACTTAGCACTAAATATGAAGCATCGCCCCTATAGACTTTCTACTCCATGCTAAGAAGCACAATCAACATAAATAATGCATGGTTATATGTAACTATTAAGATTTTTAAATAAAGTTCTTTCTCTGTACTTGTATCTTAGTATTTATTGTTACAATCGTAGATAAAGTATAGTATTCAACTTGCGGTAATGGTCATAACTCACTTGATGAATTACAGCACTCGCCTCCGGCTCGTGCTGCAAACTTCATCTGCGTGAGTTATGACCTACATTACCGCTCGTTAAATAATATACTATTGAGGCGGAGGGCTCTGTTCAGTATTAATTTCAGTCCTACAAACTATGGAATGAACAATCCCATTGAAAGAGCTATAAAGGAAGCAAATTGTGTAGATGTTGATTTGTTTCAGATTTCAATTTTCAGCTTGAAAAAATACTTCGAGGCAAATTAATTGTTTGTTAGAATAATCATAGTGATTAATTCAGTTAGTTTATTTTTCAACAGAATTTTCATATATATATATATATATATATATTTTTTTATTATATGAGAAGATCAATACTGATTTATTTCTCAATTTAAAATGAATTGTATTTGTAAAATTGGCTCTGCCGTATGTCTTAAATAAATAAAAGCACATGGAAAGCAAGTTGGCTGTAATTTTAGGAAATCCGAGAAAAACCTAAATCGTCCTAATTTAGGGAATGGTGTTGTATATATTGCAAGGTGTAAATAAACCACGGCAGTGCAATAGTTTTTTTTTCTCTTCCTCTTAAATTTGAGACAACGGAGTTCAACATATTTCATGAGATTTTACAATTTTTTCCACAGACGCTTTTAATTACGATGGATTGCTTTCTAATTAACCTCACTCATCTTTATCATGGGAAATCGGACACAAAATACGTTTTTCGGCAACCGTCCGGGTAGTACTCACTTCCCAGACGCTTTTTCTTTGAGAAAGAAACACATCGTGGTTATGGAAATAACGACTGATACCTATTTGACATGAGATTACATAGTTGACATTTTGATTTTCAAAGTTCGAAATTTTGTTCTACAAAGAAATATAATAAAGAAATGTTTCTCATTGATTTGTTATTCCACACGGTTGCCGAAAAAAATAGTGTACGCAACACCTTCAAAAACAGTTCTTTTGGACTCGCAGACTCCAGGACTCGCCCCCGGCTCGTCCTAGAATTTTGTCTACTCGTTCAAAAAAACAGTATTTCCTGGACTTGTTACGTAAATCACTATTGTTTGAAAATTATTCTTGGATAGATCTTGTGCGGTCACTTTAATACTATTTTCGGGGTGAGATTAATAGTCAATGAAGTTAAGTTTACAGATTTTTATTTTTACGGGTGACCAAAAGAAATTTGCTCAAATTTGATATCAACTGAAATTTCTTATTAAAATTTTGCTAATCTAATTTATCTAATCGATTCAATTAAATTCATCTTTCAGCACTGAAAATGTCGAAGTAGTAAAAATGAAGACAGAGGACTTAGATATTACCGAACAGTTTGTGGATGAAGATGGAATTTATGACAGAGAAATATATTTAGATGAAATTGAAGATTGCAAGTCGCATATTGCATCTGACAAAACTGAGGAACAAGAGGAAGTGAATTCAACTGATAACAAGAATAATTCAAATGAAGAGAATTCAATTATTTGCAAGCATATTTCATGCGACTATAGGTCAGTTCTTGATAATAAATCTAACTCTAAAGGGACAAGACATAAATCCCACTTATGTAGCTATTCTTCAAACTCTGAGAATATCCTTAGGAGTCGTTTAGATTCTGTACATTTGAATGAAATAAAACACAAGTGTCACTGGTGTGACAATTCTTCGAACAACAAACGTTACCACACTAGTCATATGGCGGTTCATTTGAATCTGAAATAACATAAGCCCCACTTGTGCGACTAAGCTGCAAATTTGAAAGGTAATCTCAAAAGACATAGAATGTTTTCATTTAAATCTGAAACGACAACAACAGCGTGAGAGCGAGTTGTTTAATTTTACCGCAAATTTGAGGAATAACCTCAAAAGACACATGGATTCTGTCCATTTGAATTTGAAACAACATGAGTATCCTTTGTGCGACTTTGCTACAAATAAAATTTGTTATCTACTCCTATTGAATTAGATATTCATTAATCTACTTTTGAGCAATTAATAGAATCTGTGAACAAACACCGTGAGTTATAATAACTCACTGCTTATATATAACTCACTTGATGAATTACAGCACTCGCCTTTGGCTTGTGCTGCAAATTTCATCTGCGTGAGTTATGACCTGCATTACCGCTCGTTAAATAATATACTATTATCTCAAAACTACCATAGATTCTGTTCATTCGAAGCTGTAAAAATATGAGTGTTATTGTGGACTACGCTGCAAATACCAAATTGTTTTCATTTGAACCTGAAACAGAATGAATATGCTACAAATTATTAAACAATTTTCCTTCAAATGTTTAAATCGACGTGTGTTTGACTAACGACGCGGATAAAAAACTTTGGTGTTGATGGTTTTATATTCCCTTGAAGTCGACGTCTTCTTCACTCACTGTTGAATTTTGGCGTAGTATTATTTTGGATTAACTTTAATAAAAATCGAACAGAATTGCTCCTATCAGGACATAATATTATATAATCACGTCTATTGCTTTATCTGAACTGTCATATCATTAATCTATTAGTCAATAAGTTTTCACTTGTCCAAACATTTTTGTTGGTTTAATTTGTCTCGTGGATTTAATTGAATTTACCTTCCAGCTCTGAAAATGTCGAAGAAGTAGAAATGAAGGCAGAGGATTTGGATATTATGGAACAGTTCGTGGATGAGGATGGAATTCATGATAGAGAAATATATTTGAACAGAATTAAAGATTTGAGGTCTGATATTGGATCTGTTGAAATTGAGCAACAAGTAATAGATAACTTAACTAATAACACAAATTATTCAAATGAAGAGAATTCGATAGATTGCGAGGATATTTCAAGCGACAATAGGTCAGTTCTTAAAAATAAATCTAATTCAAAAGAGAAAAGACATAAATGCCACATATGTAGATATTCTTCAAAGTCCGAGAGTTTCCTCAAAAATCATTTAGATTCTGTACATTCAGATTCGAAGCAACATAAGTGTCAATCATGTGACTATACTTCAAAAGCGAAAGCTACACTCAAAAGACACATGGATTCTGTTCATCTGAATCTGAAGAAACATAAATGTCACTTGTGTGACTATGATGCAAATAACAAAAGTTGTCTCGAAAAACACATAGATTCTGTACATTTGAATAAAAAAAAACACAAATGCCACTTGTGCGTCTACGCTACAAATTCAAAGAGTAATCTCAAAAGTCACATAGATTCTGTTCATTTAAATCTTAAACCACATAAGTGTCAATCATGTGACTATACTTCAAGAACAAAAAGTAAACTCAAAAAACACATGGATTCTGTTCATTTGAATCTGAAAAAATATAAGTGTCACTTGTGTGGCGACTATGCTGTAAACAACAAAGAATGTCTCAAAAGACACATAGATTTCGTTCATTTGAATCTGAACAAACATAAGTGTCACTTATGTGATTATGCTACAAATTATAAAGCGCACCTCAAAAGTCATGTAGAATCTCTTCATTTGAATCAAAGAAAATATAAGTGTCACTTGTGTGAATATGATACCAACTTGAAAAGTACACTCAAAAGTCATATTGAGTCCGTTCATTTGAATCTGAAGAAACACAAGTGTCACTTATGCGACCATGCTTCATACAGGAAATGCAATCTCAGAAATCACATGGAGAGTGTTCATTGGAATCTGAAAAAACACAAGTGTGACTTGTGTGACTATGCTTCAAGTTTCAAAAATTGTCTCAAAGCTCACATAAATTCTGTCCATTTGGTGCTGAAACAACATAAGTGCCACTTGTGTGACTACGTTGCAATTGCCAAAAGTAATCTCAAAACCCATATAGATTCTGTTCATTTGAATCTGAAAAAATTTAAGTGCCACTTGTGTGACTTTTCTTCGAATTCTAAAATTTATCTCGTGAATCATATAGATTCCGTTCATTTGAATCTGAACAAACATAAGTGTCACTTGTGTGACTATGCTTCATACAAAAAAGACCATCTGAAAAGGCATATGGATTCCATTCATTTGAATCTAAAAAAAAACAAGTGCCACTTGTGTGACTATGCTACAAATTATAAATTGGTACTCAAAACCCATATAGAATCTCTTCATTTGAATCTGAACAAATACAAGTGTCATTTGTGCGATTTCACTTCGAAATGGAAAACTGCACTCAAAACTCACATATATTCTGTTCATTTGAACCTGAAAAAATATAAATGTCAGCTGTGCAACTATGCTTCGAGCTCCAAAAAACGTCTCGAGGGTCATGTAGAATCTGTTCATGCAGGTCATGTAGAATCTGTTCATTGAAATTTGAAGCTTAAAAAAATTATGCAGCAATACATTGTAGATGATAGGAATTTCAGCTGTAATTTTGCTTTGTTTATTGAATTGAAATTAATATAAACTAATCATAACCCTTTTTTGTGCTGACATGAAACTTTTCCTGGTAGAAAAACGCATTAGAAGATTGAATAAAAGAAATGAATAAATGAATAATGTACTTTATTTACTCCTATTGAATAATATATTCATTATTCAACCACTTTTGAGCAATTAATAGTATCTGTGAACAAACACCGTGCCCACTGCTATAACTCCCTGTTTCTGTGCTTCTGAATAAGCCGATTGGCCGAAAGGGAACAGTCCATTATTGGTATTGGGGGAGGTCACTTGACAGTTGTGTAGGTCATTTATGAAGATGATGGGGCCTAGTATACTTCCCTGCGGTACTCCTAGTTCTGAGAATTCTTCTTCAGATATCGTTTGCTCTTCATTCTGAGAGATCAGCACTCTTTGTTCACGATTTGTAGGGAAAAGTTTTGCTATGTCAACGATGAATTACATTTCCGTACGCCGAAGGGAAAAGTGTCGCTATGTGTCGCAATTATTATAATTCATGTCCGTCGAAATCAAAATAATTTTGCATGACAACCTTAACCTAGGCAAATTTTGCATTGATCACTCAATTATAAAGATCGTAAATATAAGTCTAATCTAAAAGTGGATCTCCAGATTTCAAAACGTTTGAAAACAATTTTTCGAAAAGCACTGCCGTGAAGGCAGGAGCTTTTGAGCGCTCGTACATGCACCTTGTAGGTAGATTCGCATTCTCCAGTTTTACAAACCAATTGGAAAGATTTTGACAGCTGTCAAAGAAAATTTCAAACCAACGCGAAAATCCAGACTTCACGTCAGTGCTTTGGGTCCATTTTTTCGATAATTCGCTAGAATTTTCTACGGTATCTATGGTCTTGGTAATGCAATCTGGACAAAATTATACATTATTCTTCATATATGTGCGAAATTTCATTTCAATCCAATAAGTATTTTCGAAATTATCAGAAAAAATATAGTTTGAACGGCAATATTTACGGAACCCCTAGTCTAATTTGGCTCATTGATAAACAAAATTACGAAAAGCACTGCCGTGAAGGCAGGAGCTTTTGAGCGCTCGTACATGCACCTTGTAGGTAGATTCGCATTTTCCAGTTTTAGAAACCAATTGAAGGAATTTTTGACAGCTGTCAAAAAAATTCTGAAACTTAGGCGAAACTGCAGACTTCATGTCGCTGCTTCAGCTGATCAATTTTGTTTCGATAATTCGCTAGAATTTTTTACGGTGTCTATGGTCTTGGTGATGCGGTCTGGACAACATTTTGCACGTACTTTGAATACATTATTCCTCAGCTAGATGCATAATTTCATTCCAATCCGATCAGTAGTTCCGAAACTATCTGGAAAAAAATATTTTGAACGGCCATATTTACGGAACCCCTAGTCTCATTTTGCTTATTGATGAACGTGACCGCGATATTCGCGATCCAAACCCACCCTGAAAATTTCAAGTTCCTAGGCCTTTCCGTTCAAAAGTTACAATTTTCTATGGTTCTGGTCATGCGATCTGGACAAAATATTGCTTCAATATATCATTCTCGATTAAAATACAAAATTTCATCTCAATCGAATCCGAAGTTTCGAATTTATCGAGAAAACAAAATTTCAAACGACCGTATTTACGGAACCCCTTGTATAATGTTGCTCATAGATGAACGTGATCACGACATTCGAGATCCACACCTATCCTGAAAAGTCCCTAGGCATTTCCGTTCAAAAGTTACAATTTTCTATGGTTTCTATGGTTCTGGTCATGCGATCTAGACATAACTTCGCATGTAGCTAAAACACCTCCTTTTCCATCTGAGTGCAAAATTTCATCTCGATCGAATCTGTAGTTTTCAAGTAATCAGGGAAACAAAACTTTGAACGGCCATATTTACGGAACCCCTGGTGGAATTTGGCCCATTAACGAACTTAACCGAGGCATTCGGGATCTGAACCTACACTGAAAATTTCAAGTCTCTAGGTTGATCCGTTCGAGAGTTATCGTGCTTACGGACGGACGGACAGACTCGAATTTTCCGACGGATTCGTCATCAGTGAGTCGAACATAGTCGATTGAGACCATTTTCGGCTCAAAATTCGAAAAATACAGACATCGTGACGAAATGATATAGCCCTCGTGTAAGTAGTACGAGCGCTCAAAAAGGATCGCGATATTCGCGATCCGAACCTATCCTGAAAATTTCAAGTCACTAGGCCTTTTTGTTCGAAAGTTATGATTCTCTATGGTTTCTATGATTCTGATCATACGATCTGAAAGAAATGTAGCTCGAATATATAATTCTCAATTCAAATTCAAAATTTCGTCGAGATCGAATCCATAATTTTGAAATGATCAAGAAAACTGAATTTCAAACGGCCATATTTACGGAACCCCTAGTCTTATTTTGCTCATTGATACACGTGAACGCTACATTTACGATCCACACCTATCCTGAAAATTTCAAGTCTCTAGGCCTTTCCATTACAAAGTTATAATTTTCTATGGTTTCTATGGTTCTGGTCATGCGAGCAGGACAAAATTCTGCATGTAGCTTGAGTACGTAATTATCCATCTGAGTGCAACATTTCACCTCGATCGAATCAGTAGTTTCGGAGTAATCAGAAAAACAAAATTTCGAGCGGCCATATTTACGGAACCCCTCGGCGAATTTTGCCCAATAACGAACTTAACCGCGGCATTTGAGATTCGAACCTACCCTGAAAATTTCAAGTTTCTAGGACATTCCGTTCGAGAGTTATCGTGTATACGGCCGGACGGACGGACAGACTCGAATTTTTCGACGGATTCGTCATCAGTGAGTCGAACATAGTCGATTGAGACCATTTTCGGCTCAAAATTCGAAAAATACAGACATCGTGACGAAATGATATAGCCCTCGTGTAAGTTGTACGAGCGCTCAAAAATATATTCTATTCGGCGGAAAAGTGACTTTTCATGGCTCGCTTTCAATTACCCGCCGAACGTAGTGAGTGAGAATACCTCAGGTATTCATATGTAATGAAGGATGGGATTTATTCTGATCACAATCACGTGTATAACACAAATCACAAATTTTCCAAAAAATCTCCAAGCTTTTTGAACAATTAGCACTATACAAACATATATTTTAATCTTCGTCGTTGTTTTATGCAATATTTTCAATTTTTAAATACTTTAGGGGCTCCAAACTGGGACGTGAGGAAATGTAGGTCATCTCACCTAACGACCATTTTGGAACACCCAAACAAGGTTGTAATAGATCGGTCCTAGATTATCATCCAGCGAATGTGGAAGTTTCCTATAATACCGATTTCAGAGTAGATTACTCTAAGTTTATGTACTATCTAGACGAACACGAGAAGAAGAATTGTTGTACTCCTTAGGTCATACTTTTCGATGGTGCTTACTTTTTGGTTAGAGGGCTTCGCTTGTTGTTACTTTTTATTAGAGAATTGTTCGGCACGGTTGCATGGGTAAGAACTTTAAAAGCAAGTAATTTAGAGTCACCACGTTGAGAATAAAATATATCGCCATTGTTGACAAAGCCGAAGTGTTAGTCGTAGAAGCGATATTATGGTTTTATTTGATAATCTTATCCACGTAAGTTACTTTCTTGTATATTGAAACGTTACTGTGAAACTATAATCGCTTGTCTACCCCCATGTTTTGATGAATATTTAGGAACCACGTGTTATGAGTTCTTGTTAATTCAAGATGCCAGATGCTTGCTGTTCTTAGGTATAACCACCATCTGGAAGATAATTTATATTTATTATGTTGCAGCTACCATTGTACTAGAGAGTAAAGTATCGTTATTTAAGTTCTCCCTCCTGGGAATATTGATAGATGGTTCATTAATATTTTGGATTCTTGATACTGGGTTAGAATGGTATGTGCCAGCTCAACATAATAACTAGGTACAAAAGCTCCCCATAGGAGTAAAAGAATTGTGTCCCTTTTTGGGGTAGGTAGTAATTAGGTATTTCCTTCCTTCCTTTTAGGCAGGGCTCCGGACTAGTTCCACTGGGATTACCGACTGTCGAGAGGTTCCCGGTCCCTTCTAGTTGCCACATGTTCACATTTTTAGTTCAAGGGGATAGGGACTACAACTGCAGTACTTTTATCCTGGGACGCACTTTGTACTATTAAAGTTGTGACTGTTGATGTAGCACCTATCATTCTGAACGAAGGCTCCTTTCGAATCTAACTCTTTTTCCGTATATACTGTTAATTCTTCACCACATACCATGCCTGTTGATAACCTATGCTTTTACTGTTTTTCCATTTAATATGCATTACTTTCACTTCCACCTTTTAACCCTTTAGTGCCCGAATACAGAAAAAACTTGAATTCACAAATTTTTTTTCTTGTTTTTGGTTTTTTGAAGGGTTTTAAATACAATTCAATTTTTTTCAGAATTTTATTTTCATTTTTGAAAAAAAATCCAAAATATGGACTTTTAAGTACCTACCTTCAGGAATGATGTCATTTATAGTGCTAATGAAATGCTCTGTAACTGAAATACTTTATTCCTCATTTTCATTGAATTTTTCCACAAAATTCAGAATAACTACTGTTATTACTAGGTATTAACCAAAAAAATTGAAAAATGTCTATAGAATCGTTATTCCAAATCAGTATCCGCATTTTCAGAGTCACTCTCTTCTTCATCTGTTAAAATATTATTATCTAACGATAAATATTCGTTGAGGATCTCATTTGCAATGACCTCTATTTCTTTCGAATAAAGTGGTCTCTTACATACCACTGTTGAATTTTTCTGCTCGCTATATTTCCTGACGGTACTTCTGCGTCCTGATGAAAAATGGGAAATTTCTCAAGAAAAGATGTTCGAATGTTCATTATTGAAACATAAACCTACTGAGTATAGCCACCAGCAACAATATATGTTAAATAAAAATAGCAGAATATAGAAAACTAAATTTTACGACGCGTCGAAATTACTGGTACTCAGGAGTACCGTCGGGCACTAAAGGGTTAAACCCTTCTATGGAGTGTAACTGGAGTATTTACCTTCGATTGTGACATATTTTTGTCTTCTTATTATTGATATTCATTGTACAGAACGGGTTTTCTCGCAGGTCTTTCTCGATTCTTATCATTCGACCTGAAGTTGGGGAACCGCCCCAACGGAACCAATAAATTCTTGTGTTTTCGGTTCTAACCATTTTGTTTGAATTCCTTACGACTTCCCCACGATTTTTATTTTTTAAGTACGACGAGAGAATTCTGTGGTTTCTACGAAACGTAGAGTTCTTCCTACAAGATCGATCATTGCGAGGGCCAAAAATAGTTGAGATTAGTATACGATCCCGCGTGTTCGTAAACTGTAAGTGTTCCGTTCGGATAACAGAATGGGCATTTAAAAACCCAAAACATTACAGTATATTATTTAACGAGCGGTAATATAGGTCATTACTCACGCAGATGTAATTCATCAAGTGAGTTTTGACCATTACCGCAAGTTGAACGCTATACTTTATCTACGACTATAATAATAAATACTAAGATACAAGTATATACAGAGATACTTGATCGATCATTGCGCTGGCCAAACATAGTGTAACGAACTTATGCCGGACCTGTCGCTTTCTAGAATTGAATAGAATGGCCGCGACTCTTCGCGAATATAGAAGAAACGACGAGACGCCTCGACAGCCTTCTGGACTGTTCCCTCCCACTATATAAGTCGACATCGGTCCTAAGAGAGACAGTATTGGACTTACGCGCATACAGATAAATGATTTGAGTGTTGAAAATAAATTAGAAGTGTGGTATTTGAACTGTAAATATATTATTTTAAAAAGACTTTGGACAATATTCATTACAGTGGTGTCAGAAGTGCGATTTTTAAATGAATAAGTTCTCGCGTAGTGAATTGATGGTTCGCGGAAAATTAACTGACTGAAATTTTAACGTAAAACAGGTTGGTTTCGCGTTCAAAGACAAAATGATGAGAAGAGTGCGTCTTGTGGACTTGAAAGTCGCGGAGTTGAAACAGGAACTAGAGAAAAGGGAACTAGAAACAACGGGTAAAAAGGTAGTTCTTCAACAAAGAGTTGCACAAGGACTTATACAAGAAGGTGAGGAACCCTCACATTTTTATTTGAAGTTTCCGGGGTTGATTTGAGTTCAATATTGAATCGAAGAAAATTCAAGAACGCTGGAAGAAAATTCTAGAACGCTGGAAGAAAATTCTAGAAGCTTGAAAGAAGATCTGCAAGAAAGTTCTAGAAATTTGGAAGAAAAGTTTCAGGAGACTACCAAATCCCTGGAAGAAAATTCTAGAAATTTGGAAGAAAAGTTTCAGGAAACTACCAAATCCCTAAAAGAAGATCTGCAAGAAACTACTAAATCCTTGAAAGAAGATCTGCAAGAAATTCTAGAAGAAAATTGGAAGAAAAGTTCCTAGAAAATTCTAGAAACTTATAGGAGAAGCTTCAGGAAAATGCGGAAAGTCTGGAAGGCCTAAAACAGGAACTATGTGTTGTAGAAGAAAGAATAGAGACAGAGATGGATAACATTAGGGAGCAAATGACCACGGACATAGATAAATTCGAGAAAGAAATGGACAAGATAAAGAAAACCATTAGTAAGCTGGAAAAACTAGTTAATGCTGCGCAAACCGCAGACATCGTCAATGATAAATCAATGCTGGGCCTGAAGAAGGGGATGCAGAATTTCAAGGTTGATTCTGGAATCGAGAAGCTTTCTATGAAGCCGCCCCAGTTCGACGGAAAAACTCCATGGGCAAATTACCGCCGTCAATTTGAAGCTGCGGCCAAAGCAAAGGAGTGGAATGCAGAGGAAAGAGCTGTAGCACTTACACTGGCATTGCGGGGAGAAGCAACAGATATTTTGCAGACCCTAACCGCCCAAGAACAGGAGAACATCTGCTGATCAAACATTTGGAACTTCGGTTTGGCCAGGCCCATTTCGAACACGTTTACCACTCCCAGCTGAAAAATCGTTACCAGAAATCAGCCGAGTCGTTACAAGACTTCGAAGCTGATATTGCACGCCTGGTACGTCTCGCATATCCGACCAGAGAACGTAATGGAGCGATTGGCGGTGCAAGCATTCTTGGATGGACTTCGTGACCAGGAAACCAGACTCACATTTACATTAGCCCGATCAGCACATCTCGTAGACGCACTGGCAAGGTCATTAGAGTTTGAAGCAGCAAAGCAGTCCTGCAGAGGTCAAGGTAAAATCCGAGTGAATGAAGGAGTTTCACTGGAGCCTGCTGAGCTGGAAGCTGCCATAAGGAAAGTGATCAAGGAAGTTTTACCTGAGAGAAAACCGATAAACTGCAGGAATTGTGGAAAAACAGGACATGGGCGTAGAAAATGTCCAGATGGCGGCTCTCATTGCCGACGTGCAGAAGAAAAAGTAGCAACACTTCGTAGAACTAGGCCGATGACAACTGGAATGAGAGCAATATTCAGAAAGACCAAGGGAAAGATCCAGAACTTGGTCTAGTCATCAGCTGGAAGAAGTGCAATCGAAGACCATCATGGCAGGAAATTGCAGGTTACTCGCCAGCTGTTAAATCCTACTGGTCTCAATGGAATTCTTTCACTCTAGACAATGGGGTGCTGAAGCGTGTGTTGGAGTCCGAAAATGGTGGTGAAGACGGACGCCAGATCTCCACTTAAGGCGGTGAGTTAATTCTGAGTAAGAAAGTATTGTAGATATAGGTAATAAAATTTTTTTTGGTTAGAAAATATGGGACTTAATTGATTTGGGAAAAAGATTGTCGAATGGCAGTGGATTTTATTGATTTGCATACATTTCTGAGAAAAAATGGACCCTTACATAAGACAATACCGAAATGAGGACTTTTGTACTGTAATCATTGAAAATATTGATGAAATTAATAAATTTAATATTGAAAAAGGGTTACATTTTCTTCAAATGAATATAAGGAGTATACAAATGAATTTTGAAGAATTTGAACTTTTCTTGGAAGGGACTATGATAGAATTCGACATAATTGTGCTAACGGAAACATTCAGAGTGAATGATATCAATGTATTTAAATTAAAGGGGTACGAACATGTCTACAATGAAGGAAAATACAATAAAAATTATGGTACAATAGTATATGTAAAAGAAAATATTGTTTACGAACACGAAATAATTAAACTAGGAGATATCAGTGCTATCGAATTGAATATTCAACACGAAGAAGAAAAAATTTAATTAAGTGCAATATATAAATCACCTCAATATTCGATTTCCGAATTTCCGAAAAATTAGCACTATATTTAGACAAGAGAAAACATGGTAAAAACCATATCATCACTGGTGATATCAATATCAATTTATAAGCCAATGAATATAATGTAGAAGAATACAAAAATGTACTGTACTCTTTCGGCTTCACATCACTCATCAATAATTATACACGGCCTGATAGTAGAACGTGTCTGGATCATATTTTTGTTAAAGGTATTCAAACGGAAGACTCGAACGTGTATGGTGTTATTCCTCAAAATTTGATTACGGATCATTATCCAATATTATTTTGTACAGACCTGAAAATAAAAAATTGAGAAAAGCACTGCCGTGAAGGCAGGAGCTTTTGAGCGCTCGTACATGCACCTTGTAGGTAGATTCGCATTTTCCAGTTTTAGAAATCAATTGAAGGAATTTTCGACAGCTGTCACAAAAATTCTGAAACTTACTCTCCAGACTTCATGTCAGTGCTGTAGGTGACCAATTTTTTTTCGATAATTCGCTAGAATTTTCTACGGTATCTATGGTCTTGGTGGTGCGATCTGGACAAAATTTGGCACGTAGTTTGAATTAATTATTCCTAAGCTAGGTGCAAAATTTCATCCCAATCCAATCAGTGGTTTCGAAATAATCAGGAAAAAAATATTTTGAACAGCCATATTTACGGAAACCCTAGTCTGATTTTGCTCATTGATGAACGTGGGCGCGATATTCGCGATCCAAACCCACCCTGAAAATTTAAAGTTCCTAGGCCTTTCCGTTCAAAAGTTACAATTTTCTATGGTTTCTATGGTTCTGGTAATGCGATCTGGACAAAATATTGTTTTAATATATCATTCTCGATTAAAATACAAAATTTCATCTCGATCGAATCCGTAGTTTCGAAATTATCGAGAAAATGAGGTGTTCAAGCTACATGCAAAATTTTGTTCAGCTCGCATCACCAGAACCATAGAAACCATAGAAAATTGTAACTTTTGAACGGAAACGCCTAGGGACTTGAAATTTTCAGAATAGGTGTGGATCTCGATTGTCGTGATCACTTTCATCTATGAGCAAAATTATACCAGGGGTTCCGTAAATATGGTCGTTTAAAATTTAGTTTTCTTGATAATTTCCAAACCACAGATTCGATCGTGACGAAATTCTGTATACTAATGGAGAATGATATATTCAAGGTACATTTCTCTAGATCGCATGACCAGAACCATAGAAACCATAGAAAATCATAACTTTCGAACGGAAAGGCCTATGGACTTGAAATTTCCAGGGTGGGTTTGGATCGCGAATTTCACGGTCACGCTCATCAATGAGCAAAATAAGACTAGGGGTTCCGTAAATATGGCCGTTCAAACTATTTTTTTCCTGATAGTTTCGAAACTACTGATCGGATTGGAATGAATGTTTTGCACCTAGCTGAGGAATAATGTTCTCAGACTACGTGCAAAATTTTGTCCAGATCGCATCACCAAGACCATAGATACCGTAGAAAATTCTAGCGAATTATCGAAAAAAAATTGATCCGCTGAAGCACTGACATGAAGTCTGGAATTTCGCCTAAGTTTCAGAATTTTTTTGACAGCTGTCGAAAATTCCTTCAATTGATTTCTAAAACTGGAAAATGCGAATCCACCTACAAGGTGCATGTACGAGCGCTCAAAAGCTCCTGCCTTCACGGCAGTGCTTTTCTAATTTTTTTAATATATTTGAATAGTATATTTGACCTGGAAAATAAAGGAGAAATTATAAGCTGATGATAGGTTAGTCATGTATGAGGATACAACTTGGGAGAATCTGAAACAAAAAACAATAAATGACTTGACGATTCTGAAGAAGTGGTTCGAGGTTAATAAACTCACCTTAAATCAGCAAAAGATCAAGTATATGACCTTTTCATCCAATAAAGTCGGACTTCCGGATTTAGGAATACTCCAAGTCACCAATCAATTCCAAATTTCAAATACAAATGCCACAAAATATCTAGGTAGGTATCTATATAGACCAACATTTAAAATGGGATGAACATATGAAATACATGATAAAAAAGTTGAGGGGTATTGCGTACAGATTTAGAGTAATACGGAAGAATATCAAATCCGTTAGACATCTCCAAATAATTTATGATGCATTGGTTCAGTCTCAACTCTCATATGGGATCATTGGATGGGGGGGAGTATTGGATTGTCATAAAAAAGGGTTAGATATTAGGCAAAAATACATCTTGAAAATTATGTACGGAAAAGAGTATACATTCCCTAGTCGAGAGATTTATGAGATATCGAAAACATTAGATGTAAGACAGATTTTTGCGAGTAAGATAATAACGAGCGTCAAACAGAAGAAGATACCCTTGGTATTGAAAGAACACAATTACTCGACAAGAACAAAAAGGGACAACTATGAAAGATCGAAAGCGGAAAAGAAACTGGGCCAGAGAAGTTGCACATATCTAGCTTCAAGACTTTACCCAAAAATACCCAATAATATGAAAAAATTGAGAAGTATAAAAAAATTCAAAAGAGAAATTAAAAAATGGTTGATTGCCGAAGATCGATCTTTGATTCATAGATTGATCAACTCTTCATAAAAAATTTAACATAAATTACTGATTGTGACAAAAATCCCGGACGAGACGAGATAAAATACCGAATTGCGACAAAAATTCCCGAATGCGACTGGATGCCCAATGAAGACTGGAAGAATGCCATATAGACAGAATATTATTTTAATTTTTGTATATTATATTATACTAAAGGGAGTTTATCTTATTTTGTAAAATGTTGAATAAAATCATATCTATATATATAAAAAAAAAGAGAGACAGAATTGGACTTACGCGCATACAGATAAATGATTTGAGTATTGAAAATAAATTTGTAGTGTAGTATTTGAACTGTAAATAAATTATTTTAAGAAGACTTTGGACAATATTCATTACAATAGTTAAGATTAGTTTACGATCCCGAGTGTTCCTATATTGTGAGTGTTCTGAGCTCTCGTTCGGTAATATAAACAGTATCTAAAACCCCAAAACATTACACGGTGGTGGTTGAATCTTCCAAGGTTCTGGGTTTTGTATTGCGTAATTGCAGTAAGTTGTCGCTGGAAACTTGTAAGAGGGTATACATGTCACTTGTCACTGGTGGTGTCTTTGTTGGAGTACTGGGACCCCTATTATGGGAATAGTTCTTTGAGTTTGGAAAGGATTCATAATAAAATTTCCAGTTTTCTTTTTCAAGCTCCATCCATATAAGTATTTCAGTCGACCATGTATATGAGGAAGCAGTGGCGTTACTGAATATGAGTAGTCTTTATGATAGGCGTGTCCGTGGTGATTTGTTATTTGTCTTTGAACTCTTGAATGGCCAAGTGATTTGTCCTGAACTTCTTGCGAGGATTTTTTTCAACTTTCCGGGACGTTTACTGATTGCAAACCGATTGTTTTTTATACCCCATCATGGAACTAATTATGCTGTGCACTTGCCTGTTGTTTGTTTTATGCTTGGGTATTTTTTATTTCATTATTTATTATTGCTAGCACCGTAATGCGAAATTGAGAAACACTCCATTTTATATTGTATTCCATATTGTAACATTTAATATTTTTATACGTTTACACATTCAAATTTTTATGTTTTTCATTTTTGCATTATCTACACGTTTTGAGATTTTATACTTTTGGATTTTATATTTATTGTGTCTTTTTGAGCGCTCGTACAACTTACACGAGGGCTATATCATTTCGTCACGATGTCTGTATTTTTCGAATTTTGAGCCGGAAATGGTCTCAAACGATAGAGTTCAACTCACTGATGACGAATCCGTGGGAAAATTTGAGTCTGTCCGTCCGGGCGTCCGTAAGCACGATAACTCTCGAAGGGATCAACCTAAAGACTTGAAATTTTCAGTGTAGGTTCAGATCCCAAATGCCTCGGTTGAGTTCGTTAATGGGCAGAATTCCACCGGGGGTTCCGTAAATATGGCCGTTCAAAATTTTGTTCTCCTGATTACTTTGAAACGACAAATTCGCTCAAGATGAAACTTTGCACTCAAATGGAGAATGAGGTGTTCAAGCTACATGTGAAATTTTGTCCAGATCGCATGACCAGAACCATAGAAACCATAGAAAATTGTAACTTTTGAACGGAAACGCCTAGGGACTTGAAATTCGCAGGATAGGTGTGGATCTCGATTGTCGTGATTACTTTTATCTATGAGCAAAATTATACTAGGGGTTCCGTAAATATGGTCGTTTGAAATTTGGTTTTCTTGGTAATTTCAAAACTACCTATTCGATCGTGACGAAATTTTGTATACTAATGAAGAATGATATATACAAGCTACACTTCTCCAGATCACATGACCAGATCCATAGAAAACATAGAAAATCATAACTTTCGAACGGAAAGGCCTAGGGACTTGAAATTTTCAGGATAGGTGTGGATCTGAAATGTCGCGTTCACGTTTATCAATGAGCAGAATTATACTAGGGGTTCCGTAAATACGGTCGTTTGAAATTTTGTTTTCTCGATAATTTCGAAACTACGATTGGGTCGAGATGAAATTTTGTATTTTAATTGAGAATGATATATTAAAGCAATATTTTGTCCAGATCGCATGACCAGAACCATAGAAACCATAGAAAATTGTAACTTTTGAACGGAAAGGCCTAGGAATTTGAAATTTTCAGGGTGGGTTTGGATCACGAATTTCACGGTCACGTTCATCAATGAGCAAAATTAGACTAGGGGTTCCGTAAATATGGCCGTTCAAAATATTCTGTTCCTGATATTTGATTGGAATGAAATTTTGCACCTAGCTGAGGAATAATGTATTCAAACTACGTGCGAAATTTTGTCCAGATCGCATGACCAAGACCATAGATACCGTAGAAAATTCTAGCGGATTATCGAAACCAAATTGATCAGCTGAAGCACTGACATGAAGTCTGGAGTTTCGCCTAAGTTTCAGAATTTTTTTGACAGCGGTCGAAAATTCCTTCAATTGATTTCTAAAACTGGAAAATGCGAATCTACCTACCAGGTGCATGTACGAGCGCTCAAAAGCTCCTGCCTTCACGGCAGTGCTTTTCGTAATTTTTTTGTAGTATACTGGAAATATTATTCACTACTACTGATATTGTTGATACTATTTAAAAACATGGGCATTATAATGTTTGCCCGACTATCTCAAAATACATTATATCTTGTCAAAGGAAAGCATTTCGATATTGATGTTTCACAGACAAGTTTTCCAAGAATTTAAGTTGGTCATCAATACCATGTTTACGCTGATAAAAATTCAGTAATGATACTCGGTTTGACAAACCTTTTCTTCTATATTAATCGCCCATTTCTGAGCGCTCGTACTACTTACATGAGGACTATATCATTTCGTCACGATGTCTGTATTTTTCGAATTTCGAGCCGAAAATGGTCTCAATCGACTATGTTCGACTCACTGATGATGAATCCGTCGGAAAATTCGAGTCTGTCCGTCCGGCCGGCCATATACACGGCCGATTCGAACGCCACAACTTAGAAACTTGGAATTTTCAGGGTAGGTTCGAATCTCAAATGCCGCGGTTAAGTTCGTTATTGGGCAAATTTCAACCAGGGGTTCCGTAAAGATGCCCGTTCGAAATTTTGTTCTCCTGATAACTTCGGAAATACTGATTCGATCGAAGTGAAATTTCGCACTCAGATGGAAAATGACGTGTTCAAGCTACATGCGAAATTTCGTCCAGATCGCATGATCAGAACCATAGAAACCATAGAAAATCATAACTTTGTAATGGAAAGGCCTAGGGAAATTTTAAGGATAGGTGTGGAATGTTACGGTCACGTTCATCAATGATCAAAATTAGACTAGGGGTTCCGTAAATATGGTCGTTTGAAATTTAGTTTCCTCGATAATTTCGAAACTACGGATTTGATCTAGACAAAATTTTGTATTTTAATGGAGAATGATATATTGAAGCTACATTTTGTCCAGATGGCATGACCAGAACCATAGAAACCATAGAAAATTGTCACTTCCGAACGGAAAGGCCTAGGGACTTGAAATTTCCAGGTTAGGTTTGGATCGCGAATTTCGCGGTCGCGTTCATCAATGATAAAAATTAGACTAGGGGTTCCGTAAATATGGCCGTTCAAAATATTTTTTCCCTGATAATTTTGAAACTACTCATTGGATTGGAATGAAAATTCGCACATAGATGAAGAATAATGTATTCAAACTACGTGCGGAATTTTGTCCAAATCGCATCACCAAGACCATAGATACCGTGAAAAATTCTAGTGAATCATCGAAAAAAAACACCTAAAGCACTTACGTAAAGTCTGGAGTTTCGCCTTAGTTTGAAATGTTTTTTGACAGCTGTCAAAATAATTTTGATTTTATTTCTAGAACTGGCAAATGCGAATCTATCTACAAGGTGGACGAACGAGCGCTCTAAAGCTACTGATTTCACGGCAGTGCTTGTCGTCATTTTTTTTCTATTGTATGTTTTTATAAATTCATGTAATTTGGTGATTAATAATAAAATACTACTAAATTTTTTCTGACCTTGGTAAATCACGACTAAGGGCTTTGTTGGCTAGCGTTGTTTGAAATGAATTGTACAATGAATGTTTTCCAAAAAAATTTTGTAAGTGATAGCAAGCTATTTGTCAAAAATGTCGAAATAGATTCTTGCAAAAATAGGTTGGATATTCTTCTGACCTTGAAACAGAGCTCCTAAGAAATCACAGAGCTCAGACTAATGCGGAACGAATCACAGATTCCGATAACTCTTTGAAATCACTGTGGCAGGTAGTAAAAGATCACGAAAAAAGAGACAAAGATAGATAGATAGAGAGAATCAGAATACCTGGCAATTCAGACGAAATTAAAAACGATATTTACAACTATTTTATTCATGTTGCTGATACATCGTCTGTAAATGGAAATAATTCAGCATCTTTCAGATTTAATTTCAGAAAGAATACAAATTGTCTTTTTTTGAGGCCTGTGATCAGTGTGAGATTATCTCTTAACACGTTGACTGCTCACTACGAGATAACTCGTAGTTTGCGTTCTCTTCTGGGACGCCGACTACGAGGTATCTGGTACTGAGGCCATTTTTTTGCACCTATTGCAGCGATTGAGCTCTTGCAATCTGATTTTTTTTTAAACTGGTCTATCTAATGATTGAGCGAAGCGACAGATCGAAACGTGTCTGTGTCCGAATTCTCGTAGTTCGCTTCCGCGAAGAGATTTCTGTTACAGAAGTAAACTACGAGATAATTCTTAAGACCTTTTTTTTTTCAGAAAAATACATTTTTTAGGCTTTTTGATGATCACTATCCACTAGAAATAGGATTTTACATAATATAATGTGATAAAATCAAATTGTCATTTTTGGCCAGATTTCTGAAAATTGCCGTGGCCGTGTTAACTGTTATGGTCATCAATTTTGACATGGTGTTTTTTTTCCAAGGAAAAATTCGGAAAAATATTTTTTTATCAACAGAGGGTCTTCAGTAATCGAACTCCACAGTAAAGATACTTTTTTTTGGATTTCGAACATTTTGAAATAATAAATAAACAATTATCCTGAAAAAGTCGAAAAAACCTTGAATTACTCCTACAGAAAAAAAAACTAAAAAGAATGTATTTCAACTTGAATAATATAAGGTTGGGGAAAAAGTAATTTCGTATTTTTCGCTTCATTTCAATGCTTCATAGAAAGTGTTACAATCATCCGATTTCAGTCAAATATGCGCCATTCTGTTCAAAAAGTTGTTGCCAACAAGAATCTAATTTTATAATGTCCCTCCTTCAGAAGCCCTTCGCAAAAAACTCAGACAACCAATTTTTACAGGCCCCTATTGAGGCCAAATTTTTACCTCTAAGCGCGTTGGCCAGGAGACAGACAGGAACAGGTGGTAGACACTTGGTGCCAGGTCCGGACTATAGGGTGGATGCATAAGAACTTTCCATCCTAGCTCCCAAAGCTACTGGCGCGTCATCAAAGATGTGTGCGGCCTGGCGTTGTGCTGATTGAACACATTCTGTCCCTATCCACCAATGCTGGCCGCTTCTATTCGATCACCTACTAGTCAAACAGTTGAGTTATTCTCAGTTGAGGGCAGAATTGAGCGTTTGACCATAGAGGAGAAGTTCATAGTAAAGCACTCTCTGCCTATTCACCAAACACCTTCCTGGCCGTCAATGTTGGCCTAATCACGGTCTGGGCCACTTCGTTGGATTTCGACCAGGATCTGTGTCGCTTGACATTGTTATAAGTAACCCATTTTTCATCACCAGTCACCATCCGCTTCAGAAATGGGTCGATTTTGTTGCGATTCAGCAGCGATTCGCAAGTGCAAATTCGGTCTATGATTTTTTTTGCGTCAGCTCGTGTAGCTCCCAAACATCGAGCTTTTTTTTAATCCAGTGTTCTGCAAATGGTTCAAAACGGTTTTATGGTCGATGCCCAGCTCCTGGGCGATGCTATGACGACTAACATGACGGTCGATCTCGATTTTTGCCATGATTTTATCTACATTTTCGACGACAGGCCTGCCAGTGCGTGGTGCATCTTTCATATGCACTACACCAGCACGGAATCGCTTGAACCACTGTTTTGCTACAAGAACCGAAAGAGTATCGGCCCCGTATACATGGCAAATTTTTTGGGTCGCTTTCGACGCGTTTTTCCCTCTCAGGTAGTAAAAATGTAAAATATGGCGAATTTCTTTCTTTGAAATGTTCATACTCGACACACGAAACTGTAAAAGAAGCATTTGTAGTATAAAACCACACCTTTACAACGCCGTATTGTAACACGTGATGGGACCAATAACGAACGAGATGTACTTAGTTGAGTAAAAAGGGCGCAAAATACGAAATTACTTTTTCCCCAACCTAATATTTTATTGAGAGTTTCCCTAATAAACTATTGAAATTGAATAACAAAAATCAAAACAAGAAAAATTTTAACAAAGACGTCAGTTATAGTCATATTCTGACTCTTTATCTCTGTAGTCTGTATCTGATTCGTGCCCACTAATGATAGTTTCAGCATCGGATAAGTCATTTTCATCGTCCCTTAAATGCTTTGATAACTCTTCCAATTCATTCTGTGTTAGAGATCTGCCTCCTCTTGCAGTCATTGCGAAAATAAGTGCAAATGTCTGCAATGCGAGAACACAAGTACATAAATTAAGGGTTAGGTCAGTCAGGTCAAAATCGGTCCTACGCATGCTGCAGCCGTAAATATGCGAAACGCTAGTGAAACAATAACTGCTTTCCAGCCAGGTGCGTGTTACGCTTGGAGCCCCGAAAATTCGGGTTATGCACCAATGGGAAGGCGGAGGGCTTGACACTACGGCACTGGATTGGTCAAACTTTGGTTTGGAGCACTCCTGGGGCGCCCCAGACGGTGGCTGGAAAGCCACTAATGACTAACGTTTATAGTCACATCGACACAGTAGGAGAATACGTGTACCTGGAAGATGGGGGAATTCGACGCACGCCGTGTACGGTTATGATTCAATATGATTCGTGTTGAAAAAAATTGACCCAGCCATACCTCTTAAGGGTTATGAGTGTGGTCGGAAGTATGAAAAACAAATTGAGTAGCGGATTTGATGATATTATTCCCATAGCAAGTATTAAAGGTTCGTATTGATTATCGAGCCCTTATGTAATACAGCCAAACCTGGGCAAGTGACAACTGGGTTAGCGAGAAAACTCTTTAAGTGAGTGTAATTGCCTGGTCCCGTCATTTTTAGCCCCTAAAACCTCTATGTATGAGAAATAGAAGCCTCTATCGTTGTTGATAAGACAATATTCGATAATATTGCGAAATGGGAATGCGGAAAAACAGAAGAAAATAACAGATTTTTTTAAATAGATGAGTGAGGTTCATTATTTCCTATTTGTGAGAGAAAGAACAGATTTTTTTTAAAATGTGTGAGATTCATTATTCACTATTTGTAAGAAGAAAACTAAAGATTTCTTTAAATAGATGTGTGAGATTTATTATTTCCTATTTGTAAGTGAAAAAGAAGACATACATACATTACATATATGTACATACATACATGTTTCTGATTTTTTCATTCAACCTCTATGAGTGAAAATGGTAATTTCGGAACCTTCATAAGCTAGAGACTCGGGTTAGTGAGAAACCTCCATAAGCGAAAAAAACATTGCGGTCCCTTGAACTCTCCCTTATCCAGGTTCGGCTGTATATTGAATAATTCACCATTGCATGGGGTTTTTCCCGATTCCCTGAAAGTGGCAGTTGTTACTTTAATTTTCAACAACAGAGATCATGCATTGATTGAAAATTTTAGACCTGTCTGTCATCTTTCGCGAAAATTTTTGAAAGTATCATAAATATGCTGTAGAATTTTTCAATACGTTCTCTATTTTCTCTAGATTTCAGCATGGATATCTGAAGGCTAAAAGTGTAAATACAGCACTGTTTGTTTTCGTCCAACGTATTCAGGGTGTTTCATGAGTGGTTGGCCATAGCCTTGTGGTGAATGCAGGTCATCTTCCAGAAAAGTTGCTTGTTTTGTATCCTAAGGCTATTAGTTTAGGGGATACAGGGTAATTTATGGATTTCGGCCGAAATTTACGATAGATGGCACTTTGGATGTACGATATTGATCAAATTTCATGGGTATGTTCAATTCAGAAATCCCTTTCGAATGGCTCACGAAATATCAATATTTTCAGGGCAGTACCCAGAATATCGTGGTTTAACTTTCAATCCTCAGAATCTATATTTTTTACACCACTTAGAAAAATGTCGTTATTGCCATAAAAAAATACATAATTCAATCTAAGGAATTCAATTTTCACTTTGCATGGCACACTCCGTTACAAGCGAGGAGCGATCGAACGAATTCATATTTTTATTTAATTTTTTGAAATGTGTGGTCCTGATTTAGACTTTTGCTGAGATTTTGAACCTCAAAGCTTAAGAGGGTTGTAACTTATAAATTGAATCATTTTGGAGAAGGTAATCTGTAGGTGTAGTCGCTTCACAAAACAAACAACTGAATATTAATATTCTTTATTTTTTTCGAAAAACTTGAAACCTAGTTTTGTCATTTCACACTAAAAACTGAAAGAGTGGTATCATAAGAGAAGTTCTAAATGGAGTCCTTCCATCTCGACACATTTCCTATCTCTCTAAATGTGATGATTTATTGACCTTCCCTGTGATTCTTCTATCCTCTGCCTCAAATGCTTTCGTGAAGTTATTTCAACGGCATATATACCTACATTTTGTTTCAGATAACCCTACAAAATATAATCCATAGGAGTTAGATATTGGGACCTTGGGGGCCATGCTACAGGGTGTTCTCCTGTTTGGAAATCTGTGACGATAGATTATCGCACTGCTGCCCTTGAATTTCCATTGCGATAGCCGTAAACAAATATCATATTGAATTACTCACAATTGGTGAACATAGTTCGAAGTTTGAATGAGAATTGGAGTACCTTGAATTTGGCAGCTATGTCGTTCCTTGAATTCAAGTAATACAAATATACAATGTGTAAAGAAAGCGATATTTAGAGAATTTCCTGAGGAAAACTCTAAACCCGATAAAACTTAGGTATATTCGAAAATGCCGTCCTGAAACAAAAGAAGATAAACATCCCTAAACCTAGTAAAACTTATATTCGAAACTGGCTTCCTGGAACACACAAAAATTATCAGCCCAAATGTTAGTAACACATAATAAGCTCAGCGAATCAACAATATTCCCCTGTCTGATATTCATTCGACCCAACTGATTTGATGCTTTTATTAACACTGAAAAAATCTAATCAAACCTAAATTTCCGACATAAAATAAATTTCCCGAACCAGATGGAACAATTTAAAATTCTCTGCCTCTTTCCTATTCCTCAGAAGAAAAATTGAAAAATACCACCGCTGTCACCATTTGTAACAATACGACTTGTCTATACATACATTTATAGCGGTAGGACGCATATAACACTTAATAATGGTACAATTTTTTATGTTGGAATATTAGTATTATTTTATATATTTACCCGCTGTCACCATTTAATCTATTGTCCGAAAAGAATTGAATTCGTGCTTCCTGCACGAAGAGGATTACTTCTGTTTCACCCTTTCTGAGGAACAGGTATTCAGGAAAGAAAACCCAAAAATTGTATATTATACTTACGGAAAATGATGGTAAAATGCGAACATAAAAACGAGCTTTCCACAAGCAACAAACAAAGAAAAACATCAACCATTCACCTGGTTCAGCATAATCATAATTAAATCAGACAATTAAAATCTTACTTTCCCTATATCATACAAACATACTAATCTAAGTGTACGAGGAGGGGGGGGGGTGACCTCACTAATCTCACACAGCCACTATGGTGAAGGGGACTTCTCCTGGTCGACTTGCGGCATTTCTGTCTGCGGGTCTGAGTCTCTCAAGCAGTATGTGAAGGAACAATGGGCACATGGCCTCAGTTCAGCTCGGATCGGGCGCCGCAAACAGCAGAAGTGTACGAGGGGGTCAATTAACTCGATACAAAATAAATACACATTCCTTACATTGAGACACATCAAATCAATTTCGGAGCTATCACAGATTTTTCCCTTATCCGGACTCTAAAAATTCGACCGAAAACCTAAAGTATTTTCCTACCACGGACTACTACCTCAATTTAGTCCTTACACCGGACTCTAAGTCGAAAAGCGAACCTAAAATACTGTACCTATCGTGGTAACTTCCCGACTTTTAACTACTGAGTCTGCGATTCCTGAACAACTAACTTCCCTACTTCCGAATAACGGACGTAATACGAGTCCCCGACCTGCGAACAACTGTCTTAACTCTTCCAGAGTACCAGAAAGGTAGAATTTCTCCCCCTTCGAAAACCTAATTCCTGAGTTGACATTTTTCGTAGTGCCCTCTCACTTGGCTTGGGAACACCCACGCTCTCAAATTCTTTCTCCGAAAGTTTCCCATGGTCAACCGACGTTGCATATTCTCCCCTTTTGTGGCCTTATCTCGGTCTGAGGTGTGGCAAAATCACCCTATCTAGTCACAAAATCCGTCCTACAATGTAGTCGATGAATGTCTCGCCTATACTTTATTTCTCATCTGAAGTTTCAGGTGTCCAGTCGATAACCCGGTTCCAAATTAACAACATCCGTTGATTACACAAAGTAATAAAATGTATGCTCAAATATACAGACTCTTCTCCGAGATATGTAACCGAATTTGAGATGAATTATTCACATTCCCAAATATTGCAGCAACTCGAGTATGACCTCGAGTGCTGCTGTGGAAGTGGTGTATCCCGCTCCCGAAACATACAAAGGCCAGTCATTGCAGTTTCTGCAGGTGGTTTTGTGTGGTGACCTCTTCGATTTTTGTTCACCAAGCTTATGTCGCATAGGTGACAATGGGCTGACTACGGCTGTGTATAGCCACATCGCGGCTTCAGCCCACACGTTTTTCCATAGAGCCCACATAGAATTAAATAATGAAAATTGAAAAATTATACTATATAAACTCATAAGCAAGCCAACAAAACAATTCATGTATCCCAGATACCAACGAATCCATCATTTGCAGTCGTATACGCATATCAGATCCATATCTGATCTCATGAGTACGATTAGCAAAATGATAAATTTGATGTGAGTAACAGAAAACCTTAAAACATAAGGCAACGTGGACTTGAGAAAATTTTCAATCACGCCACCTGTGCGTTCCAAGAGCAATTGTCTCAAATATCTGTACATTATAAACTGTTTTATCGGCTCCCCGAAAACAAAATACATATTTTTGAAATTGGTATTTCAGGTGGGGGAACATGTCAACGCAAATAACGTATAGCTTGTATTTATATCTTCGCACTTGCCAATCATCTGTCCTGGTCGCTCAAACCGAACGCCACTTTCTGATTACCTACTCAAAAGGGGTAATCAGGTGCAAATATCTAGCCATTACACCTTGGATCCAATAAAGTAATTGTTGTTTTTACAGTCATCTATTCATTGAAATATCAAAATCACTCATATCTTAAACTTATAAATTGCATGACATAATCAATGAAAACTTTGTATGATTTCATCACATAAAAACAATCATTTTCCATTTATTTCAAGAATATTTACATCATTTGAAAAAAGATTAATTATCAACTTGTTTTCACCCTTTGGAATTAAATTTTGAGCACAGTAAAGAATCTATGAAAGGAATTTACAGGGAATTGTCTAATAGACGGTAATAGCATTGTAAAATGAGTTAATTTTTCATAACTCTGATAATGGCTGTAGTGTGAATGTGACTTTTGCACAGAACAATGAGTAGAAATGAGCTATTACATGGTTCTTGTGAATAATTATTGAATGAAACGTTTCTATGGTGTTGAGGGAAATGAATTAAATCATCTCTACTGAATATTGGTTCAACATAGTGTTGATTATTGAAACACATTGAGCCATTTTGATAATGCTTTTATTTCTCAATGACCTAACAATTATCTTTCTGGGGCCTCATTCTTTTTAATTTGTAAACATTCGGAAGAAAGAGATTAAATGTAAAAAAAAGCGAATCAAGCATACTTGAAATGATATCAGATATATAGAGAGAATTTCAAGGACTTCAAAAGTCAGAAGTCAAAATTCAAAGTCTCTTAAGGCAAATTTAACAATCAAAAAACGGAAATACCTCTATTGAAAATAATAGACTGATAAAAAAAATTCATATGGTCTTGAAAATTTTCAATCCTCCTGTAAATTTACTTCTACAAAATTCTCGATATTGCCTCAAAAATATTACTTCTATTTTTTATTCTGAAATGAATTAAATTTTTTTTAAAATATATCAAAATACAGGTTATCTTTTTCCTCTATAAACCCAAAAGTATAATCAAAAATTGGTCTATTTACACCTCCATACCATCACTTTGGTGGCGGTTGATAAAAAGGTCTAGAATTCTGGTGAGCAGGCGCTGTCGGTGGATAGAATGGTGGAGCTGCTCCAGTAACCACAGGAGGAAATGGTGGTGGATGATTCACATACTGTGGAAAGACACTTGGAGGTGGTGCTGCAATATGTGGAGGAGGAGCCGAGATATGAGGAGGAGGGGCTGTCAAGTGCGGTGTTACTTGAATAGGTGGCGTGGGATACACTGATGGATAAGTTGGAGGGGGTGCTGTCGTGAATGTTTGGTACTGGTAAGGTGCAATATCGGTCATTTGAATTTTACTGCTACCCGAATCATTCAAGTCAGTCTTATCTTGATCATTGGATTTTTTATTTGGTGTCGAATTAACCTGAACTTTTGGAGGGGGGCTATCGGGTACTGATGCTGGTTGTGTTGAATATAAATCCAATACCTGAAACATAATGAAGGCATTTTAGAGATGAATCAAAAATTCCATTATACTATTAATTATTTATTATTATTCTATTTATCGAAATTGGGATGTGAAAATGAGGTAAACCATATAAACCATAGAGTCCCCGAAAGAGAATCAGCACTCTGAAAAAATAAGACCGCTTGGCGGTCGTCTGGGGCGCTTTGCGTTTTCAAATCGAAGAAACGAGCTTCCCAACGATGTATGTATGAAAATCGTCGAAAACCCCTCGAAAGCTAGAAAGGAATAAGGCTTTTTTCCCGGAGCAACTGAAACCTCGAAGAACCACAGGTCTGAATGAATAAACGATCTTTTAAGATGATTTTCAACTTTCAAGAGGCAATAGCCAAAACCAAGAAAATTCCGACTGCACTTTCCATTTCCGCTCATAAAATTGAAATTGTTAAATAATGTTTGAATAAAGGTTTTGCATTTAGTAATATTTTATTTGGCGTAACAAGGTACTCCTGTCAGATCTATAATCGAAAAAGTGTCATTTAAACTTCACGTTTCTCGAGTAACTACTCGAGCAACGGCAACTGCCGTTGCCATGGTGGCTTTAAAAACGCGCGTGTTTGAAAGTTCCATTTGAACACGCTTAGGCGTTCTTGAAATGAGTAAAATGGAACATCAATAAAAAAAATTATTGAAATATTTAAAAATTTGTCAGTCTGTTTTTTCACTCCGTCAATCAACGCAAAATGATCAGGTTCCCATCATTCTGATCAGACTGACTGACTGAACTGAAGACTGGTCGTATATCACCCGTCTTAGAAGACAAGATTTATTGTTAAAAATTGTAAATAGTGAGTGCTATAGCATATTGCATCCAGTTGGTAGACAATTAGATATAAGTATGCCCGTCTCACAGTGGAATCTATTACACGATTCAAAATTTCAGGGGTTACAAGCCAGAGGGAAGTGGGGATTACAGTCTCGAACAGGGCTATATTAGCGCATAGGCCATGGCCTAAGGGCAGCACGATTTCAGGGGCGGCAAATTTTACCTTCGAAAATCATAAAATTGTTCAATATTTTCCATGAGTTTCACACATTTTCAAAGCAAAAAGTAAATTCTTTTATTTCAATACGCAGTTGAGAAAGGAATCAACGATCTTATTGGAAAATTGAAAACTCGCATCACATCTTAATCTGAAGGAGCCGCCCTCAAACCGGACAGCAGTCGTCGCTCATCAAAGAATGTCGGCAAGCTTGATGAGTTCTATCGTAAATATGTAACTCGCAATAAAAAGGGAATAGGCCCACCCCGTCTCTGGGGACGCAGGACTGTCGCATCGCACTTACAGAACATATGAGAAATTGTAGAAGAATCGAAAACTTGCCATTATAGAGTTGTCGTCATTCGTTAATATATTGACGAAGAAAAGTTTAGTTGCACTGTTTTTAAAAGTTTTTTGAATGTTATGTAGAATAATATCAAATAAACCCTCTTACACAATAAGATTGTTTCATTCCCACGATAGTAAATTGTCTAATCAACTCCTCCTGCGAATAGCACTTGATTTCAAAATTCGGCATGTTTTTCTTTTTGATTCGCTTAACACAGAGGGGCGGCAAAGGGAGGAAATAAGTCTAATCAGGCCCTGGTCTCGAGTGACCTAACTTGGACGGATCTCATAAGTAACAAGTCGAGACAACTTGCATTTCTTTCTCAAGTGCTTTAAGGGTTGCGATGCCAAAACTTTTAATCTCCTCTACAGATACTATGTCCGGCCAATCATAGAATATGCCGGCCCTGCATGGTGGCCTTCCTCCCAGGCAGTCATGAACAGACTAGAGTTACTGCAGAGATGGGTTACCAGACTTCACTATGGTCCGGTATGTCCTTCTTATGATGACAATCTCGTTTACAGCCTTCAATGTTGGCGTTTATGGCGGTTATTGCATGCAATAATAGCATAAGATTTCTTGCCCCAAAACGTGCGTGAAACTCTCTCCATCTTAATGGCCCTTTATTCTATCAAATGCTGAGCGAAGTGAGTGTTTCTCGTTTTGAAAATTTCCTTTTTAAACCTCATTTTTCAAATGGTCCCATAAAAAAAGTCTAAATGTGTTAGAACTGGTGACATTGCTGGCCAGGGTGTATCACTATGAGTGCCAATCCATTTTCTTGCGAATCGCTCACCCATGTATTGGCGGACAACTATGGAGTTATTAGCTGGTGCGCCATCTTGTTGAAACCAGCAATTATGCACAGCGTGCAATGGCTAATTATCCAATGCATCTTTCAGAACTTGTAGAAGGCAATAACAACAACAAGAATGAAATAATCATTTGAGTAAAAAATTGTTTAGGAAAACTAAAAGCTATGTATGTTGCCATGGATGGTTTTTAAGGGACAATGAGAAAGTGCCAAATTACCAAATTTTCTGAAAGTCTCCGTAAGTAAACGACATTTTTGATATTTCTCAACATCTATTCATTGACCCCTGCGCAACCTTTGCCAATTCGACCTAATACCTCTTAGGCGCTAATCTCCCTGAAACGCGACCGACGACTCACGCGGAGCCGCCGCCGTCAACTTCTAAATGATATGTTTGGGAAACCACGAGCACGGTCTCTCTCAACCGTCGCGTGCGACGTTCAGAACCGTGCCCGTGGTTTCCCGAACACATAATTCGGATGTTTACAGCGGTGGCTCCGCGTAAGACGTCGATCGCGGGTGTTCAGGGAGACCAGCGCCTTACGATTACCGAGATCCCTATGATATTCATCCTTATCTTGGGCACACTGTATAAGGATCCTATTCTACAGCATGGTGAATGGCGATCAAGCGAGATTTGCGAATTTTTTAATTCCCAAATAGTACCCATGAAAATTCCAAAGATCAATTATAGCCCGCAACTACTTCTTACTACTCAAAACTCGATGAATTGTTATGGACGTACCTGGTGGCAAATATCCTCCAACAAGTCCATAGTCACATCCTCTACAAAGACGTCCCACCATCTTAAATGCCTAGGAGTTCTTCCACTCCAATCTAATACTTCGAATTTACTCAATTTGCCTGCAAGGTACATAAGAGCAACTGCTATAATTTCTGGTTCCCATTGTAAGGCCAATGTTGTACATAAACTGTCATTAACAAAAGTCCACGCCATTTGAACCATTTTCTGCAATTTCACTTTGTCGCCTTTCAGACATTTTGCATATTTGATTAAATAACTGTAAGGGTGCTCTACTTGCAAATCAAATTTGATAGTTTGTAGAAGTATCCTTTCTAGTGTCATAACCTGAAAGTAAATGAACATTATAGTAGTTAATTCTTATAATTATCAGTGCGCAAATTGAACATCGAATACTTATAGTAGACTGAGATTCTAATAATACATGAGTAGATTGAATTGAATAAAAGGCCTCAAAGGGGACGAGGCTTATCCTTTGCGTAATCTATTTCTTTAGCGAATTCGATAATTTTCCTAGGGGTCTTCTTGCATCTGATTTGTGAGAGTGTTAGTTCCTCGCCTCTCAGCAATGCAAGTCTTTTTTGTGCCATTGTTTCGCGTTTACAGAATAATTGCTCGGTTGGTGGCTTTGCATAACCTACAACCTACATTGGCCTGCAGATTTGCATAACCTACAAAGAATTGGGATTCCTTTGCCCAATTTCTGTAGATGCCATCTCACTGCGCGAAAGGCCAGTGAGTAGACAAGTAAGTAGTTCTATTTCGCCTTTTGAGAGCGATATGACGAGTTGCGATTATTGTTTCGGGAGCGCAATAAACTTTTTAGCTTGCCTTCATCCGAGAATATTTCCAGTAAGCATTTATCTCCTCACATTACATGTAGTGAAAGGAAAGAAAAATTGTTCTAGATAAACTAAATGATGGATTTGGTGTTCTCTGGGGTTGAATGGAGTGATTTGTTGGCTTGCTTATTAGTTTATCTAGAACAATTTTTCTTTTGTTTCTCAACATGAAATTTGAATCTTCAGATAAACAGCCAATATATTATTCTTGTCAATGATTCGGAAGACTAAGGGTGAATAGCTTCAACCCATATTGCCACATGTGACAATTATGCCGCAATGTTTGCGGTTTTTGTCGAGGAGCTAGGAAATCTTTTCATTTGCCTACAGAGATCGGGAGACAGGTGGCGTGAATTGGGAAATTTTCTCCGATCGCCACTGCGTTTGGTTTTAAAGTCTTTCGTTTTCTTGCATCGAATCCATCCTCGCTGATCAGTACGGGGATCGCCAAACCCGAAGTACCCGAGGACCTGGTAGCTCACTACCTTGTATAATCCTTGTACACCTTGTACCTTGTATACACCGTCCTGACCTAGACGTATCCTAGGGTGGATGAGGAGATTTGCTTAGCCGCCCGGCTCAAAGAGGAGACAACCTCTTCAATAAACCCCATACTTCAAGGTGTTGGTAAGTGCCGATGAAGGTGCTGTTGCTCTGCAATGGCATGGCTGGGGGGCAACCCGGTCCCTAACTTTCTACAAACGGATGATAGGGATAAACAACAAACAAGCAAAGGGGAGGAATTTCAATTGGAAAAATGGGAAAGTCGGAACGGGAAGCGATGGATGCAGGACAAATTCTAAAAAGAAATTCCCTCCTAAGATCTCCGCAGGAAAGGAAAAGAAAAACATCCTGCGCAGTCGCGGTGGGAGTATGCACAGAGGAGGATCTCAACAGATCTATAACAGAACTGGCGGAGGACGAAAGACGCGAACAGTTGAGGAGAAGGAAAAAAGGAACGAAAATACAGTAGGTGGCACGAAAAATATAAGAAACAGCGACAAAATTATCAACGACACGATAGCTAGAATAATAGAAATAAAGGACGCAATAATCAAGGCGACGATGAGGATCTCAGAGGGAAAGATACAAGTCCACAAGGAGGAGCAAACATCGGTACGAAAACAAATGGAAACGCTAACGGACATAATGATACAAATGGCATACGAGACCGGAAAAACACGAGGAATAATAAAATTACTAACAGTGAGAATAGAACAACAAGAATGAGAAATAAAACAACTTCACGAGGAATTGACAAAACGAAAAACAGGGACACATAAGAAGAAAGATTCAGACATAGAAGTAATTAGAAACAAACCTAGTACGAGTCGGGGGTAGGAAACAAATTACGAAAAGCACTGCCTCGAAGGCAGGAGCTTTTGAACGCTCGTACATGCACCTTGTAGGTAGATTCGCATTTTCCAGTTTCAGAAATCAATTGAAGGAATTTTCGACAGCTGTCAAAAAAATTCTGAAACTTAGGCGAAACTCCAGACTTTATGTCAGTGCTTCAGCTGATCAATTTTTTTTCGATAATTCGCTAGAATTTCTACGGTATCTATAGTCTTGGTGGTGCGATCTGGACAAAATTTCGCTCGTAGTTTGAATACATTATTACTCAGCTAGGTGCAAATTTCATCCCAATCCGCTCAGTATTTTCGGAACTATCAGCAAAAAAATATTTTGAACGGCCATATTTACGGAACCCCTAGTTTAATTTTGCTCATTGAACGCGACCGCGACATTCGCGATCCAAACCCACCCTGAGAATTTCAAGTTCCTAGGCCTTTCCGTTCGAAAGTTACAATTTTCTATGGTTTATATGGTTCTGGTCATGCGATCTGGACAAAAAATTGTTTTAATATATCATTCTCGATTAAAATACAAAATTTGATCTCGATCGAATCCGTAGTTTCGAATTTATCGAGAAACCAAAATTTCAAACGACCGTATTAACGGAACCCCTAGTATAATTCTGCTCATTGATAAATGTGAACGCCACATTTCAGATCTACACCTATCCTGAAAATTTCAAGTTCCTAGGCCTTTACGTTCGAAAGTTATGATTTTCTATGGTTTCTATGGTTCTGGTCATGTGATCAGGAGAAATGTAGCTTGAATATATCATTCTCCATTAGTATACAAAATTTCGTCACGATCGAATCTGTAGTTCTGAAATTATCAAGAAAACTAAATTTCAAACGACCATATTTACGGAACCCCTAGTATAATTTTGTTCATAGATGAACGTGATCACGACATTCGAGATCCACAACTATCCTGAAAATTTCAAGTTCCTATGGTTCTGGTCATGCGATCAGGACAAAATTCCACATGTAGCTTGAGAGTTATCGTGCTTACGGACGGCCGGACGGACAGACTCGAATTTTCCGACGGATTCGTCATCAGTGAGTCGAAGATAGTCGATTGAAATCTTTTTCGGCTCGAAATTCGAAAAATACAGACGTCGTGGCGAAATGATATAGCCCTCGAGTAAGTAGTACGAGCGCTCAAAAACGTCAACAAATATAATCACCAGACAAGACATGACGGACAAAAACTATACAACAATAGAGATAATGGGCGGGAATGACGGATATTACGATCACATCAATTTACGACGAACCAGGAGGACAGGAAAACAGGAGACTAAACGAATACTTACTAGCAGGAGACTACAATGCTCACAATACGACATGGGGAGGAACAGTTAACGACACTAGGGGAAAGAAATTATTGGACTGGATCACTGCAAACTTTAACCAACTTTTATCGGATCACAAGGAACGAGCTACATCGACTTGAAATTAACGAAAGGAGTAGACACTAAGGACTGGACAGTACAAGACGACGAAACTTTGAAAAATGGAGACAGACGATTGGAGGATAGACGATGAAGACGATTTGGAAAGGAAAGCCGAGAGTACAGGAGAAAAATCAAACGACAAAAGCAGAAAAGGATACAGGGGTGAATTGTCTACTCTGAGACATGATCATACAACTCGGCACAGACATAGGTTCATTTTACCACGTATGGATTAAACCATAGGACAGATGAATTATTATTACTTGGGGCCTAAAATCTTCTATTTTGTTCCAATAGAGATACGACAGAGTCCCTACTCCCTAATTCGCCATTTAAGGATTTCAGGAAACTCATCGTAGTACAATTATACGGCTCATAGAAAAATGAGTACATATCTTACGGCTCACACCAAAATCGATTTTGTCGGCCGATGGCGGACAGAACTGCCCGGACGAGTAACTCGGATATGTATGTGCTCACACTGAAACCGTATACTTGTGCCGACATCATGCGTTGCCGATGCAACTTCAGCCCATAACCGTTTCGAAACATCTAGATTATTAAAATTTCTTGTAAGTTTATCCCACAGGGTTGGTCTATTATATATCCATACTAGTTTAGGAAGATAACAACAGGATTGAATCAAACTATAAATTATGTACTCAATTTGCACTGTAGACGTCGGCCGATATCGGGCGAAAAATCCCAACAAATTCGGATTCGACAGTCAATCGGCCGTTGTCGGGCGTCATCGGACGATGACGGTGGGTTGGTGTGCGCGCTCTCTTTCATTCACAAGTGTTTGATTCGATCGTCCGAGTTCGGCCGTCGTCGCCCGAGCAAAATTCGGCCGATGACGGTTTTGGTGTGAGCGAGCCGTTACAGTTACGATTGATGCTTTTATGTTTATTGTGTGTATTTTTTGTTTATATTGTTGATGATTTTAACGTGTTGACGCTTCCTTGATTCTTTTTTCAACCAATTTTTTTCAATATTTATATTACACTCACACGTGAGCAGTCCTCTGCTTCGTGAGTATATTTTCGTTCACTGTGAAATTATTTTATTGTTCATTAGAAATCTCAGAGATGTATTTGATGTGGAAGAAATTATTATTATTATTATGACACAGCGGACATAAACAAGATGAACGAATGGGCAGGGACAATAATTATACGGGACAGCGACATGACACACACATAGAACAAAATAAACATATGGCATATGCAACAGGACATAATGGGTGACAGTAGGACTGCCACCCTACAAAACAGGGAATAGGGAGTGCTTATGCCGCAAGGCGGGAAGCGGAAGAAATCCACCAAATTCGGACTATACTGATGAGACTTGAAGTCGAAACCGGTCTATAGTTTCGAATGATGGATTTGGTGTTCTCTGGGGTTGAATAGAGTGATTTGTTGGCTTGCTCATTAGTTTATCTAAAACAATTTTTTTTCACTACATGTTATTTGAATCTTCTGCCAATATATTATGTGTCTCCCCGTCAAGCGCGACAAAGACCAAGTAATGGTACTGAAGAAGAAGAATAATGGCACACTCATTGGAGACAGAATCAGCAGTATAAGAAGGAAAGTACGAAGTACATTAATGATGTGGCGGCTCTCCGCACGTCCAGATGATGGCGTTGTCGGCTACGCCACACCGCGTTGTCTCACGCGGTTCTCTTCATATAGTTCACTCGACGCGCGGTGAGTAATACTTGTGAAGGGCAACAGATTCTGGATCAGCCCTACTGATGAGTTCACCAGCAACTGTGGGACGGAACACACATCCGTTTCCCTATCAGGGAGCGCGATTCAATATAGCGAGAATATCTCGTTAAAATAATTATAAGAATAAATCTTTTAAAAATCATTCGAATCAATCTTATGAATTTAGATGCTCTAGATGCGGTTCCATTCATGGCACGAATTCTTGTACGCCATATGGAAAGAAATGTCAAAATTGTGGTTCGATGAATCATTTCAGTAAATGTTTTGAAATAAAAATCTTGAGAATATTTAGGTACATGGTGATGAAGAATTATCAGAAAATGAAGAACTATTTATATGGTTAATAAATAACATTAATGAAAATAACTGTAGGGGAGACTGGAGAGGGTTGATACACAGGGAGGCTTGATACAGCTCTATATCCGCGGTCTATAGCGTTTTTTGGAGGTTAAAGGCTAGTGAACACTATCTTCCGACAGAGAGCAGGGCGTGACAATAACTTGTACAGGTGTCAGTAACCGTTTTGAGAATTATTCAACAAACAGTGTTTCGAAGTTAAAAATTCTAAGTATTTACTTAGGTTACCTAAGAGTTTCATGATCGTGCATTAATTTTTCGGTATGAATAAACATTTCACGGGGAAATATGTATAAAAAGACATAATTAAGGGTTATATTCGCTTGTCCAGGTGTAGGGTGATATCACCCTACACGGTGATGAATGAATGAAAACATAGATCACTTCAAACCTTGCTTTCGGAGAGGATTGAGAAAGGTTATGTAGACCGGCGTACACTGATAATGAGGATGACATTGAAGGAGAATATGACAGATGTAGGCTGAATTTATTGCAATGGTTTATATTCATTCTCTAGGTCCAACGAATATTGGATAAGGTGTATGGTGTGCTTGCAATGGTGCCACGAAGAATGTGCCGGTGTTAGCATGTGACATTTGCAATTGAAAAAATTTCGAAAAGCACTGCCGTGAAGGCAGGAGCTTTTGAGCGCTCGTACATGCACCTTGTAGGTAGATTCGCATTCTCCAGTTTTACAAACCAATTGGAAAGATTTTGACAGCTGTCAAAGAAAATTTCAAACCGACGCGAAAATCCAGACTTCACGTCAGTGCTTTGGGTCCATTTTTTCGATAATTCGCTAGAATTTTCTACGGTATCTATGGTCTTGGTAATGCAATCTGGACAAAATTATACATTATTCTTCATATATGTGCGAAATTTCATTTCAATCCAATAAGTATTTTCGAAATTATCAGAAAAAATATAGTTTGAATGGCAATATTTACGGAACCCCTATTCTAATTTGGCTCATTGATAAAAAGGATCGCGAAATTCGCGATCCGAACCTATCCTGAAAATTTCAAGTCACTAGGCCTTTTTGTTCGAAAGTTATGATTTTCTATGGTTTCTATGATTCTGATCATACGATCTGGAAGAAATGTAGCTCGAATATATAATTCTCAATTTAAATTCAAAATTTCGTCGAGATCGAATCCATAATTTTGAAATGATCAAGAAAACTGAATTTCAAACGGCCATATTTACGGAACCCCTAGTCTTATTTTGCTCATTGATACACGTGAACGCTACATTTACGATCCACACCTATCCTGAAAATTTCAAGTCTCTAGGCCTTTCCATTACAAAGTTATAATTTTCTATGGTTTCTATGGTTCTGGTCATGCGAGCTGGACAAAATTCTGCATGTAGCTTGAGTACGTAATTATCCATCTGAGTGCAAAATTTCACCTCGATCGAATCAGTAGTTTCGGAGTAATCAGAAAAACAAAATTTCGAGCGGCCATATTTACGGAACCCCTCGGCGAATTTTGCCCAATAACGAACTTAACCGCGGCATTTGAGATTCGAACCTACCCTGAAAATTTCAAGTTTCTAGGACATTCCGTTCGAGAGTTATCGTGTATACGGCCGGCCGGACGGACGGACGGACAGACTCGAATTTTTCGACGGATTCGTCATCAGTGAGTCGAACATAGTCGATTGAGACCATTTTCGGCTCAAAATTCGAAAAATACAGACATCGTGACGAAATGATATAGCCCTCGTGTAAGTTGTACGAGCGCTCAAAAAAAGGGAATTCAATTTTCATTTCATGTGTCTTATGACTCCCAGCTACCGTATCAAGCCTCCCATATGTGGGGAGGCTTGAGACAGTTTGCATATTTTTTTGTAACGTTTTGTACAGAATATGAAGTTTTTGTTTCGAGAATTCTATATTTATTTTGTTGGCTAATATATTGAAGGATAATATAAAGCTATAAAAGTCTAGTTTTTTCTTTTATTTTAGTTCACAAAAAATAAAATTCCAAGAACGTAACCCAACCCTACCCAGTCTCCCTTTCTGCAGAACTAAAAATATTTGATAGCGGCGCTGACGTTAATTTCATTCCATACGAGATTTATAGAAGTTTCAGATATAGAAATTGTAGGGAGCAAAGTTGAATTAACTGAATATACAGGTACTCAAATCAATATTATAGGTTGAATCGATATAATTTCAGTACTGTATAAAAATTAGAAATATGTCAAAGTTTTCATTGCAAAAAATAATGGGAACCCTGTTCTAGGTAGAGAAACAATAGATGAACTGGATATTGCCAGGGTTGTTGGCACACTCAGTGATGGTTCTGCTGAGAATTATTCGGTAAAATACAAGGACGTTTTCGATTAAATTGGTTGATTGCCAGGCTAATCCACAATAAAAATTGTCAAAGAGTTTGAACCAACACAATGGATGAATTATGTAGTAATATTCGATAAGCTTAAAGGGCAGTATTGGACATTTCTGAATTTGTATTGGCCCCCTTAATCTTAATAAGGCAATGAAACGTAAATGTTTTTCAATGTCCACATATACTGATATTATAAGTTGTTTGAAAGACGGAATAGCTTTTTCTGTTCTAGGTGCAAAAAAATGGGTTCTGGAACATATAGTTCGACAAGTATAGTTCGAAGCTATGTAGTTCTGACCATCATCGTTTTTGAAAACATATGGACCAAGGACCAATGACTCCGCCAGCCCATAAAACGCACCGAACAGTAATTTTTTGTGGATGTAATGGTAATGTAACAAAATAAACGAGTATCGAGTACTGTTATTGTTTCTTTTTTGAGCGCTCGTTTTACTTATACGAAGGCTATATCACTTCGTAACGATGTCTGTATTTTTCGAATTTTGAGCCGAAAATGGTCTCAATCGACAAGGTTCGACTCACTGATGACGAATCCGTCGAAAAATTCGAGTCTGTCCGCCCGTCCGACCGTATACCCGGTAACTCTCGAATGGAACGACCTAGAAACTTGAAATTTCAGGGTAGGTTTAAATTTCGAGTGCCGCGGTTGAATTCTTTATTGGACAATATTCGACTAGGGGTTCCGTGAATATGGCTATTCGAAATTTTGTTTTCCGGATTACTTCGAAACTGCTGATTTGGTCGAAATGAAATTTTGCATTCAGATGGAGAATGACCTGTTCAAGCTATATGCGATATATTTTGTGCAGATCGCCCAACCAGAACCATAGAAAATTATAACTTTGGAACAGAAAGACCTAAAGACTTGAAATTCTCAGGGTAGGTTTGGATCTCGAATGTCGAGGCCCCTTCCTCAATGATTAATATTAGACTTGATGTTCCGTAAATATGGCCTTTCAACATATCGTCGGCCTAATTCGTTAACCTGCTAAGTCCATTTTTTGGTCAATTTTACTTTTTGAGCTAATCATAAAGTTCAGACGATTACCTACCTTATGGCATAAGAAATAGGTCGATATCAGTATTCAATGTGGTAAAAAAAGCCGTGCACGAAAAACTGCTTTGTACTCAATAGCAAATCTACACATAGAAAACCTGCTAAATCCCATTGGGGATTCAGTTTTGTACTGACGCTCGAAGTTAGACAATGTTTTGATCGAGTTTTCATTTGCAAAGTGTTAGTGAAGGCCAAAATTATAGACAAGTCAAGTCTCTTTTGTTCTATCATTTAAGATATACACTCCCGTTCAAGAAAAAAAAAAGAAGTTAATATTTTTTTGTGAAATTTGAGGTCTCGTTGTTTCTTTATTTTTATCCCAATTTTCAAATTTTTTCAGCAAACTGTGGATAAATTTATTAATTTCATCTTGGTCATTCATTCTTTTGTTAAAAGCTGGCTTATAAGTCATTATACAGTGTTAATTAGAAGTTTGTTGTTGAACCCTAATTTTGAAACATCGTGTGGAATAATTTCGTGGTCAAATTCTTTCAAAATACCAATTTTTGTTGAGAACTATTCCTTTCCAACATTTTTTTTTTTGATTCATGCCTGAGTGCTCTAGTTCATTTTCAAGAACGAAATGAACTTGTCATTAACCGTTCGCTTCAAGAATTGTGAATTGGGGGAGGAAAATTGCACAAAGGCTGTTGCTCTTGTTGAAGATGAACGTAATTATGAATATGTTGCAAGAATTCTTCATGTTCATCGCTCTACCGTCAAAAGAGTAGTCGAAGCTTGCAGACCAGTAACTGGACCCAAATTACTTCAGCGTCATCGAGTAGCTTTACTGAACATTTACATTGGACTTACGGCAACGAAGCAATGTTCTTTTCACTGACGAATCCAGATTCACAGATTTTTCTTAAAATTGGGTAAACTGTTGTTCGGAGTTCATTTCCCTCTTGAAAATCAACTTGGTGCACCTGAAGACATGAACCAAAAAACAAAATGTTGAAAATGAATGGTTTTTAACCTAAATTGGTATTTTGAAAGAATTTGACCACGAAATTATTCCACAGGATGTTTTGAAATTAGGGTTCAACAATAAACTTTTAATCAACCCTTTATTATAACTAATAAGCCAACATTTTACAAAAGACCGAATAAGCGAGTTGAAATTAATAATTGTATCTACAGTTTGCTGAAAAAATGTTAAAAAATGGACTAAAAATAAGGAAACTACGCACGTGGGTATATTTTCATTCAGTGTTACGTTATGAAAGCAATGGATCCATTCTCTATGAAACTTTTACTTTTTTTAACTTTTTTTTTAAGGATGACTGGCAACTTTTACCGCAGAGAAGGTCTTCACGATTTCATCCTTGTGAGACTAGTGATTGAACGCAATTGCACTAAAATCGACGCAAAATCACTCTTCGGAAAAACTGCTATATCCTCAATCGAATGTAAACTTCATAACGAAAAGCTGCTAAGTGATTATTTTCCTGATTTTTTTGAACTGTGCTTAAGATATTCTAAAATTAAAACTTACAGAATAACTAGAACCATTATAGGAGCCAAAGGGATTTTCAGAATCTTTACATGTAAAATAGAAAAGATTTCTTTTAGTTTTTTCCCTCTCCTGTAAACTATGCCGAAATGGACTTAGCAGGTTAACGAATTAGGCCGACGATATTTTTCCCCCATAATTGCGAAACTACAGATTCGATCGGAATGACATTTCGCACATAATAATAATAATTTATCCCATCTCCTCCGACATATAAACAAAAAACTAAGTAGTAAAATACATGTAAGAAATATGAAATATTGAGATGAGATGAAGTATAATGTTTTTCAACTACGTACGAAATTTTGTCCAGATCGGATTACCAAGACCATAGAAACCGTAGAAGATTCGAGATTTTTGAGAGCTGTCAAAAAATTTTTCAACCTAAGGGGAAACTCCATACTTCAACATTATCTATGGTCTCGGGAGTGCGATCTTGGCAAAATTTCCCACGTATTTTGTATACATTATTCTTCATCTATGTGCAAAATTTCATTCCAATCCAACGAGTAGTTTCGAAATTACCAGGAGAAAAATATTTTGAACGGCCATATTAACGGAAACCCTAATTTGGCTCATTCATGAACGAGACCGCGAAATTCGCGATCCAAACCTACTCTAAAAATTTAGGCCTTTCCGTTCGAAAGTTATAATTTTCTATGGTTTCTATGGTTCAAGTCATGCGATCTGGGAAAAATGTAGCTCGAATATATCATTCTCCATTAAAATATAAAATTTCGTCATAATCGAATCCGTAGTTATGAAATTATCAAGAAAACTAAATTTCAAACGACAATATTTACGGAACTCCTAGTCTAAAACGTGACCGCGAGATTCGAGATCCACGCCTATATCCTGAAAATTTCAAGTCCCTAGGCCTTTCCATTACAAAGTTATAATTTTCTATGGTTCTGGTTATGCGATCGGGACAAAATTTTGCATGTATCTTGAACACGTCATTCTCCATCTCGATAGAATCAGTAGTTTCGAAGTAATCAGGAGAACAAAATTTCGAACGGCCATATTTACGGAACCCCTAGTCGAATTTTGCCCAATAACGAACTTAACCGCGGCATTTGAGATTCGAACCTACCCTGAAAGTTTCTAACGCGCTGGTCTCCTCAACACGCATCGGTCGACCGACGACGTGCGGTGACGTCATAAGCGGAGACTCCTCCGTCAATTTTCGAATTATATGCAAAATTAAACAAAGTAACCCTTTATTCATCTTTAAAACGTGTAGAAGCGCGCGTGTAGATTGCGAAATGAATTTCAGGGAGACCGTGCGCCCGTTGCCAACGACCGACAGCCTTCCGTATGACGTCACCGCACGTCGTCGGTCGACCGATACGTTTCGAGGAGACCAGCTCCTAAGTCGTTCCGTTCGAGATTTGTCGTGTATACGGCCGGACGAACGGACAGACTCGAATTTTCCGACGGATTCGTCATCAGTGAGTCGAACCTAGTCGATTGAGACCGTTTTCGGATCAAAATTCGAAAAAGACAGACATCGTGACGAAATGATATAGCCCTCGTGTAAGTAGTACGAGCGCTCAAAAATGGATAAACTTGTCAAACTCGGAAACCTAAAGTTAATTCGTATGCATACAGTGTTGAATCCAGGGGGGTGCCCAGAGGAGTTCAACCCCCCCGGAGCATGACCAATACCCCCCCGGAGAAAAAGACTATCGCTTGCACATATTATGTTCATCTCGTGCAGTTTGAAAATATCCTATCATAGTTGTGAAAAACGTTACTTGATAATAGTGTAGAAATTAGGTTCGTATGCAAATGCAAACTTACTTGTTTTCTTAGTTCGGTTATTAGCCGCAGGAATACGTCCCGTGCGCGTGCGTGCGCCATCGCCTATCATTTGTGGTCTGGCGCAGTAGCGCGAGTCGTCCGTCGCGGTGTATAAAAGAAGCCTGAAATTTATTTCGTGTCCGTAGGCATGCGCCTCTCTTCGGGTTCGGGTATTTGCGCATGTCATTCGTGATAGATATCTCATTCGTGATTCAACATTCAATTGTTCTGTTCAAACACGTTTTTTAGCAGTTTTAAGTGTGAAAATAAGCGCGTACCATTCGTAATAGATATCTCATTCGTGATTCAACATTTAATTGTCCTGTTCAAACACGTTTCTTAGCAGTTTTAATTGTGAAAATAAGAGCTCTTCTGCAGATTAGTTATAATTCCTAGGATATTTCACAAACATTCGGCTTGGCAGACTAAACGAAAGGTAAGTTTTTGTAAATATTGAAGATTTGTATTCTGATTTCAAAGAATTTTTAGATGGCTGAGAAAAGAAAACAATCTTCAATCCTAGCCTTTGTAAAAAGACAAAAAACCTCTGATGAAAATCAAATTCCAATAATGAAACTGGAAACTACTATGAATTCGGACGAAACATCATACCAAAGTCACGAAAAAGATAAATTAGTTAGTGGGGAACCAGATAAACAACCTCCAGGTTTCAGTTCAAAATTCGAAGTTCGAAATTCACTGACTCATAAATATCAACAAAGTTGGGAATCAAAATTTCAATGGCTCTACTTTGATGAGATGCGAGGAGGTGCTTTTTTGTAAGTATTGTGAGATGTATTCAAAAAATGACCTTCTTGTTTCACAAAAAACTGGTGGAATATTCATAAACACACCGTTCACAAATTTCAAAAAGGCACTTGGTGAAAAATCTGGTAAGTTGAATAAGCATAGTAATTCTGATCACCATAAAAAGAATATGGCAAAAGAAAGACAGGGACAAGCGAATTTGGAAAAACCGCTGCACACATTATTGTTTGATAAAAATCAAAGTGATAAAGACTTCAATAGAAACGCTATTTCTGCACTTGTGGAAGGTTTATATTTTTTAGTAAAAGAAGAGATTCCTCATACTACAAAATATGAGCCTCTAGTTAAAAAAGTCAAAATCAGATTGAAAAGAGCAAGCCTGAAAAGAAAACCAAGATACGACCTAACCCAAACATCAAAGAAGAGGTAAAACGAGAGCTTAACGAAAAGATCGCCGCCGGGCAGAACAACTCGAGCCCTGAAAGAGAAATGAACGAACTGAAATTTCATGTACAAAAACTGAACGAGAAGTACCTGAAACCGGACAAAACGAAACGGAAACCTTGGATGACGGCAGAAATATTACAACTCATGGAAGAGAGACGTTTGTGCAAGGGAAATAATGCTAAATACAAAGACAAGCACAAAGAAGTGAGGAGAAAGATAAGAGAAGCGAAGGAAAGAGAACATAAAGAAAAATGCGAAGAGATAGAGTACTACGACAACAAGTACGACAGTTTCAATGTTCACAAGAAAGTCAGAGAAGTCACAGGGAAGAGAAAGAAGAATAACGGCGGTAAACTAATGGATGAAGAGGGAAACCTGATGATAACAACAGAAGAGAGAAAAGACGCCTGGAAGAAATACGTGGAAAAACTATTTGAAGACGAAAGAAATGAGCCAACACCAAGCACTACAGAGGCAGAGGGAGACGATATCCTGGAAGAAGAAACGCAAGCAGCCATAGACCAAATCAAAGGTGATAAAGCAGCGGGGCCGGACGAAGTTGAGGCAGAATTCCTGAAACTATTCGATGAAAATAACATCAAACAGCTGACAAAGAGCTTCAATAGGATATACAGGACGGGAAACATCCCCCGAGAATGGCTGAAGTCAGAGTTTATAACGTTACCCAAGAAACAAAATTCAAAACAATGCGGGGACTACAGAACCATCAGTCTGATGAGCCATGTATTGAAGGTATTTCTGAAAATCGTCCACAAAAGAATATACAAACGCTGCGAGGAACAAATAGCACCAACCCAGTTTGGATTTATCAACGCTGTAGGAACACGAGAGGCACTATTCAGCGTTCAAGTGCTGTTTCAGAGGTGCAGAGATGTTAACAAGGACATATTTGTATGTTTGATTGACTACCAAAGAGCTTTTGATCGTGTGAAACACGATAAAATGGTGGAAATCCTGAGAAAAATCGGAATTGAGGAAAGAGACCTGCAAATTATCATCAACTTGTATTGGAACCAATCAGCAGTGCTGCGCGTGGACGGAGAACACACAGAAGCCGTCAAAATACTAAGAGGGGTACGTCAGGGCTGCATCATGTCACCAACAATCTTTAACCTTTACTCAGAGTTCATATTTCGAGAGTCCCTAGACGAAATGGAAGAGGGAATCCCCATAAACGGAGTCAGACTTAACAACATACGGTACGCTGATGACACGATCGTTTTTGCAGACAGCATAGAAGCACTACAAGCGCTTATGAACAAAATAGTAGATGTGAGCAAGCAATACGGACTAGACATCAACACGGCGAAAACGAAGCTTATGATCATAAGTAAAACTAACATTACCGGTGCGCGCCTCACTATCAACCAGACAAACATAGAACGAGTCACCCAATATACTTACCTAGGAACCATAATCAATGAAGATTGGGACAACACACAGGAAATTAAATGTAGAATAGGGAAAGCCAGAAGCGCATTCAATCAAATGAGCGGACTATTCAAAAGTCACAATCTCAGCCTCAAGATCAAGCTGAGACTTTTAAAGTGCTATGTATTCTCTGTGTTGCTGTACGGAGTAGAAACCTGGACCTTAAAAGACGAAACAGAGAAGAGACTAGAAGCCTTCGAAATGTGGCTCTACCGACGTATCCTGAAAATATCCTGGACTGAAAGAATAACTAACGCAGAAGTCCTGAGAAGAATGAAGACCAGCCCTCAATTCCCGAACATAGTGAAAGTCCGCAAACTGGAATATCTAGGACACATAATGAGGAATTCAGAACGGTACGACCTTCTCCAACAGATCTTGCAAGGAAAGATCAACAGCAAGCGGGGCCCGGGCAGGCGCAGGATATCCTGGCTTGCGAACCTCAGACAATGGTTCAACATGTCGTCAGCGGGACTGTTCCGAGCAGCTACCAACAAAATAAGAATTGCTATGATAATCGCCAACGTTCGGAATCGGATGGGCACCTGAAGAAGAAGTTAAAAAAGTATTAGTTAAAAGGGATAATACTTTGAAAGACTGGTTGGATAAACATAGTAGTAGATCAACTTATATGTCTAAAGCTACGGCTACTGAATTTTTATATGCGATAGGATCAGTCCTTAAGAAAAAAATGATAAAAGACCTAGAAAATAAATGGTTTTCCCTGATGGCTGATGAATCCACCAATATAAAAAATGAGCCAATTCTAACAATTATCATAAGGTTTCTTGACCAGAATTTTAGAGCAAATGAGACATTTTATTGCATCAAAAAATTAGCGGGAACTGATGCTGAACATATCACCCAAGTAATAATGTCCTCCCTTGATGAAGGCAATTTTGCAATAAATAAACTCGTTTCTATTGCATTCGACGGTGCTGCCAATTTTACTGGAAATGCGAACGGTGTTCGTAGAAAATTGTCAAATATATCAGGACGAGAAATTCCTTATATACACTGTAAAGCACATGCTCTACAACTTTCAATAACGAATGCAAAAAACAAGTTTCCCTTCATCAAAAGAATTTTGCATGTTGCTAAAGATATATATAAACTCTTTCATAAGTCGCACAAAAGAGAAAGAATTCTGCACGATGTTCAAGCGCTTTTAGAAGACCCAATTCTGAAAATACCAGAAGCAATAGATGTTCGATGGCTTAGTAATTTTAATACAATGAATGCCATAAAAAGGTCATATCGTGCAATAGTTATGACATGTGAACACATTCATAAAGATGGGGGTGATCTGGCATCTTTAGGAGGAGGACTTTTACTGGATTCGACCAAATCCAGCTTCATTTTCAACTTTGTTGCACTCCATGAAACTTTGTTGGCTGTATCAAATCTGAGTAAATCTCTGCAAAAGTCAGATACCAATATTACGTTTTTGCTCAAACTGATTACATCTAGTATAAACCATCTGCAAGACATCACAAAAGACGTTTCTAATTTAGCAGAAAATAGTGCGATTTTATCTGTATATAGAAAGTTGATTCAAGATACTGAAGAAATTAGAAAAATTGATAAAGATGAGCCTCCAGCGACCACAGCGAAGAAGTTTAAGAGTTTTTTAGAAGCTCTAATTGACAATATGACTAATAGATTTAATAAAAATTCAACGGAACTAATGAATCTGACCTCAAAATTCAAGAATGCCAAGGATTTTATAACGTTATCCAGCAACGAAATCGAATCTTTGTGCAAAATATTGGATCTTGAATTTGAGCCTGTGCGGAATGATGTCCAATCATTCCAATATTTTGCCAAAGAATTGGCAAATGATGCTGATCTCATGCAGTCGATTTTTGAATCGAGTGCTGGTTATAATAACTTGAAGGTACTGTGTGAAAAACTTTTATGTGTTCCAATTTCAACTGCTGGTGCTGAAAGGTCTTTTAGTGACATGAATCGAATAATGACCGATTTAAGGAATCGTATGGGACCAGAAACGTTAGATACATGCATGCGAATCACAAGTGAAGGGCCAGATGAATTAACAGAAGATTTGGTTGATCAAGTAATTCAATCTTATGCGCAAGCTAAACAACGAAGAATTGCTCTAATTTAATTTTTAGCATTTGGTGAAATGTTTCCGATTATAGTTCCTTTTCAGTTTATTATATTTTTTACTCGTTTTATGAGTAATGTGACATATATTTACCTGATTTTTTTTTTATCCATGTTCTTTTTCATGTTCTCTAATGTTTTTTACTTATTTTGTGTTGAAATCTTCAAGAAGTTGTATTGAAATATAATAAATACCTTATAATTAACTTTCGTTTATGTTTTGATACATTTGCGCCTGATGCAATCATTTATCATTCGAGCTTAGATAAAAGAATTACAGAAACACTACCTATATGATTATCTAAATATATAATATGCATTAAATTTGATCCTTCACAAAATTCCTTCTACAAAAAAAATCAGGTGAAAAATGTTCCGCTCCAAATTCCCTACTAGGAAGCTGTCGTCTTAATCGTTATGCACTTGAACCAACTTTCATATTGTCGCACAAAAACCAAAACGAATTTTTGACGACCCCCCCGAGATGTTGGAAATCCCCCCCGGAGAAAATTGTCTGGATTCAACACTGTATGCATATCAGTAGCCTTAAAAATAGATTACATGATGTAGTGGATGTTGTTGTAGAACAAAATCACCCTGATATAGTTGTGTTAACGGAAACATGGCTACACCCGACTGTGTATCATCATTGTAGGGCATCGAGGGGAGGAGGCGCAAGTATCTATACCAAAGACACCATAGAAGCAACAATAAAGTATACATCATTTGTGAGTTTGGAAGAAGGCAACATCTCTCGATTTGTCTGAATAGTCAAAAATTAACAATTTGGGCCATTTATAGAACACCTAGTAATGATTCGTTAAAACTCATTAAAGAAACGGCACAAATGTTGCACCAAGAAAACCCAGACTAATTGGAGATTTCAATTTAGACATTTTGAAGCACACAAGTGCAGTAAGGGAATACCCGCATACACTGAAGTAAATGTTTTTCAAATAAAAAAAAATACAGAAAGCACTGACGTATAGTCAGGAGGTTTTGAGCGCTCGTTCATCCACCTTCTACTAAAAAAATGTTCGACAGCTGTCAAAAAAATGACAGCAGCTATTTGTCAATTATGCCGAATCAGCTGTTACAGGAATACATATAAGGATTTCTTCTTTCGATAATTCGCTTAATTCTTCTACGGTTTCTATGGTCTTGGTACGGCGATCTGGACAAAATTTCGCGTAGTAAACAAATTATTCTTCATCTATGTGCGAAATTTCATTCCAACCCAATCAGTAGTTTCGAAATTATCAGAAAAAAAAAATTTGAACGGCTATATTCACGGAACCCCTAGTCTAATTTTACTCATTGATGAAGGTGACAGCGACATCCGAGATCTGAACCTACCCTGAAAATTTCAAGTCCCTAAGCCTTTCCGTTCGAAAGTTATAATTTTCTATAGTTTCTATGTTCCAGTCATGCAATCTGGAAAAAATGTAGCTCTCCATTAAAATACGAGATTTCGTCACGATCAAATCCGTAGTTTTGAAATTATCAAGAAAACTAAATTTCAAACGACCATATTCACGGAAACCATACTCCAATTTTGCATGTAGCTCCATCTAAGTGCAAAATTTCATCTAGATCGAATCAGAGCTTCTGAGGGGTCTCACAGAGACCTAGGAGAGTCGGGATATAAACAAACAAAATAGAAATAGAAATAAATACTAGTATCGGTTTAATCAGGAGAACACGTCATTCTCCATCTGAGTGCAATCTCGACCAAATCAGTAGCTTCGAAGTATGTAATCAGGAAAACAAAATTTCGAACGGCCATATTTACGGAACACCTGGTCGAATTTTGTCCATTAACGAACTCAACTGCGGCATTCGGGAACTGAACCCACACTGAAACTTTCAAATCTCTAGATCGTTCCGTTCGAGAGTTATCGTGTATGCGCACGGTTCCACCATTCACTGTTGGGTAAACAATTAACAGTGCTGTGCCTCAGGTGGCGTAAGGGCACAGTAACAAAGCCTACACAGAACACAACCGGGTCTCCTAACTCGCACAAGCTCTGAGCTTCTGAGGGGTCTCATAGATACCTAGGAGAGTCGGGATATAAACAATATACAATACAATACAATACAATGCGGACGGCCGGACAGACTCGAATTTTTCGAAGGATTCGTCATTTGAGATTGAGACCATTTTCTGCTCAAAATTCGAAAAATACAGACATCGTGACGAAATGATATAGCCCTTGTGTAAGAAGAACAAGCGCCCAAAAATGAGGTGAACATCGCTAGTTTGACAAGGTCGAGCAATATGACAGCGACGATTTTGGATAATGTATGGACAAATAACAACATTGACTGTAAGATTGTGCTTACAACAGATCAAAAGATTATGTTTGTTGATATATTGAAGTGGACGCAAAGAAAGAAAAAAATAAGAGAGCAAAGAAATGTTTGAAGGGGGCTCAGTGGGTCCACACGGTTCAAAGAAACTCCAGAGTGTGGAAAACCAATGGATTACTTCTGCATTGTTGGCAGATAAAATCTCCAAATCAAAGGAGATATGCACTTCTGCACACAAACATATGACTACAATATAAGAGAAGGCTGTGAATGGATAACATCAGACTATATCAAAGCCATGAAACAACGTGATCAATTGTACACTAGATTGAAGATTCTACCCAATCAATATACAGAACCCGTTTTTAGGCACCAAAAAAATTGAGATCTGAGAAATAAATGGATGAAAGAATATATAGAAAACAAGTTATTGAATGCAAGGGGCAACCCCGAAAAAACATGGAATGTATTAAATGAATTATGTGGCAGATGAACAAAGGGACAAAAATGTATCATGAAAATCATTAATGATGATGGAACTGAAATAACGGAAGATGAGAATATAGCTCAACAGATGAACCAACACTTTGCTTCAGTTGGGGTGAGACTGCCTGAAAAGACGTAAAAGATATCAAATTCGAAGAACAGGAGGTAAAAGACATTGCATATTTCAGACCAAGGGATATTGAGGAAGTTAAATTATTAATATGAGAGGTAATGCTGCATCAGGCCCAGATAAAATACAGTGGAACTTCCCTAACTCGAATCTCCAAGGGACAGTACTTTGACTTCGAGTTAAGGTAAGTTCGAATTACGGGAAAATCACTAAATTGAGGGATTTTAAATTCATATATGTATATTTACATATGTATTGCAGAGGTATTACAAAAACACGGTTCCATATACTTTATGTAGTACTAATACGGGGCCGTGGTGTAGTGGTTAGCGCAGTCGGCTCGGAGCCGGTCTCCTTGATCGGTCCCAGGTATGAATCCTCTGGTCGGTAAAGAAATTTTCTGACATGGAGCACGGTTCCACCATTCACTGTTGGGTAAACAATTAACAGTGCTGTACCTCAGGTGGCGTAAGGACACAGTAACAAAGCCTACACAGAACACAACCGGGTCTCCTAACTCGCACAAGTTCTGAGCTTCTGAGGGATCTCACAGAGACCTAGGAGAGTCGGGATATAAACCAACAAATAAAAAAATAATAATAATACTGTGATTACATGCATTGAAACAATTTTTCCGAAGAAAAATTATTATAGATAATCTAATGAGCAGTTTCTTAACTACTCTCAGCTACTCTCCACCCGGAATTCCCCGAAGCTGCAGTGTTTTCCCAAAAAACTTGAGTTGTGCTTGGTTGCCGCCTCGGTTACCGCTAACCGCTACTGACTTATGGGGGAAAAAATACATAGTGGTGTTGTAAAAACGTCTTTGTTTGTGAAGAAAATTCGACATCGAGAATTCTTGGAGTTAGGGAAGTTCGATTTAGAGGAGTTCCACTGTATGCAAATATGTTTATTGGGTATTGGAACGAGGATAGTTTCCATGATTAATTGGAAACAGGTGAATACCCAACAGAAATCAGCGAAAAATTTGCTTTATGGAAAAAGCAAGTTATATTAATAAAATCAAACATTAATGCCATACTTTCGAAATGGCAGGAGTTAATGAACCCAAACATCACCCTTTTGAATTATTTCATTTACATTTTGAATACAAAGAAGCGAGGTAATTAGCATTCTGGAACAGTTTTTCAAATTTTGATCATATAATGATCATACATGAATTGAAATTTTCCTGTAATTCCTGTTTCTTTTTTCAATTACTTCAACTCTTACCTCTTCCTTAGGATTAACACCGAAGGTTGCGAATTTATCATCTGAGAGAAGCCCTCTTGCAGTCTTTATTATATCTTTACATTTCTTTGGAGTCTCTTCAACTTTTCCTGCTAAGAATAAACAACAGCATGCTGTGACATATCTTGGAAACTGCCGAAAAGAATGGAACATATAAAATCGGTGGAAATATACTACTCCAGTAGCTGTAGTATTATATCCGAGATCCATTTTCGAACCTGTATCAATTATGAATCGAGCACCTGAAAGAAAATGCTTTATTTGTGTGGTCACAAAAATATTAGTAGTTACCTTCTTTTCGATATCTCATTTCGGTCTCAAAATCCAGACCATCTTGAGCTGATGGGGAGTTTCGAATATCCTTTTTCTCATAATACCACCCAGGCATTATTTTACAATTACCGTTTTATGAAATTTTATAGTTGAACTTCCTGATTCACACCAAATCAGTATGATATTGCTTTTTCTTACATACATTTAATCTCTACATATTCATTATTAATTAAGTAGGTAAATAATGGATATATCTAACCCTATTTATTTTCGATCACAGAATACTAACCCATTCCCATAGATAAAGGAATGTACCATAGACGAATAATTAAAGAATCTCTCCGTATATTATATCGAAGAGTAACAATCTAATCTTTGGATTCATCTTGTTGTCTAATCTTTGATTATATAGGGAAAAATCACGTAGTGGGCGACATCTACTTTTTGACTACCCGAGTGATGAACAACAAACTAACGTGTGTGTGTTTTATGGGAAAAGTGTGAAATATTTGTACGATTTTGAGTCATTTATGTATCGAAAGTGATATTTTAGATGATAATTTATGGACGATTGTTTCAAATAAACTGTATACGAGCTGAAAATGTAGCGGATTGTAAGAGGTAATGTGGGAATAAGATCACGAAAAATGTGCTCTGTTCCTCAATTCTCATCACATAGTTCTTCTAAAATTTATTTGCATAAATTCCCGTTGAATCCCAAGTCAGGTAAAAAGCAGACAATCTTGAAGATTGGGAGAAGTATCTAAAAGAAGTTGTTACTTTGCAGCGAGCACTTCCTGAAAGATGATTTTTTTATCGTAACTTCAATAGTTTTCTATTATATAGTGGTCATTTGCTATCACATTCACCTTCACCCACATAATCAAAAATGTCCGAAGTGGTTATCTCGACTTTCACAGTCATTATTATTAATTCCGCAATCTTATAAAAAATATTTGATTTACTTGTTATGAAAGACAGAAATGACAGAATAATTTTAACCATCACTCGGCCCGACATCTTGTGATTTTCAGCGCACTCTAGCGGTACGTGATTTTTCCCTATAATTGTATCTTAGTCATAGCCTCCTTAATCTAGTAATATTAAGGAGGCTATGTCTTAGTATTTATTGCTATAGTCGTAGATAAAGTATAGCATTCAACTTGCGGTAATGGACATAACTCACTTGATGAATAACATCTGCGTGAGTAATGACCTATATTACCGCTCGTTAAATAATATACTGTAATGTTTTGGGTTTTAAATACCCATTCTGTTATCCGAACGAATGCTCAGAACAATTTACGAACACAAGCGATCGTATACTAATCTTAACTCTTATTGGCCAGCGCAATGATTGCTCTAGTCTAGTAGGAAGAACTCTACGTTTCGTAGAACCCACAGAATTCTCTCGTCGTACTTGGGAAAATCGTGGGGAAGTCGTGAGGAATTCAAACAAAATGGTTCCGAACCAAAGAAAAAGAGTTTATTGGTTCTGTTGACGACGGTTTCCCAAGTCCAGGTTGGATAATGAGAATCGGGAAAGACCTGCGAGAAAATACTTTCTGTACAATTAATAGCAATAATAAAAGAAAATATATCACAATCAAAAATAAGTAATAAAGAACAATTATGTGAAAATATATCACAAGCGAAAATAAGTAATGAAGAGCAACAATAGGAAAATATATCACAAGCGAAAATGAGCAATAAATAGCAATGGGAAAATATATCACAATCAAAAATAAGCAATAAAGGGCAATAATGGGAAAATGTATCAAAAATAAGTAATAACTCCAGTAACGCTCCATAAGCAGGATAAAATGGTGGAGTAATGAATCGTAAGTGAACAACCGTTCACTGAATAACAAAATAAGCAGAAAAGAGTTAGATTCAAGAGGGACTTTCCTTCAGAATTATAGGTGCTACAACGTCCACACCCACAACTTTAACGGTACAAAGAGAAGATTATTCTGCAATTGCATCCCGTATCCCCTTAACAAAAAATGTGGACATGTGGCAACTGTACGGTCCGGAACCATCTTAACAGGCTGTAATCCCACTGAAATCAACTCGGGAATATCCTGCAACTTCGAACGGTGATTAAATGCTCTACAGGGGGAAGGTATTAAACTACTTATATGCAAAGAGACACATCTCCCATGGGGGAGCCTATGTACTGAGTCATTATGCTTAGCAGGCACATATCACTATGATGAAGTATCAAGAATCCAACATATTAACGAACCATCTACCAAGTTTCCCAAGTGGGAGAATTGAAATAGTGGTATTGACCCCTGGGTACACAAGTACCTGAAATATAAATGAATATCACAAGCATAAATAAGTAATTACTCCAGTTAGGCTACATAAGAGAAGCTATAACTCTTCAAAATAAGTCAAAATTCTTTATATAATTCACCAGGGCCGAGTATTTCGAAATCAAAGATAACCGCGAATCTAAGAATTATCCAGTCCTGACCTAACGGTACGTATTGAGATCTAAATGTGTTTATAAACTTACAAGAAATTATCTGACGGAACGTATTGTTTTTGTGACTTTTGAATGTGTTTCTGAATAGGTGGATAGGACGTGGTGGGTCGATTTCTTGGCCTGCACGCTCCCCGGATCTCCTGTGTTCTCTTCTTTTGGGATAATTCGAAAACATTAGTGTACAGTAACTGTGAGGTGAATAGTGTTGAACAGCTAAAACAACGCATTGAAAATGCTTGTAACATTATCGTAATAATTCGTTATTACGCCCGGCAAGACTTTGTGCTCATCTAACGAATGGTGGCCATTTCGAACAATTTCTGTAAACAATTTGGATCAATTTTATCGTTGAGTTTGTTTACCTCTCATTTCTTTTAAAGGACCCTTTCAACCAGTAGTTTTTCCTCTCCTTAGTTTGAACTTTAAGAAGCAAAAATCTCCTAATAAAAGTTGAAAGAGAATATAGGGGAGAGCAGAGCATTGTGGGGTACTTAAGATTTGAAACTTACAATAGAATAACTAGTATGATTTCCACTAAATTGGGTTAAATTCCACTTGAGTGGAATTATCGATTTCCATCAAGTATCGGCTGATTCTATTAGAATAATTAAGATTCATCTGCAATTAATGCGGTACCCTATTAATAAAAAAATGTTTTGATAGTTTACATCGCTTACTTGACGTGTTGTTTCTTATGTGCTACGATGTTTTATTACTACATCGTTAAATAATCGATTGAACAGAACATTTTCGTTGAAACTCATTCACCCCGCTTTGCCCCGGTATATATCACTTATTGAATGAAAAAAATTATACAGATTGGAAAAAATATTTTCATTGATCAACTTAACAAATGAAAAGAAAAGTAAAACACAAAATATATTCTAATATCTTTATATATAAAAATTACGTGTCACGTTGTTTGTCCTGAATGGTCTCCTAAATACTAAACCGATTTCAATAAAATTTTTGCACACTGTGTGCAGTTTGATCCAACTTACAAGATAGGACAGTTTATATCTCAATTTATAGTTGCAATATGTTCTTATTGCAAATTAGTTGTTTATTATTCGTGACGAAGACTGATAATTATCCACGCGGCAACATGGGGCTCAAATCGACGACAGGAGATCGCGTCCCTGTGGTGGATAGAAACTACTAGTTCACTTGAATATTTCTAATTGAATTCCTTTACATTCTATCGAACATATACTCGATGAGAATTAGTGTTCCACTTTGATAAAGTGCAAGCTTGTCATATTATTGAACAATGGCTTGAATAATGCAAACACTACATTTTTCTCATTTAAAACAGGAAATGGAATAAACAGGCTCTTTAGGCTTTACACCTTCCCTTCCTGAAAATGTCGTTGCAACGGCCGTTTGCAAGGAGATCCAGAAATTATGAGCTGTGGAACAAGACAAGACAAGACAAGAAATAACAAAATAACTCTTACAAACTCTACTACATTTAACAATACTATTTACTATCTATTTACATGAATTCATAATTTATAATCACCTGAAAACTCGAAACTTGAGTAACTCTAAATTAATATTGTTAAAATGATCAAATTACAAATAAATAAAATATAATAAGAAAAAAAAAACATAAAACTGAAGTTAATGGATAAGGAATAGGGTGGTTGCAACCGTTGGGTATATAATAAAAATAGTCATTAGGTACATAATAACAATAGAATAGGTATACTATCTCATTGCACAGGAAAATATTTCTTCATTCTGTTTTTATGCATGGTAATATGTCTGGTCCAGATATCCCAGTCAGTAAGTGTTTCGTTCGCATACATCCTGATAAACTCATTTAAAACACGATGATTCCTCTCACAGACTCCTATACTCTGGCTGTGATAAGCTGTCGAAGTTTTATGACTTGAATTTAACAATTCACTTATAAGTATTCATGAATACTTCGTTCTTATATTCAGTACCCATGTCAGTTCGAACTTCCTTCATGGGGCCGTATATGAGAACAAAATCTTCTACTATTGCTTTCGCAACAGTTTTGGTCTCTTTGTTCACAATTGGTATAATGGTTATATGTTTTGTCAGTTCGCATTGAATGTTTACTGCATAAGAATTTCCCATATCTGATTTACGAAAAGGACCTATTGTATCAATGGATACAATATCAAGAGCTCTTTGAGGTGTGGGAGTCAAGACAAGCGGTTCTATATGACCTTTTTTATTTATTTGACCTTTTTTAGTTATTTGACACTTATGACACTCTCTTGTGTACTTAGCTACATCACGTGACATGCCTTTCCAAAAATAATGAGACTTCAATTTTTTGAGCAGTCTTTTCTGTCCACTATGACCACCGTAAACAGGATTGTCGTGAAATTTTGTTATCAATTGATGTCGTTCTTCTTTATCTTCAACTACCCCTGCCAAAAATGTCTCATAGAAACTGATAGAAAATGGTCTAAGAGAACTTATGAGATTCAAATTGGATAGTGAAACCGCAAATCCGTATAGAACCGTATACGATATTCATAAGTATTTAATGGGGATTACAGATACATATTGCTTCAGTTTCTAATGGCATTCCCTAACGAGATTCCTATCCGTTTCTATCAGCGATTCCTGGGAGGAATGCTTTATGTTTCTATAAGGACATGCAGTTTGAAAATGAATGAGAATGTATGAGATCCAAATTGGATAGTGAAACCGCAAATCCGTATAGAACCATATACGATATTCATAAGTATTTAATGGAGATTGAAGATGCATATTGCTTCAGTTTTTAATGGCATTCCCTAACGTGATTCCTATCCGTTTCTATCAGCGATTCCTGGGATGAATGCTTTATGTTTCTATAAGGAAATACAGTTTGAAAATAAATGAGAATGTATGAGATTCCATAGTAGTTACTTATAAGGGTCTATGGTTTTCAATTGTGGTTCTCACATATAACACCTATCTGTTCCTGATGGAAATTCCCAGGATGATTACTATATGGTTTGTATGTGTTTAAACACATACAAATGAAAATGTGAAGAATATAAAAAATAAGTACGTTCTACATAAAAATTCACCAAAACTAATCAATGATTTTTATCAAAATGAAACAGTTTTAAGAGTTTGATATATCTTTTATTTAGAAACAAAAGGATCTTGAAAAGTATAAACTTCAAAATTTAAGTTTAAAATCCCTACAGTGTCTTTTAATTGCTGATATCTGATTCATACAATAATATAATAATACTTCAGCTATTTCCCTCTCTTTTGGATTGCTGCATCCTTCCTCTGATATTTGGTCGTCCGACGCGTTCACACTACTTGACTTTGTCCCTAAGAAAATATATTATTAAGTCAGATCGAATACTTATTGCAATATTTGTGGAAGGAACTGAATGGAAAAATATATTCAAAAATAAAATTTTCTATTTAATGTCAGACTCAAAAAAGTTGTCTTAGCATTTAGCACTTGTTTCCCTCAAAAAATGATCGAATATAAGGTGTAGCTTCCAAATAATTGAACACTGTCATGAAACTCAAATAGAGCTCCATTTTTAATGTTGAATTATTATCAATTTCGATATAATTAATATTTAAAAAAGCAATTTGTTCACCTGAAATCAATAAACTTGACACTACTCTATCAGTAATGCAATCATTCACTAAAAATTCTTCACATAAAACACACAAAATCGAAGAAAAACCTGAAAATCACCTAAAATAATCCGTTTCACGTTTCACCACAATAAATTCCGGTTTCCGTCCATACTCCATGTTGTTGCACCGTCATCATTATCGCCAGATGGAAGTTGGTTGGATTGGAATAACGAATATACTTCGGCCTTTGTTTATGTTTATTTAAGTGACATTTGACATTTTGTAACAACGTGATCATAATATTGGGCTTGATATTCAGTGATATTGTGGTATTCAGAATTCAGAAGGGCGTAGATCGTCCTATTTTCTTGGGGGGGTAATCGATAAAAAAAATTCGAAACTTTATATTTGGGGGGGAAGAGGGGGTGTAATTACCCCCCAGTAACCCCTATATCTTCGCCCTTGGGAAGTTATTCCCCGACCCAAACATTTCCCTCAATCAAATCCAAGGGCGGATCCAGGATTTTTTTCTGGGGGGCAAAGAATTCTTGCTGGGGATGGCACAAGATGCGGAAGGCAAAAAAATCTTTTAAGTATGTACTGTGATGAAATCTCCGAAGTACACAACAATACCGTCTGGGGGGGCATGGGGGGGCACGTGCCCCCTCGATCGAATCTTATAGTATCTTCGAACCTCCACTAAATATAGTAAATATAGGGGGGGAGGGGTACTAGGGGTATTTAACCCGCCCCCCTCCCCCCAAGACATCCAAAATATAAAGTTGCAGAATTATCGCCAAAAAGAACGGAAATTTTTTCATAAAAATGAACCTGACGAAATTTTTTATCGATTACCCCCCTCGGCCCCCCAAGGAGAATTAAGATTTACGACCTTGCTACCACTGCCTAATACCAACTCTTATACTTTGTTTTCATGTTTTCCTATCGAAACTTATAAATTCTCAGTTGTTCTTAGCCATATAAACGCTTATAGAAACCGCATAAAATTAGATAAGGAATCCCTGATTAAATCCATCGAATCTTGAACCCACTGTCTCCCCAAGATACTCAATAAGATTTTAATTGTTGAATTCATTTACAGTGCACTGCGTAAATAGAACATCATCCAAATTCATTCTTAATTGACTCAATTTTCTTGGCGAACCAATTCAGCTCAGACAAAATTTGTGCTAACACAGGAATTTTGCCGTTAGTGATTGAAAACGAGGCGATAGCGCTCTTCTTTTTTTTATGAATAATATTTATTGTAATATGATTTCGCGAAATTGTGAATTGTACTTGCGGTAATTTCAAAACATCGAAGTTATTCAATGCCTCCCGAACTCGACACTCGGGTGTAATAATAGAAGTTTTTGATATAGTGATGAAGAATTAGTCTCACTTTCATTATAATTCGACCTTGACATTGACCGAGTAGTTACTAGTATTTGTGAATTATCGGTGTTTAACTTTTTCAGATCCTCCATACTTATGCGTGATAGAGCATCTGCGATCAAGTTGTTTTCTCCCTTAACATATTCAATCTCGAAATTATATATTCAACCGAATTCGTCGTGACAAGAGTAGACACTTACAAGATTAATTTAAATATAAATAACAACATAACTTAACTCTTACCAAAAACAATATAAATAGGTACGATTCTTGAAAAAAAAATGTCACCTTCAGATAGCCTTGTTGTTCCTAAAGGTTCACTCACATCTAGCACTCTATACTGCTGCAACAGAACCCAGGGACACGTTGAGGTTTCTTGTTGCCTGTCTTCTTGGGGTGCCTTGGGTAGGTCGTTGGGCTTCTTGTTGCCTGTCTTATAGGGTCATCTTGGCTTGGAGGTGAAAACCATTAGGCCTCGACTGCATAGGACTGTTCTGAACTTCAATTGGCTTGGCGGTGAATACCACCATCCCTCTGACTGCATAGGACTGGCCTTGACATCTTTGGTGATGTTATATTCACTTTCTTGGCGCCCAACGTGGGGCCCATTTTCAAATTGGCAGGATCGCCATTTGGTGGATAGAAACTACTAGTTCACTTGAATAATTCTAATTGAATTCCTTCACATTCTATCGAACATATACTCGATGAAAATTAGTGTTCCACTTTGATAAAGTTCAAGCTTGTCATATTATTGAACAATAGCTTGAATAATGCAAACAATACATTGTTCTCATTTAAAACAGGAAATGTAATATACAGGCTCTTTAGGCTTTACATCCCCAACCCAACGGATCTGTCTACCCTAGCTATATCGTGCGAGGAGTGATGCCAAGTTTCTGGGTCTTTCCCAAAACTGAAGAAATTTGGAACTGTTTAAGAACTGAATAATACAGAATGTTCATAGAATTCGTAACTGTCAATAATGTAGAATAATGTCAGTGATGAACAATGATTGACATGATTGGTTGTCATATATTTATGTAATTGATTTCATTTTGCGAATTGTGTGCAGTTTGATCCAACTTGAGTGTGAAGGGTAGCTTCGGCATACAGAACTGTGTCGGCGGAGGCTGTCCAAGTGATTGCTGGCTTCCCACCAATTGACCTAGGGCAAGGCGCACACCGAAGTGGTGTGGTGGTGGCTTGGCGGAGGCATATTGACCAAGTGGCGAGTGGAATCTTCGCGGTTCGGCGACAAAGCAGTTTAGAAGTGGTGTAATGCGCACTGAAGTGGCACGTGGCACCACTTCGAAATTTTAGCCCAAGCTTGTTGCTTGTTCTTGGACATGGCTCAGGGGATAATCGTCTCGAGTATAGTCAAAGTGACAGGGGTGGGCCCCTACAAGGCCCACAAATTGAATATTAAAATCGGGGTCGTCTCGCATATTCCTTGCGAAATCACTGAATATATGAATTAATAAATATATATATTAATTAATATTGAATGTCTTGATAAAACTATTCAAATTTATTATCGATTTTATCGATGAAAACTAAGAGTTTATTCCACGGCAAATGAACGAATTAACGATTTGGCGAAGTAAACAAAGTACCACTCCAATTGACTTCTCGAGAATTAAACAAGCTCGAGCCTAGTGGCAACCGACTGGCATCACTTCGAGAGGCAACTTGCGCGCCCCCGCCACTCCACTTCGGTACGTTTACCTACATAAGTTTACATGTGCTTTTGCTATTCCGCGCGCCACTTTTCTGCCACGTCGCTACCACGCTTCCGCCACGCCACTTCGGTGCGCGCCTGAGCTAATGGTGCTTCCTTTATACCATAGGAGGAGAACTACCAGGCAATCGACGTATGGCAGGTTGGCAGGAGGGAGGACACTGAGAAAATGGCAGGAGAGATGAGATGGTGGAGGGCAAAATGCCGCTTGGACGTGCAGGCTGATCAGGAATTTGAAGCAGTGGATCCAATGTGAGAATAAAACGACCGGGTACTACTTTACTCAATTTTTGACAGGGCATAGATCTTATCGTACCTTTACTAAGGGGATAGGACGGGATGATCTGTCATGCATGCCACGTTGTAGACGACCCGAAGCACTGCCTCAGATCAGATGGACGGAGGACAGGAACGCACTGGTTGGAAAGATAGGCCGCTTACCACCAGTTGAGTATATAATAGAGAAAATGATACAGCGTGAAGGATACTGGAAGGCGTTTACGGCTTCGTGACAGGAGACATGAGGAGAAAAGAGACAGGACTGCTATTCATCGGGTATCTTCGAAGTACGGACCGGGATGTTTTTTCCGGTGGTCCTCGCATTTCCCCAAGCTGTGTATTTTTTTAGTCGGCCGGCAACAACATCAAGCCAAACCAACATATCCCAAGACACGGGTCGTGGTTGAATCTGGCGATAGATTTCTTTTCACAACCCGAAAGAAAAGGGTTAGGATGGGGTTAGGTTAGGCTTAAGTTAGGGTTAATAATAATAATAATTCCACTTTATCGAATATTTCACTACACTTTAATTCGAATTATACTTTAGCCACAGCAAAGCGTGACCGGGTCTGCTAGTACAATTATATTAATTTATATAATAATAATAAGTTAAGTACCTACACATAACACAAAGAAGCTTAGCTTCTCAACCGGCACACGAGTAAGGCTGCCATCCGTCCGGGTTTCCTCGAATTTGTCCTAGTTTTTAGCGCGTCCGTGCCGGTTTTTAGTTGTTGTCCGGGTATTGCAACTTTCAAGTGAAGTCATTTTTTTCGAGTGGATCCCGGTTCAAAACTATTTCGAAAACATTCCCATTGTTGACGTCACCAGTTTGTGTATCGCTAAAATGCCATAATTTCAAAACGGTGTATTCGTACGATTCAAATCTGCACAAAACGCATGAATGAAAAAATCCATGAAGAAATCAACAAATATAACCAATATTCTTCAAAAAGCTGTTTCCGAACGCGGTCAGAAACCAGTCTATCCATGTCATAAAAGGACGAACTGCTGTCCGAACTATCCCAGAATTATTAGGCGCTCTGAATAAAGTACAAAAAAAATCTATCCCCGGTAGAAATATCTTCCTTTTTAAATAATGATGTCAAATACACTACGTTGCGTTTCTGTGTAACACGCTCACAAATAAATAAAATCCATCAGTTCCTTTGAAGGAATATATTCCTCATTGAAATACCAATAGATATACAGAAAACCGTATTAATAACTGTTGTGATTTTTTTGGAAAAAAATATCTAACTTCAAATTTCATCAGAAAATATGACCAGTATCTCATTATGTGGAAGTATGATATTTTATGATGAAATTTGAAGTTGGATATTTTCTTCCAAAGAAATTACAATAGTTATTCATTCGGTTTTCTGTATATCTATTGATATATTGATGAAGAATATTTACTATGAAGGAACTGATGGATTTAATTTATTTTTGTTCTCTGATAATGGGACACAATTTTCGAGTGCAGAATTTTCTAAATTTTCTAAGGAATATGATTTCATTCATGAGACTTAAAGTCCTCATTATCCGAGATCAAATGGCATGGTTGAAAGATGTATACAAACCATTAAAAATATAATTAAAAAGTGTTTATATTCTGGTAGTGATGTGAACATTGCCCTTCTGGAATATAGAAATACACCTCTTGGTAGTAATTAACCCTCTCCAGCTGAAATATTTTTCAATAGAAAGCTAAGAAGTATCTTACCTGTTCATTATGAATTATTGAAACCAACTCCATGTAAAATAGATGAGATAAGGAAATTGCTGAAGAGAAAACAGAATGAACAAAAATTTTATCACGATAGAAATGCTAAAAATTTGTCAATTTTGAAGGGGGGGCAGTATGTTTATATAAGAAAGGGGGAGGTATGGGTACCTGGCAGTATTGTAAAACTTTTAGGTGAAAGAACATATTTAGTTAAAGAGAAACAATCCCAGAAAATATTTCGGAGGAATAGAACACATTTGAAACCTTATTATACCTTAGAGACGTAGATGATTGTTCAGATGATGATTCAAGCGAGATATGTGATGATTGTGATGATGTAAATGAATATAGCGATGTGAATGACGTAATGACAAGAAGAACTTTAGGTTGTACTAAAAGTGGTAGGAGAGTTCGTATACCTGATAGACTAGAGTATAAGTAATCGAATAAGTTATGATAGTTTTATAGTTAAGAATAATATTTTAAGTTGGATCATGTTTTTATTGTATCATCAAAATAAAAAGGGGAAGATGTGAAGTAGTCTAGTTCCCCCCATTCTGGTGGGGTACCTAAACAATATGGAAATATTCAATAAACCAGTATCAAGTTATAAGCCTTTCAATAGACACGCAAACAATATCACAATCAACTTCCGGCGAAATGATCTATTTTGATGAGTTCTAGCACCTGTCAAAAAAAGCCTCACCTAAGAAAACACCCTGTAGAGATGGGCGATATTTCACTACCGGTGATTCAATCACAGTGAGTTTCAAATCACCGATCACTGGGGGATTTTTTTATATACAAAAAGTGATTTGATAAAAATAATTTTTTCTGTTTTCATGTTTTTGATTCATATTATTTCCATAGACGGAAAAAAATTCTTCTATGATCATTTCATTCTGATGCATTTAGATAAAAATTATAAAAAGCACTGCCTTGAAGTCAGGAGCTTTTGAGCGCTCGTTTATCCACCTCGTAGGAAGATTCGCATTTTAGAAACCTTTCGAAGAAATTTTTGACAGCTGTCAAAAAAATGACAGCAGTTATTTGTCAATTATGCCGAATCAGCAGTTACAGAAATATAAGGATTCGTTGATCATTAATTTGTTGGAATTTAAAATGGTGCTGGTTATGCGATTTGAAAAAAAAGCTTGAATATATCATTCTTGATCAAAATACCAAATTTCGTCACGATTGAATCCGTAGTTTTGAAATTATCAAGAAAACTAAATTTCGAACGATCGTATTTACGGAACCTATGGTCGAATTATGCCCAATAACGAACTTAACCGCGGCATTCGAGATTCGAACCTACCTTGAAAATTTCAAGTTTCTTGGTCGTTCCCAGAGCCGTATCCAGGTACCTACTTTTGCGCCTGTGGCAATTTATTAGTATGCGCCCCTAATTTGCGTAGGTTTTTTTTCAGCCATATTTCTTTTTATATAGTATTTTTTTTTATAACTTTAGTCATATTTTCATTCAAAACAATGAACTACACATTTCAAATAAAATTTATAAAAATCAAACAAATTCTAAAATACAGAACAAAATATTTATATTTATGTAGTGAAAACGTATGTTTATCTAAAAAATAAATATTTTTTAACTGAAAATTCGAAAATTTATCTACCGCCAACGTAAAGTGAAAAATTTGTTTGGTTAGTTGGCCAGAAAATAATAATAGATAATCACAATCATATATAGTCCATTTAAGAATTAGTGACATCGAAGCAGGCCATGAACGTCCAGTCGAGGCTTTATTTCTAGTTACAAAAAAGTTACTAAATTTCATCATAGAAATAAAACATCAAAGAATGTCAAACATAAATGTAACCTAGAAAAGTGTTTAGTATACGAATTATCGAAATCGAATAATTACGCCGGAATGCAATTTTAACATGGGAATTCAGGTTTGGAAGCGCAAAAGTGGAATGCTTTAACATGAAATTATTATAACTTCCAAGCAAGCAATGCTGAGATATCATTCATATAAAAGTAACCCATGGAAAATTGAAGATCAATAAAACAAGACCATGCAATCTTCACTGGTATTCGAAATTTTGCAAAATTCTAACAGAGACCTAGGAGAGACGGGATATAAATAAAATATGACTCCATTTATAGTACCATTTTATGCCAGTATTCAAGAAGGATAATTAGTGAAATTCTAGCAGGCACCTATGAGGAGGTGCAACAGAAAATATTTTTTTATATTTTGCAAGCACTGGGCCACGTGGATAGATTGGAAAAAAATTATTATTAAGAAATAAGACAGAAACAAAAATTGAGAATCTATGTAGTATTAGGTGTACAACTTTGCTTCCGCCGTTTTTTCCCGAAATTCGAGGCTTTATTGTAAAAAACTGGTTAAACATTTATGATTCTAAGTATTGTCCATCGCTGGCCACTACTTTCTCTCTTCTTTCAGGCAGCATACGAATCCCGCTCTGAAAAAACTGGTCATCTTTTGAATAGATCCAATTTTTTACTTCTTCATAAGACCGGAAGTGCTGGTCAGCCAGGCCGTGTGCCATCGATCGAAACAAGTGATAATCCGAGGCAGAAGCAAAGTTGTACACCTAATACATGTAGAAATTTCGATATGAAATTTTGTACTCTAACTAACAATATATAAACCAATTTGTGAATTATTTAGTGGAAGGTGTTGAATACTTCAAGAAGGTCAATTTTTATTTGTATTTATTGAAACTGTCCATGCATTATTGAAAATATAATCGATGAGCAATTTTACAATTATTCAGAATTCTTTTGAATTGGGAACAATATAGCTTGTGTTCAATGTCAGTATTAGCAGAGGGAATTTGAACGGGGTACTATACACCTATGTTATATACATAAATATATATTAAATTCTTTTGATTAAGAGCAAATACATAATACAAATCAAACAAACACAATTAGCTGAGGTTGGTGCAACAGGGAACCATACAACTCTAAGTATGATACAAGAGCTCAGGGAAAAACCTCAGCTGAAAAAACCCTGCCTCCCTGAAAGTATAATAAATAAACTTAAAATTTGAAATATCTACAAATTATACAAGAGCACAGATAAAATTCTAAGTGAAAACTCTGTTTCCACGTATAAGTGTAGTGATTTTGATGTGTTTATTGAATAAGCTGACATAATCCTATTGATGGGCTTCCTTTTCCTTCAAACAATCGTTTTTCTTCTATTCCATTTCTATTGACAAGGTATCTTGAAAAGAGTACTGAGATCTGAAACAAAACCAGAAAAAAGCATTAAATGATTGACTGAATTGTTTAGAAGATCACTACAGTAATTAGAACACTCAAAAGTTAATCAATACATAACTTGTATGTCAGTTAAAATCCCTTCAATTTCCAAAATAATAGTATTCTGCTTCCTCTTGCATCTGGGGGCTGGTTTTCCATTTCATGCAATCTTAGCTAATCTCTCATTGCCCATTCTGGACACATATTCATTCCAGTGTCTTCTTCTTGCACATGTTCACCTCACCACATCCAAAATTTCACATTCCTTCTTACTTGTTTCCTATTTCGTTCATTCGTCGTCTGCGTTAATCAGTCCGGTTCCAAGGCCTTCGTGATTGCTCTATGAGCCCTCTTTTTGAGCGCTCGTACTACTTACACGAGGGCTATATCATTTCGTCACGATGTCTGTATTTTTCGAATGTTGAGCCGAAAATGGTCTCAATCGACTATGTTCGACTCACTGATGACGAATCCGTCGGAAAATTTGAGTCTGTCCGTCCGGCCGTCCGTCAGCACGATAACTCTCGAACGGATCAACCTAGAGACTTGAAATTTTCAGTGTAGGTTCAGATCCCGAATGCCTCGGTTAAGTTCGTTAATGGGCCAAATTCCACCAGGGGTACCGTAAATATGGCCGTTCAAAGTTTTGTTTCCCTGATTACTTGAAAACTACAGATTCGATCGAGATGAAATTTTGCACTCAGATGGAAAATGAGGTGTTTTAGCTAAATGCGAAATTTTGTCCAGATCGCATGACCAGAACCATAGAAACCATAGAAAATTGTAACTTTTGAACGGAAATGCCTAGGGACTTGAAATTTTCAGGATAGGTGTGGATCTCGAATATCGTGATCACGTTCATCTATGAGCAACATTATACAAGGGGTTCCGTAAATACGGTCGTTTGAAATTTTGTTTTCTCGATAAATTCGAAACTTCGGATTCGATCGAGATGAAATTTTGTATTTTAATCGAGAATGATATATTGAAGCAATATTTTGTCCAGATCGCATGACCAGAACCATAGAAAATTGTAACTTTTGAACGGAAAGGCCTAGGAACTTGAAATTTTCAGGGTGGGTTTGAATCGCGAATATCGCGGTCACGTTCATCAATAAGCAAAATGAGACTAGGGGTTCCGTAAATATGGCCGTTCCGAATATTTTTTTCCAGATAGTTTCGGAACTACTGATCGGATTGGAATGAAATTATGCATCTAGCTGAGGAATAATGTATTCAAAGTACGTGCAAAATTTTGTCCAGACCGCATCACCAAGACCATAGATACCGTAGAAAATTCTAGCGAATTATCGAAACAAAATTGATCAGCTGAAGCACCGACATGAAGTCTGGAGTTTCGCCTAACTTTCAGAATTTTTTTGACAGCTGTCAAAAATTCCTTCAATTGGTTTCTAAAACTGGAAAATGCGAATCTACCTACCAGGTGCATGTCCGAGCGCTCAAAAGCTCCTGCCTTCACGGCAGTGCTTTTCTAATTTTTTTTTTTACAAAAGGCAAGTAGCTGGCCTTACCTTTAAACCCTCCTCCTCAATCCGGGCTTGGGACCGGCAGAGTTGTGTTTGAGCTACTCAATCCACCCACCCACAACTCTGGTGGAGTCAAAATCAATAACCATAACTGTTATTATTTCCTCCTCTGGACAGAACTCTTTAAACCGTCCTCCTTTAACTGGACTTGGGACCGGCAGAGTTGTGTTTGAGCTACTCAATCCATCCCTCCACAACTCAGGCAGAGTCAGAATCAATAACCATAACTGTAATTATTTCCTCATCTGAACATAACTCTTCGCAATCATCTTCAGAATCAGAATCATGAGGACTTGTATTTATGATGAAAGGTGGTATGTCTGAAACATCATGATATCCCATATATTTTGTCCAATCTTCTCCTATTTCTTTCTCAACGTGCTCTACGTAAGCTTTCCATTTATCAGCTGTACACTCTTTCCAAAGACATTTCACTCGTTCCTTATCTCCTAACTTTCCCTGTATTCTTCGATTATAATACATTTTACAAAAACTCCAAGCCAATTCAATAGGGTTATACTGAAAATTGTATGGAGACAATCTGAGGACTTCGTGTCCAGCATTTTCTAGTACTTGATCAATATGGTAGTTTTTAAAGTTTGGATCGTCAGAAAATGGTTTTATCAAACTTAGGAGTTTAGTTTTAGTGAAACTCGCTTCAAATGGAATATTATGTTCTTGTAACCATTGTTGAATTACTTCTTTACGAGCAGCAGTTGTTGGTAATTTATCAACTTTAATCGAATGATATGGTGCATTATCCATGATAACAACACACCTTGTATCAAGTAATTGCAGAGAAGGTATCAATTTTTCAATGACCCATTTATGAAATAATTCACCATTCATAGTTTTATGGTAATCCTTATCATTAATACCACTGTCAAGAATCAGATCACATCCAGGTAAAAATCCATCAATTGTTCTAGCGTTCAAAATAGTGTACCTTCTGCCTTCACCCTTGAATATACTCGGCATACCTTCTGGATTACTTTCTAGTGTCCACTGACGAATTTGACTACCGTTTTCGAATATCCAAGTTTCATCTAGATAAATGAATTTTACATTTTGTTCCATGTATTCTCGGTATTTACCACAAAATCGTACTCTATTTATTATATTTTTCTGTTTATCAATAAGAATTTTCTTTCGATCAACTTTTTTGTATTTATATCCAATTTTTTTATCATATGATATAATGTTGACTGATTGATTGAAATCTAGGTGCTCTTTAGCCAGTTCAAAAAGGATATCTAAACGTATATATTCATTGTTTTTAATTTTAGCAAAAACAAAATCATTCAATGTTTCTTTGAAGGAATAATCATATTGCACAGGTTTTCTTCCACTGCTAATTCCAGGCAGTAATGACATGCCTTCTTCTTTTTTCGCTAATATTCTTCGAACAGTGCTTGGAGAAATCTGAAGATTTAAGACACATTGATCAATCAGAATACACTTCGAGTAGATAAATAACAGTTTACCTGAAACACTAGCGAAACTCGATTAATGCTAGCGGAAATATCTGCCGAATCTTTGAAAAACTCGAAGCAACACCGACAAACTGCCTGGCGTTCTCTTGTTAGGTGCGATGTGTCCTGGTCCATTCCAGCCATTTCAATAGCACAAGACAAAAAAGTACTCAAATTCACAGCTAATTTTTATAATTATTCACCAATATCTTCGATTAAATCATCAAAGCAGGTCTCTAATCTCTATGGATTATGTTAGGGTTATTCCTATACCAACCTGAATTCAGCAAACCAAAATATTACTGAATGGTCTATTACCAACTTAAATTCGATTTTTCACAGCCTCCCGAGATGTCAATAATTCTTAAACGGAGTATAGGTACGAAATATGTACAAAATCTCACTTTTCTCGATTTAACGAAGATACGACTTTATAAGTTTGCTGAAGTAACGTTCACAAGTAGCACTAGTAGCAGTTGTCACTGGCAAACTCAGAAATATTCGCCGTTTGTAGATTTGAATAAATATTTTCAAGAGCTAGATCATATATGTTTATGTTTTTATGTTTAAATCCCGACTCTCCTAGGTCAATATTTGTAGTGATCCCAACTTCAATGAAGTTGTCTAAAATTAAGTCACTTCAATTTAAAACTTTCAATGTCCATTGAAAATTCATGTGCATTTGAATCAAAAGGAAACTTCATTGCAAGATCTGCAGCACTTTTCTTTAAATCGTCAATGATCAAAGATTGAATAATACTTCCATTCAAAAAACTGATGTCCAGTGGCGTAACTAGATAGTCAGGGGCCCTGGTGCAAAAAAATAGGTGGGGCCCCCTAAAGAATTGTTCAGTGACAAATTTTTGTATTTCAATGGAGAATGATATATTCGAGTTACACTTTGTCCAGATTGCCAGATGACCAGAACCATAGGAAAATTATAACTTTCGAACGGAAAGGCCTTAGGACTTGAAATTCTCAGGATAGGTGTGGATCTCGATGAATGTCGCGGTCACGTTTATCAATGAGCAAAATTAGACTAGAGGTTCCGTGAATATAATCGTAACTACGGATTCGATCGTGCCGAAATTTCGAATTTTGATGGAGAATGATTTATTCAAGCTATATTTTGTCCAGATCGCATGACCAGAACCATAGAAACCATAAAAAATTATAACTTTCGAGCGTAAAGGCCCAGAGACTTGAAATTTTCAGGATAGGTGTGGATCTCGAATGTCGCGGTCACGGACATCAATGAGCGAAACTTAGACTAGAGATTCCGTGAATATGGCAGTACAAAAATTTTTTTTCCTACTTGAATAATTATTTATTCAAACTACGTGCGAAATTTTTTCCAGATCGCATCACCAAGACCACAGATGCCGTAAATAATTCTAGCGAATTATCGAAAACAAAATTGGTGACTTGCACTGACGTGGAGTCAATTTTTTTGCTCTTTCTTTAGGCTTTGGCCCCGTACCGCGGAGTCTGCGGGGGGGCCTCCTACACCACTGCTCAATCAGCAGAACTTTTATGAATTTTGGATTTGTTAACGACGCGACATGATTAGGGATGTGGGCAGGGCAGGGGAAGTTACTTATTACCTATTGCACGAGCGGCATAATATTTTTTTTCCCGATTTTGAACCTCATTTTTCAATTCACGAAAAACAGAATTGCGAGAATTTCGTACTCGCAGATGAAAGAGATAAATAGATAATGAATGTGCATCTTAATCTGGGAACTAGGTGGCAAGGAAAGCGAGCGGTTACAGATGTTTTTTAGGACACCCAGTGCTACGAGCGGCGAAAAAGTACCTACTTTTGTTATGATATAAGGGACTAAAGAAATGATGACACAGTACGGAGCGTAGAAAAATTCATGTTATTTTTGAATAATTCAATGTAACATGACTAATGGAGAAATCGATTGAATACATACTATTTATGTTAATTTATGAATTATAATTGGTACAGCGCTGATTTATATATTTCATATAAATAACATAGAGTTTATTTGAAAATTTTCACAATTTTTTTCAGCTAGATCAAACGAGGTTTGCTAGTCAGCGCTTGGGGGCGCCCTGAGCTCAGGGGCCCCGGTGCACTGCACCGGTTTGCACCTGTGTAGTTACGCCACTGCTGATGTCGTCTGCCACTTCGTTCAATGCAACATATCTTTTTTCAATTTGTATTATTATTTTATCGAGCACTTGTCCAATTTTTAAGTCTGCATTTGCGTCAAAAAGATGAGTCTCATCACTGGCTAGTTCTCCTGGCATTTTGAGTTTCTTTCGTTTTCTTGACACATGTGATTTTGGTTCAATTCCAATTTTATCTGCATCAGTTTTTGAAAATTCCATCAATGGTGTACAAGAAATAAAAATATCTAGTTGCTTTTCTTGCGAAGATTGATAAATTCTATTCGTTTTACCTAACAGAATATCCCAGAAGTTAAGATATAAATATGATAAATTCATAAGTTTTTATCAAATGTACCAGGGACGATTTTTTGAGCTCGCGAAGCATTTTAATAATTTCAACTAATTGTGACTTCAAGGAATTCACAGCGTTTGCTTTTGAGGACCAGCGAGTATCGCAAAATCGCTTAAGAGCGAGGTTGACTTTCTTTTGAGTAATTCCCACCTTGAAGAAGATCCAACAAAAAAATTATATATTTGCTGAACAGTTGCGGAGAATGTTTCTATTTGTGAGGTTACTTCAGCAGCATTAACGCCCACTAAATTGAGACTATTGGCAGTGTAAGGAATTAATTTTCCATTATCATTTAATATCAAAATTCGAGCTTGGACACCCTTTTATTTTCCAGCCATATTAGCCCCATTATCATAAGACTGCCCACTTACATTTTTAATATCCAGGCCATCGGCAACCAATTTTTCCACGATTTCTTTCGCAAGTATTCACCTGTTTTTTCGCGAATATTGATCAAGTCAATAAAACTTTCCCCAATATTGCATTTTCCTGATTTTATTGTACATGTTTATTGAAATCTAGAGACACAACCCAACAACATGAACCACATAAGAATTAAGCCTAAGATACCGCAAGGCGCATCTAATCTACACGTCTATTTGTTGGAATCGCTCGTTGCGAGGCTTTACATAAAAACAGTGTTGTAATCCTTCGATTTATTTTGCTGGGCGCTTGAATTTTTCTTATTTTCTGATATTTTTCGGCGCCCCTGTGGTCCTTGCGCCCGTGGCAAGTGCCACATTCTCCACGCCCTAGATACGGCCCTGGACTCGTTCCGTTCGAGAGTTATCTTGTATACCATAGCCAATCGAACCAATCGAAAAGAAGTCCAACTCCCGTGCTAAAACTCGTTGACACTGTTCTACGACAGCGTCACTCCATGTTCGCACCGGCAGAAGTCGGAACTACCGTTCAGAGGTCGTAGGTGGCGGGCCATTTGAAATCTTTATTCATTCGTTCGTTCGTTGAGAACCTCAGTAGATTTTTCGTAGTCGTACTTTTAATGTAGGAACAAAACCATCCTTTTTCATTTGCAATAAAAGCGAAAAGACTACATTACTGATTATTCAAACAATGTGTTACGTCGTGAAGGTAAACGACCACCTGTATATGCTTGTGGTCTGCGCGCTTGGTCGCGGTCTTGTCATTTATCTGAACAAGTCAGTTATCAATTGATCACAAGCCGAGAGAAAATCATCTAAATTAACGCCGAATTATTCTTCTTCTGATACCTATATCGCCGTGTTCATAGCGTCATTGGGTACGTTCCACTTAACGCTCGCAACGATTGTAACACCCTCTGTGTCGTTCCACCTAAGGCTAGGTACATAGTGAAGCTAAGTGTGAACCACCTTGCTCTGAAAATATATAACACACTGCCAGAAGAGTACAATTCTATGAGCAACAAGAAAATTCGGAATCTACTCAAGAGTAGGCTGGTCCAGAAAGCCTACTACAGCCTAGAAGCAAAGACTATCCTTTTTGCTAGAAGAATACTTCGCAGATCCAATATGCTGAAATGTTTGTCCATTCTATATAGGTGTATACTGTCTAATTCACACACTGTTCGCTGTTTGTCTGACTTTATTTATCGTGTTAAATTATATTTATGACTCCCCATGTAGTTTTTGATGGGTCAAAATTTTTTGTACGTTCACTGTAACGAAACAAATAAATAAATAAATAAAAAGAGAGAAGGAAAAAGACCCACGATCGGCACAGTTCTGGGGTTGTTTTGGGAAGCAGAAGAAAAGCACTTAACTTAAAGTTGTTCAATGTCACATTTAACAGAAGTCACAATGAGTCGACATCAGCTGCGTAACTACACAGGTGCAAACCGGTGCAGTGCACCGGGGCCCCCGAGCTTAGGGGGCCCCCGAGCTTAGGGGGCCCCCAAGCACTGACCCGCATCACGTTTGAACTAGCTGAACGGTTTTTCCATTAGAATACTACTCACGTTACATTGAATTATTCAAAAATTACATGAATTTTTATACGCTTCCGTAATTTGTCATCAATTATTCTGTCCCTTATATCATAACAAGTACATAGGTACTTTTTCGCCGCTCGTAGCACTGGCTGTCATAAAAACATCTGTTACCGCTCGCTCTTCTTGCCACCCAGATTGAGATGCACTGATGCATATCTATTTTCTATTCGTCTCTTTCATCTGCGAGTACGAAATTCTCGCAATTTTGTTTTTTGTGAATTGAAAAATAAGGTTCAAAATCGGAACAGAAATATTAGGCCGCTCGAGCAATAGGTAATAAGTACTTTCCCTGCCCACATGCCTAATCATTTTCTCTTTTCTCTTCTGCTCTCGCGTCGTTAACAGTTCCAAAATTTATGAAACTTTTCCTGCTTGAGGCTGGGTTTTTTTTCTCGAAAAGGTATGTATTATTTTGTTTTTTATTCTGAATTGCTGAAACCGCTTCGAAACAACTGTAGTATCTTATTAAAGACGAGTGAAACTGCAATAATATATGGTATAGATCCCCATTTCGTTGAAAAAAGGCGAAAAAAAGTTAAAAAAAATACTTATTCGATAAATTAGCTTCTGATCGCAGATTTCGAAGCAGGAAAGATATTCAGAATGAACATTCTCTACAAAGTATTAGATACAATAATGTCATAATTAAAAGAACGTTTCGATAGTATGATTGCAGTCAATAAGATTTTCAATTTTCTATGACCTTCATTTCTACTTGATGTAGATGAAAAAATGCGAAAAGAGCACTGCCGTGCAGTCAGGAGCTTTTGAGCGCTCGTTCATCCACCTTGTAGGAAGATTCGCATTTTCCAGTTATGAAAACTAATTGAAAAAAATTTTGACAGCTGGAAGAAAAAATTTCAAACAAAGGCCAAACTGCAGACTTTACGTCAGTGCTTTAGGTGAACAATTTTTTTCGATAATTCGCTAGAATTTTCTACTGTATCTATTGTCTATGTATTGGTAATGCGATCCGGACAAAATTCCGCACGTGGTTTGAATACATTATTCTCCATCTATTTGCAAAACTCTAATCCAATCAGTAGTCTCGAAATTATCAGGAAGAACATATTTTGAACCCACACTGAAAATGTCAAGTCTCTTGTCGTTGCGTTCGAGAGTTATCGTGTATATTCATAAAATCTCTTTCATAATATAACAATAATCTGTGTTCAAAGGGAATTATTGGGATAATTTATCTTCTATGAACAGAGATGATTTTTGTTATAAAACAGATTTTATGAGTTCATCTCTACGAACAACATAAATTTAGAAATTCCTTAATAACTCAGGAATTATAAAATTTGTGAGCATAAACATCTTTGAACACTATCATCATTTTTCTTCGCAGAATCCAACGCAATCATAAAAAAAAAATAAGAAAAGCACTGCCGTGAAGTCAGAAGCTTTTGAGCGCTCGTACATCCACCTTGTAGGTAGATTCGCATTTTCCAGTTTTAGAAATCAATTGAAGGGATTTTCGACAGCTGTCAAAAAAATTCTGAAACTTAGGCGAAACTCCAGACTTCATGTCGGTGCTTCAGCTGACCAATTTTTTTTCGATAATTCGCTAGAAATTTCTACGGTATCTATGGTCTTGGTGATGCGATCTGGACAAAATTTTGCACGTAGTTTGAATACATTATTCCTCAGGTAGGTGCAAAATTTCATTCCAATCCAATCAGTGGTTTCGAAACTATCAGGAAAAAAATATTTTGAACAGTCATATTTACGGAACCCCTAGTCTAATTTTGCTCATTGATGAACGCGACCGCGATATTTGCGATCCAAACGCACCCTGAAAATTTCAAGTTCCTAGGCCTTTCCGTTCAAAAGTTACAATTTTCTATGGCTTCTATGGTTCTGGTCATGCGATCTGGACAAAATATTGCTTTAATATATCATTCTCAATTAAAATACAAAATTTCATCTCGATCGAATCCGTAGTTTCCAGATTATCGAGAAAACAAAATTTCAAACAACCGTATTCACGGAACCCCTAGTATAATTCTGCTCATTGATAAACGTGATCGCGACATTTCAGGTCCACACCTATCCTGGAAATTTCAAGTCCCTAGGCCTTTCCGTTCTAAAGTTATGATTTTCTATGGTTTCTATGGTTCTGGTCATATGATCTGGAGAAATGTAGCTTGAATATATCATTCTCCATTACACACACAGTATACAAAATTTCGCCACGATCGAATCTGTAGTTTTGAAATTATCAAGAAAACTAAATTTCAAACAACCATATTTACGGAACCCCTAGTATAATTTAGCTCACAGATGAACGTGATCACGACATTCGAGGTCCACACCTATCCTGAAAATTTCAAGTCCCTAGGCGTTTCCGTTCGAAAGTTACAATTTTATATGCTTTCTATGGTTCTGGTCATGCGATCTGAACAAAATTTCACATGTAGCTTGAACACCTCATTCTCCATTTGAGTGCGAAATTTCATCTCGATCAAATCTGTAGTTTTCGAGTTATCAGGGGCACAAAACTTTGAACGGCCATATTTACGGAACCCCTAGTGGAACTTGGCCCATTTACGAACTCAACCGAGGCATTCGGGAACTGAACCTACACTGAAAATTTCAAGTTTCTAGGTTGTTCCGTTCGAGAGTTATCGTGCTTACGGCCGGACGGACAGACTCGAATTTTCCGACGGATTCGTCATCAGTGAGTCGAACATAGTCGCTTGAGACCATTTTCGGCTCAAAATTCGAAAAATACAGACATTGTGACAAAATGATATAGCCCTCGTGTAAGTAGTACGAGCGCTCAAAAAATAAATCTTACTTAAAAAACAAAAGTTATGGGAAAATTCTGATCACAATTTTTGACGAAATATTTGAAACACCCTGTGCACTTTATTTACTTGCTGGAATGCATATGGCACCGTGATTCATCGCAGATCTCCTAACAGAGCCGTATTGGGAGGATGATGCCCAAGATTTTTTGTAGTCGTTTTAAATTGAATATTAATATTGAATATCAACTTCCGGCGAAATGATCCCTTTTGACGAGTTCTAGCACCTGTCTCAAAAATGCTTCACCTTGAAAAATACACCGTATAAACTTATTTTTCGGAGTAAAAATGAATATTCGAAAGCGTAATATAGTTCACCTAATGAGAATTTTATAGTCTTAATGATGTTTCACAGTTGAATATAAAGATTTTTTCACAAAAGCGGAAGAAGATTATATTCATACTTTCGGTTTTTAGGATTTCTTTCATATACTTTGATGAGGAACAAACATCATGAGAAGGTTTTTGAATCGAAATCAATAAAAATATCGTTTTAGGAAAAGCATACAATAATGAAGGAAATCTATCACTTTTTATGAAAGAGAATTATTCAAAGGCAGATCTTGTGAAGCATTCATCCTATAAATGGCAAGAATGCATACCAATAAACGATGTGAGTATGCCGTTTTCACTAAACAATACACTTTTTGAAGTACCTACACTTGCTCTCAACAGTCTCAACACTTTCGCGTAAACCTATCTTTCACTATGTTGAATCGGGCTTCTGATCATAGATGAAAAATTACGAAAAGCACTGCCGTGAAGTCAGGAGCTTTTGAGCGCTCGTACATCCACCTTGTAGGTAGATTCGCATTTTCCAGTTTTAGAAATCAATTGAAGGAATTTTCGACAGCTGTCACAAAAATTCTGAAACTTAGGCGAAACTCCAGACTTCATGTCGGTGCTTTAGCTGACCAATTTTTTTTCGATAATTCGCTAGAATTTTCTACGGCATCTATGGTCTTGGTAATGCGATCTGGACCAAATTTGGCAAGTAGTTTGAACACATTATTCCTCAGCTAGGTGCAGAATTTCATTCCAATCCAATCAGTAGTTTCGAAACTATCAGGAAAAAAATATTTTGAACAGCCATATTTACGGAACCCATAGTCTAATTTTGCTCATTGATGAACGTGGCCGCGATATTCGCGATCCAAACCCACCCTGAAAATTTCAAGTTCCTAGGCCTTTCCGTTCAAAAGTTACAATTTTCTATGGTTTCTATGGTTCTGGTCATGCGATCTGGACAAAAAATTGCTTTAATATATCATTCTCGATTAAAATACTAAATTTCATCTCGATCGAATCCGTAGTTTCGAAATTATCGAGAAAACAAAATTTCCAACGACTGTATTTACGGAACCCCTAGTATAATTCTGCTCATTGATAAACTTGTACGCGACATTTCAGATCCACACCTATCCTGAAAATTTCAAGTCCCTAGGCTTTTCCGTTCGAAAGTTATGATTTTCTATGGTTTCTATGGTTCTGGTCATGTGATCTGGAGAAATGTAGCTTGAACATATCATTCTCCATTAGTATACAAAATTTCGTCACGATCGAATCTATAGTTTCGAAATTATCAAGAAAACTAAATTTCAAACGACCATATTTACGGAATCCCTAGTATAATTTTGCTCATAGATGAACGTGATCACGACATTCGAGATCCACACCTATCCTGAAAATTTCAAGTCCCTAGACGTTTCCGTTCAACAGTTACAATTTTCTATGCTTTCTATGGTTCTGGTCATGCGATCTGAACAAAATTTCACATGTAGCTTGAACACCTCATTCTCCATTTGAGTGCAAAATTTCATCTCGATCAAATCTGTACTTTTAAAGTAATCAGGGAAACAAAACTTTGAACGGCCATATTTACGGAACCCCTGGTGGAATTTGGCCCATTAACGAAATTAACCGAGGCATTCGGGAACTGAACCCACACTGAAAATTTCAAGTCTCTAGGTTGTTCCGTTCGAGAGTTATCGTGCTTACGGCCGGCCGGCCGGACGGACAGACTCGAACTTTCCGACGGATTCGTCATCAGTGAGTCGATTGAGATAGTCGATTGAGACCATTTTCAGCTCAAAATTCGAAAAATACAGACATCGTGACGAAATGATATAGCCCTCTTGTAAGTAGTACGAGCGCTCAAAAAACATATGTATTCCTACCTGAAGCTTTGAAAATTCAAAATGTCACGACAATTACCCCCATTTCAAAACTATTAATAACTAAAATGTTTTTTAGTGAAAAATTAACTAATCTTTGACATGGTGACACTTGACTATCGAACCACAGATTTTGTGAACGAAACCGGCTGACAGTGTGACAAATTTTATTTTATTTGACGTAAAAGAGATAGAAACACAAAATATATCGATTTTCGCCAGAACAGATAAACTCGATTTTCTCTCCACGTGGATATGGCGAATAGTTTCTGAAACACCGAAATTTCAGACAATATTTCATTCAATTATTCTATCATAAATCAGAGCAAACTGGATAATTATTGATTTTTAAATATAGTTACACTTTGCAGGTGATGTAATTCACGACAGATTCGCATATCTTACCCACCATGTCGAAGTTCCAATCCTGAGGAAAATCACAATTTTGATACTTGGGTGGTGCTTTTTAATGATCGGCTCGAATATCTACTTTTTCTCGACAAATTGGAATTTCAGACTTTTTATCAAAAACGGCCCCCTTCTCATCTTGATAATTTATGTGAGTGTTTTTTTGAAATTAAAATACTACTACTATGTTATACAGGGTGTTTCATGGGTGATTGGCCATAGCCTATAGTGTTGAATGCAGGTCATCCAAGCCTTTCAGAAAAGTTGCTTGTTTTGTATCGTAGGGCTACAGAGGCGGCTCGTCGGGGTAGGCAAGGTAGGCGGCGCCTACCTTGGAAAATCTATCTTTAGTGTATGTCGAAATTATGAAATGATTCATATTTTCTACTTATCAGTTCCCTATTTTTCATTACAATTTTCATTTATATCATTCAAAAATCTCGCACGCGATTGTGATATTACACCCTTTCGCTGGCGCTGCATCGCAGCCACGACCATTCTTCGCTTTCATCCAAACTGAAGGCGATGTATCCCAGCGCCTGCAATTCTTTCACTACACGTCAGCCTTGCCGAGTGCCGCGGAATCTACCAATGAATTAGTAAAGGATGGATACACTGGTGTATAGAGTGAAACATACGACATTAAGGCGAACGGTAGGCGATGAACTCGTCCTCCTTCGGCTTCTTTCGAAAAAGATCGCTGAGCGATCTCGCAGACGCAAGATTTCACTGATTCCATTCAAATTAGAATCCTGTGCATGCGCATTCGCATTTGTGGATTTGTGTTTCATCTTTTATCATCCTCTGAAGATTATCCGAAAGCGGCAGAACCCGATAAGTACCTTCTTATATCTTTGCAATTGTTTTAGCCTCAAACATCAAAAATTCAATGAAAAATAATTGTTGGTCGTCGCTAGCACTATTTCGATAGAATAGTATATTATTCAATGAGCATATAATGACTGCTATTATTCACGAGGGTGAAGTTTGCGACACGAGCCGCAGGCGAGTGTCGCAAATCACCCGAGTGAATAATAGCAATTATATGCGAGTTAAATACTATACTTTGTCCACGACTTTATTGGTAAAATTGGAATAATTCAGCATTTTAAACATACCTAAAATAGAGTTGTCAGAATCGTCAACTTCATTTTCTGTGATTGCTGGAAATTATCAAGCTTACGAGAAACGTCAAAACTTGATTCCGATTCTACTCATTTATCTCATGTTACTATTTTTACTTTCATTGCAAGATATTTCTAATCAAAGGCTCAGAAAGAACTTTTTTTAGATGGAATAATGTGACTATAATGTTGATGATTTGTATTTCGCTGATAATTTTTAGAAATATACAAGTAAAACTGACTCCGAAAATGATCCAATTTCATTTGCCGCTCTCCAATCCATAAAATTATTGAATACTGAGAGGTATAGATTCCGTAATTTCTCCGGAAGAAGTTCCATTTCAGTGATTTTTGCAGCATCTCTGATTTCTGGTGGAGTACTGACCAATTCATCATCACCTTCGATCTGCATAATCTACTTATTTTCGATGAAGTATTTATAATTTATAATAAAATTGCCGCAAAATTCGAACGTCTCAGATACTTTTTAATCTGTCAGATTGGATGAAAAAACCAAAAAATCGATGGTCAGATGATCTATGCATGGAGTGAATAATATTCATTATACACGCCTATTATCCACGGGCTTGATTAATGACTGTCATTTTCCTTCATAAAAAGCATTCAAAATAAATATATTATTCAATGGTCGTGGACAAAAAGAATTGTTTTGTTCGCTGCAGAAGGCGGATGATATCATAGAACAAAAAATCAATAAGTTCGTTTTATTAAAAAAAAATTTCGAAAAGCACTGCCGTGAAGGCAGGAGCTTTTGAGCGCTCGTACATGCACCTTGTAGGTAGATTCGCATTCTCCAGTTTTACAAACCAATTGGAAAGATTTTGACAGCTGTCAAAGAAAATTTCAAACCAACGCGAAAATCCAGACTTCACGTCAGTGCTTTGGGTCCATTTTTTCGATAATTCGCTAGAATTTTCTACGGTATCTATGGTCTTGGTAATGCAATCTGGACAAAATTATACATTATTCTTCATATATGTGCGAAATTTCATTTTAATCTCATAAGTATTTTCGAAATTATCAGAAAAAATATAGTTTGAACGGCAATATTTACGGAACCCCTAGTCTAATTTGGCTCATTGATAAAAAGGATCGCGAAATTCGCGATCCGAACCTATCCTGAAAATTTCAAGTCACTAGGCCTTTTTGTTCGAAAGTTATGATTTTCTATAGTTTCTATGATTCTGATCATACGATCTGGAAGAAATGTAGCTCGAATATATAGTTCTCAATTTAAATTCAAAATTTCGTCGAGATCGAATCCATAATTTTGAAATGATCAAGAAAACTGAATTTCAAACGGCCATATTTACGGAACCCCTAGTCTTATTTTGCTCATTGATACACGTGAACGCTACATTCACGATCCACACCTATCCTGAAAATTTCAAGTCTCTAGGCCTTTCCATTACAAAGTTATAATTTTCTATGGTTTCTATGGTTCTGGTTGTGCGAGCTGGACAAAATTCTGCATGTAGCTTGAGTACGTAATTATCCATCTGAGTGCAAAATTTCATCTCGATCGAATCAGTAGTTTTTGAGTAATCAGAAAAACAAAATTTCGAGCGGCCATATTTACCCCTTGGCGAATTTCGCCCAATAACGAACTAAACCGCGGCATTCGAGATTCGAACCTACCCTGAAAATTTCAAGTTTCTAGGACATTCCGTTCGAGAGTTATCGTGTATACGGCGAGCCGGCCGGCCGGACGGACGGACAGACTCGAATTTTTCGACGGATTCGTCATCAGTGAGTCGAACATAGTCGATTGAGATCATTTTCGGCTCAAAATTCGAAAACAGACATCGTGACGAAATGATATAGCCCTCGTGTAAGTTGTATGAGCGCTCAAATATTACGAAAAGCACTGCCGTGAAGGCAGGAGCTTTCGAGCGCTCGTACATGCAGCTTGTAGGTAGATTCGCATTTTTCAGTTTTAGAAATGAATTGAAGAAATTTTCGACAGCTGTCACAAAAATTCTGAAACTTAGGCGAAACTCCAGACTTCATGTCGGTGCTTTAGCTGACCAATTTTTTTTCGATAATTCGCTAGAATTTTCTACGGTATCTATGATCTTGGAGGTGCGATCTGGACAAAATTTTGCACGTAGTTTGAATTCATTATTCCTAAGCAAGGTGCAAAATTTCATCCCAATCCAATCAGTAGTTTCGAAATAATCAGGAAAAAAATATTTTGAACAGCCATATTTACGGAACCCCTAGTCTAATTTTGCTCATTGATTAACGTGGCCGCGATATTCGCGATCCAAACTAACCCTGAAAATTTCAAGTTCCTAGGCCGTTCCGTTCAAAAGTTACAATTTTCTATGGTTTCTATGGTTCTGGTTATGCGATCTGGACAAAATTTTACATGTAGCTTGAACACCTCATTCTCCATTCGAGTGCAAAATTTCATCTCAATCAAATCTGTAGTTTTCAAGTAATCAGGGGAACAAAACTTTGAACGGTCATATTTACGGAACCCTTGGTGGAACTTGGCCCATTAACGAATTTAGCCGAGGCATTCGAGATTCGAACCTACCCTGAAAATTTCAAAATTCTAGGACATTCCCTTCGAGAGTTATCGTGCTTACGGCCGGCCGGACGGACAGACTCAAATTTTCCGACGGATTCGTCATCAGTGAGTCGAACATAGTCGGTTCAAAATTCGAAAAATACAGACATCGTGACGAAATGATATAGCCCTCGTGTAAGTAGTACGAGCGCTCAATAGGCGTAGAAATTTAAACCATAAGACTGAAATTCAGTTCGTCATAAAATTTCGTTGGGTCTATTTATGTGGGAGGGGGTGAAATAGGATATTTCTGGATCATTTCATAAATACGTAATTGTTTTGTCCCCTAACCGCATCTAAACCTCACGGGCTGTAAGGCTATTAGTTTAGGAGATACAGGGTGATTGATGGATTTTGGCCTGAATTTACGATAGCCATAACTTTGGAATCTGAGGTCACATTTTAACCAATTTTCATGGGTTTGTTCACTTCAGAAAGTCCTTTCGAATGGTTCCCGAAATATATAGATATTTTCAGGGCAGTACTCGGAATATCGTGGTTTATTTTTCAAGCCTCGAAATCTTTATTTTTTACGTCACTTAGAGAACTATCGTGATTGCCATGGAAAAATACATTATTCAATGTAAAGAATTCAATTTTCACTTCGAATGGCACACTTGTTATAAGCGAGTAGAGATCGAACGAATTATTATTTTGTGTAATTTTTTTGAAATCCGGTCCTTATTTTAGTCTTTTCGTGATAATATTTCTCGTCTTTCGCTAAAATTTTGAATTTTCTAATTTTTTTATCATCTCCTTTGTATTCCAAACCGTCAGCACCGACTGAGTGTTTTAACACGCTGCATAAAGAAGTAATTAAAAGTATGCCCAATCGAGCTTTGCATTTGCTTCAAAACAAAAAAATATCGCTTCCTTCACACATTGAATAGTTGTGTTACTTGAATGCAAGGAACGATATTCTTTGCCTCCAAACATAGCTGTCAAATTCGAAGTTACACCAATTTTCATTCAAAATTCGAACTATGTCACCAATTGTGAGTTTTTTCGATTCAGAGAAGTTACAAAACATCTGAAGGACAACTATCCAAATAGATGGATAGGGAATGGTGGCCCTGTGACATGGCGCGCAAGGTCCTTAGATCTAACTCCTATGGATTCTTTTCTGTGGGGCTATCTGAAAGAAAATGTATATGCCGTTGAATAACTTCACGCGACCATTTGAGGCAGAGGATAGAAGAAGCTTGCACATAATTAAAACGAGATCCCGATATGATGGGGAGGGAAATAGATAATCTCATTCTGAGAGCTAGGAAACGTTTGGAGATGAAAGGACTCCATTTCGAACGTCTCTTATGATACTACCCTTCCAATTTTGTATTGTGAAATAAAATATGTAATTAGTTTTCAAGTTTTTTGAAAAACTTTGAATATATATCTAGTTATTTGTGTTGTGAAACAAATACACTTTTCGAATTACATTTTCCAAATGGTTTACTTTATAAGTTAAGCTTTGGAATTCAAAAACTCAGCAAAAGACAAGAAAAATTATCAAGAAAGAACTTAAATCAGGACCGCATTCCAAAAAACTCACATGAAATATGAATTCGTTCGATCGCTACTGGCTTGTAAAAGTGTGCCATTCAAAGTAAAAATTGAATTCCTTAGATTGAATTATGTATTTTTCATGGCAACAACGGCATTTCTCTAAGGCGCTGGTCTCCTCGAAACGCATCAGTCGACCGACGACGTGCGGTGACGTCATACGCGGAACAAACAAAGTAACTCTTTAAAACGTGTAGAAGCGCGCGTGTAGTTATAGTTATAGTTATAGTTAGGAAGGGGTTACGTTCCACTGCGACCTCAAGGTCTATTGTGCCCCCCATCAGAGCCGTATTCGCAAATGCGCTACCTACAGCTCGCCCTCCAGCTCCAGAGCTCCAATGAACTCCAGTATCTGAGAGGGCTTCAAGGAGGTTAGATCCTCATTCCTCCTGTAATTCTCTTGTCCAAGACATTCTTTGCGCTGGTTTGCAATGGCGAGGCATTCTGTAACCAGGTGAACAGGAGTCTCCTCCTCTTCACCACAGAATCTACACTCGTCTGTTTCTGTCAAGCTCATTCTCATCATATGCTTCCTAAGGCGACAATGTCCTGTGAGGAAGCCAGTGAGTAGACGTAACTTGTTCTTAGTGAGATCCAAATACTTTTTGGATCTTGATTTTTCATAGTTCCGAATGAACCTTTTAGAGTGGTCCATTACTGGAAGGTTCCTCCAGAGTGCTTCTCTTTTGGTCTCTTCCTTCTCCAGAAACTCTTTCTTATAGGTGTGTTTACCTATGCCACAGAAGGGTTCTGGGCCAATAAGTGGCGTTTGTGCTCCCTTTCTGGCAAGTGTATTGGCCTCTTCGTTTCCTGAGTGACCAGGAACCCAGACTAAAGAGACCTTATTTTTCATGCCTACTTCATTAAGTTTCCTCCGGCACTCCCATATCAGCTTTGAGTCGATGATATAGGAGTTCAGTGCTTTGATAGCAGCTTGACTATCCGAGTGGATCACAATGTCACACCCTTGATAGTTTCTTTCCAGGTTTATATCTATGCATCTTTCGATTGCAAGTATTTCTGCCTGAAAGGCACTCGAGTAGGAGCCTAGCGATAGTGTACACTTGGTTCTTGCCCCGTATACTCCAGCGCCGGCCCCCATCGTGGTTTTAGAACCATCTGTATACCATTTAATGGTATTCACTTTGAAGTTTTGGGTAGTGTATTCCTTTTTCCATTCTTCCTTTTTACATAGCATAGTGTTGAAGTTCTTCTCAATGCTTACTCTTTTAATCATAACATCACTAGGCAGGTTCGCTGATGAGATGTACTTGTTCAGAGAGGACCAGGCTCCTTGACTTTTAATTCTCTCATTCCCTGTACCTTCCCTAGATATTCTAAGGATAGCCTCATGGGCTACTCTGTTGATCACTAGATGTAATTGAGTGAGATCAGTAATGACCTCAAGTGCTCTTGTCGGGCACGTTCTCATAGCTCCAGTGATGCAAACGCAGGCAAGCCTTTGTATCTTGTCGAGTATTTTCCTCGTGCTTGTCTGCCCTGTCTTAGCAGACCAGACTACTGCCCCATAAGTTATTATTGGTCTCACAATCATGACATACATCCATCGCAGTATTTTAGGGTTACAGCCCCAGGTTTTACCGGATAGGTTTCTGCACGCCATTAGAGCTCTTGTCGCTTTACTAGCAGTGTTTTTAACATGCTTATTCGATAGAAGCTTATTGTCTAGGGTAATTCCCAGATATTTGACTTCATAAGTCCATTCTACGTTATCTCCGTTCACCGAGATAGGCTTCATGGATGGAAGGTTTCTTTTCCGGGTAAAGGGAACCACTGTGGTCTTGGCTGGGTTGATGTTGAGCCCCACTGACAAGCACCACTGCTCGATAATTTTGAGGCCCCTCTGCAGCAAATCACAGAGGGAACCCTCAAATTTACCTCTTACTATTAGGACTATGTCGTCGGCATAGCCTATACATTCGAAGCCAAGCTCCGTTAGCCTGTGCAGTAGTTCGTCCACTACCAGACTCCAGAGGAGGGGAGATAGTACTCCTCCTTGAGGTGTTCCGCGAGTGGTTTTGACAGAGATGGTCTGATCGACACCCAGTGTCTCAGCTGTCCTCGTCGTCAACACCTCATACATCCATTTTATGATGGTACAGTTCACTCCTCGCTTTACAAGTGCCTCTCTGACAGACACGTGTGTCGTGTTGTCAAAGGCCCCAGATATGTCTAGGAAAGCGCACAGTGCAATTTCTTTGTTGTTCAGCGTCTTCTGGATGCCTTCAGTCAGCTGATACAGAGCAGTCTCCGTGGAGCGTCCTGCCCTGTACGCATGCTGACATTTGTGAAGTGGTGTTTTCTCCAGGTTCTCCGTTCTTATGTAGTTATCTACTACCTTCTCCATCGTTTTAAGCAAAAACGAGGTAAGACAAATGGGTCTAAAAGTTCGGAGATCAGTCCCGTCTTTCTTCCCTGTTTTTGGAATGAAGATTACTTTTGCCCTTCTCCATATGTCAGGTATTTGACCCAGTGCTAAGCTGCTTCTTGTGATCTTCATCAGATGGGGAAGAATCTCTTCCGCTCCCCTCTGCAGGAGTACAGGGAACACCCCATCCACTCCTGGTGATTTATACGGCTGAAAGGTACTAATTGCCCATTCGAGTCGTTGTCTTGAAAAAATTTTCCTGGCAATATCCCAATCGTCCTTACGGGATTTCTTGGTGTATTCTATTGCTGTTTCGAAACTACTTATGGGTTTGCTACCTGGAAAGTGTGTTTTAAAAAGAAGAGTTGATCGTTCCTCATCTCCCTCAGTGTATGACCCGTCCGGCTTTTTGAGCGACATTGTGGGGTTGGTACCCCCTTTTGCCATGACTTTCTGAAGTCTGGCTGCAGTGGGAGTGGAAGTAATATTTTCACAAAAAGCTTGAAAATTAAGCCTTTTGGCCTTCCTGATCTCTTTATTATACTGAGTAAGTTTCTCGGTGTACCCCTGCCAATTGTTATCCCGTCTTGCCCTATTAAAGAGCCGACGGACCTCCTTTCGGAGGTTTGACAGGTTCTCATTCCACCAAGAAGCATCCTTACTTGGTCGCGTTTTGGTGAGTGGACAGCTGGAGTAAAACGCCTCCATTATTGCCCTACTGACCTGCTGTACCCTTGAATTCAGCTCGAAATATCGGTGTTCTGACCCGATATTTTCGATTTCCTCTAGGTTTGTCTTAAGGTGGTTCCTGTAAAGGAGCCAGTCTGTTTTTCTAGGGTTTCGAGTCTCGGGGAAAGAAGTATTATCTCCCTCCATCCTAAACTCGATAATCCTATGATCAGAGAGTGATGGCTCGTCCATCACCCTCCAAGACGTAATGTACTTCCTGGCCGCAGGATTAGCAATTGTTACGTCAAGGACTTCTTCCCTCGCTCTCGTGACGAATGTTGGTGTTGTCCCAATGTTAGTGGTCTCGAGGTTGTTAGCTAAGAGATATTCAAGTAGGTACTCACCTCTTGGATTGTTGTTGGTGCTTCCCCAGACAGTGTTATGCGCATTCGCATCACAGCCAATTATTAATGGAAGGCGTTTACTATTGCAGTAACGTACTAGTTTCTGTACCTCCTCTGGCGGTGTTATTGGCCCGTCTCCAGCGAAGTATGCGGATGCAATGACAATGTCTCGGTCAACGCCCCCCAAGTTGAGGTGCACCATAATTGCAGTTAAGTCCCGAGACATGTATTCTGAAACACAAATATATTTGATGTTTTTCTTCACAAGAACACAGGCACGTGGAGTTACTTGCCTCTGATCATAAATCAAATTTGATTCCTCACATGCCAAACCTTTGATTTGGCCTTCTTTGTTGATCCAGAGTTCCTGGATCAAGACAATGCCTAATTGCAAACAACCTTGCAATCACGGCTGAGGAACCCCTCGCGTGATGCAGGTTTACCTGCGCGATTCTAATGAGGGCGAAGGTTCGTTTTATTGGGTGCTTGCCCCCTCCTTCGCCTCCACCTTCACCTCCTCGACTTCCATCTGAGAGGTTTCCTCTCTGGGACACGAGGAGGTCTCCTTGCCCGTAGTCGGACCCCCAGCCACCACACAACTTTGCCCAGCACCCTGGGACGCAGAGGGAGCCTCTGCGTCTTCAGGAGTACCGGCGGTGCTGCAGCTGGGTTCCTGGGATGTGGAGGGCTTCTCCACATCCTTCGACCTTTCTTCAGGGCCACCTTTTTTCCTAGCCCGGAGACTGGGACGCTCCCGAACCGGAAGTTCAGTTGGCCTCCCTCTCTCCTTATGACTTCCTCGGATTGGGGATCAACCCCAATCGTGAGGATACTTCCTCTGCCTTTTTTTTTGAAGTGCAGCACCTTCCAAGCCCTAACATTGAGGTCGGGATTCTGAATCTCGACAAGTCGGAGGATCTTCTCCTGTTCCATGTCGAGACTTCTTGGGAAGAAGACCGTTATAACAGTAGGACTTGGGATGTCGTCTCCGCTCAGTGCTACCAATTCGGGTCCTTCCCAAGATTTCAGTTGCGGTACTGAACTTGTGAGCCAGTCCGCCGCCTTCTTGGATCCACAATCCACTAGCATCATTCCATTACGGAAATGAACGCCGGTGAAGTGGATCCCTCTTTCTGTGTACTTACACATCTCTTCCACCAGGACGTCTTCAAGAGTCGATAGTTGCTCGACTTCCAGAATGGTCCTGGGGTATTCTTTGGGGACTATCCCAATGCTGATTGCAGCCTTTATTGCTTTGACGGCAGCTGCATAACCAGTGGCTTGCCCGGTTTTAGCTGCGGCCGTCTTCTGCTTTTTCGGCAAAGGCAACGTCGGAGGTGTGATCTGCTCCGGACCTCTTTTGCCGTGGTCTTTACCCTTTGGGGTGACCTTCGGGTCTGTGCGTTGAAGAACATGCTTCCTCGCCTCCTCAGGTTGTAGCCTCTGATGGAGGAAACGCTGGTACTTCCGCACTCCTGCTCCACTGAGACCTTTCCTCAGTGGATCATCTCTGCCGCCCGGTTTTCCAAGTTTGGGCAGCTCGAACGGCAGCCGATTCTTTGGTCGATTGACCTTCCCTCTTGCGAGGTGCCCGGATGAGGAGGCGGAGGTTAACTCCGCCCCTGTTCCAGTGGTGTTCTGCTTCATTGGTTTTTTATCCATAATTGGTCCCACGAGAAGCTAGGGTCATATCAGTCCACCTCTGCAGAGCCCCGCGTGCAGAGGTAAGGGGTTTATACAATGGAGTTCCCCCCGGTGCTCCAAGGTTGAGACCAGTAGAGGCCAGTCTCATATCTGACCACGCATCCTTCGGCCTGGTTCCCGCCTTGGATTTAGAATTTTTGATGAGGTTGTTTCCTCTTGGTCCGGGCGGTCAAGCCAAGACCCCCCCCCCACCTCACTGGCCCGCGAGACATGACCACGGACAGCCAGGAGGCGTTGGTATAACAGAATGGTCTCGAGGTATGCTCGATGCCCTATCTGGCATCGTTTAACCTGGTGCAATTCCTTAGCCACGACACTACAGCTGGGACAGGTGAAGTTGGTCCGCGGCAAGGTATTGAGGGCTACCAGTTGAGTTTCTAGGCACAACGAGCCCTCCTATTTCCCTGCAGACCTCCTCCTCACCAGAGATCATCGTCAGAGGCCACCTCCTATCCGCCACCTGGAGACGCGCCGGGTTGGCACTTCACTCCGTACCCGTGTAGATTGCGGAATGAATTTCAGGGAGACCGTGCGCCCGTTGACAACGACCGACAGCCTTCCGTATGACGTCACCTCACGTCGTCGGTCGACCGATGCGTTTCGAGGAGACCAGCGCCTAAGTGATGTAAAAATTATAGGTTTTGAGGCTTGAAAGATAAACCCCGAAATTCTTAATTCTGCGCTGAAAATACAGATATTTCGTGAGCCATTCGGAAGGACCTCTTTAAGTGAACAAACCCATGAAATTTGATCAAAGTCGGACCTCAGATTTCATTGTTATGGCCATCGTAAATTCATGCCGAAATCCATAAATCACATTGTATCTCCTAAACTAATAGCAGTTTTTCTGAAAGGCCTCGATGACCTGCATTTACCACTAGGCTTTGACCAACCACTCGTGAAACACCCTGTATATATGCTAATAAGCAGAAATAATAGCATGAAAAGATATGAACAGTGAATTGGTGCATATTTGTGAAGAATCTTAATCGTTTTTTTGTTTCAGATAGCCTCATGCCTGCTGAATTCACTCGGATTAGTAAATGATTACTGGAAATTACAGGAATTAAGGGAGAAATTACTACCTTTTGGAGACGATTCCGAAATATCGGAAAAATTCAAAAAGTATATGAGGTCAAGTAGATACTTCAGGTTATTTGTTGGCATCGTTTGCCAAATTGTGGCATGCACGTGTGTGCCAATAAGTGGTGATATCAGAGAAATGTATAATGCACTGTACTTATTCGAGAACTGGGAGCAACATGTTATATTTGCTGCAATTATTAAATTTTCAACGATTTTTGCGAAGATCTTCATTGCCTATGTAATTTATGCACCCAACTTCGTAGTGATGGTCATAATAGGTGATATGGTTTTTGGCTTGATGATGACAAGGAAAACATTACGAAAGCTGAGTTCTGTCGCCCCAAAGAACACTCTGATCAACAATGAAGCGTATCAGAAGAATGTGGGATTAACACTTAAGATATGTGCGAAGCAGCATGCGGTTATTTTTGAGTAAGCAATTATGGTAATTAGTAAACTTAGAGCCGATATTTTTTTCTCTGAAATTAAATTGCATAAGGCATTGTCACCGGAACTATGAACACTCCTCAGATTTGACCCAGACATACCAGTATTAATATTGTAATGAAAAATAGTCCAAATAGTCAAATAATTTATTTAAAGTTCAATTATTCTAATTCATATACACTCAATTTATCTGTACGCTATCTAATACTGCACTGCTTCTGCTCGATTTCGATTTATGGGGCTGAATTTATCCTCGAACCATCAGGAACATCGCGGTATGTCCATCTAGAACGCTCGAGAGTCGCGTCAAGTTCGTTTCAATATGATAACTATAACTATCAATCAACTATATCTAAAGTATTAAAAACAATGATCATCGAGTAGGGCCGCGTCAATTCAATACTCAAGGCTTAACTTTTACTTCTGTGTCAATTTCGAATTCTTTTAGCGACTGGTAATTTTTCTAAAAATATTTAATTTTGATTTCACTTTTTATTATTTCAGATATGCCAAACTGTTCAGGAAGCATGCGAAAGCTCCTACATTTGTTGCCTATAATTTAGGAGTCATATTTGCATCAATTTTTTATGTTTCTGTTACTATGGTGAGTATAAAATATACTGTGAAGGTATCAACTTTTGAATAAACTAATTGATGAATTCTAAAAAGTTGGCATAATGAGATAAGATCAATGATTCTTTTTTTGAGCTTAAATTACAGTACTGATAATTGTTATTGTTCACTCAACAGAATAATAGCTCACTTGCCATAATTAAATCTTCTGGATTGGTTTTCATACTTCTATTCCTGCTGACCTCCTTCTGTTACGCAGGACAATCTTTGACGAATGAGGTAAATGTTCATGTATATAGGAACAAAAAGATATTCAATTGCAGCTGGTCCAATTTTCAGGGCATAAAATACCATTGAGTGATGCTTCTGGTTGGTAGGTCAATTATTTTATTTTCTTTGTTTCGAAACTCGATATCATTTTCAGGCCGAGTCTTGAGTTCCTGTTTTCGCTCAAAATTTTCTTTGTTTTCATTTTGGTCGAAGGATTGACCAAGTATCACAGAACCCAATCGTTTCTGTTGTTACAGAAATATTGGGAATTTTGTATTCAATAATTCGTTGGAATTCAAAATGGTTCTGGTTATGCGATCTGGAAAAAATTTCACATGTAGCTTGAATTCTCCATATACATACAAAGTGGTGAAACAACCATTTTTATTATCAAATCGATAAAATTTCATATTAATCAATTGAATTGAATATTTCATTGGTACCTCCCTCTTTTCATCAATGTTGGTTTATTTTCACTATAAATAAGTATGCCGGGAAACATGTGTACAAGAGCTTGGTTATGATTCTACATTATTCACTTTTTTCAGTACGAGCTCTTACATTTGAACTTGCATGAAAGTCATTGGATGTTTTGGAATCAACAGAATAAAAAAATGTATTTATTGATCTTGATGAATTGCCGCAAGCCCATGGTATTCCGCTCGATGTCCTTAGAACTGTCTTACACTTTGTTGGTAAGAGTAAGTATTACAAATGAATGATTTTTACCCACAACTCGCGTGGATTCCACTCTGTTCGGTTAACAACCCAAATCACAGTTCATTTTCTTGCAATATTTTTAATTTCCGGGATATAATATCTGGTAAACTATACACTGCCAGCCCATGTTAAACACTGTAATGAAATTATTTCAATTTTCTTTCAGTTCCTGCATGATTTAATTTCAATTATAACGGTGATCAACAAATGTGTTTTCGATGAAACAGAAGCTGTATGGTAATAAAAAATCTAGAGAGGAAATAGTTTCAATCAATGTTAAGGTATAAGCAGGGTTAGAGTTATTTTTCTAGTGAAATTATCTATGTGTGTTTGTAGTTATTCAAATATTATATATCAGCAAATCAATTTGTTTCTTATTTTGAGGGAAACCCTTAACCCTTTTCGATGACAATAAAGCGTTAGGTATAATAGTATATTATTTTACGAGCCGTAATTTAGGTCATAACTCACGCAGATGAAGTTTGCAGCGCGAGCCGAAGGCGGGTGCTGTAATTCATCAAGTGAGTTATGACCATTACCGCAAGTTGAATACTATACTTTATATACCACTCCTAACTAATAAATACCAAGATACAAGTACAGAGAAAGAACTTTATTTACAAATCTTAATAGTTACCTATAACAATGCATCATTTATGTCGATTGTGCTCAGTGGCGGATTATCCGTAAGGCAAAGTAGGCACGTGCCTAGGGGCGCGGAGTTACAGGGGGGCGCCTGCGAGAAATATAAAAATAATAAAAGAATCAAATGAGTCAGTATGTATATGCTGCTTGACTGCGGTGATATACAGGGTGGTTTTTAAGGTTAGGCTTTTTTTTATAGGTGCTAGAACTCATCGAATGAGATCATTCCACCCGAAGTTGATCATATAAAATATTCAATTTGAAAAAATCTTGGGTATCAATAATGTAACAAACTTGAGTGGGACCTGTCGCAAGTGCCGAGATTTCTAGAACCGACAGAAGGGACCCCGAAGATTCTAGAGACTGCGGGACGCTTCGAACGGTTTCTAGAGACATCGCGACATTTCCCTTCCAGTAAATAAATCGACATCGGCCCAAAACGAGTTCAGTACAGTATAGGACTAAATAGCGTGTAAATAAATTAGTATTAGTGAACTGTAAATAAATTATATATATATATCTTAATCCCACTCTGGATGAATCTCTCTGTTAGGAGCCATATGCAAGCGATGTTTGTTTTCTCGGCATTAATTTATCACAATTTATCGAAAATTTGTATTTTTTTTCAACTTTTATTAGGAGATTTTTCCTGAACGGTATCATTCTTGAAGTTCTAACTTAGAAGATGAAAAATTACTGTTTGAAAAGGTTCACAAGTTCGCCGATAAAATTGATCTAAATTGTTTACAGAAATTGTTCGAAATGGTCACCATTTGTTTAATGTACACAAAGTCCTGACCAGCGTATTTTAGATTGGTCACTTATACAGTAATGTTTTCAAATGACCCCAAAGAAAGAAATCCCAGGGGTTAAGATCGGAAAATTTAGTCATCCCATGCCATCGCTTCATATGAATGAATTCCCGTATACTGACCTCACACAGCTGTTAATATCTGAACATTTAAATATCAATCCAAACCTTATGCAGATCCGTGCTAGAAAATTTTCATATTTGCGTGTAACTTTGATTTTGAAATATTCGACCCTGGTGAATATTTTATATGAACGATTTTTGATGAGTTCTATTGCTGGTCAAAAAAACACCCTGTATATAGATGGCTGCCAAAGGGGCGCCGATAAGGTGCTTGCCTAGGGCGCTCTGAACACTTAATCCGCCACTGATTGTGCTTCTTTGCTTCTTAGCATGGAGTAGAAAGTCTCGTGGGCTATGCTCTATATTGAGTGCTAAGTTTACTAAAATATACCAAAAGAACATTCTCTGGAAGCGATGACTTGATATTCTTACTGCTATACCAATCTTGAAAATTGTTGTATACACCCTTATATTAGCTTTGGGAATTTTCCGGCAATAAATTCTCTATGGTAACATTGGCTGATTGTCTGGGCCTAGCTTTTCCGATCGCCCATCTGTGATCATTCTCGTCACGCGATTTCAATAGTGCAGTTAAAATTATTGTCAAAGAACTCTGAGTTATTCGCATCGAGAAATGAGTCTGTGCTGACTTGTATAATTTAATGTATTTCATTTGAACTGCAATTTAATTGTGTTGTGAGGACATCAGTTTTAAATGTACTACATAAGGTGAGGCAATTTTGTCCGTTAAAAATGCAATTGCAAGAAAATAAGATTTGAAGGAAATAATATTTTTTTTTCAAACGTACAGAAACAACGTCATATTTCGACTGACACTATCATCGAAAAGTTCTACTTCTCCTCCACCGTAGGAAAATTGGTTGCTATGTCAACGATGAATTACATTTCCTCACACCGTAGGGAAAATAGTATATTATTTAACGAGCGGTAATGTAGGTCATAACTCACGCAGATGAAGTTTGCAGCACGAGCCGGAGGCGAGTGCTGTAATTCATCAAGTGAGTTATGACCATTACCGCAAGTTGAATACTATACTTTATCTACGATTGTAACAATAAATACTAAGATACAAGTACAGAGAAAGAACTTTATTTAAAAATCTTAATAGTTACATATAACCATGCATTATTTATGTTGATTGTGCTTCTTAGCATGGAGTAGACAGTCTATAGGGGCGATGCTTCATATTTAGTGCTAAGTTCACTAAAATATGCCAAAAGAACATTCTCTGTAAACAATGACTTGATATTCTTACTGCTACGCCAATCTTGAAAATTGTTGTATACACCTTTATATTTGTTTTGGTATTTTTCGGGCAATAAATTCTGTATGGTAACATTAGCTGATTGTCTTATTTCTGAAGATGTACATAATAATTCATCTTCACTATCTGAATTAATCTTTTTCAGCGAAATATCCACAATGAAAATTAGGTATCAACTCAATTTGATTAAACGTCAAAATTATTCAAGTGACCTCCCCTCAATACTAATAATGGACTGTTCCCTTACGGCCAATCACACAGGGGAGTTATAAGAGTGAGTGAGTGGGAAAACACTCACGGTGTTTGTTTACATATATCATTACTCCATCAAAAGTAGTTGAGTAATGACTTTATTATTCAATCGGAGTAGATAAATGTAATTAACTATCAAAATTAATTTTGCGAGACAACCGTAACTAGGCAAAGTTTCTATTGATCACTCAATTATGACGATCGTGAATATAAATCTAATCTCCAGATTTCAATGGATTTCAAAGCGTTTGAAAAAAAATAACATATTCCATTCGGAGGAGAAGTGACTTGTCATGGCTCGCTTTCAATTACCCGCCCCACTCCGTTCGGCGGGTAAACAGAAGCTGGCCATGAAAAGTGACACTTTTCCTCCTTATGAAATAAAATACTATATTCGCTTATCAGAAAGCAAGACGAGTCAATTTTTCCAGTTGGCCTGTTCGGATAATATGTGTGTATGTTTTTTCATTTATCGTATTTTTTCGATTCAATTTCGTTTTGTTTTTTTCAATATGAGTTTTATTCCATTATTTATATACTTTATTTTTATTCATTTATATTATATTTTTATATGGAATTATATTTATGAATTAATGAAAAATGAAGTTATGATTTCTAATTTTTCACCTCATTATTAGTACGAATTGCTTTGTACTCTAGTTCTTGACCTTCTCCAGACTAAATCACTGAATATTAATTCACCCAACCAACTCAAAAATGTTCGAGGGGAAGGGCCCGGTTATAAATGGTTTGCACAAAGGCCCGGGTCAAACGTCCTACGCCTCTTTTGGAAACGGACCCTCCACAAGTGAAACGAACAAGAGCATTATAATATTTTCCAAATTATTGTAATTTTCCAATTTTGAACCGAAAATGCTTTTAAACAATCAGGTTGGACCCACAGATGAAAAATTCGTGGTCAAATTCAATTCTGTCCGTCCGGTCGTTCGTGAAAACGAAAACTTTCGAAATAAATGGACTAGAATTTTCTCATTTTCAGGGTTTGTTCGAGGTCCAAATGCGCCGGTTAGGTTCGGTAATTGGCGAAATTCGCCGAAGTGTCCCTGTAGATATAATCATCTTATATCATTAATCTCAAAAACTTCAAAACTGATGATCCTATCGAATTTAAAATCTTTGGTTGGTTGTAAGATAACGACACGATATTTGATGTGAAATCTTGTAAGAGTCATATGACAAGAAGATAAAAAAAATCTTCTTGAAAACTTTGGTATCTCAGAAACTATTCGCTATATCTTGAAATTTTGTGTCCGTATATGGGGCATGAATTGAATGAATTATGTGAAAATTCAGCTTTCTAACTAATTAATAGAAAGAGCTTGAGATCAAAATTTACCATGTTCTAACAAACGAGAACAAATAGTTTGATCTCAGATATAAAGAAATAAATATGTAAATAAATGAATAAATAACGTCTTCATTCGGTGGAGTAGAAGTACATATTGTCTGATTTTTCTTTCAATAATTATTTCAAACTTTGACGGAGTCATGATTCCTCTCGAAACTCGTGGTTTTTGGAAAAAATAGGGTTTATATCACTAGAAGATTGGAAAAAAATTATTTTCGGAAATTTTGGTACCAGAACATTTTTGTCATATTCTGCTGCAATTTTGTGTTTGAATATGATGAATATGATGAAATGAGTTATGTAGTAATTCAGGTCCTCAGCTGTTCCGCCTGAGAAGGAAATCGAGTTTTTCTGATTTTTGGTGATCAATTTTGATGTCCTAAAACACTAAATTTGTAAGCCAAAATGGGCGGCAGCCAAAAGTGTGCCAAGTATCACCTAGGTAAAGTATTACTGTCTTTTATATCCGATAAGTTTAGCTCTAAAAATGACACGTATTTATTGATATATCGATAGAAACATTACCTAAAGCAGTTTTTGAGTCAACTATTCATTTGATAAAAGATGCCAAAAATAATACGGAGTTTGTAATTGATACCTCTATCAGCATGTTGGATTGCTAAATGTGTTGTTATTGTAAGTGAAAATAATAATAGTGCCTTTCGCTATAAGTATTGAGCCTTTATTTATTTTTTATGATGTAAATATTGTATGAATAAACTGAGTTTTCTATTCATCAATTTGTTCTTTGCTCCCAATAGCTTTTCAAGAATGAGCTTCGAGACCAAAGTTACCCCTAGTACTCGAATGATATCCATGTGCCGATAATAGTTCGGATGTTTTTATATTTTGGGTGATGGTTAAAAATCGAATAAAAGAAATTTTTGCTCTTAGTTTTCAAGGAGTCCTAGAGTTTGATAAAGTCTTCAGAAACACTTTGAAGTCATCAGCGATAACACGGTGTTTTCCAAGGTGAGGTCTTTTTTTACCGGTGCTAGAACTCATCAAATTGAGTCAGAATCCCAGAAATCCTCTATATAAAATATTCAGCAGGGCCGAGTATTTCGCAATCAAAGTTACCCGCGAATCTGATAAATTCAGAGCCCGCGTGGATCTGATCAAGGTACGTATTGAGGTTTAAATGTGTTTTAAACGCGTTCAGTTTACGGGAAATCATCTTACAGAGCGAATGCTTTTTGTGACTTTAGGTGGATTGGATGTGGTGGGTCGATTTCTTGGCCTGCATGTCCAGATCGCATGACCAGAACCATAAAACCATAGAAAATTATAACTCTCGAACGGATAGGCCTAGGGACTTGAAATTTTTAGAGTAGGTTCGGATCGCGAATTTCGCGGTCACGTTCATCAATGAGCAGAATTAGACTAGGGGTTCCGTAAATATGGCCGTTTAAAATATGTTTTTCCTGATAATTTCGAAACTCCTGATCGGATTGGAATGAAATTCTGCACATAGATGAAGAATAATGTAGTCAAACTACGTGGCTTTGTCCAGATTGCATCACCAAAAGCATAGAAACCGTAGAAAATTCTAGCGATTTATCGAAAACAAAATTGGTCACCTTAGTTTCAAATTTTTTTGATAGTTGTCAAAATTTTTTCAACTGGTTTCTAAACTGGAGAATGTGAATCCACCTACAAGATGGATAAACGAGCGCTCAAAAGCTCCTGACTTCACGGCAGTGCTTTTCAAATTTTTTTTATAGGACCTCTTCAATCAGTAATTTTTCTTCTTCTTAGTATGAACTTTAAGAAATAGTTCAGGAAAAATCTCATAATTAAAGTTGAAAAAGAATATACCAATTTGCGATAAAATCCAGCACTTCATTTACTTGCTGGAATGCTTATGGCACCGTGATTCATGGCAGATCTCCTAACAGTGCCTTATTGAAAGAATGATGCCCAAGATTTTGTGTAGTCTTTTTGAGCCTCCGTACTACTTACGGAGTAGGCTATTTAAATTGAATATTGATATTGAATATCAACTTACGGCGAAATGATCCCTTTTGACGAGTTCTAGCACCTGTCATAAATGCCTCACCTTAAGAAACACACTGTATAAACTTATTTTTCGAAGTAAAAACGAATTTGGGACAAGGATTCCAATCATATTCGAAAGTAAAATATAGTTCCCCTTTCCACTAATGAGAAGTTTATAGTCTTAATGATGTTTCACAGTTGAATATTAAGATTTTTTCACAAAAGCAAAAGATTATATACATACTCTCGGTTTTTAGGATTCCTATCATTTACTTTGATGAGGAGGTTTTTGGATCGAAATCAATCAAAATATCGTTTTAGGAATAGCATACAATAATGAAGGAAATCTATAACTTTTTATGTAACTTATTCAAAGGCAGATCTTGTGAAGCATTCATCCTATAATTGGCAAGAATGCATACCAATAAACGATGTGAGTATGCCGTTTTCACTAAACAATACACTTTTTGAAGTACCTACACTTGCTCTCAACAGTCTCAAAACTTTCGCGTAAACCTATCTTTCGCTATGTTAAATCGGGCTTCTGATCATAGATGAAAAAAACATATGTATTCCTACCTAAAGCTTTGAAAATTCAAAATGTCACGACAATTACTCCCATTTCAAACTATTAATAACTTAAATGTTTTTTGATGAAAAAGTAACTAATCTATGACATGAGGTGACACCTGACTATCGAACCACAAAGTTCGTGAACGAAACCGGCTGACAATGTGTCAAATTACGTAATTTTATTTCATTCATTTTATTTAATTTAACGTAAAAGAGATAGAAACACAGAATATGTCGAATTTCTTAACGCCAGAGTCGCCAGATCAGATAAACCCGATTTTATCTCCACTATGTGGCGAATAGTTTCTGAGACACCGAAATTTTAGACAATATTTCATTTAATTATTCAATCATAAATCAGAGCAAACTGGATAATTAATGATTTTTTAATATAGTTACACTTTGCAGGTGATGTAATTCACGACAGATTCGCATATCTTACCCACCATGTTGAAGTTCCAATCCTGAGGAAAATTACAATTTTGATAAGTGGGTGGAGCCTTTTAATGATCGTCTCGAATATCTACTTTTTCTCGACGAATTGGAATTTCAGACTTTTTATCAAGAACGCCCCCCTTCTCATCTTGATGATTTATGTGAGTGTTTTTTTGAAATTAAAATACTTCTATGTTATACAGGGTGTTTCATGAATGGTTGGCCATAGCCTAGGTGAATGCAGATCATCCAGACCTTTCAGAAAAGTTGCTTGTTTTGTATCGCAAGGCTATTAGTTTAGAAGATACAGGGTGATTTATGGATTTTGGCCTGAATTTACGATAGCAATAACTTTGGATTTCAACCAAATTTCATGGGTTTGTTCACTTCAGAAAGTCCTTTCGAAAGGTTCACGAAATATATATATTTTCAGGACAATACTCGGAATATCGTGGTGTATCTTTCGAGCCTCAAAATCTTTATTTTTCACATCACTTAGAGAAATATCGCGATTGCTATAAAAATAGTATATTATTTAACGAGCGGTAATGTAGGTCATAACTCACGCAGATGAAGTTTGCAGCACGAGCCGGAGGCGAGTGCTGTAATTCATCAAGTGAATTATGACCATTACCGCAAGTTGTTTATATTTTAAATTGAATAATCGATAATATAAGACACGAAGAAATGCAAAAAAAAATTTCGAGAAATTTATTATCACTCCCTGTATAACTGAAAGTGTTCGGGCTTCATGAATATTTTAGCTCAGTAGATAAAGTCGAACAGTATCATAATCCGAATTTTCAGATTTCAAATAGGTCAGGTTCTCAAGAACCTGTCTAGTCTAGTAGGCACTCGAACTTGGGACACCTTGTATACCAAATATTTCTATTCTGGGATAATTCACACAGATTCAGAGATGGCGTAATAAATTTCTCAATAGGGATTGTTATTTTACAATTTACATCATCTAGACATCTGGTGCTATGGAATGTGACCAGAATGTGACTAAGTTTATGCGAAGTGTTTGTTTTATATTCAAAGTTTCAACGTGTTTGTAGAATATCGTGGTTATATATTCAAAGTTTCGAAGTGTTTGTAGAATATATTGCTGTTACATTCAAAGTTTCAAACGTTATTTGTTGTACTATAAAAACAAAGAAGTGAGTGATCATTGATCTAATTATTGGAATTCGAGGATTTCCCGAACACAGAAGAAAACATGAAAAAATCAGTAAGTTGTCCATTTTATTCATTGAGTTTTCCCAAAAAAATCTTCAGTATTGGTATTTTACAGTTACTAACATATAAATCTTGGCATTTAGGTATATTTGTAGTTTCTTTCACAAGACTAACCAATTTCGAAATTTGAAAAATTAAAGAAATAAATGAATTTACTATATTTGCGTTTTGTTCGAAATAATGAATCTGTATTTTCTTTCTGTACATGTCTTATTTTTGTGCGCTTGTTTTTAGGTTAAACGACTCTTCAAGGTGGGTGATGATAGCACTGATAGCCCTTATGAATTTTGCAGAAGGGCGATGGCTACACTTTTTACAAATGAATTGGCCAGTAAATACAGCTGGGTTGTCCGAATTAAAAAGCAAGTTTTTTCGAAAACCAATACAGCAGATCTTATTATAAGTATAAGTATAGTAAATAGTAATATGTGTGAGAGTTTATAATGTTGTGGCAAGTTGGGTAGTAGAGGTTAATCTTAAGTATTTCAATATGAAAATTGAAGTGGATTACCTTTCGATGCGAGAGAGTGTATTGCCATAAAGGGTTATGAAACTTCTGATATTGGCTGAAAATTCTTATAATGAAGCAATTACGATTCATCAGAATTCACAAAGAACAATTTCATATATTTTCTGTTCTTATAGTGGTTGCAAAAGTTGAATATTGTTTGACGTCTTTTCTTTATTTGATAAATGATTAGAACCCTTTTCTGCAAGTTTTTGTGTACAATTTTTATCGTACAATTTTTTGGATTTGATGCGAAAGACATTGATTGCAGATGTAGCTAATGTCTCTTTCATATACGACACATTCAACCAAAATAAACATAACAAGAATTTAAATATTGGTATAATTTTTTCTCTCAGGATCTGCTCGATTGAATATCAAAACTAAAGACTCTTCCATAAAAGAGGTGGAAGATGGTAGAAAAAAAGTGTTAAGGAGAGCCAAAGACCGACTTGTGGCAGAGGAGAACAGGTCTACTCAAAATAAATGATTTTTGATATAGATCATTAAGATTAAGATTTTTTTTGACAAGAGAGTTATTTTTTTTTATTATATAGGTTATGTTAGGTTAGGTTAGGCTGTTTTTAATGTTTTGAGATTATATTTTTATTTTTTTATATTTTTACATTTATTTTATTAATTTTGTTATCTTTTTTCATTAAAATATTTTAAAATATTTAGTTGTTCGACCTTTTGTTTTATTTCAAAGCAGTTCCTATAAGATTTCTAAATCTAAGAGGTCGAGAATGAATAGTCAGGGGTCGAGAAAAGTTTCAAAAATTTCATATACAAAACATGTGAGAGTAAAATGTTGAAATGAAAATGTCGCAATTAAAACTTGAACGTCCACAGTACCAAAATAGGATGTTCTGTCAAATGTCCATAGTGATGTGTAGTTATAGTCCTAAGGGGATATCTAGTGGATGTCCTTGGTGGACGTCCCTCGGACGTTCATAGTGGTGTCTAGTTATGGTCCTAAGTGGATATCTAGTGGATGTCCGCGGTGGACGTCCCTCGGACGTCTATAGTAATATCTAGTTATGGTCCTATGGGGATATCCAGTGGACGTCCCTCGGTCGTCCAAACTGATATCTAGTTATGGTCCTAAGGGGATATCTAGTGGATGTCCTTGGTGGACGTCCCTCGGACGTTCATAGTGGTGTCTAGTTATGGTCCTAAGTGGATATCTAGTGGATGTCCGCGGTGGACGTCCCTCGGACGTCTATAGTAATATCTAGTTATGGTCCTATGGGGATATCCAGTGGACGTCCCTCGGACGTCCAAACTGATATCTAGTTATGGTCCTAAGGGGATATCTAGTGGATGTCCTTGGTGGACGTCCCTCGGACGTTCATAGTGGTGTCTAGTTATGGTCCTAAGTGGATATCTAGTGGATGTCCGCGGTGGACGTCCCTCGGACGTCTATAGTAATATCTAGTTATGGTCCTATGGGGATATCCAGTGGACGTCCCTCGGATGTCCAAACTGATATCTAGTTATGGTCCTAAGGGGATAACCCCTGGATGTCCGCGGTGGACGTCCCTCGGACGTCTATAGTGATGTCTAGTAATAGTCCTATGGGGATATCCAGTGGACGTCCCTCGGTTGTCCAAAGCAGAGCTGTGCCGAGCACTGAAAATTAGTGCTTCGAGCACTAAGCACTTGGAAAAAAGGGCTCCCGAGTCGCGAGCACTAAGCACCAATTTCCACAAAAGGCGCGCGATTACTAAGCACTTTGTGAAAGTAATTTGATATTTCGAGCACTAAGCCCTAAGCACTTTTGTAATAACTGTTGACGTGAGGTCATTCTAATCGGAAGAAAAATTGTACCTATTTAGTTAAGCTGTTATATGATAATATGTGAGATCATTGACAGGTCAGAAAAGATGTATAGGTGTCCCGAATTCGATGCTCACTTTGAGCATGTCGAGAGCTATGTGTGTTGGAAAAAAAATTCAAGGACTCCGGATCTCTTTTGTTGAAATAATATATATTCATAAATATATCGATTCATTTTCACTGGAGTGAATATCAATACTAGATCTCAAGGTATCAAGGTGTTGGCGTCGGTCGCATATATTCGTGTTACAACAAGATTGGGAAAGGGCTTAGTGCTTAGTAATCCGCAGAAGTGCTCGGGAGCACTTTGGGGATTACTAAGCACTAAGTCTTTTGCTGAAGTGCTCCAATTACTAAGCACTAAGCACTGCTTTTAAAAAGTGCTCGGGAGCACAGTGCTTGGGAGCACAAAAGGACTTTGAGTGCTTTCACAATTACCGAGCACAGCTCTGGTCCAAAGTGATGTCTAGTTATGGTCCTAAGTAAATATCCCCTGGATGTCCGCGGTGGACGTCCCTTCGGACGTCTATAGTGATGTCTAGTTATAGTCCTATGGGGATATCCAGTGGACGTCCCTCGGACGTCCAAACTGATATCTAGTTATGGTCCTAAGGGGATATCCACTGGATGTCTGCGGTGGACGTCCCACGGACGTTCATAGTGATGTCCAATTATGGTCCTTAGGTGACATCCATTGGATGTCCGCGGTGGTCCATAATGTTCGAAGTGGACGTCTTATGGATGTCCATAGGACTACTCTGTGCTATAAGGGCTATATTTAAGTATAAGTGGATAAAAAAGTCTTTAAAACACGCGCGATTTTTCGAGCACGACGGCGAAGCCGGAGTGCTCGAAATAGAGCAAGTGTTTTAAAGACCAGTTATCCACGAATACTTTACGCTATTTTTTTTTTATTGGAGCGCTTTGAAATCATGAATACTGGTATTATTACTAGGTACATAAAATGGAAATAAGAATGTAAAATGGTTGAATTCTTGATCAGTATACCTTTCGTTTTCATGGTAATGAGAAAAACATAACTTAATTTGCGATTTGTCATCAAAAATGAATTGTTGTCACCGCAGTGCTCGAAAATGAATTCTGATATAGATTTTTTGAAAAGTGAAGCAGAATTGCGGTTAATACCGCATTTTCATTTGCATTCAGTGATATTTTATTTGGCGTAACAAGGTACTCCTGTCAGATCTGTAATCGAAAAATTGTCATTTAGACTTCACGTTTCTCTAGTTGTTGCTGTTGCCATAGTGACTTTAAAAAATTTAGAAAAGCACTGCCGTGAAGGCAGGAGCTTTTGAGCGCTCGTACATGCACCTTGAAGGTGGATTCGCATTTTCCAGTTTTAGAAATCAATTGAAGGAATTTTCGACAGCTGTCGAAAAAAATCTGAAACTTAGGCGAAATTCCAAACTTCACGTCAGTGCTTCAGCGGATCAATTTTTTTCGATAACTCGCTAGAATTTTCTACGGTATCTATGGTCTTGGTGATGCGATCTGGACAAAATTTTGCACGTAGTTTGAAAACATTATTCCTCAGCTAGATGAAAAAATTTCATTCCGATCCGATCAGTAGTTTCGAAACTATCAGGAAAAAAATAGTTTGAACGGCCATATTCACGGAACCCCTAGTCTTATTTTGCTCATTGATGAACGTGACCGTGAAATTCGCGATCCAAACCCACCCTGAAAATTTCAAGTCCCTAGCCTTTCCGTTCGAAAGTTATGATTTTCTATGGTTTCTATGGTTCTGGTCATGCGATCTAGAGAAATGTAGCTTGAATATAACATTCTCCATTAGTATACAGAATTTCGTCTCGATCGAATCTGTAGTTTGGAAATTATCAAGAAAACTAAATTTCAAACGACCATATTTACGGAACCCCTGGTATAATTTTGCTCATAAATGAAAGTGATCACGACATTCGAGATCCACACCTATCCTGAAAATTTCAAGTCCCTAGGCGTTTCCGTTCAAAAGTTACAATTTTCTATGGTTTCTATGGTTCTGGTGATGCGAACTGAACAAAATTCTGCATGTAGCTTGAACACCTCATTTTCCATTATAGTGCAAAGTTTCATCTCGATCGAATCTGTAGTTTCAAAGTAATCAGGAAAACAAAATTTCGAGCGGCCATATTTACGGAACCCCTCGGCGAATTTTGCCGAATAACGAACTTAACCGCGGCATTCGAGATTCGAAACTACCCTGAAAATTTCAAGTTTCTAGGACATTCCGTTCGGGAGTTATCGTGCTGACGGCCGGACGGACAGACTCGAATTTTCCGACGGATTCGTCATCAGTGAGTCGAACATAGTCGATTGAGACCATTTTCGGCTCAAAATTCGAAAAATACAGACATTGTGACGAAATGATATAGCCCTCGTGTAAGTAGTACGAGCGCTCAAAAACGCGCGTGTTTGAAAGTTCGATTCAAACAGGCTGAGGCGTTCTTGGAAGAGGTAAAATGGGGCATCAATAAAAAAATATATGCTTGATCGAGCTTCGAATTCTTTTGAAATAATTTGATTTAGGTACAAATTGCGTAAACCCTCTTGAAACATGAAAACAACGAGTGCATTCGCTTCAAAACTTGAAATGATATAGCCCTCGTGTAAGTAGTACGAGCGCTCAAAAATATCGCTTCCTTTACACATTGAATAGTTGGGTTACTTGAATGCAAGGAACGATATTCTTAGCCTCCAAACATATCTGTCAAATTCAATTTACTGTTACTGTTACTCCAATTTTCATTCAAAATTCGAACTAGGCACACCAACTGTGAGTTTTTTCGATTCAGAGAAGTTACAAATCATCTGAAGGACAACTATCCGTATAAATGGATAGGGAATGGTGGCCCTGTAACATGGCCCCCAAGGTCCTCAGATCTAACTCCTATGGATTCTTTTCTGTGGGGTTATCTGAAAAGAAATGTATATCCGTACCTCAGAGCAACAGGGTATTGAGTCCAAAATTTCAATTTTCGGGTTTTTTGGCCGACCTACATTAAAATTTCGCGCTCTATTTAGTGGTCTACCTTCAAGACGATTCGACTTAAAATAACGAAAATAACATAGTATCAAGTTCTTAATCACAACGCGAATCAAACGAAAAATGCAAGTATTTTACGCAATCCTGTAAAACTCACATTTTGTGACTTAATACCCTTTTGCTCCGAGGTACGGATTATGCTGGTTGAAAAAGTTCACGAGACCATTTGAGGCAGAGGATAGAAGAATCTTGCATAGAATTAAAACGAATTCCCGATATGATGAGAAGGGCAATAGATAATCTCATTTTGAGAGCAAGGAAATGTGTCGAGATGGAAGGACTCCATTTCGAACATCTCTTATGATATTACCCTTTCAATTTTGTATTATGAAACAAAACAATAAGTTTTCGAGTTTTTTGAAAAAAATAAAAAATATAAATATCTAGTTATTTATGTTGTGAAACGAATACACTTTTCGAATTATATTTTCCAATATAGTTCACTTCATAAGTTAAGCTTTGAAGTTCAAAAACTCAGTAAAAGACAAGAAATATTATCAAGAAAGGACTAAAATCAGGACCGCATTCCAAAAAAATTACATCATGAACTATGAATTCGTTCGATCGCTACTGGCCTGTAAAAAGTGTGCCATTCAATATGAAAATTGAATTCCTTAGATTGAATTATGTTTTTTTTATGGCAGAAACGGCATTTCTCTAATTGATGTAAAAATTATAGATTTTGAGGCTTGAAAGATAAACCCCGAAATTCTGAGTTCTGCGCTGAAAATATTGATATTTTGTGAGCCATTCGAAAGGACTTTCTGAAGTGAACAAACCCATGAAATTTGATCAAAGTCGGACCTCAGATTTCAAAGTTATGGCTATCGTAAACTCATGCCGAAATCCATAAATCACACTGTATCTCCTAAACTAATAGCAGTTTTTCTGAAAGGCCTCGATGACCTGCATTCACCACTAGGCTTAGGCCAACCACTCATGAGACACCCTGTATATATACTAATAAGCAGAAATAATAACATCAAAAGATATCAACACTGAATTGAAGAATATTTGTGAAGAATCTGAATCGTTTTTTGTTTCAGGTAGTCTCATGCTTGCTGAATTCACTCGGATTAGTGAAGGATTACTGGAAATTACAGGAATTAAGGGAGAAATTACTACCTTTTGGAGACGATTCCGAAATATCGGAAAAATTCAAAAGGTATACTAGGTCAAGTAAATACTTCAGGTTATTTGTTGGCATCGTTTGTCAAATATTGGCATCCACGTGTCTGCCAATAAGTGGTGATATCAGAGAAATTTATAATGCACTGTACTTATTCGAGAACTGGGAGCAACACGTTATATTTGCTGCAACTGTCAAATTTTTAACGATTTTTTCGAAGATCTTCGTTGCCTATGTACTTGTTGCACCCAACTTCGTAGTGATGGTTATAATAAGTGATATGGTTTTTGGCTTGATGATGATAAGGAAAAAATTGCGAAAGCTGAGTTCTTTTGCCCCAAAGAACACTCTGATCAACAATGAAACGTATCAGAAGAATGTGGGATTAACACTTAAGATATGTGCGAAGCAGCATGCGGTTATTTTTGAGTAAGTAATTGTGGTAATTGGTGAACTTAGAGCCGATATTTTTTTCTCTGAAATTGAATTGCATAAGGCATTGTCACCGGAACTATAAACACATTTCAGATTTGACCCAGACATACCAGTATTGTAACGAACTTAAGCCGGACCTGTCGCGTCTAGATTTCTCTACGCTATTCTCGACCCGACGAGAGTATTTCGTACCCTTCCAGAACATAAATCGGGGAATATAAAGCGACGTCGGCCCGAGCGAGGGGAGTCAGTACAGTACAGAATTGGACTCGCGTACAGATAAATGATTTAAGTGTTGAAAATAAATTAGTAGTGTAGTATTAGTGAATTATAAATAAATTATTTAAGAAGAACTTGGACAATATTCATTACAGTATTAATATTGTAATGAAAAATAGTCCAAATTCTTCTCAAATAATTTATTTAAAGTTCAATTATTCTAATTTATATACACTCAATTTATCTGTACGCTATCTAGTACTGCACTGCTACTGCTTGATTTCGATTTATATATGGTTGCATTTATTCTCGAACCATCTGGAACCATCGCGGTATGTCCATTTAGAACGCTTGAGAGTCGCGACAAGTTCGTTACAATAGTAATAAAATCAATGATCATCGAGTATTGGCTGCATCAATTCAATACTCAAGGCATAACTTTTACTTCTGTGTCAATTTCAAATTCTTTTATCGACTGGTAATTTTTCTAAAAAAATAAATTTTTGATTTCACTTTTGTATTATTTCAGATATGCCAAACTGTTCAGGAAGCATACGAAAGCTCCTACATTTGTTGCCTATAATTTAGGAGTCATATTTGCATCACTTTTTTATGTTAGTATTACTATGGTGAGTATAAAATATACTGTGAGCCCTGGTTGTGAAGGTCTCAACTTGTGAATAAACTAATTGATGAATTAAAAATTTGGCATAATGAGATAAGATCAATGGTTCCTCTTTTGAGCATAAATTACAGTACTGATAATTGTTATTGTTCACTCAACAGAATTATAGCTCACTTGTCATAATTAAATCTTCTGGATTGGTTTTCGTACTTCTATTCCTGCTGACCTCCTTCTGTTACGTGGCACAATCTTTGACGAATGAGGTAAATGTTCATGAATATAGGAACAGAAAGATATTCAATTGCAGCTGGTCCAATTTTCAGGGCATAAAATACCATTAAGTGATGCTTCTGGTTGGAAGGTCAATTATTTTATTTTCTTTGTTTCGAAACTCGATATCATTTTCAGGCCGTGTCTTGGGTTCCTGTTTTCGCTCAAAATTTTCTTTGTTTTCATTTTGATCGAAGGATTAACCAACCATCACAGAAACGTCTTCATGTCACGCCTTTAGAGATTGGATTTGAAGAGCAATATTTCTCCGGATTGCATTGTTATCGGTTACATAAGATCGGTTAGTTTATCTAAATTAGTAAGGTTTGGATGATATGTTCTTCTTGAAATTCGCCAGGAACTTTCAACTCGTTATTTTGCGTATAAAAACTGAATTTCAACCCGATCGTTTCTATTTCATTACAGAAATATTGGGAATTTTTTATTCAATAATTCGTTGGAATTCAAAATGGTTCAGGTTATGTTCTGGAAAAAATTTCACATATAGCTTGAATTCTCCATAAACATACAAAGTGGTGAAACGACCATTTTCATTCTTTTTATTATTATTTATTATTAATCAATTGAATTGAATATTTTATTGGTACCTTTTTTCATCAATGTTGGTTTATTTTTACTATAAATAAGTATGCCGGGAAACAAGTGTACAAGAGCTTGGTTATGATTCTACATTATTCACTTTTTTCAGTATGAGCTCTTACATTTGAACTTGCATGAAAGTCATTGGATGTTTTGGAATGAACAGAATAAAAAAATGTATTTATTGATCTTGATGAATTGCCGCAAGCCCATGGTATTCCGCTCGATGTCCTTAGAACTGTCTTGCACTTTGTTGGTAAGAGTAAGTATTACAAATGAATGATTTTTACCCACAACTCGCGTGGATTCGACTCTGTTCAATGAACAACCCAAATCACAGTTCATTTTCTGGTGAAATTTTTAATTTCCGGAATATAATATCTGGTAAACTATACACTGCCAGTCCATGTTAAACACTGTAATGCAATTATTTCAATTTTTCTTTCAGTTCCTGCAGGATTTAATTTCAATTATAACGGTGATCAACAAATGTGTTTTCGATGAAACAGAAGCTGTATGGTAATGAAAATCTAGAGAGGAAATAGTTTCAATCAATGTTAAGGTATAAGCAGGTTTAGTTATTTTTCTAGTGAAATTATCTATGTGTTTGTAGTTATTCAAATATTATATATCAGCAAATCAATTTGTTTCTTATTTTGAGGGAAACCTTTAACCCTTGTCGATGACAATAAAGCGTTAGGTATAATAGTATATTATTTTACGAGCGGTAATGCAAGTTGAATACTATACTTTATCTACGACTATAACAAAATAAATAAATACTAGGATAAAAGTACAGGCAAAGAAGTTTATTTACAAATCTTAATAGTTACCTATAACAATGCATTATTTATGTTGATTGTGCTACTTTACTCTTTAGCATGGAGTAGAAAGTCTCCTGAGCGATGCTTTATATTAAGTGCTAAAGTTTACTAAAATATACCGAAAGAACATTCTATGTGAACGATGACTTGATATTCTTACTGCTACACCAATTTCGAAAATTATTGTATACACCCTTATATTTGCTTTGGGATTTTCCGGGCAATAAATTCTGTATGGTAACATCGGCTGATTGTCTGGCCCTGGGTTTGGGTTTCGCCATCTGTGATCATTCTCTTCGCGCGATTTCAATAGTGCAGTTAAAATTATTGTCAAAAAACTCTGAGTTATTTGCATCGAGAAAATAGTCTGTGCTGTCTTGTATAATTTAAAGTGTTTCATTTAAACTGCAATTCACAATTGTGTTGTGAGGACATCAGTTTTGAAATAACTATATAAGGTGAGGCAATTTTGTCAATTTTTCGAGTCGGCCTGCGCGGCCAAAAATGTCTCATAGAAACTGATAGAAAATGGTCTAAGAGAACTTATGAGATCCAAATTGGATAGTGAAACCGCAAATCCGTATAGAACCGTATAGGATATTCATAAGTATTTAATGGGGATTACAGATACATATTGCTTCAGTTTCTAATGGCATTCCCTAACGTGATTCCTATCCGTTTTGAGTTTGAAAATAAATGAGAATGTATGAGATCCAAATTGCATAGTGAAACCGCAAATCCGTATAGAACCGTATACGATATTCATGAGTTTTTAATGGAGATTAAAGATGCATATTGCTTCAGTTTCTAATGGCATTCCCTAACGTGATTCCTATCCGTTTCTATCAGCGATTCCTGGGATGAATGCTTTATGTTTCTATAAGGACATGCAGTTTGAAAATAAATGAGAATGTATGAGATCTAAATTGGATAGTGACATCGCAAATCCTAGAACCGTATGCGATATTCATAAGTATTTAATGGAGATTACAGATACATATTGCTTCAGTTTCTTATGGCATTCCCTAACGTGATTCCTATCCGTTTGTATCAGCGATTCCTGGGATGAATGCTTCATGTTTCTATAAGGAAATGCAGTTTGAAAATACATGAGAATGTATGAGATTCCATAGTAGTTACTTATAAGGGTCTATGGTTTTCAATTGTGTTTCTCACATATAACACCTATCTGTTCCTGATGGAAATTCCCAGAATGATTACTATATGGTTTGTATGTGTTTAAACACATACAAATGAAAATGTGAAGAATATAAAAAATAAGTACGTTCTACATAAAAAATCACCAAAACTAATCAGTGATTTTTATCAAAATGAAACAGTTTTAAGAGTTTGATATATCTATTATTTAGAAACAAAAGGATCTATAAAAAGTATAAACTTAAAAATTCAAGTTTAAAATTTCTACAGTGTCTTTTAAAGGCTGATATCTTATTCATACAATAATATAATAATACTTCAGCTATTTCCCTCTCTTTTGGATTGCTGCATCCTTCCTCTGATATTTGGTCCTCCGACGCGTTCACACTACTTGGATCCGCCCTCGATCGAATCTTATAGTATCTTCGAACTTCCACTAGATAAAGTAGATATAGGGGGGGTAATTATACCCACCCCCCTCCCCCCCAAGACATCCAAAAAATAAAGTTTCAGAATTATCGCCAAGAAGAACGGAATTTTTTCATAAAAATGAACCTGACGAAATTTTTTATCGATTATCCCCCTCGGCCCCCTCAAGGAAAAATAAGATTAACGACCTTGCTACCATTGCCTGATACAAAGTCTTATACTTTGTTTTCATGTTTTCCTATCGAAACTTATAAATTCTCAGCTATTCTTAGCCATATAAACGCTTATAGAAACCGCTTGAAATCAGATAAGGAATCCCTGATCAAAAGATACACAATAAGATTTTAATTGTGAATTCCCACTCATTTCTGATACGTTCTCAAGCTTATGACTGAGCATACAATATCGTTATAATTGAAAGTGGAAAACCTCATCGAATCTCATAGACTCCTTTAAGCACCACTGCCTGATACAAACCTGTACACCATGTATTCGGATATGCTTATAAATAACATCTACTTATCAATTCTTATAAAACCTCATAAAAAGTTTATGTCACGGATAACGTCCGCATAGATTACAGCCTCTCCTCATAGATCCTTATAGATTCCCATAAATTGTCTATATTGTTTCATGAGATTTCATGAGGGATTTTTGGCAGGGTGTTCGGATATGTGTTTATGTTTTTTCATTTATCGTATTTTTTCAATTCGTTTTCGTTTTTTTTTTGAAATATGAATTTCATTCCAATATTTATATACCTACTTCATTTTTATTTATTTATTTATATTATATTTTCATATTGAATTATATTTATAAATTAATGAAAATTAAGTTATGATTACTTATTTTCCACCTTATCATCATTACGAATTATTTTGTACTCTAGTTCTTGACCTTTGTCCAGACTAAATCTGTGAGTATTAATTCACTCAACTTGTGGGGAAAGGCCCGGTTATATGGTTGGCACCAGGGCCAGGATCAAACTACGCCTCTGTTGAAATGGGACCCTCCACAAGTGAAACGAACATTATCATCTTTTCCAAATTATTGTAATGTTCCAATTTTGAACCAAAAATGGTTTTAAACAAACAGGTTGGTACCGTCCGGTCGTCCGTGAATACGAAAACTTTCGAAATAAATGGCCCATAGTTTTCACATTTTCAGGGTCCGAATGCGCCGGTAAGGTTCGTAATTGACGAAATTCGCCGTAGTGCCCCGTAGATATGTATAATCATTTTATATCATTAATCTCAATCAGAATATTTTAAAATACGGATAGAATTTCTGACAAAATTTTCATGAAAAATTGAAAATAAAATTCTCAATTGCATGCACTTGCTACGCCTCTGCAGGTGATAGGAACCAAGAGACAACACTCTTGTCGGTTCTTCAATATGTTTTCATTGAGAGAGATAGAAGAGGAGGCAACATTTCAACGAGCTCCTCAAACCGCGCTAAACATAATACACCGAACAGAGAAACACACGGGTAGAGAGAGAAGAATTTCGATTGACTTGACCATGCATTAGAGCCCCCAGCGTAAGGTGAATTCCCCTGTTCTTCAGGTAAATTCCTGTATATTTGAGAATTTGATGAACCTCGGGATTCGGGACATGTGTTCATTGTTTTGATTTCGATTTAACGAATCAACGGCTTTTCAGTTTTCTTGTAAGTTCGGTGGTGCGTGCTAAAAACTTTATGGAGACCTCGGGCAAATTTGATTCATTTAAAGTCAACCGAAAAAAGTCAAATTAGGGGTTTCAATGTTGATTTGTATAAAAAATATGAATTATCGATTAAATGGGAAAAATTATTTTGTTGGCCCTGTTCATTGTTTTCGCATCGAACAGAATATTCAACCTGGTCGAAAACAGGATTCTCTGATTTGAAGAATTTACCGCGTTCAATCGAAAGACATTCTAAATCGAAGGAACATATAGCTTCATCTTGCAAAACTTGCAAAAGTCTTAGGCAAACAAAATATTGCAACTGCTTTAGAGAGCGCTAGGAAAGATTCTGTAAAAACGGTTGCACTTTTGTGCAAATTTTATGATTTCTTTCAAATGTTTCACTTGTTTACTTATTTTTTTATTCATTTTCCCGCTGTTGATCATTTTGAATAAATTATTCAAAATCCATATTTTTCTTGAAATTACTTATTAGAATATGAAAAAAAAAAACAAATTATCCATCAGTCCATCAGACAATTTTTCGGATTCAATCTCAAATTACAACATTTTTGTGAAGTACGTGGAATTTCATTATCGAATTAAATCATTCGACAAAAATTTGGATACAAATGTCATGCAGGACAATGAAATGTACTGATTCACATCGAAAATTTTCTGCTCTTTTCGAATATTTCAATTAAATTCCAATATTTTGTCATGAATCTCAGCTTGCAGTCCCATATTTTTCTAATACTCTTGTAAAAAGTATAATTCATTGACTAAGAAGAGTTGATTTCATAAACCTAGCCTCCTCCATCAAAACGACCACGAGCCGCCACTGACGACGTAATAATATTTGATATCGATCTCAATATTGATTTGATTCAACTTTCACAGAGTTCAGCCTTTTTGTGATCAGTTTATTAATTATTGTCTGAGTGATTACAAATGTACATATATTATGTAACTGAGAGGAAGACTTCGGTCGCTAGCCAATTGATTTTGTACCAATAAAATTTATTTTTCTCTCTCTCCGATTTCACTTAGAATACTATTCGAACTCAAAATCTTTTTATTATCTCCCATTTTATTTCAAATCATTAAATACTAGCAGACCCGGCCACGCGTTGCTGTGGCTAAGGTATACGTTGAATTCAATTGTAGTGAAATATTCAATACGGTGGAATTACTATTATTATTAACCATAACCTACTCATCCTAAGTTAAGACTAATCTAACCCTATCGTCCCTGCCAAAAATACCTCATGAAATCTCATGAAACAATATGGACAATTTATGGGAGTCTATAAGGATCTATGAGGAGAGTCTGTAATCTATGCGGACGTTATCCTTGACACATAAACTTTTTATAAGGTTTTATGAGAATTGATAAGTAGATGTTATTTATAAGCATATCCGAATACATGGTGTACAGGTTTGTATCAGGCAGTGGTACTCAAAGAAGTCTATGAGATTCGATAAGGTTTTCCACTTTCAATTATAACGATATTGTATGCTCAGTCATGAGCTTGAGAACGTACCAGAAATGAGTGGGAATTCACAATTAAAATCTTATTGAGTATCTTGGGGAGACAGTGGGTTCAGGATTTGATGGTTTTGATCAGAGAATAACTGAGTATTCATAAGTTTGGATAGGAAAACATGAAAACAAAGTATAAGAGTTTGTATTAGGCAGTGGTAGCAAGGGCGTCAATCTTATTTTTTCTTGAGGGGGGTAATCGATAAAAAATTTCGTCAGGTTTATTTTTATGAAAAAATTTCCGTTATTCTTAGCGATAATTCTGAAACTTTATATTTTGGATGTCTTAGGGGGGGGGGGGTGTTATTACCCCCAGTACACCCCCCCCCTATATCTAGTGGAGGTTCGAAGTTCGAAGATACTATAAGATTCGATCAAGGGCGGATCCAAGGGGGGGTGGGTGGTCACGGGGGCACGTGCCAAAAAAAATTCTGAAATAGTGCAAATTTTTTGAGTCTGACAATAGAAAATTTTATTTTTGAACATATTTTTCCATTCAGTTCCTTCCACAAATATTGCAATAAGTATTCGATCTGACTTAATGATATATTTTCTTAGGGACAAAGTCAAGGAGTGTGAAGGCGTCGGCTAGAGGAGCAAATATCAGAGGAAGGATGCAGCAATCCAAAACAGAGGTAAATAGCTGAAATATTATTATATTATTGGACGAATCAGATGGCAGCAATTAAAAGACACTGTTGGGATTTTAAACTGAAAATTTTCAGTTTATACTTTTCAAGATCCTTTAGTTTCTAAATAATAGATATATCAAACTCTTAAAACTGTTTCATTTTGATAAAAATCACTGAGTACTTTTGGTGAATTTTTATGTAGAATGTACTTATTTTTATATTCTTCACATTTTCATTTGTATGTGTTTAAACACATACAAACCATATAGCAATCATTCTGGGAATTTCCATCAGGAACAGATAGGTGTTATATGTGAGAACCACAATTGAAAACCATAGACCCTTATAAGTAACTACTATGGAATCTCATACATTCTCATTCATTTTCAAACTGCATTTCCTTATAGAAACATGAAGCATTCATCGCAGGAATCGCTGGTAGAAACGGATAGGAATCACATAAGGGAATGCCATAAGAAACTGAAGCAATATGTATATCTGTAATCTCCATTAAATACTTATGAATATCGTATACGGTTCTATACAAATTGGCGGTTTCACTATCCAATTTGGATCTCATACATTCTCATTTATTTTCAAACTGCATGTCCTTAAAGAAACATAAAGCATTCATCCCAGGATTCCCAGGAATCGCTGATAGAAACGGATAGGAATCACGTTAGGGAATGCCATTACCCACCAACCTTACCCAAACCAACCCTAATCCCCCATTTTGTTTCGGGTTGTGGAAAGAAATCTGTTGCAAAATGTAATCAATCACATAAATATTCGACATTATTCTACATTCTTGACCGTTTCTATGAACATTGAACATTGTATTGGAAAATTTTCTTATTTTTATTTAATTTTCTCGTCAATTTTCCAATGTTTTCAATAGTTATTCTCCTATTCTGGACAGAGACAAAGACAACAAATCAAAAACCATGAACATCGGTCCAACCGTTCTCGAGTTATAAGTGTTGGAACAAACCAGACTTTGTTTTATATATTAAGATTCCGTCGCAATGGCAGGACAACGTCAGCTCGTTCGCATTAGGAGAGTATTTTAGTCGAGTAGCGAGTGACTAAACTCGCTACTGTCCAAAAATTGTTCGCACTTTGCTTTTTGTACAGTTCACAAGTGAGTATAGTGTTTTGCAAGATGAACAGCCTGCAACGAATTAAAATAAACAAAGCGATTAAGCTTATCGTGTTGGCTATTTTAGAAGAGGTGGATGAGGAAATTTGTGTAATTAATAAAAACAAGCTATGGTTACGAAAATGGCTACTAATTGTCTTCTGGAAGAATTAGCATTGGAAGATCCCAAAGGATACTTCGATAGGTTCAGGATGTCCGAAAGTTGTGTGCATTTTCTGTTAATGAAAATACAGTGTCAAATTCAGCGTAAAGATACCCTTTTGAGAAGCGCTATTCGTGCAATTATTAAATTACAAGTAGTTCTACACTTTTTCCCATTCAATTTTGAGTAAAAAATTACGACCAATGTTTTTTTCGATAATTCGCTAGAATTCTCTATGGCAGTCTATGGTATCTATACTTTGAATACATTATTCTTCAGCTATGTGAAACTGTGGAAGTTATGAATAAAGAATTACCTTTAATTTTTCATATTCAACACCCTGTATCTCTGCAACGAACTATATTTGAGAAAAGAAATATTAGAAAAGTCTTATTTATTATTTAAGAGGAATGTTCTGTTTAGAGTATAGTATAGGGTAGTCCAACGATCTGTCACGATCAGCTGTTTAATGGCTGCTGTGGTATAAACAAACCGAGTTTAGTACGGGATTCGAAGTATTTTCTTGTAATTTCTTCATTTTTAGCTCATCTAAATATGCTATCATTCTGTTGTGTTGTTAATTGTGAAAGTATAGGATCTTGTGATGATGTGAAATTATATAGAATTCCTGCCATTCGCAATTTTACCCATAAAAATGAGTTTCTAATAGTGTTGGGCGATACTTCGTAAGGTATCGATACTCTGGATCGTATTATATCGAATCAAGTAGTATCGATACTGAAATCGTATCGGTTCGAAAGTATCGATACGTTAAATATCGATACATTAAATATCGGATAAAAATCGGTAAAAAAACAAATTTTAGGACTACCATGAATTATGTTTTGTTATATTTTCGGTTTATCGAATCTGTCCTGAAGTTGTGTTGCGGAGAATTTCCGAGGAAGTTTATGACTGTCGTCAAATTATTGTCGTTTGTCGGTCTCGTCCCCTAATATAATAAAATACAAACAAAATACTCATCTTTCTGTTATAGAATTGGAGTTCCTTCTCATCAATAACAATCTCCCTTTTCATTTTGGTAATTCCCTAAAAATATCGAAACACGAACAATTTGTTGAAACGATCTGAGATATTTATTCATATTCATATTAGATTGCTCATTTATTTTGTGTCTTTCTGAAGTTATGAATTCAACATTATTGTTATGATTTGTATGAAAAATGAATTGATACTGCAATATGAAATTAACCCGCATTGTTTTATTCAAACCCAGATATGGAAGATCACAGTATTCATAGTAGATTGATGAAATGCATATTTTTGATTGAAACTACCTTCACTAATATTACATTTTTTTGTTAGACGAATTTATGTCAGAATTGGATATTTTTGTGTATATTTTGCGTTTCGTTCTTGAATGTGTTTTTCAAGGGCTTTTCGAGTTTTTTAAACGACTCGTACTTTTGAGAGATTTCTACAAGAAATCTTTAATAATTCGATTTATCAACTTAGGCAATCAGTTCAAATGTTAGAATTGGCTATCCAAATAGTCCAAGTATTTATTACATTTACTTGTTCAAATAATACTGCCTATTGCCTGTGAAATGGAATTCCAGATGTGGCGAAGCCATAAAAATGTAACTTGTAACCGCTTATGGTCCTTTTTCATATTCATTGTTTAGAACAAAATAATGGAACGATTTGAGTTTTCTGGATTCACGTGTCTGGTGCTTAGAGCTTGGTTGAAAATTCATATATATTTATCTTCACATTTTATTTATTTTTGTTTGAACAAACAACAAACTTGAAAGACGGGATAATGGTCATTTCGACTATTCAAAGTATTCAATACTTCTGGTTATTCTAGAGTTTGTTGTCGATCAATGTTTTCGTTGTTTTTCTGAAATAGATAGTACTTAGGTTTCGATATAATACGATCCAGAGTATCGATACTTCACGAAGAATCGCCCAACACTATGCTACTAATTAACGTTAGGTGAAAGCATAGTCGACAACCAGACGAAGCTTGTCAATTTTTTTTTCACCCTAAAATACGGATAAAGTATTTTTATTTATGTCTTCGGAGTTAATTTTATGGTTCGATAATCAGGAGGATTTTTTCGGATATTTTTACGGTGCGTCAGATTTTTTCGAATTTTTTAATGCATTTTTGCGAAAAGATCGGATTTTTCGGTGGAACGCCATTGGCAATACTGCCACATACAGAAATGTAGTGTGATGCGAAATCCAAACATAAGCTTCGGAAAAGAAGCAAGCAAATTTTATTTTATTATTTCGATACTCAACCACCGATACACGCCATTAAGTATCGATACATTTTGGTATCGGTAAGTAAAGCATCGATACAAAATATCGAATATCGTAACGAAAAGTATCGATACAGTAAAATATCGATACGTATCGCCCAACACTAGTTTCTAAGATGAGAAGAGAGAAATGGTTATCGGCTATTAAAAGGACTGATTTAACTGCAAATAAGGCGGAAATGCAGTGGTGTGTTCCAAAAAGTTCATAACAGGTAAGGGCATCTATTTTTTGTGAGTTTAGTAATTCAATAATCATAAATTCTCTTAGGAAAACCGTCAGGTTTAGAAGATGACCTCAATCCTGACTGGGTACCCACTATTAATATGGGTAACAAAAAAAGAGGCGTCAGATGTTTGCACGTTCAAAAGATTAGAAACAAGGTTGGAACGTCGAATTCCTGAGGAGGTAGAGTATAATGAATATAATACCCATGTCTGGTTAAGTTATGTTAATAGTTCTAATTTGCAATTTTTAACCATGTCATAAATTAATTATGTATTTTATTATCATTAAAACCAAGAATCGATCGAAATAATAATCTGATGTTTTTCTGTAATCTTATTATTTTCATAGTGCATCTACCTAATAGTTTGCCAAGTGAAGAAAAACCGAATATCAATTTATAATGCTACTCCTGTCTGTAGCCTTCTTTTCAGAGTAATTGGACAGTTATTAGTAAAAGTAACTTTTTATTTAAGAATTTTGTACTAATTTAGGTTTCTGAGAGTTCTGGAAATTTGGAAGTCAACAATGATATAAGTGTCTTACACGAGACAGATCATGACACCAATTTGAATAGAGCATCTCAAACAGACTTGGACCTTGCTGAATTGAGTTTGCTTTTTACCAAATAGTCAGCAAGTTCTGCAAAAATTTTGGAGCTTCAGAAGACAACTCTTCGTTGCAACAATCTGAAGGATGACGACAACTTGACAAAATATTATACCGGACTGTCAAAATGTAAAGTTTCTGAGGTTAGTTGTAAAATAAAAAGTTCATGGTGAAATTATTTTGCCACTAGAAGAGCATATTTTACTTTTAATACATTTCTGCGAATTCACAAACCTTTCCAACAACAATAATTCTATCATTAATTTTCAAAGCACCACAACTGCTTACAAAACCAGCCTCAAAGTGTGGCTTTTATAAGCTTTCATTTGTTTTCTTGTATAATAACTATAGTCCGTTTAAGAATTATTGACATCTCGGTTGGCTGTGAAAAATCGAATTTAAGTTGGTAATAGACTATTCAGTAATATTTTGGGTTGCTGAATTCAGGTTGGTATAGGAATAACACTAACATTACCCATAGAAATCTTGCTTTGATGATTTTATCGAAGATATTGGTGAATATGTAATTATAAAAACTTGCTCTGAATTTGAATATTTTTTGTCTTATGCTATTAAAATGGCTGGAATTGACCAGGATACATCGCGCCCCTACAAGAGAACGCCAGGCAGTTTGTCGATGTTACTTCGAGTTTTTCAAAGATTTGGCATATATTTCCGCTAGTGTTTCAGGTAAACTGTTATTCACCGACTCAAAGTGTATTCTGATTGATCATATCTCTTAAATTTTCAGATTTCACATAGCCCTGTCCGTAGAATATTAGCATGTTATTATAGCCTGGAATTAGCAGTGGAAGAAAACCTGTGCGATATGATTATTCCTTCAAAGAGACATTGAATGACTTTGTTTTTGCTAGAATTAAAAACAATGAATATATCAGTTTAGATATCCTTTTCGAACTGGCCAAAGAGCACCTAGATTTCAATTGATCGAAGTCAACATTATATTATATCATAAAAAAAATTGGATACAAATACAAAAAAGTTGATCGAAGGAAAATTCCTACTGATAAACAGAAAAATATAATAAAAATAGTACGATATTGTGATAAATACCGAGAATACATAGAACAAAACATAAAATTCATTTATCTAGATGAAATTTGGCTATTCAAATTCGGCAGTGGACACTAGAAAATAATCCAAAAGGTATGCCGAGTATATTCAAGGCAGAAGGTGCACTATTTTGAATGCTGGAACAATTGATGGATTTTTACCTGGATTGGATCCGATTCTTGACAGTGGTATTAATGATAAGGATTACTATGAATGGTGAATTATTTCATAAATGGGTTATTGAAACCTTCCCTGCAAAAGGATGCCCATCAATAGGATTATGTCAGCTTATTCAATAAACACATCCAAATCACTACACTACGAGGAAACAAAGTTTTCAATGATAATTTTATCTTTGCTCCTGTATCATTCATAGATATTTTAAGTTTATTTATTATACTTATACTGTATGGTACCCTGTTCACAAGCTATATTGTTCCCAATTCAAAAGTATACTGAATAATTGTAAAATTGCTCATCAATTATAATATTTTCAATAATTCATGGACAGTTTTAATGAATGAAAATAAAAATTGACTTTCTCAAAGTATTCAACACCGAGCAATAAATAATTCACAAATTGGTTCATATATTGATAGTTCGGTACAAAATTAATGTCAAAATTCTTCATGTACTACATAGATTCTTAATTTTTGTTTCTCTCTTATTTCTTAATACATTATAACGTTTTTCCAATCCATTCTTTTGGGCCTGTGCTTGCGAAGTATCCAAAAATTTTTTTCTGTTGCAGCACTAGCTATCTGCTAGAATTCCATTAATTATCCTTCTTGAATCCTGACATAAAATGGTACTCTTATAGTTATATGGTTATAATTTAGCAAGAATTCCAATACCAATAAATATTGCATGGTCCTGAGTGAAAATAAATATTTATTTGAATGATCTTCAAATTTCCATGGTTGACTTTTATATGAACGATAAGTTCAGATAATTTCATATGAAAGTATTCCACGATATTTTTGCGCTTTCAAACCTGAATTCCCATGTTTGAACTGCAATCGAAATATTCCGGCTTAATTATTCGATAATTCGTAATATTCGTATACTCAACACTTTTCTAGGTTATATTTATGTTCTATGATGAAATTTAGTTACTTTTTAGTAACTAGAAATAAAGCCTCGACTGGACGTTCATGGCCTGCTTCGATGTCAATAATTCTTAAATGGACTATAGTAGTTAACACCAAGTAACTGATTATATCTATACTTGCTACAGGGGAAAAATTATACGGTTTGGCTGAAAATTTTGAATAGTCAAGAGCAAATGGATCCACGTTATTTATTTTCTGAGAGCTTTTGGCGATATCTTTCTGCTACTTTTGCATCTTCAGTTTGTAATATCGAGTAATAACTACAAATTTTGTTGAGAAAAAAAATCACAAAACCCAACAGGAGACAAAATGATCGTATTCAAACTCAAAAACCAAGGAGAATGACTGAACTCAAATGTTTGTTTATACCACAGCAGCCATCTTTGAAGGTGATCAGCTGTTTTGTTGGAGTACCCTATTGGCGGCTACTGATAGAGGCTACTAATGCTCTAATGAACTCTACTCTCTACTATAGTCCATTTAAGAATTATTGACATCGAAGCAGGCCATGAACGTCCAGTCGAGGCTTTATTTCTAGTTACAAAAAAGTTACTGTTTTAATCATAGAAATATATAAAACATAACTATAACCTAGAAAAGTGTTCAGTATACGAATTATTGAATAATTATTAACTAAGCCGGAATATTTCGATTGCAGTTCAAACATGGGAATTCAGGTTTGAAAGCGCAAAAATATCGTGGAATGCTTTCATATGAAATTATCTGAACTTATCGTTCATATAAAAGTCAACCATGGAAAATTGAAGATCATTCAAATAAATATTTATTTTCACTCAAGACCATGCAATATTTATTGGTATTGGAAATCTTGCAAAATTCTAACCATATTACTATAAGAGTACCATTTTATGTCAGGATTCAAGAAGGATAATTAATGGAATTCTAGCAGGTAGCTAGTGGTGCAACAGAAAAAAATATTTGGATACTTCGCAAGCACAGGGCCAAAAGAATGGATTGGAATAAACGTTATAATGTATTAAGAAATAAGAGAGAAACAAAAATTAAGAATCTATGTAGTACATGAAGAATTTTGACATGAACTTTGTACCGAACTATCAATATATGAACCAATTTGTGAATTATTTATTGCTCGGTGTTGAATACTTTAAGAAAGTCAATTTTTATTTTCATTCATTAAAACTGTCCATGATTTATTGGAAATATTATAATTGATGAGCAATTTTACAATTATTCAGTATACTTTTGAATTGGGAACAATATAGCATGTGTATTAGCAGAGGGAATGTGTACAGGGTACCATACAGTATAAGTATAATAAATAAACTTAAAATATCTATGAATAATACAAGAGCAAAGATAAAAATATCCTCGAAAACTTTGTTTCCACGTAGTGTAGTGATTTGGATGTGTTTATTGAATAAGCTGACATAATCCTATTGATGGGCATCCTGTTGCAGGAAAGCTTTCAATTTTTCAATAACCCATTTATGAAATAATTCACCATTCATAGTAATCCTTATCATTAATACCACTGTCAAGAATCGGATCACATCCAGGTAAAAATCCATCAATTGTTCCAGCATTCAAAATAGTGCACCTTCTGCCTTTACCCTTGAATATACCCAGCATACCTTTTGGATTCTTTTCTTGTGTCCACTGACGAATTTGAATACCGTTTTCGAATATCCAAATTTCATCTAGATAAATGAATTTTACGTTTTGTTCCATGTATTCTCGGTATTTATCATAATATCGTACTATTTTTATTATATTTTTCTGTTTATCAATAAGAATTTTCCTTCGATCAACTTTTTTGTATTTGTATCCAATTTTTTCATGATATAATATAATGGTGACTTCGATCAATTGAAATCTAGGTGCTCTTTGGCCAGTTCGAAAAGAATATCTAAACTGATATATTCAAGCAAAAACAAAGTCATTCAATGTCTCTTTGAAGGAATAATCGTATCACATAGGTTTTCTTCCACTGCTAATTCCAGGCTATAATAACATGCTAATATTCTACGGACAGGGCTTGGTGAAATCTGAAAATTGAAGAGACATTGATCAATCAGAATACACTTTGAGTCGGTGAATAACAGTTTACCTGAAACACTAGCGGAAATATATGCCAAAACTTTGAAAAACTCGAAGTAACACCGACAAACTGCCTGGCGTTCTCTTGTTAGGCGCGATGTATCCTGGTCAATTCCAGCCATTTTAATAGCATAAGACAAAAAATACTCAAATTCAGAGCAAATTTTTATAATTACATATTCACCAATATCTTCGATAAAATCATCAAAGCAAGATTTCTATGGGTAATGTTAGTGTTATTCCTATACCAACCTGAATTCAGCAACCCAAAATATTACTGAATAGTCTATTACCAACTTAAATTCGATTTTTCACAGCCAACCGAGATGTCAATAATTCTTAAACGGAGTATAAATATTCGGGTAACCCGAAAATTTGTGCGAACCCGAATCGGGTTCGCACTAGGGATGTGCCTTACACTTAAAAGTACCGGTTTTTCTGTACCGAATCGTACCGATTCTTGAGAACCGATCCGACTGAATACCTCTGGTGGAAATACTGGTACTCGGAATATTGTATCGACTTGTATCATATTTTTGTAAATAAACATACAGATTTCTCCGTATTCATTTCTTCATACATATAAATTGAGAGAATAAGAATGTTTATCATTATCCCCTGACGGGGATACAGGTTAATTTATGTTACAAGTTGTGATGGACCCGAATCTATTTTTTTTTTGTTATGAATGTTTGAGTTTTGATTTGAATATTTTTTCAATTTTATTGAAAAATATAAAATATTCGTCTTTTTTTATCATCCGGACCTGACGGATTTCAAACAGATTACTTTCGGAAATTCGTAAAAAAGATTTCCATTTTTCTAATGTAAATCAAGATTAGTACAGAACAGAAGCGATACGATACTGCCAGAAAATTACGGTATCATGTACCGAATCGACTGATGAAAAACCGGTACAAAATATCGAATTCTGAAGCACAAAGTACCGGTACCTTGAAATATTGGATTGAATCGCGCATCCCTAGTTCGCACTTGTTGAGCCGGCAAGCCAGTGATCTCGGAGGCGTGGTGGGGGTGCTACTGGCCCGTTGAAAATAGAGTAGAATAGATCGACTCGACTAAGTTACTTGCCTAACTACTCGACTGAATTTTCATCGTTCAGACACGTTTAGTTACTAAATTACTCGCTACTCGACTAATGCGAACCAGGCTGATGCAGTGTCGACTCTCAGGTTGATGTTTTTCCAAAGAGTAACAATCTTTCTAATCTTTGGTTTTTCACACCCTATTCATAGATAGAAGGAATACGTTGTTTGTTTTATCCTTTCAAATGAGCTTGGCTGCTTGCCATCGACACATGGAATAAATAACGATCCACTCCTGAATCGATAAAAGCCACTTTCTTCAAAAAAAAATCCGTGAGACTCTTTCAAATAATTTAATAAAACTTTCACAATGCAGAGAATGGAGGTTAATCCGCCATGCTGCTTTCGTAGGTCAGCGTACATTTAGTCTTGAATTTCAGTCCTGTGTGCCATACTTTGTCGAGGAATACCCCATTGAAGTATTGTTTATCTCAAGAGTTTAAGTCTGACACTAATTTACCCAATGCCATTTTTTGTGGTGATGAGAAATTCCATAGAGAGTAAAAAACAGCAGTTGCTTTCGGTAAATTTTTTCAGAATTCATGTTGCATGGTATTGAATCTCTTGATATGAACGAATTCTCTTGGCCTGACAATATTCCTGTATTATTTCTGAAAAAATTACGAAAAGCACTTCCGTAAAACCAGGAGCTTTTGAGCGCTCGTTCATCCACTTTGTAGGTAGATTCGCATTGTCCAGTTTTAGAAACTAATTGGAAAGATTTTGACAGCTGTCAAAGAAAATTTCAAACTAAGGCGAAAATCCAGACTTCACGTCAGTGCCTAGGTGACCAATTTTTTTTTCGATAATTCGCTAGAATTTTCTACCGTATCTATGGTCCTGGTAAGGCGATCTGGACAAAATGAGTGGGAACAGAGGAGTTTTTAGTGAGTACGTCCCTCGTGAACTCGCCAACTCGGGGAAAGAGTCTGCACACACCGCCAAACGAAAGAAGGTCCGTAAACAGGATTTTTACCTCTCAAAAAAAAAAGACCAATTTTTTTTTCGATTATTCGCTAGAATTTATGGTTTTGGTAATGCGATCTGGACCAAATAGTTGGAATATATTATTTTTCATCTATGTGCGAAATTTCATTCCAATTCAATAAGTAGTTTCGAAATTATCAGGAAAAAAATAGTTTGAACGGCCATATTTACGGAACCCCTAGTCTAATTTGGCTCATTGATGAACGTAACCGCAAAATTCACGATCCGAACCTATCCTGAAAATTTCAAGTCTCTGGGCCTTTCCGTTCGGAAGTTATAATTTTCTATGGTTCTGATTATGCGATCTGGAAAATATGTAGCTCGAATATATCATTCTCAATTTAAACAAAATTTCGTCACGATCAAATCCCTAGGTTTGAAATTATCAAGAAAACTGAATTTCAAACGACCATATTTACGTAACCCCTGATCTAATTTCGCTCATTGATGAACGTAACTGCAACATTCTAGATCCACACCTATCCTGAAAATTTCAAGTCCCTAGGCCTTTCCATTACAAAGTTGTAATTTTCTATGGTTCTGGTCATGTGAACCCCTTGGCGAATTTTGCCCAATAACGAACTTGACCGCGGCATTCGAGATTCGAACCTACCCTGAAAATTTCAAGTTTCTAGGTCGTTCCGTTCGAGAGTTATCGGGATCCAGAGGGGATATTTCTCCTTCCTATATAAATATTTCTTTCTTCCTAATCAACCAATGAAAATGATGCTTAAACAAAATGATCAGAAAATACAACCGAATCTCTATGCACATTCATTCTGACTCATAATGCATAATACTGTGATTGGAATAAGAGCGAATTGTAGCAAATTCAGTTTTCTGCCTCCCTTGTATCAAACCATTATATCCCCAACACTACTACGTTGTCTTTGTTATTACTAGTCAAAATCAACAAAAATCAACTCATAAAAACTAAACATTTATGTCAACATACAACTCCATTATAACAATTGGATCTACTTTAAAAATCGATTGAAAAAAAAAAACAAATAGCAAAAAATTAATTAGTTGAATATAAAATATATCCATTGAAAGTTTCAAGTCCTATTACTGGCACTTTTTGCTATCTGTTCTTTCAACAACAAAATACTGCTCCTTTGTTCCATTGGTAACATTGCAATCTGTTCATCTGATAACTGCAGTACCTGCATAATGAGTGCAGCTTTCTCTTGATCAGATGCGCCAGCGGGACCAATGTTAGGTCCTGCAGCAGCCATGTTGGGCGGTGCAGCAACAGGTCTAGGTGGTATTGGCTGGGAGACCTGTGGGGAAATTTGTGGAGGTGCTCGAACAGGCTGGACATTTTGTAAAGAAACCGGTTTCTGTCTGGGATCCACTCTAGGAGTCTGTCTAGGGTCATTGATAAACGCGGCTGTTGACCTAGGGTCATTACCAATCCTTGGATCACTTGGAAATGCCGGTGCGCGAGGGTCAGCAGGAAAAGCAGCAACTGGTCCTCTTGGATCTCTGGTGAAGTTTTCTGCTACTGGAGGTGGTAAAGGATTTGGTAAGGGGCCAGGAATACTTCTCATATCTTGGTCTGCTATTCTGGTCATTCTAGAATCAGGCACAGGTCCTCGAGGGTCCATAGATCTTAAATCAATATCCTGACTAGAGAATACTGGTTGACTATTTTGATGAATATTGTGAACAGGAGGGACAGGTTGAAATTCTGGTCTCGGTGGAGGGGCTGATTGGTGCATAAAAGCATTACTTATCGGTACAGGTCCTGCCATAGACGAGTCTTTTGACATCAAAGGCGGAGGAACAGGTGTTGTTGGATGTAGCATACCTGAAAATAACATGAATTTTTTAACCTAAAATTCAATAAAAAGTTCAACATTATTTATTGTGTTGATTTGCAGATAATATTTTCATAAACCGAACATTAGCAGTGTACTTTTCTACTGTTCCATTTATTTTTCTTTCCTGAAAATGAGCAACGTTTGAAACTAAGTTATCAACCAATAATTGATGTATACTCCGTTTAAGAATTATTGACATCTCGGTTGGCTGTGAAAAATCGAATTTAAGTTGGTAATAGACTATTCAGTAATATTTTGGGTTGCTGAATTCAGGTTGGTATAGGAATAACACTAACATTACCCATAGAAATCTTGCTTTGATGATTTTATCGAAGATATTGGTGAATATGTAATTATAAAAATTTGCTCTGAATTTGAGTATTTTTTGTCTTATGCTATTAATATGGCTGGAATTCACCAGGAATCAGGATACATCGCGCCTAACAAGAGAACGCCAGGCAGTTTGTCGGTGTTACTTCGAGTTTTTCAAAGATTTGGCATATATTTCCGCTAGTGTTTCAGGTAAACTGTTATTCACCGACTCAAAGTGTATTCTGATTGACCAATGTCTCTTAAATTTTCAGATTTCACCAAGCCCTGTCCGTAGAATATTAGCATGTTATTACAGCCTGGAATTAGCAGTGGAAGAAAACCTGTGCGATATGATTATTCCTTCAAAGAGACATTGAATGACTTTGTTTTTGCTAGAATTAAAAACAATGAATATATCAGTTTAGATATCCTTTTCGAACTGGCCAAAGAGCACCTAGATTTCAATTGATCGAAGTCAACATTATATTATATCAAAAAAATTTGGATACAAATACAAAAAAGTTGATCGAGGAAAATTCTTACTGATAAACAGAAAAATATAATAAAAATAGTACAAAATTGTGATAAATACCGAGAATACATGGAACAAAACGTAAAATTCATTTATCTAGATGAAATTTGGATATTCAAAAACGGTATTCAAATTTGTCAGTGAACACTAGAAGATAATCCAAAAGGTATGCCGAATATATTCAAGGGTAAAGACACAAGGTGCACTATTTTGAATGCTGGAACAATTGATCGATTTTTACCTGGATGGAATCTGATTCTTGACAGTAGTATTAATGATAAGGATTGCTATGAATGGTGAATTATTTCATAAATGGGTTATTGAAAAATTGAAACCTTCCCTGCAAAAGGATGCTCATCAATAGGATTGTCAGCTTATTCAATAAACACATCCAAATCACTACACTATGTGGAAACAAAGTTTTCAATATTTTTATCTTTGCCCTTGTATCATTCATAGATATTTTAAGTTTATTTATTATACTTATACTGTATAGTACCCTGTTCACATTCCCTCTGCTAATATACATGCTATATTGTTCCCAATTCAAAAGTATACTGAATAATTGTAAAATTTCATGTCAAAATTCTTCATGTACTACATAGATTCTTAATTTTTGTTTCTCTCTTATTTTAATAATAAAAAATATATCGCACCAGTTGTAGACTAAGGAGACAACTCAAAAAAGGTCCATTTTGTGTTAGTGACGGTATTGAACTCAGGAAGTATCCCTTTTCTTATGTGCAATATCAGAATAACTCTAGTTGGCCTCTCCGCCACATAAGAGACTTTTCGTGAAAAAGGTAACATTTCAAATTTTTTGGAAAAACAGTGGAATATTCCACCACGATGGGAAAAATTGCATTAATTGAATATTGGGTGCTAGAGTTATAATGTTCAAATGGATTGCTGCAGTTATTACGAATGTTCAGCGTGTTAAATTGAGTAAGTACACAAAAGTATAGAACGAAAACTTCGGTAAACCAAAACTTCAAATACGATTTCCCAACAAAATCAATTTTTGAGTTGTCTCCTTATTCTACGACGGATGCGATATTATATCGAATGAAACTGTTTGGGTAACGCATCGTAGATCTTCATGCAAATGTATTTCACATTATTCTGTGCTAGTGTCAATTGTTGCCTCGGGTATATATAAGGATCAATTTTCCAAGTTGGGTTGTTGTTCAGAAACGGTTCAAATAGTTCACTGTGGCTTTCTAGGAAGATAACATACTTCAGCACATATATTGCTGTTGACGTCAGGATTTTATTCCTTTTGAAAACACTTCTACAAGTCTCTCTATATTTCATTCTATACATAGCTCGGATTGCTTGATTTTGTGTTTCAAATATTTTTTTCCGATGTACTGTTTCCCCAGTAAACAATGCCATATGAAAGGGTTGATTGAAAATTGGCTGTGTATAGGAGCTTCAATGTATCTTGTTGGATATGGTATTTCATGCTATTGAGGGTGTAGATTATGGTGGTGAGTTTCCTGTTCAAGTTTTCTGTTTGGGGGTTCCATTTCTTAATATATATAACGTTGAACCTGAATTCCCATTTTTAAACTGCAGTCGAAATATTCCAGCTTAATTAATAATTATTCGATAATTCGTATACTGAACACTTTTCTAGGTTATATTTATGTTTTATTTCTATGATTAAAACAGTAACTTTTTTGTAACTAGAAATAAAGCCTCGACTGGTCGTTCATGGCCTGCTTCGATGTCAATAATTCTTAAATGGACTATATGTAGTTGCATATTTCTCTTCGCAGCCTAAATACGGTTATAAAGTGAATAGTATTTTTGAGCGCTCATACTACTTACACGGGTAGACCAGGCAATAGAGATTTTTTCGTGACAAAAATCGTAGAAGAAAACCGCGAGTGGGGGGTTACGTGGGGTGGTCCGTGGATGTTTAGTGATATGTTTTCGACTCGCAAATATGATTACTTTTCTTGTAATTGCGAAGAAACACCAAAAAAATTACGAAAAGCACTGCCGTGAAGGCAGGAGCTTTTGAGCGCTCGTACATGCACCTTGTAGGCAGATTCGCATTTTCCAGTTTTAGAAATCAATTGAAGGAATTTTTGACTGCTGTCAAAAAAATTCTGAAACTTAGGCGAAACTCCAGACTTCATGTCGGTGCTTCAGCTGATCAATTTTTTTCCGATAATTCGCTAGAATTTTCCACGGTATCTATGGTCTTGGTGATGCGATCTGGACAAAATTTTGCACGTAGTTTGAATACATTATACCTGAGCTAGGTGCATAATTTCATTCCAATCCGATCGGTAGTTTCGAAACTATCAGGAAAAAAATATTTTGAACGGCCATATTTACGGAACCCCTAGTCTAATTTTGCTCATTGATGAACGTGACCGTGAAATTTGCGATCCAAACCCACCCTGAAAATTTCAAGTTCCTAGGCCTTTCCGTTCAAAAATTAGAATTTTCTATGGTTTCTATGGTTCTGGTCATGCGATCTGGACAAAATATTGCTTCAATATATCATTCTCGATTAAAATTCAAAATTTCATCTCGATCGAATCCGCAGTTTCGAATTTATCGAGAAAACAAAATTTCAAACGACCGTATTTACGGAACCCCTTGTATAATGTTGCTCATAGATGAACGTGATCACGACATTCGAGATCCACACCTATCCTGAAAATTTCAAGTCCCTAGGCGTTTCCGTTCAAAAGTTACAATTTTCTATAGTTTCTATGGTTCTGGTCATGCGATCTGGACAAAATTTCACATGTAGCTTGAACACCTCATTTTCCATTTGAGTGCAAAATTTCATCTCGATCAAATCTGTAGTTTTCAAGTAATCAGGGAAACAAAACTTTGAAGGGCCATATTTACGGAACCCCTGGTGGAATTTGGCCCATTAACGAACTTAACCGAGGCATTCGGGATCTGAACCTACACTGAAAATTTCAAGTCTCTAGGTTGATCCGTTCGAGAGTTATCGTGCTGACGGCCGGACGGACGGACGGACAGACTCGAATTTTCCGACGGATTCGTCATCAGTGAGTCGAACATAGTCGATTGAGACCATTTTCGGCTCAAAATTCGAAAAATACAGACATCGTGACGAAATGAGCCCTCGTGTAAGTAGTACGAGCGCTCAAAAATGGTTTGAATAACAGATTGTATTTCTATAAACACTGGCATACTAAAATCAACGCATTTTTGAAATGTATGATCCAGAAATACATTAAATCTGCACTGTTTGTTGAAACAAATACTAAACCACAACATGAAATAAGTTACAGGAACTGGAACAATATCAAACATGGTGGCAAAATACATCTCAACACCAGAGGTGTAAGTCAAGCAATGTCTCACCCTGCTCTCAATATGAAAAAGTGCAATGGTACCTCTGGTTATGCGATCTGGAAAAAATGTAGCTTGAATATATCATTCTCCTCCAAATACAAAATTTCGTCACGATTGAATCCGTAGTTTTCGAATTACCAAGAAAACTAAATTTCAAACGACCATATTTACGGAACCCTAATAGTCTAATTTGGCTCATTGATAAAGTGACAACGACATTCGAGATCCACACCTATCCTGAAAAGTTCAAGCCCCTAGGCCTTTCCGTTCAAAGGTTATAATTTTCTATATAATAGTCATCCAAGAAGAATACTTCGACGTTCTACAGAGTCAAAAAAACATCTCCGGGTCCTGACTCTATATCTTGGATAGAAGTTAAAAATTTAAGCCTGAAGTCCACCTGTTTTCAATAACTATCTTCCAGTTTTGTCTAAACAACAAATATTTTCCACCAGAATGGAAAAAAGGTGAAAGTAATACCCAAATCGAATAGTAACCACGAGAAAATAAACAACTACAGTAGAACCTCAATTATCCGAACGCTGATCAGTTTATCCGAACATTCAATTATCCGACCAATAGCATTTCGCCAGTTGAAAATATTAGGCTATTTTGTGAAAAAAGATTAAAATATTTAATGTACATACCTATTTCACTGTTTTATTAGTTGGATATTTGAATGTTTATTCATATATTTAAAATTTTAATGAACTCACCGGTTCTTATAATGTTCTTTGTTTGATCTTATCTCAAAAATCCGACATTTTGATTATCCGAAATAGTCCCGTTCCCAATTGGTTCGCATAATTGAGGTTCTACTGTACTGTCAAAAAATATCATAAAACTATCAGTAGCCATCACATATCGCATTCCCAAACACCAGTTTGTTTTCAGAACACACTGCTCAACACTCCATCCACTTAAAATACTGTCATCAAATGTACAAACTGCCAAACTGAACATCCTGAAACCTGCCGCCTTGTTTTTGGGCATCAAAAAAGACTTGACAGAAAATTGATGAGACAGAACGAGAAAACTATCCATTAAATTCGCCCTAAGGCCACACAACTTGGAAATCCTGCAACCATACTAGAACCAAAGAAACCAGCATTCCAATTCAGAAGCAAAATAACCTCTTAAAACAATCAGGGAACATTTTGATGAGTTTAAGGACAGTACTGCCCACTTAGAGAGCATACAAGATGTGGATATCCACTCCTTCGGGTCAATCTGTTAATGAATTCATTATTAAAATAAGTTTTTTTTTAGTCCAAATTTTGAATTTTCAAACTTTTAATCCACAAACGTTTGTGAAATAGCATATTTCAATTTTTGTAAATTTACATGGCGGTAAGACTAATAACTATTGATGGCCAATTGGCCTATGGTAAATAAATTGCGTTTATTATTACAGAAGAAGCTACTAATTCGCGTTTTCATTATTCGCGTTTTCATTATTCGCCGATTAAGAAAATGCGACCCAATTTCTATATTTGCGGCTAAAAATTTCTTTATTCACAGATCTAATCGGTATTTACGTCGGTAAATCGTGCTGGAAAAACTGTGGTCTGCTCTGTCTTGCAGAAAATGGCCAAGAATTTGTGCAAATTCAAAATTTGACTGCAAACATAGCCGAAATTGCAAATGAAAAAGGAAGATATGGGTTCGAACCAATAGAATCCAGTGACATTCAGGAGTTGCTTGAATCGCAAGATGATGATTTGACTGACACCGACTTGGAGGGAATGTTGAATTCACAGTCATTGAAGAAGAGGGTTCAATATTTACGGAACTTATACCCGCAAATAAAGAGCTTTTACTGTAGTATTATTGAGTCTAAGGAAACGTTGGAACTTATAAACAATAAAATCTACCCAGAATAATTCTAAAACTTATAACTCACTTGCTGCAGTATGAGGATCAATTATTTTCATGACAACCTGGGCTTGAAGAAGAGCATATGAAAGTTGGGGATTTTGAAGAAGCATTTGTCGAGCTTCACTAGGATTATTTTGAATACAGTACTTCATCTGCTTCATCAGCTCAAACATTTGCTCTGGTGGAAGTGATGCTACAGCTTTACTTATGGCTTCTGGTGCTTTGTCTGCTTGGATAGGTTCACCATAAGGATTCTCCACAGGGGGCTGGTTTAACAAATTTTGCATTTCCATTCTCGATTTTTCAGTACAGGCATTGTCAACTCTGAGATTTCTGCCTCCAATTTCGTAACCGTTTAAATTTCTCATCGCACTCAGGGCGGTTTCTTGGTCCCTATATTCACAGAACCCATATCCCTTAGGTTTTCCAGTTTCTCTATCAAAAACAAGTTTGAAAGACAGTACTTGACCGACTTCACCAAATATGTCTTTCAATTTCTCTTCAGTAGCTTCATAAGGAATATTTCCCACAAATACCGATCGCATCGACTTATCCATAATGTTCGCTTCCAAATTATCCATGGTGATAATCGTTATGTATGAAAACAGAAAGAACAATAGACTACACAATTTCTATCAATTAATAGAATAGGCCTTGCTTTTCTCTCGAGTTGCAACTAAGACGGACTTATGAAGATAGTTGTGTTTTACTGTTTTGTCAAGTTTTGTGTTCATGTGTTGTTCCGGGTTCCGGCCATAAAACTTGCGTTTGCGTGCTAAAAGCTAAAACTCGTTGACATTCTTCTACGCCAGCCAGCGCCACTTCATTATCGCACCAGCAGAAGTCGGAACTACTGTTACAACTGTTCAGCCGGTTCAGCGGTCGTAGCGTAGGTGACCGGCTATTTGAAATCTATAGGGGAAAATCACGATCCACGAGATGGCGCTGAAAATCACAAGATGTCGGGCCGAGAGGGGCACAAAATTATTCTGTAATTTCTGTCTTCCATAACAAATAAATCAAATATTTCTTATACTCTTATAAGATTGCGGAATTTATAATAATACCTATGAAAGTCGAGATAACCACTTTGGACATTTTTGATTATGTGGTTGAACGTGAATGTGATAGCAAATGATCACTATATATGTAATAGGAAATTATTGAACTTACGATGAAAAAATTACGAAAAGCACTGCCGTGAAGGCAGGAGCTTTTGAGCGCTCGTACATGCACCTTGTAGGTAGATTCGCATTTTCCAGTTTCAGAAATCAATTGAAGGAATTTTCGACAGCTGTCAAAAAAATTCTGAAACTTAGGCGGAACTCCAGACTTCATGTCAGTGCTTCAGCTGATCAATTTTTTTTTCGATAATTCGCAAGAATTTTCTACGGTTTCTATGGTCTTGGTGATGCGATCTGGACAAAATTTCGCACGTAGTTTGAATACATTATTCAGCTAGGTGCAAAATTTCATCTCAATCCGCTCAGTATTTTCGGAACTATCAGCAAAAAAATATTTTGAACGGCCATATTTACGGAACCCCTAGTCTAATTTTGCTCATAGATGAACGTGATCGCGATATTTGCGATCCAAACCCACCCTGAGAATTTCGAGTTCCTAGGCCTTTCCCTTCAAAAGTTACAATTTTCTATGGTTTCTATGGTTCTGGTCATGCGATCTGGACAAAATATTGTTTTAATAAATCATTCTCGATTAAAATACAAAATTTCATCTCGATCGAATCCGCAAATTCAAAATTATCCAGAAACCAAAATTTCAAACGACCGTATTTACGGAACCCCTGGTATAATTTTGTTCATTAATAAACGTGAACGCGACATTTCAGATCCACACCTATCCTGAAAATTTCAAGTCTCTAGGCCTTTCCGTTCAAAAGTTATGATTTTCTATGGTTTCTATGGTTCTGGTCATGTGATCTGGAGAAATGTAGCTTGAATATATCATTCTCCATTAGTATACAAAATTTCGACACGATCGAATCTGTAGTTTTGAAATTATCGAGAAAACTAAATTTCAAACGACCATATTTACGGAACCCCTAGTATAATTTTGCTCATAGATGAACGTGATCACGACATTCGAGATCCACACCTATCCTGATAATTTCAAGTCCCTAGGCGTTTCCGTTCAAAAGTTACAATTTTCTATGGTTTCTATGGTTCTGGTGATGCGATCTGGACAAAATTTCACATGTAGCTTGAACACCTCATTCTCCATTTGAGTGCAAAATTTCATCTCAATCAAATCTGTAGTTTTCAAGTAATCAGGGAAACAAAACTTTGAACGGCCATATTTACGGAACCCCTGGGCGAATTTGGCCCATTAACGAACTTAACCGAGGCATTTGGGATCCGAACCTACACTGAAAATTTCAAGTCTCTAGGTTGATCCGTTCGAGAGTTATCGTGCTTACGGCCGGACGGACGGACGGCCGGACGGACGGACGGCCGGACGGACGGACGGCCGGACGGACGGACAGACTTGAATTTTCCGACGGATTCGTCATCAGTGAGTCGAACATAGTCGATTGAGACCATTTTCGGCTCAAAATTCGAAAAATACAGACATCGTGACGAAATGATATAGCCCTCGTGTAAGTTGTACGAGCGCTCAAAAAAACAACTTTCAGGAAGTGTTTGCTGCAAACTAACATATTCTTTGAGATACGTTTCCCAATCTTCAAGATTGTCTGCCGTTTTTTACCTGCCTGGTCATTTATGCAAAGAAATTTCACAAGAACTATATGATGAGCATTGAGGAACAGAGCACATTTTTCGTGATCTTATTCCCTCTTACAATCCGCTGTATTTTCAGCTCGTATACAGTTTAGTTGAAACAATTGTCCATAAATTATCACTAGTAATACCACTAGAGGTCAAATTATTTCCGGAAATTGTTATATCAGAATATCAAGTCAGCCATCTTCAAGTAGGAAGAAAAAGAATGTTAGTATTACCAAAAAATAATAAAGCTGAAGTGGTAAACTTATTCACTTTGGACAACTTGGGAACTTGGGGCTCATTACTTTCAATGAGAGCTCAATTACTAGTGAAGGATGAAACAGAAGTAGATGGTAGGTATAGAACTTAAATGTTCAAACGAATTATTCAAACAAAAAATAATTTCAACGGCCGTATTTACGGAACCCCTAGTCTAATTTTGCTCATAGATGAACGTGATTTCGAAATTCGTGATCCGAACCTGTCCTAAAAGTTCCTAGGACTTTCCGTTCGAAAGTTATCATTTTTTATGGTTTCTATATGGTTCTAGTCATGCGATCTGGACAAAATGTAGCTTGAATATATCATTCTCCATTAAAATACAAAATTTTATCTCCATCGAATGCGTAGTTCTGAAATTATCGAGAAAACTAAATTTCAAACGACCATTTTTACGGAACCCATATTCTAATTTTGCTCATTTATAAACGTGACCGCGACATTCGAGATCCACACCTATCCTGAAAATTTCCCATTGCCTTTCCATTACAAAATTATAAGTTTCTATGATTCTGGTCATGCGATCTGGACAAAATTTTGCATGTATCTTGAACAAGATTCAAACCTACCCTGAAAATTTCATGTTCCTGGGTCGTTCCGTTCGAGAGTTATCGTGTATACGGCCGGACGGACAGACTCGAATTTTTCGACGGATTCGTCATCAGTGAGTCGAACCTTGTCGATTGAGATCATTTTCGGCTCAAAATTCGAAAAATACAGACATCGTGACGAAATGATATAGCCCTCGTGTAAGTAGTACGAGCGCTCAAAAAGTACCTATAATTACAATATATTTATTATCCAGTATCCACCTTATTTTTTCATTGCTTGAATAATCGGTAATGTAGTCTTTTCGCTTTTATTCCAGATAAAAAAGAATGGTTTTGTTTCTACATTAAAAGAAAGCAAAATTGCTGAGGTTCTCAACGAACGAACGAATGAATAATGAATATAGATTCCAAATGGCCCGCCATCTACGACCGCTGAACAGTCGTTCCGACTTCTGCTGGTACAATAATGTAGTGGCGCTGCGTAGAACAGTGTTAATGAGTTTTAGCACTGGAGTTGGACTTCTTTTCGATAGGTATTTCTATGCTTCTTCCTTTATCTCTATCAGTAGTATCAGCAAAGAGGAAATAGTCTTTGGTATCAGTACTTTTTGACGATTATTTCCTTATCTCGCATGGTAGAACTGTTGAAAAGTGTCCAGCGGAAAAAGATTAATAAGGGTTCGAAAATTCTCCGCAATGGCGCTAGTATAGCAAAAGGGTATATTTTATGGAGGGTAGAGATATCTCTACCCTCCATAGGCTAACCTCTCAATGATGAAAGAAGAAAGAATATTTATATATATATATACTTCCATCAGTTCCATCTATGTATTCTGTCCTGTGGTCTAAGTGCTCTGTGATGACTGATGTGCATTGTGAAGATTGTGCTCTGTGCTTGAAAGCTTTGTTTATTTAGTGTATTCTGTAATCTGTATTCTATTCTTTGGTTAAAAAAGTAAATGTGAAGTGTAGGATTCATGTCCTGCTAATTTATAAAATTATTTATCGGTGAACATAATTATTTTCATCGAATATATATTATTCTGCTATTAAATCTCAATAATTTGTTCACAATGACAAAGCACCTGTGAATGTTTTTGTGTATTTTTTAACTGATATTGAGTCAAAAAAACTTAATAACCAAATGCTTACAGACAGGTAGGAGTTGGGTGTATTGTTGTTTGGTGAATTTTATTATTTAAGGCAAAATGTCCAGTTGTGATTGCGGTGATATTGAAACAACTGACCAAAAGTAATGCTTGAATGCTTATTGGGTTTGGCAGTATTCAACCTAAACAAAATTGTTTCAGATGGAGTTTAAAGTCAAGACCAACCCCTCCTAGCAGCCCTAAGCCTTCACGAAAGTCAGAACTTTTCAGTGATCCACAAAGTTCTGATACTAAAGAACCTAATGGTAGTCTCACAGATGATCCACTAATCAGTGTAAGTATTTTTATCCAAATTAAATAGATAGTTTTTTTTTGGGAACATAAATATAGTTCGATATCAGTATGGTTAGATCAAAGAGTAACAATAAGAGAGATGACTCTGTCGAATTAGTCCTGAATCCATCCTTGAAGAGCTGGTGACTTTGAAATTGCTCAAATGCTATTAATGAAAGAGTTTGGTATTAGGGTAGAATATTAGGGTTACATCGGCGCATGCGTTTGTTATTTTAATCGGTCCAAATTATTAGAATCAGTTTTGTATACCACGTTCTTCATGGTGCCCACAGAACTTGGGGGATATCTCATGCGTCCATTAGTTCCTATCCATTTATTTTTTATTTTTTGATCTGAATATTTTTTTGCAAAGGCAGCGTTATGGCATGGAGCCTCATCTTGCTGTAGCCACATATTTCATATTATTTGAAGAGGCACATTTTCTAGTAAACCCGTCAACATGTTTTGAAGGAATTCTAGATACCATTGTCCAGTTAATGAGTGTTCATAGAAGTATGGCCCTAATAAAAGACGTCTACAATACCACACATGATGTTTATCCCAAAATGTCCTTGTTAATGTATCGGCCTGATGTCACATGGATTTTCATTCAGTAATGAAAATTTTTTCTATTTGGTTTAACAATAAGCTTATAAATCGACTTTCATCGTTTCATAAAGTATGGTTATAAAATTACAAAAAGCACTGCCGTGAAGGCAGGAACTTTTGAGCGCTCATACATGCACCTTGTAGGTAGATTCGCATTTTCCAGTTTTAGAAATCAATTGAAGGAATTTTCGACAGCTGTCAAAAAAATTCTGAAACTTTGGCGAAACTCCAGACTTCATGTCAGTGCTTGATCTAGTAATTTTCTACAGTATCTATGGTCTTGGTGATGCGGTCTGGACAAAATTTTGCACGTAGTTTGAATACATTATTCCTCAGCTAGGTGCATAATTTCATTCCAATCCGACCAGTAGTTTCGAAACTATCAGGAAAATAATATTCGGAAAGGCCATATTTACGCAACCCCTAGTCTAATTTTGCTCATTGATGAACGTGACCGCGATATTCGCGATCCAAACCAACCTTGAAAATTTCAAGTTCCTAGGCCTTTCCGTTCAAAAGTTACAATTTTCTATGGTTCTGCTCATGCGATCTGAACAAAATATTGCTTTAATATATCATTCTCGATTAAAATACAAAATTTCATCTCGATCGAATCCGTAGTTTTGAAATTATCGAGAAAACAAAATTTCAAACGACCGTATTTACGGAACCCCTTATATAATTCTGCTCATTGATAAACGTGAACGCGAGATTTCAGATCCACACCTATCCTGAAAATTTCAAGTCCCTAGGCCTTTCCGTTCGAAAGTTATGATTTTCTATGGTTTCTATGGTTCTGGTCATGTGATCTGGAGGAATGTAGCTTGAATATAAATTTCTCCATTAGTATACAAAATTTCGTCACGATCGAATCTGTAGTTTTGAAATTATCAAGAAAACTAAATTTCAAACGACCATATTTACGGAACCCCTAGAATAATGTTGCTCATAGATGAACGTGATCACGACATTCGAGATCCACACCACAAATTTCAAGTCCCTAGGCGTTTCCGTTCAGAAGTTACAATTTTCTATGGTTCTGGTCACGCGATCTGGACAAAATTTCACACCTCATTTTCCATTCATGTGCAAAATTTCATCTCGATCAAATCTGTAGTTTTCAAGTAATCAGGGGAACAAAACTTTGAACGGCCATATTTACGGAACCCCTGGAGGAATTTGGCCCATTAACGAACTTAACCGAGGGATTCGGGAACTGAACCCACACTGAAAATTTCAAGTCTCTAGGTTGTTCTGTTCGAGAGTTATCGTGCTTACGGACGGACGGCCGGACGGACAGACTCGAATTTTCCGACGGATTCGTCATCAGTGAGTCGAACATAGTCGATTTAGACCATTTTCGGCTCAAAATTCGAAAAGTACAGACATCGTGACGAAATGAAATAGCCCTCGTGTAAGTAGTACGAGCGCTCAAAAATTAGCGTCATCATTCAATGCCACTAAAAATTGAGCTATATCTCTTCTTTCAAAATCTCATATACCTGGATTACACCGAGGGGTGAATTTCTACGGAATTCCGTGTACGGGTTGTCCGGAATTCCTCCGGAATTCTTTCGGAATTCCCGGAATTCTCTCGGAATTCTCCCGGAATTCCCGGAATTCTCTCGGAATTATTTTCAGAGAATTTCAAGCACAAATTCTGTTTAGATTGAATATGTAAAAGTTCTAGAAGACCCTAGCTTGAAAGTGTAAAGTGAAATCACAGTTTTCATGTTTGAAGTAGAGGTAACTAGTGTTGCAGATCTAACTGCAAACTATCAACAACAAAAATTCGAGTCTGTCTGTCCGTCCGTGCGTAAGTACGATAACTCTCGAACGGAACGATCTAAAGACTTGAAATTTTCAGTGTGGGTTCAGTTCCCGAATGCCGCGGTTGAGTTCGTTAATGGGCAGAATTCCACAAGGGGTTCCGTGAATATGGCCGTTCGAAATTTTGGACTCCTGATTACTTCGAAACTACAGATTCGATCGAGTTGAAATTTTGCATGCAGAATAACGTGTTCAAGCTACATGCAAAATTTTGTCCAGATGGCATCACCAAAACCATAGAAACCATAGAAAATCATAACTTTCGAACGGAAAGGCCTAGGGATTTTCAGGATAGGTGTGGATCTCGAATGTCGCGGTCACATTTATAAAAGAGCAAAATTAGGTCTTGTAAATATGGTCGTCTGAAATTTAGTTTTTCTTGATAATTTCAAAACTACGGATCCGATCGTGACTAAATTTCGTATACTAATGGAGAATGATAAATTCGAGCTAGATTTCTTCCAGATCGCATGACCAGAACCATAGAAACAATAGAAAAATCATCAATTTCGAACGGAAAGGCCTAGGGACTTGAAATTTTCAGGATAGGTGAGGTCTCGAATTTAACGGTCACGTTTTTCAATGAACTTAATTAGGCTAGGGGTTCCGTAAATATGGTCGTTTGAAATTTAGTTTTCTTGATAATTTCAAAACTACGGATTTGATCGTGACGAAATTTTGTATTTCAATGGATAATGATATATTAAAGCTACATTACATGTGAGGTATCGTTGAATAGTTCATCGAAAATTACATAATAAGTATCGAGGTCAATAGTTCGCGAGATATGAGCTTCTGAAGTCGACGAAAGTGTAACCCTCCCCCTCAATTTTTAAACCATTGGGAGACAGAAAAAAATTCGAGCTAGTAGATAAAACTCTAGAAACACTCTCAACCAAAATTGGTTTTGAATAAGATGTGTAGGTTTCGACATATGTGATATTTTCCGTTACACCTACAAAACCCTTTACTATACGTGCTTGGCTTTTTTTACTATGTACTTCTCCAAAAAGGTGAACGGAAGAATTCACATGCTTTTCCTTGAAAGATCCTTCAGGCTTTTCATTGAAAATATTAACGAAGAGCATACACATTCCGGAACACAAATTGATTTTTTTATCTCTGCAATCTGATACAATTAATAATTCATACCCAAATAACAAGAATTATAATGATACATGACTAAAATTACCATAAAATATGATTATTCTATTACGCGCTGAATGTTCGACATTCAGAATTAATTTACTTGGGAAGAATTAAAAACAATGTGTTGTTGAATTTCTGGTTTCAGTACTGATTTCCTGTCGGTATTCTTCGAAAGCCTTTGAGTTGAAATAAGGGGTGATGTGAAAATCAAGGTGGAAACTAAAATTATCATTATTTCACCACACTAACTTTCGTTTCTCATTTGTTTTTCTGTATAATAGAAAGTGACTTGAAATAACGTGCTATGTGAGTAAATAGTTTACATGTTTTCCGGGATGTTTCTTTGTATATAAGAATCCCACAGCGAAGGTTTATAATTTTTACGTCAAAATATCTCAATTTATTCCAAATATTTATCTTTGCTCAAAAATATAATGTTTCATTTCATCAAAGAATACATCAACAGGAGCGCTGTTGAAAGAACTTTTGATTTGTATTATCATTTCGTTGTGCTGCATTCGTAATCAATTCGCACTGAAAATCTACCGATCCCCTTCGAACATTTTCTGCTTTTTGCGAATATTTCAAATTCCAATATTCCGTCATTGAATCTCAGCTTGCGGGAAGTCCCATATTTATCTAATACGAACCTGCATTTTTTGATCAGTTCAAAGATGAACCGATTAACCCATGGAAGTGTTTTACGTTCCAAATATCAATTGATTATGCTAGATGGTTCGAAAGTTATAAGCAACTAGCAGACCCGGCCACGCATTGCTGTGGCTAAAGTATACGTTGAATTAAATTGTAGTGAAATATTCAATAAAGTGGAATTATTATCATTAACCCTAACCTACTCCTAACTTAAGCCTAACCTAACCCTATCCTAACCCTTTTTTTTCGGGTTCTCAAAAGAAATCTGTTACCAGTTTCAACCACGACCCGTGTCTTGGGTTATGTCGTTTTGGCTTGATGTTGCTGCCGGCCTAGTAAAAAGATACACAACTTGGGGAAATGCGAGGACCACTGGAAAAGACATCCCGGTCCGTACTTCGATGATACCCGATGAATAGTGGTCCTGTCTCTTTTCTCCTCATGTTTCCTGTCACAAAGCCGTAAACGCCTTCCAGTATCCTACATACTGTATCATTTTCTCTATTATATACTCAACTGGTGGTACCATAAGATCCATGCCCTGTCAAAAATTGAGTAAAATAGCCCGGTCGTTTTATGCTCACATTGGATCCACTGCTCCAAATTCCTGATCAGACTGCGCGTCCAAGCGGCATTTTGCCCGGTAGTGCTCCTCCTATTGTATAAAATAAAGGGAGCATCTTTGCGCCATCATTGGGTATATTGGTGGGAAGCCAGCAATCACTTGGACAGCCTCCGCCGATTATGTTATGTATGCTGAAGCTACCCTTTTCTCTCAAGTTGAATCAAACTGCACAGAGTTCGCAAAATAAAATCAATCGCATAAATATTTGACAACCAATATATATGTCAATCATTTTTTATCACTGACATTATTCTACATGACAGTTACGAATTCTATGAACATTCTGTATTATTCCCCAGTTCTAAAACAGTTCCCAATTTCTTCAGTTTTAGGAAAGACCCCGAAACTTGGCATCACTGGCACGATATAGCTAGGGTCGACCGATCGGTGTAGTGGGGACGCGATCTCCTGTCGTCGATTTGAGCCTCATGTTGCCGCGTGGATAATTATCAGTCTTTGTCATGAATAATAAACGAATAATTTGCAATAAGAAAATATTTGCAACTATGAATTGAGATATAAAATATCCTATCTTGTAAGTTGGATCAAACTGCACAAAATTTGATTGAAATCGGTTCAGTATTTTAGGAGACCATTCCGGACAAACAACGTGACACGTAATTTTTATATATAAAGATTGAAAATATTGGCCAATACATTGATCTCGGCTATGAAGTTGATTAGACCTATCATATAATATATATAAAAATTACGTGTCACGTTGTTTGTCCGGAATGGTCTCCTAAAATACTAAAATTTTTGCACACTATGTGCAGTTTGATCCAACTTACAAGATAGGATAGTTTATATCTCAATTTATAGTTGCAATTCTTGGGGCTCAAATCGACGACAGGAGATAGCGTCCCCACTACTACGATATCGTGTGATGCCAAGTTTCTGGGTCTTTCCTAAAACTGAAGAAATTTGGAACTGTTTCAGAACTGGGGAATAATACAGAATGTTCATAGAATTCGTAACTGTCAAGAATGTAGAATAATGTCAGTGATAAAAAATGATTGACAAATATATTGGTTGTCAAATATTTATGCGATTGATTTTATTTTGCGAACTCTGTGCAGTTTGATTCAACTTGAGAGATAAGGGTAGCTTCGGCATACATAACATAATCGGCGGAGGCTGTCCAAGTGATTGCTGGCTTCCCACCAATATACCCAATGATGGCGCAAAGATGCTTCCTTTATTTTATACAATAGGAGGAGCACTACCGGGCAATCGACGTATGACAGGAAGGAAGACACTGAGTAAATTGCAGGAAAGATGGGATGGTGGAGGGGAAAATGCTGCTTGGACGCGCTGTCTGATTATTGGGGCAGTGGATCCAATGTGAGCATAAAACGACCGGGTACTATTTTACTCAATTTTTTACAGGGCATGGATCTTATGGTACCTTTACTAAGAGGATAGGACGGGATGATCTGTCATGCATGCCACGTTGTAGACGACCCGAAGCACTGCCTCAGATCAGATGGACGGAGGAAAGGAACGCACTGGTTGGAAACATAGGCCGCTTACCACCAGTTGAGTATATAATAGAGTATATAATAGAGACAGTGACACAGCATGATGGATACTGGAAGACGTTTACGGCTTTGTGACAGAAGACATGAGGAGAAAAGAGAGAGAGGACCGCTATCCATCGGGTATCATCGAAGTACGGACCGGGATGTCTTTTCCGGTGGTCCTCGCATTTCCCCAAGTTATGTTTTTTTTTTAGTCGTCAACATCAAGCCAAACCGACATATCCCACGACACGGGTCTTGGTCGAATCTGGCAACAGATTTCTTTTCGCAACCCGAAAAAAAAGGTGAGGATAGGGTTAGGTTAGGCTTAAGCTAGGAGTAGGTTAGGGTTAATAATAATAATAATAATTTCTGGAAGAAGTTCAGTAATCGATTAGCAAGAATTTTCTCAAATATTTTTGCAAAAGATGTGATCAAGCTAATTGGCCTATAATTGGTGAGGTCTTCTGAGTCTTCTTTTTAGTGAGAGGGCTTCACAATTGTTGTTTTTAGTGAAGCAGGAAAAATTCCAGTTTTAAAGGATGAATTTATAATGTGGCTTGACTATATCTGACATATGATGTTTTATTACATTTAGGGGAATATCGTCGTATCCAGCTGAAAATTTATTCTGCATTCCATTCACAGTAGAAATTATTTCATTTTCATCCACCTCAAATAAGTAAAACGATTTTGATACATTTCTCTTAGTTCGAAAATCTATTTCAGAACCTGAGGAAAGCTTTGCTGCTATTCTGGTAAAGTGGTTATTAAATTCATTTGTTGAACTACATATTTTATCAGTGTTGCCTTGATTTATAATTCTTTGAGGGTATTTAGCAATTTAGCATTTTTGTCTCTGTTGGTAACTTCCCTTATAACATTCCATACTGCTCTAGTTTTATTGTCCGCTTTATCAATGATTTTTTTATAATGTATTCTCCTTTGGGAGCTCAGTGTCTGGTCATAGGATTGTTTAAGTTTTTTATAATAATCTTAACACTGACGACTATATCTAGGTAGTAGAAACCATAAATCAAGTTCATCTTTAAGTGATTGAATTTTACTAGTCTTTTTGAATATTCCTCTTTTTCTGGTGTTTACCGTTTTGAGTGGAAAAGATGTATCAAACATACTTTTGAATTGAACAAAGAATAAATCCCACATTTTGTTGACGCCATTTTCTGGTATTAAATACAAATTGGACCAATCAACTTCTTCTAGGAGTCCCTTGAAAATAAGATGATTTTCGTCTCTATATTGTCTAACTTTCTTTTTATTCTGTTTCAAATTTTGAGTAAAGGAGGTAACGTTAAAGATGAATTTCTGAACTGAGTGATCCGATAAGTGTTCCTCTATAACTGTAGTTTCACCCTTGACGCTGGTGATAATATTGTCCAGACATTTTACACTAAAATCTGTCCTTGTTGGTTCTTTTATTGTGAGTTGCAAGTTGGACGAATCCAAAATTCCCAGAAATGTCCTGCAATCATTCGTTTGGCATAAAATGTCAATGTTAAAATCACCAGCTATAATAAGATTAACATTTTCTAGAAGGCATTGATCTAGTAGTGTGTTAAATTTCTCGGAGAAAACGTTTATGTTAGGTAACGTGTTGGGCCTGTAGATATACACTATCAAAAATTTGCTACCATCTATGACTAATTGGGAAGCGCAGCATTCAAAACAGCCAGGTTTACTTACAGTCCCAAAATCAGATCTCTCCTTATGATCCATGCCCTCCTCAACAAAAATTGCGCATCCACCATGATGACCTTTTTCTCTACAGTAGGAAGATGCCAAAGTAAATTCAACCAGGTACATAACATTTAAGTTCTTCTTCCGACTTCAATGCTTTGTTATACAAGCTTTATTCACATTATGATTTAATAGTAAACTTTGTAGCTTCAAGAAAGAAGTTCCAATTGCCTGTACGTTTTGATGTATGAGGCATATACAGTGAAATCTCCCAAGAGCGGACACCGTTGGTTCAAGCTTTTTTGTCCGGACGTGGGAGGTGTACGCTTGTGGGAAGGTGCAAAATAAATACAAAGAGGAATGAAAACAAAAAAACAAATTATTTATTGAAATACATATATTTATAAACTTATTGAAGAAAAATGAATTCAGAAATATTGAGCTATTACAGAAAACGAAATTATTCACATTATAAAATGCAGAATTCAGAAAAAATCGGTTATTTTGGATTCTTTAATTTTTTTTTCTTTTTCTATTAGTAGGCGAGTTTGGAAGTGAGTCTCAAGATTTTTAAGGTGTTGAAAGGCCACAAAATCTTCTTGGGCAAATATTTTCAATTCGTCTATAAAATTCAGAGCTTCGCTGTTAGATTTTATTTTGGTGCTTTCACTATCACCAGATTGCCACATACCGTCGCTAACAAAACGAACTGGCTTAAGTAGAAAATAGACATTTTTCAGTATGATGTTGGAAAGATTGTTTATGCCCAATGCGATCAAGTATTACAGATTTATTTATTGAGTTGCAATTAATCATATTACAACTCAGTAAATAAATATGTTATACTTGATCGCATTGGGCAGAAATAATCATTCCAACATCGTACGGAAAAATGTACGAGAATCTTCTATGAACACGTACGTAGGTATTCACTTTTGGCCGTTCTTCAGAATTCCCCGTCCGTATCTGGGAGGTTTTTTGGCACTGCTGAGAAAATTATGGTGTCCGCGTCCGTCCGATAGAGGTGTCCGCTCGTATCATATTACAAGAAAATTTCTGGGTTCCAGGGCAATTGTCCGTTTGAGGAGAGTGTCCGCTTATGAGGAGTGTCCGCCAAGAGAGGTTTCACTGTATTATGTTTATCTATCTTACCTGTTGTTCCAGGGGTCTCCGGAAAAAATTTTTGAAGTTGAATTCTCTCAACATAACGCCAGCTGGCCAGTAATCAGGCCATATATGCTATTTCCATTAAATTGAAAAAACAAAATCAATTCCTACCCAGCAATGATCCTCCTGTCTCGAGGATCCGAACCTAATGGGTCATAAGTATTATATTTCAAGAAATATAGAAAGGAACAAAACTGATGTGGAAATAATGAACCTTCGTGTAAAATTTGCAGGGTTTTTTTAACGAGTCGAAATAATTCCTGGAATTTAGATAGATAAAAAGAAATGACGTGAAAATAATGAACCTTTGCGTTGAATCTGCAGCGTTGTTTCATACCAATGTAATAAAAGAAGTGTTCGGGATGTCATCTCTTCATCATTGAATTCACTATAAGTTTAAGAAATTGTGGAGCGATAATTGAATTTTTTTATTCAACTTATAGATTAAAATCCGACCAATAGTTCAACAGGCTATTATTAATCTTATATCATATAAAATATTTTGATTTTGAAACCTCTATAGTTAATCTCTACCAAGGTAATAAAGAAAATTCTTTTACTTACAGTTTCTTTAAGCGTATTATGAGTTATTGTGGTGAAAAACTCGATAGAATTTTGTAAGTGTAAGTTTTTCATTCACAAAAAATGTTGTTGGTCAGCAAGTATTTAATTCTGGTGAGTATATCCGATAGTGCACAATTTCAAATTTACAGTTGTCGACTATATTATAATCTATTATGACTGTTTTATTCAAAAGAATTGTTTTTTTCTAGGATGATGAATTATCTCAATAAATTTCATATTCTGAGCCTTGCCCAGCATTAATTTAGAACCGGTCGCTCAACTCAAACACTAAACTATAATATGTTGAGACTCTCTATGACTGCATAGACGGCTAGTTGCATGTGGCTGGGATATTTTTTGATCTCATCCATGGTTTCGATACGCTCATAGGTGCTATATAACCGTTTTAGAAGAATGAAACTGGATAGGTTGCTAATTGCGGTTCACCATCCGGAGTTATTCTCAGTCAGATATAATGTATCACATTGAAAAGGGGAGATCTTTTTAGGGTGAAACAAATTATAAAAGCACTACTGTGAAGTCAGGAGCTTTTGAGCACTTGTTCATCCACCTTGTAGGTAGATTCGCCATTTCTAGTTTTAGAGACAAATGGAAGAAATTTTTTGCAGGTGTCAAAAAATTTCAAACTACTACTTTCCAAACGTCAATGCGTGTGGAAAGTAATACTTTCAAAACGCTAGTGAGAAAAAAGTCGCGAAAAGCACTGACGTGAAGTCAAGAGAGCGTTTGAGCGCTCGTTCAACCACCCTGTCGGTTGACAGACTCCACGTCAGTGCTTTAGGTTACCAATTTTTTTTCGATAATTCGCTAGAAATATCTACGTTATCTATGGTCTTGGCAATGCGTAGTTTGAATACATTATTTCTTCATCTATGTACAAAATTTCATTCCAATCCAATCAATAGTTTCGAAATTATCTGAAATAATTTTTGTAAACGGCCATATTTACGGAACCGCTAGTCTAATTTTGCTCGTTGATAAACGTGACCGCGACATTCGCGATCCAAACCTATCCTGAAATTTTCAAGTCCCTAGGCCTTTCCGTTCGAGAGTAATAATTTTCTATGGTTCTGAACATGCGACCTGCAAAAAAAGTAGCTTGAATATATCATTCTCCATTAGTATACAAAATTTCGTCACAATCGAAGTCGTAGTTTTGAAATTATCAAGAAAAATATATTTCAAACGACCATATTTACGGCACCCCTAGTCTAATTTTGCTCATTGATGAACGTGACCGCGACATTCAAGATTCAAACCTACCCTGAAAATTTTAAATCCCTAGGCGGCCTAGGCCTTTCCGTTCGAATGTTATGATTTTCTATGGTTCAAGTCATGCGATCTGGGAAAAATTCTTCATGTAGCTTGAACACGTCATTCGCAATTTGTGTGCAAAATTTCATCTCGATCGAATCTGTAGTTCCGAAAATTTCGAACGGTTATATTTACGGAACCCAACCGCGGCATTTGGGAACTGAACCCACACTGAAAATTTCAAGTCTCTAGGTTGTTCCGTTCGAGAGTTATCGTGCTTACGGCCGTACGGACAGACTAGAATTTTCCGACGGATTCGTCATCAGTGAGTCGAACCTTGTCGATTGCGACCATATTCGGCTCAAAATTCGAAAAATACAGACATCGTGACGAAATGATAATATATAGCCCTCGTGTAAGTAGTAGGAGCGCTCAAAAATATAATTTCGGAAAATTGCCCGGACATGTCATCTATTGGTGTCTATTAGGGAAGTAAACGGGGCGTTAAACATATAAATGCATTCAATTCGATTCATTTAGTGAAAATAATGTTTGAAGAAAACTATGATCTATTCATTATTTCAAGGGTTTGGAAGAAAAGTCACCGATCATAGACACCAACCAGCAGGAAGTGATCAAAGGCGATGTCATCCAAATAGGTAATATTAAAGAGAAGAAGAAGAAGAAGTCGTCTTGGTTCAATACATTTTATCCTACGTACAAATCGAGGTCCGAAGACTTCAAGAGAATATTCAAGGATGTTCCGGATGAAGAACGTTTAGTAGTTGGTGAGTTACAGAAATAAATTGGAATTCGAAACCCATTTTGGGGATTTTTCCAGATCTGAACTATATGGTGTTTCATCGAAATCGTTTATGACTTCAAGGTCAAAACATAAAAAAGTTGATATAATATACAGGGTATTTTTTTAAGTTGAGGCTCTTTTTTGACAGGTGCTAGAACTCGTCAAAAGAAATCATTCCGCCGGAAGTTGATCATATGAAATATTCAATTTGAAAAAAGTCCAAAAATCTTGGGCATCATCATCTTAATACCACTCTGGATCGTAAAATCTCACCATGCCATGTGCATTACCTCATTATGTATATAAATAAAGTGCTCTCCACTTCCTTCGCGATCTTTTCTAGGCACTGCAATTCATCCCAAATTTGTGTATTCTCTTTCTACTTTTATTGGGCGATTTTTCCTGAACGGTAATAATTCTTAATGTCTAAGGAGAGAAAGAAGCGCCTATAAAAAAAATTAGGAAGTCCACAAACTCACCGATAAAATTGATCCTTATTGTTTACAGAAATTGTTTGAAATGGTCACCATTGGATTGCTGTGCACAAAATCTTGCCCGGCGTAATGATATGCTAGTTGCTGCATGTAACATTCGTTTAACATCACATCAAATTGGATATAATACCCGTCAATTTTCGACAATTTGCCAAAAAGGTTTGAAAAATACGAATAAGTTATTCTGTGGATAACTCCTTTATTGAAATTGGGATCCAACGAATTTCAACAAAAAATAGCGGAAAGAAAGGAAAAACAATATGAGCAAACATACTATTTTGCACGTCCTTCAGTTCAATTGACTTCAGTGTTTATAAGAATTTATCTATCATATTTTTTGGTTTCGGTTCATTCTCTATATCGATTATTTGAGGCAAGGCCTCGTATTCTCATTTTTTTTTGTGAATAATATCCAGAATGCCATAAGTGATAGACCTTTAATTACAGATTACTCGTGCGCCGTCCAGAAAGAAATACTGGTACATGGTCGCCTCTACGTCACGCAAAACTACTTGTGCTTCTACGCCAATATTTTTGGCTGGGAGACGAACATAGTTTTGAGGTGGAAAGATGTGACCGCCATCACCAAGGAGAAAACAGCGATCGTCATCCCGAATGCCGTTCTGATTTCGACAAAATCCGAAAGATACTTCTTTACTAGCTTTGTTGCCAGAGATAAAGTCTATTTGATGCTTTTTAGATTATGGCAGAATGCATTGATGGACCGTCAAATGAGCAATCAGGAGATGTGGCAATGGGTATGTAATATTGTAATTTAAGCTTCAAGCTATTTTTTTGTTCTTTGGGTGAATAGTAGGTGAATCATCATAGACACTCAATGAAGCCGGGTTAGTGTTTTACTGACTAAACCTGAAGATTGAAACACAGAACACAACCGGGTCTCCTAAATCGCACAAGCTCTGAGCTTCTGAGGGGTCTCACAGAGACCTAGGAGAGTCGAGATATAAACAAAAAACAATAAAACAACAATTGAAAGGTTCCGGGCAAAAGCCTATAAACCACATATGTCCTGATGGTTATTAACTCTCATTCCATCAATAGTAGTATTCAGGTAAACAGACGAACAGACCTGATGTTGAAAGTCATCAGTTGATTTATCGCAAGTCGCCATCAAAATATTCTTCCTGAAAGATGAGGCGTAGAACACGCCCTACGTTCTACGCTGGAAAATTGGTTAGCACTTTGAGTCATTTTTCCGCGTGGATCCCGCAAAATTATCTCGAAAATTCCACACTGCAGTGGCCATCGCAGAATGATTTGTTATCTTGATCTTGTTGACATCGATTCCATTCACTGATGCCGCCGATTTGAACCAGGAAGATATTGTATTTTGTCCAACCGGGCTGTTCTTGTACCAGCCTTTGAAATTGGGGTGCTGCCAGTTTGGATTTGGAGTTAAAAATAAACTATTCGTTTTGATGAGTTGGTCTCGTTTGCTTATCAGTTTTTTAAACAGTCTCACTGGGCGTAGTTCTCCATTGACTGTATTTGTTGCTAGCCACTTACTGTCGGCCATTCTTTTAGAACCGCCTTGGGTGGTCTTGGAGAAAACCAGGTTATACTCAATGCGTCCTGTTGGTTCCCCTTGATTGTCAATTTCCTCCACAAAATATTCTATTGTTGCTGCTGCTCCTTCATTTCCTCTCCAGGCCAATTCATGAGCAGCAATGTGAAAGAACTTTCTTTGCAATCCTTCCGGAGTGTTTTCGTCCCAAAGCTCAATAATCTTTCTCAATTCGTCTGCTGATAGTACGGATGAACTTGCCTTTCTGTAAGGTTGGATCTATTTGTAGCTTCCGACGCTTAGCATTTTTTGCAGCTCTTGCGTTGACAAATCCCATGTCAGAGAATGGATTAAATTTGCTATTATACCTTTCGAAAAAATATTCCTGCAACTGCTTAGCTGTAGAGTTCCATAGAACTTTTATAACACTCTCCTTGTAGTCTTCGGAGTTTTTTTTTCGCAAGTTGAGAGCATAGTCTTCAAGAATAAGCGCCAGTTATTCCACAGGGATATCCGCTCTGTCGAAATCATTAGGGCGCCCATACAAGGGCGCATTATCTGTCATATCTGATACGTGGCGAGCCAAATTCGTACATATATCAGTGCGTGTATGGTATCAAATCCGTCCGTTTTTGGTGTAAAATCTCACATCTGGATCTGGCAAGTCGAATCTCTACGTATCAGAACTGTACGGATAATCCGTCCGTGTATTGTGCCCTATACGCTTTTTCTGCGCAAAAGTTTATAAACTGCTTCCATACACTTGCCTTCGATTTCCTAGTATTCGCGGGTGTCAACTGCTTAATATTCTGGCGAATATTTTCTTTACTTTCTTGACCGGAGCGAGACATTTTTCTACGTCGTGCTGTTTTTGACAAATTCAAAACAGGAATAATTTCTAGCTTAGAGTTTGACCATGGTAACTAAATAGTCAAGTCGAAAAAACCTTCTATGTTTTGCAAGTAATTGATGAAGACGAAAATTGATGTTGTTGGAAATAAACACATTTGGTGTGGAATTTTCTTACCGAATACCACACGAGGTCAAATTAAATCCGGAAATTTTTTCTCACTCATGAATATCTCTTTTTGTTTCCTTACTTCCAGGTACATCAGTCTTACGGCGCTGAACTCGGATTAACCAGTGATGACGAAGATTACATTGCTCCCGGAACCGGAGAGATCAAAACAATCAAATCATCAACGGAGTTGCTTCTGGAGGTGACTATTCCTAGAGTTTTTTTAGATTTTTTGATTTGACATGATATGTACGATTCTGGGAGTCTGTGTGTTATGAAACGAAAGTAGATTCGAAATAACTATGTAGCTAGCTGTTATTCTTCGAGTTGCTGAAGTTGTTCAATCTCTAGTGACGTCGTAGTTTGATGAAAAATTAAAAACTGTCGGGCTCCTCATCCTTCGTTCAAACTTGATCATGACAACTGAAAACGAAAGGCCATCAGAGAAGATGTCAGTAGAAACACCAAGTTCCATACAAATTTTCCTCTACCCTCGAGTTGAAATGTGGAGAATATACACAGTTAAAAGTCAATAAAATCGGAGTTAAAATGAATATAATGTAGAGCCACGGTCACTAGATCATCCCCCAGAGTTAGCCTATACTTGATGGAAATCCATAATCAAACTTACAATAGAACAACTAATATGATTTCCATTACATTGGGTTCAATTCCACGACACGTGCTTCGATGGCACAGCGTCATCTTCAGGTGGTTAAGATATAACTAAATTAATACTCTAAACTCTGAAGCTACTTACTAATACAAACAAATCTTATCACTAGGTAATTAAAATGGTAAACCCTATGCGCAACACCTTGTGTAGGATGAATATTTAATGATATCTTAATGATGCTTCCAAGTATGAAATTATGCTCATCTTACCGCCATTAAGTGAGAAGATCTGTTGACGTTAGTTTTTTTTTCCATAATTTAGAAGAGAGAATTTTTACTTCAAAAAAAATTTTGGAAAAGCACTGCCGTGAAGTCAGGAGTTTTTGAGCGCTCGTTCATCCACCTTGTAGGTAGATTCGCATTCTTCAGTTTTAGAAACCAATTGGAAAGATTTTGACAGCTGTCAAAGGAAATTTGAAACTAAGGCTAAAATCCAGACTTCACGTCAGTGCTATAGGTGACCATTTTTGGGGGCTCGTACTACTTACACGAGGGCTATATGATTTCATCACGATGTGTGTATTTTTCGAATTTTGAGCCGAAAATGGTCTAAATCGACTAGGTTCGACTCACTGATGACGAATCCGTCGAAAAATTCGAGTCTGTCCGTCCGGCCGTCCGTAAGCACGATAACTCACGAACGGAACAACCTACAGACTTGAAATTTTCATTGTGCGTTTAGTTCCCGAATGCCTCGGTTGAGTTCGTTAATGGGCCAAATTCCACCAGGGGTTCCGTAAATATGGCCGGTCGAAGTTTTGTCCTCCTGATTACATGGAAACTACAGATTTGATCGAGGTGTTCAAGCTACATGTGGAATTTTGTCCAGATGGCATGACCAGAACCATAGAAAATTGTAACTTTTGAACGGAAATGCCTAGGAACTTGAAATTTTCAGGATAGGTGTGGATCTCGATTGTCGTGATCACTTTCATCTATGAGCAAAATTATACTAGGGCTTCCGTAAATATGGTCGTTTGAAACTTAGTTTTCTTGATAATTCAAAACTACAGATTCGATCCTGACGAAATTTTGTATACTAATGGAGAATGATATATTCAAGCTACATTTCTCCAGATCGCATGACCAGAACCATAGAAACCATAGAAAATCATAACTTTCGAACGGAAAGGCCTAGGGACTTGAAATTTTCAGGATAGGCATGGATCTGGAATGTCGCGTTCACGTTCATCAATGAGCAAAATCAGACTAGGGGTTCCGTAAATTCGGTCGTTTGAAATTTTGTTTTTTTCGATAATTTCGGATTCGATCGGGATAAAATTTTGTATTTTAATCGAGAATGATATACTAAAGCAACATTTTGTCCAGATCGCATGACCAGAACCATAGAAACAATAGAAAATTATAACTTCCGAAGGGAAACGCCTAGGAACTTGAAATTTTCAGGGTAGATTTGGATCGCGATCACGTTCATCAATGAGCAAAATTAGACTAGGGGTTCCGTAAATATGGCCGTTCAAAATATTTTTTTCCTGATAATTTCGAAACTACTGATTGTATTGGAATGAAATTTCACAACTAGCTGAAGAATAATTTATTCAAACTACGTGCGAAATTTTTTCCAGATCGCATCACCAAGACCATAGATAATGTAGAAAATTCTAGCGATATTATCTAAAAAAAATTGGTCAGCTGAAGCACTGTCATGAAGTCTGGAGTTTCGCCTAAGTTTGAGACTTTTTTTGACAGCTGTCGAAAATTCCTTCAATTGATTTCTAAAACTGGAAAATGCGAATCTACCTACAAGGTGGATGTACGAGCGCTCAAAAGCTCCTGACTTCACGGCAGTGCTATTCGTAATTTTTTTTTTCCGATAATTCGTTAGAATTTTCGACGGTATCTATGGTCTAATTTTGCTCATTGATGAACCGCGAAATTCGCGATAACCTATCCTGAGAATTTCAAGTCCCTAGGCCTTTCCGTTCGAAAGTTATGATTTTCTATGGTTCTGATCATGCGATCTGGAAAAAATGTAACTCGAATCTATCATTCTCAATTTAAATACAAAATTTCGTCACGATCAAATCCATGGTTTTGAAATTATCAAGAAAACTGAATTTCAAACGGTCATATTTACGGAACCCCTAGTCTAATTTTGCTCATTGATGAACCTGACCGCAACATTCGAGATCTACACCTATCCTAGAAATTTCAAGTCTCTAGGCCTTTCCGTTCGAAAGTTATAATTTTCTATGGTTATGGTCATGCGAGCTGGACAAAATTTTGCATGTAGCTTGAACACGTTAATCTCCATCTGAGTAAAAAATTTCACCTCGATCGAATCTGTAGTTTCGAAATAATCAGGAAAACAAAAATTCGAGCGGCCATATTTACGGAACCCCTGGGCGAATATTGCCCGATAACGAACTTAACCGCGGCATTCGAGATTCGAACCTACCCTGAAATTTTCACGGGTTTCTAGGACATTCCGTTCGAGAGTTATCGTGTATACGTGTATATATTAGTCGTTTGGGACCATTTCCGGCTCAAAATTCGAAAAATACAGACATCGTGACGAAATGATATAGCCCTCGTGTAAGTAGTACTGTTGGGCGCCGGCGGGATGGTATGTATCGCGCCGGTACCCATATGTTAAATATCCGTGTCACCAATTGAGATAAGGGTGTTCGGTGCCAACTTGGTGGGTTGTGTCAAGTCAACAATGGAGATGATAACCATGCATGCCAGTGCGATTCGAAGAATCCCATCTGGTTTTGCTTTAGCGCCATTTGACCAGGGGTTGAGACTTGATAGTTTCAATTTCACCAACTTGGCGCCAGAGGCCATCTGGGTTTAGAAACTCTTGTCGTTGAAACATTTCAGGACCAATTTTGTGATTGGTCAGGTTTCTGAACTTGATGACGCCTTTTGTATATTTTTGTGTATTGATAGTGGGAGAAATGTTTTGTATTCCCCAAATTAGTTCAATATAGTTAGTTAATACGATCTCTCGGTAAACCAACAACGTACCATTTGTGATAGAAAAGATACTTACAACATCTTTTCTAAGGGAAGTTTAACTCAGTGTATTTCGTGAGAGTTGTTGAAATCGATACAACCAGACGAACAGTTAATACGATCTCTCGGTAAACCAAAAACGTACCATTTGTGATAGAAAAGATACTTACAACATCTTTTCTAAGGAAAGTTTAACTCAGTGTATGTCGTGAGAGTTGTTGAAATCGATACAACCAGACGAACAGATGTATATGTATAATTTGTAAATAGATCACACAAAGCATATACGTCTTTAATTCATCAAAGGGATCTTTCATTAATTTGAGAAATCCAGTCCGTTGAGAACCGGAAATATCCGAAAATTCTCATCGCACCTATACAAAATCTCGTTTCTGCTTTACAACCAGAACCCGGAAAAATTCATCGGTCCAAGGAATTCTTCAGATCGAGAAAAGAATTCAAACGTCCCTTGAAAACGGGGTTACGAGATAACAAGTACGAGCGCTCAAAAATGATGGTACTCTCGAACTATGTAAAGCTTTGAAGTAAAAAATGTTCGATAAAGTAACAATATAGTAATAGATATTTCGAATTTCATTATTCTATGTTGTCTAGTTTTTCAGCAATGATTTTGTACGCTTTAGATTGATGTCCATGACAAAAATGTTCGCCTTTTATATTTGGATCGAAACGTATATTTTTATACATATCCACTTGATAATGTTCGAAAGTTTGTGTCCTATTTGACCTTTTTTTGAACGCTCGTCTTCAGAATTTTCAGATAATTTATTTTAAGGTGGACAAAATCTCACCAGATGCTTATATACCCTGCAAGGAAAAGATGCCGGAGGAAACCAAAAATGGAAACAGCCACTATAATAACACAAATTTTAATGAAAAGACAGAAGGACATGCTTTTATTGATGACTCTGACTTTTCGGATTTAGATATATCAGCTAAGTGAGTATATTCTTGGAAAATTTTGTGATAACCTAAAGCACGCCTAATAACCTTCATGATCAAGCTGCATATTTTTCAGTTGCAATATCTTATATGTTATCTATAATTCTCATGGAAAAAAATGCTGCATATTTTAGATGAAGGTTTATAATAATCTTGGTTCCCCATCCAGATTCCATGGAATATTGCTATGCATCAGCGAAAAAAAGTTAATCATTTTCTACAAAAATGTATGTGCCACAGATAATCGGGTATTTCCCGCACTTGCCAAGGATAGACTCTGGAGCTGATGAGGATAGAGAATTTGTCGGATGATGTTCACCCTTCCTAATATCACTGCATTCTGCATCCACAAGATGGTAATTCGGGGCAGATTCAGATCTTTAAGATTTTGTATTTTTTTTCTGTAGACAAGCACGTTGACTTATCTTAAATATATCTGTGCGGATATATTGTCTTCTTCAATTAATGTTCTGTAGCAGCTTTACCACAGCAGCAAATTTCAGCAGAAAGTATAACATACAGCAAATGTTATAGTAACAGCTCTTCGTTCTCTGCGAAGAGTACATCAAAGGACTTGGGTCTTAGGGAAATATACTTTCAACTAAAGGGAAGAGATACGGCAACAACTTTAGCCCCAGAGCTTCGGGCACAATCCTGGCGAGGAAGCTCCTTTATTGAAGAAGATACACAATCATTACCTGATGATATCGGATGTACTAGTTCACGAAAATTTCGTGACACACTATTATTTGTAAGAAACATTACATTGAATCATAACAAGTTTTTGAGCGCTCGTACAACTTACACGAGGGCTATATCATTTCGTCACGATGTCTGTATTTTTCGAATTTTGAGCCGAAAATGGTCTCAATCGACTATGTTCGACTCACTGATGACGAATCCGTCGAAAAATTCGAGTCTGTCCGTCTGGCCGGTCGTCCGTATACACGATAACTCTCGAACGGAATGTCCTAGAAACTTGATATTTTCAGGGTAGGTTCGAATCTCAAATGCCGCGGTTAAGTTCGTTATTGGGCAAAATTCGTCAAGGGGTTCCGTAAATATGGCCGCTCGAAATTTTGTTTTTCTGATTACTCCGAAACTACTGATTCGATCGAGGTGAAATTTTGCACTCAGATGGATAATTACCTACTCAAGCTACATGCAGAATTTTGTCCAGCTCGCATGACCAGAACCATAGAAACCATAGAAAATTATAACTTTGTAATGGAAAGGCCTAGAGACTTGAAATTTTCAGGATAGGTGTGGATCGTAAATGTAGCGTTCACGTGTATCAATGAGCAAAATAAGACTAGGGGTTCCGTAAATATGGCCGTTTGAAATTCAGTTTTCTTGATCATTTCAAAATTATGGATTCGATCTCGACGAAATTTTGAATTTAAATTGAGAATTATATATTCGAGCTACATTTCTTCCAGATCGTATGATCAGAATCATAGAAACCATAGAAAATCATAACTTTCGAAAAAAAAGGCCTAGTGACTTGAAATTTTCAGGATAGGTTCGGATCGCGAATTTCGCGATCCTTTTTATCAATGAGCCAAATTAGACTAGGGGTTCCGTAAATATTGCCGTTCAAACTATATTTTTTCTGATAATTTCGAAAATACTTATTGGATTGAAATGAAATTTCGCACATATATGAAGAATAATGTATAATTTTGTCCAGATTGCATTACCAAGACCATAGATACCGTAGAAAATTCTAGCGAATTATCGAAAAAATGAACCCAAAGCACTGACGTGAAGTCTGGATTTTCGCGTTGGTTTGAAATTTTCTTTGACAGCTGTCAAAATCTTTCCAATTGGTTTGTAAAACCTGAGAATGCGAATCTACCTACAAGGTGCATGTACGAGCGCTCAAAAGCTCCTGCCTTCACGGCAGTGCTTTTCGAAATTTGTTTGGATAATAGTTGTCCATTTTACCTCCGTTTCTTCCGGTGAGTTTTTGATAGCCTTGCTTTCCTGTTTGTGAATTTTACAATTATTTCTTAATCAATCTCTTCTTCTTTACTGAATTCGATGACTGGTGTATCCCGTGTGTTTCTACTCACATGTTGAACGTATCGTCGTTGTTCTTGGGATTTGGCTTGATTTATTGTTCCAATGAATCGGCGACCATTTCTGCTTTTTCTTCAGGCTGGCATTCTTTATTCAGTTTTTGTGTGTTAGTTCACATTGTTTTCCTGGGTAATGCTGGCGCCCTTTGCCATAAAGATTGGGCTTCGGTGTCTTCATTATTTAGTTTTCTATTCCATTTATCCGTGACTAATTCTCATTTGTTAGTTTATTCAAATTCAGTTCTGTCATGACGTAAACAAGGCACGGAGAGAGAGACAGAGAAAAGCCTTAGCTTTGGCACAGTTAACCAACACCAATACTCCCATCTAAGATGTGGTTCTACAAGTGCAAAATACACAGACTTCAATTCTACAATATTGAGAAATCGGGATAATGTAGAAGAGTTTTGTACTTGCTATTTTTTTGCTCATATATTTTTTTTTTCCAGGTGCGATATTCAAGATATTTCTTGCACTTCTTCGCACGAGGGTCGACAGTTACTCAACGAAATAATGCCAATTAACGTGGATCAATTATTCACATTACTTTTTACTAGTTCGAAGTTCTACTTAGATTTTCACGCTTCGCGTAAAACGACGGATCTGGTTCAAACTCCGTGGACTCCAGAGCCTAAAGATAATATCAAAATCAGGAAAGTTAACCAGACAGTCAATCTTACGCAGGCTATAGGACCGAAAACTTCCCAAGTCAGTGAAATACAGGTAATTTACCCCCCAAGACTTCCAAAATATAGTGTTTCAGAATTATCGCCAAGACGAAGAACGAAAATTTTTCACTAGTAATACCACTAGAGGTCTAATTATTTCCGGAAATTTTTTCGAGCTCATGAATATTTTGAAAATTATCCCGAGTCGAAGACGAGGGATAATTTTCTAAAAATATTCATGAGCGAGAAAAAATTTCCGGATTTAATTTGACCTCGTGTGGTATTCGGTAAGAAAATTCCACTCACGTGAACAAAAAAAAATTTGATTGTCATCGTCAGAATATTCTGTCATTATAAACGCCAAAAAAAATTTCCAGTATAATTCGCTGTTGGGTACCCACGAGGAAAAAAATTCCACTAAAATTCATCCGTTGCGATGGTGATCTGTCAGAAATACAAGTTCTTATTGGTTGAAAATCACATGTGTGGAATTTTCAGAAAAATTAACCTGACGAAATTTTTGATCGATTCCCCCCAAGGAAAAGAAGATCTACGCCCTTGTGTGGTTCAAGTCTGGCAACTGAATTATGACCCACTTCAAGTCGTCCGTTATTTTGTCCAGATCGCATTACCAAGACCATAGATACCGTAGAAAATTATAGCGAATTATCGAAAAAAAATTGATCATTTTTTTTTGGAGAGGAGAAAATCCTGTTTACGGACCTTCACCACAGCTGTTTGGTGGTGTGTGCAGACTCTTCCCCCGAATTCACGGCAGTCGTACTCACTAAAAACTCCTCTGTTCCCACTCCTAATATGTACAAGAAGTGAACACGGTTCAATTTTCTGCAACGGAATTCAGCTCTCATGGGCGCAGGTTGCCCAGGGGTAATTTGCGTGCAAACACCCTACCCGATACCGACTCTGAGACTGGGAACCCTTGATGTTATTTGGTTCCACCGGGTCCAGTTCGTGGACGACCCTTGCAACACCCTAGTGGTTATTCCACTGTGTAGCCCAATTGGTACTCCCAAGTCGTCAGTCAATATATCTGCTGACTGTTGAGACCATACACCTCGCCAGGAGAGAGTGCATGATGTGACCCTCACAGATGAGGCCGGCCTACAAGTCAGCCTGGCGACTTCGCCCTTAACCGGATCGATATTATACTTGCCGACCTTCAAACTGTGGGCCAGGTCAAGCGGCTGCGCGCCTGACACGACCTGGGCGTCTACTACCCACACATCGTGGTCCCTCACGACAACCAGGTCAGGTTTACGAACGCCCTCTGATATTCGTAGGCGCGGTTCGTTGTGCACCTCGAGCCCCTTATTTTTGAAGAAGCCAGAGAGTGACTTGCACACGGCATCGTGTCTCATGATCCTTCCGCCATGAGTGCGGAAGCAACACTGGATTACGTGTGCCGCTGTCTCGGTGCTAGTAGTGAATATGTTAACTTTAAAATTGGGCATAGTGATCGAAGACTGGTTATTCTATCTAAGAATGTTACTACATTTCTTGGCATTCAACATGACAATTGGGGTATGCACATTGATACTGTATGCAAAAAACTGAACAGTTCTTACTATGCCCTAAATAGGGTGAGAACCTCACTTCACAACAAAGATTGGCCTCATTGGAGCTCATCCAGAGGCCGCGAATGAGGATATTAACATCGAACGTCGTCATAGGGGATACTCGACCGAGGAGATGAAAATCGCCGCGGTCGAGGAGGCACACGTGAGTGAGTACGGCCGAAGTAGACTGGGCCAAGAGGTCCGGTTTGTTAATGTCTTTTTGAGTCAGTTCTTCCCAGGAAGAACAATTGACTCAATGTGAGGCATGAGAAGATCTCCAGCCTTTAGGGCGGCGTTGTTGGAACAGGCCATCACGGAGTTCTCTTTTTCGGGTTCCTCTAGCCCGGACTCCACTATTAGTGATCTGGAGTCACTCGGTGCCTCTATACCTAATGCGGACCAGTACCTTGAAGCGGCAAGAAGTCTGTTGCCAAGGGTCAGAGAGTCCGACTATCCGGGCTCTCAAGCGCTGGTCGCGTTAGCAGAACAGGTCGAGGCAGCCTAGACACGCCAGGAATGATAGAGGCCTGCCTCAAAGCCATCGTTCGATAACATCGTATGGCAAACTGAAACGGAGGTACGTGAGAAAAAGAAGGGTTGTAACGCCTAGTAATAGGGATACTAGAAGGCGTAAGGAATATGCGGACATGCAAAATCTCTTCAAGAAGAACATGTCCAGAGCCGCAAAGCGGATTCTGAACGGAGGGGATGAAACGTCTAATCCATCCCTCGAGGAAATGGTGAACCACTGGGAACCAGTGTTAACCGTCCCCTCGGCTCCAGTTCAGCGACACGAATCCCTGCCAGAACATCGGCAAAAATCCGCTACCGCTTCACCGATTAGTGAAAGCGAGATCAGTAGGTACGGTGAAAATTCCGTACAACTCAGCTCCTGGCATTGATGGCGTAACATTCGCCATGTGGAGTAAAGTTCCACCAGCCCATAGAGCTCTTCTGTACAACCTCGTGTTGCATCTGGGATCATTTCCAGACCAGCTCTTAAGTCTAGTTCGCATTAGGAGAGTATTTTAGTCGAGTAGCGAGTGACTAAACCCGCTACTGTCCGAAAATCGTTCGCACTTTGCTTTTAGTACAGTTGACAGTTCACAAGTGAGGTTAGGTAGTAGTGTGATTTGCAAGATGAACAGCCTACAACGAATTAAAATAAACAAAGTGATTAAGCTAATCGTGTCGGCTATTTTATAAGTGGATGATTAGGAAATTTGTGTAATTAATTAGAAGAAGCTGTGGGTACGAAAATGGATCTAAAGAAGAGAAAAACTAGGAGCTACTAATTGTCTTCTGAAAGAATTAGCATTGGAAGATCCCAAAGAATACTTCGATAGTTTCAGAATGTCGGAAAGTTGTGTGCATTTTCTGTTAATGAAAATACAGTCTCAAATTCAGCGTAAAGATACTCTTTTAAGAAGCGCTATTCCTGCAATTACTAAATTACAAGTAGTTCTATACTTTCTTGCTACTGGATGCAGTTTAAGGACACTCACACATATATTTAGACTCGGAAAATCAACTATTTCTGGATTCATCATCGAAGTTTGTGAAGCAATATATGAGTCATTAAAGGAATTTATTCCTGATATTTTTGAGCGCTCGTACTACTTACACGAGGGCTATATCATTTCGTCACGATGTCTGTATTTTTCGAATTTTGAGCCGAAAATGGTCTCAATCCACTATGTTCGACTCACTGATGACGAATCCGTCGAAAAATTCTGTCCGTCCGGCCGTAAGCACGATAACGCTCGAACGGAATAACCTAGAGACTTGAAATTTTCAGTGTGGGTTCAGTTCCCGAATGCCTCGGTTAAGTTCGTTAATGGGCCAAATTCCACCAAGGGTTCCGTAAATATGGCCGTTCAAAGTTTTGTTTCCCTGATTACTTGAAAACTGAAGACTTGATCGAGATGAAATTATGCACTCAAATGGAAAATGAGGTGTTTTAGCTACATGTGAAATTTTGTCCAGATCGCATAACCAGAACCATAGAAACCATAGAAAATTGTAACTTTTGAACGGAAACGCCTAGGGACTTGAAATTTTCAGGATAGGTGTGGATCTCGAATGTCGTGATCACGTTCATCTATGAGTAACATTATACAAGGTGTTCCGTAAATACGGTCGCTTGAAATTTTGTTTTCTCGATAAATTCGAAACTAAGGATTCGATCGAGATGAAATTTTGTATTTTAATCGAGAATGATATATAGAAGCAATATTTTGTCCAGATCGCATGACCAGAACCATAGAAACCATAGAAAATTGTAACTTTCGAACGGAAAGGCCTAGGAACTTAAAATTTTCAGGGTGGATTTGGATCGCAAATATCGCAGTCACGTTCATCAATGAGCAAATTTATACTAGGGGTTCCGTAAATATGGCCGTGTAAAATATTTTTTTTTTGATAGTTTCGAAACTACTGATCGGATTGGAATGAAATTATGCACCTAGCTGCGGAATAATGTATTCAAACTACGTGCAAAATTTTGTCCAGATCGCATCACCAAGACCATAGATACCGTAGAAAATTCTAGCGAATTATCGAAAAAAAATTGATCAGCTGAAGCACTGACATGAAGTCTGGAGTTTCGCCCAAGTTTCAGAATTTTTTTGACAGCTGTCAAAAATTCCTTCAATTGATTCCTAAAACTGGAAAATGCAAATCTACCTACAAGGTGCATGTACGAGCGCTCAAAAGCTCCTGCCTTCACGGCAGTGCTTTTCGTAATTTTTGATTTTCATTTTCATTTCCCTTTCACCAAATCCAGAAATGTCCATTGTTTTTTCGGTGTCCAAATATGCAGATTGTTTCGACTGCCTGTTTTTATACTGCGTGGACTTGATGTTCCACAAACATTCATGTTCTAGATACAGTGAAAGTCTTTTACTGCGACGGTAAAGGGACCGTAGAATTTCGTCGTTATACCCGGACGTCGTAATGTCCGACAGAAGGAAAATAAAAAATACATATTGTTTATTTTGAACGTATATGTATATTTATTATCGTATAAGATTCTCAAGAATGCAAAAGATATTTCAGTAAAATTTAAACATCAGGAACAAAAAATAAGAACAATAACATTGAATATATACATAAACATACATACAGGGTGTCCCAGAATGAATGGATAATCCTGTAACACTGTATAGAAGAGCTACTGGACTCTCTGAAAAAATACAAAAAAAAATCTACCCCCACTAGAAATTTTTGCGTTTCTGTGTATCACGCTCACAAGTGGATCAAATCCATCAGTTTCTTCATGGTGAAATATTCTTCATTGAAATACCAATAGATATGCTGAAAACCGTATAAATATCTGTTGTAACTATTTTGGAAAAAAATATCCAAGTTCAAATTTCATCATAAAATGTGATGAATATTTCATAACGTGAAAGTTTAATCGTCCATGGTAAAAATAAAATTTGAGAAAGCCTGTGTGGCCAGCTCAAAAAATAAATATGCGCCTTTCATGTAAATTTCAAAATGGTACAATACATCTTCATAACTTATTTCACCATGAAGAAACTGATTGATTTGATTCATTTGTGAGCGTGTTACACAGAAACGCAACGTGATGTGCAAGAAATCATTATTTTGAAAAAAAAATATTTGTTGTGGGGGTAGATTTTTTTTTGTATTTTTTCAGAGAGTATTTGCTGAAATTTTCAGAGTCCGAATATCGCCGCCCCCATGGCCCGACAATGGAATTCTTCGATTGTTTATAATCAAGTTAGGCATAAGAAGGATAAATAACCATGTCTCATCGTGAGCCATCGCCTGGTTTGGATTTGATCAGACTTTAAAAAAAAAACCATGCTGAAATTTTGTAGGTCCAAATATCGCCGCCCCTACGGCCTAACAATGGAATACGTCGTTATAACCGGTCATAGACACTGAAAAATCGTTAGACTACGGACGTAAAAAACGACTTCGTCGCTATTGCCGACGTCGTTATATCCGGACAATTTTTACATGTGGCCTATGGGAAACCAGCCAAATCTCTGAAAAAAGCGTCGTTAAATGCGGTCGGTCGTTTTAGGCGACGTCGCAATATGCGACTTTCACTGTACTTCGAAATAAATTTTAAAGTTGTATCTTCGCTCCAGCGGGACGTCATATTAGCGCCTACTGATAGAGGCTACTAATGAACTCTACTAAATATTCGGGTTCGCACTTGTTGAGCCGGCAAGCCAGTGATCTCGGACGCGTGGTGGGGGTGCCACTCGCCCGTTGAAAATCCAGTAGAATGGATCGACTCGACTAAATTACTTGCCTAACTACTCGACTAAATTTTCATCGTTCAGACACGTTTAGTCACTAAATCACTCGCTACTCGACTAAAATACTCTCCTAATGCGAACTAGACTTTAGCGAGCAGGACGATATTCGTCCCTAAGAAAACAGGTGGTGTAACACCTGCTGATTTTAGGCCAATCAGCATAGCGTCTGTCATAGTACGCCAATTACATAAGATATTGGCGAGACGTATGGGGGCGGCTGGGGTCATTGATGAGAGGCAACGATGCCTAGAAGACGGTTGTGCCGAAAACATTTCGGTGTTGGCAGCCGTCCTACATCACGCCAGACAGCACCTGAAAGAGCTGCATCTAGTGTCTCTAGATGTGGCCAAGGCGTATGACTCCGACAGCCATCAGGCAATAACATCTGCCATGACAGAGGCTGGAATATCTGAAGTGCTGGTCAGGTACTTGGCCGCCACATACTCAAAAGGTACAACTGTCTTTGAGTGTGACGGTAAAAGATCTCACGAGATCCCGGTAAGCAGGGGAGTTCGCCAGGGCGATCCAATGTCGAGCATTTTGTTCGCATTGGTGGTGAACGGGGTCTTGAGGGCGGTTCCTCCTCAAGTGGGGTACAGTATCGGAGGCGATCCGATAAACGCGATCGCCGACGCAGGCGACATTTGCCTTTTAACATCATCAAAGGTTGGCATGACTACGGCGCTTGAAGCTGCCGAGCGCATCGTCTTACAACAAGGGTTGAGTTTCGACCCTAATAAGTGTGTAGCGACTTCATTAGTACCATCAGGGAGAGTACAGAAAATCAAAGTTCTCACCCGGGCACCGTTCCTGTTACAACGTGGCGACCCCATCCGCCAACTCGGCCCTACGGAAGAGTGGCGGTACTTGGGAGTTAATATAAGCCCTCAGGGACTGTGAAAGAGCAGCCCCACAATGGAGGTGGAACTCTTAAGAGTTTCACGAGCTCCACTTAAGCCGCAACAACGCCTTAAGATCTTGCGTTGTTTTCTGGTACCCAGATATTATCACTCGTTGGTATTGTCTGGGTGCACCATGAAAGCAGCTGGACCTCCAGATTAAAGCGGCAGTAAGGCGATGGGTGGGATTGCCTAAAGATACACCGCTTGGGTATTTTCACGCCTCTGTGAAAAATGGTGGACTCGGGATTCCCGCATTCGCCATCATTATACCAGGTATCATCAAGGACAGACTGACTCGCCTAAAGGAATCGTCCTCGAAGGCGGTTAGATCTGTCTCGGATACAGATTGGGCCCAACATAGGATCGGTTGGGCCGAGAAAGTCCTGTTCATAGGTGGTGACAGGATATACTCTGCAGAAAAACGCAGACAGTACTGGGCTACGAAGTTAGGTACCTCTAATGATGGGTATGAGCCCTATGACGACGTTCTATGTTAATATCCTCATTCGCGGCCTCTCCCGAGGCCAATCTTTGTTGTGAACTCCCTACTCGGTTCACATAACATGCACACAAAGCCTTGGCTTGCAGTCTGCTCGGCCACCGAGACCCCAGACGACCCAGGTCTCGAAGGATCCGGAACCGTTACTTGGGCACGGTGTGTGCGCATGCGAAAAAAAATTGGTCACCTAAAGCACTGACATGCTGGAGTCTGGAGTTTCGCCTAAGTTTCAGAATTTTTGTGACAGCTGTCGAAAATTCCTTCAATTGATTTCTAAAAAATGCGAATCTACCTACAAGGTGGATGAACGAGCGTGCAAAAGCTCCTGACTTCACGGCAGTGCTTTTCAAATTTTTCTCATTTTATTTCACATATAAAAGACATTTGAAAATGAAAATGGATGATGAAGTAAGAATATTGTTATCTACGAATATAGGTCTACAGGACGAACGTGGAGGTGTGTTGAATATCATACGAAAAATACGTTTTTATATTATAAAGCCCTTCCAACGTCCGATGGGTTTCCCTAGAGAACAATATTGTATTATAGGTGGCTATAGATGTAATAGATAATTATGAGCGATTCTGAAAGAAGTGAGGTTCTCACCCTATTTAGGTCATAGTAAGAACTGTTCAGTTTTTTGTATACAGTATCAATGTGCATACTCCAGTTGTCATGTTGAATGCCAAGAAATGTAGTACCATTCTTAGATAGAATAGCTCTATCGGTTTTATCGATGTTCATCATTAAATTATTCTTATGACACCACAAAGCTTCGTAATAATAGCTCACACAGCGCCTGAAGTTCATCGAACGTTGGGGCCGAAATCACTACCGAAACATCATCAGACCTATATATCTATTTGTTGATTGTATGATTTTCCTCCATAATTGGTTGAATTCTTTATAATTTCAGACAATGCTGCCATGTAGTAAGCCTGGTCTCCTGTACTCAATCAATTCTGAAAGTATAAGTGGTGGAGTACCTTACGGCGATAGTTTTGTCATCGATGTGCATTATTGCCTGAAGAAAATTTCCGATAAGCAATCTTCCTTAACAGTGAACGCACAAGTTACGTTCAAGAAGTCAGTGTGGGGACTTGTGAAAGGTAATTTTTCATATTCGAAAAATTCACATTTTAGCTGTGCAGAATTGTCAGATCTCTTTTTTTTGTAGGGATGATTGAGAAAAACTGCTGGTCAGGATTGGAGGATTATTTCGTGCATTTACTCAAAGCTTTAAGGGTAGAAGCTGAAGAAATGGTTCTGGATGTTAAGAGAAAAGTTAAGAGAAAGAGAAAACTACATACTGCACCTATGGCAACAACTCCTGTCTCCTCATTAGGTAGGTTCATATATCACAGGTCTAGGTGTAATGAAAAGGTGTAATTTATACGTAGTACAAAAAGAAAAGAGAGCTCAACAACGTTAATATCGGTCACTTCTAACATTGAGGAGGTATTAGAAGCGAAATAAGGAATAAACGTCAAAAATTGGTCCAATTCCCCACTATAGTTTTTGAACAGATAGATCGTAGGTCTCATTCTACGCAGAATTCAATGCTCTGCAATTCTTATTGTCGCCAATTTTCTCATTTCTGGTGTATGATAGGCGATATCAAAAACAAACTGAATATTTTGCTGTAACATCCAAAATTGGCCCAACTTTTAACCTACTGTAGCTCAGTAACAGGAGGTCCTTCAAATCTGCAGTCAGTCTCATAATACGCAAAATTGAAAGTTTCACAAATGTTATTTCCAAAATTTATAAAAAATTGGTTAGTTCAGGAGATATGGGCGAAAAACGCAAAAACTTCCTCTTTTGACCCCAAATTTCAGATTCAAAATTTCGTTTCCTTATTGAGGCTTGCACCTAATGTCCTAATATATCAATTTTCTCATTCAAGTAGTCCTCTTATATTGCTATTTTATTTACCAAGGTATAGCATTTCGGGGGTTTTCAACGTTTTTGCATACAAAACGTTCTTTGAACCGAAACGTCAAGAGAATCATGTATGGCTTTGCGTACTTTTTGAATGGGAAATGAATTTACCTTAGCAATCTTTTTGAGCGCTCGTACTACTTACACGAGGGCTATATCATTTCGTCACGATGTCTGTATTTTTCGAATTTTGAGCCGAAAATGGTCTCAATCGACTATGTTCGACTCACTGATGACGAATCCGTCAAAAGATTCGAGTCTGTCCGGCCGTCCGTATACACGATAACTCTCGAACGGAATGTCCTAGAAACTTGAAATTTTCAGAGTAGTTTCGAATCTCGAATGCCGCAGTTAAGTTCGTTATTGGGCAAAATTCGCCGAGGGGTTCCGTAAATATGGCCGCTCGAAATTTTGTTTTCCTGATTACTTCGAAACTACAGATTTGATCGAGATGAAATTTTGTACTCAAATGGAGAATGAGGTGTTCAAGCTACATGTGAAATTTTTTCCAGATCGCATGACCAGAACCATAGAAACCATAGAAAATTGTAACTTTTGAACGGAAACGCCTAGGGACTTGAAATTTTCAGGATAGGTGAGGTTATGGAATGTCATGATGACGTTTATCTATGAGCAAAATTATTCTAGGTGTTCCGTAAATATGGTCGTTCGAAATTTAGTTTTCTTGATAATTTCAAAACTACAGATTCGATCGTCACGAAATTTTGTATTTAAATGGAGAATGATATATTCAAGCTACATTTCTCCAGATCACATGACCAGAACCATAGAAACCATAGAAAATCATTACTTTCGAACGGAAAGGCCTAGGGACTTGAAATTTTCAGGTTAGGTGTGGATTTTGAAATATCGCGTTTACGTTTAACAATGAGCAACATTATACAAGGGGTTCCGTAAATACGGTCATTTGAAATTTTGTTTTCTCGATAAATTCGAAACTACGGATTAGATCGAGATGAAATTTTGTATTTTGATCGAGAATGATATATTGAAGCAATATTTTGTCCAGATCGCATGACCAGAACCATAGAAACCATAGAAAATTGTAACTTTTGAACGGAAAGGCCTAGGAACTTGAAATTTTCAGGGTGGGTTTGGATCGCGAATATCGCGGTCACGTTCATCAATGAGCGAAATAAGACTAGGGGTTCCGTAAAAATGGCCGTTCAAAATATTTTTTTCCTGATATTTTCGAAACTACTGTTCGGATTGGAATGAAATTATGCACCTAGCTGAGGAATAATGTTTTCAAACTACGTGCGAAATTTTGTCCAGATCGCATCACCAAGACCATAGATACCGTAGAAAATTCTAGCCAATTATCGAAAAAAAACTGATCAGCTAAAACACTGACATGATATCTGGAGTTTCGCCTAAGTTTCAGATTTTTTTTGACAGCTGTCAAAAATTCCTTCAATTGATTTCTAAAACTGGAAAATGCGAATCTACCTACAAGGTGCATGTACGAGCGCTCAAAAGCTCCTGCCTTCACGGCAGTGCTTTTCGTAATTTTTTAAGATTCATTTTTTCCCTAAACGCCGTAAATTCACACTCAAATAACTAACTCAAACAATGCACGTCTACGATTCTTTGAAATTATTGAATTATATTATATTTTTCTCATTTTTCTGTCTTATAGCCTTATAGCCAGTTATTCAATGACTAGAATATCTTGAAGAAACATATAGTGTCAAAACCACCCATGAGCGAAAGATCGAAGTTTCGAATTTCCCGGTGAGGAAAGACATATCACACAAATTATATCATAAATGAACTTCTTACAGAAATCAGTATAGTTAACGTTCATCATGTGTGGCCATAAAAATAATGGAATGAAGAAGTATTGAAGAACCCTCTCATGAAACGCGACACCCCATGAAACGATCCCCATTGAAAATATTGGAATTTATGGAATCAAAAACTTCCATTGAAGTTATTACGCATCTATTTAATTTAGAGCATTTTTTTTAAATTCTCCACATGAATCAACTCAATCTTGGAAAAAAATTATAAAAAGCACTGCCGTGAAGTCAGGAGCTTTTGAGCGCTCGTTCATCCACCTTGTAGGTAGATTCGCATTCTCCAGTTTTAGAAAACAAATGGAAAGTTATAATTTTCTATGGTCATGCGATCTGGAAAAAATGTTGCTCGAATATATCATTTTCCATTCAAATACGAAATTTCGTCACGATCAAATCCATAGTTTTGAAATTATCAAGAAAACTGAATTTCAAACGACCATATTTACGGAACCCCTAGTCTAATTTTGCTCATTGATAAACGCCACCGCAACATTCGAGATCCACACCTATCCTGCAAATTTCCCTAGGCCTTTACATTACACAGTTATAATTTTCTATTGATTGATTTTTTTTAGTTGATGCCGAAAAAACCATAAGGCATTGTCTGTATTTGTATTCAACTTTTGGAATCATCTTATCCACATGTTTGAAACTGAGTAATTAGTCCGATGCATGTTCTGTTCTGACCTTTCTCTGAACACTGGTTATATACGATAAATACATAGGGCACAAATGTGCCATCTACGAATATCCTTTGAGAATGAGAGAGAAATAGACACCGCGGAAGCTTGAAACAATAAGAAAATTCTTCCCTTCATCTTTGATTTATCACAAAATAATTTGTGTGGGGTGTCATGAAGGGTTTGAATATTCAATGTCGAATATAAAATAGATTCAATTTTCTTGCATCCTGTCTTTTCAATAATTTTCTAATTGAAATATTTCATTGAAAACTTTTTTTCCAGATGCTTCCATTAACTCCACCACCTCTACTGCCTCAACAAGATTAGTGACACTTGAGAAGCCGACCATATTAATTTTTCTGCTAATTATTCTTTTATTTATCCTGAATGTGTTCTTACTTATCAAACTCTGGTCACTGGAAGAAGAGAAGCCACCAAGTTCTTGGCTCAAAATTCATTTATTGAAGTATGTTTTCTCTTGATTCGAAGTATATCAAAGCTTCAAATATTTTTGTTTTAGGAATCTGCCAACCACCCATGATGAATGGCTTAGTTTGCTGAAGGAACAAGATCATCTACATACTGAAGAAATTGGAAGGTGGCAAGTGGGCTTGAAGGAGGCTGCAGCGTGGCTCGAAAAGGTGACTATATGCGGGATACTTTAAGTATCGTGGCCTAATAGGTAGCCCTTTAAAGAGAGCCTGATCGATTTCAAATTTGGAACCTCCTTGGTCTCTGTGAGACGCTAACCATTCCTCCCGTATATCCGCATTCATATATAAAAAATAAATCATCAGGTTCTCATTGTATTGATGTGACCGATGCCCGAAGAAAATCCATAATTTACTTTGTATTCATCAATACATTGGACTATGATTTTCACTAATTAAGGGTTTACAATTAGAGATGAAACGGATATCCGGTAACTAGTCGGATACCGGATATAATTCAGTCAGGCCGGATATCGGATAGTAAAATTCAAGATATTTTCCATTATTTCACACAAGGAAAATCATAGGTACCACAATAAGTTATGAATAATCGCATGTCAAAAATTTTTTAATTATAATTACATAGTTTAGTAGATACTCAAAATCAACAAGTGACAAATTGTAGGGAATAAATACCCAATTTTGCGCATTTGTTGTCGAGAAGCGACTCCGCTTCTCTTCATATACCAAACAGCTTCAGAAAATAGTCTTTCCCTGTAAACGCTGCTGCCAGGAACTGAAAGATGAATTCTAGCAAACCGCGACAACTGTTGGTCCTGATTCAAATTAACATGACATTTCTTGTTAAAATTAAAACCACGAGGACAAGTGAGAACACCATGGAATACGGAATGAAAAACAAACTGACTAATGCAATAGCACTCAATCGCTACCGAGTAGTCCCGAATGTACCGATTAAAGTGCCGAATATTCGGAAGCCGGATATTCGGCGCACCGGCCGCGAAGCTTGCCAAATATCCGCTATCCGGCCAATTCACTATCCGTTTCATCTCTATTTACAATACCTTGTGGTATTGGACCGCAAAATTAACCGGAGAGATCAAATTTCGCCTGAATTCAATCTTGGATAACTTTCAAGTTTTTCGAATACATAATCAAATTCAGGAATGAAATTAGAAAAATTATACTAGATAAACTAAAAGCAAGCCAACAAAACAATTCATGTATCTTAGAGAGCAACAAATTTATCATTTGCACCCGTAGAGAGGTTTCGATCCATATCAGATCTCGTCAGTACAGAAAACCTTAAAAACATAAGGCAACGTGGATCCGAGAAAATTTCCCAAATCACGCCACCTGTTCGTTCCAAAAGCAACTGTCTCAAATATCTGTAGATCATATTTTTCCTTATTTCATTCCTGAATTTGATAATTTCAGATAAACAGCCGTATATTATTCTAGTCAATTATTCAGGCCAATAAGGTTGAAGCTTGAACCCCTTATTTCCATGTGTGACCATATATGCTCGTAATGTTTACAAACATGTGTCTTTGTCTTGGGGAGTTGATAAAGCGATTCATGATCTACAGATATTTGAGACAGTTGCTTTTTGACCGGACAGGTGGCGTGATTTGGGAAATTTTCTGTTTCTCACATTGAATTTGTCATTTTGCTCACCATACTGACGAGACTAAGATTGGTGGTGTGAGTTCTCGTTGGTAAGGAATTGTAGGAATTGCCTTGTTCGAACAAGACCCTCTTCCTAAATATTGAACGTGACTAGAGGTTATGTGGTACAAAGATTATGTCCATCATTATTACTGAAAAGAAGCACTGGAAGTGGAATTGGATTATTAATTATTATAACGCGAATATATTTCCAGTCTTGCACTGTTTGACTGGACGGTCAGGTTTCTCTTATGCATTGAATATCCTTTACATCCAATGTAATTTTCCAGACCAGTATAAGGAATTTATGAAATGAGTTATGCAGCAGTTGAACTTTTTAACTGTTTCAGGTAACGAGAAAATTCTAATCTGGTAATGTGAATATTTGATATTCTGTGATTCCATTTCCAGAAGTTTATGGAAATAAAATGAAATTTACTTCTAATGTATGTACCGATTATTTGTTACATTGACAAATGAGGTTCGTTTAATGATATGTATTTCGTTGTATAGTCCTGCTACAGTGTCATCTCATGACAAATGCTCATATATTAGTTGTGGATGACAGCTCTGGCGATGAATTGAAACAAGCCCAAAAGCTCCCGCCCCACCTGAGTGCTTTCAAATATTTTTTGTTTCACTTACTGTATTCAATTTAACATTGATTACTAATATATTTTCAAATCGAATTTGAATCCTGGCGAATTCCAAAAATTGTGTTTATTTACCTACCTACAGTCTGTGGATAAAATGAGTAACTACCCTTACTTTCTACTTGCTTGATAACTTGACATTAGAGATAATTTCCTCAATGAATCAGATTTTTTCATAGATGACTTTTTTACAGGCCAATAACATATTATCAACCCTACAGAAAGCAACTGGTGTGAAACCATTGGGAAATGTTGAAAACGAAGAATTAATAACAAGCACTCCGAGTCCTGAACCAGTCATGAACATGGAATTATAAGGGAACTTCATAAAACAGTATCATGTAGATGTGAAAATGTAGAATTCTGTTCTGTGAATCAGTGGATTTCTATTTCATCCATATTTTTATTTTTTTTATCTACGATGAAATCTTGTTGGGATATGATAGTATTAACACTGTAGTTCCTACCTCAACATTCCACTCCATTTATAAAATATGTAGAGCATAATTTTCTATATTATTGCTTGTCGATATTTTCGTTGCGAATAATTGAGGTGACTAAATTTCAATGAACAGGCAAATATCAAATGAATTCATTCGGTAATAAACAGTTTCTAAAGGATAAATTCTCTGCGATGAGCAGTTCAATTTCATTATAGGAATAATCACTTACTGCCAAGTTCTCTCAGGTTTGGAATAAAAACACCGTTTGAGTTCTCAGATTTTGTTGGGCCTATGGATATTGTTATATACTGATATAGTTTATTAAGACAGAAATTCGATCAATACAGATAAAGCATATGCTGAATAATCAGCTGTAAGTGTTCTGTTGCATTGGTAGAGAGATACTTTTTCTGGAGAATAATGAGTCAGAACAAAATTCCATTCAATCTTGATTTCAAATTTACATGTTTTTGTGAATTCTAAAGAATAAGCTTAACTCTCCGTTAAATGGCTATAATACAACATGAAGGCTTTCTGTATTATTCACAGTTCTGTTACGAAAGCATTTCTTGGGTTAAATTTTAATGTGATACTAGTGACGAACTTCATGCGGTTATTTGTATTTAGAGAGTATTAGTGTGGAGGTTTTGAAATATTATGGAAGTAGTTTGTTTATTTTATTGCATGTCTGATAGTATTTTACCTATTGGTTATGAGGGTTATTGAAATGTTGTGAGTATGTATATTTTATTAAATATGAATCTGTTGAAGTATTATTATTTGGACAACCTTATTTAATTCAATTTTCAATTAATCTATATCGGCATCGATAAAATCCCTACATGGCATGTCACACTGGTAATATAAATTATAATAATATAAAATTCAAAATTTATAAAAAGCACTGCCGTGAAGTCAGGAGCTTTTGAGCGCTCGTTTATGCACCTTGATTCGCATTTTCCAGTTTTAGAGACCAATTGAAAATTTCCAACTAAGGCAAAACTCCAGACTTCACGTCAATGTTGTTTTCGATAATTCGCTAGAATTTTCAACGGTATCTATAGTCTATATCTATAGTAGTTTGTGATGCAATCTGGGCAAAATTTCATTCCAATCCAATCACTACTTTGTTGGTAAATCTTTTACTGTTTGTATTTATTATTAATAAATAAATAAGTAGTTTCGAAATAATCAGGAAAAAAATATTTTCAACGGCCATATTCACGGAACTCCTAGTCTAATTTCGCTCATTGATGAATGTGATCGCGACATTCAACATCTACCCTGAAAATTTCAAGTCCCTGGGCCTTTCCATTCGAAAGTTATGATTTTCTATGGTTCTGGTATCTAGACAAAAAATAGCTTAAATATATCGTTCTATATTAAAATACAAAATTTCGTCACGATCGAGTCCGTAGTTTTGAAATTATCAAGAAAACTAAATTTCAAACGACCATATTTACGGAAACCCCAGTCTAATTTTGCTCATTGATGAACGCGACCGCGACATTCGAGATCCACATCGACCACACCTATCCTGAAAATTTCAATTCCCTAGACCTTTCCGTTCGAAAGTTATATTTTTCTATGGTTCTGGACAAAATGTAGCTTGAACATATCATTCTCAATTAAAAAACAAAATTTCGTCACGATCAAATACATAGTTTTGAAATGATCAAGAAAACTGAATTTCAAATCCATATTTACAGAACCCCTAGTCTAATTTTGCTGATTGATGAACGTGACCGCAACATTAGAGATCCACACCTAACCTGAAAATTTCACGTCCCTAGGCCTTTCCATTACAAAGTTATATTTCTCGATTGGAGATGGTGAATAAATGGAATAAGAATAAATACAGGAAACTTTTCATAAAATGTCATGAGATCTATTCATCAAAGTTTTTCACCATACTTTCTGAATAGCATATGATAGAACATATAAAGAGTGGTTTTAATGAAAAAAAACGAAACCTATGGAATTTTTATAGAGTAAATATTTTCTTATCAGCATCATCACATTGTTAAGTTATTTGACAACTTCATATTCATTTGAACTGAACTATCAAGTTTAAAAATAATCATATAAGTGATACTAATGTTTCTTCTTCAAATGGATTGCATCTATATGTTTGTCAAGGTTCATCTTCTTGGCTGTAGCATAATCACATAAGTGACATTTATATTCCTTTATGTTCAAATGGGTTGAATCTATATGATGTTTCAGGTCCGACTTCCAACCTGAAGCATAATCACATAAGTGACACTTATGTTCCTTTATATTCAAATGTACAGAATCAATATGTTTTCTGATGTGACACTTCCTAGCAGCGGCATATCCACATAAGTAACACTTGTGATCTTTTTTTTTCAAATGGACTGAATCTATATGCTTTTGGAGGTCTATCCTCCGAACCGAGGCATAATCACACAAGTGACACTTATGTTCCCTGTGTTTCTCATGTTCTTTTGTGTTCGAATGGCATGAATCTATATGTAGTTTAAGGGTATCCCTCCTAGATGAAGCATATTCACATAAGTGACACTTGAGTTCCCTTATGTTCAAATGGACTGAATTAAGATGTCTTTTGAGGTCAACCTTTCGAACTCCAGCAAAATCACATAAGTGACACTTGTGTGTCCTGATATTCTTACTCAAATGGATTGAATCTATATGCCTTTTGAGGTATATTTTCTGAGCTGATGCATACTCACATAAGTGACACTTATTTTTCTTCTTATTCAATTGAGATGACTCTATATGCCTTCTGGGGGTTTTCAACTTGGAAGGAGCATATCCACTTTCCATAACAATTTCCGAGGCATTTTCACCTCCATAACTGCCATGCTGCTTCACTTCATTGAAATAATAATCACCACTCACTTCAGCTGTTTCACATTCAATAACGTACGAGCTTCTTTCGTGTACACCATTCTCGTCTATGAACTGTTCAACAATGTCCTCATCCTCAATCTTCAAGCACTCGGAATTTCTTTCGTAAGTTGTATACTGAGCACTAGAACAAATAACAATTTTTTTCTATCATGACGACTGACAATCCCAAGATGAAAAAAAAAAGATTTACAAATAGAGTGTTGACACTGAATCACTTTTGTAAACAAAAGGGAGGAATTGATGTATCATCAAAAAATCGAGAAATACAGTAAAGTCAGGTATTTATTGTCAGTGTGACAAATGATGTCATTTTATATTTATGATGAAAACACCGAATATATCAGATGATCTAAATTTGCTTTTTACTCGAAACAGCATTAAAGCTGAATTACCTTGTAACTAATTTTATCATTATTACATAGCGTGAAGTTTTTGAGATATCGAAGTTTTGGACAATAATTTTTTGAAATCTTTCAGTGACACGATTCTTACGAAATTTCCCGCACCATAATGTGCACGTTTTTTGAGCGCTCGTACAACTTACACGAGGGCTATATCATTTCGTCACGATGTCTGTATTTTTCGAATTTTGAGCCGAAAATGGTCTCAATCGACTATGTTCGACTCACTGATGACGAATCCGTCGAAAAATTCGAGTCTGTCCGTCCGGCCGTATACACGATAACTCTCGAACGGAATGTCCTAGAAACTTGAAATTTTCAGGGTAGGTTCGAATCTCGAATGCCGCGGTTAAGTTCGTTATTGGGCAAAATTCGCCAAGGGGTTCCGTAAATATGGCCGCTCGAAATTTTGTTTTTCTGATTACTCCGAAACTACTGATTCGATCGAGGTGAAATTTTGCAATCAGATGGATAATTACGTACTCAAGCTACATGCAGAATTTTGTCCATCTCGCATGACCAGAACCATAGAAACCATAGAAAATTATAACTTTGTAATGGAAAGGCCTAGAGACTTGAAATTTTCAGGATAGGTGTGGATCGTGAATGTAGCGTTCACGTGTATCAATGAGCAAAATAAGACTAGGGGTTCCGTAAATATGACCGTTTGAAATTCAGTTTTCTTGATCATTTCAAAATTATGGATTCGATCTCGACGAAATTTTGAATTTAAATTGAGAATTATATATTCGAGCTACATTTCTTCCAGATCGTATGATCAGAATCATAGAAACCATAGAAAATCATAACTTTCGAACAAAAAGGCCTAATGACTTGAAATTTTCAGGATAGGTTCGGATCGCGTATTTCGCGATCCTTTTTATCAATGAGCCAAATTAGACTAGGGGTTCCGTAAATATTGCCGTTCAAACTATATTTTTGCTGATAATTTCGAAAATACTTATTGGATTGAAATGAAATTTCGCACATATATGAAGAATAATGTATAATTTTGTCCAGATTGCATTACCAAGACCATAGATACCGTAGAAAATTCTAGCGAATTATCGAAAAAATGGACCCAAAGCACTGACGTGAAGTCTGGATTTTCGTGTTGGTTTGAAATTTTCTTTGACAGCTGTCAAAATCTTTCCAATTGGTTTGTAAAACTGGAGAATGCGAATCTACCTACAAGGTGCATGTACGAGCGCTCAAAAGCTCCTGCCTTCACGGCAGTGCTTTTCTAAATTTTTTTTAATTCTCAGTTACATTCATGCCGAGTGCCTTCCCCATACAGTAGAACCTCAATTATCCGAACTAATTGGGAACAGGACTATTTCGGATAATCAAAATGTCGGATTTTTGAGATAAGATCAAACAAAGATCATTATAAGGACCGGTGAGTTCATTAAAATTTTAAACATATAAATAAACATTCAAATATCCAACTAATAAAACAGTGAAATAGGTATGAACATTAAATATTTTAATCTTTTTTCACAAAATAGTCTAATATTTTCAACTGGCGAAATGCTATTGGTCAGATAATTGAATGTTCGGATAAACTGATCAGCGTTCGGATAATTGAGGTTCTACTGTATTTTTTTTTCGTAATTTTACTACATCATTCTATGATGTTTCATGAAAACACTTGCCTCTTATTTTCCAACTTGTCTCACAATGAAATGAAGAAACTTTAATTTGCGGAATCAGTTCAGAAAAGAATATCTCGGGCTTTGGTCAATTTTGGAAAAAAGAAAATTTCAGGAATCGAAGTTGGAGATATTGTTCTTGTGGGAAAAGACAATGTGAATAAAACCGGCGTACTTCTTTTATCGATAAAGCAACTTAAGTGGACAGATTCCTATATGGTTGTACATAAATTATATAGTTCAGAGATTCTGAATAATAATCGCTATAACATATCTCACATGGCGTATTTTTCATTTGAAAAATTGTTGTTACTTACACATCAATTGCTGATTCTACATTCTCACATTCACTTGATTCTATCTCTCTCTTAATGTGAATGGCTGAATCTTGCACAAAAACAAAATTCTCAGATTTTTGCTCCATTTTTGTTGATATCCATATATGTTTTATCAATTCTCTGAAACAAAGGTAGAGTAAAGATTTTGATACATAGGTATATATTCTTCAGGTTTCTTGACAATATAGGTATACATAAGAATAATATTATACCTTTATTTCCTTCTGTAACAGACAAAAATGATGGAAATATTATATTCGAGTAAAGTCCTGCATTTGTTATATAAATATAAAATATATATCTGTACCTCAGAGCAAAAGGGTATTAAGTCCAAAATTTCAATTTTCAGGTTTTTTGGCTCACCTACATTTAAATTTCGCCCTCTATTTTGTGGTCTAACTTCAAGACAATTGGACTTGAAATAACGAAAATAACTTAGTATCAAGTCCTTAATTACAACGCGAATCTAACGAAAAATGCAAGTATTTTACGGTCTTCTGGGAAACTCACATTTTGCGACTTAATACCCTTTTGCCTTGAGGTACGGATATACATATTACATATCAAGGACTAAAAGGCAGGACCTCCTAACTCACGGACTACATATCCCATAGGGGAGCAAAAAAAACTGACTGTTATCAAATGACCAAGTATATAAGTATTTTTACTTATCTTTGTGTAACAAATTTTGTTTCCTTTGAATAATATTTTATAAATGGCGGAACTCGTACTGAACAGAAATACATATACTAAAATCTCAATTTCACAAATTTTGCTGGTTACTTGGTCCTGCCCTTCAGCCCTCGATATATGTAATATATTCCCTTCTTCAGGGCGTCTGTAAATTTTTTTGAAATGAGTACATTACACTATTTAATACAACACAATACCTACCTAATTTGAGTTCCAATCCAACCTCTTTCTAAAATGTATTTCCTATTCAACGTCAGGATGACCAGAATAAAATACAATTCGACAAAATTCACTTGAATCTTGAATTACATCGACTTAACAATATTTAATTTTTTAGGTTAGGTCAAGTTAGGTGTTAGGTTCTGGCAAAGACAATTCCTCTTTGGTTCTGGTTCTAATGGCAACAGGCAAAGAGGATAGCTTTCGTTTTGGCTATCTGAGCTCCTCCAGTGCTCGAAATATGACATCTGCGCATTCGATTTGCCTCGAACAGCGTGCGCAAAACAACAAAAACGGTGCACGAAACCCCAAAACGAAAGCGCTAGTCTTTGCTAATGGTTAAAACACTTCTTATTCACCGAATCTTCTTTCTTGTTTATACAGGGTATTTCATTGGTGAATGTATATGGGTTAACCTGAGGCCTGAGGTAGAGCTACCCTAGAAGAGTCCAAAAAACCTATAGGGAAGAATCACGGAGTGGGTGACATCATAGATAAAAGAATGTACATTCCTTTATCTATGGGTGACATCTACTTTTAATCGTTTGAAATATCTGAGAGGTGAACAAAAAACTAACGTCTGTGTGTTTATATGGAAAAAGTGTGGAATATTTGTATGATTTTAAGTCAATTATGTATCGAAAGTGATATATTTAGATGATAATTTATGGACAATTGTTTCAAATAAACTGTAAACGAGCTGAAAATGCAGCGGATTGTAAGAGGTTATGTGGGAATAAGGTCACGAAAAATGTGCTCTGTTCCTCAATGGTCATCACATGGTTCTTCTGAAATTTCTTCCCATAAATTCCCGTTGAATCCCAAAGCAGTTAAAAAATGGCAAACAATCTTGAAGATTGGGAAACGTATCTCAAAGAATATCTTACTTTGCAGCAAGCACTTCCGGAAAGATGATTTTTTTTTATCGTTCAAGTTCAATAATTTTCTATAATATAGTGGTCATTTACTATCACATTCATGTTCACCCACATAATAAAAATGTCCGAAGTGGTTATCACGACTTTCACAGGCATTATTTTGAATTCCGCAATCTTATAAAAAAATATTTGATTTACTTGTTATGAAAGACAGAATAATTTTGACCCCCTTTCGGCCCGACATCTTGTGATTTTCAGCGCCATCTAGGGGTACGTGGTTTTTCCCTATATATTATGATGATAGGTCTAATCAACTTCATGGCCGAAATACTGGGTGATTAATGTATTCGCCAATAATTTGAATAGCTTATAACTTTAGAACCATTCAGAATAATCAATTGATAATTGACACAGGCGTAAAAGACACTTCCATGGGTGAAACGATCCATCCTTGAACTGATCAAAAAGTCCGTATCAGGAAAATATGGGACTTTTCGCAAGCTGAGATTCAACACTCTGTATGAAGGAATAGTGGAATCTGATTAGAATATTCTGAAAAAGCAGAAAATTTTCGATGGGGTGTAATGGTTCGGTCCTGGATTATCATCCAGCGAATGAAAGTTTTCTATAATACCGATTTCAGACTAGACGAACAAAGTCGCATATTCTGTACTCCGTAGTCTACTGTATTGGTATAATATTCAAATGATATAACTATTACTTACATTACAGTTTTCTATTGAAAACCGTAAAGAACTAGAACTCTACCTTAAATGAGTTCTTTTTAACGTGAAAATATTACTCTAGATAATCTTTGGCCAAGATCGTGATCGTATAGTGGTTTTAAAGGACTCTACGTTGTGGGTATGTAACCAAAATCACGCTTGATTCAATAGAAGAGATTGACGGGAGAATAGGAAATTCAAAACACATATTTTTGGCACTCCAAATAACAAATTCATTCATTTGTGCTGTTGGGGACGGTTCCCCATTCAGGTCCGAAAATAAGATTCAGGGAAAAAACCTGCGAGAAAACCTGGTTCTGTACAATGTATAACAATAGATAGACTGGTAAAGTTAAAATCCAGAGACCTCTCTCTTTATCTCGTTCAAATACCGTTAACCCACAAGTAAGGAATATTCATAAACAGGTTGACTAGTGAGAATTCTCTCATATGGTGTTTAAAAATGATTGAGTAGATTAAATGCGGCACTTATGACTCCTCCACCTTAATGGGCGATTATGTGCGAAAATTGTGAGTTATTCTTCCCAGGAATCCAACTATCATTTGACGATTGATGATCTCCCACGGTGCAAGGAGAGGGGAATGCGACCAAAGATCTTTGTTATATATATTTCCAACGGTGGGCAAGCCTCATTTAAGTTAGGTTGCGCCATACGATAGTTGTCTCCCTGGTCAGTAGCCCGATCAAGTATTAGGTAAACAATATAAACAGTAAACGATATAAACAGTCAACAATAAACCATAAAGGATTATTAAAAGTGGAGAGTCGCTTCAAAGTTCTGAATCCAGATAAGATGATGGAACATAATGCCGACACTGGTGCTTATGAATATTCTTAGTATTTGCTGAAAACTACAATGATTACATATAGTATCATTTAAAGAATATTGCATAACCCAGATATGATTAGAGAGGGTGATGATTAAACAATCGTTGATACAAGAAAGTTCTTGTGGGAAGCACTTAGGAATTTAATACACATGGTCAGTTAGAATCATTAAATAATATGGAATAGACTTGATAATGAAGTGTGAAAAATGGATACAAAACAATACACAAGAAGCAAACAAACATGGTGAAATACGTTGAGTAGAAGCAAATATAGGTCTTGTGAATTGAAGGTAAATACAGGAGATAACCTTTGAATGAAAGTGTAGAACGTTAGGAGAAGCCTGTATATGAATAATAATAACGTTGTTATTATAGAATATGTTGTTACTCACATGTTAAACCCAAAGTATCTCTTCCACCCCCGAAGGTTTCAGATCAACTAATTCACAAACCAACCCTGTTTTACCTTTAAAAGATAAGATATCACTGTAGAACTTACAATCCAGAGCCAAGCGCTCCGAGCCAAGAGAAACCAAAAAAGAGCCGACCGAAGACCGGCCAAGAAGAGCTTCCCTTTTCGAGATTAGGATCGTATGTCAGTTTTTCAAAGATTCTTTCACCCCAGATCATTCTTTCTTATTCTTTTATCTCGACCGGGCTCTGCAATCCTGAGTGCAATCCCAAGTAGATTACTGTAAATTTGTGAATAAATATAAACTAGCGTTGCGCAGAAGTCAGATTTGTACAGTAGGTCATTTTTATTTTTCGATGGCTGAGTTTTCGAGGGGTTAGAAAAATGTTATGATGAAAGTATAATGGCGGTTAACTGTTCAATCGGTAGGAAGTTTTTGAGGAAGTAAAGAGTGTTCACGTTATGGAGGGTGGAGATAAGGAGAATAATCTCTAATGGTAAAACTGTTGTTTAAGGGTCCAGCGGAAAAGGATAAATAGGGGTTCAAAAATTCTCCACAATGGCGCTAGTATAGCAAAAGTGCATATTTGTTTATCTACTCCTATTGAATAATATAGTCATTACTCAACTACTTTTGATCAAGTAATAGTATATGTAAACAAACACCGTGCTCTTTCGTTATTACTCCCTATTTCTGTGATTCTGAACAAGCTGATTGGCTGAAAGGGAACAGTCCATTATTGGTATTGAGGGGAGGTCACTTGAATAATTTTGACGTTTAATCAAATTGAGTTGATACCTAATTATTATTCAACCAGATTCAACCACGACCCGTGTTGTGGGATATGACGGTTTGGCTTGATGTTGTTGCCGGCCTACTAAAAAAAACACAACTTGGGGAAATGCGAGGACCACCGGAAAAAAATCCCGGTCCGTACTTCGATGATACCCGATGAATAGCGTCCATCTGATCTGAGGCAGTGCTTCGGGTCGTCTACAACGTAGAATGCATGACAGATCATCCCGTCCTATCCTCTTAGTTAAGGTACCATAAGATCCATGCCCTGTCAAAAATTGAGTAAAGAGTACCTGGTCGTTTTATTCTCACATTGTATCCACTGCTTCCAATTCCTGATCAGCCTGCGCGTCCGAGCGGAATTTTGCCCTCCACCATCTCATCTCTCCTGCCATTTCCTCAGTGTCCTCCCTCCTGCTATACGTCAATTGCCTGGTAGTGCTCCTCCTATGGAATAAAGGAAGCATCATTAGGTCAATTGAAGGGAAGCCAGCAATCACTTTGACAGCCTCCGCCGACACAGTTCTGTATGCCGAAGCTACCCTTATCTCTCAAGTTGGATCAAACTGCACACAGTTCGCAAAATAAAATCAATCGATTTCAGTTCCCAAACAGTTCCAAATCTCTTCAGTTTTAGGAAAGACCCAGAAACTTGGCATCACTCCCCACACGATATCGCTATAGTCGACAGATCGGTGTAGTGGGGACGCGATCTCCTGTCGTCAATTTGAGCCTCATGTTGCCGTGTGGATAATTATCAGTCTTAGTCATGAATAATAAACAAATAATTTGCAAGAAGAAAACATTGCAACTATAAATTGAGATATAAACTATCCTATCTTGTAAGTTGGATCAAACTGCACACAGTGTGCAGAATTTGATTGAAATCGGTTCAGTATTTTAGGAGACCATTCCGGACAAACAACGTGACACGTAATTTTTATATATAAAGATAAAGATGATATTGACAAGCCACGAAATTTTTTTCGTTTGATTGCAAATAAATATCCCTACTATTACTCCTACTACTACTACTATGTTACAAGAGGATTGCGTTGAGGTTATAGCCGGATCGGTCGAACTCTCGCGAAGATTACCAGTGGCTTCAACCTGATTTTCCGATGAAAAAAAGTTTTGGTCATAGTTAAATTCAATAAATTTGGTGTTCTTTTGTTCAAAAAAATGAGATTTTGGGTTAAATATCGGATAATTATTATATTGAATATATTTTTTTTGAGGGAAAAATTTCCAATTCCCATTTAGTTAGGTACTCCGTAGAAAACTTTTGGCTCTGAAGGATTCTTTCATAGTATTCATACTATTCTCAAGTTGCTAATTTGTCGACCATAACTAGTTATAATAAATTTTCGTGTTCCAAAAATCATGAAATGAATTTCCTTTGAGAAATTCAGGTGCTCGTCATCTGTTATGATGATAAATGAATTCTTTGCTGACTCGATAGTTCTAAAATTCGGTCAAGTTAGCGTAACTTCAACAATTGCAAACGCAAACTGTCGACGAAGTGTGCACTACGAAAACTATGTTGTGAAGCATTTGATGATTGTTCGAGGCTATTGAATCGTAAATTTCTTCATTTTTGAAGTGCAAAAATGTGTACCCTTTTCAGAATACGTTCCAATCTTTGAACCTATTTTTTTTTTCTTAGCGGTAAGTTTTGATTTCATTCATGTTTCGAATTTTATCTACAGTTAGAGCTCTCGTCTATACAGGGTGATTTACGAAGACCGTTGGTTAAAATATTTCGAAGAAAGACTCGAGATTAACACTCCAAATTTCATTGTTTAGCTTTGTTGGGAGAAATGAATTCTTGAAAAAAACTTCAGATTCATTTGACTTCCGGTTTCACCGCAAATGATACCAACATCAATTATAAACATTGCAATGACATTTGACATTTGAGAAAATTGAAAGAATTTTTTCAGATTTCCGACAAATTTTCTGGGAAATATGGAAATGAAATTGAAGCAATCAAGAATTCAATGAGTAATCTGATGTATGATGTATGAATGTTTGAAAAAACTAGGTGTAACATTTAAAAAACGAAAGTTGGTATCATTTCAAACGAATCTTTAATTTTTTCCAAGAATTCATCTCTCCTTACAGAGATTTATTATTAAGTTTCAAGTGTTCATCTCGAAACTTTCTTTGAAATATTCTAACTCTTCGTGAATCACCTTGTATAATCAGAAAGTTTCGTCCATTCCAGTTATACTCGACAAAAAATGTTCAGTTTCCTCACAGCTGAAAAATATTCAAGCAAATTGAAGCTAAAAAAATCCAAAACATAATTGAAATTTCTTATAGGCTCTTCCCCAGAATGAATCAAATATGTATCATTCCCAAACTGTATTATTCTCAAAGAAAAGGTACAATTACGCCAACGGAAAATACAAACATGGAAACATTTTTGAAAGCATTTTCAGTTTTGGTTGCATGATGCTCAGATATTATTCTTTATTTAACTTTTTCCATTTGCGATGCCAATTTTAATAGATACATAATACAATTTCCATATACATAATAAAAATTACGAAAAGCACTACCGTGAAGGCAGGAGCTTTTGAGCGCTCGTACATGCACCTTGTAGGTAGATTCGCATTTTCCATTTTTGACAGCTGTCAAACAAATTTTCAAACTGAGGCGATAATCCAGACTTCAAGTCAGTGCTTTAGGTGACCAATATTTTTTCGATAATTCGGTCTTGGTGATGCGAATTGGACAAAATTTCGCACGTAGTTTGAATACATTATTCCTCAGCTAGGTGCAAAATTTCATTCCAATCAAATCGGTAGTTTCGAAATTATCAGGAACAGAATATTTTGAACGGCCATATTTACGGAACCCCTAGTCTAATTTTGCTCATTGATGAACGTGACCGCGATATTCGAAATCCACACCTATCCTGAAAATTTCAAGTCCCTAGGCTTTTTCGTTAGAAAGTTGTGATTTTCTATGGTTTCTATGGTTCTGGTCATGCAATCTGGACAAAATATTGCTTTAATATATCATTCTCGATTAAAATACAAAATTTCATCTCGATTGAATCCGTAGTTTCGAAATTATCGCGAAAACAAAATTTCAAACGACCGGTTCGTATGGTTCTGGTCATGCGATCTGGACAAAATTTCACATGTAGCTTGAACACCTCATTTTCCATTTGGGTGCAAAATTTCATTTCGATCAAATCTGTAGTTTTCAAGTAATCAGGGAAGCAAAACTTTGAACGACCATATTTACGGAACCCCTGGTGGAATTTGGCCCATTAACGAACTCAACCGAGGCATTTGGGATCTGAACCTACACTGAAAATTTCAAGTCTTTAGGTTGTTCCGTTAGAGAGTTATCGTGCTTACGGACGGACGGCCGGACGGACGGACGGACAGACTCGAATTTTCCGACGGATTCGTCATCAGTGAGTCGAACATAGTCGTTTGAGACCATTTTCGGCTCAAAATTCGAAAAATACAGACATCCTGACGAAATGATATATAGTCCTCGTGTAACTAGTACGAGCGCTCAAAAAGAAATTTGCATCTCAAATGTAAAATAAAGAAGTTAAAGAATATAACCTGAGCTTCATGCGGCGTTTGTAACCAGTAACACGCTAAATTTTCGTCGATTCGAAAACATCACACAATATTTTCAATTCCATGATTTTGTTTGTAATAGTTTTTCCGCAATCAATTTTCTGGTAGATTAAAACCTCTCGATTTTTCATCTTCGGAATTCATACAGGGTGATAAGGAAAACCTCAGACAAACTTTTATTCATTTAACTTTACTGAACAAAAGAAATTAAACAAAACAACAACGAATAATAATAACAAAAACATTTGATAATAATATATTTTAGCGGTTTCGAAGTGGCTTCAGACGCTTCTTGAAATTTTCAGCAATGAGCCGCAGCTTTTCGGGCGTTAATCGGTCCCATTCCCGGCGCAGGGATTGCTTCAGCGACTCCAAACTTTTGTGGTGTTTAGCACACGCCCTGAGCTCTAAAATCGACTACACGCTGCTGTCCATTGGGTTGAGATCCGGCGAGTAGGGCGGCCATTCTGAAGATGTGATGAAACCCGGAAAATGGGTTTTATACCATTCTTGAGTCATTTCCGCTTTGTGAGCCAGAACCGAGACCCGTTGAAAGGTCCAATGCATATCGCCGAAGTGCTGCTGGCCCCACGGAAGTACCACGGCCTCGAATATGTCGCAGCGGTAGACTTCTTGATTGATGGCGAAAATTCCGTCCCAGACCATGACGGATTGCCGATTTTGACGATGGCCGACGTACCGGGAACCTCTGCGGACCAGACTCTGTCGTTTTGGTGGTTGTGGGATTGTTCTACGATGAGAAGCTTCTCGTCTGTAGAGAATGCGCTTCCATTGCCGACTGGCGGCGAGACGAAGGAGTTGGAGGCATCTCTCAAGTCGTACGCGCTTGTTTTATCCGTCAGGAGTTGAATTTTTTGGTGCTTGTATGACTTGTGGTTGAGCTCCCTTTTGACCATCTTACGAACGGATTCATGGTTGATACCGGTCTCATGGGCTATTTTCCTCATGGAGACCGTCGGATTTCGATTGAATCGCTTCTTGACGATGTTGCGATTGCTAGGCGAATTGACAGTGTGTTTTCTCCCACTTCCAGGATGACAACCATCATGGCCAAGCACCTTGAAACGAAAACTTGCATCGGGTAAGGTTTGTCGAGGCATATTGAGCAAACGGATAATTTCGCATAGACGATTACCTTGACGAAACAGCTCCTAAATTGCACTATACGTTCGTTCGACATTCTAACACTTTGCAAAATGAAGTAATATCAAACTGAAAATTCACATATTGGTAAAGGAAGTAGAGAATCTTATAAAATAAGAATTATTTGGCTGCGCTTGAATACTTTCTTTTCAGAACACAGTTAAATTTGTCCGAAGTTTTTCTTGTCACCCTGTATAGATATCGGCAGGAGGATAAGAGCTGGATGGCAACTAATTTATGTACTTTTTTTGATGCAATTAACTTCGATAGTTCGATGGACAGACGGATTTTTTCTATTGCATTTTTGATGATAAACCACCTAAAATGCACCTAAAAATCGAAATTTCAGGATTGCAAATGCAATATTTGTAATAATAAACAAAAAAAACCATTACAAAATCAATAATTATCATGCTATCAGTTGAACAACGTCAAAAATTTTTACTTGCTCTAAACATCTCTCAATACCAGGATCATTGCAATACAAATCTCAATATACAGGGTGTTCCTAAATTGGAGGTACAAACGAAGAGGGGAGATTGCTTAAGTTATTTTAAGAAAAAAAGTTCCATAAGCATATATATAGGGTAATATTTCTTCTGGAATACTGTCCGACTGTCGCCTGTTTTACTCCAGAATTTTTTTCTGGTTAGCCACTGTTAATTTGAAAAAAAATAAGAAAAGCACTGCCGTGAAGGCAGGAGCTTTTGAGCGCTCGTAAATGCACCTTCAGTTTTAGAAACCAATTGGAAAGATTTTGACAGCAGTCAAAAAAAATTCAAACTGAGGCGAAAATCCAGAATTCACGTCAATGCTTTAGATGACCAATTTTTTTTTCAATAATTCGCTAGAATTTTCTACGGTATCTATTGTCTTGGTAATGCGATCTGGACAAAATTTCCCACGTAGTTTGAATACATTATTCTTCATCTATGTGCGAAATTTCATTCCAATCCAATAAGTAGTTTCAAAATGATCAGAAAAAAAATAATTTGAACGGCTATATTTACGGAACCCCTAGTCTAATTTTGCTCATTGGTGAACGTGACCGCACAATTCGCGATCCGAACCTATCCTGGAAATTTCAAGTCCCTAGGCCTTTCCGTTCGGAAGTTATGATTTTCTATGGTTTCTATGGTTCTGATCATGCGATCTGGACAAAATGTAGCTCGAATATATCATTCTCAATTCAAATACAAATTTCCGTCACGATCGAATACAAAGTTTTGGAATTATCAAGAAAACTGAATTTGAAACGACCATATTTACGGAACCCATAGTCTAATTTTGCTCATTGATGGACGTGACCGCAACATTCGAGATCTACACCTATCCTGAAAATTTCAAGTCTCTAGGCTTTTCCGTTCGAAAGTTATAGTTTTCTATGATTTCAATGGTTCTGGTCATGCGAGCTGGACAAAATTTCACATGTAGCTCGAATACGTTATTCTCCATCTGTGTACAAAATTTCACTTCGATCGAATCTGTACTTTCGAAAAAATCAGGAAAACAAAAATTCGAGCGGACATATTTACGGAACCCCTGGGCGAATATTGCCCGATAACGAACTCAACCGCGGCATTCGAGATTTGAACCTACCCTGAAAATTTCAAGTTTCTAGGACATTTCGTTCGAGAGTTATCGTGTATACGGCCGGACGGACAGACTCGAATTTTCCGACGGATTCGTCATCAGTGAGTCGAACATAGTCGTTTGAGACTATTTTCGGCTCAAAATTCGAAAAATACAGACATCGTGACGAAATGATATAGCCCTCGTGTAAGTAGTACGAGCGCTCAAAAAGTAAAAAGAAAAAAAAAAATGTAAAAATGTAAAAGTTGTTGTACTGAACTTAATGTTTTTTTTGTAGTTTTGTCGTATCTGCTACCGATTTCGAGAAAAAAATTTTAAACGATCCTCTCGAAATCCTCAGAAAAATCCAAATTGTCATAAAAATTCAGTTAGTAAGCTGTGGTGAATTAATTCATTATTAGATTTTATGGTTATTTTACCTGTAGCAATGATACATAAAGATTCGATAAACTCGTATAATCATATAAGGAACACCCTGTATCTCGAAAACGAAACGTTTGCGATCACTTATGCCTTATTGCCTTATGTTTTAAGTGCTTTTGTCTTTCACATCGAATTTATCATATTGCTAATTGTACTGACGAGATCTGATATGGATCGAAACCGGTCGTCGACTGCAAATTATGAATTTCATTGGTATCTGGTTGAGTACTAGGCACGCATCATACCAAAACTGAATAAGAAACCATCAAACTCCCAGCTAAGCAATTTTTTTCTTTTTAGGGATATTCAAAAAATGCTGGACTTATTTGTACCACTCGATTAAACTTAGGACACCTACTATCACATAGATGCAGAAGATGATGCCAAAGATAAGTTATAGTGATACAAGAACAGTAAAAAGAACTGCATTTACACATAATTACAGAACGCTATGGGGATACATTGAGCACGAGATTAAGTGGTTCAATGTATTTTTTTTATCTTTCGTACATCTGTATGCTTTGAAGGTGTATTTTTCGATAAGGCCACAACATTTTCCCATGGTATGTTGGGGTGAGTAATTTTTTTTCAATTATGAAATTGTCGCATGACTTGCAAGAAGCCTTTCATTAGTGCAAAAACACATGCTACAGAATAATTGGGGGTGTTTAATTAGGATTTTTCTGATTGGGGTTGAAAGTGAGGCTATTCCCTTCTATGGAGTTATTTTTTCAATACATTCGTCAAGCCTTGAGTTACGAAAGGCATCAACCTTAATGAGCAATAAAATCTTAATCTCAGGGTTCCTGACAGACTTAATAACTCCCTTCAGGTTTTACAATTATAATAAAAATTCAAGTCTACAATTGTTTACAGTGTTTACACCAAGTTGAGATCGACCTCTGAACAAATGAATTTATACAATGTTAGTGTTACTTAGCTTAATCATTTCTCGCAGATTTTTTGGGGTATGTCCTCCATAAAATATCGTCTTTCAATGCTTAAAATATGTCCAGCTCCAAGGGTGTGAAACAACCAGAACCAGTGATTTGCAGATACGGTACAGTTTTCCAACAATCCAATTCCAGGAAATGTCTCCTTCTCGGAAATATTCAATGATTCGAAGTCTTGAGGAAGTAGTTCTAAATGTCGCAATCCCAGGGGAAGAACATTTATAATCCCAGGGGAAGAGCTGGGAATTGTTTAACATTCATTAGATAAAGTTACAGTTTCCCAAGCACTCCTTCAGGTCTAAATACGACATTAAAGAAACCAAAATTTACGAAAAAGATAAACTGTAACCTGAAGGGAGCTTTGAAATAATAAAAATACAACTATTAGGCAAAGAAAATGCAAAGTATAAGATAGATACTTGAGGTAAGCCATGGATCTAACCTAAAAGAAAACGTGCACAAGAATATCTACGGTCTCTAGTGGACAATAGAGAAGACTTACCGTAAGAGAATTTCACGCCGAGACCAATTTGGATGTATATTCAACAGTTAAACATCCAATGATTGAAAGTGACAATCCACTCTTCACTTCAATGCGAAATCGATATTATCGAATCAACTTCAGATCTCAAAATGGCGAAAAACAAAGGTGTAAATTCGAATCAGGCGCAACGACTTGCGATGTAGGACACAGCGGTTCAAAGACAGTGTCACCTCAAAGAGAGGGCTGAAGGGACTGTTAACACGTTACAAGGTACAAACTCTAGCTCAACAGATCCAGCAATCGTTTAGGTACAAACTCTATCTACATTAGATCCTGCAATCATTCAGGTACTAATTCTTGCTCAATCAATTTTGAGAAACATTTAGGCACGAACTGTAATTTATCTTATCTTGAAATTCTTCAGGTGCAAATTCTAACTTAATCAAATCTTGGTTAAAACGAACGGAGTAAGATTTACCACTGATATTTATTCCTCGCTAATGGAGGTTTTCGCACGCAGCCAATTTCAGAGGGGGGGGGTAGAGGGGGGTAAGAACCACCCCTCCAGGGCGATGCAAAATTTTTTTTATGAAACGAAAAGCAACATGAAGATAATATAATAATGATATAAAGTTAACAGAAGAAAAAAATGGAAACAGAAAATCAGTGAAATAAATTCGACTTTAAGTCGTAGTTTTTTGAGATTGTCTAAGGCGAAACTCCAGACTTCACGTCAGTGCATTAGGTAACCAATTTTTTTTTCGATAATTTGCTGGAATTTTCTACGGTATCAATGGTCTTAGTGATGCGATCGTAGTTTAAATACATTATTCTTCAGCCATGTGCAAAATTTCGTTCCAAGTTCCAATCCAATCAGTAGTTTCGAAATTATCAGAAAAAAAATATTTTGAACGGCCATATTTAGGGAACCCTTAGTCTTATTTTGCTCATTGATGAACGTCACCGCGACATTTGCGATCCAAACCTACCCTGAAAATTTCAAGTCCCTAGGCTTTTTCGTTCGAATGTTATTCTTATGGTTTCTATGGTTCTGATCATGCGATCTGGAAAAAATGTAGCTCGAATATATCATTCTCAATTTGAATACAAAATTTCGTCACGGTCAGTATCCTTCGCTGCATTAAATTTGTCATCCAACAACGTCTCTCCGTCTTTTCTTTTTACGTGTTTTGGACAAAACAACGAATGCAGCAGTCGCAATTATAATATTGCTGTCAGACTTGTCAGATTTGGACATAACGATGCACCACCAACCACAGAATTGACAGGAATGAGCATTCGTTTGGCTGATAATGTGAGCCAAGATAGACAGGTTTGCAGAAAGACGTGCCATTCACAATCAAACCTCCCAATGAATTTCTTTGTGTACTGACAGAATTACTAAGGATATTTTTTTGATATTTTCAGCTATATTCTCTGGAAGCATTGGTGGTTTCGGTGTAACTGGAGGTGCTCACCGATATTTCACACACAAGTGTTATAAGGCCAATCTTCTTCTGAGGATAATACTCATGTTGGCATATACCAGCGCAGGACAAGTAAGCATTCTTTTAATATATCAAGAACTATACCTATCTATGACACTTTGATAATTACCCCATTATAGGCCTCTTTTCATCATTTGAGTTACCTATTCAGCTCCATTATGTTATTGATGACTCACTGCATAATAATTCATTTCATATTTCATGGAACATTCCGTGGAACATTTCGTGGTATACCAAAAATAATACTATATTTACAGTTCACTAATACTGATTTATTAACACCACCCAATAATTTATTTACACGCTATTTAGTTCTATACTGTACTGAACTCGTTTTGGGCCGATATCGATTTATATACTGGGAGGGAACTGTCGCGATGTCTCTAGAAGCCGTTCGAAGCGTCTCGCAGTCTCTAGAATCTTCGGGGTCTCCTCTGTCGGTTCTAGAAATCTCGGCAGTTGCAACAGGTCCCGCTTAAGTTCGTTACATTAATGATGCCCAAGAATTTTTTCAAATTGAATATTTTATATGATCAACTTCGGGAGGAATGATCTCATTTGATGAGTTCTAGCACCTGTCAAAAAAAAACCTTACCTCAAAAAACACACTGTATATCACCGCAGTCAAGCATTGCGCGATGAAAGGGATAGGATAGCGATCGAGTATCGACGTTACGAACGCGTGAAATTGCATTTGTATATTTCATGATGAAAACAGTCAACTGGAAAAATCTAGAAGGCCAAGCACGCTTCGAAATCTCTACCACTTGTGTAAGTACATACATACTGACACATTTAATTCTTTTATTATTTTTTTTATATTTCTCGCGAGCGCCCCCCTGTAACTTCGCGCCCCTAGGCACGTGCCTACTTTGAGTTACGGATAATCCGCCACTGGTTCCGTCTGTTCAAGGAGCTCTAAATATATTTCTACGTTTTCAGAAATCCGGTCGCATTAACGTATGTGGTATTTGATATCGTTGTCTTATTCATAGACACAAGAGCTCAAAAATGACATCATTTGTCACACTGATACATAGTTTACATAGTTCAAAGAAACAAGCACGCAAAAGCTCAATGAAGCTTTCTAGAAATTGCATGATGTAACAAAGATTGGAATGAATAAATGAGAGTTTCATGCCGTTAAAGGTTGGGCCAAAGATTGGAATATTGTCATAATCAGATCATACACGGATTTTAAAATCCATGGTCTTATGTTTCCATGCTCATTAGTAGAATATCTTTCGTAAATTTATTCTAGAATAAAATTCTAAAAATTTTGCAGAATAAACTTTTCGACTGGGTAAGAGATCACAGGGTTCATCATAAATTCAGTGAAACTGACGCTGATCCTCATAATTCAAGAAGAGGATTTTTTTTTGCCCATTGTGGTTGGCTGATGATGAAGAAACATCCCGATGTTATAAAAAAAGGATTAACAGTGGACTGTAGCGACGTTCTGGAGGATCCAGTTGTTCGTTTTCATCAAAAGTGAGTTCAGCTCTAAACAAATGTATTCAAAGAACGTACCACGTTGACATTTTCCATTTAGTTTTGGCGAGGTACCTATAATTAGCACGATTCTGTCAAAAATTACTAAAAACGCCTGAATTGGGTTATTCAGGAATTCTTATTTGGTCACTATAGTCACTATTTAATATATTCGGTCAGAGACTTCAAGGGATTGTGAGGTAGGAGAAATACAAAAAATTATAAAAAGCACTGCCTTTTGAGCGCTCGTTCATCCACCTTTTAGGTAGATTCGCATTTTCAAGTTTTAGAAACCAATTGAAAACATTTGTGACAGCTGTCAAAAATCTGAAAAATGAAAAAACCGTCAAACATTCAATGTTCATCCCGTCGATACGGTAAACTCACGTTGTTTGTCTGCGCCGAACATCTAAACTACTGGACCGATTTCAATCAGATTTCGCACACTGTGTGCAGTTGAGTCCAACTTGAGAGATAGGATAGTTTATTTCTCAATTTATAGTTTCAATATTTTTTTGTTGAAAATTATTTGTTCACTGTGTTGGTTTCCTTATTAGTTTATCTAGTAAAATTTTTCAAATTTCATTCTTGAATTCGATCGATTCAGATAAACAGCCGTATATCGTCGTGTTCAGGAGAAAACTACGTAACTCCACATTTTTCAGGAATGGTATTTTGGTGCAATCTGTTGGGCAACATAGTTACTAATTTGCTGCAAATTACAAAACTCTCAAAATGATCGGGTATAATTCAAATTTTAGAAAATGAAATCAACGTATCACCTACCGCGTTTGGGAAAAATGCGTAACTCCCGTATTTCCCATACTAAATCAGTCATATAGACAGGTCGTGTTCTGAAGTTGAAAGTGTTTTTTGTTTCTCTTGCAAAATTTTGTTAAGGTGCGTACAGACATGCTCCGAATATCGTACCGAACCGTGTCGCGTACACCGACGCGATCAACAAAAGTTCGCGAGAGCGAATCAAATTCATCGCACCTCTCTGATCGCGTAGATGTGCGATACGCGGTTGCAACCCTTCGTCCACACTTGGGTACGCGACACGGTTCGGTACGTACGATATTCTGTACGCACCTTTACATGGAGTTACGCAATTTTCTCCTGAAGACGACGATATTATTCTTTAGTCAATTATTCAGACGACTAAGGCTTAAGCTTGAATCAGTTGAATTCTTTGTGTGACTATTTATGCTTGTAATGTTTACGACGTTGTCATACATGTGTATTTCGTTTTGGAGAGCCGATAAAACGGTTTATGATCTACAGATATTCGAGAAAGTTGGTCTTGGAACGGACAGGTGGCGTGATCTGGGAGATTTTCTCAATACCACGTTGCCTTATGTTTTAAGGTCTTTTGATTCTCACATCGAATTCATCATATTGCTAATCGTACTGATGAGATCTGATATGGATCGAAACCGGTCTACGACTGCAAATGATGAATTTCGTTGGTATCTGGGATACATGAATTGTTTTGTTGGCTTGCTTATTAGTTTATCTACTAAAATTTTTCAAATTTCATTCTTGAGTTTCCTACAATATAATTCAACGTATACCTAAGCCACAGCAACGCGTGGCCGGGTCTATTAGTTGAATGTGAAAAATATTTCATTTGTTTGACGTTAATGTTTAATGTTACAGGTACTTCTGGCCATTAAGAATATTTCTATGTTTCATCCTACCAACGATTATTCCAATATATTTTTGGGGATGGGACCTCCAAACAAGCTTCGATACTTCTTTCGGAAAATGGGTAACCCTGCTCCATTGTACTTGGTCTGTCAACAGTGCTGCACATTTGTGGGGAACAAAACCGTATAAAAAGTAAGTAACAAATAATTCGATATTAATGAAAGAAAAGAAAACCCTTGACTATGCGGGTTTATATCTGAAAATGGGATGTTCATAGAAACAAACCTGGCAGGTTTTTTGAGCGCTCGTACAACTTACACGAGGGCTATATCATTTCGTCACGATGTCTGTATTTTTCGAATTTTGAGCCGAAAATAGTCTCAATCGACTATGTTCGACTCACTAATGACGAATCCGTCGAAAAATTCGAGTCTGTCCGTCCGTCCGGCCGTCCCTCCGTATACACGATAACTCTCGAACGGAACGATCTAGGAACTTGAAATTTTCAGGGTAGGTTCGCATCTCAAATGCCGCAGTTGAGTTCGTTATTGGGCAAAATCCGCCAAGCGGTTCCGTAAATATGGCCGCTCGAAATTTTGTTCTCCTGATCACTTCGAAACTACCGATTCGATCGCAGTGAAATTTTACACTCAGATGAAGAATGACGTGTTCAAGCTACATGAAGAATTTTGTTCAGCTCGCATGACCAGAACCATAGAAACCATTAAAAATTATAACTTTGTTATGGAAATGCCTAGGGACTTGAAATTTTCAGGATAGGTGTAGATCTTGAATGTCGCGGAAACTTTCATCAATGAGCAAAATAAGACTAGGGGTTCCGTAAATATGGCCGTTCGAAATTCAGTTTTCTTGATAATTTCAAAACTATGGATTTGATCGTGACGAAAATTTGTATTTGAATTGGGAATGATATATTCAAGCTTTATTTTTTCCAGATCGCATGACCAAAACCATAGAAAATCATAACTTTCGAACGGAAAGGCCTAGGAACTTGAAATTTTCTGGATAGGTTCGAATCGCGAATTTCGCGTTCCTGTTCATCAATGAGCAAAATTTGACTAGGAGTTCCGTAAATATAGCCGTTCAAACTATTTTTTTCCTAATTATTTTGAAACTACTTATTGGATTGGAATCAAATTTCGCACATAGATGAAGAATAATATATTCAAACTACGTGGAAAATTGTGTCCAGATCGCATCACCAAGACCATAGATACCGTAGAAAATTCTAGCAAATTATCGAAAAAAAAATTGGTCACCTAAAGCACTGACTTTAAGTCTGGATTTTCGCCTTAGTTTCGCCTAAATTTGTTTGACAGCTGTCAAAAATTTCCTCAATTGGTTTCCAAAACAGGAAAATGCGAATCTACCTACAAGGTGCATGTACGAGCGCTCAAAAGCTCCTGCCTTCACGGCAGAGCTTTTCGTAATTTTTATATTTATTATTTCATTAATGAAAATTAAAAGTCTAATATTGTAAGGTTGAGTGTCAATGAAATGGTTCTTCAGATACTATATAGATAGAGTATAATTTAGGAATAATTGGAATTTTTAATCCTACCACTAAGTGTTATTTATCTATCTATTTTATCTTCCATCTTCTTATCTATTTTATCTTCCATCGGTCAATTATTTATTCCAATGAGTTAAGCTTGTCCTTTTGTAATTCGGGCTATTTTAAGTATAACCATTGAGTATAAAACTACTAAAGATACAACGCGGTTCATCCATTTGAAGCTAGAATTATTAGCCGTATAATGGCGGTACACAGTTGTTACGGACTGGTTATTTTCTTTGATATTACCTTTGACCCCCTTCGTTACGAAAAGCATCAACCTTAATGAGCAATAAAATCTTAATCTCAGGGTTCCTGACAGAATTAATAACTCCTATCAGGTTTTACAATTATAATAAAAATTCAAATCTACAATTCCGTACCTCAGAGCAAAAGGGTATTAAGTCACAAATTGTGAGTTTCCAAGGAGAGCGTAAAATACTTCCATTTTTCGTTTGATTTGCGTTGTAATTAAGATCTTGGTACTATGTTATTTTCGTTATTTTAAGTCCAATCGTCTTGAAGGTAGACCACTAAGTAGAGCGCGAAATTTAAATGGAGGTGAGCCAAAAAACCCGAAAATTGAAATTTTGGACTTAATACCCTTTTGCTCTGAGGAACGGAATTGTTTACAACAAGTTGAGATCGACCTCTGAACAAATGAATTTATACAATGTATATCGTCTTTCAATGCTTAAAATATGTCCAGCTCCAAAGAGTGTGAAACAACCAGAACCAATGATTTTCAGATACGGTCCAATTTTCCAACAATCCAATTCCAGGGAAATGTCTCCCTCTCGAAAATATTCAATGATTGGAAGTCTTGAGGAAGCTGTGCTAAATGTCACAATCTCGGAGGAAGAAAATCTTCAAACCCCAAGGGAACAAATTCTCGGTTCCTAGGGGAACAAACTTCTCCAATCCCAGGGGAAGAGCTTTCTAATCCCAGGGAAAGTACCTTTCTGATACCAGGGGAAGAACTTTTCTAATCCCAGGGGAAGAGCTGTGAATTGTTTGAAATTCATTAGAGAAAGTTACAGTTTCCCAAGCACTCCCTCAGGTCTAAATACGTCATTAAAGGAACCAAAATTTACAGAAAAGATAAATTGTAACCCGAAGGGAGCTTTGAAACATTAAAAATACAACTATTAGGCAAAGAAAGTGCAAAATATAAGATAGATACTTGAGGTAAGCCATGGATCTAACCTAAAAGAAAACGTGCACAAGAATATCTACGGTCTCTGTGAATTATTCCAGAAAATATCTTAGTTGACAATAGGGAGAGAGAATTTCACGCCGAGACAAATTTGGATGTATATTTAACAGTAAAATATTCAATTATTGAAAGTGACAATTCCACTGTTCACTTCAATGCGGAATCGATATCATCGAATCAATTCCAGATCCCAAAGTGGCGAAACGCAAAGGTACAGATTCGGACTGTGCGCAACGACTTGCGCTGAAGGACACAGCGGTTCAAAGACAGTGGCGCCTCAAAGAGAGGGCTATAGGGAGGACTGTTAACTCGTTACACATTACATAGTTGAGAGAGGAACTACAATCTTCCACACGCGTACGGTCCATTTTGGAAACTATTCATTCACTGAAATCCTTAAGAATATTTACTACCCTCAGATACCATCACTAACAAGTAGAGTTGAATTTGTCCAAATTATAAAGCTTCGTTACTTTGATGGCGAGAATGGGAAATTATCTCGTAATTTCCTTTGCAATTGGATTATTTGAATAACAAGAGAAACAAACACAAAAGAACAATCATGGGTTGAAGGTAGCAAAAAATTTTTGGATGATTCAGATGGAAACCATTCCAACAAAATTCAATGAGAATTAAATTATTTCAATTGATTATTTTCGATCAAATTATTGCCTGCCTCAGTTAATCTGAAAAGTAGTCATAACAGTATGAAACTTTTGAATTTTCGGACATGAGTAGAATTCGAAAACAGTCAAGCCGCAGGTTTCGACTCTTTCTTATGTTCAATATTCATTTGTATTATTTTGGTTCATTATTTTCAATGATAAACCTTCGGAATCGTTTGAGAAAAAATAATTTTCAAATATCCTTGAAATTTTCACAGTTTACATTTCGGAATTATAAATTATAGAATCCAAAAATTCAATGAAAGGAATCCGTCCGTTCGCCGTCCAGAGCTTTCCTCGGAAACTATGAAAGCTATTCGCATAAAATTTTGTGCAAAAATCAGTTTTTACACCGCATTGATTCTCCAAGCTCTTGATCACAATCCACAAAGTTTTAAGACCTAAAAATCAAGGACTAATATTTGGAAGAATTTATATTCACTTAAACTGTCTACGTAATAAAATTTCAAAACTGTAATACTATCGTTGTACAACTTTCTTCTTCTTTTTCTTTCTTTCTTTTTTTTTCGAAATATGTTGTTTCTGTACGTTTGAAATAAAATGATTTACGTTCGTAGTTGTTTTCTATTGGGTCTCAAGTTGATATAAAACCCAAAAAAGTTCTTGTGTCTCTCATTATGATTTACTCCCTTGTCTGAAGCTAGATTAACAACCAATAATGAAACTATCGTAAAATTGATAATATTTTGGTTCACAGGGATATACATCCGGTTGAAACAAGAGTAGTATCTTTCCTTTCCATGGGTGAAGGCTGGCATAACTATCACCATACATTTCCGTGGGACTATAAAGCATCCGAATTCTGTTACCACTTTAATATGACGACTCTCTGGATAGATGTTTTTGCCAAACTTGGTTGGGCTTACGACTTGAAACAGCCTTCGAGAGAACTAGTGAGAAAGACAGTTGAGATATCTGGCGATGGTACGCACTTCAAATGGGGAAGAAACATCTTAGAAGATGGCAAAGAGGAAAAATTGCAGGAGCTCAATGAATGATTAAGTCCACAACTTACTATCAAAGTTTAACCTGTTCATTAAAGACACATCCACATATCTATTTTATTCATTAACATATATTTCATGGAATGAAAATGAACTTTATATACATTCTTTACAAACTAATTATAAAAGATTTCAATACATTTGATAGCTAGGTTTGAATAAGTGACAACATGAAGGAAATGAGTGCTATGCACTTGTTTCGCCAGGCAAACTGAAAAATACACTTGACCAGAAAAACAACCCAAAAATCATAAAGTAATTCCAGACTAAAGTACAATTACAATTACAAAACATTTGTTACGTAATGGTTATTCATCTTGATATTACCTTTGTTGACTCCCTTCGTTACGAAAGGCATCAACCTTAATGAGAAATAAAATCTTAATCTCAGGGTTCCTGACAGAATTCAGGTTTTACAATTATAATAAAAATTCAAATCTACAATTGTTTACAACAAGTTGAGATCGACCTCTGAACGAATGAATTTATACAATGTTAGTGTTACTTAGCTTAATCATTTCTCCCAGATCTTTGGGGATATTTCCTCCATGAAATATCGTCTTTCAATGCTTGAAATATGTCCAGCTCCAAGGGTGTAAAACAACCAGAACCAGTGATTCGCAGATACGGTACGAGTGAAATAGTTAGTTCTAATGAGAGAATTTCAGATACCTGGAATAATTTTAAAGAATTTTTGAAGTTAAGATTTGAAGAAAAAATTATATTATAAAGAATGGCGTATAGCAATTGATTATCGAAAATTCAATGATAAAACTATTGATGATAGATATCCTCTTCCTCAAATCGAAAGTATTTTGGATGAATTGGGAAATAAAAAATATTTTACTACCCTTGATTTAGCGTCCGGATTCCATCAAATTGAATTAGATGAAGAATCGATAGAAAAAAAACTGCTTTTACAGTAGAAAATGGTCATTATGAATTTTTGAGAATGCCATTTGGACTTAAGAATGCCCCGGCAACTTTTCAGAGATGAATGTTGTGAAAGAAAGTATAGGAAAAATTTGTTACGTTTACATGGACGATATAGTTATATTTTCCGATACCATTGAACAACATTTAGCAGATATCTATAATATTTTAGAAGCATTTAAAGCGGATAATCTGAAAAATCAATTAAGTACATAAATGTCATTTTTTCAAAACTGAAATTGATTTCTTAGGATATATTATAACTCCCGAAGGAATAAAACCGAATCCAAATGAATTAAAAGCAGTCAGCAAATTCCCAATTCCAAAAACTCCTCAAGAAATGGAATCATTTCTTGGTATTGTAGGATATTATAGAAAATGTATCCTTTATTTCGCAAAGATTACGAAACCCTTAACTGCATGTTTGAAAAAAGATTCTGAAATTACTATTGATGATCTAAAATATATTGAAGCATTCAAAATATGTGGAAGAAATTTATTGAATCACCCTGTATTGAGATACCCATATTTCGATAAGCCATTCGTTCTCACGACTGATGCGTCAGGTTTCGCGATAGGCTCTGTATTATCTCAAGGTGATGTTCCAAATGACCTTCCGATACCATTTGCTAGTGGAAAACTTAACCCAGCTGAGACTTGTTATTCAACGAGAGAGAAAGAGTTGTCAGCTATAGTCTGGTCATGCAAAAACTTTAGCCCATATCTCTATGGTAAAATATTTACAATTTACACAGATCATAAACCTCAAATATGGTTATTTTCGTTGAAAGAATTTCCGCCTTATGCGATGGCGAATTGAATTAGAAGAATTTGATTACGAAATACGTTATGAGAAATGTTCAACTAATAATGCTGATGCTCTAAGTCGAATTGTATTAGAATCCGATAATAAATTAACTTATGAAGATTTTATGAAAAATAATGAATTGAAAAATATCAAAGATTCCCCCAAGATAATTGAAAAAACGCGGTAAAATATTCAAGGCCCCAAAGAATTATGCGTAAGCTCATTGTGTTTCAAAAGATTTTCACAATAAATAAAGGAATAGCCTTCGATTTTAAAAATAAATTTGGACAAATAGATAATTTAAATGATCCAAAAAGATGATCGAAATATTTATTATTCAATTACTAAAAATTCATATTATGATGAACCCGAGTGTGAAACGGTTTTCAGATCTAGATTATACCTGAAACAATTATTTCAATATAATAATGACAAATACTTAGCTTTATCTGAAATTTCATGCGGTCTAGATCAATTAGAATGGCCGATTATTTTAACAATAATGAAATACAATTTTGCCGAATCCAATATAAAAATATTTATTTAATCTTTACCGAATCGGAATATCGGAAGAAATATTAATAATACTGATGAATATGAAAATGATCCAATGATAGAGATCGAGAATGATTCAAAGGCAGATGCAGTGGCCACAGATATAAACTATTTCGAAAATATTGGAGTAAATATAATCGAAAATAATTCATCGTTAATTATAAATCGAATAAATAAAGAAGAATACGAAGCATGTTGAATTGAAATAACGAAACAGAAGTTGATTTGAATATTTTCTACATCACACAGAGAAATTTCGTTATTGCCATGAAAAAATACATAACTAAATCTAAGAAATTCAATTTTCACTTTGAATGGCACACTTGTTACGAGCGAGTAGCGAATGAACGAATTCATGTTTTATGTTGTTTGAATATAAGTCACTGGATGTAGATAGTTATAAACGAAAAAAAAAAAATTGTCAATTTTTGGAAAAATGAACCCCACCACTTCCTGCACAGGACGATTTTTTGACGACCAAGTGATTTCGCATTGTTATGATGAAGGGAATGATACTAAGAGGTCTATACATTTTAGCAATGAAGTTCACACGAAAATCTGTTTTAGAGCTCTTTTCATGCCTCGCGAACTCTACTATAAGAATAATTGGAGAAAACATGCGGATGCTGAACCTTTGATTTGATGTTATTTTTTTACTGACAGCTGAATTTTGCTCTAGGTCAGGTTGCGTTTCGCGTGACTGAAAATTTACAAGTTATTCTTCATTATTATTCATATTCACTTGCAAGACGAATTTTCATTCTGAAGAAATTTTGATTCCGATCGGGGGCCCCTGTGGACCTCGGGGCCCTACGCTTAAGCGTACTAAGCGTACTGGTTAATCCGCCACTGACATTTTGGCTTATTTTTATTATAATAATTTTATTGATAATTATTTATTTCATTTTGAAATATTCAAAAATAGATATTTTTTGTAAAGCTACACCTACAGGTGGTACCTCTATCCAAGGTGGGGAGGAATTACACAATCCCAACCCTGTATATTTCAGATGAACCATTTATCTATAATTCATTTGATATTAATATAACTATGTAGTATTTTGATTAGCTTTCAATTTCCAATGACGCACTTGCAGGTCTTCATTGTTTGTTATTTTCCTTCTAGAAGTTTCAGATAAGATAGGTTAAAAATACCTGTGAAGACGATCAATCGTAATAATTAAAAGTAGTTTCTTTCTAATTGTATGTTAGATAGGTCGGATAATCATCCGTTGTAAATAAATAGTTTTTTTGAAACATTGTACTGTATTGGTACTTTCAAATGATACAACATTACAGTTTTCTATTGAAAACCGCAAAGATCTAGAACTCTACCTTAAATGAGTTCTTTTTAACGTGAAAATATTACTCTAGATAATCTTTGGCCAAGATCGTGATTGTATAGTGGTTTAAAGGACTCTATGTGTATGTAAGTATGTAACCCAAATTACTCTTGATTCAATAGAAGAGATTGACGGGAAAATAGGAAATTCAAAACACATATTTTTGGCACTCAAAAAAACACGTTTATTCATTTGTGCTGTTGGGGACGGTTCCCCAACTTCAGGTCCGAAAATAAAAATGAAAATAGGAATCAGGGAGAAGACCTGCGAGAAAACCTGATTCTGTACAATGTATAACAATAGATAGACTGGTAAATTTAAAACCCAGAGACCTCTCTCTTTATCTCGTTCAAATACGGTTAACCCACAAGTAAGGAATATTCACAAACAGGTTGCCTGGTGAGAATTCTCTCATATGGTGTTTAAAATTTAGAAAAGCACTGCCGTGAAGGCAGGAGCTTTTGAGCGCTCGTACATGCACCTTGTAGGTGGAATCGCATATTCCAGTTTTAGAAATCAATTGAAGGAATTTTTGACAGCTGTCAAAAAAATTCTGAAACTTAGGCGAAATTCAGACTTCATGTCAGTGATTCAGCGGATCAATTTTTTTTCGATAATTCGCTAGAATTTTCTACGGCATCTATGGTCTTGGTAATGCGATCTGGAAAAAATTTTGCACGTACTTTGAAAACATCATTCCTCAGCCAGGTGCAAAATTTTATTCGAATCCGATCAGTAGTTTCGAAACTATCAGGAAAAAAATAGTTTGAACGGCCATATTTACGGAACCCCTAGTCTTATTTTGCTCATTGATGAACGTGACCGTGAAATTCGCGATCCAAACCCACCCTGGAAATTTCAAGTCCCTAGGCCTTTCCGTTCGAAAGTTATGATTTTCTATGGTTTCTATGGTTCTGGTCATGCGATCTAGAGAAATGTACCTTGAATATATCATTCTCCATTAGTATACAGAATTTCGTCACGATCGAATCTGTAGTTTGGAAATTATCAAGAAAACTAAATTTCAAACGACCGTATCTACGGAACCCCTGATACAATTTTGCTCATAGATGAAAGTGATCACGACAATCGAGATCCACACCTATCCTGAAAATTTCAAGTCCCTAGGCGTTTCCGTTCAAAAGTTACAATTTTCTATGGTTTCTATGGTTTTGGTGATGCGAGCTGAACAAAATTTTGCATGTAGCTTGAACACTTCATTTTCCATTAGGGTGCAAAATTTCATCTCGATCGAATTTGTAGTTTCAAATTAATCAGGAAAACAAAATTTCGAGCGGCCATATTTACGGAACCCCTCGGCGAATTTTGCCCAATAACGAACTCAACCGCGGCATTCGAAATTCGAACCTACCCTGAAAATTTCAAGTTTCTAGGACATTCCGTTCGAGAGTTATCGTGTATACGGCCGGCCGGACGGCCGGACGGACGGACAGACTCGAATTTTCCGACGGATTCGTCATCAGTGAGTCGAACATAGACGATTGAGACCATTTTCGGCTCAAAATTCGAAAAATACAGACATCGTGACGAAATGATATAGCCCTCGTGTAAGTAGTACGAGCGCTCAAAAATGATTGAGTAGATCAAATGCGGCACTAATGACTCCTTAACCTTAAGAGGCGATTATGTGCGAAAATTGTGAACTATTCTTCGCAGGAATCCAACTATCATTTGACGATTGATGATCTCCTACGGTGCTAGGTGAATGCGACCAAAGATTCTTGTTATATATAAATCCAACGGTGGGCAATCCTTAGTTAAATTAGGTTGCGTCATACGATAGTTGTCTCCCCCCCATCAAGTTGATTCGAACCCACCCTGAAAATTTCAAGTTTCTAGGTAGTTTCGTTCGAGAGTAATCGTGTATACGGACGGAACCTTTTTCGGCTCAAAATTCGAAAAATGCAGACATCGTGACGAATTGTTATAGCCCTCGTGTAAGTAGAACGAGCGCTCAAAAACGAACAGAAAAGTGTAAAATTGCGACTGATGTGATGATTGAATGAAATAATATGAATAGTGAAATATCCGATCGAATGTTTCTCCAAATGTGTGCCTCATCTACCTCAGAGGTCAAGCCACCACTGGTCAATGACTTACCCTGTTGGTATCCTGGAACGTCGTGAAATGTTGAAACTTTAATTTTGAATGCATGCTTCTTCAGTCAATTTATGAATAACTGTTGCCTATTGTACTAGATCAAGCTATTCACAAGGGTCATTGAGGCCTGAATAATTTATTTTCGTAGACAGGAAACGAACGTTAGAAGCGTTTCATGGGGGAACGACCTGAATATTTCAATCTAGATTCTGAAAAAAATTTATTGAATTAGAGAAAAATGTCCAAAATTATGGAACTGTATTATGTTGAACCCTCCGTCTGCGGAACATGCTCATTTTCCAGTCGAATTTTTACTATGAAATAATTTTCAAGAGCGAAAAGAAAGAAAAAAAATTATAAAAAGCAGTGTCGTGAAGTCAGGAGCTTTTGAGCTCTCTTTCATGCACCTTGTGGGTAGATTCGAATTTTCCAGTTTTAGAAACCAATTGAAAAAATTTTTAACAGCCGTCGAAAAAAATTTAAACGAAAGCGAAACTCCAGACTTCACTTCAGTGTTGAGTGACCAATTTTGTTTTCGATAATTCGCTAGAATTTTCTACGGTAGGTATATATGGTCTTGGTGATGTGATCAATTTTCAATCCAATCTGCAGTTTCGAAGTTATCAGGAAATATTTTGAACGACCATATTTACCGAGGATATTTACGGAACCCCTAGTCTTACTTTTGCTCATTGATAACCGTGACAGCGACATTCGAGATGTCCTGAGAATCCTGAGAAATCCTGAGAATCCTGAGAATTTCAATCCCTAGACCCTTCCGTTCGAAAGTTATCCGTCATTCTCCATCTGAATGCAAAATTTCACCTCGATCGAATCATTAGTTTCGAAGTAATCAGGAGAACAAAATTCCGGCCATATTTACGAAACCACCGCTCGAATTCTGCTGAATAACGGACTCATCTGCGGCATTCGAGAATCGAACCTACCCTGAAAATTTCAAGTTTTTAGGACGTTCCGTTCGAGAGTTATCGTGTATGCGGACGGAATTTTTCGACGGATTCGTCATCAGGGAGTCGAACCTTGTCGATTGAGACCATTTTCGGCACAAAATTCGAAAACACTTTCATATAGCTACTCTTTTTAATGGTTCATCATCAAGTGGGTAAAGATAAACCCTTGTTAGAGAGAAGTTAGAGATAAGTTAGCAGACACTTGCTTCGAGATAAAATACCTCATTTAACCACATTAACAATATCCGATACAATAGGAGTGAGTATATTACGTAATAAACATCACACAAATATATAAATACATATAAGGATGTTAAATTTCTTTTGATAACAATAATCAGTTTGGTTCCTCTGTAAAACGAAATATATTTATTAGCTGATATTTTCAGTATTTACATTAATTACAAAGTTACCTATAAAACGAAAGAAGCAATAATTTATTTATCATTATCACTCCTTGCTTCACATAATTAACAATCTTTAAATCTATTCATTGATTCACTGCTTACCTTATTATTCTCAAATCTTCAAAATCTGCTAGACACAGAGACCTAGGAGAGTCGGGATATAAACAATAAACAACAACAACAACTATCTGGTGGGGTTAATTAAAAGGCGCGCGTAATATGAAGCGCAGCAAATTTATGAAGAAAGTACTTTCTTTACATCTCTCCCTCCCACCGTGAAAATTCTTATGAGAATTTTCATTAGCATTAGCTATTATTTATTCAGATATTAATTTTGTTGTGTGGAATAGTCCTGTTCCTTCGTTCTTTTTTCCTGTTTCAATTCTAAATATGGTATTTGATATTTTCTCTGTTATTTTGAAGAGTACGATCTCGAGTTCATCTAATTTTTGAGCGCTCGTACTACTTACACGAGGGCTATATCATTTCGTCACGATGTCTGTATTTTTCGAATTTTGAGCCGAAAATGGTCTCAATCGACTATGTTCGACTCACTGATGACGAATCCGTCGGAAAATTCGAGTCTGTCCGTCCGTCCGTCCGGCCGGCCGGCCGTAAGCACGATAACTCCCGAACGGATCAACCTAGAGACTTGAAATTTTCAGTGTAGGTTCAAATCCCGAATGCCTCGGTTGAGTTCGTAAATGGGCTAAATTCCACCAGGGGTTCCGTAAATATGGCCGTTCAAAGTTTTGTTTCCCTGATTACTTGAAAACTACAGATTCGATCGAGATGAAATTTCGCACTCAGATGGAAAATGAGGTGTTTTAGCTACATGCGAAATTTTGTCCAGATCGCATGACCAGAACCATAGAAACCATAGAAAATTGTAACTTTTGAACGGAAATGCCTAGGGACTTGAAATTTTCAGGATAGGTGTGGATCTCGAATGTCGTGATCACGTTCATCTATGAGCAACATTATTCTAGGGGTTCCGTAAATACGGTCGTTTGAAATTTTGTTTTCTCGATGAATTCGAAACTTCGGATTCGATCGAGTTGAAATTTTGTATTTTAATCGAGAATGATATATTGAAGCAATATTTTGTCCAGATCGCATGACCAGAACCATAGAAACCATAGAAAATTGTAACTTTTGAACGGAAAGGCCTAGGAACTTGAAATTTTCAGGGTGGGTTTGGATCGCGAATATCGCGGTCACGTTCATCAATAAGCAAAATGAGACTAGGGGTTCCGTAAATATGGCCGTTCAAAATATTTTTTTCCAGATAGTTTCGGAACAACTGATCGGATTGGAATGAAATTATGCATCTAGCTGAGGAATAATGTATTCAAAGTACGTGCAAAATGTTGTCCAGACCGCATCACCAAAACCATAGATACCGTAGAAAATTCTAGCGAATTATCGAAACAAAATTGATCAGCTGAAGCAGCGACATGAAGTCTGGAGTTTTGCCTAAGTTTCAGGATTTTTTTGACAGCAGTCATACATTCCTTCAATTGATTTCTAAAACTGGAAAATGCGAATCTACCCACAAGGTGCATGTACGAGCGCTCAAAAGCTCCTGCCTTCACGGCAGTGCATTTCGAAATTTTTGAAGTATAATATGGGCATATTCTGTTGATCAGTTGAGTTATGCCAATATGACACCTATCTATATGTGTATTTCTTATTATTTCAATTACTCTGAAAATACTTTCTTCCTTTTATTCTTACTTTGTTTATAAATTATACCATGTTCATCTATTGTTTTTTCTTAAGTTCGTTTGATGCAATGTTTTTATCTTGATCTTTTTTATCTCTTGAATTTTGATTGTTTTTACTATCTTCAATGCTTCTTCAGTATTATCTATTTATTTCAATACCGGGTTCCTGCTAAGACTGTCTGCTTGTCTGAGTTTCCCTGGTATGAATTTAATATTGGAATCAAATTGGGATAGATACTATGTTAGATCACCTAACTCTTCGTCTGCTCTTGCTTTTATGTTGAGGTTCTCTAAAGGTTATATATTTATTGGTTTAAAGCGTTCTGCGTCGCCTTCCGATTCCTAACCACCATTCCTCTCTGTTTAACCACAGATTTTCTGGAATCTATCTTTCTTTCATCTCCTTTTCTATTCCTTCTCTCCAACTCTTCCTCGGTCTCCCCCCTCTCATGTTAAAATCTGTTTGGGTCTTTTATCAGGCATTCTCTGTACCTGGCCATACCATATCAGTCGTTTTGTTTTCATGTCGTCAGTTATTGTATTTTTAGACCCAATTATTTCCCGAATTCTTTCATTACGTACACGATCCCTCCTAGATATGCCCGCAAACCTCCTCCAGAAATCCATTTCTGTTGCCAGTAATATGTTTTCAGATCTTTGTTTCAACTGCCAGACCTCGCTCCCGTAAGTCATTATGCTGTTGAGTATCGTGTTATTTATGTGCTGTTTGTTTCTTTTGGATATTGTTTGATCCCATAGAATGCCATTAATCATTGATATCGCCTTCCTCCCCTATTTCTATCCTTTATAGCTGCGTCAAGTGTTCCATCATGGATCAGTTTCTCACCAAGGTACTTATATTTCTGGCAAGGGTTAATTTCTGTTCCATCCTCCAGTGATCTTTTGTGGTATCCCTCCAATGCACATAGATTCCGTTTTTTTAATGTTTACTTCGAGACCCCATTTCTTGTATTCCTATTAGTTTTCTCGTCATATAATCCAAGTCTTCTTGATCTTGTGCTATTAAGATTTGGTCATCTGCGAAGCATTTGGTGTATAAAGTTGTTTCATCATTAAGAGGGATTCCCATGGCGTTACATTTCTGCTTCCATCTTTTTAGTGCTTGTTCGAGATAGATCTTAAAAAGAGTTGGCGAGAGGCAGCATTCCAGTTTCAAACCCTTCGTAGTAGCAAATCCTTCCGAAATTTCATTTCCCACTTCAATTTTGGTTGTTGTGTCCTTATATAGGTTTATAACTGCTTCTATAAGACCATTTCGGATATTTGTTTGTTATAGTGATGGCCATAACTCACTGTGGGGGACGCTATCAAAAGCCTTCTGCAGATCAACATACAGTAGGTGCACTTCTTGGTTAACTGCTGTTTTCTTCTCGATAACCTGTGTAATGCAATAGAGATGGTCGACTGCTTCGTAGTCTTTATATTCCTGTTCGATTTTATTCCTCAACAGTTTGCCATACATTCTGCTGGCTGTGCTGGTTACTGCAATTCCTCTGTAGTTCTCGCAGTGATCTTTGTTTCCCTTCTTGCGGATAGTAGACATAATGGAGGTTTTCATATATCAGCATATATATCGCCTGGACCAGGGGATTTTCCATTTTTTTAGGGATTTGCTTATTTTTTCGATTTCAGTCAGTGTCACCTTCAACGGTGATGAAGTTATATTTATCTCGGCCGTGCTTTCCTCTTCACTAAACTCTGATCTTTGTTCGGTCAATAGGTTCTTAAAATATTTATCCCAAGTATTTGTTGTTATTGGCGATATTAGGTATTTTCTTCTTTCTGTCCTCATATTTCTGATTCTGATCAATCTCCAGCTCTCTGTACTCTTCATTTCTCCGATGTAGATGTTGATTCTTTGGCAGTTCTTTTCCCAAATATCATTCTTTTTATGGGTTATTAATTTTCTCACCCTGGCTTGCGTCCGTTTGTAATCTATTCCATCGCTTTCCTTCTTTGTTGTCAAAAATAAATGATACTTCCGTCTTCTTTTTACATTTTCTCTCTCTATTTATTCCATAAAAAAATTTAGAAAAGCACTGCCGTGAAGGCAGGAGCTTTTGAGCGCTCGTACATGCACCTTGTAGGTAGATTCGAATTTTCCAGTTTTAGAAATCAATTGAAGGAATTTTCGACAGCTGTCACAAAAATTCTGAAACTTAGGCCAAACTCCAGACTTCATGTCAGTGCTTTAGGTGACCAATTTTTTTTTCGATAATTCGCTAGAATTTTCTACGGTATCTATGGTCTTGGTGATGCGGTCTGGACAAAATTTTGCACGTACTTTGAATACATTATTCCTCAGCTAGATGCATAATTTCATTCCAATCCGATCAGTAGTTCCGAAACTATCTGGAAAAAAATATTTTGAACGGCCATATTTGCGGAACCCCTAGTCTCATTTTGCTTATTGATGAACGTGACCGCGATATTCGCGATCCAAACCCACCCTGAAAATTTCAAGTTCCTAGGCCTTTCCGTTCAAAAGTTACAATTTTCTATGGTTTCTATGGTTCTGGTCATGCGATCTGGACAAAATATTGCTTCAATATATCATTCTCGATTAAAATACAAAATTTCATCTCGATCGAATCCGAAGTTTCGAATTTATCGAGAAAACAAAATTTCAAACGACCGTATTTACGGAACCCCTTGTATAATGTTGCTCATAGATGAACGTGATCACGACATTCGAGATCCACACCTATCCTGAAAATTTCAAGTCCCTAGGCATTTCCGTTCAAAAGTTAGAATTTTCTATGGTTTCTATGGTTCTGGTCATGCGATCTGGACAAAATTTCGCATGTAGCTAAAACACCTCATTTTCCATCTGAGTGCAAAATTTCATCTTGATCGAATATGTAGTTTTCAAGTAACCAGGGAAACAAAACTTTGAACGGCCATATTTACGGAACCCCTGGTGGAATTTGGCCCATTAACGAACTTAACCGAGGCATTCGGGATCTGAACCTACACTGAAAATTTCAAGTCTCTAAGTTGATCCGTTCGAGAGTTATCGTGCTGACGGACGGACAGACTCGAATTTTTTGACGGATTCGTCATCAGTGAGTCGAACATAGTCGATTGAGACCATTTTCGGCTCAAAATTCGAAAAATACAGACATCGTGACGAAATGATATAGCCCTCGTGTAAGTAGTACAAGCGCTCAAAAATGAATCGTAAATTTGCGTTTTCAAAAGCAATATACGGGTTCACAAATAAAAATTATGAAAAGCACTGCACTGCAAAAATTTTTGACAGCTGTAAAAAAAATGTTTAAACTGAGGCGAAACTCTAGACTTCACGTCAGTGCTTTAGGTGATTTTTTTTATAATTCGCTACAATTTTCTAGGGTATCTATGGTTTTGCTAATGTGATCTAGACAAAATTCCTCACTCAATTTGAATGCATTATTCTTCATCCATGTCCAAAATTTCATATCAATCCTAGTAGTTTCAAAATTATAAGGAAAAAAATATTTCGAACGGCCATATTTAAGGAACCCCTAGTCTAATTTTGCTCATTGATTAAAATGACCGCGACATTCGCGATCCGAACCTACCCTGGAAATTTCAAGGCCCAAGGCCTTTCCGTTCGAAAGTTATAATCTTCTATGGTTCTGGTCATGCGATCTAGGTGTAGCTCGATCACGTCATTCACCATTCGATTGCAAAATTTCATTTCAATCGAATCTGCAGTTTCGAAGTAATCAGAAGAACAAAATTTCGAACGGAACCCCTGGTGGAATTTTGACTATTAACGAACTCAACCGCGGCATTTGGAAACTGAACCCACCCTGAAAATATCTAGGTTTCTAGGTTGTTCCGTTCGAGAGTTATCGTGCTTACGGACGGCGGGACGGACAGATTCAAATTTTTCGACGGATTCGTCATCAGTGAGTCGAATGTTGCCAATTGAGACCATTTCGGTTCAAAATTCGAAAAATACAGACATCATGACCAAATGATATAGCCTCCGTGTAAGTAGGACGAGCTCTCAAAAAATGCAGTAAATATCAATATCTACAACGACGATAAACACTCAATTTCTTACTCAACTCTGAAGTTTACGCCGTGTAAAATGTTCATTTGTTCAGAAACAGAATGTTGAAATCTATACACCTTACATAATTTTTCGAGTACTCTTATTGTTTTGCAGCACAACCCAAGAATTATCGTTAAGTATAAGGAGAAAGTGATGCACCAACTAATATAATCCTATAATGGAATTTCATCCTTCGATAATAAATAAAGAAACAATGTACTCGTATCCCTTCCGTTGCTTTGAAGTAGCATGAAGTTTCCTGTCTTTGTCATTGTGGAATGGAATTACCATTTCAAATGGAATGTTGATAACAGAAATGCAGGACAATTAGTTTAGAGCTCACTTTTGTAGTGATAACTTGTGCGAATTGTTTCCAAAATAATAAGTAAATGGCTGACGGTGGAAGAAGTGTATCGACCAAGCGGGAGGTCGACTGGTTTATGGTCCTAATACAGTTGCAAGCTGCTTTCGTCATAGTGGTTGGATTGCACGTTTGTGCTTTTCAAGCACAGTGGAAGACGATATTTTTCAGTGAGTACCTATAAGTTTTTGGTACTAGGGTCGATATAAGAGACACGATGGTTTGCTTTCATCAGCAGTGGCCGAGAGCTATGTAGATTATTCTGAGAAAAACAAGACCGCCAACTCATAAAAAATTACATGTGCTATTAAGAATACAAATACAGTGAGCCGTATTAATAAAAAAATTACGAAAAGCACTGCCGTGAAGGCAGGAGCTTTTGAGCGCTCGTACATGCACCTTGTAGGTAGATTCGCATTTTCCAGTTTTAGAAATCAATTGAAGGAATTTTTGACTGCTGTCAAAAAAATTCTGAAACTTAGGCGAAACTCCAGACTTCATGTCGGTGCTTCAGCTGATCAATTTTTTTCCGATAATTCGCTAGAATTTTCCACGGTATCTATGGTCTTGGTGATGCGATCTGGACAAAATTTTGCACGTAGTTTGAATACATTATTCCTGAGCTAGGTGCATAATTTCATTCCAATCCGATCGGTAGTTTCGAAACTATCACGAAAAAAATATTTTGAACGGCCATATTTACGGAACCCCTAGTCCAATTTTGCTCATTGATGAACATGACCGTGAAATTTGCGATCCAAACCCACCCTGAAAATTTCAAGTTCCTAGGCCTTTCCGTTCAAAAGTTAGAATTTTCTATGGTTTCTATGGTTCTGGTCATGCGATCTGGACAAAATATTGCTTCAATATATCATTCTCGATTAAAATACAAAATTTCATCTCGATCGAATCCGCAGTTTCGAATTTATCGAGAAAACAAAATTTCAAACGACCGTATTTACGGAACCCCTTGTATAATGTTGCTCATAGATGAACGTGATCACGACATTCGAGATCCACACCTATCCTGAAAATTTCAAGTCCCTAGGCATTTCCGTTCAAAAGTTACAATTTTCTATGGTTTCTATGGTTCTGGTGATGCGATCTGGACAAAATTTCACATGTAGCTTGAACACCTCATTTTCCATTTGAGTGCAAAATTTCATCTCGATCAAATCTGTAGTTTTCAAGTAATCAGGGAAACAAAACTTTGAACGGCCATATTTACGGAACCCCTGGTGGAATTTGGCCCATTAACGAACTTAACCGAGCCATTCGGGAACTGAACCTACCCTGAAAATTTCAAGTTTCTAGGACATTCCGTTCGAGAGTTATCGTGTATACGGCCGGACGGCCGGACGGCCGGACGGACGGACGGACGGACGGACAGACTCGAATTTTTCGACGGGTTCGTCATCAGTGAGTCGAACATAGTCGATTGAGACCATTTTCGGCTCAAAATTCGAAAAATACAGACATCGTGACGAAATGATATAGCCCTCGTGTAAGTTGTACGAGCGCTCAAAAAGGATATGCTTGTACTTGCAAAAAATGAAGGATACCTTTTTTATTCAGGGCCGGTTTCTTCACATCCGAATAAATAACTACTACCAGGCGAATAACTATCGGTCGAATAAATGAAGATATAATTCCTATTCGGAAAATAGCCTATTAGCGTCTTTTCAATTCAAGTTAGCTGATAGATAACTATTCGCAAAGAGTAACAGTCTAATCTTCGGTATTAGCCAGATTTGTCAGTTTTGCCAACCATATAATATTGAAACTGGAAGTAATAGAGGAATAATAAACATGGAAAGAAAACTTTTACTCTATTCTCTAGTCGGTGAACCATTGTTAACCTTAAATATCATCGACATTAACCTTAGAAAATTTTACATTTGAGATTTCATGTATTTTCAGTTGGGTTTTGGGTTCTAAGTAATTGAACAAGAGGTAGGTGCTTATATGTGTGCCCAAAAGGAAAAAGAAAAACATGAGGTAGAATCAGATAGAAAATCAAAAGAAAACAATTACAGAATATTAATGATGATGTAAAAAAAAATAAATTGATAATCCGTAATTAGGGTTTTTATTCACTCATTTTTCAAATTGTTCAATGTACCATTCTTTTCATTGAACTTTGAATTATATCTATTGCTATTTATTATCCTCAGACTTACTTTTAAATATAGAAATATTTATTGTTAATATAAAAAAGTAACAATAAAAGTTGATCATAGCCGGTCATTGCACCCAAATGGCCTTATATTTGAGAAAATTGAAATAGTTATTAAATTATGAAAATAATATCCATTCGACAAATTTTTTTAAAAGTTGAACACCAAGATATCAGAAAGATATTCTTATTTGATGTGACGTATGGGTTTTTGCATATTCGAATTTTATAGTGGGATAGATAACTAGCTCTTGCACCAATCGAAAGAGCTGCTCCTTCTTTCACATATGTATGGTATATACAATTTATTTTCGACCATTTGATGTTTTTCTTTGTGTTCGGACGAAAAACTTTCATTCCTTTAATATAATTATTATACAATTGATCTGAGTTGAGGCAAAGCCTATAAACACACAAGGGGAAATAAAAATTACATTATGTGGAAGAATATTTACTGTTTATATACAAACGAGCGTTTCCATTGATGAATAAATTTGCAAAATAATCAAGAAAAAACTACGAGGGTCACCATCTTCACTCATATCTTCATTATTTCGATGTCCTGGAAATTCCTTGATGGTATCGTCTCCCTTAAAAATTTCTTAATTAAAATTATTTGCTATGTTATGCACAAGCCACTTAAATTTTCTGAGCAAATGCAAGCTGACATCTTATTGCAAAAGATAGTATTCTCTCTCTCTCTCTATCTGGGTAGCGCTACAACCCTTGGTGGGTCTTGGCTGCGTTAACGATTTGCCTCCATCGGTCCCGATCCATCATGGCCTCCCTCCAGTCATATACCTGCATAGTCTGTAGGTCTTTTAGAATATTGTCCTTCCACCTGAGTCTCAGCCGCCCTAGCGGTCTCTTTCTTGCCGGATTTCCTTTCCATACCATTTTAATGAGATAAAAGATAGTATTGGAAATTAAAATTATATAAGTTGCCAAAAAATCAGAATCAGGAAAAAAAACTTGGTTCGGTTACGTGGCAATCTTTTATTCCTCAATCAACTAGATGCGCTACAGTTTCGAGGACAATTCTCCTCTTCTCAGGCTACAACGAATATGCACAATTACATTAGGGAAGAAAGAGTTATGAGAACACTTTTGGTACCGAATAAGTTATTCTCCCAATAAGGATTTTTTATTCCAAGAATAGCGCTAACTGACAGTGAAGAGATGGAGATTTCTCTCATTCTGCGAATAAAACTTAACTATAGGATAAATTCATTTATTCGGATGTGAAGAAACCGGGCCTAAGGGATGAGCGATATTTATCCATCCAACTTACTAGTCCTAGTATGGAAATCTGACATCTAACGCTGACACTTTTTGAGCGCTCGTACAACTTACACGAGGGCTATATCATTTCGTCACGATGTCTGTATTTTTCGAATTTTGAGCCGAAAATGGTCTCAATCGACTATGTTCGACTTACTGATGACGAATCCGTCGGAAAATTCGAGAAGGTCCGTCCGTCCGGCCGTAAGCACGATAACTCTCGAACGGATCAACCTAGAGACTTGAAATTTTCAGTGTAGGTTCAGATCCCGAATGCCTCGGTTAAGTTCGTTAATGGGCCAAATTCTTGAGTTCTTAGTTTTCTTGATAATTTCCAAACTACAGATTCGATCGTGACTAAATTCTGTATACTAATGGAGCTACATTTCTCTAGATCGCATGACCAGAACCATAGAAACCATAGAAAATCATAACTTTCTAACGAAAAGGCCTAGGGACTCGAAATTTTCAGGATAGGTGTGGATTTCGAATGTCGTGATCACATTCATCTATGAGCAAATTTGTACTTGGGGTTCCGTAAATATGGCCGTTCAAAATATTCTGTTCCTGATAATTTCGAAACTACCGATTTGATTGGAATGAAATTTTGCACCTAGCTGAGGAATAATGAATTCAAACTACGTGCGTAATTTTGTCCAATTCGCATCACCAAGACCGAATTATCGAAAAAAAAATTGGTCACCTAAAGCACTGACTTGAAGTCTGGATTATCGCCTCAGTTTGAAAATTTGTTTGACAGCTGTCAAAAATTTCCTGTTTCCAAAACTGGAAAATGCGAATCTACCTACAAGGTGCATGTACGAGCGCTCAAAAGCTCCTGCCTTCACGGCAGTGCTTTTCGTAATTTTTTTTGTGACATTTATTGAATAAATTCTCCATTTCACTATAATTCATTATGGTCTGGTTAACGAGCAAAGCAAGGACAATTGTTCTCGACGTTAAATTCGACAGTAAAAAGTTTATCGCTCAAATGTATTAATGACCATCATCGATTATACCCCCAAGATAATTTTTGAAAAAAAAATTATAATTATAAAATATATATCCTAATGAAATTCCCGAGTTGACTGAGTTTATTGTGAAATTTTTGATGGGAGAAACTGCCTTGCATTTTCAGTTCCTCAATTAAGCAGAGAACTTGCGGAAATTTATTTGTTTGAATTTTCACGTATATTCATTATTTTATAAACTATTATTATGATTCTTATGCTGTCACACATAGAGGGACAATCAAGGCTTGAATTTACCGTCAAAATCAAAAATTTGCACAAACAAAATTCTTAAGTCAGGAGCTTTTTCGCAGTTGTTTCTGTGTACCGAAACGGTATTGAAAACCGTAAAGAACGAGAACTCTACCTTGAATGAGTTTTCCAAGATCGTGATCGTATAGTGGTTTTGAAGGACTACATTGTGTATGTAAGTATGTAAACCAAATTACGCTTGATTCAATAGAAGGGAAATAGAAGGAAATTCGAAACACATATTTTTAGCACTCAAAATGACAAGTTCATTCATTTGTGCTGTTGGGGACGGTTCCCCAACTTCAGGTCCGAAAATAAATATGAAAATAAGAATCAGGGAAAAGACCTGCGAGAAAACCTGATTCTGTACACTGTATAACAATAGATAGACTGGTAAAGTTAGAACCCAGAGACCTCTCTCTTTATCTCGTTCAAATACCGTTAACCCACAATTAAGGAATATTCATAAACAGCAACAGGTTGACTAGTGAGAATTCTCTCATATGGTGTTTAAAAATGATTGAGTAGATTCAATGCAGCACTAATGACTCCTTCACCAATTGGCGATTATGTGCGAAAATTGAGAGTTATTCTTCCCAGGGATCAAACTATCATTTGACGATTGATGATCTCCCACGGTGCAAGGAGAGGGGAATGCCACCAAAGGTCCTTGTTATATATATTTCCAACGGTGGGCAAGCCTTATTTGAGTTAGGTTGCGTCATACGATAGTTGTCTCCCTGGTCAGTAGCCCGATCAAGTATTAGGTAAACAATATAAACAGTAAACGATATAAACAGTCAACAATAAACCATAAAGGATTATTAAAAGTGGAGAGTCGCTTCAAAGTTCTAAATCCAGATAAGATGATGGAACATAATGCCGACACTGGTGCTTATGAATATTCTTAGTATTTGCTGAAAACTACAATGATTACATATAGTATCATTTAAAGAATATTGCATAACCCAGATATGATTAGAGAGGGTGATGATTAAACAATCGTTAATACGAGAAAGTTCCTGTGGGAAGCACTGAGGAATTTATTTAATAGACATGGCCAGTTAGGATCATCAAGTAATATGAAATAGACTTGATAATAAAGTATGAAAAATGGATACAAAACAATACACAAGTAGCAAACAAACATAGTAAATACGTTGAGTAGAAGCAAATGAAGGTCTTGTGTATTAAAGGTAAATACCTGAGATATCGCATGGGGTAAATAATGGAAATCGTTGAATAAACGTGTAGAAAGTTTAGGAGAAGCCTGTAAATGAATAATGATAAAGTTGTAATTATAAATATGTTGTTACTCACATGTTAAACTCCAAGTATCTCTTCCACCCTCGAAGGTTTCAGATCAACTAATTCACAAACCAACCCTGTTTTACCTTCAGAAGATCAGATATCACTTGAAGATACAGGATATTAGAATCACACCATATAGCTGTCTGATTTATCTGAAATTCGAAATGAAATTCGAAGTGAAGGGGTTGGGGGAACGAGATTTCATCTGAAATGTTTTCAAAATTTAGGATATTCTTTCAGTCCTCCTTAGGCTGTTTTTTGTGCCACCTGGAATAATACGTATAGTTTGTTCAATTTAATAACACAAAGTGTAAAGTGTAACAATTTCTAATGATTCCCTTTGAATTTTTTTCAGGTCTTGTACTTGTACTTTTCAATAATTTGGGACTGACAGCTGGGGCACATAGATTATGGGCTCATCAATCTTACAAGGCATCTACAAGGCTGAAATTATTTCTTGCATTATGTCACACCCTTGCAGGAACTGTGAGTTTCTGTTATAATATATCTAACCATGAACATTTAAAAAATTTTTAGGGACTTTCGTAGATGCACCGTTGCTAAATTTGTGCATCAGGAAGGATCTTCATTAGGTTTAAGACTTGTGCGGTACTTGTTTGATCTTACGGGAATTGTGGAAGTAGAATATATGTGCAATTTTTTGTTACCTTCCCTCTCCTATAGGAATTTGGAAGATTATACCAATCAGAATAATTTTAAGTTCAGGCGGAAAATTGTCCTGAAATATTTTCGCTTACTGACTTATGTGGATCGTTTTAATTGTATTTCTTCACTTCAGGGTTCGATTTACTCTTGGGCTAAGTTACACAGACTTCATCATCGACACTTTGGGACACACCTTGATCCCTACAATTGCAGTAGAGGGTTTTATTATGCCCACGTTACTGGATTCTGTTTCAAATTGAGTGAAGCACAAGAGGAAGCCCTTAAGGAAATAGACACATCCGACTTGGAAGACGATAAAATCGTGATGTTTCAGCATAGGTATGTATGTATTTCTTCGAGTTATGGTGAAACAGTCTTTGTGGTGGTTTCGATGCATGGGGTAGCGCAGCAGTCTGTGCGTCAAAATTGTGAACGAAAGGCCTCGGATTTGAATACTCTGGTCAAGGCATTTACCTGAAAAATGAATGATACTTGTACAATAACACGGTTTACAATTCAAATTCATAAATTACCCTCAAATTATTACAGGGAATGACTATATAATTATATATAATTACATAATGCCAACCCTGTATACCTTAGATGAATTGCTTATCTGTATTGCATTCCATTTGAATATGAACATGTTACATTTTGATTACTAAGCATTAAGATCATACCACTGTGACGTGGGTGTTGTTTGTCGCGTGTTATTCATTTACAGATAAGATATGTTATAAATACCTCTCCAGAGGAATGAAGAATTCAATAATTAAGTGTATGTCTTCCTAGCTTATTGTTAGAATAGGATAATCTTCCGTTGTAAATAAATAAATTCTTTTTTTAAAAGATCGGCTTTCGCTCCAAAAACGTAATTGGCGACGAGGTATGGGATTGTGCCGGTTTTCGTGAAGAACTGTGTTTCGAAACTTCGAGCGTGAAATCGTAGTTATCGCCGCGCTAAGAACTTCCAAAAACTTTCAGTTTCAACTGTTAAGGTGCAAAATCCAGCAACAACGAGGAGAAAAGCCGTTTTGGAGCCTTGATTGTTTGGGTAGCGTCTACAACGACTCCAGAAAAACAACGTGGTGAGAATCCTATCTAGAAACACTTTTTTATTCCCAGTCACTGACCCTGGTCCAAAGTCTTCAATCTTTTCCCACGGTTTTGAGCGTAAAACTTGTGTGAGTTTTCTCTAGGTTTCTTATAAAAAACCGATTACCAGAGTTTTTCCTAGGTTTCTTAATACAAAAAACCGATTACCAGAGTTTTTCCTAGGTTTCTTATAAAATAAAAAACCGAATACAATTATTTTCTAAGTACAATATAATTTTTCAAGATTACTTCCGTAAAGCATTTTAAAGGCCGGAAGAATACGAATAAAATGGCAGTCGCACCAGAACCAAATATGTTTGATAGACTTAAATTAATTGATTTATTTTCAAAGTCAATTGTACCATTTGATGGTAATCCTGCAAATCTCGCACGATTTTTGAATCATTGCGAAAGATTTTATAATAGGTTCCAATCTGCCGACGCGTTATTAAATGAAGCAATTATCGATATAATAAAGAGTAAATTGGTAGGAAATGCCAGTGAAATAGTAAGTTCTAATGAAAGAATCACAGATAACTGGTTTAACTTGAAGGAATTTTTAAAGTTAAGATTTGAGGAAAAAATAAGCCTCACAGTTTTGTTTTGGGATCTCCAGAATGCCCAAAGAATACGTAATGAGAATGATTTAGATTTTCTCGAGAGAATAGTAGATTTAAAAAATAAATACGATTCGCAAGTCGAATTATCTAATTTACCGATTCTTGAAAAGGATCAAGAAAAAAATATTGCGTCACGAGTAGCAACTAGAGTTCTGCTCTATAATATTAACCCAGAATTGAGAACAGCCCTTAGAGGACACGGAATTATGAACTATGACGATATAGTAAATTTCATTCGTCAAGATTATTACTTTTACCAACAACCCTATATGCATTATAAAAACCAAAATAATCAGAGGAATTTTCCGCAACAAAATCAGAAAACTTTTAATCAAACTAATAAAAATAATTTTTCAAATAATAATCGAGCAAACTTCCCAAGTAATAATTATAGAAGTTTTACTCATAATAATAAACAAAATTTCCCCCAATCTAGTCGAAATAATCGAAGAAACTTTTACCCAAATAATTCCCAACCGAGATTCAAAAAACGTGATTTTAACGAACGTTCATATCCAGAACATAATAATTCCAGTAAATATTTAAATGAAAATTTTCGAGATCGTGCCATGAACGACTCATTGACTTAAATAATACGTTAGATAACACAAACCAACTTCCCTATATTCAATTCCAAAATCCTAAATGTAAACTTTTAATTGATAGTGGACGTTCTGTGTGTCTTATTGATCCAAAATTCGCGTATAATAATTTCCCTAAAAATATTTTTAATGAATCTACGACACTAACTGCATGTTTCAAAAAACAAACTGCAAATGAAAAAGTTTTAATACCTTTATTCCCTGAATTTCAAATTGATGATTTTCATCCCTTTGTCGTATACAAGTTCCATAAGAATTATGATGGTCTTATAGGAGCAGATTTTTTGAATAAATATGGACTTAATTTAGATTTTAAAAATCAATTATTGACTAATAATTATTGTCAAATCCCTTTCTATTATCAGCAAGTATGTCAGAAACTCCAAAATATCCCAATGGATCCTGAGTTTTCAAATATAATAAAACATAAAATTGATACGATCAACCAACACTTAGCAGATATCCAAAATATTTTAGAAGCATTTAAAGCGGATAATCTGAAAATTCAATTAAATGAATGTTCTTTTAAAACTGAAATTAAAACAAATGATAATAATATTCCTGAAGGAATCGTACCTAATTCAAAAATATTGAAAGCAGTTACTGAATTCCCAATTAGAAAAACTCGTAACTCCTTTAATCCGCCATCGCATAAGAGGATAAAACTAGAAGAATTTGATTATGAAATTCGTTATAAAAAAGGTTCAACTAATAATGCTGATGCTCTCAGCCGAATTATAATAGAGTCAGATAATAAATTGACTTATAAGGATTTTGAAAAAAATTATGAATTGAAAAATATTAAAGATTCCCCTAAGATAATTGAAAAAACAGGTGATTTATTTAAAGCCCCAAAGAATTATGCGTTAGCACATTGCGTTTCCCGTGATTTCCACATGGACCGAGGAATAGCGCTCCAATTTAAAAATAAATTTGGTCAAATAGATAATTTAAAATCTCAAAATAAGCTACTAGGAGAAGTAGCAATGATCCAAATAAATGATCGAAACATTTATTATTTAATCACGAAAGATTCGTATTTTCATAAACCGAAATATGAAACCGTTTTTCAATCAATATTATATCTCAGAGAATTGTGTCAATATAATAATGACAAATACTTAGCTTTACCCAGAATTGCATGCGGTCTAGATAAATTAGACTGGCATATTATTTCAAATATGATAAAATATATTTTTGCGGAATCTAATATAAAGATAATTGTATATTCCTTACCGAATCGGAATATCGGAGGAAATACTAATGAATTAAAAAATGATCGAATGATAAAAATGAATAAATTCGATACGAACAGGATCGATAATGATCCGATGTTAAAAATAAATAAATTCGCAATGACGAATAGGATCGATAATGATCGAATGTTAGAAATGAATGAATTCGTAAATACAAATAGAATCAAAAATGATTCAATGGCGACAAATGCCAGTAATGCCACAGATGCATATTATTACGAAAATACGGAAATGAATAAAATTGAAAATGATTCAAATATAAATAATTATGAAAATATTGAAATAAGTAGAATCGAAAAAGATTCATCCTTAATTAAAAATCGGATAAATAAAGAAAAATACGAAGCATGTTTGAAATGGTTACATTCAAATGATGGAATAAAAATAAATTCAAATGAGACAGATTGTTTCACTGTCCAGCGTAATGTTAAGAATCCTATATTAAAAATCCCATATACGAAGAAAAGGTTAAAGTCACCATCTTCGAAAATAATTTCCAAAATTATTCCTTATTATAAAGTACGGAAAAAAGATATAAATATTTAATTACGCAATATATTCAAAGATGAATTCTTTATATCACTCCTAGTTACATAGATATTTTTTATTCAGACAATATCAGTCTTACGAAATACATTTTCGAATTAATTAATAGGATTGCACAAAAGCGATATTTCTTAAAAATATTATTTGAGATAAATCTCATTTTCATTTGCTTGTTAGTAGCATAAAACATTAGAAGGATTAATGTATTCTCCTTCAGACATTCTTTGAACAACGGTGTTTGAAACCCTTGTTCCATATTATTGATAGTCATCATTTTTATTCGCTTCGCAATAACGAAAGTATTAGAAAGATTATGGTGTTTTCCTTGAGACATGTTTTAAACAATGTTACTTCATACACTATATTCCTTAAATAAGGAAAATGAATTTAAAACCCCCTGATCAAACTGATACAGGATAAACTCGATTGATTACGAGAGAATTTAATTAATTTAAAACGAAAATATTATTGTCGGAACATCTTGTTCAGAGTTCCATGTTTCAAGTTTCCAAGTTCGAACAGTTCCAAGTTTTGTAATATTCATATTTCAAGAATTGACTTTTCAATTCTCAATTTCAATCCCATGATTATAATGTCACTAGAGCCAGCCCTGCTCAATAACGCAATTATTTAAGAATGTATTACGAATCACGTAAGGAAAAGCTTACGTCTCAAATATTAATCTCTAGAAAGAATGTATTACGCTTCAAATTGAAATTGTAGATGAATTATTGATGTATTTTAGCCATTACGGCAATTCCCAATAAAATAACTTGTGACAATGGATTAGAATTTAAAAATGGCATAGTCCAAGATTTTTGTAAAATCCATAAAATTGAAATTCATTATTTTACGAATTATAATCCCAACTCAAATGCAAAGAACCCTTAAAAATAATTATCATGTAATGATTGGATGTTATTCCAATAAAGGACGATATGTACCAATATGTACCAGTTGAATAATTTAAAATATGAGAATTTATTTCGATTTATCAAAGAGAAATAAATGAAGTAAAAATCTAATTTTGCTCGCACATTAAATTTTAAATAGCACACAAATGATATAAAAAATGGGAGAAGTTTTAAATGAACATATTCAATTAATATCATTAAAGGAGGATTAATTAACTTTTATTCAGAATAGTTCCTCATCATCGGAATAGAGAAGAATTATATAAAAACTATTTTGATAGTATTCAGAAAAATGAAAAAGTTTTGATAAAAAATCAAAAACAGATCGCAACAGTCGTAAATGACCTTAAAAATAAGTATATTGAAAAATTTCAGAAAATGTCAGAAAACCTTAAATTGCTTCAAGTTATACCAGCAATACAAGAGATTCAACACATGCATCTCCTGACATTTGAACTCAAAGATATCAAAAATATTCTAGATGAAATTGCAACCGCAGTGAGTTTTGCAAGATTACATCTTTTACATGAATCCATTTTACCTTATTCAAAATTCCTTGAATTAATAAAAAATGTGACGATAATACCTTTACATCATCTGAAAGATTATTATCAGATATGTCATACGAAAGTAATTTTCAAAAAGAAAGCATTACTATTTTTAATATCAATCCCAACGGTATACGAAGAAAGTTATGATTTATACAAGTTTTACTATCTACCACAAAACAATTTATCCCTTCTATATACCGATCCCTATGTACTCTCACAAGAAGAAACCCTGAAATGGTCAACGAAATTTTGCCATCCAGTGGAGGATGATTATCTATGCGATCAAGACACCTTAGCTGAATCACCAGCATGCCTTCGAAATATTCTGAAAAACCACACCGAAAACTGTCCAAGAACGACAACGGTACTTTCCCCAGATTTAAAATTATTAGAAGATGGAAATATCCTATCCATCGAAAACAAAAATGTTTTAGAAAAATGTCTTCAGCAAACAAGACATTATTTTGTGCCTCCTATAACAATTCTACGAACCAAATGTGCTGTGAGCAACACGAGAAAAGAAATTGTCCCAACTACTACGTTTAATGAAGAAAAATACGTGATTTTACCCAAGATGACTTTATTCAACCCAAATTCCACAAATGAAGAATCCCGGAAAGATGAAGACATCCCGGATATCGAGATAGAAGACCTGGACCAATGGAATATCCAGCCTTCAAGATTTACCCTACTATTTGTTTTTATAATAATCATTTTATTGATAATTACTTATTCTATTTTGAAATATTTAAGAAAAGATATTTTTTGTAAAGCTACACCTACTACAGGTGATACCTTTATTCAAGGTGGGGAGGAATTACATAATGCCAACCCTGTATACCTTAGATGAATTGCTTATCTGTATTGCATTCCATTTGAATATGAACATGTTACATTTTGATTACTAAGCATTAAGATCATACCACTGTGACGTGGGTGTTGTTTGTCGCGTGTTATTCATTTACAGATAAGATATGTTATAAATACCTCTCCAGAGGAATGAAGAATTCAATAATTAAGTGTATGTCTTCCTAGCTTATTGTTAGAATAGGATAATCTTCCGTTGTAAATAAATAAATTCTTTTTTTAAAAGATCGGCTTTCGCTCCAAAAACGTAATTATATGTATATATGAATCGGTCTTTTCGGGGACATTTCGGAGCATGAATTGGTCCATTCGGGGATATTTGGCCCATCTGAGGACGGTCCTCGAATTGCCGATGCAAGGATCGGCTATTTTGGGGACGGTCCTCGAATTGCCGATGCAAGGATTGGCTATTTTGGGACGGTTTTTAGGACTCTTGAGTAAATTGAAAAATATGATTTGTTTCACTTTTATTTGATGCCGCATCTACCTCAAATGGGACGGCTTTTTCAGGACTCTTGAGTAAATTGTAAAATATGGTTTGTTTTACTTCTTATTTGATGCCGCATCTACTTGAACCTACTTCAAGAGGTATTCAAAATTTAAACATAACTATCCAATATTACTATGTTTATACAGGGTGATTCACGAAGACCATCGGTTATAATATTTTATGGTAAGACTTGAGATAAACAATATAAATTTTATAGTTGGCCTTTGCTGGGAGATATGAATTCTTGGAAAAAATTTCAGATTCATTCGACTTCCGGTTTCACCGAAAATTATACAAACTTTCTTTTTGAGCGCTCGTATTACTTAGACGAGGACTATATCATTTCGTCACGATGTCTGTATTACTGTATTTTTCGAATTTTGAGCCGAAAATGCTCTCAATCGACTATGTTCGACTCACTGATGACGAATCCGTCGGAAAATTCGAGTCTGTCCGTCCGGCCGTAAGCACGATAACTCTCGAACGGAACAACCTAGAGACTTGAAATTTTCAGGGTGCTTCGGTTAAGTTCGTTAATGGGCCAAATTCCATCAGGGGTTACGTGAATATGGCCGTTCAAAGTTTTGTTCCCCTGATAACTTGAAAACTACAGATGTGATCGAGATAAAATTTTGCACTCAAATGGAGAATGAGGTTCTCAAGCTACATTTTGTCCAGATCGCATCACCAAGACCATAGATACCGTAGAAAATTCTAGCGAATTATCGAAAAAAAATTGGTCAGCTGAAGACATGAAGTCTGGAGTTTCGCCTAAGTTTGAGAATTTGTTTGACAGCTGTCAAAAATTCCTTCAATTGATTTCTAAAACTGTAAAATGCGAATCTACCTACAAGGTGGATGTACGAGCGCTCAAAAGCTCCTGACTTCACGGCAGTGCTTTTATAATTTTTCTAAACTACAGATTCGATCGTGTCGAAATTTTGTATACTTATGGATGCTTTATTCAAGCTACATTTCTCTAGATCGTATGACCAGAACCATAGAAACCATAGAAAACCATAACGTTCGAACGGAAAGGCCTAGGGCCTTGAAATTTTCAGGATAGGTGTAGATCTGAAATTTTGCGTTCACGTTTATCAATGAGCAGAATTATACTAGGGGTTCCGTAAATACGGTCGTGTGAAATTTTGTTTTCTCGATAATTTCGAAACTACGAATTCGATCGAGATAAAATTTTGTATTTTAAAATGAGAATGACATATTAAAGCAACATTTTGTCCAGATCGCACGACCAGAACCACAGAAACCATAGAAAATTATAACTTCCGAAGGAAAAGGCCTAGGAACTTGAAATTTTCAGGATGGGATTGGATCGCGAATTTCAGGGTCAAGTTCATCAATGAGCAAAATTAGACTAGGGGTTCCGTAAATAAGGCCGTTCGAAATATTCTGTTCCTGATAATTTCGAATTTTCGATTTGATTGGAATGAAATTTTGCACCTAGCTGAGGAATAATGTATTCAAACTACGTGCGAAATTTTGTCCAAATCGCATCACCTAGACCATAGATACCGTAGAAAATTTTAGCGAATTATCGAAAAAAAAATTGGTCACCTAAAGCACGGACTTGAAGTCTGGATTATCGCCTTAGTTTGAAAATTTGTTTGACAGCTGTCAAAAATTTTCTCAATTGGTTTCCGAAACTGGAAAATGCGAATCTACCTACAAGGTGCATGTACGAGCGCTCAAAAGCTCCTGCCTTCACGGCAGTGCTTTTCGTAATTTTTTTATTCATAGTCAGATTACTCATTGAATTTCCTGATTGCTTCAAAACTACTGATTCGATCGAGATGAAATTCTGCATCTAGATGAATAATGATCTATTCAAGCTACATGCGAAGTTTTGTTCAGATCTCAGGACCAGAACTATAGGAAGCATAGAAAATTATAACTTTCGAACTGAAAGACTTGAATTTCTCAGGAATCTCGGGGTAGGTTCGGATCTCAAATGTCAACGCCACGTTCATCAATGAGCAAAATTAGACTAAGGGCTCCGTAAATATGGCCGTTCAAAATATTTCTCTCCTGATTATTTCGAAACTACTGATTCTATCAGGGTGAAATTCTGCACATAGTGATGTAGATACTACGTCCAAAATTTTGTCCAGATCGCATAACCTGGACCATAGAAGCCGTAAAAATTCTAGCGAATTATCGAAAAACAAATTGGTCACCTAAAGCCCTGACGTGAAGTCAGGAGCTTTTGAGCGCTCGTTCATCCACCTTGTATGTAGATCTTGTAGGTGGATGAACGAGCGCTCAAAAGCTCCTGACTGCACGTCAGGGCATCAGGTGACCAATTTTTTCATCTTGAAGCGATGTTCGCCATCGAATAAATGAGATATCGGTCGCGTTAATTTAGCGAGAAATTAGTGGGAAATATTATGAAACTTTACTCAATATTTAGTACTAATATCTTCTAATTTGTTCCGAAAAAACTTTTCAAGTACCAAAGTGGTTTTTGAGTAGTTTGCATTCCTATGATTTGGTGCCGACTTTCGACTCATCATCAAAATGTTCAAGTTTCGGAAAATTTCAACGCCAATACTTGGATACCGAATTCATTCTGTTGAAGTAAATCCAATTTTATTTTTATTTTCCGTGGAGTTGGCGAAAAGCCTTCAAATTTTCAAACATTTTTTACTGCATTAATCTGCAGCCCCTTTGTGGCTTTGAAATGAGCTCAATATCATTATTAATTTGTGAGTTATTCGCGATTTTGTTTATTTCACACATAGTCATCTATGAAAACCGATGTGCCCGAAGGCAATTACAGCCACGACCATCTGGCTACCCCTTTGGTCGTAAATCAGATCTGTTTATCTAAACAGATCGGTATCTACCGATGCTTTTATTCGATTGAGAGACAGCCGACAACTGTTTTTCTATATCTTCGCAAGTGGCCACCTGCAGATATCCAGATGCACGCCAATTTTTCAATGGATTCTTCAGATTCAAATATAAAAAATTACGAAAAGCACTGCCGTGAAGGCAGCAACTTTTGAGCGCTCGTACATCCACCTTGTAGGTAGATTCGCATTTTCCAGTTTTAGAAATCAATTGAAGCAATTTTTGACAGCTGTCAAACAAATTCTGAAACTTAGGCGAAACTCCAGACTTCATGTCTTCAGCTGACCAATTTTTTTTCGATAATTCGCTAGAATTTTCTTCGGTATCTATGGTCTTGGTAATGCGATCTGGACAAAATTTTGCACGTAGTTTGAATACATTATACCTCAGCTAGGTGCAGAATTTCATTCCAATCCAATCAGTAGTTTCGAAATTATCAGGAAAAAATATTTTGAACGGCCATATTTACGGACCCCCTAGTCCAATTTTGCTCATTGATGAACGTGGCCGCGATATTCGCGATCCAAACCCACCCTGAAAATTTCAAGTTCCTAGGCCTTTCTGTTCGAAAGTTACAATTTTCTATGGTCTCTATGGTTCTGGTCATGCGATCTGGACAAAATATTGCTTTAATATATCATTCTCGATTAAAATACAAAATTTCACCTCGATCGAATCCGTAGTTTCGAAATTATCGAGAAAACAAACTTTCACACGACCGTATTTACGAAACCCCTAGTATAATTCTGCTCATTGATGAACGTGAACGCGACATTTCAGATCCACACCTATCCTGAAAATTTCAAGTCCCTAGGCCTTTCCGTTCAAAAGTTACAATTTTCTATGGTCTCTATGGTTATGGTCATGTGATCTGGAGAAATGTAGCTTGAATATATCATTCTCCATTAGTATACAGAATTTCGTCACGATCGAATCTGTAGTTTTGAAATTATCAAGAAAACTAAATTTCAAACGACCATATTTACGGAACCCCTAGTATAATTTTGCTCATAGATGAACGTCATCACGACATTCCAGAACCTCCCTATCCTGAAAATGTCAAGTCCCTAGGTGTTTCCGTTCAAAGGTTACAATTTTCTATGGTTTCTATGGTTCTGGTCATGCGATCTGGACAAAATTTCACATGAGCTTGAACACCTCATTCTTCATTTGAGTGCAAAGTTTCATCTCGATCGAATCTGTAGTTTCGAAGTAATCAGGAGAACAAAATTTTGAACGGCCATATTTACGGAACCCCTGGTGGAATTCTGCCCATTAACGAACTCAACCGAGGCATTTGGGATCTGAACCTACACTGAAAATTTCAAGTCTCTAGGTTGATCCGTTCGAGAGTTATCGTGCTTACGGCCGGACGGACGGACCTTCTCGAATTTTCCGACGGATTCGTCATCAGTAAGATTGAGACCATTTTCGGCTCAAAATTCGAAAAATACAGACATCGTGACGAAATGATATAGCCCTCGTGTAAGTAGTACGAGCGCTCAAAAATAGAAGGGAATTCCGTTTCAACAAATTGAATTCGTTTCATAACTTATTGTTATGATCTAGTGACGCCTCACTTGATTACTAAATGATTAAACTGTTTTCGATGAAATTTTTGTACATAAGAATTTATTTCATGTTTTTGCTTTTGGTACAGGTTTCGCCAGTGTATAAAATTAATATTCAGGGATTTATTCGACGCGTCAGCTTTTGTATTATTATAATACCAGACACGGAGGAGCGTTTCTTATTTGAATGGATAGATAATGGATAGGTTTGTCAAAAGTTGAAATCTGCGGTATGACTCATTGAGATTGATTGACCCAGATTCATGTACAATACATATAATATTTTATCTACTCCGATTGAATAATATAGTCATTACTCAACTACTTTCGATCGAGTAATGATATATGTAAACAAACACCGTGAGTGTTCTCTCACTCACTCACTCCTATAACTCTCCTGTGTGATTGGCCGTAAGGGAACAGTCCATTATTAGTATTGAGGGGAGGTCACTTGAATAATTTTGACGTTTAATCAAATTGAGTTGATACCTAATTATTATTGTGGATATTTCGCTGAAAAAGATTAATTCAGATAGTGAAGATGAATTATTATGTACATCTTGAGAAATAAGACAATCAGCTAATGTTACCATACAGAATTTATTGCCCGAAAAATACCAAAACAAATATAAAGGTGTATACAACAAGTTTCAAGATTGGCGTAGCAGTAAGAATATCAAGTCATTGTTTACAGAGAATGTTCTTTTGGCATATTTTAGTGAACTTAGCACTAAATATGAAGCATCGCCCCTATAGACTTTCTACTCCATGCTAAGAAGCACAATCAACATAAATAATGCATGGTTATATGTAACTATTGAGAATTTTAAATAAAGTTCTTTCTCTGTACTTGTATCCTAGTATTTATTGTTACAATCGTAGATAAAGTATAGTATTCAACTTGCGGTAATGGTCATAACTCACTTGATGAATTACAGCACTCGCCTCCGGCTCGTGCTGCAATTTCATCTGCGTGAGTTATGACCTACATTACCGCTCGTTAAATAATATACTATTACATAGTCGGCAATCTCATATTGCCTCCCAAGTTCGAATGCCCACTAGACGTTTCTGGAGAACTGCACGAATAAAAATTGGTCACCTAAAGCACTGACGTGAACTCAGGAGCTTTTGAGCGCTCGTTCATCAACCTACAAGATGGATCTACCTACAAATTGGATGAACGAGCGCTCAAAAGCTCCTGGCTTCATGTCAGTTTTTTAAGCGACCATTTTTGTTTTGTTGTTTTTTCATCATTCGTTCATAATGGAATACGTTCAGGTATCAAAAGAAATGAAGTAAATATACGACTCCTACTTTATTATTTGTCAGTCATGTTGAATCAATTACATATTAGATAATGTTTGGCACAGTATCTCAACATTCTAAACTACCTATGATCATAATAGGTTTGGAAATATTTACCTTTTAACAAATTCTAAAATGATTTTCATTTTTTGTACAGGGTGATCCAAATTGGACACTTTTGAATGGGAAGTCCTATTTCTGTACTGGGGGACGAAAACTGATGTCGGTGCCTGCATCCCAATTTTCATGAGGAACTCATTGGTGGAAATCGCAACTCCATAACTATCACCGTTACATAGTTACCGGGTGTTTTTCGAAAATGTTCGTTTTAGAAATATTGCTGTAACTTGTCTTCTGTTGGAAATTTTCTATTTCTGTAAAAACTTTCTGGTATGCAACTTCTTACGTAGAATTCAATGACGTTAATTGAATTTTCTGCCAACTGATATTTTATGATATATCGCTATGAAAAATTTTTTTCCCATTTGAAAAAAATATTTTCATAGCGATATCTCATAAAATATCAGTTCGCAGAAAATTCATTCTCGCAGCAACTTCTTACGTAGAATTCAATGACGTTAATTGAATTTTCTGCAAACTGATATTTTATGAGATATCACTATGAAAATATTTTTTCAAATAGAAAAAAAAACCAAGTATGCTATATTTTTGGAATGATAATTCCAAGCTCTATCGAAATATTCAAAAATATACGGGGTGTCCCATTTGAAAAGAATATTTTCATAGCGATATCTCATAAAATGACAGTTTGCAGAAAATTCGACGTCATTGAATTCTACGTAAGAAGTTGCTACGAGAATGTTTCTACAGAAATAGAAAATTTCCAAAAGAAGTAAAATTACAGCAATATTTCTAAAATGAGCTTTTTCGAAAAACACTCGGTAACTATGGAGTTGCGGTTTTCGCCAATGAGTTTCTCATGAAACCTCAGACACCGACATCAGTTTTCTTCTGCCTAGTACTAAAATAGGACTTCCCATTCAAAAGTGTCCAATTTGGCCCACCTGTACTACATAGTTTCAAGTTGTTGATTTTTGTTATCGAGTATTTCCCCTATTTCGTGATTAAGTTTTCAAAAAGATTTCTTCAATATTTTCCTCTCTCGGTAGAAAACCTCGATTATTCAATATTTAATTTTAGAATTCTGCATAGTTGACTTCTGTTAGGGCGGACAATTGGGTTCCTGCCTAAGGCGGCAGTTTGGCTAGCGACGGCCCTTGATTTGCATTGTCTTCAGGGAATGCAAATTGATTTTCAATCAATTTGAAAAATTTTTTTTCGTTTCTTTTATGATTCAGTAATATATTCTGAATATCCTCACATTCAAGTCGTTGAATTCGTCGAATTGGTATTCAAAATATCCTAAAACAACTGAAAAAAAAAAAAAATAAATTCGCGTATTCATTATTGTTCGTTATTTCTCTTTTTGAGCGCTCGTACTATTTACACGAGGGCTATATCATTTCGTCACGATGTCTGTATTTTTCGAATTTTCAGCCGAAAATGGTCTCAATCGACTATGTTCGACTCACTGATGACGAATCCGTCGGAAAATTCGAGTCTGTCCGTCCGGCCGTAAGCACGATTACTCTCGAACGGATCAACCTAGAGACTTGAAATTTTCAGCATGGGTTCAGTTCCCGAATACCTCGGTTGAGTTCGTTAATGGGCCAAATTGCACCAGGGGTTCCGTAAATATGGCCGTTCAAAGTTTTTTTCCCCTGATTACTTGAAAACTACAGATTTGATTGAGATGAAATTTTGTACTCAAATGGAGAATGAGGTGTTCAAGCTACATGTAAAATTTTGTCCAGATCGCATGACCAGAACCAAAGAAACCATAGAAAATTGTAACTTTTGAACGGAAACGCCTAGGGACTTGAAATTTTCAGGATAGTTGTGAATCTCGAATGTCGTGATCACGTTCATCTTTGGGCAGAATTATACTGGGGGTTCCGTTAATATGGTCGTTTCAAATTTATTTTTCTTGATAATTTCAAAACTACCGATTCGATCGAATTTTGTATACTAATGGAGAATGATATATTCAAGCTACATTTCTCCAGATCACATGACCAGAACCATAGAAACCATAGAAAAACATAACTTTCGAGCGGAAAGGCCTAGGGAAGCCAAAAAATCAGTACTCACGAGCAATTACGAAGACGTAAGTGACTAGAATCTTACCTTACGTTCTTACCTTACGTTACCCTGTAACGTAATTATTATTTACCTTGATTTTACTTTTGTGCTGATCCCCTTCGTTACGAAAGGCATCAACCTCAATGAGCAATAAAATCTTAATCTTAGGGTTCCTGACAGAATTAATAACCCCCTTCAGGTTTTACAATTATAATAAAAATGCAAATCTACAATTGTTTACAACAAGTTGAGATCGATCTCTGAACAAATGAATTCATACAATGTTAGTGTTACTTAGCTTAATAATTCCTCCAGATCCTTAGGGGTATTTCCTCCATAAAATATCGTCTTTCAATGTTAAAATATGTCCAGCTCCAAGGGTGTGAAACAACCAGAACCAGTGATTTGCAGATACGGTACAGTTTTCCAACAATCCAATTCCAGGGAAATAACTCAATCTCGGAAATATTCAATGATTGGAAGTCTTGAGGAAGCGATGCTAAATGTCCCAATCTCAGAGGAAGAAAATCTTCAAATACCAAGGGAACAAATTCTCGGTTCCTAGGGAAAAAAACTTCTCCAATCCCAGGGGAAGTGCTTTCTAATCCCAGGGAAAGAACATTTTTAATCCTAGGGGAAGAACTCTTCTGATCCCAGGAGAAGAGCTGTGAATTGTTCAAAATTCATTAGAGAAAGTTACAGTTTCCCAAGCACTCCTTCAGGTCTAAATACGTCATCAAAGGAACCAAAATTTACAGAAAAGATAAATTGTAACCTGAAGGAAGCTTTGAAATAATAAAAATACAACTATTAGGCAAAGAAAATGCAAAATACAAGATAGATACTTGAGGTAAGTCATGGATCTAGCCTAAAAGGAAACGTGCACAAGAATATCTACGGTCTCAGTGGATCATTCCAGAAAATATCTTAGTTGACAATAGGAAAGACTTACCGTGGGAGAATTTCACGCTGAGACAAATTTGGATGTATATTTAACAGTTAAAAATCCAATGATTGAAAGTGACAATTCCACTGTTCACTTCAATGCGAAATCGATATTAAAGAATCAATTACAGATCTCAAAATGACGAAACGCAAAGGTACAAATTCGAATCACGCGCAGCGACTAGCGCTGTAGGACACAGCGGTTCAAAGAAAGTGGCGCCTCAAGGAGAGGGCTGAAGGGACTGTTAACACGTTACACTACCATCAATAGGTTCAAGAACTTGTACGATCAATGAAGAAGTGCAAAAAATTGATTGCTAGTAATAAGTAATGTAATTTTCATTAACTAATTAATTGATATGATCAACTTCCATAATAGAAATGAAAAAATACTTATAACTTCAATGTGGTTCTATTGATAATAACCTTTCTGTGGATTCATTTAAAGTGTAGATCTACTTTTTTAGTGGATCTACCTCTTTGTAGATCAATTCATTATGTAGATGGATCTACCTACTATGTTGATCCAGTACTAGTTGTGATTCAATAATAATAATAAATATTTTTTTTCAGCATCAAATTTCTGCTGCAATATAGTACTTATAACATTTTTTTTATAATTTCAGGTTTTACTGGTATTTGTACGTGATCGTAGCAGTATTATTACCTATCAACGCACCTGCTGAATACTGGAGCGAAACTCTTATGAACTCAGTGGCCATCGCTGGATGTATGCGTCTCGCTCTCGTTTTCCATTCTAACTTATTGATATCTAGTGGTACTAAGCTTTTGGGGCTGGCTCCAGGTGAAAAGTAAGTAGAATAAAAACCATGTATCACAATCGATTTTTTTGTTTGTTTAGCCAGGGAGAATCCTCAAGCACGAACTATCTCCGATAGCTAGAACAGTGTGAGACGACCTTCTCTAACTAAACTTAACCTGCTGTTTCAGGTTCCATGCATCTATTGCCAACTATCCTTTTGATTTATGTTATGTTGCAGATTCCCTAGTGATACCAACTTAGTATTTTTCTTCAATAAAACTCACTGGACCTCCTACCATTACTTGGCACCATGGGACTATCAAACTGGGGAATATGGCAAATACGGCGACGATTGCCCAACTATCTTCATAAAAATGTGTGAAACTTTGAATTTAGCTTCAGATTTGCGGACTGCTGACAGCAATATCATAAGAAAAGCTCTAGTTAAATCTGTGGATGAGAACAAGACTATATCGTCCAGTCTTTACGAATTGCATGAAATGGAACAAACGAAGAAAGATAACATCTTCAGACCAACCAAATTCTTCTGAATTCTATTCCTTTTTGTATTTTGAATAAATTTTTTCGAGTTTTATCTGATATCTATATTTTTTTTTCCTTTTTGCTCTCTTGTCTTTATCAACATGAAAGTATTTATTCTGCCAAAATTTCTGTAATTTCCGAATGTTGAGACGGTAATTGTCTTGAAAAATCAGGATAGACTAGCAGATGAAGAATTTGATAAACTTTGGAAGAGTAGACCCTGTGTTTTGAAATTTTTAGTTTACTTAGAGGTCTGAGTGCGCCGGTTGAGCAAAATCCGCCGAAAGGTTCCGTGAAAATAGCTGAGTGATGGGTTTTCAAAAATTTTTCAGCCCAACGATACGTTTTCCCAGGTTTTGGAAAACTTCTCATTATTTCATTTGACATAACAAGGTAGGGGAAATGTGTCTGAGACTGCATAGCTGATAAGAGGCATACAACGTGTTTTAGAGGTTGACGTTCAATTTTTGGCGCCAGTTCAATGCGTATACTCTAGAATAAGACGTGGTTAAACGTCTGCGTGAGTTCTAGTAAATTTTGTAGTAGTATTTGGTCAGCGCATGCGAAGAAAGTTTATCGGGTTGCCTGAAAATTTACAGCAGCGATTGTTTTCTGTGAACAGTTGAAAAAAACGGGTAGATCGAAAAGTGCAAATGTTTTCTATTATTTATGCATATACTTAAGTTTCAGAATAGTATGTTATTTTTCATCTTAGTATCCACCATTGTTAAAAAGAAAGAAAAAAGTGCTGGTGTTTGCTTCTGGGAGAGATGGTATACGTGATATGCTGATGATGATGATATGTTTGCCATGTTATCCAGGCACTTTCTTAACCCAAATAGACCCGAAACTTTTTTTTTCGAATTTCAATGATAAGAGTGTACGAGTATGGCTAAAATGAAGACTTTTCATATTCAAAGTTTTATTATGCAGTTACTTTTCAGAAAAAATTGAAATTCGTGGTGTTCTTGAAGGAACAGTAGGAACTACATTTCATTTTATGGCAAATGTCATGAGCTATTAAATTATAATATATGATGATTATAAAAGCAATTTTGAGGCTAACGACGAATCAGGCTTTTCAACAGTACCTTCGTCATAATTTATCATGTATGCCATCTTATCCATAGTGTTGAGGGCAGTGGCGGCTCGTCAGGGACGGCAGGGTCGGCACTGCCGACCCTAAAAATCTCGATCAGCAAAAATGCAAATTTTCACTTCTGTCAAATTACCACGATTGAATTAAAATTTATAATGATTATAATGGTATTAACTATAAATATAAACATAACGTATAGAAATTCTAAAAATAATCCTGTGCAACTTCTTGAGGAGACGCTGTTCCAATTCCAATCCTGCTTCGTATACTCGGTCCGTAGACAAAATATGGTCATCACGAATACACGAAGTGAGCGTGACGAAGAACGTCGAACGTCGTTCGTTCAGTTCAGATACATCTTTCCTCATTTTGCCGTACCTATCTTCGTATATTTCGATTGAGCGCAGATAACAATGAGTCGAATTAGTTCTGACTCGAATAATTTCTGTTGGAATTTCATTCAGATGATGATTAATATTAGATTCATCTTTTAGTTAATGTTTATTTTTATCGAATATCCGATATTTTCACATAAAAAATGAGTAAATGACATAAATACAAGAGATCATTGTTGCTTGAAACGAATTTTTGTCGTATTTCATACTTTTCATAGACGTGCATGCAGCACATAAATAATACTTATAAATTTCCGACAATTTCAAACATTTTTTGAAGGAAAAACAATGTTGAGCGACCAAAATTAAACTTATATTGTTGGCTCTATATCCGCTGGGTACGGCATTTCTCGATCTGCCTACCCTGAAACTTCGATTTCTACCGCTTGCGGCTCGGAGGCTCAGGCTCGAAATGATGTGTTTGTTTCTCGCTTCTCGCCCCCGAATCAGTCACAATATTTATTTTTAATAGACCTTTACGTTGTTTCCGTTTGTTTGGGTCATAAAGGGGAAGTACTTTTAACGTCAGCAAAATGGCCAAAAATTCGGTTAGAGAATAATATGTTGCTTCTTGTGCAAAAAATACATATAGGAAATTCGAAAAAAAAATAATAAATAAATGAATAAAAAAAACATATATGTATATATTATATATATTTATATTAAAAAAATATATATATATATATTAATTTATAGATATAGGAAAAAAAATATATATATATGTATATATCAAGGATTTTTAACGTCTGAACTATGTATCAAATACTTACAAAGGTAATTATAATGGCTGGCAGACAGAAAGATGTTAAATGTGAGTTCCTTCCATCCCTTAACTAACCTCCCCAATTACAACATTTGAATTCCGGAGAAACACTTCCACAATATGCGGTTGAACACACAGGTCCCTGGTAGCTTAGAGGTTAGAGTGCCAGACCGGTAATCTGGAAACGTGGGTTCGAATCCCGCCTGGGGAAGTAGATTTTTCCGAAGTTCATTTGATTTCATTTAACATCTTTCTGTCTGCCAGCCATTATAATTACCTTTATATATGTATATATATCTCTGCCGACCCACGATAAATGTCCACGAGCCGCCACTGGTTGAGGGTGAGATGGCACATGAAGACCTTTTTTGATTTTCATGTTACACTTTCATATCATTGAAATATTCAATTTTGAATAAACAATTGAATAGACCATACATTGCACTATCATTTCGTCTGGTCCTAACATTTTAAAAATATTCATATTGATAGTTACAGACCCAGTTAAAAAAGTAGGCCATCTCAGACACATTTCCCCTACTGCTGCCAAATCAATATTCGAAAAATTATCATTCAGACCTCACATTCCGAAAGTTGTAGATGTTGCTAAAGCATTTCTGAAATAAGTGAATTGAGGCTCCAATAAAGCAATTCAATTTTTCTGATACATATCCATTATAATTCGGTGATTCCATCTTATCAAAATAAAATGGCAGCATTTTTGAGCGCTCGTACTACTTACACGAGGGCTATATCATTTCGTCACGATGTCTGTATTTTTCGAATTTTGAGCCGAAAATGGTCTCAATCAACTATGTTCGACTCACTGATAACGAATCCGTCGGAAAATTCGAGTCTGTCCGTCCGTCCGGCCGTCCGTCCGTCCGTCCGTAAGCACGATAACTCTCGAACGGATCAACCTAGAGACTTGAAATTTTCAGTGTAGGTTCAGATCCCGAATGCCTCGGTTAAGTTCGTTAATGGGCCAAATTCCACCAGGGGTTCCGTAAATATGGCCGTTCAAAGTTTTGTTTCCCTGATTACTTGAAAACTACAGATTCGATCAAGATGAAATTTTGCACTCAGATGGAAAATGAGGTGATTTAGCTACATGCGAAATTTTGTCCAGATCGCATGACCAGAACCATAGAAACCATAGAAAATTGTAACTTTTGAACGGAAATGCCTAGGGACTTGAAATATTCAGGATAGGTGTGGATCTCGAATGTCGTGATCACGTTCATCTATGAGCAACATTATACAAGGGGTTCCGTAAATACGGTCGTTTGAAATTTTGTTTTCTCGATAAATTCGAAACTTCGGATTCGATCGAGATGAAATTTTGTATTTTAATCGAGAATGATATATTGAAGCAATATTTTGTCCAGATCGCATGACCAGAACCATAGAAACCATAGAAAATTGTAACTTTTGAACGGAAAGGCCTAGGAACTTGAAATTTTCAGGGTGGGTTTGGATCGCGAATATCGCGGTCACGTTCATCAATAAGCAAAATGAGACTAGGGGTTCCGTAAATATGGCCGTTCAAAATATTTTTTTCCAGATAGTTTCGGAACTACTGATCGGATTGGAATGAAATTATGCATCTAGCTGAGGAATAATGTATTCAAAGTACGTGCAAAATTTTGTCCAGACCGCATCACCAAGACCATAGATACCGTAGAAAATTCTAGCGAATTATCGAAACAAAATTGATCAGCTGAAGCAGCGACATGAAGTCTGGAGTTTCGCCTAAGTTTCAGAATTTTTTTGACAGCTGTCAAAAATTCCTTCAATTGGTTTCTAAAACTGGAAAATGCGAATCTACCTACAAGGTGCATGTACGAGCGCTCAAAAGCTCCTGCCTTCACGGCAGTGCTTTTCGTAATTTTTCATACTGACAATGAGCACTGAAGGCCAGTTTGTTACACAGAAACAAGGGCGCAAAAGCTCTTGACTTCGTGTCAGTTTTTTTGAATTGTTCCAATTACCATTTCCTGGAATTGTTCAAATCCACTATCACAGATTCCTTTGGAATGCGTTATATTGAAACCAGTCTCAGAATTTTTCAACTTCAGACTGAAGAAATGCACTAGCTTATTTGTGTTCCGGGTTCCGGGTATATTTTTCAGAAAAACAATGTGGCGAATAATGATAGGCAAAAATTCAATTGAAGAGTCATATAGCCCATTCGCTGCACCAGTGACTCTAGCATTAAAAAAAGGCGAGGGAAAGACTAGATTATGCATTGATTTTAAAGATTTGAATAAAATTGTAACACCACAACCTCAACCTTTTCCGCTAATTGACGACCTAATAATTAAAGCTTAAAATTGTAAATATTTTACATCACTGGACATCAATTCAGCATTTTTGTCAATACCACTAAGAATAGAAGTTAGAAATAAAACGGGCTAAATTACTCAAGAAGGACACTATAAATGGACTTGCCTACCATTCGGTTTGAAAACAGCACCAGCAATCTTCCAAAGAAATTTATCAAGTATACCTAGAAAAAATAATCTTAAGAACTTCACGGAAAATTATATAGATGAGATATTAATATTTTCAGAAACTTTTGAAGATCATATCATGCATATAAAACAAGTTCTAGACGCCATAATTAAAGAAGGCTTTAGATTGAAATTAAAAAAATGCACGTTCGCATCCAAATCAATCAAATATCTCGCACATACAGGGTGTTTCATTGGTAACTGTACATACGTTAACCTGAGGTAGAGCTACCCTAGACGAGTCCAAAAAACCTATACGTGATAGGTCTAATCAACTTCATAGCCGAGATACAGGGTGATTTATGTATTCATCAATATTTTCAATTGCCTAATGAATAATAATGGCTGTTTATCTGAATTGAACGAATTCAAAAATGAAAATTGAAAAATTTCACGAGACAAACTAATAAGCAAGCTAACAAGACAATTCATGTATCCCAGATACCAACGAAATTTATCGCTTGCAATCGTAGACCGGTTTCGATCCATTTCAGATCTCATCAGTACGACTATGCAACGTGATAAACTCGATGAATGAAACAAAAGATCTTAAAACATAAGGTAACGTGGCACTGAGAAAAATTTCCCGAACCACGCCACCTGTCCGTTCCAAAGTCAACTGTCTCAAATATCTGTAGATCAAAAACTGTCTTATCGGCTCTCCTGATACGAAATACACATGTATGACAACGCCGTAAACATTACGAGCGTAAATGTTTACGGCGTCCAACACACAATTTTTCTAATTCAATCTCATAGAAATATCAATGTACGACATTATTGTGAAGTGAGTGGAATTTTACTATCCAATTAAATCTTTAGACAAATATTTTGATGGGTCAAACGTCGTGTGGGACACTGAAACCTACTGATGCCCATCGAAAATTTTCTGCTCTTTCCGAATATTTTGATAAAATTCTAATATTTCTTCATACAAGGTGTTGAATCTCAGCTTGCGAAAAGGGACATATTTTTCTGATACGAACCTGGATTATCTGATCAATTCAAAGATGAATCGATTCACCCATGGAAGTGTGTTTTACGTTCTGAATATCAATCGATTATACTGGACAGTTATAAGCAATTGAAAATATTGATCAATACCCCTAATAGCACACGACGTCCTAGGGACGTACAATTTATGTCCAATTAACGTCGGAACGTCCATGGACTTGATATGTACGTCCTTTGGACGTTTGTTTCTGGACAGTATTAGGACGTCCTCTACATATGTCCATCTTTGGTCCAATTAATGTACAATGTCCATACCGGATATCCAGTAGGTGTCCGTGATGGACATAATACGGACCATATAAAAAATAATATTTTTTATGGACATATTGATCCGAAAGGGCTGAGTTGGGCCAAGTTCTTAACAAGAATCTTCTCCTATAAACATACTTGTAGAAGTGTTCCACTCCCTTAACGACGGCTAAAAGCTCCCGCCTAGTCACGCAGTAATTGCGTTCTGGTTTGCTGAGTGTCTTGCTAAAATAACCAATCACTCTCTCCTGTCCCTCCTGCATCTGAGATAAAACAGCTCCTAGTCCTACGTTGCTAGCGTCCGTGTCCAGAATTGATTTTCCGTTGGGTAGGGGATAGCTCAGAACAGGTGCGTTGATCAAAGATCTTTTCAGCTTCTTGAACGAGTCTTGGCATTCCTCAGACCACTGGAACTTTGTTTGACCTTCCGTGAGCTTGGTCAGTGGTTTAGCGATGTTGGCGAAACCCAGCACATATCTACGATAATATGTGCACAAACCAAGGAAACTTCGGAGCTGGTGGAGGTCTTTTGGTATGGGCCATTCCTTAACAGCTTCGATCTTCTGGTCATCCACTGCTACTCCTTTTCCAGACACAACGTGACCGAGGTATCGTACTTCTTTTTGAAACAGATGACATTTCTTAGGGCTCAGTTTCAGTCCAGAGTTTCTTAGTCTCTGGAAGACCTCCTCCAGGTTTTTCACGTGGTCCTCGAATGATCTGCTGCCCACAATTATATCGTCGAGATATACCAGACATGTCCTCCAAGAAAGTCCTTTCAACACCGTCTCCATCAATCTTTCGAATGTGGCCGGGGAGTTACACAGTCAGAACGGCATGACGGTGAACTGCCACAATCCAGACCCAATGGTGAAATCTGTCTTTTCTCGATCCCCTTTAGCCAGTTCTACCTTCCAATTTCCACTCTTCAGATCAAGGGTCGAGTATATCGTGGAACCAGCCAACGTGTCCAGAGTGTCATCTATTCTCGGGAGAGGGTAACTGTCTTTCTTCGTGACGTTGTTTAACTGTCGGTAGTCCACGCAAAATCGTGGTGATCCGTCTTTCTTTTTCACCAGTACGACTGGAGAGGACCAGGGACTGTCAGATGGTTCGATGACTGCTTCTTTCCTCATATCACTGACGATTTTGTCAGCCTCCTCCTTCTTGGCAAGAAGAAGTCTCCTAGCTGCCTGTCGAATCGGTCTGGCGTCTCCAATATCAATTTTGTGCTGAACCACATTAGTTCGACCTCCCTTCCCTCGTCCGGTATTGAAAATGTCTTGGTATTTCTTGACCAAGTTTCTCAGTTTGGGTTGTTGATCTGATTCTAGGCCTTTGGAAGAGAGGGCAACTAACTTTTCCAATTCCGTTGGTAGATTATTGTCCTGGCTAATCGTACCTTGTACACTCCGTATCACAGAGGAAACTGACGAGCAATGTCCTAAAACTGTCCCCTTTTTTAAGGTCACTGGGAAATAATTTACATTCATGACCCTTACCGGCACCACTTTGTCAGCACGTAGCAAGGTTTCCATTACTTGCATTGCTGTCCAGACGTGCCTCTACAATGTTTTCGGCCCTCTCAGGTACTCTTACATCTTCTGCCAATACGACACGGATCTTCTCCTCACTTCTCCCATGAAGCACCAGCTCCTCTCCGTTGACACGTAAGACGCCATCCTTGAAATTCAACTCAAACTCTCTTGAGTTCATGATGTCCATCCCAATGATCGCATCGTCTTCGATGTCCGCTACTAGTGCCTGATGTTTCACTTTAGTGCTACCCAAAACCAGTTCAACTGGCAGCTCACCATATACTGGAGCTGGCTCCCCTGTTGCTGTGCGTAACTTCCAAGTCGTCGGTTGGATTCGTGCCGGTGTTCTGGCAAAGGAAGGTCCCAGAATTGTCCTTGTTGCACCTGTATCCAGCAACATGGTGCAAGGGTCGTCATTGATGAGACCGTTTACGAAGACACCCTTATTCTGAGGTTGAAGGACAGCCACATATGCGTTGTTGACTGGGGCTCGCTGAATACAGGTCGAAGATTTCCTCTTCTCATCAACCCTTTTTGGTTTTCCTGCGTCTGTGTCGATTCCTTGAACGTCGGGCATTTGCTACGCACATGTCCGATTTTTCCACAGTTCCAACATTTTATCTGTATTTTTTCAGGTAGCACTTCCTTCATTACTTTTCTTATGGCAGCTTCCAGGTCAGCAGGCTCTTGTGAATCTTCCTCAATCATACGGACTTTGCCTTGACCTGTACAGGACTGTTTTGCCGCCTCGAACTCCAAAGCGGGCTAGTGTCAACGCTTGTTGTGTTTCTTGGTCACGAAGTCCACCCAAGAATGCTTGAACCGCCAATCGCTACATTACGTTCTCCGGTGTGGCTGGATATGCAAGACGCACCAGGCGTGCAATATCAGCTTCGAATTCTTGTAAAGACTCGCCTAATTTCTGGCAACGATTTTTCAGCTGGGAGTGGTAAACGTGTTCAAAATGAGCCTGGCCAAACCGTAGTTCCAAATGTTTGATCAGCTGATCATAGTCCTCCTGTTCTTGGGCGGTGAGGGTCTGTAGAATATCTGTCGCTTCTCCTCGTAATGCCAGTGTGAGCGCTACAGCTCTTTCCTCTGCATTCCATTCGTTTGCCTTCACCGCAGCTTCAAATTGACGGCGGTAATTTGCCCATGGGGTTTTTCCGTCGAACTGGGGAGGTTTCATGGAAAGTTTCTTGATTCCAGAATCAACCTTGAAATTCTGCATCCCCTTCTTCAGGTCCACAATTGAATTTTCATTGGCCATGTCCGTGGTTTGCGCAGCATAAACTCGTTTTTCCAGCTTGCTAATGGTTTTCTTCATTTTGTCCATTTCTTCCTCGAATTTATCTATGTCTGTGTTCATTTGCTCCCTAATGTTATCCATTTCTGTCTCTATTCTTTCTTCTACACTACATAGCTCCTGTTTTGGGACTTCCGTGCTTTTCAGAAGCTTCTCTTCCAGGTTTCTAGAATTTTATTGGAGCTTCTCCTCTAGATTTTTATAATTTTCTAGAAACTTTTCTTCAAGAGTTTCTACCAACTTTTCTTCCAGGTTTCTGGAATCTTCTTCTAGAGTTCTTGAATTTTCTTCCAGAGTTTTCAAAGATTTGGTAGTCTCTTGAAACTTTTCTTCCAGATCTTCTTTCAGGGATTTGGTTGTCTCTTGAAAATTGTCTTCCAAATTTCTAGAATTTTCTTGCAGATCTTCTCTCAAACTTCTAGAATTTTCTTCAAGTGTTCTTGAATTTTCTTCCAGTGTTCTTGAATTTTCCTCGAGTTCATTCAGTATTGAACTCAAATCAACTCCGGGAACTTCGAATAAAAATGTCTCGGGGTCCTCACCTTCTTGTATAAGTCCTTCTGCAAGTCGTTTTTGAAGAACTACCTTTTTACCCGTGGTTACTAGCTCCATTTTCTCCAGTTCCTGTTTCAACTCCGCGACTTTCAAGTCTACAAGACGCACTTTTCTCATCATTTTGTCTTTGAACGAGAAACCAACCTGTTTAACGTTAAAATTTCAGTCAGTTTATTTTCCGCGAACCAGCAATTCACTACGCGAGAACTTATTTATTTAAAAATCGCATTTCTGACACCACTGTAATGAATATTGTCCAAGTTCTTCTTAAATAGTTTATTTACAATTCACTAATACTACACTACTAATTTATTTTCAACACTCAGATCATTTATCTGTACCCGCGTAAGTCCTATACTGTATTGCCTCTCGCTCGGGCCGATGTCATTTTATACTGGGTGTCCGGGAAAATGTGGAAAATCTCTCGGATTCAGATAAAACATAAAAGAATAAGATGACAAGTTCCCATAACTCGTACTACTTACACGAGGGCTATATCATTTCGTCACGATGTCTGTATTTTTCGAATTTTGAGCCGAAAATGGTCTCAATCGACTATGTTCGACTCACTGATGACGAATCCGTCGGGAAATTCGAGTCTGTCCGTCCGTCCGTAAGCACGATAACTCTCGAACGGAACAACCTAAAGACTTGAAATTTGCAGTTCCCGAATGCCTCGGTTGAGTTCGTTAATGGCCAAATTCCACCAGGGGTTCCGTAAATATGGCCGTTCAAAGTTTTGTTTTCCTGATTACTTGAAAACTACAGATTTTATCAAGATGAAATTTGCACTCAAATGGAAAATGAGGTGTTCAAGCTACATGTGAAATTTTGTCCAGATCGCATGACCAGAACCATAGAAACCATAGAAAATTGTAACTTTCGAACGGAAACGCCTAGGGACTTGAAATTTTCAGGATAGGTGTGGATCTCGAATGTCGTGATCACGTTCATCTATGAGCAACATTATTCGAGGGGTTCCGTAAATATGGTCGTTTGAAATTCAGTTTTTTTGATAATTTCAAAACTGGGGCTGTGCTGAGGCGTTTCTTGGACTAGTTGAGCCGGTCGGGTTCGGTCGGACGGATTCCCTGTGTTGAGATAGAGCTGATGAAGGCGCCTGACTCTCGGTCTCTAGCAAGCAGCTAGAAGGATAACAGTTTTGCTGTCGGAGTTGGTACATCTTACACCTTAAGTTTTGTGGGCTTCGAGATTTCCTTCTTGTTTATGATGCCTGATCTTATAGCGTGGTATAGTTTGTTTGTCTTCTCTACTCTATTGTCAATTTCATTAATTGGTCTCCCATGCTCCTCAAAAATTACTCCAAGACATTTATATCTATCATTCTGTTTGATTATTTGGCCTTCCAGGTTCACTCTCAGCTTTCTCTTAGTTTTTGGCACCACCATCACCTTAGTTTTTCCTCTATTTATTTTCATCCCATACTCCGTTATAACTTCATCCCAAATTCTCAATTTCCGCTGCAGTCATTCCTCGCTTCTGGCCAATATTACCACATCATCCGCGAATACCAGCTATGACATACATACTCTTTCCATTTTATGGAACCCCACTGTTATTGTTCCCGTCCTTTGTCTACTTTTTTCAGCAATATCATCCATGAGGGCTATCCCATCAATGTCCTTCCCTTCTCATTAATTCCTAAACTAAATGTGATCTTGTACACTATGGTTCCTCCTAAATCCACTCTGTGATCTTAACATCTTCTTTCTATTTTCTGTCTTACTCTGTTTTCTAAAATATGTTCATTCATTTTTCTGACCTTGCTCAATAACGTGATATCCCTGTAATTTTTGCAATCTTTGTTGTCTCCGCCCTTGTGTATTGGTACCAATAATCCTTCTTCACATTCCTTCGGCATTTCCTTGGACTGTCAAACTCTCTCAATAATCCCCCACAACACTTCAAATCCTCTATTACCCATATTCATCAACATTTATGCACTTATCCTATCATTTCCTCGAGATTTACCCATTTATATCTTCTTCAGTGCTTGTATCAAATCTTCCCTCTTTATGGTTGGTTCTTCTTCCTTTTGGATGGCTTCCTCGCCCTCATTGTCCTCCAGTATATCATCTGTCTCATTCTGTTCTCCCAGTGAATCCTCGAAGTATTCTTTCTATCTTTGTAGAACCTTTTCTTCATCCTTTATTATATTGCCTTTCTCATCTTTCATATTGAAAGTTAATTCTGTTATTTTGCTTTCTTTCATGCTTTTCACTGCAGAATAAAATAGTTTTGTATTTCCCTTGCTGTCCATTTCCAATTTGTTGCCGAATTCCTCCCAGCTCTTCCGTTTTGCCTTTTTTATGAACTCTTTCACCTTTTTCCCTTGTCTCCTATAATCTTCCAGTGTTTCGGGATTCCTCGCCTGTGAATAAGTTTTCCAGAGTTTTTTCTTGTTCTGTATTTCCATCTTGATACTTTCAGACCACCAGCTCGTTTGTTTTCTATTCCTCACAATTTTCTTGGTTCCACATATTTTTTTAGCAGATTCTATAAGGGCGTTCTTGAATAACTGCTACAATTTCTCCAAGCTTCCGTTGTTATATGCATCCTCAGTTAGTTTTTCCCTCAAGTTTTTCTCAACTTCATATCCGAATCGATCAGCAATGTCCTTCTCTCTCAGTTTGTAGTATCTTATTGTTTCCTGGCTTCTTCCTTTCCTCAAGCTAACACCTGATAATTCTCCATCTTATTACCTCCTAATTTTAGCAATCAATAGATAGTGATCACTCGATATATCAAACCCCCTGTATACTCTCACATCTTGTATTTGGCTTCGGTTTGTTTCCTCTATCAGTACATAATATATTATTGATTTCTCCCCCCTTGATCCAACCTCTCTTGTGTATTTGTGGACATCTTTGTGTTCGAAGAAAGGATTGGTTATGATGAATCCGTGTATCCTGCAGAATTCTATTAACCTCTCACCATTATTATTCAATAGGTCTTCACCATACACTCCGATACATCGTGGTTGCTGGTTTCTTCTTTTTCCCACCCTTCCATTGAAGTCCCCTGCGATATTAACCCTTTCCCTAGCCTCTTCCACCACCTGAGTTGATTCATTCCAGAAACGATCTTTTTGAGCGCTCGTACTACTTACACGAGGTCTATATCATTCCGTCACGATGTCCGTACTTTTCGAATTTTGAGCCGAAAATGAACTCAATCGACAAGGTTCGACTCACTGATGACGAATCCGTCGCGAAATTCGAGTCTGTCCGTCCGGCCGTATACACGATAACTCTCGAACGAAACCACCTAGAAACTTGAAATTTTCAGGGTAGGTTCGAATCTCGAATACCGAGGTTGAGTTCGTTATTGGGCGAAATCCGCCTTAGGGTTCCGTAAATATGGCCGCTCGAAATTTTGTTTTCCTGATTACTTTGAAACTGCAGATTCGATCAAGATGAAATTTTGCTCTCTAATGGAAAATGAGGTATTCAAGCTACATGCAAAATTTTGATCAGCTCGCATCACATCAAATTGTAACTTTTGAACGGAAACGCCTAGGGACTTGAAATTTTCAGGATAGGTGTGGATCTCGATTGTCGCGATCACTTTCATCTGTGAGCAAAATTATACTAGGGGTTCCGTAAATATGGTCGTTTGAAATTTAGTTTTCTTGATAATTTCCAAACTACAGATTCGATCGTGACGAAATTTTGTATACTCATGGAGAATGATATATTCAAGCTACATTTCTCTAGATCGCATGACCAGAACCATAGAAACCATAGAAAATCATAACTTTCGAACGGAAAGGCCTAGGGACTTGAAATTTTCAGGATAGGTGTAGATCTGAAATGTAGCGTTCACGTTTATCAATGAGCAGAATTATACTAGGGGTTCCGTAAATACGGTCGTTTGAAATTTTGTTTTCTCGATAATTTCGAAACTACGGATTTGATCGAGATAAAATTTTGTATTTTAAACGAGAATGACATATTAAAGCAATATTTTGTCCAGATCGCATGACCAGAACCATAGAAACCATAGAAAATTATAACTTCCGAAGGAAAAGGCCTAGGAACTTGAAATTTTCAGGGTGGGTTTGGACGCAAATTTCACGGTCACGTTCATCAATGAGCAAAATTAGACTAGGGGTTCCGTAAATATGGCAGTTCAAAATATTCTGTTCCTGATAATTTCGAAACTACCGATTTGATTGGAATGAAATTTTGCACCTAGCTGAGGAATAATGTATTCAAACTACGAGCGAAATTTTGTCCAGATCGCATCATCAAGACCATGGATACCGTAGAAAATTTTAGCGAATTATGGAAAAAAAATTGGTCACCTGAAGCACTGACTTGAAGTCTGGATTATCGCCTTAGTTTGAAAATTTGTTTGACAGCTGTCAAAAATTTCCTCAATTGGTTTCCAAAACTGGAAAATGCGAATCTACCTACAAGGTGCATGTACGAGCGCTCAAAAGCTCCTGCCTTCACGGCAGTTCTTTGCCGCTTATCACTGACTCCACCTCCCCTCCATAATTCTCTCGAATGTCGCGGTCAAGTTTATCACCTCTTAAGTATTGGCTTAATACATAGGATAGACCAATAGGGCCGGTTTCACAATGTCTGGTTATCAATACTTAACCTGAAGTTAAGACTTTAACCATAGGAAAGTGTTTCACAATTGCTGGTTTGGCACTTACCAATGGCTAATGTACCGTTAATCTTCCTCCTAACCGAAATTTTAACCCGAATAGTGTTTGGTCAAGTTACCTGAAGAATAACCAGACATTGTGAAACCGGCCGTTAAACAAGAGGTTCCGTAAATATTGTTTATTGGTTTTTGTTTATATCCCGACTCTCCTAGGTCTCTGTGAGACCCCTTAGAAGCTCAAAGCCGTTCAAAATATTTTTTTCCTGATAATTTCGAAACTACTCCTTAGATTGGAATGAAATTTTGCACATAGATGAAGAATAATGTATTCAAACTACGCGGGAAATTTTGTCCAGATCGCATTACCAAGAACATAGATGTCGTAAAAAATTATAGCGAATAATCGGGGGTAATCGGGGGTAATATAATAATAATAATAAATGCACTAGGGATATTACCCCCGATTATTCGCTATAATTTTTTACGGTACGAAACCATCGAGTTTGTTTTTACAAAGCAACTTGTCAAACTTGCATGAAATTTTTCCAATTTTTTTCCGGAAAAACTGCTGACAGCTAAGTTGACAGTTGTTGAGTAATTTTTCCACCTAAAATTTATATTTGACATACCAATTCTTGATAGCGATTGGTCAAAATTAATAGGAAGGATATAATCGAAAAAAAAATCACCTAACGAACTGACGTGAAGTTTCGTCTTGATTTGAAATTTTTTTGACAGCTGTCAAAAATTCTTCGAACTTGTTTCTAAAACTGGAAAAAGCGAATCTATCTACAAGGTGGATGAACGAGCGCTCAAAAGCTACTAACTTCACGGCAGTGCTTACACGAGGGCTATATCATTTCGACACGATGTCTGTATTTATCGAATTTTTAGCCGAAAATGGTCTCAAACGACTATGTTCGACTCACAGATGACGAATCCGTCGGAAAATTCGAGTCTGTCCGTCCGTCCGTATACACGATAACTCTCGAACGGAATGTCCTAGAGACTCGAAATTTTCAGGGTAGGTTTGAATTTCGAATGCCGCGGTTAAGTTCGTTATTGGGCAAAATTCGCCCAGGGGTTCCGCAAATATGGCCGCTCGAAATTTTGTTTTTCTGATTACTTCGAAACTGCAGATTCGATCGAGGTGAAATTTTGCACTCAAATGGAGAATTACGTGTTCAAGATACATGCAAAATTTTGTTCAGCTCGCATGACCAGAACCATAGAAACCATAGAAAATTATAATTTTGTAATGGAAAGGCCTAGGGACTTGAAATTTTCAGGATAGATGTGGATCTCGAATGCCGCGGTCACGTTCATCAATCACCAAGTTTAGACTAGAGGTTCCGTAAATATCGCCGTTTGAAATTCAGTTTTCTTGAAAATATCAAAACTATGGATTTGATCGTGACGAAATTTTGTACTTAAATTGAGAATGTTATATTCGAGCTACATTTTTTCCAGATCGCATGATCAGAACCATAGAAACCATAGAAAATCATAACTTTCGAACGGAAAGGCCTAGGGACTCGAAATTTTCAGGATAGGTTCGGATCGCGAATTTCGCGATCACTTTCATCAATGAGCAAAATTAGACTAGGGGTTCCGTAAATATAGCCGTTCAAACTATATTTTTCCTGATAATTTCGAAAATACTTATTGGATTGAAATGAAATTCTGCACATATTTGAAGAATAATGTATTCAAACTACGTGAGAAATTTTGTCCAGATCGCATTACCAAGACCATAGATACCGTAGAAAATTCTAGCGAATTATCGAAAAAAAATGGTCAGCAAAGCACTGACGTGAAGTCTGGATTTTCGCGTTAGTTTGAAATTTTCTTTGGCAGCTGTCAAAATCTTTCCAATTGGTTTCTAAAACTGGAGAATGCGAATCTACCTACAAGGTTCATGTACGAGCGCTCAAAACCTCCTGCCTTCACGGCAGTGCTTTTCGTAATTTTTTCAGTTTTATACTTCCAAGATTCTGAGTAGATCATTATTGATCGAAGAAGCTAGCTTTAAAAATTTCTTAAAATCTTCAAACTACCTCTTATTGTAGAAGCTTTTTCCATGAAGAAGAGGAAAATCCTTCGACTTTATGTCGCGACTTCATGCCGCTGGTACCTTTTTTATCTCTCGCAGCTGAATTATTTGCTCATCGGTAGCGTCTCTATCAACTTTATTATCGAGTTCATTAGTCCATATTTCTCGTTTGTCTAAAAGTTAGTTTATTCCAATTCACACGAATGAAAATGTGCAATATTTTTCCCCTTCGAGTATTGAAGAACGTGTTTTGATGCTTCATAGATAATCGGATAGGTACTGACAAAATTAACTGATCAGAACACATTATTTATCGCCCGCACATGTAAACATACATGTCCTTATCATTTATCATTCAGATTGATGCAAACTCTTGATGACAATACAACAACAATTAAGAAACCTGGAAAAATATTGATTGCTGTACATGCGTGTGTCTGCAATTCGAATGAAATCATATAGACTTTTAATTTGATCTATCCAAGTTGGCGTGTAGAAAAAGTAGCAGTAGTAGAAACAAAATTTTAAATATCGTTTTTCGTGAAATGTATGTTTTACAAGGTGGAGTGTGTCTTGTATAATCAAGGTCGTCGATATAGAGGAGGTAAGGGGGCTTACCATCAACCTATCACGGCTATAACCCATTTAAACGATATCGAAATTTAAACCCTTCTCAATAGGGGGGGAAGAAAACATTGGCCCCATTCGTACACTTTTCAGAATGTGATTTTTCTAAATTTGGATATCAAAGTTAGATTGCTCAATCAGAAACATTCTGCATACATTCCGATACCTAGTCAGAAAGTAAGATGCCAATATCTTATTAAATGAATGAATGAATTCAATTTTTGGTAAGAGCCGTCAAATGTCCGAATCTACCCTATGTAGGGGTGCATTCGTACACGGGAAGAGAAACATTCATACAGTATGGGATACCTTAATACAGGTTGAATGAAATAGAAAATGAATCATCAAAAGTGTTTGATTGGACCCAAAAGTAACAACCCTGTAATAAACTGAATGACAAAACTTTTGATGGACAAAAAACATACATTTCTCAAAAAAAAACATTCAAGAGAAAAAGCACGACATGGTGTACTACGCCAATTAATAGCTAATTATTGCACATTAAACGTTGTAAAATTAACAGGAAATGTGTATAACTTAGAAGTTCAGGCGGTAGAGGCCCCTGGAGATTTCGGGTAAGGAAGAATCAAAGCGACATCAGAAATATCCACGCTATGTTCGTCTTCAGTAATGGAACACACAAGAGACCAGTTCCGGTTTTTTTTCTCAAATACGAGACCTTTAATTCTGTTTCAGAATATTGACTCATAACTTTTGTTATACGTAATGGATAACCGACTTTTTTTTCACTAAAATAAAACAATTGTTTTTAATTTGTTCGGGTCCCACTGTATCATCAGACATTTTTTCTTATTTTTTTATTTTTTACTTCAATGTTATATTTAGCGGATGCTTTTTGAGCGCTCGTACTACTTACACGAGGGCTATATCATTTCGTCACGATGTCTGTATTTTTCGAATTTTGAGCCGAAAATGGTCTCAATCGACTATGTTCGACTCACTGATGACGAATCCGTCGGAAAATTCGAGTCTGTCCGTCCGTCCGGCCGTCAGCACGATAACTCTCGAACGGATCAACTTAGAGGCTTGAAATTTTCAGTGTAGGTTCAGATCCCGAATGCCTCGGTTAAGTTCGTTAATGGGCCAAATTCCACCAGGGGTTCCGTAAATATGGCCGTTCAAAGTTTTGTTTCCCTGATTACTTGAAAACTACAGATTCGATCGAGATGAAATTTTGCACTGAGATGGAAAATGAGGTGTTTCAGCTACATGCGAAATTTTGTCCAGATCGCATGACCAGAACCATAGAAACCATAGAAAATTGTAACTTTCGAACGGAAATGCCTAGGGACTTGAAATTTTCAGGATAGGTGTGGATCTCGAATGTCGTGATCACGTTCATCTATGAGCAACATTATACAAGGGGTTCCGTAAATACGGCCGTTTGAAATTTTGTTTTCTCGATAAATTCGAAACTTCGGATTCGATCGAGATGAAATTTTGTATTTTAATCGAGAATGATATATTGAAGCAATATTTTGCCCAGATCGCATGACCAGAACCATAGAAACCATAGAAAATTGTAACTTTTGAACGGAAAGGCCTAGGAACTTGAAATTTTCAGGGTGGGTTTGGATCGCGAATATCGCGGTCACGTTCATCAATAAGCAAAATGAGACTAGGGGTTCCGTAAATATGCGCGTTCAAAATATTTTTTTCCAGATAGTTTCGGAACTACTGATCGGATTGGAATGAAATTATGCATCTAACTGAGGAATAATGTATTCAAAGTACGTACAAGATGTTGTCCAGACCGCATCACCAAGACCATAGATACCGTAGAAAATTCTAGCGAATTATCAAAAAAAAAAATTACAATTTACACGAGGGCTATATCATTTCGTCACGATGTCTGTATTTTTCGAATTTTGAGCCGAAATTGGTCTCAAACGACTATGCTCGACTCACTGATGACGAATCCGTCGGAAAATTCGAGTCTGTCCGTCCGTCCGTCCGTCCGTATACACGATAACTCTCGAACGGAATGTCCTAGAAACTTGAAATTTTCAGGGTAGGTTCGAATCTCGAATGCCGCGGTTGAGTTCGTTATTGGGCAAAATTAGCCGAGGGGTACTGTAAATATGGCCGCTCGAAATTTTGTTTTCCTGATTACTTTGAAACTACAGATTCGATCAAGATGAAATTTTGCACTTTGAAGGAAAATGAGGTGTTCAAGCTACATGCAAAATTTTGTTCGGCTCGCATCACCAGAACCATAGAAACCATAGAAAATTGTAACTTTTGAACGAAAACGCCTAGGGACTTGAAATTTTCAGGATAGGTGTGGATCTCGATTGTCGTGATCACTTTCATCTATGAGCAAAATTATACCAGGGGTTCCGTAAATATGATCGTTCGAAATTTAGTATTCTTGATAATTTCCAAACCACAGATTCGATCGTGACGAAATTCTGTTTACTAATGGAGAATGATATATTCAAGCTACATTTCTCTAGATCACATGACCAGAACCATAGAAACAATAGAAAATCATAACTTTCGAACGGAAAGGCCTAGGGACTTAAAATTTTCTGGGTGGGTTTGGATCGCGAATTTCACGGTCACGTTCATCAATGAGCAAAATAAGACTAGGGGTTCCGTAAATATGGCCGTTCAAACTATTTTTTTCCTGATAGTTTCGAAACTACTGATCGGATTGGGATGAAATTTTGCACCTAGCTGAGGAATAATGTTTTCAAACTACGTGCAAAATTTTGTCCAGATCGCATCACCAAGACCATAGATACCGTAGAAAATTCTAGCGAATTATCGAAAAAAAATTGGTCACCTAAAGCACTGACATGAAGTCTGGAGTTTCGCCTAAGTTTCAGAATTTTTTTGACAGCTGTCGAAAATTCCTTCAATTGATTTCTAAAACTGGAAAATGCGAATCCACCTACAAATTTGTGCATGTACGAGCGCTCAAAAGCTCCTGCCTTCACGGCAGTGCTTTTCTAAATTTTTTTAGCTAATGCCATCATAAAGGAGTTAAAAAGATAAGCAGAAAAGGAAGAGGATTGTGTGGGTGAAACCATGGATAGGCAGACGTGAGATGTATGGTGCATCGAGCAGTTTACTGAAAGAGTTGAAGGACGAAGACGTTTCGGCTCATCCATTTCTCCAATTAACTGTTTTTCATTGAGTTCTTCATGAAGACGTCGAAGATGTTCACTTTTTAATTTTGTGTTGCAATAGTCCTTGTCTTTCATATTCCATAACAAATGGTACTGCTGGTGGACTGAAAAATTCCACAATATTATTAACGATCCATTTCATTTTAACCGTAATTAGACACAAGAAATGTCAAAACTGTATCCACAACGTCAAAAACACGGCTACTGAACGAGTTGAAAGTTTTGCGTGTAATCATCACTATCGCATATGCCGACTCGCTCGCTTCTGAAATAGCCCACTAGCAGCTTGTAAAATCACTCAATGTAATCGAACCATTAGAAACAAATTCAAAAGATTTTTGACAGCTGTCAAAAACATTTTCAAACTAAGGCGAAACTTCATACTTCACGTCAGTGCTTTAGGTGATTTTTTATCGATAACTCTACGGTATCCATGGTCTTGGTGATCTGAACAAAATTTCCTACGTAGTTTGTATACATTCTTCTTCATCTATGTGCAAAATTTCATTCAAATCCAATGAGTAGTTTCGAAACTATAAAAAAAAAAAAATATTTTGAATAGCAATATTTACGGAACCCCTTGGCGTATTTTGCTCATTTAATTGATGAACGTGACCGCGAGATTCGAGATCCACACCTATCCTGGAAATTTCGAGTCCCTAGGCATTTCCGTTCGAAAGTTATAATTTTCTATGGTTTCTATGGTTCTGGTCATGCGATCTGGGAAAAATGTAGCTTGAATATATCATTCTCCATTAAATTACCAAATATCGTCACGATCAAATCCGTACTTTTGAAATTATCAAGAAAACCAAATTTCAAACGACCTTATTCACGGAAGTCTAAATTTGCTCATTGATAAACGTGACCGCGACATTCGAAACATTTCTATCCTGACAATTTCAAGTCCCTAGGCCTTTCCATCACAAAGTTATAATTTTATATGGTTTCTATGGTTCTGGTCATGCGATCTAGGCAAAATTTTGCATGAACACGTCATTCTCCATCTGAGCGCAAAATTTCACCTCGATCAAATCAGTAGTTTCGAAGTAATCAGAAGAACAAAATTTTTAACGGCCATATTTCCGGAACCCTTGGTCGAACTTGACCGCGGCATTCGAGATTCGAATCTACCCTGAAAATTTCAAGTTTCTAGGTCGTTCCGTTCGAGAGTTATCGTGTATACGGACGGACATACTCGAATTTCTCGACAGATTCGTCATCGGTGGGTCGAACTCTGTCGATTGAGACCATTTTCGGCTGAAAATTCGAAAAAAACAGACATCGTGACGAAATGATATAGCCCTTGTGTCAGTAGTACGAGCGCTCAGAACAGCGACAAATTCAAATTTGCAAAAATTTCAAAATTAACAATTGAAACTTTTTCGCTTTTGTAAAATAACGGAATGAATGTGAAAACATCTGAATCTGACCCTGGCTGTCAAACTTATTAGATATTATAGATTTATGCCTGTAGTCGAAGTGAAAAACCTCAAGAAATATCCATTGCGGTGATGTTCGCCCGATGGCCAAATGGTACCGAACAGAATTGTTCGTCTTGAACTGGGATGTTTTACTGGGTAGTGATGAACCATCAAAGGTCACACGGTTTGGTTCACAGAAACTGTGGTTCGTTTCATAATCTGTTGTTCGATAGTCTCGCTACAGTGTCACCCCCATGTCGAAACGAAATGATCATAGAATTTTTCGTTAAACAACATTTCAGTTATTACCAGTAGGAAATGGGGGTAAATGTTCAGAAATTTCACAGCCTCACAATAAGATTTTTTTAGGTTTCAAGAACTTTACGTGAATTTTGGATGAAAATATCGTGAAGTATACCGATTTAAAGGTGGTAACTGGTTGAATACGATTAAATACGTTTTCCTTCGATCATTTCAAAGCATTTCCTTGTATGTTCGAAGTATCTGGATGGGTGAGCGCTCTAGCGAGATTCCAAACAAGCAAGCAATGACCTGACTTCACGTGAGAGCTCTAAAAAAATTCAAATTTGGCTGAACAAAGTTAAAAAAATTACGAAAAGCACTGCCGTGAAGGCAGGAGCTCTTGAGCGCTCGTACATGCACCTTGTAGGTAGATTCGCATTTTCCAGTTTTGGAAACCAATTGAGGAAATTTTTGACAGCTGTCAAACAAATTTTCAAACTTAGGCGATAATCAAGACTTCAAGTCAGTGCTTTAGGTGACCAATTTTATTTTCGATAATTCGCAATAATTTTCTACAGTATCTATGGTCTTGGTGATGCGATCTGGACAAAATTTCGCACGTACTTGGATTCATTATTCCTCAGCTAGTTGCAAAATTTCATTCCAATCAAATCGGTAGTTTCGGAATTATCTGGAACAGAATATTTTGAACGGCCATATTTACGGAACCCCTAGTCTAATTTTGCTCATTGATGAACGTGACCGTGAAATTCGCGATCCAAACCCACCCTGAAAATTTCAAATTTCTAGGCCTTTTCCTTCGGAAGTTATAATTTTCTATGGTTTCTATGGTTCTGGTCATGCGATCTGGACAAAATGTTGCTTTAATAAGTCATTCTCGTTTAAAATACAAAATTTTATCCCGATCGAATCCGTAGTTTCGAAAATATCGAGAAAACAAAATTTCAAACGACCGTATTTACGGAACCCCTAGTATAATTCTGCTCATCGATGAACGTGAACGCCACATTTCAGATCTGCACCTATCCTGAAAATTTCAAGACCCTAGGCCTTTCCGTTCGAAAGTTATGATTTTCTATGGTTTCTATGGTTCTGGTCATGGGATCTAGAGAAATATAGCTCGAATATATCATTCTCCATGAGTATACTAAATTTCGTCACGATCAAATCCATAGTTTTGCAATTATGAAGAAAACTAAATTTCAAACGACCATATTTATGGAACCCCTTGTATAATTTTGCTCATAGATGAAAGTGATCACGACAATCGAGATCTACACCTATCCTGAAAATTTCAAGTCCCTAGGCGTTTCCGTTCGAAAGTTACAATTTTCTATGGTTTCTATGGTTCTGGTGATGCGAGCTGAACAAAATTTTGCATGTAGCTTGAACACCTCATTTTCCATTAGACTGCAGAATTTCATCTCGATCGAATTTGTAGTTTAAAAGTAATCAGGAAAACAACATTTCGAGCGGCCATATTTACGGAACCCTCAGGCGGATTTTGCCCAATAACGAACTTAACCTCGGCATTTGAGATTCGAACCCACCCTGAAAATTTCAAGTTTTTAGGACATTCCGTTCGAGAGTTATCGTGTATACAGACGGACGGACGGCCGGACGGACGGACAGACTCGAATTTTCCGACGGATTCGTCATCAGTGAGTCGAACATAGTCGTTTGAGACCATTTTCGGCTCAAAATTCGAAAAATACAGACATCGTGACGAAATGATATAGCCCTCGTGTAAGTAGTACGAGCGCTCAAAAAACTACTGAGCCCAGAGAATAATTTTCGAGGATTAATTTCTAAATTTCGGGAGAGGTTAGTTGAAAAATTAGTATCTAGGTATGGGATGTTAATAAAAAGACGTTATTTCAGATTTATTTCACAAATTTTGGAGGGGGGGTGAACCAGCCTATCCCCTTGGGGTATACCCTAGCGAACTAACTACTGAGAGCCAACCCAGCGTGGGGCAGGGGGGGCAGCAGCCCCCCCTGAAGTAAAAAAGGATGGGCGGTAGCCAAAAATCAGTTGTTTACAAGTATTAAGTTTGATAAGCGTCCATCGGAAAGTCTTGAAGGAAAATCAGGACTGGATTGAAACGGAAATTTTGAACAAATTTTCTTCAAACCCGAGAAAAATGATATCACACTCACGTGCAAAAAAAACGCCACAAGTTAATATGCTTTTTTTGCACGTGAGTGTAGTAGGTATAAGTTATATTAAATTTTTTTTCCAACGAACAATTATAATATCTAATAATAATAATATGTATAAATTTTTGGATTTATTTGTTCTTTCCGTGCTGAAATGTCACAAACTGAACGACCATGGCTTGCACCCCCTCCCCCCCCACCCCTATTTCTGATCCTGGGTATGCCCTTGCTGAGAGCACTTCTGTTTCTACATTATATACAAATTTTTTAATGAGTAACCCCATTCAAAATTTCCACCGTTCATGCAAATCCGCGAACGGCTGTGCACCTTCACAAGATCGAAAGCAACGTGTCTAGACGTCCAACACAACCAACCAAAACGGCAGTGGATACGTATCACGCCATCCGACCAGCAAATAGCGACACTGACGGGCCGCTCGGAATCGCGTGATGTGTACAGAACCTGCGCTATAGTATTTTTCGGGTCAGTTTCTATCACGCTCGCTCTTTTTCAGATTTGCACGGGTACACCAAAGGATTGGAGATTCCTTGTTGAACTTTAGACCGATCATCATTCGCAAATTGTATTTTATTATCTTATATAAAAGTCGGCAAGGGAATCCTTTAATTCAGTTTCATTAGATAGGTGTACAATATAGTGCGAATTTGCACATCGAACTAAATATCAGTTGGTTACATCTTCTAAAGTGACAATTTCGGTGTAAAACGAAGGATAATACATTTTAATGCGAGTAAGTGTACATTCAAATTTTATATGAAACGAATGGTAATACTCCACACCGGTTGAATCTACTAGGTACATAACCACAAATCAAACTTTCATCTCGGCGAAAGTAGGTAGTCGAGTTTGATAATTACATTACCAATCGTTCCAAATCTTCCATCGTCTACAATTAAGATCGGGTTAAATTCTTCAACAAAAATTCAAAAGAATTTGAAAGCAAAATTAAGTCCGCTAGTCCGCATCAGTCCTCAATATTTTTTGTCCGTTATAGATACCTCGGTTGATGATCTAACCGTCAATTTTTTTTGTTTCATATTTTTTTGCACCTTTTTGAAAGTCTTCTGCAATAAGGAAACAGGTCGCCAGAGCAGCTAGACGACTTTCATTCCATTATTTTCGAAGTTCCTGATCAAATCGTTGTTTTGTATGTAATCGATTTCACTACAAAGAATTTCTTGTTAGAATTTCTGTTTCAAATTCCACAGCGATATGCAATAAAATTAATAACTAGAGTATCATTTTATGCAAATTAGATTGCACCGAATATAATCCCAAAATATAATTTTGTGTCTTATTGGTGTGGATTATGTATATAACAGAAAATACCTATTAGTTCCTAATAAAAATTCGATATCCACCAATCAGTTTATCTCTCATAATGATTTATTCATTCATTGGACAATGAACAGGAGAACCAAACTTTAATTAGGTATTCTCAATTATATAAGTCACTTCAATCGGGAACTTCCTTTGTCCACTCAAGAAATTTGAATTGTAATTACATATTTATTCCTTTCCTTCCATTGTTTTCAAATCAAAGGCAGGTGTATTCGCCACAATAAAAACGTTCGATTTGAATACAAAAGACCCAAAGACCTTTGAACTGTAAGTGCCATATCGTCGACCTAATTCGTAAACCTGCTAAGTCCATTTCGCATAGTTTACAAGAGAGAGAAATCTGAAAGATATCTTTTCTATTTTACATAAAAAGATAATGAAAATCCCTTTGGTTCCTATAATGATTCCAGTATATATTGATATCCACCTTATTTCTTATGCCATGAGGTAGATAATCGTCTAAACTTTATGACCAACTCAAAAAGTAAAATTGATCAGAAATGGACTTGGCAGGTTAACGAATTAAGACGACGATATGTATGGTTTTGGTTTGATTGCGTAAATAATGAGATACTATTAAGTTGGATGAGCATTACATCAGGAATCAGAAATTAAACTATAGTACAGAAATGCTTTTAGGAGAAAAGATGATTTGCTTCAAATTAAACTCTTCTTAAATTTGTACCGAGGAATTTGTACAGCTGATAGGTTTCCTGAATAAAAAAATTAAGACACTTTCTTCGAAGAATTTTTTTCGCGAAGTATTCAATTGCGTTAATTTTGGTTGATTATTTCTTGTGGTAATACAATACTTTGGAATCATGCCTGGACAAACAGAAGTACAAACCTACTTCTTTACCGCCCTTCGACGAAAAGGCCCAAAAGAACTCTAGGTTTGAGTTGAAATATCTCCTAGTACCTAAAGTATCAGTTTTTGATAAGTCGCTTGACAGAGAAATTTATCGATGAAAAAAGCAACTACTTCCACTGCTAATGAAATTACTGGTGAAGATATGGATATTTCAAACTTCTGTTTATTGGCAAAGTTGTAATACAAGAACAAAACTCTATCATTTGCAATTCGATGTAGAGATATTTGATACTCGTATTAAAGTGCTGGGTAAATAGTGCTCAATTCGTGTTCGTATTTGGTTCACACCTGTAGATTACAACTTATGCTGGGGATTTGCGGATCATCTAAGAGACCTTTGGACTCGACTACAATCATACGATAAATTGCACCAATGTCATTGAAGCATATCATCCTTGAAAAAACTGAAGACACATACTTTCTAAATCTACTACCCGATCCACACTCATGCCGCGAATAACGGCAAGAATTCTTGCCGCGAATCTTGGCGTGAACTTCACGTGTAAATAAGCCAGGAATATTCGCAGTTTGGTTCGCGCGATCCCATCCACACTCGCGTTTCGCGGGTTCGCGGACGTTCACGGCATGAGTGTGGATCGGGTATACTAAATGAACAAAGAAAAAGGGTTTCCGTATAACCTTGACATTGTCAATCGTCCCGTTAGTAACATAATTTATGAAAAGTATATGCCTTTCATTCGATGTTTGTTATATTTGATCACTCTGTTTCTTTGCAAATTCGAATGATTTTCTAGACAAAAACAACGAAAACTAATAGTAGTGGAAGTTTTCTTCCACTGGCATGTAATTCTAAAATTATTCGAGGGTAACGATGTTTTGCCTGTTTTCGAAATTAAATGAAACTTGCAGTAAATGGCTCTTGAAACACTCATAGAGATTTATTAATAACAATTACATACAACCTTGGTTGAGGGGTAAATATCAGAACATTGTTATGTCTTGTGTCATTATAAATGAAGAATAAATCTTCGCCGTACAATTTGTATTTTTAAATCATAGGTGAGGTAATAATTGGTCCTTGTGGCATCGTTTTTTCAACTCGAAAAAAGCTCCTACGTAGGTATATTCAAAGTTCATAAAATAAATACATTTCGTGCCGAAGAAAAAACTATTTATATAATGTAAATTTGTTTTTATCGGGATAGTTTGATTGTTCTCACCATACAATTGTTCCAACAATTGATTGCGGGCCTAGAGCCTAAGTCTATAGATAGCTGGATTCTCTTCACGTCAGCCAAAATTCGTTATATATTTGGCACGTTGTTCAATGCTCACCGATTAAAATGGATATTAAATTGTTTTCGGAACATCGGTAATGAAAATTTAACATAGAAGTTTAGTCGAACATACAACAAAGTCAATGAAAGGAGTTATTTCCGATGGAAAAAATACCATGAAAATTAAGAAAACACACACACACGAACAAAACCAGTAAAACTGTCCTGAATACAAAAGTCATTATTTTGTAGGATCACCTAGGGTTCGTCTTAGTGCTTTTCCACTATTTGGAAGACTTGTCACCTAATTCCATCGATAAGTTCATATACCAGTCACAAATAATTGAAAACTTCGAGAAAGGACGTTTCTGTGTAAAGCTCAAGTCTTTGAATTCAAGCAGTAGTTGGATCGGTTATAAATATACTGCAGTTTGCATATAAACATCTGGGCTACTATATTATATAATGTTATATTATAATAATGGAGGGATTTTATCACCAAATTTACTTTAGTGGTCACTTCAGTAAGGGAAATATACTAAAAAAAAATACGAGCAAGTGGAAGACCTGTATATTGTTACACTTCAAGAAATTCAAAACCACAATTTCTTTGAAGCTATATACAATTTTCGAACTGTGTATTCTTGTATATATTGAAACTCTTTATTCTTTCCAGAATGGCACCACATATGGAAACGACAACTGTCACCGAGGTCCTGACTGAGACCACAACCGAACCTAAGCATCCAGTCCAAGAGAAAAGAACCTACGAATTGGTTTGGAGAAATATCATCATATTCGCCACCCTGCATACCATTGCTCTTTACGGAATTTATCTGGCAGTAACCTCGGCCTCTATATACACCACGCTACTAGGTACGTACTATATTGTTCATATAACTATTGTAGGTTTTGGGAAAATCTACCTACCTATACCAACAAGTTTTTCACTGAATAGAATAGTTTGGTTTGTCATTTCATTATGGATAGAGCAACGCTTGCAAATCGTTGAAATTTTTTATCAAAATAGTGGTTCTGTTCATCAAACTTATCGTGCACTTCGTCCATTTTATGGCGTACATAATCTTCCTTCACAGCGGCTAATTCGAATAACAATAGATTGTTTTCGGACCACGTTTACTCTTAATTCTAATGTGCACCCCGTGAGACGCCGTACAGTGCGCACTGAAGAAGCTGTAGCCGATGTACTGGAAAGCATTGAAGAAGATCCAAATCAATCAATTCGTCGCCGTTCTCAGCAACTTGTTGGGTCCTTCCACTCGAAAAATTTCACGGAAGGATCTTGGCATGAAAGCTTTCAAGATTCAAATTGTGCAGGAACTAGAGCCAAACGCTGCCAATTTTTCGAATGTGGTGAAGCACAAATTGATATTGATGATATTGATGATGTTGAGCTTCGTTCAAAATTTTGTTCTCCGATGAAGCTCATTTTTGGTTGAATATCAGAATTGTCGCATTTGGATAATCCACAAGATTTTGTCGAGAGACCATTACATCCACAGAAACTTACTGTTTGGTGCTCTTTATGCTCGGCTTTATGGGCTGGCGGAGTCATTAGTCCATATGTCTTCAAAAACGATGATGGTCAGAATGTTACTGCCGATGGTTAACGGTAACAGGACATGATTAGAAATTTTTTCGTAACTCAATTAGCTGGCATTATCTTGCTGTCATGTGGTTCCAACAGGACGGACCCATATGTCACACAGCACGCGCTTTGGTTCACTCAGTGAAACTTTTGATGAAAAAATAATTTCACGTTGTGGTCGAATTAATTGGCCTCCAAGATCATGTGATCCAATAGAACCCGTTTCATGGATATCAAAAATATATTTCTTTGTTGTAATGGGTGATTTTTTAAGAGCTTGAGAACTTTTTTTAAAAAAAAAACGCATAAAATTTGCAAAATCTCATCGGTTCTTTATTTGAAACGTTAGATTGGTCCATGACATTTACTTTTTGAAGATAATTTCATTTAAATGTTGACCGCGGCTGCGTCTTAGGTGGTCCATTCGGAAAGTCCAATTTTGGGCAACTTTTTCGAGCATTTCGGCCGGAATAGCCCGAATTTCTTCGGAAATGTTGTCTTCCAAAGCTGGAATAGTTACTGGCTTATTTCTGTAGACTTTAGACTTGACGTAGCCCCACAAAAAATAGTCTAAAGGCGTCAAATCGCATGATCTTGGTGGCCAACTTACCGGTCCATTTCTTGAGATGAATTGTTCTCCGAAGTTTTCCCTCAAAATGGCCATAGAATCGCGAGCTGTGTGGCATGTAGCGCCATCTTGTTGAAACCACATGTCAACCAAGTTCAGTTCTTCCATTTTTGGCAACAAAAAGTTTGTTAGCATCGAACGATAGCGATCGCCATTCACCGTAACGTTGCGTCCAACATCATCTTTGAAAAAATACGGTCCAATGATTCCACCAGCGTACAAACCACACCAAACAGTGCATTTTTCGGGATGCATGGGCAGTTCTTGAACGGCTTCTGGTTGCTCCTCACTCCAAATGCGGCAATTTTGCTTATTTACGTAGCCATTCAACCAGAAATGAGCCTCATCGCTGAACAAAATTTGTCGATAAAAAAGCGGATTTTCTGCCAACTTTTCTAGGGCCCATTCACTGAAAATTCGACGTTGTGGCAGATCGTTCGGCTTCAGTTCTTGCAGGAGCTGTATTTTATACGGTTTTACACCAAGATCTTTACGTAAAATCTTCCATGTGGTCGAATAACACAAACCCAATTGCTGCGAACGGCGACGAATCGACATTTCACGGTCTTCAGCAACACTCTCAGAAACAGACGCAATATTCTCTTCTGTACGCACTGTACGCATTCGTGTGGTTGGTTTAATGTCCAATAAAGTAAACTGAGTGCGAAACTTGGTCACAATCGCATTAATTGTTTGCTCACTTGGTCGATTATGTAGACCATAAATCGGGCGTAAAGCGCGAAACACATTTCGAACCGAACACTGATTTTGGTAATAATATTCAATGATTTGCAAGCGTTGCTCGTTAGTAAGTCTATTCATGATGAAATGTCAAAGCATACTGAGCAAATACTAATGCATGAAAATCCTAACCTCAAAAAAATCTGAGCAAATACTAATGCATGAAAATCCTAACCTCAAAAAAATCACCCGTTATTATGATTTAAACTTGTGTTTTTGAGCGCTCGTACTACTTACACGAGGGCTATATCCTTTCGTCACGATGTCTGTATTTTTCGAATTTTGAGCCGAAAATGGTCTCAATCGACTATGTTCGACTCACTGATGACGAATCCGTCGGAAAATTCGAGTCTGTCCGTCCGTCCGGCCGGCCGTATACACGATAACTCTCGAACGAAATGTCCTAGAAACTTGAAATTTTCAGGGTAGGTTCAGATCCGAAATGCCTCGGTTAAGTTTGTTAATGGGCCAAATTCCACCAGGGGTTCCGTAAATATGGCCGTTCAAAGTTTTGTTTCCCTGATTACTTAAAAACTACAGATTCGATCGAGATGAAATTTTGCACTCAAATGGAAAATGAGTTGTTTTAGCTACATGCGAAATTTTGTCCAGATCGCATAACCAGAACCATAGAAACCATAGAAAATTGTAACTTTTGAACGGAAATGCCTAGGGACTTGAAATTTTCGGGATAGGTGTGGATCTCGAATGTCGTGATCACGTTCATCTATGAGCAACATTATACAAGCGGTTCCGTAAATACGGTCGTTTGAAATTTTGTTTTCTCGATAAATTCGAAACTACGGATTCGATCGAGATGAAATTTTGTATTTTAATCGAGAATGATATATTGAAGCAATATTTTGTCCAGATCGCATGACCAGAACCATAGAAAATTGTAACTTTTGAACGGAAAGGCCTAGGAACTTGAAATTTTCAGAGTGGGTTTGGATCGCGAATATCGCGGTCACGTTCATCAATGGGCAAAATGAGACTAGGGGTTCCGTAAATATGGCCGTTCAAAATATTTTTTTTCAGATAGTTTCGGAACTACTGATCGGATTGGAATGAAATTATGCACCTAGCTGAGGAATAATGTATTCAAACTACGTGCAAAATTTTGTCCAGACCGCATCCCCAAGACCATAGATACCGTAGAAAATTCCAGCGAATTATCGAAACAAAATTGATCAGCTGAAGCACTGACATGAAGTCTGGAGTTTCGCCTAAGTTTCAGAATTTTTTTGACAGCTGTCAAAAATTCCTTCAATTGGTTTCTAAAACTGGAAAATGCGAATCTACCTACAAGGTGCATGTACGAGCGCTCAAAAGCTCCTGCCTTCACGGCAGTGCTTTTCGTAATTTTTATAAAAAACATCCTTTATAAGTGAACATTTGTTTAAATTCTCAAAGAGAACTGTCAAAATATTTTGAACTGATAATACCTGGACAGATACGTGAGTTTTGTCGCATTCATAAACTGTGAATAGTATAAATATGCTCCTACGGTTATAAAAAATCTCGGAATTCCATGGTTGATTTTAATTATGGGATATAATATACATAATTCTAAAATCATCATTTCATCTTGAAAAAGTGTTATAGCGAGGACCAAATCCAGTGGAGCTTCACTCCTAAGCGCCAGCCTAATTAATGCAATTCCGAGTTCGTTGTCTCATTTGATATAAACACGATGGTTCTCCTTGAATCGAAATCGACCGATTGTGAGGCGCCAAGCTGTCTGAGGAAATTTCATCGAGTTTTATCTTGCTCTCGTAAGAAGAGGTCTATAATTGGACGATTCATGATCTCATCCTTGAATTTGATTGTTGATGATCTCCGAAACAAGAATGCATTTCAATCATACCTACACAATGTTGAAGTACACAAGGAAGAATTCAACAAATATGAATATTCCTGTATTTGATCGCGTATAAAATTTACATGAATGGAGATGAGAATCCCAATCATTTGGAGATGGAATTTTTTTTGTATCCAATAAACACTCTTCCACAGAATAATTCCACTCGTCTTCAATATTAGACGGTAAACTTCTGCTTGAATCCAGATATTCTGTGAAGGCCTCAAGAGACGCATGTCAATGGCAGTGGTCTTTGTTTAAAATTTGCATCCGTTGGTGGAATAACATAATTGGGGCTGCGCCCCACGTACGATTTTCCATAATATTCTTGATCTCGCTTTTCTGAGGCTATTTGCTGAGATACATGAATGTTCTGATATACATTTTCTTTGCAGCATTCATCTTATATCCTGCTGGTGGCTTCGGCATAACTGCTGGGGCGCACAGATTATGGGCACACAGAGCATACAAGGCGAAATGGCCGTTGAGAGTAATATTGACTATATGCAACACCTTAGCTTTCCAAGTAAGCTCATATATCATTTTACATAAAATAAGGATTTCAAGAACTGAGCGTTATTTTTTAAGATTGAAAATCAAAAGCAATGACTACTCTGTTTTTCTAGGATGCAGTAGTTGATTGGGCAAGGGACCACAGAGTACATCATAAATACAGCGAAACTCATGCTGACCCACACAACGCCGTCAACGGCTTTTTCTTTTCTCACGTAGGATGGCTGCTCTGCAAAAAGCACCCAGAAGTCAAGAAGAAGGGATCGCAGATTGACCTGTCTGATCTTACCGCGGATCCTATCCTGGCTTTCCAGAAGAAATATTACATGATCCTGATGCCTTTGATTTCGTTCATCTTGCCGACTGCCGCCCCCATGTACTTTTGGGGTGAAACCTTCACTAATGCCTATTGTCTGAATATCTTGAGATATTGCGTAACTCTAAACGCCACGTGGTTGGTGAATTCTGCGGCACATATGATCGGATGGAGGCCATACGACAAGTGAGTAAAATAAATACTGAATAAAACTCATTATCCACGAATATGGAAGTTCGCAGCACGATTCTCGATAAGTGCGAAATGAGCGAGTTATACTTTTTCTACGTCTATGAAGTGATGAAATTTTTTCGGTCGGGAAGTCGAGGAGGTCCCACTCTTTCGGCAAAGCGGGGATTCGGAAATTCCTTTAAATATATGCATTAAACCCCAAAATTTCATAACGGGTACATTTTTACGAGTACGCCCGCTCACTTTATTCAATTTTCGAATATTTTTCATCGAAAATGAGCATTCTAGAATGATTCTTGATGGTTTTCAATGATGTCAAACTAATTTTTAAGCAGATTTTTCAAACAGGATCAGGAGTGAACAGGTGTGATGGATGGGTAAGAATCTGAAAAAACATTAGGAAAATAGGGATTTCAAAGCACTTTGACTCACGAAAAAATATAAAGATCGATGACGTTACCTTCAAGAACAATTGAGAAAATCTAGAAAACATTTTTTTTTTCGCATAATTCGGAAGAAAAAAGAAGAAATCCACATAAAAACAGTATGCCATCTTGAAAACCATAAAGAATCATTCAAGAATGTTTTTTTTTTCTGAAAAAAAAAGTTAACGAAAAAAAATTTCACAAAATTTCAGCGTTGACTAGTCACACAAGTGCCTTAGGAAGGGGGGCTTCGTATTTACGAACCAACATTTGTTTTCTATTCTCTCCGATAAATTCATCTCGAAAAGCCCGAGCTTCGAGAATATCCTAAACTTTGTCAGAAAGCGAAATCATCTCATGCGCGAAAAACGTCACGTAACATCTGTGATCTGCAGGAGTTCTTTACATTTTTCTCGAGATTGTCGAAAATCGTCCTCGCGTCCTTTCCAAGTAGATATCGACCATGGGCAACGCCTATACGAAAAAAAACGTCAAGAATTATAGGTTTTCGACTTTTTTCGACCTAATCCAAACGTTATTGAGCGCTCGTACAACTTACACGAGGGCTATATCATTTCGTCACGATGTCTGTATTTTTCGAATTTTGAGCCGAAAATGGTCTCAATCGACTATGTTCGACTCACTGATGACGAATCCGTCGGAAAATTCGAGTCTGTCCGTCCGGCCGTAAGCACGATAACTCTCGAACGGATCAACCTAGAGACTTGAAATTTTCAGTGTAGGTTCAGATCCAAAATGCCTCGGTTAAGTTCGTTAATGGGCAGAATTCCACCAGGGGTTCCGTAAATATGGCCGTTCAAAATTTTGTTCTCCTGATTACTTCGAAACTACAGATTCGATCGAGTTGAAGCTTTGCACTCAAATGAAGAATGAGGTGTTTCAGCTACATGTGAAATTTTGTCCAGATCGCATGACCAGAACTATAGAAACCATAGAAAATTGTAACTTTTGAGCGGAAACGCCTAGGGACTTGAAATTTTCAGGATAGGTGTGGGTCTCGAATGTCGTGATCACGTTCATCTATGAGCAACATTATACAAGGGGTTCCGTAAATACGGTCGTTCGAAATTCTGTTTTCTCGATAAATTCGAAACTACGGATTCAATCGAGATGAAATTTTGTATTTTAATCGAGAATGATATATTGAAGCAATATTTTGTCCAGATCGCATGACCAGAACCATAGAAACCATAGAAAATTGTAACTTTTGAACGGAAAGGCCTAGGAACTTGAAATTTTCAGGGTGGGTTTGGATCGCGAATATCGCGGTCACGTTCATCAATGAGCAAAATGAGACTAGGGGTTCCGTAAATATGGCCGTTCAAAATATTTTTTTCCTGATAGTTTCGAAACTACTGATCGGATTGGAATGAAATTATGCACCTAGCTGAGGAATAATGTATTCAAACTACGTGCAAAATTTTGTCCAGATAGCAACACCAAAACCATAGACACCGTAGAAAATTCTAGCGAATTATCGAAAAAAAATTGATCAGCTGAAGCACTGACATGAAGTCTGGAGTTTCGCCTTAGTTTCTCCTAAATTTTTTCGACAGCTATCAAAAATTCCTTCAATTGATTTCTGAAACTGGAAAATGCGAATCTACCTACAAGGTGCATGTACGAGCGCTCAAAAGCTCCTGCCTTCACGGCAGTGCTTTTCGTAATTTTTTTCATATATTTCGGGGTCAAAATTAGCGACGCGCCGCATACCATCGGAAAGCCCGGTTTTACCCCTCAAAAATGACGCGGGGGTTCTTCGCGCGCCCGCCGATCGCTACCTCGATCTCAACTTTTAAGAAATTTTTTTATGGACATAAGTCGCTATAGTATACTAAGGTTATCTTCTTCTCTTTCTCAAACAAACTCCGTCACGAATAGAAGCCCTCTACTTGGGGTGAGCTTAAAAACGGGCTCAGGTTCTAAGGATATAAATGAATGTTCAGGAATAAGTAATCTCCCCACATATGTCTAGTGAAACTAATGGACTAATCAAGTTCGCAATTATCTCTACTCATCTGTTGATCAAAGATAGAATGTCTAAGATATGAATGTATCCATATTGAATTCTTCTAATCAATACTGTGTCATGAAAAAATCAAACCAACGAATCACTAGAAAAATATTTTTAAAATTGATGAATGGGCGTTAAAGTGAAAAACCTCATAATAATGATTTTTGAGCGCTCGTACTACTTACACGAGGGCTATATCATTTCGTCACGATGTCTGTATTTTTCGAATTTTGAGCCGAAAATGGTCTCAATCGACTAAATTCGACTCACTGATGACGAATCCGTCGGAAAATTCGAGTCTGTCCGTCCGTCCGGCCGGCCGTCTGGCCGTATACACGATAACTCTCGAACGAAATGTCCTAGAAACTTGAAATTTTCAGGGTAGGTTCGAATCTCGAATGCCGCGGTTAAGTTCGTTATTGGGCAAAATTCGCCGAGGGGTTCCGTAAATATAGCCGCTCGAAATTTTGTTTTTCTGATTAATTCGAAACTACTAATTCGATCGAGGTCTAATTTTGCAAGCAGATGGAGAATTGCGTGCTCAAACTACATGCAAAATTTTGTCCAGCTAGCATGACCAGAACCATAGAAACCATAGAAAATTATAACTCTGTGATGGAAATGCCTAGGGACTTGAAATTTTCAGGATAGGTGTGGATCTTGAATGTCACGGTCCCGTTCATCAATGAGCAAAATTAGACTAGGGGTTCCGTAAATATGGCCGTTTCAAATGCAGTTTTCTTCATAATTTCAAAACTATGGATTTGATCGTGACGAAATTTTGTATGTAAATTGAGAATGATATATTCGAGCCATCGACCATAGAAACCATAGAAAATCATAACTTTCGAACGGAAAGGCCTAGGGACTTGAAATTTTCAGGATAGGTTCGGATCGCGAATTTCGCGGTTACGTTCATCAATAAGCAAAATTAGACCAGGGGTTCCGTAAATATGGCCGTTCGAAATTTGGTTTTCTTGATAATTTCGAAACTATGGATTCGATCGTGAAGAAATTTTGTATTCAAATTGAGAATAATATTTTCGAGCTACATTTTTTCCAGATCGCATGATCAGAACCATAGAAACCATAAAAAATCATAACTTTCGAACGGAAAGGCCTAGGGACTTGAAATTCTCAGGATAGGTTAGGATCGCGAATTTCGCGGTCGCGTTCATCAATGAGCAAAATTAGACTAGGGGTTCCGTAAATATAGCTGTTCAAAACTATTTTTTTTCTGATAATTTCGAAACTCATTATTGGATTGGAATGAAATTTCGCACATAGGTGAAGAATAATATATTCAAACTACGTGGGAAATTTTGTCCAGATCGCATTATCAAGACTATCTATTATAATAGATACCATAGAAAATTCTAGCGAATTATCGAAAAAAAAATTGGTCAACTGAAGCACTGACTTGAAGTCAAGATTTTCGCCTTAGTTTGAAAATGTGTTTGACAGCTGTCAAAAATTTCCTCAATTGGTTTCCAAAACTGGAAAATGCGAATCTACCTACAAGGTGCATGTACGAGCGCTCAAAAGCTCCTGCCTTCACGGCAGTGCTTTTCGTAATTTTTATATACCATAATATCAGAAATCAAAGTACAAAATAAAAATTTGAAGAGCAATGATGCGAAGTCAGCAGTTTTTGCGTGCTTGTTTCCGTGTACCAAACCGGGAAAGATTCTTGGATATGGATCTCACAAGAGAGCTGATTTGTAAGTAACAGGCCTGCGGCCTAAATTAAGAGGAAGAAGAGAAGAAAAAACTCTGTGTTCATTGTCAGTATATACAAATAATCTCATTTAAGTTTAATAAACTTCAAAGGATAAAATCACCCAATTACATACATCGGATTCATCAGTAAAGCCTGAAATACGGAATTTTCTTTTCACGTATAAAAAATGGAGAGCTGTATTTCCACGTAACTTTTTTATCGATACCCCATATAAAGACACAAATTTCAGCAGGGTATGGCATATAGTTTAAAAGTTACCTTTTGAACCAAGTTGAGTTCGTTAATGGGCCAAATTCCACCAGGGGTTCCGTAAAAATGGCCGTTCAAAGTTTTGTTTCCCTGATTACTTGAAAACTACAGATTTGATCGAGATGAAATTTTGCACTCAAATGGAAAATGAGGTGTTCAAGCTACATGTGAAATTTTGTCCAGATCGCATGACCAGAACCAAAGGAACCATAGAAAATTGTAACTTTTGAACGAAAACGCCTAGGGACTTGAAATTTAGTTTTCTTGATAATTTCAAAACTACAGATTCGATCGTGACGAAATTTTGTATACTAATGGAGAAATTTATATTCAATCTATATTTCTCCAGATCACATGACCAGAACCATAGAAACCATAGAAAATCATAACTTTTGAACGGAAAGGCCTAGAGACTTGAAATTTTCAGGATAGGTGTGGATCTGAAATGTCGCGTTCACGTTTTGCAATGTGCAGAATTATCCTAGGGGTTCTGTAAATACGGTCGTTTGAAATTTTGTTTTCTCGATAATTTCGAAACTACGGATTCGATCGAGATGAAATTTTGTATTTAATCGAGAATGATATATTAAAGCAATATTTTGTCCAGATCGCATGACCAGAACCATAGAAACCATAGAAAATTGTAACTTTTGAACGGAAAGGCCTAAAAACTTGAAAATTTCAGGGTGGGTCTGGATCGCAAATATCGCGGTCACGTTCATCAATGAGCAAAATTAGACTAGGGGTTCCGTAAATATGGCCGTTCGAAATTTTTTTCCTGATTGTTTCGAAACTACTAATCGAATTGGAATGAAATTATGCACCTAGCTGAGGAATAATTTATTCAAACTACGTGCAAAATTCTAGCGAATTATCGAAAAAAAAATTGATCAGCTGAAGCACTGACATGAAGTCTGGAGTTTCGCCTAAGTTTCAGAATTTTTTTTGACAGCTGTCGAAAATTCCTTCAATTGATTTCTAAAACTGGAAAATGCGAATCTACCTACAAGGTGCATGTACGAGCGCTCAAAAGCTCCTGCCTTCACGGCGGTGCTTTTCGTAATTTTTCATAGAAACAAGCGCTTTATTTCGGGAATATGAGCAAAGTGTAATTCAGCATCGGTTGCTATCCGACATGATCCTCTGGCTCGAGAAGCCGATCCATAGAATTAAATAGCAAAAAATTTATTGAATTTGAGAAATTTTCATTGCTATTCTTCACAACAGAATCATAAAATTGTATTGTGTTTTGTTTGATATTCTTCAATCCAGAATCTTGATTAATGCTAATCAAATCACTGGATATCTTATCTGGTTCTTTATGTTCGAAATTTCAAACAATACGAAAATTTTAGTTTCCAAGACGCCGTGAAACCATTGCAATTTTCATATTCGAAGGATTAAAAAATAAAGTGGCTGCACCTAAGATCACCATGCTATATTAATAATACATGCGAGATAGAAGGTAATTCTGATTTTTTTCATCAAATGATGTGGGATTCTTTCACAATCGAAACAACGGCATTTTCGCTGGACGAGATTCAAACGGAAGTGAACTGTGAATAGATGGAGGTTGCGATCTCTGCTCTGAGGTTGTATTTATTTCGCGATCTCTCGACGGTCACCCGATTAAGTAATTATTCCCCCTTTAGAGCGTGAAAAGGTTGCGATCTATTTCATTATCAATGTCATACTGTTGTTGAATGGTCTTACGTAAGTTGTTCGAACTTCTGAAGGTTACAGTTGCAATAATTCGCGATTACAAGTTATCTCATAATTATAATCGAAATTATTCTTCAAGATGTATACAGTAGTCAATATATAACTACAAGAAATGGACGGTCCCTTTGGCAAGTTTTTATTTTTCATCAGTATGTGTACCCGCTTCCAGAGCATGGAAAAGTTATTAGATAATTGAACGTAGTTTTTGCTTCCGAAGGAAACCTTATTTTGAATAAAGATAAATAACCAATTCTATAGATATATTTTCAATAGTCTGTAACCTTAAATTCATAGATAATTATAAATGAGCTACTTTATTATCTATTTTTCACTAATTAATTCTAGAGAAGATTGGGTTGATTGTATTCAAAAGAATTGAATACCTAATTGAATGACGAGTTATATCTACACGGTTTCCAGGGTTGAACCGACAAACGTTCAGGATTGGGTTTTCAGTAAATAATTGGATTTTTGTATTTCAATAATCATGTGATTTGCTTTTTTTTCGGAATACAGGATGTAAATGTTTTTAGGAAAAAAAAAGAGTTTTTTTACGAATTGAGCAACAAAATTTTGGCTGATGAGTTGGTGAACTTTTTTCGTATCTCATGGATATAAAAAAATATAGTGCTCCACAAAGTTGAGGAAGTTCAGAAATTTTGTGACATACTCTTCAAGAACTCAAACGACTTTTACCGCAACTCTGGAGAGAAATTGATTAGGGCTACTTCAACAATCTGATAGAAAGTATGCAAAGCCGTTGTCAGGCTGTGGTTGATGTTCGAGGAGTCCATACTCCTAACTGAACTTAATTTTCAAAATTTTTTGAGTGAACTGATTTTGTACTGCATATAAAAACTCAAAATAAATTTTAACTTGAAACTGTGAAACTCATAGAAAAATTGGCAACTAAATGAATTAGATGAGTGAGTGAACATTTAGATTTCTCATACATTTAATTGTCAAAAAGGATCAATAAATGAATATGAATATATGTATTGGAAAACTTGGTAAAAAAAATGGAAACTTTTGAAAAAAATTATGAACTTCCCCAACCTTTTTGGGGCAGTATATGTTGCCGATCGCTCACAATTATTTAGAGTAAAATTTAAATGGCAACAGATGCAAAAATCATCATGCATAAAAATGATGCGCTTCATATTCGTCGCTAACAAAACGAACTGGCGTAACTCAAAAATAGACATTTTTCAGTACGATGTTGGAAGGATTATTTCTGCCCAATGCAGAATTTAAAAATATCGGGCAGGTTATCCGACAACAGAAGTTGAAAGGTTTTTATGGTTTGAATTTCACATGTCTGTCGACCTTTCATGATAGTTATTCACCGTGGTTGTTCATTGACAGGTCAATTTTTCGGGAACTATACGAGCCGATCGCATTATATTTCGAACAAAAATCAGTTTCTATCCAGAATTGATCCCCCAGAAATCCGATCATACAATTCTAGTGTAAACATTACGAAAAGCACTGCCGTGGAGGCAGGAGCTTTTGAGCGCTCGTACATGCACCTTGTAGGTAGATTCGCATTTACCAATTGAGGAAATTTTTGACAGTTGTCAAACAAATTTTCAAACTAAGGCAATAATCCAGACTTCAAGTCAGTGCTTTAGATGGCCAATTTTTTTTTCGATAATTCGCTTAAATTTTCTACGGTATTTATGGTCTTTGTGATGCGATCTGGACAAAATTTCGCACGTAGTTTGAATACATTTTTCCTCAGCTAGGTGCAAAATTATTCCAATCAAATCGATAGTTTCGAAATAATCAGAAACAGAATATTTGAACGGCCATATTTACGGAACTCCTAGTCTAATTTTGCTCATTGATGAACGTGACCGTGAAATTGTCGATCCAACCCCACCCTGAAAATTTCAAGTTCCTAGGCCTTTTCCTTCGGAACATATAATTTTCTATGGTTTCTATGGTTCTGGTCATGCGATCTGGACAAAATGTTGCTTTAATATGTCATTATCGTTTGAAATACAAAATTTTATCTCGATCGAATCCGTAGTTTCGAAATTATCGAGAAAACAAAATTTCAAACGACCGTATTTACGGAACCCCTAGTATAATTCTACTCATTGAAAAACGTGAACGCCACATTTCAGATCTACACCTATCCTGAAAATTTCAAGTCCCTAGGCCTTTCCGTTCGAAAGTTATGATTTTCTATGGTTTCTATGGTTCTGGTCATGCGATCTAGAGAAATGTAGCTTGAATATATCATTCTCCATGAGTATACAAAATTTCGTCACGATCTGTGGTTTGGAAATTATCAATAAAACTGAATTTCAAACGATCATATTTACGGAACCCCAAGTATAATTTTGCTCATAGATGAAAGTGATCACGACAATCGAGATCCACACCTATCCTGAAAATTTCAACTCCCTAGACTTTTCCGTTCAAAAGTTACAATTTTCTATGGTTTCTATGGTTCTGGTGATGCGAGCTGAACAAAATTTTGCATGTAGCTTGAACACCTTATTTTCCATTAGAGTGCAATATTTCATCTCGATTGAATCTGTAGTTTCAAAGTAATCAGGAAAACAAAATTTCGAGCGGCCATATTTACGGAACCCTTAGGCGGATTTTGCCCAATAACGAACTTAACCTCGGCATTCGAGATTCGAACCTACCCTGAAAATTTCAAGTTTCTAGGACATTCCGTTCGAGAGTTATCGTGTTACGGACGGACGGACGGACAGACTCGAATTTTCCGACGGATTCGTCATCAGTGATATAGCCCCCGTGTAAGTTGTACGAGCGCTCAAAAATCAAATTTTGTCAAACTTGAAAAAAAAAATTGTGGTGAAATATCCAACCTAAAATCATGGAATTCGAAACGCATTCTTCTTCTTCCTCTTGATGTAGGACTTGGTCCTGTTTATTCTGTCATCCCAGCTTCTGTGCTTAGACGTCCAACTGTCGTACCGGGGGTCTCCATGATGGTCTTGGGTTTTTGTGGTTCTGTCATCTCGCGATTCTTCCAGTGACCATTCTGTCGACATGATTCCTCAATTTTCAATCTCGCGTTCGCCACCATATTAGCACTTCCTGAACCTGACTGAATTCGAAATGTACGATGATAAAATTCTATCGAATGTTTTTGAACCTACATTTATTGCGGCATTAAATTGAATGCGCAGGATTTGTGAAGACGAATGTTTATAATTTCTATTCACTTCGTTTCTTCTATTTCCAAAAAAAAATATGTGGATCGCGCCTCAGACCAATGTCCTAAGCTTCACGCTATGGAAGTAAATGTAAATAATTCTCAACTGATTGCGGTCGAGATTTGAGATACAGTTTTTCCGATAGAATAAAATCATGCCCTAAACAATTCAATTTCATGATTCTAGTTGAAACGATTTATAGTAATGTTTTCTTCAAAATTTCAATCCCTCGATTTCATAAGTTTTACATCGGATTCTTTATTGGGGAGAATGTCGGATAAATCAAAGGGAAATAGGATAAGAACGCCACGAGAAAACACTAGAAGTGCGCTTGGTGGTCTTCCAAAATTCGGCGGAACTCGTTAAATCACTCGAAAAACAGTCTCGGTGTTTTTTTTCGCGTACATTCTGATTCATATTATATTTTAATGTATCTCTATTTTCCTTTTCCTCTTTTAATCTATTCAAAAATAACCTCCATGAATGTTCCTTTGCGAAAAAAACCGAATCAGAGGCCACAAAAGTGTTCTCAGACATTTCGATTCTAAAGTAAACTTTTGTTTCAGGAATATCAGCCCCTCTGAAAACAAGTTTGTGTCACTGTTTGCTCTCGGCGAGGGTTTCCACAATTATCACCATACGTTTCCATGGGACTACAAGACAGCAGAACTAGGAAAATATAGTCTGAACTATTCAACTGCTCTCATTGACTTTTTCGCTAAAATTGGTTGGGCCTACGATCTCAAAACTGTATCTCAAGATATGATCAAGAAACGTGTTACAAGAACTGGAGATGGTAGTCATGAAGTTTGGGGCTGGGGTGACAAAGACCAGCCTAAGGAAGATTATACCGAAGCAGTAATCAGGTACAGAAAAATTTCCGGCTCGTAGGAGGATCAGTTTCCACTTTCCAAAGTTATTTAAACTTTAATAATTCTCAAATTCGAATGGATTTGTTATTCTCAAGGAAATTGTTGTTATGAGGGAGCTAACACTTAAAACCTGTGATTCTTTTAGTGTCTATTCTATTTATAACTCGGTCCGTATAACCATAAAGACTAAGTATCGACAATTTTTCACTTCCAAAAATATGGTTGATAGTATTTTTAGAAAATGAAGAGTTTATCAAAAGTAAATATATTTACCCATGGAAAGTCAATTTTTTGCCAAAGATAATATTCTGGATAATATTGCTCAGTAAAAATTGCATTTGAGATTCAAAATGACATTTTGTCTTGTGAGTATTTTTTTGCTTCAATGTTAAAAAATGCAACTCTCATTGATAACTTCACTGGTGTTGGTGTTGTATTCATTAATTTCATTTCCCGAGTAAATCATGAGACTGTAATTTCTGTATATTCCAACATTTATTTTAAGTTTCGGCTGTTGATTTGTAGTAAGGTTGTTTTAAAGTAGTGTTCATAACTGCTCACTGAAGTATTTCTTCAGCTAATGTTGTTCGATAGAAGCAAATGAGCACAGGCAAGAATGCTTTAGTTCTTTCGTTTGATTGATAGGTTTAGTTATTTATAATATTAGAATAAGAAATACCAATTTAGTTTCTTTTTATATTTTCCTTTGAAAAAGCTTTATCACTCGTTGAAAAAAACTTTGAAAATAAAAACAGTGTATATAAAATTTATATCATTATTATCTCCTCCATTTTCAATTTAGCATCAATATCCGTGTATACATTGGAAAACAAGCTTCTTCTCCAGTGGCGGCTCATGGGACTTGAAACAGGTGAGGCCCAAAGAAGGAATAAATTTCCGCGTCACTTAGGTGCTTAGACACCTAAGGTATTATTCCTTGACGCGTTGACCTTTCATAAGGAAGTCATCGCCAATAGCCCTACTAAAACCATAAAAAAAAACTTTCGAACTCTAACATTTATTTTCAAAAAAAAAACTGATAAGTAAAAAACATAACATTGTGTATTCATAAATCAACAAAAATAACGTTACCTGCCACGAAAATCTAAAATAGGTTAACGAAAACAAAAACAAACTAATTGCACGAGGAAGGGCACGCATCCGGCATCGCCGAGCAGGGTTGCCAGTCCGATTTTTATGTCATCAGTAGATACCTTGTCAAAAATTCAGTAGATTTCAGTAGATTCATTTTATGCTCTTCAAATTTCAGGAATGGATAATGAAATGAACCTATGACGCCAAAAAATTATGTATTTTCATTGAAAAAAAAAGTTACCTATTTTCAACAAAATAAAAAACGAACGTTTTTATAAAAAAAAATAAAAATATAACCTATTCTCAATTTCAAATCATGAATATCACAAAATGAAGTTGAATAGGAACTTGTACTTAACAGATTCGACTAAATAAAAAAGAGGAACAAATAGAAAAAAAACAACAAATCCAAAAAATGAAACGGAACAAACGGTTATTGGATAGGTATATGAAGAATTTAATTTAATCTGAATTACGTATCTTATCGTCTTATCCTTATAACCGCCGATAACCGGTGATTCCCCGGATTCCCCGCGTGGTGATGTGACATTACCAACATATCCAGCGCTTAGATGCATTCTATTTCATAATCAGTTGCGCCCGAAATTTTTTTCAAACAGAACGTGCTGAAATATCACGAAAGATATTAATAATAATAGGTAATAATAATAAATAAGTGCCATAATTTTTTTCAGTAGATTATGAAATGTTTCAGTAGATCAGTAGATCAACATGCAAATCAGTAGATCTACTGAAAAATCAGTAGACCTGGCAACCCTGTCGCCGAGATGCGACTGTTCGACGCGCGCGCTATCAACAAGCCCAGATATTGGCAGATATATGGGCCTCATGGCCTCAACTCAATGCGAATGCGTACAAAATTCGCGTAACATTCTCGCCGTGTGCAACTGAAGCGGTGGGGGTATGGCAAGGCGTTCTATCAGCGATTTGTGACGTATAGGAAGCTCAAATTTCTGGGATACCCATTTTCTTATTATGCGGTAGGACAACGATTTGAGCGTTTAGAATTAAAGTTGGAAGGGGTGCGCGCTTAATTTGAAAGGCACCTTCAACTTTGATGGTAATTTGATGTTTTGATAATTCATTTCGGTTACTGGAAATGGAAATCAGCTAAAATTGTTTTATATATTCATGAATGAATAATGTGTTAAAATTTTCACATTTCATTAATTTTTACATGCGAGGCCCGGTCTCAGTTGCTTTTTACGACGAGCCGCCACTGTTCTTTTCATTATCTCATAAGTGAAACAGACACCTGATAGCACAACCAGACGTTTCGTCCGTCTTCGAGTAGCCAACTAACAATACACTATGATGTATTGTGTTGTGCCTGCTTCCTGATCTCAACCAATTTACACTTCAAACGCTCTTGACTACAAAGGAGCTTATATTGTCTTTGAATAAAGAACCACAGGTACCAAACTGGTTGTTGCATACGGCCGACTCGTATTTCCGAATTGCAGTGGCGTAGAGTATGGGTGGGTCTACAAAACTTCCATTCATTTTCGTTGTTATAGAGAATATTTCTCGACGCTTTTTGTGTGAGCTCTCTCGCAAATCGATAAAACTTTACGAGAAAGCCAGATGAATTGAACCATTATTTAATTTGCAATAATTATTTGATTTCCATTTGCAAGGATGTAATGAACAGTTTCAAACATGAAATAAAATGAAAAACAAAGGAGAAGGATCGAAGGATGAATGAAAGAATAGAAAATATATGAAGATACATTTATTGCTCTCTGAATAAAATTAATTTTATATACATATTTCTGATATTTTCACCTCCTGTTGCTTTCTCATAAATTAAAATATAATTGATCCTCGTTGTGAGGTATGCCATACAGACACATTTAATCAACAATATCCGCGTATACTTCATTAGCTAGCAGCTCCAACTTTATCAGTTGAGACCATTCTCTGCTCAGAATTTATGTAGTGTAGTTTCGGAGTAATCAGAAAAACAAAACTTTGAACGGCCATATTTACGAAACCCCTGGTGGAATTCATTAACGAACTCAACCTCGGCGTGTGGTCTCTAAGTCTCTAGGACGTTCCGTACGAGAGTTATCGTGTATACGGCACATTTTCAGCTCTAAATTCTATAAATACAGACATCGTGACGAAATGATATAGCCCTCGTGTAAGTAGTACGAGCGCTCAAAAAGGCAAGTTCCTGGGAAAAAAAACTTTGACAGCCTCGCGACGCCTGGTGTCCTACTTGTTTTGCCGACTTTCACGCGCATTTCAAGTCAACATTGACTTGTAAAACGCCGTTTACAGAATAAAAAAATATTCGGGCGTTTTTCAGAAAGTTAGGATTACCAAGATTAGTAAATCACCCTGTTCATATTATTATGTCGGAGTTGCTAATATTGCTTCTAATTGAAATTAACAAAATTTGAATGATTTTCGAGACTACCTCTCAGATTTGCCAATTGAATCATTTATGTTGTTTACATGAGCAGAATATTTTTTGTGTTTCTTCAGATCTCTTTCATTACTTGTAGCATCACTGGTGCAGCCAGGGGGGGGCTGCAGGGCTGCAGCCCCCCCAAAGATACAAATCCTTTGATTGAATTTAAAAAATTAATAAAATTATATCAAACCGATTTATAAATTGCTAAACGAAATGAATAATAAATAAAAGGTAATGTCGAGAACTACAGACTCAAGATTCAGTGCCACATCGGCACTTTCTGAATGTAGTATACAGTTACTTCCGAATATATTCATATGTCTGAAAATATTGTATAGGTTACCAGTGTCAACGGCCACTCTGGAAAGGACAAATTCTACCCTTAATTTAAGGGTCATCAGTGATCACGTCACGATGTCTGTATTTTTCGAATTTTGAGTCGAAAATGGTCTCAATCGACTATGTTCGACTCACTGTGAGTGTATACGGACAGACAGACTCGAATTTTCCGAGGGATTCGTCATCAGTGAGTCGAACATAGTCGATTGAGACCATTTTCGGCTCAAAATTCGAAAAATACAGACATCGTGACGAAATGATATAGCCCTCGTGTAAGTAGTACGAGCGCTCAAAAAGACTGTTTGCGATCACTCAATTTTTTTGAACCCGGCAACGGAGATCGAAATCAAGGGGATTATTTCGGAACTCCAAAATAAAAATTACGAAAAGCACTGCCGTGAAGGCAGGAGCTTTTGAGCGCTCGTACATGCACCTTGTAGGTAGATTCGCATTTTCCAGTTTTGGAAACCAATTGAGGAAATTTTTGACAGCTGTCAAACAAATTTTCAAACTAAGGCGATAATCCAGACTTCAAGTCAGTGCTTTAGGTGACCAATTTTCTTTTCGATAATTCGCTAAAATTTTCTACGGTATCTATGGTCTTGGTGATGCGATCTGGACAAAATTTCGCACGTAGTTTGAGTACATCATTCCTCAGCTAGGTGAAAAATTTCATTCCAATCAAATCGGTAGTTTCGAAATTATCAGGAACAGAATATTTCGAACGGCCATATTTACGGAACCCCTAGTTTAATTTTGCTCATTGATGAACGTGACCGTGAAATTCGCGATCCAAACCCACCCTGAAAATTTCACGTTCCTAGGCCTTTCCCTTCGGAAGATATATTTTTCTATGGTTTCTATGGTTCTGGTCATGCGATCTGGACAAAATGTTGCTTTAATATGTCATTCTCGTTTGAAATACAAAATTTCATCTCGATCGAATCCGTAGTTTCGAAATTATCGAGAAAAACGACCGTATTTACGAAACCCCTAGTATAATTTTGCTCATAGATGAAAGTGATCACGACAATCGAGATCCACACCTATCCTGAAAATTTCAAGTCCCTAGGCGTTTCCGTTCAAAAGTTACATTTTTCTATGGTTTCTATGGTGCTGGTGATGCGAGCTGAACAAAATGCATGTAGCTTGAACACCTCATTTTCCATTAGAGTGCAAAATTTCATCTCGATCGAATCTGTAGTTTCAAAGTAATCAGGAAAACAAAAATTCGAGCGGCCATATTTACGGAACCCCTGGGCGAATATTGCCCGATAACGAACTTAACCGCGGCATTCGAGATTTGAACCTTCTCTGAAATTTCAAGTTTCTAGGACATTCCGTTCGAGAGATATCGTGTATACGGACGGCCGGACAGACTCGAATTTTCTGACGGATTCGTCATCAGTGCGTGGAACATAGTCGATTGAGACCATTTTCGACTGAAAATTCGAAAAATACAGACATCGTGACGAAATGATATAGCCCTCGTGTAAGTAGTACGAGCGCTCAAAAAAACGAATCCCAAGAATTTCCGGTTGAATAAATTCGTGTTGTTTAACCGGAACCATTGTTATCCCAACAAGAAAAGACCGTTCTGAGAACAATCTCTACTTGCAATCTAACATGCCGATTCCGGTTTAAGTGACTTGAATCCTTTGAAGGGAAAAAAACGGTAAGTATAACAGTGATCATGCACTTTCTATTTTGAAAGGAATATTTCCGTAAATGTTACAGGAATATCTAATAAAATATTATAATTTTGTAAGTATAACCCAACGATATTTGTACGACTAACAGTATGGAGACATTGAATTCAACGGGAATGTTTGGAATAAATAATCTGGTTTTGCTAACGGTATTTAAATCCATGTTATAAAATATGGTTGAAGTTGTTTGCAATAAAATATCGGTTTCTGACGAAGGAACGAACATGATGAAACAGCGATTCGGTTATTTTCAGCATTTTTTGGCCCCCTACTACATTGAATTGAATAGTTTCGATCTACGATTGATACTAAATTTTGAATAACATTTCCTAGGAAATTCAAAAAAATTACGAAAAGCACTGCCGTGAAGGCAGGAGCTTTTGAGCGCTCGTACATGCACCTTGTAGGTAGATTCGCATTTTCCAGTTTTATAAATCAATTGAAGGAATTTTCGACAGCTGTCAAATAATTCTGAAACTTAGTCGAATCTCCAGACTTAATGTCAGTGCTTCAGCAATTTTTTTTCGATAATTCGCTAGAATTTTCTACGGTATATATGGTCTTGGTGATGCGATCTGGACAAAATTTCGCACGTAGTTTGAACACACTATTCCTCATCTAGGTGCAAAATTTCACCCCAATAAAATCGGAAGTTTCGAAATTATCAGGAACAGAATATTTTGAACGGCCATATTTACGGAACCCATAGTCTAATTCTGCTCATTGATGAAAGTGACCGTGAAATTCGCGATCCAAACCCACCCTGAAAATTTAAAGTTCCTAGGCCTTTCCCTTCGGAAGTTATAATTTTCTATGGTTTCTATGGTTCTGGTCATGCGATCTGGACAAAATGTTGCTTTAATATATCATTCTCGTTTGAAAAACAAAATTTTATCTCGATCGAATCCGTAGCTTCGAAATTATCGAGAAAACAAAATTTCAAACGACCGTATTCACGGAACCCCTAGTATAATTCTGCTCATTGATAAACGTGAACGCCACATTTCAGATCTACACCAATCCCGAAAAGCACTGCCGTGAAGTCAGGAGCTTTCGAGCGCTCTTTCATCCACCTTGTAGGTAGATTCGCATTCTCCAGTTGTAGAAACCAATTGGAAAGATTTTGACAGCTGTCAAAAAAAATTTCAAACTAAGGCGGAAATCAAGACTTCACGTCAGTGCTTTAGGTGACAAATTTTTTTTCGATAATTCGCTAGAATTTTCTTCGGTATCTATGGTCCTGGCAATACGATCTGGAGAAAATTTCCCACGTAGTTTGAATACATTATGCTTCATCTATGTGCGAAATTTCATTCCAATCCAATAAGTAGGTAGTTCCGAAATTATCAGGAAAAAAATAATTTACGGAACCCCTAGTCTAATTTTGCTCATTGATAAACGCGACCGCAACATTCGCGATCCGAACCTGAAAATTTCAAGTCCCTAGGCCTTTCCGTTCGAAAGTTATGATTTTCTATGGTTTCTATGGTTCTGGTCATGCGATCTAGAGAAATGTAGCTTGAATATATCATTCTCCATTAGTATACAGAATTTCGTCACGATCGAATCTGTAGTTTGGAAATTATCAAGAAAACTAAATTTCAAACGACCATATTCACGGAACCCCTTGTATAATTTTGCTCATAGATGAACGTGATCACGACATTCGAGATCCACACCTATCCTGAAAATTTCAAGTCCCTAGGCCTTTCCGTTCAAAAGTTACAATTTTCTATGGTTCTGGTCATTTGATCTGGACAAAATTTCACATGTAGCTTGAACACCTCATTCTCCATTTAAGTGCCAAATTTCATCTTGATCGAATCTGTAGTTTTCAAGTAATCAGGGAAACAAAACTTTGAACGGCCATATTTACGGAACTCCTCGTCGAATTTTGCCCAATAACGAACTTGTCCGCGGCATTCGAGATTCGAACCGACCCTGAAAATTTCAAGTTTTTAGGACATTCCGTTCGAGAGTTATCGTGTATACGGCCGGACGGACGGACAGACTCGAATTTTTCGACGGATTCGTCATCAGTGAGTCGAACATAGTCGTTTGAGACCATTTTCGGCTCAAAATTCGAAAAATACAGACATCGTGACGAAATGATATAGCCCTCGTGTAAGTAGTACGAGCGCTCAAAAAGGCACCTGGATGCGATAATCTCAGAGTGGAAACACTCAAACTTGTGTCGGATCACATATCTGCCCCACTTACCAACATTATCAACAGATCTTTGCAGGAGGGATACTTTCCATTGGCTTTCAGGACCGCAATAGTTACTTATGGCCTAAAATCTTCAATTTTGTTCCAATTGAGATACGACAGAGTCCCGTACTTCGCCATTTCAGGACGACGCTCCGAATTTTTATGGGTCAAACTCACCGTAGTACAATTATACGGCATATAGAAAAATGAGTATCTTACAAGACTATTGATGCTTTTATGTTTATTGTTTCTTTTTTTGTTTATATTGTTGCCGACTTTAACGTGTTGACATGATTCTTTTTCGAACCTATTTCATTTTATTTTATACTACACTCACACACGAGCTGCCCTCTGCTTCGTGAGTATATTTTTGTTCACTGTGAAATTATTTTATTGTTCATTATTGGATATGTATTTGAAGTGAATAAAATTATTATTATTATTATTATATTAATTGAAATGTCCAATGGACATAGATTTAAGAAAAGAAGTGACGCTCCTACGCTGGAAAAGTTATAAATGGAATTCACAATTCACATGCCACGATCCCCAATAAACTGTTATGCCAAATAGTTACATATCCAACAATAAAGTTACGCCCCTATATTAGAAAGGTTGGAAACGGTAGCTGCATCGGTTTGGATAAAAGCTTCAATGGAATGAAATGTCAAATTGATTTAATGTGGATTTCATTATGTCTCGAAGTTTCCTAGACGACTAGACATTTGACCGACAGATGCTAAACAAGAATCGAATGATCGAAAGGAATGGAGACCCAGAAACAATTTGAGGAGCTGGGCTTCACTTTACTAACACATACGATGGGCAGGGTCTCATGATATTGGATTTGCATTTCCAGGGAAATACCCAAACTTGGAGGTTTTAGAATAATAACAATTTGAAGGATACTCAACCAAAGCGTACGCAGTCCATGTTCGGAGATCCAGGTAGATGCAGTCAGAGATAGCCCTGGAGACATACACCCAACTGTCACTCGTGACAACCACTCTTAGACTCTTAGACTTCCCTAGGATATCTCTGTAAGTTCCCAATCCATGACAGCCCTGTTGGTTCAATAGTTTCGTTCAAAACGTTTATCCTCATTTTTCGATACTTTGAAAGCAACATTCCTGTAACATAAACTCAATCCAGATAAATCTTCTTCGACAAGAGAAAATATATATATAGAATTCCCTAAACTTCCATTTTTCATTTTCGGAGAGAATCCTGGTCACGGCACCACTGTAATGTTTTGCAGTTTTAAATACCGACTATATACTCCGAACGAGAGCTCGAAACACTTACATTATCTGAACACGCGGGATCGTTTACTAATCTCAATTATTTTTGGCCAGCGCAGTGATCAATCTAGGGAGAACTCTATGTTTCGTAGCAACCACAGAATTCTCTTGTCGTACTAAGGAAAATCATGGGGGAGTCAGGGGAATTCAAACAAAATGGTTAGAAACAAGAGAACAAGAGTTTATTGGTTCTGTTGGGGCGGTTTCCCAACATCAGATCTAACCGGAGAATAAGAATCAGGAAAGACCTGCGAGAAAACCTGTTCTGTACGATGAATATCAGTAAGAGGAAAATATTATATCATGATCAGAGGTGAATACTAAAATGGTAGAATACGAAAGTCATAGTTACATATTAAATGGAAAATTACGAAAAGCACTGCCGTGAAGGCAGGAGCTTTTGAGCGCTCGTACATGCACCTTGTTGGTAGATTCACATTCTCCAGTTTTAGAAACCAATTGGAAAGATTTTGACAGCTGTCAAAGAAAATTTCAAACTTACGCGAAAATTCAGACTTCACGTCAGTGCTTTGGTGACCATTTATTTTCGATAATTCGCTAGAATTTTCTACGGTATATATGGTCTTGGTAATGCGATCAGGACAAAATTTCTCACGTAGTTTTAATACATTATTCTTCATATATGTGCGAAATTTCATTTCAATCCAATAGCTATTTTCGAAATTATCAGGAAAAATATAGTTTGAACGGCTATATTTACGGAATCCCTAGTCTAATTTTGCCCATTGATGAAAAAGATCGGCGAAATTCGCGATCCGAACCTATCCCGAAAATTTCAAGTCCCTAGGCCTTTCCGTTCGAAATTTATGATTTTCTATGGTTTCTATGGTTCTGATCATGCGATGTGGAAAAAAAATGTAGCTGGAATATATCATTCTCAATTCAAATACAAAATTTCGTCACGATCAAATTTATAGTTTCGAAATTATCAAGAAAACCGAATTTCAAACGGCCATATTTACGGAACCTCTAGTCAAATTTTGCTAATTGGTGAACGTAACCGCGAAATTCGTGATCTGAACCTATCCTGAAAATTTCAAGTTCCTAGGCCTTTCCATTATAAAGTTATAATTTTCTATGGTTTCCATGGTTCTGGTTATGCGAGCTGGAAAAAATTTTGCATGTAGCTTAAGTACGTTATTCTCCATCTGAGTGCGAAATTACACCTCGATGGAATCAGTAGTTTCAAAGTAATCAGGAAAACGAAATTTCGAGCGGCCACATTTACGGAACCCCTGGGCGAATTTTGCCCAATAACGAGCTTAACCGCGGCATTTGAGATTCGAACCTACCCTGAAAATCTCAAGTTTCTAGGACATTCCGTTCGATAGTTATCGTGTATACGGACGGCCGGACGGACGGACAGACTCGAATTTTCCGACGGATTCGTCATCAGTGAGTCGAACATAGTCGTTTGAGACCGTTTTCAGCACAAAATTCGAAAAATACAGACATCGTGACGAAATGATATAGCCCTCGTGGAAGTAGTACGAGCGCTCAAAAACAGTAAAAGCATAGGTTATCAGTAGGCCTGGTATATGGTGAAGAAGTAACAGTTTATGCAGAAAAAGAGTTAGATTCAAAAGAGACCTTCATTCAGAATGACAGATGCTACAACGTCAACATTCACAACTTCCCCTATCCCCTTAAACTAATAATGTGGACATGTGGCAACTAAAAGGGAACGGGACCATCTCGACAGTCTGTAATACCAGTGGAATAAATCCGGAATATCCTGCTGATCCTGCAGTTGAACAGTAATAACTGGCTCTGCAGGGAGGAAGGTACTACATTACTACTACCCCAAAAAGGAACACAATTCTTCTTACTCCTATAGGAAGCTTTTGCATCTAGTTATAATGTGAAGCTGGCACATATCATTCTCACAAAGTATCAAGAATCCAAAATATTAATGAACCATAAAAAGAACTTATAACACGTGGAACCTAAATATTCATCAACACACATCGACAACAAAGAATAATCTCACACTTATGTTCCAATATGAAAGAAATCAACAGGACTTACTTGCATATGATTATCAAATAAAACTGTAATAATATATAAGGAATCTTGGAAACCCTTGGTTTCGTTAATTTGCTGAATTCTACGACTAACACTTCGACTTTCTCAACAATGGCGATATATTTAATATTTACCCTGGTTGCTTCTTGGCGCTGTATATCACAGTCCCTAACAACCTCTCTTAACCTTTTTGAGCATACAAAATAACCATCGAACCAAAATGACGGAGTACAGACTGTTCTTCTTGTGTTTGTCTAGTCAGTATATAAACTTTAATAGTAGTAGTAGTAGTAATCTACTCTGAAATCAGTATTATATGAAACTTCCTCATTGGCTGGATGATAATTTAGGACCGATCTATTATACTGTTCCAATTATTTCATCAAATATCTACTCAAATCCCCAAAAACTTTCACAACTGTTCACCGTTCTTTCAATACAGTGTAATCTCACCAATCCGGCACTATTGAAAACCGGATGATTATAGGGAAAAAAATCATAATAAATAAAATAAGGCATTTCATGAAGAGGATATTGTACTCAATTGCGCTCAAACTATTACTAACATTACAGTTTTCTGCTGAAAGCGGCAAAGAACTAGAACTCCAGCTTAAATGAGTTCTAATTAACGTGAAAATATTAGTCTAAATAATCTTTGGCCAAGATCGTGATCGTATAGTGGTTGAAGGACTCTATGTTGTGTATGCCACCCAAATCACGCTTGATCCAATAGAAAAGATTGACGGAAAGGTAGGAAATTCAGAACACATAAACAAGAAAATTTCCCCTCATTATCTCGTTCAAATAACGCCTCTGAAAGGAGGAACATATCTACAAGGGTAAATATACAGAGTTACAAATTGCTTGAAGAGAAAAGATTACAACAAGTACCTGAAAGAAATTTCTTTACCTATTCTAGTATTTTTTGTTTGTTTTTACATTAGTTTTGAGGGTGAAGGTATAATATTGTCCAGATTGTCCTAGAGACATGTCGAATGCATGACGGGAATGATTTTTAACAACATTTTCTATTGTTTCTACGTTGGCTGGAGTAGTGAGGTCGTCGATTCCAGTTTTATTAAGAATAACTCTTAGAAACGTGTTCTGTACACACACGTTTTCTATCATGAAAAAGTCGAGAAAAGCACAGACGTGAAATCAGGAGCTTCTGCACGCTTGTTTCTGTGGCCCAAACCGGCCTTCAGTTTTCATTGTCCGTATGACAAATCCTATCCTATCATTTTATTTTTAAAAACTTCAAATCATGGAATCACCGAGTCATATTGAATATATCAGAAAAACTCAATTTTATTTCCACATGGAAGAGCTAAAAAGCTGAATTTCTACATAACAAAATTTAACCATGCTTTGATGTACACACAAAATTTCACTAGGGCAGCAAATAGCTTCTGAGAAACCGAAAGATATTCTTTGGAATCTTCTAATGATGCGATCCTTACAGAATTTCATATGAATCTTTATGTCGTTATTTGGCAAATAACTGGCAATTTCCATTTGATCACATCGGTATTTTCCGAATTATAAAAAAATACAAATCAGATGGCCAGTTCTCATAACATCCTTCGGCGGATTTTGCCCATTCGTTATCGTGCTTACGGCTGGAGAGATTGAAAATAGCCAAAAATTCACATTTGGGCAATGTGATAACGCTCTTGTTGATCTCAAATAAGCTTTCAGCATTCTCTATGACAAAATTATCTCGGTATTATCAAGGCCCTAGGGGTATTACTGTTGAAAATTCCACTCATGTGAACCAAACAAAATTTGATTTGTCAAAAGGAATATTATGTCATTATAAACGCCAAAAAAATTTCCAGTATAATTCGCTGTTGGGTACCCACGAGGAAAAAATTTCCACTAAAATTCATCCGTTGTGATGGTGATCTGTCAGATATACACGTTCTGATTGGTTAAAAATCACATGTGTGGAATTTTCTACGGTATCTATGGACTTGGTGATGCGATCTGGACAAAATTTCGCACGTAGTTTGAATACATTATTCTTCAGCTAAAATATTTTGAACGGCCATATTTACGGAACCCCTACTCTAATTTTGCTTATTGATGAAAGTAACCGAGACATCAGCGATCCAAACCCCTGAAAATTTCCGTTCGAAAGTTATGATTTTCTATGGTTTCTATGGTTCTGGTCATGCGATCTGGAGAAATGTAGCTTGAATATCATTCTCCATTAGTATACAAAATTCCGTCACGATCCAATCTGTAATTTTGAAATTATCAAGAAAACTGAATTTCAAACGACCATATTTACGGAACCCCTAGTATAATTTTGCTCATAGATAAACGTGATCACGACATTCGAGATCCACACCCATCCTGAAAGTCCCTAGGCGTTTCTGTTCAAAAGTTACAATTTTCTATGGTTTCTATGGTTCTGGTATGGCGATCTGGACAAAATTTCACATGTAGCTTGAACACCTCATTCTCCATTTGAGAGCAAAATTTCACCTCGATCAAAGCTGTAGTTTCCAAGTAATCAGGAAAACAAAACTTTGTTTTGGCCCATTAACCGAGGCATTCGGGAACTGAACCCACATTGAAAATTTCAAAATTCTACGTTGTTCCGTTCGAGAGTTATCGTGCTTACGTCTGGACGGACGGACAGACTCGAATGTTCCGACGGATTCGCCTTCAGTGAGTCGAAAATAGTCGATTGAGACCATTTTCGGCTCAAAATTCGAAAAATACAGACATCGTGACGAAATGATATAGCCCTCGTGTAAGTAGTACGAGCGCTCAAAAAGGAAGCTTGAAAAAGAAAACAAATATCAAGACTCTAGACCTCTTGACATTCGAATCGCTAAGTCCGCCTCTGTTGAACGGAAATGAACAACCGTATATAAATTGCTTCAATGGATATATAAATCGAGATCTACGAGGATAGGTTCATTCATTTCATTGTCTATTATCTTGAAGGCAGAAGTACCTAATCATGTCACCAAATATAAAAGAAAAATTAGAGCAACCTACCCTGTTTATAGAGAACAGGGCTGTTGGTGATGGATTCCCCATATTTTTCATAGCAGAAATTGGACAAAATCATCAAGGAGATATAAGAATTGCCAAGAAGTTGATTGATGAAGCAAAGGTGAGTGAAATTTCCATTATTGAAAATTCATTCGGTACCTATAATATTACAAACCTATCAATCATAATATGTAACATGAAACACATAGAAAAATCCAATTGAGTAAAACCCAAATGTACCATAATAATCGCGCAACAGGTCCTGACTTTACGTCATTTACTGTCCGTCCGGCCGTCCGTCCGTATACACGATAACTTTCGAACGGAATGACCTAGAAACTTGAAATTTTCAGAGTAGGTTTGAATCTCGAATACCGCAGTTAAGTTCGTTATTGAGCAAAATTCGCCCAGGGGTTCCGTAAATATGGCCGCTCGAAATTTTGTTCTCCTGATTACTTCGAAACTACAGATTCGATCTAGTTGAAATTTTGCATGCAAATGGATAATGACGTGTTCAAGCTACATGCAAAATTTTGTCCAGATCGCATTACTAGAACCATAGAAACCATAGAAAATTATAACTTCGTAATGGAAAGGCCAAGGGACTTGAAATAGGTGTGGATCTCGAATGTCGCAGTCGAGTTCATCAATGAGCAAAATAAGACTAGGGGTTCCGTAAATATGGCCGTTTGAAATTCAGTGTTTTTGATAATTTCAAAACTATGGATTTGATCGTGACGAAAATTTGTATTTAAATTGAGAATGATATATTCGAGCTTCATTTTTCCAGATCGCATGATCAGGACCATATTATTTATTATTATTTATTATTTATTTATTTATATCCCGACTCTCCTAGGTCTCTGAGAGACCCCTCAGAAGCTCAGAGCTTGTGCGAGTTAGGAGACCCGTTTGTCTTCTGTGTAGGCTTTGTTACTGTGTCCTTACGCCACCTGAGACACAGCACTGTTAATTGTTTACCCAACAGTGAATGGTGGAACCGTGCTCCATGTCAGAAAATTTCTTTCCCGACCGGAGGATTCGAACCCGGGACCAATCAAGGAGACCGGCACCGAAGTCAAATGCACAAACCACTGCGCCACGGCCCCGCAATAAATCATAGAAAATCAAAACTTTCGAACGGAAAGGACTAGGGACTTGAAATTTTCAGGATAGGTTTGGATCGCGAATTTCGCGGTTACGTGTATCAATGAGCAAAATTAGACTAGGGGTTCCGTAAATATGGCCGTTTGAAATTCGGTTTTCTTGATAATTTCAAAACACTAGATTTAATAGTGACAAAATTTGGTATTTGAATTGAGAATAATACATTCAAGCTTAATTTTTTCCAGATCGCATGATCAAAGCCATAGAAACCATAGAAAATCATAACTTTCGAACGGAAAGGCCTCGAGACTTGAAATTTTCAGGATAGGTTCGGATCGCGAATTTCGGGTTCACGTTTATCAATGAGCAAAATTAGAATAGAGGTTCCGTATATAGCCATATTCAAACTATTTTTTTTCTTGATAATTTCGAAACTTCTTATTCGGATTGGAATGAAATTTCGCACATAGATGAAGAATAATATATTCAATCTACGTGGTAAATTGTGTGCAGATCGCATTATCAAGACCATAGAGACCGTAGAAAGTTCTAGCGAATTATCGAAAAAAAAATTGGTCACCTAAAGCACTGACTTTAAGTCTGGATTTTCGCCTTAATTTGTGTGACAGCTGTCAAAAATTTCCTCAATTGGTTTCCAAAACAGAAAAATGCGAATCTACTTACAAGGTGCAGTACGAGCGCTCAAAAGCTCCTGCCTTCACGGCAGTGCTTTTCGTAATTTTTTTTTTATCATTACTTCAATACCTTCCTAGTTCCTAGATATTTTTATGATCTAAGGCAAGCATCAATAGCTATTTCTTAATTTAGAAGATTCCGTCCGAATGGGATTGGAAAAATATTCGGTAGGTCTCTGCGTTTTCTCAAATAGAAGAAGATTTTTTATTGCCCATTCATTTCAGGGCTAAAGACACGAGTTTTTCACGTACAATTTTTTTTTAAAGCACTGATGAGAAATCTGTACATTTTGAGCGCTTTTTCCAGTCCATCGCCATAGCGGTCACACTTAACTAATCTATTGTAATGAATATTGTCCAAGTTCTACTTAAAATAATTTATTTACAATTCACTATTCACTAATTTATTTATAACACACGATTTATCTACATACGCAAGTTCGATTCTGTACTAACTGCTCTCGCTCGGGTCGACGTCGCTTTATATTCCGCTTCATAGTTCTCGAAGGGTTCCAGTATATTCCAGAAGGTCTTCTTTCCTGATTCCTCTGGAATATTCGCGTCTCGCTCTGCCCTGACGCCTACGTCTGAGTGACGCGACAGGTCCGGCTTAAGTTCGTTACATTGCCCCCTTCTTAAAGACATTTCGTCCCGAAATGTCATCCTCGGAGTGTGACGATACCTGCATGACCCTCCATATCTGCAACGCGAAATTCGATGGAAATGACACTCCACGGTCTTCATGTTTGGTCGTGGAAGATGGTTACAGCAAACCAAAATTTCGACGCCGCTGGATTTGAATATTGACTCCAACATACTCCTGATGATTCTTCAGTCCAGCCTATCGAGTCCACGTGACAATTTTGGAATTGCTAGCTTCACCAGATTCTGGCCTACCATAGTGTCTCTCAACTTGGTGAGACTCTTCCAGACATCCTCATAAGACGGTTTATCAGGGGAGTACTTCTTGGTAACTAGGTAGAAGATGTTTCTTTCGCCCTTTTTCAACTGTAGCACCTTTCCAACTTCTGGATTTTGCTCTCGCAGCGTTTGTAGTTGACCAAATTTCTTGGAGAACACAACAGCAATGCCCCTGGACATTCGTAGATCTTCTGCCACGCAGTGTGCTAGCGCGTAATCATCACGCACCTTGAAAAGGTCTCGTGGCTCCTCTCTAGTTACACCATGTTGCACTTTCTGTCCGTTTGAATACAAGGACATAAACTGCTGATATGTCATTTCATCCTCTGGTGGTTTGAGGATGCGAACTTGGTCGTGATTTCCAGCGTAAGGAGCCAATCGATTGAAGTGGACGACCCTTGGTTTCCCTCGTGGTGGCTTCTGAATTCGGTAGATAAGGTCGTTTATCCTTTTCATGATTTTAAACGGACCTTCCCAAGAGTTCTTCAATTTCGGCGATAGTCCACGACTACGTTTGGGATTGTGCAACCATACCAGGTCACCATCCTGAAACCCTCCAGCCTCGGCCTTGATGTCGTACGTCTGCTTCATTCTATCGCTGGCGCTCTGGATGTTTAACCGGACTCGTTCGTGGATATCGTCCATTTTCTGTCTCAAGTTGGTGACATAGTCCTCTCCGGCAGTGTCTTGTCCCGGTGGTATCCCAAAATTGTACTGACGCATGGGAGCCTTTGGTCGTATTCGAGGTCCATTGCTAGCAGCACATACAGTGCACTTTCTGCACCAGTCCTGAACATCATCTCGGCAGCTCGCCCAGTAGAACCGTTGCCTCACTTTCTGCAAGGTCTTCTTCACCCCCAGATGTCCTCCGGCGACTTCGTCTTGGATTTCACGAAGCACTTCCTGCCTTCGAATTCTGGGTACAACTATCTGGCGTCGGTCTTCTCCACCATTTTCGGACTCCAATACACGCTTCAGTACCCCATTGTCCAGAGTGAAACAATTCCATTGGGACCAGTAGGATTTAACAGCTGGCGAGTAACCTGCAATTTCCTGCCATGACGGTCTTCGATTGCACTTCTTCCAGCTGATGACTAAACCAAGTTCTGGATCTTTCTCTTGGTCTTTCTGAATATTGCTCTCATTCCAGTTGTCGTCTACCGCTCTAGTTCTACGAAGTGTTGCTACTTTTTCTTATGCACGTAGGCAATGAGAGCCGTCATCTGGACATTTTCTACGCCCATGTCCTGTTTTTCCACAATTCCTGCAGTTTATCGGTCTTCTCTCAGATAAAACTTCCTTGATCACTTTCCTTATGGCAGCTTTCAGCTCAGCAGGCTCCAGTGAAACTCCATCATTCACTCGGATTTTACCTTGACCTCTGCAGGACTGCTTTGCTGTTTCAAACTCCAAAGCGCGTGCCAGTGTGTCTACGAGATGTGATGGTCCGGCTAGTGTCAACGCTTGTCGAGTTTCTTGGTCACGAAGTCCATCCAAGAATGCTTGAACCGCCAATCGTTCCATTATGTTCTCCGGTGTGGCCGGATATGCGAGACGCACCAGGCGTGCAATATCTGCTTCGAATTCTTGTAAAGACTCGCCTGATTTCTGGTAACGATTCTTCAATTGGGAATGGTATACATGTTCAAAGTGGGCCTGGCCAAACCGTAGTTCTAGATGTTTTATCAGCTGTTCATAGTCCTCCTGTTCATGGGCGGTGAGGGTCTGCAGAATATCTGTCGCTTCTCCTCGTAATGCCAATGTGAGTGCTACAGCTTTTTCCTCTGCATTCCATTCGTTTGCTTTTGCCGCTGCTTCGAATTGGCGGCGGTAATTTGCCCATGGAGTTTTTCCGTCAAACTGGGGCGGCTTCATGGACAGCTTTTTAATTCCAGAATTAACCTTGAAATCCTGCATAGCCTTCTTCAGGTCCAGCGTTGACTTCTCGTTGACCTTGTCCGTCGTTTGCGCAGCATTGACTCGCTTTTCCAGCATATTGATGGTTTCCCTCATTTTGTCCATTTCTTCCTCGAATCTATCTATCTCTGCCTCTACTCTTTCTTCTACACCACTAATTGCCAGTTTCAGGCCTTCCAGACTTTCCGCATTTTCCTGAAGCTTTTCCTCTAAGTTTCTAGAATTTTCAACTACAACTTTCTTCTAGAGTTTCTTGTAGATCTTCTTTCAAGGATTTAGTAGTTTCTTGCAGATCCTCTTTTAGAGATTTTGTAGTTTCTTGCAGATCTTCTTTTAGGGATTTGGTAGTCTCCTGAAACTTGTCTTCCAGATCTTCTTTCGGGGATTTGGTTGTCTCTTGAAACTTGTCTTCCAAATTTCTAGAATTTTCTTCCAGAGATTTGGTAGTCACCTGAAACTTTTCTTCCAGATCTTCTGTCAAGCTTCTAGAATTTTCTTGAAGCTTATCCTCTAGGCTTCGAGAATTTTCTTCCAATTTAACCATTATTGAACTTAAATCAACTCCGGGAACTTCGAATAAAAATGTTTCGGGGTCCTCACCTTCTTGTATAAGTCCTTGTGCAAGCCTTTGTTGAAGAACCACCTTTTTACCCGTTGTTTCCAGTTCCTGTTTTAACTCCGTTCCTGTTTTAAATCCACAAGACGCACTTTTCTCATTATTTTGTCTATTTTACGTTGAAAGTTCTATCAGTTAATTTCCGCGAACCAGCTTTTCACTACGCGAGCACTATTTATTTAAAAATCGCACTTATGACACCACTGTAGAATATTGAATATATGAATATTGTCCAAGTTCTACTTAAAATAATTTATTTACAATTCACTATTCACTAATTTATTTATAACACACGATTTATTTACATACGCAAGTTCGATTCTGTACTAACTGCTCTCGCTCGGGCCGACGTCGCTTTATATTCCGCTTCATAGTTCTCGAAGGGTTCCAGTATATTCCAGAAGGTCTTCTTTCCTGATTCCTCTGGAATATTCGCGTCTCGCTCTGCCCTGACGCCTACGTCTGAGTGACGCGACAGGTCCGGCTTAAGTTCGTTACACTATGATCATTTGTCATGAATAGACACTGAAGCGAGAAAATATAGAACCGAATACATATCATAGGGAAAGTATATTATACCTGTGTGTTAAATGAAATATATGAAAAAATTACGAAAAGCACTGCCGTGAAGGCAGGAGCACAGCCGTCTTTATTAGAAGCCTGGAACGAGAGAAAACTGGCAACGTTGGACGGAGAGATATGGAACTCGGGGGCTTCGCATAATCGAGTTTTCAGTTCAACAAGTCGTAATAGGTTACGCACGTGTTTTTGTTGGTATTTGTGTTTTTGTGAATTAAATAAGTGTAATAAAGTTCAAACTGAAGTGTAATAGTGATTTAAGTGAAGTGAAAGTGTTGTTTTCAGTAATTTTGGTTGGTATATTTGAGATCATCTACTGAGAATCAAGATGGTACGATTGTGTTGTGTTCCAAATTGTAGAAGCAATTATTCTTATCAGAAAGATAGGAATTATGTAAGTTGTTTTAAATTTCCCAAAAATGAAGAGCTGAAACTTCTATGGATGAAAGCTATCCCAAGAAAAGATTTTATTCCGACCTCTTCTAGTTCAGTTTGCGAGAAACATTTCGAAGAAAGTGATATTATTAAGACAGATAAATTTTTAAAGCCAGATGGAACCATTCAATTGTTATCATTAAAATATCCTAAATTAAAAAAAAACGCTATTCCCAAAGTTTTTCCAAATTTACCGAAGTATCTCACAAAATCAACTCCAAAACCGAGGACCGATCCTCAGCTTAGAAAAAATGAAATCATTTCTCGGCAGAATAATGAAATAGAGGCCTTTTTGAGTTCGGACATGATTAAAGATTTCGATGACCTAATCAATAATTATTCAATCAAAATTGATGTATCAGGATGGGAGATTAAGAAATTCGATGAAAAGATTCATTTTTATATAATTAATTTCGAAAAATCATTATCTGTGGATGTTTCAGTTCAAATAGATAGAGACCTTAGATTAAAATTATTTATTAAAAATATTCAGATCTCTCAAAATGATTTAAAATGGATTCTTCCGTACGATCTAACACTTAGTAGGTGGTCTCAACTTACAAATTTACTTTCTCGTTATAAAAATGTAAATAATGAAGATGCTGTACCTGAAGAATTTATGTTAGATTTATTGAAAAGTTCTTTAGCTTCCTTAGAGTTATTTTTAGCTGATAGAAATAATGAAAATTTTGACAAATTCAGACAGGTAGAAATCATTACAGACCAATTACGACAGGTCATAGCAAAAAGAATTAAATACTCATCAAGTACTATAATTATGTCATTTATATTATTTTCACAGTCATCTTCATGTTATGAATTAATGAGAAAATTTTTTATTTTGCCTTCTAAAAGGTATTTGAGATCAATTTCTTCGTCTTTAGAAATATCCCCTAATTCTGACAGTGGAAATAAAAACTATCTCTCAAATGTATCTCATAACTTGCCATTATTGGATCGTGTAGTAGTTCTTTTAGTTGATGAAATTTATATCAGTTCCCGTCTAGATTATAGATCAAAAAATATTATTGGTAGCGCAATTAATTCTTCCAACGATTTAGCTAAAACGGTACTATCATACATGATAAGTTCAGCTTTTGGAAATATAAAAGAAATAGTGAAATTGTTACCGGTTCAGAAAATAAAAGGTACGGAAATGGTAGACATAACCCAAAATATTATTTCTTTCGTTCAAAATTGTGGTTTTGAAGTTTTGGCCGTAATAACGGATAATCATTCGATTAACAGAGTAATGTTCAACAAATTTTCTGATTCATTCAAAATTAAAAATCCGAACGACGATGAAAAACGAATTTTCTTGACTTTTGATCCAGTGCACATATTCAAAAACATTTGGAAAAATTGGTTGAATCTAAAAAACGTTGATAAAACTTTTACGTTTTGCGATTGGGATGACTTAGAAACGGTTCGATATGCGAAATTTCAAAATTTAATCGATATCTATGAAAAAGAAAGAAACGCTCTTGTAAAACAAGCTTTCAAACTCAACCACAAGTCTCTCTTCCCTTCAGTCTTCGAAAGACAAAAAGTCATATTAGCAGATAATATTTTTCATTATTCCACAATATCTGCCTTGAAGACCAATTCAATGAACGATACGGCTCAGTTTGTCGAGATATTCAGAAAGTGGTGGGATATATTCAATACAAATTCATATATGAAGGGTATAATAAAAAGGAATGAATTTTCAACGCCTTTCGAGAAGGATAGTTTCGAAAATGACGTGAAATTAATTTTTTTGAAAAAATTCATTATTTGGCTTGATAGGTGGCATAAACTTTCGGGATTTAATGGAAAACTTTCAAAAGAAACATATGCTGCTATTCGACAATCCACAATAGTTCTGATAGAAATGGTCGAATATTCTTTCAAAATTTATAGGGAATTGAAGTACATATTAGCGGGAAAATTTAGCACCGACAATTTAGAAAAAAGGTTCGGTTTATATAGATCGCTTTCAGGGTGTAATTATAATGTTTCTTTCGATGACATTTTAGGAGCAGAAAAAAAAATTAGAATCAAGAAAGTTTTCAAACGATCGGAAAAAATGTATACACTTAAGGAAATTAAAGAAAATTTCAACTCCGAGGACTTCATATGCGAGGAAAAATATTCGGACGATAATAGCAAAATAATTTCAGATTTTTTGTTCATTTTAGATTCAGATTATCTCCAAAATAGTGACATAGATAATTCCGCAAAAATTTATGTTTCAGGCTATGCTGCGCATTCAATTTCTAAAAAACTTTCATGTCACGAGTGTATTTCATTAATTAGGGCAGCAAAGGGAATCAAAATTAATAATGAATATTTCGACAATCTGCAAAGAAACGGCTTGTCAATCGCCACCGAATCAGTTAATTTCATATTTGTTCATATGTGTTCGATTTTGGAATTCATTTTAAATGATGAATCAACTTTATCAAGATTTCTACATATTTCAAATCAAAAAATGATTTTATGCGAACTTACTATTCGTAGCATTGAATTGGACTTCTTTTATTCAGAATTTACAGAAACTTGTAGTTGTGGTTCGAATGCAAAAAACATTTTAAATTCACTCTGCTCCATTTTCGCGAATATACTGCTCAAAAATTATGTGAAAAATAGAAATAATGATTTAAAAGTCGAGCAAATGGAGAAGAAAAGAAAACATTTAGGAGATAGCAAAAAAAAACCATTGAAGAATAAAAAATTATTCACTTTGTTATGAGTTTTTCGAAATTTTCATTACTTAATATATTTCTATATTTATTTATTTATTTGTTATGTTTGAGAGTTTATATTTATGTTGAGAATTTTATTTGAGTTTTTTTTTTTGGCAAGAGATGACCTTACACCTTCCCGTGGTTCTTGCTGAACAATAAATTGAATAAAAATTCAGAGAAATATCATTTCAATTTCAACTTTATCATGAGATTATTGTGCAAAACTAACTGAGATATTCAATTTATTGACTAAGTAGGGTCTTATGTTCATTTTTCTTCCAGCAAAAAATTAATTTGATGACTTGACTAGTGATTTGAACGTGAAATAATATTATATCTCGCGCTATCGCTCCGCACTAGTATACCTACCATTTACGTTCGGATGCGACGATGCCAGACTTCGTTCCAGGCTATCTATAAAGACGGCTGTGGCAGGAGCTTTTGAGCGCTCGTACATGCACCTGGTAGGTAGATTCGCATTTTCCAGTTTCAGAAATCAATTGAAGGAATTTTCGACAGCTGTCAAAAAAATTCTGAAACTTAGGCGAAACTCCAGACTTCATGTCAGTGCTTCAGCTGATCAATTTTGTTTCGATAATTCGCTAGAATTTTCTACGGTATCTATGGTCTTGGTGGTGCGATCTGGAGAAAATTTTGCACGTAGTTTGAATACATTATTCCTCAGCTAGGTGCAAAATTTCATTCCAATCAAATCGGTAGTTTCGGAATTATCAAGAACAGAATATTTTGAACGGCCATGTTTACATAACCCCTAGTCTAATTTTGCTCATTGATGAACGTGACCGTAAAATTCGCGATCCAAACCCACCCTAAAAATTTCAAGTTCCTAGGCCTTTCCGTTCAAAAGTTTCAATTTTCTATGGTTTCTATGGTTCTGGTCATGCGATCTGGAAAAAATATTGTTTTAATATATCATTCTCGATTAAAATACAAAATTTCATTTCGATCGAATCCGCAGTTTCGAAATTATCGAGAAACCAAAATTTCAAACGACCGTATTTACGGAACCCCTAGTATGATTCTGTTCATTGATAAACGTGAACGCGACATTTCAGATCCACACCTATCCTGAAAATTTCAAGTCCCTAGGCCTTTTCGTTCGAAAGTTATGCTTTTCTATGGTTTCTATGGTTCTGGTCTTGTGATCTGGAGAAATGTAGCTTGAATATATCATTCTCTATTAGTATACAAAATTTCGTCACGATCGAATCTGTAGTTTTGAAATTATCAAGAAAACTAAATTTCAAACGACCATATTTACAGAACCCCTAGTATAATTTTGCTCATAGATGAACGTGATCACGACATTCGGGATCCACACATCCAGACTCAAATTTTCCGACGGATTCGTCATCAGTGAGTTGAACTCTATCGTTTGAGACCATTTTCATAAACATCGCGGAATAGAGTCACCGTCGAATATCAAATATTTTTAACACCAGATCCGAAAAACTTAATTTCCCCTTCAAGTGGAACAGGTAGAATACTGAATTTCTACATGAATCATTGACTGCCTTATATGTTCTCGCGAAATTTCGGCAGGATGTGGTGAATAGTTTCTGAGATGCCGAAGTTCTGAAAAAAATTTTTTTTCGAAATCTTCTTGTGAAACGACCCTCAAGAAATTCCATATGAATCTGTATGGGGTTGTTGAAAAACTTATATGGATGGTTTTGGAGAAGAAAAGTGTCGTTAGTGGAGAAATTTCTCTGATCTGCGCTGCGGTTCCTTTCGAAGCATTCAGCCCCTCACGTCGAATTTATCATTGCTATAACTGTACTGATGAGGTTCAATGAGCTGAAACCGGTCTACAATCGCGGAATTGATGATTAATTTGATGTTCTCTGGGGTGTTCATGGATTGATTTGTTGGCCTGCTCATCAGATTATCCAGGAATAATTTTTCTTCTTGGAAATTGTTTTTTTTTTTCATTTTGTTTGGATTAGATAAAGGGCTGAAATATTATTCAGTATACGGATTAGTTTGAAATAATTATCGGAAAAAACGTTAGATAATATCTGTGATCTTTCGACTTGTTTTTGGTAATACACATTCATAAGTGCCTTCAAAGCACTCGCTACGTTGCAACGAGGGCACTCCGCTCGGAGTCGATCAAGTTATTGATTTAATTTTTTTTCATTCGAGTTGATGTTGATTTCATCAGAGAATAATTTGAATGAAAATAAAATTAATTTTGAAACAGCTGTTTTAATTTGATAATTTGTGGATGTGAATTCCCAAAATATGTGAGGTCATAATTCGCTAGAATTTTCTACGATATCTATGGTCTTGGTGATGTGATCTGGAATTTCGCACTTAGTGAATCGTCTATGTGCATAATTTCACTCTAATCCAATGAGTATTATCGTTTCTAGATTATCAGGAAAAAACGGCCATATTTACCGAACCCCTAGTCTAATTTTACTCATTGATAATCGTGACCGCGACTTTCGCGATACAAATCTACCCTGAAAATTTCAAGTCCCTAGGCCTTTCCGTTCGAAAGTTATAATTTTTATGGTTTCTATGGTTCTGGTTATGCGATGTGGAAAAAATGTAGCTTTAATATATGATTCTCCATTAAAATACAGAATTTCGTCTCGATCGAATCTGTTGTTTTGAAGTGATCAAGAAAACTGAATTTCAAACGATCGTATTTACGGAACCTCTAGTCTAATTTTGCTCATTGATAAACGTGACCGCGACATTCGAGATCCACACACATCCGATCGAATGTTATTCTCTATGTTTTCTATAGTTCTCGTCATGCGATCTGGACAAAAGTTTGTGCATGTAGCTTCGTAGCACGGCATTCTCCATTAGAGTGTTCGAATTCATCTCGATCGAATCTGTGGTTTCGGTGTAATCAGGAGAACAACTTTTCGAACGGCCATATTTACGGAACCCCTGGTGGAATACTACCTATTAACGAACTCAACCTCGGCATTTGGAAACTGAACACACACTGAAAATTTCGAGTCTCTAATCCTAGAGACTTGAAATTTTTAGTGTGGTACACGGTGGGTCAGTGTGGGGACATCGTGACGAAATGATATAGCCCTCGTGTAAGTTGAAGAAGCGCTGAAAAAGACGAAGAATACGAGTGCTAGTGCAACTCATTCGGGTCATTATAACGAAAAGCCGGAAAAACCGTAAAAACCAATGTGTTTTCGAAAATTCATAACTAACATTTTCAAAGTTGTAGCGCTAGTTTTCCGTATGAAAGTAGTGTTGGATAGGTACTTTGAAGGTGTGCGTCAAAACGGATTAATTTTTCACACTGCGCCCACATGTCCACATCGGACGAATCAAACGCATCGCATCAAACTGATCAGCAGCGATAGCAACCACCAGCGCATGTGCACAAGACGATAATCGAATAAAAATAGCAGTAGATGCAGAGCAAGCACTTCCGTATGACGTCAGCGGCACGCAACGCCAAAGTTGCTCCTCGAAGCAACCGCGCCGGCATTGCCGCTGATCCGGTCAGTTCGAACCGTACGGCGAGGATTTGTGGACGCACTTGTATGGGTTTCTATACAAAAAATACTACGATCTGTTTGACGCGATCCGTTCGATTCGTCCGATACGGACATGTGGACGCTCACCATGAGTGTACACAATCTGGACGTTGTCGGATAAATAGTTTTTACGAAATTGCGATTTGAATTATTTTAGGCACTATTTTGCGGAAGAGCAGGATGCGTCGGAAGTTGTCCGATTTTAATTAAAAAACGGATTTGAAAGTATAATAGTACTACAGAACGTCAAATTTGATTTTTCGTTAGAATGCTGCGAAAAAGGTGAAAAATACGTGCAAACATGACGAAAACCGGCTCAGCGCTCGATCGCCTCGAGTAGAGGGGGTAGTCGGCCAACGCGGGGAAGTACGATATGGACATTTGGACGATTACCTTAAAAGTGAATTTTCGGGTTTCAAAAATATTCGTTGCTCAAAACTAGTTTTGCGCATTTATTTCGCTTAAAGGTGCGTCTCTTTTGCGCGAGGCAGACCCACGAACACTTTTTGAGCTAGGAGTGGAAATATCTACACACTCCAATTCAATCTCGAATATTGGCTTGCTATTTAGCAGTGGTGAATGTGGACGCTTTTCCCCCTTTCTCCAGAATATCTCTCATTTTTCTGCGGTCGGCCACAGTTCGGGCTGAAACAAAATTTCACGTACCCGTGAAAGCGTGAAGGGAATTTGGGGTCATAAAATTGAACTATTACTTGGTCGAGCTCGTTTATAGATGGGACGGTTGTTGGATGTTTTCATACAGTATTATAACAACATAAACCATCTCTTATGCATTCGAGGGATTTCAGTCCCTTTCTCGAAGTCTCGATACAGACGCAGTACGCGGCTGCTCCAAAAAGTTGGACCGCTTTACTGTTGAGCCATCCTTAGCTCGAACAGTGTTCGTAGGTCTTCCTCGCGGAATGGTATGCAGCTTAACAACTACATGTCAGCAATAATGTGCATACGGAGTGACACGATAGAGCTCCGTTTGAACTATACTAACAGTTTCAATGAATATTTCGGGATAGTCTGTCATTTCCAAAGAGTAACAATCGTTGTTCAAATACATGCAATAAAACAATTTTCCCGGAGAAAAATTGTTATAGATCATCTAATAAGCGGGCCAACAAATCGATCCATGAAACCCCAGAGAACATCAAATCCATAATTCGCAACTATAGACCGGTTTAGACTTATTAGGTCGGATTGCCTTGAAGCGAAACGCAGCGCCGATTGGAGAAAATTTCTCTACTAACGCCGCCTCTCCGCTTCAAAAACAACCGTTCCCACTCCTCTGCAAGTTCATGATAATATTCCTTGACCCCAAACAACAACCATGCATGTTTATGCAAACCTTGCGATATAACTGTCTTATGTGGAAGTACGGGTTGAAGCCACTTAACCTTTTTCGTACGAATAAATGGACAATGAATAATATATTGGCTATTTATCTAATCAAAATATGTACATGTAATGAAACAATTTTTCCGGAGAAGAGTTGTTCTAGATAATCTGATAAGCAGGCCATCAAATCGATCCATGTAACCCATGAGAACATCAAATCCAGCATTTGCTTTTGGAGCGGACAGGTGGGGTTGGTGTAAAATTTTTTTCTTATCGGCTCTGCGTTTCGCTTTAAGGGTGTCGCTACTTCCTTTTGCCCTATGCACCACAGTAATTGAGCGCTCGTACAACTTACACGAGGGCTATATAATTTCGTCACGATGTCTGTATTTTTCGAATTTTGAGCCGAAAATGGTCTCAATCGACTATGTTCGACTCACTGATGACGAATCCGTCGGAAAATTCGAGTCTGTCCGTCCGTCCGGCCGTAAGCACGATAACACTCGAACGGATCAACCTAGAGACTTGAAATTTTCAGTGTAGGTTCAGATCCCAAATGCCTCGGTTAAGTTCGTTAATGGGCCAAATTCGCCCAGGGGTTCCGTAAATATGGGCGTTCAAAGTTTTGTTCCCCTGATTACTTGAAAACTACAGATTTGATTGAGATGAAATTTTGCACTCAAATGGAGAATGAGGTGTTCAAGCTACATGTAAAATTTTGTTCAGATCGCATGACCAGAACCAGAGAAACCATAGAAAATTGTAACTTTTGAACGGAAACGCCTAGGGACTTGAAATTTTCAGTATAGGTGTGGATCCCGAATGTCGTGATCACGTTCATCTATGAGCAAAATTATACTAGGGGTTCTGTAAATATGGTCGTTTGAAATTTAGTTTTCTTGATAATTTCAAAACTACAGATTCGATCGTGACGAAATTTTGTATACTAATAGAGAATGATATATTCAAGCTACATTTCTCCAGATCACAAGACCAGAACCATAGAAACCATAGAAAAGCATAACTTTCGAACGAAAAGGCCTAGGGACTTGAAATTTTCAGGATAGGTGTGGATCTGAAATGTCGCGTTCACGTTTATCAATGAACAGAATCATACTAGGGGTTCCGTAAATACGGTCGTTTGAAATTTTGGTTTCTCGATAATTTCGAAACTGCGGATTCGATCGAAATGAAATTTTGTATTTTAATCGAGAATGATATATTAAAACAATATTTTGTCCAGATCGCATGACCAGAACCATAGAAACCATAGAAAATTGTAACATTTGAACGGAAAGGCCTAGGATTTTGAAATTCTCAGGGTGCGTTTGGATGGCAAATATCGCGGTCACGTTCATCTTTGAGCAAAATTAGAGTAGGGGTTCCGTAAATATGGCCGTTCTAAATATTTTTTTGCTGATAGTTCCGAAAATACTGAGCGGATTGGGATGAAATTTTGCACCTAGCTGAGTAATAATGTATTCAAACTACGTGCAAAATTTTGTCCAGATCGAACCACCAAGACCATAGATACCGTAGAAAATTCTAGCGAATTATCGAAAAAAAATAGATCAGCTGAAGCACTGACATGAAGTCTGGAGTTTCGCCTAATTTTCAGAATTTTTTTGACAGCTGTCGAAAATGCCTTCAATTGATTTCTGAAACTGGAAAATGCGAATCTACCTACAAGGTGCATGTACGAGCGCTCAAAAGCTCCTGCCTTCACGGCAGTGCTTTTCGTAATTTTTTTTTAATGATTTCTCATAAACGAATTCTCTTCAATTTTTGAATGTACATTCAGGCTTGTATGCAAAAGACTTTCCTCGGACAAAAATTCAATATTTTTGCTTGTAATCCAATTCATCCAAGGCAGATAATTTGAACAATTACTGGCGATGAAAAAGAAAGAAATTGAAAATTGTTATTTTTTTCAATAACTGAAAGTTGCTCTCATCGCTTTCTTAATTTGATTTTAATCCATCACTTTTCAAATCGGATATATGTTCATGTATAAATATTCGAAAGGTTATGGATTAAAATCAAATTAACAAATCGATGGCAATGAGAACAACTTTTTGATATTGAAAGAAATTTCAATTTTTTTCTTTTCCATCGCCAGTAATTGTTGAAATAAGTTTGAATTATTCGCCTGGTATGGATTGAATTACACGGAAAAATATTGAAGTTCCATTCAAAAACGTTCGAGAAAAGTTTTGTGCATACACGCCTGAATGTACATTCAAAAAATCAAAAGAATTCAACATGCCGTTTATGAGAAATCATTGAAACAATTATTGTTAAGCAATGAAAGTAGTGTACACCCTTAAGGCATTCCGTTTCTCACATCGAATTTTAACTATACTTATGAATGGATTTGATGCTCTCTGGGGTAACGCATGTATCGATTTGTTGGCCTGCTTATTAGATTGTCTAGAACAACTCTTCTTCAGAAAAATTGTTTCATTACATGTATCTTATTATTACACTTACGAGCGAATCGCTCGTCGTCTGATGAACATTAATCTTCCGCCTTCTACGTGGCCGGCTTTCATACTTTACTTGGAGTTTAATTGAAAAATATCTCTTTCAGAAATCTGGGGCCGATTGTGTCAAATTTCAAAAAACAAATATCAATGAGAAATTCACACAGAGGGTTTTGCAGTCGCCTTATAAATCTCGCAATTCTTGGGGAAGTACTTATGGTCAGCACAAGCAGTCCCTCGAGTTTTCTACCGAAGAATTTCTTGAGTTACAAGAATATGCAGCAGGCAAAGATATCCTTTTCACTGCTTCTGCGATGGATATTGAATCCTTCAATTTTTTGAAGTGCATTAATGTCCCATTTATAAAAATTGGATCGGGGGATGCTAACAATATTCAACTATTGAAGGAAGCCGCAAAATATCCAGGATCTTTGGTTATATCCACCGGTAACGTAATTACTACCCATTGGATGTTTGCTTCTACCTACTAACTAACGCGAGCCGCTAGTCGGATATTGATGTCCTTCTTTTTTGAGCGCTCGTACAACTTACACGAGGGCTATATCATTTCGTCACGATGTCTGTATTTTTCGAATTTTGAGCCGAAAATGGTCTCAATCGACTATGTTCGACTCACTGATGACGAATCCGTCGAAAAATTCGAGTCTGTCCGTCCGTCCGGCCGGCCGTCCGTATACACGATAACTCTCGAACGGAATGTCCTAGAAACTTGAAATTTTCAGGGTAGGTTCGAATTTCGAATGCCGCGGTTAAGTTCGTTATTGGGCAAAATTCGGGGTTCCGTAAATATGGCCGCTCGAAATTTTGTTTTTCTGATTACTCCGAAACTACTGATTCGATCGAGGTGAAATTTTGCACTCAGATGGATAATTACGTACTCAAGCTACACGCAGAATTTTGTCCAGCTCGCATGACCAGAACCATAGAAACCATAGAAAATTATAACTTTGTAATGGAAAGGCATAGAGACTTGAAATTTTCAGGATAGGTGTGGATCGTGAATGTAGCGTTCACGTGTATCAATGAGCAAAATAAGACTAGGGGTTCCGTTTATATGGCCGTTTGAAATTCAGTTTTCTTGATCATTTCAAAATTATGGATTCGATCTCGACGAAATTTTGAATTTAAATTGAGAATTATATATTCGAGCTACATTTCTTCCAGATCGTATGATCAGAATCATAGAAACCATAGAAAATCATAACTTTCGAACAAAAAGGCCTAGTGACTTGAAATTTTCAGGATAGGTTCGGATCGCGAATTTCGCGATCCTTTTTATCAATGATCCAAATTAGACTAGGGGTTCCGTAAATATTGCCGTTCAAACTATATTTTTTCTGATAATTTCGAAAATACTTATTGGATTGAAATGAAATTTCGCACATATATGAAGAATAATGTATAATTTTGTCCAGATTGCATTACCAAGACCATAGATACCGTAGAAAATTCTAGCGAATTATCGAAAAAATGGACCCAAAGCACTGACGTGAAGTCTGGATTTTCGCGTTGGTTTGAAATTTTCTTTGACAGCTGTCAAAATCTTTCCAATTGGTTTGTAAAACTGGAGAATGCGAATCTACCTACAAGGTGCATGTACGAGCGCTCAAAAGCTCCTGCCTTCACGGCAGTGCTTTTCGAAATTTATTTTTAATATCAGGTTAAACCTTCGATAATAATGTTAGCCTAAGATATTTTTGTCTACATTTTAATTTCAGTATATACGAGGTGCAAGATTGATAAGAAGATTTTTCCTTCAACTTTGACACACCTTGTGGATACAAGGAGCCGCAGCAACGAATGGCAAAAGGAGTCAAACTGAAGTCCCATCTTTTCTGGTTATTTTGTTTTTTTAATCGTGTGTTTATCCCTATTATTACTGCCTGGAGGGAAACTTTCAAAAAAACTTACAAAAGTACACTCTTCAAGAATTGTCAGAGACTTCATTGCAGCAGTCGATTTTCGAGTTATGGTGTGGCCACCGTGCTGTCCTGACCTAAACCCCATTATGAATTTGATGAACTAGAACGAAGAGTACGAGGCAGAGTTCCTTTTTCAGCGTCGATGCCGGAGTTTTGTGTTGCAGTAGAGGAAGAGTGGCGAAACATCTCACAAGAAACGATGGTTTACTCAATTAGAAGTACATATGCCTAATTGTATGTGGGATGTTATCAGGGCGAGGGGAGGTCATACCCGCTATTAAAATAATTTAGTTTTAGGAAAAACTAGTAAGCCGGGAGATCCACATAATAGGTAGATTCGACTTTTCCGATAGATTCACCTTTTCGGGTAGATTCACATTTTCGAATAGTTCGGTGAAGAAAAAAAAAAATAATAATTTTGATTATTGCCAGAAGGGCCAAGAACGGTCCTGTCCTATAATGTCAATCGAAGGGGGCGGGGCTTTATCCACGAAATACGGGGTAAACGTCACGAAATATCTATGCTCCCAGTAAATTAATTCGGGTTTTTCGGGGTTGTCAAAAATCGGACTTTTCGAAATCGAGTTCTTGCATAAACCGGTGGATGGATTTTCGTCGAAATTACATTAAGGAGACCTCGTGTCCTTTGAGATGATAATTTGACCGCTTTCGATCCCCGAGACGCCGCGGATCAAAAGCCTATCCAATAGTTCGGCGTCAACTTTTGGCGTCTTTTCGAGTTTTTGACCTTTTCCGTTCGTTATTTTCGTTCGTTTGGAATGGGAAGTAGGCAACTTTTCGTGTACCTTAGGAAAGCCCGTTTCTTTCCCTTGAAAACGCGGGGGCGCTTTGCGCCCCCGGTATTTTCTTTTTTTCGCAATTTTAAAATTGCTCGAGGCCTTCGGCCTCTCGGGTTAAATAGTTTTTGTCTTAACATTTCTGTGGTTTCGAAAAAATAATTTTAGTAATATGGACTTGCTGTTTTCAATGTTTTCTCACTGGGCTTCCAAGGTATCAGCTCAGTTTTGAAACACTGTAATTTCCGTAATAATAGAGATAAATACATGATTGAAAGAACAAAACGACCAGAAGAGATGGTACTTCAGTCCGATTCCATTTGGCATTAGTTGCTGCTGTTCCTTTTATCCACAGGGTGTGTCAAAGTTGAGGAATAAATCTTCTTTTCAATCTTCCACCCCATATATGCTAAAATTCAATTGGAAAAAAGTATCTTAACACAACATCATCACCGACTGTTGACCTACACAATTAAAAAAAATTACGAAAAGCACTGCCGTGAAGGCAAGAGCTTTTGAGCGCTCGTACATGCACCTTGTAGGTAGATTCGCATTTTTCAGTTTTGGAAACCAATTGAGGAAATTTTTGACAGCTGTCGAACAAATTTTCAAACTAAGGCGATAATCCAGACTTCAAGTCAGTGCTTTAGGTGACCAATTTTTTTTTTTCGATAATCCGCTAAAATTTTCTACGGTATCTATGGTCTTGGTAATGCGATCTGGACAAAATTTCGCACGTGGTTTGAATACATTATTCCTCAGCTAGGTGCAAAATTTCATTCCAATGTAATCGTCAGTTTCGAAATTATCAGGAAAAGAATATTTTGAACGGCCATATTTACGGTACCCCTAGTCTAATTTTGCTCATTGATGAACGTGACTGTGAAATTCGCGATCCAAACCCACCCTGAAAATTTCATGTTCCTAGGCCTTTCCCTTCGGAAGTTATAATTTTCTATGGTTTCTATGGTTCTGGTCATGCAATCTGAACAAAATGTTGCTTTAATATATCATTCTCGTTTAAAATACAAAATTTTATCTCGATCGAATCCGTAGTTTCGAAATTATCGAGAAAACAAAATTTCAAACGACCGTATTTATGGAACTCCTAGTATAATTCTGCTCATTGATAAACGTGAACGCCACATTTCAGATCTACACCTATCCTGAAAATTTCGAGTCCTTAGGCCTTTCCGTTCGAAAGTTATGATTTTCTATGGTTTCTATGGTTCTGGTCATGCGGTCTAGAGAAATGTAGCTTGAATATATCATTCTCCATCAGTATACAGAATTTCGTCAAGATCGAATCTGCAGTTTGGAATTTATCAAGAAAACTAAATTTCAAACGACCATATTTACGGAACCCCTAGTATAATTTTGCTCATAGATGAAAGTGATCACGACAATCGAGATCCACACCTATCCTGAAAATTTCAAGTCCCTAGGCGTTTCCGTTAAAAAGTTACAATTTTCTATGGTTTCTATGGTTCTGGTGATGCGAGCTGAACAAAATTTTGCATGTAGCTTGAACACCTCATTTTCCATTAGAGTGCAAAATTTCATCTCGATCGAATCTGTAGTTTTAAAGTAATCAGGAAAAAAAAATTTCGAGCGGGCATATTTACGGAACCCCTCGGCGAATTGAAAATTTCAAGTTTCTAGGACATTCCGTTCGAGAGTTATCGTGTATACGGCCGGCCGGACGGACGGACGGACAGACTCGAATTTTTTGACGGATTCGGCATCAGTGAGTCGAACATAGTCGATTGAGACCATTTTCGGCTCAAAATTCGAAAAATACAGACATCGTGACGAAATGATATAGCCCTCGTGTAAGTAGTACGAGCGCTCAAAAAAAGATTATTAAAATCCGACTAGCGGATTCCGAGTAATATACCTATTTGAAAATGTGTCGAATTTTAGGTGGGCCGATTTCATTGCACCCAAGTGTATTATTACTTAAAGAATCATACGTCCATATACTTTTCACAAATTTCAAAGCCCATCTGTGGAGCTTTTTTCGAGTTCTTCATGAATAACTTATGTTATGGTTTGGTATTTTCAACTAAATTTTTAGTTATGCCTGTTTTGATCATCCCATTCTGGCTCTCCTATGTTTCAATTATCAAATTTTTTGTAGAATGAGTTCCGAGAAAAAAGAACAATTGGGTTAGTTTCGAAGAAATTCAATAGAAAGTTGAAAAAATATGGAAATGAGTATATATAAATCCTTGAAAATTTCGTTGTGACCCGTATTTGAAACTGAAACTAACAATAAAAAATATTTAGGTATGCAGCCATTCGAATATGTCAAGCAAATATATGACCTTATGAAAATAAACGGGAAGAACAATTTTGCCATTATGCACTGTGTTTCTTCTTATCCTACTCCTTTAGAAGAAGTCAACTTGAGGGTGATTGAGATGTATAAAGAAAACTTTCCTGATATTGTCATTGGTTATTCTGGACACGAAATGGGTATTGAAGTATCTGTTGCTGCGACAGTTCTAGGAGCTAGGGTAAGAACAACTATTATTCTAGTACTTTTTGGAAATTATCCACAGAGGAAAAAGATACTGTTATCTACAAATTATACGAGGGTTGTTCTGTTAACACAGTTTATTCACAAAAAAAAAGGGCTGTAGTTGGTTCAATCCATTCTAAAATTCATCAAACCGTTTTGTTGCGTTAAAATCAACGCGACAAGGGGCGACCCACAAAATCTATATCCAAGCAAGAATTTCTCCGTAATCAACACTTCTTCACATCACGTGGGTGGTTCCCTGTTTCAAGTGCGGCCACCTGCATCTTACGCGTCACAAGCGCCCTAAAGTTTTGTTTATGTTATCTTCACCGATTTTACGATAACAGTCAGCGTTCCATCTTCGGAGGAATTCTTCAGTCAAATCACAGTCAGTTACGTTTCATCATCCGAGAAATGCGTTAGTCAAAAACGCTCAAGAGTTCCGTTCCATCTTCGGAGGAATTCTTTAGTCAAACCGCAGAAAAGTTACATTCCAATTTCCAAGAAATGCGTTAGTCAAAACGCACAAGAGTTCCGTCCCATCTTCGGAGGAATTCGTTTGTCAATTACGCACAGTTCTCGTACGTAACTCACGTTATTTCTGAAGTTCTACTTCATTCTTCTCTCTAAAATCAGGGTCAGTCAGTACCCCTCGTTAAGTTTTAAGTTGGTAGCTGTGTCCTACAAAATTCCCGAAGCAGCCAAAGGAAACTTTCAGTCCAGACTGGTCCATCTACGAAGTTAAGCTGTTTTCTGTTGGACCTGTACAATTAAAGCAGGGCTGTTTCAGATTATCAAATCCAGGACAATAAGGTCAGAAAATTCCATTGTTTCACTCAAACACCGTATAAAATTACCGAAGAAAGGTAAAGAAACCCAATCTTTAACTCTAAAAGACTTTATGAATTCTCGTTCTTGTTTGAAAAGGTGTTCCGATTCAAACCAAAAACATTAATCTTTCTCCTTGTTTGTAAAAGTGCTTCAAATTGATTTTAAGTAGATACATTTCCTTTAAGTTTGTATATAGTAATTTGAGATCAATGTAAATATATTGTTTTTTACTTTTAAATGCAGTTGGTCTCTTTATTCACCTTGCAATTATTATCCCTGCCAAAAGTCACATTTTTAGACGCTGCAAACAGTGCATAATCAGCGACACAAGGTAGTGCGCTGCTCATCATTAAGCGGGTGAGAATTATTACTCTAATTTTGTACTCGCAACACGTTTCTTCGGTTGATTTGAAACTTAAACCCTGTAATTCATCTTTTACCCGCGGAAATAAGAAGACATAAGCCGCTAGGTCTGTACTATACAGCGAATAACCCATTATGTTTGTGTTGTGAGGAAACAACTACTCATTTTTTCAAGCAGCAGTATGTGCATTACTTTCCTTGATGCAAAATGTCCTTCCTATCGCACGTTTTTCGCGCACCTTTTTTTCCATGATAGAATAACTTGGAGGCAAGATGTTGCACAGCTTCTGTGAGGACATAAGAGAGCAAACAACGAACGATTAAAACCTAATCGTACTATTTTCGAGGGTAATATCCCTAGTGCATTTAATTTTTCCGGAAAAATTCGGAAAAACGAGGAAAAATTAAATGCCCGTCATATTTGGTGAGATTATTTCCTGAGTTAAATGAACATTTTATGTGTGAACTTTCTGAGTATTTAGTGGAACACTATCTTCAACAGCTGCATTAATTTTACTTTCGGAAACATTTCCAAACCGATTCATTTTGAGTTTCAGTGGAAAAATTAATAAATTCGTAAGCGTTGTTTGTGATCTTTGTTGTTGGTAACGGTACATAGCAACACAGCATAGAAACCATCAAGTTTGTTTTTACAAAGCAAGTTGTCAAACTTGCATGAAATTTTTCCAATTTTTTTTCCGGAAAAACTGCTGACAGCTAAGTTGACAGTTGTTAAGTAATTTTTCCACTTAAAATTTATATTTGACATACCAATTCTTGATAGCGATTGGTCAAAATTAATAGGAAGGAAATAATCAGTGAAAGCTTGCTCGAGAATTGAAAATTATTGTGTGTGTTATCTGTAGATAATTTTGATTTTTGAGCGCTCGTACTACTTATATTACACGAGGGCTATATCATTTCGTCACGATGTCTGAATTTTTCGAATTTTGAGCCGAAAATGGCCTCAAAAGACTATGTTCGACTCACTGATGACGAATCCGTCAAAAAATTCGAGTATGTCCGTCCGGCCGTCCGTCCGTATACACGATAACTTTCGAACAGAATGTCCTAGAAACTTGAAATTTTCAGGGTAGGTTCGAATCTCGAATACCGCGGTTAAGTGCATTATTGGGCATAATTGGCCCAGGGGTTCCGTAAATATGGCCGCTCGAATTTTTTTTTCTGATTACTTCGAAACTACTGATTCGATCAGATGAAATTTTGCACTCAGATGGAGAATTATGTACTCACGCTACATGCAGAATTTTGTCCAGCTCGCATGATCAGAACCATAGAAATTATAGAAAATAATAACTTTGTAAGGGAAAGGCGTAAGGACTTGAAATTTTCAGGATAGGTGTGGATCGTGAATGTCGCCTTCACTTGTATCAATGAGCAAAATTAGACTAGGGGTTCCTTGAATATAACCGTTTGAAATTCAGTTTTCTTGATAATTTCAAAATTATGGATTTGATCGTGACGAAATTTTGTATTTAAATTGAGAATAATATATTCGAGCTACATTTTTTCCAGATCACACGATCAGGACCATAGAAACCATATAAAATTATAACTTTCGAACGGAAAGGCCTAGGGACTCGAAATTTTCAGGATAGGTTCGGATCGCGAATTCCGCGCTCACGTTAATTAATGAGCAAAATTAGACTAGGGGTTCCGTGAATATGGCCGTTTGAAATTCGGTTTTCTTGATAATTTCAAGACAACAGATTCGATCGGGACGAAATTCTGTATTTTAATGGAGAATGATATATTCGAGCTACATTTTTTTCAGATCGTATGATCAGAACCATAGAAACCATAGAAATTCATAACTTTCGAACGAAACGGCCTAGGGACTTGAAATTTTCAGGATAGGTTCGGATCGCAAATTTCGCGATCACTTTCATCAATGAGCCAAATTAGACTAGGGGTTCCGTAAATATTGCCGTTCAACCTATATTTTTTCTGATAATTTCGAAAATACTTATTGGATTGAAATGAAATTTCGCACATATATGAAGAATAATGTATAATTTTGTCCAGATCGCATTACCAAGACCATAGATACCGTAGAAAATTCTAGCGAATTTTCCAAAAAGAAAATGGTCACCAAAGCACTGACGTGAAGTCTGGATTTTCGCGTTGGTTTGAAATTTTCTTTGACAGCTGCAAAATCTTTCCAATTGGTTTCTAAAACTGGAGAATGCGAATCTACCTACAAGGTGCATGTACGAGCGCTCAAATGCTCCTGCCTTCACGGGATTGCTTTTCGTAATTTTTGAACCTAAAATGCGTTGCTCCTAGCACTTGTCAAAAAAAAACCTCAACTCAAAAACATCCTGTATATCACCGTCACCAGGGCCGCGCCGCCCTCATGGGCAGGATGGGCAAGGCCCAGGGGCGCCGAGCCTTCAGGGGCGCCGCAGGCGCCCTTATATCATTACATAAAAATGACTATCATTCATGAATCATATTCCTGGAATACATTTTACACTATTCTATAAAATTAAAGAAAAAAAAATATATATATATTAATATTATTGATTTAATTGATGTACAAATAAAGAAGAACCACAGTAAGCAAAAATGCGTCCACGCCAGGCCAGGTCAATACGATACTTTACTCGTTGTCGTTGAGATTCAAAACGCGTGGATACTGGACACATTGATAAACTCGTGCCTAATTCACTAGTTCCCAGAACATATAAAGAATATACAATGAATACAGACAAAACTATGCCTCAGAGTATTGGTGATAAAATACAAAATGAGCTAATTCACCTTATAGGAGTGCATATCAGATCTGAAATTTTGAACAAGGTGATAGCCGTCGAGAAGAGCAGATATCTGTTTGTAGCTTCTCCATAATGAAGTTTTTTGAGCGCTCGTACTACTTACACGAGGGCTATATCATTTCGTCACGATGTCTGTATTTTTCGAATTTTGAGCCGAAAATGGTCTCAATCGACTATGTTCGACTCACTGATGACGAATCCGTCAAAAAATTCGAGTCTGTCCGTCCGTCCGTCCGGCCGTCAGAACGATAACTCTCGAACGGATCAACCTAGAGACTTGAAATTTTCAGTGTGTGTTCAGATCCCAAATGCCTCGGTCAAGTTCGTTAATGGGCAGAATTCCACCAGGGGTTCCGTAAATATGGCCGTTCAAAATTTTGTTCTCCTGATTACTTCGAAACTACAGATTCGATCGAGATGAAACTTTGCACCCAAATGGAGAATGAGGTGTTTAAGCTACATGTGAAATTTTGTCCAGATCGCATGACCAGAACCATAGAAACCATAGAAAATTGTAACTTTTGAACGGAAGCCCCTAGGGACTTGAAATTTTCAGGATAGGTGTGGATCTGGAATGTCGTGATTACGTTCATCTATGAGCAAAATTATACAAGGTGTTCCGTAAATATGGTAGTTTGAAATTTAGTTTTCTTGATAATTTCAAAACTACAGATTCGATCGTGACGAAATTTTGTATACTTATGAAGAATGATATATTCAAGCTACATTTCTCCAGATCACATGACTCGAACCATAGAAAATCATAACTTTCGAACGGAAAGGCCTAGGGACTTGAAATTTTCAGGATAGGTGTGGATCTCGATTGTCGTGATCACTTTCATCTATGAGCAAAATTATACTAGGGGTTCCGAAAATACGGTCGTTTGAAATGTTGGTTTCTCGATAATTTCGAAACTACGGATTCGATCGAGATGAAATTTTGTATTTTAATCGAGAATGATATATTAAAACAATATTTTGTCCAGATCTCATGACCAGAACCATAGAAAATTGTAACTTTCGAACGGAAAGGCCTAGGAACTTGAAATTCTCAGGGTGGGTTCGGATCGCGAATATCGCGGTCATGTTCATCAATAAGCAAAATATTTTTTAGCTGATAGTTCCGAGAATACTGAGCGGATTGGGATAAAACTCTGCACCTTGCTGAGTAATAATGTATTCAAACTACGTGCAAAATTTTGTCCAGATCGCACCACCAAGACCATAGATACTGTTGAAAATTCTAGCGAATTATCGAAAAAAAATTGATCAGCTGAAGCACTGACATGAATTCTGGAGTTTCGCCCAAGTTTCAGAATTTTTTTGAGAGCTGTCGAAAATTCCTTCAATTGATTTCTGAAACTGGAAAATGCGAATCTACCTACAAGGTGCATGTACGAGCGCTCAAAAGCTCCTGCCTTCACGGCAGTGCTTTTCGTAATTTTTTTTTAATTTTATCCAATACCGATATTACAGGGTCAGGTTAGTAATTTTTTCGTTGGTGATATTTGAAGAATACGAGCTTAAATTGGATGATCTTCGTGGTCAGGGTTATGACAATGGTGCCAATATGCAAGGAAAACACAACGGTCTGCAAAAAAATTCTTGATTTGAGTTTTAGATCATTTTTTGTGTCATGCGATCTAGACAAAATTTTACATTTTTCAATTGATTGCAAAATTTCATCTCGATTGAATCCGCAGTATCGAAGTAATCAGGAGAACAAAATTTCGAACTGTCATATTTACAGAACCCCTGGCGGAGTTCTGCCCATTAACAAACTAAACTGCGGCATTTGGAAACTGAACCCATACTGAAAATTTCAAGTCTCTAGATCGTACTGTTCGAAAGTTAACGTGCTTACAGCCGGACGGAAAGACTTTTTCGACAGATCCGTCATCAGTGAGTCAAACCTTGTCGATTAAGACCACTTTCGGCTCAAAATAAGAAAAATACAGACATCGTGACAAAATGATAAAGCCCTCGTGTAAGTAGAACGAGCGCTCAAAAAACGTTGGAGTCTGTACAATAATGGATGTAAATTCAATTTCTCAATTCCATTATACAGGGTGTTTCCAAATTCGACGTGAATCTTGGAGGACGTGTTAGTCTCTCTTTGCTGTCGTTTGAGCCATATTCATTGATATTCAAAAATCAACAGTTCACGAGTAATTTGAGTTTTCGTATTTTTGAGCGCTCGTACTACTTACACGAGGGCTATATCATTTCGTCACGATGTCTGTATTTTTCGAATTTTGAGCCGAAAATGGTCCCAATCGACTATGTTCGACTCACTGATGACGAATCCGTCGGAAAATTCGAGTCTGTCCGTCCGTCTGTAAGCACGATAACTCTCGAACGGATCAACCTAGAGACTTGAAATTTTCAGTGTAGGTTCAGATCCCAAATGCCTCGGTTAAGTTCGTTAATGGGCAGAATTCCACCAGGGGTTCCGTAAATATGGCCGTTCAAAATTTTGTTCTCCTGATTACTTCGAAACTACAGATTCGATTGAGATGAAACTTTGCACACAAATGGAGAATGAGGTGTTCAAGCTACATGTGAAATTTTGTCCAGATCGCATGACCAGAACCATAGAAATCATAGAAAATCATAACTTTCGAACGGAAAGGCCTAGGGACTTGAAAATTTCAGGATAGGTGTGGATCTGAAATGTCGCGTTCACGTTCATCAATGAGCAGAATTATACTAGGGGTTCCGTAAATACGGTCGTTTGAAAGTTTGTTTTTTCGATAATTTCGAAACTACGGATTCGATCGAGGTGAAATTTCGTATTTTAATCGAGAATGATATATTAAAGCAATATTTTGTTCAGATCCCATGACCAGAACCATAGAGACCATAGAAAATTGTAACTTTTGAACGGAAAGGCCTAGGAACTTGAAATTTTCAGGGTGGGTTTGGATCGCGAATATCGCGGTCACGTTCATCAATGAGCAAAATTAGAGTAGGGGTTCCGTGAATATGGCCATTCAAAATATTTTTTTCCTGATAGTTTCGAAACTACTGATCGGATTGGAATTAAATTTTGCACCTAGTTGAGGAACAATGTATTCAAACTACGTGCAAAATTTTGTCCAGATCGCATCACCAAGACCATAGATACTGTAGAAAATTCTAGCGAATTATCGAAAAAAAATTGATCAGCTGACACACTGATATGAAGTCTTGAGTTTCAGAATTTTTTCGACAGCTGTCAAAAATTCCTTCAATTGATTTCTAAAACTGGACAATGCGAATCTACCTACAAGGTGGATGTACGAGCGCTCAAAAGGTCCTGCCTTCACGGCAGTGCTTTTAGTAATTTTTTTTTTCTAATTACTGACCTTACTTCATTTTTCATCAATTTTTTCTACGTTGAACAAGTTTGATAATAATTTCGGATTATTTTTACCAGAGAAGGGTATGATATGTATAAAAAAGCGAAAATATGCTGTAATATATGTTGAAAAAGAATTCGTCTGATTCAAAAGTTGGTATATGAAGAAAAGAATAGTCAATTTATAGTATCAATTCGCCTACAAATTTCGAATTCCACAATCCATGTATGACAAATTTATTTAAAAAACTTCCAAATTCCTTCTTTAATTCCTTAAAAAGTTTTCGTTACAAAGCACGCACTAGTTTCGTTTCAGCAGATTTTTTTATGAACAACCTTTTGAAAGTCCGGCATAAAAAATAGTGTTTTGACGTTAAGCTTTGGATGAGAGCAATAGCTAATCTTTTGATAGGTCCTCACTCTTTACCTGACAACTTAGATGGAGAAAATTATGAAGAATTTTTGAGAACAAATATGGACAGTATTTTGGACGAGGTTCCCTTGATTGACAGGCGTGAAATCATTTTTTAACAGGATGGGTGTCCCGCACACTATAGGCTAAACGTTCGTATGTTCTTGAACGGATTGTTTCCTTATCGGTGGATAGGTAGGGTAGGAGCTATTTCGTGGCCAGCGAGAAGTCCGGATCTAACACCGTTAGATTTCCATGTTTGGGGCAGTTTAAAAGAAATAGTATATGAAAGGGAAAAACATACATGTGCACAACTCTTGTGGAGAGAATAGACGGAGCAGTGAGAAGATTGAAAGTAAAGTAAACTTCAGGACTGAAGAAATTAGGAAAAGGGCCCGTGCTTGTATAAGGAATATAATTTATGTTTTTCGAACATAATTTATGAATACATACAATGAAATTTTCAGTTGAATTGCAATAAAAAAATATTTAAACCGTTACTTTTCTTTCTTCGGTTATATCCCCTTTCAAATCAAAATCTGCGAAACTAGTGGCTTTGTTCTAACGAAAAACTTTTTAGGAAATGAAGACACATTCAATTATTTTAATATTTCTCGCGTGCTCCCCCCTGTAACTTCGCGCCCTGCCTAGGCACGTGCCTAATTGGCCCCCTCGGATAATCCGCCACTGGACAACAATGAGTACTTGCTTATTGTCGTCAAGATAGTTACAATCTGAAAACTACCAGAATATGCTCTGTACTCTGTACATTTCACAGATGACTTCGAAGAAAAATTTGATGCATGAATTTATAAATACTCCACCAAAATCGCTTCACACGTTAAATTGAAATGAATTTGTTACAGGCAGTTCAAGCAATAGTAGAGATAAATCTGCAACGAACATAATTTCACTAAATTTTTATTGTATAACATTATATCATTGATGTATAACTGAATTGATGTTTTCCAGTTTTAGAAACCGATTATTGAAGAAATTTTTGGTAGCTGTCATAAATATGACAGCAGCCCTTTTTGTCAATCATGCCGAATCAGCTGTTACAGAAATATGAGGATTTTTCCTTCAATGATTCGTTGAAAATTTAAAATGGTTCTGGTTATGCGATCTGGAGAAAGATTAGCTTGAATATATCATTCTCCATTAAAATACAAAATTTCGTCACGATTTGAAAGGCACAGGGACTCGAAATTTCTAGGGTAGGTTCGGATCGCGAATTTCGCGGGCACGTTCATCAATGAGCAAAATTAGACTAGGGGTTCCGTAAATACGGTCGTTTGAAATTTTGTTTTCTCGATAATTCCGAAACTACGGATTCGATCGAGATAAAATTTTGTATTTTAATCGATAATGATATATTGAAGCAACATTTTGTCCGGATCGCATGACCAGAACCATAGAAACCATAGAAAATTATAACTTCCGAAGAGAAAAGCCTAGAAACTTGAAATTTTCAGGGTAGGTTTGTATCGCGAATTTCGCGGCCACGTAAATATGGCCGTTCAAAATATTTTGTTCCTGATAATTTCGGAACTACTGATTGGATTGGAATGAAATTCTACACCTAGCTGAAGAATAATGTATTCAAACTATATTCATCTTATCTTATACTAATATCATTTTGCCTTGTTTGCAGAAAACTTCCGTTTCAATTCAGTCCTGATTTTCCTTCAAGAATTTCCGATAGACGCTCATCAAACTTAATACTTGTGTAAAGAACTGATTATTCGCCATCGTCCTTCCTTATTCTTGTTACAACAATTTAGCCAACCATTTTTCACTTCCAGGGGGGCGGGCAGCAGCCCCTTTGCCCCACGCTGGGTACGCCCTTGTTTGTACTGGTGGTGAAAGGGTTCTCACTATGCTGTCAGGCATCGAAATGCAGATGTCATATACCTAGCCAAATAATATGACTTGTCACCGAGGATTCGATAATGCGGCCAGATAATGCCTCTTGTTCATTTCCATCACTCATTGCCGAACAAGTGACTTATATATATATATTTTTTTTATATTTCCTTGATGACGATCCCCTACTAGATAAGAACAGTGGAAAGAGAACAGCCTCCGTAGAAATGTTGGAAAATATGACAAAACATAAATAAAAAGAAGTCAAACAAATGACATACAATCTAATGAGTACAGTAGAACCTCAATTATCCGAACTAATTGGGAACGAGACTATTTTGGATAATCAAAAGTTCGGATAATCAAAATGTCGGATTTTTGAGATGAGATCAAACAAAGAACATTATAAGAACCGGTGAGTTTATTAAAATTTGAAATATATAAATAAACATTCAAATATCCAACTAATAAAAACAGTGAAATAGGTATGTACATTAAATACTTTTTAAATCTTTTTTCACAAAATAGTATAATATTTCCAACTGGCGAAATACCATTGGTCGGATAATTGAGCGTTCGGATAATTGAGGGTGCGTATGATTGAGGTTCTACTGTATATCTTTTTTCAATAGATCCTATCAGATTTCAAATTATATTTATTTCCAGATAATAGAAAGGCATATAACTTTGGATCAACACCAAAAAGGATCCGACCACATATGTTCTTTATTGCCTGATCAATTTCAAGATATGATTTTGAAAACAAAAAATGTCCAAATTTCATTAGGTGCACCGAAAAAACTTCTCACTCCTTCTGAAGTTTCATGCTGGAATAAATTGGGAAAATGCATTGTCGCCTCTAAGAAACTAACACAGGGTGAAAGGATCCAAGAAGGAGATCTGAAAACAAAAGTTACCGACCCAAAAGGAATTAATGCTATTTTTTATGATTATCTCATTGGTTCTAAATTGAAACGAGATCTGAACCCTGATGATGTTATATTAAGTGATGATTATGAACATTAGTTACCATGAAATAGCTGCTGAAATCATTAATAAAAAAAAACAAATACTACTTTAACAATATTATTTATTCAAGTAAAATATGATTGTTGTAATAAAAAGATCTGTATATTATGTAGCATTATTAAATAGGCAAGTCCAACCATGGAAACAAATATAAGAATTTAATACAATGATCATCAGTGAAATTGGTTTGATGAAAAACGATAATTTTAACTTTGAGTTTGCTGTATCATTCCTATATTGATGGTAATTCAAAATAAAATAAATCAGAACAAATATAAGAAATTACTTCTTCCTTTCATACTTCCAAACATAAACGGGAGCTCTATATTTACCTCCTTTTTTAACTTTTTTTGGGGGTAGAACATTACTTTTACTAGCCAGATGCCTTTGCATTTCTAACTTCTGTGAAATAACCGCCAATTCCTTTTCTCTATTAATCCGTTTGGCCAGTTCATCATACATTTGCTTCTTTTTATTTGTGCTTTTGGTTAAAGCATTTATGTCAATGTCAGGTAATTCCTTTTCCAATAAATTTCTATTCAGTCTATTCGCTACAGCTTTCTCAAGTTCTTTGTCAAAGTAAGTATGTTTATTGATTGGCTCCATATCTACACTAATTAAATGCAATTGTGCTTGCAACTTCTCAATTTTCTTATGCTCTTGATTTCTCTTGTTAATTATGTATTTCAAATCTTGCGTTTTCATCAGCTTAATCTGTTCAGGTGTATCTTTGTCTTCAGTTTCTTTATCGAAATGCATTCCATTTTCAACCTTTGCATTTATCATATGGTGATAAAACTCATCGGGGTTTTTATTCAACGCTCTTTTCTTCAGTAACTTGAGAGTTTCTTTCTTCTCGTTCTTGTCTTTGGCTCTTTGAATATAATCTTTTTTCTTTTCTAATATCCCTAGATGTTTTCGTTCTTCAGGTTGATGCCTTTCAGCATGAACTTTTTGGTATGCCTTGGAGGCTTTCTTCCACACTGACATAATGAGAACTTTCTCTGATTTACGAACAGATATAAAATGTGAAAAAACTGAATGAAGAAAAACAATTACTTATCAAAAAACTTCAGTAAACAACGAGTGAGGTTACTAAGGTTATGATCACAGAATTGACAGAATATCAATATCAATAGATATTAGATATTCTTCTTCTGCTAGGTAGTCCTTTTCTACATGCTAAGCCGCGGGTCGATCAAAAAAAACGAGGCTAGAGCAAATATTTCAAAATCAGAAAAGATGATTTATGTTATATTGTGAGGAAAATAATGATTTTTTTATAGGATAACTTCTAAAATAGGATATCCTATTGAATTTTTGGAATGAATCTCTATTCGTTCTTTTAAAAATAAAACATCCGTATTTATGTTGTCTCTATCGGTATGGGTGTGGATTTATCCAACCCAAAATAATGAATAACACGTAACCGAAAATGCATTTATGCAGACCAAAATCCATTCGAAGCGAATGGCCTGGTTATCATTGGTAATCACCAAACCAACAATAACCAACTGCACAACTGTTATCACATGACGTCATGAACCACTCGAGATCCGTGTTGAACTTCTGGTCATGGGCCAGTTGTACAATCGGGGTTTAAACTTTACCCGGAGTTTACTCGGTTCAGCCATAAAATACTGTTGCACATGCATGGTTCAGTGTTGAACCAGGTTTAAATCCCACTTGATTCTTACCCAACCATTTTGAGTGGTTAACCTCGGATCAAAGAATTTCATTGGCTCTAGGTTCACCTTAGAATGTTACCACAGATTAATCTGCGAATTGAAAATTTGAAGGAAATTCATAAGGTTTCAGATTTAGAATTTCAAGAGTAGACGTTAATATTTCTTATAATTTCATTAAAAATAAATATAAATCATCCAAATTCAAATATTGTTCTATATACTGATACCTACTCCTTGACATTTATTCAACAGTACAAAATTATTGATATCCTGATTTCCAGGATTAACTGAATTCGGGCTGAACCTGATTGAGCAACGCAGACCTGAACTCGGTTCAAGACAACCGCGGTCATTAGTGGTTATTCGCTTGAAATCGATTTATGATTCTGATAAACAGAAGTAGATCGAGTAGTTAGTATAGCGATAGTTCAAATGCTCCCAGCTCCCATTCAAGGATAGACCTAATATCATTAGTGTTTACTGTTTATGATTGAAGCCAAAAGTGAGTTTTTATCAGGCGCGATCTCTGTATTTATATTAATTTTTTATGTGCTTTCTGTCGATCGAAGGATATGCGAGATATTACAAATTAGTATAGTATATCATACTCTAATATCTGTAGCCCGTGGACAAATATCAGGTAAAAACTATTCTTCATGAATAAAAATAGAAATTTTAATATCAATTCATATTTCGGCAGGATAATGAATGGAAAACATTGGGGAGAAATACCTACCACTACATCAGAAATAATACCAAATGTCGGTGCTGACATTGAGAAGGCTATGGATAAGTTTTCCTTATCCCAATTTGATTCCAGTGGTGACAGTAAACTTACTGCAGATAGCTCTATTCTGTGAGATATTTAATATAACTTCATTCTATATTGTGTATATATACAGGGTTACAGTACTGAATATTGAAGGACGTTATTATTCAGGTCATTTTTGATGGAGTTTGCTCTATAATATGGTGTCCGAAACTTAACCGTTATGGTGGTCCATGAAGATTTTTCAAAAAATAGATATAAAGAATTTCCACTAATTTTCTGTTGATCATTTATATTAATTGGCATGCCCTCCAACTACATACATCGAAGAAACGGCTCCTAGACGATCCAATCCGAAAAAAATTGATGAAAAAGCCAAAAAATAAAGGAGTCTTCAAAAAATCTTCAAAACTCAATATCTCCATAACAGTTAAGTTTTGGACACCATATTATAGAACCAATCCCATCAGAAATAACCTGAATAATAACGTCTTTCAATATTCAGTACGACTTTCCCTGTATATACAGGGTGTCTACTTTTAAGAGGGCTAAACTTCAGGGAGAGATCATACATCAGATTTTAAACAATAAATGTTATATAACACATGGTCGAAATGTTGACGGTTATTCTTCAATTTAACATTTCTTGATTTCACGAAATATTTCAAGTTTTTCCATAAAATCAATTATACTTCAGCTATCCTTAATGCCTCTTCAGATTTGACCACATATTTGGAAACAGCATTAAATTTTCTACAAGATGAGAATTTCTGTCTGCCAAAAAAATTCTTATTGCGGCGTTCACCTAGGAGATGAATGTCACGATTCTGGAGTGAACAAAACCAGTAATAATTTCCCATGGTTTTAGCGATGAAAAATCATTAATTAGGGACATGTTTTCTTTTCAGCAAAAACTACCCCATTTAGTGTTCTTTCGAATGACATATCAACTTTTGTGCTTGCTGCTTGTCTTCTGCCCTTATATCATGGCTAACAACGACGATAAGTCGAAATATTCAAAGCCTAAATTTGCTCTATTTTGAAGCTCTTTATGATTGAATCATGAATCATGAATTTATCTGTCAAATCAGAATAATTTGAAGGAATAAACTAAAATTTAATAATACAGTTTCTATGAAAATATGTAAAGAAGGCAGAATAATACTACATATAACAATTGTTCGAAATGTCCACTACCTTATTCAATACATTTTACACATCGTTTTCGCACTGAATCTACAAACCTGCGAAGTTCACAACGTTTCTGACGCATTTCTGCTCAACCCAAATTTATTCTTTCGATCAGATCCTATCGAGTCTGAACGCGAATTTGATATACTTTTTCTTTCAAGGTGTTCCAGACATAAAAAACCCAAAGGCCTATGGTCGGGGCACCTTGGTGGCAATCTTACCGGACCGTACCTTACAAACCATTGCACTCCGAAATATTGATTCATTAAGTCCAGTACATTCCGGCTATTATGAGCTAGGCAGCCATCCATATGAAACCAGACATTTTGTCTGTTAGTCAGGGGCATTTCATCCAATATGTCCGTTAAGCTGCTTTTGGATTGAATGAATTCTTCAGCATTGAGCCGATCGGGAAGTATTAGTGGTCAAAAAAGTTCACCTCTCGTGTCTCCCAAATCCGGAATTTGCTGGACTTAATGAATGAATATTTAGGGGTGCAATGGATTGGGAGGTATGACCCGGTAAGATGGACACCAAGCAGCCCCGACCTTACGACTTTGGATTGTTAGGCCTGGAACACCTTGAAAAAAAAAAGTATATCAAATTCGCGTTCAGACTCGAGAAAACGATGGGTAAAAGGTATTGAACAAGGAGTGGTTATAAGTAGTAGCAGTCGTCTTTATTCACATGTTTCCATAAGATTCGTTTTATTGAAATTTAGTTTATTCCTTCGAATTATTTTGATTCAACAGATAAATTCATGCGTTCCATGAAAATAACTACAATATTTAATCATAAAGAGCTTCAAAATAGAGCAAATTTAGGTTTGGAATATTTCGACTTATTCGTTGTTATTTTGTTAGCCATGATATTAGGACAGAAGACAAGCAGCAAGCACAAAAGTTGATATCGTCGTGTTCCGGAGAAAACTACGTTACTCCACATTTTTCAAGATATGGTATTTTGGTGCAATCTGTTGGGCAACATAGTTACTAATATGCTTGCAAATTACAAAACTTCTCAAATAATCGGGTATATTTCAAATTTTAGAAAATGAAATCTACGTATCTCCTACCGCGTTTGGGAAAAATGCGTTATTCCCGTATTTCCCATACTAAATCAGCCATGTTGACAGGTCGGGTTTTGACGTTAAAAGTGTTTTTTGTTTTGCCTGTAAAATTTTGCTACATGGAGTTACGCAATTTTCTCCTGTTATATAACATTTTTGTTGCAAATCTTATGTTTGATCTTCCCTTGAAGTTTGACCCTTTTAAAAGTAGACACCCTGTATATATTTATATATATACATGGGGATCTGAGTAACTGTAGGAGTTACACATCAGGTCAAATGGGCAAAAAGTCGCACAATTAAGGGGTCAATAAATAGATGTTGAGAAATCCCAAAAATGTCGTTTACTGAAAATTGGCGAATTCGTTTTTATTTTTTCTGAAGTTATTTGAAAAGTTTCGATTATACCGAAGGCACTTTCTCATTGCCACTTTTTCACCTCTACAAAATGGCGTTCACAAAATCTCCGTACAACGTTTCAATTGTAAGAAACCCATCAACATGGTTTTCTATATGGCACTAAAAAAATGTACCAAGTGATTGTTTTTATTTTATTCAATAGCTATCTCAGTTAATATTGGTTCTACAGAAACGTTGAAATGGGCAAATATGAAATATCTTTTATGGGCATTCAAAATTCAGTACTAGGAATTGCAAAAACGCATCGTAAACCTAGAAAATCTATATACTGGTATTTTTAAATACACCCGGTATTTTATCTTCCTAATAGGTAGAGCTCTTTCTTTTGATTTCGAATTTATATACTTTATTGACGTTATCTTTGTCAGTTTACGAAAAATATGGATGTTTTCGTCTGTATCTAAGGCAGCTGTAGAACGCTACACAACAACAAAAAAATTACAATATGTGAATTGTCAGAAACGGGACCATTCTCTGACCTCCTAACATTCCCGACTTGACCCCATTGGATACTTTTTTATGGGATATTTAAAATCTAAAGTTTATATGGACCGTTCTCAAACTATTGAAGATATTCAAATCAGAATGAAGGAAAGAATTGATAATCTCAACAACCAACCGGAAATATTAACCCATTATCTCCCACGGAAGTTTTTTTTTCATTTTCATGATATTTTCGATATATTCGATGCCCTCTTGGTACAAGAGTACTGGGAAAAATATGAAAAAAAATTTATCGTGTCAAATCAAAGAAAAAAACTGGTGTACTCAAATCGGTACACTGGGAGAATCCGGGATAAAAACTCGAAATCAAATTATTTTTACAAAATGTTCAAAAACATCATTTTTCAATTATTAGAATGAAATTGCATAAAACAGTCACTCTCAATGCACAGGGTAACTCCACACTTCTGGAAATCCATCGCGCATCTCAGTTGCTTTTCAATTTTTTTCAGAAAATGACCCTGGCCATCTTGTGTAATACTTTTTCGGAATTGAAGAAATCTTATTTTTTGATGATGTCGCTTTCTTATATGACATTAAATAGTGTCGAGCCACGTCTCTCAAAAACACAAGTAAATCTGTCTTTTTATCATGAGTGAGTAGATGTACTCTCCATGCATTTACTACTGCAACGTTGATGGAATGTGTGAAAAGAGGCCACCACCATTTTTCTCCTCGAATGAAGATCAGATAGTTATTTACTGTCAACCCCACCCATAATGTGAATTATATTTTTGAAACAAGCGTGGTTGAGGCACGTCAGTTCTTCGTTTTTTTGCTGAGGAGCAACGTTTCACTTTTCCCAAGGACTCTATGGTATCATAATTGGTCAACATAGTAACAATTTTGTTCACTGTTTCTCCCAAAGTTCTGAAACATTTTCCGTAAAAACATTCCGAAGCAATCGGCTCAAAATCATCAATATTATCGAATTCGATCTGAAATGAAATTTAAATTTTATATACCTATTCTCCCACTGTACCCAAACGAGTACATCAAAGTTTTTTCCGTTCTCTCGAAAGTGAATAGATAAATTTTTTTAAAATAAATATTTATAACTTGAATAAATACCTGACAATAGGAAAAATGGAAATTCCCACAGTAAATAAATGAAATTAACACTTCTAAAAAGAGCAACGAGTTGCGTCGCGTTTGCAAAGAAAGTACACTCAATAATTTAGTATTCTGTCGTATCTTTAGAAAAACCTCGGAATTACAGGCTCCAGGTTTATCGAATAACACAAGAAGGTTCTCAAAACTTTCGAAAAGTGCAAGAGATTTCACTAGCAGAGTGAAATTTGAAGTGTACTCAAATGAGTACGGTGGGAGAGAATGGGAAGGAGAAACCTCGAAAACTCAATAAAAAGATATCGATTTTGTGTAAGTAAATGGGGGCCATTTTGAACTGAGATAGCTATTGTGTAAAATATAATCACCCGGTACACCCTGCATGACATAGCGTTTTTGATTGCGAATGTACCAACGTACAGTACAATATATTAACATAGTCTAATATTTAACTAACAGAAACGAAAATAATAAGAACTAAGTAGGCAAGAATTATTGTTAAAGATTGTAAATAGTAAGTCCTATAGCATATGTTCAAACCCCCCCAGTTTGTAGACATAAGTATGCCTGTCTCACTGTGGAATTTTTAACACGATTCAACATTCCAGAGGTAATTCTATCGAATGCTGATCGTACTGAGCAAGATAAGTGTCCTTCGTTTTCAAAATTTGTTTTGTATACCTCATTTTTCAAGTGGCCACAAAAGAAAGTCTAAAGGTGTTGGGTGTGGAGACTTTGCTGGCCACAGTTCATCACTATGAGTGCCAATCAATTTTTTTGGGAATCGCTCACACAGGTATTGTCGCACAGCTATGTAATTATGAGCTGGTGCACCATCTTGTTGAAACTAGCAATTATGTAAAGCGTCCAATGGCAAATTATCCAATGCATCATGCATCTTCCAGATCTTGTACTCATTACGAATGCAATAATAACAACAATGAAATACTCATTCAAGGCAAAGATTGTTTATGGAAACTGACAGCTATGTATGTTGCCATGGATTGATTCTAAGCCGCCTATGTGCAAAAATTGTACAAAGCATTTTTTCTGAATGAAAACATAGAAAAACATATTGTGCCGTACGTTGTTGCATTCGCAATCAAAAATGCTAGGTCATACAGGGTGTAAATTTTTTTCGTGCTATATAAAAAACAAAGTTGATGATGGTTTCTTGCAATACAAACGGAGATTTTGTGAACGCCATTTTGTAGAAGTCAAAAAGTGGTAATGAGAAGGAGCCTCTGGTTTTTTCGAAACTGTTTATAGACTCCTCCATTGCGCAACTTTTTGCCTATTTGACCTAACGTGTTACTCTTACGATTACCGAGATCTCCATGCTGTTCATCCTTATCTTGGGTACACTATATTATAAAAATTTCACTAATTGATATCTTCAATAGTCGACACTGGGGAGAAATACCTTCCACTACACCAGAAATAATACCAAATGTTGGTGCTGACATTGAGAAGGCTATGGATAAGTTTTCCTTATCCGAATTTGATTCCAGTGGTGAAAATGAACTCACTATGGATTCCTCTATTGTGTGAGATATTCTATTCAACTTACTCCAATATTTCTGAAATATTTATATTCGATCCTTTCAGTTTGATGCCTCAAGACCCTTTAGTAATGTATGCAATTTCCCTCCATAAGCATATGGCTCACATGAAGGAAGTAATTCGTTTAGGGGAACTCGCAATACAGACTAATGTGCGACCATCCGAAGATGCAGCTCCTCCAGTTCCACCACTTCCAAATGTTGAGTTGAAACATCGATTTAATTGTCTTAACTTCATACCTAAAAATGAAACGTAAGTGGTCCAGAGAATTTTCTGATGGATTTACATTTTTCATTCATCATTTGATTGGAATCACTTGATCATATTTATAATAACCAATGATTCAAAGCAAATGTTTTGAAAAAACCTTTGATCTTCCTTTAGTAGAATTTTTGAATTTATATATAATTTAAAAATTCCATCTGGGCATCTGAAGAAATATTGATAGACCTCCTTTTTTGAGCATCCCTCATGTCTGAAACTTTAGAGACAATTACTTCATGAACATTGAAATACTAGAAGAAAGAATTCCTTGAAAGGGATAATGACCAGGGTAAACTTGTTCCTTAAAATGAAGTTATCCCCTATCTACATATTTTATAATTATTTGACTTTATGTCTATCCCAGTAGTTGCTCATGAGTTCTGAAAGAGGGTGGGCACAGCAAGAACATTTACTATTTTTGGATATTTAGTTCATTCTCCTATTTTTCATGCTTCAGAAGATGTCAATCACTTTATTGTCAGAATTTTTCCATTTCTAAGTTGTACCTACTGCATTTTATGTCGAAAATAAGCACAAGTTTCCTAGCAGAATCTTCATATCATCTTGATTTTCATTGATGATTAATATACGGCTGTTTATCTGAATTTATCGAATTCAAGAATGAAAATTGAAAAATTATACTAGATAAACTGATAAGCAAGCCAACAAAACAATTCATGTATCCCAGATACCAACGAAATCCATCATTTGCAGTCGTGGACCGGTTTCGATCCATATCAGATCTCATCAGTACGATTAGCAAAATGATAAATTCGATGTGAGAGACAGAAGACCTTAAAACATAAGGCAACGTGGTCCTGAGAAAATTTCCCAAAACACGCCACCTGTACGTTCCAAAAGCAACTGTCTCAAATCTCTGAAGATCATAAACTGCTTTATCGGCTCTCCAATAACAAAATACACATGTATGACGACGCCCTAAAAATTACAAGCAAAGATAGTCACACAAGGAATTTAACGGATTCAAGCTTAAACCTTATTCGTCTGAATAATTGACTAATGAATAATATACGGCTGTTTATCTGAATTGATTTAATTCAAGAATGAAAATTGAAAAATTATACTAGATAAATTAATAAGCAAGCCAACAAAATAATTCATGTATCCCAGACAGAAGGTCTTCTGTTTCTCACATCGAATTTATCATTTTGCTAATCGTACTGATGAGATCTGATATGGAGTTTATCTAGTATAATTTTTCAATTTTCATTCTTGAATTTGATTTTCATTGTCGGGGAAATTTTCTAATTCTAATAATCTGCTGTTGAGAAGGTTCAATTCCTTATTGCTTTTGAGCACTTTCAATAGGTGTGGTTACTCATCTTCGGAAAAAATACCACAACCTCCAGAACGATGGGAAAAGTATTTTTTTTCGATTTTTTCACGAAAATTTCCGAAAAAAATTGCAGAGGAATGTTTTTGTTTGAACACTGCGGAAATAGCACCCGGGTGTGACCATCAAGAATGCCAAGGCACCCCAACCACAAATGTCTCCATTACTACTATGTAGGTTGAAATCATATACCGGTCTGGAAAATTACATTGGACGTATATTCAACGCATAAGAAAGAGAAACCTGACCGTCCAGTCGAACAGTGCAAGAATGGAAATAATTTCGCATTATTATAATGAATAATCCAGTATTGAACTAGAACAAAGTGCACTTTCTCTTTCACACACGTCGGCAGTAGTGGAAGCATGAATTACGTATTGGTGGTGAGTTTTTGAAAAGGTTTTATTTAAGATTTAAAAGGATAGAAAATGTCGAACGATTCGTACATAAATTCACGATCCCGAAATGTCAAGACTAACTGGAAGTTCTCCAATGGTTCCCTTTTATGTATCATTGTAGCATAACACTCAGCATAGTTGGAATGTCCCTGTCAGCATGATTGGTGTTGGGAACTCCTGGATGTGAACGTATAACACATGCTGGTAGTCCGACGAGACTCGACAAACTACCTTTAGTTTCGATGATATCTGGTTTCAACAAGATGGTTTTCCAAGAAACAACGCACGAGCAGTCATTCATATCTTAGAACCACTTTTTCAGATCGGGTCATTTCTACAAATGGCACGATCAAATGGCTCTCACCAGATTTATCTCCCAATGATTTTTTTTTGGGCACACCTAAAAACTTCGGTCTACAGGCTATCCACTGCTCAGAGATATGAAATCATGTCTTTATAATAGATTTGGCTATTGTTTAGATTATTTGAACACTTAATTTAAATTTGTAAGCCTTCGACTTGCGTTGACATTTTTTGAGCGCTCGTACTACTTACACGAGGGCTATATCATTTCGTCACGATGTCTGTATTTTTCGAATTTTGAGCCGAAAATGGTCTCAATCGACTATGTTCGACTCACTGATGACGAATCCATCGGAAAATTCGAGTCTGTCCGGCCGGCCGGCCGTAAGCACGATAACTCTCGAACGGAACAACCTAGAGACTTGAAATTTTCAGTATTGGTTCAGTTCCCGAATGCCTCGGTTAAGTTCGTTAATGGGCCAAATTCCACCAGGGGTGCCTTAAATTTGGCCGTTCAAAGTTTTGTTCCCCTGATTACTTGAAAACTACAGATTTGATTGAGATGAAATTTCGCACTCAAATGGAGAATGAGGTGTTCAAGCTACATGTGAAATTTTGTCCAGATCCCATGACCAGAACCATAGAAACCATAGAAAATTGTAACTTTTGAACGGAAACGCCTAGGGGCTTGAAATTTTCAGGATAGGTGTGGATCTCGAATGTCGTGATCACGTTCATCTATGAGCAAAATTATAGTAGGGGTTCCGTAAATATGGTCGTTTGAAATTTAGTTTTCTTGATAATTTCAAAACTACAGATTCGATCGAGACGAAATTTTGTATTTTAATCGAGAATGATATATTAAAACTATATTTTGTCCAGATCGCATGACCAGAACCATAGAAACCATAGAAAATTGTAACTTTTGAACGGAAAGGCCTAGAAACTTGAAATTCTCAGGGTGGGTTTGGATCGCGAATATCGCGGTCACGTTCATCAATGAGCAAAATTAGACTGGGGGTTCCGAGAATATGGCCGTTAAAAATATTTTTCTGCTGATAGTTCCGAAACTACTGAGCGGATTGGGATGAAATTTTACACCTAGCTGAGTAATAATGTATTCAAACCACGTGCAAAATTTTGTCCAGATCGCACCACCAAGACCATAGATACCGTAGAAAATTCTTGCGAAATTATCGAGGCTTTATTTCTGGTTACAAAAAGTAACTGAATTTCATCATAGAAATAAAACATAAATATAACCCAGAAAAATGTTCATTATACGAATTATCGAATAATTAAGCGAATTATCGAAAAAAAATTGATCAGCTGAAGCACTGACATGAAGTCTGGAGTTTCAGAATTTTTTTGACAGCTGTCGAAAATTCTTTCAATTGATTTCTGAAACTGAAAAATGCGAATCTACCTACAAGGTGCATGTACGAGCGCTCAAAAGCTCCTGCCTTCACGGCAGTGCTTTTCGTAATTTTTAGGATTCGTTTTTATTTTCCCTCAGATTTTTTTTTATTTTCGTATTATTTATTTTATTTTCAAATCAGTTCTGGCACAAAAGAACCCATACAAAATTTCGTCACGATCGAATCTGTAGTTTTGAAATGATCAAGAAAACTAAATTTCAAACGACCATTTAACTTTTGATATTTTCCGCCTCTTTAGAAATGTAAGCGTTTTCAATAGCTCTATTAAGTTAATTGTTGCGCTTGCGATCGTCAAACGAAAGACCTGCGGCGGTAGTTCCCGGTGGAACCGAATTTTGCGTGCGCTCTGCTTTCCTTTATGTCTCCGTAGCGCTCACATTTGTAGCTTTCGATTCAGCTTCTTGAGCTCCTCCAGTGCACGAAATATGACATTCGCGCATTCGATTCGCTCCGAAAAGCGTGCGCAAAACAACAAAAACCGAGCCCTCCGGTGCACGAAGGCGCCTAATGAGTCGAAGTATCTCTCACCCGTTTGCTCCAGAAGCCGATGCCGGCTCGGGGCTCGCGCGACTGGAGAAACGAGTGAGAAACAAATTTTCTGTTATATAGCTTTTCCGGGGAGGCGTTATGCGATGTAAAAATATGTCTGTTATAGGTATTTAGCTGATAACCAATTAAAAAAATTTATGAAAAATTTGTACGGATTTCATATTTGTAACATAATGAGATGCAGGTCATAAACAGCGTCATGAAAAATGTTGAAAAACAGCGGCAAATTGAAAAATCCTGACATGCAACAAATTTTCTATACGAATATGAGTTTCGTTCATCACGAATGTTCCTGATTTTATTATCTGGTATTTTCATCGAAAGCTTGGTTCCAAAGTCTTCTATATCTTTCAAATTTAATTGAAATAGTTCATCACTGAAACATGCACCGGCAATACCAAATATTGAGGTAACCTGAAAAGTAAACACTACATAAATATCTAAGAGATTTTAAAATTCGTACGTTCTACATTTTTTTTTATTTTCAGTGATTTCACGCAAGGGAGAGAAGTTGAAGTACCTATTCTCAGTGAAACAATAATAAGAAAAGCCTTGAGAAGAAGCATTTGTACATTATTTGCACATTTAGGATATGAATGTGTGTTTATGATTTACCATATATATTTGAAATTTTAATTGAAGATGATTATTTCAGCGTCCCATGAAAGTGTGATGAATCTTCTTGTCGACGTTCTCAAAGACTTTTATAGAATATTCTGTACAAGATTAGAAAATGCTATTTATGATGAAAAGAAAAATGGTTCATCAGGGTTCCCAGTAAGTACGAATTTTATATAAATATTCAGTGCGAGGCTGTTAATATGAACATAAAAAATTTTGGCTTGTTTATATAAAAGGAACTGCTTATAGTGGTGAAGGTCGAGTAATATGAATTTCCACATTTTATTTCATAAGTACATAAATATCAACAATGATGATGCTCATAATGATACAAAAAGTTCATTATAATGAAAAAGGCTTTTATATATCGATAATAGAGAAAGAAAAGACTGCGTCTTCTTCGAATCAAATTTTGATAATACCGCCTTTTCATGCCCGTTTTTCAGGGCAAGTATCTCAGCCATGTCCAAAGTATTCTATTTTTCCCATTCGATTGCTATGTTTAAAGCTTGAACTGCTTCCGCGTGTAAAACTTCATATGACTCAGCAGAAATTCCTCCGTCAGTGCTTAACTCGACTATTCGCTAGAATTTTCTACGGTATCTATGGTTTTGGTAATTCGATCTGGATAAAAAAATTTTGAACGGCCATATTTGCGGAACCCCAAGTCTAATTTTGCTCATTGATGAACTTGACCGCGACATTCGCGATCCAAACCTACCTTGAAAATTTCAAGTCCCTAGGCCTTTCCGTTCGAAAGTTATAATTTTCTATGGGTCTGGTTATGCGATCTGGGCAAAATGTAGCTTAACCCTTAACCACTAATCATACGTCTCAGAGAAAGCACGACCTCATCCGATTCGTCAAATCATTCAACTTCTGCCCTTGCCCTTTCACGTATTTTATCACCGTACCATACTGACTTAGTACCCTAAATTTGATTGTCGTGCATCGTCTAGTTTTCGAGATATCTCTAGTGAAAGATAGATTGCCGTCTCGTGATGTATATTTAGCGTTAACGTAACAATAAAATTGAAATGAAGAGCTGAAAATATACCTGAAACTTGGGTGGAAACATTGGAAAAAAAAATTTTCTCTTTGTTCTTATCGAAAGAAACGAAGAACGGCCAAGGGCGTAGATCTTTTCTTTTCTTGGGGGGTCCGGTACCCATCAAGTGTTGGCGATAATTCTGAAACTCTATATTTTGGAAGTCTTGGGGGGGGGGAGGGGGGTTAATTACCCCCAGTACCCCCCCATATCTAGCATATGTTAAGAATGGCATATGTTTGTTACGAATGCCAGAATCCAATTTGCCTAGAGTGTGCGAAAAAAGTGTGTCCGGATTGGGAATCAAATTCGTGATAGGCAGGCATTGTCAGTTTCTTCAAAATACTTGTTTTAGACCAATTTTTTTGACTACATTTCAGTTCAACTCTTATTGTATCAAGAGTAATAAAAAATTCACATATTTTAAGAGTATTTTGATTTAATCTCATTTGTTTGAAAGATCGATGTCAAAATGCTGAATATTTGGAACTCCTTCGGAAATTTGGGATTTTCACTGAATATTGAACTTTTATTCCATTTCTGAGCATAATTTCCACCTCTGGAATAATAAAGAGAACATATAAACAGTTCACAAAGTGAAAACTATACAATCTCAAAGAAATATGACTATTATAATATAGCCGTCTGTGAGACATATTATAGTTATTGACAACGTTTTAAACGTTCTCCATTAAAATACAAATTTTCGTCATGATCGTGACCGCGACATTCGAGATCCACACCTATCCTGAGTATTTCAAGTCCCTAGGCCTTTCCGTTCGAAAGTTATAAGTGAGTCGAACTCTGTCGATTGAGACCATTTTCGGATTTGTCATCCATCCATTTCTACTGTTTCTGTAGACATTGGGATAGTTGACGTTCATCTCGGATTCTTTACTTTATCAATGACCAGAGGTTCAATTTTGTTTAAGCTTGAAGGGCCTAAAAATGTGTTTCGTTGTTTGCAGATCTTCATACCAGATACATTTTTCTCGGCTGAGGACACATCAGTTTTATGTGCGATATCCATTATACCCCCTTTCGCCAGCGTTGTAAATCATGATCTTGAATGACTCTCCCCAATTTTTCTTCGAATGGGGCAATGAGTTCTGGCTGGCTTGAAAGTTTTTTCCTTTTATTTCCAAGAATCTTACATCATATCGTTTTTTGAAGCGTTGGGGGCCATTCATCGCTTGCTTTGAATTTAGAGATATTCATTCAGATAAAAAATAATAATTTTCATAGAATTTATTTCATTTTCGAATAAGTCCAATAAGTTCTGGCAAAAAAGAATTCAGAAGTGGTGATTTGCAGATAGGAAATTATTTATTTCGTTCTAAGTCGCAAATAAATTCCTCACGTGCAATTAAATGGGAATGTTGCATCGTGTGTTATTTTATTTTCAAGCGTTATGTTCGTACACCCTCTGAAGCAGAAGTGCAACTAAATGTTGTTTAGTTTGTCTGATGACTCTAGGCACTAGCCCCACTACCGCCTTTCAGAGAGAAAGAGCGTTTTGTTCTTATTCACTACTGGATGATTCATTGTCATAACGCGAATATAATTCTCCAGACCAGTATAAACCGATCTGGAAAATTACATTGGACGTATGGAATATTCAATGCATAAGAAAGAGAAACCTGACCGTTCTGTCGAACAGAGCAAAAATGGAAATAAATGCGCGTTATGATGATGAATAATCCAGTATTGAACTAGAAAAATATGATTTTTCTCTTGTCACACATATTATCGGCGCATTTCTTTCCATTCTCGCAGTATTCGACTGGACAGTCAGGTTTCTCTTTCTTATGCATTGAATATCCTATACACCATTGTTATTTTCCAGACCGGTATATATATAAGCTGAATTTGAATTTCTGGCATTTCGGCTTTCTTTAAAGTGCATGACTGAAAAGGAGAAGATAATAGATGGCGCTGTGCTAGGAATACTTAGTCTTCCATTTATGTCGATATAGAAAAACTGGTTGTAGTTTCAGTTTTTTCTAATCATTATTCTGGAAGTTAAACTTTATGCACAGGTGCTTGTGGTAAACCTGAAAGACAAAGGTACAATTCTGTTGTGGCTTTGTATTTGAGAATCTTACTTGGTATCGAATATTCATATGATTCATTTGTTGTTTTGTGAACTACCTAGTTTTGGTGACAAACCTTCGTTCGTCAAGGCGTATACGCGGAATAATATGGTTTTGTCATCTTGAACATATTGCTTTTATATGACCACAAAACTCTCAATCTAATTCTTTCGATTTATTTATATTGTAGCATGCCATTGAAAGAGTCCTGGTAGAATTAGGAATGGGAGGTATACGAGGGCTTCACGACTATTACCAATCTAGAGTTATAAAGTATGTAAATGTACTGAGAGGTAGATGTCAAGAACTGAATGATCACTACAACCAATTGTTAGTTGAAAAAAGTTCATCGCCTGTTGTCGAAATTGGAAAGTAAGTATCGAAAATTTTCAATAGAGAAATAATTTGTGGTAATATCTGTAAATGGTAGTTATATCTATGTTAGCACAACATAACGAAAAAAAATCATTTTATATTTTGGCCTCCTAATGAGATTAGCGAAGATGGTGAAAAGTTATGGGTCAACAATGTACCTTATTCAAATTACATCAAGTTACATTTTTCATATGAAAATGATCGGTGAACGCTTATTATATTCTTTTAACTATATAATGTTATTCCTCTCCAGTATATTCCATATTCGAGGGGAAATATTCAATTGACATGTGGAAAAAAAAATTACGAAAGGCACTGCCGTGAAGTCAGGAGATTTTGAGCGCTCGTGCGTCTATCTACCTTGTAGGTAGATTCGCATTTTCCAGTTTTAGAAATCAATCGAATAAATTTTCGACAACTGTCAAAAAAATTCTGAAACTTAGGCGAAACTCCAGACTTCATGTCAGTGCTTCAGCTGACCAATTTTTTTTCGATAATTCGCTAGAGTTTTCTACGGCATCTATTGTCTTGGTGATGCGAGCTGGACAAAATTTCGCAAGTAGTTTGAATACATTATTCCTCAGCTAGGTGCAAAATTTCATTACAATCCCATCAGTAGTTTCGAAACTATCAGGAAAAAAATATTTTGAACGGCCATATTTACGGAACCCCTAGTCTAATTTTGCTCATTGATTAACGTGACCGCAACATTCGCGATCCAAACCCACCCTGAAAATTTTCAAGTTCCTAGGCCTTTCCGTTCAAAAGTTACAATTTTCTATGGTTTCTATGGTTCTGGTCATGCAATCTGAACAAAATGTTGCTTCAATATATTATTCTTATCATTCTAGATTAAAATACAAAATTTTATCTCGATCGAATCCGTTGTTTCGAAATGATCGAGAAAACAAAATTTCAAACGACCGTATTTACGGAACCCCCAGTATAATTCTGCTCATTGATAAACGTGAACGCGACATTTCAGATCTACACCTATCCTTTCCGTTCGAAAGTTATGATTTTCTATGGTTTCTATGGTTCTGGTCATGTGATCTGGAGAAATGTAGCTTGAATATATCATTCTCCATTAGTATACAAAATTTCGTCACGATCGAATCTGTAGTTTTGAAATTATCAAGAAAACTAAATTTCAAACGACCATTTTACGGAATCCCTAGTATAATTTTGCTAATAGATGAACGTGATCACGACATTCGAGATCCACACCTATCCTGAAAATTTCAAGTCCCTAGGCGTTTCCGTTCAAAAGTTACAATTTTCTATAGTTTCTATGGTTCTGGTCATGCGATCTGGACAAAATTTCACATGTGGCTTGAACACCTCATTCTCCATTTGAGTGCAAAATTTCATCTCGATCAAATCTGTAGTTTTCAAGTAATCCGGGGAACAAAATTTTGAACGGCCATATTCACGGAACCCCTGGTGGAATTTGGCCTATTAACGAACTTAACCGAGGCATTCGGGAACTGAACCCACACTGAAAATTTCAAGTCTCTAGGTTGTCCCGTTCGAGAGTTATCGTGCTTACGGACGGACGGCCGGACGGACAGACTCGAATTTTCCGACGGATTCTTCATCAGTGAGTTGAACATAGTCAATTGAGACCATTTTCGGTTCAAAATTCGAAAAATACAGACATAGTGACGAAATGATATAGCCCTCGTGTAAGTAGTACGAGCGCTCAAAGAGATCACATATTTCTTATGCCTGAAATCATAGAGGTGATCGCTTAATATATTTAGTCCAGATTTTTCCGGTGATAACCATTTGTAATCCTTTTTACCATTAATATTTTAAGGGTAATTTTTTCTTTTTTTCAGAATTATGGGCATTGAAATCAAAAAAGAAGAAATAGAGGAAAACCCAGAAGTGCATTTATTGGATGGCGAAATTGAATTTTCATCTTTGGAAACAGGTTTCCAACTACTGAATAGCCTAGAAGAAGCCAAGTGAGTGTACAAATATTTTTCTACATTTATATACCAAATAAGTGCGATAGCTTCTGGGAGGTTATTCCTTGCCAAATTCAAAGGGGATCCTTCATGCAAACAAAAGCTTCTAGGCCTTTCCTTGAAAAGTCCCACGATTCCAAAAATGAGAGAAGAAACAGTTTTTTTCTTTAATTTCTGAAGAGTCGAAGAAATGGCACTCTGTCCACCAATTATACCAATAATAGAGATAGGGTAAATACTACAGTTATTGGCACCTTAAGCCAACTGTCCCAATAGAATATGAATAATTTTTTATTTGGGTATGAAATGAAAATATTTCTTTTTCGAGGTTATGTGTTGGTTTATACTCGATTCGAAGCTTTGAAACACATCGTTAACATCATGAGTCAATTTTCAGTGATTGACACTGTAAAATCTATTGTTGACACCACCTGATACAGTTATTGACATACTGTTGTCTCTCATATTTTCAATCAGCTGAACAAGGATGTGGATAGGTATAATATATAGTAATGGATCGTTTACTATAAGATTTATTTATAAGTTTTGCATTGAAAAATATTCGAAATGGAAACCTTCTGTATGAAGCCATATTTCAATAAACATTAAATATGGAATTTTCATGCACAGGAAATGCATTTAAATCCAGATTCTTTTTGCAAATGGGACACAAGCCCTGGCAGTTGGTTCTCTAGTAGCCATTTATTAGCAACTTGGTTTTCATCGTTATTACTTCCATGTCCATATTGGACTATTTCATGACTGTATTTAAAAAGGATTCTTCATAAATTTCATCATCAAGCTTTATGTTTGAAAAAATTTTTTGTTTGTTTTTTGTTGGCACACCTGTCTATTCAATCACATAATTTGATCTCTTCTCCGTAGGTTAAACAGAGCAAGGTCCGTGATTTGTTGAGCGCTCGTTGTACTTACACCAGGGCTAATCATTTCGTCACGATGTCTGTATTTTTCGAATCTTGTCGTAAGCATGATAACTTTCGAACGGAACGACCTAGAGACTTGAAATTTTCAGTGTGGGTTCCGTAAATATGGCCGTTTGAAATTTTGATCTCCTGATTACTTCGAAACTACTGATTCGATCGAGATGAAATTTCGCACACAGATGGAGAATGACGTGTTCAAACTACATGCAAAATTTGTCCAGGTCGCATGACCAGAACTAAAGAAAATAATAACTTTCGAACGGAAAGGCCTAGGGACTAGAAATTTTCAGGATAGGTGTGGATCTCGAAAGTCGCGATCACGTTTATCAATGAGCAAAACAGAAACCGAAATCGGTCTACGACTGCAGATGATGAATTTCGTTGGTATCTGGGATACATGAATTGTTTTGTTGGTTTGCTTATTAGTTCATCTAGTAAAATTTTTCAAATTTCATCCCTGAATTCGATAATTTCAGATGAACAGCCGTATATTATTCTTCTTGCAATATAGTTATTGACACGTGGAAATTCACAGAGATTGACACCATGTCAGCAACTAGCTAGAACAAAATTAGATAAAGTTTAATCATTTTTCAGTATTCATTGAGAAATTGAGGACTGAATAGTAGCAATACGGACTAATTTTACGAAATTTGACTATGGCAGTTATTGACATAGTATGTCAATCACTATTCATTCACATATTTTCAAAGGCAATTATTGACACCCACAAAAAACCACGAAACCTTCAACCAAATAGATTTTAAGTTATGAAAAAGTATTTATTGAAGAGTTTCAATAATTCAAACAAAAATTATGCTTCACACAAAAATTAGAACTATTAAAAAAATTTTATGAACTTGAATTAAGTACCTTGAGAAAATGGCAGTATTTTTCTAATTGCAATGATCGTCAGCACGCTGCACATCGATAATTATATGGTGAATTAGGAATGCAAACCTAACCCAAATTAATAATAACAGTCCAAACTTGAAAAATTGAAATTTTTTTTTGAAGTTCCATGTTTTTAAGGCAACCATCCAATTCTTATAATTCAAATATGGAAATGAGGATGTCAATCACTGATAGGGTGTCAACAACTGTACCTTTTACCCTACATACTTATGAATATTTTCTCAATTTTGTTGTGACCCCTTGAATTAACAGAAATTTTTAACAAAACAAAATTTCTTCTTTTAAGAATACGTGTCGAAAAGGCCGATTCATTACGGAACTTTTTAATGTCTTATCTTGTTCCCTTAAAAACAATATTGTCTTTATGAAAAAATGAAATACTTCGTGCATGAACGGATCTTCTGTAAATGAAATCGAAATAATCTAGTAGGAGGCTGTCACGTTTCTTTTCCACAAATAATAATTTCAATCATGGTATTTCGAAATTATTCCAGTCCATGTTCTGTTTCAATAGAATATCGAATTATAAAATTCGAGAAAAGCGCCGTAGTGAGGTAAGGAGGTTTTGCGCGCCTCTTTCAATTCATTGCCGAGAAGTCGCTCATAACTAATCTATGATCATTTGACATGAGGTGACCCTGAAGCGAGACATTGAATTGCATTTCCGTTCCATCAAATGGGCGGAATCGGAATGAATGCACTGAGATGTCATTGCAATACCGTAGACAACTTATTGAAATTGATTTGAAATTCCTGAAAATTGCACGTGGGCCTTAAAGAATCGGACGAGGGTTCGTTTTTTGTTCGTTTCAGGTCTCAAATAGGTTCATTATCATCAAAATTCGCTTGTGTTTCGAGAAGAAATATAATGCCATCAAAGTTTGAAATAATTATGGACAGAAACGTCTGAGGATGTTTTATTCGCACTGCTAGCACTTTTTGTTGCTCGCCACTTTTGCTTCCAATAAAACAATATAGTATGTATTGTCAACGCCAGATGAGAAAAACTCATACCATACATGGATATAATGAGTTATGTAGAAATTCAGCTTTTCACGTGTTGTACGTAAAAATTGATATTTTCTGGTGTTGAGAATATTTGATATTCTGTGATTCCGTCTCTTGAAGTTTACATAAATAAAATTATATTATTGACTTCTGCGGTTCGTTTTATGATCTCTATAGTCTCGGTGCAGTGTCACGTGATGTCAAATGACCAAAGATTAGTAATTTTTTTTATCCCTCCAAAGTTTTACAATTTGTGAAATATCTTTCATGGAAAGCCTTTTTTTTCTCATATAGTGAAAAACCACTTGCTTAACAAGCTAACTTTCTTTCAGTTTACAAAATTTGATGGAAGGAGAGGAAATACTAACTACAGAATCACCCGGGAATATTCCTTCAGAAGCAGAATATTCTCCTTTAACTAAAAGAAAAAAATAGCATACCCGAAAATTTTGTTAAGTAGTTGTTTATCTTCAACCAGTTGAAATTTTCGAATCTTTTTATACTTACTTCGTACATAATAAAAATTGTTGTCCCCAAATTTGGTTCATTATTTCGAAAAATCAATTTTCTAAAAAAAAATGTTACCTTCTCCAAAATTTTGAAAGTTACATTTTGAGTAATGGGAATAACATGATGTCCTATTAAGTGACGAATACAAGGAAGCTGACACAGCAGCTTAAATAGAGACCAAGGACCAGAATTATGTCTTAGGGAAACCCACCTATGAAGAAAGTTCGAAGAAATAGGAGAGCACTCTGGTATAATCTTTCAGGTTTCATACCGAGAAGAACTTAACACTGAGAGATCAAAAACCTATCTTGGTCTCATTTATTTGGTCATACGGACATTCACATTGATGTAAGATGAGAATAATAAACAAACAACAACTCATCATCAAAACATGCTTTATATCAGCAAGCACCCGGTGAGATTTGGTGACCTAGTCACACTGGAAGCCATAATGCTTGAGACATGAAATCATAGAACATATAATAATAATAAAGAATAATAAAAGAACGACCAAGATAATGGTAGTTAACAAAAAATAACGTGAGCTTTCCAACGAGCCCAGACATGGTATATGTTTTCATTAGAATAACGGAAATTGAATGGAGTTGCGGCTAAGGGGTTGAAGAAAAATATTTAATTTCATTTCCAGAATATGAGGGTTATCAAAAATCAATTGACGGGTTGAGTTATTGGTTGAAGAAATATTAACTTTATTGGAATGAAATTTTGGACTTATGCCCAACGCTGTATAATTTGCGTCTTTCATTGCACTAAGGACATTATTCCTTTAGTTTGCATGTTTTGCTCTTAACATCCCAACAACAACTTGTAGAAAATTCCCGATTTGCACTATCAAAAGCAGGTAAAAACCAACATTCTGAGTAGATCGATTTCGTTCCAGGTCCGAATACTGCTGATTCTTGAGTCATTTTATGATATTGTAATGAATAGAGCATACTCAAACAAATATTCCCTTGCATCGAAATACCCCTTTCTGATATTATCACAAAATGTTTGGAGGAAGGCCACTACCCGGATCAACTGAAGAAGGCTAAAATTATACCATTCCATAAAAAAGGAGATATGGATTCACCAGAAAACTACCGACCAATATCGATACTTCCAGTTTTCTCGAAACTGTTCAAAAAGATAATTAAAAATTACGAAAAGCACTGCCGTGAAGGCAGGAGCTTTTGAGCGCTTGTACATGCACCTTGTAGGTAGATTCGCATTTTCCAGTTTTAGAAATCAATTGAAGGAATTTTTGACAGCTGTCAAAAATATTCTGAAACTTAGGCGAAAATCCAGACTTCATGTCAGTGCTTCAGCTGATCAATTTTTTTTCGATAATTCGCTAGAATTTTCTACGGTATCTATGGTCTTGGTGATGCGATCTGGACAAAATTTTGCACGTAGTTTGAATACATTATTCCCCAGCTAGGTGCATAATTTCATTCCAATCCGATCAGTAGTTTCAAAACTATCAAGAAAAAAATATTTTGAACGGCCATATTTACGGAACCCCTAGTCTTATTTTGCTCATTGTTGAACGTGACTGCGATATTCGCGATCCAAACCCACCCTGAAAATTTCAAGTTCCTAGGCCTTTCCGTTCGAAAGTTACAATTTTCTATGGTTTCTATGGTTCTGGTCATGCGATCTGGACAAAATATTGCTTCAATATATCATTCTCGATTAAAATACAAAATTTCATCTCGATCGAATCCGTAGTTTCGAATTCATCGAGAAAATAAAATTTCAAACGACCGTATTTACGGAACCCCTTGTATAATGTTGCTCATAGATGAACGTGATTACGACATTCGAGATCCACACCTATCCTGAAAATTTCAAGTCCCTAGGCGTTTCCGTTCAAAAGTTACAATTTTCTATGGTTTCTATGGTTCTGGTCATGCGATCTGGACAAAATTTCACATGTAGCTTGAACACCTCATTTTCCATTTGATTGCAAAATTTCATCTTGATCAAATCTGTAGTTTTCAAGTAATCAGGGAAACAAAACTTCGAACGGCCATATTTACGGAACCCCTGGTGGAATTTGGCCCATTAACGAACTTAACCGAGGCATTCGGGAACTGAACCCACACTGAAAATTTCAAGTCTCTAGGTTGTTCCGTTCGAGAGTTATCGTGCTTACGGCCGGACGGACAGATTCGAATTTTCCGACGGATTCGTCATCAGTGAGTCGAACATTGTCGATTGAGACCATTTTCGGCTCAAAATTCGAAAAATACAGACATCGTGACGAAATGATATAGCCCTCGTGTAAGTAGTACGAGCGCTCAAAAACAGACTGATGAGTTTTTTCAAGCATGCAGGAATCCTGAGCAAACAACAGCATTGGTACTTAATGGGCAGATCAGTGGAAACAGCTTTAACGGAGATGCTGAAGATGATAAGCAAGGCATTTGATGGAGGACAAAAATGTAGCTTGCATACTTGTGATTTGTCCAAAGCCTTCGACACTATAGACCACGACTTACTGTTGAAAAAACTAGAATACTATCGCATAAGGGGACAAGCTCTCAAATTACTGAGGAGTTATCTGACTGGAAGAATCTAGACAACAAGCTAAAGGTGGCAAGTTTTCTTTTCTCTTTTGTTCGTAATTTATATAAATGACTTACCTGGAAATGTTGAATCAGATCAAACTGTGCTTTTTGCAGATAACACTTCTTTCCTGAATGTTGGAAAAAGTGAGCAAGAATTACAAGAAAGTGATAGGAAGACGATGGAGGAAGCTCAAATATGGTTCAGTTCAAATAGAATGAAGATGAAAGCTGACAAAACTCAGCATATGCTTTTTGATACCTCGACAAATGAGCATATGAAATTTCTGGGGATCATGATACAGTCCAACCTGAAGTTTACAAAACATATTGAAGAACTAATTCCAAGATTATCGAGAGCCACATACGCAATCAGAAGAATAAAGCAAATTGCAGGAACCAAAGCAGCCACGATTACTTACTTCAGCTATTTCCATAGTATCCTGAACTTCGCTATACTCACCTGGGGAGAAACAACTGAAAGTAAAAGGATATTCGTAAAACAGAAGCAAGCGCTGAGAATCCTATGTGGTGTGAGTAGTAGACATAGTTGTAGAGAAATATTCCCCAAAGAAAATATTCTTACCCTAACATCTATCTTCATATTGAATTGTGTCTTATACATCTATGACAATAAAGAAATACTACTGGAAAACAACTTCAACCACACATACAATACTCGAAATAAGAATAACTTTTTGATTCCTTATCATCGGATTGTAGCTTCACAGCTGAACGTAAACTATCTGGCTATAAAAGTGTACAACAAACTACCAACTAAATTGAAGGAATTAAAAAGAAGAAAACTTAAGGGGGAACTGAAATCTATCCTCCTAAAGAAGGCCTACTACAGAATAGAGGAATATATGGAAGATAATTTTTAGAGCCCTTGATTATATACTTGATGTTTATTGTTTGTCAAACCCAATGTGTAATGTTGTATATATATTATTTTCTTTAGATTTTTATGTCATGCTTGTTTGTTTATTTTGTTTGTGAAATCGAGTGTAGAGTTTTTTACAGTTTCTACTTGTCTATTCAGAGTTTTATGCAAATTTTGTAGTAAATATTTTACACTACTTGACTCCCCATGTAAAATTTTGATGGGATATAAAAAATTTGTTCATTCTTGCTTTTGTTAAGTTACCAAATGTTGATTGAATAAATTTATTTATTTATTTAATATAGTCCAAATTCTTCTTGAATCATTTACTTACAGTTCACTAATACTAATTTATTTACACGCCATATATTAAGTCCTATACTGTACTAACTACTCCCGATAGGGCGGATGTCGTTTTATATCCACTTCATAGGTCTCGAAGGGTCGAGGTCTGTCGAGAATGGCGTGGATGCATCTAGAAGCGACAGGCCGGCATGAGTTCGTTACATTGCTCCCTTCTTAAAAACATTTCGTCCCGAGAGTGTGACGATACCTGCATGACTCTTCATATCTGCATCGCGAAGTTCGATGGAAATGACACTCCACGGTCTTCATGTTTCGTCGTGGAAGATGGTTACTGCAAACCAAAATTTCGACGCCGCTGGATTTGAATATTGTCTCCTTAAGATTCTCCAGTCCAGCCTATCTAGACCACATGACAATTTCGGAATTGCTAGCTTCACCAGATTGTGGTCTACCATAGTGTCTCTTAGCTTGGTGAGGCTCTTCCAGACATCCTCATAAGACGGTTTACTATGGGAGTACTTGTTGGTAACTAGGTAGAAGATGTTTCTTTCGGCCTTTTTCAACTGCAGCACCCTTCCAACTTCTGGGTTCTGCTGTCGCGGTGTTTGTAGTTGAACGAATTTCTTGGATAACACAACAGCAATGCTCCTAGACATTCGTAGATCTTCTGCCACGTAGTGCGCTAGAGCGTAATTAGCAGGTACCTTGAAAATATCTCGTGGCTTCTCTCTAGTTACACCATGTAGCACATTCTGTCCGTTTGAATACAAGGACATAAACTTCTGGTATGTCATCTCATCCGCTGGTGGTTTGAGGGTGCGAACTTTTGTCGTGATTTCCAGCGTAAGGGGCCAATCGATTGAAGTGGACTACCCTTGGTTTCCCTCGTGGTGGCTTCTGAATTCGGTAGATAAGGTCGTTTATTCTTTTCATGATTTCATACGGACCTTCCCAAGAGTTCTGCAACTTTGGCGATAGTCCACGACATCGTTTGGGGTTGTGCAGCCGAACCAGGTCATATCCTGAAACCCTCCAGCCTCGGCCTTGATGTCGTTCGTCTGTTTCATTCTATCTCTGGCTCTCTGGATGGATTGACTGACTCATTCGTGGATATCGTCCATTTTCTGTTTCAAGTTGCTAACATAATCCTCTCCAGCAGTGTCTTGTTCCTGTGGTATCCCAAACCGCAGGTCACATGGGTGTCGTAGTTCTCGGCCCATTACGATACTAGCAGGGGTTTGGCCAGTTGATTCATGTACTGCAGATCGATAGGCCATCACGAACAAATCAAGATACTGGTCTCAGTATCTTTGATGGTCAGAAACAACCTTGGAAAAATAGCGGTTGATTGTTCTGTTCATCCGCTGCACCATTCTATCGGACTGCGAATGAAGCGCCGTGGTCCTTGTCTTATTGATGTTAAGCAATTGAAACATTTCTTGAAACACTTTGGATTAAAAGTTCTTGCCTTGGTCTGAGTGCAGCTCCAATGGAATACCGAATCGACATATCCACTCTTTCATCAAAACGTCGGCGACGGTGATAGCTTCCCGGTGGGGTATTTCATAGGCTTCGGCCCACTTACTAAAATAATCCATGGCCACCAGGATGTATTTATTTCCGTGGTCGGATTCGGGAAATGGGCCGGCGATGCCTCGAATGGACTGCCTACATTGCACTTAAGCATCGGGGCCTTAGGTCGTATTCGAGGTCCATTGCTAGCAGCACCTACAACGCACTTTCCACACCAGTCCTGAACATCATCTTGACAACTAGCGCAGTAGAACCATTGCCTCACTTTCTGCAAGGTCTTTTTCACCCCCTGATGTGCTCCGGCGACCCCTTCATGGATTTCACGAAGCACTTCCTGTCTTCGAATCCTGGGTACAACTATCTGGCGTCGGTCTTCACCACCATTCTCGGACTCCAACACACGCTTTAGTACCCCATTGTCCAGCATGAGAGATTTCCATTAGGCCCTGTAGGATTTAACGGCTGGCGAGTAACCTGCAATTTCCTGCCATGATGGTCTTCGATTGCCCCCTTCCAGCTGATGACTTAACAGAGTTCGGGATCTTTCTCTTGGTCTTTTTGGATATTACAGTCATTCCAGTTGTCATCTACCGCCCTGGTTCCACAAAGTGTTGATTCTTTCTCTTCTGCTCGTCGGCAATGGGAGCAGTCATCTGGGCATGGTCTCCCCGATAAAGCGTCTGCATACTTATGGCTAGTTCCGGCTCGATGTTCGATCTCGAAATCCAACTTTTGGAGTCTCTCGATCCATCGTGCTACTTGACTCTCAGGATTTTTGAATTGCGAGAGCCATCTGAGAGCTGCAGGTCAGTTCTCAACAAGAATCTTCTCCCATACACATACTTGTAGAAGTGTACCACTTCCTTAACGACGGCTAAAAGCTCCCGTCTCACAGAGAACTTGGAGAATCGGGATATAAACAATGCACAATAAATAAACGATAACCAATCACCCTCTCCTGTCCCTCCTGGATCTGAGATGGAACAGCTCCCAGTCCTACGATGCTAGCGTCCAAAATGAATTTTCCGTTGGGTAGGAGATAGCTCAGAACAGGTGCGTTGATCAAAGCTCATTTCAGCTTCCTAAACGAGTCTTGGCATTCTTCTGACCACTGGAACTTAGTTTGACATTCCGTGAGCTTGGTCAGTGGTTTAGCGATGTCGGCGAACCCTAGCACATATCTACGATAATATGTGCACAAACCAAAGAAACTTCGAAGCTGATGGGCCATTCCTTAACAGTTTTGATTTTCAGGTCATCCCCTGTTACTCCTTTCCCTTTTTGGAACAGATGGCATTTCTTATGCCTTATCTGTTTAAATCCAGAGTTTCTTGGTCTCCAGATTACCTACTCCAGGTTTTTCATGTGGTCCTCGAATGATCTGCCGACCACAATTATATCGTCGAGATATACTAGACACGTCTTCCACGAAAGGCCTTTCAACACCGTCCCCATCAATCTTTCGAATGTGGCCGGGGCATTATTAAGTCCGAATGGTATAACGGTGAACTGCCACAATCCAGAGCCGATGGTGAAAGCAGTCTTTTTACACAGCTGATCATAGTCCTCCTGTGCTTGGGCTGTGAGGGTATGCAAAATATCTGTTGCTTCTTCCCGCAATGCCAGTGTAAGTGCTACAGCTCTTTCCTCTGCATTCCACTCGTTTGCTTTGGCCTCAGCTTAAAATTTACGGCGGTAATTTGCCCATGGAGTTTTTCCGTCGAATTGGGGCGGCTTCATGGAAAGCTTCTTCACTCCAGAATCGACCTCACTATCCTGTATACCCTTCTTCAGGTCCAGCATTGAATTCTCGTTGACCATGTCCGTGGTTTCTTCTACACCATAAAATTCCTGCTTTAGGCCTTCCAGGCTTTTCGCATTTTCCTGAAGCTTTTCCTCTAGGTTTCTAGAAACTTTTCTTCCAGAGTTTTTTGCAGATCTTCTTTCAAGGATTTGGTAGTCTCTTGAAACTTTTCTTCCAAAATTTCTTTCAAGCTTCTAGAATTTTCCTCGAGTTTATCCATTATCGATCTTGAATCGACCCTGGGAACTTCGAATAAAAATGTTTCGGGGTCCTCACCTTCTTGTTGAAGACCACCTGCCAGTCTTTCTTGAAGAACTACCTTTTTACCCGTTGTTTCCAGTTCCCTTTCCTCCAGTTCCTGTTTCAACTCTGCGACTTTCAATTCCATAAGACGCACTTTTCTGTCATTTGTTTTACGTTGAAAGTTCAATTAGTTTATTTTCCGCGAGCACTTATTTATTTAAAAATCGCAATTCTGACACCAGTGTAATGAATATAGTCGAAATTCTCCTTATATTATTTATTTACAGTTCACTAAATCTGATTTATTTACACCACTCAATTTATCTATCCGCGCTATATTAAGTCCTTTACTGTACTAACTACTCCCGATCGGGCCGATGTCGTTTTATATCCGCTTCATAGTTCTCGAAGGTCCGGCATAAGTTCGTTACAATTTGATCGCACGGCTGTTGAATTCCGAACTTTTTTGCTTAGGTTTGTGGTAAACAAACAACAACAACAACAACAGCTGAAATTCAGGGAAAGTATAAAACGAGCAGAGATAATACTCCCTAGTGACTCTTTCGCAATAGAAGGGTGCGGATACAGAGCTAGATGTTTCTATATGATACTCAGGTAAAGCTTACGCTTACATTGATACAGCAGCAAACACAGAAACGTTCCACATATCAGCTCTACCACTGATACATGTTTGTGATATGAAAATAAAGGATTTTTGCCTGGAAATGTAGACGTGCCCTTTCCCTGAGTAGGAAATAGGGGCGCCCCTTCTACATCGCAGTACCGTATATCCACGCTCTTCCTGTGATAAAATCTCAGACAGGATCACTTGGACTAGGTTCATGGAGCAGCTGAACGATTAGCCCTGGACTAATGGGGATCTGCAGCCTGTGGGAGTTCAAATCTTCAACTATTTGCTAAGTCGTTCTTAATTATTCCTCACTGCCTTCCCCCGGCATCAGCTCGGTGAGCCTATGGCTGTGACTAGGGATCCAGAAGACAAGAATTCTTGTCTTGATAACAACATCTGGTCTTGTTTTAGAAAAAGGCAAGGAATTAGAAAAAATCTTGTCCCCAAATATTATATCTTGTCTTGACTAAAGAAATAACAAGATCTTGAAATTTCTTGATTAACCGGTGACACCTTACATGGGGATTCCCCGGCAAACTTTTTGCCGAGTGACAATGACCCTTCAGTAAGTCCGCTGAGCCATTTGGATGCTATGCTGGCTAGTTGACAATTGATGGGTGGTCCTCTATTGGTGTGAAGGGCTACAATGGCATTACAGCTCACTTTGTGGACAAAAGTTGTTACATTAGTTCCGAAGATTCAATTTTACAGTTCAAAATATCCAGATCAACGAATTAAGTGATGTCAATGGGGCAGATATACTTCAAAAGATATATTGAATTAGGGAAAGAACGTGAAACATTTTGTTACTTAAAAAGAAAGGTTCGCTTACTGAAAAAAAACAATATTTAGCACCCTCGAATCCAGAAGATACTAACATTATAGTACCAACAGGTACTATAATCTTCTTCTTTCTCAACTCCAAATCTCATTTTTTTGTTGTCTTCCCAAATATTTCATACATCTCGACTATCAGAGACTGTGCGCATTAACATCAAAAGAAAACTGTAACATTTGAATGTTACATCACTTCCATTGGTGGTAATTGGAATAAACTTATATTTGGAAAAACCAGAAATATGGGCTCATGAACAATAAAATTTATGGAGACGCTACCGATGAGCAAATAATTTAGGTACTGCATTCAAGCTGCGATAGATGAAATACTGAAACACTATAACAAAACTAATTCAACTTACAATAGAATAACTAATATGATTTCCACAACATGGGGTTAAATTCCACGACACGTGCTTCGATGCGAAGCATCATCTTCAGGTGGTTAAGGTATAACTTTATAGTTTACTGTTTTACCTGAAGATGATGCTTTGCATTTAGACAAGTGTCGTGGAATTTTACCCAATTTTGTGGAAATCATATTAGTTATTCTATTGTAAGTTTTATTATGGATTTCCATGAAGTATCGGCTAATTCTATCAGAATTTTTCACAAAACTAATTGGATATACTGTATACCTTCTTTTTTTGAATCCTCGACATAAACTCGGGAGCATTTTCCACTTCTTCATGGGAAAAGCTTCTACAATCAGAGCAGTTCAAAAATAGAAATATTTGAAGCTTTAATAAATCCGCCGAGAATGATCTACAATCTACAGAATCCAATACCAGAAATAGCACTGCACGAGTCTTGATACAGAAGATAACGAATTTGATTTACTTACCTATTAAGACAAGACACGAAAATGTCTACCAGTCGTTATCGAAAATGGCCAAGGATTTTCTCGGAACGCCAGCCGTACCTGCGGAAAGCAATTTTCAAGAGCGCCTTTAATGTCTTATAAGCCTTGTGTGCCTAAATTCATGAATTTTGAATCCCCATTGAAAAATGTGTTGAATTCAAAATATTTTTTGAAATCTAGTTTGCAATTTTAGTTTCAACAGGATTAACATTTATCGTTTTTAATTTGAATTTTTGTGGATCGCTCTAGCGAAACAAATTCCTATAAATCATAATATGTTATGTTATCTAAAAATTTGTTATCTTTTGCACAAATGAATACGTTTCAGCGTTTTCATTATTAGTGAAGATATTTCAGGATAGACCAGGCAATAGAGCAGATAAAGGGTCATTCTGTGACAAAAATCGTAGAAGAAAACCGCGAGTGGGGGGTTACTTGGGGTGGTCCGTGGATGTTTAGTGACATGTCAAAGTACCTACTAGCCACTACTTTCATTCGGCAAACCAGCGCTACAACTTTGAAATTGGCCGAGTTATGGAGTTTTGAAGAAACTCTGATTTTTACGGTTTTTCCGGTAATGATTAACCGATTGCATTGCACTAGCACTCATTTTCTTCGTCTTTTCATTCTCTACAATTCGTCTGTTGAAAGTATCAGCACCGCTCCATTAGTTCAGATCTTACAAGCAGAAAACTAAAAAAACACTGTTTTATTTGGTGTTTCTTCGCAATTACAAGAGAAGTAATAATAATTGCGAGTCGAAAACATATCACTAAACATCCACGGACCACCCCAAGTAACCCCCCACTCGCGGTTTTCTTCTACGATTTTTGTCATGAAAAAATCTCTATTGCCTGTTCTAGGATTTCTTGACAAGAAATCTTGATATTGACATAAAGTTTCTTGTTCTGTCTTGAAATCTGAAAATTACTTCTTCTCTTGATCTTGTAGTAAAACAAAACAAGATCTTGAAATTTTCAAGAACATGGTGACCTTTAACTGTTACATGACGAAATTATAAGGGTTATTGACGGGACCCTAAAAGTAAACTATGCCTTCCTCTGTTGTCCATAATAACTCCTTTCAGTTGGAAAAGGGTACCTAGAAACTCGTTTTGGGAATATAAATGATGTACCAATAAACAATGCATATTTTATTTTTCAGCTATAAATTTATTATTCAACGATCTATATATTATGTATACTCACACTGACTATTCAAAAATACCATGCATCATTTTTAATAAGAAACATATTTTCGACAGATAAATCGATTTCCTCTGTATAATAAATAATTGGAATATAGGATATATCCGTCCAAAATGAAAATTGACCTATTATTATTTCCTACTTAAATCTACATGTTGTCACATTATATTTTTCAGACTGATCCAACATATGACAATATAATTTTCAGGAATGTAATTGTCGACAGTAATTTATAATCTCAGTCTCTAATTTGATGACAAAAGTATTACGGTTTATATTTATACTAAAACTGATTCAGTTTTCGTTGAAATTATTCGACATTGTAGAAAAATGGTAATGCTTACAAAATACTTGAAATTGTCTCAGAATTCATAGAAAATCGAGAAATAAATAGATATTGCAGTGATAAAGCCACTAATATTGCTTCTAATTTTTATTTACAATAATTGCATATAGATACAAGTTTTTATATTGTACTTCGAATGGTGTTTATTCTGCTTTGAACTATCGAAATGCAGAGGGTTTTTCAGTGAACATCTCTTGTTATCGGTTTCATTCCAATTGAAGAACCACATACGTGCTTTATTTCCATATAGCGAACTAAAAGTAGCACAATTCGGAATTTTTTTAGGAAATGTCGAGAAAACATTGAGTATCTGACCAAATTATTTTTCGATACTGGGTGTCTCAGATAGTAAGGGAAACCATAAATTGAAACACAATGATAGGATGACTTGTAGCTACATAATAATATTCGCAACTTTCAGTGAAAACGCCCTCTTGCACCAGCACATTTTCAACCAATTTTACAGCAAAACTCCGCTTGAACTGAATACATCCGTTGTGTAAAACTTGATAAACTCTCCATATTCATTGAACTGTTTCGATTTGAATTATAATTCTCGAATGAAATATTCAGATCTGAAGATTTATCATAAACCAGAGAATACTCGATATCATAAAAAATGATTTTGAAACAAAATCGGGAACCTATATAAAAGGAAAGATTCTCTCGTCAACTAAATACAATTCTCAAATAGGCGGTTACATTTGAGTGAATGGTTAGAGTTTTATGATGTGAATTTCATGATATGATACCCACGGTGGGTTATGAACGCAAATCGAGATCCACACAGACTTTTCGAGTTATTGGTTGGCGTGAACAGAAGTCCCTAATCATAATTAAGACAGTGTATCAGAAGACGTCGGAGAACGTATTAAAACATATATACAGGGTGTCCCAGAATGGATAATCTTGTAGCACAATAGAAGAGCTATTGGACTCTCTGAAAAAAATACAAAAAAAAATCTATCCCCACTAGATAATTTTTTTTTCAAAATAATGATTTCTTGCACATCACGTTGCGTTTGTGTGTAACACGCTCACAAATGAATCAAATCAATCAGTTTCTTTATGATGAAATATTCTTCAATAAAATACCATTAGATATACAGAAAACCGTATAAATATCTGTTGTAACTTTCTGGGTAAAAATATCCAACTTCAAATTTCATCATAAAATGTGTATTTCTGTATACAAATAGCAATAAGTTCGCATTTACATAAGTTATGAAGATGCATTGTACCGTTTTAGAATCTGTATGAAAGGCGCATATTTTTTTTTAAGTTGGCAACTCAGGATTACTCACCTTTTTTTTCACCATGAACGATTAAACTTTCACATTATGAAATATTCATCACATTTTATGATGAAATTTGAAATTGAATATTTTTTTCCAAAAAGTTACAATAGATATTTATACGGTTTTCAGCATATCTATTGGTATTTCAATGAAGAATATTTCACCATGAAGAAACTGATGGATTTGATCCATTTGTGAGCATGATACACAAAAACGCAAATAAGTGATGTGCAAGAAATCATTATTTTGAAAAAAAAAATTATTTTCGGGTAGAATAGATTTTTTTTTCTATTTTTTTCAGAGAGTCCATTAGCTCTTCTATACAGTGTTACAGAATTATTCATTCATTCTGGGACACCCTGTATATTATTGAGATTCAAAACCTGGTTAGATTGATCCAGGTTTGAGGGGTATGCTGGTGCAATAGGACACCAAAAACTGTTTCACTGTAACCTAAGCACTCATATCACTTCATAATTACCCATTGATCATTTTTATAACATCCTTCTTTTATTCATTCAAAAAACCGTCGTATTGTCTTGGGTCAACAGAGAGCATCGTATTGTATTCCAAAGGTAAGTTATCGTTCTTACGAACCCAATACAAGATTCCTAAAAACAGATTAAGTAAGTATCAAAAATATTGTCTGATGGTGTTTTTATAATGCACAGATAACACCCAAACTTGAGAGCTTCGTTTCAAGTGAATCAATAGATGTATTAACGCTACTTGGGATACTAAGTCTACTATACTGTTTCAACTTTTTGTACTGTCAAAACTGTTTGAAAACTAAATGAAAAGAAGAATTTTTTTGTACTGTCAAACCTTTTTCAAAACTGAATGAAAAGTTAAAAGAATTCATACACTACTACCCAGTTTAGTGAATCATGCTGAATTATAAATCGAGTCAGGTATAACCAATCTTAAATTTGAGTGCAAGCAGATTCGAAAAAAGCATAATTGACTAAACTGCATAGTCTATCATTGAGATCAGTAAAATTCGATATTATCAAATAAGTTAAAAGCTATATGGATATGTATGAATCTCAATGGTTTTTAAAATGATGTGCCGCCAATGAAGTTAGCAAATTACCCAAAGTTAAGCTGAAGGGGCAACTGGTTACTTTATGATATTAATACTAGTGATGTGTTTGTTGTCACAAACGTCCTTCTTCTTCATCGGGACTTGTTCGTTCTGCAATAAATAAAACTAATGTTAGTATATGATCAAGATTTCGGATTAAATTCAGAGATCTGTATGCTCAATCACATTGCATTGGCGTATCTAAGGGGGTGGAATACCTATCACGATCAAGTACGGATAAAAAGAGAATTATCATTCTAAATGTATGTACTGACAATTCTGTGATACTCGGTATCTTGACTGATACAACTCCCCAAAATAAATCCTGGTTAAGCCTCTGTTGATATCCTAATATCCAAAAGCTAGCCACATGTTTTTTTTCGATAATTCTACAGTACACTAACTGGTCAGAATCAACGTTAAAAAGCTGAAGTTATCCACAAATGCAAGAATCGAATTATCGATATTGAAAGGGCATGCAATAAATGTAGCACCAAGGATTGCTAGATGAAATGAGAAATAATAAGTTCCCTTGCTTGAGTTGATGATGATGATGATGACAAAAATGTCCCTAGGTTTTCGGTCAGAAATGTTACTACCTTTTACTTGTCTTTTTCACGATCTAATGTTCTCCGTTTTTCGCCATTGCATAAAATATGTCATGATTACATTTTGTATCAGTTTCCTTGATATTTTTAGTATTCTCTCTTCGACTTTAGGTTATTTGCTTTGAGTTGATGCTTATATGCAGCTTCAATCAATATTGTTTTTCCTACTTCATTTTTCGTTTTACATACCTATGTTATTTTATTTTAAGTTACTTGTAAATATGTTTATGCTTCATATGTTTCATGTTTATATCTCAACTCTCCTAGGTCTCTGTGAGACCCCTCACAAGCTTAGAGCTCTAATTGGCTTCGATTGTTGTATGGTGAATTAATTAAATAAATGAATTAAATATGTAAAACAAAATTTCAACAGGATAGGTGAATAATTTCTGAGATACCAAAGTTTTAGAAACTATTTTTTTTTAATCTTCTAGAGAAACTAGATTTTCCATTAATATTCGAGTCGTCATCTCACAACTTACTGCATTGGGCGGATTCAGACAGACCTCAAATGTGCCCCGAAAAGTTTCGAACATGATGTCTTTTTTCAAACATTATCATGTTTACGTCCGGACGGGCGCAGACAATTAGAATATGACGACGAATTCTTCATCTGTGTGTCCCACCTAATCGTTTGAGATCATTCACGGCTCGAAAAACGAAAATTACAGACATTTGGTCAAAAAAACAAGGTTCTTGTCCATAGAAACAAAAGCGCAAAAAGTGAAGATCACGGATTTATATGATAGATTTAGATTTTAAGGGGGGTGACCTTAAGTTCTATTGTGCCCCTATCAGAGCTGTTCTCACCATTACGTAGCCTACAGCTCACCCCCCAATTCCAGATTTCCAATGAACTCCAGTATCTGGGATGGCTTTAAGGAAGTTACTTCCTCACTTCTACAAGTCTCTTATCCGAAGCATTTCTCGCGTTGGCTAGCGATGGCGAGGCATTTCGTCACCAGGTGATCCGGACTTTCTTACTCCTCCCCACAGAATCTGCACTCGCCGTAAACGCCTTCCAGTATCCTTCATTCTGTATCATTTTGTCTATTATATTCTCAACTGGCGGTAATCGGCCTATCTTTTCAACCAGTGCGTTCCTTTCCTCCGTCCTTCTAAGGCAGTGACAAAACATGTGCTACGGGTCATCTATAACGTGGCATGCGTGACACAGATCATCCCCTATCCGTCTTAAACTCTTAGTAAAGGTACCATAAGATCCATGTCCTGTCAAAAATTGACTAAAATAGTACGCGGTCATTTTATGCTCACATTGGATCCACTACTCCAAATTCCTGATCAGCCTGCGCGTCCAATCGTCATTTTGCCTTCCACCATCCCATCTCTCCTGCCTTCTTCTCAGTGTCCTCCTTCCTGCAATACGTCGATTGCCTGGTAATGCTTCTCCTATGGTATAAAGGAAGCATCTTTCCGCCACCATTAGGTCAATTGGTGCCATAGGTGGGAAGCCAGCCATCACTTGGACAGCCTCCGCCGACATAGTTCTGTATGCCGAAGCTACCCTCAAGAGTCCCAGCATAAATATTTGACAACCAATATATTTGTCAATCATTTTTCATTACTGACATTATTCTATATTCTTGACAGTTACGTAATCTATGAACATTTTGTATTGGAAATTTTCTTTTATTTTATTTTTCCGACAATTTTCCAATGTTTTCGATAGTTATTCTCCTATTCGGGAAGGAGACGAATACAACAAATCAAAAACCATGAACATCGGTCTAGCCGTTCTATAAGTGTTGGAACAAACCCGACTTTGTTTTATATATTAAGATTTAGTTTTCTTCGGCATTCCAATATCAACTTAGAATCGATGATATGAGAGCTCAGGGCTTTAATTGCAGCCTGACGTCAGAATGTATCGCTATGTCACATTTATGATAGTTTCTCACTAGGTTCATTTCCACACATCTTTCTATTGCAAGTATTTCTGCGTAAAAGACTGAACCGATCTGGCGTCTGCGCCCGCCATTTTCATTTTCCGTACAGAAATCCATATTATCATTAAAATTAGGGAGTCGGATTGCTGAGTCCGTCCGAAAGAAAAATAACCACAGAATCCTTCCTACGAATCGATGTACGGAGGATAACCTAGAAATGTAGGGTTCTCTTGGGGGGGGAGTTGAGGGCTCTAGACGGTGGTTGATTTTTTTCTGGCTGCTCGGTTTTTCATGAAACACGAGGGTAGGATTGTGAGAGAGTTATATCTAAAACCTTTCGAGGGTGCCATGTGAGTAACAATATTTTATAATTACAACTTTATCATACAGGCTTATCCTAATTTACTACAATTGTCTTCAGCAGGGTCCATTATTTACCCCATGTGTTTATCTCATATCATTTATCCTCAATTCACATGAGGCCATTTACTCCTACTCAACGTATTTTTTTTTCCATGTTGGTTTGCTCCTTGTGTATTGTTTTGTATCCATTTTTCATACTTCATTATCAAGTCTATTCCATATTATTTAATGATTCTAACTGACCATATGTATTAAATTCCTAAGTGCATCTCACAAGAGTTTGAATGTTCAAATGCTTAATAATCACCTTAATTATAAGGTTTTGCTATATTCTTCAAATGATACTATATGTCATCGTTGTAGTTGGCAGCAAATGGCAAGGATATTCATATGCACCATTGCCGGCATTAAGTTTCATCATCTTATATTGATTGAGCATTTTAAAAAGCTACTCTCCATGCATTATTATCCGTTATGACTTCTCGTTTATTGTTTATATGATTGACTGCTTATATCATCCACTGCTTATATCGTTTACTATCTATACCATCCACTGCATATATCGTTTACTGTCTATAACATTGACTGGTTATATCGTTTACTGCTAATATGGTTTATCTAATACTTATGGGATTATTGACCAGGGAGACAACTATCGGACGACGCAACCTAAAAATTAACTTAGGCTTCGCCCAACGTTTGGAAATATATATAACAAGGACTCTGTCGCATTCCCGTCTCCTTGCAACGTGGGAGATCATCAATCGTCAGATGATAGTTTGACCCCTGCGAAGTAAAACTCCCAATGTATCGCCTTTAATCTACTCAATCATTTTTAAACACCATTTGAGAGAATTCTCACCGGTCAGCCTGTTTATGAATATTTTTTTACTTGTGAGTTAATGGTATATGAACGAGAAAAGGAGGGAGGTTTGTTTTTTCTTCCCGTCCGGAAGTTTTTTTTATCCTCCCCACCTTTTGGCACTCTGAAATAAACTTAATATTTTCTTGTTTCGAGTGCTAAAAATATGTGTTTTAAATTTCCTATTTTCCCGTCAACCTCTTCTATTGAATCAAGCGTAATTTGGGTTGCATACTTACATACACAACGTAGAGCCCTTTTAAAACCACTATACGATCACGATCTTGGCCAAAGATTATCTAGAGTAATATTTTCAAGTTAAAAAGAACGCCTGTAAGGTAGAGTTCTAGTTCTTTACGGTTTTCAATAGAAAACTGTAATGTCGGTAAGAGTTTATCATTTCAAAAGTACTAGTACAGTACAAGACGCTTGGCCTAACGATAGTGAGCATTTGGTGCCAGCCCGAATACTCCAGCGCTAGTCCCCGTCTTGGTTTCAGAACCATCTGTGTACCATTTGATGATATTATTTTTGAGTGCAGGGATTGTGGGCTCGCTTTTCCAATCTTGTTTTCTACTTAGAGAAGGTTTTCTCGATGCTAGTTTCATTTATATTTATATAATAGGATAGGGTTCTTATTTCCTTTCGAAAAAAAAAAAATTACGAAAAGCATTGCCGTGAAGGCAGGAGCTTTTGAGCGCTCGTACATGCACCTGGTAGGTAGATTCGCACTTTCCAGTTTTAGAAATCAATTGAAGAAATTTTCGACAGCTGTCAAAAAAATTCTGAAACTTAGGCGAAACTCCAGAATTCATGTCAGTGCTTCAGCTTGATCAATTTCATTCCAATCAAATCGTTAGTTTCGAAATTATCAGGAACAGAATATTTTGAACGGCCATATTTACGGAACCCCTAGTCTAATTTTGCTCATTGATGAACGTGACCGTGAAATTCGCGATCCAAACCTACCCTGAAAATTTCAAATTCCTAGGCCTTTCCGTTCAAAAGTTACAATTTTCTATGGTTTTTATGGTTCTGGTCATGCAATCTGGACAAAATATTGTTTTGATATATCATTATCGATTAAAATACAAAATTTCATCTCGATCGAATCCGTAGTTTCGAAATTATCGAGAACCCAAAATTTCAAACGACCGTATTTACGGAACCCCTAGTATAATTCTGCTCATTGATAAACGTGAACGCGACATTTCAGATTCACACCTATCCTGAAAGCTAGGCTTTTCTGTTCGAAAGTTATGATTTTCTATGGTTTCCATGGTTCTGGTCATGTGATCTGGAGAAGTGTAGCTTGAATATATCATTCTTCATTAGTATACAAAATTTCGTCACGATCGAATCTGTAGTTTTGAAATTATCAAGAAAACCAAATTTCAAACGACCATATTTACGGAACCCCTAGTATAATTTTGCTCAGAGATGATAGTGATCATGACAATCGAGATGCACACCTATCCTGCGAATTTCAAGTCCCTAGGCGTTTCCGTTACAATTTTCTATGGTTTCTAAAGTTCTGGCCATGCGATCTGGACAAAATTTCACATGTAGCTTGAACACCTCATTCTCCATTTGAGTGCAAAGTTTCATCTTGATCGAATCTGTAGTTTCAAAGTAATCAGGAGAACAAAATTTTGAACGGCTATATTGACGGAACCCCTGGTGGAATTCTGCCCATTAACGAACTTAACCGAGGCATTTGGGATCTGAACCTACACTGAAAATTTCAAGTCTCTAGGTTGATCCGTTCGAGAGTTATCGTGCTTACGGACGACCGGACGAAATGATATAGCCCTCGTGTAAGTTGTACGAGCGCTCAAAAACGAATTTCGTGATGTCTAGGAGAAATCAAGGTGTATTGAACAAAATAAGATTTTGTGTAAAACTTTTTCGATGACGATAGGCCTTACCGATTTCGTGAATTATCCTGAAATTGAAGATAAAGCGGCGAGTGATAAGACCCTTCGAGATGAAATGACCTACTCGTGATATCCATTAGTAATTGATTACTATATCGCTTAAACTGCAAGAATTTTTCGGTAGATATAATTTTTCTTTAAAGAGAATACATTATTTCTGCTACATTCCTTCAAAGCTGAAGCCGTCTAATCTAATCCCATATAACTCAACTCACCTGTACATTCTTCAGGTCCTTCATTCAGTCTTTCGGCACTTGGATCAAAAGCCTTCGGCGCAGTTTTGACGCACCTCGTCAGAAACATAGCTACGGATCCAATTACAGGAGGTATTCCGGCCAGGATGAAAGAGAGCGTGTAAGAGTCAGTCCTTTCGTAAATCAGTCCTGCCACGTAAGGACCCAGGGTCAGCGGAATGGCGCAAAGTCCAAGCAGAAAGCCGATGGCTTGGGTAGCTCCGGCAGCACCGCATATATCAAAAGCGATCGGGCCCAGAATGGAGATGAAACATCCGTCGAACAGTCCAAGGAATAGCAAGAGGACGATGAATAACACATAAGAATCTCCGGACGATGGCAGTAGTATGGTGCTGACCCCTATGACCAGAAATGATAATTGTTGTAAGAATATTCTGTTGACCTTTGGATGATCGCCGATGAATCCAAATATGAGCCTCCCGAATCCCGAAGCTATGCCGATACAAGAAACAGCTAGTTTGGCATCTACCTGTTTCCCGTATACTTTGTGTACGAAAGCCACCATGTACACGTATGGGACGAAATAGCCACAAAGCGACAGTGCTACTGTACCAGCATATATCACATATTTCTGGTTCTGAAACAACGATACGTTGAAGGCGTCTTTCAGGGATACTTTCTTAAACTTTAACGTCGGGTTGACAGGTTTGAAGAGGAAGGCGAACAACATGATGAAACTCGACATCAGCGCTATGATCCTCAGGGTCCATTCGATCCCGAAGTGATTTAAGAAGGTGGAAATCAAATATGGCATCGATATGGTGAACACTGAACTGCCGGCTGTTACCAGCCCGTTGACCAAACCTAGGTACTTCTTGAAGTAGTGACCCAATACGGCTAGGGATGGCGTGTAGGCCAGGGCTCCTCCTAGACCATACATGATGCCGTAGGTGAAATAGAGTGCGACCACATTATCCACGCAGAAGGACGATAAAAGCATGCCGCTGGACGCTATCAGACCACCTAGGAAGGTCGTAGTGCGTATCCCCGCGAAGTCGGTGAGGACGCCAGATACTGGAGAGACGAAGAAGACGGTACCCATGGCCAAGGAACCGACCAGAGCTGAAAGAAAAAATTTCATGAATCGACTGCTAACATTTTTCAAACAAAATTATACATAATACATTCGGGAAAAGCACTGATTTGAAGTCAGAAGCTTTTGCGCGCTTGTTTCTGTATACCGAACAGAATTTTTTTTTTGGGTAGATCCTCACGAAATTTCCTTCGTGTAATAATTCCACGCCTAACTACAAAGTTTCAGTTCGATCAGATCAGTATTAGTCGAATTATTGAGGAAAAAGAATTGAGATGTATATGGTTCACTATTAACTAAAATCCCGTAACTCCATCAGAGCTGTTCTCGCTATTGAGTAGTCTACAGCTCGTCCTCCAGTTCCAAAGTTCTAATGAGTTCCAGTTTCTGGGATGGCTTCAAGGAAGGTACTTCCTCACTTCTACAAGTCTATTGTCCAAAGCATTTTTTGCGTTGGCTAGCGATGCGATGGCGAGGCATTTCGTCACCAGGTGGTCCGGAGTTTCTTCCTACATCCCACAAAAACTACACTCGTCATTTTCTGTTAGATCCATTCTCATGAGGTTCTTCCTGAGACGGCAATGCCCTGTTAAGAATCCGGCGAGGAGGTGTACCATAATCTTGCTTAGATCCAGATACTTCTTTGATCTCGCAGTACCAAAGTTTCAAACGAACTTTTTGGAATGATCCAATTAGAGAGATTCCACCACAGTGTTTCTCTTTCGGTTTTTCCTTCTCCCGAAACTCTTTTTTGTATGTACATTTACCTATACCACAGAAATGTTCTGGGCCAATGAAACTAGTGTGTGCTCCTTTTCTGGCAAGTGTTTGGGCCTCTTCATTTCCTTGGATTCTCGAGTGACCAGAAACACAGACTAAACAGACCTTGTTATTCTTGCATACTTCGTTGAGTTTTCTTCGGCAACCTAATAGCAAGAATATGCTACACCTCCTCACTGGATTCCTTACAAGGCATTACCGCCTCAGGAAGCACCTCATGGGAATGAGTCTAAGAAAAAACGACGAGTGTAGATTCTGTAGGGAGGAGGAGGAGGAGGAAACTCCGGATCACCTGGTGACGGAATGCCTCGCCATCGCTAGCCAACGCAAAAAATGCCTTGGACAAGAAATGAAGAAGCAACCGCCTTGAAGTCATCCCAGATAATGGAGTTCATTAGAACTCTGGAAGTGGAGGGCGAGCTGTAGCTACGTAATGACGAGAGCAGCTCGAACCTTAAGATCGCTGTGCAATGAAACCCTCCTAAATCTAAATCTGAATCTAATAATGTTTATTGCTGTTGAATAAGGATTTAGAATTCAATATTAAGTTATGCTTTACATAGTTATCACCTCACAGTGAATAACTCAACTTAGTTTTTGAGCGCTCGTACTACTTACACGAGGGCTATATCATTTCGTCACGATGTCTGTATTTTTCGAATTTTGAGCCGAAAATGGTCTCAATCGACTATGTTCGACTCACTGATGACGAATCCGTCGGAAAATTCGAGTCTGTCCGTCCGTCCGTAAGCACGATAACTCTCGAACGGAACAACCTAGAGACTTATAATTTTCAGTGTGGGTTCAGTTCCCGAATGCCTTGGTTAAGTTCGTTAATGGGCCAAATTCCACCAGGGGTTCCGTAAATATGGCCGTTGAAAGTTTTGTTTCCCTGATTACTTTGAAACTACAGATTTGATCGAGATGAAATTTTGAACTCAAATGGAAAATGAGGTGTTCAAGCTACATGTGAAATTTTGTCCAGATGGCATGACCAGAACCATAGAAAATTGTAATTTTTGAACGGAAACGCCTAGGGACTTGAAATTTTCAGGATAGGTGTGGATCTCGAATATCGTGATCACGTTCATCTATAAGCAACATTATTCTAGGGGTTCCGTAAATATGGTCGTTTGAAATTTAGTTTTCTTGATAATTTCAAAACTACAGATTCGGTCGCGACGAAATTTTGTATACTAATGGAGGAATTTATATTCAAGCTACATTCCTCCAGATCACATGACCAGAACCATAGAAAATCATAACTTTCGAACGGAAAGGCCTAGGGACTTGAAATTTTCAGGATAGGTGTGGATCTGAAATGTCGCGTTCACGTTTATCAATGAGCAGAATTATACTAGGGGTTCCGTAAATACGGTCGTTTGAAATTCTGTTTTCTCGATCATTTCGAAACTACGGATTCGATCGAGATGAAATTTTTTATTTTAATCGAGAATGATATATCAAAGCAATATTTTGTCCAGATCGCATGACCAGAACCATAGAAAATTGTAACTTCCGAAAGGAAAGGCCTAGGAACTTGAAATTTTCAGGGTGGGTTTGGATCGCGAATTTCGCGGTCACGTTCATCAATGAGCCAAATCAGACTAGGAGTTCCGTAAATGTGGCCGTTCAAAATATTTTTTTCCTGATAGTTTCGAAACTACTGAACGGATTGGAATGAAATTATGCACCTAGCTGAGGAATAATGTATTCAAACTACGTGCAAAATTTTGTCCAGATCGCATCACCAAGACCATAGATACCGTAGAAAATTCTAGCGAATTATCGAAACAAAATTGATCAGCTGAAGCACTGACATGAAGTCTGGAGTTTCGCCTAAGTTTCAGAATTTTTTTGACAGCTGTCGAAAAATCCTTCAATTGATTTCTAAAAACTGGACAAATGCGAATCTACCTACCAGGTGCATGTACGAGCGCTCAAAAGCTCCTGCCTTCACGGCAGTGCTTTTCGTAATTTTTTTTTCAGAGTCTATCTATTTAGCTTGACTATTGAATAAACTCCGTTCAATTCTATTGTCTATGTCCGTGCGTCTTTCCGTGACAAAATTTTATTTTAATGAAGAATGGTAAATTAGAGCTGAATTCCTTCCAGATAGCATGACCAGAACCAGAATAGATAATTATAACTTTCGAAAGGAAAGGCCTAGGAACTTGAAATTTTGAGGATAGGTGTGGATCTCGAATGTCGCGGTAACGTTCATCAATGAGCAACATTAGACTACGGGTTCCGTAAATATGGTCGTTTGAAATTTAGTTTTCTTGATAATTTCAAAACTACGGATTCGATCGTGACGAAATTTTGTATTTCAATGGAGAATGATATATTCAAGCTGAATTATAACTTTCGAATGGAAAGGCCCGGGAACTTAGAAGCTCTTGACTTCACGGCAGTGCTTTTATTGATTTTATAAACTATTTGGCATATCTGGATGTTGTGTCTACATAAGTCTGAAATGATGAAATCAATCATACCTATTGAAATTCTGTTCCACGTGAAGAAAAAGATCAGTTGTTGGGAAATTCGATATATGTTCTCGTATTCCATATAATTCTCAAGGCGTGCGCAAAAGCTCCTAACTTAACCAGCTCACCGAGTACTTTTTCAAATGTTTTTTGCTTCAATATAGATTGGGTCGATAATGACCCATTATTCTTCAGGTTTCTCGTTTCATTCAATACACCTTTTACTCAAGTTTAATTTTCAAACATCATAAGGAGCAACATGTGATCCAATTAACTTTTCCATTCTTTCCAATAAGAAACTCCATTGAGGATCGAACCACACACCACGAAATCTAAACGATCGACCTGGTTATATCATTAACGTGTTATAATGTTATTAGAATCTCTTGTTACTCCTTCTGATCTAACACCCGAAGGACTCGTCGGGATTAATTTCATGAACGAAGATGTATCATGTTTCACATCGGTAGACAAGGATATTGTAGATAGCTATGGGTGCGTATTCGTAGTTTTACACTACTTGCTATCTATTTTTAAGATGAAAACGTCATCCTTTCCTAAGCAGAGATGTTGGACGTTCTGTCGCTAAGATTTATTTTTAATGTCATTGATATCGAGATTGACCTATTTTCTGTAAGATAATTTCAGCTTGGACACAATTTCGAAGTAATAAATATTCTATTTTATTGTATTCTGATTGACAGTGCGGAATACACTTTGAAGAATATACCTCGGATTCATTCGTTTCAAAAGAATTGAAATAAAAGGCGATTGCAAGCCACTATTGAGCGCTCGTACCACTTACACGAGGGCTATATCATTTCGTCACGATGTCTGTATTTTTCGAATTTCGAGCCGAAAATGGTCTCAATCGATAGAGTTCGACTCACTGATGACGAATCCGTCGGAAAATTAGAGTCTGTTCGTCCGGCCGTAAGCACGATAACTCTCGAACGGAACAACCTAGAGACTTGAAATTTTCAAAGTGGATTCAGTTCCCGAATGCCTCGGTTAAGTTCGTTGATGGACGGAATTCCACCAGGGGTTCCGTAAATATGGCCGTTGAAATTTTTGTTCCCCTGATCATTTGAAAACTACAGATTTGATCGAGATGAAATTTTGCACTCAAATGGAGAATCAGGTGTTCAAGCTAGTTCAAGAATGTTGTCCAGATCGCATGACCAGAACCATAAAAACCATAGAAAATTGTAACTTTAGAACGGAAACGCCTAGGGACTTGAAATTTTCAGGATAGGTGTGGATCTCGAATGTCGTGATCACTTTCATCTATGAGAAAAATTATACTAGGGGTTCCGTAAATATGGTCGTTTGAAATTTAGTTTTCTTGATAATTTCAAAACTACAGATTCGATCGTGACGAAATTTTGTATACTAATGGGGAATGATATATTCAAGCTACATTTCTCCAGATCACATGACCAGAACCATAGAAACCATAGAAAATCATAACATTCGAACGGAAAGGCCTAGGAACTTGAAATTTTCAGGGTGGGTTTGGATCGTGAATATCGCGGTCACGTTCAGCAAAATTAGACTAGGAGTTCCGTAAATATGGCCGTTCAAATTTTTTTTCTCGATAATTTCGAAACTACTGATTGGATTGGAATGAAATTTAGCTGAAGAATAATGTATTTAAACTACGTGCGAAAGTTTTTCCAGATCGCATCATCAACTTCATAGATACCGTAAAAAATTCTAGCAAATCATCGAAAACGAAATTGGTCACTTAGTACTGACGTGAAGTCTAGAGTTTCGCCTTGGTTTGAAATTTTTTTTTGACGGCTGTCAAAAATTTCTTCAATTGGTTTCTAAAACTGAAAAATGCGAATCTACCTACAAGGTGCATGAACTAGCAAATTACCATAGAAAATTGTAATTTTCGAATAGAAAGGCATAGGGACTTGAAATTTTCAGGATAGGTGTGGATCTGAAATGTCGCGTTCACGTTCATCAATGAGCAGAATTATGCTAGGGGTTCCGTGAATACGGTCGTTTGAAATTTTGTTTTATCGATAATTTCGAAACTACGGATTCGATCGAGATGAAATTTCGTTTTTTAATCGAGGATGATATATTAAAGCAATATTTTGTCTAGATCGCAAGACCAGAACCATGGAAACCATAGAAAATTGTAACTTTTGAACGGAAAGGCCTAGGAACTTGAAATTTTCAGGGTGGGTTTGGATCGCGAATATCGCGGTCACGTTCATCAATGAGCAAAATTAGACTAGGGGTTCCTCAAATATGGCCGTTCAAAATATTTTTTCCCTGATAGTTTCGAAACTACTGATTGGATCAGAATGAAATTTTGCACCTAGCTGAGGAATAATGTATTCAAACTACGTTGCAAAATTTTGTCCAGATCGCATTACCAAGACCATAGATACCGTAAAAAATTCTGACGAATTTTCGAAAAAAAATTGGTCAGCTGAAGCACTGACATGAAGTCTGGAGTTTCGCCTAAGTTTTAGAATTTTTTTGACAGCTGTCGAAAATTCGTTCAATTGATTTCTGAAACTGGAAAATGCGAATCTACCTACAAGGTGGATGTACGAGCGCTCAAAAGCTCCTGACTTCACGGCAGTGCTTTCGTAATTTTTTCATTATGTTAGGAATGATAAATTCGAATTTCATAAAACCAAGTATAACACACTACAGCAGGATTAATAAAAAACCCTTTGTTCATCATTTCACACTATCATATAAAAATTCTACAGAATATTTCTACTCAAAGTCCTGAAATTGTCAGGGTTCACGTTTGAAGAACTTGAAATCCAAATATCAAAAAAAGCAATAAATGAAAAAGTGATCGTGTCCGACCAAGCACAATGAAAGATTCCGTTGTAATATTTCTAACCTCAGAAAACATTGGGGGTGCTTTTGATAATACCCTACATGTTTCTACATGCAATGCTGCTAAATGCAAAGGGGTAGGACCCTCCACTATCAAGTGGATATCGGCTACGTCCTACTTGGGGGGGACTGAAGTGATTGTGCTGACGTGCAGAGAATACCCCCAAGGAGGGCACCCTGCTGTGGTGCCTGGGCATGGATGGTCTTCTGGTGGTTTTAGCGTTCAGGCATATGCCGACGACATAGTGGTGACTGTTAGAGGCAAGCATGAGGGCTCAATAAGTAGACCAAGGCAACTCGTCCTCACTATCATTGAGAAGTGGTGCGACGAAGGGGGACTAAGGGTATGTTCCACTTAACGTCCGAAACGATTGTAACACGCCCACAAACTATTGGTGGGTCAGAGTGGGCTTTCACCAAAAAGTAGCGGGAAGTTTGAACTTTTCAAAGCAGCTTCCCACAGATCATTAGAACTTGATGAACTTTCCGAGTTATCTCTCATTCGTTTTGTCAAAAACGCAACCATAAATTCACGGGAATCCATGTTGAATTAAATTTTACTGCAATCCATGCGAAATATTTACTCACAACCCCCACAGCTGCAGGTTTTCACCATGCCGCCATATTGCGAGCACACAACGCGCAAGATGTGCGTTCCATCTATAACATTCGCCTACAACGCCCGCGGCTTTTTAACGTTAGTGGAACTGCAGTTTCAGCGGTCGTGGTTGATGGCGTTGCGGGCGTTAAGTGGAACGACCCTAAATGTCAGCTATCTTCGATTTCGAAATGCTCTTTTGAAATGGTTATTGGTGACCGTCCTAGTGAAATGAATTTCGTAAATCGTTTTGACAAAAAGTCATCCATATGGTATACTGATGGATCAAAATCAGAAAGTGGCATAAGTATCGGGGTAAACGGACCTAAATTAGGGATATATAAAGCCCTGGAAAGTGAGCCCTCTATTCTACAGACCGAGACACTGGCTGTCTACATCAGCGCTCAAGAGTGTCTTGAAAAAAACCTCAAAGGGGCGCATATATACATAACTAGGACAGCCAGGCCTCGCTGAGGTTCCTGGAATCACACAGCCAGGGCACTTTGCTGACATGGAATGCCGTAATACCATGAAGCAACTGGCCAGAGGCAATAGAATGACTCTTCTATGTTATATGACAATCGAAAGAAACTATTGAGAAGCACTGTGACTTGCAAGTGTGACCGATTACTCGATTGAGGTTTATGATGCGAGAATGGCCACTGTCCTGACACAATCAATCATAAATAGTTGGTTGCTCAAAAGAAATATTAGGGCTTTCACTTCTCGGCGTTGGTGTTGATCAGCTCTTACTTAATTAATAGACTCAGCATATACTCCTCAATGACTTATCATCTGCTTAAATTCTTGCTGGAGTTCCCCAGGTTTCTTGGACCCTGGACTTTTCGTAATTCACACAGCTGATATAATAACTTCAATAATTCGTTGTAAATTACTGGTTTATGCAGATGAGTTCCAACTATATAATCATTTTTCCAGAGAATTGTAATCAATGATTACTCACAAATTATCCAAAAATTGGGTTTAAAATCGAGGAAGATCTGTTTATGAAATCAAGGAGAAAATAATATTTGGGTTATTTCACACATAATAGTATATTACACACCGAGGTGGGAAGAGATTCATTCCTGTCGTGAGATTAGTTAGTTAACCGAGACGCAAAGCGTCGAGGTTAGCTATGATCTCGAGACAGGAATGAAACTTCCTACCGAGGTTTGTATAATATTTTATTTACAACCATCATATTTCAATTAAAATTAATACATTTCTGTTTCGTTCTGAACATACCTAAAATATTACAGTTAACGACAAATTACCAAGAACGCGGTTTTCTCAGAATAATCAAGTAGATATATTGTTACCGTGACTACGGGGTATACAATTGTCACCAATATAAATAAATGTCAGATAAAGTCGGATATTAAATTCGCGAATAATAAATTGAAAAACATGTCTTCCGACGAAGAATTTATGGATTGTACCCCACCAGAAGTACTACAGGCTGCTCACGCAGCAGTTCAGGGTTTGGTGCCAGAGAAAAGTAAGCATCGGTATCTAAAAGCCATTGAATTATATAGGAAGTGGTGCGAAGAAAAAAAGGTTAAAAATATCGGTTCCGAAAGTATACTCTTGGCATATTTTGGAGAACATACCAGACAAAAGAAGCCGTCTACTTTGTGGGCAATGTACAGTATGATACGAACGATGCTAGAAATTGAAGAAAAAACTGATATTTCGAAACATGGAAAACTGCTAGCCTTCCTAAAACGACAAAATGTGGGCGTTAGGCCCAAGAAATCGAACGTATTTTCGAGGAAGAATATAGAGGATTTTTTAAATAAAGCTCCAAATAATCTTCTATCGATAAAGGTAAGTTATTTGTGATTTTTTAAAAGGTCCTGACTTCACGTCAGTACTTTTCTAGTTTAATCTTTCCTTATTGTTTTAGGTAGCATTAATAATAGGCGTATCTGGAGCTTGTCGGACGGACGAATTAGTGAAAATGAAAATGTTGGATGTGGTTTTTTTTGAAGAAAAAATTTCGGTTGAGATTCCAGATTCTAAAACACATACAAATAGATCATTTCTCATTACTGATCCAGTATGGGTGAAGATTATTCGAGACTACATAAATTTAAGAAAAAACATAGAAATCGATAGATTTTTTGTTCAGCTCAGAGGAGGAATAGCAAGAAATCAACCAATTGGACACAATACAATAGCTAATTTTCCCCAAAAAATTGATACTTTTTTGAATTTAGAGTACAGGAAAGGCTTCACAGGACACGCACTCAGAAGAACCGCCGCTACGTTACTTGCCAACAGTGGTGCAAGTGTACTCCAATTGAAAAAGCTGGGAGGATGGAAATCTAGTACTGTGGCAGAAGGTTATGTGGATGGTTCAATAGAGAATAAAACGAAAACTGCCACTATGCTGTCGCAATGTGCCACGTCTTCTGTAGCTATTGCAAGTAGTTCACAAACCTCCGGCATTACACATGAAATTAATTTGTCGCCCAAAGAGACAACTGTTAGAGGGTCCAGCGCTGGTACAGGCCTAAATATTTCAATAAATGCTTACAATAATTCAAATTTAACGATTAATATCAATGAGTAGTTTGTTGTATTTTAGTTCATTGTTGTTTTTTATTGTTGAGCGCTCGTACTACTTACACGAGGGCTATATCATTTCGTCACGATGTCTGTATTTTTCGAATTTTGAGCCGAAAATGGTCTCAATCGACTATGTTCGACTCACTGATGACGAATCCGTCGAAAAATTCGAGTCTGTCCGTCCGTCCGTCCGTCCGGCCGTCCGGCCGTATACACGATAACTCTCGAACGGAATGTCCTAGAAACTTGAAATTTTCAGGGTAGGTTCAGTTCCCGAATGGCTCGGTTAAGTTCGTTAATGGGCCAAATTCCACCAGGGGTTCCGTAAATATGGCCGTTCAAAGTTTTGTTTCCCTGATTACTTGAAAACTACAGATTTGATCGAGATGAAATTTTGCACTTAAATGGAAAATGAGGTGTTCAAGCTACATGTGAAATTTTGTCCAGATCGCATGACCAGAACCATAGAAACCATAGAAAATTGTAACTTTTGAACGGAAAGGCCTAGGGACTTGAAATTTTCAGGGTGGGTTTGGATCGCAAATTTCACGGTCATGTTCATCAATGAGCAAAATTGGACTAGGGGTTCCGTAAATATGGCCGTTCAAAATATTTTTTTCGTGATAGTTTCGAAACTACCGATCGGATTGGAATGAAATTATGCACCTAGCTCAGGAATAATGTATTCAAACTACGTGCAAAATTTTGTCCAGATCGCATCACCAAGACCATAGATACCGTGGAAAATTCTAGCGAATTATCGGAAAAAAATTGATCAGCTGAAGCACTGACATGAAGTCTGGAGTTTCGCCTAAGTTTCAGAATTTTTTTGACAGCAGTCAAAAATTCCTTCAATGGATTTCTAAAACTGGAAAATGCGAATCTACCTACAAGGTGCATGTACGAGCGCTCAAAAGCTCCTGCCTTCACGGCAGTGCTTTTCGTAATTTTTTCATGACTATTCCGTTCGTTTTGAAATATTCGTATATTCGCGTCGAACTGAGGATGTCAAGCACGAAATACGTAGTTTGAAATAATTTAGTACGGTTTGAAAACAAGTTTTGGGATAGTTCGAACTGCGGTTCGTACTTTTATGACATGGATAAACTGGTTTCTGACGGCTTCGAAAACAGCTGTTTAAAGAATATTGGTTATGTTTGTTGATTTCTTCATGGATTTGTTCATTTTTACGTTTTGTAAAGATTTGAGTGATAGGACGTCACCATTTTGAAATTATGGCATTTCAGCGATACACGAATAGAAAAAATAGTTTTTGCAACAATGTTTGAATATTAATTATGATCACTATATACAGGGTGTTTCATTGGTGAATGTACAAACTTTAACCTGAGGTAGAGCTACCCTAGGCGAGTCCAAAAAACCTATTTATGATAGGTCTTATCATTTTCATAGTCGAGATACAGGGTTTTATGTATTCGCCAATATTTTCAATTGCCCCTTCTGAACCATCTAGTATAATCCATTGAAATTTGGAACTTAAAACACACTCCCATAGGTAAATAAATTCATCATTGAAATTATCAAAAAATCCAGGTGTGTATTAGAAAAATATGGGACTTTTTGCAAGCTGAGATTCAACGGAATATTGGAAATTGATAAGAATATTCGGAAATGGTAGAAAATTTTCGATGGGGATCAGTAAATTCCAGTGTCCCGCACGATATTTGACCCATCCAAATTTTTTTCGAAATAATCAATTCGATAGTGAAATTCCACTAACTTCTCAAAAATGTAGCTTTCTTTCATATTCTAATGAATAATTTCAAGAACTTTTCAGAAAAGTATGGATTTTGAATAATTTATTCAAAATGGTCAACAGTGAGAAAATAAATAAACAAAGGAGTAAAGAAGACTGCATGTGGATTTAATTTGGCCCATTGATACAGATTTCTCAAATTAAAGACTCCATCCTTCAGAAATATGGCTCATAGTCACAGAAACCACCATACAGTCGAACAACATATCAACATATTAGTTTGTGTGGAATCCCACTAGTTTTCATTCAAGTAGGCTACAACAATATTATGACATACATTTTGCAGGAATGTATTTCCAGTAGGATGGGTCTCCACCTCATTTCAGAGTTATTGTCAGGAATTTTGTGGATAAGAACTTCCCAAATATGTGGATAGGCAGAGGTGGAGCGGATACATGGCCCCCTAGATCACCAGATTTCAATCCTATCGATTATTTGGTTTGGGGATATTTGAAATCTTCAGCATATGCGTCTGAGATCGAAAGTGAGGATATTCTCCGTTATGATCCAGAAATGATCAAAAAGGCTAATAGACTTAATTTGAAAAGGGTAAGAAAATGTATCGGGCAAAACGGTGTCACTTTTGAGCAAATTCAATGATTTCATCCAAATGTTTCACTTGTTCACTCATTTTTTCAATTAATTTTCTCACTGTTGATTATTTTGAATCAATTATTCAAAATCCATATTTTTCTGAAATATACTTGAAATTATTTATTAGGATATGAAAAAAAAATTTAGAAAAGCACTGCCGTGAAGGCAGGAGCTTTTGAGCGCTCGTACATGCACCTTGTAGGTAGATTCGCATTCTCCAGTTTTACAAACCAATTGGAAAGATTTTGACAGCTGTCAAAGAAAATTTCAAACCAACACGAAAATCCAGACTTCACGTCAGTGCTTTAGGTCCATTTTTTCGATAATTCGCTAGAATTTTCTACGGTATCTATGGTCTTGGTAATGCAATCTGGACAAAATTATACATTATTCTTCATATATGTGCGAAATTTCATTTCAATCCAATAAGTATTTTCGAAATTATCAGAAAAAATATAGTTTGTACGGCAATATTTACGGAACCCCTAGTCTAATTTGGCTCATTGATAAAAAGGATCGCGAAATTCGCGATCCGAACCTATCCTGAAAATTTCAAGTCACTAGGCCTTTTTGTTCGAAAGTTATGATTTTCTATGGTTTCTATGATTCTGATCATACGATCTGGAAGAAATGTAGCTCGAATATATAATTCTCAATTTAAATTCAAAATTTCGTCGAGATCGAATCCATAATTTTGAAATGATCAAGAAAACTGAATTTCAAACGGTCATATTTACGGAACCCCTAGTCCTATTTTGCTCATTGATACACGTGAACGCTATATTCACGATCCACACCTATCCTGAAAATTTCAAGTCTCTAGGCCTTTCCATTACAAAGTTATAATTTTCTATGGTTTCTATGGTTCTGGTCATGCGAGCTGGACAAAATTCTGCATGCAGCTTGAGTACGTAATTATCCATCTGAGTGCAAAATTTCACCTCGATCGAATGTGTAGTTTCGGAGTAATCAGAAAAACAAAATTTCGAGCGGCCATATTTACGGAACCCCTTGGCGAATTTTGCCCAATAACGAACTTAACCGCGGCATTCGAGATTCGAACCTACCCTGAAAATTTCAAGTTTCTAGGACATTCCGTTCGAGAGTTATCGTGTATACGGCCGGACGGCCGGACGGCCGGACGGACGGACGGACGGACGGACAGACTCGAATTTTTCGACGGATTCGTCATCAGTGAGTCGAACATAGTCGATTGAGACCATTTTCGGCTCAAAATTCGAAAAATACAGACATCGTGACGAAATGATATAGCCCTCGTGTAAGTTGTACGAGCGCTCAAAAATTACGAAAAGCACTGCCGTGAAGTCAGGAGCTTTTGAGCGCTCGTACATCCACCTTTTAGGTAGATTCGCATTCTCCAGTTTCAGAAAACAATTGGAAATATTTTGACAGCTGTCAAAGAAAATTTCAAACAAAGGCGAAAATCAAGACTTCACGTCAGTGCTTCAGGTGACCAATTTTTTTTTCGATAATTCGCTAGAATTTTTTACGGTAGCTATGGTCTCGGTAATGCGATCTGGACAAAATTTACCACGTAGTTTGAATACATTATTCTTGTAGCCTTTGAAAGGCTTCATTTACGGAATCCCCAGTCTAATATTGCTAATTGATGAACGTGACCCCAAAATTCGCGATCCGAACCTATCCTGAAAATTTCAAGTCCCTAGGCCTTTCCGTTCGAAAGTTATGATTTTCTATGGTGCTGATCATGCGATCTGAAAAAATTCAGCTCCAATATATCATTCTCAATATAAATACAGAATTTCGTCACGATCAAATCCATAGTTTTGAAATTATCAAGAATTTCAAACGGCCATATTTACGGAACCCCTAGTCTAATTCTGCTCTTTGATGAAAGTGACCGCAACATTGAAGATCCAAACCTATCCTAAAATTTTCAAGTCCCTAGGCCTTTCCATTACAAAGTTATAATTTTCTATGGTTTCTATGGTTTTGGTCATGCGAGCTGGACCAAATTCTGTATGTATGTATGTAGCTTAAACACGTAATTCTCCATCTGAGTGCAAAATTTCACCTCGATCGAATCTGTAGTTTCAAAGTAATCAGGAAAACAACATTTCGGGCGGCCATATTTATGGAACCCCTCGGCGAATTTTGCCCAATAACGAACTTTACCGCGGCATTCGAGATTCAAATCTACCCTGAAAATTTCAAGTTTCTAGAACATTCCGTTCGAGAGTTATCGTGTATACGGACGGACGGCCGGCCGGCCGGACGGACAGACAGGCTCGAATTTTTCGACGGATTCTTCATCAGTAAGTCGAGCATAGTCGATTGAGACCATTTTCGGCTCAAAATTCGAAAAATACAGACATCGTGACGAAATGATATAGCCCTCGTTTAAGTAGTACGAGTGCTCAAAAATAAAAACAAATTTTTCATCAGTCCAACAGACAATTTGTCGAATTCAATCTCAATGAGCGACATTTTTGTGAAGTGAGTGGAGTTTCACTAGCAAATTAAATCTTTCGACAAAAATTTGGATGGGTCAAATGTCGTGCGGGACACTGAAATGTACTGATTTACATCGAAAATTTTCTGCTTCTTCCGAATTTTTCGATCAAATTCCAATATTCCGTCATACAAGGTGTTGAATCCCTGCTTACAGAAAGTCCCATAATTTTCTAATACGGACCTAGATTTTTTGATCTATTTAATGATGAATCCATTTACCTATAGAAGTGTGTTTTACGTTCCAAATTCCAATTGATTATACTGGATGGTTCAGAAGTTATGGGCAATTGAAAATATTGGCGGATACACAAATCACCCTGTATCTCGTCTATGAAGATGATTAGACCTATCAAATATAGGTTTTTTGGACTCGTCTAGGGTAGCTCTACCTCAGGTTAACGTATGTACATGTACCAATGAAACACCCTGTATAATCCAGAGTCAATTTTTTCTTTCTGCATAGGAGTAGCCAATATGTCTGCTCGGAAAAACATTGTCTGTATAGGCGGCGTTACTGGTTTCTTCATTAATTACCAATTAAAAAAACTCCATATTTCCAATTTTTCGCCATTTTCTCGTCAATTGTGCTTCTAAGGTATTAAGTGATCTGAATAAACTCATCATTATTGGAACCTGCCATTCCATTTTGAGGTCATATACAGGCTGTTTCATTTAGGGTTGCCATCTCTGTAAGCTGAAAACTGGGACAAGAAGCTTAAAAACCCCGAAGATTGCATCTGAGAACTCGGACATGTTAAAATATTTTTTTAACTACCTATTATGATGAAAAAAAAATTCATATTTTAGTTTAGTCTTAATTTTTTCCATTTTTGAAAAATACCATGAATTATTACTCTTTTATACAGGGTGTCCTAGAATGACTGGATAATCCTGAAAACATGTGGAGAAGAGCTATCGGACGCTCTGAAAAAAATACAAAAAATATCTATCCCCGATAGAAATTTCTTTTTTTTTTCCAAATAATAGTTTCTACTACATCACGTATCTTTCTTTTTAAATAATGATGTCGAATACACCACGTTGCGTTTCTGTGTAACACGCTCACAAATAAATGAAATCCATCAGTTCCTTCATAGTAAAATATTCTTCATCAATATACCAATAGATATACAGCAAACCGAATGAATATCTATTGTCATTTCTTTGGAAGAAAATATCCAACTTCAAATTTCATCATAAAAAATCATACTTTCACATAATGAGATACTGGTCATATTTTCTGATGAAATTTGAAGTTGGATATTTTCTTCCAAAGAAATGACAATAGATATTCATTCGGTTTGCTGTATATCTATTCGTATATTGATGAAGAATATTTTACTATGAAGGAACTGATGGATTTCATTTATTTGTGAGCGTGTTACACAGAAACGCAACGTTGTATTCGACATCATTATTTAAAAATTTAGAAAAGCACTGCCGTGAAGTTAGGAGCTTTTGAGCGCTCGTTCATCCACATTGTAGGAAGATTCGCATTCTTCAGTTTTAAAAACCAATTGGAAAGATTTTGACAGCTGTCGAAGAAAATTTCAAACTAATGCGTAAATCAAGACTTCACGTCAGTGCTTTAGGTGACCAATTTTTTTTTCGAACATTTGCTAGAATTTTCTATGGTATCTATGGTCTTGGTGATGCGATCTGGACGAAATTCACCACGTAGTTTGAATACATTATTCTTCATCTAAGTGCGAAATTTCATCCCCATCCAATAAGTAGTTTAGAAATTATCAGGAAAAGAATTGTTTGAACGGCTATATTTACGGAACCCCTAGTCTAATTTTGCTCATTGATGAACGCGATCCGATCCTATCCCGAAAATTTCAAGTCCCTAGGCCTTTCCGTTCGAAAGTTATTATTTTCTATGGTTTCTATGGTTCTGATCATGCGATCTGGACAAAATGTAGCTCGAATATATTATTTTAAATTTAAATACAGAATTTCGTCATGATCGAATCCATAGTTTTGAAATTACCAGAAAAACTGAATTTCAAACGGCCATATTTACGGAGCCCCTAGTCTGATTTTGGTCATTGATGAACGTGACAGAAACATTCGAGATCCACACCTATCCTGATAATTTCAAGTCCCTAGGCCTTTCCATTACAAAGTTATAATTTTCTATGGTTTCTATGGTTCTGGTCATGCGAGCTAGACAAACTTCTGCATGTAGCTTGAACACATAATTCTCCGTCCGAGTGCAAAATTTCACTTTGATCGAATCAGTAGTTTCGAAGTATTCAGGAAAACAAAATTTCGATCGGCCATATTTATGGAACCCCTGGGCGAATTGTGCCCAATAACGAACTCAACCGCGGCATTTCAGATTCGAACCTACCCTGAAAATTTCAAGTTCCTAGGACATGCCGTTCGAAAGTTATCGTGTATACGGACGGACGGCCGGACAGACTCGAATTTTTTGACGGATTCGTCATTAGTGAGTCGAATTCTGTCGTTTGAGACCATTTTCGGCTCAAAATTCGAAAAAAACAGAAATCGTGACGAAATGATATAGCCCTCGTGTAAGTATTACGAGCGCTCAAAAAGAAAGATATTTCTACCGGGGATAGATTTTTTTTGTACTTTATTCAGAGCGCCTAATAGTTTTCGGATAGTTCGGACTGCAGTTTGTACTTTTATGACATGGATAGACTGGCTTCTGACCGCGTTCGGAAACTGCTTTTTGAAGAATATTGGTTATATTTGTTGATTTCTTCATGGATTTGTTCATTCATGCGTTTTGTGAAGATTTGAGTGGTAGGACTAGACCGTTCTGAAATTATGGCATTTTAGCGATACACAAACTGGTGACGTAAACTACGAAATGTTTTCGAAATAGTTTTGAACCGGGATCCACTCGAAAAAAATGACTTCACTTGAAAGTTGCAATACCCGGACAACAAATAGAAACCGGCCCGGACGCGCTAAAAACTAGGACAAATCCGGGGAAACCCGGACGGATGGCAGCCTTAGTTACATTGAAAAAGTGTAACATTTGGTCTATATCTTTGTTTCGAACTGTATAAATGTAAATAATTTCAAATTGTGCTTCTGACTATACACATCACAAAAAAGGCTTTTTGAAATATCTTTATTTACACCCTTAATATGAGATCCGCTACTGTGGTGGGCCACTCGGTATATGTAGTTATAATGCCGAACGAAATCTTTATCTTGAAATTATTATTATTGTAACCGAAACTGTTGCAACCAAGAGATTATTAGTAATGCAGTTGTATTATTTTTATATTCGATGCTCAATATTCTTTGAAAAAATTTCTGTTTTTACACATTCATTGAAGTTTAGATATCTATTGAAGTACGAAATATTTTTGAAAGATTATCTCACCAAAATACGGATCTTTGATTTTGATCAATTATTGAGCGCTCGTACAACTTACACGAGGGCTATATCATTTCGTCACGATGTCTGTATTTTTCGAATTTTGAGCCGAAAATGGTCTCAATCGACTATGTTCGACTCACTGATGACGAATCCGTCGGAAAATTCGAGTCTGTCCGTCCGTCCGGCCGTCCGTCCGTCCGGCCGTCCGGCCGTAAGCACGATAACTCTCGAACGGATCCACCTAGAGACTTGAAATTTTCAGTGTAGGTTCAGATCCCAAATGCCTCGGTTAAGTTCGTTAATGGGCAGAATTCCACCAGGGGTTCCGTAAATATGGCCGTTCAAAGTTTTGTTTCTCCTGATTACTTCGAAACTACAGATTCGATCGAGTTGAAACTTTGCACTCAAATGAAGAATGAGGTGTTCAAGCTACATGTGAAATTTTGTCCAGATCGCATGACCAGAACCATAGAAACAATAGAAAATTGTAACTTTTGAACGAAAACGCCTAGGGACTTGAAATTTTCGGGATAGGTTTGGTTCTGGAATGTCGTGATGACGTTTATCTATGAGCAGAATTATTCTAGGGGGTCCGTAAATATGGTCGTTTGAAATTTAGTGTTCTTGATTATTTCAAAACTACAGATTCGATCGTCACGAAATTTTTTATTTAAATGGAGAATTATATATTCAAGCTACATTTTGTCCAGATCGCTTGACCAAAACCATAGAAACCATAGAAAATCATAACTTACGAACGGAAAAGCCAAGGACTTGAAATTTTCAAGATAGGTGTGGATCTCGAATATCGCGATCACTTTCATCAATAAGCAAAATTACACTGAGGGTTCCGTAAATATTGTCGTTTGAAGTTTAGTTTTCTTGATAATTTCAAAACTACGGATTCAATCGTGACTCAATTTTGTATTTCAATCGAGAATGATATATTCAAGCTACATTTTGTCCAGATCGCTTAGCAAGAACCATAGAAACCATAGAAAATTATAAGTTTCGAACGGAAAGGCCTATGGAATTTCAGGGTAGGTTTGGATCGCGAATGTCGCGCTAACGTTCATCAATGAGCAAAATTAGACTAGAGGATCCGTAAATATGACAGTTCAAATTTTTTTTTTTCTGATAATTGCACATAGATGAGGAATAATGTATAATGTAACTACTTGCAGATTGCATTACCAAGACCATAGATCCGTTGAAAATTCTAGCGAATTATCAAGAAAAATGGTCACATCGTCGCCTTCAGGAGAAAATTGCGTAACTCCATTCGACAAAATTTTATAGGAGAAACAAAAAACACTTTCAAAGTCAGATTTTTATTAACATTATTTGTGTTGACTTAACAGTTAAACATGTGGTTAGTTGTTTTCATTGAACAACAAAATTGCAGAAAGGTGGGGGTGTGAATTTAAGTTAACCCTATAGATAAAGGAATGTATAGTCCATTTGAGAATTATTGACATCGAACCAGGCCATGAACGTCCAGTCGAGGCTTTATTTCTGGTTACAAAAAAGTTACTGTTTTCATCATAGAAATAAAACATCAAACATAAATATAACCTAGAAAAGTGTTCAGTATACGAATTATCGAATAATTATTATTATTATCAATAATTCTTAAAAGGAGTATATATTTATTTATCTATGGTTTTCATTTTACAGAACAATACAATCAGTGTGACCATATTTTGAAAAGCGAATCTACTGCGAAGATGAGAGAAATCTACCACAGCAAAATGTAGATAATAAACACCAGGTGGCGCTGGTGACTGTGTTTTGAATTTTTACAGGTTACTTGAATGATTCCATCAGATCATAGATTTTCGGGACATCGAGACAATAAAGTATATTAAAATGTTCATAGATATATAATTTTTCCATAAAATTGTACAAAAATTACATAAAGTCATTAAATTTTTCATCAGAATCACTAACGATATTTTCATACAGAGACATGCTGTTCATCAGTCCTAGCTTTCTATTTGACCATAGACAACTGATTAATTTCCGAATTTCTTCACTTCGAACTGAAGTGAATTTGACAAATAGAACACGACCTTTTCGGATGACGTTTGATTAAAGTTAGGTTAACAACACAGAACACCGACATAAACAAAATTCATATCAAATAAAAGCATTATTTAAAATAATTATGTTCTTCTAGAAGCCTGAACATATTATGTCTGTCTCAATACTCTCAATTATCTAAGATATTATTCACCTTTATGATATAATTGTTTTCAGAATTCAATAATCATTCATATAGCATGAAATCATTATAGTAAATTATTTACTACAGAGGGAAAGTATAACTTAAGGAGATACTTTATGTTAAACCGACTATTAGGGAAACGAAAGGTTAAGAAAGCAAAGCTTTTGCAGGAAAAAACGTTTCAAGCTCATCAAAAATCGATTTTTATTGAATTGAACAAATTCATATTTATTATCCACCTTACATAAAAATTAAAATAAAACAATCGTTCTCTTGTTTGAGAATTTTCTTGAATTGACTTGTGCACTGCTATCACTTGTAGATTCTATATCTTCCTCAACCTCATGAATAACCGAGTCTAAATCATCCATTATATTGTGTAGTACGCACTCTGCAATTGTTGCTTTTTTTGTTGTTGTCACACACTGCCTGAAGTATTATACTATGAAAGCTTTTTCTATTACAATAGGCTTCTTGATTATTTTTTGGTTTCAAGATCGGAATGTGGGTTCCATCAAGAGCACCAACACAATTGGAAAAGTTATTTATAGCAGAAAATCCTCTGCATATATTTTCTTTTTCCACATCTGTAGGCCACGTTATGAATTTCGCCCTATTCTACCAAATATTTTATTACTAATGGAATACACCTGTGGCTAGCGCTTTGGGTCACATTGAATCTATTTGCCACTTGTCTGAAAGTCTCTCTATTCACCAAGTACCAGATGGTCATATAAACTCTTTTCTCTGGCGTTATGTTTTCCCTACCTGACTTGTAGTTAGAAAAAACATTATCTTCTTTGATTAGAGAAATTATATAATTCACTGTTCACTTGGAAAGCGGATAGTGGGAAGAGAATTCTTTGTTATCATATTTCGTGATTTGTTTCACAAAATCACTGCCTAGTTTGTATTCAACTCTTCTTTCAACAAGGTCTTCTTCCGATGATTCGCTACTGCTAGAAGAGCTACTTTCCATATCTTCTTCCATTAGAATTGCTACAGCCGAAGCCTGATATGAAACAAGATGAAAATTAATATTAAACAAAAACGATAATAATCAGAGTCAGAAAATTAAAGAAACAATTAATTCAACCAAAACAGCAATAAAATTGAAACACTGTAGTCATTTATGCAGATTTATGTTTACTTACCACAATCATATCTTCTTCTACATCCATTTCCATTGTGTAATCCATTTTAAATTATTAGAATCTTCAATCAATGGCAACAAATTGTTTATTTACCAAAAAGTATAAGGTTATGTTTAACTGATGTAATTACGGAAATTAAACTGAATTTGCCAGAGAGCCGCTTCAGTTGGAAGTGATGCGCATCACTTCAAAATCACAACATTGTCAAATAGAACACAGATCAACTGATTTTACTTCAGTTTGGAAGTGATTCGGCGTCAAATAGAAAGCGCCTAGTGTCAACATTTCTGGATCGGGAAGAAATTCACAACATTCACCAGCTTCCTTTATTCCTTCTTTGGCATGTAGAATTGATGCAACATTTTTGTTCGCAAATCGGTTTCTCACTTTAGTTTTAATCCTTCTCCCACTCTGACCTATAGATTCGTTGAACACATCTTCTTTTCATTTTGTAAAAATGTCACAAACACTTGGTCAACTATAACAATTTATTCGCAAAATCCAACACAAACAAATGAGGTTATGTTTTTTTGACGTTTACTTACTACGACGTTAAGATTAAAAAGTGAGAGAGAGAGAGAGAGAGAGGGGGGAGAGGGCACAGGCCACAGAGTTGGTATTAAGTTCGTGAATTACTGACACAGAATTTCATAAATTGAAGAAGAAGATAATAGTATGCAGTTACGACAAATATAAATTGAAATTTATAATTGATATGAACTTTATGATATAAAATGACTTTGTAGTCAAAGAGAGTGAAAATCTACCAAAATCTACTCTCAAAAATTTACCTACCACAGGTTGCCTGAAATCTACCAAAAAAGTAGATTTCTACCACATATGGTCACACTGAATACAATCAGACATCGAAAGTATTTTCTGTGACTCTCAAATTCGAATTAGTGAAACAATTGATAACAAAAACGTCATTTTAATTAGCGACAAAGTTTGAATTAGAATCACATTATTTGTTATTCGATTTGAATTAGACTTAGTGTTATTTATTAGCTTTTTAGTGTTTATTATTATTAGTTGGTCAGTTTAGTGGTCAGTGAGGTGTTATTGGTAAGTACATAATATCAAATCAATAGGCTCTGGCATATTTTAATGTTTATCAATAGTTTTGACTGATTTCTTGAGAAATGCAGATGCTATAAGGAAAAAACTTCGAATAAAGAATATAACAGAATGTTGTCAAGTTAAAGTATCAACCTCTGATAAGAATAAGAACAATTAAAATGTATTCAGGCAAATTGATTCGAATTTGAAACATAGCTCGGATGTAATTTTAGCTTCACAATATTCAAAATATTCTACCGTTCAAATCAATAATTCACTGTAGCTTTGTGGAAAGATAACATACTTCAGTACATATATTCATATTCAGGATTATATTCTTTTTGAAAACACCTCTACGAGTCTCTCTATATTTCATTCAATACATAGCTCGGATGTAGTTTTAGCTTCACAATATTCAAAATATTCTACCGTTCAAATCAATAATTCACTGTAGCTTTGTGGAAAGATAACATACTTCAGTACATATCGATACCTTTTTGCCAAATTATCGTAAGCCTCAACGTACTACGTTGAGGCTTACGATAGTTTGGCAAAAAGGTATCGATATATTCATATTCAGGATTATATTCTTTTTGAAAACACCTCTACGAGTCTCTCTATATTTCATTCAATACATAGCTCGGATGTAGTTTTAGCTTCACAAGATTCAAAATATTCTACCGTTCAAATAGTTCACTGTGGCTTCTATGATTCTGGTTATGCGATCTGGACAAAATTTTGCATGTAACTTGAAAATTTCATTCTCCATGTGAATGCAAAATTTCATTTCGATCGAATCAGCAGTTTCGAAGTAATCAGGAAAACAAAATTTCGAAGGACCATATTTACGGAACCCCTGGTCGAATTTTGCCTGATAACGAAATCAACCGCAGCATTCGAGATTCGAACCTACTCTGAAAATTTCAGGTCCCTAGGCGTTTCCGTTCGAAAGTTATGATTTTCTATGGTTCTGGAAATGCGATCTGGACAAAACTTTGCATGTCACTTGAAAATTTCATTCTCCATCTGAATGCAAAATTTCATTTCGATCGAATCAGTAATTTCGAAGAAATCAGGAAAACAAAATTTCGAACGGCCATATTTACGAAACCCCTGGTCGAATTTTGCCCAATCACGAACTCAACCGCGGCATTCGGAATTCGAACCTACTCTGGAAATCTCAAGTCCCTAGGCGTTTCCGTTCGAAAGTTATAATTTTCTATGGTTCTGGTCATGCGATCTGGACAAAATGTAGCAAATTTAGGATGTAGCTTGAACACGTCATTCTCCATCTGAGTGCAAAATTTCACCTGGATCGAATCAGTAGTTTCGGAGTAATCAGAAGAACCAAATTTCAAATGGCCGTATTTACGGAACCCCTGGTCGAATTTCGCCCAATAACGAACTCAACAGCATAATTCGAGATTCGAACCTATTCTGAAAATTTCAGGTCCCTAGGCGTTTCCGTTCGAAAGTTATGATTTTCTATGGTTCTGGAAATGCGATCTGGACAAAACTTTGCATGTAACTTGAAAATTTCATTCTCCATCCGAATGCAAAATTTCATTTCGTTCGAATCAGTAGTTTCGAAGAAATCAGGAAAACAAAATTTCGAACGGCCATATTCACGGAACCCCTGGTCGAATTTTGCCCAATCACGAACTGAACCGCGGCATTCGAAATTCGAACCTATTCTGAAAATTTCAAGTTCCTAGGCCTCTCCGTTCGAAAGTTATAATTTTATATGGTTCTGGTCACGTGATCTGGACGAAATGTAGCAAATTCTGGATGTAGCTTGAACACATCATTCTCCATATGAATGCAAAATTTCACCTGGATCGAATCAGTAGTTTCGGAGTCATCAGGAGAACAAAATTTCAAACGGCCGTATTTACGGAACCCCTGGTCGAATTTCGCCCAATAACGAACTCAACAGCAGCATTCGAGATTCGAACCTATTCTTGAAATTTCAAGTCCCTAGGCCTCTTCATTCGAAAGTTATAATTTTTCATGGTTCTGGTCAAGCGATCTGGATAAAATTTTGCGTGTAACTTGAAAATTTCTCCATTCTCCATCTGATTGCAAAATTTCATTTCGATCGAATCCATAGTTTTGAAATTATCCAAAAAAAAAAATTTCAAACGACCATATTTCTGGAACTCCTGGTCGAATTTCGCCCAATAACGAAATTACTCTGGAAATGTCAGGTCCTTCGGCGTTTCCATTCGAAAGTTATAATTTTCCATTATTCTGGCCATGCGATCTGGACAAAACTTTGCAAGTAACTTGAAAATTTGATTCTCCATCCGAATGCAAAATTTCGATCGAATCAGTAGTTTCGAAGTAATCAGAAAAACAATATTTCGAACGGCCATATTTTCGGAACCCCTGGTCGACTTTTGCCCAATAACGAAATCAACCGCAGCATTCGAGATTCGAACCTACTCTGAAAATTTCAGGTCCCTAGGTGTTTCCGTTCGAAAGTTATGATTTTCGATGGTTCTGGAAATGCGATCTGGACAAAACTTTGCATGTGACTTGAAAATTTCATTCTCCATCTGAATGCAAAATTTCATTTCGATCGAATCAGTAGTTTCGAAGTAATCAGGAAAACAATATTTCGAAGGGCCATATTTACGGAACCCCTGGTCGAATTTTGCCCAATCACGAAATCATCCGCAGCATTCGAGATTAGAACCTACTCTGAACATTTCAGGTCCCTAGGCGTTTCCGTTCGAAAGTTATGATTTTCTATGTTTCTGGAAATGCGATCTGGACAAAACTTTGCATGTAACTTGAAAATTTCATTCTCCATCTGAATGCAAAATTTCATTTCGATCGAATTTGTAGTTTCGAAGTAATCAGGAAAACAAAATTCCGAACGGCCATATTTACGGAACCCCTGGTCGAATTTTGCCCAATAACGAAATCAACCGCAGCATTCGAGATTCGAACCTACTCTGAAAATTTCAGGTCCCTAGGCGTTTCCGTTCGAAAGTTATGATTTTCGATGGTTCTGGAAATGTGATCTGGACAAAACTTTGCAAGTAACTTGAAAATTTCATTCTCCATCTGAATGCAAAATTTCATTTCGATCGAATCAGTAGTTTCGAAGAAATCAGGAAAACAAAATTTCGAACGGCCACATTCACGGAACCTCTGGTCGAATTTTGCCCAATCACGAACTCAACCGCGGCATCTCCATTCGAAAGTTATAATTTTTAATGGTTCTGGTTATGCGATCTGGATAAAATTTTCATTCTCCATCCGAATGCAAAATTTCATTTCGATCGAATCCATAATTTTGAAATTATCCAAAAAACAAATTTCAAACGACCATATTTCTGGAACCCCTGGTCGAATTTCGCCCAATAAAGAAACTACTCTGAAAATGTCAGGTCCATCGGCGTTTCCATTCGAAAGTTATAATTTTCCATTATTCTGGCCATGCGATCTGGACAAAATTTTGCATGTAACTTGAAAATTTCATTCTCCATGTGAATGCAAGATTTCATTTCGATCGAATCAGTAGTTTCGAAGTAATCAGAAAAACAATATTTCGAACGGCCATATTTACGGAACCCCTGGTCGAATTCTGCCCAATAACAAAATCAACCGCAGCATTCGAGATTCGAACCTACTCTGAAAATTTCAGGTCCCTAGGCGTTTCCGTTCGAAAGTTATGATTTTCGATGGTTCTGGAAATGCGATCTGGACAAAACTTTGCAAGTAACTTGAAAATTTGATTCTCCATCTGAATGCAAAATTTCATTTCGATCGAATCAGTAGTTTAGAAGAAATCAGGAAAACAAAATTTCAAACGGCCATATGTACGGAACCCCTGGTCGAATTTTGCCCAATCACGAACTCAACCGCGGCCTCTCCATTCGAAAGTTATAATTTTTAATGGTTCTGGTTATGCGATCTGAACAAAATTTTGCTTGTAACTTGAAAATTTCATTCTCCATGTGAATGCAAAATTTCATTTCGATCGAATCAGTAGTTTCGAAGAAATCAGGAAAACAAAATTTCGAACGGCCATATTTACGGAACCCCTGGTCGAATTTTGCCCAATCACGAACTCAAACGCGGCATTCTAAATTCAAACCTACTCTGGAAATTTCAAGTCCCTAGGCGTTTCCATTCGAAAGTTATAATTTTCTATGGTTCTGCTCATGCGATCTGGACAAAATGTAGCAAATTTTGGATGTAGCTTGAACACGTCATTCTCCATTTGAGTTTTAAATTTCACCTGGATCGAAACAGTAGTTTCGGTGTAATCAGGAGAACAAAATTTCAAACGGCCGTATTTACGGAACCCCTGGTCGAATTTTCCCCAATCACAAACTCAACTGCAGCATTCGAGATTCGAACCTACTCTGGAAATTTCAAGTCCCTAAGCCTCTTCATTCGAAAGTTATAATTTTTAATGGTTCCGGTTATGCGATCTGGATAAAATTTTGCGTGTAACTTGTCAATTTCATTCTCCATCTGAATGCAAAATTTTATTTCGATCGAATCCATAGTTTTGAAATTATCCAGAAAACAAGATTTCAAACGACCATATTTTTGGAACCCCTGGTCGAATTTCGTCCAATAACGTAACTACTCTGAAAATGTCAGTTCTTCCGGCGTTTCCATTCGAAAGTTATAATTTTCTATGATTCTGGCCATGCGATCTGGACAAAATTGTGCATGTAACTTGAAAATTTCATTCTCCATGTGAATGCATAATTTCATTTCGATCGAATCAGTAGTTTCGAAGTAATCAGAAAAACAATATTTCGAACGGCCATATTTACGGAACCCCTGGTCGAATTTTGCCCAATAACGATATCAACCGCAGCATTCGAGATTCGAACCTACTCTGAAAATTTCAGGTCCCTAGGCGTTTCCGTTCGAAAGTTATGATTTTCTATGATTTCTACGGTTTTAGTCATGCGAGCTGGATACAATTTTGCATGTAACTTCAACATTTCATTCTCAATCTGAATGCATCATTTCATTCCGGTCGAATGAGTACTTCCGAAGTAATCAGAAAAACAAAATTTCGAACGGCCATATTGACAGAACCCCTGGTCGAATTCGGCCCAATAACGAACTTAACCGCGGCATTCGAGATTCGAACCTACTCTGAAAATTTCAAGTTTCTAACCTCCGCTCGGTGTTGTTAAAAATTGGTCACCTAAAGCACTGACGTGAAGTCTTGATTTTCTCCTTCAGAGTTTGGTACCTCAATTTTGTGATTCTGCAGTATTATTCAAGTCAGATAAATAATAATTCATGCAGCGTACAAGTAATCACTACGGTGTGAATAATTGTTGAAATTTGTTTTTTTTTTATTATTGACTCATAATTGTTTATAGTTCATATTGTTCGTGAAATAGATATCAAAAATAGTTCTCGGAATTTTCAGATTGAAAAATGCCTAAATTGAAGAAGAAATCAGCATCTCAACGCTCAAAACAAGTGAACGATATCAATTATGAGAAACGTCTAGATGCCGAATTCCGAAACAAAGAAAATGTTGAGCGAAAACAAAAACACGTTACTCAGCGTGAAAATGATGTCGAGTTTCGAAACAAAGAAAATGCTGAGCGAAAACATGTACTCAAGGCACGACGTGAAAATGATATAGAGTTTCGAAACAAAGAAAATGCTCAGCGAAAACAAAAACACGTTACTCAGCGTGAAAATGATGTCGAATTTCGAAACAACGAAAATGCTGAGCGAAAACATGTACTCAAGGCACGACGTGAAAATGATATAGAGTTTCGAAACAAAGAAAATGTTGAGCGAAAACAAGTACTCAAGACACGGCGTGAAAATGATGTCGAATTTCGAAACAACGAAAATGCTGAGCGAAAACATGTACTCAAGGCAAGACGTGAAAATGATATAGAGTTTCGAAACAAAGAAAATGCTCAGCGAAAACAAAAACACGTGACTCAGCGTGAAAATGATGTCGAGTTTCGAAACAGAGAAAATGCAGCGCGAAAACAGGTACTCAAGACTCAGCGTGAAAATGATGTCGAGTTTCGAAACGAAGAAAATAAAAAAAGAAGAGTACAATTGAAAACTCAACGACGTTCTGACAGTGATGAATTCCTATTGAACGAGAATGAATGTAGGAAACGTAAATTGAATCTGTTGCGTTCAGATGAGTCTTTCCGAAACTCGGAAAATCTGTCAAATTTAGCTTCTAAAAAGGCGAGAATTGAAGATGCTAAATTAGTCCAGCTTAAAAATAATGAAGGAATGAGTCAACTTCGGACAATTCCCGAATTTCGTGAACATGAAAGAGTTCAGGATCGCCAGGCTCGTCAAATTGCGAGACTCAGTCAAATTGACATTGTGGGTTGTTCGAATGTTTCGAACTGGCAACAAATTCTTAACAAGTTTAATTCAGAAGTTAAACTAGGACCAACAGAGGTATGTATTTGTTGTGGAGGTTTATGGTTTGCCAGTTCAATCAAATCTTTGAAACCAGAAGTTCTGCGGGCACATAATATATCTGATGATTTCGTAAGTCAAGCTTATTATTTACATAGATTAGAAAACTTCAAAAAGTTGAACTCCTTTTGTGGTACTTGCTATAAATATGTTAAAAAATCACAAATACCTAAACTTTGTTTGGGAAACGGTCTAGATTTTCCTGAAATTCCCGAAATTCTAAAAGACTTGACGGTTTTAGAAGAAAGATTATGCGCTATTCGTTTACCTTTCATGCAAATCAGAAGTTTAGGTCACGAACGCCAATGTGCCCTACGTGGTAATGTTGTTAATGTACCAATTTCAATTGATTCAACTGTTTCGGTTCTACCACGTAGTTTCGACAATACCTTAACAATTCAGGTAAAATTGAAACGTAAACTTTCATTCAAGCACCATTACATGATAGAAACCATACGTCCAAATAAGGTGCGACAGGCATGTGAGTACCTAGTGACAACGCCCTTATATATAAGCGAAGGTATTATTTTAGAAGAAAATAATGAAAATTTGCCTGAAACAGAAGAATATGTAGTTGACAAGAAAGACCTATCGTCCAAATTTCCTGATGATAAGTCGTTGCCAGATCCGAATGAAAACGAACAGAATCACTTCAACGTTCTAGAAGATTTGGACGAAAATACTGATCTTGAACCATTAAATCCAGGTGGTCAAGAAACTCTTATTCAAAATGAGAACGAAATTGAAAATTTGGCACTAGCACCAGGAGAAGGACAACGTCCCATTGGTCTCCTTTTGGACAGTAAATCAGAAGAAATGTCTTTTCCAACAATTTATTGTGGTTATGCGAGATGTCCTACAGTGCGTTTAACCTACAATAATATTGTTAAGTCGGAAATGAGACGTTTTGACAGAAGAGCAGCCGTCGTTTGTCATCTTCTTTATGCTTACAAGAAACAAGAAATCATCAAAATTTCTAATGCTATTGCTGTTTGTTTGAGAAAACGAAAACAGGGTGTAGATAGTTTTTGCGCAGCACAAGTTCTTGATACAAATTTCATAAGCAATTTACTGATTCATAACGATGGATATCGAATATTACAAGGTGTTCGAAGTTCACCTGCATTTTGGGAGAAAGAAAAGAAAAAATTAATGGCCATGATTCGTCAACTCGGCATTCCAACATTTTTCTTTACTTTATCGGCAGCAGAATCAAAATGGGGTGAACTTTTGAGTATGTTATATAAAATAGTAGATAACAAAATCATATCTGAAGAAGATGCACTAAATGTGGATTATTTAGAAAAAGCACGTTTGATTAGAACGGATCCTATAACTTGTGCCAGATATTTCGATTACAGAACACGTTGTCTTTTCAAAACATGGAAATTAAAATCAGGACCTTTCGAAAACTACAGAATTTTAGATTTTTATCAACGTGTTGAATTTCAACAGCGGGGTTCGCCGCATATTCATGGACTGTTATGGTTAGAAAATGCACCACAATTTCATGAAGATCAACATGATAATTCAACGGTGATTGAATTCATCGATAAATTCATTACATGTGATGGCAAAAATGATTCGGTATCACACTTGATATATCTGCAAACCCATCGCCATACCACAACATGTCACATCGATAAAAGAAAGAATAAAAAATGTAGATTCAATATTCCGTATCCTCCAATGAAAGAAACTTCCATTTTGTATGGTTTAGAGGAAATATCCAAGGATGAAAGCAAAAAATTTTCAGATATTCGACAAAAAATATCTGACACATTAGCGGAAACAATTCAAAATGAAAATGACTTGACATTTGACCAATTTTTGGTCAAACTTGATATTTCTTATGAGACTTATATATTGGCCATTCGTGCTGGATTGAAACGTACAACTGTTTTCTTAAAACGAAGACCTCTAGATTGTATGGTGAATGGATTCAATGTTAAAATTTTATCAACGCATCGAGCAAACATCGACCTTCAATACATTCTAGATCCTTACAGCTTGGTTCAATATATCGTTAATTACATCAATAAGTCCAATCGAGGCATGTCTAAACTATTGAATGACATGGAAAAAGAGCTTGCTTCAGGTAATCTAACCATGAAAGAAAAACTTCGAGTTATCGGCAATAAATTTGTAAATGCATCTGAAATATCAGCCCAAGAAGCTGCTTACCACGTATTAGGAATGCCTTTATCAAAAAGCAGTAGAAGTCATCTTTATATTAATACATCTCTACCAGAAGAACGGGTAAAAATGTTGAAATTCGAAAAAGATCTTCGAAAATTAGAACCGGACTCAAACGATATTTTTGTCACGAACATTGTCGACAAATATGTGGAACGTCCGTTAGAACTCGAAAGCTATTCTTTAGCTTCTTATGCAGCTGATATTATTATTGAAAATCGTCAAACAAATGCAGATAACAAGGATGACAGTGATCATAGTGTGGAAAACGATGAAGGTGTCGAAATTCTCAAATGCAAGCGTAAGTGCTATAAACTCCGTAAAAAATCTTGCATCTTACGCTATAGACGATATGATGTTCATAAAGATCCAACGAACTATTTTAGAGAACAAATAATGCTGTTTTTTCCGTGGAGAAATGAGAAGAAGGAATTGCTCGATGTAAATTGTCAAGACATATACAAAAAGTATCGAGAGCAAATTGAAAATGAGCGGAAAAAATTTCATTGCTTTTTCGATGATCATTACATTGAAAATTTATTGAATAAAGCTGAAAATAATATCGACGATACCGAAGAAAATGATGAGCATACAAGCAAAATAGATGACGAATTTGCCGCTTATGCTTTAGATCAACCCGACTTTGATATTATGGTACAAGGTGGAGGTATACCTACACGTGGTAACGATCAGGTAGCTCAAAGTTTTCTTCTTCCCAACGATCTACCAATGGATGAATATAATCGGTTGTGTCGATCTCTGAATGATAAACAGCGACAATATCTCATGCATATAAAATGGCATTTTTGTGAGAACTTTTCTTCGCCACTCTACGAATTTATTAGCGGAGGGGCTGGCGTTGGAAAAAGTCGTTTGATTCAATTAATTTATCAGACACTTACCAAATATTTCAATCAATTTGTAGGATGTGATCCATCGAAAATTAAAGTTTTGATTTGTGCACCGACTGGAAAAGCTGCATTCAATGTTAATGGTGTAACACTTCATCAAGCACTTAGCTTGCCCGTCAATCAAGCAGGATACGAAATGACTTTACTTAACAACGAAACGTTACATACCTTAAGTATCAAATATTCTGACCTGAAACTATTAATAATTGACGAAGTTTCGATGGTTGGAGGAAGAATGTTAGCACAAATTAGTTCTCGTTTACAACAAATATTTGGAAGAAAAGAAAATTTCGGTGGGATATCAGTTTTACTTGTTGGAGATTTGAGACAATTATCTCCAGTTGGAGACTGTAAAATTTTCAAAGAAAGAAAAAAAACTTCTAAAGATCCCTATGCTGTGTTTCAAGGCACTCATTTATGGGATATGTTCAAAATGTTCCAATTAACCGAAATTATGCGTCAAAAAAATGATTTGGCGTTTGCGCAAGCTTTGAATAATATGGCATCATGTACGTTGACGACACAAGATATAGCATTATTTCAAAGTAGGGTGATATCTGAACCACCTCCCCATGTCAATAAAACAGTTTATTTATTTTTCACCAACAATGAAGTCAACGCATTTAACGACTTCAGACTTGGCAAGATAAATTCTGAATGTACTATATCAACCGCTTTCGACAAGATTTATGGAAACGGTACTGAATCGGCCAAAAATCAAATGCTGAAATCAGTAAGTGAAAAAAAAACATCAGATACGTATGGCTTATGCCTACGGTTAACGTTGAAAGTTGGCGCTCGTTATATGATGACTAATAATATCAATACTAGTGATGGTCTCGTAAACGGCGCAACAGGTGTTTTAAGGTCAATTGATTATGGTACGAATACCAAAACGGGTGTAAAAATTCCCATGCGCGTATGGATTGAATTCGACGAAAGTCGCGTAGGTCAAGAAGTTCGCAACGAACATAAACTGTTGATGACGAATCGAAGCTTGATGTCGAACCTAACACCTATCAACACAATGAAAAAAATTATTGCAAACAATAAAAATTCGAGCCTACAGTTAGAAAGACGTCAGTTTCCATTAATTGTGGCAGAAGGTATAACTATTCATAAAAGTCAAGGTAGCACTTATGAAAACGTTGTTGTCACGATTGGACCTAGAGGTCTCTCCAGAGCTGCTTTATATGTTGCTTGCAGCCGAGCTACAAAAGCAGAGGGTTTATCGATTCATGGTAAATTTGTGCCTCCGAAAAAAGCATTGAAAAGATCAGATGACGATCATTTAGTTTTCGATGAAATTCAAAGGTTGGAAACAACCGCAAAACTTTGTACAAGATTCGAAAATTTACAAAAAACATCGGGATGCAGAATCATGTATCATAATGTTCAAAGTCTACATAAGCATTTCAACGATTTATTTTGTGATTCAGTTTTTTCTACAGCTGATTTAATTCTTCTGGTTGAAACTTGGACACTTTCTACTGATGTTTATGAACTACCCATGAATTTACAAGAAATCTCCAGAATCGATTGCAGCCAAACGCGAACTGCCGGTGGTGTATTCATTGCTGCGTCGAAAAAAATAAATGACAAAATTTCCAATATAACAAAATTCTCTCAAAGAGAAGGAAAAGGTCATATAGAGATGATTCGTTTCGACCTTGACAATGTTTCTTATTTTGCCTTTTACAATTCACCACAAGCTTCTTTCAATCTAACTGAAAGGGTGATCAAGGAAGCACTTCAAAATTCATGTTCGAAAAAAATGTTTATCGGAGACATGAACATCGATTTGAACAAAAACAATAAATACATTGACCTGTTCCAGATTTGTAATTTACGATGTGAAACTCCGAAAAATATCCAAACAACTTACGGGGGAACTAACATTGATTGGTGTTTTTCTAATCTAACCAATTTACGAACCATTTCGTATGGTTCGACATTCAGTTATCACAAGCCACTTTGTGTAATGCTATCAGGCATTCAAGATATAAAATTAACATCACACAAAAATCTCAATATGGTTGAAAGTCTCGAAACGAGCCGAAAGCCAAATACAAAGCAGAAATCGAAAACACGTCCAAATGTGAAACCAACAATACCTGTTGATCAAATCATCAATATAGGTGACAAAAAAACCAATACGAATAATCACGAAGAAAATGAAAGGTTGAACAAAGAAAGTAAATATATATCTAACAACGACGGTGTTGAATATTTACATGAAGGTTTATTGAATTCAGATGGAGTGTCATGTTATTCTAATTCCTCTATACAGTGTCTTTTTTCTATCTCGGAATTCAGAAGATCGATAGACAAAAAAAATTCCAATATCAATAAGAGCATCTTCCAAGTTATGGATAAAAAAAAAAAAACCACAGAAGCCATACGAATGATAGTTGATAATAGATTCAGCGTTCAAGAACAACAAGATGCTCAGGAATTTCTACAGGAACTATTATTAAAATTGGATAGAGATTTTATTTCCACTATAGAATTCACAATTGATGAAAATATCATGTGTGATTTTTGTCCCCATTCGAGTTCCACAATGACTGGAAATTTTTATGGAATGAAAATTCCAGATATACCTGAAATATCTTTTAGGGATTTAATGGTATACCAATCTCAAGATGTTTGCAATAGATGCAAAAGAATTGTGGAAATACGTAAAAAATTTCAACAGGTTAACCGATATGTTTTTTTAGTTCTCTGGAGACAAATTACTCCCGTTAAAAAATTGAGAACAAAAATAAGAGATTTAGATCCAAATATGGTACAAATAGATGGTCACAAATTCAAAATTAAATGTACCATTAAACATTTAGGTAATCAAGTATCAAGTGGTCATTATATATCCATAATCAGACAAAGAGATCAATGGATTGAATGCAATGATAATAATATATGTACATTGGATGTTTTTGATTCCACTTTAGATGACGTATATATCATTCTTCTGGAGAAATACAATGATTAGGTAAATATTAAAATTTATAAATATCTAACAATCACATGTTGATTGTAAGAAAGAAGTATCCAGGATATTTCCTTATTAACTACTAATCATTTGTTCACCCATCATTTATGAAAAATGAAACTTAACCCAAAAAAAAATATACAGTCTTATGTCATACGATTGCTTTTGTGCAGATTATTTTACATTTCACAGGATGCTCTCATTCGATGCTAAACGTCATCCATTTACGAAAATACTTTTTTCTGGTAAAAAAAAAAAAAAAGAGCCAAGGGTCTTATACGACCCCCGACTTGAAATGGGTTAAAATATTCATAAATTAAGAGCATAGGTCGCTGAGGTGGGAGGTCAAAAAGGGGTACCCGGTGCATACCCCTTGAGCTTTTCGAAACTTCTCATTAGCAGTGGAAAAGTTGGCTACAGATGCTGATTTACCCTCCTACAAGGGTTGGAGACTTCGATAAAATATCGGGAGTAGGTATATCACCTCCCACCTCACCTATAATATACAGCTCTCTAATTAGCCATTAAATGGCTATAAAAATAATAGAATCCGATGTTTTCCAAATTTCACAAGTAATTGCAAATTCATGGTTAATAATAAGTCCATTATGGCAAACAAACTTCATAGACAATTCATGAAAACGTTCATAAATAAGTTGTAATTTGTCAACCAAAATGTCTAAATGGACAATAAACATATGCCATTATCGTAGATATGATTCATATCTACGAGTTTCCAACTCTTGAGGGAAGGTAAATGGGCATCTAGAGTAGTCAGCTTTTCTGCTGCTAGTGGGAAGTTCCTAGAGGAGATTTCTTATTCTTATTCTTTTACTCTCCGTATCTTACCTCCGTGCCTGGTCAGACCTTTGGTCCGATCATGCAGCGTATCTATGAATTCATAGTTTGATAAACGAATTCGCCAAAAGGCGAAATATATATTTTTTTATATAGATAAGGAAATACCAATTTCATTTTATATAGATAAGGAAATACCAATTTCAGAAACATTTTAAATGGTGAGTACTTAGGACAATACAAATAATAAAGTTATAAAAATAAAACATCTGAATTTTTAAATTTGATTCATAATGAATTAATCGAAATCATTAATTGAAATCAAACACATCATGTTTAATCAAATTTCTTTAGGTACTCCCTCAAGAATAATATCGAAGAACTACTGGAATAATGCCGTCCAAGAACATTTTAAAACCATTTCTATTTTATGCTGAAATTTTTATGGATATACTCTGAAGGAAACAATTCATTAACAAAGAAGATGCCAATAATACTCGAAGACAATTTCAATGACCAACAGAATTGACGCATACTTTGTCCGAATCCATTTATATTCCTATTGATGACTGAAAGAAAAACATCCCAATGAGACAAATTGAATACAATGCCAAAAAAATTCTATGAGAAATATGAAGGAAAATATAGAATATTAATTATGGTCAGATCAAATTTCACTAGAGCAAAAATATTGCCAAAATAGCTTACAAAAAGGCTTGGAGAAAAAAATCTACAACTAACCATTTGGGATCATACACAATGACATCGCATAAAAGAATACAACATTTATTCAGGCGATGAATGTGTGAAAATAAAATAAACAACATTAGAAAAGTTCAACGAAAATTATTTCCATAAACAAGAAGTAATTGCCAGAATACAATTTATAGAATGTTGAAGATAGAAGATTAATAATTTTCAAGATAAACTTCGACGAAGCAACAATATTGCCGAAGGTACCTACTTTGCAACCAATTTTTGGTACCAGAAAAGATAATTCTTATGACATTTTTCAGTTTTGTCTATATGTTGGAGTTGGAGGCACCTACCTATAAGATGTATTCAAAATATGTCAGTTTACCATAGAAAAAAAATGACGGAATAATTACGGTGATCAACGAAACTTATATTCATGCAATCATTCTTGAAATCAAAATTCGTCCATAAACACTCAATCAAAAATCTTCAGGTAAATATACATTTGGAAAATTATTTCTATTGCTAGAGAACACATTTTCATTTCATCAAAAAAATAAATATTCAAAAGAATATTTTTCTGGAATACAAGTTGAGAAAAATCATTAATCATCGAAGAATATACCTAATTTTGATTCGAATTAAATGAATCTTCATAAAATGTATCATTACTTCAAAAATGTTTCTTTCGATTGAAATATTTCACAATATTATTTTAAGTAATTATTATTTCAGTATTAATACTATTTAAGAAGAGGACTACTCATCTACTATATTATATTGCCCCAAATGTATATCTTTTCATATTGGAGAAAAGAGAATGGATGAGATGAACATTAAAAATTTCATAAATACTAGAGTTATATGGAAAGAAAGATAGACATTTATTGTAATAAGTTACGGAGAGCCATCGACCAAAGTTCTTCAGCCATTGGTAAGTACAAGACTTTTATTATTTGTATTATTATATTCTATATCTGATTATCATAATATAGATTACTAAGTGTTTATATTATTTTCCAATTATTTGCTATAGTATCAACTTGAAATTTAATCCCGATTCTTGCAATTGTTTCTCTTAATGCACGCATGTATTTCCAGGAATAATAATACAAGAATGCTCAGCCACAAGAAACTTCGGAATACAATTAATCTAATTCTGGAAAATGGAATATTTCATTATAGTTGATCTTCTGATATGTTGAAACATTCGTTCATTCATGCCGTGGATGTTTTGAAGTTCAAGTTCAGTTCAATAAAAAATGATGGTCAGAAAAGTTCTTCCGTTATTGGATTAAACAAAGTTACAGATGACCCTACAAACGAACTATAATAATATAGTAACAGTCCACAAAGGATTGCAACATTTATTCATGTATCTCAAATGAAACAAAAATTTATATGTATATGTAAACTGTTACCAAGCCGTAATTTCATCGAAATTGATGTTGTTTTCGTTAGAGAGAATTTGTATATATTAGTTTTCATTCAAAAAACAAAATGTTTTGGATTTTGTTGGATTATTATACCTTTCAGTAATTTCAATAAACTAAAAAGATGGCATTTACAAGCATAAACAATTGAATGGAAACAATTAAATGCACATTAAAGACATAATTTCTATAAAAACCTGTTCATAATATATTTTGGCCCTTTATCTATTAATTTGAAATGTCTTTTCCCCTTTTGTATATGAATTATAAGAATATTCTTGTTATAAAAATTGATATTTAGAAAGTTGTAAACATTTCAATTCGAATATTATTGGATTGTATGTATCATTCACATTTGAAGAGTCCAGGGAAAAACCCCCGTTATAGGCAGAAAGCTGGTTTTGAGTTAAAATAATTTTAAAGTTTACTAACTAATGGTAACTAGAAAAATGCATACGCGCTGCTTTGTTGGGTATTGTATAAAGACTTCATAGTCTATATATGAATAGGGTTTACACAGATTCACTACCCCAAAGTTCTCTATTAAAGATGTCGATGACGGGCTTCTTGCGCAGTACAGCTAATATTCAACCACTTTCTAGGATGATATAAAGGGATTATTTTTCAAATCTAATTGTATCATAGGATTCTCCTCATAATCCTTCAGAAACCACTTGAGGACTGTTTTACATTTTATCCCAACATGTGTATGACGGAGATCTTTCCCTGTTCTCTTCATTGGTATTTCATTGTCCTGTCTATTACTTTCAAATTTTTTGCTGCTATTAATTCATTGATTATATTTATTCTAATACGAAGAAAACTGTTATACTAAACAAAAAGCTGTAAATATTTCTACACGAATTCATACGTCAATTCATAATACATGTTATCTTAATGAGGATTCAACCTACACATATTAAATTTTTATGATTATCTTCATTTATTATAATCTGGTATTTATCAAGAAATGATTTCTTCTATTAAACTCTATTCTTTTATTGATTTTTAAAATATATCACATTTTAAACTGTACCATATTTATGTTAATTTCCAACACTAAAAATATAACTTACATTTAATCAAATATTAATTGTTGCACTTAATTTTGTTTCTACTTAGTTACACTGAGCTGTTTAACACAGCTTCAGAAAATTAATAATACTCGAAGGATAATAAAAATTGATTTTCATGCTCTCTCAATAAACTTCCTATTGTTCTACATATGTTTTGAATATATAAAGAATATTACACGTAAATGTTGAAAAAATCATTTCCTTGTTTTATTTACATTTCTAACAAGATACATAAGTCGTCAACTTTTCCACTACATCTAAAGATAATAGTCGAAATAACAAACAGGTAACAGACTTCCTTTATAGGGAAAAATCACGTACCGCTACATGGCGCTGAAAATTACAAGATGTCGGGCCGAATGATGGTCAAAATTATTTTGTCATTTCTCTCTTTCCTAACAAGTACATCGAATATTTTTTATAAGATTGCGGAATTAATAATAATACCTGTGAAAGTCTAGATAACCACTTTGGACATTTTCGATTATGTGTGTTAACGGAAATGTGATAGCAAATAACCACTATATTAAAGAAAATTATGAACTTACGATAAGAAAAATCATGCTTCAGGAAATGCTTGCTGCAAAGAAACATATTCTCTGAGATACGTTTCCCAATCTTCAAGATTGTCTTCCATTTTTTAACTGACTTGGGATTCAACGGGAATTTATGCAAAGAAATTTCAGAGCACATTTTTTGTTTGTGGTCTTATTCCCACATTACCTCTTACAATCCGCTGCATTTTCAACTCGTATACAGTTTATTTGAAACAATCCTACATAAATTATCATCTAATTATATCACTTTCGAGACATAAATGACTTGAAATCATACAAATATTCCACACTTTTCCCATATAAACACACACACGTTAGTTTGTTGTTCATCACTCGGATAGTTCAAAAGATTAAAAATAGATCAGTAAGTGAACCCAGTAGGAAAAATATTTCTTATATTTTCATGTACAAATAATACCAGGTCTTTATAAATGATTGTAACATCACACCAGTCTTGAAATAATATTATCCATTTGTTGCTGTCTATAAGTCACAATGTATTAGGTCTGAAAATTTGAATAATGTAATATTGCGCAGTTTCAAGTTATGGAAAATGATACATACATATTGTCTGTCCTGGCTCATTTCTACAAAAAGTCCTGCGATATGTCTTATACAGTCCCCATCTCCTATACTTTCAGTGGGAGAAGATTGTACTATCCTAGTGATCAAATACTTGATAAATTAAATATTCTTTTTTTTACCAATACTATGAATAAAGCGATGTCTGTAACAAATAACTATAATGATTATTATTTGGATGAATCGATAAACAAGAGATACCTAACCTATATAATGTATAAACAGTAGAAATGTATTTTCATTGACACTTCATAGAACACAGAACAATACAACCAAAGAATTTTCTGTTCGCGGCTGTTTCGATTTCTGATAAATAAATACAATTGAAAGTTATAAAAACAATTGAAAGTTACTGGAATTTATTTCTTCAGTGACATATTTTCAGTAGCGAAAAACCGGTTTTCTCATTAAATTAGAATTATTGTTGTGTTTTCATTAGTTTTTTATTAAGTTTAGTTTATTTGTTATTGTTGTTTATTTGTTATTGTTGTTGTAGGTGTTATTGATTATTTAATTCAAAAGAAATGGAGAATTATTTATATGTAAGTATAAATTTTATTTAAATTGAAAATTTATAAGAAATGAACATTGTCGGCCTAATTAATAATAATTATAAGCTTTATTTTGAATGATCTTCCACATATAACATCAAAGCTACACCTAATCATCGAACAAAATAACGTCAAATATTACATCTTCGAATATTAATACAAGTTACTTCCTAGACAAAAAAAAAACATATTGAAAAACTTCTTCAAATTGTAGGATTCTCTTTCTATTGAGAGTGTTTTTACCCATTTGACAAATTTCCAGTGTGATTTTGCACGACTTTTCTACAACATTGAATATTGATATCGACCTTATTTCTTATGCCATAGAGTAGGTAATCGTCTGTAAAATTAATTTTGTATAATTCTTTTTAAGATACGAATGATACAGAGAGCACAACAAGGGTTAATGGAGGTAGGGAGAGGAATGGTAAGTATACCCTAACTTTAATAATCCTATTTAATACTTTCATACAGGGTGTTTCATTGGTAAATGTACAAACATAATAAAAATAATAATAATGTGTTCGATGCACATTATTGCAGTTTCCAAACTAAGTCTAATGCCTTCTTGATCTTTTCTGGATCATTACGGATTTTATTGCAGGCAACTTCGATACGTTGTAGAAGAATTTCACTATCGAATTATACTCCGTTTAAGAATTCAATTGCATTTCCTGTACTTTCCAAATATTCTAATCAAATTCCATTATTCCATCATACAGGGTGTTAAGAATCTCAGCTTGCGAAAAGTCCCATATTTTTTTCTGATATGGACCTGAATTTTTTGGTTAGTTCAGAGAATTTTCCGGAAGTATGTTTCACATATCAAATGATTATACTAGATGGTTCAAAAGTTATAAGCAATTGAAAAAATTCACGAATATATAAAGAACCTTGTATCTCGGCTATGAAGTCAATTATTAGACCTATCACATATGGCTTTTCTGAACACTTCTTGGATAGCTCTGTCTCAGGTCAACGTATGTACACTTACCAATGAAACACAATGTATCACGATAAATACGTTTTCTATTATCTCTTCTTCCTGTATACAAACAAATAAAACATTCAGCAATTTCATTCGAGAGTTTTTAGTGGACAAACAAACAAACATACTTACAAACCGCATTCTCATTCTCAGCTCAAAATAACATTAACTTTGTTATTATTTATATATTTAGTAACATTTTTTTTGTTTCTTCCAAGAACCAATCCCTACGAACTCTAGATTGGATTACTGGGAGGGGTATAGGAAGAATGGGAAGAGGAGGAAGGGGAAGAGGTGGAAGAGGAAGAGGAGGAATGAGAAGAGGAGGAAGGGGAAGAGGAAGAAGAGGAAGGGGAAGAGGGGGAAGGGGTAGAGGAGGGAGAGAAAGAAGAGGAAGGGAAGAGGAAGAAGAAAGAGAAAGAAGAAGAAGGGAAGAGGAAGAAGAAATAGAAAGGGAGAGATTAGAAGTAGCAGAAAGGGAAAGAGAAAGAAGAGAAACTGAAGAAAGGGAAAGAAGAGAAGAACAAGAAAAAAAAAAAAAAGATCTAGAACAGAAAAAAAAAAAAGAAGAGGAAAATTAATTTGTTTTTTTGTATAAAATAAAAAATTGTTCTAAATATTATTTTGCTCATTCCTTAGTGACCTTTCCTGCAGGTCGTGTGCATTCGTTTATGATGAACACGAATCCGAAGGTATATAATATATTTTTGAAGGCGCGTTCTTCTTACAAGAGGACTATATCATTTCGACACGATGTCTGTATTTTTCGAATTTTGAGCCGAATGGTCTCAATCGACTATGTTCGACTCACTGATGACGAATCCGTCACAAAATTCGAGTTCGTCCGGTCGTCCATAAGTACGATAACTCTCGAACGGAACAACCTAGGGACTTGAAATTTTCGGTGTGAGTTCAGTTCCCGAATTCCTCTCTTAAGTTCGTTAATGGGCCAAATTCCATCAGGGGTTCCGTGAATATGGTCGTTCAAAGTTTTGTTTCCCTGATTATTACTTAAAAACTACAGATTTGATCGAGATGAAATTTAGCACTCAAATGGAAAATTAGGTGTTCAAGCTACATGTGAAATTTTGTCCAGATCGCATGACAATAACCATAGAAACCATAGAAAATTGAAACTTTTGAACGAAAAGGCCTAGGAACTTAAAATTTTCAGGGTGGGTTTGAATCGCAAATATCGCGGTTACGTTCATCTATGAGCAAAATTAGACTAGGGGTTCCGTAAATATGGCCGTTCAAAATATTTTTTTCCTGATAGTTTCGAAACTACTGATCGGCTTGGAATGAAATTATGCACCTAGCTCAGGAATAATGTATTCAAACTACGTGCAAAATTTTGTCCAGATCGCATCACCAAGACCATAGATATCGTGGAAAATTCTAGCGAATTATCGGAAAAAATTGATCAGCTGAAGCACCGACATGAAGTCTGGAGTTTCGCCTAAGTTTCAGAATTTTTTTGACAGCTGTAAAAAATTCCTTCAATTGATTTCTAAAACTGGAAAATGCGAATCTACCTACAAGGTGCATGTACGAGCGCTCAAAAGCTCCTGCCTTCACGGCAGTGCTTTTCGTAATTTTTTTTATTCATAACCGTTCGTAATTTCAGAATACAAAATGTGTGGTGAGCTACCAAAATAACCGGTAGCTTGCGAGCAATGGGTTGGTGACCACTTCTCTAAGTAACAAATTTGTCGAAGAAATTTCGATGAATAAAACGAATTAACAATAATACTTACATTTCTAGTGAAATGCTTCAATATTATTTCTTCAATCATCTTTTCTCTCAATTTCAGATTATGGCTCCTTTAACTCTCGATCCAGCCCACTTAGCCAACTCAGTCGTAAGTAGCAGATTTCCACTCTCAATTACAAAATTCTGTTTTTAATCTGAATCTACAAAATTCAATGTAGATGTGTATGTATATACAGGGTGCTCCAATATTCCCGAATTACCCTTTTTGAAGAGAATCTGCCTCATTTCGAATTTGAAACCACGGATGTAATCATAAGTCATCGGGCTCTTTCTTTTGAAGAATTCGTGGTCAATTCGTCAGTTCGTCGGTCCGCCCCACCATAAACAAGATTACTTTCGGAAGGAAGGGCCTAGACAGTTTGAATGCTCCGGTTAATTTCGTGAATGAATTCCGCCGAAGCGTTTCGTAAATATAGCCTTCTCAGCTTTTTTGAGCGCCCGTACTACTTACACGAGGGCTATATCATTTCGTCACGATGTCTGTATTTTTCGAATTTTGAGCCAAAAATGGTCTCAATCGACTATGTTCGACTCACTGATGACGAATCCGTCGAAAAAATCGAGTCTATCCGGCCGTATACACGAACCTAGAAACTTGAAATTTTCGGCTACATTTTTCCCAGATCGCATGACTAGAACCATAGAAACCATAGGAAACTATAACTTTTGAACGCAAAGACCTAGGGACTTAAAATTTTTAGGGTAGGTTCGGATCGCGAATTTCGCGTTCACGTTTATCAATGAGCAAAATTAGACCAGGGGTTCCGTAAAAATGGCCGTTCAAAATATTTTTTTCCTGATAATTAAAAAAAAAAAAACTAAAGTACTGACGTGAAGTCCGAAGTTTCGCCTTAGTTTGAAATTTTTTTTTGACAGCTGTCAAAATTTTTTGGAATTTGTTTCTGAAACTGGAAAATGCGAATCTACCTACAAGGGGGATGAACGAGCGCTCAAAAGCTCCTGACTTTACGGCAGTGCTTTTTGAGCGCTCGTACAACTTACACGAGGGCTATATCATTTCGTCACGATGTCTGTATTTTTCGAATTTTGAGCCGAAAATGGTCTCAAACGATAGAGTTCAACTGACTGATGACGAATCCGTCGGAAAATTTGAGTCTGTCCGTCCGGCCGTCCGTAAGCACGATAACTCTCGAACGGATCAACCTAGAGACTTGAAATTTTCAGTGTAGGTTCAGATCCCAAATGCCTCGGTTGACTACGTTAATGGGCAGAATTCCACCAGGGGTTCCGTAAATATGGCCGTTCAAAATTTTGTTCGCCTGATTACTTCGAAACGACAGATTCGATCAAGATGAAACTTTGCACTCAAATGGAGAATGAGGTGTTCAAGCTACATCTGAAATTTTGTCCAGACCGCATGACCAGAACCATAGAAACCATAGAAAATTGTTACTTTTGAACGGAAACGCCTAGGGATTTGAAATTTTCAGGATAGGTGTGGATCACGAATGTCGTGATCACGTTCATCTATGAGCAAAATTATACTAGGGGTTCCGTAAATATGGTCGTTTGAAATATAGTTTTCTTGATAATTTCAAAATTACAGATTCGATCATGACGAAATTTTGTATAATAATGGATAATGATATATTCAAGCTACATTTCTCCAGATCACAGGACCAGAACCATAGAAACCATAGAAAATCATAACTTTCGAACGGAAAGGCCTAGGGACTTGAAATTTTCAGGATAGGTGTGGATCTGAAATGTCGCGTTCACGTTTAACAATGAGCAGAATATACTAGGGGTTCCGTAAATACGGTCGTTTGAAATTTTGGTTTGAAGATAATTTCGAAACTACGGATTCGATGGAGATAAAATTTCATATTTTAATCGAGAATGTTATATTAAAGCAATATTTCGTCCAGATCGCATGACCAGAACCATAGAAACCATAGAAAATTGTAACTTTTGAACTGAAAGGCCTAGGAACTTGAAATTCTCAGGGTGGGTTTGGATCGCGAATTTCACGGTCACGTTCATCAATGAGCAAAATTAGACAAGGGGTTCCGTAAATACGGTCATTCGAAATCTTGTTTTCTCGATAATTTCGAAACTACCGATTTGATTGGAATGAAATTTTGCACCTAGCTGAGGAATAATGTATTCAAACAACGTGCGAAATTTTGTCCAGATCGCATCACCAAGACCATAGATACCGTAGAAAATTCTAGCGAATTATCGAAACAAAATTGATCAGCTGAAGCACCGACATGAAGTCTGGAGTTTCGCCTAAGTTTCAGAATTTTTTTGACAGCTGTCCTTCAATGGATTTCTAAAACTGGAAAATGCGAATCTTCCTACCAGGTGCATGTACGAGCGCTCAAAAGCTCCTGCCTTCCCGGCAGTGCTTTTCGTAATTTTTTTTTTATTATTGTTATCAACGATTTCTGAAACTAAGAGAAATGTCTTTTCTTTGTTAATTTATTGTTATGGATTTTTTTCAATTCATTGCCAAATGTTATATGTCCATATTATACCTACTATTAGAGGTATTCTCATGTATATTTCATGAATGAAGGTTTTTGTTTTTCGTTTTAGTCAATGAATTAATTCGAAGATTATAAGAAATTCCCCAGATGTGTCCCTGTTGAAAATTATCCTATCATAAGCTATCCGACTACTAGCGACTGTGTGGTCGACTACTGACATAAACTGTCCGACTGCCGGCGAAAATGGAATTTTTTCATTATTTCTTTGCAGAAAATTCATACAGAGTTAAACAAAATATTTTTTGGGATTATATGTGTGGCCATATTCTCAATACCCTACCTGGAGAAAGAATTAGTATGATGACTCTAAAACTAGTTTCTAGACGAATTTCAAGTTCATATTTGCTCGAACTGTCCGACCACTGGCGAACTCACCCTATATACAATATGTAATGGGTGATTTTTTAAGAGCTTGAGAACTTTTTTTAAAAAAAAACGCATAAAATTTGCAAAATCTCATCGGTTCTTTATTTGAAACGTTAGATTGGTCCATGACATTTACTTTTTGAAGATAATTTCATTTAAATGTTGACCGCGGCTGCGTCTTAGGTGGTCCATTCGGAAAGTCCAATTTTGGGCAACTTTTTCGAGCATTTCGGCCGGAATAGCCCGAATTTCTTCGGAAATGTTGTCTTCCAAAGCTGGAATAGTTACTGGCTTATTTCTGTAGACTTTAGACTTGACGTAGCCCCACAAAAAATAGTCTAAAGGCGTCAAATCGCATGATCTTGGTGGCCAACTTACCGGTCCATTTCTTGAGATGAATTGTTCTCCGAAGTTTTCCCTCAAAATGGCCATAGAATCGCGAGCTGTGTGGCATGTAGCGCCATCTTGTTGAAACCACATGTCAACCAAGTTCAGTTCTTCCATTTTTGGCAACAAAAAGTTTGTTAGCATCGAACGATAGCGATCGCCATTCACCGTAACGTTGCGTCCAACATCATCTTTGAAAAAATACGGTCCAATGATTCCACCAGCGTACAAACCACACCAACCAGTGCATTTTTCGGGATGCATGGGCAGTTCTTGAACGGCTTCTGGTTGCTCTTCACTCCAAATGCGGCAATTTTGCTTATTTACGTAGCCATTCAACCAGAAATGAGCCTCATCGCTGAACAAAATTTGTCGATAAAAAAGCGGATTTTCTGCCAACTTTTCTAGGGCCCATTCAATGATTTGCAAGCGTTGCTCGTTAGTAAGTCTATTCATGATGAAATGTCAAAGCATACTGAGCAAATACTAATGCATGAAAATCCTAACCTCAAAAAAATCTGAGCAAATACTAATGCATGAAAATCCTAACTTCAAAAAAATCACCCGTTACAAGTTAATAACAAAAGAAACATAAATTCTTTTAGTCATCAGAGCTTTGGTTTTCCTCAATGACATCAGCAATTATCTCATCATCTCCTAAAAACTCTGTGTTCCAATTGTCTTCGGCATAATCTCTTTGAACTTCTGTTTCATCTATTGGATCATTACAACGATTTACTTTGTTCACTAAATCAACTCCTTGATCTAGTCCTTCTCCTAATTCACTCAAAGCAATCAAATCTTCTACATTCCATTTTTTCATGTTCGTGCAGGAGAGGATTTGACACCATGACTTTTTTACCAATTTTTCACACTTGCTTCCATGATTCGGCTAATGCAAACACAGCATCTTTCAATGACATTTTATGTCAATATTCTCGACTTCCCAACACCAAACCGTTCTGTCAGGGCCGTGAATGAAGATTCAGTGGACGTAATATTTCAGCCTTTTTCTCGAAGATTAAAGTCACAAGCTTACGTTTAGAAATCATAATTTAAACTTACCTAATATGCATACAAATATGTATAGCGTAAGCCTACATGTATCAAAAGAACAACATGTTCGGATTGCAGAGTTCAGGCTGTTCGGATTATACATATCATTTTAGCAATTGGGGCCGTTCGGATTATCCATACATTACTGTATTGGTTTTGCAATAGGCCTCTATCACCGGTTTTTTTTTATTTTAGCAGGGGAAAATTCTCATGGACAAACTATCTCCGTAGAGCTATAGTGTGAAATTGCGTGTTTGAAGAACATGACCTACTCTAACAAAAACCTAACCTGCTGTTTAAGATTCCGGGAATCTATTGCCTATTAAACTTTTGACTCTTTATGTTTGTATCTCTTTCACGATCTTTGTCGTGTTATTATTGCGTTACCTATGTCTTTCATAGGAGAGTCTCTTCTTCTTGATATTTGCAGTTGAGTTTACTCAATTTCTGTTTCTACGTAGTTGATCTCTGGGTCTTTTGTGATAGGTGGGTATCACATCTTCTGCAGATGTAGTCAACTTTTTAGCGCATCATTTAGAGACTGACTTGCTTTTTCAAATATCTTCTGGGTCTTATTTTTTAGGAAATCTGTGACAGTTTCCCATTCAAAGTCTCTGTGGATTTGTTGGTTCCTTACGAACTAGCAATTTATTTTATGTTGCTTGGATCTTCTTTATATGGTTATTGGCTGCGTGGCCCCATGACGTCGAACCATATGTTAGTTGAGCTCTTGCAATTGACTTGATCATTCGCAGTTTCGTGTTTTTGTTTATTCTGCTCATTGCTGAGTTTGTTTTATATGGTTTTTCCATGCGTATTTTATATGGTTTTTCCATGTGAACCTTTGATCTAGTGTTACTCCAGGAAATTCGACTTAATTTTCCCATTTTATCTCTTCATCTATTTTTAGATCAGATTTTATTTCAAGTCTCCGCTTCTGGATAGCTTTGCTCTTCTTGTCATTCATTTGAATTTTCCATTTAGCAAATAATTCGTCTATATCTTCTGGTGCTTCTTGCGTTCTTTTGTATTACATATCTGCTCTTCGATGTCTGATTGCTATTGTTGTCTGCATATTAATAACAACAATAATAAACATTTTTATTTCAACAATTGAAGCAATGCTACAAAAATGAATCAAGTCAAATCAAATTACAAAAACTAAAGAATTCTCTTTTATCTTTATCCCTATTCCCAAATTTCCCTTTTAATATATACCTAAAAAACTGAAATGAAGTCACAAATAAACTAAACTAAAATCCCACAACCAAAATAGTCGGACAATGAATGTGGTTCCAACTTAATTGATATAATTTCTATGAATCTTTTGAATTTACTCAAATTATTACAATTTTTCAAATTAAGAGGTAACTTATTTAATTTTATGCCCATATAATGAGGTCCCTTTTTGAGCGCTCGTACTACTTACACGAGGGCTATATCATTTCGTCACGATGTCTGTATTTTTCGAATTTTGAGCCGAAAATGGTCTCAATCGACTATGTTCGACTCACTGATGACGAATCCGTCGGAAAATTCGAGTCTGTCCGTCCGGCCGTCCGTCCGTCCGGCCGTCAGCACGATAACTCTCGAACGGATACACCTAGAGACTTGAAATTTTCAGTGTAGGTTCAGATCCCGAATGCCGCGGTTAAGTTCGTTATTGGGCAAAATTCGCCCAGGGGTTCCGTAAATATGGCCGTTCAAAGTTTTGTTTCCCTGATTACATGAAAACTACAGATTCGATCGAGATGAAATTTTGCACTCAGATGGAAAATGAGGTGTTTTAGCTACATGCGAAATTTTGTCCAGATCGCATGACCAGAACCATAGAAACCATAGAAAATTGTAACTTTTGAACGGAAATGCCTAGGGACTTGAAATTTTCAGGATAGGTGTGGATCTCGAATGTCGTGATCACGTTCATCTATGAGAAACATTATACAAGGGGTTCCGTAAATACGGTCGTTTGAAATTTTGTTTTCTCGATAAATTCGAAACTATGGATTTGATCGTGACGAAATTTTGTATTTAAATCAAGAATGATATATTCGAGCTACTTTGTTTCCAGATCGCATGATCAGAACCATAGAAACCATAGAAAATCATAACTTTTGAACGGAAAGGCCTAGGGACTTGAAATTTTCAGGATAGGTTCGGATCGCGAATTTCGCGATCACTATCATCAATGAGCAAAATTAGACTAGGGGTTCCGTAAATATAGCCGTTCAAACTATATTTTTCCTAATAATTTCGAAAATACTTATTGGATTGAAATGAAATTTTGCTCATATATGAAGAATAATGTATTCAAACTACGTGAGAAATTTTGTCCAGATCGCATTACCAAGACCATAGATACCGTAGGAAATACTAGCGAGTTATCGAAAAAAAAAATGGTCACCAAAGCACAGACGTGAAGTCTGGATTTTCGCGTTAGTTTGAAATTTTATTTGACAGCTGTCAAAATCTTTCCAATTGGTTTTTAAAACTGGAGCATGCAAATCTACCTGCAAGGTGCATGTACGAGCGCTCAAAAGCTCCTGCCTTCACGGCAGTGCTTTTCGTAATTTTTTTGCCATGAAATAGGTATTATAAAATTTGTCAAAAAAATGTGTTATTTTTTCAAATATAAAAAATATTCATTTAGAATAGATGAAATGGGGGTGGGAAATGAGGGCGGGAAGTGAGGGCGGGAAGTGATGTTGGGAAGTAGAGGTGTGTAATGTGACACTTCCCAACCTTCAATGATGTTAATAATGACAGCATTACACATATGGTTGTAAATAAATTCCTTTTCAATCCTGATGCTCCATCTTTTGTAGAAAGAAAAAATTCGATCATTGTCGTAACATTTCACGACAAATTTGTAATGCCGCATCATAAAACTTCAATCTTTCGGAAAAGTTTCATCTTCCAGTCGGTTTCGTGCTGAAGTGAAAATTTGCAGCTTGCAAGAAATTTTGCCGACTTCTACTTCCGTGCTGGATTCAATATTCATTTCAAATTTCAACAGAGAAAACTATCTGCTCAGCTTGCGTGTGGAAGTACGCCTCGGCCAGCGAATTGATTCAGAATGCATCTTGGTATAAATAGTAGAGTTCACTAGCATACTTTTCTTCTGAAATACTCTACTATTCTCATTCTGGTAGAGTAACTGTATTCACGCTTGTATTCACTAATTCAGGAGAAAGTTCGACAACGTGCGTTTCTTTCTATGGTCCATTGGATGGTTTGACGGCACATAGTAAAAGATAGAAGAAGACATTAGATTGGACCTTGACTTTTGACATTGTAGTATGACGTTTCAACCAATGAGACGCTTATCCTGTCTGACGAAATTGTTTATGGTCCTGTAATAGTATATTATAACGAGCGGTAATGTAGGTCATAACTCACGCAGATGAAGACTGTAATTCATCAAGTGAGTTATGACCATTACCGCAAGTTGAATACTATACTTTATCTACGATTATAACAATAAATACTAAGATACAAGTACAGAGAAAGAACTTCATTTACAAATCTCAATAGTTACCTATAACCATGCATTATTTATGTTGATTGTGCTTCTTAGCATGGAGTAGAAAGTCCATAGGGGCGATGCTTTATATTTAGTGCTAAGTTCATTAAAATATGCCAAAAGAATGTTCTCTGTAAACAATGACTTCATATTCTTACTCCTACACAGCTACACCAATCTTGAATATTGTGGTATACACCTTTATATTTGTTTTGGTATTTTTGGGGCAATAAATTCTGTATGGTAACTTTAGCTGATTGTCTTATTTCTGAATGTGTACATAAAAATTCATCTTCGCTATCTGAATTCATCTTTTTCAGCGAAATATTCACAATAATAATTAGGTATCAACTCAATTTGATTAAACGTCAAAATTATTCAAGTGACCTCCCCTCAATACCAATAATGGACTGTTCCCTTTCAGCCAATCAGCTTGTTCAGAATCACAGAAATAGGGAGCAATAAAGAGAGAGCACGGTGTTTGTTTACATATACTATTACTTGATCAAAAGTAGTTGAGTAATGACTATATTATTCAATAGGAGTAGATAAAATTATTGAATTAAATCGACTTAAAGATCTACCTCACATTACTGGTTATAATGAACCAGCAGGTTAGGCAAAAAAATCGAACCCCTGCTGAAAAATGTTGAGTGCAAGTTGGAGATATTTCATTAAATGAAGTTGAGGAAGAGATAGAGAAAGAAACCAGTAGGAAAAAAAGAATTTGGGGGAGGGATTGGATTAAGAGACGTGAACATTGGGCGCATCTGCTAATTTTTCAAGAGAACTGGCCGTTGAAGACCGAGAAGGATATAAAATATGCTCGAGAATGACACCTGATGGTTTTGAATCACTGCTGAATTCAATTAAGCCGCATATTCAAAAAATTGACACATTCATGAGGGATGCAATACCAGTACGTGTTAAATTAGAAATAACTTCTTCTTCGATCGTGGGAAAAGTGACACTATTTTGACCTGTTTTCTATGCGCAAAGCTCAACATTCCAGAATAGTGGGCAGTTGCTAAGCCATTAGAAAATAACAGTGCGCACTGTTCTTATTATAAGAATATTCTTACCGCACTGCTGTAGCGTGCGTGGATACACTGTTGTTTTTGAGCGCTCGTACTACTTACACGAGGGCTATATCATTTCGTCACGATGTCTGTATTTTTCGAATTTTGAGCCGAAAATGCTCTCAATCGACTATGTTCGACTCACTGATGACGAATCCGTCGGAAAATTCGAGTCTGTCCGTCCGTCTGTCCGTCCGTAAGCACGATAACTCTTGAACGGAACAACCTAGAGAAATTTTCAGTATGGGTTCAGTTCCCGAATGCCTCGGTTAAGTTCGTTAATGGGCCAAATTCCACCAGGGGTTCCGTAAATATGGCCTTTCAAAGTTTGGTTCCCCTGATTACTCGAAAACTACAGATTTGATCGAGATGAAATTTTGCACTCAAATGGAAAATGAGGTGTTCAAGCTACATGTGAAATTTTGTCCAGATCGCATGACCAAAACCATAGAAAATTGTAACTTTTGAACGGAAACGCCTAGGGACTTGATATCTTCAGGATAGGTGTGGATCTCGAATGTCGTGATCGCGTTCATCTATGAGCAGAATTATACTAGGGGTTCCGTAAATATGGTCGTTCAAAATTTAGTTTTCTTGATAATTTCCAAACTACAGATTCGATCGTGACGAAATTTTGTATACTAATGGAGAATGATATATTCAAGCTACATTTTTCCAGATCACATGACCAGAACCATAGAAAATCATAACTTTCGAACGGGAAGGCCTAGGGACTTGAAATTTTCAGGATAGGTGTGGATCTGAAATGTTGCGTTCACGTTCATCAATGAGAAGAACTACTAGGGGTTCCGTGAATACGGTCGTTTGAAATTTTGGTTTCCCGATAATTTCAAAACTACGGATTCGATCGAGATGAAATTTTGTATTTTAATCGAGAATGATATATTTAAACAATATTTTGTCCAGATCGCATGACCAGAACCATAGAAAATTGTAACTTATGAACGGAAAGGCCTGGGAACATGAAATTTTTAGGGTAGATTTGGATCGCGAATATCACGGTCACGTTCATCAATGAGCGAAATTAGACCAGGGGTTCCGTAAATATGGCCGTTCAAAATATTTTTTTGCTGATAGTTCCGAAAATACTGAGCGGATTGGGATGACATTTGCACCTAGCTGAGTAATAATGTATTCAAACTACGTGCAAAATTTTGTCCAGATCGCACCACCAAGACCATAGATACCGTAGAAAATTCTAGCGAATTATCGAAAAAAAATTGATCAGCTGAAGCACTGACATGAAGTCTGGAGTTTCGCCTAAGTTTCAGAATTTTTTTGACAGCTGTCGAAAATTCCTTCAATTGATTTCTGAAACTGGAAAATGCGAATCTACCTACAAGGTGCGAGCGCTCAAAAGCTCCTGCCTTCACGGCATTGCTTTTCGTAATTTTTTCTGCAAAAATCCATGAAGCGTTGGTACGCAAGTTCATACTTCTCTCTGGATTTCGCCGGAAGTGAATTAAGTGAAGCCGCGTTCGCGGCTTCTACTGGTTCAGGAGGCGTGCAAGGTAACAAATAATCACTATCAGTGTTCATGTTCACTAATTCTTTTTTAATTCCTTATGAAATACAACGAATAAAACAAAACAGGCTTGAAAATTATTTTACTTTTGTCATAACAAAATAATTTCCATGGTTACCACTTCTATATTTCAATATGAACATAGAGAAACCTATTTAAACTTACTTGATTACATCTTGAATGAAATATTTTTTAATTAATTTTTCAAATGTAAATCAACGATCGAAGAAGAGATAGTATGTATAATTTGTAGGAAAAGCATATTCCCAAACTCCTGTGTTACCAGTTATTACAGTCGTTTGGGAATATTATGCTTTTCCCACTAATTATACAATATACTATTATATTTTCTGGCCACAGGCAATAGTTATCGTAGTTTACATCACCTCTTTTGAGTCTCAAAACCAGCAATCAGTAATTTTATTCCAGAAGTATGTGAAGCAATGAAGGAAGCCTTACACGAATACTTTAAGGCGAGTTCTAATGAATAAATACAATAATATGAGATTATTTTATTATTCAAAATGTATTCCAACTCTTTTATATTTTGAACAAATTATGATGATTGGCCAGCTTCAGAAAGTACTTATTTCTCCCTTGCCCAGATATTCAGGTGAAGTAAAAATAGATGTTGGTTCATGCAATATTATTTTGTGGGATGCATTATATTGTTCTTCTTGAGATTGACGCTCATCAAAGGTAACCTGCTCCACTACGCTTTCAGAAAAAGACGTCAATGAGTGCTCTTCGTCAAATTCTTGTGAACTATGTGCTTCCCTTAAGCGATACTTAGTGTACATTGTATATTGTATTCCGGATTGCCACATAACAGACCTTTGTACTGGCAGCTTATTGAGATGCTTCATTCTCGCTTAGTTGACACTCAGGCTGGTTATTGAGATTGTTTTTAACATTTTCAAATTCGTTCATCGCTGATCTCAACTCATCAAGTTGCCTTTTTTTACCTCTAGTTTTTGGAGTTGCACGTTCATATTTGGGATTGTGACGATGCAGTCGATTGTGCTTGGTCTGTGATGATGTGGTCTTCGCAGACGTCAGAAGTTTCATCCACTGTATATTCTGACCCTCAAATTTCCAGAGTACTTTCTCCCTCCCGGCTTGCCTGAAAAAAGTGCATTTATAGATTCATGTGTCGAATATCAATCGCTTCAAAAATATTATTATTTTACTCATGCATGGCTGTGGAACAATCACTAAAGTCAATTATTATACTCAATTTGAATATCGTATTCCCTATTCTTATATACTGATCAAGAAAATTACATAGGACGTATGGGATATTCAATACATAAAAAAGAGAGCCAGACCGTCCAGTCAAATAGTGCTATTCGCTTTATTTACGATAATGAACAACCCTTTTTTGAACTAGAACTAACCAGCACTCTCTCTAAAATATACGTCGGCGAAGTGGGAGCATACTGGCCTTATTTTGGTCGGCCGCGAGCATAACGTCACTCCGAGCGATCTCCATCTCTATTCCGGATGCGCAATAGCATACCATATATTTTATATTATGGGACAGGTCAGCATGCTCCCAGTCCGCCGACGTGTATGAGAGAGAGAGTGCTAGTTAGTTTTAGTTCAATAATGGATTGTTCATTATCATAAAGCGAATTTATTTCCATTCTTGCACCGTTCAACTGGACGGTCAGGCTGTCTTTCTTATGCATTGAATATCCTTCACGTCCGAAGTAATTCTCCACACCGGTTTATTGTCAATATTATTGATATTTTTTTCTTCAAAGTTTTCATTCGACTAAAAAACAAAATAGTATTTCTTTAAAATGTCAAAAATTAATTCGGCGGTAATAAGAAAATATATTTTTTTCTGTCTCAGATGCCAACAACAAACATTTGCCGATGGATTCGAAGATCCCTGGTTGTTGTGGTGCCTTAGACGGGAAACACATTTTGATATTATCTCCTGGCAACACTGGAAGTTTTTGAGCGCTCGTTCTACTTAAACGAGGGCTATATCATTTCGTCACGTTTCGAATTTTGACCCGAAAATGGTCCTTATCGATAAGGTTCGACTCACTGATGACGAATCCGTCGAAAAACTCAAGTCTGTCCCTCCAACCGGTGGACCGTAAGCACAATAACATTCGAACAGAACGACCTGGAGACTTGAAATCTTCAATGTGGGTTCAGTTCCCAAATGCCGCAGTTGACCGACCAGGGGTTCCGTAAATATGATCGTTTGAAATTCAGTTTTCTCCATAATTTCAAAATAACGTGACGAAATTTTGTATTTTAATGGAGAATGAGGTGTTCAAGCTACATGTGAAATTTTGTCCAGATCGCATGACCAGAACCATAGAAACCATAGAAAATTGTAACTCTTGAACGGAAACGCCTAGGGACTTGAAATTTGCAGGATAGGTGTGCATCTCGATTGTCGTGATCACTTTCATCTATGAGCAAAATTATACTAGGGGTTCCGTAAATATGGTCGTTTGAAATTTGGTTTTCTTGATAATTTCAAAATTACGGATTCGATGATGACGAAATTTTGTATTTCGATGGAGAATTATTTATTCAAGCTACATTTTTTCAAGATCGCTTGACCAGAACCATAGAAAATTATAACTTCCGAAAGGAAAGGCATAGGGAATTGAAATTTTTAGGAGTGCACCTAAAACTGGAAAATGCGAATTTACTTACAAGGTGCATGAACGAGCGCTCGATAGCTCCTGACTTCACGACAGTGCTTTTTATAATTTTTTAATTACAAAGGGTCCTACAGTGTCGTGCTTATGGCTCTAGCACTCTAGCTACTGACTACTGTTTTACTTTTGTGTGTATTTGCAGCCAGAAGCAGTGAAAGTGTTTAATTGTCGTTTAGGCAGAGCTAGAAGATAGTGGTAAACAACTTTGGAATTTTAGTGAGCAGATTCCGAATTTTCGATAAAAAGATTAATTGCAAATTGGAAACCGTCAATTAAATTGTACTGGTTGCATGCGCTCTTCACAACTTTTTACGAAAGACCTCACCTGCTACATATTTACCTGGTGGCACCGTCGATGAGGAAGATATCATCACCAGCTCTATGAACCATGGTCAATGGAGAGCCGAAATAACAGAGCTACGTAGGATGGAAAGCTATCATGAAAGAAGAGCAATAAACTCGGAAAAATCAAATTCGAGATAATTTAAAAAATTATTTCACTAACGAAGTTGCTGTTTCCTGGCAGTACAGGAATATTTACTGAGTGAAGTGGTGATATTAACCCGCACCACATACATTATAGACAAATGAAAATGTTTACTTACTTGAGTTTTTGTATTGCCCATGTTGTCCTGTGTAGAACTTAAGTTTCTTGCTTTTTTATGGAAGAATCCATTAAAACAAACCATTTGATATTTGGAACATCATTCATACCGGCACCTGCCTTTTTTGATTTTTTTATCTTCCCAAAATCTTAGATTTCTTATTTTTTGTTTCAATTCAGCAATACCACAATTTTCCTTTGCCATATGTTCGATAATTTCTCCGTAGGCGGCTGATTCCTATTTCTATAATTAGGACTACTGATATTCCATGTACAATCGTAATCCTTGTATACTGCCACTGATTTCATAGTTTCATGTTTCATCCACTTCCTTTTCATTTATACGTAGTATAATATTCAAAAAACAAAACAAGCAAAGTTTGAAGTTAAACTTTCAACTAAAAAATTACGAAAAGCACTGCCGTGAAGGCAGGAGCTTTTGAGCGCTCGTACATCCACCTTGTAGGTAGATTCGCATTATTCAGTTTCAGAAACCAATTGGAAAGATTTTGACAGCTGTCAAAAAAAATTCAAACTGAGGCGAAAACCCAGACTTCACGTCAGTGCTTTAGGTGACCAATTTTTTTTTTTCAATAATTCGCTAGAATTTTTTACGGTATCTATTGTCTTGGTAATGCGATCTGGACAAAATTTCCCACGTAGTTTGAATATATCTTTCTCCATCTATGTGCGAAATTTCATTCCAATCCAATAAGTAGTTTCGAAATTATCAGGAAAAAAATAGTTTGAACGGCTATATTTACGGAACCCCTAGTCTAATTTTGCTCATTGATGAACGTGACCGCACAATTCGAACCGATCCTGAAAATTTCAAGTCCCTAGGCCTTTCCGTTCGGAAGTTATGATTTTCTATGGTTTCTATGGTTCTGATCATGCGATCTGGACAAAATGTAGCTCGAATATATCATTCTCAATTCAAATACAAATTTTCGTCACGATCAAATACATAGTTTTGAAATTATCAAGAAAACTGAATTTTGAACGACCATATTCACGGAACCCATGGTCTTATTTTGCTCATTGATGAACGTGACCGCAACATTCGCGATCTACACCTATCCTGAAAATTTCAAGTCTCTAGGCCTTTCCGTTCGAAAGTTATAATTTTCTATGGTTTCTATGGTTCTGGTCATGCGAGCTGGACAAAATGTAGCTCGAATATATCATTTTCAATTCAAATACAAATTTTCGTCACGATCAAATACATAGTTTTGAAATTATCAAGATAACTGAATTTTGAACGACCATATTTACGGAACCCATGGTCTAATTTTGCTCATTGATGAACGTGGCCGCAACATTCGAGATCTACACCTATCCTGAAAATTTCAAGTCTCTAGGCCTTTCCGTTCGAAAGTTATAATTTTCTATGGTTTCTATGGTTCTGGTGATGCGAGCTGGACAAAATTTTGCATGTAGGTTGAATACGTTATTCTTCATCTGAGTACAAAACTTCACCTCGATCGAATCTATAGTTTCGAAATAATCAGGAAAACAAAAATTCGAGCGGCCATATTTACGGAACCCCTGGGCGAATATTGCCCGATAACGAACTTAACCGGTGCATTCGAGATTTGAACATACCCTGAAAATTTCAAGTTTCTAGGACATTCCGTTCGAGAGTTATCGTGTATACGGCCGGACGAACAATATCGAATTTTCCGACGGATTCGTCATCAGTGAGTCGAACATAGTCGATTAAGACCATTTTCGGCTCAGAATTCGAAAAATACAGACATCGTGACGAAATGATATAGCCCTCGTGTAAGTAGTACGAGCGCTCAAAAATGGCCGAACCTGGAACCACAGAAGCAGCTAGAAATACGCACTATCCTCTACTGAAACCAGGATTGAGAGTCCGTTTTTCAACCTATGACGCCAAAAAAATATGCCTTTTCATTTAACAAAAAAAGTACCTGACTCATTTTCAACAAATAGAAACAAACATTTTTATGAAAAAAAATAAACGTATAACCTATTATTAATTCAAAAATACTCATCAATATCACAGAATGAAGTTAAATAGGAACTTTCACTTTACAGATTCGATTGAATAAAAAACAGGAACAAATAGGCAAACAACAAATACAAAACAAATTGAACGGAACCAACTGTTATAGAAGAGGTGTATGAAGATTTTAATTTAATCTGAATTAATCTATATCTTAATCTTATCTATAACTGCCGATAACCGGTCATTTCCCGGATTCCCCGTGTGGTGGTGTGGTATTACCAACATATCAAGCGCTTAGACGCTGAGATGCATTCTATTTTATAATCAGTGGCGCCCGAAAATATATTCAAACATAAAGTGCCGAAATATCACGCAAGATATTCATAATAATAGGCAACTGTAATAATAACTGAGAGTCATAATTTTTTTCAGTAGATTATGAAATGTTTCAGTAGATCAATATGCAAATCAGTAGATCTACTGAACAATCAGTAGACCTGGCAACCTTGACTAAAACCAAACTTGTTTGTTTTCATTCGTATAGTTAACAAACAAACCAGTATAGCAGGGCAATATTGTGGAAGTGGGGGTGGGTTAGTCGATTGTACTATTCAACACGTGCTATCCACTCTTCTCTCCCCTGCACTATCTTTAGTACTCTATCACTAGCACACCCTGCTTACAATATTCGAGTAGGGGAATAGTAAGTACTCCACCACTGCAATCTACTACTCAGAGCCGTAGGTACTATTGCGCCTGTGGAAATATATTAGACTGCGCCCCCAATTTGCGTAGATTTTCTTCGTCCATTATATTTTCTTAAGGTATTCTTTTCATGATTTTAGTCATATATTTTCGTTACAGTTTCAAAATAGAAATAAAAAATAAAAGATATTTGCTTATTTTTATTGAAAACACTGAAATACACATTTCTAATGAAATGCATAAAAATAAAACAAACGAAATTATATTTATGTAGTAAAAACGTATATCTGTGAAAATATATATTTTTTAACTGAAAATGCAAGAATACCGCAGACGTAAGGTAAAAAAATTTTTTGGTTAGTTGTACAGAAAATAATAATCGATAATCACAATCATATAGGTACATAATATGTACAAAATCACAATTTTCTCGATTTTACATCTGCAAACATATTAACTAATTCAGAGTAATCTGAGGTTCATGTCACTTCTTTTTCGATGGCGAGGATTGACATATTTGATAATCGCTCTTGTCCCAAGGAGGAACGAAGATACGACTTTATAATTTTCAGTTTGCTGAAAACGTTAACAAGTAGCAGTTGTTTGTCACTGGCAAACTCTGAAATATTCTTAACGCTGTTTATAGATTTGGAAAAATATTTTCAAAAGTCAGCTCATATATACTTTTCAATAATTGTAATGGGTTTATTTCAATAAAGTTCTAAAATTAAGTCACTTTTAAATTCAAAACTTTCAATGTCCATTGAAAATTCATGTGGATTCAAATCAAAAGCATACTTTATTGCAAGATCTGCAGCACTTTTCTTTGAATCGTCAATAATCATAGTTTGAATAACACTTCCATTCAAAAAACTGATGTCGTCTGCCACTTCGTTCAATTCAACAATTCTTTGTTTAATTTGTATTATTATTTCATCAAGCACTTGTACAGTCCAATTCTTAGTTCTGTATTTGCGTTTCTTCGGTATTTTTGACCCATGTAATTCTGCTTCAGTTTTTGAAAGTTTCATCAATGGTGTAAAAAAGTTTTCTCTATACACTTCTAATTCGTTCAATAGTCCAAGTATCATTCGTGGGCCTTTAGAAATATGTAGTTGGTTTCCTTGCAAAGATTGATTAATTCTATTTGTTTTATCTAACAGAATATCCCAGAATTTAATATATATAATGAATTCATAAGTTCAAATTTACCAGGGACGATTCTTTGAGCTCCCGAAGCATTTTAATAATTTTACCTAATTGTGACTTCAAGCAATGCCCATCGTTTCCTTTCGAGGAAAAGGACCTTTTAGAGTGAGGTTAGGTTGACTTCGGATTTGAGTAATTCCCACCTTGAAGAAGATTCAACAAAAAATTATATGTTTGCTGAACAGTTGCGAAGAATGTTTCCATTTGTGAAATTACTTCAGCAGCATTAGTTAAATTTTCTATTATCATTTTATATCAAAATTCGAGCTTGTACACCCTTTTATTTTTCAGCCATATCGGCCCCATTATCATAAGACTGCTCTTACATTTTTGATATCCTAGCTATCGGCAAGCAATTTTCCCACGATATCTTTCGCAAGCCTTCACCTTCTTTTTAGCGAGTATTGGGAAAGTCAATAAAACTTTCCTCAATATTGCATTTTCCGAATTTCATTGTTCCTACTTCTTTACTAAAATCCAGTAGAGACAATACAACTATATAAGAACTAAGCCTAAGATACCTCAAGGCGCATAGAATCTACTCGTATATTCGTCGGCATCGCTCGTTGCGAGGTGAAGCGTATACATAAAAACCGTGTTGGGATCTTTCGAATTATTTTGCTTAGTGCTTATATTTTTTTATTTTTTGGTGCCCCTGTGGACCTTGCGCCCGTGGCAAGTGCCAACTTCGCCACGCCCTAGATACGGCCCTGCTACCACTATTTATACCCATGTAAAAAAAAATGGCTTGTACAGCGACAGGTCTAAGGGTACTAACAGAATGGAGCGGTGAGCAGAGAGCAAAGTGATAAATAAATACATGGAAAACTCGATGCTCTCTACTATGGCCTTTGTAACTTAACATGAATCCAAATTTAGTGGGATAGTGCGCCTTTAACGAGGGCATGTTTGCCATTAGTTCTTAGAATGTTCCTTTGCCTTTGTTGAATAAGGTATCTATTAATATAAATGTCAACTTGCCCTCGCAGTTTGAGTACCGCTGCTGTGAGGTGAGTAGAAATATGTTAATTAGATTTCCGCGGGGAAATATACCGAATTTTTTCTTCGTTCGAATCAATTCAAGGTTGAAAAGACTAAGGTCAATGTCTGAATGAAATCAAGCATATTTCATTTATCGTTATTGTTCGTTTGCAAATTCGTTGATTGATAAGACAGTATATTATCGCGACATTCACAATGCTTCGTGTCATGTTACACAAAATATTTTTGTCGTCACAAGAGATAAGGTAATGATGGACATTTATGAGTTATATTAGAAAAATTAGATAGGCATGGAGGGATCCTTCTGCAACAGAACTTGAGCGCCCTCCGCCATGTCTCTTCAAAACTGTCAAATCTGCCCCAAAATTTGCGAATAGGGTTGCAGAAGAACGCCTGAAACTGTGTCCTGTACATTTTTCAACATTAGGAAGACTCAACTACTCAGCGATTACAGTGGGCATTTTTGAAAATGTATGTGAATGTACACTCACAGGCTGGATTGTGCATTTTGAGCGCTCGAACTACTTACACGAGGGCTATATCATTTCGTCACGATGTCTGTATTTTTCGAATTTTGAGCCGAAAATGGTCTCAAACAACTATGTTCGACTCACTGATGACGAATCCGTCGAAAAATTCGAGTCTGTCCGTCCGGCCGTATACACGATAATTCTCGAAAGGAATGTCCTAGGAACTTTAAATTTTCAGGGTAGGTTTGAATCTCGAATGCCGCAGTTAAGTTCGTTATTGGGCAAAATTCATCGAAGGGTTCCGTAAATATGGCCGCTCGACATTTTGTTTTCCTGATTACTTTGAAACTACAGATTTGATCGAGGTGAAATTTTGCACTCTGATGGAGAATTACGTTTTCAAGCTACATGCAAAATTTCGTCCAGCTCGCATGACCAGAACCATAGAAATCATAGAAAATTTTAACTTTGTAATGGAAAGGCCTAGGGAAATTTTCAGTGTCACTGTTGCGGTCACTTTCATCAATAAGCAGAATAAGACTAGGGGTCAGTGGCGCAGCTAGGATTTTGTTTTGGGGGGGCTGAACTAAACAATTAATAATGAAACTAGAAATATACGAAAGATAGGAAAAAAATTCAAAAATGACGAAAAGCACTGCCGTTAAGTCAGGAGCTTTTGAGCGCTCAATCATCCACCTTGTAGGTAGATTCGCATTCTTCAGTTTTGGAAAACAATTGGAAAGATTTTGACAGCTGTCGAAGAAAATTGGTGACCAATTTTTTTTCGATAATTCGCTAGAATTTTCTACGGTATCTATGGTCTTGGTAATGCGATCTGGACAAAATTTTCCACGGAGTTTGAATACAGTATTCTTTATGTATGTGCGAAATTTCATTCCAATCCAATGATTTACGGAACCCCTAATCTAATTTTGCTCATTGATGAACGTGACCGCGAAATTCGCGATCCGAACCTATCCTGAAAATTTCCAGTCCCTGGGTCGTTCCGATCGAAAGTTTTGATTTTCTATGGTTTCTATGGTTCTGATCATGCGATCTGTAAAAATGTAGCTCCAATATATCATTCTCAATTTAAATACAGAATTTTATCACGATCAAATCCATAGTTTTGAAATTATCAAGAAAATTGAATTTCAAACGGCCATATTTGAGGAACCCCTAGTCAAATTCTGCTCATTGATGAAAGTGACCGCAACATTAAAGATCCAAACCTATCGTGAAAATTTCAAGTCCCTAGGCCTTTCCATCACAAAGTTATAATTTTATATGGTTTCTATGTTTCTGGTCATGCGAGCTGGACCAAATTCTGTAGCTTGAACACGCAATTCTCCACCTGAGTGCAAAATTTCACTTCGATCTAATCTTTAGTTTCAAAGTATTAATCAGGAAAACAAAATTTCGAGCGGCCATATTCACGGAACCCCTCGGCGAATTTTGACCAATAACGAACTTAACCGCGCCATTCGAGATTCAAACCTACCCTGAAAATTTCAAGTTTCTAGAATTCCGTTCGATAATTATCGTGTATACGGCCGGCCGGACGGACAGACTCGAATTTTTCGACGGATTCGTCATCAGTGAGTCGAACATAGTCGATTGAGACCATTTTCGGCTCAAAATTCGAAAAATACAGACATCGTGACGAAATGATATAGCCCTCGTGTAAGTAGTACGAGCGCTCAAAAGGAAGGAATAATAAAACAAAGAATCAATGAACAATCCAATTTAAGAATTCATAATTTCTCAATATTTAATTTTCAAATTGTCTATAATCGATTGATTTTGTTCTCGCTCCCTTACGAGGTTAGACCTTTTTGATAATATCAAATATTCAGCCGTCTTTCAGATGTTCCTAATATATCTAATACGTCGACAATATTGAATTCGAAATCATAATATACAGGGTGTTTTTGAAGGTGAGGCTTTTTTTGACCAGCAATAGAACTCGTCAAAATAAGTCCATAGACCAAAACTCGTTCATATAAAAGATTCACCAGGGCCGAGTATTTCGAAATCAAAGTTATCCGCAAATATAAGAATTTCCTAGCACGGATCTTCGTTTGATATTCGTTTGATAATGTTGATATTTAAATTTTCAGATATTACCAGCTGTGTGAGGTCGGTATACGAGAATTCATTTATATGATGCGTATGATGACTCAGTTTTCTGATCTAAACCCCTGTGATTTCTTTCTTCATGGGTCATTTGAAAAAATAAGAGTATAGGTGACCATTCGAAATTACACCAGGCAAGATCTTGTGCACCTCAAACAAATGGTGCGGTGACCATTTCGAACAATTTCTGTGAACAATTCGGATCAATTTATTTCATAGGTGAGTTTGTGATCCTTTTCAATCAGTCATTTTTCATCTCCTCAGTTTAGAATAATCAACAATAATACCGTTTAGAAAAAATCTCCTAATAAAAGTTGAAAGAGAATACAAATTTGCAATAAATGAATGCCGAGAAAACAAACATCGCATGCATATGGCTCCTAACGACGAGATCTATCCAGAGTAAGGTGACCATTTTTTTCTAACCTGAAACCTGGACAATATAAATTTCGACCGGTCTCGCCCAAATTTTACAAATCTTCATCAAAAATTCACTCATTCGTGTACTGGTTTTGTTAAATGACTATCGTTAGCAATTTATGAATCGGTTTTATATAATTTTATTAATTTTTTAAATTCAATCAAAGAATTTGTGTCTTTGGGGGGGGGCTGCAGCCCCAAAGCCCCCCCCCCCCTGGCTGCGCCAGTGCTAGGGGTTCCGTAAATAGGCCGTTTGAAATTCAGTTTTCTTGATAATTTCAAAACTATGGATTTGATCGTGACGAAATTCTGTATTCAAATCGAGAATGATATATTGGAGCTAAATTTTTTCAGATCGCCTGATCAGAACCATAGAAAATCATTACTTTCGAACGGAAAGGCCCAGGGACTTGAAATTTTCAGGATAGGTTCGGATCGCCAATTTCGCGGTGACGTTCATCAATGAGCAAAATTGGACATGGGGTTCCGTAAATATAGCCGTTCAAACAATTTTTTTCCTGATAATTTCGAAACAACTTATTGGATTGGAATGAGATTTCGCACGTAGATGAAGAATAATGTATTCAAACTACGTGGGCAATTTTGTTCAGATCGCATTATCAAGACCATAGATACCGTAGAAAATTCTAGCGAATTATTGGAAAAAAAATTGGTTACCTAAAGCACTGACGTGAATTCTGGATTTTCGCCCCAGTTTGAATTTTTTTTGACAGCCGTCAAAATCTTTCCAATTGGTGAATGAATAATGCCAATCTACCTACAAGGTGCATGTACGAGCGCTCAAGAGCTCCTGCCTTCACGGCTGTGCTTTTCGTAATTTTTTGTTTTCATAGTTCAGAAACAATTGCTTATGATTTACTTCCCTTAGTCTCAGATTCATATACTTGCGGAATACATCAAGCGCAGCAACCTTATTACTACAATTGACAACGGTAAAAATTCTTTCCTTATATGTTTTAGTATTAGGATTCATAAGCACCAATACGCTGCCTCCATCTTCCACATTATCTACTGTCATAGTCATAAGCTCTCCAATTTTACATCCTCTACCAACACTCATATAGCCCAGGAAAATAAGTGCTAAAAAGGGGTCTAGCATCTTAAAATTGCTCGAGAGCTGGAAATCGTTTAAACCTCTTTTGGAGGCCCTGAATAACGCCCTGAATCTGAGTTTGCGACACACTTTTTCAGTATTTCTCTCATAACTCGAAAAGTACGCATCCTACAATATTTTATTTGAGGACTTTCTTGAAGAATATTGAATTTAGCCTCCAATGGCGTTTCAAACATCGAAATCGTTCAAGCCATTCAGCCGAAAACTCATGTCAAAGAGAGGTGATTTTTACAAACTTAGCTTAAAAGTTGACTACCCTGTAGTTGACGCCTGAAGGTCGAAAAGGACTGCACTGATTAAAAAATTACGAAAAGCACTGCCGTGAAGTCAGGAGCTTTTGAGCGCTCGTACATCCACTTTGTAGATAGATTCGCATTTTTCAGTTTTGGAAACTTAGGCGAAACTCCAGACTTCATGTCAGTGCTTCAGCTGACCATTTTTTTTTCGACAATTCGCTAGAATTTTCTACGGTATCTATGGTCTTGGTGATGCGATCTGGACAAAATTTGGCACGTAGTTTGAACACATTATTTCTCAGCTAGGTGCAAAATTTCATTCCAATCCAATCAGCAGTTTCGAAACTATCGGGGAAAAAATTTTGAACGGCCATATTTACGGAACCCCTAGTCTAAATTCGCTCATTGATGAACGTGACCGCGATATTTGCGATCCAAACCGACCCTGAAAATTTCCCAGGCCTTTCCGTTCAAAAGTTACAATTTTTTATGGTTTCTATGGTTCTGGTCATGCGATGTGGACAAAATATTGCTTTAATATATCATTCTCGATAAAAATACAAAATTTCATCTCGATCGAATCCGTAGTTTAGAAATGATCGAGAAAACAAAATTTTAAACGACCGTATTTACGGAACCCCTAGTATAATTCTGCTCATTGATGAACGTGAACGCGACATTTCAGATCCACACCTATCCTGAAAATTTCAAGTCCCTAGGCCTTTCCGTTCGAAAGTTATTATTTTCTATGGTTTCTATGGTTCTGGTCATGTGATCTGGAGAAATGTAGCTTGAATATATCATTCTCCATTAGTATACAAAATTTCGTCACGATCGAATCTGCAGTTTTGAAGTTATCAAGAAAACTAAATTTCAAACGACCATATTTACGGAACCCCTAGTATAATTTTGCTCATAGATGAACTTGATCACGACATTCGAGATCCAGACCTATCGTGAAAATTTCAAGTCCCTAGGCGTTTCCGTTCAAAAGTTACAATTTTCTATGGTTTCTATGGTTCTGGTCATGCGATCTGGACAATTTCACGCGTAGCTTGAACACCTCATTCTCCATTTGAGTGCAAAATTTCATCTCGATCAAACTTGTAGTTTTCAAGTAATCAGGGCAAAACTTTGAACGGCCCCCTGGTGGAATTTGGCCCATTGACGAACTTACCCGAGGCATTCGGGAATTGAACCAACACTGAAATTTTCAAGTCTCTTGGTTGTTCCGTTCGAGAGTTATCTTGCTTACGGACGGACGGACGGCCGGACGGACAGACTCGAATTTTCCGACGGATTCGTCATCAGTGAGTTGAACATAGTCGATTGAGACCATTTTCGGCTCAAAATTCGAAAAATACAGACATCGTGACGAAATGATATAGCCCTCGTGTATGTAGTACGAGCGCTCAAAAATGTTATGGGACCAAACGGGTAGGAAATTTAATTGTGAGATACATAAAACTGGAGGAGGACAATTCAATTTGTCCCTGGGGTCATATGGTCATATCGCTTCTTGTAGATAATTTTAGGCAACTAAGGAATGCATTTGATGGTGCATTCAGAGTTCAGTTCAAGGAACAGTATGCTTTCGTCTGATCCAAATACATATCTACATTTCGAATAATACCAAAACTCGTCGTAAGAGTTATTTTATATGGAGATATGATATTTATTGCAATGAAAGGGTTATATTTCAGGATTTCAGAAAATAGGGATCGAACATGCATTCTGCCAATCACTAATATGAATGACATTCTTTTGGGCAAAATCTGAGTACATATATCCTGATTGACAGATTTAAAATCTCTCCTTCCCTGTTAACATCGGCAGGTGAAATCCTATCCTGCTCAAAAGCTGATGAACTCTCTCCTCCTGAAGATTCAAAAGCTTGCAAATGCTTAGTTGAAAATCAAATTGAGGAAAATAAAGAATGTTGAATAATTCATGTTGTGAGGCGAATACCCCGGAAATAGTTCGCCAGCGCTCGGCGGGGTAGGAGGTCGCCCCAAGTGTATGTTCCAGCAACGACCAGTAGTACTCAAATTCACCAAATCAAATCATTAAAATATTTTAGGAGTTTATCTCGTCACCTGATGAAGCCATGGTATGGCGAAACACGTGTAGTAGTTTTGTTGAACTCTCATTCTTTGGACATTCGAAAATATCCAAAGAATTGAATTTCATCGTCCAACATAGTGTTGCAAATTCTCCTTCTAACTTTCGCCAAGTTGGATGCACGCCCCATCTTCTTGAAGAATTCTGAACTTGTTCTTCCTTCCTTCTTCATGTGCAATTGCAATTGATGATAAATCTTCCGCAGAAAAGTTCATTCTGCAATCAAAATTGCGACACACGGCCAAGGACGACAAGAACTGACGGTATGGCATGCATGGAGGCACGGTCTCAACAGCCCGCTGATCGAGCCGGCTTTCTGATGGCCGGTCTAGCATGAATCGGTCTTAACGAATCGATTCTTCGCCGAAACCCTTATCTCTATCTTGATTCTTTTCTATGTGTAGTCTGTTCTTTTTAGAGGTTCACAAGTTTGAGTTTGCAACACTGCTTTATTTGACAAGCCATTTAACAGATAACAGTCGTTTGGTTTGACATTTCATTATGGATCGACACACAACGCTAGCCAATTGTTGAAATTTTTCATCAAAATGATGGTTCTGTTCCGTTTGTTCGTCAAACGTATCGTGCGCTTCGTCCATTTTATGGCGTACGTATAAAATCGTCCTTTAGAGCGGCTAATTCGAAAAATGATAACTCGTTTTCGGACCACTCGAACAGTGCGCACTGAAGAAGCTGTAGCCGCTATACAGAAAAGCATTGAAGAAGATCCAAGTCAATTCGTCATCGTCCTCAGAAGCTGGGGTTGTATCCTTCCACTTTATGGGAGATTTCATGAAAGGACCTTGGCTTAAAAGCTTTCAAGATTCAACTTGTGCCGGAATTGAAGCCAAACGACCATCATTTGCGCCGTGAATTCGGGGAATGAATGATGCATGAATTGATATTGAATTTCCATTCAACGTTTTCTTCTCCGATGAAGCCCAATTTGACTGATACATCCACAGAGAATTACTGTTTGGTACGCTTTATGGGCCGGCGGAGTCATTGGTCTATATGTCTCCAAAAACGATGTCAGAATGTTACTGTCAATGGTGAATGGTATGGGGACATGATCAGAAATTTGTTAGTACCTCAATTAGCTGGCATTAGTCTTGCTGACATGTGGTTCCAACCGGATGGAGCCACATGCCACACAGCGCGCGATAGAATTGATTTACACAAAGAAACTTTTGATGAAAGAATAATTTCACGTAATGGTCCAATCAATTGGCCACCGAGATGGTGTGATTTAACCCCATTGGATTATTTTCTTTGGGGTTATGTAAAGTCACTTGTCTACGTCGATGAACCAGATACAATTGAACACCTGGAAATCAACATTCGGCGGAGTTATTCGCGATTGCTGTGGAAATTTTTTGAAAATTGGTAGCATTGTACGCCCAGCCGTGGCGACCACATGGCCGAAATCATATTCCAATATTTATGACATAACATTTTCTGTCCGATAAAGCTTTTTTATTGATATTCAAAAATATTTCTTTATCTGATTATGATTTAAACTTGTGTAACTCTGTAAAAAACACCCTTTACATAGGTGAAGAATCTTGATATAGATCAATGTTCTAACACACTTCCGTGTTTAACTATGTACGTTCGATTGGCTGGGACCTAATTCCCCCTCTTTTTTCTGGAAGATCATTACTTGCCCAATCAATTAATTCCAATCAATCCCAAATAACCTCTTTAATTCGTTCGATTCTGAGCCACAGTTTGTTATACGGACGAGATTCACATAGTAATCAAGAAACGAATCGATAGCTTAAATGGATAAATAAGTATTTATTGATTCAACAATGATCACTTCCATATCAAAAGATAAACAATTCGAACACTGTTCATCTGAACTCGGACTTCAACTACCAGACAATAGGATTCTTCCTCGTTGTGTGGTAATAAAATTTAAGTTTGAACAGTTATGTATGTATCTAGTAGGGAAAGTAGAATTGAATGTTCATCTTGTCTGAGAATAAGGCACTCAAGACCACATGATATATTCTGACTGGAATATGTACCTACTGTATTTGATGAATACGAATGATGATTATCCAATTGATTCCAACTCTTTTCACTATGTACTTATTCACAATAAAAAAAATGTTGTGTCCTTATGTCATAAACCATCTCTAAAAATTTGGATTCGTTAAAAATATAGAGCTCTCGATCATCATCATCTTCGAGAAGGATATTTCGAATGGGTAAATTATATTTTTGCGAGAAGATAACTATAATATAGTTCCATTTTTCGATCAACAACGATTCAATACACTCTTCTGTATTTGAGATATAGTTCTCAAGGACGAACTATCTCCGATAGAAAGAACAGTGTAAGACTTCGTGTGAAGCACGACCTGCTCGAACTGAACCTAACCCAGGGGGACCAGAAATTATTTTTAGAATCTACCAAACCATCGGCAGGAATATACTTTTTTCTACCAAAGTCAATTACAGAAATCTACCAAAAATCCACTGCTAACTGAAATTACTCTTCAGCGCTTTATGTTGGATTGAAAGAAGAAAACTTTGATGATTCGTGGAATTTATAAACAATATCGCGCGCGTTAATTAACATTCGCTAAGCAAAAAATTAAACCCACTCATATTTGGAAATTAATTAAATAAACAGAAAACTTAACAATTGAAATAAATATCATCGACTTGAAATAAATAAATAAAAAAAAAATAAAACAAATTGAATACATTTACTTCTACACTAGCCTACCCGTCCGTCTCTGAAATATTCGAAACATCTTCTTCAGTCGTTACATTTTCATACAGATTTTTAGAAGACATTAATTTAACCATTCTATCATCAGGTTGAAAATCGCGACATGAACCGCATTCTTTCAGACCTTCTTTGGCATATATTATTGAAGAAACATTTTTATTTGAAAATTTATTTCTATCTTTCGTTTTGATCCTATTGACTTCTGAAAAAATTACGAAAAGCACTGCTGTGAAGTCAGGAGCTTCTGAGCGCTCGTACATCCACCTTGTAGGTAGCTTCGCATTTTCCAGTTTTAGAAATCAATTGAAGGAATTTTCGACAGCTGTCAAAAAACATCTGCAACTTAGGCGAAACTCCAGACTTCATGTCAGTGCTTCAGCTGACCAATTTTTTTTCGATAATTCGCTAGAATTTTCTACGGTATCTATGGTCTTGGTGATTCGATCTGGACAACATTAACGTAACATTATTCATCAGCTAGGTGCAAAATTTCATTCTAATCCAATCAGTAGTTTCGAAATTATCAGGAAAAAAATATTTTGAAAGGCCATATTCACGGAACCCCTAGTCTAATTTTGCTCATTGATGAACGTGACCGCGACATTCGCGATCCAAATCTACCCTGAAAATTTCAAGTTCCTAGGCCTTCCCGTTCAAAAGATACAATTTTCTATGGTTTCTATGGTTCTGGTCATGCGATCTGGACAAAATATTGCTTTAATATATCATTCTCGATTTAAATACAAAATTTCATTCAAATTTCAAGTAATCAGGGGAACAAAACTTTGAACGGCCATATTTACGAAACCCCTCGTGGAATTCTGCCCATTAACAACTTAACCGAGGCATTTGGGATCTGAACCTACACTGAAAATTTCAAGTCTCTAGGTTGTTCCGTTCGAGATTTATCGTGCTTACGGCCGGACGAAATGATATAGCCCTCGTGTAAGTAGTACGAGCGCTCTAGAAATTTCCACCTACAAGGTGGATGTACGAGCGCTCAAAAGCTCCTGTCTTCGCGGCAGTGCTTTTCGTAATTTTTATTTCCATTATCAGAAGTATTTCCTTCATCCTTCCAGAATTGTTCAACATTGGTAACATTGTTACTACTGGAACTTGTTGAGCACAGCAAATAACCAACTTGAAAATCCACGAATTTGCAATGGCGACCACTTTGTCTAGGAGTCCTAGGACAAAAGAAGACCGAACAAATGAACTCGAAAGCGGTCGAAAAAATTCTGAAACTTAGGCGAAACTCCAGACTTCATGTCAGTGCTTCAGCTGATCAATTTTATTTCGATAATTCGCTAGAATTTTCTACGGTGTCTATGGTTTTGGTGTTGCTATCTGGACAAAATTTTGCACGTAGTTTGAATACATTATTCCTCAGCTGGTGCATTTGGGATCTGAACCTACACTGAAAATTTCAAGTCTCTAGGTTGATCCGTTCGAGAGTTATCGTGCTTACGGCCGGACGGACGGCCGGACGGACGGACAGACTCGAATTTTCCGACGGATTCGTCATCAGTGAGTCGAACATAGCCGTTTGAGACCATTTTCGGCTCAAAATTCGAAAAATACAGACATCGTGACGAAATGATATAGCCCTCGTGTAAGTAGTACGAGCGCTCAAAAACTACCAAAATCTACTGCTCAGTTTCTGTCTACCAACAATATTGAAATTAAAACAAAAATCTACCAAATAAAAATAACGAAAAGCACTGCCGTGAAGGCAGGAGCTTTTGAGCGCTCGTACATGCACCTTGTAGGTAGATTCGCATTTTCCAGTTTTGGAAACCAATTGAGGAAATTTTTGGCAGCTGTCAAACCAATTTTCAAACTAAGGCGATAATCCAGACTTCGAGTCAGTGCTTTAGATCAATTTTTTTTTCGATAATTCGCTAAAATTTCCTACGGTATCTATGGTCTTGGTGATACGATCTGGACAAAATTTCGTACGTAGTTTGAATACATTATTCCTCAGCTAGGTGCAAAATTTCATTCCAATCAAATCGGTAGTTACGAAATGATCAGGAACAGAATATTTTGAACCGCCATATTTACGGAACCCCTAGTCTAATTTTGCTCATTGATGAACGTGACCGTGAAATTCGCGATCCAAACCCACCCTGAAAATTTCAAGTTTCTAGGCCTTTTCCTTCGGAAGTTATAATTTTCTCTGGTTTCTATGGTTCTGGTCATGCGATCTGGACAAAATGTTGCTTTAATATGTCATTCTCGTTTAAAATACAAAATTTCATCTCGATCGAATCCGTAGTTTCGAAATTATCGAGAAAACAAAATTTCAAACGACCGTATTTACGGAACCCCTAGTATAATTCTGCTCATTGATAAACGTGAACGCCACATTTCAGATCTACACCTATCCTGAAAGTTTCAAGTCCCTAGGCCTTTCCGTTCGAAAGTTATGATTTTCTATGGTTTCTATGCTTCTGCACACCTCATTTTCCATTAGAGTGCAAAATTTCATCTCGATCGAATCTGTAGTTTCGAAGTAATCAGGAAAACAAAATTTCGAGCGGCCATATTTACGGAACCCCTCGGCGAATTTTGCCCAATAACGAACTTAACCGCGGCATTCGAGATTCGAACCTACCCTGAAAATTTCAAGTTTCTAGGACATTCTGTTCGAGAGTTATCGTGTATACGGCCGGCCGGACGGACAGACAGACTCGAATTTTTCGACGGATTCGTCATCAGTGAGTCGAACATAGTCGTTTGAGACCATTTTCGGCTCAAAATTCGAAAAATACAGACATCGTGACGAAATGATATAGCCCTCGTGTAAGTTGTACGAGCGCTCAAAAAGTAGATTTCTACCAAAAATGATCACGCTAACCTAACCTGCTGTTGCATATTACGGGCAGCTATTGCCTATCAACCTTTTGACTCTTTTTGTTTTTATCTCTTTCACGATCTTTGTTGTGTGATTATTGTGTTACCTATGACTTTCATAGGAGAGTCTCCTCTTCTTGATATTTGAAATTGAGTTTACTCTACTCTACTAACCTAACCTAACCTCATGTTAGTTGAGGTCTTGCAAATGACTTGATCATTCGTAGTTTCATGCTTTGTTTCATTTGGCTCTTTCTTCCTAGCAGTGGGAAAGTCTTCTCATTGCTGAATTTGTTCTATTCACTGCATATTTTATATGGTTTTTTTATGTAAGTTTTTATCCACTTAGTTTTACTCTTATAGTTTCAACTTTCCTATTCTTTCTCTTCTCCATCTATAATAGGTTGGAATTCATTTCCAGTCTCCGCTTCTGTAGAATAATAGCTTGGCCCTTTTTCTATTCATTTGAATTTTCCCTTCAATAAACCATTCGTCTAAATCGTCTAGTGCTTTTTGCAATCTTCTCAATATGACGTCTGGTCGTCTGCATATAGGGCTAGAAGATTAATTGGGGATTTTGGGAATATCGTAGATATAGAACTGAACTGAACCTTGGGACACTCCTTCTTCTACTTTGACATGAAAATTCCTGTTTCTCAGGTGGTTTCCTGAAGAGTGTAGCCTGCCATCATCATCTTGTAGGCAAGTCCTTGCCAAACTCATTCAAAGACTCTCTCGACATCTAATAGCACTAATCCTGTGTATTGTTTATTCTGAAATCCTTCAGTGACATATTCAGGGAACCTTAACAGTTGAAGTTCTGGGGAATGATTTCTTCTCAATCCAAATTGTTCCGATGGCATCAGATTCAGCGCTTCTGTTTCTTCACTGGGACTTTTTATGAAATGACTCTCTCAACTATTTTTCCAAGTGCCGACAGTAGACTTATCGGTCTGTAGAGTTTTGTAGGATTTTTCTATCTTTCCCTGGCTTATTGAACACAATTACTTCTCTATTTTCCATATTTTTCGATAATTTTCTGTTCTCATTACAGCGTTTGGTGTTCCTTTTCTGGGCATTTTCCGTAATATAAAGTTTGTTACTCTGTCTTTCTCTGGCGCTTTCCTGTTTTTCAATTTCTCGATGTTTTCCTCCTATGGTGTTGTTGAGTTAAGAATGGTATCGCCCCTCGGAAATTCCAACATCAATTCTTCATTTCCTTCGTCACTGAGAGACTGATAGATGGAACCAAAGGGTAAGAGAGCCATGGGCCATTCAGAAAGGAAGATGCGGAAGTGCTTGCGACGCGAGAAAACCTCAATCCCTTCTCTACACGGAGCAAATGGGATGGTCTATTCGAAGCTTGAAAAATTATGAGAAGCACTGCCGTAAAGTCAGGAGCTTTTGAGCGCTCGATCATCCACCTTGTAGGTAGATTCGCATTTCCCAGCTTTGGAAACAAATTCACAAAATTGTTGACACCTGTGAAAAAATTTTCAAACCAAGGCGTAACTCCAGACTTCACGTCAGTGCTTTAGGTGACTTTTTTCGATAATTCGCTAGAATTTTTTACGGTATCAATGGTCTTGGTAATGCGATCTGGATAAAATTTCCCACGTAGTTTGAATACATTATTCTTTGTTGGCTTGCTTATCAGTTTATCTAGTAAAATTTTTAAATTTTCATTCTTGAACATTATTCTTCATCTATGTGCAAAATTTCATTCCAATCCAATGAAAAGTTTCGAAATTACCAGGAAAAAAAATTTTGAACGGCGATATTTACGGAACCTCGAGTTTAATTTTGCTCATTGATGAACGTGACCGCGAAATTCGCGATCGGAATCTACCCTAAAAATTTCAAGTCCCTAGGATTTTCCGTTCAAAAGTTATAATTTTCTATCTGGTTCTGTTCATGCGATCTGGAAAAATGAGGCTTGAATATATCATTCTTCATTAACATACAAAGTTTCGTCACGATCGAATCCATAGTTTTGAAATTAACAAGAAAACTGAATTTCAAACGACCAAATTTACGGAACCCCTAGTCCAATTTTGCTCATAGATAACCGTGAACACTACATCCGAGATCCACACCTATCCTGAAAAAGTCTCTAGGCCTTTCCGTTCGAAAGTTATGATTTTCTATGGTTTCTATGGTTCTGGTCATGCAATCTGGAAAAAATGTAGCTTGAACACATCATTCTACATTTGAGAGCAAAATTTTATCTCGATCGAATCTGTAGTTTCGAATTAATCAGAAAAACAAAATTTCGAACGGCTATATTTACGGAACCCCTGGTGGAATTCTGCCCTTTAAGGGTGTACACTACTTTCATTGCTTCACAATAATTGTCTCAATGATTTCTCATGAACGGCATGTTGAATTCTTTCAATTTTTTTAATGTACGTTCAGACGTGTATGCACACGACTTTCCTCGAACGTTTTCGAATAAAATTCCAATATATTTCCGTGTTATCCAATCCATCCCAGGCGGATAATTCAAAATAATTTCAACAATTACTGGCGATGAAAAAGAAAAAAATTGAAATTTTTTTCAATATCAGAAAGTTGTTCTCATTAGCCAACGATTTGTTGATTTGATTTCAATCCATAAGCTTTCGAATATTTATAGATGAACTTATATCCGATTTGAAAGGTGATGGATTACAATCAAATCGAAAAAGCGATGAGAACAACTTTCTGATATTGAAAGAAATATCAATTTTCAATTTTTTTCTTTTTTATCGACAGTAATTGTTCAGGTAAGTTGAAATTATCCGCCTTGGATGGATTGGATTACACCCAAAAATATTGAATTTTTTTGAAGTCTTTTGCATACACTCCTGAATGTATATTCAAAAATTGAGAAGAATTCAACCTGCCGTTTATGAGATTGTCATAGATAAAAGTAGTGCACAACCTTAACGAACTTAACCGCGTCGTTTTGGAACTGAACCCACACTGAAATTTTCAAGTCTCTAGGTTGTTCCGTTCGAGAGTTATCGTGCTTACGGACGGCAGGACGGACAGACTTCAATTTTCCGACGGATTCGTCATCAGTGAGTCAAACCCTGTCGATTGAGACCATTTTCGGCTCGAAATTCGAAAAATACAGACATCGTGACAAAATGATAAAGCCCTCGTGTAAGTAGGACGAGCGCTCGAAAATCACGCAGGCGACTACCCCGAAACAAATATTATGTTCAAAGACAATATTTATTACGAACTCACTGGTTTTCCATTCAGAATAACAACTCAATAGACGAATAGCATTGAAATACTTAGCGAATAATGCTCCAAATAATGGCAAATCTGGAGGTTTTGATCGGAAAGATAATCAAATCAACAGGTGAACCAAAGGCGAACTCCTCGATTATGGAATTTTTAATTATTCATTTGAATACCAAAGGACGAAATCCAGAAAATTGATTATGAAGAATAGTACTCGATAGAACAAATTGAGGAGGCCACAATTTTTTATTCGATAAGTGAGGTTGATAGTTATATTTCTGTCTTTCCTATAACAAAGGAATGAAGGAAAATAACTAGACTTATGAGGTTGGAATATATTATCGAAGAAGAGCCACAGTATGGTTTTAACTTCTTTCCTAACTGGAGAAATGATTGAAATTTCTTTTCCTGACACTGATGATGAAAATACATACATACGTACATAATTGCTAGTAATGAACTTTTAGAATTATTGGAGGCAATTGAATTACTGACCGCCCGATAACATCAGTTTGAAATTTGGCTGTAGAAAATTCCAGAATTGAATAACAAAACGCTGCAAATTACTCACAAAACTTGATCATTTTCAAGCCACTCCATTTTTTCCATCAATTACGGAGTCGTAGTGTTTTAATTCTATAACCTGGAGTATGGTTCCACCATTCACAGTTGAATAAACAATTAACAGTGCTGTGCCTCAGGTGACGTAAGGACACAGTCACTAGGCCCAATAGATTTCAACCGAAACTCCTAACTCGCACAAGCTCTGAGCTTGAGAGGGGTCTCACAAAGATCTAGGAGAGTCGGGATATAAACATTAAATATGACATAAACAAACAAATAATTTTTCACAAAATAAAGGCGCCCATTCCGCAAGAAAAAGTTGAACCCTAAAATGTTTCACGCGTCAACCAAAAATATCAAAAAGGATTGCGGTCATTAGGTATTATAGAATAATATCATACCATACAAATACACATTTGGAATGCCATCCATCAATTTTTAGGCTTTTGAAAGTTTCTTAATCATGGATCGAATTCCTAAAGTTTGGAGTATCGATTTCGCTTAGCTACTGATTTTTGTGTCGAATTTCAGGCGGCAAGTTCTGATATAGCCGGAAGGATTTTGTATTCGATTTTTAGATTTCACACTATCCAAACCGTAAACTGTGAAGGTTTATTAAGATGAACAATGATAACAAAGATAAAAGGGTAAGTATACAAAATCAATCTTTCGCATAGGACCGATACTCGGACCGATAGCAGATTTTGATGAATTTTTTTCAATTCATTTTTTTGAAGAAACTTAGCAGTAGTCTCAATCTCAATCAATAGGAGATTTATAGATGAGGAAATATGGTTTTGTATTGCGCTGTGTATAGGGTAGTCAGGAGCACAATTCAAGTATTTACATATATACAGTTCAAAAACAAAGATGTGGACCAAAGTTACACTTTTTTTAATGCAACAGCCTGTATATGACCTCGAAAATGGAATAGCAGGTTCAAATAATGAAGGATTTATTCAGATCCCTTTATACCTTAGAAGAACCATTTACGAGAAAATGACGAAAAATTGCAAATATGGAGTTTTTCTTAATTGATAATTAATGAAGAAACCAGTTACGCCACCGTTACAGACAATATTTCTTCGAGCAGACATTATTGCTACTCCTATATAAAAAGAAAATTTGACTCTGGATTATAGACTATAGACATAATTAATATTCAAACATGAATGCAAAAACTATTTTTTCTATTCGTATATCGCTAAAATGCCATAATTTCAAAACGGTGACGTCCTAACACTCAAATCTTTACAAAACGCACAAATGAACAAATCCATGAAGAAACCAACAAACATAACCAATATTCTTCATACCACTGTTTTCGAAAGCGGTCGGAAACCATTTGTCCATGTCAAGTACAAACCGCAGTTCGAACTATCCTAAAACTTGTTTTCAAACCGGACTAAATTATTTCAAACTATTTGGTGCTTGACGTCACCAAGTTCAACTCGAAAATACGAATATTTCAAAACGGATGAAATAGTTTTTAAAAGATGAATTTAATTGCGTCCAAAACCCCTTAATACGGTCCTGCACCGTTGACTTCGGTACACCATACTGCCGGCAAATTCCCTTAATTTTCCATTATTACTCACCGCCTGCACCGCTTCTTTTAGGTTATTCTCTTCCTATTGACAAAAATTACAAAGCTTTCCCTCTATATTCATGTCAGAAATGAAATAAAACAAAAAAAAACGTGATAACTGGTGTCATGAAATGCCGAAAACAAGAAGTAGTGGCCGACTATTGGAACAAAACGAATTGCGTGGGTCCAGTAGTCGGACGAATTTCAACTGGCCATAATCTATATATAATATTTGGTTCATCTGTACGACCACTAGCTACAGTTTAAAAGAAGTATCAATTTATTTGATGCGAAAGAGAGATGTGCGATAAGTCATACAAACACGCCAAAAAGAAATGAAATGAACAAGCTTTGAACTCCTAGTAGTCGGACACCTGTCCGAATACTGGAGTTTCACCAAAAAACTTTTCCAGTTACCGGACACCTAATTATCACTTCAAAATAAAAAAAAAATACAGTTTTAAATGATTATTATGAAGCTTCTGACCTTCCACAATAAATATAATATACATGCGAATTCATATAATGGACGAAATTATATTTTAGATACCTTTGAAATAGCTCCTGCTTATCTACAATGCGTAACAATAGACAACTGCTGGCATATCACTAAATTTGCGCGCTTTTTACATTTAAATGGTAGCAATTGCTGAACAAAAAATTAACCAGTGAGATGTAGGCACATTGGCTCTAATGATTTGTTATTATTTAGGGAATTCTAAATGGATTTCTCTCAAGTTATTTCAAATAATACCCGTTTTGTCCGAGTACCGGGACTGTCCGGCTTACTGGCGAATTCACCCTAAATCGAATTTTTGCTAGCTCAACTAAAATGATTGATTTTGTGGTTGATATAGGCAAATAAAATATAATTTATTACGTTTTCAATTTGAGAATTGCAGAGTATAATGGGGATTCCTAAAGCAATATTCTATGTGGTGTCATTAAGGCATATTGGTGAACCTATATCACAACTGTGAGAAAAAATTACGAAAAGCACTGCCGTGAAGTCAGGAGCTTTTGAGCGCTCGTACATGCACCTTGTAGGTAGATTCGCATTTTCCAGTTTTAGAAACCAATTGAAGGAATTTTTGACAGCTGTCGAAAAAATTCTGAAACTTAGGCGAAACTCCAGACTTCATGTCGGTGCTTCAGCTGATCAATTTTGTTTCGATAATTCGCTAGAATTTTCTACGGTATCTATGGTCTTGGTGATGCGGTCTGGACAAAATTTTGCACGTACTTCGAATACATTATTCCTCAGCTAGATGCATAATTTCATTCCAATCCGATCAGTATTTCCGAAACTATCTGGAAAAAAATATTTTGAACGGCCGTATTTACGGAACCCCTAGTCTCATTTTGCTTATTGATGAACGTGACCGCGATATTCGCGATCCAAACCCACCCTGAAAATTTCAAGTTCCTAGGCCTTTCCGGTCCAAAGTTACAATTTTCTATGGTTTCTATGGTTCTGGTCATGCGATCTGGACAAAATATTGCTTCAATATATCATTCTCGATTAAAATACAAAATTTCATCTCGATCGAATCCGAAGTTTCGAATTTATCGAGAAAACAAAATTTCAAAGGACCGTATTTACGGAACCCCTTGTATAATGTTGCTCATAGATGAACGTGATCACGACATTCGAGATCCACACCTATCCTGAAAATTTCAAGTCCCTAGGCATTTCCGTTCAAAAGTTACAATTTTCTATGGTTTCTATGGTTCTGGTCATGCGATCTGGACAAAATTTCGCATGTAGCTAAAACACCTCATTTTCCATCTGAGTGCAAAATTTCATCTCGATCGAATCTGTAGTTTTCAAGTAATCAGGGAAACAAAACTTTGAACGGCCATATTTACGGAACCCCTGGTGGAATTTGGCCCATTAACGAACTTAACCGAGGCATTCGGGATCTGAACCTACACTGAAAATTTCAAGTCTCTAGGTTGATCCGTTCGAGAGTTATCGTGCTGAGGGACGGACGAACGGACAGACTCGAATTTTCCGACGGATTCGTCATCAGTGAGTCGAACATAGTCGATTGAGACCAGTTTCGGCTCAAAATTCGAAAAATACAGACATCGTGACGAAATGATATAGCCCTCGTGTAAGTAGTACGAGCGCTCAAAAAGACAAATATGCCACATTTTCCGAGTTTCACTCAACTCAAAAATTCACATAGGTACTAGAATTTTCCCAAAGCTGATATTGATACTTATCAATTTTTTTATCCAGAAGTGAATCAAAAAAATATTTGATAACATAATCGGTTAGTGTTCCTGAATGGAAGACGAGCCAGAAATATAAATGAAGTTTTAAATCGCAAATAAAACAGTAGAAGGAACAAATGATGCAATCGATTCCTTCGTTACATCAACTGATTTTACTGGCTCACATATACCCTCAATAAACTTCGTTTGGTGATTGGAAAAATATAGCTATTGTTCGAGAAATGAATGAGAATGAAATATTCAGCAATATTATGCTAATTCTAGGAAATTCACGTGCGCCACTGTCTAGATAAACACTCGGAATTGGGTATTCAAACTGACAATTTGATATAATGCGAATTTTATATCTCTCTTCTCGGAAATCATGATAAAAATTAAACGAAATTCACCTTTCATCCTCATCCGGACTCAAATACTCTCCTTGCTTTTTGATTTGTATGCACATAGGTACATAGGTATATGTTGAAGGCGATTTAAATCGAGGTTTAAATATTCAATGCTTCCTTTTATTCTTATGGATTACTAAATTTGGGTGAGAAATTCTTTTCTTATTGGCAAAGATAGTTAGACTGAGGGTTAGAATTTTCGACGTGATATATCTAGTTGACTCACCTGCTTTACTTGAAGCATCAGTTACATTCTGCTTTTCCAAATTGTCATGGAAACTATCATATAATATACTGTATGAATTGATAACGCCGAAAAGTATCCCGTTGCAGAAAAACGAACCCAACATCACCAACCAACTTCTCGCACCACCGTCCGGGGGTGTAAACTCATCATAACATTCCTTCTTTTCTAAAGCACCATTTTGCGTGATCTTGATTTTACATCTATCACCGCTATTATTTGTCGTCGATTCCACCATTGTGGAAATTCAAACTTGACGTTTCGAAATTTTAAGGCACTAAAACGTCACTATCCGAGATATTGCAAAGCCGGTTCACAACTACACGTGGTGCACTCGATCAGCTGTCGACACTCATGGGCCCAGCGTTGCCAATGGCATTTCACCAAAAAATCCGAATTTTCCCTAAAATAACCAGAAAAAATCCGAAAAAATCCGACGCATTCCTAATAATATCCGAAAAAAATCCGCCTGATCATCGAACCATAAAATTAACTCAAGACAAAGATAAGAATACGCTATCTTCATTTATTTAGGGTGAAAAAGCTTGACAAGCTTCTTCGGGTTGTCGACTGTGCTGACATCTAACGGTAATGAGTAACAAAGCGTGTTCAAATCTAGTGTTCTGTAATTGATTTCAGTAGGGATTTGAATGATTTGATATTGGAAATATATTTGGTGGTTGAAAGAATGGGCGCAATGTTCGTAATATCGTAATGCAAATGAGATTATCATTATTTATGTCCAAAATAAGTTTTTAACTTCATTAATTGAAGTTTTCATGTAGAAATCTTTCAAAAGTACGTGTAGTTCAAAAAAAATCCGAAAAAATCCGAAAAAATCCGAAATATTTTAAAATCCGAAAAAAATCCGCAAGAGGCAAAAAAATCCGCAATTCGGATAAAAATCCGCCGATTGGCAACGCTGCATGGGCCAGCTTCGAGCTTCGTCTAGTTCTAGTTGCGATAACCGAAAGCCGAGCAGCCGAGCGAGACTACCGAGAGCTATGCAGTCGATAACACCTAAACATTACGTCATAGGACAGGGGAAAGGGGAACCAAACTAACCCTACTCTTCGCGTGCACGTCAAATAACTGATGAGTCAAAACGTAATGATTAAGTTGTCGAACAGGATAGATTGTGATGATTGTATGTATTCAATAGGATTCATATTTCAGTAGTCGATGTTTACAATTTGAACATAATGATATGGAATATTAGGAGCTTGATTATTTCTCGGTCATAATGCCCAACAAATGGTATACTTTTGTCCGTTCGTCTGTTCAACCAAGTGTCCAAGTATCAAGTTCATTTCGAGAAACTATCGAGCGTACAACAAAGAACGAGGTCAAGCATGCAATGGACTTCAAACATTATTGTTTAGGTTTTATTGTATGAATATTTCATTCCCTGACCCAGAAAATACACAAACAGCAATCTCGCGATGTCTTGGATACCTATACTAATGTATTTTAATTTTATGAAAACATTAACATTACCAGCAAATATTGTAGATACCTAGTTCAGAAAGTTTTTAGGTATCATAAAAATGCAAGAATTGAATTGACAGAGCCGTATCTAGGTACTATTGCGCCTGTGGCAATATATTAGAATGCGCCCCCAATTTGTGTAGATTTTTTTCATACATGATATTTTCTTATAGTACTTTTTTTTCATAATTTTAGTCATATATTATTGTTATAGTTTCAAAATAATACAATATTGAGGATATTTACTTATTTTTGAGCGCTCGTACTAATTACACGAGGGCTACATCATTTCGTCACGATGTCTGTATTTTTCGAATTTTGAGCCGAAAATGGTTTCAATCGACTATGTTCGACTCACTGATGACGAATCCGTCGGAAAATTCGAGTCTGTCCGTCCGGCCGTCCGTCAGCACGATAACTCTCGAACGGATCAACCTAGAGACTTGAAATTTTCAGTGTAGGTTCAGATCCCGAATGCCTCGGTTGAGTTCGTTAATGGGCCAAATTCCACCAGGGGTTCCGTAAATATGGCCGTTCAAAGTTTTGTTTCCCTGATTACTTGAAAACTACAGATTCGATCGAGATGAAATTTTGCACTCAGATGGAAAATGAGGTGTTTTAGCTACATGCGAAATTTTGTCCAGATCGCATGACCAGAACCATAGAAACAATAGAAAATTGTAACTTTTGAACGGAAATGCCTAGGGACTTGAAATTTTCAGGATAGGTGTGGATCTCGAATGTCGTGATCACATTCATCTATGAGCAACATTATACAAGGGGTTCCGTAAATACGGTCGTTTGAAATTTTGTTTTCTCGATAAATTCGAAACTTCGGATTCGATCGAGATGAAATTTTGTATTTTAATCGAGAATGATATATTATAACAATATTTTGTCCAGATCGCATGACCAGAACCATAGAAACCATAGAAAGTTGTAACTTTTGAACGGAAAGGCCTAGGAACTTGAAATTCTCAAGGTGTGTTTGGATCGCAAATATCGCGATCACGTTCATCTATGAGCAAAATCAGACTAGGGGTTCCGTAAATATGGCTGTTCAAAATATTTTTTTGCTGATAGTTCCGAAAATACTAAGCGGATTGGGATGAAATTTTGCACCTAGCTGAGTAATAATGTATTCACACTACGTGCAAGATTTTGTCCAGATCGCACCACCAAGACCATAGATACCGTATAAAATTCTAGCGAATTATCGAAAAAAAATTGATCAGCTGAAGCACTGACATGAAGTCTGGAGTTTCGCCTAAGTTTCAGAATTTTTTTGACAGCTGTCGAAAATTCCTTCAATTGATTTCTGAAACTGGAAAATGTGAATCTACCTACAAGGTGCATGTACGAGCGCTCAAAAGCTCCTGCTTTCACGGCAGTGCTTTTCGTAATTTTTTTTATTTATTTCATGGAAGTTGATCATATTTTTTGGAATATTGCATTATTCAATTTGGAGAGAAAGTATTATAATGGTGGCATAATGAGGAAAATTGGAATAGGTAGACTTTTATTCTGTGACGTTGATACAGATACACTCATTTCTTGAAAAAATATATAATATATTTAGTTACCGAAACCAATGAAATTATATTACATTTTTTAGAATTATTTAGTATAGTATATATAGTATAATATTGTCCAAGTTCTTCTTAAATAATTCATTTACAATTCACTAATACTACACTACTAATTCATTTTCAACACTTAAATCATTTATCTGCACGCGAGTCCAATTCTGTCCTTCTCGTCATGGGCCGATGTCGACTTATATAGTGGGAGGGAACAATGGTGAAGTTTCCCGACGCCTCCAGAATTCTGTCGAAGACTCGCTGTCGTTCCATTCGCTTCTAGAAGGCGACAGGTCTGGCTCAAGTTCGTTACATTGCCTCCTCCTTATAGACATTTCGTCCCGAAATGTCATCCTCGGAGTGTGACGATACCTGCTCGACTCTCCATATCTGCATCGCGAAGTTCGATGGAAATGGCACTCCACGGTCTTCATGTTTGGTCTTGGAAGATGGTTGCAGCAAACCAGAATTTCGACGCCGCTGGATTTGAATATTGTCTCTAACATACTCCTTATGATTCTCCAGTCCAGCCTATCGAGTCCACATGACGATTTCGGAATTGCTAGATTCACCAGATTCTGGTCTACCATAGTGTCTCTCAGCTTGGTGAGACTCTTCCAGACATCCTCATAAGACGGTTTACCATGGGAGTAATTCTTGGTAACTAGGTAGAAAATGTTTCTTTCGCCCTTTTTCAACTGCAGCACCCTTCCAACTTCTGGATTCTGCTCTCGCAGTGTTTGTAGTTGACCGAACTTCTTGGGGAACACAACAGCAATGTCCTGGACATTCGTAGATCTTCTGCCACGCAGTGTGCTAGAGCGTAATTAGCAGGCACCTCTAAAAGGTCTCGTGGCTCCTCTCTAGTAACACCATGCAGCACTTTCTGACCGTTTGAATACAAGGACATAAACTTCTGGTATGTCATCTCATCCTCTGGTGGTTTGAGGGTGCGAACTTGGTCGTGATTTCCAGCGTAAGGGGCCAATCGATTGAAGTGGACGACCCTTGTTTTCCCTCGTGGTGGCTTCTGAATTCGGTAAATGAAGTTTATCCTTTTCATGATTTTAAACGGACCTTCCCAAGAGTTCTGCAACTTCGGCGATAGTCCACGACTACGTTTGGGGTTGTGCAACCAAACCAGGTCACCATCCTGAAACCCTCCAGCCTCGGCCTTGATGTCGTACGTCTGCTTCATTCAATCGCTGGCGCTCTGGATGTTTAACCAGACTCGTTCGTGGATATCGTCCATTCTCTGTCTCAAGTTGCTGACATAGTCCTCTCCGGCAGTGTCTTGTCCTGGTGGTATCCCAAAATTGTTCTGACGCATGGGAGCCTTTGGTCGTATTGGAGGTCCATTGCTAGCAGCACATACAGCGCACTTTCTGCACCAGTCCTGAACATCATCTCGGCAATTAGCCCAGTAGAACCGTTGCCTCACTTTCTGCAAGGTCTTCTTCACCCCCAGATGTCCTCCGGCGACTTCGTCATGGATTTCACGAAGCACTTCCTGTCTTCGAATCCTGGGTACAACTATCTGGCGTCGGTCTTCACCACCATCTTCGGACTCCAACACACGCTTCAGTACCCCATTGTCTAGAGTGAAAGAATGCCATTGGGACCAGTAGGATTTAACAGCTGGCGAGTAACCTGCGATTTCCTGCCATGATGGTCTTCGATTGCACTTCTTCCAGCTGATGACTAAACCAAGTTATGGATCTTTCTCTTGGTCTTTCTGAATATTGCTCTCATTTCAGTTGTCATCTACCGCCCTAGTTCTACGAAGTGTTGCTACTTTTTCTTCTGCACGTCGGCAATGAGAGCCGTCATTTGGACATTATCTACGCCCATGTCCTGTTTTTCCACAATTCCTGCAGTTTATCGGTCTTCTCTCAGGTAAAACTTCCTTGATCACTTTCCTTATGGCAGTTTCCAGCTCAGCAGGCTCCAGTGAAACTCCCTCATTCACTCGGATTTTACCTTGACCTCTGCAGGACTGCTTTGCTGCTTCAATTTCTAATGACCTTGCCAGCGCGTCTACGAGATGTGCTGGTCGGGCTAATGTCAATGCTGGTTTCCTGGTCACGAAGTCCATCCAAGAATGCTTGCACCGCCAATCGCTCCATTACGTTCTCTGATGTGGCCGGATATGCGAGAAGTACCAGGCGTGCAATATCAGCTTCGAATTCTTGTAACGATTCGCCTGATTTCTGGTAACGATTTTTCAGCTGGGAGTGGTAAACGTGTTCGAAATGGGCTTGGCCAAATCGTAGGTCCAGATGTTTAATCAGCTGATCATAGTCCCTCTGTTCTTGAGCGGTGAGGGTCAGCAGAATATCTGTCGCTTCTTTTCATAATGCTGGTGTTAGTGCTACAGCTCTTTCCTCCGCATTCCATTCGTTTGCCTTCGCCGCAGCTTCAAATTGACGGCGGTAATTTGCCCATGGAGTTTTTCCGTCGAACTGGGGCGGCTTCATAGAAAGCTTCTTGATTCCAGAATCAACCTTGAAATTTTGCATCCCCTTCTTCAGGTCCAGCATTGAATTATCGTTGACCATTTCCGTGGTTTGCGCAACATTAGCTCGTTTGTCCAACTTACTGATGGTTTTCTTCATTTTGTTCATTTCTTCCTCAAATCTATCTATGTCTGTGCTGATTTGCTCCTGAATGTTGTCCATCTCTGTGTTAATTTGCTCCCTAATGTTATCCATCTCTGTCTCTATTCTTTCTTCTAGAACACCACATAACTTATCTTCCAAATTTCTAGAATTTTCTTGGAGCTTCTGCCCCAGATTTCTCGAATTTTCTAGAAACTTTTCTTCCAGAGTTTTCTGCAACTTTCTTCCAAATTTCTAGAATTTTCTTCTAGGGATTTGGTAGTCTCCTGAAACTTTTCTTCCAAATTTCTAGAACTTTCTTGCAGATCTTCTCTCAAGCTTCTAGAATTTTTTTCCAGCGTTCTTGAATTTTCTTCGAGTTTATTCAGTATTGAACTCAAATCAACACCAGGAACTTCAAATAAAAATGTTTCGGGGTCCTCACCTTATTGTATAAGTCCTTGTGCAAGTCTTTCTTGAGGAACTACCTTTTTACCCGTTGTTTCCAGTTCCCTTTCCTCCAGTTCCTGTTTTAACTCCGCGACTTTCAAGTACACAAGACGCACTTTTCTCTTCATTTTGTCTTTGAACGAGAAACCAACCTGTTTTACGTTAAAATTTCAGTCAGTTTATTTTCCGCGAACCAGCAATTCATTACGGGAGAACTTATTTATTTGAAAATCGCACTTCTGACACCACTGTAATGAATATTGTCCAAGTTCTTCTTAAATAATTTATTTACAATTCACTAATACTACACTACTAATTTATTTTCAACACTCAAATCATTTATCTGCACGCGAGTCCAATTCTGTCCTTCTCATCATGGGGCGATGTCGACTCATATAGTGGGAGGGAACAATCGTGAAGTTTCCAGACGCCTCCAGAATTCTATCGAAGACTCGCTGTCGTTCCATTCGCTTCTAGAAGGCGACAGGTCCGGCTTAAATTCGTTACAGTATTCTAACGGTCCCACTCGCTATTCCGCTCTTTTTCTATATCCGCGTTCGCGTAGTTCTCGTAACAGTGTGTTAATGAATTCATTATGAAAATTGTATTTGACACTGTCCTAACTCAATCTAACCTAACCCAACCTTATCATCGATTCATTTCGAGAACTATTTTCAACACTGTCCTAACTTATGCTAACCTAACCTAAATTCATTCCAAGAATTATTTTCAACAATGTCATAACCTAACCTAAATATTGATTCATTTTGAGAATTGTTTCAACATTGCCCCAACTTAAGCTTACCTTACCTAAATATTAATTTATTTCAAGAATTGTTTCAACATTGTCTTAACCTAACCTAACCTAAATATTAATTCAATTTGAAAATTGTTTCAACATTTCCCTAGCCTGAGCTGAATATTAATTCATTTCAAAAATTGTTCCAACTCTGTCCTAACTTAAGCAAACCTTATCTCGATTACATTGATTTATTTCAAAAATTGTTTTAACACCTAATTCAAGCAAACCTAACCTTATCGAAATATTAATTCATTTTGAGAATTGTTTCAACACTCTCCTAACTCAACCCAACCTTACCTTACCTAAATATAAATTCATTTTGAGAATTATTTCAACACTGTCCTAATTCAAGCAAACCTTACCTAAATATTAATTCATTTTTAGAATTTTCCAAAACTGTCCTAATTCAACCCTAACTAACTTTACCCAAAATATTGAGTCATTTTATGAATTTTTGCCACATTAATCTAACCCTAAACTAACCTTACCTAAATATTAATTTATTTTATGAATTTTTTCAACACTAACCTAATCTAAATATTAATTCATTTTAAGAATTGTTTCAACACTGTCCTGTCCACTGTCAATACTGTCCTGTCCACTGTCAATACTATCCTAACTCAATCTAAAATAACCTAACCTTAACCTAACCTAACCTCACCTAAATATTAATTCATTTTATAAATTTTTTCAATACTATCCTAACCTAACCTTTACCTAACCTCACCTAAATATTAATTAACTTTATGAATTTTTTCAATACTATCCTAACCTAACCTTAACCTTACCTAAATTTTAATTCGTTTTATGAATTTTTTTCAAAACTATCCTAACCTAACCCAAGGGGATACGACTTCATAAGTTTCAGTTTGCTGAAGTAACGTTCACAAGTAGCACAAGTAGCAGTTGTTACTGGCAAACTCAGAAATATTCTCAACGCCGTTTGTAGGTTTGGATAAATATTTTCAAGAGCCAGATCATATATGTTTATTTTTTTGAGCGCTCGTACTACTTACACGAGGGCTATATCATTTCGTCACGATGTCTGTATTTTTCGAATTTTGGGACGAAAATGGTCTCAACCGACTATGTTCAACTCACTGATGACGAATCCGACGGAACATTTAAGTCTGTCCGTCCGGCCGTCCGTAAGCACGATAACTCTCGAACGGATCAACCTAGAGACTTGAAATTTTCAGTGTAGGTTCAGATCCCAAATGCCTCGGTTAAGTTTGTTAATGGACAGAATTCCACTAGGGGTTCCGTAAATATGGCCGTTCAAAATTTTGTTCTCCTGATTACTTCGAAACTACAGATTCGATCGAGATGAAACTTTGCACTCAAATGGAGAATGAGGTGTTCAAGCTACATGTGAAATTTTGTCCAGATCGAATGACCAGAACCATAGGAACCATAGAAAATTGTAACTTTTGAACGGAAACGCCTAGGGACTTGAAATTTTCAGGATAGGTGTGAATTTCGATTGTCGTGATCACGTTCATCTATGAGCAAAATTATACTAGGGGTTCCGTAAATATGGTCGTTTGAAATTTAGTTTTCTTGATAAATTCCAAACTACAGATTCGATCGTGACGAAATTCTGTATACTAATGGAGAATGATATATACAAGCTACATTTCTCTGGACCGCATGACCAGAACCATAGAAACCATAGAAAATCATAACTTTCGAACGGAAAGGCCTAGGGACTTGAAATTTTCAGGATAGGTGTAGATCTGAAATGTGGCGTTCGCGTTTATCAATGAGCAGAATTTTACAAAGGGTTCCGTAAATATGGTCGTTTGAAATTTTGTTTTCTCGATAATTTCGAAACTACGGATTCGATCGAGATAAAATTTTGTATTTCAAACGAGAATGATATATTAAAGCAACACCTATCCTGGAAATTCCAAGTCCCTAGGCCTTTTCGTTCAAAAGTTATGATTTTCTATGGTTTCTATGGTTCTGGTCATGTGATCTGGAGAAATGTAGCTTCAATTTATCATTCTCCATTAATATACAAAATTTCATCTCGATCGAATCTGTAGTTTTGAAATTATCAAGAAAACTAAACTTCAAACGACCATATTTACGGAACCCCTAGTATAATTTTGCTCATAGATGAACGTGATCACGACATTCGAGATCCACACCTATCCTGAAAATTCCAAGTCCCTAGGCGTTTCCGTTCAAAAGTTACAATTTTCTATGGTTTCTATGGTTCTGGTCATGCGATCTGGACAAAATTTCACATGTAGCTTGAACACCCCACTCTCCATTTGAGTGCAAAATTTCATCTCAATCAAATCTGTAGTTTTCAAGTAATCAGGGGAACAAATCTTTGAACGGCCATATTTACGGAACCCCTGGTGGAATTTAGCCCATTAACGAACTTAACCGAGGCATTCGGGAACTGAACCTACACTGAAAATTTCAAGTCCCTAGGTTGATCCGTTCGAGAGTTATCGTGCTTACGGCCGGCCGGACGGACAGACTCAAATTTTCCGACGGATTCGTCATCAGTAAGTCGAACATAGTCGATTGAGACCATTTTCGGCTCAAAATTCGAAAAATACAGACATCGTGACGAAATGATATAGCCCTCGTGTAAGTAGTACGAGCGCTCAAAAATTATCACGTAACTGAATCAAGTTTTTTTTCCTGAGTATTGGAAATCTCTTTTTTCATATTCCGAACATACCTTCGATGATATTCCTTGTTCGGATATGCGCTTCATTAAAGAGGACTTAGACTTAATTTTCTGTGTTTTCTAATGAAGAAATGATGTGCTGTTTACATGCATAGCCTCGATCAGCAACTAAGAAACCATTGCCAATTTGCCTGTTAACAAGTCTTATTTTCTGAGACGAATTTTCAAATATGTGGCTGTCATTTGCAGAACCATGCCAACGACATACCAAATCTATAATTAGCGTTACAAGCGACTTGGCAATTCGAAGAGAAAAAACTTTTGCGATTACGAAAAACCTCTGCATTTTCTCCTCCAGGTGATTGAATCTTTATATGTGTAAAATCTATGTCTCCTATTTCTCTGGGAAAACAAGTTTTATGATAGAATTTTCCTTCTGCCTCTACCTGTTCTTCATCTGTTTGTGGAAGATGAACATGATAATCGAATAGTTCAGTAATCATCTATCACTTGTTTGATAATGCGCCCTACAGTACTTTTATTAATTCCTCCAAAGTCTCCAATTGACATATAAAAATCTGCCAGAAACCTCAGAGTAAGAAGTAGTTTATCCATTTGACTTCAGCACGACTTGAATTCCTAAAATCGAAAAATACTATAATAAAGTGAATACCAAATTTAAAACTAGAATTATTCACACATGTTGTTTGAATACTTACCAAGTAGTCCGATTCTGAAAATTTGAATTTGAATGAACTGAGCTGTACGTTTTGAAATACGAATCTATTGTAGAATTCATTATCATTTCATTTATGGAAAATCATCAAATCTTGTCCTCGATACATAGGTACTCTCGTTCCGGAATTACATATTCAAGTATGGAGAAATATACTTCAAAAACAACAATCGAAATCAAAAAACGTATTACTCGTTGAAAAACAAAACAACCTAACCTAACTTAACTAACGTGACAATCCTGACATAAATTTGTGCTGACGTATTTATTCTGTCGAATCAGTCGAATAAACCGTTAACTACGACTTTAGGTACCGAATAAGTTATTTTCTCAATAAGGATTTTTTATTCCAAGAATAGCGCTAACTGAAAGTGAAGAGATGGAGATTTCTCTTATTCTGAGAATAAAACTTAACTATAGGATAAATTTATTTATTCGGATGTGAAGAAACCGGGCCTAAGGGTGCGATATTATTTCTAAAATACAATAACTTTGAAATAAAAGATTTTTTTGAGCCTCAGAAATTCTCTATTCTGAAGAGCAATTAATAAACTAGAAAAATTATGCTTTGCTGGAGCTAGAAGATGCGCCAACACGGACCAAAATGGTGTGGAGAATTTTTCAATTTTGAAAAAAAAAATTTTATTTCGTTTTTCATAAATTTTCTATATTTTTCATTCTTCAACATTTTTTTTTCCCAAAGATTTTTGAATGATCATATTCAAATAAACTCGATTCCGTTATTTTTTTTCTCTGAATATTCTCCATTTACCTAGTTTCTTCTGAAACTTTCATATTTCTAAAACATTCCAGTATCTTTATGTATTTCAATTACTACTGAGACTGAATCATTCTCCACTGTGATTCGAAAAGAGTAGTGAGTAGTGAGTATACTCTTTGATTCTACTAACCTTCCGTGAATGAATCATTACTCACAACTTCTCGAAAAGAATGATTCTGCCCTTCCCTACCCGATTCTATATTACCCGAAAAATGATCAAGAGTGCAATAAGGAAGTTCCCTCATGGTTATCAACACCTCTTAAATGTGCAACAACGTGAAAGGGTTATTTGGAATGGAAATCCATTTTATTGGTTTCGCAATGATTGAATATATTCCCAAAATTCTAGCGAGGTGTCCAGAATGTATACAGGGTGATTCACGAAGACCGTTGTTTAGAATATTTCAAAGAAAGACTCGACATAAACACTCGAAATTTTATAGTTAAGCTTTGTTGGGAGAAGGGGGAGGGGGAATTTCAGATTCGTTGGACTTCCGGTTTCACCAAAAACGATAACAACTTTCGTGTTTTGCATTTGACACCCATTTTTTTTATTTATAATCAGATTAACCATTGAATTCTACATTGTTTCAATGAATCATTCGCTTATTTTCCTCAAAAAATTTGTCAGAAATCTGAAATTTTTCTTCATATTTTTTCAGATAGTGCTTCATTCCAATGTTAATAACTTTCAAATTTTGGCATGAAAATTTCTAATTTTCTAGTTTCTATCAGAAGACATAACAATGCTTTTTTTCCGTTAATTAAAAATTCAATTGAACATATAGGGTGCTTCGATTTCAATGTCAAAGTCAGCCATGACAAAAACCTCAAAACAAATTTTTTTCAGATCGGCTTCTTCTAATAATGTTAACGAGAATCAAACCATTCTTCAGAAGGAAATGAGGTTGAGCCCAACTCTGGAAATAAGCATCTTAAGGCAGTAGTATGTAGCCAATTATACACTATTTTTGAGCGCTCGTACTACTTACACGAAGGCTATATCATTTCGTCACGATGTCTGTATTTTTCGAATTTTGAGCCGAAAATGGTCTCAATCGACTATGTTCGACTCACTGATGACGAATCCGTCGGAAAATCGAGTCTGTCCGTCAGTCCGGCCGTCCGGCCGTCCGGCCGTATACACGATAACTCTCGAACGGAATGTCCTAGAAACTTGAAATTTCCAGTGTAGGTTCAGATCCCAAATGCCTCGGTTAAGTTCGTTAATGGGCCAAATTCCACCAGGGGTAAATATGGCCGGTCAAAATTTTGTTCTCCTGATTACTTCGAAACTACAGATTTGATCGAGATGAAACTTTGCACTCGAATGTAGAATGAGGTGTTCAAGCTACATGTGAAATTTTGTCCAGATCGCATGACCAGAACCATAGAAACAATATAAAAAAGTAACTTTTGAACGGAAACGCCTAGGGACTTGAAATTTTCAGGATAGCTGTGGATCTGAAATGTCGCGTTCACGTTTATCAATGAGCAGAATTATACTAGGGGTTCCGTAAATACGGTCGTTTGAAATTTTGGTTTCTCGATAATATCGAAACTACGGATTCGATCGAGATGAAATTTTGTATTTTAACCGAGAATGATATATTAAAACAATATTTTGTCCAGATCGCATGACCAAAACCATAGAAACCATAGAAAATTGTAACTTTTGAACATGAAGGCCTAGGAACTTGAAATTTTCAGGGTGGGTTTGGATCGCGAATATCGCGGTCACGTTCATCAATGAGCAAAATTAGACTAGGGGTTCCGTAAATATGGCTGTTCAAAATATTTTTTTCCTGATCATTTCGAAACTACTGATTGGATTGGCATGAAATTTTGCACCTAGCTTAGGAATAATGTATTCAAACTACGTGCCAACTTTTGTCCAGATCGCACCACCAAGACCATAGATACCGTAGAAAATTCCAGCGAATTATCGAAAAAAAATTGGTCACCTAAAGCACTGACATGAAGTCTGGAGTTTCGCCTAAGTTTCAGAATTTGTGTGACAGCTGTCGAAAATTCCTTTAATTGATTTCTAAAACTGGAAAATGCGAATCTACCTACAAGGTGCATGTACGAGCGCTCAAAAGCTCCTGCCTTCACGGCAGTGCTTTTCGTAATTTTTTTTTTATTTTGATTCCACCTGACCAATTAAAAAATTTTTTTTGTCATGTCGGACTTTGACATTGAAATTGAAACATACTGTATGTTCGATTGAATTTTTAAACAACGGAGGAGAAGCATTGGTATGTCTTCTGATGGAAGCTAGAAAATTAGAAATTTGCATGCAAAACTCTCAAAGTTATTAACATTGGAAAGAAGCCGTATATAAAAAAAATGTTTTTGTTACTAAATATCTGATAATCAGGCCAACAAATCAATCCATGTAAACATCAGAGAACATCAAATCTATCATTCGCAACTGTAGACTGATTTCGACTTATTAAGTCTTATCACTGCAGTTATAGAGCATAACCCTTATCGAGGGTAATGCGTTGTTCATGCAGTTGCACGAAAACAATATAATCATATAATTCATTTGGTAAATGTCATGTTTTTGGTATGGCATTCTTCTGAAACGCTGCAAATTCTACATATTCATATTATTAGTACCAAGAATGTACCAATATGTATGTAACGAAAAATGTATGTAGGTATTAGTAGGTAACTATTGGCTCCTTTGTCAATTTCGTATTTTTATACAAAATTTGAATTGCTTTTCTTGATACATTTCGGGGGTGCCTGTGCTGTATAAAGATTATAATTATAATAATTATACATATAATTATACATACAACGTTATAGGCTTCTTCGTCCTCAATATTGTGCGGTGAATACTGACGCTGTCTGTGACACTTAACACTGAACGCTTTGTTTTGATTTCAATCGGTTCAGCGAAATCAAGATAATAATATGTTATAGTGCCCTGATTAACGGTCAAACCTTCAGAGTATTCATGTTATTCACTGAAATTTGATAGGATTGATGAATATGAAAACCAATAAATGAAAAACAGATTTATTGTTGAATATAATAAATTGAATAACAAAAAAGATAGTTACAACAATAATAAAATCGAATGATTCTTCTCTGCTTTGTCGCTCAGAAATAAATATGAATAAAACAACAATGAAATTGAATCAATATGATTGAAAGTTCATAGAGAAAAATCATCAATTGATTTGAGCAAATATTTGAGAATTTGTATCTTAGCGTTCATAAAATCATTATAACAATAAGTTGAATAAATTAGGACAAATATACAATATTATATGACAACGAAGTGATGAAGCAATTTGAATGATTACTTGTGGGATTTTCTTCTACAATTGCTATAGGTCATTAGTAATGCGCGTGGTGGTGAGAAAACTAAGGGGGTATCGAGTTAGGATGTAATAAAGGCTTTGAATTATGATGAAGGAATTTAAAATTCAAAATTCTGAAATATTTCTTCACCCGAGTATTGAGATTAGTAGGCATAAGGATATTGTTGGCCCTGCCCGATAATCAAGCCTTTGTATGATTAGTGTGCACCATAAAAAAAGAAGAAAATAGAGAAATAATAATAAATGTTTCTGTCTTCAATAAGGTGTGCACCTTCGAAATAATCATGGTTTCGTTGAATTCCAGTTGAAAATGTTAAATTCCATCAAGTTCACTCAGTTGTGTGTTACACATTGTGCACAAACCCATAAACCGCGCTGTACTGTGACGCATATACCTACGTACCTCCGAGGAAATTCCATTCACATTTCACATTCATGGTAATTTCAGAACATATTTATGGTCAATGAATTTTTCCAACTTTTCCTCATAAATGAGTGGTAGGTAAACGTCCTATTCAACGTCTCAAACTGAGTGTACAGGATCTGGGAAAATTCAAATACCGTGGTGGGCCGCATTGCCCTCAAGACTAGCCTTCAAAATAATATGAACGACATATTGCAGCTATGAAAAGTGCTTGGACCCTATTGTTACGAAAGAACTCAAGCTTGTGCAAGGGCCATGTCTTATGTTCAATGATTCGAAACCTGTAAGTCTCACCGACTAACAAGTATACTTGGGCAGCGTCCCCGTGTCTACATTCTTGTAGCTTAAATTGTTGTTGCGTTTCAACGTGCTGCTCTTTAGGGGATACAAATTCAAAGGTGGTAGATTCGGATGCTCAATGCGCGTGGGCGATGATACCCTCGGCCTCGAGATCGGCACGTGCCTGCGCATGCTGTTTGAGGCGTAGGCCATGCTGATGCACCTCATGTCTGTGTTACCACCAGGCAGAGTGTACTGATAGTCGTCGAAGCCATTATATTGGTAACCCTTGATTAGTGGCATCGGCTCTTCGTATTCGTAATTAGAATTATCGAAACTGGATCTTTCATTAGTCTGATACGGCATACTTTTGTGGTACGACTGGTAGACAGGTGCGCTTGGAGGAACTGCTGGTTTGATCGTCAGGTTGTCAATGGTCTCGTAATGGTCGTCTACCTCCCTGAAAAATATTTATGTTTGAAATATGTGGACAGAGTAGGTGCCAGAAGAGGAAAGAACTGGAATTCAAAAGTATTTTAACATTCGTTGGTTTTGGCCATAGCTAAATGAGGCAGTGATATAAAAATGATGAAAGCACATCCGTGAAGTCAGGAGCTTTTGAGCGCTCGTACGTCCACCTGGTAGGTAGATTCGCATTTTCCAGTTTTAGAAATCAATGAAGGAATTTTCGACAGCTGTCGAAAAAATTCTCAAACTGCTCCAGCAGACCAATTTTTTTTCGATAATTCGCTAGAGTTTTCCACGGTATCTATGGTCTTGGTGATGCGATCTTTCATTTCAATCCAATCAGTAGTTTCGAAATTATCAGAAAAAAAATATTTTGAACGGCCATATTTACGGAACCCCTAGTCTAATTTTGCGCATTGATAAACGTGACCGCACAATTCGCGATCCGAACCTATCCTGAAAATTTCAAGTCCCTAGGCCTTTCCGTTCGGAGGTTATGATTTTCTATGGTTTCTATGGTTCTGATCATGCGATCTGGACAAAATGTAGCTCGAATATATCATTCTCAATTCAAATACAAATTTTCGTCACGATCAAATACATAGTTTTGAAATTATCAAGAAAACTGAATTTTCAACGGCCATATTTACGGAACCCATAGTCTAATTTTGCTCATTGATGAACGTGACGGCAAAATTCGAGATCAACACCTATCCTGAAAATTTCAAGTCTCTAGGCCTTTCCGTTCGAAAGTTATAATTTTCTATGGTTTCTATGGTTCTGGTCATGCGAGCTGGACAAAATTTTGCATGTGGCTTGAATACGTTATTCTCCATCTGAGTACAAAATTTCACCTCGATCGAATCTTTAGTTTCGAAATATTCCGGAAAACAAAAATTCGAGTGGCCATATTTACGGAACCCCTGGGCGAATATTGCCCGATAACGAACTTAACCGCGGTATTCGAGATTTGAACCTACCCTGAAAATTTCAAGTTTCTAGGACATTCAGTTATCGTGTATACGGCCGGCCGGACGGACAGACGGACGGACGGACGGACATACTCGAATTTTCCGACGGATTCTTCATCAGTGAGTCGAACAAAGTCGTTTGAGACCATTTTCGGCCCAAAATTCGAAAAATACAGACATCGTGACGAAATGATATAGCCCTCGTGTAAGTAGTACGAGCGCTCAAAAACATCCATACCTCAGAGCAAAAGGGTATTAAGTCCAAAATTTCAATTTTTGGGTTTTTTGGCTCACCTTTATTTAAATTTCGCGCTCTATTTACTGGTCTACCTTCAAGACGATTGGACATAAAATAACGAAAATAACATAGTACCTATCAAGTCCTTAATCACAACGCAAATCAAACGAAAAATTCAAGTATTTTACGCTCTCCTTGGACACTCACATTTTATGACTTAATACCCTTTTGCTCTGAGGTACGGATATGTATTTGTTGACCTAATCCAAATCCATAGTAACCACAACAAATAGCAATAGTTGGCATAATAATCATAGTAACCTTAACAATAATGTCTCTCGAGTTTGCATCGATGCAACCCCATACACACTGAAACTTGCATCAGTATCACCGATTCTGCCTCGTCGCTCGCCGACCTGAATGGGATTCCAGACTCTGTATCGCTCGAAACCCCAACTGATACCAGATACGTGATTCAGAACTACACACACTGAAACTTGTATCATGAAACATTAGAGTCGATGCTTGCATCGCAACATGTTTCAGTGTGTGTGGGCCCCATAAAGGCCGTTTTGGTACACGGAAATAAGCGAGCGAAGGCTCCTGAATTTTTCATTTCCTATTTCGTCGAAACCGCCCTTCTCCTCGCCAGTATAGTTTTCTCCTCGGAAACTCGGAAAGTCTTGATGGTTTACGCTTTCATGAAAAATCATCACTAATTTCGATTCGCTCATGCTATACTTTTACTAAACCAAAGCCTTCTATAACTGCGAGATGTGCAACAGGAATGGGCTACACCGCATTCGATCGATCGGGGGTCCGATGGTCCAGCAATAATAGTTTCGGAAGGGCGAGTTTTTTGGAGATTCGATAAGAAAACATGGTTTGATTATTCTCTTGGAAATTTTTAACGAAGAAACTTATAAATTGATTAGAGTGTGAAAATTATCACTTCAGAGCAAAGACTTGAAAAATGAAGTTGAAAAAAATACAAGAACTGACATTGAACAACGCTTGATTATGGAATATAGAAACATGATGCCATTATTCTTCAAAAAATGTTCGACAAAAATCATTTAAATACTCAATAGTTGATTATAGTGCGAACACAATATTGGCCTCAAAAAAAAGATTTAAATAAAGATAAACTGACAAAGATAAATCCGAGGTTTAATCCAAATGCTTGACACTCTTCTTAAGGAGTTCATTGAAAGAGCCAACTGCATTTTTGAGTGCTCGTACTACTTACAAGAGCTATATCATTTCGTCACGATGACTGTATTTTTCGAATTTTGAGCCGAAAATAGTCTCAGTTGACTATGTTCGACTCACTGATGACGAATCCGTCGAATAATTCGAGTCTGTCCGTCCGGCCGTCTGGCTGTATACACGATAACTCTCGAACGGAACGACCTAGAAACTTGAAATTTTCAGGGTAGGTTTGAATCTCGAATGCCGCGGTTGACTTCGTTTTTGGGCCAAATTCGACCAGGGGTTCCGTATATATGGCCGTCCGAAATTTTGTTCTCCTGATTTATTCGAAACAACAGATTCCATCAAGATGAAATTTTGCACTCAGATGGAGAATGACGGGTTAAAGATACATGCAAAATTTTGTCTAGATCGCATAACCAGCACCATAGGAACCATAGAAAATTATAACTGAAAGGGAAAGGCCTAGGGACTTGAAATTTTCAGGATAGGTGTGGATCTCAAATGTCGCGGTCACGTTAAATGAGCAAAATAAGACTAGGAGTTCCGTAAATATGGTTATTTGAAATTAAGTTTTCTCGATGATTTCAAAACTACGTATTCGATCATGACGAAATTTTTTATTTCAATGGAGAATGATATATTCAAGCTACATTTTGTCCAGATCGAATGACTAGAACCATAGACAATTATAACTTTCGAACAGAAAGGCCTAGGGACTTGACATTTTCAGGGTAGGTTCGCATCACGAAGTTTGCGGTCACGTTTATCTATGAGCAGAATTAGAGTAGGGGTTCCGTAAATATGGCCGTTCAAATTATTTTTTTCGTGATAATTTCGAAACTACTCATTGGATTGGAATGAAATTTTGCACATAGATGAAGAATAATGTATTCAAAGTAGGTGGGAAATTTTGTCCAGATCGTTTTTTTTGACAGCTGTCAAAACTTTTTCGAATTTGTTTCTAAAACTGGGAAATGCGAATCTACCTACAAGGTGGATGAACGACCGCCTGACTTCACGGCAGTTTTTTTCTCAATTTTTACTATTTTTATTGTTACTTATATTCAAACAGAATATTCTCGAGTTGAGGCCATCTACTCAATTTTATATTAAAAGGAAAAATCTATTTGAAATCATTCAAATTCAACCTGTTCATAACAAAAAAAAAAAACAATGATCCTATTGGCTGAAACCTTTCAATATCTTTGTAACTTGCTGGATGTCAAATTCAGTGAATCTGATAAACGGTTCGAACCGTTCATAGTTTCATGTTAATAAAAATCAAAAACTTGCAAGTGTTGCCAAATAATCTGAAGATGGAATATTGAAATATGAACGCTCGTAAACTACCTGTAATCTACGAATTCTTTTGGATAGTTCTCCGAGATGAAATGTTGAGTTCCCCCACCAGGTGTCAAGGCAGCCCAAACCATTCGGTTGTCTTGTAGCCCCACATTTCCATTGTACAGACTTGAGTCATTTGGATGTATAATTTTGGTACCATTGATTCCATTCGATGATGTACACTCCCGTTGTTCCAATATTTTCATGGGTCTTGGCTCTCTGGTATGTAGAGAACAGTCGTTACTGCCGAACATATTCATCCTAAATAAACAAATTTTTGAGTGAATGATACTTGGAATTGAAGTAGAGTCCAAATTTTTTTTCCCGAGTATTGCTAAGTATAACAACTGCAGTTGTTATTTCATTGACTCCTATTTGAAGAGAATTTTTTTCTACTCAATGAATAGTATGTGGGTCGAAGTTAAAGTTGCTTCACACATTTTTCGCATGAAATACTATTTGATGAATAAGTTGGGCGATAATAAATTCATTCGTCTATTGTCGCTTGAATATTTAGTTATTCGTGTACTTACTCTCGACATTTGAGGAGGAACATGGCCAGTAGTGCTCCCAAAAGCAGTACACCTATTGAAGATGCGATCAGAACTAAAAGCCATGTATCATCGAGATTAGACCACGTTTCCACTTCTGCAAAAAACCATTTTTTCTAAATTGAATGCTGATTTTGAAGTGTTTGTTTCATCATTACCTTTTCTCGAAAGTTCAACGTAATCTTCACTATCTGGAAACTTGTTCAAGGGTACCCAAGCGTCACATAATTGACCGGCCGAGCACGGTGTTGTATTCAGGAGGAGATCCGGCAAAGAATGTTGCAGAATTGATGGTGCTGGAGGTGGAGGTAGGAAGAGAATGGAGTCCGGCGGAGGTCCCAAGTCTAAACACTCCCCTATGCAGCTCATAGTTATCTGAAATGAATATTATGATAGAACTCTGACTGAAGGCATGGGGGTGAACATAAAAATTATAAAAAGCAGTCCCGTCAAGTCAGGAGCTTTTGAGCGCCCGTTCATCCACCTTGAAGGTATATTCGCATTTTCCAGTTTTAGAAACCAATTAAAGGAATTATTGACAGCTGCCAAAAAAAATTAAAATTTTTTTTTTATAATTCGTTAGAATTTCATACGGTATTTATGGTCTTGGTAATGCGCTCTAGACAAAATTACGCACGTAATTCGAACACAAAATTCTTCATCTATTTGAAAAATTCATTTCAATCCAATCAGTAGTTTCCAAATTATCAGGAAAAAATATTTTGAACGGCCTAGTTTAATTTTGCTCATTGATGAACGTGACCGCGACATTCGAGATCCACACCTACCATGAAAACTTCGAGGCCCAAGGCCTTTCCCTTCAAAAGTTGTAATTGTCTATGGTTTCTATGGTTCTGGCAATGCGATCAAGCATATGTAGCTTGAAAACCTCATTCTACATCTGAGTCAAAAATTTCATTTCGTTCGAATCAGTAGTTCCGAAGTTATCAGGAGAACAAAATTTAGAACGGCCATATTTACGGAACCCCTGATGCGATTCTGCCCATTAACGAACTTAACTGCATCAGTTTATCTAGAATTGTTTTTCCTATTTCATTACTGAATTTGAGGAGTTTTGTTACTGGTATAATACTATAATCCTGTCCTGAGAAAGGAAGAGTAGATTTTTATGCTCTCAATTCATATGGTGAGTTATTCCGTTACAATCTAACGTAAAACCAATTTGAAACATGCGATGTTCTACTCCTAATAATTTCTGATGTAAATGTAGTTGTATCAGGTTGATTCTTCCTTCCTCTACCTATTGTATTGTATTGTAGGTTTCTCTTTAATGTATAGGATATGATTCCTATAATATCTCGCCTTAGCCTCCTTTCAACTAGCACTTTTGTCAAATTGTATAGATTTAGCTTGGTGTAATTCTATATAATTCATTAACAGAAATTCAACTAGGATATAAAAGTCATTAATGTCTATAAAATGGTACCCTTAATAACCGGATAAAGAATCTCTCCTTTTATCTGGATAAGATAACGTCTTTGCCTTATGAGTATTTTTTCATTAATTGGACTACATCGCCTTTTATATCTATAGTTCTAGTGTGTAACTGACTCTTTTTTGAATCTTGAAGGGAATTTTCTTCTTTTGGGAAAAAGGAATTCCAAATCCTCATTTTTCCAATTAACAGTTTCTGTGGAATCACTTATTGCCAATTGATCCCCAGCTCTGTTACTCATCTAATCACAAATGTGTGCTTCTCATCTCCGCTATATTTTCTTTTCTCTGAAAAGTTTCGTTTCCATGAATCATTAGTCAATGTTAAAATTATGCTATACCATATTTTCTGTTCGCATCTTCTTGGTTGGTTTTAAAACTGCTATAATCCATTCAAGAATTATTGACACTGAAGCAGGCCTTGAAAGTTCAGTCAAGGCTTTATTTCTGGTAACAAAAAGTAACTGTTCAATCTCAATTTCATCATAGCATAGAAATGAAACAAAAATATAACCTAGAGAAGTGTTTGAAATTCAAAGCGCATTTCTTGAAAGTTTTTGAGCTTGCAAAAAATGTTTTTGAATCTCACATTCGATAACGATGATATAAAGCTGTATACCAACAGTATTTTAATTTAATCATTATTGTATCGATGAATTATCGAACTCTCCATCAATTGTAGATACATATAGGTACTGCCGGAATATTCAAGTGCAGTTCAAACATGGGAATTCAAGTTTAAAAACGCAAAAATTACGAAAAGCACTGCCGTGAAGGCAGGAGCTTTTGAGCGCTCGTACATGCACCTTGTAGGTAGATTCGCATTTTCCAGTTTTGGAAACCAATTGAGGAAATTTTTGACAGCTGTCAAACAAATTTTCAAACTTAGGCGATAATCCAGACTTCAAGTCAGTGCTTTAGGTAATTCGCTAAAATTTTCTACGGTATCTATGGTCTTGGTGATGCGATCTGGACAAAATTTCGCACGTAGTTTGAATACATTATTCCTCAGCTAGGTGCAAAATTTCATTCCAATCAAATCGGTAGTTTCGAAATTATCAGGAACAGAATATTTTGAACGGCCATATTTACGGAACCCTTAGTCTAATTTTGCTCATTGATGAAATTCGCGATCCAAACCCACCCTGAAAATTTCAAGTTATAATTTTCTATGGTTTCTATGGTTCTGGTCATGCGATCTGGACAAAATCTTGCTTTAATATGTCATTCTCGTTCAAAATACAAAATTTTATCTGGATCGAATCCTTAGTTTCGAAATTATCGAAAAAACAAAATTTCAAACGACCGTATTCACGGAACCCCTAGTATAATTATGCTCATTGATAAACGTGAATGCCACATTTCAGACTTACACCTATCCTGAAAATTTCAAGTCCCTAGGCCTTTCCGTTCGAAAGTTATGATTTTCTATGGTTTCTATGATTCTGGTCATGCGATCTAGAGAAATTTAGCTGGAATATATCATTCTCCATAAGTATACAAAATTTCGTCACGATCGAATCTGTAGTTTGGAAATTATCAAGAAAACTAAATTTCAAACGACCATATTTACGGAACCCCTAGTATAATTTTGCTCATAGATGAAAGTGATCACGACAATCGAGATCCACACCTATCCTGAAAATTTCAAGTCCCTAGGCGTTTCCGTTCAAAAGTTACAATTTTCTATGGTTTCTATGGTTCTGGTGATGCAAGCGGAACAAAATTTCGCATGCAGCTTGAAAACCTCATTTTCCATTAGAGTCCAAAATTTCATCTCGATCGAATCTGCAGTTTCAAAGTAATCAGGAAAACAAAATTTCGAGCGGCCATATTTACGGAACCCTTAGGCGGATTTTGCCCAGTAACGAACTCAACATTCGAGATTCGAACCTACCCTGAAAATTTCAAGTTTCTAGGACATTCCGTTCGAGAGTTATCGTGTATACGGAGGTACGGACGGACGGATAGACTCGAATTTTCCGACGGATTCGTCATCAGTGAGTCGAACATAGTCGATTGAGACCATTTTCGGCTCAAAATTCGAAAAATACAGACATCGTGACGAAATGATATAGCCCTCGTGTAAGTAGTACGAGCGCTCAAAAACATCGTGGAATGCTTTCACATGAAATTAGACGGAAGGTCAATGTTGAGATATCAAACCCGATTCAATAATTATTACATTCTCTAAGAGTATTAGAGTTTTTGCAAAATTCTATCCATATAACACTTAAAGTTTGATTTTGAGTCAAGGTTCAAGTAGGATAATTATTTGAATTCAACATAAATTTCAGCTGTGGTACTAAAACTGGTGAGACGCACAGAAAAAACTTTTTGATACTTTGAAGCGTGTGGCCATCTAGTGAATGAATTGGGAAAACGTAATATATAAAAATTTAGAAAAGCACTGCCGTGAAGGCAGGAGCTTTTGAGCGCTCGTACATGCACCTTGTAGGTAGATTCGCATTTTCCAGTTTCAGAAATCAATTGAAGGAATTTTCGACAGCTGTCAAAAAAATTCTGAAACTTGGGCCAAACTCCAGAATTCATGTCAGTGCTTCAGCTGATCAATTTTTTTTCGATAATTCGCTAGAATTTTCTACGGTATCTATGGTCTTGGTGGTGCGATCTGGACAATATTTTGCACGTAGTTTGAATACATTATTACTCAGCAAGGTGCAGAATTTCATCCCAATCCGCTCAGTATTCTCGGAACTATCAGCAAAAAAATATTTTGAACGGCCATATTTACTGAACCCCTAGTCTAATTTTGCTCATTGATGAACATGACCGCGATATTCGCGATCCAAACCCACCCTGAGAATTTCAAGTTCCTAGGCCTTTCCGTTCGAAAGTTACAATTTTCCATAGATTCTATGGTTCTGGTCATGAGATCTGGACAAAATATTGTTTTAATATATCATTCTCGATTAAAATACAAAATTTCATCTCGATCGAATCCGTAGTTTCGAAATTATCGAGAAACCAAAATTTCAAACGACCGTATTTACGGAACCCCTAGTATAATTTTGCTCATAGATGAAACTGATCACGACAATCGAGATCCACACCTATCCTGAAAATTTCAAGTCCCTAGGCCTTTCCGTTCGAAAGTTATGATTTTCTATGGTTCGAGTCATGTGATCTGGAGAAATGTAGCTTGAATATATCATTCTCCATAAGTATACAAAATTTCGTCACGATCGAATCTGTAGTTATGAAATTATCAAAAAAACTAAATTTCAAACTACCATATTTACGGAACACCTCGTATAATTTTGCTCATAGATGAACGTAATCACGACATTCCAGATCCACACCTATCCTGAAAATTTCAAGTCCCTAGGGGGTTCCGTTCAAAAGTTACAATTTTCTATGGTTTCTATGGTTCTGGTCATGCGATCTGGACAAAATTTCACATGTAGCTTAAACACCTCATTCGCCATTTGAGTGCAAAGTTTCATCTCGATCGAATCTGTAGTTTCGAAGTAATCAGCAGAACAAAATTTTGAACGGCTATATTTACGGAACCCCTGGTGGAATTCTGCCCATTAACGAACTTGACCGAGGCATTTGGGATCTGAACCTACACTGAAAATTTCAAAACTCTAGGTTGTTCCGTTCGAGAGTTATCGTGCTGACGGTCGGCCGGACGGCCGGACGGACGAACAGACTCGAATTTTTTGACGGATTCGTCATCAGTGAGTCGAACATAGTCGATTGAGACCATTTTCGGCTCAAAATTCGAAAAATACAGACATCGTGACGAAATGATATAGCCCTCGTGTAAGTAGTACGAGCGCTCAATAAGACAGGAATATAAATTAAAGGATTTATCTAGTACATGACGAATTTTGACATGACAATTGTACTGCGACCTTTAATCCCCAAAATATGAACCAATTTGTGAATTATTTGATGGAGGGGTTATAAACATTTATACTATAAGAAGTACCCTGTTATTTATATTCATTAAATCTGTTCATGTTCATGTCATGAATTATTAAAAATTTGTATGAAAGTATTATAATTAATGAGAAATATTACAATAATTCAGAATACCTTTGAACAGTGATTAATATAGCACCTTTCCAATCTCAAAATTAGTTTAGGGAATGTGAACGGGGTACCATACATATATGTATGATACAGATAAAACTTAGCGAAAACTATGTCTCCCTGCATAAGTGTAGTGATTTGGATTTATTTATTGAATAAAATAACATCATAACTTCATTGAAGGGCATATTTTTCATTGTAATCATAGTTATTCTTTCTTTTTATTCTCATTAATGACGAACGAAATTTCCAAATTAATAGTATTCCACATTGATCTGCAGGGTCATTTATCCTAGGACTGGTCATACAAGCGATCATTCTTCGAAACCTCAGGTGTCCCATTTCATGATTCTAGGTCATTCCTTTCGAGAGTTATCGTGTATACAAACAGCCGGACGGAAGAATAGACTAGAATTTTTCGACGGATTCGTCATCAGTGCGTCGGACCATTTTCGTCTCAAAATACAGACGTCGTGACGAAATGATATAGCCCTGGTGTAGAACAACCTGTGCATAATGATCTGAAAGGTGCAAGAATACTGTCCGATGGCTGTAATCTCCTGAATGAACATTTGTGAACATATTATCTATGATTGATAAATATGGTTGTTCATCTTATTGAAATGATTCAAAAGAAAAACAATTTTTCTGGAGAAAATTTGTTACTAGATATCTGATAAGGAGGCCAACAAATCGATCCATGTAACCCCAGAAAAAATCAAATCTATCATTAGCAACTTATTGAGTCACATTAGTAGTTATAGCGATGATAAAATTCGATGTCAGGGGCGCAATGCTTCAAAACGAACCGGAGCATGGATAGGAGAATATTTCTCTTATGTATTGTATTGTATTCAAAAGCGTACCCAGCGTGGGGCAGGGGGGCTGCTGCACCCCCTTGAAGTAAAAAATGGCTTTCTGAATTGTTGAAACCTAACAGAATAAGGAAGGGCGATGGCGAATAATCAGTTGTTTACACAACTACTAAGTTTGATGAGCGTCCATCGGAAATTCTTGAAGGAGTATCAGGACTGGATTGAAACGGAAGTTTTGAACAAGTATTCTTCGAACCCGAGAAAAATGATATCACACTCACTTGTAAAAAAAAAATTTGAAAAGCACTGCCGTGAAGGCAGGAACTTTTGAGCGCTCGTAAATGCACCTTGTAGGTAGATTCGCATTTTCCAGTTTTAGAAATAAATTGAAGGAATTTCCGACAGCTGTCAAAAAAATTCTGAAACTTAGGCGAAACTCCAGACTCCATGTCAGAGCCTCAGCTGATCATTTTTTTTTCGATAATTCGCTAGAATTTACTACGGTATCTATGGTCCTGGTGATACGATCTGGACAAAATTTTGCACGAGGTTTGAATACATTATTCCTCAGCTAGGTGCATAATTTCATTCCAATTCGATCAGTAGTTTCGAAAATATCAGGAAAATAATATTTTGAACGGCCATATTTACGGAACCCCTGGTCTAATTTTGCTCATTGATGAACGTGACCGCAATATTCGCGATCCAAACCCACCCTGAAAATTTCAAGTTCCTAGGCCTTTCCGTTCAAAAGTTACAATTTCCTATAGTTTCTATGGTTCTAATCATGCGATCTGGACAAAATATTGCTTTAATATATCATTCTCGATTCAAATACAAAATTTCATCTCGATCGAATCCGTAGTTTCGAAATTATCGAGAAAACAAAATTTCAAACGATCGCATTTACGGAACCCCTAGTATAATTCTGCTCATTGATAAACGTGAACGCGACATTTCAGATCCACACCTATCCTGAAAATTTCAAGTCCCTAGGCCTTTCCGTTCGAAAGTTATGATCTTCTATGGTTTCTATGGTTCTGGTCATGTGATCTGGAGGAATGTAGCTTGAATATAAATTTCTCCATTGGTATACAAAATTTCGTCACGATCGAATGAGTAGTTTTGAAATGATCAAGAAAACTAAATTTCAAACGACCATATTTACGGAACCCCTGGAATAATGTTGTTCATAAATGAACGTGATCACGACATCCGAGATCCACACCTATCCTGAAAGTTTCAAGTCCCTAGGCGTTTCCGTTCGAAAGTTACAATTTTCTATGGTTTCTATGGTTCTGGTAACGTGATCTGGACAAAATATCACATTTAACTTGAACACCCCATTTGCCATTTGAGTGCAAAATTTCATCTCGATCAAATCTGTAGTTTTCAAGTAATCAGGCAAACAAAACTTTGAACGGCCATATTTACGGAACCCCTGGTGGAATTTGGCCCATTAACGAACTTAATCGAGGCATTCGGGAACTGAACCCACACTGAAAATTTCACTCTAGATTGTTCCGTTCGAGAGTTATCGTGCTTACAGACGGCCGAACGGCCGGACGGACGGACAGACTCGAATTTTCCGACGGATTCTTCATCAGTGAGTCGAACATAGTCGATTGAGACCATTTTCGGCTCAAAATTCGAAAAATACAGACATCGTGACGAAATGATATAGCCCTCGTGTAAGTAGTACGAGCGCTCAAAAATTCAGCTCTACTGCTGCCCCACGTGAAAGTTCAGTTTTTCTGATCTGCTATTGAAAAAATTTGATATGGGGTGATTCCATCTCTTGAAGTTCATAAAAATAAAATGACATTTTATGTCGTATTGACAGCCATTCACAGAATGTAGTTCTTTTAATCTTTTGTTCGATAGATTCGCTACAGTATCACCTCATGTGAAATCAAAATCGTCATAGATTAGTTAAGGGTGACCGCTCTGGCGATAAATTGAAACAAGCTCGCAAAACCTGTCAACTTCACGTCAGTGCTTTTCCCGATATTTTTTATCAAGATTATTAAATCTTCGGGGGGTTTTGTAAACTTCACGACCAATCTATATTAATGAAAGAGGATCTATGGTTTACTTATGTGCAAGCATCACGTTAAAACGACTGCACCGAATTCGATAATTATTTTTTGGTTACTTCGGCGTCACCGAGTATATAGCTAGACTCCAATTTGCTACTGAACATTTACATTGGAATTTAGGGCAATGAAACAATGTTCTTTTCACTGACGAATCCAGATTCTCCTTACATTCTCCAGATGGATGAAAAAGAGTATGGAGAAGGAATGGAGAATTTTTTTTTCTTAAAATTAGGTAAACTGTTGTTCGGAATTCATTTTCCTCTCAAAACTTAACTGGCGCACCTGAAAACATGAACCAGAAGAAGAAATGTTGAAAATGAATGGTATCACTCATGAATTATAATTCAATAATAGATGATTAAATTATTTTAGTTTGGAAATGGGCACCAAATTGTTCCGGAAAGGTGAATCAACGGAAATATTCATCCTCAATGATTATTAATGGTGCAAACACTCATAGCATGAGTTCGATTCGCATTGACCGATTTCAAAGTCTTATCCTCAGAAATTGTTATGTGAATTTTCAGGCGAACGTCGCACAGAAAGTTCAAGATAGCAATTGAACTCGCAATCGTCAATGTTTATGAAAGCAGAAAAGTTCTCTGTTCACACTTTCCTCATTCGATAACACTTTGATCATCAGGTATAATTACTGATATTTATTTCTTATCTTTTTCAAGGGTCACCACAAAGATCCGAGAGTTCATTTAACTTTGAGAAATGAAGACTTTCATACTACACACTGGTATGCCATTGATAAGGGAGAACAAATATTGGTATTATGTGAAACAATTCAAACTAGCAGGTAATGATACTAAGAAACATTGGAAATCTTTGAACGAGATGAATAATACTATGTAAGATCGAATCTTATATTCCTTCCAGAGTAGTTGATGAGGATTTTGGTACATTCAACATTCACTGATTTGGAAGAGAAAGCAAATATATTCAACATGTTTTTTGAGCGCTCGTACTACTTACACGAGGGCTATATCATTTCGTCACGATGTCTGTATTTTTCGAATTTTGAGCCGAAAATGGTCTCAATCGACTATGTTCGACTCACTGATGACGAATCCGTCGGAAAATTCGAGTCTGTCCGTCCGTCCGTCCGTAAGCACGATAACTCTCGAACGGAACAACCTAGAGACTTGAAATTTTCAGTGTGGGTTCAATTCCCGAATGCCTCGGTTGAGTTCGTTAATGGACCAAATTCCACCAGGGGTTCCGTATATATGGCCGTTCGAAGTTTTGTTTCCCTGATTACTTGAAAACTACAGATTTGATCAAAATGAAATTTTGCAATCAAATGGAAAATGAGGTGTTCAAGCTACATGTGAAATTTTGTCCAGATCGCATGACCAGAACCATAGAAACCATAGAAAATTGTAACTTTTGAACGGAAACGCCTAGGGACTTGAAATTTTCAGGATAGGTGTGGATCTCGAATGTCGTAATCACGTTGATCTATGAGCAACATTATACAAGGGGTTCCGTAAATACGGTCGTTTGAAATTTTATTTTCTCGATGAATTCGAAACTACGGATTCGATCGAGATGAAATTTTGTATTTTAATCGAGAATGATATATTGAAGCAATATTTTGTCCAGATCGCATGACCAGAACCATAGAAACCATAGAAAATTGTAACTTTTGAACGGAAAGGCCTAGGAACTTGAAATTTTCAGGGTGGGTTTGGATCGCCAATATCGCGTTCACGTTCAACAATGAGCAAAATAAGACTAGGGGTTCCGTAAATATGGCCGTTCAAAATATTTTTTTCCTGATAGTTTTGAAACTACTGATCGGATTGGAATGAAATTATGCACCTAGCTGGGGAATAATGTATTCAAACTACGTGCAAAATTTTGTCCAGATCGCATCGCGCATCGCGATTGTTTGTTGCTGGACTATTTTTTGATTTGTCTCGAGCATTCGACACCATTTCACCTGAGTTTCTAATGAATAAACTATACAACCTTGGTTTTCGAGGTATATTCCTTGATTGGATCAATGACTATGTAACAAATAGAAAACTTCATGTCAAAATAAATAACTTCTACTCTGATGAGTATGACATTCATCTTGGTGTTCCTCAGGGATCAGTACTGGGTCCGCTCCTTTTTCTTCTTTTTATAAATGACCTCACATATCATATCAAGATAAAGATCATAATATTCGTTGACGATACATCATTTTTAGTTACCGCTGGTAGTCTGAAAGATCTTGTTGAATTATGCCAATTATTGTTGGAAGCTTTTGCTGATTGGTGTAGAATGAATTCACTGGTTCTTAATTTGGAAACAACCGTAGTGATCAAATTTGGATTGAGAGAAGGTGGTCCTTTAACTCTCAACTATGGCCGTAACACCTTAATTGCCAAGGAGTCCACAAAGTTTCTAGGTGTCTACATTGATCAATGCTTAAGATGGACTGATCATACTGCCTATATTAGTGGTAAACTTAGTTCTTCCTACTATGCTATCCGACGAATAAAAAATAACCTTCCCCTCACGGCTGTTCTGAATGTCTATTATAGCTTGGTTTTTCACTGTTTTTGTGAAGCATGAACTATTGACTGTTCCTTGTATATACTTATTCAAATGTCTTTTGTTTATTAAGAAAAATGAGAAGAGCAACACTAAACTGTCCAGTTTCCACAATTACAATACGAGAAATGCTAATACTTTGTTCATACCGAAGCATAGAACAACAAAATATGAATCATCTGCTAAATATCAAAGTGTTATTTTATTCAATCATCTACCTGATTCAATGAAGACATTGAAATTGTCTAGTTTTTCTAAAAAAATTAAAAATTTACTTTTATCAAAATGCTATTACAGTGTTAATGAATATTTGAATGATAACTTTATTAGTTAATTTCACTGTTTCTCTACTTGTCTTGTCATTTATTGAATTATTTTTTATGACTTGTCCAATACACTGTATTTGTGTCTGAATGGATGAATAAATATCATCATTTCATTTCATTTCATCACCAAGACCATAGATACCGTGGAAAATTCTAGCGAATTATCGGAAAAAAATTGATCAGCTGAAGTACTGAGATGAAGTCTAGATTTTCGCCTAAGTTTCAGAATTTTTGTGACAGCTGTCAAAAATTCCTTCAATTGATTTCTAAAACTGGAAAATGCGAATCTACCTACAAGGTGCATGTACGAGCGCTCAAAAGCACCTGCCTTCACGGCAGTGCTTTTCGTAATTTCTTTGTTAATTTCGGTAAGCGAGTAGCTCAGGGTATAACTAGATCTTCGGATTCTGATAGTTTGAGGGTACCTCCGAATCGCTCTTCCATGTTTCTGGAGACTGTCGATGAGAATGAATATCTCCTCTGTGGGGAATGATAGCACTGTTTCCATCTCAGATAGGGAAGTATTCGATTAAAGAGGTTTACTCTAGAGCGTTATCATGGTTTGACTGTAATGGATTGAGATCTCGATTGAGATTGAATCAGGATAAGATGATTTTCATTCTTCGTCGGGTTGCTGATGTTGGTGATGTCAAAATTCCTGGTGTTCATCTATATACTAAGCTTACATGGGCTGCTCATGTATATCAGTCAGTAGTCGACCAAATTGTCGAGAAAAATTTTTGTCCTGACTCCTGAGAAGTCTATCCACTTCTGTGTCTCAAAAGGTACTTAGAACTGCCTTTTTTTCAGCGCTAGCTCTACTTACACAAGGGCTATATAATTTCGTCATGATGTCTTAATATTTCGAATTTTAAGCCGAAAATGGTCTCAATCGACAAGGTTCGACTCACTGATGACGAATCCGTCGAAAAATTGAATGATATATCAAACCTACATTTTGTCCAGATCGCAAGAACTGAACCATAAAAACCATAGAAAACTTTCGAACGAAAAGGCCTAGGGACTTAAAATTTCAGGGTAGGTTTGGATCTGGAATGTCGCGATCACGTTCATCAATGAGCAGAATTAGACTAGGGGTTCCGGAAATATGGCCGTTCAAATTATTTTTTTCCAGATAATTTGGAACTAATGATTGGCTTGGAATGAAATTTTGCACATAGATGGAGAATATTGTATTCAAACTACGTGCGAAATTTTGTCCAGGTCGCATTAACGAGACCATAGATACCATAGAAAATGCTAGCGAATTATCGGAAAAAAAGTTGGTAACCTAAAGCAGTGACGTGAAGTCTGGAGTTTCGCCTTAGTTTGAAATGTTTTTGACAGCTGTCGAAAATTTTTCGGTTTGTAACGTAGAGCGTTGAGAATCTTGATAATCTCGGATATAGAGATGATTGTAAATGTTCATTTCGCCGACTCGGAATCTCCCGCTTCCCAGCATGTTTGTACTTGAGTGTGTCTCATGTATGTGCGTAAGAATTCGGATAGTTGGGTTTCTCATTCTGGTGTGCACTCCCATTTCACAAGAAATGAAGACAACATCGTGACACTTTTTTGAGCGCTCGTACTACTTACACGAGGGCTATATCATTTCGTCACGATGTTTGTATTTTTCGAATTTTGAGCCGAAAATGGTCTCAAACGACTATGTTCGACTCACTGATGACGAATCCGTCGAAAAATTCGAGTCTGTCCGTCCGGCCGGCCGTATACACGATAACTCTCGAACAGAATGTCCTAGAAACTTGAAATTTTCAGGGTAGGTTCGAATCTCGAATGCCGCGGTTGAGTTCGTTATTGGGCGGAATTCGCCGAGGGGTTCCGTAAATATGGCCGCTCGAAATTTTGTTTTCCTGATTACTTCGAAACTACAGATTCGATCGAGATGAAATTTTGCACTCTAATGGAAAATGAGGTGTTCAAGCTACATGCACAATTTTGTCCAGCTCGCATCACCAGAACCATAGAAACCATAGAAAATTGTAACTTTTGAACGGAAACGCCTAGGGACTTGAAATTTGCAGGATAGGTATGCATCTCGATTGTCGTGATCACCTTCATCTATTAGCAAAATTATACTAGGGGTTCCGTAAATATGGTCGTTTGAAATTTAGTTTTCTTGATAATTTCAAAACTACAGATTCCATCGTGACGAAATTTTGTATACTAATGAAGAATGATATATTCAAGCTACACTTCTCCAGATCACATGACCAGAACCATAGAAACCATAGAAAATTATAACTTTCGAACGGAAAGGCCTAGGGACTTGAAATTTTCAGGATAGGTGTGGATCTGAAATGTCGCGTTCACGTTTATCAATGAGCAGAATTATAGTAGGGGTTCCGTAAATACGGTCGTTTGAAATTTTGGTTTCAAGATAATTTCGAAACTACGGATTCGATGGAGATAAAATTTCATGTTTTAATCGAGAATGTTATATTAAAGCAATATTTTGTCCAGATCGCATGACCAGAACCATAGAAACCATAGAAAATTGTAACTTTTGAACGGAAAGGCCTAGGAACTTGAAATTTTCAGGTTGGGTTTGGATCGCGAATTCACGGTCACGTTCATCAATGAGCAAAATTAGACTAGGGGTTCCGTAAATATGGCCGTTCGAAATATTCTGTTCCTGATAATTTCGAAACTACCGATTTGATTGGAATGAAATTTTGCACCTAGCTGGGGAATTATGTATTCAAACTACGTGCGAAATTTTGTCCAGATCGCATCACCAAGACCATAGATACCGTAGAAAATTCTAGCGAATTATCGAAAAAAAATTGATCAGCTGAAGCACTGACATGAAGTCTGGAGTTTCGCCTAAGTTCCAGAATTTTTTTGACAGCTGTCGAAAATTCCTTCAATTGATTTCTAAAACTGGAAAATGCGAATCTTCCTACCAGATGCATGTACGAGCGCTCAAAAGCTCCTGCCTTCACGGCAGTGCTTTTCGTAATTTTTTTAAGAATGAGCAGGTCAACTTTCGCAGATGTTAGGTGTTCTCATTCTGACTATTTTTTTCTTATGAATATAGGTCCGATTCGTTTCCGTTAAGAAGTAACAAGAAGATTTATTTCGCTTGTCATGCGGAAAGGACAAGGCTTGTTTCACAAAGGAAGTTATCGAAAACAATCATAATGAACATAATTTCAGCAACGTTCCAGTGTAAACGTTTGGGGTGTGATTTACAACAAATACCAGTACATGTCATAAATGATCGTTTGAATCCAGATTTTTATAGAAATTTTTTGGAGCACAACTCTTCTTGACTTTATTGATGACCTAGAGCTCAACCTTCTTGGAAATATGTGATATCAGTACGATGGTGCACCACAACATTGAGGGAGACCAATACCATGGTTCACCAGATCTCAATCCGTTAGATTCTTATTTATTGTGACAAATAAAGCAGCTTGTCTATCATCTACCACATCTCATCATCAATTACTTGATAGAATCCAAGATGCAGCAAACCAAATAAGAAGCGACCTAAATCTGATCCGCCGAGAAATGGGATTTTCAGTTCGTCGAGGAAATTTCGAACAATTTTTATCATATAAAAATCACGAAAAGCACTGCCGTGAAGGCAGGAGCTTTTGAGCGCTCGTACATGCACCTTGAAGGTAGATTTGCATTTTCCAGTTTCAGTAATCAATTGAAGGAATTTTCGACAGCTGTCAAAAAATTCTGAAACTTAGGCGAAACTCCAGACTTCATGTCATTGCTTCAGCTGATCAATTTTTTTTCGATAATTCGCTAGAATTTCTACTGTATCTGTGGTCTTGGTGGTGCGATCTGGACAAAATTTACACGTAGTTTGAATACATTATTACTCAGCTAGGTGCAAAATTTCATCCCAATCTGCTCAGTATTTTTGGAACTACCAGCAAAAAAATATTTTGAACGGCCATATTTACGGAACCCCTAGTCTTATTTTGCTCATAGATGAACGTGACCGCGATATTTGCGATCCAAACCCACCCTGAGAATTTCAAGTTCCTAGGCCTTTCCGTTCAAAAGTTACAATTTTCTATGGTTTCTATGGTTCTGGTCATGCAATCTGGACAAAATATTGTTTTAATATATCATTCTCGATTGAAATACAAAATTTCATCTCGATCGGATCCGCAGTTTCGAAATGATCGAGAAACCAAAATTTCAAACGACCGTATTTACGGAACCCCTAGTATAATTCTGTTCAATGATGAACGTGAACGCGACATTTCAGATCCACACCTGTCCTGAAAATTTCAAGTCCCTAGGCCTTTCCGTTCGAAAGTTATGATTTTCTATGGTTTCTATGGTTCTGGTCATGTGATCTGGAGAGATGTAGCTTGAATATATCATTCTCCATTAGTATAAAAAATTTCGTCACGATCGAATCTGTAGTTTTGAAATTATCAAGAAAACTAAATTTCAAACGACCATATTTACGGAACCCCTAGTACAATTTTGCTCATAGATGAACGTGATCACGACATTCGAGATCCACACCTATCCTGAAAATTTCAAGTCCCTAGGCGTTTCCGTTCAAAAGTTACAATTTTCTATGGTTTCTATAGTTCTGGTCATGCGATCTGGACAAAATTTCACATGTGGCTTGAACACCTCATTCTCCATTTGAGTGCAAAATTTCATCTCAATCAAATCTGTAGTTTTCAAGTAATCAGGAAAACAAAACTTTGAACGGACATATTTACGGAACCCCTGGTGGAATTTGGCCCATTAACGAACTTAACCGAGGCATTTGGGATCTGAACCTACACTGAAAATTTCAAGTCTTTAGGTTGATCCGTTCGAGAGTTATCGTGCTTACGGACGGACGGACGGACAGACTCGAATTTTCCGACGGATTCGTCATCAGTGAGTCGAACATAGTCGATTGAGACCATTTTCGGCTCAAAATTCGAAAAATACAGACATCGTGACGAAATGATATAGCCCTCGTGTAAGTTGTACGAGCGCTCAAAAATAATAATAATAATGCTAGTTTATTTCCGAAACAGTCATAAACATTAATCGAAGAGGCGTAAGCCAGTACGCGATATAGTGAATAACAAAAGCATGTTCCATAAGCCCAATATTTAACCCACAACTAACTAAATAAGAAAAACAAAATAACGATCTCAGTGATCCACAATCTCAAACATCGTTATTCCAAATTCAATTGAAGAATGTACACCACAGCTTATATGAATTATCTACATTTTCAATATAATTAACTAACAATAGCAATCTGTCATAACTAGTTCAAATTCATCATTTACATATTTTACATAATCTAGGGATCGATCATAGCAGAGAGTACTCTATGCCTCTTGACTTGATCCATTCCTCCAGTTGTTTCCGGACTGACCTAGACCTGCCCAACTGTTTCAAACAATCAGGAACATAGGCATAGATTTGGGGTGCCAAATATATGAAGCATCTCTGTTCAATTCGTTTATATATTGTCATGGAAATCCAAGAATGAAAAATAAATTCAAAATATATCACCAAACAAAATTCGATGAATGATTAAAATATGAATTTTCTTTTTAAAGGGGGCTCAGATTATTTAAAATGTTACCATAGAAATTGTTGTTAAATTATTAGAATTAAGCAAGCCAATTTTTTTTGACAATTGTAAAAAAAGTCAGTGTGGAAAAACTTCTTTGAATTGTATTATTGAAATTGAGATTTGAAAACGAAAGATTATCAAAGATTTATGCAACCTGACATCATGAAGTTGTTGATTTGGTGAGATTCAGATGGCTGTTGGTTGTTGAAAGCCTTCAAATTCGAGGTTCAAGGAGATACTGGAATCGAGCTGCAGTATATTCATTGCTGATTTCACAGTTTAGAAGAGAACTGTGGGATAAAACTCTCCCAACAGCTCATACCAGAAATATTAGTGGAACCCGAGGCAATAGATCTTATAGGATCAATCACTGAATTCAAAGATATTCTCTACGAAACGGAGGAGAAATTTGAAGCTTGCATTTTATGAACTATATTTAGAGTAAGCTGTTTTACTGTGAGTTTTTAATTTATATTTTGTTCGATAGGAGTCATAATTTAGAATTTATAGAATTATTAGAATTAGTTTATTGAATTTAAATAATAAGTTGTTGTAAACAAAAAATATTTTATTTGTGCACCTTGAGAACCCCCTCAAAAAGAGTCACGGGAAAAATAGAAGAAAAATTGAAAAACAAAATTATAAGAATATTGTTAGTGGTTCTTTCACAAAATTTAATATTATTAATATCAAAAAAATTGAACCATAACAATATATATATCGAGATGTTTTTTATTTCCATTCATCATTATGTTTTAAACATTAGGTAATACATATTTTTTAAATGCTTGTATATTCCGAACAAAAACAAATCGGACCTATGAAAATGGGAAAAAAAATGGTCAGAATGAGCCCAGCTAACATCTGAAAAGTTAGTTATAGAGCTTTTTAGAACACCCTTTATAGCTATGATCAGTTTTATGAATTGAATTTTGACTTTCCCTAATTGTTAATCGTTTCTTAGTTTTCATGGTTGTTGATGAATTTGACGTGTATATAACGTGTATTATATACAATTATGTATTTCTATACAAATGAACATCATTTATTGAGTGATATGTTCGCACCATTTGAAATTACTGTCAACAAATACACCCCAAAACATTAATGAATTTTTGGGTGATGAATATTCATTCCTGAGTTCAGAGTTCACGAGGATGATTTATCGACATTATAATGAGTATGTTGGCCTGACACCAAGTCAAAGTTCTTTATCAGCAATGTTCACAGATCCACAAGAATTGAAGTGAATTATTTCAAAAAACTTCGGCAGGTATCTTAGAAACTTTTCGCCACATCCCGCTCATTTTTTGTATCTACATATAAGGCATGGATTAAATGTGTTACATAAAGAATGATGAAAAGCACTGCCGTGAAGGAGCTTCTGGGCGCTCGTTTATCCACCTTGTAGGTAGATTCGCATTCTCCAGTTTTAGAAACCAATTGGGAAGATTCCGACAGCTGTCAAAAAAAATTTCTAAGGCGAAAATCCAGACTTCACTTCAGTGCTTTGGGTGACCAACTTTTTTTTTCGGTAATTCGCTAGAATTTTTTTCGGTATCTATAGTCTTGGTAATGCGATCTGGACAAAATTGTTCACGTAGTTTGAGTACATTATTCTTCATCTATGTGCGAAATTTCATTTCAATCCAAAAAGTAGTTCCAAAATTATCAGGAAAACTGAATTTCAAACGACCATATTTACGGAACCCATAGTCTAATTTCGCTCATTGATGAACGTGACCGCAACATCCGAGTTCCACACCCATCCTGAAAATTTCAAGTCCCTAGGCGTTTCCGTTCAAAAGTTACAATTTTCTATAGTTTCTATGGTTCTGGTCATGCGATCTGGACAAAATTTCACATGTAGCTTGAACACCTCATTCTCCATCTGAGTGCAATTTCAATTTCACCTCGATCGAATCTGTAGTTCCAAAGTAATCAGGAAAATATTTTGAGCGATCATATTTACGGAACCCCTGGGCGAATTTAGCCCAATAACAAACTCAACGGCGGCATTCGAGATTCAAACCTACCAAGAAAATTTCTAGGACAATCTGTTCGAGAGTTATCGTGTATACGGCGACAGACTCGAATTTTTTGACGAATTCGTCATCAGTGAGTCGAACATAGTCGTTTGAGACCATTTTCAGCTCAAAATTCGAAAAATACAGGCATCGTGACGAAATGATATAGCCCTCGTGTAAGTAGTACGTGCGCTCAAAAATTCAGCTCTTTTGATGCTCCACGTGAAAATTTAGTTTTTCTGATCTGCTATTGAAAAAATTTGATATGGGGTGATTCCATCTCTTGAAGTTCATAAAAATAAAATGACATTTTATGTCGTATTGACAGCCATTCACAGAATGTAGTTCTTTTAATCTTTTGTTCGATAGATTCGCTACAGTATCACCTCATGTGTAATCAAAATGATCATAGATTAGTTATGGGTGACCGCTCTGGCGATAAATTGAAACAAGCTTGCAAAAGCTGCCAACTTCACGTCAGTGCTTTTCCCGATATTTTTTATCAAGATTATTAAATCTTCGGGGTTTTTTGTGAACTTCATGACCAATCTATATCATTTAAAGAGGATCTATGGTTTACTTATGTGCAAGCATCACGTTAAAACGACCGCACCGAATTCGATAATTATTTTTTGTTTGTGTTCATTTTCATCACGACACGGTTTATACAATGAAATATGTCCCAAAAAACCTTACGGAAAAAAAGGCTTTCCTTTTTCCTCCGACCAAGCGAACAATCATAGATAACTTATATTCCATGAGAATTTTGACACTTGTGTGAGTGAAGTTTATCGTGTTTCTAGAAGTTTATCACTACGTTTAATATATATTGTTGTGTTGTGGGAAAGTTTTTAATAAAAATGCCATCAGTGAGGCGTCCAAATATTGGTCGGCGGACGCGTGAATCAAGGCCAGTTCGTAATGATCGAGACAATGAGCAAACAGAATGAGAGGTTCGGAAGAATCAAGGGCGGTCCTACGGGGGGGGATTAACAGGGGTAATTCCCCCCCCCCCCAGAGCACCGGAAAATTTTATTTAGGAAAAGAAGACCAACAAGAAAATAATATAATAATGAAATAAAATCAACCGAAAAAAAAAATTAAATCAGAAAAATCAGTAAAATAAATGAAAATTTCTGAAGTTTAACTTCCAGTCGTACGTTTCATCTTTGAAGATCATATTGCATAAAATGTATAAATGGTAAGTCTGTTGTTTGACAAGATTGATATCTAATCTGCTCATGTTGTAGAAAAGGCCTAGATTTTTTCTGGGGGGGGGGAATAATCGATAAAATATATCGTCAGGTATACATCAAGCCTTTGCGATAATTCTGAAACTTTATATTTTGGAAGTCTTGGGGGGGTAATTAATTACGTCAGTACCCCTCCATATCTACGCCCTTGTGTTGTGGTATCTTTTCAGCCTGAAGAAGAGAACATTTGTTTTCCGATTAAGAAGGTGTTGGATTCGTTAGAAAGTTGCAATTAGAATTGCAAAGTTGGTAAAAAAAATTATAACACAACCGGGTCTCCTAACTCGCACAAGTTCTGAGCTTCTGAGGGGTCTCACAGAGACCTGGGAGAGTCAGCATATAACCAAAAATGAATAAAATAAATAAATAAATAAAATAAAAAGCACTGTCGTGAAGTCAGGAGCTTTTGAGCGCTCTTTCATCCACCTTTTAGGTAGATTCGCATTTCCAAGTTTTAGAAACCCATTGAAAATTTTTTTAAAAGGTGTCAAAAAAAATAAAACTGAGCAGAACTCCAGACTTCACGTCAGTGTTTTAGGTTTCCAATTTTCCTTTCGATTATGCGCTAGAATTTTATACGGTATCTATGGTTTTGGTAATGCGATCTGGACAAAATTTCGCACGTAGTTTGAGTTTTGAAATTATCAAGAAAAATGAATTTCAAACGACCATATTTACGGAACCCCTAGTCTAATTCTGCTCATTGATGAACGTGACCGCGAAATTCGAAATCCACACTCATCCTGAAAATTTCCCTAGGCGTTTCCGTTCGAAAGTTATAATTTTCTATGGTTTCTATAGTTCTGATCATGCGATCTGGAAAAATTGTAGCTTGAATATATCATTCTCCATTGAAATACAAAATTTCGTCACGATCGAATCCATATTTTCGAAATTATCAACAAAACTGAATTTAAAATGACCACGACGAAATGATATAGCCCTCGTATAAGTATAACGAGCGCTCAAAATATAACAACAATAAAAACAACAGAAAAATATTAATATAAAGTAGTTTAGACGGTCAAAATATTCCCGCCGGGGGGGAGGGGGTAGTGCAGTCTCCCAAAATAAATGATTCAAGCTGAATATCTTGGCTTTGGATCTTACTTTTGTTCATAATTTGTCCTAAGTGCTGGAATATTATGTACATATAACTCCCAAAGATCGATTGAACTAATCAGCAATTAATTATAATCATCGAAGTTCAAATATAAAGGAATTGGAACCAGTGTTTGTAGAATTAAAGATAAGAAGTTTATGTTTGTGTTGTGCTTTTAGATAGCACTATTTGCAACGAATAATCAAAAACGGAACTCGATGGAAAATATAATTATATTCGAATTTTATCTCAAAATGAAATACAAAGAGACTGAGTTATCAAAGTAGTTTTTAGTTGTGAGGTTCACATCGTAGATGTTATTTTTCCTTATCGCACCCGCCTTCTTGTAATATATCATCCTCGGAGCATGGGAACGGTTCCTGATGATACCTGTCGCTTCTGCCAAGAAGCCACCGAGACAGCTGAACACCTGCTATGCAATTGTGATGCTGTCTTCAGGAAGAGGCTGCGGCATCTTGGCTCCTGTTTCCTAAAACCGGAACAAGTAATGGGAGTAGCACCCAGCGAAGTTCAGAGAGACCTTGCTAACTGAATGGTAAACAGCGCAGGGTTGTTCAAAAGAACATCAGGTCAAGATGTTTGCGAAGTTAAGCTTAGCCTTATCGCCGCTCCTCTCATCTTATCAAACCTAATCTTGTCTACTATTACCAAAAATAAAAAACTTTTAGTAAACGTTTTGGGAAGGGTAGAATCCAATAATCGGTTAAACCGAAACGTTTCAAATTGAACTGATGGATTAAAATTTAGAAAAGCACTGCCGTGAAGGCAGGAGATTTGAGCGCTCGTACATGCACCTTGTAGGTAGATTCGCATTTTCCAGTTTCAGAAATCAATTGAAGGAATTTTCGACAGCTGTCAAAAAAATTCTGAAACTTGGGCGAAACTCCAGAATTCATGTCAGTGCTTCAGCTGATCAATTTTTTTTCGATAATTCGCTAGAATTTTCTACGGTATCTATGGTCTTGGTGGTGCGATCTGGACAAAATTTCGCAAGTAGTTTGAATACATTATTACTCAGCAAGGTGCAGAATTTCATCCCAATCCGCTCAGTATTCTCGGAACTATCAGCAAAAAAATATTTTGAACGGCCATATTTACTGAACCCCTAGTCAAATTTTGCTCATTGATGAACATGACCGCGATATTCGCGATCCAAACCCACCCTGAGAATTTCAAGTTCCTAGGCCTTTCCGTTCGAAAGTTACAATTTTCTATGGTTTCTATGGTTCTGGTCATGAGATCTGGACAAAATATTGTTTTAATATATCATTCTCGATTAAAATACAAAATTTCATCTCGATCGAATCCGTAGTTTCGAAATGATTGAGAAACCAAAATTTCAAACGACCGTATTTACGGAACCCCTAGTATTATTTTGCTCATAGATGAAACTGATCACGACAATCGAGATCCACACCTATCCTGAAAATTTCAAGTCCCTAGGCCTTTCCGTTCGAAAGTTTTGATTTTCTATGGTTCGAGTCATGTGATCTGGAGAAATGTAGCTTGAATATATCATTCTCCATAAGTATACAAAATTTCGTCACGATCGAATCTGTAGTTTTGAAATTATCAAGAAAACTAAATTTCAAACGACCATATTTACGGAACCCCTTGTATAATTTTGCTCATAGATGAACGTAATCACGACATTCCAGATCCACCCCTATCCTGAAAATTTCAAGTCCTTAGGGGGTTCCGTTCAAAAGTTACAATTTTCTATGGTTTCTATGGTTCTGGTCATGCGATCTGGACAAAATTTCACATGTAGCTTAAACACCTCATTCTCCGTTTGAGTGCAAAGTTTCATCTCGATCGAATCTGTAGTTTCGAAGTAATCAGGAGAACAAAATTTTGAACGGCCATATTTACGGAACCCCTGGTGGAATTCTGCCCATTAACGAACTTGACCGAGGCATTTGGGATCTGAACCTACACTGAAAATTTCAAGTCTCTAGGTTGATCCGTTCGAGAGTTATCGTGCTGACGGCCGGCCGGACGGCCGGACGGACGGACAGACTCGAATTTTTTGACGGATTCGTCATCAGTGAGTCGAACATAGTCGATTGAGACCATTTTCGGCTCAAAATTCGAAAAATACAGACATCGTGACGAAATGATATAGCCCTCGTGTAAGTAGTACGAGCGCTCAAAAAGAATAAAATAGAGAAATCTAGGTGAGTAAGTAATTAAAACGTTTTTCCATCGTGATAATACGTATTTCATTACATTTCCCGTTTATTATAACAAAATGACAAAGACAAATCTTGACAGCACTAAGACTTCACTTCTAACGATAATTTCTCATAGGAAAAGTAGCAATTGGTGTTTCAAATGTAATGATAACGAAAAAAATACCGACTGCACTTTCCATTTCCACTTATAGAATTGAAATTGTTGAATAATGTTTGAATAAAGGTTCTGCATTTAGTAATATTTCATTTGGCGTAACAAGGTACTACTGTCAGATCTGTAATCGAAAATTTCGGAAAGAACTGCCGTGAAGCCAGGAGCTTTTGAGCGCTCGTACATGCACCTTGTAGGTAGATTCGCATTCTTCAGTTTTAGAAACCAATTGGAAAGATTTTGACAGCTGTCAAAGAAAATTTTAAGCTAAGACCAATTTTTTTTTCGATAATTCGCTAGAATCTTCTACGGTATCTATGGTCTTGGTCATGCGATCTGGACAAAATTTCCCACGTAGTTTGAATTCATTGTTCTTCATCTATGTGCGAAATTTCATTTCAATCCAATGAGTGGTTTCGAAATTATCAGGAAAAAAATAGTTTGAACGGCTATATTTACGGAACTCCTAGTCTAATTTTGCTCATTGATGAACGTAACCGCGAAATTTGCGAACCGAACTTATCCTGAAAATTTCAAGTCCCTAGGCTTTTCCGTTTGAAAGTTATGATTTCTACGGTTCTTATCATGCGATCTGGAAAAAATGTAGCTCGATTATATCATTCCCAATTTGAATACAAAATTTCGTCACGATCAAATCCATAGTTTTGAAATTATCAAGAAAACTGAATTTCAAACGGCCATATTTACGGAACCCCCAGTCTAATTTTGCTCACTGATGAACGTGACAGCAACATTCGAGATCCACACCTATCCTGAAAAATTCAAGCCCCTAGGCCTTTCCATTAGAAAGTTATAATTTTCTATGGTTCTGCTAGTGCGAGCTGGATAAAATTTTTGCATGTAGCTTGAACACATAATTCTCCATCTCAGTGCAAAATTTCACCTCGATCAAATCCGTAGTTCCCAAGTTATCAGGGAAACAAAATTTCGAGTGGCCATATTTAAGGAACCCCCGGGGCGAATTTTGCCCAATACCGAACTTAACCGCGACATTCGAGATTTGAACCTACTTTGAAAATTTCAAGTTTTTAGGACATTCCATTCGAAAGTTATCGTGTAAACGGACGGACTCGAATGATGGATTCGTCATCAGTGAGTCGAAAATAGTCATTTGAGACCATTTTCGGCTCAAAATTCGAAAATACAGACATCGTGACGAAATGATATAGCCCTCGTGTAAGTAGTACGAACGCTCAAAAATGATCATTTAGACTTCAAGTTTCTCGAGTCGTTGCTGTTGCTATGGTGACTTTAAAAAATTACGAAAAGCACTGCCGTGAAGTCAGGAGCTTTCGAGCGCTCGTACATGCACCTTGTAGGTAGATTCGAATTTTCCAGTTTTAGAAATCAATTGAAGGAATTTTCGACAGCTGTCAAAAAAATTCTGTAACTTGAGCGAAACTCCAGACTTCACGTCAGTCCTTCAGCTGATCATTTTTTTTTTCGATAATTCGCTAGAATTTTCTACGGTATCTATGGCGATCTAGACAAAATTTCGCAAGTAGTTTGAATACATTATTCCTCAGCTAGGTGCAAAATTTAATTCCAATCCAATCAGAGGTTTCAAAACTATCAGAAAAAAAATATTTTGAACGGCCATATTTACGGAACCCCTAGTCTTATTTTGCTCATTGATGAACGCGACCGCGACATTTGCGATCCAAATCTACCCTGGAAATTTCAAGTTCCTAGGCCTTTCCGTTCGAAAGTTACAATTTTCTATGGTTTCCATGGTTCTGGTCATGCGATCTGGACAAAATATTGCTTTAATATTTCATTCTCGATTAAAATACAGAATTTCACCTGGATCGAATCCGTAGTTTCGAAATTATCGAGAAAACAAAATTTCAAACGACCTTATTTACGGAACCCCTTGTATAATTTTGCTCATAGATGAACGTGATCACGACATTCGATATCTACACCTATCCTGAAAATTTCAAGTCCCTAGGCGTTTCCGATCAAAAGTTACAATTTTCTATGGTTTCTATGGTTCTGGTCATGCGATCAGGACAATTTTCACATTTCACAAGTAGCTTGAACACCTCAATCTCCATTCGAGTGCAAAATTTCATCTCGATCAAATCTGTAGTTTTCAAGTAATCAGGGGAACAAAACTTTGAACAGCCATATTCACGGAACCCCTCGTGGAATTCTGCCCATTAACGAACTTAACCGAGGCAGTTGGGATCTGAACATAACCTGAAAATTTCAAGTCTCTAGGTTGTTCCGTTCGAGAGTATATCAAATTTTCCGACGGATTCGTCATCAGTGAGTTGAACTCTATCGTTTGAGACCATTTTCGGCTCAAAATTCGAAAAATACAGACATCGTGAAGAAATGATATAGCCCTCGTGTAAGTAGTACGAGCTCTCAAAAACGTTCGTGTGAAAGTTCGATTAAAACACGCTGAGCCGTTCTTGAAACGCAAGTAAAATGGGGAATCATTAAAAAAAAAATTACGAAAAGCACTGCCGTGAAGGCAGGAGCTTTTGAGCGCTCGTACATGCACCTTGTAGGTGGATTCGCATTTTCCAGTTTCAGAAATCAATTGAAGGAATTTTCGACAGCTGTCAAAAAAATTCTGAAACTTAGGCGAAACTCCAGACTTCATGTCAGTGCTTCAGCTGACCAATTTTTTTTCGATAATTCGCTAGAATTTTCTACGGTATCTATGGTCTTGGTGGTGCGATCTGGACAAAATTTTGCACGTAGTTTGAATACATTATTCCTCAGCTAGGTGCAAGATTTCATCCCAATCTGCCCAGTATTTTCGGAACTATCAGCAAAAAAATATTCTGAACGGCCATATTTACGGAACCCCTAGTATAATTTTGCTCATTGATGAACGTGACCGCGATATTCGCGATCCAACCCCACCCTGGAAATTTCGAGTTCCTAGGCCTTTCCGTTCAAAAGTAACAATTTTCTATGGTTTCTATGGTTCTAGCCATGAGATCTGGACGAAATATTGTTTTAATATATCATTATCGATTAAAATACAAAATTTCATCTCGATCGAATCCGTAGTTTCGAAATTATCGAGAAACCAAAATTTCAAACGACCGTATTTACGGAACCCCTAGTATAATTCTTCTCATTGATAAACGTGAACGCGAAATTTTAGATCCACACCTATCATGAAAATTTCAAGTCCCTAGGCATTTCCGTTAGAAAGTTATAATTTTCTATGGTTTCTATGGTTCTGGTCATGTGATCTGGAAAAATGTAGCTTGAATATATCATTCTCCATTAGTATACAAAATTTCGTCACGATCGAATCTCTTGTTTTGAAATTATCAAGAAAACTAAATTTCAAACGACCATTTTTATGGAACCCCCAGTATAATTTTGCTCATAGATGAACGTGATCACGACATTCGAGATCCACACCTATCTTGAAAATTTCAAGTCCCTAGGCGTTTCCGTTCAAAAGTTACAATTTTCTATGGTTTATATGGTTCTGCTCATGCGATCTGGACAAAATTTCACATGTAGCTTGAACACCTCATTCTTCATTCGAGTGCAATATTTCATCGCAATCAAATCTGTAGTTTTCAAGTAATCTTGGGAACAAAACTTCGAACGGCCATATTTACGGAACCCCTGGTGGAATTTGGCCCATTAACGAACTCAACCGAGACATTCGGGAACTGAACCCATACTGAAAATTTCAAGTCTCTAGGTTGTTCCGTTCGAGAGTTATCGTGATTACGGACGGACGGACAGACTCGAATTTTCCGACAGATTCGTCATCAGTGAGTCGAACATAGTCGATTGAGACCATTTTCGGCTCAAAATTCGAAAAATACAGACATCGCGATGAAATGATATAGCCCTCGTGTAAGTAGTACGAGCGCTCAAAAAATATTTTTTTTATTGATGCCCCATTTCACCTCTTCCAAGAACGCATCAGCGTGTTTAAATCGAACTTTCGAACACGCGCGTTTTTGAGCGCTCGTACTACTTACACGAGGGCTATATCATTTCGTCACGATGTCTGTATTTTTCGAATTTTTAGCCGAAAATGGTCTCAATCGACTATGTTCGACTTACTGATGACGAATCTGTCGGAAAATTCGAATCTGTCCGTCCGTCCGTCCCGTTCCGTAAATATGGCCGTTCAAAGTTTCGTTCCCCTGATTACTTGAATATTACACATTTGATTGAGATGAAATTTTGCACTCAAATGGAGAATGAGATGTTCAAGCTACATGTGAAATTTTGTCCAGATCGCATGACCAGAACCATAGAAACCATAGAAAATTTTTGGAACGGAAACGCCTAGGGACTTGAAATTTTCAGAATAGGTGTGGATCTCAAATGTCGTGATCACGTTCATCTATGAGCGAAATTATACTAGGGGTTCCGTAAATATGATCGTTTGAAATTTAGTTTTCTTGATCATTTCAAAACTACAGATTCGATCGTGACGAAATTTTGTATACTAATGGAGAATGATATATTCGTGCCACACTTCTCCAGATCACATGACCAGAACCATAGAAAATCATAACTCTAGAACGGAAAGGCCTAGGGACTTGAAATTTTTCAGGATAGGTGTGGATCTGAAATGTCGCGTTCACGTTCATCAATGAGCAGAATTATACTAGGGGTTCCGTAAATACGGTCGTTCGAAATTTTGGTTTCTCGATAATTTCGAAACCACGGAATAGCTCAGGAATAATGTATTCAAACTACGTGCCAAGTTTTGTCCAGATCGCACCACCAAGACCATAGATACGGTAGAAAATTCTAGCGAATTATCGAAAAAAAATTGGTCATCTAAAGCACTGACATGAAGTCGAGGGTTTCGCCTAAGTTTCAGAATTTTTGTGACAGCTGTCGAAAATTCCTTCAATTGATTTCTAAAACTGGAAAATGCGAATCTACCAACAAGGTGCATGTACGAGCGCTCAAAAGCTCCTGCCTTAATGGCAGTGCTTTTCGTAATTTTTTAAAGTCACTATGGCAACAGCAACGACTCGAGAAACGTCGAGTCCGATTATAGATCTGACAGGAGTACCTTGTTACGCCAAATAAAATATTACTAAATGCAAATCAAATAAATGCGGTATCAACCACGATTCTGTTTACTTTTCGAAAAATCTATATAAGAATTCATTTTCAAAGACTGCGGTGACACCAATTCAAATCCCTAGGCCTTTTCGTTCGAAAATAATAATTTTCTATGATTTATATGCTTCTCATCATGAAAAAATTCTGCATGTAGCTTGAACACGTCATTAACCATCTGAGTGCAAAATTCCATTTTGATAGAATCGGTATTTTCCAAGTACTCAAGAGAACAAAATTCCGAACATCTTCACGGAACCCCTGGTCAAGTTTTGCCCAATAACAAACTCATCCTCGGCATTCGAGATTCGAACCTATCCTGAAAATTTCAAGTTTCTAGGTCGTCCCGTTCGAGAGTTATCGTGTATACGGACGGACAGACAGACTCGAATTGAAATGATATAGCCCTCGTGTAAGTAGAACAAGCTCTCAAAAAGGAAAATAGCAGAAGGATTGTTTTCAATAAACCCGACAAAGATTGAAAGTTCCCTTAGATCTAAAAACCAATAAGTCTACTACTAGGTAGTATACTGTATATGTATCTGTATCTGTATACTCATAAAAACTCATGTAAAACCAGACGAAATCCTATCACAACTTCTTAGAGCTCAATAGTAGAATGGTGAAAACATGTTTGAAAATAGGTGGGGAATTTCGTACCCATATGAAATTCATTTCCGAACTAACTAACTGGAAATATCATGAACCTGAAAAGAATTTGAAAAGATGGTGCATCCTAACTCATTATGTTTCCTGAAGTTTCAAATTCAAAATCGGTCAGGTTATTTTCGGACGACTAGCCTTCCACGTTACTTGAAGCACTGTGTATAATACATGACTTATATTATTTCCATTGTTGATACATTCAATTGACAAAACTACGTTCGATTTCATTCAACCAGATAGGTAGTTGATTTCGAGATAATTCAAATCATTTTCTCATATTTCTTTCAAAATTTTTCTGTTTTTACTCTTCCAAAAAATATCGTTCGGAATTATTGTTTTACTCGAACGTGGGTAATGTATAGAAAAACCAACACACATATTTTTCTTTGGACCTTTCTTTAATTTGGTTTCAACTTGTTTACCTCTGCATAAATGCGTGTTTGGAATTTGAATAACTTGATCCCGTAATGATGGCCGAATCTATTCTCCAAACTTATTCAGCATGCAGATTTCATTGAAAAGGTATTCAAAATGAGAACAACATACCAGAACGATTCACAAAAACACAAAACTATTATTATATCTGTAGTCAGACGACACCCTGTCGACACGGGGATGAAATTCGGATACTATCCTATTGATCCTGAGGGATGAAACGCATGCGTTGCAGGTGCAGAGGCGGGCGTCGCTATTGATCCGCTCAACCGACGTCGAGACAAGTGAGCAGGAATTTGACACATTACACGTGACGTAACAAGTCTTGTGGGAACGTGCCTCCATTATGATGGGGTGGATACAATATTATTCCTACCGTTCAAATACGGGAAATAATCAGCAACTGCCTGGCATTGGTTATTATCACCTATTTTGAGCTGCGGACACTTTTTGAGCGCTCGTACTACTTACACGAGGGCTATATCATTTCGTCACGATGTCTGTATTTTTCGAATTTTGAGCCGAAAATGGTCTCAATCGACTATGTTCGACTCACTGATGACGAATCCGTCGGAAAAATCGAGTCTGTCCGTCCGTCCGGCCGTCCGTAAGCACGATAACTCTCGAACGGATCAACCTAGCGACTTGAAATTTTCAGTGTAGGTTCAGATCCCGAATGCCTCGGTTAAGTTCGTTAATGGGCAGAATTCCATCAGGGGTTCCGTAAATATGGCCGTTCAAAATTTTGTTCTCCTGATTTCTTCGAAACTACAGATTCGATCGAGATGAAACTTTGCACTCAAATGGAGAATGAGGTGTTCAAGCTACATGTGAAATTTTGTCTAGATCGCATGACCAAAACCATAGAAATCATAGAAAATTTTAACTTTTGAACGGAAACGCCTAGGGACTTGAAATTTTCAGGATAGGTGTGGATCTCGATTGTCGTGATCACTTTCATTTATGAGCAAAATTTTACTAGGGGTTCCGTAAATATGGTCGTTTGAAATTTAGTTTTCTCGATAATTTCCAAACTAGAGATTCGATGGTGACGAAATTCTGTATACTAATGGAGAATGATACACTCAAGCTACATTGCTCCAGATCACATGACCAGAACCATAGAAACCATAGAAAATCATAACTTTCGAACGGAAAGGCCTAGGGACTTGAAATTTTCAGGATAGGTGTGGATCTGAAATGTCGCGTTCACGTTCATCAATGAGCAGAATTATACCAGGGGTTCCGTAAATACGGTCGTTTGAAAGTTTGTTTTCTCGATAATTTCGAAACTACGGATTCGATCGAGGTGAAATTTTGTATTTTAATCGAGAATGATATATTAAAGCAATATTTTGTTCAGATCGCATGACCAGAACCATAGCGACCATAGAAAATTGTAACTTTTGAACGGAAAGGCCTAGGAACTTGAAATTTCCAGGGTGGGTTTGGATCGCGAATATCGCGGTCACGTTCATCAATGAGCAAAATTAGACTAGGGGTTCCGTAAATATGGCCATTCCAAATATTTTTTTCCTAATAGTTTCGAAACTACTGATCGGATTGGAATTAAATTTTGCACCTAGCTGAGGAATAATGTATTCAAACTACGTGCAAAATTTTGTCCAGATCGCTCCACCAAGACCATGGATACTGTAGAAAATTCTAGCGAATTATCGAAAAAAAATTGATCAGCTGACACACTGACATGAAGTCTGGAGTTTCGCCTGAGTTTGAGAATTTTCTCGACAACTGTCAAAAATTCCTTCAATTGATTTTTAAAACTGGAAAATGCGAATCTACCTACAAGGTGGATAAACGAGCGCTCAAAAGCTCCTGCCTTCACGGCAGTGCTTTTCGTAATTTTTGAGCGCTCGTACTACTTACACGAGGCTATATCATTTCGTCACGATGTCTGTATTTTTCGAATTTTGAGCCGAAAATGGTCTCAATCGACTATGTTCGACTCACTGATGACGAATCCGTCGGAAAATTCGAGTCTGTCCGTCCGTCCGTCCGTCCGTCCGGCCGTCCGTCCGTCAGCACGATAACTCTCGAACGGATCAACCTAGAGACTTGAAATTTTCAGTGTAGGTTCAGATCCCAAATGCCTCTGTTAAGTTCGTTAATGGGCAGAATTCCACCAGGGGTTCCGTAAATATGGCCGTTTGAAATTTTGTTGTCCTGATTACTTGAAAACTACAGATTTGATCGAGATGAAAATTTGCACTCAAATGGAAAATGAGGTGTTCAAGCTACGTGTGAAATTTCGTCCAGATCGCATGACCAGAACCATAGAAACCATAGAAAATTGTAACTTTTGAATGGAAACGCCTAGGGACTTGAAATTTTCAGGATAGGTGTGGATCTCGAATGTCGTGATCACGTTCATCTATGAGCAACATTATACAAGGAGTTCCGTAAATACGGTCGTTTGAAATTTCGTTTTCTCGATAAATTCGGAACTACGGATTCGATCGAGATGAAATTTTGTATTTTAATCGAGAATAATGTATTGAAGCAATATTTTGTCCAGATCGCATAACCAGAACCATAGAAACCATAGAATATTGTAACTTTTGCACGGAGAGGCCTAGGAACTTGAAATTTTCAGGGTGGGTTTGGATCGCGAATATGAAGTCGGGAGTTTCGCCTAAGTTTAAAATTTTATTTGAGAGCTGTCAAAAATTCCTTCAATTGATTTCCAAAACTGGAAAATGCGAATCTACCTACAAGGTGGATGTACGAGCGCTCAAAAGCTCCTGCCTTCACGGCAGTGCTTTTCGTAATTTTTCATTTACATAATCATGAACTATGTACAACTTTTCAATTATGTTGCAACCCAACTAACAACTCAGGAGACCTACTCTTCTGGTTGAACCAGGCTCCACGAATAATACATTCTGTGGCTGTTTTTGAGCGCTCGTACAACTTACACGAGGGCTATATCATTTCGTCACGATGTCTGTATTTTTCGAATTTTGAGCCGAAAATGGTCTCAATCGACTATGTTCGACTCACTGATGACGAATCCGTCGGAAAATTCGAGTCTGTCCGTCCGGCCGTCCGTCCGTCCGTCCGTCCGTCAGCACGATAACTCTCGAACGGATCAACCTAGAGACTTGAAATTTTCAGTGTAGGTTCAGATCCCGAATGCCTCGGTTAAGTTCGTTAATGGGCCAAATTCCACCAGGGGTTCCGTAAATATGGCCGTTCAAAGTTTTGTTTCCCTGATACTTGAAAACTACAGATTCGATCGAGATGAAATTTTGCACTCAGATGGAAAATGAGGTGTTTCAGCTACATGCAAAATTTTGTCCAGATTGCATGACCAGAACCATAGAAACCATAGAAAATTGTAACTTTTGAACGGAAATGCCTAGGGACTTGAAATTTTCAGGATAGGTGTGGATCTCGAATGTCGTGATCACGTTCATCTATGAGCAACATTATACAAGGGGTTCCGTAAATACGGTCGTTTGAAATTTTGTTTTCTCGATAAATTCGAAACTTCGGATTCGATCGAGATGAAATTTTGTATTTTAATCGAGAATGATATATTGAAGCAATATTTTGTCCAGATCGCATGACCAGAACCGTAGAAACCATAGAAAATTGTAACTTTTGAACGGAAAGGCCTAGGAACTTGAAATTTTCAGGGTGGGTTTGGATCGCGAATATCGCGGTCACGTTCATCAATAAGCAAAATGAGACTAGGGGTTCCGTAAATATGGCCGTTCAAAATATTTTTTTCCAGATAGTTTCGGAAGTACTGATCGTATTGGAATGAAATTATGCATCTAGCTGAGGAATAATGTATTCAAAGTACGTGCAAAATGTTGTCCAGACCACATCACCAAGACCATAGATATCGTAGAAAATTCTAGCGAATTATCGAAACAAAATTGATCAGCTAAAGCACTGACATGAAGTCTGGAGTTTCCCTAAGTTTCAGAATTTTTTTGACAGCTGTCAAAAATTCCTTCAATTGGTTTCTAAAACTGGAAAATGCGAATCTACCTACAAGGTGCACGTACGAGCGCTCAAAAGTTCCTGCCTTCACGGCAGTGCTTTTCGTAATTTTATTATTTTCTGGATGTGGACACAATTCGCGGGATTTACACGACGAAACATATCTGATTTAGCTGTCGTATCTTTCTCTCGAATTCGGTCCTCCCAGGTATTTGTTTCTTTAAAATTAAGTGATAAATGAAATGATTTTTTGTGTAAAAATCGAAAGATATTTCACAATCCTACTCTAGAAAGGGCATGACAAATTTGAAGAGCTTAAGGACGATACAGTACCTACCTTCTAGGGCCTAGCGAAAAACCGGGTCAAATTTTTTATTCCGGTAATCCAAAAGACCGATATTTTCATGAAACAAATAATGAAAAAAATTACGAAAAGCACTGCCGTGAAGGCAGGAGCTTTTGAGCCCTCGTACATGCACCTTGTAGGTAGATTCGCATTTTCCAGTTTTAGAAACCAATTGAAGGAATTTTTGACAGCTGTCAAAAAAATTCTGAAACTTAGGCGAAACTCCAGACTTCATGTCGCTGCTTCAGCTGATCAATTTTGTTGCGATAATTCGCTAGAATTTTCTACGGTATCTATGGTCTTGGTGATGCGGTCTGGACAACATTTTGCACGTAGTTTGAATACATTATTCCTCAGCTAGATGCATAATTTCATTCCAATCCGATCAGTAGTTCCGAAACTATCTGGAAAAAAATATTTTGAACGGCCATATTTACGGAACCCCTAGTCTCATTTTGCTTATTGATGAACGTGACCGCGTTATTCGCGATCCAAACCCACCCTGAAAATTTCAAGTTTCTAGGCCTTTCCGTTCAAAAGTTACAATTTTCTATGGTTTCTATGGTTCTGGTCATGCGATCTGGACAAAATATTGCTTCAATATATCATTCTCGATTAAAATACAAAATTTCATCTCGATCGAATCCGAAGTTTCGAATTTATCGAGAAAACAAAATTTCAAACGACCGTATTTACGGAACCCCTTGTGTAATGTTGCTCATTGATGAACGTGATCACGACATTCGAGATCCACACCTATCCTGAAAATTTCAAGTCCCTAGGCATTTCCGTTCAAAAGTTACAATTTTCTATGGTTTCTATGGTTCTGGTCATGCGATCTGGACAAAATTTCGCATGTAGCTAAAACACCTCATTTTCCATCTGAGTGAAAAATTTCATCTCGATCGAATCTGTAGTTTTCAAGTAATCAGAGAAACAAAACTTTGAACGGCCATATTTACGGAACCCCTGGTGGAATTTGGCCCATTAACGAACTCAACCGAGGCATTCGGGATCTGAACCTACACTGAAAATTTCAAGTCTCTAGGTTGATCCGTTCGAGAGTTATCGTGCTGACGGACACGTCATCAGTGAGTCGAACATAGTCGATTGAGACCATTTTCGGCTCAAAATTCGAAAAATACAGACATCGTGACGAAATGATATAGCCCTCGTGTAATTAGTACGAGCGCTCAAAAATGCAGTAAATGTCATTATAAATAATGTGTGTATGCACAATAAGAGAAGACGTGTACAAGGATAATTTTCAAGATATTGCGCTATCAAAGGACACTTCAATTGTAAAAGAATAAGGTAAAGGAAGTCGAGTGAAAACATTCACAGAATAAAGAAAAAAAACTTCTTGATGAAAATTACTATAAGAAAGGAAGAAGAAAAGGAAGTTGAGGTAGATCCAAGACATATCAAAAATGAAGAACATAGGGTAAATGTTCCAGAACTAGTGGAACACTATAAGCCGCAGAAGATTAAAACCACTGGAATCGAAATGAAGATTTTAATGAAAAGTGAAGAGCCAATCTACCAGAGACCAAGAAGATTGTCAGTACCGGAAAGGAAAGAAGTAGATGAGCAAATAGAGGAATGGTTAAGAGACGGCATAGTTCAACCCAGTTCATCCGATTCCGCAAGTCCGATAGTAATTGTGAGCAAAAGAGACGGACAGGCTAGAATATGCTGTGATTACAGATCACTAGACAAGAAGAAGAATGTCATAAAGGACCGTTTTTCCTTACCCTTTAAAGAGGACGTCTTGGACAGACTGCAAGGAGCTTCAGTATATGGTACTATAGATCTAAGAAATGGCTTTTTCCATGTATCGTCCCATATCGGTTCTGAGTTGTTTCTCGGAGGTATTAGAAAAAATTGTTTTCAATAGAATGCTTAATTATTTGAACATATTCCATCTCATTACTGACTCTCAGCATGGTTTCAGACCAGGACGTTCCACTGAATCAGCAGTTTTCACATTTGTTCAGGGTGTTTATGAAAACTTAGATAAGGGAAAGTGCGTTGCTGCATTGTTTTTCGATCTGACAAAAGCGTTTGACTCTTTGAATTTCTCTTTTATGCTTTGTAAATACTACAACCTGGGTTTCAGGGGAATTTTTCTCGACTGGCTGAAAAGTTATATGTCGAATCGTAATATGTCTGTGAAAGTGGGCAACACTTATTCTGATGAGTATGAACTTGATGTAAGTGTCCCTCAGGGATCAGTCCTTGGACCCCTTTTATTTTGTTTATTCATTAACGATTTACCATCACATGTTATAGCTACCATAATTCCTTTATTTGCTGATGATTCTTCATTTTTGAGCGCTCGTACTACTACACGAGGGCTGTATCATTTCGTCAAGATGTCTGTATTTTTCGAATTTTTAGCCGAAAATGGTCTCAAACGACTATGTTCGACTCACAGATGACGGATTCGTCGGAAAATTCGAGTCTGTCCGTCCGTATACACGATAACTCTCGAACGGAATGTCCTAGAGACTTGAAATTTTTAGGGTAGGTTCGAATCTCGAATGCCGCGGTTAAGTTCGTTATTGGGCAAAATTCGCCCAAGGGCTCCGTAAATCCGATTACTTCGAAACTACAGATTCGATCGAGGTGAAATTTTGCACTCAAATGGAGAATTACTTGTTCAAGCTACACACAACATTTTGTTCAGCTCGCATGACCAGAACCATAGAAAATTATAACTTTGTAATGGAAAGGCCTAGGGACTTGAAATTTTCAGGATAGGTGTGGATCTCGAATATCGCGGTCAAGTTCATCAATCAGCAAAATTAGACTAGGGGTTCCGTTAATATCGCCGTTTGAAATTCATGATAATTTTGATTTTGATATTTCAAAACTATGGATTTGATCTTGACGAAATTTTGTATTTAAATTGAGAATGATATATTCGAGCTACATTTTTCCAGATCGCATGATCAGAACCATAGAAACCATAAAAAATCATAACTTTCGAACGGAAAGGCCTAGGGACTTGAAATTTTCAGGAAAGTTTCGGATTGCGAATTTCGCGATCACTTTCATCAATGAGCAAAATTAGACTAGGAGTTCTATAAATATAGCCGTTCCAACTATATTTTTCCTGATAATTTCGAAAATACTTATTGGATTGAAATGAAATCAAACTACGTGAGAAATGTTGTCCAGATCGCATTACCAAGACCATAGATACCGTAGAAAATTCTAGCGAATTATCGAAAAAAAAATGGTCACCAAAGCACTGACGTGTAGTCTGGATTTTCGCGTTAGTTTGAAATTTTCTTTGACAGCTGTCAATATCTTTCCAATTGGTTTCTAAAACTGGAGAATGCGAATCTACCTACAAGGTGCATGTACGAGCGCTCAAAAGCTCATGCCTTCACGGCAGTGCTTTTCGTAATTTTTTATTATTGCACAAAATCTTGAAGAATTGAAGCAAGCGACTTCATTAATTGTTGAAATGTTTGTAAGCTGATGTGATAAAAATGGGCTCATTGTGAATGTCGAAAAAATGGTTTCCATTCTTTTCAGCCTGGAGAGGGGCACAAAGGATGTTCTTGTTACATCTCACAGAGGTGTTTCAGTTACCTCTAGAAACACTAGAAAGTTCCTAGGTATCTATGTAGATGATGGTTTACAATGGAAAGATCATGCAGATGCCGTTTGCAAAAAGTTGAATTGCGCCTATTTTGCCATTAATAAAATAAAAGAATTGTTTCCTCTCAAATCACTCCTGGAAGTTTATTACTGTTTGTGCTATCCACATATAGCATACAATATTCATATATGGGGTGGTACATCTGAACTCAATAGAGTTCTCGTATGCCAGAAAAAAATTATTAGGCTGATATTCAATGTTCATCCGCGGACATCTTGTCGACCTAACTTCTCTGAAAATGAACTTTTAACTGCGGCTGGTGTTTACTTGCTCGAATGTTTGGTTCATACCAAGAAGAATGAGAAAAATTTGAGGAAACTATCTAGTTACCATTCTTACCCGACAAGAGGCGGTGATGTCTTGGTTATCCCTGGACACAGGAAGTCGAAATATGAACAATCACCGGTCTATCAGGGAATTATTATGTTCAATCATTTGCCAGTCTCTACAAAAAGTATCAATACGAACAAATTCAAAAAAACTGTGAAAAAATTATTGTTGTTTAAATGTTATTACTCCGTGAGAGAATATCTGGATGATAATGATTTAAGATTATAATACCGGTGTAAAGTCCTATATTCGCTGAATTTAGTTGAGTGATTTGTTAAATTTTTCATTTCTTTCTTCATTGTGACCTGTCCTATACTCTATTGTCTGAAAGGATCAATAAATATTATTATTATCTCGTTTGTTGGTGCTACCAAACTCAGCTCAAAGCTGGTATCATTGGCCTATCCCGGGTACGAAGTACCAAAGAGATTAGACTCAATTCACATTGTGAACTTCCTCCGTACTGTATGACAGGTGTTCAATATAACAGCCTTCTGGATGTCTGAATAGGTGTTTTTAGGTAGTCCCAGTTTAGGATACTTTCGTGCAGAGTCTTGGGCACCACTCCGGTTGATGATATTATCACTGAAACGATTTCCACTTTCTCGCAATGCCACATTCGTTTGATTTCGATGGCGAGATGGCCATCTTCTCCTGATATTTATTGATAATGTTGTGAGTGTTCGGAACCGCTACATCAAAGAGAAACAAGGCAACTCGGTCTTCGAGTTGACTTTTCTATCCAATACCACAATATCTGGTCTATTATTCGTCACCTGTCTATCGGTCATAATGGACCTATCGTAGTAAAGTCTAAAATTGTCATTCTCGAGAACCATCTGTGGCTGATACTTATAGTATGGTGTATAGGTGTTGAGAAGACCGAACTTGTTCGCCAGTTTCTGGTGGACGATGTTGCACACTTGATTATGTCTATGCAGGTAATCAGTATTAGCCAGCGCGCTACAGCCAGATGTTATATGCTGAATAGTCTCTGATTTTTGTTGACACTTCCTGCATTTGTCGGATTGGGTATTAGAATCCTTAATGATGAACTTATTGTAATTATTCGTATTGATGACCTGATCTTGAATAGCGATCATAAAGCCCTCAGTTTCTGGAAATAAGTTTCCGCTAGTGAGCCATCTATTTGAAGCCTCCTTGTTAATGTGTTGCTGGTTGAGTTCGTTGTGGTGTCGGCCATGCAATGCCTTTTGCGATCATTGTTCTTGTTTCTCCACATCTGAAACTACTCCAAAATCTGCCTCCAGCAACGCGAGGTTCAGGGGCGTGTAACCCTTATCCGCTCTAGTTACTGTCCGATGAAGATCGGAGGTTTCGGCCTTCTTATGAAAGAACTCACGTAATTTCTGGACCTGTCGATTGTGCAGATTGATGAGGTCAATAAACCCCCTTCCCCCTTCCTTCCGAGGTAGTGTCGTTCTTATAGTGGATGACTTTGGATGGTGGTTGTTGGTTTTTGTCATCATTGTTCTTGTCGACCTCTGAATAGCATCCAACTCAGTTTTTGTCCATTTGAGTATTCCGAAAGAGTATGTTAAAACTGGTATGGCATATGTGTTGATTGCCTGTACTAAGTGACCTGCATTCAGCTCAGACTTCATCAGTGCTTTTACTCTTCTGGTGTATTGCTCCTGAATTCTTACTTTAGCCTGCTTGTGTTCCAGCAATCTGGCTTGTTGGAATCCCAGGTATTTGTAAGATTCTCCGTTTTCCATTGCCTCTATGATATCTCCGTTTGGAAGTTTTATATCTCCGTCTATGACAATGCCTTTTTCGATATAAAGGATTTTGCTCTTGGATAGACCAAATTCCATATGAATATAACTGGAGAATCCATGTGCTATCTCTAGAAGACGTTCAATTTGATGCTGGTTCGCCGCATATAGCTTAAGATTATCCATGAAAAGAAGGTGTGAAATTATAAAATTCATATTTCTATTAGCTTTGATGTTGAAGCCGTATTTCGTATTATTGAGCATAGTGGAGAGGGGATTCATTGCGAGGCAGAACCATAGTTATTATTATTATCTCGTTTGTTGGTGCTACCAAACTCAGCTCAAAGCTGGTATCATTGGCCTATCCCGGGTACGAAGTACCAAAGAGATTAGACTCAATCTCTTATTATTATTATTATTATTATTATTATCAGTCGAACCCAACAGCGTGGAATATATTTTTTTCGTGACGCCTACCGGTCAGTTTGAATTTCTCAAATGTTCGTTTGGACTTTGTAACAGTCCAGCAGTTTTTCAGTGTTCATAAAGTATATTTTCCGACCGTTGACGTCGAAGGATATTGCAGTTTATTACATGGATGATATAATTATTGCTAGTAAGAACGAAGAACAAGGGATAGAAAGATTGAGGTTAGTGTTGGAGTTTGCGAAAAATTATGGCCTAGAAATTAAAAAGAAGAAGTGTCAATTTTTGAAAAAAAGAGTGGAGTTCTTGGGATATGTCATCGAAGATGGGAAGGTGCAACCTAGCGAAACTAAGACACAGAAATTTCCAGAAACTGCAACGCCAAAGCAGTTACAGTCATTCCTCGGACTGACAGGATATTTCAGATAATTTATTCCTGCATATGCATTGATAGCTAAGCCGCTTAGCGACCTTCTGAGAAAAAATAGACCATAAACTTTTGAAGCTGACCAGAAACAAGCTTTTGGTAAACTGAAGGAGCTGCTGTGTGATGAACCGGTTTTGAACATTTTTTGTAGTGGTTTTTTGTAGAGGTAGATAGCACAGAATTAAACACTGATGCGAGTCAGCATGGGTATGGAGCTTGTCTGATGCAAAAGTCTTCAACTGAGGGTGAACTGCATCCAATATATTATATGAGCAGAAAACAACGCCCGCTGAAGAAAAGTATACGAGTTATTAGATTGAAGTTCTTGCCATAATACAAGCCGTTAAGAAATTTCGCATTTATTTGACAGGAAATGAATTTAAAATTATTACTGATTACTTTCCAAAAAGCTATGGACAAAAAAGATTTAACCACCAGAGTAGCAAGATGGGCATTATTGCTGGAAGAGTACAGATACAAGTTGGAACATCGGAAAGGTCATCAGATGTTACACGTTGACGCGTTGAGCAAATATCCGATGATCATGATGATGAGCTAAGAAAACGACGGTATGAAAATAAGAATTAGGAAAGCGCAAGAGAATGATGAATATTTGAATAGCATAAAGAAGATATAAGAAAATAAAGAATACGAAGATTATTTCATGAAGAGGGGGGTGTTGTACAAGCTTGAAGATGAAAGAGAATTATTGGTCGTTCCTGAGGGCATGCAAACGGAAATTATTAGAAGAGCACACGATATTGGGCACTTTTCGGTTAAGAAGACAGAAGAAATTATAAAGAGGAGTTTTATATGCCCAAGGTTGAAGAAAAGATTGAAAAGTTCATAGCTAAATGTATATTAGGAAACAGAAAAGAAGGTAAAAAAGAAGGTTTCTTGCATCCTAGTCCGAAGCAAGATGGAGTGTTGCACACTTACCACGCAGATCACCTAGGTCCAATACCCTTTACTAATAAGAATTATAATCACATTTTGATAATCATGGATGAATTTACAAAGTTCACGTGGCTCTATGCTACAAAGACAACTACTTCTAAGGGGACCATAGGTTGCTTTGAAAAGCAGAAGCAGATTTTTGAAAATCCAGTTCGAATGATCTCGGATAGGGGCACAGCCTTCACTCCGAATGAGTTTCAGGAATACTGTAAAAATGAAGGAATATCGCATGTTTTGATTACAACCGGAGTACCGCGTAGTAACGGACAAGTGGAAAGAATTAATCGAATCATTATACCTGTGCTTACTAAACTGAGCATAGAAGATCCGGCGAAGTGACAAATATTTAGAGAGGGCGCAACAAGCACTCAATTCCACATTTCAATTGAAACTTCACCCTTTGAAATTTTGATGGGAGCAAAGATGAGGAATAAAGAGGATCTGGAAATTAAGGAAATGTTGGAAAGAGAGTGGATAAAAGAGTTTAACGAAAATAGGGAAGACATGAGAAGCCGAAGCAAAGCTCAAATTTTGAAGGTCCAGCAGGAGAATCGAAAACGATATAATTTGAGAAAAAAGAAACCCAGATTATATACTGAAGGTGAAACGAACTCAGTTCGGAAGTGGGTTGAAAGTTCACAAGAAGTTTTTGGGTCCATATGAAATTATCAAAGTTAAGCCGAATGAACGGTACGATGTTGTAAAAGTTGGAAATCATGATGGCCCCATGCGCACGTCTACTCGTAACGAATATATGAAGCCAGGGATTGATAATGAATCGGAATCCGAGGCGGATTAATGTCAGGACGGCCGAATGTAGGATAGCGTTTCTTATTGTTCTTTTGAATTTCATTTCATAAAGTTACTCATGACAATAACGTCATAAACCTTTTTTTTAGGCGACGGACAATCTTATTCCTAATTAGGGGAGGTCGGATAAGTGAGAACGCTAATGATAGGCAACAGTTTGAAAAAATGAGCAGTCAGCTGTAATATATTCAACTGAAAAGACGTAATATATAATTGAAGACGAAAAATACGAATCAACAGCCGAGTTGAAGTATAAGAAGTGCGTTTTAGTTCAGTAGAGAATATATTTTCCATTTGTGCCGGTGTTTAACCAAATCATTGTGTTTTTGAGCGCTCGTACTACTTAAACGAGGGCTATATCATTTCGTCACGATGTCTGTATTTTTCGAATTTTGAGCCGAAAATGGTCTTAAACGACTATGTTCGACTCATTGATGACGGATCTGTCAAAAATTCGAGTCTGTCCGTCCGGCCGTCCGTCCGTATACACGATAACTCTCGAACGAAATGTCCTAGAAACTTGAAATTTTCAGGGTAGATTCGAATCTCGAATGGCGCGGTTATTGGGCAAAATTCGCCCAGGGGTTGCGTAAATGTGGCCGCTCGAAATTTTGTTCTCCTGATTACTTCGAAACTACAGATTAGATCTAGTTGAAATTTTGCACTCGAATGGAGAATGATATATTCAAGCTAAATTTCTCCAGATCGCATGACCAGAACTATAGAAACCATAGAAAATTATAACTTTGTAATTGGGAATAGGGAAATTTTCAGGAAATGTGTGGATCTCGAATGTCGCGGTCACGTCCATAGAAGAGCAAAATTAGACTACGGGTTCCGTAAATGGAGTTGAATGGAATTTTGTTTACTTGATAATTTCAAAACTTCGGATTCGATCGTAACGAAATTTTGTATTTTATGGAGAACGATATATCAAATCATAACTTTTCAACAGAAAGGCCTAGGAACTTGAAATTTTCAGGAAAGGTGTGGATCTTGAATGCCGCGGTCACGTTCATCAATGAGCAAAATGAGACTATGGGTTCGGTAAATAGAGTTTTTTGAAATTTCGTTTTCTTGATCATTTCAAGACTACGGACTCGGTCGTAACGAAATTTCGTATTTTGATGGAGAAAGATGTATAAAATCATAACTTTTCAACAGAAAGGCCTAAGAACTTGAAATTTTCAGGATAGGAGTGGATTTCGAATGTCGCAGTCGCGTTCATCAGTGAGCAAAATTAAACTAGGGGTTCCGTAAATATGACCGTTTGAAATTCAGTTTTCTTGATAATTTCAAAACTATGGATTTGATCGTGAAAAAATTCTGTATTTAAATTGAGAATAATATATTCGAGCTACATTTTTTCCAGATCGCATGATCAGAACCATAGAAACCATAGAAAATTATAACTTTCGAACGGAAAGGCCTAGGGACTTGAAATCTTTAGGATAGGTTCGGATCGCGAATTTCGCGGTCACGTTCATCAATGAGCAAAATCAGACTAGGGGTTCCGTAAATATAGCCGTTGGAAATTCGGTTTTCTTGATAATTTCAAAACAATAGATTTGATCGTGACGAAAGATTGTATTCGAATTGAAAATAATATATTCGAGCTTAATTTTTTCCAGATCGCATGATCAAAACCATAGAAACCATAGAAAATCATAACTTTCGAACGGAAAGGCCTAGGGACTTGAAATCTTTAGGATAGGTTCGGATCGCGAATTTCGCGGTCACGTTCATCAATGAGCAAAATCAGACTAGGGGTTCCGTAAATATAGCCGTTGGAAATTCGGTTTTCTTGATAATTTCAAAACAATGGATTTGATCGTGACGAAATTTTGTATTTAAATTGAGAATAATATATTTTAGCTCAATTTTTTCCAGATCGCATGATCAAAACTATAGAAACCATAGAAAATCATAAATTTCGAACGGAAAGGCCTAGGGACTTGAAATTTTCAGGATAGGTTCGGATCGCGAATTTCGCTTTCACGTTCATCAATGAGCAAACATGGACTAGGGGTTCCGTAAATATAGCCGCAAAAACTATTTTTTTCCTGGTAATTTCGAAACTACTTATTGGATTGGAATGAAATTTCGCACATAGATGAAGAATGATATATTCAAACTACGTGGGAAATTGTGTCCAGATCGCATTACCAAGACCGTAGATACCGTAGAAAATTCTAGCGAATTATCGAAAAAAAAATTGTTCACTTGAAGCACTGACTTGAAGTCTGGATTTTCGCCTTAATTTGAAAATTTGTTGTACAGCTGTCAAAAATTTCCTCAATTTGTTTCCAAAACTTGAAAATGTGAATCTACCTACAAGGTGCACAGTGCTTTTCGTAAGTCCATACACATAAATTCGTTGTGCATCTGTGGTCTATTCAATTTCCCTAGTGTAACGAAGTGAATTTCGTTACTAGGTCGGCCGGTATCATTCACGTAAATTTTTGGAGAAAATTTGGGGAAATTGTTCAATATTTCTGACCACGAAGACATATGGGCCACCCTGTATGTTTTACGTCGATTTTTGGAGATTTTACTCGGATAAATCCTCATTCCCCGTCGGGAGATATCATAAGTCACTCGGTATAATCGGCCTGGATTTTGAGAAAATTTGCGGAATAATTTTCATATCGCATATGAAGCGAATTTAACGCGATCATTTAAAATCCGAGCCTATGTAGAAAAACTCCAGGAATTCGTCGTCGAGGAGATAACGCTTGCAGATGTGAGTTCTTGTATGTTGACTGGGAGTTTGTTGGAAAACGACGCCGTTTTCGAATGTACGAATTACCCCCATCAAACCGACCTTATAAAAGGGGGAATGGGATGGAATTTAGGCAATTCCGAATTAGCCGCCGTGTTTGACTATTAGAGATTTGTATTGAAATGCCGATTTATCCGCCGTGTTTAATACTGTTAAAAAGTTGTGTTAGAAAATTCCGATTAAGCCGCCGTGTTTGAGACTGTTAGAAAGTTGTATTAGAAAATTCCAATTTAGCCGTCGTGTCTAAGATTGGTAAAAAGCGTTATTAGAACAATCAGAATTATTCGTCGTGAGAAACGTCGTTATAAATTACTGATAGAACGAGAGAATAATTTTCCCGACTAAAAAAAGCCGCTCGAGATCGTGTCGCGCTTGTGATAATTACCGACTTTCGTTCGGGGTTATCGTAAAATCGAGAAATTGACTCTAAGCCGTTTTGTGCTGTTCGAAGTGTTTCAACGCTTGTGCAGTGTGTGCTGCCCGTACAGGAAAGTCCTAGAGCTGGTGAGCTGTATTTCCGTATTAACCTGAGTTCATTTTTAACCGTAGATTATTCTTCCTGTGTTCCGTGATCGTTACTTGTAAATTCTGTAACTTTTATTTTTTTTTATCATCAGTCCCAATTGACAATTTAGCTAAGTCATTATCACCTTAGATTATCCGAGATTTGGTCCGACGGGGAATTCGAAGCTGTTACAATTTTTGTAGATAATCAAGCCCCTTGATAGACTTCGTTTGCATTCATTCTGGCTTTGGTTCCAGTAATTGAAATCTTAACCCCACCGAGTAATTAGTATACCCTGGCAGTGTGAAGTATCGCGTCGGTGCTTCAATGCCCCTCAAGTGAAGTTCAGACGTCCATTGCTGATTGCGGTTTGATCTTATGAGTAATGCCTGATGAACTTTATACTTCGAGGAAAGGGGTCAATATCCTTTAGTAAGTTGCCACAAGTCCGAGATTCATTGCAGTGGCAACCATCGTCCAAGTTCTAATTTTTACACCATTGGTGGTCTGGCCTTTTTTTTCTCCGATTAAAGTTTCTTGTGGGCGAATATTTCACCACATGTCCGGACCGACCCACGATAGGTGGCATACGTCCAGTAATTGAAATCTCAACCCCACCGAATAACTAGTATACCCTGGCAGCGTGAAGTACCGCGTCGGTGCTTCAATGCCCCTCGAGTGAAGTTCAGACGTCCATTGCTGATTGCGGTTTGATCTTATGAGTAATGCCTGATGAACTTTATACTTCGAGGAAAGGGGTTCATATCCTTTGTTAAGTTGTCCCAACTCCGAATCTCCGAGAAGTGACAACCATATTTCAAGTTTTTTTCTCCACCGTTGGTGGCCTTGCTTATATTTCCCCGACCAAGGTTTCAGTTTTGTCAATATCCCATTCCACAGTTATATTTTGGTGGATACGCCCCTTGCTTGTTTCAGCTTCTCCCCCATAGACCCCTTTGTATAAAATTCCCCGACCAAAATTGTTTTGGTGGATGCGCCATTTAAACTCCGAGTTTACTTATTAATTACATGATAATATACTTCGTCTGGACTTGGTTTCAGTCTTGACTTACATCAACCCTGGTTGGTTCAGCTACTATTTAGGCAGCGCCGTGCTGTCGCTGATCAAAGTTGTTTTGGTGGATGCGCCAATTAAGCTCCGAGTTTACTGATTGATTACGCGGCAGTATACTTTGTCTTGACTTGGTTTCAGTCTTGACTTACTTCATCACCGGTTTGTTTAGATGTTGTTTGGGCAGCGCCGTGCTGTCACTGAACTTAAGTAATCCCGATTTCGCGGAACACAGGTTAGGGTGTCACCTCGCCGAAACTCTGGACTGTAAACTGTTGTTTTATTACCATTTTGTATGCTTTCACACTTGTTCGCATTTTGACCACGCTTATCATCGCTTTCTACATTTGCTCTGCTTATTGCTTTCTAATATAATAACTGCTGATCGCTCGCCTCACTCATACCTCGTCCGCTTGCCGCCAACCCATTGTATATATTGTGATATTGAGAGTTATTTTTTTTTGATCTTTAGACTGAGAATTATTTGTTTTGTTGATCATACGACTGCGTCGAAACGATTATTATTGTTGTCTTTCGTACTGGTTGCGACATTTGGGGTGTAACAATTTGACCAATTAGACATTATAGTGTCCATAATCGGACATACTATCAGAGTAAATTTCATTTACTACCTCCATAGCCTCCTCCTTCTCGCCGGCCAAAGAAATCGACACTTGCCAATCGCTACCACCTCAGATTGGGTCGAACTCTGTCTCCAACTGTATCAAAGCTACCCGAGTTTGGACTCAGTAAGTGTCATAAGGTATTGCGACCTTATAAAACCTATCGCAATTGGCGCCCGAGTTCATTCGTAAATCAAGTTGAAGGCGATTTTTCTCAACCGGAGAAAAACGCCGTTACACTAGACAAGAAGAACAATTCTATATATATCATTGCGTGGCGCCATGTTCCAATGGATGAAGGATTGAAACAGTTCGTCGAAGACCTCAAGACGTAAATTTCATTATCGGCGACTTTTGAGGAGGATTCCAGTAACTTAAAATCATATGGGACTTCGATTGGAATTAGCCCGTGAATTGGAACGACCAATGGAGGTCTGTATTGTTCACAGATGAGTCGAAATAAGGACGGTTTTCGGATAGTCAGCGAGCTCTGGTGTCTGGTGTGGATCCATCCTCTAGTGCGCAGGGCGAATTAATGAGTTAGATAATTGAGTAAACGTTCAGATTTCTCATATTTGAAAAATTGGTGAAGAAAAAATTAAAACTTTCGAAATAGTCTCCAAATTTCTGACTTACTTTTTGTGGAGCAGTATAGATTCAGACGACTGCTATCGATTTTCTACATAATTCCCTATGGACAATGTATCAAACGGTTTCATTTCTGAAGAATTGAAAGCATTTTATTAGTGTGTGTTTGTTCTTTTTGGTCTTTTGGTGCTTCATGTACTCATGTTCTCATATTGTTCTTTTGCCTGGGGAAGGGGACATTGTTCTCGGGAAACGTTGCTGTTTGATCAGAATTGTGAATAAATTGTTCCCCAAGACTGGCAGTACTTCTTCATTGAATATTTTGGAATCTATCTCTATACATTGTAATGAAATTCACGTTTCGTCCGTTTCAGGAATTTCCTGAAAGCAGAATTTGCTTATTTGTAGATTTAAAATAATTAGGGAGATCTCAAACTATTGTTCAGCTAATTCAATTTCTTCAAATCAATGCTTGCTTTCTTTATCTCATCATTTATCCAATTGTTTAAACAGGAAAAAAAACTCTGATGCATATATCAACGTCAGGGTCCGAGAAAACATTATCGAAAAACACAGTTGCCGCGAACAGAGCTCGATTACTCAATAGAAGAGGTAACAATTTTCTGACAAATGCTCGTAATAGTATATTATTCAACGAGCGGTAATGTGGGTCATAACTCACGCAGATGAAGTTTGCAGCACGAGCCGGAGGCGAGTGCTGTAATTCATCAAGTGAGCATTATTATTTCTCATCTTCGATTGATTTTCTTATGACAAAATCCAAGGTGGTAACTTTGTGATCACCTAATTGACTACCAAACCAAGAACGAACCGAAAATACACAAAGGCTCCTTCCAAAAGATTTATGTCGGACCACAAGCGATGTTAAGTCGGCTTTTGCGATCCTTCTTTCGGCCAATTTCCTTCAATTTTCAAAGGTAAACAAAGCAATTTATCGTCTAATTAGTTCAAGTAGTTGATTGATGCAGGCCGCTTTGTTTCTCTTATCGACCGAACCTTCAGGAATTGGTTCCCACCCTACATTATATTTCGGCTTATTCGTTGATTTTCCTTTATTGATGGATCATTTCATGCTCAATAATTAGGTCAATGAATAATTGAAAGAATTATTGTCGGCAGGGAGGATATGTTTATATGGTATGACAAATAGACTCCTATGAAAGACATAAGTAACCCAAAAATTACAAGACAAAGATCGTGAAAGAAGTACAAACAAAAATTACGAAAAGCACTGCCGTGAAGGCAGTAGCTTTTGAGCGCTCGTACATGCACCTTGTAGGTAGATTCGCATTTTCCATTTTTAGAAGTCAATTGAAGGAATTTTCGACAGCTGTCAAAGAAAATTTCAAACTAACGCGAAAATCCAGACTTCACTTCAGTGCTTTGGTGACCATTTTTTTTTCGATAATTCGCTAGAATTTTCTACGGTATCTATGGTCTTGGTAATGCGATCTGGACAAAATTTCTCACGTAGTTTGAATACATTATTCTTTATATATGTGCGAAATTTCATTTCAATCCAATAAGTATTTTCGAAATTATCAGGAAAAATATAGTTTGAACGGCTATATTTACGGAACCCCTGGTCTAATTTTGCTCATTGATGAAAGTGATCGCGAAATTCTCGATCCGAACCTATCCTGAAAATTTCAAGTCCCTAGGCCTTTCCGTTCGAAAGTTAAGATTTTCTATGGTTTCTATGGTTCTGATCATGCGATCTGGAAAAAATGTAGCTCGAATATATTATTCTCAATTTGAATACAGAATTTCGTCACGATCAAATCCATAGTTTTGAAATTATCAAGAAAACTGAATTTCAACGGCGATATTTACAGAACCCCTAGTCTAATTTTGCTGATTGATGAACGTCACCGCGACATTCCAGAGATCCAGAGATCCACACCTATCCTGAAAATTTCAAGTCCCTAGGCCTTTCCATTACAAAGTTATAATTTTCTATGGTTCTGGTTATGCGAGCTGAACAAAATTCTGCATGTAGCTTGAACAAGTAATTCTTCATTTGAGTGCAAAATTTCACCTCGATCGAATCTGTAGTTTCGAAGTCATCAGAAAAACAAAATTTCGAGCGGCCATATTTACGGAACCCCTGGGCGAATTTTGCCCAATAACGAACTTAACCGCGGCATTCGAAATTCGAACCTACCCTGTAAATTTCAAGTCTTTAGGACATTCCGTTCGAGAGTTATCGTGTATACAGACGGACAGACTCGAATTTTCCGACGGATTCGTCATCTCTGAGTCGAACATAGTCGTTTGAGACCATTTTCGGCTAAAAATTCGAAAAATGCACTGTCCAGCCTGTGGGTGTGGATACATTTTCAGAAATGCCCACTGTATTTGCAAATTACTTCTTAATGCAAATATTTCGCAACATTTCAACGAAAAATCAAGATTGACGTTATGTAGTACTATACTTCTACTTTCGAAATCTGTATGGTGAATTCAAATCGTTCAACTTCCGACCCATCCAGCCCTTTCCGCAAAATAGTGCCTAAAATGGTTCTTTTCACTAGATATAAAAAAATAACTTTTTATTATTGTGTTTCTCGAAAACGGTTCATTTTATCGACAATGAACAAAGGTACCTTTTCTTCAGCTTGATGCTCAAGGTATCCTAATTTCAGCTCACTGCGTTCGGCGGGCAAACACAAGCTCAGCATGAAAAGTGATACTTCTCCTCGTGAAATAATATACTGTAATGAATATTGTCCAAGTTCTTCATAAAATAATTCATTAACAGTTCACCAATACTGATTCATTTACACCACTCAATAATTTATCTAAACTCTTTTAAGTCCTATGCTGAACTGTTTCTTTCGGGTCGATGCCCACCTATATTCAATTTCAATTCAATTTCAATTCAATTCAATTCAATTCAATTTTATTCATCAATATACAAATACAACAAATAAAAGAAAAAACTGATATGCAGAGTATGCAGTCTAAGCCAGGCTTGTATACTGGCAATACTCTTGCTAACACTGGTGATGAATACATTCTCTGTGTAACTGAATATAAAAACAAAAGTTCAACCTATATTACTTAAAAAAAAATAACAAAAATAATCAAGTCTGTATACACATCAATAAAACAAATAAAAAGATAACCCTATGAAAAGCAATGGAAAAATGAAACCAAGTTATGATGTTTTCTCAATCGCAGGACACCTACAACTCACCTGACTACACTGATCCTCATGTATATGTATCCACTGATATTGTGGCTGATCAGGTGCTCTTAGTGAAAATGTCATGAACTTGGTCTTACCCAAATTCAAACTTAACAAACAATGCGACAGTAATCTGTAAGTTGTTCTCAAACCTTCCTCTGCACTTCGATAAACCTCATCCCAACTGTCCCCCCTGAACGTTAAGACAGAATCATCGGCATAGGAAATCATATCAAGGCCCGAAACACGAAGAACCCAACCAATAAACACCAAAAAAAGAATCGGGCCCAGTACAGTTCCTTGTGGTATCCCGATATCAACCTGTAAAGGCATACTCAACACGTCCCCCATCTTGACTCTCTGAATGCGACCGTTTAGATAACTTTTGATCAACTTCAATGTAACTCCCCTAATGCCCACCTCCTCCAATCTTGCAAAAAGCAAACTATGGTCCACCGTATCAAAGGCCTTGGCCAGATCCAAGAACACAGTAAGAACTTTCTTATTCCCATCCAAAGAGCGATTGATTCCCTCAACAAGCACCTGAATCGCGTCTGTGGCTGAAATGTTTTCCCTGAAACCAAATTGTCTGTTACCCAAAATATCATTCTTCTCAAGGAACGAGGTCAATCTGTTCTTGAGGCATTTTTCAAAGATTTTAGAAAAATTGTTAATAACCGAGATAGGACGGTAATTCGTCAACAGGGATCTATCACCAGCCTTATAAACGCAGCTGATATGTGACTCCTTCCATTCAGTTGGAACAATGCCACTCGAAAAGCTTAAATTTACAATATGAACAAGTGGCTTTAAAATGAACATATGAATGTGCTTGATAAGAGATGTATCAATACCATCCGGTCCAGGACTAGGGCCATTCTTCAGAGAAGAGATCACATTCACAATTTCATTTTCATCAACAGGGCTCAAAAATATGGACAAACCAAACCTATGAGGAATCTTTAAGTCATTGGTAATCGGAGATCTAGTTATTTCTCCGGCGAGACGTTTACCGATATTAACAAAAAAATCGTTAAATTTATTAGCTTTATCCTCCAGTTCTATGACAGTACAACCCTCATCATCAATTATTTCCCTGGGAATATCTGATTTGATCCTACATATGTTATTCATCTCATTCAAAGTCTTCCAATACTTCTTAATGTCTTTACCTGCTAACTTAAATTTACCTGCATAATATGACGCTTTAGTTTTTTTTTATCAAGACATTCAATAAATTTCTATAATCAACATATTCCTTATTATTTTCGAGAGAAAAATTGTTTCTAAGCCACACCTTCATCTTGTCGCGCCTTTTAATAGATGTTATGAGACCGATTGTAATCCAGGGTTGTCTTTTCTCATAATTTCTCACCTTAAGTTTCTCTACGTACGAGAAATCTTCTATATGCTTTCCCAAAGACAGCATAAAATTGGTGCAAGCTCTCTGCGGGTTTGGGTCATCCAAGACCTGTCGCCAGGTTTCATCCATCAGGAGGTATACCGCTATAGTTCTGGTAATTTCCAGTATATTCGAGAAGATCTCTTTCTTGATTTCTCTAGAAAATCTCGTCCGCTCTGCCCTGACGCCCATGTCCGATTGACGCGACAGGTCCAGCCTAAGTTCGTGCTCCACATGAGTTTGGGATATTGACTTAAAGTGCAAAAAAATATAGTTAAAATAAGATTTTTGTGATGAAAATACATATTAATATGATTTCAAGGTGCAAATTAATTTTAGCCTGTAGGTCTGCAGCTTATCCATGATGGTTAAGTATAATCGAGTAAAATAACGAAATTTTATTCCCAGAGAATTCAAGCATTTTAAGACTATCAATACAATGTATGGCCTCCACGGGCATCAATAACAGCTTGACATCTTTGCATACTATAGTCCATTTAAGAATTATTGACATCGAAGCAGGCCATAAACGTCCAGTCGAGGCTTTATTTCTAGTTACAAAAAAGTTACTGTTTTGATCATAGAAATAAATGAAACATAAATATAACCTAGAAAAGTCTTCAGTATACGAATTATCGAATAATTATTAATTAAGCCGGAATATTTCGACTGCAGTTTAAAAATGGGAATTCAGGTTCAACGTTATATATATTAAGAAATGGAACCCTCAATAGTATGAAATAGCATATCCAACAAGATACATTGAAGCTCCTATACACAGCCAATTTTCAGTCAACCCTTTCATATGGCATTGTTTACTGGGGAAACAGTACATCGGAAAAAAATATTTAAAACACAAAAGCAAGCAATCCGAGCTATGTATAGAATGGAATATAGAGAGACTTGTAGAAGTGTTTTCAAAAGGAATAAAATCCTGACGTTGACAGCAATATATGTGCAGAAGTATGTTATCTTCCTACAAAGCCACAGTGAACTATTTGAACCGTTTCTGAACAACAACCCAACTTGGAAAATTGATCCTTATATATACCCGAGGCAACAATTGACTCTAGCACAGAATAATGTGAAATACATTGCATGAAGATCTACGATGCGTTACCTAAACAGTTTCATTCGATATAATATCGCACCTGTCGTAGAATAAGGAGACAACTCAAAAATTGATTTTGTTGGAAAATTGTATTCGAAGTTTTGGTTTACCGAAGTTTTCGTTCTATACCTTTGGGTACTTACTCAATTTAACACGCTGAACATTTGTAATAACTGCAGCAATCCATTTGAACATTATAACTCTAGCACCTAATATTCAATTAATGCAATTTTTCCCATCGTGGTGGAATATTCCACTGTTTTTCCAAAAAATTTGAAATGTTACCTTTTTTCACGAACAGTCTCTTATGTGGCGGAGAGGCCAACTAGAGTTATTCTGATATTGCACGTAAGAAAAGGGATACTTCCTGAGTTCAATACTGTCACTAACACAAAATGGACCTTTTTTGAGTTGTCTCCTTAGTCTACGACATATATTATTATTAAAATAAGAGAGAAACAAAAATCAAGAATCTGTGTAGTACATGAAGAATTTTGACATGAAATTTTACAATTATTCAGTATACTTGTGAATTGGGAACAATATAGTATGTGTATTAGCAGAGGGAATGTGAACAGGGTACTATAAAGTATAAGTATAATAAATAAACTTAAAATATCTATGAATGATACAAGAGCAAAGATTAAAATATTGAAAACTTTGTTTCCACGTAGTGTAGTGATTTGGATGTGTTTATTGAATAAGCTGACATAATCCTATTGATGGGCATCCTTTTGCAGGGAAGGTTTCAATAACCCATTTATGAAATAATTCAGCATTCCTTATCATTAATACTACTGTCAAGAATCGGATCACATCCAGGTAAAAATCCATCAATTGTTCCAGCATTCAAAATAGTGCACCTTCTGCCTTTACCCTTGAATATACTCGGCATACCTTTTGGATTATTTTCTAGTGTCCACTGACAAATTTGAATACCGTTTTTGAAAATCCAAATTTCATCTAGATAAATGAATTTTACGTTTTGTTCCATGTATTCTCGGTATTTATCACAATATTGTACTATTTTTATTATATTTTTCTGTTTATCAGTAAGAATTTTCTTTTTTGTATTTGTAGCCAATTTTTTTATGATATAGGGTAAAAGGTACAGTTGTTGACACCCTATCAGTGATTGACACCCTCATTTTCATATTTGAATTATAAGAATTGGATGGAGGCCTTAAAAACATGGAGCTTTGAAAAAAAAATTTCAATTTTTCAAGTTTGGACTGTTAGTATTAATTTGGGTTAGGTTTGCATTCCTAATTCACCATATATTTATCAATGTGCAGCGTGCTGACGATCATTGCAATTAGAAAAATACTGCCATTTTCTCAAGGTACTTAACTCAAGTTCATAACATTTTTTTAATTGTTCTAATTTTTGTCTGAAGCATAATTTTTGAGCGCTCGTACTACTTACACGAGGGCTATATCATTTCGTCACGATGTCTGTATTTTTCGAATTTTGAGCCGAAAATGGTCTCAAACGACTATGTTCGACTCACTGATGACGAATCCGTCGGAAAATTCGAGTCTGTCCGTCCGTCCGGCCGTCCGTCCGGCCGTCCGTCAGCACGATAACTCTCGAACGGATCAACCTAGAGACTTGAAATTTTCAGTGTAGGTTCAGATCCCAAATGCCTCGGTTAAGTTCGTTAATGGGCAGAATTCCACCAGGGGTTCCGTAAATATGGCCGTTTGAAATTTTGTTGTCCTGATTACTTGAAAACTACAGATTTGATCGAGATGAAATTTTGCACTCAAATGGAAAATGAGGTGTTCAAGCTACATGTGAAATTTCGTCCAGATCGCATGACCAGAACCATAGAAACCATAGAAAATTGTAACTTTTGAATGGAAACGCCTAGGGACTTGAAATTTTCAGGATAGGTGTGGATCTCGAATGTCGTGATCACGTTCATCTATGAGCAACATTATACAAGGGGTTCCGTAAATACGGTCGTTTGAAATTTCGTTTTCTCGATAAATTCGGAACTACGGATTCGATCGAGATGAAATTTTATATTGTAATCGAGAATGATGTATTGAAGCAATATTTTGTCCAGATCGCATAACCAGAACCATAGAAACCATAGAATATTGTAATTTTTGCACGGAGAGGTCTAGGAACTTGAAATTTTCAGGGTGGGTTTGGATCGCGAATATGAAGTCGGGAGTTTCGCCTAAGTTTAAGCTGTCAAAAATTCCTCCAACTGATTTCCAAAACTGGAAAATGCGAATCTACCTACAAGGTGGATGTACGAGCGCTCAAAAGCTCCTGCCTTCACGGCAGTGCTTTTCGTAATTTTTGTTTGAATTATTGAAACTCTTCAATAAATACTTTTTCATAACTTAAAATCTATTTGGTTGAAGGTTTCGCGTTTTTTTGTGGGTGTCAATAATTGCCTTTGAAAATATGTGGATGAATAGTGATTGACATACTATGTCAATAACTGTCGTATTCAAATTTTGAAAAATTAGTCCGTATTGCCTACTATTCAGGCCTCAATTTCTCAATGAATACTGAAAAATGATTGAACTTCATCTGATTTTGTTCTAGATAGTTGTTGACACCAGTGTCAATCTCTGTGAATTTCCGCGTGTCAATAACTATATTGCAAGTTCAACTAGTTCCTACTTCTTGTCCCTACCCCCTGAATCGATTTTCCACGCTTCATTCTCAACAACATGGCAAAAGCAAAAGAAGGAAGCAATTATAAGAAAAATTACACGGAGGATGCTATTATTTCTGCCTTATCAGCAGTAAAATCAGAAGGAATGTCCAGAAAACTTGCCTCCCAAACCTATGGTGTTCCTCGTTCTACAATAATTTTTTGGTTGAGTGGAAAACTTGTTGAAAAAATGAAAAGCACTGACGTGTAGTCAGGAGCTTTTGAGCGCTCGTTCATCTACCTAGTAGGTAGAATCTTCCTAAAAAAAATTTCTTCGAACATCCACTTTTGGTCATTGATAATTTTGTTCATTGATAAACGTGACCGCGATATTCGAGATCCACACCTATCCTGAAAATGTCTAGTCCCTAGGCCCCTCCGTTCGAAAGTTATTATTTTCTTCTGGTCATGTGATTTGGACAAATTTTGCATGTAACTTGAACATGTCATTCGCACCACCTGGGTGCGAAATTTCATCTCGATCGAATCAGTAGTTTAGAAGTAATCAGGAGATCAAAATTTCGAACGGCCATATTTACGGAACCCCTGATGGAATTCTGCTCATTAACCAACTCAACTACGGCAGTCGGAAACTGAACCCACACTGAAAATTTAAAGTCTCTAGGTCGTTCCGTTCGAAAGTTATCGTGCTTACGGCAAGATTCGAAAAATACAGACATCTTGACGAAATGATGTAGCCCTGGTGTAAGTCCAACGAGCGCTCAACAAATCACGGACCTTGCCCTGTATTGACCTATGAAGAAGATCTCAAATTATGTGATAGAATAGACGGGTGTGCCAAAAAAAATAAAAAAAAAATTATTTCAAACATAAAGCTTGATGATGAAATTCATGAAGAATCCTTTATACAGTCATGAAACAGTCCAATATGGACATGGATTGTACATCTGAAGTCACAATCTGTGATAACAATGAAAACCAAGTTGCTATAAACGGCTACTGGAGAATCAACTGCCAGGGCTTGTGTCCTATTTGCAAAAAGAATTTTGATTTAAATGGTATCAAATAATTAAATGCATTTCCTGTGCATGAAAATTCCATGTTTAATGTTTATTGAAATATGTCTTGATAGAGAAGGTTTCCATTTCGAATATTTTTCAATGCAAAACTTATAAATACCTAAATCTTATAATGAACGATCCATTACTATATATTATACCTATCCACATCCTCGTTCAGCTGATTGAAAATATGAGAGACAACAGTATGTCAATAACTGTATCAGGTGGTGTCAACAATAGATTTTACAGTGTCAATCACTGAAAATTGACACATGATGTTAACGATGTGTTTTAAAGCTTCTTCTGAAAAGGTTTTTCCACTTTCGGTTGTTAATTTGAATCGAGTATAAACCAACACATAACCTCGAAAAAGAAATATTTTCATTTCATACCCAAATAACAAATTATTTATATTCTATTGGGACAGTTGGCTTAAGGTGTCAATAACTGTAGTGTTTACCCTACATAATTTAATGTTGACTTCGATCAAATGAAATCTAGGTGCTCTTTGGCCAGTTCGAAAAGGATATCTAAACTGATATATTCATTGTTTTTAATTCTAGCAGAAACAAAGTCACTCAATGTATCTTTGAAGGAATAATCGTATCACACAGGTTTTCTTCCACTGCTAATTTCATGCTTTAATAACATGCTAATATTCTACGGACAGGGCTTGGTGAAATCTGAAAATTTAAGAGACATTGATCAATCAGAATACACTTTGAGTCGGTGAATAACCGTTTACCTGAAACACTAGCGGAAATATATGCCAAATCTCGAAAAACTCGAAGTAACACCGACAAACTGCCTGACGTTCTCTTGTTAGGCGCGATGTATCCTGGTCAATTCCAGCCATTTTAATAGCATGAGACAAAAAATACCCAAATTCAGAGCAAATTTTTAAAATTATATATTCACCAATATTCTTCGATAAAATCATCAAAGCAAGATTTCTATGGCGTCTATGGGTAATGTTAGTGTTATTCCTATACCAACCTGAATTCAGCAACCCAAAATATTACTCTATTACCAACTTAAATTCGATTTTTCACAGCCAACCGAGATGTCAATAATTATTAAACGGAGTATACACACGAGGTTATTGAACATTTCTTGAGGAATTTGGTTCCATAAACGGGGCAGAAGCTCTCTCAGATCATTTAAGCATTCTGGAGCATATCGCATGCATGTTCTATGCAATTCAAATCTGGTGAGTGCGGAGGTATTGGTAAATGTGGAATACCAAGCTCCTCGCGCGCATTCCCAACTATGGCTACACGGTGCGGTCTAGCGTTATTGTTTACAAATTGAAAAGTTCCACCAATAGCGGCGTGAAAATTTAGCACAACATTGCCAATGACATTCTCCCTATAGTGTAAGGCGGTCATATTCCCAGGACAAATGTGTAGATCTGTGCGCCCGTTGAAACATATCCCGGCCCATACCATAAACTACCCCCCTCGGACTTCTTGGACATAGCGACGATTACGGGGTATGCGTGGGATTGTCCATACCCTTATTCTTCGAGAATCTGAAAATCGTCCATATCTGGATTCATCAGTGAAAAGGACACTACGCCTTTGATCGTTCCAATTGATATTTTGCCTTGCCCATTCCAGTCTTTGACGCTTATGGTCACGTGTTAATGAAACTCCTCTTGATGGACGTCTAGAACCTAGATTGACCTCTCTCAAACGTCGTCTGATGGTTTCGATGAAAACATGGACCCCATCTGCATTTTGAAGAGTATTCCGTAGCATTCACGTAGATGTAGGGTTTCTTCTCGCCGAAACGGTGATGAAACGATCCTGAGCAGGTGTTGTTTTTTGTCGCCCACCAAGCCATGGTCTTTCCAACACGGAACCTGTCTCCCTGAATCTATTCCAAAGTCGAGATATCACACTTTGGCTGACTTGGAGCCTTTCCGCTACAACAACCTGAGTTAGGCCACCCTGTAGCATTCCGATAGCCCTATTAGCCTCAGCGTTTGTTAATTTACGTCTTGGCATTTTCAGAAAACTCGTTTCAAATCGAAGCCGTTGATAAACTGACTTCATTTCAAAATAAGAACATTCATGAAGCATATGCAAAGAACCAAACTTCAGAAAACAGGCGACCAAATTGACGAAATGTCTTATACTGATTTTTATTGGATCGATTCAAGTTGTTATTGAGTTTTAAATGATTCAACTGCGATATTCTCGAAGATTACATACTTTCAAAAACGATTGAATACGATATCCCTAACTCTTGTGGAGCAGTATATTTTCCAGTCTCTAGTCAAGCAATATAATATTTCATTTCCATAATTTTCTCGATTGTTGAAATAATTTCATACACAACTTGTACATCATTCCACCCATAAATTTGGAACTTTTTATTCATGAATACGCTAACATAATTCACTCAATTTCGATAAGTAATTTTTCCCCTTCTAAATAAATTCTAGAAACCAATCCATTACTTACTTACGAAATTGAGCAATGAAGTACTTGTATTAATAGTTATTGCTTTTAATCAGCATATAGGTAAACTCGTTGGCTCAATAGGACATCTATCCATTAATACGAGTATTCAAATAAAATGAGAACAACAACGTAATTCGAGCCATTCTTGATAGTGAAGCTACAATAATGTTGACCACAACAAAACTGCTCAACGTTAGCAGATTCCTTCTCCTGTGGCCATCTACTGAAGAGAAAAATATCGGTTGCTCTAGAACTTCGAAGTATATTTGTTCAGTGTACATAATTATCACCACAACCACGTTTTTTCATTCTTCAATGTCCCGATATGAAACATTGTACAGAAGAAGCAACTCGTCACCTTTAATTTTCTCGATATTGGACCAAATTTCTCACACGGTTTTTCATTTTTCAACATCAGCAATATGTCTTCACATGTCTTTCATCAAAATCAGACCTTACATGGAATTGTTCGATAAGATGAAAGAATTCAGGGGAATTCTACACAACGATTGGTATGAATCGAGTAAATTATTCTGGGTTTTTCTCTTTTTCCAAGGTTTCGTGTTGTCTGGTTCAATGTATACTATATATATTTCGATTTATCATTTTGGTATGAAGTTTTACCTCCATTTCTATCTGAAAGAACTCGAATTCTTCCAGTGGTCTCTGAATGCATTCTCAATGGTCTTCTATATATTGTTCATCAGAAGTATGTTCAGAGAATTGAATAATAGGATAGTGAATAGAATGGAACTTAAACTAAAAGGAAAATTTACCATACATCAAATGGGAATGTTACTGTTCAATGAAAAAAGGTTACGTAAGGTGGAAAATGAAATTACAAATTCTTATGTTTCTATACATTATGAGATTTCTAAATTAGTGAACCAGTTTAATGACGTTTTCGGGTTCAATTTTTTGCTTTTGATTATTACTTGTATAGTTGAACTATTGTTCAGTGCTGGTCTTTGTGCAATTTATGGATTGAAGTCTGGAACAATAGAGGATAGCTTCTTCTTTGATCGTTACATATTGGTTTCAAGGTTGCATCGAATAGCTGCGCTGTCGGTGAGTAACCAAATTTCTAAGTCATTGCGTCATATACATGTAAGATGAGATGTAACGAATTTTATTTCAAAACTTGCGAAGCTGCACTGACAGCGAAGGAATTGAAAATAAATTATCTCTTGATTCATCACGTTGGTTCTTTCAAGGCCTGGAGCCAGCACAAATAGAATAAGTTTGCAAGTATCGCGCCATTAACCAGGCCACACACCGAAGATGCAAGAACTGGAGTAAATGAAAAACGACAGATTTGAGCTTTGAGCTCAAATACAAGTAAATATCGTGCTAGTGACTCGTGCAAACTTTTGGAAGTTTTTAATATGAATATTTAATTCTAATGTTACCTAAGCAGAAACTTTCATAGACATTGACCTAACATAACATTCGACCTTTTGAGAATATTTACATCGAATATAAATAATTATTTATCATACAAGGGAAAAAAGTATTAGATAAATTCAAAAATTTACAATCTAATATTTTTCCGTTTTCAATAAGGAAAAAACTATTGATTACAACACGGGAAATGTGTATATTCATGATCGAGTATTGGTGTTTTTTCATTTTTTTCAGATAAAATAATATACACATATAGTGAAGTGGGGTGAGATGGCCACCGTTTTACAAAGTATGCGCCAGCAAGTTTTTTTTTATATTTAGGATTATATCATATTTTTAGTTCAACAGCTTGAGTATACTCTTAGAATTTTCGTTTTATTATTTATAAAAATGAATGATATGTGGCCATCTATCCCAGTTCAGTGGGGTTAGTTGGCCATATGGTTGAGGGAGAGATGGCCACAAAATAAAAATGAAAATAAACTGAAAAATCATTGAGATAACAAAATTTTTATAAAGGTGAAATAAAATATTCTTCCTCAACATTCTTTTTGAACTCGGTTTTACCACAATTTTGACAAGTATTCGAAAAAGAAGAGCAATTTCCGTGAAACCGATTCTGTTGAATATTATGAAATCCTACCAATCGTCTCTTTTTATAGAGCTGTTGTAATTTTATCCACATCCTGAACATTCGGTTTCATCCACCTCAAAAAGGTTATCACTTTCCTCTTCATATTGGACGACTCTATTCCCCTCCTCCTCATCAAAACTTGAAGGTGAACGTTTTCTTTTTCGAATTTTCTTTTTTGGAGCTTTATTTTTTTTTCTTTACGGATCTTTCTTTCACTTTCCTTTCAAGGGTCTTCCTAGGAATACCATATTATACCATATACCATTTGAGCCTCGCAAGGACGACAAACTGTAAAGAAATAGACGTAAAAACTTAATGTCCATCTATCCATACAGTTTGGTGGCCATCTCTCCCAAATGCTAGGGAGAGATGGCCACGTGAAGAAAATAATTCACTGCACGCTTTTAACAAGTTTTGGAGGTAAGACCTATAGAATGAACATCGTACTCGCCCAATACGTCGAAATCACCGATGAATTTACTTTCGCACAATCACAGTAGTAGATAGTGAGAAACTATCGAATAATTTCACAAGGACGCGCTAGTATTTTTATTTTCTGATTGCTCTAATATCACCTTGACGTATTCGAAAACACAAGGACCCTGCTTACACATAGTCGAAGATCGCTGGGGAGGACAAGCAGCGCCATAGAACGACGCGTTATGGAGATTTAGCTGTTGACCATCTCTCCCGGCTGGCCATCTCACCCCACTTTACCCTAGAGAAAACACATCAGTCGAAAGAATGAAAAGAAATATTGGGGAAAATGCAAAACTGACAGAGTTTTTCAAGCGATTGAATAAAATGAGGTAGATGAAAATGTTTTGGGAAATCTATCGAAACCATCAGCAGATTCAGCTCAAAATGCATCAGGAACCATCACTCATTCAGCCTGTCATATTGATTATATTCCATCAACATCAACAGATTCAGATATTGAAAATGCATCAGTGACCTTCAATCGTTCAGATCATTTATCGAGTTCTATTGATAACGTTCCATCTACATCAGCAGCTTCAGCAAGACCAATTGGAAATTCATCAGTAACCATCATTAATTCAGCCTGTCCAATTGATATAATGTTACATCAGCAGATTCTGAAACCATGGATTATTACCAAAAGGTTTTCGATATTGAGGCGGCTACTGGTGTTGCTACTAAATCTTCAAAAATTAGTGAGTTCCAGAAATATAACTTTTTGAAAAATCCCTGGTATCCTCCTGGAAGTTATCAGTTCCCATTTAGGGGACATATCAAGAACGATAAAACTGTCAGGAGGTATCTTAGTTTCAAGCACTTGTATCCTACAGTTTCTTCAGTGTGTGACCATTATGGGTTAACCATTTTGATTTCTCTGCTCGATAGTATTATCCATTATCTGAAGATAGACTTTTAGAAAATAAATTGAATCTGTACAACCTTCACATATGTGTGCCGTCAATAATCAGAAATAAAACAGACGAGGAAATCTATCAAGACATAAGAAATGTACTTGAACAGTTTTCGTCAATTTTTGAGGGGAATAATGAAATAATATTTCAGAATATCGTTTCTTAAATGTATATATGAAAACAGAATCTATCAAGACATGAGAAATGTACTTGAACAGTTTTCGACAATGTTTGAGGGGAATAATAAAATAATATTTCAGAATATCGTTTCTTAAATGTATATATGGAAACAGATGTGGAATACCTACCAAAATCTCCCCGACGATGGTATAACTGCTCTGCAGGAATGTGATAAGAATATGTTCCCTAACATAAACATTCTTCTGGAACTGTTATGTTGTCTGCCTGTAAGTGTTGCATTTTCTGAAAGGAGTTTCTCGACACTCAGAGGGCTGAAAGATTGGATAAGATCAAGAATGGTTGAAGACAGGTTAAATGGATTGGCATTAATGCATATACACAGGGCCATTTGCAGCTGAATGTATACAGGGTGTTTCATTGGTAACTGTACATACGTTAACCTGAGGTTGAGCTACCCTAGACGAGACCAAAAAACCTATAGGTGATAGGTCTAATCAACTTCATAGCCGAGATACAGGGTGATTTTTGTATTTATCAATATTTTCAATTGCTTATAACTTTTGAACTATCCAGTATAATCGATTGATATTTGGAACGTGAAACACACTTCCATGGGTGAATCGATTCATCTTTGAGTTGATCAGAAAATCCAGGTCCGTATCAGAAAAATATGGCCCTTTTCGCAAGCTGAGATTCAACACCCTGTATGAAGGAATTTTGGAATTTTATTAAAATGTTCGGAAAGAGCAGAAAATTTTCGATGGGGATCAGTAGATTTCAGTGTTCCGCACGTCGTTTGACCCATCAAAAATTTTGTATGAAGATTTAATTCGATAGTGAAATTTCACTTACTCCAGAATAATGTCGTACATTGAGATTGAATTCGAACAATTTTGGGTTGGACTGATGAAATATTTGTATTTTTTTTCATATTCTAATGAATAATTTCAAGAATTTTTCAGAAAAATATGGATTTTGATTCAGTCATGCAAAATGATCAACAGTCAGTTAATAAATAAAAAAATTACGAAAAGCACTGCCTTGAAGGCAGGAGCTATTGAGCGCTCGTACATGCATCTTGTAGGTAGATTCGCATTTTCCAGTTTTAGAAATCAATTGAAGGAATTTTTGACTGCTGTCAAAAAAATTCTGAAACTTAGGCGAAACCTCAGACTTCATGTCGGTGCTTCAGCTGATCAATTTTTTTCCGATAATTCGCTAGAATTTTCCACGGTATCTATGGTCTTGGTGATGCGATCTGGACAAAATTCTGCACGTAGTTTGAATACACTATTCCTGAGCTAGGTGCATAATTTCATTCCAATCCGATCGGTAGTTTCGAAACTATCAGGAAAAAAATATTTTGAACGGCCATATTTACGGAACCCCTAGTCTAATTTTGCTCATTGATGAACGTGACCGTGAAATTTACGATCCAAACCCACCCTGAAAATTTCAAGTTCCTAGGCCTTTCGGTTCAAAAGTTAGAATTCTATATGGTTTCTATGGTTCTGGTCATGCGATCTGGACAAAATATTGCTTCAATATATCATTCTCGATTAAAATACAAAATTTCATCTCGATCGAATCCGCAGTTTCGAATTTATCGAGAAAACAAAATTTCAAACGACCGTATTTACGGAACCCCTTGTATAATGTTCCTCTTAGATGAACGTGATCACGACATTCGAGATCCACACCTATCCTGGAGATTTCAAGTCCCTAGGCGTTTCCGTTCAAAAGTTACAATTTTCTATGGTTTCTATGGTTCTGGTCATGCGATCTGGACAAAATTTCACATGTAGCTTGAACACCTCATTTTCCATTTGAGTGCAAAATTTCATCTCGATCAAATCTGTAGTTTTCAAGTAATCAGGGAAACAAAACTTTGAACGGCCATATTTACGGAACCCCTGGTGGAATTTGGCCCATTAACGAACTTAACCGAGCCATTCGGGAACTGAACCCACACTGAAAATTTCAAGTCTCTAGGTTGTTTTGTTCGAGAGTTATCGTGCTTACGGCCGGCCGGCCGGCCGGACGGCCGGACGGACAGACTCGAATTTTCCGACGGATTCGTCATCAGTGAGTCGAACATAGTCGATTGAGACCATTTTCGGCTCAAAATTCGAAAAATACAGACATCGTGACGAAATGATATAGCCCTCGTGTAAGTAGTACGAGCGCTCAAAAAATGGGTAAACAAGTAAAACATTTGAAAGAAATCATGAAAGTTGCTCAAAAGTGCCACTGTTTGCTCCATGTACATTCTTGCCCTTCTAAAATAACGTCTTATAGCCTTTTTGATCATTTCTGGAACACTACGGATCTAATTGCAGGCAACTTCGATTCGTTGTAGTGGAAATTATCCTCACTTTCAATCTCAAACGCACATACTGAAGATTTCAAATAACCCTGAACGAAATAATCGATAGGGTTGAAATCTGGGGATCTACGGGGCCATGCATGCGGTCCACCTCTGCCTATCCACATATTTGGGAAGTTCTGATCCAGAAAGTTCCTAACAAAAGCTCTAAAATGGAGGGAGCCCCATCATGGAAATACATTCTTGCAATGTTCGTACCGTCGAGTAGTACAGGCAGATGATTTCGAAGGAAATCCATATAAATATCAACAGTAAGACGTCTTGGCAGAATGTGAGGCCGAATCAATCGATCATTATAAATTCCACACAAAACATCAATTGAAAATTTGTACTGGGATACATGTAGCTGACTGTGTGTGGATTTTCTTCCGCCTATGAAGAGCCATATTTCAGTGGGATGGAGTCTTCAATTTGAGGAATTTGCATCGATGGGCTAAATAAAAACCACATGTAGTCTTGTTTACTCCTTTGTTTAGTTATTTTTTCACCATTGATGATTTAGAATAAATTATTCAAAATCAATATTTTTCTGAAAAATTCTCGAAATTATTCATTAGAATATGAAGGAAATACATTTATTCCATCAGCCCAACACACAATTTTTCGAATTCAATCTCAATGTACGACATTATTGTGAAGAGAGTGGAATTTTACTATCGAATTAAATCTTTAGACAAAAATTTTGATGGGTCAAACGACGTGCGGGACACTGAAATCTACTGATGCCTATTGAAAATTTTCTGCTCTTTCCGAATATTTTGATAAAATTCTAATATTCCTTCATACAGAGTGTTGAATCTCAGCTTGCGGATAGGGCCATATTTTACTGATACGAACCAGGATTTTCTGATCAACTCAAAGATGAATCAATTCAACCATGGAAGTGTGTTTTACGTTCCAAATATCAATCGATTATACTGGATAGTTCAAAAGTTATAAGCAATTGAAAATATTGATGAATACATAAATCACCCTGTATCTTGGCTACGAAGCTTTTTAGACCCATCACATATATGTTTTTTGGACTCGTCTAGGGTAGCTCTACCTCAGGTTAACGTATGTACATTCACCAATGAAACACCCTGTATAATATTATCCAAAGATACGCTAGTCAAAAGAATAGAAGACTGGAATTTGTTATTTAGTTTTCAATATTTGATGATTTGTTTCATATTTTTGAGCGCTCGTACTACTTACACGAGGGCTATATCATTTCGTCACGATGTCTGTATTTTTCGAATTTTGAGCCGAAAATGGTCTCAATCGACTATGTTCGACTCACTGATGAAGAATCCGTCGGAAAATTCGAGTCTGTCCGTCCGGCCGGCCGTAAGCACGATAACTCTCGAACGGAACAACCTAGAGACTTGAAATTTTCAGTGTGGGTTCAGTTCCCGAATGGCTCGGTTAAGTTCGTTAATGGGCCAAATTCCACCTGGGGTTCCGTAAATATGGCCGTTCAAAGTTTTGTTTCCCTGATTACTTGAAAACTACAGATTTGATCGAGATGAAATTTTGCACTCGAATGGAAAATGAGGTGTTCAAGCTACATGTGGAATTTTGTTCAGATCGCATGACCAGAACCATAGAAACCATAGAAAATTGTAACTTTTGAACGGAAACGCCTAGGGACTTGAAAATTTCAGCATAGGTGTGGATCTTGAATGTCGTGATCACGTTCATCTATGAGCAACATTATACAAGGGGTTCCGTAAATACGGTCGTTTGAAATTTTGTTTTTTTGATAAATTCGAAACTACGGATTCGATAGAGATAAAATTTTGTATTTTAATCGAGAATAATATATTGAAGCAATATTTTGTCCACATCGCATGACCAGAACCATAGAAACCATAGAAAATTCTAACTTTTGAACGGAAAGGCCTAGGAACTTGAAATTTTCAGGGTGGGTTTGGATCGCAAATTTCACGGTCACGTTCATCAATGAGCAAAATTAGACTAGGGGTTCCGTAAATATGGCCGTTCAAGATATTTTTTTCCTGATAGTTCCGAAACTACTGATCGGATTGGAATGAAATTATGCACCTAGCTCAGGAATAATGTATTCAAACTACGTGCAAAATTTTGTCCAGACCGCATCACTAAGACCATAGATACCGTGGAAAATTCTAGCGGAAAAAAATTGATCAGCTGAAGCACCTTACAAGGTGCATATACGAGCGCTCAAAAGCTCCTGCCTTCACGGCAGTGCTTTTCGAAATTTTTTTATATTTGGTTATGTTTTATTTATATTGAAGAGATATTGAAGAGAAATATGTTTCTATTTACTTTCTTGTGTCTGAGTTTTCTTATGAAATGAATCGACATATATACAGCTCCACAAGAGTTAGGGATATCGTATTCAATCGTTTTTAAAAGTATGTAATTTTCGAGAAAACCGCTGTAAAATCATTTAAAACTCAATAACAACTTGAATCGATCCAATGGAAATCAGTATGAGACATTTCGTCAATCTGGTCGCCTTTTTTCTGAAGTTTGGTTCTTTGCATATGCTTCATAAATGCCAATGGCTTCGATTTGAAACGAGTTTTCTGAAAATGCCAAGACGTAAATTAACAAACGCTGAGGCTAATAGGGCTATCGGAATGCTACAGGGTGGCCAAACTCAGGTTGTTGTAGCGGAAAGGCTCCAAGTCAGCCAAAGTGTGATATCTCGACTTTGGAATAGGTTCAGGGAGACAGGTTCCGTGTTGAAAAGACCAAGACTTGGTGGGCGACAAAAAACAACACCTGCTCAGGATCGTTTCATCACCGTTGCGGCGAGAAGAAACCCTACATCTACGTGTAGAATGCTACGGAATACTCTTCAAAATGCAGATGGGGTCCAAGTTTCCATCGTAACCATCAGACGACGTTCGGGAGAGGTGAGTCTAGGTTCTAGACGTCCATTAAGAGGAGTTCCATTAACACGTGACCATAAGCGTCAAAGACTGGAATGGGCAAGGCAACATATCAATTGGAACGATCAATGGCGTAGTGTCCTTTTCACTGGTGAATCTCGATATGGACGATTTTCAGATCCTCGAAGAATAAGGGCATGGACAATCCCACGCATACCCCGTAATCGTCGCTATGTCCAAGAAGTCCATCCATTCCGAGGTGGTAGTGTTACGGTATGGGCCGGGATATGTTTCAACGGGCGCACAAATCTACACATTTGTCCTGGGAATATGACCGCCTTAGGGAGCATGTAATTGACAATGTTGTGCCAAATTTTCACGCTGCTATTGGTGAAACTTTTAATTTCTAGACGATAACGCTAGACCGCACCATAGTTGGGAATGCGCGCGAGGAGCTTGGTATTCCACATTTACCAATACTTCCGCCCTCACCAGATTTGAATTGTATAGAACATGCATGGGATATGCTCCAAAGAAGATTAGATAATCATAAACCTACCCCAGAATCCTTGATGATCTGAGAGAGCTTCTGCCCCGTTTATGGAACCAAATTCCTCAAGAAATGTTCAACAACCTCGTGTGTAGTATGCAAAGAAGATGTCAAGCTGTTATTGATGCCCGTGGAGGCCATACATTGTATTGATAGTCTTAAAATGCTTGAATTCTCTAGGAATAAAATTTCGTTATTTTACTCGATTTTACTTAACCACCCTGTATACGCTGCAGACCTACAGGCTAAAATTATTTTGCAACTTGAAATCATATTAATATGAATTTTCATCACAAAAATCTTATTTTAACTATATTTTTTTGCACTTTGAGTCAATATCCCTAACTCATGTGGAGCAGTTTATTTATGGAATATGCCAAATTGTTTGAACTTGTTTTTGTACTACAGATATTTTGGAAACTGAATATGATATGATTCACAAAATTACAAAATATTTTGCTAACCTCTATGAGCCGTGGCTTTCTATAAACCCCCCCCCCCATACATCGCCTGGATCCGCCCCTGTGGTGTGATTTCATGGCATGTGCGGCTCAAACCGGAGTGGTGAATTCTTTCATCTTTGACAACCGCGAGTGTTGTATGAAATCATGAATATAAATTATGAGTAGATGGATGAAAGCGTTAGAAGGCTATTTGAACGAAAGCATTTTCTGCAAGCTTCAAGAATAATTCGCTTCTACAAAACAAAGACGCGCTGAAGCACGAATTACGTTTTAGTGGTGAACAACTGGGTTTTTTAAAATGAGTTTATTTAAGATTTACAAGGATGGAAAATGTCGAACGATTCGTACATAAATTCACGATCCCGATTATGTCAAGACTGACTAAAGTTCTCCAGTGGTCCCCTTTTATGTATCATGTAACATAACACTCAACATAGTTGAAATGTCCCTGTATAAGTATAAAACACGCCCCCTTAACATAAGACCATATCGCAGCTGTTTAACTGATTAATTTAGTGGTTTTGTAAAACTCTCAATAATTGAGAATCGTAAGCTGGGTTAATTACTGAATACTGAGTTGATATGGATTTTCATCAAGTATCGGCCGAATCAATCCAATATATCAACAACAAGCCAAGGTATACAGGGTGTCCGGGAAAATGTGGGAAATCTCTCGGATTCAGATAAAACATAGAAAAATAAGATGACAAGTTCCCATAATTTTTTTTTCCTAGCGGCCCTTCCTACGGAGATACGGCCTCCTAAATAACGCCACTGAAAATTCATTTTACTGGAATGAATTTTAAACTACTCAATATAATTCAATGAAAATTTGATATGATAAACAGTAGTAAGGGCCTCTTGAAATTCTGCCCTCAAATTTAAATTAGCTCGTCAAGTTTACCAGGGGCGGACTAGGTTGTACATCTTGAAGCTTAAATTTTTACCTGTACTACTCGACGGTACGAACATTGCAGCAATGTATTTTCAGCATGATGGGGCTCCACCTTACTTTAGAGTTATTGTCATCAGGAATCAGGATTGTCATCAGGAACTTTTCGGAACAGAACATTCCGAAAATGGTGGGTAGGTAGAGGTGTACCGCACGCATGCCCCATAGATCACTTGATTTCAATCCTGTTGGTTATTTCGTTTGGAGATATTTGAAATCGTTAGTATGAGCAATTTTCAAGATTTATTTCAGATGAATTATTTGTTTACTCATTTGTTTATTTATTTTTTCACTGTAGATCATTTCGAATGAAATATTCAAAATCCATATTTTTCCGACCAATTCTTGAAATTATTTATTGGAATATGAAAAAAATTTAGAAAAGCACTGCCGTGAAGGCAGGAGCTTTTGAGCGCTCGTACATGCACCTTGTAGGTAGATTCGCATTTTCCAGTTTCAGAAATCAATTGAAGGAATTTTCGACAGCTGTCAAAAAAATTCTGAAACTTGGGCGAAACTCCAGAATTCATGTCAGTGCTTCAGCTGATCAATTTTTTTTTCGATAATTCGCTAGAATTTTCTACGATATCTATGGTCTTGGTGGTGCGATCTGGACAAAATTTTGCACGTAGTTTGAATACATTATTACTCAGCAAGGTGCAGAATTTTATCCCAATCCGCTCAGTATTCTCGGAACTATCAGCAAAAAAATATTTTGAACGGCCATATTTACTGAACCCCTTGTCTAATTTTGCTCATTGATGAACATGACCGCGATATTCGCGATCCAAACCCACCCTGAGAATTTCAAGTTCCTAGGCCTTTCCGTTCGAAAGTTACAATTTTCAATGGTTTCTATGGTTCTGGTCATGAGATCTGGACAAAATATTGTTTTAATATATCATTCTCGATTAAAATACAAAATTTCATCTCGATCGAATCCGAAGTTTCGAAATTATCGAGAAACCAACATTTCAAACGACCGTATTCACGGAACCCCTAGTATAATTTTGCTCATAGATGAAAGTGATCACGACAATCGAGATCCACACCTATCCTGAAAATTTCAAGTCCCTAGGCCTTTCCGTTCGAAAGTTATGATTTTCTATGGTTCGAGTCATGTGATCTGGAGAAATATAGCTTGAATATATCATTCTCCATAAGTATACAAAATTTCGTCACGATCGAATCAGTAGTTTTGAAATTATCAAGAAAACTAAATTTCAAACTACCATATTTACGGAACACCTTGTATAATTTTGCTCATAGATGAACGTAATCACGACATTCCAGATCCACACCTATCCTGAAAATTTCAAGTCCCTAGGGGGTTCCGTTCAAAAGTTACAATTTTCTATGGTTTCTATGGTTCTGGTCATGCGATCTAGACAAAATTTCACATGTAGCTTAAACACCTCATTCTCCATTTGAGTGCAAAGTTTCATCTCGATCGAATCTGTAGTTTCGAAGTAATCAGGAGATCAAAATTTTGAACGGCCATATTTACGGAACCCCTGGTGGAATTCTGTCCATTAACGAACTTGACCGAGGCATTTGGGATCTGAACCTACACTGAAAATTTCAAGTCTCTAGGTTGATCCGTTCGAGAGTTATCGTGCTGACGGCCGGAAGGCCGGCCGGACGGACGGACAGACTCGAATTTTTTGACGGATTCGTCATCAGTGAGTCGAACATAGTCGATTGAGACCATTTTCGGCTCAAAATTCGAAAAATACAGACATCGTGACGAAATGATATAGCCCTCGTGTAAGTAGTACGAGCGCTCAAAAAAATACAAATTTTCCATCAGTCCAACAGACAATTCTTCGAATTCAATCTCAATGTACTACATTTTTGTGAAGAAAGTGACATTTCACTATCGAATTAAATTTTTCAACAAAAATTTTGATGGGTCAAATGTGGAACACTGAAATCTACTGACCCCTATCCAAATTTTTCGGCTCTTTCCGAATATTTTAATCAAATTACAATATTCCTTTATACAGGGTGTTGAATCCTAGCTTGCGAATGTCCCATATTTTTCTAATACGGACCTGGATGTTCTGTTCAGTTCAAAAATTAATCGATTCAACCATGGAAGTGTGTTTTGCGTTCCAAATATCAATTGATTATACTGGATTATACTGGATGGATGGCATCGAAAATATTGGCGAATACATAAATCACCCTGTATCTCGGCTATGAAGTTGATTATACATATTTAGGTCTTTTGGACTCGTCTAGGGTAGCTCTATCTCAGGTTAACGTATGTATATTTACCAATGGAACACCCTGTAGAACTTATAGATGTGTACTCTCCATGGCTAGGATATACAAGCGTCTCCGCTCTTCTTGTGATATCTGCTACATACACACATCGGAAAAATCCAGGGATATTTTCATAAACGAAACTGAAATTATAGAGTAATTAGTAAATGGTAAATATGTCATCAAATTTATTTTTAGCATGAAACGAACACAATATTTCAAAAGAAATAAAGTATAAACCATAATTTTACTAGCTATACAAAAAAATTATCAAGAATGCAAAAAATTAACTAATGAAGAGTATGACCTCCACGTTGGTTTAGAACAGCTCTACACCTATTGATCATAGTCAAAATGACATTGTCAATGCCCGATGGAGGTATACTTGCCTCTTCTGTGGTAAGAAGCTCTCGGACTTGAAGAGCATTTTAGATATTGCCCAAAATGGGAGTAATTCTACGTTGAAGCATGTCCCATACATGCTCAATCGGATTAAGATCCGGGGATTGTGCGGGCCATGGCAATACTTTAATTCCCTCGTTTTCCAACCCGTTCGTCACAATCCAGCGAAATAGGGACAAGCATTATCATGCATTAGGCGAAAGTTTGCACCAAAAGCACCAGCAAATAAAGGCACAATGGGTTGAAGAATATTATCCACATATTGCTGACCTGTCAAAAAACCATTTGAAAAAACGAGGTCGGTTCTGCCGCCTATAATTATTCCGCCCCATACCATTGTATCGCCTCTGTATTTGTGAACTTCCTGAACATTTCTTAAACGTTCCACGCTTCCGGATCGCCTCCACGCCCGGATGAAATCCAAATCTGGATTTATCAGTGAACAAAACTGTTGGCCAATCATCTGCATCCCAATTTTGATATTCTTTGCACCAGTCTACTCTGGCAGCGCGATTGCCTCTATAGAGCGATGGATATCAAATTGGTCTCCGAATATGAAGATTGGTTTCGTGGAGACGATTTCTCACATAATCTCGCCCAACATTTATGTTATGCGCTCGCTGCAATTCCATAACCAATTCATATGTGATTGTAAGGTGTCTTCTAACACTTAGCTGTTAAAATCTACCCTGACTCGCCGTTGTACAGCGTCTAAGCCCTAGGTGTTTTTCAGCCGGACTTCCAGTTTCCCTGAAATGCCTCCATGAATGACTTATGACTCTTTGGGAAACACCCATCCGCTCAGCTACTTCGACTTGTCGCAGGCCAGCTTGAAGAAGGCCTACTGCTAGATTCATCTCGTCTGAAGACAAATGTCGTCGTTCCATAGTAAAACACAATATTCTCAAAGCAACAATACTACTGAAGAACACTATAGAGGGAATTAAATCGAAATACTGAGTACTTATAGAATTTACTTTTTCCATCTATCATGTTTGTCAAGTTTTTTCATTATATTTTCCACATTTTTTCCGAAAAAAAGGCATATTCAAACGGGGCAAATGGACTGATCAGTACGTTAGTAGTACAGTCGATAAAAAGTTTTTCTTGACGCTTGTATGACTTTTACGAATATAATAAACGTCTTTATTAGGTGAAAGTTTAGCCTAAGCTATTCTATATCCCTAGACTTTTCTGATTTGCGTATATCAAGGTTCACAGGACATGTTCCTGCTTTGCAATATTGTTACTTGGGTACTCACATACTCGGATTCACTTTCAAAGTTGCTTCTTTTTGTCCGGTAGTGTGTCTTCAGGTTTACCTGAAACTACAAGGTGCCATCAGTATTGAACTTCATTCTTCAACTATCATATGTTGTTAATGAATTTTTTTCTAATTCAACTTTTTTTCGACATATCTGGTATTCAGTAATTTGCCATGTTAACTCTATTTTCGCTGATTATTATTCAATAACTTCAGATCGCACTTCCACGATACATCTACATAATTTTTTTTCAGATCGTGCCAGTGATGTTAGCATTCGCCTGTGAATGCGTGGAATCTGAAGCTAGCAAAATGATACCTATATCATTAATTTATCTGAACGAACTGCCGCCTCTACCAAAAAATGCAGAGGAAATCGAACTGAAGGAAGAACTTACAGCATTGTATCAGCAGGGAACTTTGAGAGTCCCTATCTTCACCGCTGCAGGATTTTTCACTGTGAATTACGCCATGCTTGGATTTATCATCGGCAGTGTTACTTCCTATATTATCGTTACACTGCAGTTGATCGGAGATTGAAAATTTTCCCACGTTTTTCATTCATATTCAATTCTCATTCATTTTCAATCTAAAAAAGTTGTTAGCGAGAATTATTTCGGCTTTTTCATTCAACACGAGGTGTTTCTAAAAAGAACGTAAAAGAAGTGATAATAATTTTTTTTTACTAGGGAAATTTTTGTTTAGGTATTCCCAAAATATCTATTGTAATAAACCATTCAATGGTACTTTAATTTTTCTGTTCTTTTCTTCTCCAGCATTCATTTGACTGTTATTCCATCAGGTATCTTCAATTTTTATTCTTGGATTATGAAAATACAGGTCGCATGGTTTCTGTGCCTAATTTTGAAGTTAAAATTTTTAATATAATATATTCATAGATTTTCATAGTTTTCAGAAAAAACCGAACAGACGTTTTACGAAAGTAATCCAAGTATTTTTTATTGTTTACCCTTATTAAATAGTTATTCACGTAATCAGTTATGAAAAGAACGACTGGCGTAGTTTGCAAACATTACACTCGTCGAACAATTCCATGAATATAATCTACTTGATTTAAGAATTATTGACATCGAAACAGGCCTTGAACGTCCAGTCGAGGCTTTATTTCTGGTTACAAAAAGTTACTGTTCAATTTCATCATAGAAATAAAACATAAATATGACCTAGGAAAGTGTTTAGTATACGAATTATCGAATGATTTAGGTCGAGATATCATTCATATAAAGGCCACCCATGGAAAATTGAAGATCATTAAAATAAATATTCATTTTCACTGTGTAATCTTTATTGGGATTGGAAATTTTGCGAAAATCTAACCATATAACTATAAGAGTAACATTTTATATCAGGATTCAAGAAGGATAATTAATGGAATTCTAGCATGTATTTAGCTTAGCAAAAGTGATGCAACAAACAGAAAAAAAATTTTGATACTTCGCATGCACGGGGCCAAGTGAATGGATTCGAAAAAACGTTATATATATTAAGAAATAAGAGACAAACAAAAATTAAGGATCTATGTAGTACATGAAGAATTTTGTCGTGAAATTTGTACTGTAACTATCAATATATGAACCAATTTGTGAATTATTTAGTGCGCAGTGTTGAAAACTTCAAGAAAGTCAATTTTTATTCATTAAAACTGTCCATGAATCATTGAAAATATAATTGATGAGCAATTTTACAATTATTCAGTATACTTTTGAACTGTGAAATGTAGCATGTGTTCAATGTCAGTATTAACAGAGGGAATGTGAATAGGGTACCAAACAGTATAAGTATAATCTTTACATACACTTATCTTTACATCTTTACATACACTTAAAGCTTTAAGGGCGCATAGAATCGGATAGACAGATCTCCGCCTACCGTTTGAATTCGTAAATGGCACGTTGGGATACTGAAAAATAAGACCCTTCAGCGATCGTTGAGTGACCCATGACCCCCCGTGTTTTTTACAAGAAGATACGGGCTTTCCAACGATGTCCAAACGATCCCTCTAGCCCATCTTGAAGTATTTTAAAATAATGTTCGGAAATGGCCAAAATCGATGAAAAGCATAAAAGGAGTCTTCAAGAAATGGTATGCAAATTTTTCCGTTCCCATCTTGTGGAATGAATCAAGTTGTAATCGAATCTCGAAAAATAATAGGTACAGATAGGCTATATGGCTTTTCCACACTTTCCACAATTTTTGCAAGATTTGCTTTTGAAAATCGTACTTTTGGTAAACAAATGGTACAAATGTCAAATAGACACACCGAATAAGCGACTCCTTCATTTGCAGCTTTCGATATGGCTATCTGAGCAACACCAGTTCACGAAATATGACATTCGCGCATTCGATTTGCTTCGAAAAGATGGCTCAAAACAATAAAATAAAGCCCTACAATGCACGAAATATAAATTCTCGCATACGATTCGCTTCGAAAAGAAACAACACGGTTGACGAAAACCCATATCGAAAGCGCCAATAACCTATAATAATATGCCATCTGTGAATCGGCTACTCTGCAAGTGACAGTCCAGCAGTCATACAAATAATAATATGTCGATTTAATTCCCATCTCACGATAGTACGAAGTATGTATTTGATTTATTTCAGATTATAAAGATTAAATTCCTCTAATTTTTTTTTACAGTGCAAAATCTATTTTATCCAAGGAAGAAAGGAGGAATATTTAATGGATATTGATAAATTATCTCTAAATTTCGTTGAAATCGATCGATAATAGGCCAATTCAATAATTATACCTAGATATTCATTGCTTTCATCAAGAAAATGAATTCCCTGGTTAACCATTATATTTTGAGTGTAATCACAGGATATAGTATTGTTCAATATAATATGTACATATTCTATACAGAGAGATTCTTGAGAGGTGTACTTATTGCCCATTATTGATATACATTGGTATATATCGATCTACTTTTTCTATTGATTTCCTGTTTCAGTGGATTTATCATTTCACAAGGCATATTGAACAGAGAGGAATTATATAATTGACAATTAATCTTTGTAACGACTAGATGCTATAAGACTAGAGACATTGAAAAAATTCAATATTAATGGTTCACATAGTTTGAACGTGCGAATTATTTCTAAGCACATTAAACCTAACGAAATCTGAGGAAGGGTTACATCGAAGGTATTCGATATAAATGAATTATCCAGAACAGTCTTATCTCATATACAGATTTACATTACATATTATTGTATGTAATAGATTCTTAATTCAAAGTACAAAAAACAATGGCATTAATTTCTGTAAACAAAACCGTGCTTTTGTATCATACAACGTAAAGTATGGAGAAGTTTACATTCATCTGCTAAAACTGAATTTCTTTACACATGCTATATTGTTTCTTATTTCAAAATAAATAAAAATCCATCCAAGTTTTGGGTTGGTCACATCGAAGATATTCGAGATAAATGAATTATCCAGAATGGTCCGACAGAAGTAATAATTTTCGAAAATACAAGTGTTGATATCAATATAATCACGATTGGGAACTGAAGTCATTCTTCTAAATTCCAAAATATTATAATAACCCGATCGGACATCAACAAAAATTTCGAGAGACGAACGTAACGGGATAATGTGAAAAATTTCTTTTCCCTAAGATAACCGATTTCTGTCAAAACAGATGGTATCACGTGGCTCTCTATAACCAAAAGAAGGGCCAGCAATAGTTGAGCGAACCGTGTCCAGCGTGAACAATCGGAATCTACCAAATCTTCAGCAGAAATCTACTTTTTTCTACCAAAGTCAATTACAGAAACCTACTAACTCTTTAGCGCTTCCTGTTAGAATGAAAGAAGAAATCTTTAATGTTTCGTTGAATTTATAAACAATATCGCATTGATTAACATTCAATGAGCAAACAAAATAAACCCTTTTATAAGTGTATATTTGGAAATTTATTGAATAGAAAAAACATAACACACTGGATATTTAGGTTAGGTACTGTTAGGTTAGGTTAGGTTAGGACAGTGTTGAGACAATTCTCAAAATAAATCAATATTTAGGTTAGGTTAGGTTAGGTTGCGTTAGGACAGTGTTGAGACAATTCTCGAAATAAATCAATATTTAGGTAAGGTTAGGTTAGGTTAGGACAGTGTTGAGTCAATTCTCGAAATAAATCAATATTTAGGTTAGGTTAGCTTAAGTTAGGACAGTGTTGAGACAATTCTCGAAATGAATCAATATTTAGGTTAGGTTAGGTAAGGTTGAGTTAGGACAGTGTTGAGACAATTCTCGAAATGAATCAATATTTATGTTAGGTTAGCTTAGCTTAAGTTAGGACAGTGTTGAGACAATTCTCGAAATGAATCAATATTTAGGTTAGGTTAGGTTAGCTTAAGTTAGGACAGTGTTGAGACAATTCTCGAAATGAATCAATATTTAGGTTAGGTTGGGTTAGCTTAAGTTAGGACAGTGTTGAGACAATTCTCGAAATGAAACATTATTTAGGTTAGGTTGGGTTAGCTTAAGTTTGGACAGTGTTGAGACAATTCTCGAAATGAATCAATATTTAGGTTAGGTTGGGTTAGATTGGGTTAGGTTAGCTTAAGTTAGGACAGTGTTGAGACAATTCTCGAAATAAATCAATATTTAGGTAAGGTTAGGTTAGGTTAGGACAGTGTTGAGTCAATTCTCGAAATAAATCAATATTTAGGTTAGATTAGGAAAGTGTTGAGACAATTCTCAAAATAAATCGATATTTAGGTTAGGTTAGGTTAGGACAGTGTTGAAACAATTCCCGAAATAAATCAATATTTAGGTCAGGTTGGGTTAGGTTAGCTTGAGTTAGGACAGTGTTGAAACAATTCTCGAAATAAATCAATATTTAGGTTAGGTTGGGTTAGGTTAGGTTGGGTTTGGTTAGGTTGGGTTAGGTTAGCTTAAGTTAGGACAGTGTTGAGACAATTCTCGAAATAAATCAATATTTAGGTAAGGTTAGGTTAGGTTAGGACAGTGTTGAGTCAATTCTCGAAATAAATCAATATTCAGGTTAGATTAGGAAAGTGTTGAGACAATTCTCAAAATAAATCAATATTTAGGTTAGGTTAGGTTAGGACAGTGTTGAAACAATTCCCGAAATAAATCAATATTTAGGTCAGGTTGGGTTAGGTTAGCTTAAGTTAGGACAGTGTTGAAACAATTCTCGAAATAAATCAATATTTAGGTTAGGTTGGGTTAGGTTAGGTTGGGTTTGGTTAGGTTGGGTTAGGTTAGCTTAAGTTAGGACAGTGTTGGGACAATTCTCGAAATAAATCAATATTTAGGTTAGGTTAGGTTAGGACAGTGTTGAAACAATTCTCGAAATAAATCAATATTTAGGTCAGGTTGGGTTAGGTTAGCTTAAGTTAGGACAGTGTTGAAACGATTCTCGAAATAAATCAATATTTAGGTTAGGTTAGGTTGGCTGGAATTAGGACAGTGTTGAGACAATTCTCAAAATGAATCAATATTTCGGTTGGGTTAGGTTGGCTGGAGTTAAGACAGTGTTGAAACAATTCCCAAAAAAAAATTGATTGAAATTTATTATCATTTAGGTTAGGTTAGCTCAAGTTATGGCAGTGTTGAAAATAATTATTGAAATGAATTAATAAATAGGTTGGGTTAAGCAAGATTGAGTAGGAACCGTGTTAAATACAATTTTCATATCGAATTCATGAATACACACTATAGCATGAACCACGCGAACGCGGACATAGAAAAAGAACGGAATCGAGATTGGGACCGTTGAAATACGATGGTTTTTTTTCTCCCTCAAAATCAAATAAAATCATATCTATCTTCAATTATTTTCAAAATATCCGATAAATCGGCAAACCTTTCGTTTTAAATCTTAAAAAAATTAATATAATTTCCCCATGTTTAATTTCATTGTTTTCGTTAACAAAATATATTTATTTATCAAGAAATGAGTGTATCTGTATCAACATCACAAAATGAAAGTTAACCTATTTCAATTTTCCTCATTATGTCACCCTCATAATACTATCTCTTCAAATAAAATATAACAATATTCCAACAAATATGATCAACTTCCATAATAGAAATGGAAAATTAATAATACTTTCAATGTGATCCTATTATTACCCTTTCTGTGGATTTATTTTGAAGATCTACTCATTATGTGGATCTGCCTGTTCGTGGATCTACTTTTTATGTTGATCTACCTGTTTGTGGATCTATTTATCATGTGGATCTACTGGTTTACTAGTAAATAAACTTAAAATATCTACGGATGATACAAAAGCCAAGATGAAAATCTCATTAAAAACCTTGTTTTTATTGTAATAGTGATTTGGATGTGTTTATTGAATAAGCTGACATAATCTTATTGATGGGCATCCTTTTGCAGGGAAGGTATCAATTTTTCAGCAACCCATCTACATTTTACAGTTAACAAAATTAGGTGAAATTTTTTGGGAACTCTAATCATTTCCGTTCTTTTCTAGATATGCAAATTCTTTGGACGATACGGACTCACTTTCATTAATAGATGATATATCTGTTGAGTTTCGGGATATTTTTGATAGCATGTCCGATGTATGACAACTATTATTGTTCAAAATCCTATTAGCCATCTTATTTTTGTTAGAAAGACTGTCTGCGACATAACTTTCTGCAATGCTATCTGATTTCCAGCCTCCGTGTCTCTTTAGTGCAAGTAGGTTGACTCCAGTATTGGCTAACAAAGTAGCTGAAGTTCTCCTAAATGAATGCCCAGTGTAAGTCTTGCTATTTGGCAACCCCAGAAAACCTGCAATTTTGCTTGGAATTGCGGCAAATGTGTTTTTTCCAACAGGTTGTCCTGAGCATTTACCATTTTGATACCGCATAAAAAACCGTTGATGGACCCATCCAGGTATTTATTGAAAATATTCCAGTGACATACACCCCCTTCTTCATTTGCGGTAATCGTGAATTTACGAGACAGGCCATTTTTCGAATCTGGTATATTGACAATGGCTATATTCTCCAACTTTTGAATATTCTCTACCATCATGTCACATAGATCCTGAGAACGACACGCACCGGCTATTCCAATTATCATAACTACCTTCATAAATAGAAAATTATTATCGTCAGCTTCCACAAGAAAACGATTTATTTCTTCACGGGTAAAAACATTCGATTTTCTAGGTTTATACCCATCATTTTTGAGCCCTCGTACTACTTACACGAGGGCTATATCTTTTCGTCACGATCTCTGTATTTTTCGAATTTTGAGCCGAAAATGGTCTCAAACGATAGAGTTCAACTCACTGATGACGAATCCGTCGGAAAATTTGAGTCTGTCCGTCCGGCCGTCCGGCCGGCCGTAAGCACGATAACTCCCGAACGGATCAACCTAGAGACTTGAAATTTTCAGTGTAGGTTCAGATCCCAAATGCCTCGGTTGAGTTCGTTAATGGGCAAAATTCCACCAGGGGTTCCGTAAATATGGCCGTTCAAAATTTTGTTCTCCTGATAACATTGAAACTACAGATTCTATCAAAATGAAACTTTGCACTCAAATGGAATATGAGGTGTTCAAGCTACATGTGAAATTTTGTCCAGATCGCATGACCAGAACCATAAAAACCATAGAAAATTGTAACTTTTGAACGGAAACGCCTAGGGACTTAAAATTTGCAGGATAGGTGTGCATCTCGATTGTCGTGATCACTTTCATCATTGAGCAAAATTATATTAGGGATTCCGTAAATATGGTCGTTTGAAATTTGGTTTTCTTGATCATTTCAAAACTATAGATTCGATCGTGACGAAATTTTGTAAACTAATGAAGAATGATATATTCAAGCTACACTTCTCCAGATCACATTACCAGAACCATAGAAACCATAGAAAATCATAACTTTCGAACGGAAAGACCTAGGGACTTGAAATTTTCAGGATAGGTGTGGATCTGAAATGTCGCGTTCACGATTATCAATGGGCAGAATTCCATTAGGGGTCCGGTAAATACGGTCGTTTGAAATTTTGTTTTCTCGATAATTTCGAAACTACGGATTCGATCGAGATAAAATTTCATATTTTAATCGAGAATGATATATTAAAGCAATATTTTGTCCAGATCGCATGACCAGAACCATAAAAACCATAGAAAATTGTAACTTTTGAACGGAAAGGCCTAGGAACTTGAAATTTTCAGAGTGGGTTTGGATCGCAAATATCGCGGTCACGTTCATCAATGAGCAAAATTAGACTAAGGGTTCCGTAAATATGGCCGTTCAAAATATTGTGTTCCTGATCATTTCGAAACTACCGATTTGATTGGAATGAAATTTTGCAGCTAGCTGAGGAATAATGTATTCAAACTACGTGCGAAATTTTGTCCAGATCGCACCACCAAGACCATAGATACCGTAGAAAATTCTAGCGAATTATCGAAAAAAAATTGATCAGCTGAAGCACTGACATGAAGTCTGGAGTTTCGCCTAAGTTTCAGAATTTTTTTGACAGCTGTCGAAAATTCCTTCAATTGATTTTTAAAACTGGAAAATGCGAATCTACCTACATGCATGTACGAGCGCTCAAAAGCTCCTGCCTTCACGGCAGTGCTTTTCGTAATTTTTTCTCTTTAAAAAAACTCTTAGTTTTGGGAATTTTGAAATATCCATATCGTCTTCAATGCACAGCGTTGACTTCAACATGGAATATTCGCAGCACAAACTTGCTGGTGACTTCAATATTTGGCTTTTTTCCATGAAATATGCCAGCATTGTTGTTTCCGATATTGAGGTTGAATTCATTTTTAGGCACTACTCTTCGAAACACTTATATGATGCTTGGTAACGTTTCTTAGACTTCTCTGGTAAAAGGAATTCACATGCAGCATTTGCTGCTTCTTGAATTTCATCTTCTTTGGAATTCATTTTAGAGAAGGAAATGTTGTTTTGACAAACACTTTCTTTGACAGATGAAAACCTTAGTAACCCAAGTCAAACCGATATTTTATTGTAGGCACGTAAATAGATTCCAAACTTAACTCATCAAAATGAAATTGATTGAGAATCAACTTCTGTAGTGGAAAAATTATAATACACAACTCAGGAGGCAAGTTTCTTGACCAGCCTCGGACTTCATTGCTTGCCCTCGCTATCGCTCGGGCGCAAACTACGTCCTCGTCTGGTAAGTGTCCCTTGCCTCCCTTATAGTGTAAATAACTATTTGGTTGTGTTCATTATTATCACCACAATATTTATACAACGAAATATTACCTAAAAATCGTACGGAAGAGAAAAAATTACGAAAAGCACTGCCGTGAAGGCAGGAACTTTTGAGCGCTCGTACATGCACCTTGTAGGTAGATTCGCATTTTCCAGTTTTGGAAACCAATTGAGGAAATTTTTGACAGCTGTCAAACAAATTTTCAAACTAAGGCGATAATCCAGACTTCAAGTCAGTGCTTCAGCTGATCAATTTTTTTTCGATAATTCGCTAGAATTTTCTACGGTATCTATGATCTTGGTGATGCGATCTGGACAAAATTTCGCTCGTAGTTTGAATACATTATTCCTCAGCTAGGTGCAAAATTTCATTCCAATCAAATCAGTAGTTTCGAAATAATCAGGAACCGAATATTTTGAACGGCGATATTCACGGAACCCCTAGTCTAATTTTGCTCATTGATGAACGTGACCGTGAAATTCGCGATCCAAACCCACCCTGAAATTTTCAAGTTCCTAGGCCTTTTTCTTCGGAAGTTATGATTTTCTATGGTTTCTATGGTTCTGGTCATGCGATCTGGACAAAATGTTGCTTTAATATGTCATTCTCGTTCAAAATACAAAATTTTATCTCGATCAAATTCGTAGTTTCGAAATTATCGAGAAAACAAAATTTCAAACGACCGTATTTACGGAACCCCTAGTATAATTCTGCTCATTGATAAACGTGAACGCCACATTTCAGATCTACACCTATCCTGAAAATTTCAAGTCCCTAGGCCTTTCCGTTCGAAAGTTATGATTTTCTATGGTTTCTATGGTTCTGGTCATGTTATCTAGAGAAATCTAGCTTGAATATATCATTCTCCATAAGTATACAAAATTTCGTCACGATCGAATCTGTAGTTTGGAAATTATCCTGAAAACTAAATTTCAAACGACCATATTTACGGAACCACTAGTATAATTTTGCTCACAGATGAAAGTGATCACGACGTTCGAGATCCACACCTATCCTGAAAATTTCAAGTCCCTAGGCGTTTCCGTTCAAAAGTTACAATTTTCTATGGTTTCTATGCGATCTGGACAAAATTTCGCATGTAGCTTGAACACCTCATTTTCCATTAGAGAGCAAAATTTTATATTGATCGAATTTGTAGTTTCAAAGTAATCAGGAAAACAAAATTTTGAGCGGCCATATTTACGGAACCCTAAGGCGGATTTCGCCCAATAACGAACTTAGCCTCGGCATTCGAGAGTCAAACCTACCCTAAAAATTTCAAGTTTCTAGGACATTCCGTTCAAGAGTTATTGTGTATACGGACGGCCGGACGGACGGACGGACAGATGGACAGACTCGAATTTTCCGACGGATTCGTCATCAGTGAGTCGAACATAGTCATTTGAGACCATTTTCGGCTCAAAATTCGGAAAATACAGACATCGTGACGAAATGATATAGCCCTCGTGTAAGTAGTACGAGCGCTCAAAAAGGTTTTTTTTTTCCTGCCACCAAGCGAACAATCATAGATTACTTATATTTCATGAGAATTTTGACACTTATGTGAGTGAAGTTTATCGTGTTTCTTAGAAATTTAGAAGATCATCACTACGTTTGATAGGTATACTCCGTTTAAGAATTATTGACATCTCGGTTGGCTGTGAAAAATCGAATTTAAGTTGGTAATAGACTATTCAGTAATATTTTGGGTTTCTGAATTCAGGTTGGTATAGGAATAACACTAACATTACCCATAGAAATCTTGTTTTGATGATTTTATCGAAGATATTGGTGATTATGTAATTACAAAAATTTGCTCTGGATTTGAGTACTTTTTGTCTTATGCTATTAAAATGGCTGGAATTGACCAGGATTCCAGGATACATCGCGCCTAACAAGAGAACGCCAGGCAGTTTGTCGGTGTTACTTCGAGTTTTTCAAAGATTTGGCATTTCCGCTAGTGTTTCGGGTAAACTGTTATTCACCGACTCAAAGTGTATTCTGATTGATCAATGTCTCTTAAATTTTCAGATTTCACCAAGCCCATATTAGCATGATATTATAGCCTGGAATAAGCAATGGAAAAAAACCTGTGCGATATGATTATTCCTTCAAAGAGACATTGAACGACTTTGTTTTTGCTAGAATTAAAAACAATGAATATATAAGTTTAGATATCCTTTTCGAACTGGCCAAAGAGCACCTAGATTAATTCATCGAAGTCAACATTATATTATATCATAAAAAAAATTGGATACAAATACCAAAATAGTTGATCGAAGAAAAATTCTTAGTGATAAACAGAAAAATATAATGAAAATAGTACGATATTGTGATGAATATCGAAAATACATGGAACAAAACGAAAAATTCATTTATCTAGATGAAATTTGGATATTCAAAAACCGTATTCAAATTTGTCAGTGGACACTAGAAAATAATCCAAAAGGTATGCCGAGTATATTCAAGGGTAACGGCAGATGGTGCACTATTTTGAATGCTGGAACAATTGATGGATTTCTACCTGGATGTGATCCGATTCTTGACTGTGGTATTAATGATAAGGATTACTATGAATGGTGAATTATTTCATAAATGGGTTATTGAAATATTGAAACCTTCCCTGCAAAAGGATGCCCATCAATAAGATTATATCAGCATATTCCATAAACACATCCAAATCACTACACTACGTGGAAACAAAGTTTTCAATATTTTTATCTTTGCTCTTGTATCATTCATAGATTTTTTGAGTTTATTTATTATACTTATACTGTATAGTACCCTGTTCACATTCCCTCTGCTAATACACATGCTATATTGTTTCCAATTCAAAAGTATACTGAATAATTATAAAATTGCTCATCAATTATAATATTTTCAATAATTCATGGACAGTTTTAATGAATGAAAATGAAAATTGACTTTCTTGAAGTATTCAACACCGAGCAATAAATAATTCACAAATTGGTTCATATATTGGTAGTTCGGTACAAATTTCATGTCAAAATTCTTCATGTACTACATAGATTCTTCATTTTTGTTTTTCTCTTATTTTAATAATAATATATATCGCACCCGTCGTAGACTAAGGAGACAACTCAAAAAAGGTCCATTTTGTGTTAGTGACGGTATTGAACTCAGGAAGTATCCCTTTTCTTACGTGCAATATCAGAATAACTCTAGTTGGCCTCTCCGCCACATAAGAGAGTGTTCGTGAAAAAAGGTAACATTTCAAATTTTTTGGAAAAACAGTGGAATATTCCACCACGATGGGAAAAATTGCATTAATTGAATATTGGGTGCTAGAGTTATAATGTTCAAATGGATTGCTGCAGTTATTACGAATGTTCAGCGTGTTAAATTGAGTAAGTACACAAAAGTATAGAACGAAAACTTTGGTAAACCAAAACTTCAAATACGATTTCCCAACAAAATCAATTTTTGAGTTGTCTTCATATTCTACGACGGTTCGATATTATATCGAATGAAACTGTTTGGGTAACGCATCGTAGATCTACATGCTCATGTATTTCACATTATTCTGTGCCAGTGTCAATTGTTGCCTCGGGTATATATAAGGATCAATTTTCCAAGTTGGGTTGTTGTTCAGAAACGGTTCAAATAGTTCACTGTGGCTTTGTAGGAAGATAACATACTTCAGCACATATATTGCTGTTAACGTCAGGATTTTATTCCTTTTGAAAATACTTCTACAAGTCTCTCTATATTTCATTCTGTACATAGCTCGGATTGTGTTACAAATATTTTTTTCCGATGAACTGTTTCCCCAGTAAACAATGCCATATGAAAGGGTTGACTGAAAATTGGCTGTGTATAGGAGCTTCAATGTATCTTGTTGGATATGGGTTTTCATACTATTGAGGGTGTAGATTATGGTGGTGAGTTTCCTGTTCAAGTTTTCTATTTGTGGGTTCCATTTCTTAATATATATAACGTTGAACCTGAATTCCCATTTTTAAACTGCAGTCGAAATATTCCGGCTTAATTAATAATTATCCGATAATTCGTATACTGAACACTTTTCTAGGTTATATTTATGTTTTATTTCTATGATTAAAACAGTAACTTTTTTGTAACTAGAAATAAAGCCTCGACTGGACGTTCATGGCCTGCTTCGATGTCAATAATTCTTAAATGGACTATATATAGTTCATTTACGGAACCCCTAGTCTAATTTTGCTCATTGATGAACGTGACCGTGAAATTCGCGATCCAAACCCACCCTGAAAATTTCAGGTCCCTAGGCCTTTCCGTTCGAAATTTATGATTTTCTATGGTTTCTATGGTTCTGGTCATGTGATCTGGAGAGGTGTAGCTTGAATTTATCATTCTTCATTAGCATACAAAATTTCGTCACGATCGAATCTGTAGTTTTGAAATTATCAAGAAAACCAAATTTCAAACGACCATATTTACGGAACCCCTATGGTTCTGGTCATGCGATCTGGACAAAATTTCACATGTAGCTTGAACACCTCATTCTCCATTTGAGTGCAAAGTTTGATCTTGATCAAATCTGTAGTTTCAAAGTTATCAGGAGAACAAAATTTTGAACGGCCATATTCACGGAACCCCTAGTGGAATTCTGCCCATTAACGATCTTAACCGAGGCATTTGGGAACTGAACCCACACTGAAAATTTCAAGTCTCTAGGTTGTTCTGGTCGAGAGTTATCGTGCTTACGGACGGCCGGACGGACAGACTCGAATTTTCCGACGGATTCGTCATCAGTGAGTCGAACATAGTCGTTTGAGACCATTTTCGGCTCAAAATTCAAAAAATACAGACATCGTGACGAAATGATATAGCCCTCGTGTAAGTAGTACGAGCGCTCAAAAAACCGAGACCATAGATACCGTAGGAAATTCTAGCGAATTATCGAAAAAAAAAACGCATGAATGTCTGTGATTTATTTCGATTTCAATTCAGTTCTTTTCAACTGATAGTTTCTTATAGTTGAATAAATTAAATAAATATCATTATCATTTTATTTTCAAGTGATCTCAATGGCTTCATTGTGCTCTCAATATACTCAAATAGAGTGGTTTTATTGTTATTCATTTAAGGCTGTATTTCTGATTGAATTTCAGGAGAAAGGATATATCCATGAAAATATTTGATGACTAGAATAGGGTGATGGAAGATTGTGAGAGAAAAGTTAATAAATTCAATGATTTTTTCGTGAATATCGAAAAAACAATTACAGATAACAACTTGTGTAGTTCGTAACCTGAACTAGGGAACTAAATTGTTTGCGAACTCGGCATCACAAGGCATCTCAAGCCAGCTCACGACAATGGGTGGTGTGAAGAAAAATTGAGAAGAGCACTGCCGTGAAGTCAGGAGCTTTTGAGCGCTCGTACATCCACCTTGTAGGTAGATTCGCATTTTCCAGTTTTAGAAATCAATTTTCGACAGCTTCCAAAAAAATTCTCAAACTCAGGCGAAACTCCAGACTCCATGTCAGTGCTTCAGCTGACCAATTTTTTTTCGATAATTCGCTAGAATTTTTTTCGGTATCTATGGTCTTGATGATGCGATCTGGACAAAATTTCGCACGAAGTTTGAATACATTATTCTTCAGCTAGGTGTGAAATTTCATTCTAATCCAATCAGCAGTTTCGAAATTATCAGGAACGAAATATTTTGAACGGTCCTATTTACGGAACCCCTAGTCTAATTTTGCTCATTGATGAACGTGACCGCGAAATTCAAGATACAAACCTACCCTGAAAATTTCAAGTCCCTAGGCGTTTCCATTCAAAAGTTACAATTTTCTATGGTTTCTATGGTTCTGTTTATGCCATCTGGACAAAATTTCACATGTAGCTCATTCTCCATTTGAGTGCAAAATTTCATCTCGATCAAATCTGTAGTTTCCAAGTAATCAGGAGAACAAAACTTTGAACGGCCATATTTACGGAACCCCTGCTGGAATTTGGCCCATTAACGAACTCAACCGAGGCATTCGGGAACTGAACCCACAATGAAAATTTCAAGTCTCTAGGTTGGTCCGTTCGAGAATTATCGTGCTTACGGCACATTTTCAGCTCAAAATTCGATAAATACAGACATCGTGACGAAATGATATAGCCCTCGTGTAAGTACGAGCGCTCAAAAATAAAAGATGACGCTCCGTGTGAGTATAGGGGACAATTTTTGAGCGCTCGTACTACTTACACGAGGACTATATCATTTCGTCACGATGTCTGTATTTTTAGAATTTTAAGCCGAAAATGGTCTCAATCGATAGAGTTCGATTCACTGATGACGATCTTCTCGAAAACATCGTGTCTGTCTGTCCGACCGTATACACGATAACTGGTGAACGGAATGTCCTAGGAACTTGAAATTTTCAGGGCAAAATTCGCCAAAGGGTTCCGTAAATATAGCCGCTCGGAATTTTGTTTTTCTGCTTACTTTGAAACTACTGATTCGATCAAAGTGAAACTTTGCACTCAGATGGAGAATTACGTGTTCAAGCTACATGCAAAATTTTGTCTAGCTCGCATGACCAGAACCATAAAAACCATAGAAAATTATAAATTTGTGATGGAAAGGCCTAGGGACTTGAAATTTTCAGGATAGGTGTGGATCTCGAATGTTTCGGTCGAGTTCATCAATGAGGAAAATTAGACTAGGGGTTCCGTGAATATGGCCGTTTGAAATTGAGTTTTCTTGATAATTTCAAAACTATGGATTTGATCATGACGAAATTTTGTATTCGAATTGAGAATGATATATTCTAGCTAAATATTTTCCATATTGCATGATCAGAAACATAGAAAATAATAACTTTCGAACGGAAAGGCCTAAAGACTTGAAATTTTCAGGATAGGTTCGGATGGCACATTTCGTGGTTACTTTCATCAATGAGCAAAATTAGATCAGGGGTTCCGTTAATATAGCCGTTCAAACTATTTTTTTCCTGATTATTTCGAAAATACTCAATGGATTGGAATGAAATTCCGCACATAGATGAAGAATAGTGTATTCGAACTATGTTGGAAATTTTGTCCAGATCGCATTACCAAGACCATCGATACATTAGAAAATTCTAGCGATTTATCGAAAAAAAAAATGGTCACCTAAAGCAATGACGTGAAATTTGGATTTTCGCTTTATTTTGAAATTTTCTTCCACACCTGTCGAAATATTTCCAATTGTTTTCTAAAACTGGAGAATGCGAATCTACCTACAAAGTGGATGAACGAGCGCTCAAAAGCTCCTGACTTCACGGCAGTGCTTTTCTAAATTTTTATCATTCATTTGTATTCAGTAGACTCAATTTTACAACGTCGATATGAAACACATAGATGTTATGTGAATAGATTGGAAAGTGTACAGCATAAGTTCCTGAAGGTCCAGTCTTTCAGATATAGCCTCCAAATTATTGATCATGATTACACTGAAGTTCAACACAGATTCAGAATATTGAGCTTGGAAAATCGTAGAAGATTGAACGATATGTGTCTGCTATTCGAATTATTTAATAGTATACTTCATGTCTCGGATATTATGGAATCTATCGATTTTAAAGTATAGGAAAGAAGACTAAGATCCCCTGAGATATTTGCTGTTCCTTTCGGTAGAACTAATATCACTCTGTAGAATGCTGTCATCATTTAATTCAAATTCTTATGATGTTGCTTTGTCAGACCATGTCAGGTTTTATCTTTAATTCATAGAACGCGTAAATTTTTCATTTCAATATTTTGTATGATATATGTGAAGAAAATTGAAATTTCTTCCAATATATATTTCTATTTATCTAAAATAAATAAATGTAAAAAATTTCGACAATTCTTTTTAGTGGCCTTTTGAATGATAAATTCCCGGTTTTGGACGGTAAGTTTACTTGATTTGATTTTGAAGGAATTGAAACGAATATATAACTCTATTCGTAGAACATCAGATTTACTGCCAACATATTTATTATTCGCATTTATCATTACCTCAAAGAGGCCAAATCTTTCAACAGCTTCCCTAAAGAAGAAGAACATCTTGAGAGCAGAAGAAGAAGAAAAATAAGAAGCACAGATTTCAAAATGTGATACTAATAAGAACATTGAGGAGGTAGTTGCATTAGTGATGTGAAGAGACTTAGTATCGTTACATGTACATACAAGTGATAATCGAAATAATTTTTCAATTCATTGGTGAATTATAAAGGAGAGGAATATTGAAATTTATATAAGGTGAGTAGTTTTGTCTATCTTAAAATCTATGTTAAGACGAAAGTTAGAGTACATTATTCTGTGAACCCTTACATAGTTATAATCCTCCTTTACTTAATTTAGATTAAAATTTATTTTATTCTTGTTTTCAATTTAATTGAATATATGACATTAGTATATGAAAAATATACTAGAGATGGAACGTCTCGTGATTTTTTGAACTCTCTCTATTTGAAATAGTGTAATTCAGATTATAATTGGTACTTTCCCAAAATGTTTTTCAATTAACCGCCTTATGTTCGAAATAATATCGACTATGATTACTTTCTTCAATTACACCAAAATCTGCTCTTAGTTTATCTGAAAAAATATTTAAATTTTTTATTTTGAGTTCGTTTTTTTGTCAATTTGCTAGAACCGTCACATGAATTAAATTTACAAAACTTCTATTTTCAGCTACTAACAATGAAGATCAGTGCGAATATGTTGAATAGCCTTCTCCGGAAATATCCACTGCCAGTCATGGAATACCACACAAGAAATTTCACGAAAACTTTCAGTCAAATAGAGAAAGCTCATTGGGAATACCTCGACAATTATGGCACAGTAGATGAAATAATGCATCAGAAATTAGCCGATTTTGCCTATTGCGTGTTTAATCACATCCACTATCTCAGGGATGAACTAGGAAATTTCCGAACGATATATAAGAAATGGATAGAATACAACAAATTGCGACCAAGATACGGCGCCATCATTTTATCCGAAAATTTGACACACGTTTTGCTGGTTAAAAGCTTTCGGCGAGAAATGTGGTCTTTTCCAAGAGGAAAGCACGAGGCTAACGAAGCTCCCGAAGAATGCGCCATTCGAGAAGTCATGGAAGAAACGGGGTTCGACATAAGTTCAAGATTGAACTCTAGGCATTGGGTGGAAAGAGAAGATCCTGGAATTTGTCGGTTGTACGTCATCGAGGGGGTTCCTTTTTCCATAAAAATAAAACCTGCATCGCGATATGAAGTATCAGCGTGGAAGTGGTTCTTTATTCCTGAACTGCTTAAAGTGAGTATAAATCATGACATTCCACGATCCAATAAATTTCATTTAATTGTTCCTTATCTCAAGGAATTGGAACGAATTTATAATACTATTCGTAGAACATGAGAACGAAATTAGACTAAGGGTTCCGTTAATATGGTCGTTTGAAATTTAGTTTTCTTGATTATTTCAAAACTACGGATTCAATCGTGACGAAATTTTGTATTTCAATGGATATATATTTATATTTTGTCATGGAAATCCAAGAGTGAAAATAAATTCAAATTAGATCACCAAAATTCAAGAATTTTTTTTTTAAATATCGTATAAATTATAGTAAAATGAGTTTATTTTAAGATGGTTCTAAATAATTTAATTGTTACCATAGAGATTGTTGTTAAATTATTAGAATTAAGCAAGCGGGGTTTTTGGACAAGAAAGAAACGTCAGAGAGTGGAGTTGCATTTTTGTCAGAAAGTAAAAAAATTTGATAATTTTCAAAAAGTGGGCAGAAAGATTGGTTCTGTAAAAAGAAAGATATAATGAATGGTATTTGGAGGCTGGTCAAGAGTGCATTTTCGTAGATTGAGTTGTTGGAATTGATTTGGCAAGTAGAGGAGAGAAGGAGAAATTGAAACGTCGTGCTGCTTGGAAGAAGAAAAATTATTTGGAAGCTGGTCAAGAGTGGATTTTCGTAGATTGAGTTGTTGGAATTGATTTGGCAAGTAGAGGAGAGAAGAAGAAATTGAAACGTCGTGCTGTTTGGAAGAAAAAAAATTGAAAATTGCATATAGTGAGTCCACTCATCAATCGAACGTTATTTTTGAGTTTAGATATTATATTAGTTTTTAGGTTATTTTGAAAGTTGTGGTATTTTTTATAGAATTAGATTATAAGTTGTTGTAAACAAAATATTCTTTTATTTGTGCACCTTGAGAACCCCCTTAAAAAGAGTCACGCGAAAAATAGAAGAAAAATTGAAAAACAAAATTATAAGAATATTGTTATATTTCACAAAATTTAATAATTATTAATATAAAAAAATTGAACCATAACAATTTTGGCGCCCAACGCGTAGCTTGAACAAGGTGATTATTGGCTTGATTAAAGGTGAATAGTTTGAGTTTATACAACAGATTTATTATAATATTTTTTCGATAATTTTTTATAATTAGCATTTGTTTTTCAACATGGAAACTAGAAGTAAAACTTTGATTGGGGAAAAAGGAGATGAAGAAGATGAAATACAAAGAAGTAGAGAAGAACAAAACAAAACAGAATCAAATGTATTAATCAATTTATTAATGGAGATGAAACAAAAGATGGAAGAAATGAAGGAAGAAATGAAAGATAATTCAGAAAGTTTGAATCAAAAGATGAAAGAAATGAAAGATAATACAGAAAGAATGCATCATGAAATGAAGGAAGAAATGAAAGATAATACAGAAAGATTGAAACTGGACATGAATAGAAAATTTGAAAAAATGGAAGAAATTTCAGAGAGATTAGACACAAAAATAGAAGAAAATTCAAGGGAACTGAAGCAAACCAGACAAAGAATTTATTTATGGGAAAACAGACTTGAGAATAAAATTGAAGAAGAAATAATTGATTTTGAGAAAGACAAAGAACTTACAGTAATAATAGAAAACGCAGAAGAATGTATGAAATTGAATGAAATTAATATGCAGAAATTACAAGACTCATCATATAAGAAAGAAGAAGAAAATGCTTTCAAATCTAATGATGACAAGAAAGGAACTAAAGAGGATAGTTCTGAAACAGAAATAGGAAAATATTGTTTTCGAAAAATTCATAGAATAGAAAATTCCATATACAGATTCAAGAAAGGGGATATCAAGTTGATATACAAAAAATCAGACAAAATTGAGCTGATACAAACAGAAATTCAGAAATATGATAGATTTTATTATACAAAATTAAGACAAAGAGGTGACAAACGTAAGAAGGCAAAATTTGATTGCAGCGAAGAAGATGAGAGTTCCCTAATATATGATGAAATCGATGATGATTCCCAGAAGCAAAAACGAGCTTATAAGATGAAAAATAAAAAGAAAAAAAATATTAAAAGAGTTCATAAACCTGCGCCGAAGAAGACTTCCATTAAAAAAAAAGACGAAAGAAAGTAAAAGAGGATTGGGGAGAAATATTATAAAAAAAAAAATTTCGACATAAATGATGTTCATATTGAAATCCAGTCAAGAAACAAACAATGCTTATCGAGAAAATTTTTGTCATTATTAATGTTAATAAATTACAGATAAATTAAGAAATTTCAATATTTAAAATTAAAAAAAAAAAAAAAAAAAAAAAAAAAAAAAATTATTAAATATTTGATTTGGGGAATTGTCATGGAAATCCAAGAGTGAAAATAAATTCAAATTAGATCACCAAAATTCGAGAATTTTTTTTCAAAATATCGTATAAATTATAGTAAAATGAGTTTTTTTTAAGATGGTTCTGAATAATTTAATTGTTACCATAGAGATTGTTGTTTTATAGAATAAGATTATGAATTGTTGTAAACAAAATATTCTTTTATTTGTGCACCTTGAGAACCCCCTCAAAAAGAGTCACGCGAAAAATAGAAGAAAAATTGAAAAACAAAATTATAAGAATATTGTTAGTGGTTCTTTCACAAAATTTAATAATTATTAATATAAAAAAATTGAACCATAACAATATATATATATATATATAATTACATAATGCCAACCCTGTATATTGCAGATGAACTCCTTATCTATTCTTATTCGAATATTCATATTACCTTGTTACATTTTGATGAGACATCATTTTGATCACGCCACGTGTGTGGGTGTATATTTGTCCCATTGTTCGATACTGATTGTCGTAATTAATTTGAGATAAGGAATGTTATAAATACCTCTCCAGACGAATGTATCGTCAATTAATTAAGTGCATTTCTTCCTAGCTAATTGTTAGAATAGGATAATCTTCCGTTGTAAATAAATCTTTTTTAAAAGATCGGCTTTCGCTCCACAAACGTAATTGGCGACGAGGTTATGGGATTGTGCCGGTTTTCGTGAAGAACTGTGTTTCGAAACTTCGAGCGTGAAATCGTAGTTATCGCCGCGCTAAGAACTTCCAAAAACTTTCAGTTTCAACTGTTAAGGTGCCAAATCCAGCAACAACGAGGAGAAAAGCCGTTGGAGCCCTGATTGTGTGGGTAGCGTTTACAACGACTCCAGAAAAACAACGTGGTGAGAATCCTATCTAGAAACACTTTTTTATTCCCAGTCACTGACCCTGGTCCAAAGTCTTCAATCTTTTCCCACGGTTTTGAGCGTAAAACTTGTGTGAGTTTTCTCTAGGTTTCTTATAAAAAACCGATTACCGAGTTTTTCCTAGGTTTCTTAATACAAAAAACCGATTACCAGAGTTTTTCCTAGGTATCTTAAAAAAATAAAAAACCGAATACAATTATTTTCTAAGTACAATACAATTTTTCAAGATTACTTCCGTAAAGCATTTCAAAGGCCGGAAGAATACGAATAAAATGGCAGTCGCACCAGAACCAAATATGTTTGATAGATTAAAATTAATTGATTTATTTTCAAAGTCAATTGTACCATTTGATGGTAATCCTGCAAATCTCGCACGATTTTTAAATCACTGCGAAAGATTTTATAATAGGTTCCAATCTGCCGACGCGTTAATAAATGAAGCGATAATCGATATAATAAAGAGTATATTGGTAGGAAATGCCAGTGAAATCGTAAGTTCCAATGAGAGAATTACAGATAACTGGTTTAACTTGAAGGAATTTTTAAAGTTAAGATTTGAGGAAAAAATAAGCCTCACAGTTTTGTTTTGGGATCTCCAAAATGCCCAAAGAATTCGTAACGAAAACGATTTAGATTTTCTAGAAAGAATAGTAGATTTAAAAAATAAATACGATTCGCAAGTCGAATTGTCTAATTTACCGATTCTTGAAAAGGATCAAGGAAAGAATATTGCGTCACGAGTAGCAACTAGAGTTCTGCTCTATAATATTAACCCTGAATTGAGAAGAGCCCTTAGAGGACACGGAATTATGAACTATGACGATATAGTAAATTTTATTCGTCAAGATTATTACTTCTACCAACAACCCTATATGCATTATAAAAACCAAAATAATCAGAGGAATTTTCCTCAGCAAAATCAAAGGAATTATCCCCAAAAGAGATCTAATTATTCTACTCAATATCAACAAAGTCCCCAGAGACAATTTTTCAATAATCAACCCAATCCAAATATAATGATTGAGGAATTAACTAATATTGCGTCTACTTCGAAAGACCCGAGATTCAAAAAACGTGATTTTAACGAACGTTCATATCCAGAACGTAATAATTCCAGTAAATATTTAAATGAAAATTTTCGAGATCGTGCCATGAACGACTCATTGACTTAAATAATACATTAGATAACACGAACCAACTCCCCTATATCCAATTCCAAAATCCTAAATGTAAACTTTTAATTGATAGTGGATGTTCTGTTTGTCTTATTGATCCAAAATTCGCGTATAATAATTTTCCTAAAAATATTTTTAATGAATCTACGACACTAACTGCATGTTTCAAAAAACAAACTGCTAATGAAAAAGTTTTAATACCTTTATTCCCTGAATTTCAAATAGATGATTTTCATCCATTTGTCGTATACAAGTTCCATAAGAATTATGATGGTCTTATAGGAGCAGATTTTTTGAATGAATATGGACTCAACTTAGATTTTAAAAATCAATTATTGACTAATAGTTATTGTCAAATCCCTTTTTATTATCAACAAGCATGTCAAAACCCCCAAAATATCCCAATGGATCCTGAGTTTTCAAATATAATAAAACATAAAATTGATATGATCAACCAACACTTAGCAGATATCCAAAATATTTTAGAAGCATTTAAAGCGGATAATCTGAAAATTCAATTAAATGAATGTTCTTTTAAAACTGAAATTAAAACAAATGATAATAATATTCCTGAAGGAATCGTACCTAATTCAAAAATATTGAAAGCAATTGCTGAATTTCCAATTCCTAAAACTCCTAAAGAAATCAAATCATTTCTTGGACTCGTAGGATATTATAAAAAATGTATCCCCAATTTCGCAAAGATAACGAAACCCTTAACTTCATGTTTGAAGAAAGATTCTGAAATTAATATTGATGATCCGAAATATATCGAAGCGTTCGAAATATGTAAAAGAAATTTATTGAATCACCCTGTATTGAGATATCCCGATTTCGATAAGCCATTCGTTCTTACAACTGATGCGTCAGGTTTCGCGATAGGCTCTGTTTTATCTCAAGGTGAAGTTCCGAAAGAATTTGATTACGGAATACGTTATAAGAAAGGCTCAACAAATAATGCTGATGCTCTCAGTCGAATTATAATAGAGTCAGATAATAAATTGACTTATAAAGATTTTGAAAAAAATTATGAATTGAAAAATATTAAAGATTCCCCTAAGATAATTGAAAAAACAGGTGATTTATTTAAAGCCCCAAAGAATTATGCGTTAGCACATTGCGTTTCCCGTGATTTTCACATGAACAGAGGTGTAGCCCTCGAATTTAAAAATAAATTTGGTCAAATAGAAAATTTAAAATCTCAAAATAAGCTACTAGGAGAAGTAGCAATGATCCAAATAAACGATCGAAATATTTATTATTTAATTACTAAAGATTTATACTATGATAAACCGGAATATGAAACCGTTTTTCAATCAATATTATATCTCAGAGAATTGTGTCAATACAATAATGATAAGTACCTACTTGGCTATACCAAGAATTGCATACGGTCTAGATAAATTAGACTGGCATATTATTTTAAGTATGATAAAATATATTTTTGCGGAATCAAATATAAAAGTTATTGTATATTCCTTACCGAATCGGAATATCGGAGGAGATACTTATGAATTAAAAAATGATCGAATGTTAAAAATGAATAAATTCGATACGAACAGGATCGATAATGATCCAATGTTAAAAATTAATAAATTCGCAATGACGAATAGGATCGATAATGATCAGATGTTAAAAATGAATGAATTCGCAAATACGAATAGAATCAAAAATGATTCAATGGCGACAAATGCCAGTAATGCCACAGATGCATATTATTACGAAAATACGGAAATGAATAAAATTGAAAAAGATTCAAATATAAATAATTATGAAAATATTGAAATAAATAGAATCGAAAAAGATTCATCCTTAGTTAAAAATCGGATAAATAAAGAAAAATACGAAGCATGTTTGAAATGGTTACATTCAAATGATGGAATAAAAATAAATTCAAATGAGACAGATTGTTTCACTGTCCAGCGTAATGTTAAGAATCGTGAATTTAAAATCCCATATACGAAGAAAAGGTTAAAGTCACCATCTTCGAAAATAATTTCTAAAATTATCCCTTATTATAAAGTACGGAAAAAGTCATAAATATTTAATTGCGTAATATATCTCACCTATTTACCTGAGGTCTACCTACGTAAACATATAGTTTTTATTAAGATTATAAGAGTTTTACATTAAACAGTTTTGATTTTATCCATAGGATTTTATATAAAGATTAAAATATCATTTGAGATAAATCTCAATCATTTGCTTGTTAGTAACGGAAAAAATTTGAAGGATTGATGTATTCTCCTTCAGACATTCTTTGAACAACGGTGTTTGAAACCCTTGTTTCATATTATTGATAATCATCATTATTATTCGCTTCGCAATAACGAAAGTATTAGAAAGATTATGGTGTTTTCCTTTAAGCATGTTTTGAACAACAATGCTCTATACACTTTATTCCGTATTTCAAGAATTAAAAATCCCTTGATTTAAATATTAAACAAAATATTCGAATTTAAAAATGGCGTTGTATAAGACTTTTATAAAATTCACATTTCAAGTATTGATTAAAATGATTCGAGACAAACTCGATTGATTACGAGAAAATTTAATTAGTTTAAAACGAAAATATTATTGGCCGAACATAAATAAAGATGTCCGAAGTTTTGTAATATTCATATTTCAAGAATTGACTCTTCAATTCTCAATTTCAATCCCCTGAATATAATGTCACTAGAGCCAGCCCTGCTCAATAACGTGATTATTTAAAAATGTATTACGAATCAAGTAAGGAAAAGCTTACGTCTCACATAACAATCGAAAGTAATGTATTATGAATTACGATAGGAACCTACGTCATACATATTACTCTTCAAATTGAAATTGTAGATAAATTATTGATGTATTTTAGCCATTACGGCATTCCTAATAAAATAACGTGTGACAATGGATTAGAATTTAAAAATGGCGTAGTCCAAGATTTTTGTAAAATCCATAAAATTGAAATTCATTATATTACAAATTATAATCCCAATTCGAATGCATTAGTAGAAAGATTTCATTCTACACTGATAGAACAATTGCGAACAATTGAAAGTAGGAATTCAACTTTTCCAAGCAGACTTTCCCAAGCTTTATTAAGTTATAATAATTCGAATCATTCAAGTCTAGAAATGACACCTATGCAAATTATTAAAGCAGATTTGAATTACTCTTTACCAGTTGAACGTACACATAACGAACAAGTTCAAGATTACGTGGAAAATTACATAGACAATCTTAATGAGATTGCAAATAAATTAGAAAAGAATAAGGAGAAAAATATTGCGCGTTTGGAAAAAACGAATGAAAAGCGATCAGCAAAAGAAAGTCATCCCTTAAATGAAAATCCTACTTATATTAAAAATCCGATAACGAGAAAATTGGACCCAGCATTCAAAAAGGTTAATGCTCGTGAAATTGATAATTTACGCATTCAGGATAATAAAAATAAACACATTTATCATAAGAAAATTCTTAAGCAAAGAAAAAACTAGTTCAAAATTTTGTTGCAGATAATGGATCTATACGTCATCCTCGCGATATTATTCGAAATAATTATCGTATCATGTATGGATATCATTCCAATTGAAAGCAACATATTACCAATCGCATTAGGAAAAGCGTATGTCACACATAAAATCTTCAATTGATATATCACGTAGATTTAAATAAAATCGAAGAATTGATTCTTAATTATCAGAAAGAAATAATTAAATTAGAAAAGTCAAAATCTAATTTTGCCCAAACAGCCAATTTTAAGTATCTACAGCATACTAATGAAATTAATATCAATACCATGGAAGAATTGTTGAATGAGAAAATTAGAGTTAAAAGAGGACTCATTAATTTAGGAGGAAAGATTTCGAAGATTTTATTCGGAACGTTAGATTCCGATGATGAAGAATTATATAAAAACTATTTTGATAGTATTCAGAAAAATGAAAAAGTTTTGATAAGAAATCAAAAACAGATCGCAACAGTCGTAAATGACCTTAAAAATAAGTATATTGAAAAATTTCAGAAAATGTCAGAAAACCTTAAATTGCTTCAAGTTATACCAACAATGCAAGAGATTCAACACATGCATCTCCTGACATTTGAACTTAAAGATATCAAGAATATTTTAGATGAAATTGCAACCGCAGTGAGTTTTGCAAGATTACATCTTTTACATGAATCCATTTTACCTTATTCAAAATTCCTTGAATTAATAAAAAATGTGACGATAATACCTTTACATCATCTGAAAGATTATTATCATATATGTCATACGAAAGTAATTTTCAAAAAGAGAGCATTACTATTTTTAATATCAATCCCAACGGTATACGAAGAAAGTTATGATTTAGACAAGTTCTACTATCTACCGCAAAACAATTTATCCCTTCCATATACCGATCCTTATTTACTCTCACAAGAAGAAACCCTGAAATGGTCAACGAAATTTTTCCATCCAGTGGAAGATGATTATCTCTGCGATCAAGACACCTTAGCTGAATCACCAGCATGCCTTCGAAATATTTTGAAAAACCACACCGAAAACTGTCCAAGAACGACAACGGTACTTTCCCCAAATTTAAAATTATTAGAAGATGGAAATATCCTATCCATCGAAAATAAAAATGTTTTAGAAAAATGTCTTCAGCAAACAAGACATTATTTTGAGCCTCCTATGACAATTCTACGAACTAAATATGCTGTGAGCAACACGAGAAAAGAAATTGTCCCAACTACTACGTTTAATGAAGAAAAATACGTGATTTTACCCAAGATAACTTTATTCAACCCAAATTCCACAAATGAAGAATCCCGGAAAGATGAAGACATCCCGGATATCAAGATAGAAGACCTGGACCAATGGAATCTCCAGCCTTCAAGATTTATATTTTTGCTTATTGTTATAATAATCATTTTATTGATAATTACTTATTTTATTTTGAAATACTTAAGAAGAGATATTTTTTGTAAAGCTACACCTACTACAGGTGATACCTTTATTCAAGGTGGGGAGGAATTACATAATGCCAACCCTGTATAGTGCAGATGAACTACTTATCTATTCTTATTCGAATATTCATATTACCTTGTTACATTTTGATGAGACATCATTTTGATCACGCCACGTGTGTGGGTGTATATTTGTCCCATTGTTCGATACTGATTGTCGTAATTAATTTGAGATAAGGAATGTTATAAATACCTCTCCAGACGAATGTATCGTCAATTAATTAAGTGCATTTCTTCCTAGCTAATTGTTAGAATAGGATAATCTTCCGTTGTAAATAAATCTTTTTTAAAAGATCGGCTTTCGCTCCACAAATATAATTATATATATATATATATATATATATATGTATGTAAATCGTCGAGTTTGGGGACCATTTCCGTCACTAAATGGTCAGTTTGGAGACATTTGTCAACTTTGGGGTCCGTCCCCAAACTTTTCTGTTGAGAATTGGTTAGTTTGAGGTCGGGTCCCCAAACTTTTTCATGAATTGATTAAACGGTTAGTTTGAGGACGTTTCTCCAAACTTCTTCATAAAACGTATAAACTGTAACTTTGGAGGTTTGCAGAATAATGATTATCACCCAAATGGTATCCAAATATTTTTCTCAATTTGTGTAAACTTCATATGTCAGGTTTTCTATTCAATTTTTCATCTTTTACCATTTCAGTTATTGTTCATGTGTATATAGAAATGGTTATGGAAATTTCAATCTCAAAAATGCAGTTTTTGTTATATTGAAGAAGAGGTCGAGGAAAATTATATTTTTGGATAAGCTCAAAGATTTTTGTTCGACGTTGGTTCCGATGTAAAAAAACTCGTTGAAAGTCGAAACACAGCAGAGATTTCTAAAATATTGTTGTCCCCAAACTGATCATAACATAACAGAAAACCTTCTCGAACATTACGACATGTTGACTTTTTCCTTCAAAATTGCCGTTCTTCTCACAATCTACGCACGTTTCTGTATTTCATTTTCATGAGTCAAATCCAGCGGGGTTTCCTTTGCATAATATTATTCATGGAATAACTATTCCAATGAATACGCAGATAATCTATAAATGACTGAATTTTTCGGGAAACAATGTCAACGCCATCGAATCATTCAATGTGTTAACTCTACTTTATATTGTGCTAGATTAGACGACGTGGTGGCAAAAAATTGAAAGCTCGATGAAAGAAGGGAGTCTTTAATGCAGATTTCAGAATAGTACAATGCATTATAATAACTCATCAATATAGATAGAGACGTGGTTATTGCTACTGTTATGCAAAAGCAGTAACTTCTGAAAAGTAACAAAATATTCAGAAATCATTTTTTGTTCAATCCGAATTTTCTGATGAGGAGAAATGAAATTACTCGACAAATCACCTCCGCGATATATAAATTTATAAACAGTGTGGAATAAAATTGATTGTGTCCTTATTTAAGACCTTCATTAAAAAAATTACGTAAAGCACTGCCGTGAAGTCAGGAGCTTTTGAGCGCTCGTACATCTACCTTGTAGGTATAGATTCGCATTTTCCAGTTTTAGAATTCAATTGAAGGAATTTTCGACAGCTGTCAGAAAAATTCTGAAACTTAGGCGAAACACCAGACTTAATGTCAGTGCTTCAGCTGACCAATTTTTTTCCGATAATTCGCAAGAATTTTCTATGGTATCTATGGTCTTGGTGATGCGATCTGGACAAAATTTCGCACGTAGTTTGAATACAGTATTCCTCAGCTAGGTGCAGACTTTCTTTCCAATCCAATTAGTAGTTTCGAAACTATCAGGAAAAACATATTTTGAAGGGCCACATTTACGGAACCAATAGTCTAATTTTGCTCATTGATGAACGTGACCGTGACATTCGCGATCCAAACCCACCCTGAAAATTTCAAATTCCTAGGCCTTTCCCTTCGGAAGTTATGATTTTCTATGGTTTCTATGGTTTTGGTCATGCGATCTGGACAAAATGGTGCTTCAATATATCATTCTCGATTAAATTATAAAATTTTATCTCGATCGAATCTGTAGTTTCGAAATGATCGAGAAAACAAAATTTCAAACGACCGTATTTACGGGGCCCCTAGTATATTTCTGCTCATTGATAAACGTGAACGCGACATTACAGATCCACACCTATCTTGAAAATTTCAAGTCCCTAGGCCTTTCTGTTCGAAAGTTATGATTTTCTATGGTTTCTATGGTTCTAGTCATGTGATCTGGAGAAATGTAGCTTGAATATAAATTTCTCCATTAGTATAAGAAATTTCGTCACGATCGAATCTGTAGTTTTGACATTATCAAGAAAACTAAATTTCAAACGACCATATTTACGGAACCCCTAGTATAATTTTGCTCATAGATAAACGTGATCACGACATTCGAGATCCACACCTATCCTGAAAATTTCAAGTCCCTAGGCGTTTCTGTTCAAAAGTTACAATTTTCAATGGTTTCTATGGTTCTGGTTATGCGATCTGGACAAAATTTTACATATAGCTTGAGCACCTCCTTCTCCATTCGAGTGCAAAATTTCATCCCGACCAAATCTGTAGTTTTAAAGAAATCAGGGGAACAAAACTTTGAACGGCCATATTTACGGAACCCCTGGTGGAATTTGGCCCATTAACGAACTTAATCGAGGCATTCGGGAACTGAACCCACACTGAAAATTTCAAGTTTTTAGATTGTTCCGTTCGAGAGTTATCATGCTTACGGCACATTTTCAGCCCAAAATTCGATAAATACAGACATCGTGACGAAATGATATAGCCCTCGTGTAAGTTGTACGAGCGCTCAAAAATTACGAAATGCGTTGCCGTGAAGTCAGGAGCTTTTGAGCGCTCGTACATCCACCTTGTAGGTAGATTCGCATTTTCCAGTTTCAGAAGAAAATTGAATCTGAATTGAATATCCCCAAACTTTTCTGTTGAGAAATGGTTAGTTTGAGGACGGGTTCCCCAAACTTTTTCATGAATTGACTAAACGGTTAATTTGAGGACGTGTCTCCAAACTTCTTCATAAAACGTATAAACTGTAACTTTGGAGGTTTGCAGAATAATGATTATCACTCAAATGGTATCCAAATGTTTTCCTCGATTTGTGTAGAATTCATATGTCAAGTTTTCTATTCAATTTTTCATCTTTTACCATTTCAGTTATCGTTCATGCGCATATAGAAATGGTTATGGAAATTTCAATCTCAAAAATGCTGTTTTTGTTATATTGAAGAAGGAGTCGAGGAAAATTATATTTTTGGATAAGCTCAAAGATTTTTGTTCGACGTTGGTTCCGATGTAAAAAAAACTCGTTGAAAGTCGAAACACAGCAGAGATTTCTAAAATATTGTTGTCCCCAAACTGATCATAACATAACAGAAAACCTTCTCGAACATTACGACATGTTGACTTTTTCCTTCAAAATTGCCGTTCTTCTCACACTCTACGTCACGTTTCTGTATTTCATTTTTATGTGTCAAATCCAGCGGGGTTTTCTTTGCATAATATAATTCATGGAATAACTATGCCAATGAATACGCAGAGAATCTATAAATGACTGAATTTTTCGGGAACCAATGTCAACGCCATCGAATCATTCAATGTGTTAACTCTACTTTATATTGTGCAAGATAGACGACGTGGTGGCAAAAAATTAAAAGCTCGATGAAAGAAGGGAGTCTTTAATGCAGATTTCAGAATAGTACAATGCATTATCATAACTCATCGATATAGATAGAGACGTGGTTATTGCTACTGTTATGCAAAAGCAGTAACTTCTAAAAAGTAACAAATTGTTCAGAAATCATTTTTTGTCCAATTCGAATTTTCTGATGAGGATAAATAAAATTACTCGACAAATCACGTCCGCGATATATAAATTTATAAACAGTGTGGAATAAAATTGATTGTGTCCTTATTTAAGACCTTTATTAAAAATTACGAAAAGCGTTGCCGTGAAGTCAGGAGCTTTTGAGCGCTCGTACATCCACCTTGTATGTGGATTCGCATTTTTCAGTTTCAGAAGAAAATTGAATCTGAATTGAATATCCCCAAACTTTTCTGTTGAGAAATGGTTAGTTTGAGGACGGGTTCCCCAAACTTTTTCATGAATTGATTAAACGGTTAGTTTGAGGACGTGTCTCCAAACTTCTTCATAAAACGTATAAACTGTAACTTTGGAGGTTTGCAGAATAATGATTATCACCCAAATGGTATCCAAATATTTTTCTCAATTTGTGTAGAATTCATATGTCAAGTTTTCTATTCAATTTTTCATCTTTTACCATTTCAGTTATCGTTCATGCGCATATAGAAATGGTTATGGAAATTTCAATCTCAAAAATGCAGTTTTTGTTATATTGAAGAAGAGGTCGAGGAAAATTATATTTTTGGATAAGCTCAAAGATTTTTGTTCGACGTTGGTTCCGATGTATAAAAACTCGTTGAAAGTCGAAACATAGCAGAGATTTCTAAGATATTGTTGTCCCCAAACTGATCATAACATAACAGAAAACCTTCACGAACATTACGCAATGTTGACTTTTTCCTTCAAAATTGCCGTTCTTCTCACACTCTACGTCACGTTTATGTATTTCATTTTCATGTGTCAAATCCAGCGGGGTTTTCTTTGCATAATATTATTCATGGAATAACTATGCCAATGAATACGCAGAGAATCTATAAATGACTGAATTTTTCGGGAAACAATGTCAACGCCATCGAATCATTCAATGTGTTAACTCTACTTTATATTGTGCTAGATTAGACGACGTGGTGGCAAAAAATTAAAAGCTCGATGATAGAAGGGAGTCTCTAATGCAGATTTCAGAATAGTACAATGCATTATCATAACTCATCAATATAGATAGAGACGTGAGAACGTACTGTTATGCAAAAGCAGTAACTTCTAAACAGTAACAAAATGTTCAGAAATCATTTTTTGTCCAATCCGAATTTTCTGATGAGGATAAATAAAATCACTCGACAAATCACGTCCTCGATATATAAATTTATAAACAGTGTGGAATAAAATTGATTGTGTCCTCATTTAAGACCTTCATTAAAAATTACGAAAAGCACTGCCGTGGAGTCAGGAGCTTTTGAGCGCTCGTTTTAGAGACCAATTGGGGAGATTTTGACAGCTGTCAAAGAAAATTTCAAACTAAGGCGAAAATCAAGACTTCACGTCAGTGCTTGATGACCAATTTTTGTTTCGACAATTCGCTAGAATTTTCTACGGTGTCTATGGCCTTGTTAATGCGATCTGGACGAAGTTTCCCACGTAGTTTGAATACATTATTCTCCATCTATTTGCGAAACTTCATCCCAATTCAATAAGTTGTTTCGAAAATATCAGGAGAAGAATAGTTTAAACGGCTTTATTTACGGAACCTCTAGTCTAATTTTGCTCATTGATGAACGTAATCGCGAAATTCGCGATCCGAACCTATCCCGAAAATGTCAAGTAGGCCTTTCCGTTCGAAAGTTAATACATATTTTATATGGTTTCTATGGTTCTGATCATGCGATCTGGACAAAATGTAGCGCGAATATATCATTCTCAATTCAAATACGAAATTTCGTCATGATCAAATCCATAGTTTTGTAATTATCAAAAAAACTGAATTTCAAACGGCTATATTTACGGAACCCCTAGTCTAATTTTGCTCATTGATGAACGTGACAGCAACATTCGAGATCCACAATTATCCTGAAAATTTCAAGTCCCTAGGCCTTTCCATTACAAAGCAATAATTTTCTATTGTTTCTATGGTTCTGGTCATGTGAGCAGGACAAAATTGTGCATGTAGCTTGTACACGTAATTCTCCATCTGTGTGCAAAATTTCACTCCGATCGAATCAGTAGTTTCGAAGTAATCAAAAAAACAAAATTTCGAGCGACCATATTTATGTAACCCCTGGGCGAATTTTGCCCGATAATGAACTTAACCGCGGCATTTGAGATTCGAACCTACCCTGAAAATTTCAAGTTCCTAGGACATTCCGTTCGAGAGTTATCGTGTATACAGACGGACGGCCGGACGGACGGACAGACTCGAATTTTTTGACGGATTCGTCATCAGTCTGGCGAACTCTGTCGTTTGACACCATTTTCGGCTCAAAATTCGGTTAAAACAGACATTGTGTCAATTGTCAACACTGGTGGCTTCGCATATGTGAAGAACCATTCGCTTCACACACATTGATTAGAATTAATTGATTTTGACGCCTTGAATGATATTGAGAGATTTTCGCTGTGACCTGTACTATCAGATTTCTATACGAAATTACGTAATATTGGATTGGTTTTGGATTTACCACGCATTGACTTCACCCGCATATTTTATTGGAAATTCCGCATCGCCTTTTTGATTGTGTTCAACACCGCATTTGAATAAGAAGTTCAGCAAATATCCACGAAGGGCCCCTGTGAAGAGCTGGGATTTGGAGCAGAGCCCTCAAGCATTCGCAGTTCGCTGTTTTCTTGGTAAGTCATCATTGTTGACCGCATTGTTTGTATATGAATTTGATTGTTCATACATATATTTCGCTTTCGCTCCAGCTTCAAATCGTTATTTTATACAGTCCATTTTTCTCACCAATTTACCTGAGCTATCGGACATAACATTGGTTATCAATGCTCAATGCCATGTTATGTCCGATAGCTGTCTTGCCATGTTATGTCCGATAGCTCAGGTAAATTGGTGAGAAAAATGGACTGTATAAAATAGCGATTTGAAGCTGGAGCGAAAGCGAAATATATGTATGAACAATCAAATTCATATACAAACAATGCGGTCAACAATGATGACTTACCAAGAAAACAGCGAACTGCGAATGCTTGAGGGCTCTGCTCCAAATCCCAGCTCTTCACAGGGGCCCTTCGTGGATATTTGCTCCAACTTTTTATTCAAATGCGGTGTTTAACACAATCAAAAAGGCGATGCGGAATTTCCAATAAAATATGCGGGTGAAGTCAATGCGTGGTAAATCCAAAACCAATGCAATATTACGTAATTTCGTATAGAAATCTGATAGTACAGGTCACAGCGAAAATCTCTCAATATCATTCAAGGCGTCAAAATCAATCAATTCTAATCAATGTGTGTGAAGCGAATGGTTCTTCACATATGCGAAGCCACCAGTGTTGACATATATTGGCGCGAAATTTAAACATTTAGCGATCGCTTCAGCTTCAAATTTATGTTCTTATAAAAGGACCGAACATTCTCCGGGCCGCGAAAAATGGCAAAATGCTAGTCGAGCAACGGTACATAAAATTGGTCTGAAAGTCTAAAGCGATGAGTACAAATAGCGTGTCTAGTGACATGAAACAAATTAGCGAGAAATTAAATACGAAAATGAATTAATGAGCGAGTTCCCATTATTTAAAAATGTTAAATATTCGTAGTTTTTTAAAAAATAAGAATAAAAACCAACAAAAAACTAAGCGACTGGCAAAGGGCATAATTTGACAGTCGGCCTTTGCAGAATACCATTTTTTGTTTTCAATGAGGCAATTCTAGAGCGTGTATCTTTAGCGTGACTCAAAGAAGTTATTCTTCCCAGGAGCCAGTCACAAGGAGGAATTCTATCATCCTTAATCAAAACGAGATCTCCGATCGTTGGGAACTTTTCATCGTCAGTAAACCACTTTGAGCGCTGTTGTAGAGTATGGAGGTACTCACGGTGCCATCTCTTCCAAAAATCTTGATGCAGACGTTGCAACAATTGCCAACGACTCAAACGATTAAGCGTTAGATGTGAAATATCTGGATATGGTAATGCGGTGAGCGGTTCCAGAGTGAGAAAATGACCCGGAGATAAAGCAGCAATGTCTTCGGGATCAGAAGAGAGTGCTTCTAAGGGTCGCGAATTCAGTATGGCCTCAATCAGGCACAGCAAAGTGTAGAATTCTTCATAGGAGAGAATTTGATTTCCAAGAACTCTAGAAAGATGTGATTTCACATTTTTAACTCCAGCCTCCCATAGGCCACCCATGTGAGGAGCAGAAGGAGGGTTGAAGTGCCAAGTGATCGACTCTCTCTCTGCTGCATTTTTCATACAATCAACAATCACGCGATTAGCACCTATAAAGTTTGTACCGCAGTCACTGTAAAGATGACTAACTCGTCCGCGCCGTGCAATGAACCGCTGAAGAGCTGACAAAAAGGTTTCAGTTGACAAATCCGTAGCGAGTTCCAGGTGAACAGCTTTCGTCGCAAAACATACGAACAAACATATATAGGCCTTTGTTGACTTGACCCCGCGATGTCGTCCCATGTTGACAGAATAAGGTCCTGCAAAATCAACACCACTATGACTGAATGGCTTCACCTGCGAAATTCTTGTTGAAGGCAACTCCCCCATTGGAGGTTGGAAATTTTTGGGACGAGTTTTAAAGCACTGAACACATCGAGAAAGAACCGATGAAATGACGCGTCTACCTCCCACTATCCAAAACCGTTGAGCAAGAAGGAACCGAAGAGTGCGTAAGCCTACGTGGAGATATTTCCTATGATAAAACTCGATAAGAAGCGTTGTTAGGCGACTTTGTCGAGGAAGAAGTATAGGGTGTTTACCATCAAAGGGGAGACAGGATGAGTCAATTCTTCCTCCTATTCTCAAGACACCAGAGTCGTCAAGAAACACATTCAGCTTCTGAAAATGTTTGGGGTATACCTTTCGATGCAATTCCTCTGAAAAGTGAATGCTTTGCGTTAGCTTTACCAGAAGAAGGAGAGATCCATCTAATTCTGAGGCTGACAAAGGGCCACAGCGTCTAGAACGCGGATACCTTAGATTATTGTTGAAGCGAATAACAAATGCGAGGATTCTTTGAATCTTTGAAAAAGAAGAAAAGCGTTCAAGTAGAGAGAATAATGAATTCGAGCACGGTTGCTTCGAACTCTGCAAGCATAAAGGAGCTGCAACAGGGTGCAGTAGAGTTTTAGGTTCACCGTCGGAAGCATACAAATCGAAACCTTCTAAGATTTTTTGAGGACCATTAAACCACAAAGCGCAACCAACAAATTCAGAAGGTAGCAGGCCACGAGAACCAGCGTCTGCTGGATTATTCAAAGAGTCAATATGATGCCAAGAAGCAGAAGGAATTTTTTCTTGTATATGAGCGACTCGATTAGATATGAACACAGGCCAGCGTTGCGGTTGTCCCTTTATCCAGTCAAGTGCAATTTGAGAATCTGAAAATGCACAGACCCTTCGAAAGCATATGAGCCCTTTAAAGAGATCGAGACAGAATGACAGAAGATTAGCCAACAAAACGGCACCACAAAGTTCCAATCTTGGAATGGTTATCCTTTTAAGAGGGGCAACTTTGGTTTTCATGTCACTAGACACGCTATTTGTACTCATCGCTTTAGACTTTCAGACCAATTTTATGTACCGTTGCTCGACTAGCATTTTGCCATTTTTCGCGGCCCGGAGAATGTTCGGTCCTTTTATAAGAACATAAATTTGAAGCTGAAGCGATCGCTAAATATTTAAATTTCGCGCTAATATATGTCAACACTGGTGGCTTCGCATATGTAAAGAACCATTCGCTTCACACACATTGATTAGAATTGATTGATTTTGACGCCTTGAATGATATTGAGAGATTTTCGCTGTGACCTGTACTATCAGATTTCTATACGAAATTACGTAATATTGGATTGGTTTTGGATTTACCACGCATTGGAAATTATTGGAAATTCCGCATCGCCTTTTTGATTGTGTTCAACACCGCATTTGAATAAAAAGTTGGAGCAAATATCCACGAAGGGCCCCTGTGAAGAGCTGGGATTTGGAGCAGAGCCCTCAAGCATTCGCAGTTCGCTGTTTTCTTGGTAAGTCATCATTGTTGACCGCATTGTTTGTATATGAATTTGATTGTTCATACATATATTTCGCTTTCGCTCCAGCTTCAAATCGCTATTTTATACAGTCCATTTTTCTCACCAATTTACCTGAGCTATCGGACATAACATACTGTTATGTCTTGTCATGTCATGCTCAATATAAGCATAACCTTTTTTTTATGAATGCGCCAGGGTTGAGTTCGTTAACAGGCTGAATCCGACTAGGGATTTTTTCTGTATATTTTTCAGAAAGTCCTATAGGTCTCCTATAAAGTGTTACAGGATTATCCATTCATTCTGGGACACCCTGTATATTCTTTTGATATAGAGCAGATACAAAGTTTTACAATATCAAAAAACAATTAAGCAGGGGAATGGCGAATAGAAATAGATCGTAAAAACCTGTTTCCCGTTCCAGATCACACTTTTTATTCGAGAAACCAACCAGGTGACACAGGCTTTTCTTTCCCCGAAGGGGCTGCAGAACCTAAACTAACAATTTATCAAAAGCAATCTGAAAAAAAATTTTTTTTATATATTTGTGGTTTTTTCGACTTGTTACATAATAGTTAACATATGTATACAATAAAATCAAAAAAAAAACTCAAAATGAAAATGTCCCCAAACTTGAAAAAATGTTTTTTTTTTAATTTTTCAGGGTCGAATGACTCATATATACGAATGTATAGTTATGTATACAGAAAAAAAGGCAACTCGAAAAAGTCCCCAAACTTGACGATTTACATACATATATATATATATATATATATATATATATATATATAATTACGTTTTTGGAGCGAAAGCCGATCTTTTAAAAAGATTTATTAATTTACAACGGAAGATTATCCTATTCTAACAATAAGCTAGGAAGAAATGCACTGAATTAATTGAATTATTCATTCGTCTGGAGAGGTATTTATAACATATCTTATCTGTAAATGAATAACACGCGACAAACAACACCCACGTCATGCACACAGTGGTATGATCTTAATGCTTAGTAATCAAAATGTAACATGTTCATATTCAAATGGAATGCAATACAGATAAGCAATTCATCTAAGGTATACAGGGTTGGCATTATGTAATTCCTCCCCACCTTGAATAAAGGTATCACCTGTAGTAGGTGTAGCTTTACAAAAAATATCTTTTCTTAAATATTTCAAAATAAAGTAAGTAATAATTGATAAAATGATTATTATAACAATAAGCAAAAATATAGATCTTGAAGGCTGGAGATTCCATTGGTCCAGGTCTTCTATCTTGATATCCGGGATGTCTTCATCTTTCCGGGATTCTTCATTTGTGGAATTTGGGTTGAATAAAGTTATCTTGGGTAAAATCACGTATTTTTCTTCATTAAACGTAGTAGTTGGGACAATTTCTTTTCTCGTGTTGCTCACAGCACATTTAGTTCGTAGAATTGTCATAGGAGGCACAAAATAATGTCTTGTTTGCTGAAGACATTTTTCTAAAACATTTTTATTTCCGATGGATAAGATATTTCCATCTTCTAATAATTTTAAATCTGGGGAAAGTACCGTTGTCGTTCTTGGACAGTTTTCGGTGTGGTTTTTCAAAATATTTCGAAGGCATGCTGGTGATTCAGCTAAGGTGTCTTGATCGCAGAGATAATCATCCTCCACTGGATGGCAAAATTTCGTTGACCATTTCAGGGTTTCTTCTTGTGAGAGTAAATAAGGATCGGTATATGGAAGGGATAAATTGTTTTGCGGTAGATAGTAAAACTTGTTTAAATCATAACTTTCTTCGTATACCGTTGGGATTGATATTAAAAATAGTAATGCTTTCTTTTTGAAAATTACTTTCGTATGACATATCTGATAATAATCTTTCAGATGATGTAAAGGTATTATCGTCACATTTTTTATTAATTCAAGGAATTTTGAATAAGGTAAAATGGATTCATGTAAAAGATGTAATCTTGCAAAACTCACTGCGGTTGCAATTTCATCTAGAATATTTTTGATATCTTTAAGTTCAAATGTCAGGAGATGCATGTATTGAATTTCTTGTATTGCTGGTATAACTTGAAGCAATTTAAGGTTTTCTGACATTTTCTGAAATTTTTCAATATACTTATTTTTAAGGTCATTTACGACTGTTGCGATCTGTTTTTGATTTCTTATCAAAACTTTCCTCATTTTTCTGAATACTATCAAAATAGTTTTTATATAATTCTTCTCTATTCCGATGATGAGGAACTATTCTGAATAAAAGTTAATTAATCCTCTTTTAATAATATTAATTGAATATGTTCATTTAAAACTTCTCCCATTTTTTTTTATATCATTTGTGTGCTATTTAAAATTTAATGTGCGAGCAAAATTAGATTTTGACTTCATTTATTTCTTTTCGATAATTCGAAATTAATTCTCATATTTTATTCAATTCAACTGGTACATATTGGTACATATCGTCCTTTATTGGAATAACATCCGATCATAACATGATAATTATTTTTAAGGGTTCTTTGCATTTGAGTTGGGATTATAATTCGTAAAATAATGAATTTCAATTTTATGGATTTTACAAAAATCTTGGACTATGCCATTTTTAAATTCTAATCCATTGTCACACGTTATTTTATTGGGAATGCCGTAATGGCTAAAATACATCAATAATTTATCTACATTTTCAATTTGAAGAGTAATATGTTTGACGTAGGTTTCCTATCGTAACTCATAGTACATTACTTTCGATTGTTATGTGAGACGTAAGCTTTTCCTTACTTGATTCGTAATGCATTCTCAAATAATCGCGTTATTGAGCAGGGCTGGCTCTAGTGACATTATAATCATGGGACTTCAATTCATGAAATATAAATATTGCAAAACTTGGAAACTTATCCAATAATATTTTCATTTAGCCAATAATATTTTCATTTTAAATTAATTAAATTCTCTCGTAATCAATCGAGTTCATCTTGTATCATTTCAGTCAATACTTGAAATGTGAATTTTAAAAGAGTCTTATACAACGCCATTTTTAAATTCGAATATTTTGTTTAATATTTAAATCAAGGGATTTTTAATTCTTGAAATACGGAATAAAGTGTATAGAGCATTGTTGTTCAAAACATGCTCAAAGGGAAAACATCATAATCTTTCTAATTCTTCATGTAATTACGAAGCAAGGGATAACGATTATCAATAATATAAAACAAGGGTTTGTAAATACCGTTGTTCAAAGAATGTCTGAAGGAGAATACATTAATCCTTCTAATGTTTTATGCTACTAACAAGCAAATGAAAATGAGATTTATCTCAAATAATATTTTTAAAATTATAACGCTTTTGTGCAATCCTATTAATTAATTCGAAATTATATTTCGTAAGACTGATATTGTCTGAATAAAAATTATCTATGTAACTAGGAGTGATATAAAGAATTCATCTTTGAATATATTGCATAATTAAATATTTATAACTTTTTCCGTACTTTATAATAAGGAATAATTTTGGAAATTATTTTCGAAGATGGTGACTTTAACCTTTTCTTCGTATATGGAATTTTTAATATAGGATTATTAACATTACGCTGGACAGTAGAACATTCTGTCTCAATTAAATTTATTTTTATTCCATCATTTGAATGTAACCATTTCAAACATGCTTCGTATTTTTCTTTATTTATCCGATTTTTAATTAAGGATGAATCTTTTTCGATTCTACTTATTTCAATATTTTCATAATTATTTATATTTGAATCATTTTCAATTTTATTCATTTCCGTATTTTCGGAATAATTTGCATCTGTGGCATTACTGGCATTTGTCGCCATTGAATCATTTTTGATTCTATTCGTATTTGCGAATTTATTTATTTTTAACATTGGATCATTATCGATCCTGTTCGTCATTGCGAATTTATTTATTTTTAACATCGGATCATTATCGATCCTATTCGTCATTGCGAATTTATTTATTTTTAACATCGAATCATTATCGATCCTGTTCGTATCGAATTTATTCATTTTTAACATTCGATCATTTTTTAATTCATAATTTTTTACACAATCTTTATAAGTCATTTTATTATATGACTCTATTATAATTCGACTGAGAGCATCAGCATCATTTGTTGAGCCTTTCTTATAACGTATTCCGTAATCAAATTCTTTTGGAACTTCACCTTGAGATAAAACAGAGCCTATCGCGAAACCTGACGCATCAGTTGTAGGAACCAATGGCTTATCGAAATCGGGGTATCTCAATACAGGGTGATTCAATAAATTTCTTTTACATATTTCGAACGCTTCGATATATTTCGGATCATCAATATTAATTTCGGAATCTTTCTTCAAACATGAAGTTAAGGGTTTCGTTATCTTTGCGAAATTAGGGATACATTTTTTATAATATCCTACGAGTCTAAGAAACGATTTTATTTCTTTAGGAGTTTTAGGAATTGGAAATTCAGCAATTGCTTTCAATACTTTTGTATTAGGTACGATTCCTTCAGGATTATCATTTGTTTTAATTTCAGTTTTAAAAGAACATTCATTTAATTGAATTTTCAGATTATCCGCTTTAAATGCTTCTAAAATATTCTGGATATCTGCTAAGTGTTGGTTGATCGTATCAATTTTATGTTTTATTATATTTGAAAACTCAGGATCCATTGGGATATTTTGGAGTTTCTGACATACTTGTTGATAATAAAAGGGGATTTGAGAATATTCGTTAGTTAATAATTGATTTTTAAAATCTAAATTAAGTCCATATTTATTCAAAAAATCTGCTCCTATAAGACCATCATAATTCTTATGGAACTTGTATACGACAAAGGGATGAAAATCATCAATTTGAAATTCAGGGAATAAAGGTATTAAAACTTTTTCATTTGCAGTTTGCTTTTTGAAACATGCAGTTAGTGTCGTAGATTCATTAAAAATATTTTTAGGAAAATTATTATACGCGAATTTTGGATCAATAAGACACACTGAACATCCACTATCAATTAAAAGTTTACATTTAGGATTTTGGAATTGGATATAGGGGAGTTGGTTTGTGTTATCTAACGTATTATTTAAGTCAATGAGTCGTTCATGGCACGATCTCGAAAATTTTCATTTAAATATTTACTGGAATTATTACGTTCTGGATATGAACGTTCGTTAAAATCACGTTTTTCGAATCTCGGGTCTTTCGAAGTAGACGCAATATTAGTTAATTCTTCAATCCTTATATTTGGATTGGGTTGATTATTAAAAAATTGTCTCTGGGGACTTTGGTGATATTGAGTAGAATAATTTGATCTCTTTTGGGGATAATTCCTCGTCTGAATCGACATTTTTTTAAGGGGGAGATTGTATCCTTTGATTTGGATGAGGTTTGAAAACATTCTCATTTTTACGTTCATTATTACCGAAGACTTGACGATTTGTCGGGAAATAAGTTTTCACTTGTTTTTGTTGGAAATTAATCGGTTGAGATGGGAATCTCGGTTGGGGATTATTTGGATAAAAATTTCTTTGATTATTTTGACTAGATTGGGGAAAATTTGATTGATTATTATGAGGAAAACTTCTATAATTATCAGTTGGGAAGTTTGCTCGATTATTATTTGGGAAATTATTTTTATTAGTTTGAGGGACATTCCTTTGATTTTGTTGAGGAAAATTCCTCTGATTATTTTGATTTTTATAGTGCATATAGGGTTGTTGATAAAAATAATAATCTTGACGAATAAAATTTACTATATCGTCATAGTTCATAATTCCATGACCTCTAAGGGCTGTTCTTAATTCGGGGTTAATATTATAGAGCAGAACTCTAGTTGCTACTCGTGACGCAATATTTTTTTCTTGATCCTTTTCAAGAATCGGTAAATTCGACAATTCGACTTGCGAATCGTATTTATTCTTTAAATCTACTATTCTTTCGAGAAAATCTAAATCATTCTCATTACGTATTCTTTGGGCATTCTGGAGATCCCAAAACAAAACTGTGAGGCTTATTTTTTCCTCAAATCTTAGCTTTAAAAATTCCTTCAAGTTAAACCAGTTATCTGTGATTCTTTCATTAGAGCTTACTATTTCACTGGCATTTCCTACCAATTTACTCTTTATTATATCGATAATTGCTTCATTTATTAACGCGTCGGCAGATTGGAACCTATTATAAAATCTTTCGCAGTGATTTAAAAATCTTGCGAGATTCGCGGAATTACCATCAAATGGTACAATTGACTTTGAAAATAAATCAATTAATTTTAATCTATCGAACATATTTGGTTCTGGTGCGACTGCCATTTTATTCGTATTCGTATTCTTCCGGCCTTTAAAATGCTTTACGGAAGTAATCTTGAAAAATTATATTGTACTTAGAAAATAATTGTATTCGGTTTTTTATTTTATAAGAAACCTAGGAAAAACTCTGGTAATCGGTTTTTTGTATTAAGAAACCTAGGAAAAACTCGGTAATCGGTTTTTTATAAGAAACCTAGAGAAAACTCACACAAGTTTTACGCTCAAAACCGTGGAAAAAGATTGAAGACTTTGGACCAGGGTCAGTGACTGGGAATTAAAAAAGTGTTTCTAGATAGGATTCTCACCACGTTGTTTTTCTGGAGTCGTTGTAGACGCTACCCAAACAATCAGGGCTCCAAAACGGCTTTTCTCCTCGTTGTTGCTGGATTTGGCACCTTAACAGTTGAAACTGAAAGTTTTTGGAAGTTCTTAGCGCGGCGATAACTACGATTTCACGCTCGAAGTTTCGAAACACAGTTCTTCACGAAAACCGGCACAATCCCATACCTCGTCGGCAATTACGTTTTTGGAGCGAAAGCCGATCTTTTAAAAAGATTTATTAATTTACAACGGAAGATTATCCTATTCTAACAATAAGCTAGGAAGAAATGCACTGAATTAATTGAATTATTCATTCGTCTGGAGAGGTATTTATAACATATCTTATCTGTAAATGAATAACACGCGACAAACAACACCCACGTCATGCACACAGTGGTATGATCTTAATGCTTAGTAATCAAAATGTAACATGTTCATATTCAAATGGAATGCAATACAGATAAGCAATTCATCTAAGGTATACAGGGTTGGCATTATGTAATTATATATATATTCAAGCTATATTTTGTCCAGATCGCATGATCAAAACCATAAAAAATTATACATTTTGCTCAGAAAGACCTAGGGACTTGAAATTTCCAGCAAAGGTATAGATCTCGAATGTCGCAGTCGCTTCCATCAATGAGCAAAATAAGACCAGGGGTTCGGTAAATATGGTCGTTCGAAATTTAGTTTACGCCATTTCTCCCTAAATTAAATATGTAGTTTCGAAAGAATTCGAAGCTCGATTGAGCATACTTTTAATTACTTCTTTACGCAGCGTGTTACAACCAGGGCCATATTAGCGCATATGCCATGGCCTAAGGGCGGCACGGTATCAGGGGCGGAAAATTTTCGGTAAATTACAAAAAAAATTTTTTTTTTATATAATTAAAAAACTGGAAATACTCACCTTCGAAAATCATAAAATTATTCAATATTTTCCATGAATTTCACACATTTTCGAAGCGAAAATTTGAAAAGCACTGCCGTGAAGTTAGGGGCTTTTGAGCGGAGATTCGCGTTCTCCAGTTTTAGAAAACAATTGATATAAATTTTGACAGCTGCCAAAAAGAATTTCAAATTGAGGCGAAACTCCAGACTTCACCTCAGTGCTTTTCAAACTTTTGCTTCGAAAATGTGTGAAATTCATGGAAAATATTGAATAATTTTATGATTTTCGAAGGTGGGTATTTCTCTTTTTTTGACTCTCCCAAGTCCAACCTGTAGCGTCCACGTCGTGGGAGTCGGGCAACGTCTCTTCGGAGGCGGCCAATGGCAGGCAATGACACCACGGCATTAATAATGTCAATTTCGTGGGACAGGTGACGTGGGCATAAGATCGAATGTTGGGTAAAGGAGGCAGCCCCTTCAAATGGCCCAATCCCACCAGAGTTGGTGTCCGGCATTCAGCATTACGGGCATAGGGGTAATACCCCGTGTGGGTGTGGGTTAGTAGCCCTCACCTGCAAAACGACAAGTAGCTATGGATTTACGTGGAAGAAATCGGCCCGAGGGCCAACGGCCCGGCGATCGGAACCCGGCCCTACTTGTGACGGACCTCGAGAGTACCCGGTCCGATGCCGACGCGCAGGCACCTCGAACAACTGATGTTCAATTTGCGTACCCGTACGAGTGTTTTCCTCGGCGAGAAGATTGGCCAATCACATGCGCACACACCGTGCCCAAGTAACGGTTCCGGATCCTTCCGAGACCTGGGCCGTCTGGGGTCTCGGTGGCCGAGCAGACTGCAAGCCAAGGCTTTGTGTGCATGTTATGTGAACCGAGTAGGGAGTTCACAACAAAGATTGGCCTCGGGGTGCACAGGTAACGAGCCCATCCAGAGGCCGCAAATGAGGATATTATTATCGAACGTCGTCATAGGGGAAACTCGACCGAGGAGATGAAAATCGCTGCGGTCGAGGAGGCACACGTGATTGAATACGGCCGAAGCAGACTGGGCCAAGAGGTCCGGTTTGTAAATGTCTTTCTGAGTCAGTTCTTCACAGGAAGAACAATTGACTCATCGAGAGGCATGAGAAGAACTCCAGCCCATAGGGCTTTGTTGGAACAGGCCATCACGGAGTTGTCCTCCTCGGGGTCCCCTAGCCCGGACTCCTCTATTGGTGATCAGGAGTCACTCGGTGCCTCTATACCTAATGCGGACCAGTACCTTGAAGCGGCAAGGAGTCTATTGCCAAGGGTCAGAGAGTCCGACTATCCGGGCTCTCAAGCGCTGGTCGCATTAGCAAAACAGGTCGAGGCAGGCCTAGACACGTCAGGAATGATAGAGGCCTGCCTCAAAGCCATGATAACATCGTATGGCAAACTAAAACGGAGGTAAACGAGATAAAGAAGGGTTGTACCGCCTAGTAATAGAGATATTAGAAGGCGTTAGGAATATGCGGACATGCAAAATCTTTTTAAGAAGAACATGTCCAGGGCCGCAAAGCAGATTCTGAACGGAGGGGATGAAACATCGAATCCATCCCTCGAGGAAATGGTGAACCACTGGGAACCAGTTTTAACCGTTCCCTCGGCTCCAGTTCAGCAACACGAATCCCTGCCAGAACATCGGCAAAAATCTGCTACCGCTTCACCGATTAGTGAAAGCGAGATCAGTACGGTGAAAATTCCATAAAACTCAGCTCCTGGCATTTATGGCGTAACATTCGCCATGTGGAGTAAAGTTCCACCAGCCCATAGGGCTCTTTTGTAAAACCTCGTGTTGCATCTGGGATAATTTCCAAACCAGCTCTTAGCGAGCAGGATGATTTAAATTTTAGAAAATAGTAATTTTCCTAACAAGTGCGGAAAGTGATGCTTTCCCGCACGCGACTGCCGTTAACCCGAACGACGCGGAGCGGAGTTCGGTTAAGCAGTCGAGTGCGGGAAAGACACTTTCCGCATGAGTTAGGAACAATACTTTTTCTACAAGCGTAGGAAACAAATTCAATTTTTCAATTATTTATTCATGCAAATGGAAACAACTAACAAGAGTTACATTTTTTATCCACTAATTATTCGTAATATTTATTGTAAATGTACAATTTGATGCATTATGTAAATTTATAGCGGAAGCCAGCATATTTTTTGAAAATGGCTGATTTCCTGAAGAAGGTAACTCGGGCAATAAATTATCGAAAGTGCAGGCACAGGCATCAAATCGTCGCCGATCGATATAGACGTGGATGATTCTAAAATGCACCCGGAAGACGATGTAGTGTTCAAATTGAGAATTTTGTTGGACATTTCTTTTTTTCGATTGGTGGAGTCTTCTAAATACCCCTCTGCAACTGAAGTCGATTTCCATCCTCCTAGGCGTTTGATATTAGTTATACCCACACCACAGTCAGCAAGTAAAGTGGCTGAGGAACGCCTGAAGCTGTGACCAGTGTAAAGCTCTGGATTTTGAAGGCGCAGATATACTGCTATTTCGGAGGGTATCTTTCCTATGGTATTGATTCCTACACATTGCATAGTACATTTTCCACTTTTGTAATACAAGAATAAACGACGGTGAGAAGTCTCTTTTGGACGTAAATGTTCATAATTTCTGTATACGTTCAAAAAATAACCATCATTTGCTTCTTCAGATATCACGAAGGATCTAGAGGAATGATTTTTGGAATCCTTGATATTAACAATTATCAGCTTTTCTTTGTCGTCTATGTCGTCAATGGTGAGTTTTGTCAGCTCTTCTCGTCTGCAAGCACCAGCTAATCCAAAAATTGCTACTAACTTCATCATGAGGTATATGTTATCGGGTGCTTCAGTCATAAATTTTGAAACGTCTTCTTGAGTGAAGATTTTGGCCTTTTTCGGTCGAAAACCGACATTCTGTCTTTTAATGAATGCAATTATTTTGTAAAATTTGCTAATACCCAAATTTTGCTTTACTTTGAATACACTCTTCAACATTGAATATCTTGCCCATAAAGTGTTCGGCTTCCATGTTTTAGAAATTTCTAGAAAATAAGCCAAGAATACTTCTTCTTTATTTGGTGTTTTCACTTTTTTATTGTTGCACCATTCAATAAAACTCGTGTATTGCTTATCATACCTTTGTTTAGATTTCGTTGGCAATAACTTTAAGTTCGCATCTGTAGCTGCTTGCACGATTTCTTGTGGAAGTTCTTCATCAGATGAATAATCCATCGTGGCAATTTCACTGAATGGAAAATTTTATATAAGTAACGCTTTGTCTGTCACTCTGACAATTACAAACAAATTTGTGTATTGATCGGCATGACAACATCAATTGTTACCTACTCGTTATCAGATCAATCAAAGCCTATATATAGGGTGATTTTCATAACAATACATTTTTATTTATCAATATTTGTTCAATTTTTCAATAAATAGTGCAAAATGATGGATTATTTTGAACAAACTCACTTAGTATTGCAACAAAAAAGCTTGAACATTCATATTTTGTCACCCACCACTTATATTTTACGAGGATATCATATAAATGTTTTTCCCGCACTAGTGTGGGAAAAAATTTCCCGCACTAGCGTGGGAAAACTTTTCCCGCACGACTGTGGGAAAATGACACTTTCCAAACTGAATTGCGTGCGGGTAGAGGGTGAATCACGCATGCTTGTAGGAAATGAAATCTACGTATCTCCTACCGCGTTTGGGAAAAATGCGTAACTGCCGTATTTCCCATACTAAATCAGTCATATTGACAGGTCGCGTTCTGACGTTTAAAGTGTTTTTTGTTTCTCCTGTAAAATTTCGTAACATGGAGTTACGCAATTTTCTCCTGAAGGCGACGATATTGTCCCTAAGAAAACAAGTGGTGCAACACCTGCTGATATTAAGCCAATCAGCAAAGCGTCTGTCATAGTCCGCATAAGATATTGGAGACGTATGGGGGCGGCAGGGGTCATTGATGAGAGGCAACGATGCCTAGAAGACGGTTGTGCCGAAAACATTTCTGTGTTGTCAGCCGTCCTACATAGCGCCAGACAACACTTGAAAAAGCAGCATCTAGTGTCTCTAGATGTGGCCAAGGCGTATGACTCCGACAGCCATCAGGCAATAACATCCGCCATGACAGAGGCTGGAATACCTGAAGTGCTAGTCAGGTACGTGGTCGCCACATACTCAAGAAGTACAACTGTCTTGGAGTGTGAGGGTAGAAGATCTCACGAGATCCCGGTAAGCAGGGTAGTTCTCCAGGGCGGTCCAATGTCAGGCATTTTGTTCGCATTGGTTGTGAACAGGGTCTTGAGGGCGGTTCCTCCTCAAGTGGGGTACAGTGTCGGAGGCGATCCGATAAACGCGATTTCCTACGCAGACGACATTTGCCTTTGAACATCATCAAAAGTACGCATGACTACGGCGCTCGAAGCTGCCGAGCGCGTCGCCTTACAACAAGAGTTGAGTTTCAACCCTAATAAGTGTGTAGCGACTTCATTAGTACCATCAGGGAGAGTACGAAAAATCAAAGTTCCCACCCAGGCACAGTTCGTGTTACAACATGGTGACCCCATCCGCCAACTCGGAAGAGTGGCAGTACTTGGGAGTTAATATAAGCCCTCAGGGACTGAGGAAGAGCAGCCCTACAATGGAGGTGGAACTCTTAAGAGTTTCACGAGCTCCACTTAAGCCGCAACAACGCCTTAAGATCTTGCGTTGTTTTCTGGTACCCAGATATAATCACTCGTTGGTATTGTCTGGGTGCACCATGAAGGTCCTGAAGCAGCAGGACCTCCAGATTAGAGCGGCAGTAAGGAGATGGGTGGGATTGCCTAAAGATACACCGGTTTGGTATTTTCACGCCTCTGTGAAAAATGGTGGACTCGGGATTCCCGCATTCGCCATCATTATACCCGGTATCATCAGGGACAGACTGGCTCGCCTAAAGGAATCGTCCTCGAAGGCGGCTAGATCTGTCTCGGATACGGATTGGGCCCAACATGAGATCGGTTGGCCGAAAAAGTCCTGTTCATGGGTGGTGACAGGATATACTCTGCAGAACAACGCAGTAAGTACTGGGCTATGAGGTTATATACTTCTAATGATGGGTATGAGCTAAGGGAGAGTGAGAAGTCGACCGCTTCCACTCGGTGGATTGATGCTGGCAGCACGGGAATTCCCGGAAGGGACTATCGCCAATATCATCACGTGCATGTCAACAGTCTGCCAACCCTAGTACGCACGACGAGGGGTCGGAGAACAGCCCACGCGAATATGAATTGTAGGGCTGGGTGTACTAGCACCGAGACAGCGGCACACGTAATCCAGTGTTGCTTCCGCACTCATGGTGGAAGGATAATGGGACACGATGCCGTGTGCAAGACTCTCTCTGGCTTCTTCAAAAATAAGGGGCTCGAGGTGCATAACGAACCGCGAATACGAACATCAGAGGGCGTTCGTAAACCTGACCGGGTTGTCGTGAGGGAGCACGATGTGTGGGTCGTAGACAACCAGGTTGTGTCAGGCGCGCAGCCGCTTGACCTGGCCCACAGTTTGGAGGTCGGCAAGTATAATATCGATCCGGTTAAGGACGAAGTCGCCAGGTTGACTTGTAGGCCGGCCTCAACTGTGAGGGTCACATCATGCACTCTCTCCTGGCGAGGTGTATGGTCTCAACAGTCAGCAGATATATTAACTGACGACTTGGGAGTACCAATTGGGCTACTTAGTGGAATATCCACTAGGGTGTTGCAAGGGTCGTCCACGAACTGGACCCGGTGGAACCAAATAAAATCAAGGGTTCCTAGTCTCAGAGTCGGTGTCGGGTAGGGTGTTTGCGAGGGCAAATTACCCCTGGGCAACCTGCGCCCATAAGAGCTGAATTCGGTTGTAGGAAATTAAACCGTGCTCACTTCTTGTATTAGGAGTGGGAACAGAGGAGTTTTTAGTGAGTACATTCCCCGTGAACTCGGGAGAAGAGTCTGCACACATCACCAAACAGCTATGGTGGAGGTCCGCAAACAGGATTTTGACCTCCAAAAAAAAAAAAGACCATTTTCCACGTAGTTTGAATACATTATTCTCCATCTACAGGGTTTTCCTTTTAACTTGGCCTATTAGAAGTATTTAGAGAACAAGTGAATATTTCGTTTTGAAATTTTAGGTGAAGCCTTGGGGAAGAGAGGACTTTTCGCCTAAAATATTTTCAAGTCGACAGTGTTGCCACATCCATCTTAACCGCATATCTACTTTCTTATTTCAAATGAAACTACCTATATTTTTATTTGGGTATCGATACAATACCAAATTCCCAGTATAACCTACTAAAAAAAAAATCTCTGCCATGCACTGTTGCCAAGTTATGCACTAATTCTTCAAATTCTTGACATCTGCATTGCCAGTTTGGGAATGCAATATCTCGATTATTTTATATGGGAACAAAACCAAACTCAGCAGTCTTATAGTAGATAATCCAGCATCCATGTGGTACATTCGGTATTTTGATGAATTGAAAAGTTTCTCAGAGATTTTGCTCCGAAAATGTGGAACTCAAAATTGAAATATTTCGAGATTTTCAGATGGCAACCCCATGATTGTTCCACACCATTCGATTCGAAATAAAAAATAATTGGTAGTCTTTTTTTAAACCAATTAATTATTTTGGATAGGTTTCGAATGACATGAAAAATACTGAAATATTTCAGTATTTTTAGTCACCATTTACGGAGAATGCCAAAAAATAATCGAAAGGACCTGTAGGGTCAGGATTACCGGAAGCCAAACTAAACCACCTGAATCGAGGTTTGATTAACAATTAACAGTTTTTTCTATGGCATCCATAATCATCGAACATTTTTATTACCTCAACCATTTCAAAAATTTATCTCATAATCACAGATCCATTTAATTCGTTCGAAATTTAGTTTTCTTGATGAATTCAAAACGACAGCTTCTAGCGTGACGAAATCTCGTATTTTAATGGGGATTATAATTCAAGCTATATTTTGTCAAGATCCCGTCACCAAAACCATAGAAACCATAAAAATTATACATTTCGCTCAGAAAGCCCCAGATCTCGAATGTCGCCATCACGTTCATCAATGAGCAAAATGAGACTATGGGTTCGGTAAATATGGTCGTTTGAAACCTACTATTCTTGATAATTTTTAGGGTAGGTTGAGATCTCGAATGTCGCGGTCACGTTCATAGATGAGTAAAATTAGACTAGGGGTTCCGTAAATAGAGTTGTTTGAAATTTTGTTTTCTTGATAATTTCAAAACTACGGATTCGATCGTAACGAAATTTTGTATTTTGATGGATATACGATATATCAAATCATAACTTTTCAACAGAACGGCCTAGGAACTTGAAATTTTCAGGAAAGGTGTGAATCTCGAATGTAGCGGTCACGTCCATAGATGAGCAAAATAAGACTAGGGGTTCCGTAAATAAAGTTGTTTGAAATTTTGTTTTCTTGATAATTTCAAAACTGCGGATTCGATCGTAACGAAATTTTGTATTTTGATGGATATACGATATATCAAATCATAACTTTTCAACAGAACGGCCTAGGAACTTGAAATTTTCAGGAAAGGTGTGAATCTCGAATGTAGCGGTCACGTCCATAGATGAGCAAAATAAGACTAGGGGTTCCGTGAATAGAGTTGTTTGAAATTTGGTTTTCTTGATGATTTCAAAACTACGGATTCGATCGTAACGAAATTTTGTATTTTGATGGAGAATGATATATCAAATCATAAATTTTCAACAGAACGGCCTAGGAACTTGAAATTTTCAGATTTCGAGCGGTTATATTTACGGAACCCCTCGACGAATTTTTGCCCAATAACGAACTTAACCGCGGCATTCGAGATTCGAACCTACCCTGAAAATTTCAAGTTTGTAGGACATTTCGTTCGAGAGTTTTCGTGTATACGGCCGGACGGACGGACAGACTCGAATTTTCCGACGGATTCGTCATCAGTGAGTCGAACTTAGTCGATTGAGACCATTTTCGGCTCAAAATTCGAAAAATACAGACATCGTGACGAAATGATATAGCTCTCGTGTAAGTAGTACGAGCGCTCAAAAAGTAGATTACGAGCAAACAAATGAATATATGAACCTGGAAATGAATTTATAACCCATTTTTGACAATAGATGATAAGTTTATATGTAAATAAATAAGTATATAATTGAAAAATTTATGTAAAACTCACTAATTGTTTTGATACTACATTATAGGAGGTAATTTATTTTGTATTGTGGAATGGCAAGAAAATGAGCTTAATTAATTAGAAAAATGTAACTTCGATTTAGAGTTACGCACAGGTGAAATGAAATCTTAATATGTTTATTTGGGGAACAAACATTACTATTATATTATCATTATGTATCTATACCAATTATGTTATGGCTATATCACGCACAAGTAAAAATTTATCATAGTTATTACTTCAGTGATGCCTCTGTTCTTCATATTCCTAACTTTATAATCTAGATTGTATTTATTCGGCAAATAAACATTATTATATTATATTATTATAACTTTTCAACAGAAAGGCCTAGGAACTTGAAATTTTCAGTAAAGGTGTGGATCTTGAATGTCTCGGTCACGTCTATAGAAGAGCAGAATAAGACTAGGGGTTCCGTTAATAGAGTTGTTTGAAATTTTGTTTTCTTGATAATTTCAAAACTCCGGATTCGATCGTAACGAAATTTTGTATTTAGATGAAAAATGATATATCAAATCATAGTTTTTCAACAGAAAGGCTAGGAACTTGAAATTTTCAGGAAAGGTGTGGATCTTGAATGTCGCGGTCACGTCCATAGATGAGCGAAATTGGACTAGGGGTTCCGTAAATAGAGTTGTTTGAAATTTTGTTTTCTTGATACATTCAAAACTACGGATTCGATCGTAACGAAATTTTGTATTTTGATGGAGAATTATATATCAAATCATAACATTTCAACAGAAAGGCCTAGGAACTTGAAATGTTCAGGAAAGGTGTGGATCTCGAATGTAGCAAAGATGAGCAAAATTAGACCAGGGGTTCCGTTAAAAGAGTTGTTTAAAATTTTGTTTTCTCGATAATTTCAAAACTACGGATTTGGTCGTAACGAAATTTTGTATTTGGATGGAGAATGATATATTCAAGTTAAATTTTTCCAGATAGCATGACCAGAAACATAAAAAATTATAACTTCCGAACAGAACGGCCTAGGGACTTGAAATTTTCAGGGTAGGGACTTGAAATTTTCAGGGTACGTTAAGAACTCGAAGGTCACGGTCACGTTCATCAATGAGCAAAATCAGATAAGGGGTTCTCTAAATATGGTCGTTTTAAATTTAGTTTTCTCGATAATTTCAAAACTACGGTTACGATCGTAAAGAAATTTCGTATTTCAATGGAGAATGATATATTCGAGCTCTATTTTGTCCAGATCGCATGACCAAACCATAAAAACCATAGGAAATTATACATTTCGCTCAGAAAGACCTAGGGACTTGAAATTTCCAGCAAAGGTGTGGATCTCGAATGTCGCAGGCACGTCCATCAAAGAGCAAAATAAGACTAGGGGTTCGGTTTAAGGTCGTTCGAAATTAATTTCTCCTGATTACTTCGAAACTACAGATTCGATCGGGATGAAAAAGAAAATTCTAGCGAATTATCGAAAAAAAAAACATAAACATAAAAACAAAAAGCAATGACGTGAAATTTGGATTTTCGCCTTATTTTGAAATTTTCTTTGACACCTGTCGAAATATTTCCAATTGGTTTCTAAATCTGGAGAATGCGAATCTACCTACAAGGTGGATGAACGAGCGCTCAAAAGCTCCTGACTTCACGGCAGTGCTTTTCTAAATTTTTTTATCCTTAATTTGTATTCAGTAGACTCAATTTTGCAACGTCAATATGAAACACATAGATGTTATGTGAGTAGATTGGAAAGTGTACAGCATAAGTTCCTGAAGTTCCAGTCTTTCAGATATAGCCTCCAAATTATTGATCATGATTACACTGAAGTTCAACGCAGATTCAGAATATTGAGCTTGGAAAATCGTAGAAGATTGAACGATATGTGTCTGCTATTCGAATTATTTAATAGTATATATACTTCATGTCTCGGATATTATCGACTCTATCGATTTTAGAGTAAAGGAAAGAAGACTAAGATCCCCTGAGATATTTGCTGTTCCATTCGGTAGAACTAATATCACTCTGTAGAATGCTGTCATCATTTAATTCAAATTCTTATGATGTTGATATTTTCAATATTCAACTCAGTCAGTTGAAAAAATTCCTAAAATTAAAATTACCCAATCTGCTGGTGCTTTGTTAGACCATGTCAGGTTTTATCTTTAATTCATAGAACGCGTAAATTTTTCATTTCAATTTTTTTTATGATATATGTGAAGAAAATTGAAATTTCCTCTAATATATATTTCTATTTATCTAAAATAAATAAATGTTAAAAATTTCGACAATTCTTTTTGTGGCCTTTTGAATGATAAATTCCCGGTTTTGGACGGTAAGTTTACTTGATTTGATTCTGAAGGAATTGAAACGAATATATAACTCTATTCGTAGAACATAAGATTTACTGACAACATATTTATTATTCGTATTTATCATTACCTCAAAGGGGCCAAATCTTTCAACAGCTTCCCTAGAGAAGAAGAACATCTTGAGAGCAGAAGAAGAAGAAAAATAAGAAGCACAGATTTCAAAATGTGATACTAATAAGAACATTGAGGAGGTAGTTGCATTAGTGATGTGAAGAGACTTAGTATCGTTACATGTACATACAAGTGAGAATCTAAACAATTTTTCAATTTATTTGGGAATTATAAAGGAGAGGAATATTGAAATTTATATAAGGTGAGTAGTTTTGTCTATGTTAAAATCTATCTTAAGACGAAAGTTAAAGTACATTATTCTGTGAACCCCTACATAGTTATAATCCCCCTTTACTTAATCTAGATTTAAATTTATTTTATTCTTGTTTTCAATTGAATTGAATATATGACACAATTATATGAAAAAAATACTAGAGAAGGAATGTCTCGTGATTTTTTGAATTCTCTCTATTTGAAATAGTTGTAATTCAGATTATAATTGGTACTTTCCCAAAATGTTTTTCAATTAACCGTCTTATGTTCGAAATAATATCGACTATGATTACTTTCTTCAATTACACCAAAATCTGCTCTCAGTTTATCTGAAAATATTTGAATTTTTGAGCGCTCGTACTACTTACACGAGGGCTATATCATTTCGTCACGATGTCTGTATTTATCGAATTTTGAACTGAAAATGTGCCGTAAGCACGATAATTCTCGAACGGAACAACCTAGAGACTTGAAATTTTCAGTGTGGGTTCAGTTCCCGAATGCCTCGGTTAAGTTCGTTAATGGGCAGAATTCCACCAGGGGTTCCGCAAATATGGCCGTTCGAAATTTAGTTCTCCTGATTACTTCGAAACTACAGATTTGATCGGAGTGAAATTTTGCACTCAAATGGAAAATGAGGTGTTCAAGCTACATGTGCAATTTTATCCAGATCGCATGACCAGAACCATAGGAACCATAGAAAATGGTAACTTTTTAACGGAAACGTCTAGGGACTTGAAATTTTCAGGGTAGGGACTTGAAATTTTCAGGGTACGTTAAGAACTCGAAGGTCACGGTCACGGTTTCAGGATTTCGAATGTGATGTTTATCTATGAGCGAAATTATACTAGGGGTTCCGTAAATATGGTCGTTTGAAATTAAGTTTTCTTGATAATTTCGAAACTACAGATTCGATCGTGACGAAATTTTGTATATTAATGGAGAATGATATATTCAAGCTACATTTCTCCAGATCGCATGACCAGAACCATAGAAAATCATAACTTTCGAACGGAAAGGCCTAGAGACTTGAAATTTTCAGGATAGGTGTGGATCTGAAATGTGTTCACGTTTATCAATGAGAAGAATTTTACTCGGGGTTCCGTGAATATGGTCGTTTGAAATTTAGTTTTCTCGATAATTTCGAAACTACGGATTCGATCGAGACAAAATTTTGATTTTCAATGGGGAATGGTATATTCAAGCTACATTTTGTTCATTTCGCAAGACCAGAACCATAGAAAATTATATCTTTCGAACGGAAAGGCCTAGGGACTTGAAATTTTCAGGGTAGGTTTGGATCGCGAATGTCGCCGTCACGTTCATCAATGAGCAAAATAGGGCCATTAAAAATATTTTTTTCCTGGTCATTTCGAAACCACTGATTGGATTTGGATGAAATTCTGCACATAGCTGAAGAATAATATATTCAAACTACGTGCCAAATTATTTCCAGATCGACAGCTGTCAAAAAAATTGCAATTTCTTTCTGAAACTGGAAAATGCGAATATACCTACAAGGTGGATGTACGAGCGCTCAAAAGCTCCTGACATCACGGCAGTGCTTTTATAATTTTTTATTTTGAGTTTGTTTTTTTGTCAATTTGCTAGAACCGTCACATGAATTAAATTTACAAAACTTTTATTTTCAGCTACTAACAATGAAGATCAGTGCGAATATGTTGAATAGCCTTCTCAGGAAATATCCACTGCCAGTCATGGAATACCACACAAGAAATTTCACGAAAACTTTCAGTCAAATAGAGAAAGCTCATTGGGAATACCTCGACAATTATGGCACAATAGATGAAATAATGCTTCAGAAATTAGCCGATTTTGCCTTTTGCGTGTTCAATCACATCTACCATCTTAGGGATGAAGATGAAGAAATGGATAGAATACAACAAATTGCGACCAAGATACGGCGCCATCATTTTATCCGAAAATTTGACACACGTTTTGCTGGTTAAAAGCTTTCGGCGAGAAATGTGGTCTTTTCCAAGAGGAAAGCACGAGGCTAACGAAGCTCCCGAAGAATGCGCCATTCGAGAAGTCATGGAAGAAACTGGGTTCGACATAAGTTCAAGATTGAACTCTAGGCATTGGGTGGAAATAAAAGATCCTGGAATTTGTCGGTTGTACGTCATCGAGGGGGTTCCTTTTTCTATAAAAATGAAACCTGCATCGCGATATGAAGTATCAGCGTGGAAGTGGTTCTTTATTCCTGAACTACTCAAAGTGAGTATAAATCATGACATTCCACGATCCAATAAATTTTATTTAATTGTTCCTTATCTCAAGGAATTGGAACGAATATATAATACTATTCGTAAAACATGAGAACGAAATTAGACTAGGGGTTCCGTTAATATGGTCGTTTGAAATTTAGTTTTCTTGATTATTTCAAAACTACGGATTCAATCGTGACGAAATTTTGTATTTCAATATATAATTACATAATGCCAACCCTGTATACTGCAGATGAACTCCTTATCTATTCTTATTCGAATAATTATATTACCTTGTTACATTTTGATGACACATCATTTCGAACACGCCACGTGTGTGGGTGTATATTTGTCCCATTGTTCGATACTGATTGTCGTAATTGACTTGAGATAAGGAATGTTATAAATACGTCTCAAGACGAATGTCTCCTTAATTAATTGAGTGCATTTCTTCCTAGCTTATTGTTAGAATAGGATAATCTTCCGTTGTAAATAAATCTTTTTATTTTTAAAAGATCGGCTTTCGCTCCAAAAACGTAATTGGCGACGAGGTATGGGATTGTGCCGGTTTTCGTGAAGAACTGTGTTTCGAAACTTCGAGCGTGAAATCGTAGTTATCGCCGCGCTAAGAACTTCCAAAAACTGTCAGTTTCAACTGTTAAGGTGCAAAATCCAGCAACAACGAGGAGAAAAGCCATTTGGAGCCTTGATTGTTTGGGTAGCGTCTACAACGACTCCAGAAAAACAACGTGGTGAGAATCCTATCTAGAAACACTTTTTTAATTCCCAGTCACTGACCCTGGTCCAAAGTCTTCAATCTTTTCCCACGGTTTTGAGCGTAAAACTTGTGTGAGTTTTCTCTAGGTTTCTTATAAAAAAACCGATTACCAGAGTTTTTCCTAGGTTTCTTAATACAAAAAACCGATTACCAGAGTTTTTCCTAGGTTTCTTATAAAATAAAAAAACCGAATATAATTATTTTCTAAGTACAATACAATTTTTCAAGATTACTTCCGTAAAGCATTTCAAAGGCCGGAAGAATACGAATACGAATAAGATGGCAGTCGCACCAGAACCAAATATGTTTGATAGATTAAAATTAATTGATTTATTTTCAAAGTCAATTGTACCATTTGATGGTAATTCCGCGAATCTCGCAAGATTTTTAAATCACTGCGAAAGATTTTATAATAGGTTCCAATCTGCCGACGCGTTATTAAATGAAGCAATTATCGATATAATAAAGAGTAAATTGGTAGGAAATGCCAGTGAAATAGTAAGTTCTAATGAAAGAATCACAGATAACTGGTTTAACTTGAAGGAATTTTTAAAGTTAAGATTTGAGGAAAAAATAAGCCTCACAGTTTTGTTTTGGGATCTCCAGAATGCCCAAAGAATACGTAATGAGAATGATTTAGATTTTCTCGAAAGAATAGTAGATTTAAAAAATAAATACGATTCGCAAGTCGAATTGTCGAATTTACCGATTCTTGAAAAGGATCAAGAAAAGAATATTGCGTCACGAGTAGCAACTAGAGTTCTGCTCTATAATATTAACCCCGAATTAAGAACAGCCCTTAGAGGTCATGGAATTATGAACTATGACGATATAGTAAATTTTATTCGTCAAGATTACTACTTTTATCAACAACCCTATATGCATTATAAAAATCAGAATAATCAGAGGAATTTTCCTCAGCAAAATCAAAGAAATGTCCCTCAAACTAAAAAAAATAATTTCCCAAATAATAATCGAGCAAACTTCCCAACTGATAATTATAGAAGTTTTCCTCATAATAATCAATCAAATTTTCCCCAATCTAGTCAAAATAATCAAAGAAATTTTTATCCAAATAATCCCCAACCGAGATTTCCATCTCAACCGATTAATTTCCAACAAAAACAAGTGAAAACTTATTTCCCGACAAATCGTCAAGTCTTCGGTAATAATGAACGTAAAAACGAGAATGTTTTCAAACCTCATCCTAATCAAAGAATACAATCTCCCCCTGAAAAAATGTCGATTCAGACAAGGAACTACCCCCAGAAGAGATCAAATTATTCTACTCAATATCAACAAAGTCCCCAGAGACAATTTTTTAATAATCAACCCAATCCAAATATAAGGATTGAAGAATTAACTAATATTGCGTCTACTTCGAAAGACCCGAGATTCGAAAAACGTGATTTTAACGAACGTTCATATCCAGAACGTAATAATTCCAGTAAATATTTAAATGAAAATTTTCGAGATCGTGCCATGAACGACTCATTGACTTAAATAATACGTTAGATAACACGAACCAACTCCCCTATATCCAATTCCAAAATCCTAAATGCAAACTTTTAATTGATAGTGGATGTTCAGTGTGTCTTATTGATCCAAAACTCGCGTATAATAATTTCCCTAAAAATATTTTTAATGAATCTACGACACTAACTGCATGTTTCAAAAAGCAAACTGCAAATGAAAAAGTTTTAATACCTTTATTCCCTGAATTTCAAATAGATGATCTTCATCCCTTTGTCGTATACAAGTTCCATAAGAATTATGATGGTCTTATAGGAGCAGATTTTTTGAATAAATATGGACTTAATTTAGATTTTAAAAATCAATTATTAACTAACGAATATTGTCAAATCCCTTTTTATTACCAACAAGTATGTCAAAGACCTACAAATATCCCAATTGACCTTAGTCATTTAGAACCAGAAATTAGTACCCAACTAATGAAAATCCTTCAAACTAATGAAGATGTTTTACAATTACCGGGTCAAGCCCTTAATTTTTCAAGCAAAATAAAACATAAAATTCGAACAAGTGACGAAGTTCCTGTTCATTGTAAAATTTATAGATACCCTGAAGTTCATAGAGAAGAAGTTCAGACTCAAATCAAAGACATGTTAGACAAAAAAATTATCAGACCGAGTATATCTCCATGGTCATTTCCAGTTGTAATTGTTCCTAAAAAAGAGGATTTATCCGGAAAAAAGAAATGGCGTATAGCGATTGACTATCGTAAATTAAATGATAAAACTATTGATGATAGGTATCCCCTTCCTCAGATTGAAAGTATCCTAGATAAATTAGGAAATAAAAAATATTTTACTACCCTTGACTTAGCATCCGGATTTCATCAAATCGAATTAGATGAAGAATCAATTGAAAAGACAGCTTTTACTGTAGAAAATGGTCATTATGAATTTTTGAGAATGCCATTTGGACTTAAAAATGCTCCGGCAACTTTCCAAAGATTAATGAATAATGTTTTGAAAGATCACATAGGAAAGATCTGTTACGTTTACATGGATGATATAGTTGTATTTTCCGATACGATCGAACAACACTTAGCAGATATCCATAATATTCTAGAAGCATTTAAAGCAGATAATTTGAAAATTCAATTAGATAAATGTCACTTTTTCAAAACTGAAATTGAATTCTTAGGACATATTATTACCCCTGAAGGAATCAAACCGAATCCGAACAAATTAAGAGCAGTCAGCAAATTTCCAATTCCTAAAACTCCTAAAGAAATAAAATCATTTCTTGGACTCGTAGGATATTATAGAAAGTTTATCCCTAATTTCGCAAAGATAACGAAACCATTAACTTCATGTTTGAAGAAAGATTCCAAAATTAATATTGATGATCCGAAATATATCGAAGCGTTCGAAATATGTAAAAGAAATTTATTGAATCACCCTGTATTGAGATACCCCGATTTCGATAAGCCATTCGTTCTTACAACTGATGCGTCAGGTTTCGCGATAGGCTCTGTTTTATCTCAAGGTGAAGTTCCGAACGACCTTCCTATAGCATTTGCAAGTAGAACCCTTAACCCAGCTGAGACTCGTTATTCCACAATAGAGAAGGAGTTACTGGCCGTGATCTGGTCGTGCAAAAATTTCCGCCCCTATCTCTATGGGAAGAGATTTACTATTTATACGGATCACAAACCCTTAATATGGTTATTTTCATTAAAAGAACCGAATTCCCGCCTTATGCGCTGGCGAATAAAACTAGAAGAATTTGATTATGAAATTCGTTATAAAAAAGGTTCAACTAATAATGCTGATGCTCTCAGTCGAATTATAATAGAGTCAGATAATAAATTGACTTATAAAGATTTTCTAAAAAATTATGAATTGAAAAATATTAAAGATTCCCCTAAGATAATTGAAAAAACAGGTGATTTATTTAAAGCCCCAAAGGATTATGCGTTAGCACATTGCGTTTCCCGTGATTTTCGCATGGACCGAGGTGTAGCACTCCAATTTAAAAATAAATTTGGTCAAATAGATAATTTGAAATCTCAAAATAAGCTACTAGGAGAAGTAGCAATGATCCAAATAAATGATCGAAACATTTATTATTTAATCACGAAAGATTCGTATTTTCATAAACCGGAATATGAAACGGTTTTTCAATCAATATTATATCTCAGAGATTGTGTCAATATAATAATGACAAATATTTAGCTTTACCCAGAATTGCATGCGGTCTAGATAAATTAGACTGGCATATTATTTCAAATATGATAAAATATATTTTTGCGGAATCTAATATAAAGATAATTGTATATTCCTTACCGAATCGGAATATCGGAGGAAATACTAATGAATTAAAAAATGATCGAATGATAAAAATGAATAAATTCGATACGAACAGGATCGATAATGATCCAATGTTAAAAATAAATAAATTCGCAATGACGAATAGGATCGATAATGATCAGATGTTAAGAATACATAAATTCGCAAATACGAATAGAATCAAAAATGATTCAATGGCGACAAATGCCAGTAATGCCACAAATGCATATTATTACGAAAATACGGAAATGAATAAAATTGAAAATGATTCAAATATAAATAATTATGAAAATATTGAAATAAGTAGAATCGAAAAAGATTCATCGTCGATTAGAAATCGAATAAATAAAGAAAAATACGAAGCATGTTTGAAATGGTTAAATTCAAACGATGGAATAAAAATAAATTTAAATGAGACAGAATGTTCTACTGTCCAGCGTAATGATAATGATCCTATATTAAAAATCCCATATACGAAGAAAAGGTTAAAGTCACCATCTTCGAAAATAATTTCCAAAACTATCCCTTATTATAAAGTACGGAAAAAAGTTATAAATAATTAATTACGCAATATATTCAAAGATGAATTCTTTATATCACTCCTAGTTACATAGATAATTTTTATTCAGACGATATCAGTCTTACGAAATATAATTTCGAATTTTATTCGAAGAATTCCATATAAACTATATAACCTTAGAATATTATTTGAGATAAATCTCATTTCCATTTGCTTATTAGTAGCATAAAACATTAGAAGGATTAATGTATTCTCCTTCAGACATTCTTTGAACATTCAATTGATTTGAAGCGCGATTTTCCGAATTATCACGAGCGATCTTTGCTCGTTTTGAAGCATTTTAGACAGAATTACTTGACTGGCTATCGGAAACTGCGTCGTGCACATTTCCATCGCCGAAAAAGGACCCTTGTTTCATATTATTAATAATCATCATTATCCCTTGCTTACATGAAGAATTAGAAAGATTATGGTGTTTTCCTTTAGACATGTTTTAAACAATGTTACTTCATACACTATATTCCTTAAATATGGAAAATGAATTTAAAACCCCCTGATTGAAATAATTCGAGACAAACTCGATTGATTACGAGAAAATTTAATAAGTTCAAAACGAAAATATTATTGGCCGAACATAAATAAAGATGTTCGAAGTTTTGTAATATTTATATTTCAAGAATTGACTCTTCAATTCTCAATTTCAATCCCCTGATTATAATGTCACTAGAGCCAGCCCTGCTCAATAACGCGATTATATTAAGAATGTATTACAAATCAAGTAAGGAAAAGCTTACGTCTCAAATAACAATCGAAAGTAATGTACTACCTACGTCATACATATTACTCTTCAAATTGAAAATGTAGATAAACTATTGATGTATTTTAGCCATTACGGCAATTCCTAATAAAATAACGTGTGACAATGGATTAGAATTTAAAAATGGCGTAATCCAGGATTTTTGTAAAATCCATAAAATTGAAATTCATTATATTACAAATTATAATCCCAATTCGAATGCATTAGTAGAAAGATTTCATTCTACACTGATAGAACAATTGCGAACAATTGAAAGTAGGAATTCAACTTTTCCAAGCAGACTTTCCCAAGCTTTATTAAGTTATAATAATTCGAATCATTCAAGTCTAGAAATGACACCTATGCAAATTATTAAAGCAGATTTAAATTACTCTTTACCAGTTGAACGTACACATAACGAACAAGTTCAAGATTACGTGGAAAATTACATAGACAATCTTAATGAGATTGCAAATAAATTAGAAAAGAATAAAGAGAAAAATATTGCGCGTTTGGAAAAAACGAATGAAAAGCGATCAGCAAAAGAAAGTCACCCCTTAAATAAAAATCCTACTTATATTAAAAATCCAATAACGAGAAAATTGGACCCAGCATTCAAAAAGGTTAATGCTCGTGAAATTGATAATTTACGCATTCAGGATAATAAAAATAAACACATTTATCATAAGAAAATTCTTAAGCAAAGAAAAAACTAGTTCAAAATTTTGTTGCAGATAATGGATCTATACGTCATCCTCGCGATATTATTCGAAATAATTATCGTATCATGTATGGATATCATTCCAATTGAAAGCAACATATTACCAATCGCATTAGGAAAAGCGTATGTCACACATAAAAATCTTCAATTGATATATCACGTAGATTTAAATAAAATCGAAGAATTGATTCTTAATTATCAGAAAGAAATAATTAAACTAGAAAAGTCAAAATCTAATTTTGCACAAACAGCCAATTTTAAGTATCTACAGCATACTAATGAAATTAATATCAATACCATGGAAGAATTGTTGAATGAGAAAATTAGAGTTAAAAGAGGACTCATTAACTTAGGAGGAAAGATTTCAAAGATTTTATTCGGAACGTTAGATTCCGATGACGAAGAATTATATAAAAACTATTTTGATAGTATTCAAAAAAATGAAAGAGTTTTGATAAAAAATCAAAAACAGATCGCAACAGTCGTAAATGACCTTAAAAATAAGTATATTGAAAAATTTCAGAAAATGTCAGAAAACCTTAAATTGCTTCAAGTTATACCAGCAATACAAGAAATTCAATACATGCATCTCCTGACATTTGAACTCAAAGATATCAAAAATATTCTAGATGAAATTGCAACCGCAGTGAGTTTTGCAAGATTACATCTTTTACATGAATCCATTTTACCTTATTCAAAATTCCTTGAATTAATAAAAAATGTGACGATAATACCTTTACATCATCTGAAAGATTATTATCAGATATGTCATACGAAAGTAATTTTCAAAAAGAAAGCATTACTATTTTTAATATCAATCCCAACGGTATACGAAGAAAATTATGATTTATACAAGTTTTACTATCTACCACAAAATAATTTATCCCTTCCATATACCGATCCCTATATACTCTCACAAGAAGAAACCCTGAAATGGTCAACGAAATTTTGCCATCCAATAGAAGATGATTATCTCTGCGATCAAGACACCTTAGCTGAATCACCAGCATGCCTTCAAAATATTTTGAAAAACCACACCGAAAACTGTCCAAGAACGACAACGGTACTTTCCCCAGATTTAAAATTATTAGAAGATGGAAATATCCTATCCATCGAAAACAAAAATGTTTTAGAAAAATGTCTTCAGCAAACAAGACATTATTTTGTGCCTCCTATGACAATTCTACGAACCAAATGTGCTGTGAGCAACACGAAAAAAGAAATTATCCCAACGACTACGTTTAATGAAGAAAAATACGTGATTCTACCCAAGATAACTATATTCAACCCAAATTCCACAAATGAAGAATCCCGGAAAGATGAAGACATCCCGGATATCAAGATAGAAGACCTGGACCAATGGAATCTCCAGCCTTCAAGATTTACCCTATTATTTGTTTTTATAATAATCATTTTATTGATAATTACTTATTCTATTTTGAAATATTTAAGAAAAGATATTTTTTGTAAAGCTACACCTACTACAGGTGATACCTTTATTCAAGGTGGGGAGGAATTACATAATGCCAACCCTGTATACTGCAGATGAACTCCTTATCTATTCTTATTCGAATAATTATATTACCTTGTTACATTTTGATGACACATCATTTCGAACACGCCACGTGTGTGGGTGTATATTTGTCCCATTGTTCGATACTGATTGTCGTAATTGACTTGAGATAAGGAATGTTATAAATACGTCTCAAGACGAATGTCTCCTTAATTAATTGAGTGCATTTCTTCCTAGCTTATTGTTAGAATAGGATAATCTTCCGTTGTAAATAAATCTTTTTATTTTTAAAAGATCGGCTTTCGCTCCAAAAACGTAATTATATATATATATTCAAGCTATATTTTGTCCAGATCGCATGACCAAAACCATAGAAAATTATACATTTCGCTCAGAAAGACCTAGGGCGAGGTGTATGGTCTCAACAGTCAGCAGATATATTAACTGACGACTTGGGAGTACCACCAAACAGCTATGGTGAAGGTGCGCAAACAGGATTTTGACCTCTCTAAAAAAAAATCTGATAATTCAGTAGAAGTTTTCACGGTATCTAAGGTCTCGGTAATGTGATCTGGACCAAATTTCCACGTAGTTTGAATACATTATTCTCCATCTACAGGGTTTTCCTTTTAACTTGGCCTATTAGAAGTATTTAGAGAACAAGAGAATATTTCGTTCTGAAATTTCAGGTGGAGCCTTTGGGATGAGGGAACTCTTCGCCTAAAATATTTTCAAGTTGACAGTGTTGCCACATCTATCTTAAACGCATATCTACCTTCTTATTTCAAATGGAACTACCTATATTTTCATTTGGGTATCGATACAATACCAAATTCCCTATAACCGACTAAAAAAAAATCTCTGCCATGCACTGTTGCCAAGTCATGCACTAATTCTTGAAATTCTTGACATCTGCATTGTCAGTTTGGAAATGCAATATCTCGATTATTTTATATGGAAACAAAACCAAACTGAGCACTCTTATAGTGAATAATCCCAGCATCCATGTGGTATATTCGGTATTTTGATGAATTGAAAAGTTTCTCGGAGATTTTGCTCCGAGAATGTGGAACTTAAAATTGAAATTTTTCGAGATTTTACATGGCAACCCTATATTTGTTTCACACCATTCGATTCGAAATAAAAAATGATTGGTAGTCTTTTTGAGCGCTCGTACTACACGAGGGCTATCATTTCGTCACGATGTCTGTATTTTTCGAATTTCGAGCCGAAAATGGTCTCAAACGATAGAGTTCGACCCACTGATGACGAATTCGAGTCTGTCCGTCCGGCCGTCCGACCGTTAGCACGATAACTCTCGAACCGAACAACCTAGAGACTCGAAATTTTCAGTGTGGGTTCAGTTCTCGAATGCCTCGGTTGAGTTCGTTAATGGGCCAAATTTCACCAGGGGTTCCGTAAATATGGCAGTTCAAAGTTTTGTTCCCCTGATTACTTGCAAACTACAAATTTGATCGAGATGAAATTGTGCACTCAAATGGAGAATGAGGTGCTCAAGCTACATGTCCAGATCGCAGGACCAGAACCATAGAAACCATAGAAAATTGTAACTTTTGAAAGGAAACGCCTAGGGACTTGAAATTTGCAGGATAGGTGTGGATCTGAAATGTCGCGTTCACGTTCAACAATGAGCAGAATTATACTAGGGGTTCCGTGAATACGGTCGTTTGAAATTTTGTTTTCTCGATAATTTCGAAACTACGGATTCGATCGAGAAGAAATTTTGTATTTTAATCGAGAATGATATATTAAAGCAATATTTTATCCAAATCGCATGACCATAGAAACCATAGAAAATTGTAACTTTTGAACGGCGAAGCCTAGGATTTTGAAATTTTCAGGGTGGGTTTTGATCGCGAATATCGCAATCACGTTCATCAATGAGCAAAATTAGACTAGGGGTTCCGTAAATATGGCCGTTCAAACAATTTTTTTCCTGATAGTTTCGAAACTACTGATCGGATTGGAATAAAATTGCTGAGGAATAATGTTTTCAAACTACATGCAAAATTTTGTCCAGATCGCATCACCAAGACCATAGATACCGTAGAAAATTCTAGCGAATTATCGAAACAAAATTGATCAGCTGAAGCACTGACATGAAGTCTGGAGTTTCGCCTAAGTTTCAGAATATTTTTGACAGCTGTCAAAAATTCCTTCAATTGATTTCTAAAACTGGAAAGTGCGTATCTACCTACAAGGTGCATGTACGAGCCCTCAAAAGCTCCTGCCTTCACGGCAGTGCTTTTCGTAATTTTTTCAAACCAATTAATTATTTTGGATAGGTTTTGAATGTGATGAAAAATACTTAATTATTTCAGTTTTTATAGTCATGATCTGTGATCCTGTTTACGATTAAATCGATCTGTGATTATGAGGTAAATTAGTGAAATAGATTCTATGGTTGAGATCATAAAAAGTGTTCGATGATTATGGATGCCATAGAAAAGAATGTTAATTGTTGATCAAACCTCGATTCAGATGGTTCAGTTTGTAGCATTTTTTGATTCATCGGTTGCAAGATCTTGAAGGGATGCCTTATACTGATGAAAAAATTTTGGAACTTCTCACCATTTACGGAGAATGCCAAAAAATTATCGAAAGGGCCTGTAGGGTCAGGATTTTTGGAAGCCAAAAAATTTCTCCGCAGTTTTCGGAATTTATTTCCAGTTATTCTTGCTACATGTGAGTAACGATTGTTGAAGGTCCTACAGGACCTTTCGAAAAATTTTTGGCATTCTGCGTTAATGGTGAAAAGGTCCAAAATTTGTTCATTAGTATAAGACATCACTTCAAAATTTTGCAACCAATGAATCAAAAAATGCTACAAACTAAACCACCCGAATCGAGGTTTGATTAACAATTAAAAGTTTTTTCTATGGCATCCATAATCATCGAACACTTTTTATGATCTCAACCATAGAATCTATTTCAATAACTTACCTCATAATCACAGATCCATTTAATCGTGAACAGGACCATAGATCATGACTATAAATACTGAATTAATTCAGTATTTTTCATCTCATTCGAAACATATCCGAAATAATTTATTGGTTCGAAAAATTACGAAAAGCACTGCCGTGAAGGCAGGAGCTTTTAAGCGCTCGTACATGCACCTTGTTGGTAGATTCACATTCTCCAGTTTTAGAAACCAATTGGAAAGATTTTGACAGCTGTCAAAGAAAAATTTCAAATTTACGCGAAAATTCAGACTTCACGTCAGTGGTTTGGTGACCATTATTTTTTCGATAATTCGCTAGAATCTTCTATGGTATATATGGTCTCGGTAATGCGATCTGAACAAAATTTCTCACGTAGTTTGAATACATTATTCTTCATATATGTGCGAAATTTCATTTCAATCCAATAGGTATTTTCGAAATTATCAGGAAAAATATAGTTTGATGGGCTATATTTACGGAATCCCTAGTCTAATTTTGCTCATTGATGAAAAAGATCGGCGAAATTCGCGATCCGAACCTATCCTGGAAGTTTCAAGTCCCTAGGCCTTTCCGATCGAAAGTTATGATTTTCTATGGTTCTGATCATGTGATCTGGAAAAAATGTAGCTCGAATATATCATTCTCAATTTAAATACAAAATTTCGTCATGATCAAATCTATAGTTTCGAAATTATCAAGAAAACCGAATTTCAAACGGCCATATTTACGGAACCCCTAGTCTAATTTTGCTAATTGGTGAACGTAAACGCGAAATTCGCGATATGAACCTATCCTGAAAATTTCCCTAGGCCTGAGTACGTAATTCTCTATCTGTGTGCAAAATTCCATCTCGATCGAATCTGCAGTTTCGAAGTAATCAGGAAAACAAAATTTCGAGCGGCCATATTTACGGAACCCCTCGGCGTATTTTGCCCAATAACGAACTCAACCGCGGCATTCAAAATTCAAACCTACCCTGAAAATCTCAAGTTTCTAGGCAATTCCGTTCGAGAGTTATCGTGTATACGGACGGCCGGCCGGACAGACTCAGTGAGTCGAACATAGTCATTTGAGACAATTTTCGGCTCAAAATTCGAAAAATACAGACATCGTGACGAAATGATATAGCCCTCGTGTAAGTCGTTCGAGCGCTCAAAAAGACAACCAATCATTGAGCGCTCGTACTACTTACACGGAGACTATATCATTTCGTCACAATGTCTGTATTTTTCGAATTTTGAGTCGAAAATGGTCTCAAACGACTATGTTCGACTCACTGAGTCTGTCCGGCCGGCCGTCCGTCCGTATACACGATAACTCTCGAACGGAATTGCCTAGAAACTTGAGATTTTCAGGGTAGGTTCGAATCTCGAATGCCGCGGTTAAGTTCGTTATTGGGCGAAATTCAATCAGGAGTTCCGTGAGTATGGCCGTTCGAAATGATTTCTTCGAAAATACTAATTCGATCGAAGTGAAACTTTGCACTCAGATGGAGAATTACGTGTTCAAGCTACATGCAAAATTTTGTTTAGATCGCATGACCAGAACCATAGAAAATTATAACTTTTGAACGGAAAGGCGTTGGTACTTGAAATCTTTAGTATAGGAGTGGATATCTAATGTCGCGGTCACGTGTATGAATGAGCTGAATAAGACTAGGGGTTTCGTAAATATGGTCCTTTGAAATTTAGTTTTCTTGATCATTTCAAAACAACGGATTCGATCGTAACGAAATTTTGTATTTTAATGGAGAGTGATATATTCAAGCTAAATTTTTTCCATAGAAACAATAGAAAATTATAGATTTCGAACGGAAAGGCCTAAGGACTTGAAATTTTTAGGATAGATTCGGATCGCGAATTAAGCGGTCACGACCATCAATCAGCCAAATTGGACTAGAGGTTCCGTAAATATGGGCGTTCAAAATATTCTTTTCCTGATTTTTCGAAAATACTCATTGGATTGGAATGAAATTCTGCACATTGATGAAGAATAATATATTCAAACCACGTGGGAAAAATTGGTCCAGGTCGAATCACCAAGACCATAAATACAATAGAAAATTATAGCGAATTATCGAAAAAAAACGCATGAATTTCTGTGCTTTATTTCAAGTTCAATTCAGTTCTTTTCAACTGATAGTTTTCAATAGTTGAATGAATTAATTATCTATCATTATTGTTCTATTTTCAAGATATCTCAAAGGCTTCATTGTGCTTTTAATATACTCAAATAGAGTGGTTTTATTGTTATTCATTTTAGGCTGTATTTCTGATTGAATTTCAGGAGAAAGGATATATCCATGAGAATATTTGATGACCAGAATAGGGTGGTGGAAGATTGTGAGAAAAAAGTTAATAAACTCAATGATTTTCTAGTGAATATCGGAAAAACAATTACAGATAACAACTTGTGTAGTTCGAAACCTGAACTAGGGAACTTAATTATTTGCGAACTCGGCATCACTGTATCTCAAGTTAACTAACGACAATGGGTGGTATGAAGTAACATTGAGAGAAGCACTGCCGTGAAGTCAGGAGCTTTTTAGCGCTCGTACACCCACCTTGTAGGTAAATTCGCATTTTCCAGTATTAGAAATCAATTGAAGGAATTTTCGACAGCTGTCAAAAAAATTTTTAAACTCAGGCGAAACTCCAGACTTCATGTCAGTGCTTCAGCTGACCAATTTTTTTTCGATAATTCGCTAGAATTTTCCACGGTATCTATGGTCTCGCTGCTGCGATCTGGACAAAATTTCTCACGTAGTTTGAATACATTATTCTTCAGTTAGGTGTGGAATTTCATTCCAATATAATCAGTAGTTTCGAAATTATCAGGAAAAAAATATTTTGAACGGCCATATTTACGGAACCCCTAGTCTAATTTTGCTCGTTGATGAATTTGACCGCGACATTCGCGATCCAAACCTACCCTGAAAATTTCAAGTTCCTAGGCCTTTCCTTTCGTAAGTTATAATTTTCTATGTTTCTGGTTATGCGATCTGGACAAAATTTCACATGTAGCTTGAACACCTCATTCTCCATTTGAGTGCGGAATTTCATATCTATCAAATCTGTAGTTTCCAAGTAATCAGTAGAACTAACGGCCATATTCACGGAACCCCTAGTGGAATTTGGCCCATTAACGAACTTAGCCGAGGCATTCGAGAATTGAACCCACTCTGAAAATTTCGAGTCTCTAGGTTGTTCCGTTCGAGAGTTATCGTGCTTACGGCCAGACGAACAGACTCGAATTTTTCGACGAATTTTCAGGGTAGGTTTAGATCTTGAACGGTCATGTTCAATGAGGAAGGGGTTCCGAAAATATGGTAGTTACAAATTTAGTTTTCTGGATATTTTCAACTACGGATTCGATATTGACGAAATTTTGTATTTTAATAGACAATGATATATTCAAGCTATATTTTGTCCAGATCGCATGACCAGATCTATAAAAAATCATAATTTTCGAACAGAAAGGCCTAGGGACTTGAAATTTTTGGGGTAGGTTAAGATCTCGAATGTCGCGGTCACGTCCATCAATGTGCAAAATCAGACTAGGAATTCCGTAAATATGGTCGATGAAATCAGTTGTTTCGAAGTAATCAGGAGAACAAAATTTCGAACGGCCATATTCACGGAACTCCGGAACAAATTTTGCCCAATGACGAACGTAAGCACGGCATTCAAAATTCGAACCTAGCCTGAAAATTTCAAGTATTTAGGTCGTTCTGTTCGGGAGTTATCGTGTATACGGACAGACTTGAATTTTTCCACAGATTCGTCATCGAAAAATACAGACATCGTGACGACATGATATAGTCCTCGTGTAAGTACTACGAGCGCTCAAAAATGAAGTAAATGCTAATGCTTTACATTTGAACATCTAATTTGAAGTATTTACTTATTTACTCTATCACAAAGCATCTAGTTTGTTGCGGTAGTAGTTGTTTCACATCTGAAGTTCTTACTACACTTCTTCTAGTATTAAAACTTAGCGTTCGTAGTATATGCTTAGTTTTCACTGATTAACTTAGTCTACTATGTTCACTACTTACTTACTTAAAAGTTTAAAAAAACCGCTACACGTGTTTCGCCATACTATGGCTTCATCAGGTGACGAGATAAACTGTTTATCCCGTCTTGTCAAGATCGTATCACCAAGAACATAGATACCGTAGAAAATTCTAGCGAATTATCGAAAACAAAATTGGTCACATAGCACTGATGTGAAGTCTGGAGTTTCGCCTCTTTTTTCGAGAACTGTCAAGAATTTCTTCAATTGGTTTCTAAAACTGAAACATTCGAATTTACCTTCGAAGTGCATGAACGAGCGCTCAAAAGCTCCTGACTACAAGGCGGTGTTTTCATGATCTTTTTTGAGCGCTCATACTACTTACACGAGGGCTATATCATTTCGTCACGATGTCTGTATTTTTCGAATTTTGAGCCGAAAATGGTTTCAATCGACTATGTTCGACTAACTGATGACGAATCCGTCGGAAAATTCGAGTCTGTCCGTCCGTCCGTCCGGCCGTCCGTAAGCATGATAACTCTCGAACGGATCAACCTAGAGACTTGAAATTTTCAGTGTAGGTTCAGATCCCAAATGCCTCGGTTAAGATCGTTAATGGGCCGAATTCCATCAGGGGTTCTGTAAATATGGCCGTTCAAAGTTTTGTTCCCCTGATTACCTGAAAACTACAGATTTGATTGGAATGAAATTTTGCACTCAAATGGAGAATGTGGTGTTCAAGGTACATGTGAAATTTTGTCCAGATCGCATGACCAGAACCATAGCAACCATAGAAAATTGTAACTTTTGAACGGAAACGCCTAGGGACTTGAAATTTTCAGGATAGGTGTGGATCGCGAATGTCGTGATCACGTTCATCTACGAGCAAAATTATACAAGGGGTTCCGTAAATATGGTCGTTTGAAATTTGGTTTTCTTGATAATTTGAAAACTACAGATTCGATCGTGACGAAATTTTGTATACTAATGGAGAATGATATATTCAAGCTACAATTCTCCAGATCACATCACCAGAACCATAGAAACCATAGAAAATCATAACTTACGAACGGAAAGGCCTAGGGATTTGAGATTTTCAGGATAGGTGTGGATATGAAATGTCGCGTTCACGTTCATCAATGAGCAGAATTATACTAGGGGTTCCGTAAATACGGTCGTTTGAAATTTTGGTTTCCCGATAATTTCGAAACTACGGATTCGATCGAGATGAAATTTTGTATTTTAATCGAGAATTTTATATTAAAACAATATTTTGTCCAGATCTCATGACCAGAACCATAGAAACCATGGAAAATTGTAACTTTTGAACGCAAAGGCCTAGGAACTTGAAATTCTCAGGGTGGATTTGGATTGCAAAATTCGCCCAGGGGTTCCGTGAATATGGCCGCTCGAAATTTTGTTTTCCTGATTACTTCGAAACTACAGATTCGATCGAGGTGAAATTTTGCACTCAGATGGAAAATTACGTGTTCAAGCTACATGCAGGATTTTATCCAGCTCACATGACGAAAACCGTAGAAACCATAGAAAATTATAACTTCGTAATGGAAAGGCCTAGGGACTTGAAATTTTCAGGATAGGTGTGGATCTCGAATGTGGTGGTCGCGTTTATGAATGAGTAAAATTAGACTTGGGGTTCCGTAAATATGTTCCTTTGAAATTCAGTTTTCTTGATAATTTCAAAACTACGGATTCGATCGTGACGAAATTTTGTATTTTGATGGAGAATGATATATTCAAGCTACATTTTTCCCATATCGCATGAATAGAACCATAGAAACCATAGAAAATTATATTGTTCGAACGGAAAAGCCTAGGGACTTGAAATTGTCAGGATAGGTTCGGATCGCGTATTTCGCGGTCATGTTCATCAATGAGCAAAATTAGACTAGGGGTTCCGTAAATAAAGCCGTTGAAAAAATTTTTTCCTGTTAATTTTGAAACTACTTATTGGATTGGAATGAAATCTCGCACATAGATGAAAAATAATGTTTTCAAACTACGTGGGAAATTTTGTCCAGATCGCATTACCAAGACCATAGATACCGTAGAAAATTCTAGCGAATTATCGAAAAAAAAATGATCACCTATAGCACTGACTTGAAGTCTAGATTTTTCCCTCAGTTTGAAATTTTCTTTGACAGCTGTCGAAATCTTTCCAATTGGTTTCTAGAACTGGATAATGCGAATCTACTTACAAGGTGGATAAACGAGCGCTCAAAAGCTCCTGACTTCACGGCAGTGCTTTTCGTAATTTTTTTTTCGATAGTTCGCTAGAATTTCCTACGGTATTTATGGTCTTGGTGATGCGTTCTGAAAAAAAATTCGCTCGTTGTTTGAATAAATTATTCTACATCTGCAAAATTTCATTTCAATCCAATTAGTAGTTTCGAAATTATCAGGAGAAAAATATTTTGAACGGCCATATTCACGGAACCCCTAGTCTAATTCTGCTCATTGTCAAACTGAACGGCGACATTCGCGATCCGAACCTACCCTGGAAATTTCCCTAGGACTTTCCATTAGAGAGTTCCATTGTTTCTATGGTTCTGGTCATGCGGTCAGGAAAAAATGTAGCTTGAATATCTCATACTCCATTGAAATACAAAATTTCGTCACGATCGAATCCGTACTTTTGAAACTATCAAGAAAACTGAATTTCAAACTGATGAACGTGACCATGACATTCGAGATTCACACCTATTCTGAAGATTACAAGTCTAGATCTAGACAAAATTCTGCATACCTCATTCTCCATTGAGTGCAAAATTTCATCTCGATCAAATCTGTAGTTTCGAAGTAATTGGGAGAACAAAATTTCGGACGGCCATATTTACGGAACCTCTGATCGAATTTCGCCTAATAACGAAATCAATCGCGGCATTCGGTATTCGAACCTGCCCTGAAAATTTCAAGTTTCTAGGACGTTACGTTCGAGAGTTTTCGTGTATACGGACAGACTCGAATTTTCCGACGGATTCGTCATCAGTGATTCGAACTCTGTCCATTGAGACCATTTTCGGCTCAAAATTCGAAAAATACAGACATCGTGACGTAATGATATAGCCCTCGTGTTAGTAGTACGAGTGCTCAATCATATTAATGCTAGAATGATTGGCATAAATGTCCTACATAGTAGATACTTCATAATTCAAAACTAAGAAGGAACTGCATTTCAAAGTAGACCCTTACTTGTAATTTTTCCGGAAGCTATTATACCACGTACTAATCTCGTGGAAATCACTGAAGTATTTACTACACTTATATCCTACCACTATAATACTTACTTATAACAATTCAACTGACGAGAACGATCAATTTTGAATGATTTCGAGGCTGACTTTGTGTTACAACAACGATGGAACAGAAAATCTAATAAACTTGTCATAACCTGCTCCTGCGCTGACGAAGTGAGATAGATGCTACAGATGTTGAAGCATATACTACGTTTGATTGATTCGGCCGGTACTTGATGAAAATCCTTATTAACGTAGTATTCACTTATTAACTTCTTCTTCATTTTCTTCTCTGTGCGGCGCCCGCTCCGGACTGAACTGAGGCCACGTGGCCCATTGTTCCTCCGCATACTGCTTGAGAAACTCAGACCCGCAGAGAGAAATGCCGCAAGTCGATCAGGAGGAGTCCCCTTTACCATAAGAATAGTGAGTGTTGGGTTTCCTAGGTGTGTTTTCCTCAGAATAGTGAGGTCACTACAACTGAACATAATGTGTTCAGCACATAAAGTTAGGAACTTTTGAGCGATCGTTCATGCACCTTATAGGTTGATAGTTGTTAGCTAGGTAAGGGGGTAACATTTCACTGCGACCTCAAGGTCTATTGTGCCCCCCATCAGAGGTGTATTGGCAAATGGGATACCTACAGCTCGTCCTCCAGCTCCAGAGCCCCAATGAACTCCAGTATCTGAGAGGGGTTCGAGGAGGTTAGATCCTCCTTCCTCCGGTAATTCTCTTGTACAAGACATTCTTTACGCTGGTTTGCAATGGCGAGGCATTCTGTAACCAGGTGAACAGGAGTTTCCTCCTCCTCAACACAGAATCTGCACTCGTCAGTTTCTGTTGAGCCCATTCACATCGTATGCTTCCTAAGGCGACAATGTCCTGTGAGGAAGCCAGTGAGGAGGCATAACTTATTCTTACTGAGATCCAAATACTTTTTGAATCTTGCACTTCTGAAGTTACGAAGGAACTTTTTGCAGTGATCCATTCCTGGAAGAGACCTCCAGAGTGCTTCGCTTTCAGTTTATTCCTTCTCTAGAAAGTCTTTCTTATAGGTGCGTTTACCTATGCCACAGAAAGGTTCTGGGCCAGTAAGTGGCGTTTGTGCTCCTTTTTAGGCAAGTGTATTGGACTCTTCGTTTCTTTCGATTCCTTAGTGACCAGGAACCCAGACTAAAAGAACCTTATTGTTCTTGCCTACTTCATTAAGTTTCCTCCGGCACTCCCATATCAGCTTTGAGTCGATGATATAGGAGTTCAGTGCTTTGATAACAGCTTGACTATCAAAATGGATCACGATATCACACCCTCGATAGTTTTTTTCCAGTTTTATATCTATGCATTTTTCGATTGCAAGTATTTCCGCCTGAGAAACACTCGAGTAGGAGCCTCACGATATGGTTCACTTGCCCCGTATACTCCAGCACCGGCCCCTATCGTGGTTTTAGAACCATCTATATACCATTTTATGGTATTCACTTTGAAGTTTTGGGTAGTGTATTCCTTTTCCCATTCCTCTATTTTACATAGCATAGTGTTGAAGTTCTTCTCAAAGCTTATTTTTTGAGCGCTCGTACTACTTACACGAGGGCTATATCATTTCGTCTGTATTTTTCGAATTTTGAGCCGAAAATGGTCTCAATCTACTATGTTCGACTCACTGATGACGAATCCGTCGGAACATTCGAGTCTGTCCGTCCGTCCGTCCGTAAGCACGATAACTCTCGAACGGATCAGCCTAGAGACTTGAAATTTTCAGTGTAGGTTCAGATCCCAAATGCCTCGGTTAAGTTTGTTAATGTTCAGAATTCCACCAGGGGTTCCGTAAATATGGCCGTTCAAAATTTTGTTCTCCTGATTACTTCGAAACTACAGATTCGATCGAGATGAAACTTTGCACTCAATTGGAGAATGAGGTGTTCAAGCTACATGTGAAATTTTGTCCAGATCGCATGACCAGAACCATAGAAACCATAGAAAATTGTAACTATCGAACGGAAACGCCTAGGGACTTGAAATTTTCAGGATAGGTGAGGTTCTGGTATGTCGTGATGACGTTCATCTATGAGCAAAATTATTCTAGGGGTTTCGTAAATATGGTCGTTTGAAATTTAGTTTTCTTGATAAATTCAAAACTACAGATTCGACCGTCACGAAATTTTGTATTTAAATGGAGAATGATCTATTCAAGCTACATTTTGTCCAGATCGCTTGACCAGAACCATAGAAAGCATAGAAAATCATAACTTTCGAACGGAAAGGCCTAGGGACTTGAAATTTTCAGGATAGGTGTGGATCTGAAATGTCGCGTTCACTTTCAACAATGAGCAGAATTATAATAGGGGTTCCGTAAATACGGTCGTTTGAAATTTTGTTTTTTCGATAATTTCGAAACTACGGATTCGATCGAGATGAAATTTTGAATTTTAATGGAGAATGATATATTAAAGCAATATTTTGTCCAGATCGCATGACCAGAACCATCGAAACCATAGAAAATTTTTACTTCTGAACGGAAAGGCCTAGGAACTTGAAATTTTCAGGGTGGGTTTGGATCGCGAATATCGCAGTCACGTTCATCAATGAGCAAAATTAGACTAGGGGTTCCGCAAATATGGCCGTTCAAAATATTTTTTCCCTGATTGTTTCGAAAGTACTCATCTGATTGGAATGAATTTTGCACCTAGCTGAGGAATGATGTTTTCAAACTACGTGCAGAATTTTGTCCAGATCGCATCACCAGATACCGTGAAAAATTCTAGCGAATTATCGAAAAAATTGATCAGTTGAAGCACTGACATGAGGTCTGGAGTTTCACCTAAGTTTTAGTCGAAAATTCCTTCAATTGATTTTCAAAACTGGAAAATGCGAATCCACCTACAAGGTGCATGTACGAGCGCTCTAAGCTCCTGCCTTCACGGCAGTGCTTTTCGTAATTTTTTAAACATAAAACATCACTTGGCAGGTTCGCTAATGATATGTCTTTTTTTAGAGAGGACCAGGCTCGCTAACCTTTAATTCTCTTATTCCCTGTACCTTCCCTAGATATTCTCAGAATAGCCTCATGGGCTACCCTATTGATCACTAGATGTAGAGGAGTGAGATCTGTGATGACCTCAAGTGCTCTTGTCAAGTATTTTCCTCGGTATTGTCTGCCTTGTCTAAGCAGACCAGTCTACTGTCCCATAAGTTATTATTGTTTTCACAATCATGACGTACATCCATCGCAAGTTTTACCGGATAGGCTTCTGCACGCCATTAAAGCCCTTGTCGCTTTACTAGGAGTGTTTTCGAAATGCTTATTCCATAGAAGCTTAATGTCTAGGATAATTCCCAGATATTTGACTTCAGAATTCTATTCTACAAAGCTGGAAGGTTTCTTTTCCAGTAAAGGGAGCTACTGTGGTCTTGGCTGGGTTAATGTTGAGCCCCACTGACAAGCACCACTGCTCGTTAATTTTGAGGCCCCTCTGTAACAAATCACAGGGGAAACCCTCCAATTTACCTCTTACTATTAGGACTATGTCATCGGCATAGCCTATACATTCAAAGCCAACCTTCGTTATCCTGTGCAGTACTTCATCCACTACCAGACTCCAAAGGAAGGAAGACATTACTCCTCCTTGAGGTGTTCCGCGAGTGGTTTTGACAGAGATGGTCTGTCTGACCACCAATGTCTCAGCTGTCCTCGTCGTCAACACCTCATACATCAATTTTATGATGGTACAATCCACTTCTCGCTTTACAAGAAGTGCCTCTCTGAGAGACAGGTGTGTTGTATTGTCAAAGGCCCCAGAAATGTCTAGGAACGCGCACAATGCGTCTTCTGGATGCCTTCAGTCAGCTGATACAGAGCAGTCTCCGTTGAGCGTCCTGCCCTGTATGCATGCTGGCATTTGTGAAGTGGTTATTCGTTCTTATGTAGTTATCAACTACCTTCTCCATCGTTTTGAGCAAAAACGAGGTCTAAAAGTCCCGTCTTTCTTCCCTGTTTTTGGAATGAAGGTTACCCAATGCTAAGCTGCATCTTGTGGTCTTCAGCAGATGGGGAAGAATCTCTTCTGCTCCCTCCTTCGAGAGTACAGGAAACAACTCATCCACTCCTGGTGATTTATACGGCTGAAGGGTACTAATTGCCCATTCGAGTCGTTGTCTTGCAAATATTTTCCTATCTTCCAATCTTCCTTACAGGATTTCTTGGTGCCTCTTATTGCTGTTTTAGAACTACTTATGAGTGCACTACCTGGAAAGTGTGTTTTGAGAAGAAGAATTGATCGTTCCTCATCTCCCTCAGTGAATGACCCGTCTGGCGACATTGTGGGGTTGGTGCCCCCTTTTGTCATGACTTTCTGAAGTCTGGTTGCAGTGGGGGTGGAAGTAATATTTTCACTAAAAGCTTGAAAATTTAGCCATTTGGACTTCCTGATTTCTTTATTATACTGAGTAAGTTCCTCGTTGTACCCCTGCAAATTGTTATCCCGTCTTGCCCTATTAAAGAGCCGACGGACTTCCTTTCGGAGGTTCGACAGGATCTCATTCCACCAATGAGCATCCTTACTTGGTCGAGCTTCAGAGAGTGGACAGCTGGAGTCAAACGCCTCCATTATTGCCCTGCTGACCTGCTCTACCCTTCAAGTCGAAATGTCGGTGTATTGACCCAATATTTTCGATTTGTTCTAGATTCATCTTAAGGTGGTTCCTGTGAAGGATCCAATCTGTTTTTCTGGGATTTCGAGTCACGGGAAAAGAGGTGGTATCTCCCTCTATCCTAAACTCGATAACCCCATGATCAGAGAGTGATGGTTCGTCCATCACCCTTCGAGACGTAATGTACTGGCAACAGGATAAGCAGTTGTTACGTCAAGGACTAAGTGATATTCAAGTAAGTACTCACCTCTGGGGTTATTGTTGGTGCTCCCTCAAACAGTGTTATGTGCATTCACATAACAACCAATTATTATTGGAAGGCGTTCACTGTTGCAGGAAAGTACTACTTTCTGCACCTCCTCTGGCGGTGTTATTAGTCCGTCTCCGGCGAAGTATGCGGATGCAATGAAAATATCTCGGTCAACGCCCCCCAAATTGAGGTGTGTGTACTGAAATATAAATATATTTTATGTTTTTCTTTACGAGAACACAGGCACGTGGAGTTACTTGCCTCTGATCATAAATCAAATTTGATTAATAACATGCCAAACCTTTGATTTGGTCTTCTTTGTTGACCCACGGTTCCTGTAACAGAACAATGCCTAATTGCAGCCTCGCAAACAACCTTGCAATCGCGGCTTAGGAACCCCTCGCGTGATGCAGGTTTACCTGCGCTATTCTGATGAAGAAAAAGGTTTGTTTTGTGGGGTGCTTGCCCCCTCCTTCGTCTCCACCTGCCCGTCCTCGAATTCCATTTGATAGGTTTCCTCTCTAGAATTCGGGGAGGTCTCCTGGCCCATAGTCGGACCCCAGCCACCACACAACTTAGCCCAGTCCCTTGTGGCGCATAGAAAGTCTCTGCATCCCCAGGAGCAACAACGACTCGCAGCTAGGTTCCTGGGATGTGGAGGACATCAATCCCAATCGTGAGGATCTTTCCTTTGCCCTCCATTTTGGAGTTCAACTCTTTTCAAGCGTCAATATTGAGGTTGGAATTCTGAACCTCAACAAGTCGGAGGATCTTCTCCTGTTCCATCTCGAGGCTTCTAGGGAAAAAGACTGTTATGACTTGGGATTTCGTCTCCACTCAGTGCTAACTTGGGTCCTTCCCAAGATTTCAACGACCTTATGAGCCAGTCCGCCGACTCGTTGGATCCACAATCCACCTTTGGATCCACAATCCACCAGTATCATTCCACTACGGAAATGGACGCCAGAGAAGTAAACCCCCTTTCTCTGTGCTTTGGCACATCTTCTCCACCAGAACTTCCTCGAGAGTGGAGAGTTGCTGATTGCCGCGTTCTTTGCTTTGACGGCTGCTGCATAACCACTGGCTTGCCCGGTTTCAGCTGCAGCTAGATTCTGCTTTTTCGGCAGAGGCAACGGAGGAGGTGAAATTGCTCGGGATCTCTCATGCCGTGATTTTTCTCCGTGGGGTGACCTTTGGGTCTGGGCGCTTTCTAGCTTCCTCAGGTTGCAGCCCCTGATGAAGGAGTCGCAGGTACTTCCGCACCCCTGCTCCACTGAGATCTTTCCTCAGTGGGTCATCTCTACCGCCTGGTTGTCACGGTTTGGGCAACTCGAGCGGCAGTCGATTTTTCGGTCGTATGACCTTCCCTTTTGCAACGTGCCCGGATGAGGAGGTGGAGGTTGTCTCCGCCCCTATCCCAGTGGGGATTTTGTTAATCGATTTTTTTTTCCATAACTGGTCCCACGAGAAGCTAAGGTCATATCGGTCCACCTCTGCAGAGCCCCGCATGCAAAGATAAGGAGTTTATACAATGAGGTCCCTCCCGGTGCTCCAAGGTCGAGACCTAGTAGAGGCCAGTCTTCTATCTAACCACGCATCTTTCGGCCTGGTTTCCACCTTGGATTCAGAATTTTTGATGAGGTTGTTTCCTCATGGTCCAGGCGGTCAAGACAAGACTTCTCCCACCTCACTGGCCCGCAAACAGCCAGGAGGCGTTGGTATAACAGAATGGTCCCGAGGTATGCTCAGGGTCCTATCTGGCATCGTTTATCCTGGTGCGATCCCTTAGCCACGACACTATAGCTAGGACAGGTGAAGTCGATCTGCGGCAAGGTATTGAGGGCTACCAGTTGCGTTTCTAGGCACAACGAGCCCCTCTATTTCCCTGCAGATCTCCTCCACATCAGAGATCATCTTCAGAGGCACCCTTCTATCCGCCACCTGGAGACGCGCCTGGTTGGCACTTCACTCCGTACCCGGCACCTTGTAAGTAGATTCGCATGTCTCAGTTTGAGAAACCAATTGAAGAAATTTTTGACAGCTGTCAAAAAAAAATTCAAACTAAGGCGTAACTCCAGAATTCACGTCAGTGCTGAGTGACCAGTTTTGTTTTCGATAATTCGCTGGAATTTTCTACGGTAACTATGGTTTTGGTGATGCGATCTGGACAACACGTAGTTCGAATACATTATTTTTTATCCATGTGCAAAATTTCATTCCAAACCAATCAGTAGTTTCGAAATTATCAGGAAAACAACATTTGGAACGGCCATTTTTACGGAACCCCTAGTCTAATATTGCTCATTATTGAACGTGACTGGGAAATTCGAGATCTAAACCTACCCTGAAAATTTTAGGTCCCTAGGCCTTTCCAATCCAAAGGGACAAATTTTCCATCAGTCCAACAGACAGTTTTCACGAATTCAATCCCAATGTACGATATTTTTGTGAAGTAAGTGGAATTTCACTATCGAATTAAATTTTTCGGCAAAATTTTTGAAGGGTCAAATGTCGTGCGCGACACTGAAATATACTGATCCCCATCGAAAATTTTCTGCTCTTTCCGAATATCCTAATCCAATTCCAATATTTCTTCATACAGGGTGTTGAATCTCAGCTTTCGAGGAATCCCATAGTTGTCTTATACGGACCTGGATTTTTGATCAGTTCAAAGATGAGTCGATTTAACCATGGCAGTGTGTTTTACTTTCCAAATATCAATTGATTATAATGGATGATTCAGAAGTTATGAGCAATTGAAAATATAAGCGAATACATTAATCACCCTGTATCTCAGCTAAGTTGATAAGACCTATTTTGTATAGAGTTTTTGGACTCGTCTAGGGTACCTCTACCTCAAGTTAACTTATGTACATTCACCAATGAAACACCCTGTATATGAAAATAATTTTTTAATTTCGAGGATTGAAATTTCAACCCCTGGGTCCCAAGGGAAGTCAAACATTTTTTCACGAAATGATAGTACTGCAATGGGAAACATCCTGTGAAAATCTGTTGATTCTAGAAACACGACTTCTTTGTGAAGAATTCCTGAATTTCGAGCTGTGGAAGAATCGGCAACGTGGTACTGAGAAAATTTCCCAAACCACGCCACCTGTCCGTTCCAAGAACAACTGTCCCAAATATCTGTGGATCATAAACTGTTTTATCGGCTATCCAAAAACGAAATACACATGCATAAATAGTCACACAAGGAATTCAACGGAGCTTAAGCCTTATTCGTCTGAATAATTGACTAAAGAATAATATGCGCCTGTTTATCTGAATTGATCGAATTCAAAAATGAAATTTGAAAAATGTTACTATATAAACTTATAATAATAAAACACTTTATGATCCACAGATATTTGAGAAAGTGGTTTGGGAAGATTTCTCAGTACCGCGTTGCCTTATGTTTTGAGGTCTTCTGTTTCTCACATCGAATTTATCATATTGCTAATCGTACTGACGAGATCTGATATGGATCGAAACCGGTCTACGACTGCAAATGATGAATTTCGTTGGTATCTGGGATACATGAATTGTTTTGTTGGCTTGCTTATTAGTTTATCTATCTGGATTTCTGAATTATCATAATAATTTGAGTGCAATCTACGAACAAACAGTTGAGACCCAAATCGAGCTGTCCTTTCAGGACAGAGAATTATATTTTTGCATCGATGGACAACTGGAAAAGAAAAGAAGTAAATTTCGAAACCTAACAACCCTACCTCATCTCAAGATACCCGACCGACCACGTAATTGTTATGACGCTCGTCTTTCGGATTCAATAATTCCCCATTATATCTTTCATTACAACAGTGGATGGCTCGGATAACTAGACCACGAAAATCGAGAGCTATTGTTTTACGCTCGGCATACACCGACATCTACGAAATTCGTGATAAGATTTCGATTTCCCAGCGGAAACCACACCATAACCTTCGGGATTATTCAGTTTCGAAAACACATTATTTATATGATTTTTATTATTATCTGAAACTTGTATTTGCTGTTTATGAGCGCTCGTTCTACATACACGAGGGCTATATCAATTCGTCACGATGATATTTTCGAGTTTTTAGCCGAAAATGGTCTCAACCGACAAGGTTCGACTCATTGATGACTAATCCGTCGAAAAATTCGAGTCTGTCCGTATACACGATAACTCTCGAAAAGAACGACCTAGGAACTTGAAATTTGCAGGATAGGCTCGAATCTCGAATGTCGCGGTTGAGTTCGTTATTGGGCGAAATTCGTTCAGGGGTTCCGTAAATATGGCCATTCGAAATTTTGTTCTCCTGATTACTTCGAGACTACTGATTCGATCGGGATGAAATTTTGTACTTATATGGAGAATGACGTGTTCGAGCTACATGCAAAATGTTCAAATCACACGAACAGAACCAAAGAAAATTACAACTTTCGAAAGGAAAGGCCCAGGGACTTGAAATTTTCAGGATAGGTTTAGATCTCTTAATGTCGCGGTCGCGTTCATCAATGAGCAAAATTAGACTAGGGGTTCCGTAAATATGGGCGTTTGAAATTAAGTTTTCTTGATTTAGTTCTAGATGAAGAATAATGTATTCAAATTATGTGCGAAATTTTTTCTAGATCGCATTACCAAAACCATAGATACCGTAGAAAATTCTAGCGAAATATCGAAAGAAAATTGGTCGCCTAAAGTCTGGAGTTTCGCCTCAGTATGAAATTTTTTTTTATAGCTAACAAAAATTTTTTCAATTGATTTCAAAACTGGAGAATGCGAATCTATCAACAGGGTAGATGAACGAGCGCTCAAAAGCTCTTGACTTCACACATTTTTGAGCGCTCTCACTACTAACACGAGGGCTATTTTCAGAGTAGGTTCGAATCTCGAATACTGATTACTTCGAAACTACTAATTCGATCTAGTTGAAATTTTGCACTCAAATGGATAAAGACGTGTTCAAGCTACATGCAGAATTTTGTCCAGATCGCATGACCAGAACGATAGAAACCATGAAAAATTATAACTTCGTAATGGAAAGGCCAAGGGACTTGAAATTTTCAGGATAGGTGTGGATCTCGAATGTCATAGTCGAGTTCATCAATGGGCAAAATTAGACTAGGAGTTCCGTAAATTTGGCCGTTTGAAATTCAGTTTTCTTGATAATTTCAAAACTATGGATTTGATCGTGACGAAAATTTGTATTTGAATTGAGAATGATATATTCGAGGTACATTTTTCCAGATCGCATGATCAGGACCATAGAAACCATAGAAAATCGAATCTTTCGAACGGAAAGGCCTAGGGACTTCAAATTTTCAGGATAGGGGTGGATCGCGAATTTCGCGGTTACGTTCATCAATGAGCAAAATTAGACTAGGGGTTCCGTAAATATGGCCGTTTGATATTCGGTTTTCTTGATAATTTCGAAAGAATGGATTTAATAGTGACGAAATTCTGTATTTAAATTGAGAATAATATATTCAAGCTTAATTTTTTTCAGATCGCATGATCAAAACCAAAGAAACCATAGAAAATCATAACTTTCGACAGAAAGGCCTAGGGACTTCAAATTTTCAGGATAGGTTCGGTTCGCGAATTTCGCGTTCACGTTCATCAATGAGCAGAATTAGACTAGGGGTTCCGTAATCAAATTCAAACTATTATTTTCCTAATAATTTCGAAACTACTTATTGGACTGGAATGAAATTTCGCACATAGATGAAGAATGATATATTCAAACTACGTGGGAAATTGTGTCTTGTGTCTAGATCTCATTACCAAGACCATAGATACCTTGGAAAATTCTAGCGAATTATCGAAAATAAAATTGGTCACCTAAAGCACTGACTTTAAGTCTGGATTTTCGCTTTAGTTTCGCGTAAATTTGTTCGACAGCTGTCAAAAATTTCCTCAATTGGTTTCCAAAACAGGAAAACGCGAATATACCTACAAGGTGCATGTACGAGTTCTCAAAAGCTCCTGCCTTCACGGCAGTGCTTTCCGTAATTTTTGAGCGCTCGTACAACTTACACGAGGGCTATATCATTTCGTCACGATGTCTGTATTTTTCGAATTTTGAGCCGAAAATGGTCTCAATCGACTATGTTCGACACACTGATGACGAATCCGTCGGAAAATTTGAGTCTGTCCGTCCGGCCGGCCGTCCGTATACACGATAACTCTCGAACGGAACAACCTAGAGCCTTAAAATTTTCAGTGTGGGTTCAGTTCCCGAATGCCTCGGTTCATGTTTGTTAATGGGCCAAATTCCACCAGGGGTTCCGTGAATATGGCCGTTCAAAGTTTTGTTCTCCTGACTACTTGAAAACTACAGATTTGATCGAGATGAAATTGTGCGCTCAAATGTAGAATGAGATGCTCAAGCTACATGTGAAATTTTGTCCAGATCGCATAACCAGAACCATAGAAACCATAGAAAATTGTAACTTTTGAACGGAAACGCCTAGGGACTTGAAATTTTCAGGATAGGTGTGGATCGCGAATGTCGTGATCACTTTTATCTATAAGCAAAATTATACTAGGGGTTCCGTAAATATGGTCGTTTGAAATTTAGTTTTCTTGATAATTTCAAAACTACAGATTCGATCGTGACGAAATTTTGTATACTAATGGAGAATGATATATTCAAGCTACATTTCTCCATATCACATGACCAGAACCATAGAAACCATAGAAAATAATAACTTTTGAACGGAAAGGGCTAGGGACTTGAAATTTTCAGGATAGGTGTGGATCTGAAATGTCGCGTTCACGTTTATCAATGAGCAGAATTATACTAGGGGTTCCGTGAATAAGGTCATTTGAAATTTTAGTTTCTCGATCATTTCGAAACTACGGATTGGATCGAGATGAAATTTTGTATTTTAATCGAGAATGATATATTAAAACAATATTTTGTCCAGATCGCAGAATCCAGATCCAGATCCAGAACCATAAAAACCATAGAAAATTGTAACTTTTGAACGGAAAGGCCGAGGGAAAGGCCTAGGAACTTGAAATTTTCAGGATGGGTTTGGATCGCGAATATCGCGGCCACGTTCATCAATGAGCAAAATTAGGCTAGGGGTTCCGTAAATATGGCAGTTCAAAATATATTTTTCCTGATAATTTCGAAACTACTGATTGGATTGGGATGAAATTTTGCACCTATCTTAGGAATAATGTATTCAAACTACGTGCAGAATTTTTCCAGATCGCACCACCAAAACCATAGATACCGTAGAAAATTCTAGCGAATTATCGAAAAAAAATTGATCACGTAAAGCACTGACATGAAGTCTGGAGTTTCGCCAAAGTTTCAGAATTTTTGTGACAGCTGTCGAAAATTCCTTCAATAGATTTCTAAAACTGGAAAATGCGAATCTACCTACAAGGTGCATGTACGAGCGCTCAAAAGCTCCTGCCTTCACGGCAGTGCTTTTCATCATTTTTATATTCATGAATTATACTTAATAATAAATGCTATGATTAGGTCCATCACCAAGAGGACCCGAGAAAACAGTAGATTTGGAATAGGTACTCCTTAGACGTGTGTAACACGATCAGTCTGACATCAGTTTGGTACGAAGTATTGAATGAGGGCAAACTGATGGAATGTATGTCGGTATTACACGATAATTCAAACATTATTTTCAAAGAAATCGTGGAATAAAACACTCAAAATGGATATGAAGAAAAAAGCTGCTGTAGCAATAATATTAGCTTTGGGCTTAAAAAAACGGTGGAATAAAGAATGGCTGCTAAAAAAGGACTTGTATACACATTTGAAACTTCAACTTCCACTAACTAGTGGATGAAATAAGGAACACGAAAGAAGAGGTAACTACGCAAATTATTTTCGAATGGAAAATACTTGTTTTGATCACTTATTGGAAATTGTTAAGCCATACTTCAACTTTCATCATAAAATATGATCAATATTTCATTATGTGAAAGTTTCAGTACAGGTAAAATTCATGAATATAAAAGTTATAGAAAGCACTACTTTGAAGTCAGGAGCTTTTGTGCGCTCGTTCATCCACCTTGTAGGTAGATTCGCGTTTTCCGGTTTTGAAAATCAATTGAAAAAATTTTTGATAGCTTTAAAAAAAAATTCAAACTAAGGCGAAACTCCAGACCAATTTTTGAGCGCTCGTACTACTTACACGAGGGCTATATCATTTCGTCACGATGTCTGTATTTTTCGAATTTTGAGCCGAAATTGATCTCAATCGACTATGTTCAACTCACTAATGACGAATCCATCGGAAAATTCAAGTCTGTCCGTCCGGCCGGCCGTCCGTATACACGATAACTCTCGAACGGAAGAACCTAGAAACTTGAAATTTTTAGTGTGGGTTCAGTACCCGAATGCCTCGGTTAAGTTCGTTAATGGGCCAAATTCCATCAGGGGTTCCGTAAATATGGCCGTTCAAAATTTTGATCTCCTGATGACTTTGAAACTACAGATTCGATCGGGATGAAATTTTGCACTCAAATGGAAATTGACGAACCATAGAAACCATAAAAAATTGTGAATTGTATATTGTATTGTATATTGTTTATATCCCGACTCTCCTAGGTCTCTTTTGAACGGAAACGCCTAGGGACTTGAAATTTTCAGGATATGTGTGGATCTCGAATGTAATGACATTTATCTATGAGCAAAATTATACTAGGGGTTCCGTAAATATGGTCGTTTGGAATTTAGTTTTCTTGATAATTTCAAAACTACAGATTCGATCGTGACGAAATTTTGTATAGGTAATAATGGAGAATGATATATTCAAGCTACAATTTTTCAGATCGCATGACCAGAACCACAGAAACCATAGAAAATCATTACTTTCGAACGGAAAGGCCTAGAGACTTGAAATTTTCCGGATAGGTATGGATCTGAAATGTCGCGTTCAAGTTAATCAATGAGTTAATCAATGAGAGTAGGAGTTCCGTAAATGCGGTCGTTTGAAATTCATTTTTCTCGATAATTTCGAAACTACGGATTCGATCGTAACAAAATTCTGTATTTCAATGGAGAACGATATATTCAAGCTTAATTTTGTTCAGATTGCATGACCAGAACCATAGGAACCATAGAAAATTAGAACTCTCGAAGAAAAAGGCCTAGGGACTTTTCAGGGTAGGTTTGGATCGCGAATGTCGTGGTCACTTTCATCAATGAGCGAAATTAGACTAGGGGTTCCGTGAATATAGCCGTTCAAAATTTTTTTTTCCTGATAACTTCGAAACATCCGATTGGATTCGAATGGAATTTTGCACATAGCTGAAGAATAATGTATTCAAACTACGTGCGAAATTTTGTCCAGAGTCAGAGACCATAGATACCGTAGAGAATTCTAGCGAATCATCGAAAAAAAAGTTGGTCAGCCAAAGCACTGACGTGAAGTCTGGAGTTTCGCCTCAGTTCGAGAATTTTTTTGGCAGCTGTCAAAAAAACAAAACTTCGCACGTTGTTTGAATACATTATTCCTCATCAAAGTGCAAAATTTCATTTCAATCCAGTCAGTACATTCGAAATGATCAGGAAAAAAATATTTTCAACGGTCATATTTACGGAACCCTTAGTCTTATTTTAATCATTGATGAACGTGGCGGCGATATTCACGATCCATACCTAACCTGAGAATTTGAAGTACCTAGGCCTTAACGTTCGAGAGTTATATTTTTCTATCGTTCTGGTGATGCGATCTAGACAAAATATAGCTTCAATATATATCATTCTCTGTTGAAATACAAAGTTTTGTCACGATTGAATCCGTAGTTTCGGAATTATCAAGAAAACTGAATTTCAAACGAACATATTTACGGAACCCCTAGTCTAATTTTGCGCAAAGATCAACGACATTCGATATATCCACAACTATCCTGAAAATTTCAAGTCCATACGCCTTTCCGTACGAAAGTTATAATTTTCTTCGGTTTCTATGGTTCTGGTCATGCGATCTGGACAAAATACATCTTGAATATATCATTCTCCATAAGTATACAAAATTTCGTCACGATCGAATCAGTAGTTCTGAAATTATCAAGAAAACTGAATTCGAACGATCATATTTACGGAACCCCTGGTAAAATTTATGCTCAAAGATAAAAGTGACTACGACATCCGAGATGCACTCCTATCCTGAAAATGTCAAGTCTCTAGGCCTTTCCGTTCAAAAGTTATAATTTTCTATGGTTTCTATGGTTCTGGTGAAGCGATCTGAACAAAATCTGCATGTAGCTTGAACGCGTCATTTCCCATTTGAGTGCAAAATTTCATCTTGTTCGAATGTGTAGTTTCTAAGTAATCAGTAAAACAAAACTTCGAACGGCTGTATTTACTAAATCCCTGGTGGAATTCTGACCATTAACGAACTCAACCGCGGCATTTGGGAACTGAACCCACTCTGAAAATTTCAAGTCTCTTGGACGTTCCGTTCGATAGTTATCGTGTATACAGCCGGAAGGACGGCCGGACTGGCTCGAAAAAGCCTTGGACAGTTCCTCCGAGTGATCATTCTTCTGATGCCCCATAGCCCCCATGTGCCCTAGAACCTATGCCGATATCACATAACTCTACTTGGCCAATTTGTTACATAATTCAGAGCGGTCCTACACAAGCTTGGGATTGATTTGTTCGGCATTGAGTGGTTTCATTGACAATAAGCTTCCTTGTTGGGTCTTTATCTATCTATGCAATATCTGGCGTTGTATTGCTGCTCTGGCTCCAACTCCTTCATATGTCTTCACCAGCATCTGTCCACCAGTGTAGAAAAAACAGAAAAAAATTACGATAGCACTGCCGTGAAGGCAGGAGCTTTTGAGCGCTCGTACATGCACATGTAGGTAGATTCGCATTTTCCAGTTTTGGAAACCAATTGAGGAAATTTTGGCAGCTGTCAAACAAATTCTGAAACTAAGGCGATAATCCAGACTTCAAGTCAGTGCTTTAGGTGACCAATTTTTTTTTCGATAATTTGCTAAAATTTTCTACGGTATCTATGGTCTTGGTGATCTGGACAAAATTTCGCACGTACTTTGAATACATTATTCCTCAGCTAGGTGCAAAATTTCATTCCGATCAAATCGGTAGTTCCGAAATTATCAGGAACAGAATATTTAGAACGGCCATATTCACAGAACCCCCAGTTTAATTTTGCTCATTCAAGAACGTGACCGTGAAATTCGCGATCCAAACCGACCCTGAAAATTTCAAGTTCCTAGGCCTTTTCCTTCGGAAGTCATAATTTTCTATGGTTTCTATGGTTCTGGTTATGCGATCTGGACAAAATTTTTCTTTAATATGTCATTCTCGTTTAAAATACAAAATTTTATCTCGATAGAATCCGTGGTTTCGGAATTATCGAGAAAACAAAATTTCAAATGACCGTATTTACGAAACCCCTAGTATAATTCTGCTCATTGATGAACGTGAACGCCACAATTCAGATCTACACCTCTCCTGAAAATTTCAAGTCTTTAGGCCTTTCCGTTCGAAAGTTATGATTTTCTATGGTTTCTATGGTTCTGGTCATGCGATCTAGAGAAATATAGCTTGAATATATCATTCTCCATAAGTATACAAAATTTCGTCACGATCGAATCTGTAGTTTGGAAATTATCAAGAAAACTAAATTTCAAACGACCATATTTACGGAACCCCTAGTAAAATTTTGCTCATAGATGAAAGTGATCACGACAATCCAGATCCACACCTAGCCTGAAAATTTCAAGTCCCTAGGCGTTTCCGTTGAAAAGTTACGATTTTCTATGGTTTCTATGGTTCTGGTGATGCGAGCTGAACAAAATTTTGCATGTAGCTTGAACACCTCATTTTTCATTAGTGCGCAAAATCTCATCTCGATCGAATCTGTAGTTTCAAAGAAATCAGGAAAACAAAATTTCGAGCGGCCATATTTACGGAACCCTAAGGTGGATTTTGGTCAATAATGAACTCAATCTCGGCATTCGAGATTCGAACCTACCCTGAAAATTTCAAGTTTCTAGGACATTCCGTTCGAGAGTTATCGTGTATACGGACGGACGGACAGACTCGAATTTTCCGACGGATTCGTCATCAGTGAGTCGTTTGAGACCATTTTCGTCTCAAAATTTGAAAAATACAGACATCGTGACAGAATGATATAGCCCTCGTGTAAGTAGTACGAGCGCTCAAAATAGTATATTACACACCGAGGTGGGAAGAGATTCATTCATGTCGTGAGATTAGTTAGTTAACCGAGACGCGAAGCCTCGAGGTTAGCTATGATCACGAGACAGGAATGAAACTTCCTACCGAGGTTTGTATACTATTTTATTTACAACCATCATATTTCAATTAAAATTAATACATTTCTGTTTCGTTCTGAACATACCTGAAATATTACAGTTAACGACAAATTACCAAGAACGCGGTTTTCTCAGAATAATCAAGTAGATATATTGTTACCGTGACTACGGGGTATACAATTGTCACCAATATAAATAAATGTCAGATAAAGTCGGATATTAAATTCGCGAATAATAAATTGAAAAACATGTCTTCCGACGAAGAATTTATGGATTGCACCCCACCAGAAGTACTACAGGCTGCTCACGCAGCAGTTCAGGGTTTGGTGCCAGAGAAAAGTAAGCATCGGTATCTAAAAGCCATTGAATTATATAGGAAGTGGTGCGAAGAAAAAAAGGTTAAAAATATCGGTTCCGAAAGTGTACTCTTGGCATATTTTGGAGCACATACCAGACAAAAGAAGCCGTCTACTTTGTGGGCAATGTACAGTATGATACGAACGATGCTAGAAATTGAAGAAAAAACTGATATTTCGAAACATGGGAAACTGCTAGCCTTCCTATAACGACAAAATGGGGGCTTTAGGCCCAAGAAATCGAACGTATTTTCGAGGAAGAATATAGAGGATTTTTTAAATAAAGCTCCAAATAATCTTCTATCGATGAAGGTAAGTTATTTGTGATTTTTTAAAAGTTCCTGACTTCACGTCAGTACTTTTCTAGTTTAATCTTTCCTTATTGTTTTAGGTAGCATTAATAATAGGCGTATCTGGAGCTTGTCGGACGGACGAATTAGTGAAAATGAACATGTTGGATGTGGTTTTTTTTGAAGAAAAAATTTCGGTTGAGATTCCAGATTCTAAAACACATACAAATAGATCATTTCTCATTGCTGATCCAGTATGGGTGAAGATTATTCGAGACTACATAAATTTAAGAAAAAACATAGAAATCGATAGATTTTTTGTTCAGCTCAGAGGAGGAATAGCAATAAATCAACCAATTGGACACAATACAATAGCTAATTTTCCCCAAAAAATTGCTACTTTTTTGAATTTAGAGAACTGGAAAGGCTTCACAGGACACGCACTCAGAAGAACCGCCGCTACGTTACTTGCCAACAGTGGTGCAAGTGTACTCCAATTGAAAATGCTGGGAGGATGGAAATCTAGTACTGTGGCAGAAGGTTATGTGGATGGTTCAATAGAGAATAAAACGAAAACTGCCACTATGCTGTCTCAATGTTCCACGTCTTCTGTAGCTATTGCAAGTAGTTGACAAACCTCAGGCATTACACATGAAATTAATTTGTCGCCCAAAGAGACAACTGTTAGAGGGTCCAGCGCTGGTACAGGCCTAAATATTTCAATAAATGCTTACAATAATTCGAATTTAACGATTAATATCAATAAGTAGTTTGTTGTATTTTAGTTCATTGTTGTTTTTTATTGTTTGCCATGAAATAGGTATTATAAAATTTGTCAAAAAAATGTGTTATTTTTTCAAATATAAAAAATATTCATTTAGAATAGATGAAAGGGGGGTGGGAAATGAGGGCGGGAAGTGAGGGCGGGAAGTGAGGGCGGGAAGTGATGTTGGGAAGTAGAGGTGTGTAATGTGACACTTCCCAACCTTCAATGACGTTAATAATGACAGCATTACACATATGGTTGTAAATAAATACATTTTATTAGACAATAGCAAATTTCTTGGCGTCTATATTGACGCAGATATGAAGTGGAAAACGCACATGACAAAATTAGAAGAGAAAATAGTATCATCATTACCTTTCTTCAGAATAGCAGCCATATTTGGAAAATGAACCATACCGTTTTGGTATGATGCGGATGGACCGCTCGGCATGATCGTCAAAACCTGTTGCTGTGTTTCATTTCATATCATGTAGACGTTGTATACACTGAGATTATTCGAAATAAATGTTTCTTCTATTATTATTGTATTTTCATTGATTGGGAACTGATAGGTATTTCTCCCTGCCTGTGGTCTCTTTCTGGTAAAACTAACTTGCAGTTTCTAGCGAAAAACTACCCAGTTGTCATGGCATGGAGTCGGTGGGCACCTCTGTTCTCTGTTTCTTCCATGAGCGTTGCTTATGGGCGGCTGTCCTCACATCAATTTGCAAATAGCTTGATCTAGAGCAGGGGTCGGCAACCTTTTGATAAAGAGGTGTCCTTGTGCAATTTTGAACAAAGCCGAAGTGCCACTATAAAAACTGTATGATTTTTATTCGAATGAATAAATATAAAATTGTTAAAAGTAACAATACAATAAAATGAATTATGAAAGCGCTTCCGTTTAGTCAGGAGCTTTTGAGCGCTCCACCTTGTAGGTAGATTCGCATTTTCCAGTTTAAGAAACCAATTGAAGATATTTTCGACAGCCGTCAAAAAAAAATTTAAACTAGGGTGAAACTCCAGAAGTCACATCAGTGCTAAAGGTGACCATTATTTTTTTCGCTAGAATTTTCTACGATATCTATGGTCTTGGTAAAGCGGTCTGGACAAAATTTCGAATGTAGTTTGAAATACATTATTGAGAGACATCGTGACGAAATGATATAGCCCCCCCGTGTAAGTAGAACGAGCGCTCAAAAAAAGATCAACATCATTTCTGAAAATATTATTCAAAAACGAAATATAGTATAGACTCGACTGTTCAATAAATGTTTTCATATAAGGCAACATTATGTTCAAAATTTGAAAAGTTTTCAGTGCAATCCTTGTCCTCGGATTTCTCGCGAAAGCTTCTCCATTTCTGGTTAATGGTTTTATTAGTTACTTTTTATTTTATACACGCCTCTGAATTGTCTGTTGTTAGCTGGCTTCGATATGAATTAAAAATTATTTTCATATGGGAAAAACGTTGCAATCTTGTGTGCAGTTTCGTAGATTATTTTGAATTCACAATGATTGTCCTTAGAATTAAATATTTATTCTTTGCTTTATATTAAAATCTTATACACCAAACTATACAAAGCTATAGGGAAAAATCACGAACCGCGAGATGACGCTGAAAATTACAAAATGTCGGGCCGAATGAGGATCAAAATATTCTGTCATATCTGTTCTTCATAAGAAGTGAATCAAGTATTTTTTATAAGATTTCAGAATTGATGATAATGCCTGTGAAAGTCGAGATAACCACTTCGGACATTTTTGATTTTGTGGGTGAACGTGAATGTGATAGCAAATGACCACAATATCATAGAAACTTATGATAAAAAAATTTCGAAAAGCACTGCCGTGAAGGCAGGAGCTTTTGAGCGCTCGTACATGCACCTTGTAGGTAGATTCGCATTTTCCAGTTTTGGAAACCAATTGAGGAAATTTTCGACAGCTGTCAAACGATTTTTCAAACTAAGGCGATAATCCAGACTTCAAGTCAGTTCTTTAGGTGACCAATTTTTTTTTCGATAATTCGCTAAAATTTTCTACGGTATCTATGGTCTTGGTGATGCGATCTGGACAAAATTTCGCACGTAGTTTGGATACCTTATTTCTCAGCTAGGTGCAAAATTTCATTCCAATCAAATCGGTAGTTTCGGAATTATCAGGAACAGAATATTTTGAACGGCCTTATTATCGGAACCCCTGGTCTGATTTTGCTCATTGATGAACGTGACCCTGAAAATTTCAAGTCCCTAGGCCTTTCCGTTCGAAAGTTATGATTTTCTATGGTTTCTATGGTTCTGGTCATGCGATCTAGAGAAGTGTAGCTTGAATATATCATTCTCCATAAGTATACAAAATTTCGTCACGATCGAATCTGTAGTTTCGAAATTATCGAGAAAACAAAATTTCAAACGACCGTATCCACGGAACCCCTAGTATAATTCTGGTCATTGATAAACGTGAACGCCATATTTCAGATCTTCACCTATCCTGAAAATTTCAAGTCCCTAGGCCTTTCCGTTCGAAAGTTATGATTTTCTATGATTTCTATGGTTCTGGTCACGTGATCTAGAGAAATGTAGCTTGAATTTATCATTCTCCATAAGCATACAAAATTTCGTCACGATCGAATCTGTGGTTTGGAAATTATCAAGAAAACTAAATTTCAAACGACTATATTCACGGAAGCCCTAGTTTAATTTTGCTCATAGATGAAAGTGATCACGACAATCGAGATCCACACCTATCCTGAAAATTTCAAGTCCCTAGGCGTTTCCGTTCAAATGTTACAATTTTCTATGGTTTCTATGGTTCTGGTGAAGCGAGCTGAACAAAATTTTGCATATAGCTGGAACACCTCATTTTCCATTAAAGTGCAAAATTTTATCTCGATCGCATCTGTAGTTTCAAAGTAATCAGAAAAACAAAATTTTGAGTGGCCCTATTAACGGAACCCTCTGGCGGCTTCTGTCCAATAACGAACTCAATTTCGGCATTCGAGATTCGAACCTACCCTGAAAATTTCAAGTTTCTAGGACATTCCGTTCGAGAGTTATCGTGTATACGTACGGCCGGACGGACGGACAGACTCGACGGATTCGTCATCAGTGAGTCGAACATAGTCGTTTGAAACCATTTTCGGCTCAAATTTCGAAAAATACAGACATCGTGACGTGTAGTACGAGCACTCAAAAATCATCTTTCAGGAAGTGCTTGCTGCAAATTAACATATTTTGAGATACGTTTCCCAATCTTCTAGATTTTCTAACTGACTTGGGATTCAAGGGGAATGTATGCAAAGAAATTTCAGAAGAACTATGTGATGAGCATTGAGGACCCGAGCACATTTTTCGTGATCTTATTCCCACATTACCTCTTACAATCCGCTGCATTTTCAGCTAGTAAACAGTTTATTTGAAACAATTGTTCATAAATTATCACTAGTAATACCACTAGAGGTCAAAAAATTTCCGGATTTAATTTGACCTCTCGTGGTATTCGGTGAGAAAACTCCACACCAAATGCGTTTATTTCCAACAACATAAATTTTTGTCTTCATCAAGTATAATATTCTGTCATCATAAACGTCAAAAAAATTTCCAGTATAATTCGCTGTTGGTACCCACGAGGAACAAATTTCCACTAAAATTCATCCGTTGCGATGGTGATCTGTCAGAAATACACTTTCTGATTGGTTAAAAATCACATGTGTGGAATTTCCACCCAAATATATCACTTTCGATACATGAATGACTCAAAATCATACAAATATTTCACACTTTTTCCATATAAACACACGCACGTTAGTTTGTTGTTCATCATTCGGGTAGTTCAAACGATTAAAAGTAGATGTCACCCTCTCCGTCATTTTTCCCTTTGCGTGCCATTTCAAACTGCCAGGCGTGCCAGACTGGCACGCGTGCCGTAGGTTGCCGATCCCTAATCTAGACTATTCTTGTATAGCAAGTATAGACCCAGGTGAAGACATGTAGGGAATTTCGATTGATTTTTTGTATGTCCATTTTTGCAATAACCTTGAAAACACTGCCATATTTCGATACAAAACAAAGATACTTTTCAAACTTTCTCCATTCAAAATATTTGGGGTTTAAACTGTCACTCGAATGAAGTTGAAGGAAGGGATCACATTTTCCCGTTGAATATTTTGAATATTGTTTTCTATAAATATGTGCAGAACCGGAAGTATGACTTTATTCTATTTGGATTTTTTCCACTGTATATTTATATTCCCCCTGTTCCCTGTTGCTCAACTTATCCAGATCTAGCGAAGTTGGACGTTGTAAGATAACATGTGCAAAGCTGCGCAGTGCGCGGAAAAGCTAACCACAAAGAAAACCAACGAATGAATGAGATGGAGACTATTCCGCTCGATAAGAATTACACAATGTCATCTAGCAACAAACTTGTTAAGAACAATACTATTCTCTTCTGGTATCATTTTTGTCATTTCCAGTATTACTAACATTGTGGTTGAATTTTCAGAATCAATCGGAATGAATTGAATGTAGTTCCTCGAGATTCCCACTTACAGCTGTCCATACCCTCGGAACAGCGAAGCAAGAGGATACTCGGAGCAAGCAGGCGCCGTCACATAAGCGACAGGATCTTGTTGCGGTGACGTACAGCCGCGGCACAATCGCACCTGACCGTCGCTACGCTCAGTCTGATTAGCGACCGTTTCGCTTGTGCGGTTGCGAACTTTACGTTGTTCTTCGCGAGAGCAATAATGTATATTTTCGATTGATTCTTCGGGTATGATATGTTGCCTTGAGGTGAGCATTATAAATAATTGGGAAGCACAACATGTTTTAACCTCTTTCACAACATATTCAATGTTTCTTATGTCCCTCTGCCTTTACGCTTTCTGAATGCAGTTGTTTGCTCGTGGTCAATATGTGCTCGTGGTCAATATGTGCTCATGGTCAATTATGTGTCATGCATTCTCATTTTCGAACCGATTTGTATGCTGTTCCTTCCTATATTTCTGTACGACAAGCAGGTGTTAGAACTGATGATAGATATTATTCGTCTCAGAAAAGTTACGTGGCAAAACCTAAATATTCATGAAAAACATACAATGCCTGAAGGAAAGTTTATTTCAATAACTTTTTTCAGTATCTCCACACAATAATAACGATTGGAATTTGAGAAGAAAAGGATAATCTATCGATTTCCTCCTGATGAATCTCATCCCCTGCTATACACCTGCAGGTTATGACATATTAAAGCTGCAGTCTGTGGGGGACAGGATGAATTTTGAAATGTTTTATGTTACATGTTATTAACCCCCCTCGTTTTACCGAAAGGTATTTACCTTCAATAAGCAATGAAATCTCAATCTCCGGGTTCTTGACAGAATTAACAACTCCCTTCAGATTTTACAGTTATAATAAAACTTCAAATGTACAATTGTTTACAACAAGCTAAGATCGACCTCTGAACAGATGAATCTATACAATATTAGTATTACTCAACTTGATGATTTTTCCCAGATCTTCGTGGGTATTTCCTCCATGAAATGTCGCCTTTCAATACTCGAAATATGTACAGCTCCAAGGGTGTAAAACAACCGGAATCGGTAACTAGCAGATACGGTACAATTTTCCAACAATCCAATTCCAGGAAAATGTCTCCCTCTTGGAATAATACCAAGTTCTAAGCCTTAGGTAAGCGGTACTAAATTTTCCAATCTCAGGGGAACAAAATCTTCAAATTCAAGGAAAACAAATTCTCAAATCCCAGAGGAACAAACCTTTCTAATACCAGGGGAAAAAACTTCTCAAATTCCAAGGGAACAGCTGTGAATTATATAAAATTAATCAGAAAGAGTAACAGTTTTCCAAGCATTCCTTCAGGTCTAAATATGTCATTAAAGGAACTAAAATTTACAGAAAAGATAAATTGCAAGCTGAAGGAAGCTTCGAAGTAATAAAAATAGAACCGTCAGCTTGTAACGTTTTGCAGTTTTAGATATCGACTATATTATCTGAACGAGAGCTCAGAACACTTACAATATACGAACACGCGGGATCGCAAACTAATCTTAACTATTTTTGGCCAGCGCAGTGATCGATCTAGTAGGAAGAACTCTACGTTTCGTAGAAACCACAGAATTTTCTCATCGTACTAGGGAAAATCGTGGGGGAGTCTAGGGAATTCAAACAAAATAGATAGAACTAAGAGAACAAGAGTTTATTGGTTCTCTTGGGGCGGTTCCCCAACTTCCGGTCTGGCCAGAGAATAAGAATCTAAGAATCAGGAAGAAAGACCTGCGAGAAAACCTGTTCTTGTGCAATGAATAGAATAAATAGGAAGAAAATATTATCTACAAAAATAAGTAAAGTAAAAAATAAGCAATCATGAACAATAATGGGGAAATAGATCCAAAATAAAAAATAAGTGATAACAAACAATAATGGGGAAGTAGATCAAACATCAAAAATAAGTAATAATGAACAATAATGGGGAAATATATCAAAACCAAAAGTAAGTAAAAAAGAGCATGTTGAAATATATCAAAATCAAAGGTAAGTTATAGAGAGCAATGGGGAAATATATCACAATCAAACATAGATACTACAGAGCGAGAAAACCCGTTCTGTAGAATAGATAGCATTAATGGTAAAAGATATCACAAGCAGAGAAAAGAAAGACTCCAGTTACACTATTCATAAGAGGGTTCAATCGATAAGTAGTGGAGGAGCCTGGCTGAATCCGAATAGCCAGTGCCACAACAAAATACACAGTTCACGAATGGTGGATGCAAAGATAATGTGTCGTAAGTGAAAACCCGTTCACTAAATAACAATATACGCAGAAAAAGGTTAGATTCGAGAGGGACTTTCCTTCAGAATGATAGGTGCTACAACGTCCACACTCACAACTTGAACGGTACAAAGATAAGATTATTCCAGAATTGCATCATATATCCCCTTAACTAAAAAAGTGGACATGTGGCAACTGTAGGGACCAAGACCATCTTAACAGGCTGTAATCTCAGTGAAATAAATTCAGGAATATCCTGCAAGTTCGAGCGGTGATTAAATGCTCTACAGGGGGGAAGGTACTAATCCACTTCTATGCAAAGAAACACAATTCTGGATATATCTCTCATGGGGGAACCTCTATACCGCGTCATTATGCTTAGCAGGCACATATCTGGCATCTGTGACGGACGATATCTTCAGGGCTCTCGACCGTGGCGATATTATGGTTCTCCTTCTTCTTGACTTCTCGAAAGCATTTGATACGTTAAATCATCGCTTAATTCTTTCGAAACTCAAATATTACGGATTTGACAGAGCTTCGGTGTCCCTTGTCAAATCATTCCTCTCTAACAGAAGTCAAGGGGTGAGGGTAGACGGTATTGCTTCGCGTGTTGGTGCCATATTGTCGGGGGTGGCGCAGGGTTCAATTTTAGGCCCTCTACTTTTTATAATTTACACCATTGATTTGTTCTGCTCCCTTCAGTTCGCCGATCCTGAATGCTATGCTGATGACACCTAGCTTAAGTTCAGGTTTTCGCCCGATAACATTCACTTGGCTTCCCACCGTGTTAGTAGTGATCTTTCCGCTTTGAATCGATGTGCTCTCAGTCATAACCTGGTTCTGAATTCATCTAAGAGTAAGATCATCATATTTGCGAAGGAAGGAGAGTATGGAAGTATTAAAAATAGTCTTGATGTTTCTGTAGGTGGCATACCAATACCTGTGTCGGATTGTGTAAGGAGTTTGGGATTGAAGTTGGATAGGCACCTGAATTTCACCGATCATGCTTCTGGTTTGATTTGTTCCGCATTTTGTCGCTTGAAGCTGATCTATGCATCAAGGGGTCTCCTCACTTTTTCGTTGAGGAAGCGCCTTGCTGAGTCGTTGGTGCTGTCATTGCTGAATTACTGTGATGTTGTGTATTTCCCCTGCCTGGGCCATCACTATAAGTGTAGAATTCAGTACATCCAAAATTGCTGCTGCCGGTTCTTTGGTCTAAGGATGTTTGACAGGGGAGTTTCCCGGAGAATTAATGACCTTGGCTGGCTTCGGATGGAGAATCGTTTCAAGTTACATACGGGCTGCTTTGCATCCATCTCCGCCTAATCTTAGAAATAAATTTGTGGCTAGACAAAGCGTTCACAGTCTGAACATAAGAAATCCTCATGCGCTGACCATCCCTCACCATCGGACGGCAAAGTTCAGGAAAAGTTTTTCCTTCAATGCAATAACTATATTTAATTAGTCTCGAGCTGATATTCATCGCGAGACCCTCCGTTCCTTCAAGTCTAGGTTGGGAATGAGTCTGCTCGAGGATCAGTAGGCATGTTCTCACTTCCGCCGCATTCATCTTGGCTCCTAGTTCGCTGATTTTTTGTTGTTGTTGTTTATGTAAATTAGTTTTTAGAGCTGTTTCTTTTTATTTAGATTTATTTTGGGTTGTAAATGATATATTTTGTATAGGTATGAACTCTGGGAGGTTAAGTGTAAGAGTAGCCTACTGGCTAAACTTCGCCTCTCGAGAGCTCAATTCATCTGTAAAAAAAGCGTTAATAAATAAATAAATAACTAAATATCTCTCCAATGGAGTATCAAGAATCCAACATATTAATGAACCATCTACCAAGTTTCCCAAGTGGGAGAATTGAAATATTTGTATCGACTGGTGGTACACAAGTACCTGAAATATGAATAAATATCACAAGCAAAGGTAAATACTGAAAAGGTGGTACCTAAGTATCCACCAAAACATAAACAAATACAAAAGTAAATGGCTCTCTATTTCATTATGAACGGGAACATTACTGTACTGGCTTAAAAACCTTACCAACAACTTTTTCGGCGTCTCTACCTCTCTGAGTATCTGAGAGTAACTAACTACCCTCATCTTCTACCCAAAAGTAACCTCCCAAAATTTTGCCTAACCTAAACTCCACAAAAACCATGGAATAAAAATAAATCACGGAGTACATAATATTTGGCTATGTTCAGAATATTCGACTGTATTCTTCTAATCTATTCTAAAATTGGTATTATCGAAAACTTCCTTATTCGCTTGATGGTAATCTAGGACTGATCTACTACAAGCTAAAAAAAATGAAAAAATATATGATAGATACTTGAAATCAGACACAGCATTAACCTGAAAAACGTGCACAAGAATTTTTCCTCTCTCTGTGAAGTATTTCAGAAAATATCTAGTGGATAATAGGAAAGACTCACCGTGAAAAATTTCACGCCAAGACAGATTTGGATGTATATTTAACAATTAAATATTCAATGACTGGAAGTAACAATTCAACCATTCACTTCAATGCAAAATCGATATCATCCAAGCAATCCCAAATCTCAAAATGGCCGAGAGCAAAGAAACAGATTCGGACTGTACGCTACCAGACTTGCACCGTAAAGGTGCATACTCACTAAGCGAACGAACAGCGAACAGCGAAGGTTCGGAGTTCGTTCGGTAGCAATTTGTCGATTTCGTTTCGATGAAGCAAACTCCGCACCGAATACAGTGTTTAAGAAGTTCGCTATTTGCTGGGCATTCGGCATCGACTTCATTTATTGTAAAAATGTGTGACGAAATTATTGCAGCATCGTCTTTCATAGTTATTGCGGGTTTACTGAAAACCAGTGAAGAACAAAAATTACGAAAAGCACTGCCGTGAAGGCAGGAGCTTTTGAGCGCTCGTACATCCACCTTGTAGGTAGATTCGCATTTTCCAGTTTTAGAAATCAATTGAAGGAATTTTTGACAGCAAATTCTGAAACTTAGACGAAACTCCAGACTTCATGTCTTCAGCTGACCAATTTTTTTTCGATAATTCGCTAGAATTTTCTACGGTATCTATGGTCTTGGTGATGCGATCTGGACAAAATTTTGCACGTAGTTTGAATACATTATTCCTCAGCTAGGTACAAAATTTCATTCCAATCCGATCAGTAGTTTCGAAACTATCAGGAAAAAAATATTTTGAATGGCCATATTTACGGAACCCATAGTCTAATTTTGCTCATTGATGAACGTGACCGCGATATTCGCGATCCAAACCCACCCTGAAAATTTCAAATTCCTAGGCCTTTTCGTTCAAAAGTTACAATTTTCAATGGTTTCTATGGTTCTGGTCATGTGATCTGGAGAAATGTAGTTTGAATATATCATTCTCCATTAGTATAGTATAGTATATATAGAGACCTAGGAGAGTCGGGATATAAACAATATACAATACAATACAATACAATACAATACAAAATTTCGTCACGGTCGAATCTGTAGTTTTGAAATTATCAAGAAAACTAAATTTCAAACGACCATATTTACGGAACCCCTAGTATAATTTTGCTCATAGACGAACGTCATCACGACATTCCAGAACCTCACCTATTCTAAAAATTTCAAGTCCCTAGGCGTTTCCGTTCAAAAGTTACAATTTTCTATGGTTTCTATGGTTCTGGTCATGCGATCTGGACAAAATTTCACATGTAGCTTGAACACCTCATTCTCCATTTGAGTGCAAAGTTTCATCTCGATCGAATCTGTAGTTTCGAAGTAATCAGGAGAACAAAATTTCGAACGGCCATATGTACGGAACCCCTGGTGGAATTCTGCCCATTGACGAACTCATCCGAGCCATTTGGGATGTGAACCTAGACTGAAAATTTCAAGTCTCTAGGTTGATCCGTTCGAGAGTTATCGTGCTTATGGACGGCCAGACGGCCGGACGGACGGACAGACTCGAATTTCCGACGGATTCGTCATCAGTGAGTCGAACATAGTCGATTGAGACCATTTTCGGCTCAAAATTCGAAAAATACAGACATCGTGACGAAATGATATAGCCCTCGTGTAAGTAGTACGAGCGCTCAAAAAGGAAACGAAGTTATTGGATGTCAAAACTTTATCAAAGTCGGAATCAATATAGGGGATTGGACCTGATTTAAGGAATGATTTAGGGCAGTTCAGTAATTTTTGTAGAATATCCCCTGCGGATTTTGAATTTTTACCTGGAAAAATTAGTGAAAAAATTTGTAAAAAGTCAACAAATTTTCGGGAAGAAAAGGAAAGAGTGGCGCTGACCCTCCGATTTTTGGCAACTGAACATTTCAACGCAAATCCGACGTTCGGTTCGAAATCACACTAGAAATAGCGAATCCCGTCCACGCCGAACAGCGAATCTCTTTGATGTACCGCTCTTCCACCGAACGACGGCGAAGGCGAACCGAACTGAAAATGCCATTCGATTCGCCTTCGCTTCAACGTAGGTATACATTGACCGAATTCAAATTCGGTGTTCGCTGTTCGTTCGGAGTTCGCTGTTCGTTCGCTTAGTGAGTATGCACCTTAAGATACAGCGATTCAAAGTCAGTGGCGTTAGGAAAAGAGGGTCTGTTAAACCGTTACATTTATTCTAAATGTTTCAACGTGCTCAATGTGTAAATGATAGGGAGATGTTAGAGGAAAACGTAGCAATTAAACGATTTTGCTCAAAAGAGTTGAATATATTCGTGCATCATCTGGTTGAAAAAGTGGATCAGATGACTTTATAGTTAACCTCACATACTGAAGCCTATCGCGTTTTTTGAGCGCTCGTACTACTTACACGACGGCTTTATCATTTCGTCACGATGTCTGTATTTTTAGAATTTTGAGCCGAAAATGGTCTCAATCGACTATGTTCGACTCACTGATGACGAATCCGTCGGAAAATTCGAGTCTGTCCGTCCGGCCGTCCGTATACACGATAACTCTCGAACTGAATGACCTAGAAACTTGAAATTTTAAGAGTAGGTTCGAATCTCGAATACCGCGGTTAAGTTCGTTATTGGGCAAAATTCGACTAGGGGTTCCGTCAATATGGCCGTTCGAAATTTTGTTTCTCTGATTACTTCGGAACTACTCATTCGACCAGAATGAAATGTTGCATTCAGATTGAGAATGAAATTTTAAAGTAACATGCAAAATTTTGTCCAGATCGCATGACCAAAACCGTAGAAACCATAGAAAATTATAACTTTCGAACGGAAATGCCGCGGTTAAATTCGTTATTGGGCAAAATTCGCCCAGGGGTTCCGGAAATATGGCCGATCGAAATGTTGTTTTCCTCATTACTTCGAAACTACTGATTAGATTATTAGATCGAAATGAAATTTCATATTCAGATGAAGAATAAAATTTTCAAGTCTCACGAAAAATTTCATCCAGATCGCATGACCAGAACCATACAAAATTATAACTTTCGAATGGAGAGGCCTAGCGACTTGAAACTTCCAGAGTAGGTTCGAATCTCAAATGCTGCGGTTGAGTTCGTAATTGGGCAAAATTCGACCAGGGGTTCCGTAAATATAACCGTTCGAAATTTTGTTTTCCTGATTATTATTATTATTATTATTTATTTATATCCCGACTCTCCTAGGTCTCTGTGAGACCCCTCAGAAGCTCAGAGCTTTCGCGAGTTAGGAGACCCGGTTGTGTTTTGTGTAGGCTTTGTTACTGTGTCCTTACGCCACCTGAGGCACAGCACTGTTAATTGTTTACCCAACAGTGAATGGTGGAACCGTGCTCCATGTCAGAAAATTTCCTTCCGACCGGAGGATTCGAACCCGGGACCAATCAAGGAGACCGGCACCGAAGTCAAATGCACAAACCACTGCGCCACGGCCCCGTATTCGATTACTTCGAAACAACTGATTCGATCGAAATGAAATTTTGCATTCAGATGGAGAATGAAAATTTCAAGTCACATGCAAAGTTTTGTCCAGATCGCATTTCCAGAACCATAGAAAATCATAACTTTCGAACGGAAACGCCTAGGGACCTGAAATTTTCAGAGTAGGTTCGAATTTTGAATGCTGCGGTTGATTTCGTTATTGGGCAAAATTCGACCAGTGGTTCCGTAAATATGGCCGTTCGAAATATTGTTTTTCTGATTACTTCGAAGCTACTGATTCGATGCAAATAAAATTTTGAATTCAGATGGAGAATGAAATTTTCAAGTTACATGCAAAATTTTGTTCAGATCGCATGACCAGAATCATAGAAAATTATAACTTTCGAATGGAAACGCCGAAGTACCTGAAATTTTCAGAGTAGGTTCGTGATTGGGCAAAGTTCGACCAGGGGTTCCAGAAATATGGTCGTTTGAAATTTTGTTTTTTGGATAACTTCAAAATTACGGATTCGAACCTGTCGAAATACTGTATTTTAATGGAGAATGATACATTCAAGCTACATGTAAAAAAATTTCAGATCGCTTAAACAAAACCATTTTAAATTTCAACGAATTATAGAATAAAAAATTCCCAATATTTCTGTTACAACATATACGATCGGGATGAAATTCAGTTTGTATACGCAAAATAATGAGTTGACAATTTAGAGAGGATCTAACCGATCTTATGTTACCGATAACAATGACATCTTAGTAAATGCCATCCAAAGAAATATTGTTAATTCCATATCCAATCTCTAAAGGTGTGATATGAAAAAAAAAGGTTCAGGGGAGAAAAGTCACAAAGAAGGTTTCTCACAAAACAAAAACTAGAGGGAAAAATCATGTACCGCTAAAAAAAAAATAAACAATATACATATATACAATATATGGCGCTGAAAATCAGAAGATTTCGGGCCGAATGATGGTCAAAATTATTCTGTCTTTCATAACAAGTAAATCAAATATTTTTTTATAAGATTGCGGAATGGATAATAATGCCTGTGAAAGTCGAGATAACCACTTCGGACATTTTTGATTATGTGGGTGAACGTGAATGTGATAGCAAATGACCACTCTATAATAGAAAATTATGGAACTTACGATAAAAAAATCATCATTCAGGAAGTGCTTGCTGCGAAGTAACAACATCTTTGATATACGTTTCCCAATCTTCAAGATTGTCTGCCTTTTTGAGCGCTCGTACCACTTACACGAGGGCTATATAATTTCGTCACGATGTCTGTATTTTTCGAATTTTGAGCCGATAATGGTCTCAATCGATTATGTGCGACTCACTGATGACGAATCCGTCGAAAAATTCGAGTCTCTCCGTCCGGCCGTATACACGATAACTCTCGAACGGAATGTCCTAGAAACTTGAAATTTTCAGGGTAGGTTCGAATCTCAAATGCCGCGGTTGAGTTCGTTATTGGGCAAAATTCGCCCAGGGGTTCCGTAAATATGGCCGCTAGAAATGTTTGTTTTTCTGATTACTTCGAAACTACTGATTCGATCGAGGTGAAATTTTGCACTCAGATGGATAATTACGTACTCAAGCTACATGTGAAATTTTGTCCAGAACGCATGACCAGAACCATAGAAACCATAGAAAATTGTAACTTGTGATCGGAAACGCCTAGGGACTTGAAATTTTCAGAATAGGTGTGGATTTCGAATGTCGTGATCACGTTCATCTATGAGCAAATTTATACTGAGGGTTCCGTGAATATGGTCGTTTGAAATTTTGTTTCCCTGATTACTTGAAAACTACAGATGTGATCGAGATGAAATTTTGCACTCAAATGGAAAATGAGGTGTTCAAGCTACATGTGAAATTTTGTATAGATCGCATGACCAGAACCATAGAAACCATAAAAAATTGATAATTTCAAAACTACAGATTCGATCGTGACGAAATTTTGTATACTAATGGAGAAATTTATATTCAAGCTACATTCCTCCAGATCACATGACCAGAACCATAGAAACCATAGAAAATCATAACTTTCGAACGGAAAGGCCTAGGGACTTGAAATTTTCAGGATAGGTGTGGATCTGAAATGTCGCGTTCACGCTTATCAATGAGCTGAATTATACTAGGGGTTCCGTATATACGGTCGTTTGAAATTTTGTTTTCTAGATAATTTTGAAACTACGGCTTCGATCGAGATGAAATTTGGTATTTTAATCGAGAATGATATATTGAAGCAATATTTTGTCCAGATCGCATGACCAGAACCATAGAAAATTGTAACCTTTGAACGGAAACGCCTAGGGACTTCAAATTTTCAGGATAGGTGTGGATCTCGAATGTCGTGATCACGTTCATCTATGAGCAAAATTATACTGGGGGTTCCGTGAATATGGTCGTTTGAAATTTAGTTTTCTTGATAATTTCAAAACTACAGATTCGATCGTGACGAAATTTTGTACTGATAGAGAATGATATATTCAAACTACATTCCTCCAGATCACATGACCAGAACCATAGAAACCATAGAAAATCAAAACTTTCGAACGGAAAGGCGTAGGGACTTGAAATTTTCAGGATAGGTGTGGATCTGAAATGTCGCGTTCACCTTTATCAATGAGCAGAATTATACTAGGGGTTCCGTAAATACGGTCGTTTGAAATTTTGGTTTCTCGATAATTTCGAAACTACGGATTTTATCGAGATGAAATTTTGTATTTTAATAGAGAATGATATATAAAAACAATATTTTGTCCAGATCTCATGACCAGAACCATAGAAACCATAGACAACATTGTTACTTTTGAACGGAAAGGCCTAGGAACTTGAAATTTTCAGGGTGGGTTTGGATCGCGATTATCGCGGCCACGTTCATCAATGAGCAAAATTAGACTAAGAGTTCCGTAAAAATGGCCGTTCAAAATATCTTCTTGCTGATATTTCCGAAAATACTGAGCGGATTGAGATGAATTTTGCACCTAGCTGAGTAATAATGTATTCAAACTACGTGCAAAATTTTGTCCAGATCGCACTACCAAGACCATAGATACCGTAGAAAATTCTAGCGAATTATCGAAAAAAAATTGATCAGCTGAAGCACTGACATGAAGTCTGGAGTTTTGCCTAAGTTTCAGAATTTTTTTGACAGCTGTCGAAAATTCCTTCAATTGATTTCTGAAACTGGAAAATGCGAATCTACCTACAAGGTGCATGTACGAGCGCTCAAAAGCTCCTGCCTTCACGGCAGTGCTTTTCGTAATTTTTATGAGTCTATTGTGCGCCCTTTCAACTGTTAGCTGATTTAGATCAGCTTCAGCATTTTTGTCAGTTCTAGCAGTCTAGACAATAGCTCTCTCACATAGCACTCTGTCAATGGTATGCATCGACATGAAATATTGTGAGAGTCTTCCGCTGCCTGGCAAAATCTGCATCTAGCTTGATCTGTCAGGCTAATGTTGCACATATGTTTTTCCAATGTTGAGCTTGCCTTCTGTTAGAAGGCATTGTTCTAGGACTTCTTGTCTTGAATCTTTAACTTGATTCTCCCTCGGGTTTTTTTTTCACCAGCTGTGAGCTAGCTTTTCTACCCATTCTTCAATGGTTTGTTTGACTACTGCTTTTGTTATGCCACATGAGTAAGCCAGTAAGTTGGCATTCTCATTTCCCTGAATCTGTTTTTACCATGGAACCAATGCCAAGGTCTCTCTACTGATCTTTGCCCGTTCGATTAGTACTTGAGCACCATCTCACACAAGTTTGGTGTTGATCTGTGTGATTTCAATGCAGCTTCATTTTTATAGTAGGGGTGTATTGGTGCCACTTCAGCTTGGAATACTGTTCAATGTTTTGTTAGGCTCGTTGCAAAAGTAATCCTGTAGATTCTGGCTACGACTTCTTCATCCGTATACCTCATTGATTGGGCAGTGATAGGTATTTCTCCTTCTCAGTGGGCTCTCAAATGAAATAATGGTCCTATAGTATGTAAGAAAATGAGCCTTTCCCACGTCTTGATAATGAATACCGAAGTTGATCCACTTCTGTAATCAATAGCCCCTCCTTATTCTCTGAAGTTCCAACGAAGCTGTATTTTTCATAGCAAATTGAGGATCACGCTTCTCACCTCGTCGCTTCGCCTTCTCACCCTTGTCTAGCCATCATGCACGCCCAAAAAATATGTATACGTTGCTCAAGACTACTGCATTATTTCCTGGTGGACTTGGGATAATGAAGACTAGAAACCCCACCAATCCTCACATCCTTCTCTACACAAAATCAGAGAACGTCGCACAATCAGATTGACTGAGCTGGTTGAATTAGTTTCTGAGATTGTGGACAAAAGAATCGAATGATTAGCCATGTCCTTCTTTTCTGGAACATGCGTTTTTATATATAAACGTAACGTGACGCCCAACCTTCTATTTCAGCAGAAAAAATATTTTTTCCAAGAGTTTACATTGCTCTAGACTTTTCTTCATATGTTAGGTGCATTATCCGATGCGCAAACGAGAAAAAAGTAATATCATCATTATCAGGAATACACTTGTTTAAAGACAAACAATACGAACAAATCTTCACGTCGAGAAGTCTCACCTATATGAATTGAATCTAGAGAATCGTCGAATTCAGGAATCGAATAAAGAACTGTCGAAGAAAATAAAAGTGGTAAAGTAAATACCGTTTGTTGCTTCATAAAAGTCACCAGTCATATCCAGAACAAACTCACACAAAGGAAAAGCAATCGGTGGGGCATGCCCGTGATCGAATGAAAACTGAAACTTGCACGTGGAACAAAAGTAGAATGACACCCTGGGCAGGGTATGGATTTTTTTGGAACAGAAATCCAATTATAAACATCCCGAGATCATGTGACAAACCCAATTTACCGACACCGCTACTTGTGAACAAACTACGAACTTTTTTTTCAAGAGGAAAGTTTGATAGGGTTGGAAAATTATCACCAGCATTATCAGGGATTTCAATCATCGAATACCTTAGTTATTGATCAATAGCTTTTACTTCGCATCAAATTTTGCTTCATAAGAATTTCAACCTATAGGGGAATTCAAAGCTGGATCCTCCGATAAGAAGTCCAACGCTTTATTAGCTCAGTTCGCACAAAAAAAGCGATGAAATACTAGCAGAAAAGAAATGTTATAGCCCTGAAAAAAAAAGAAAAACTGAATGCTAACAGTCGAATCTCATTCGATAATCATGAGATTTATAGATATGGCAAACAAAATATCATCGGAGGGGGCGTCACTCTGCTTGCGAAAAAGAGACATTGTAGAAGAGAGAAATCTCTTTTGATAATCCTCGATACAAATCGAGGACGATTGAAAATAACATCGGTATGCGATAAAAATAAATAAACCTGTGCTGAAACAGTCGAATGAAAAACACCAAGGAATGTTATGGATTCAATTAAGACAGATTAAGAAAAATGTAGAGATAAATAAAAGAGGGGCGAATAGAAGAGAACTTGATTGGTACAGCCAAGTACTCAAACTCACTCAAACAAACGAAACTCCAGAAGTTCATGTCAGTGCTTCAGCTGATCAATTTTTTTTCGATAATACGCTAAAATTTTCTACGGTATCTATGGTCTAGGTGTGAAGTTTCATTCCAATCCAATCAGTAGTTTCGAAATTCTTAGGAAAAAAATATTTTGAACGGATATATTTACGGAACCAATAGTCCAATTTTGCTCATTGATGAACGTGACATACGCGATCCAAACATACCCTGAAAATTTCAAGTTCCTAGGCTTTTCCCTTAGGGAGTTATAGTTTTCTATGGTTCTGGTCATGCGATCTGGACAAAATGTTGCTTTAATATATCATTCTCGATGAAAATTGCACGTAGTTTGAATACATTATTCCTCAGCTAGGTGCAAAATTTCATTCAAATCCGATCAGTAGTTTCGAAACTATCAGGAAAAAGGACAGACTCGAATTTTCCGACGAATTCGTCATCACTGAGTCGAAAAATAAAGACATCGTGACGAAATGATGTAGCCCTCATGTAAGTAGTACGAGCGCTCAAAGAACGAACTGAAATTTCAGAAAACTCGGCAGGATTTTGACCAGTTTCAATTGACTCCGTCGGGTTGCAGAGCGCGTCTGTCATGCCAGATCGATTGCTAGAAATTGCGACCTGTAGCTTTCCGACAACCGACTTACCGAGCACAAAATAGAAAAATCCGGTAAGATACGTAAACCATTTTTCCGTTTCCCCTAATTTCGATAGGCTTCTAGCCAAATTTGATACTAGATATCCTCACGGATGTTGAATCTCTGCTGGGAGCTGCAGCTTCTAACAAAATTTCAAAAAGAAATCGACAATATTGCTTCCTGTTTCAATATTGGTACCACAGAAGATTTTCGAGATATTTTCAATAACACGCTACTGATAAAAATAGTATATCAAAGTATAAGTGGATAAAAAGGTCTTTAAAACACGCGCGATTTTTCCATCACGACGGCGAAGCCGGAGTGCTCGAAATAGAGCAAGTGTTTTAAAGACCAGTTATCCACGAATACCTACTTTACGCTATTTTTTTTTATTGGAGCGCTTTTAAATCATGAATACTAGTATTATTACTACATAAAATGGAAATATGAATGTAAAATGGTTGAATTCTTGATCAGTATACCTTTCGTTGTCATGGTAATGAGAAAAACAGAACCTAATTTGCGATTGGTCATCAAAAATGAATTGTTGTCACCGCAGTGCTTGAAAATGAATTCTTATATAGTTTTTTTGAAAAGTAAAGCAGAATCGCGGTTGATACCGCATTTATTTGCATTTGCTCTTAGTAATATTTTATTTTTTTTATAATCGGAAAATTGTCATTTAGACTTGACGTTTCTCGAGTCGTTGCTGTTGCCATAGTGACTTCAAAAAACGCGCGTGTTTGAAAGTTCGATTCAAACACGCTGAGACGTTCTTGAAAGAGGTGAAATGGGGCATCAATAAAAAAAAAATTTTTCAATCAAGTATTTGATGTTCTAAGGACCTACACACTGAGAAAATTGACATATTGATGTATTTTATCGAATTATGGGAACTGAGTAAAGGCGCCTCAATAATGAAGCCATATCAAGATCTTACTAAAAAACCTCCAGTACACCAAATAATGTTCATTCAGCCGAATTCTCCCATGTATAAATAAACCAGAGATAGCTGTATCTCATTTGATACGTAGAGGCGTGCCTGTCAATGTAAATTCTAACGAATAACATGTCCGTGTTTTTATTGGAACCTCTTCTAATCTGTTAGGCATAGGTCAACTCAGCCATGCACTAGTGAATCCTTCTATTTTGAAAAAAATCACTGTAAATTTCACACCAACGTTTATTTTTCCCCCCAACGCTGTTCTTTTCATTCCACGAATATTTTACGTCTCCACTCATTACAAAAAAAATTGTTTCTGCTTCGTTTTCTTACATCGAATATCTTCGCTGAGCTATACTGATGAGACTGATCAAATCTGTAGTTTTCAAGTAATCAGGGGAACAAAACTTTGAACGGCCATATTTACGGAACCCCTTGTGGAATTTGACCCATTAACGAACTTAGCCGAGGAATTCGGGAACCGAACCCAGATTCGCATTTTCCAGTTTTAGAAATCAATTGAAGGAATTTTTGACAGCTGTCAAAAAAATTCTGAAACTTAGGCGAAACTCCAGACTTCATGTCAGTGCTTCAGCTGATCAATTTTTTTTCGATAATTCGCTAGAATTTTCTACGGTATCTATGGTCTTGGTGATGCGATCTGAACAAAATTTTGCAAGTAGTTTGAATACATTATTCCTCAGATAGGTGCATAATTTCATTCCAATCCGATCAGTAGTTTCGGAACTATCAGGAAAAAAATATTTTGAACGGCCATATTTACGGAACCCCTAGTCTAATTTTGCTCATTGATGAACGTGACCGCGATATTCGCGATCCAAACCCACCCTGAAAATTTCAAGTTCCTAGGCCTTTCCGTTCAAAAGTTATAATTTTCTATGGTTTCTATGGTTCTGGTCATGCGATCTGGACAAAATATTGCTTCAATATATCATTCTCGATTAAAATACGAAATTTCACATCGATCGAATCCGTAGATTCGAATTTATCGAGAAAACAAAATTTCAAACGACCGTATTTACGGAACACCTTGTATAATGTTGCTCATAGATGAACGTGATCACGACATCCGAGATCCACACCTATCCTGAAAATTTCATGTCCCTAGGTGTTTTCGTTCAAAAGTTACATTTTTCTATGGTTTCTATGGTTCTGGTCATGCGATCTGGACAAAATTTCACAAGTAGCTAAAACACCTCAATTTCTATTTGAGTGCAAAGTTTCAACTCGATCGAATCTGTAGTTTCGAAGTAATCAGGAGAACAACATTTTGAACGGCCATATTCACGGAACCCATGGTGGAATTCTGCCCATTAACGAACTTAACCGAGGCATTTGGGATCTGAACCTACCCTGAAAATCTCAAGTCTATAGGTTGATCCGTTCGAGAGTTATCGTGCTTACGGCCGGCCGGACGGACGGCCGGACGGACGGACAGACTCGAATTTTCCGACGGATTCGTCATCAGTGAGTCGAGCATAGTCGATTGAGACCATTTTCGGCTCAAAATTCGAAAAATACAGACATCGTGACGAAATGATATAGCCCTCGTGTAAGTAGTACGAGCGCTCAAAAAGGCAGACAATTTTGAAGATTGGGAAACGTATATCAAAGATGTTGTTACTTTGCAGCAAGCACTTCCTGCATGATGATTTTTTTATCGTAAGTTCAATAATTTTCAATTATATAGTGGTCATTTGCTATCACATTCACGTTCACCCACATAATCAAAAATGTCCGAAGTGGTTATCTCGACTTTCACAGGCATTATTATCCATTCCGCAATCTTATTAAAAAATATTTGATTTACTTGTTATGAAAGACAGAAATGACAGAATAATTATGACCATCATTCGGCCCGACATCCTCTGATTTTCAGCGCCATATCTAATATATAAAATTCTCGTGTCCACAGTGTTCGTTGCCATACTCCTCCGAAACGGCTTAACCGATTTTGATGAAATTTTTTGTGCTTATCCGGTATCTATCAGAATCGGCCAACATCTATTTTTCATCCCCCTAAATGTTAGGGGTAGTCCACCCCTAAATTTTTATTTTTTATTTTTCAGACAAACTTTCTAATTTCCATTTTTTTATGATACAACATACAAAAATACATACACTCCCCAATTTTCACCCTTCTACGATCAACCCTTATTTTTTAATAGCCAGAACAACGAGAGGCCGAAGGCCTCGAGCAATTTTGAAATTGCGAAAAATGGGAGAGACCGGGGGCGCGAAGCGCCCCCCGCGTTTTCGAGAGGGAGAAACGGGCTTTTCTAAGGTAAGAGAGGCCGAAGGCCTCGAGCAATTTTGAAATAGCGAAAAAAGGGAGAGACCGGGGGCGCGAAGCGCCCCCTGCGTTTTCGAGAGGGAGAAACGGGCTTTCCTAAGGTAAGAAAGGCCGAAGGCCTCGAGCAATTTTGAAATTGCGAAAAAAGGGAGAGATATGGCAAAACAACGTTTGCCGGGTCATCTAGTATTGTATATATATTGTTAATTTTTTTTCAGCGGTACATGATTTTTCCCTATAGTTTTAGCTTTGTGAGAAACCTTCTTTGTCTCTCTCCTCTCTCTCCTCAACCTTTTTTTTTCATATCACTCCTTTAGAGATTGGATATGGAATGAACAATATTTCTTTGGATGGCATTTACTTAGATGTCATTGTTATCGGTTACATAAGATCGGTTAGATCCTATCTAAATTGTCACCTCATTATTTTGCGTATACAAATTGAATTTCATCCCGATCGTATCTGTTGTAACAAAAATATTGGGAATTTTTTATTCTATAATTCGTTGGAATTTAAAACGGTTCTGGTTATGCGATCTGAAATTTTTTTTACATGTAGCTTGAATGTATCATTCTCCATTAAAATACAGTATTTCGTCACGATCGAATCCGTAATTTTAAAGTTATCTTAAAACAAAATTTCAAACGACCATATTTCTGGAACTCCTGGTCGAATTTTGCCCAATAACGAACCTACCTGAAAATTTCAGGTCCTTCGGCGTTTCCATTCGAAAGTTATAATTTTCTAAGATTCTGGTCATGCGATCTGAACAAAATTTTGCATGTAACTTGAAAATTTCATTCTCCATCTAAATGCAAAATTTCATTTGCATCGAATCATATATATATTTCGAACGGCCATATTTACGGAACCCCTGGTCGAATTTTGCCCAATAACGAAATCAACCGCAGCATTCGAGATTCGAACCTACTCTGAAAATTTCAGGTTCCTAGGTGTTTCTGTTCGAAAGTTATGATTTTCTGGAAATGCGATCTGGACAAAACTTTGCATGTTACCTGAAATTTTCATTCTCCATCTGAATGCAAAATTTCATTTCGATCAACTTTGTAGTTTCGGAGTAATCAGGAAAACAAAATTTCGAACGGCCATATTTACGGAACCCCTTGTCGAATTTTGCCCAATTACGAACTCAACCTCAGCATTCGAGATTCAAACCTACTCTGGAAATTTCAAGTCGCTAGGCCTCTCCATTCGAAAGTTATAATTTTTTTTTGTTCTGGTCATGCGATCTGGATAAAATTTTGCGATTGAAAATTTCATTATTCATCTGAATGTAAAATTTCATTCTGATCGAATCAGTAGTTTCAAAGTAATGAGGAAGACAACATTTCGAACGGCCATATTTACGGAACCCTTGGGCGAATATTGCCCGATAACGAATTTAACCGCGGCATTAGAAATTCAAACCTATTCTGAAAGTTTCAAGTCCCTAGGCCTTTCCGTTCGAAAGTTATAATTTTCTATGGTTTCTACGCTTTTGGTCATGCGATCTGGACAAAATTTTGCATGTTACTTTAAAATTTCATTCTCAATCTGAATGCAACATTTCATTCCGGTCGAATGAGTAGTTCCGAAGTAATCAGAAAAACAAAATTTCGAACGGCCATATTGACGGAACCCCTGGTCGAATTTTGCCCAATAACGAACTCAACCACGGTATTCGAGATTCGAACCTACTCTGAAAATTTCAAGTTTCTAGGTCATTCCGTTCGAGAGTTATCGTGTATACGGACGGCCGGACGGACTCGAATTTTTCGACGAATTTGTCATCATGGTTTCTATGGTTCGGGTCATGCGATCTGGATGAATGTAGCTTGAATATAAAATTCTTCATTAGTATACAAAATTTTGTCACGATCGAATCTGTAGTTTTGAAATTATCAAGAAAACTAAATTTCAAACGACCATATTTACGGAACCCCCAGTATAATTTTGCTCATAGATAAACGTGATCACGACATTCGAGATCCACACGCATCCTGAAAATTTCAAGTCCCTAGGCGTTTCCGTGCAAAAGTGCACAATTTTCTATGGTTTCTATGGTTCTGGTGTTGCGATCTGGACAAAATTTCACATGTAGCTTGAACACCTCATTCTCCATTTGAGTGCAAAATTTCATCTCGATCAAATCTGTAGTTTCAAAGTATTCAGGAGAACAAAACTTCGAACGGCCATATTTACGGAACCCCTATCGGAATTTGGCCCATTAACGAACTCAACCGAGGCATTCGGGAACTGAACCCACAATGAAAATTTCAAGTCTCTAGGTTGCTCAGTTCGAGAGTGCTTACGGACGGCCGGACGGACAGACTCGAATTTTCCGACGGATTCGTCATCAGTGAGTCGAACATAGTCGATTGAGACCATTCTCGGCTCAAAATTCGAAAAATACAGACATCGTGACGAAATAATATAGCCCTCGTGTAAGTGGTACGAGCGCTCAAAAATATGGTCTAAGTACAAAGGACCGCACTACCTCGAAAAAATGCATGAATTCCTTCGACTCTAATATCTTCACTGCAGAGAACAAATGGAATAATATATTTTGAACATTAAAAGCTGAAACTATCGCCATCCATTGCCTTACGATAGGTCCTCTTCGCATCATTTGCTCCACATAGGCGACTCCCCAAACATGTGGTTTTCTCGCATGCTACTGTTGTTACCAGTACCCGCGTAACCGCCGAATGCAGCCTTCCTTAAAATCCTTCAGACGTGAATTCATATCTATTTCTTGGCCATCGTCCAAACCTGAACTACCCCTTGTCAAGGAGCATCTGAATCCAACAAATGTCTTTAATCACCTTAAGAAGATGCCAAAGTTTGGTCTCATTTTTCAGATGGTACCCATTTACCCAACGAATGCCTGACTAACATTGTTCGTTGATTCTGAGAACTGGAGAAGGTTTCCCTTATACCGACAAGGAATGTTAAATACTATAATATGTTTCTGGTATTACTCGCAGTCCCAATGGACGATAGATAGTTGAATAGCCTCTATCATCCCGAAATCTTGAAGTATCAGTCAATGTGGCAACTCATCCGTTTATTCAGCGTACGTACGTGAGGCTTACCATACATTCATGCTATAGTCCATTTAAGAATTATTGACATCGAAGCAGGCCATGAACGTCCAGTCGAGGCTTTATTTCTAGTTACAAAAAAGTTACTGTTTTAATTATAGAAATAAATAATAAAACATAAATATAACCTAGAAAAGTGTTCAGTATACGAATAATTATTAATTAAGCCGGAATATTTCGACTGCAGTTTAAAAATGGGAATTCAGGTTCAACGTTATATATATATTAAGAAATGAAACCCCCAAATAGAAAACTTGAAAAGGAAACTCACCACCATAATCTACACCCTCAATAGTATGAAATACCATATCCAACAAGATACATTGAAGCTCCTATACACAGCCAATTTTCAGTCAACCCTTTCATATGGCATTGTTTACTGGGGAAACAGTACATCGGAAAAAAATATTTAAAACACAAAAGCAAGCAACAACAACCCAACTTGGAAAATTGATCCTTATATATACCCGAGGCAACAATTGACACTAGCACAGAATAATGTGAAATACATGTGCATGAAGATCTACGATGCATTATCCAAACAGTTTCATTCGATATAATATTGCACCCGTCTTAGAATAAGGAGACAACTCAAAAATTGATTTTGTTGGGAAATCGTATTTGAAGTTTTGGTTTACCGAAGTTTTCGTTCTATACTTTTGTGTACTTACTCAATTTAGCACGCTGAACATTCGTAATAACTGCAGCAATCCATTTGAACATTATAACTCTAGCACCCAATATTCAATTAATGCAATTTTGCCCATCGTGGTGGAATATTCCACTGTTTTTCCGAAAAATTTTAAATGTTACCTTTTTTCACGAACAGTCTCTTATGTGACGGAGAGGCCAACTAGAGTTATTCTGATATTGCACGTAAGAAAAGGGATACTTCCTGAGTTCAATACCGTCACTAACACAAAATGGACCTTTTTTGAGTTGTCTCCTTAGTCGACGACGGGTGCGATATATATTATTATTAAAATAAGAGAGAAACAAAAATTGAGAATCTATGTAGTACATGAAGAATTTTGACATGAAATTTTACAATTATTCAGTATACTTTTGAATTGGGAACAATATAGCATGTGTATGAGCAGAGGGAATGTGAACAGGGTACTATACAGTATAAGTATAATAAATAAACTTAAAATATCTATGAATGATACAAGGGCAAAGATAAAAATATTGAAAACTTTGTTTCCACATAGTGTAGTGATTTGGATGTGTTTATTGAATAAGCTGACATAATCCTATTGATGGGCATCCTTTTGCAGGGAAGGTTTCAATATTTCAATAACCCATTTATGAAATAATTCACCATTCATAGTAATCCTTATCATTAATACTACTGTCAAGAATCGGACCACATCCAGGTAAAAATCCATCAATTGTTCCAGCATTCAAAATAGTGCACCTTCTGCCTTTACCCTTGAATATACTCGGCATACCTTTTGGATTATTTTCTAGTGTCCACTGACAAATTTCAATATCCAAATTTCATCTAGATGAATGAATTTTACGTTTTGTTCCATGTATTCTCGGTATTTATCACAATATCGTACTATTTTTATTACATTTTTCTGTTTATCAGTAAGAATTTTCCTTCGATCAACTTTTTTGTATTTGTATCCAATTTTTTTTTACGATATAATATAATGTTGACTTCGATCAATTGAAATCTAGGTGCTCTTTGGCCAGTTCGAAAAGGATATCTAAACAAATAGGTATATTCATTGTTTTTAATTCTAGCAAAAACAAAGTAATTCAATGTCTCTTTGAAGGAATAATCATATCGCACAGGTTTTCTTCCACTGCTAATTCCAGGCTATAATAACATGCTAATATTCTACGGACAGGGCTTGGTGAAATCTGAAAATTTAAGGGACATTGATCAATCAGAATACACTTTGAGTCGGTGAATAACCGTTCACCTGAAACACTAGCGGAAATATATGCCAAATCTTTGAAAAACTCGAAGTAACACCGACAAACTGCCTGGCGTTCTCTTGTTAGGCGCGATGTATTCTGGTCAATTCCAGTCATTTTAATAGCATAAGACAAAAAATACTCAAATTCAGCTCAAATTTTTATAATTAAATATTCACCAATATCTTCGATAAAATCATCAAAGCAAGATTTCTATGGGTAATGTTAGTGTTATTCCTATACCAACCTGAATTCAGCAACCCAAAATATTACTGAATAGTCTATTACCAACTTAAATTCGATTTTTCACAGCCAACCGAGATGTCAATAATTCTTTAAACGGAGTATAGATTACCTCGAAATTGGAGATATGGAGCTCGTTGAAGAATTATCTGATACTTGTCCCTATGATCCATACTATATTCCTTCACATCATGTCTATCGTCGTGATGATCCTTCTTCAAAAATACTAGTAGTTTCATACAAACAGGTTATCGGGAAAATCAGTCTCCAATGATCAATTAAAGTTCCTTCATTGAATGAATCTAAGCTTTCTGAGTCTTCATCAGGGAACTAGAAGAGAGTTGACTTGGTGGGTTTCCTAGTGGACGTCGACTGTATGATACAAGTTTTTACACGCAGTAGTAGGGACGTGATAGCGGCTCAATGTTCTAATGTTACCACTAATTATTCACTCACAGATCATAGTAGTTTGAATCCTGTTCTCCTTAAGAACACTGCAGCATCAAAAAAATTCTTAAAAGATAACCCTGACTTGATCCTTACCAAGTCAGACAAAAGTAATATCTCAGTTCTCCTAGCTGAACACATATACATTGAGAAATCTTTGGAGCTTTTAGAAGACGTCGAACATTATATTCCAAATGATAGGGATCCCACTGTTTTATTCCAGGGTCCAGCTCCAAAAATTTCATGTCCCTAGGCCTTTCCGTTCGAAAGTTATGATTTTCTATAGTTTCTGTGGTTCTGGTCATGCGATCTGGAAAAAAATGTAGCGTGAATATATCATTCTCCATTAAAATTCAAGACTTCTCCATGATCGAATTCGTAGTTTTGTAATTATCAAGGAAACTAAATTTTGCTCGTTGATAAACGTGTCCTCGCAATTCGAGAACCACTCCTATCCTGAAAACTTCAAGTCCCTAGGCCTTTCCGTTCGAAAGTTATAATATTAAATGGTTTCTATGGTTCTATGGACAAAATTTGAAATTGAACTCGTCATTCTTCATTTGAGTGCAAAATTTCAACTCGATCGAATCGGTAGTTTCGAAGTAATCAAGAGAACAAAATTTCGAACCACCATATTTACGGAACCCCTGGTGAAATTCTGCCCATTAACGAACTCAACCGCGGAATTTGGGAACTGAACCCGCACTGAAAATTTCAAGTCTCTAGGTTGTTCCGTTCGAGAGTTATCGTGCTTACGGCTGGACAGACTGACTTGAATTTTCCGACGTATTCGTCATCAGTGAGTCGAACCTTATCGATTGAGACCATTTTCGGCACAAAATTCGAAAAATACAGACATTGTGATGAAATGATATAGCCCTCGTGTAAAAAGAACGTGCGCTCAAAAACACTCATGCAATAGATAATAAAACTGCAGAAGGTTTCATGACATACGATGATCACGAAACAAGAAAAAATTGTTATAGATAGACCAATAAAGCAAGCCAAGAAATCAATACACGTTACCCCATAGAATATCAAATCTATCCTTTGTATCTGTAGACCGGTTTCGACATACATGTCTCGTCAGTACAGCTCGCGCAGGATAAACTCGATGTCATAGGTACTGGTTTTTTAAGAGGACTGGAATTTACTTCCCTTCGCTTTTAATATAATTTTTCCTTTTTTCTTCTATTGATAACTTGGAGAGGTTCTCCTCTCTTCTGCATGGTTCTTTGTTATCCGTCATTGGCTTCTTTGCAAGAGATATTTCCTCTTGTCTGTGGTCCTGACTGGCATAATTACCATCCTTCTTATTTCCTCGTTCTCGTGTTCTTTCATCGTTTCAATTGTCATCTTGGTTTGTTTGTCAATTATTTTCTCAATTGTTGGTATTTTCAATTGTTCTCTTATTTGTTTATTGCTGTCGTATCATGGGGAACCTGCAGCTATCCTCATTATTTTATTCAACGTTCTTTGTAGATCTTTCTTTTTGCTACTTTCGACATTGAACCATACTACTCCGGCGTACGTTATGCTTAGTATTAACACTGTCTTAATTATCTTCATCTTCTTTTTCAGCGAAAGTTTGCTGTTTGCATTTAGGAACGGGTATAAATACCCATAAACTCGATGTGGCATACAGGCTACCCAAACAACAGAACGCGATGGCGAGAAAATTTGTCTACTCACGCCACCTGTCCGCCGCAAGAGCAACTGCTCACAATCTATGAAGGTCCGTGTAAAGATTCTTTGGCTCCCCTGACAAAAACCAACAAGTAACCAAACCGTAAACATTACGGCATAGTGGGTTCAAGCTTCAACCTTATTCGTCTGAAATAATTGACTGGAATAAATATTGGTTGCCTATCCGAAGTTAGACTAATTTAGCAAGCCAACAAATCAATACACGTACCTCTATAGATCTCTTCTCAGATCACCGTCGCGTTATGTTGTTTGGGTAGGATATATTGGATGTTCTATGGGGTTACGTGTATTGATTTGTGGGCTTGCTTTATTAGTCTATCTATAACAATTTATTCTTGTTCCATGATTGTAATTGAAAACTTCAGATAGACAACCAATGTACTAATATACAATATTGATAACTATTATTATATGAAGAACTTTATTGAATTTTTTGTATTTCATAAAGAACTACCCGATTCATTCTGAATATATAATGGTTAGCCTAAACGTGGTGGCCTTCTTCACAAACATAACTTTAGAGGTTTCTATCATCAGTGTCAGAAAAGGTGGCATTTGATCAGTCAGAATTGTAATTTGAGTGGAACTGAATTCATTTCATGCATTGACATAACTTTTAATAGGTAGGTACCACTTTTTGCCAATTTCTATCTCAATTCTACAACCAAATAAAGGGTAGATACTCCGATGGGGGCATCGATTTCCACGATTTTGGCTCAGAAGGTGGTTTATGATTTGCTCGATTTCAAGTTAGCATCTATTGATTGTCATACACCTTTCATTAGGAACTTATTATACAGGGTGTTTCATTGGTAACTGTTCATACGTTAACCTGAGGTAGAGCTACCTTAGACGAGTCCAAAAAACCTATACGTGATAGGTCTAATCAACTTCATCGCCGAGATACAGGGTGATTTATGTATTCGCCAATATTTTAAATTGCTTATAACTTTTGAACCATCCAATATAATCGATTGATACTTGGAACATAAAACACACTTCCATAGATGAATCAATTCTTATTTGAATTGATCAAAAAATCTAGGTCCGTATCAGAAAAATATGGCACTTCTCGCAAGCTGAGAAAATTATCCCTCGTCTTCGACACGGGATAATTTTCAAAATATTCATGAGCTCGAAAAAATTTCCGGCAATAATTTGAACTCTAGTGGTATTTCTAGTGAAAATTCCACACATGTGATTTTCAACCAATAAGAACTTGTATTTCTGACAGATCACCATCGCAACGGATGAATTTTAGTGGAAATTTTTTCCTCGTGGGTACCCAACAGCGAATTATACTGGAAATTTTTTTTGGCGTTTATAATGACAGAATATTCTGACGATGACAATCAAATTTTTTTTGCTCACATGAGTGGAATTTTCTTACCGAATACCACACGAGGTCAAATTAAATCCGGAAATTTTTTCTCGCTCATGAATATTTTTAGAAAATTATCCCTCGTCTTCGACTCGGGATAATTTTCAAAATATTCATGAGCTCGAAAAAATTTCCGGCAATAATTTGACCTCTAGTGGTATTACTAGTGAATATTTTGAAGAATTTTTCAGAAAAATATGGATTTTGATTAAGTCATGCAAAATGATCAATAGTCAGTTAATAAATAAACAAATGAGTAAACAAGAAAAACATTCGAAAAAAATCATGAAAGTTACTGAAAAGTGCCACTGTTTTGCTCGATGTACATTCTTGCTCTTTTCAAATTACTTCTTATAGCCTTTTTGATCATTTCTGGATTACTACGGATCTTATTGCAGGCAACTTCGATTCGTTGTAGGAGAATATCCCCACTTTCAATCTCAGACGCATATACTGAAGATTTAAAATGACCCTGAACGAAATAATCGATAGGATTGAAATCTGGTTATCTAGGGGGCCATGCATGCAGTCCACCTCTGCTTATCCACATATTTGGAAAGTTCTGATCCAGAAAGTTCCTAACAAAAGCTCTAAAATGGAGGGAGCCCCAATATGGAAATACATTCTTGCAATGTTCGTACTGTCGAGTAGTACAGGCAGATGATTTCGTATGATTTCGTAGGTAATCCAAATAAATATAACCAGTAAGACGTCTTGGCAGAATGTGAGGCCAAATCAATCGATCATTATAAACTCCACACCATACGTCAATTGAAAAATTGTACTGGGATTTCATGTGTCTGACTGTGTGGATTTTCTTCCGCCCATGAAGAGCCATATTTTCGAGGGATGGAGTCTGCAATTTGAAGAATTTGCATCGATGGGCTAAATAAAATCCACATGTAGTCTTGTTTACTGATTTGTTTAGTTATTTTTTCACCATTGATCATTTTGAATAAATTATTCGAAATCAATATTTTTCCGAAAAATTCTTGAAATTATTCATTAGAATATGAAAAAAATACAAATATTTCATCAGTCCAACACACAATTTTTCGAATTCAATCTCAATGTACGACATTATGGTGAAGTGAGTGGAATTTTACTATCCAATTAAATCTTTAGACAAAATTTTGATGGGTCAAACGTCGTGTGGGACACTGAAACCTACTGATGCCCATCGAAAAATTTTTGCTCTTTCCGAATATTTTGATAAAATTCAAATATTCCTTCAAACAGAGTGTTGAATCTCATCTTGCGAAAAGAGCCATATTTTTCTGATGCGAACCTGGATTATCTGATCAATTCAAAGATGAATCGATTCACCCATGGAAGTGTGTTTTACGTTCTGAATATCAATCGATTATACTGGATAGTTCCAAAGTTATAAGCAATTGAAAATATTGATGAATACATAAATCACCCTGTATCTCAGCTATGAAGTTAATTAGACCTATCACATATAGGTTTTCTGGACTCGTCTAGGGTAGCTCTACATACGTTAACGTATGTACATTTACCAATGAAACACCCTGTATTGTTGTATTCCTTTGAACACAAGACAATTGAGTGGAATTCGGAAATTCCGCTGTCACCAGAGCATTATTATTATTCTTAGGCTTCGTAATACCTTTGGTTGTACTAAAAGCACTTATTTGACTAGGTTAGATTCACTTGATTTGGGGTGTTAGATTCACTCGATTTAAGAAGGTAGATTCATCAACACACGAATAACTTTAATCGATTTATTCAGCACTGTGAATAATAACGAAGTACGAATGTACGAGAGAGAACGCTCGAAAGGAATAGATCTATACTGTCCGGAGTAATGAAATTAACAGAAAACTGAAACTCTAAACTGAGACTCTGAGATTGAAACTGAAACTGATGGCTTTATGCTGCCTCTTCATATATGATTCGAAGAAATGCTGAGCTAAGCATTAATTGTTATACAATGGAGTCTTTGTTTAGGGGATGACAATAATATATAGTCCATTTAAGAATTATTGACATCGAAGCAGGCCATGAACGTCCAGTCGAGGCTTTATTTCTAGTTACAAAAAAGTTACTGTTTTAATCATAGAAATAAAACATAAATATAACCTAGAAAAGTGTTGAGTATACGAATTATCGGAATTATCGAATAATTAAGCCGGAATATATCGATTGCAGTTTCTACATGGGAGTTCAGGTTTGAAAGCGGAAAAATATCGTGGAATGCTTTCATATGAAATTATCTCATAAAAGTCAACCATGGAAAATTGAAGATCATTCAAATAAATATTTATTTTCACTCAGGACCATGCAATATTTATTGGTATTGGAAATCTTGCAAAATTCTAACCATATAACTATAAGAGTACCATTTTATGTCAGGATTCAAGAAGGATAATTAATGGAATTCTAGCAGGTAGCTAGTGGTGCAACAGAAAAAAATTCTTGGATACTTCGCAAGCACAGGGCCAAAAGAATGGATTGGAAAAAACGTTATAATGTATTAAGAAATAAGAGAGAAACAAAAATTAAGAATCTATGTAGTACATGAAGAATTTTGACATGAAATTTGTACCGAACATCAATATATGAACCGATTTGTGAATTATTTATTGCTTGGTGTTGAATACTTCAAGAAAGTCAATTTTTATTTTCATTCATTAAAACTGTCCATGAATTATTGAAAATATTATAATTGATGAGCAATTTTACAATTATTCAGTATACTTTTGAATTGGGAACAATATAGCATGTAAATTAGCAGAGGGAATGTGAACAGGGTACTATACAGTATAAGTATAATAAATAAACTTGAAATATCTTTGAATGATACATGAGCAAAGATAAAAATATCATTGAAAACTTTGTTTCCACGTAGTGTAGTGATTTGGATGTGTTTATTGAATAAGCTGACATAATCCTATTGATGGGCATCCTTTTGCAGGGAAGGTTTCAATATTTCAATAACCCATTTATGAAATAATTCACCATTCATAGTAATCCTTATCATTAATACCACTGTCAAGAATCGGATCACATCCAGGTAAAAATCCATCATTGTTTCAGCATTCAAAATAGTGCACCTTCTGCCTTTACCCTTGAATATACCTTTTGGATTATTTTCTAGTGTCCACTGACAAATTTGGATATCCAAATTTCATCTAGATAAATGAATTTTACGTTTTGTTCCATGTATTCTTGGTATTTATCACAATATCGTACTAGTTTTATTATATTTTTCTGTTTATCACTAAGAATTTTCCTTCGATCAACTTTCTTGTATTTGTATCCAATTTTTTTTATGATATAATATAATGTTGATTTCGATCAATTGAAATCTAGGTGCTCTTTGGCCTGTTCGAAAAGGATATCTAAACTGATATATTCATTGTTTTAAATTCTAGCAAAAACAAAGTCATTCAATATTCAATGTCTCTTTGAAGGAATAATCATATCGCACAGGTTTTCTTCCACTGCTAATTCCAGGCTATAATAACATGCTAATATTCTACGGACAGGGCTTGGTGAAATCTGAAAATTTAAGAGACATTGATCAATCAGAATACACTTTGAGTCGGTGAATAACAGTTTACCTGAAACACTAGCGGAAATATATGCCAAATCTTTGAAAAACTCGAAGTAACACCGACAAACTGCCTGGCGTTCTCTTGTTAGGCGCGATGTATCCTGGTCAATTCCAGCCATTTTAATAGAATAAGACAAAAAATACTCAAATTCAGAGCAAATTTTTATAATTACATATTCACCAATATCTTCGATAAAATCATCAAAGCAAGAAAAGATTTCTATGGGTAATGTTAGTGCTATTCCTATACCAACCTGAATTCAGCAACCCAAAATATTACTGAATAGTCTATTACCAACTTAAATTCGATTTTTCACAGCCAACCGAGATGTCAATAATTCTTAAATGGAGTATACTTTGAATGTAGGTACTGGATATGTAGATGACTTGATTTGTTGACTTCCAGCAGAAGAAGTTGGCCATGGCACTAATTTTTGCAACTTACTCAATAATGGAATAAAGTCCAATTACGAACTTGAATTCCATTTTTAGACCTTTCACTCACAGAAAGTGACACGAACACGATCCATGTCGATTGGCATTAGAAACCTGTGACGTCTGGAAGATTCTTGAATTATAAATTTTTACATGACTATAGATATAAAACTGATGTAGCCCTTGGCATGAAATCGAGAGTTGAGCGACTTCACGGCCCCCATTTGAGACATTCCGACCAAAACAACTTTTGATTAAAAATTCTTACCCTATAATCTCACTCGATACTCCCAGTCATATAACAATACAACAATATCTGATAATACTTATGGAAGGAATGGCAATAACGATTCACCAAACATTGGTAGAACATTTTTCTCGCTGCCATTTGTGAAACGCAATCCAAATACTCTAGGGAATCAATAAGGGAACACGTCAAGGATTGTAGACAGATGAAACAGAATGATGGTATTTCTAGCCGGGTTTGGTACAAGACTAAGCTGGCCCTGAAGGTTTCTGTAATGTCCTCTTCTATATCTTTTGATTGTCACTCGATTTACCACCAAAGGTATTCTAGTTAGGTCACAGTAAAGAAAACAATTTAAAGTTCTTTCAGTGTCTGCTTCCGCCCAGGTACAATATCATCATATTCATTCCTTCGTCGGAAACCGAAATTTTATTCCAAACACCTCAATCATATAGTACAATTTCCATCAGCTGCTTCATGGTCCTCCTCGTGGTCCGGTCAACATGTTACACCAGTTACATTATCATTTTTTCCATAGCCTCTTTAGTAAGCCTAGATATAAGTTCTGTCATATGTGACCGATGTTGATAGATCTAGGTTATCCTAATCAAACGAAATAGTATATTAAGTATCGAGAACGGTAAGGACATTTTACCGATCGAAGACAATAGTTTGGAGGAGGAGCGCAGCGACGACTCCAATTATTGTCTGAGATCGGTAGTCCTTAACGTTCAAGATACTTATAGCGTTTTTTGCACACATAGACACACTTTTTACTTAAACTACAAAATAATTATTCAAAAAATTAAATTAGTCATTCGTGGCTTCAATGTCAATGCTGTGTAGAAATATAATAGAAGGCATTGTCTTGGTGATGAAAGCTTATTGATTGTAGATTGTCAAAGTGACAATAATTAACTGAATTAACTTCAAAATTATGAAAAGCACTGCCGTGAAGGCAGGAGCTTTTGAGCGCTCGTACATGCACCTTGTAGGTAGATTCGCGTTTTTCAGTTTTAGAAATCAATTGAAGGAATTTTCGACAGCTGCCACAAAAATTCTGAAACTTAGGCGAAACTCCAGACTTTTTTTCGATAATTCGCTAAAATTTTCTACGGTATCTATGGTCTTGGTGGTGCGATATGGACAAAATTTGGCACGTAGTTTGAATACATTATTCCTCAGCTGGGTGCAGAATTTCATCCCAATCCAATCAGTAGTTTCGAAATTACCAGGAAAAAAATATCTTGGAGCTTTTAGAAGACGTCGAACATTATATTCCAAATGATAGGGATCCCACTGTTTTATTCCAGGGTCCAGCTCCAAAAATTTCATGTCCCTAGGCCTTTCCGTTCGAAAGTTATGATTTTCTATAGTTTCTGTGGTTCTGGTCATGCGATCTGGAAAAAAATGTAGCGTGAATATATCATTCTCCATTAAAATTCAAGACTTCTCCATGATCGAATTCGTAGTTTTGTAATTATCAAGGAAACTAAATTTTGCTCGTTGATAAACGTGTCCTCGCAATTCGAGAACCACTCCTATCCTGAAAACTTCAAGTCCCTAGGCCTTTCCGTTCGAAAGTTATAATATTAAATGGTTTCTATGGTTCTATGGACAAAATTTGAAATTGAACTCGTCATTCTTCATTTGAGTGCAAAATTTCAACTCGATCGAATCGGTAGTTTCGAAGTAATCAAGAGAACAAAATTTCGAACCACCATATTTACGGAACCCCTGGTGAAATTCTGCCCATTAACGAACTCAACCGCGGAATTTGGGAACTGAACCCGCACTGAAAATTTCAAGTCTCTAGGTTGTTCCGTTCGAGAGTTATCGTGCTTACGGCTGGACAGACTGACTTGAATTTTCCGACGTATTCGTCATCAGTGAGTCGAACCTTATCGATTGAGACCATTTTCGGCACAAAATTCGAAAAATACAGACATTGTGATGAAATGATATAGCCCTCGTGTAAAAAGAACGTGCGCTCAAAAACACTCATGCAATAGATAATAAAACTGCAGAAGGTTTCATGACATACGATGATCACGAAACAAGAAAAAATTGTTATAGATAGACCAATAAAGCAAGCCAAGAAATCAATACACGTTACCCCATAGAATATCAAATCTATCCTTTGTATCTGTAGACCGGTTTCGACATACATGTCTCGTCAGTACAGCTCGCGCAGGATAAACTCGATGTCATAGGTACTGGTTTTTTAAGAGGACTGGAATTTACTTCCCTTCGCTTTTAATATAATTTTTCCTTTTTTCTTCTATTGATAACTTGGAGAGGTTCTCCTCTCTTCTGCATGGTTCTTTGTTATCCGTCATTGGCTTCTTTGCAAGAGATATTTCCTCTTGTCTGTGGTCCTGACTGGCATAATTACCATCCTTCTTATTTCCTCGTTCTCGTGTTCTTTCATCGTTTCAATTGTCATCTTGGTTTGTTTGTCAATTATTTTCTCAATTGTTGGTATTTTCAATTGTTCTCTTATTTGTTTATTGCTGTCGTATCATGGGGAACCTGCAGCTATCCTCATTATTTTATTCAACGTTCTTTGTAGATCTTTCTTTTTGCTACTTTCGACATTGAACCATACTACTCCGGCGTACGTTATGCTTAGTATTAACACTGTCTTAATTATCTTCATCTTCTTTTTCAGCGAAAGTTTGCTGTTTGCATTTAGGAACGGGTATAAATACCCATAAACTCGATGTGGCATACAGGCTACCCAAACAACAGAACGCGATGGCGAGAAAATTTGTCTACTCACGCCACCTGTCCGCCGCAAGAGCAACTGCTCACAATCTATGAAGGTCCGTGTAAAGATTCTTTGGCTCCCCTGACAAAAACCAACAAGTAACCAAACCGTAAACATTACGGCATAGTGGGTTCAAGCTTCAACCTTATTCGTCTGAAATAATTGACTGGAATAAATATTGGTTGCCTATCCGAAGTTAGACTAATTTAGCAAGCCAACAAATCAATACACGTACCTCTATAGATCTCTTCTCAGATCACCGTCGCGTTATGTTGTTTGGGTAGGATATATTGGATGTTCTATGGGGTTACGTGTATTGATTTGTGGGCTTGCTTTATTAGTCTATCTATAACAATTTATTCTTGTTCCATGATTGTAATTGAAAACTTCAGATAGACAACCAATGTACTAATATACAATATTGATAACTATTATTATATGAAGAACTTTATTGAATTTTTTGTATTTCATAAAGAACTACCCGATTCATTCTGAATATATAATGGTTAGCCTAAACGTGGTGGCCTTCTTCACAAACATAACTTTAGAGGTTTCTATCATCAGTGTCAGAAAAGGTGGCATTTGATCAGTCAGAATTGTAATTTGAGTGGAACTGAATTCATTTCATGCATTGACATAACTTTTAATAGGTAGGTACCACTTTTTGCCAATTTCTATCTCAATTCTACAACCAAATAAAGGGTAGATACTCCGATGGGGGCATCGATTTCCACGATTTTGGCTCAGAAGGTGGTTTATGATTTGCTCGATTTCAAGTTAGCATCTATTGATTGTCATACACCTTTCATTAGGAACTTATTATACAGGGTGTTTCATTGGTAACTGTTCATACGTTAACCTGAGGTAGAGCTACCTTAGACGAGTCCAAAAAACCTATACGTGATAGGTCTAATCAACTTCATCGCCGAGATACAGGGTGATTTATGTATTCGCCAATATTTTAAATTGCTTATAACTTTTGAACCATCCAATATAATCGATTGATACTTGGAACATAAAACACACTTCCATAGATGAATCAATTCTTATTTGAATTGATCAAAAAATCTAGGTCCGTATCAGAAAAATATGGCACTTCTCGCAAGCTGAGAAAATTATCCCTCGTCTTCGACACGGGATAATTTTCAAAATATTCATGAGCTCGAAAAAATTTCCGGCAATAATTTGAACTCTAGTGGTATTTCTAGTGAAAATTCCACACATGTGATTTTCAACCAATAAGAACTTGTATTTCTGACAGATCACCATCGCAACGGATGAATTTTAGTGGAAATTTTTTCCTCGTGGGTACCCAACAGCGAATTATACTGGAAATTTTTTTTGGCGTTTATAATGACAGAATATTCTGACGATGACAATCAAATTTTTTTTGCTCACATGAGTGGAATTTTCTTACCGAATACCACACGAGGTCAAATTAAATCCGGAAATTTTTTCTCGCTCATGAATATTTTTAGAAAATTATCCCTCGTCTTCGACTCGGGATAATTTTCAAAATATTCATGAGCTCGAAAAAATTTCCGGCAATAATTTGACCTCTAGTGGTATTACTAGTGAATATTTTGAAGAATTTTTCAGAAAAATATGGATTTTGATTAAGTCATGCAAAATGATCAATAGTCAGTTAATAAATAAACAAATGAGTAAACAAGAAAAACATTCGAAAAAAATCATGAAAGTTACTGAAAAGTGCCACTGTTTTGCTCGATGTACATTCTTGCTCTTTTCAAATTACTTCTTATAGCCTTTTTGATCATTTCTGGATTACTACGGATCTTATTGCAGGCAACTTCGATTCGTTGTAGGAGAATATCCCCACTTTCAATCTCAGACGCATATACTGAAGATTTAAAATGACCCTGAACGAAATAATCGATAGGATTGAAATCTGGTTATCTAGGGGGCCATGCATGCAGTCCACCTCTGCTTATCCACATATTTGGAAAGTTCTGATCCAGAAAGTTCCTAACAAAAGCTCTAAAATGGAGGGAGCCCCAATATGGAAATACATTCTTGCAATGTTCGTACTGTCGAGTAGTACAGGCAGATGATTTCGTATGATTTCGTAGGTAATCCAAATAAATATAACCAGTAAGACGTCTTGGCAGAATGTGAGGCCAAATCAATCGATCATTATAAACTCCACACCATACGTCAATTGAAAAATTGTACTGGGATTTCATGTGTCTGACTGTGTGGATTTTCTTCCGCCCATGAAGAGCCATATTTTCGAGGGATGGAGTCTGCAATTTGAAGAATTTGCATCGATGGGCTAAATAAAATCCACATGTAGTCTTGTTTACTGATTTGTTTAGTTATTTTTTCACCATTGATCATTTTGAATAAATTATTCGAAATCAATATTTTTCCGAAAAATTCTTGAAATTATTCATTAGAATATGAAAAAAATACAAATATTTCATCAGTCCAACACACAATTTTTCGAATTCAATCTCAATGTACGACATTATGGTGAAGTGAGTGGAATTTTACTATCCAATTAAATCTTTAGACAAAATTTTGATGGGTCAAACGTCGTGTGGGACACTGAAACCTACTGATGCCCATCGAAAAATTTTTGCTCTTTCCGAATATTTTGATAAAATTCAAATATTCCTTCAAACAGAGTGTTGAATCTCATCTTGCGAAAAGAGCCATATTTTTCTGATGCGAACCTGGATTATCTGATCAATTCAAAGATGAATCGATTCACCCATGGAAGTGTGTTTTACGTTCTGAATATCAATCGATTATACTGGATAGTTCCAAAGTTATAAGCAATTGAAAATATTGATGAATACATAAATCACCCTGTATCTCAGCTATGAAGTTAATTAGACCTATCACATATAGGTTTTCTGGACTCGTCTAGGGTAGCTCTACATACGTTAACGTATGTACATTTACCAATGAAACACCCTGTATTGTTGTATTCCTTTGAACACAAGACAATTGAGTGGAATTCGGAAATTCCGCTGTCACCAGAGCATTATTATTATTCTTAGGCTTCGTAATACCTTTGGTTGTACTAAAAGCACTTATTTGACTAGGTTAGATTCACTTGATTTGGGGTGTTAGATTCACTCGATTTAAGAAGGTAGATTCATCAACACACGAATAACTTTAATCGATTTATTCAGCACTGTGAATAATAACGAAGTACGAATGTACGAGAGAGAACGCTCGAAAGGAATAGATCTATACTGTCCGGAGTAATGAAATTAACAGAAAACTGAAACTCTAAACTGAGACTCTGAGATTGAAACTGAAACTGATGGCTTTATGCTGCCTCTTCATATATGATTCGAAGAAATGCTGAGCTAAGCATTAATTGTTATACAATGGAGTCTTTGTTTAGGGGATGACAATAATATATAGTCCATTTAAGAATTATTGACATCGAAGCAGGCCATGAACGTCCAGTCGAGGCTTTATTTCTAGTTACAAAAAAGTTACTGTTTTAATCATAGAAATAAAACATAAATATAACCTAGAAAAGTGTTGAGTATACGAATTATCGGAATTATCGAATAATTAAGCCGGAATATATCGATTGCAGTTTCTACATGGGAGTTCAGGTTTGAAAGCGGAAAAATATCGTGGAATGCTTTCATATGAAATTATCTCATAAAAGTCAACCATGGAAAATTGAAGATCATTCAAATAAATATTTATTTTCACTCAGGACCATGCAATATTTATTGGTATTGGAAATCTTGCAAAATTCTAACCATATAACTATAAGAGTACCATTTTATGTCAGGATTCAAGAAGGATAATTAATGGAATTCTAGCAGGTAGCTAGTGGTGCAACAGAAAAAAATTCTTGGATACTTCGCAAGCACAGGGCCAAAAGAATGGATTGGAAAAAACGTTATAATGTATTAAGAAATAAGAGAGAAACAAAAATTAAGAATCTATGTAGTACATGAAGAATTTTGACATGAAATTTGTACCGAACATCAATATATGAACCGATTTGTGAATTATTTATTGCTTGGTGTTGAATACTTCAAGAAAGTCAATTTTTATTTTCATTCATTAAAACTGTCCATGAATTATTGAAAATATTATAATTGATGAGCAATTTTACAATTATTCAGTATACTTTTGAATTGGGAACAATATAGCATGTAAATTAGCAGAGGGAATGTGAACAGGGTACTATACAGTATAAGTATAATAAATAAACTTGAAATATCTTTGAATGATACATGAGCAAAGATAAAAATATCATTGAAAACTTTGTTTCCACGTAGTGTAGTGATTTGGATGTGTTTATTGAATAAGCTGACATAATCCTATTGATGGGCATCCTTTTGCAGGGAAGGTTTCAATATTTCAATAACCCATTTATGAAATAATTCACCATTCATAGTAATCCTTATCATTAATACCACTGTCAAGAATCGGATCACATCCAGGTAAAAATCCATCATTGTTTCAGCATTCAAAATAGTGCACCTTCTGCCTTTACCCTTGAATATACCTTTTGGATTATTTTCTAGTGTCCACTGACAAATTTGGATATCCAAATTTCATCTAGATAAATGAATTTTACGTTTTGTTCCATGTATTCTTGGTATTTATCACAATATCGTACTAGTTTTATTATATTTTTCTGTTTATCACTAAGAATTTTCCTTCGATCAACTTTCTTGTATTTGTATCCAATTTTTTTTATGATATAATATAATGTTGATTTCGATCAATTGAAATCTAGGTGCTCTTTGGCCTGTTCGAAAAGGATATCTAAACTGATATATTCATTGTTTTAAATTCTAGCAAAAACAAAGTCATTCAATATTCAATGTCTCTTTGAAGGAATAATCATATCGCACAGGTTTTCTTCCACTGCTAATTCCAGGCTATAATAACATGCTAATATTCTACGGACAGGGCTTGGTGAAATCTGAAAATTTAAGAGACATTGATCAATCAGAATACACTTTGAGTCGGTGAATAACAGTTTACCTGAAACACTAGCGGAAATATATGCCAAATCTTTGAAAAACTCGAAGTAACACCGACAAACTGCCTGGCGTTCTCTTGTTAGGCGCGATGTATCCTGGTCAATTCCAGCCATTTTAATAGAATAAGACAAAAAATACTCAAATTCAGAGCAAATTTTTATAATTACATATTCACCAATATCTTCGATAAAATCATCAAAGCAAGAAAAGATTTCTATGGGTAATGTTAGTGCTATTCCTATACCAACCTGAATTCAGCAACCCAAAATATTACTGAATAGTCTATTACCAACTTAAATTCGATTTTTCACAGCCAACCGAGATGTCAATAATTCTTAAATGGAGTATACTTTGAATGTAGGTACTGGATATGTAGATGACTTGATTTGTTGACTTCCAGCAGAAGAAGTTGGCCATGGCACTAATTTTTGCAACTTACTCAATAATGGAATAAAGTCCAATTACGAACTTGAATTCCATTTTTAGACCTTTCACTCACAGAAAGTGACACGAACACGATCCATGTCGATTGGCATTAGAAACCTGTGACGTCTGGAAGATTCTTGAATTATAAATTTTTACATGACTATAGATATAAAACTGATGTAGCCCTTGGCATGAAATCGAGAGTTGAGCGACTTCACGGCCCCCATTTGAGACATTCCGACCAAAACAACTTTTGATTAAAAATTCTTACCCTATAATCTCACTCGATACTCCCAGTCATATAACAATACAACAATATCTGATAATACTTATGGAAGGAATGGCAATAACGATTCACCAAACATTGGTAGAACATTTTTCTCGCTGCCATTTGTGAAACGCAATCCAAATACTCTAGGGAATCAATAAGGGAACACGTCAAGGATTGTAGACAGATGAAACAGAATGATGGTATTTCTAGCCGGGTTTGGTACAAGACTAAGCTGGCCCTGAAGGTTTCTGTAATGTCCTCTTCTATATCTTTTGATTGTCACTCGATTTACCACCAAAGGTATTCTAGTTAGGTCACAGTAAAGAAAACAATTTAAAGTTCTTTCAGTGTCTGCTTCCGCCCAGGTACAATATCATCATATTCATTCCTTCGTCGGAAACCGAAATTTTATTCCAAACACCTCAATCATATAGTACAATTTCCATCAGCTGCTTCATGGTCCTCCTCGTGGTCCGGTCAACATGTTACACCAGTTACATTATCATTTTTTCCATAGCCTCTTTAGTAAGCCTAGATATAAGTTCTGTCATATGTGACCGATGTTGATAGATCTAGGTTATCCTAATCAAACGAAATAGTATATTAAGTATCGAGAACGGTAAGGACATTTTACCGATCGAAGACAATAGTTTGGAGGAGGAGCGCAGCGACGACTCCAATTATTGTCTGAGATCGGTAGTCCTTAACGTTCAAGATACTTATAGCGTTTTTTGCACACATAGACACACTTTTTACTTAAACTACAAAATAATTATTCAAAAAATTAAATTAGTCATTCGTGGCTTCAATGTCAATGCTGTGTAGAAATATAATAGAAGGCATTGTCTTGGTGATGAAAGCTTATTGATTGTAGATTGTCAAAGTGACAATAATTAACTGAATTAACTTCAAAATTATGAAAAGCACTGCCGTGAAGGCAGGAGCTTTTGAGCGCTCGTACATGCACCTTGTAGGTAGATTCGCGTTTTTCAGTTTTAGAAATCAATTGAAGGAATTTTCGACAGCTGCCACAAAAATTCTGAAACTTAGGCGAAACTCCAGACTTTTTTTCGATAATTCGCTAAAATTTTCTACGGTATCTATGGTCTTGGTGGTGCGATATGGACAAAATTTGGCACGTAGTTTGAATACATTATTCCTCAGCTGGGTGCAGAATTTCATCCCAATCCAATCAGTAGTTTCGAAATTACCAGGAAAAAAATATTTTGAACAGCCACATTTACGGAACCCCTAGTCTAATTTTGCTCATTGATGAACGTGACCGCGATATTCGCGATCCAAAGCCACTCTGAAAATTTTAAGTTCCTAGGCCTTTCCGTTCAAAAGTTACAATTTTCTATGGTTTCTATGGTTCTGGTCATGCGATCTGGACAAAATATTGTTTTAATATATCATTCTCGATAAAAATACAAAATTTCATCTCGATCGAATCCGTAGTTTCGAAATGATCGAGAAACCAAAATTTCAAACAACCGTATTTACGGAACCCCTAGTATAATTTTGCTCATAGATGAACGTGATCACGACATTCGAGATCTACACCTATCCTGAAGATTTCAAGTCCCTAGGCGTTTCCGTTCAAAAGTTACAATTTTCTATGGTTTCTATGGTTCTGGTGATGCGATCTGGGCAAAATTTCACATGTAGCTTGAACACCTCATTCTCCATTTGAGTGCAAAATTTCATCTCAATCAAATCTGTAGTTTTCAAGTAATCAGGGAAACAAAACTTTGAACGACCATATTTACGGAACCACTATTAACCCATTAACGAACTTAACCGAGGCATTCGGGAACTGAACCCACACTGAAGATTTCAAGTCTCTAGGTTGTTCCGTTCGAGAGTTATCGTGCTTACGGCCGGACGGACGGATAGACTCAAATTCTTCGACGGATTCGTCATCAGTGAGTCGAACATAGTCGATTGAGACCATTTTCGGCTCAAAATTCGAAAAATACAGACATCGTGACGAAATGATATAGCCCTCGTGTAAGTAGTACGAGCGCTCAAAAATGAGCGATTTTGAATCTTCTGAAGAAAACGAAATTCAAACGGCCTGGAAAATCGGCTATTGTGCAGTTATTCCCGAGAAATCGAAATTTCGTAACGAGCGTACATACAAGACTTTCAAGAAATGGATTCAGGGAAAAGGCAGCCAAATCAATGAAAAAGTACTGCTTGCTTATTTCGTTTGACGAATTTAGAAACACCTAATGTCTATACTGGCAACTTTTTCAGGCACATGTCGGCCACATTTCCAGCTAATAAAGTAGTAGATGTAAACTAAAAAGACACGGTGGACGGCGGTCGTCGACTGTTGCTGAAAGTTACGTTGAGGATTCCCTAGAAAATAAACTCGGCGGAACGTGGCGAGTTGAAACAACAAATGTTGAATTCAGCAGCAATTTCTGTGAATTCAGCTACTTCTCAAGCTAGCGGTATTTCCATCAGCAATTGTAATAATTGTACTTTCAGTTTCAATATCAAATGAATTAAATTCAAATCGTTTGTGAATTATTTCATTATTTCAATGAATATTGAGTCATTCTACTTACCGTTCGCTGAACGGTAAGTGATTCACTTACTGTTCTTTTTATCTTAGCAACCAGTAAAAATAATCTACCGATCTAGCAACAAACGCGGTAACTAACAAAAGTCGCTCTATCGTGCAAAAATAATATTAAGTTGAATCTCAACTATAAATGTGTTCCTAGTTGGGTAAAAGTTTCGTGGGAGACTTGGGCAATCGGTTATGAAGTCATCGCTATACTTGTACTGTCATAATAATATATCCATGAAAAAACTCATTTCAAGGGCTCAGAGTACTACTACTCAGTTGTGATCACTTAGAACTAAAATAATGTTTTAATGGCATGACAGACAGATGATTGAAGATGGATGATTGAATTCCGCAAAAAAAATTACTCGGGTGGGACTCGAACCCACGATCCTCGAATTGCCGGTTCGGTCACCATTGAACTACCAAGAATATCGATCGCTCCATCCGCATATCGGGAAACCCCTTCTTTCCGAATCCAATGTTAGTAGAGTTGAAAAAGGTTAAGATGGAGAGGACTCAAAACACCGTCAGTGATCATCACGATCTCATTTACCTTTCCCCCTGCGTTGTCGATGATTATCGATTTTGGCAGTATTCAGGTTTTTGTCATGCCATCAAACATTATTTTCATGCTTATTTAAAGATGTTAAAAACTTTATAGATAATTCCAGGGGGAAAGGTAAATGGGATCGTGATGATCACTGACTGTGTTATGAGTTCCCTCCATCCTCAACTTTTCCAACCCTACTAACAATGAATTCTGGGAGAACAGGTTCTCTGATATGCGGATGGAAAATTCGACATTCTTGGTAGTTCAGTGGTGAAAACACCGAACCGGTAATACAGGGGTCGTGGGTTCGAGTCCTGCCCGAGGAGGTTCGTTTTCCGGAATTCAATCATCTATCTGTCATGCCATCAAACATTATTTTCATTGTTATTTACAGACGTTAAACACTTTGAATTTGATGAAGTTTTTTGGTACCTATTTATGCATTGGAAAAAAAACAGTTACATTTAGTGGACTCATCCACGTTCCATTCATCAATATTTGATTCTTAATTCATTTTGTTCCGCAGTGTATCTATCGATCTATCAAATGTCGAATGCTAAAGGAAATACGGAGGTTTACTGTTGATGCAGCAACTGCGTGGTTTCGAAATTATACTTTCCAATTAGTTCGAGTGGATACTTCTTGAAGGAGACCAAGAATTTTCAGCAATTACCTCATTCCGAACTGAATCTGTTCTCGAAATAAATTTCGAAATTCAAATTTTCTCAACTCATTCTGAACGCGTCTCAACTTCTTTATAAGTCTGACTTGAACAGAACATCATGTCGAGAAACTCATCAAGGATTCCTCTTGATATCGAAGCTCCTAAAATTCATGAATGACATTTCATCGAATTCTGAACGAAGGAAGCATTCATATCATGCGGAGAAGAACTCCTAAGGGACAGATAATTATTCAAATTTTCCGGACGGATATTTTAAAAATAAACTTTTGATCTTGTATGGTTTTTATTGGAAAACTGAAAGAAAATATATCTTAGATTTCCAAGTCGGCAAACAGATTCTTTACTACTTACACGAGGGCTATATAATTTCGTCACGATGTCTGTATTTTTCGAATTTTGAGCCGAAAATGGTCTCAAACGTCTATGTTCGACTCACTGATGACGAATCCGTCGGAAAATTCGAGTCTGTCCGTCCGTCCGGCCGTCCGTAAGCACGATAACTCTCGAACGGAACAACCTAGAAACTTGAAATTTTCAGGGCAGGTTCGAATCTCGAATGCGGTTGAGTTCGTTATTGGGCAAAATTCGCCGAGGGGTTCCGTAAATATGGCCGCTAGAAATTTTGTTTTCCTGATTTCTTTGAAACTACAGATTCGATCGAGATGAAATTTTGCACTTAAATGAAAAATGAGGTGTTCAAGCTACATGCAAAATTTTGTCCAGCTCGCATCACCAGAACCATAGAAACCATAGAAAATTGTAACTTTTGAATGGAAACGCCTAGGGACTTGAAATTTTCAGGATAGGTGTGGATCTAGATTGTCGTGATCACTTTCATCTATGAGCAAAATTATACCAGGGATTCCGTATATATGGTCGTTTGAAATTTAGTTTTCTTGATAATTTCCGAACTACAGATTCGATCGTGACGAAATTCTGTATACTAATGGAGAATGATATATTCAAGCAATATTTCTCTTGATCGCATGACCAGAACCATAGAAACCATAGAAAATCATAACTTTCGAACGGAAAGGCCTAGGGACTTGAAATTTTCAGGATAGGTGTAGATCTGAAATGTGGCAATCACGTTTATCAATGAGCAGAATTATACTAGGGGTTCCGTAAATACGGTCGTTTGAAATTTTGTTTTCTCGATAATTTCGAAACTACGGATTCGATCGAGATAAATTTTTGTATTTAAAACGAGAACGATATACTAAAGCAACATTTTGTCCAGATCGCATGACCAGAACCATAGAAAATTATAACTTCCGTAGGAAAAGGCCTAGGAACTTGAAATTTGCAGGGTGGGTTTGGATCGCGAATTTCACGGTCACCTTCATCAATGAGCAAAATAAGACTAAGGGTTCCGTAAATATGGCCGTTCAAAATATTTTTTTCCTGATAGTTTCGAAACTACTGATCAGATTGGAAATTTTGCACCTAGCTGAGGAAAAATGTTTTAAACTACGTGCCAAATTTTGTCCAGATCGCATCACCAAGACCATTGATACCGTAGAAAATTGTAGCGAATTATCGAAAAAAAATTGATCCGCTGAAGCACTGACATGAAGTCTGGAGTTTCGCCTGTTTCAGAATTTTTTTGACAGTTGTCGAAAATTCCTTCAATTGGTTTCTAAAACTGAATAATGCGAATCTACCTACAAGGCATGTACGAGCGCTCAAAAGCTCCTGCCTTCACGGCAGTGCTTTTCTGAATTTTTTTAAAGCTTTTATTCAACTTGCTTTGTGTGTAAACTTGCTCTAAGAACATTCGCGTGCACTTTCAAAATCAAGCAGGTAACAAAGATTTTGCAAAAATTTAGCTCTGAGAATGTGAATCGTTGTTTTTGAGCGCTCGTACTACTTACACGAGGGCTATATCATTTCGTCACGATGTCTGTATTTTTCGAATTTTGAGCTGAAAATGGTCTCAATCGACTATGTTCGACTCACTGATGACGAATCCGTCGGAAAATTCGAGTCTGTCCGTCCGTCCATCCGGCCGTCCGTCCGTCCGTCCGGCCGTCAGCACGATAACTCTCGAACGGATCAACCTAGAGACTTGAAATTTTCAGTGTAGGTTCAGATCCCAAATGCCTCGGTTAAGTTCGTTAATGGGCCAAATTCCACCAGGGGTTCCGTAAATATGGCCGTTCAAAGTTTTGTTTCCCTGATTACTTGAAAACTACAGATTTGATCGGGATGAAATTTTGCACTCAAATGGAAAATGAGGTGTTCAAGCTACATGTGAAATTTTGTCCAGATCGCATGACCAGAACCATAGAAACCATAGAAAATTGTAACTTTTGAACGGAAACGCCTAGGGACTTGAAATTTTCAGGATAGGTGTGGATCTCGAATGTCGTGATCACGTTCATCTATGAGCAACATTATACAAGGGGTTCCGTAAATATGGTCGTTTGAAATTTTGTTTTCTCGATAAATTCGAAACTGCGGATTCGATCGAGATGAAATTTTGTATTTTAATCGAGAATGATATATTGAAGCAATATTTTGTCCAGATCGCATGACCAGAACCATAGAAACCATAGAAAATTCTAACTTTTGAACGGAAAGGCCTAGGAACTTGAAATTTTCAGGGTGGGTTTGGATCGCGAATTTCACGGTCACGTTCATCAATGAGCAAAATAAGACTAAGGGTTCCGTAAATATGGCCGTTCAAAATATTTTTTTCCTGATAGTTTCGAAACTACTGATCAGATTGGAAATTTTGCACCTAGCTGAGGAAAAATGTTTTAAACTACGTGCCAAATTTTGTCCAGATCGCATCACCAAGACCATTGATACCGTAGAAAATTGTAGCGAATTATCGAAAAAAAATTGATCCGCTGAAGCACTGACATGAAGTCTGGAGTTTCGCCTAAGTTTCAGAATTTTTTTGACAGCAGTCAAAAATTCCTTTAATTGATTTCTAAAAGTGGAAAATGCGAATCTGCCTACAAGGTGCATGTACGAGCGCTCAAAAGCTCCTGCCTTCACGGCAGTGCTTTTCGTAATTTTTTAGATCAGGTTTAAGTTACATTGACACCATCAAATAGAATTCTGGTTGGATACACAAATTCCTGTTCTATTATGTAGTTGATACATAATGATATACAAATAAACACCTATGAGCTCTACAGAACATATAATGCGCTAGTAATTAGTGTTTGATTTAATGTTGCTGGTAATTAACAATAGAAATATTCAATGCAAGCTCCACCGAAAGAAGAAAGCAATAATCTGGTAAACACAAGAAAGTACTCAGTAAAAACAGAAATAAATAGAGATATACTGAAGAAGCCCATTAGTGCTTTCATCTAATATAATAAATAGTGGTAATGCAACAAAGTCGCAAATTGAAGGAAATATATCTTGAGAGAAAACTGAAAATCTTGCATGGACGTTTGAAACGATCAGAATTTCACCTACCTGAGGGTTCTGTACCATATGGAGAGTTGGAGGGTTGGAATTCGTTGAATATCTTGTCTTCTGTTGGAATTTCGACACGTTGTTCGCTTCCTCTATCTCATTCGGACGCCTGATATAACTGAAGGAATACATGGATGCTCGGACCAGGTTGGTAACCTTGTTTTCAAAAAATAGATCCAGGGAAAGACAAAATAACAAACTTTATGTTACGAAAAATGGCAAGTCCTTCGTGCCAAACTCGGTCGAAGGCTCTCTCGACATCTAAAGCACTAATCCTGTGGCTTGTTTATTCTGAAATCCTTCAGTGACATATTCAGTGATCCTCAACAGTTGAAGTTCTGTTGAATGATTTCTTCTGAATCCAAATTGTTCCGGTGGTATCAGTCTGTTCTCTCAGTGCATTTTTCAGCACTTGACTGTGTTTATTCAGCGCTTTTTCGTCTTCTTCTCTATGTGAAGTTCTGTAGTTCTTCCTAAGTTTTCTATTCCTCTTTATAAGCTATTTTATTGCTTCTGGGGTTTCACCATGTGGCTGCTTCGGAACTGGCTTTTGGATTTTTCTGGTACTTTCCTCGTAGGCTTCTTTCATTCGAGTTTCTAATTTTTCAACTTCATCTTCTAGATCTTCACGAGTTCTTATCTGTGGAATTTCAGTAATTTTTTCCTGGAGTATTTCACTGTACTTTCGCCAGTCTGTAACGTCTTTATACTATGGCATTCAGTTTTTCGGCGTACTTCTTAAGCTTCTTCCCATTTTGGTTTTCAGTTCTGCTATTCCATTATCTTGATTTGCAGTTCATGTCGCCAATTATGATGTTCGGGTAGTTTCCTTCAAGCACTTCCTTCAGATCTTCTTCTATTAAATCATTTTGAGGTGGCTTGTAGGCTGACGCAATTTTCCTTTGTCCTCGATTTGTATTAAGTTTTATCGAGACGGCTTCTATTTGCCCATTATTCAGTACATTGTCAAAATAGTAGTCGATGTTTTTTGAGCACTCGTACTACTTACACGAGGGCTATATCATTTCGTCACGATGTCTGTATTTTTCGAATTTTGAGCCGAAAATGGTCTCAATCGACTATGTTCGACTCACTGATGACGAATCCGTCGGAAAATTCGAGTCTGTCCGTCCGTCCGTCCGGCCGTCAGCACGATAACTCTCGAACGGATCAACCTAGAGTCTTGAAATTTTCAGTGTGGGTTCAGTTCCCGAATGCCTCGGTTAAGTTCGTTAATGGGCCAAATTCCACCAGGGGTTCCGTAAATATGGCCGTTCAAAGTTTTGTTTCCCTTATTACTTGAAAACTACAGATTTGATCGAGATGAAATTTTGCACTTAAAAGGAAAATGAGGTGTTTTAGCTACATGTGAAATTTTGTCCACATCGCATGACCAGAACCGTAGAAACCATAGAAAATTGTAACTTTTGAACGGCCTAGGGACTTGAAATTTTCAGGATAGATGTGGATCTCGAATGTCGTGATCACGTTCATCTATGAGCAACATTATACAAGGGGTTCCGTAAATACGGTCGTTTGAAATTTTGTTTTCTCGATAAATTCGAAACTACTGCTTCGATCGAGATGAAATTTTGTATTTTAATCGAGAATGATATATTGAAGCAATATTTTGTCCAGATCGCATGACCAGAACCATAGAAAATTGTATTTTTTGAATCGCGGTCACATTCATCAATGAGCAAAATAAGACTAGGGGTTCCTTGAATATGGCCGTTCAAAATATTTTTTTCCTGATAGTTTCGAAACTACTGATCGGATTGGAATGAAATTATGCACCTAGCTGAGGAATAATGTATTCAAACTACGTGCGAAATTTTGTCCAGATCGCATCACCAAGACCATAGATACCGTAGAAAATTCTAGCGAATTATCGAAAAAAAATTGATCAGCTGAAGCACTGACATGAAGTCTGGAGTTTCGCCTAAGTTTCAGAATTTTTGTGAGAGCTGTCGAAAATTCCTTCAATTGATTTTTAAAACTGGAAAATGCGAATCTACCTACAAGGTGCATGTACGAGCGCTCAAAAGCTCCTGCCTTCACGGCAGTGCTTTTCGTAATTTTTCCGACTATTACGGCTACGCCCCCTCCTGTTCAATTTCTGTCATTTAGGTTTATTACATGGTCGGGAAATGAAATTATATTTCTTGTAGATCATCGGTGGTTCCGGGTCCTTTCTTGTTGGTCTTTCCTTCCTTCTTTTGGCTGCTCTTCTTGGATTTTCCATTTTTTGGGGCTTCTTTCATCTGCTCTCTTTTGAGTGGTGGCGTTTTTTTCTTTTTATCTTCTTCCTTCTTTTCTTGTTGGACAGTAGGCATCTTTTTCTTTTCTTCTTTTTTTCTTGCTTTGGTCGCAGTCTTCTTTTTGGTCCTCAGTTTCCACTCGCTATATCCTTTGTAGCTGTCTGGGTGACCTGCTTTTCCGCTGAGCGCATAGGTAGCATTTCTCTCGTCGTTTTCTCTGGTTAGCGTACAATCTTTACTTTTGTGCGCTCCAGAGCATTCAACACACCTCCATGGGAATGTGCATTTACTTTGCGGATGTTGACATCTTTGCGGTAACGTTGACATCTATGACATTTACCAGGTTCAATGCTCTTATTCTTCGGTTCTACTACACAATTCATACCGTAGAGCTGTTTCACTTCGAATTCCTTCTTATTTTGGGTTTTCACCAAAAATAAGGGTATTGCCTTTGTGATTTTGTTGGATTTCATCCTTATGACATCCGCGTCGGTATTGCCTTGCTCGGCTAGGTCTTCAGTGATGATGGTAATATCTGCGTCCAGTGGTAGATATCGTACCACCACGTAGATTTTTTTTTCTTCTTCCCTTTGGAGCGTGTAAAATTCTTTTTCCCTTGACTCGAGGAATTTCGTCATCTTCCTGTGTTCATCGGGGGATTGAGGTACATCAGGTACAACACGAATTCCGTCCCTTACTGTGATCCCTCTCTGGTATTTTATGACTTTCGCTTGCATATCTCTCGAGATTTGAGTCCAGTCGGCAGTGCCTTTCAAGGTCACTGGTGGGACCTTTCCTTTCCTTGGCTCAATCGGAATAGAGACTCCAATTCCTTCTGCGGGTGCAGAAGAAGCTTCTACTGGGCGATTCACTTTTTGCAGTGCTGCAGTATATGTCATTTTCTTCGTTGGCTCTCCTGCAGCTATAATATCCCTTCCGGGTTGTGCTTTAGGGGCCTCTTTTGGGGGTGCGGGGGTTGACACTATCTCTTCTTTCCCAGAAAAGAAGGCATTTTCCCTTCTTTCAGCGCGTTTCCGCGGCTTCGAAGGCTGGGACATTCCCTCCTTTAAAAATTTCACCTCATCGGATAAAGTTTTAAGACTCTCCGTCAAAACTCTCATCTGACTTATGAGGCTGTTGATATGGTCCTTCTATTCTTTTGTAATCCGAAGCGAAAATGTGCATCGAGCAAAACGGTGGCACTTTTGAGCAACTTTTAAGATTTCTTCCAAATGTTTTACTTGTTTACTCACTTGTTTATTTATTTTTGCACTTGTTGATCATTCTGAATAAATTATTCAAAATCCATATTTTTCTGGGAAATTATTGAACTTATGCATTAGAATATGAAAAAATTACGAAAAGCACTGCCGTGAAGGCAGGTGCTTTTGAGCGCTCGTACATGCACCGTGTAGGTAGATTCGCATTTTCCAGTTTTGGAAACCAATTGAGGAAATTTTTGACAGCTGTCAAACAAATTTTCAAACTAAGGCGATAATCCAGACTTCAAGTCAGTGCTTTAGGTGCAATTTTTTTTTCGAAGGTTCGCTAAAATTTTCTTCGGTATCTATGGTCTTGGTGATGCGATCTGTACAAAATTTCGCACGTAGTTTGAATACATTATTCCTCAGCTAGTTGCAGAATTTCATTCCAATCAAATCGGTAGTTTCGAAATTATCAGGAACAGAATATTTTGAACGGCCATATTTACGGAACGCCTAGTCTAATTTTGCTCATTGATGAACGTGACCGTGAAATTCGCGATCCAAACCCACCCTGAAAATTTCAAGTTCCTAGGCTTTTTCCTTCGGAAGTTATAATTTTCTATGGTTTCTATGGTTCTGGTCATGCGATCTAAACAAAATGTTGCTTTAATATGTCATTCTCGTTTAAAATACAACATTTTATCTCGATCGAATCCGTACTTTCGAAATTATCGAGAAAACAAAATTTCGAACGACCATCTTTACGGAACCCCTAGTATAATTCTGCTCATTGATAAACGTGAACGCACCATTTCAGATCTACACCTATCCTGAAAATTGCAAGTCCCTAGGCCTTTCTGTTCGAAAGTTATGATTTTCTATGGTTTCTATGGTTCTGGTCATGCGATCTAGAGAAATATTGCTTGAATATATCATTCTCCATAAGTATACAAAATTTCGTCACGATCGAATCTGTAGTTTGGAAATTATCAAAAAAACTAAATTTCAAACGACCATATTTACGGAACCCCTAGTATAATTTTGCTCATAGATGAAAGTGATCACGACAATCGAGATCCACACCTATCCTGAAAATTTCAAGCCCCTAGGCGTTTCCGTTCGAAAGTTACAATTTTCTATGGTTTCTATGGTTCTGGTGATGAGAGCTGAACAAAATTTTGCATGTAGCTCGAACACCTTATTTTCCATTAGACTACAAAATTTTATCCCGATCGAATCGGTAGTTTCAAAGTAATCAGGAAAACAAAATTTCGAGCGGCCATATTTACGAAACCCTTGGGCGGATTTTGCCCATTAACGAACTCAACCTCGGCATTCGAGATTCGAACCTACCCTGAAAATTTCAAGTTTCTAGGACATTCCGTTCGAGAGTTATCGTGTATACGGACGGCCGGACGGACAGACTCGAATTTTCCGACGGATTCGTCATCAGTGAATCGAACATAGTCGATTGAGACCATTTTCGGCTCAAAATATGAATAATACAGACATCGTGACGAAATGATATAGCCCTCGTGTAAGTAGTACGAGCGCTCAAAAATAAGGAAAAGCACTGCCGTGAGGGCAGGAATTTTTGAGCGCTCGTACATGCACCTTGTAAGCAGATTCGCATTCTCCAATTTTAGAAATCAATTGAAGGAATTTTCGACAGCTGTCAAAAAAATTCTGAAACTTAGGCGAAACTCCAGACTACATGACAGTGCTTCAGCTGATCAATTTTTTTTCGATAATTCGCTAGAATTTTCTACGGTATATCGGTACATTTTTGCCAAATTATCGTAAGCCCCAACGTACTACGTTGAGGCTTACGATAGTTTGGCAAAAATGTATCGATATATGGTCTTGGAGATGCCATAAAAATATATTCCTACAAACCCAAGAAATCTGCAAGCCTTATATGCAGACGACACGGAACAATCAGTCAGACATTAACGCAGACACACACAAAATTTTCACTAGCATTTTTCTGAATAAAATCATAAAAAACAGATTGTGTCTTACGTTTTAGCATTCGCAATGAAAATGCTATGTCATACATACGTACATTTTTCTCATGCCATATAAACAAGCGTAGTTGATGATGGTTTCTTCCGAACGAAACGTTGTACGGAAATTTTGTGAACGCCATTTTGTAGAGGTTAACAAGTGGAAACGAGAAAATGCCTTTAGTTTTCCCTTAACTTTTCAAATAACTTCAGAAAAAAATAAAAACGAAATCGCCAAATTTCGGTCTTTTCCGAATATCTCTGGTAGTAAACGATATTTTCAGGTTTTCTCAACATCTATTCCTTCACCCCTTGATTGTGCAACTTTTGCTCGTATGACCTAATGTGTTACTCTTACGGTTACCGATATCCCCATGCTGTTCATCCTTATCTTGGGCACACTGTATATTTCATGAGTAAGTTGTCGTGAAGGTTGTCGTAACAAATATATCTGACAACTATGACTTGGACAGCTCACCACATTTCGTATGAAACTAAAAAAATTAGAAATAACGAATAGAGGTTAGCTCTCAGACCCTTGTCTCACGAAACCGGAAAATAATTCACCTTCATCTTCTTTGAAGATGCTTGAGAGCGACATTTTCCACTACTTGAGAGACGAGCGAATTCAAGGAAACATATCCTCAGTCAAATTCTCAGAAATCAACATTGCGATCGCTCGGCACGCGCTCAAATTCAGGCATCTGAATATTCCATTATGATGCCATTACATCTCTTTCAGCCTGTAAATGAGTCCCTGCCTGCGCATGGACATAATTAGATCCAAACCTTATTCATTCAATTCATTCCACAATGCCGCAGTGAACAACCTAATTCAATGCCATCCCTATGTGGCGCTTTGATTATGTGTACTACATACTATCCAGATGTATATACCTTAATATGGTTATCCTCAGAAACGTTGGATGAATATATATCTCTTTCAAACTCCTCGACACCCTTCAAAGTTGAGAGAACTCGGGAAGAAGGCACAAATTGCCACTATTGAATAGACTCTTGTAGATGAAATAACTTTGATAATTGAAAAAATATTAATCCATATTCTTGCCAAGATCATATTGAACATGGAGGTTGTGCGATTTAGGTGGGTTCGCTAGATATGTGTACGAACCTTATCCTTTGACTATGGATAAGCTATCGGTGGTGATGCATTGTGAACTATGTGGAGTGAGAGTCAAGATAGGAGAATCCATTATTGTATACTTAGTTTTTATAGACCTCCATCCGGCAATATGATGATTTTTTGCACACCCTAGAATATGTCCCACTCTATTGTACTACTATTTCCCATGTACCATTTCTATGTGGAGATTTCAATATTAACTACCTCCTTTTGAATGACAATCGCAAAAAAACTATCATACTCCGTTCAATAATTATTGACATCGATGCAGGCCTCGAAAGTCCAGTCGAGGCTCTATTTCTGGTTACAAAAGATAACTGTTCATTTTCATCATAAAAATAGAACATATAAATATATCCTAGTTTAGCGAGGTGTTATCGCTATTTTGGATCCCACTACCTGATAAGGAAACGGATGTGTGTTTCGTGCCACAGTTTGCTGGTGGACTCATCAGTAGGGCTGATCCATCAAACTGTAGCCCTAGACACCTTCACAAGGAATATTGGTACTCTCCTTTTTTTTTTGTTTAGTCAGGGGGAATCCTCATGGACGAACTATCTCCGATAGATAGAACAGTGTGAGACTTCGTGTGAAGCACGACCTACTCTAACTAAACCTAACCTGCTGTTTTAGATTCCGGGCATTTATTACCTATTAACCTTTTGACTCTTCTTGTTCGTATCTCTATCACGATCTTTGTCGTGTGATAATTGTGTTACCTATGAATTTAAATTTCATAGGTGTCTCTTCTTCTGGATAATTTAAATTGAGATTACTCAATTTCTGTTTCTACGTAGTTGATCTCTGGGTCTTTTGTGATAGGTGGGTATCCTAACCACATCTTCTGCGGGGTTGTAGTCAACTAGTCTTCTTAGCTCATCATTTGGGTGTTGACTTGCTTTTTCAAATATCTTCTCGGCCTTCTTTTTCAGGAAATCTGTGACAGTTTCCCATTCTAAGTCTCTGTGGATTTGTTGGTTTCTTACGAACCACGGCATATTCATTGCTGCTCTGAGCAGTTTATTCTCTGTTGCTTGAATCTTCTTTATATGGCTATTGGCTGCATGGCCCCATGCCGCCGAGCCATATGTTAGTTGGGGTCTTGCAATTGACTTGATCATTCGTAGCTTCGTGCTTTGGTTCATTTGGCTTCTTCTTCCTAGCAGTGGGTAAAGTCTTCTCATTGCTGAGTTTGTTTTATCCACTGCATATTTTATATGGTTTTTCCATGTTAGCCCTTTATCTAGTTTACTCCTAGATATTTGACTTCATTTTCCCAATCTCCATCTATCTGTAGGTTGGAATTCATTTCAAGTCTCCGCTTCTGTAGTAGAATAGCTTGGCTCTTTTTGCTATTTATTTGAATTTTCCATTTAATGAACCATGCTTCTAAATCTTCTGTGCTTCTTGCAGTCTTCTGTGTGTGGCATCTGGTCGTCGATGTGTGAAGGCTATTCCCGTGTCGTCTGCATAAAGGGCTAGCAGGTTCCTTGGGTTCTTAGGTATATGTTGTAAAGCAGAGGTCCTAGAACTTATCCTTGGGGCACTCCTGCTTCTACTTGTCTGGTGGTAGATAATGTGTCGTCTATTTTGACATAAAAATTCCGGTTCCTCAGGTAGTTTCTTATTATCTTGCAGGTTTTGGTGGTGTAGCCTGCCATCATCATCTTGTAGGCAAGTCCTTCGTGCCAAACTCGGTCGAAGGCTCTCTCGACATCTAATAGCACTAATCCTGTGGCTCGTTTATTCTGAAATCCTTCAGTGACATATTCAGTGATCCTTAACAGTTGAAGTTCTGTGGAATGATTTCTTCTGAATCCAAATTGTTCCGGTGGTATCAGATTCAGCGCTTCTGTTTCTTCATTGAGTCTTTTTGCAATGACTCTTCCGACAATTTTTCCAAGTGCTGACAGTAGACTTATCGGCCTGTAGTTTTGTGGGAATTTTCTATCTTTTTCTGGCTTATTGAACACAATTACTTCTGCTGTTTTCCATCTTTCCGGAAAGTATTCTGTTCTCATCACTGCGTTTGCTATATTGGTTAGCGCTGCTATTCCTTTTCTGGGCAATTTCCGTAACATAAAGTTTGTTACTTTGTCTTTTCCTGGAGCTTTTCTGTTTTTCAATTTCTTGATGATTTCTTTAATTTCTGTTGGTGTTGTTGGGTTTGGGATGGTATCGCCTTCCGGCGGTTCCAACATCAATTCTTCATTTCCTTTGACTTCTTCTTCTAAGTCTTCATTGTCATCGTCTTCTCTGTAGTTGATTCTGGCTTCTCGTTCTATTGCGTCGACCAGCGCTTCGGCTTTTTCAAGCTTTGAGTAGGCCATCCCATTAGCTCCGTGTAGAGGGGGAATTTCGGTTTTCTCTCATCGTAAGCACTTTTGCATCTTCCATGCTGAGTGGTCTACGGTGTTTAGATCTATAACTCTTTGGTTCCATCTGCCTGTTCTCAGTTCCCTAAGTGCATTTTCAGCACTTGACTGTGTTTATTCAGCTCTTTCTTGTCTTCTTCTCGATGTAAAGTTCTGTAGTTCTTCCTGAGTTTTCTATTCTTCTTTATAAGCTCTTTTACTGCTTTTGGGGTTTCACCATGTGAATGTTTCGGGGCTGGCCTTTCGATTCTTCTGGTACTTTCCTCGTAGGGTTCTTTTATTCGGGTTTCTAATTTTTCAACTTCATCCTCTAGTTCTTCAGGGGTTCTTATCTGTGGAATTTCTGTAATTTTCTCCTGGAGTATTTCACTGTACTTTTGCCAGTCTGTGAAGTCTTTCGTTTGAAGTTCTTCTGTTATCGGTCTGCGTCCCAATCTGAGTTCTATTGGGTTGTGGTCTGATGTGCCCTCTTCTAAAGTGTCAAGTGTGAAATCTTGGGTAATATCTTTCATTATGACGATATCTTATACGTCCGGTAGGCCATTACTTCTGGGCAGGTAGGTCGGAATTTCAGTTCCTAATACTATGGCATTTAATTTTTCGGCGTACTTCTTGAGCTTCTTCCCATTTTGGTTTTTAGTTCTGCTATTCCATTCTCTTGATTTGCAGTTCATATCGCCAATAATGATGTTTGGGTAGTTTCCTTCAAGCATCTTCTTCAGATCTTCCTCTATTAAGTCATTTTGGGGTGGTTTGTAGGCCGACGTAATTTTCATTTGTCCTCGATTCGTATTAACTTTAATCGAGACGGCTTCTATTTGTCCATTATTCAGTACATCGTCAAAATAGTGGTCGATGTTCCTCTTGACTATTAGGGCTACGCCCCCTCCTGTACAATTTCTGTCATTTCTGTATATTTCATGGTCGGGAAATGAAATTCTATTTCATGTAGATAATCTCGTCTCCTGAAGGGCTATAATATCCGGTTGTTTCTCGGATATTATTTCTTCTATTTCAGATCTACGGGCTCGTATACCATTCGTGTTCCATGAGAAAATCTTTAGGTTGTTTTTATTTCCGTTAGTCACTAGCTCCATTAATTGGGTTTGGTGAGTTTACGGAACTTTTTGTCCATTTCTATTTCCAGGAATTTCATAAGCTTACTCATGATATTTTTGGTGAAGGTATCTAGATCCTCGGTGGTTTCGGGTCCTTTCTTATTGGTCTCTTCTTTCTTCTTTTGGCTGCTCTTCTTGGATTTTCCATTTTTTGGGGCTTTTTCCTTCTGCTCTTGTTTGAGTGGTGGCGTTTTATTCTTCTTATCTTCTTCCTTCTGTTCTTGTTGGACAGTAGGCATCTTTTTCTTTTCTTCTTCTTTTCTTGCCTTGGTCGCAGTCTTCTTTCTGGTCACCAGTTTCCACTCGCTACATCCTTTGTAGCTGGCTGGGTGACCTGCTTTTCCGCAGAGCGCACAGGTAGCATTTCTCTCCTCGTTTTCTCTTGTTAGCGTACAATCTTTACTATTGTGCGCTCCAGAGCATTTAACACATCTCCATGGAAATGTGCATTTACTTTGCGCATGTCCGTAACGTTGACATCTGTGACATTGGCCAGGTCCAATGCTCTTCTTCTTCGGCTCTACTACACAATTTATACCGTAGAGCTGTTTTACTTCGAATACCTTCTTATTTTGGGTTTCCACCAAAAAGGGTATTGCCTTTTTGGTTTTGTTGGATGTCATCCTTATGACATCCGCGTCGGTAATGCCTTGCTCGGCGAGGTCTTCTTTCATAATGTTAATATCTGCGTCTAGTGGCAGATAACGTACCACCGCGTAGATTCTCTTCTCTTTGGAGGGTGTAGAACTCTTTATTTCTCGACTCGAGGAATTTTGTCATCTTTCTGTGGTCGTCGGGGGATTCGGGAACAACACGAATGCCGTCTCTTACTGTGGTCGCTCTCAGGTATTTAATACCCTTCATTTGCATCTCTCTCGAGATTTGTGTTCAGTTGGCCGTGCCTCTTAATGTCACTGGAGGAACTTTCCCTTTTTTCTGCTCGATTGAAGCAGGGACTTCAATTTCTTCTGCGGGTGCAGAAGTAGCTAGTAGCTTCTTCTGGGCGTTTTCCTTTTTGCAATGTTGCAATATACGATTTCTTCGTAGGTGGCCCACCTGCAGCTGCATCATTAGTATTGGTGGGTTTTTTCCGGTCTTCTTTTTGGATTGGGGTTTACACTGTCTCCTCTGTCCCAGAGGAGAAGCCATTTTCTTTTCTCTTAGCCCGTTTCCGCGGCTTCGAGGACTGAGACATTTCTGCTCTCAAGGATTTCACCTCATCTGATAAAGTTTTGAGACTCTCCGTCATAACTTTCAGTTGACTCATGAGGCTGTTGATATGATCCTTCTGTTCTTTTATAATCCGATCTTTGTCGGGTTCGTCATTAACCTCTTCTTCTTCAACATCCATATCGGAAATTTCTTCATCCGATAAGTTTTCTGCGTCGGATTCTCTGTCCTCATTTGCAGAGTCGTATTCCGACATTTTGTCAGAGTGACTCAGCAAACGACACTTGAACACTTTTTTCACTTTTCACTAAACTCACTTTAGTCTCTTCAATGTGAAATAATCTGTGGAACCATCGATCTAAACCTGGACTCAACACAGTTATTTCTTCGTTTCTTATCACTTCTATACGAGGTTCACTTGGCACACATGCGCATTTCTCAATACGTCTGCACTCCTCGAGGGTTCAATCGCACGTCGAGTGCATCTTATGAAGAGATCCACGGGAGACAACGCGGTGTGGCGTAGCCGTCAACGCCATCTTCCAACGACCGACGGCGGAGAGCCGCCACACTAGAAAAGTGTTCAGTATATTTTTCAATACAAATTACTTTGAAGTTTTCGAGCTCGCGAATGGTTATTTAATCAACTAGTTTATTAATGACAGCGATTAATGATCGTAATATTTTAACGCGTGAGCGGAGCGAGGGAATTGAATATAAATTCTGGATCGAAACCAATTTTTATTTTGCATGATATACAAATTTGACGTTATACAAATTTCTATGTTCATTTCGATATATTAATATTTATGCTTCCTATAGAACAATTCGAAAAATTCATAGAGGGAATATTGGACATGTTGTGACATTCTGAATAGTTTACATTTATTTCATTTTCTATAATGTCCGATAAGGAACGTGTGGATGAAGTGGAGGTTGAAGCATTATTTACTTTGGAACAATTATGACATAAAATTTTTTCTGCAATTTCTATTTTATTCTGAATGGAGTTTTCAATATACCCTTCTGCAACAGAAGTTGATTTCCAACCACCAAGTCTTTTCTGTACCACTGTCAGAAAGAATAGACGCAGAAGAACGCCGAAAACGGTGACCTGTATACAAATGTGGTTGCTCTAATTTAAGAAAGTTTGCAATCATTGACGGTAATTTAGAAAATGTATTAATTCCAACTGGTTGTGTTGAGCATTTATAGTTCTTATAAAAAACGAAAAATCTTTCGTGTGGAGTGTGAGCTGCCCTCAAGGATATATATCTCTTTATTATGTTCAAAAGTGTATGCTCATCATTATCCACCACAGTGAATATCCTGTTCGAATGTGTTTTCGATGAATTCACTGTCACCAAAAATTTTTATCCCATATCTTGTACATCCTTTCTCTGCAACCTTAACAATTCATCTTTTCTCAATGCACCCGCTACTCCGAATATCAAAGCGACCTACAAATCAAACAATGATAGTTATTTCACTATAACGAGATAATGAGAATAAGTTGGAATAACGATTCAATTGAGTTTTATTTTTACCTTCGACATCAAGAAAACACTATCAGGAGCATTCGCTATGAACTCTTTCACATGTTCTTTTTCGGGAACTTTTGATTATTTTGGGATATATCCCTCTCTTTCCCGTTTAATAAACATCACCAGTTTGTGGTATCTGCTTATATCAGTATTGTCTTTCACATTTATTATTGATTTCAGCATCGAATATTTTGGCCATGCTAGATGCTAGATGCCTCTTTTTTGCAATACCCGTAAAGTATGCCAACAAAACCGTTTTCGTAAAGTTCCGAACCTTCTTGTCTTTGCACCAAGATCTGAATTCAGCATAGGTTTCCTCATATAAATGGCGGCTCTTTTCAGGAAGCAGACTCAAAGTTGCTGCTTCAGCAGTTTTTGTCACATCTGGCGATGTCAAAGGGACATTTTCTTCGTTATTCATTATGTAGTAGCGTAACGGATAAAATCAGATTCTGATCGAAAGCGAATAAATAAATTTGACAGCTCTATCGTGCTCCGACATATATGCATCTATGCTCCGACTGGATATTTTATAATCGGTTGCCATGATAATTATGTATTAATACAAGAAATCATGCATTAATAGGGGTCATTAATGGATGATTTCGAGTGCGTCAAAATGAGCTTTCATTCTATGGTCGACGAAAAAAATATTTTTTAATCCCACATACAATTACTATATTATAAACCTTTCAATCAACAGTATTTAAATTCAATCATTGTTGTATTGACTGCAGTTCAAACATGCGAATTCGGGTTAGATGCCGCAAAAAAATGTGGAATGCTTTCAAGGAAGTCCAATGTTGAGATACCATTCATATATATGTCAGCCATCGAAGATTGAAGAACATTAAAATTCATATTCCTATTAACCAAGGGCGATTCAATAATTATTGCAAATAATAAATTCTAACCAAGGAAGGATAATTATTTGAATTAAACATAAATTTAAGCTGTTATAGCAAAACTGGTGAAACAAACAGAAAAAAGTTTTGGTACTTTGCAGCGTGTGGCCAAGTGAATGGAATGTGAAGAACGTTATATACAGGGTTTTCCTGAGTGGTTGACAATACTCTAGTGGTGAAAGCCGGTCATCCAGGCCTTCCAGAAAAGTTGCTTTTTTTGTGTCCTAAAGCTATTAGTTTAGGAGATACAGGGTGATTTATGGATTTTGGCGAAAATTTTCGATTGCCATTACTTTGGATTATTGCCATGAAAAAATACATATTTAAATCTTCACTTTAGATGGCACATTCACAAGCGAGAAGCGAACCAACGAATTCATATTTTATGTAATTTTTTTTAAATGCGGTCCTGTTTTTTGGCCCTTTCGTGATAATATTCTTGTCTTTTGCTGAAATTCTGAATTTTATAACTCCCTGTGCAACTCCTTTGTTTTCTTAACCCCCAGCACTCACTTAGTGTTGTAACAAGCTGCGTGAAGAAGTAAAAAAGTATGCATAGCCAAGCTCGGAATTTTTTTGGAAAAATTACGAAAAGCACTGCCGTGAAGTCAGGAGCTTTTGAGCGCTCGTACATCCACCATGTGATTCGCATTTTCCAGTTTTAGAAATCAATTGAAGGAATTTTCGACAGCTGTCAAAAAATATCTCAAACTTAGACGAAACTCCAGACTTTGTCAGTGCTTCAGCTGACCGATTTTTTTTCGATAATTCGCTAGAACTTTCTACGGTATCTATGGTCTTGTTGATGCGATCTGGACAAAATTTCGCACGTAGTTTGAATACATTATTCCTCAGCTAGGTGCAAAATTTCATTCCAATCAAATCAGTAGTTTCGAAATTATCAGGAAAAAAATATTTTGAACTGCCATATTTACGGAACCCCTAGTCTAATTCTGCTCATTGATGAACGTGACCGTGAAATTTGCGATCCAAACCCACCCTGGAAATTTCAAGTTCCTAGGCCTTTCCCTTCGGAAGTTATAATTTTCTATGGTTTCTATGGTTCTGGTCATTCGATCTGGACAAAATGTTGCTTTAATATATCATTCTCGTTTGAAATACAAAATTTGATCTCGATCGAATCCGTAGTTTCGAAATTATCGAGAAAACAAAATTTCAAACGACCGTATTCACGGAACCCCTAGTATAATTCTGCTCATTGATAAACGTGAACGCCATATTTCAGATCTACACCTATCCTGAAAAGTCCCTAGGCATTTCCGTTCGAAAGTTATGATTTTCTATGGTTTCTATGGTTCTGGTCATGCGATCTAGAGAAATATAGCTTGAATATATCATTCTCCATTAGTATACAAAATTTCGTCACGATCGAATCTGTAGTTCTGAAATAATCAAGAAAACTAAATTTCAAACGACCATATTTACGGAACCCCTTGTATAACTTTGCTCATAGATGAAAGTGATCACGACAATCGAGATCCACATCTATCCTGAAAATTTCAAGTCCCTAGGCGTTTCCGTTCAAAAGTTACAATGTTCTATGGTTTCTATGGTTCTGGTGATGCGAGCTGGACAAAATTTTGCATGTAGCTTGAACACCTCATTTTCCATTAGAGTGCGAAATTTCATCTCGATCGAATCTGTAGTTTCGAAGTAATGAGGAAGACAAAATTTCGAGCAGCCATATTTACTACCCTGAAAATTTCAAGTTTCTAGGACATTCCGTTCGAGAGTTATCGTGTATACGGCCGGACGGATGGACAGACGGACGGCCGGCTGGCCGGACGGACAGATTCGAATTTTCCGATTCATCATCAGTGAATCGAACATAGTCGTTTGAGACCATTTTCGGCTCAATATTCGAAAAATACAGACATCGTGACGAAATGATATAGCCCTCGTGTAAGTAGTACGAGCGCTCGAAAACACATTGAATTTAGGTACAAATGACGTAAATCCTCTTGAAACATGTAATAAATGAGTATTCTTTGCCTCTAAAAATAGCTGTCAAATTCAAAGTTACTCCAATTTTCATTATGTATAGCAATTGTGACTATTTTAGATTCAGAGAAGTTGCACAACCTCTGAATGACAATTATCCAAATAGATGGTCCTGTAACATGGCTCCCGAGGTCCCCAGATCTAACTCTTATGGATTATTTTCTGTGGGGTTAACTGAAAAAAATTAACATGCCGTTGAAATAACTTCACAAGACCATTTGAAGCAGAAGATAGAAGAAACTTGCAAAGAAATGAAACGAAATCCCGATAAGAAGGGTCATAAATAATCTGATTTTGGGAGCAAGGAAATGTGTCGAGATGGAAGGACTCCATTTTGAACATCTTTTATGACACTTCCCTTCAATTTTGAATTGTGAAATTAAATAAATGGGATCAAAGTTTTTCAAAAAAAATTTAAAAAATTAATATCTACTTATTTGTGTTGTGTATTCGAATGCGAATACACTCACGAATTGAATTTTAAGAATGGTTCACTCCATGAGTTACAACGCTCTCAATCTTTAAGGTTCAAAAACTCAGCAAAAGACAGGAATATTATCACGAAAGGACCAAAAATAAGGACCGCATTTCAAAAGAATTACATAAAATATGAATTTGCTCGTTCGCTACTCGCTTGCAACAAGTGTGCCATCCAAAGTGAAAATTGAATTCTTCAGATTAAATTATGTTTTCTTTCATGGCAATAACTACATTTCTCCAAGTAATGTAAAAAATATACATTTTGAGACTTGAAAGATAAACCCCGATATTCTGAGTACTGCCCTGAAAATATGGATATTTCGTGAGCCATTCAAAAGGACATTCTGAAGTGAACCAACCCATGAATTTTGATCAAAATCGGACCTCATATTCCAAAGTTATGGCTAATTAAAATTCTTGCCAGAATCCATAAATCACCCTGTATCTCTTAAACTAATAGCCTCAGGGCACAAAACAAGCAACTTTCTTGAAAGGCCTGGATAAGGTTTATACAACGAAATATTTCCGAAAAACCCGTACGGAAAAAAAAAGAAGGCTTTTATTCTTCCTCCGACCAAGCGAAAAATCAAAGATTACTTATATCTCATGAGGATTTTGAGAATTAGACAAAAAGTGGAGTTATCGTGTTTCTAGAAATTGATTAGAAGTTTATAACTGTGTTTGATATACAGGGTGTCCGTGAAAATGTGGGAAATCTCTCAGATTCAGATAAAATATCAAAAAATTAAGCTTTGATAAAGCTTTGAACTGAATTTTCCTACCTTGATCTGCAAACCACCTAATTTCCCTTTTGCACCTATTTGGAAACTAAACCACCCAAACACGATATTGGCCTTTATTTTTATTCGCACTCGAAACACAAAATACGGCTTTCAACTCAACTCAAAATAAACTTCCAAACACTTATTTCCACGATCTAACACAATTACTCCCTTAATCCGAAATCTAACAGAATCCTCTACTGAAAAATACAACACTATTTTCCTCTAACCGTCCTCTGACCGAAACCGTCGTCCGATTTTTCCCTTCATCGTGGTGAGCTTCCCTTTCGCCGAGTAACTGACTCTGATTTTTCCTTCTTCTCCAAAAGTAAACCCTACTCCCCTTTCAAAAAGAATCCACAACTCCAGAGTGGGCGTCCAGACGCTCAAACAGCAAAATTCTTGCTCCAAAAATGTTCTCATGAATTTAATCTCCGCTGGTTCTATCTACCGTAGACATAAACAATTTCAGCCACTACAATGTTGCAAATGGACAACTTCGCCTTTTAGACGTTAATTATCGTCGATATTTGTGGTCTTTCTGTCAAACTTATCACGACGATTAAAACTAACGACATCCTTCTTGATACCTACAGACTAATACAAGGTATATACGGATGTCTGAAGTATTTTTCCACTCAAGCAATGCATTTGAATTTAAATAATCCATGTAATTTTGAATAAGTATTCCTCAATTTTTACAGTTCATCATATCAAATTTTCATTAAATTATATTAGGTAGTTCAAAAATTATTCCAGTAAAATGAATTTCCAGTGGCGTCATTTAGGAGGCCGTATCTCCGTAGGGAGAAAAAATTAAGGAAACTTTTCATCTTATTTTTGAGCGCTCGTACTACTTACACGAGGGCTATATCATTTCGTCACGATGTCTGTATTTTTCGAATTTTGAGCCGAAAATGGTCTCAATCGACTATGTTCGACTCACTGATGACGAATCCGTCAAAAAATTCGAGTCTGTCCGTCCGTCCGGCCGTCCGTCCGTCAGCACGATAACTCTCGAACGGATCAACCTAGAGACTTGAAATTTTCAGTGTAGGTTCAGATCCCAAATGCCGCGGTCAAGTTCGTTAATGGGCAGAATTCCACCAGGGGTTCCGTAAATATGGCCGTTCAAAATTTTGTTCTCCTGATTACTTCGAAACTACAGATTCGATCGAGATGAAACTTTGCACTCAAATGGAGAATGAGGTGTTTGAGCTACATGTGAAATTTTGTCCAGATCGCATGACCAGAACCATAGAAACCATAGAAAATTGTAACTTTTGAACGGAACCCCCTAGGGACTTGAAATTTTCAGGATAGGTGTGGATCTGGAATGTCGTGATTACGTTAATCTATGAGCAAAATTATACAAGGTGTTCCGTAAATATGGTAGTTTGAAATTTACTTTTCTTGATAATTTCAAAACTACAGATTCGATCGTGACGAAATTTTGTATACTTATGGAGAAAGATATATTCAAGCTACATTTCTCCAGATCACATAACTCGAACCATATAAAATCATAACTTTCGAACGGAAAGGCCTAGGGACTTGAAATTTTCAGGATAGGTGTGGATCTCGATTGTCGTGATCACTTTCATCTATGAGCAAAATTATACTAGGGGTTCCGTAAATACGGTCGTTTGAAATGTTGGTTTCTCGATAATTTCGAAACTACGGATTCGATCGAGATGAAATTTTGTATTATAATCGAGAATGATATATTAAAACAATCTTTTGTCCAGATCTCATGACCAGAACCATAGAAACCATAGAAAATTGTAACTTTCGAACGGAAAGGCCTAGGAACTTGAAATTCTCAGGGTGGGTTTGGATCGCGAATATCGCGGTCATGTTAATCAATGAGCAAAATTAGACTAGGGGTTCAGTAAATATGGCCGTTCAAAATATTTTTTTGCTGATAGTTCCGAGAATACTGAGCGGATTGGGATAAAATTCTGCACCTTGCTGAGTAATAATGTATTCAAACTACGTGCAAAATTTTGTCCAGATCGCACCACCAAGACCATAGATACCGTAGAAAATTCTAGCGAATTATCGAAAAAAAATTGATCAGCTGAAGCACTGACATGAATTCTGGAGTTTCGCCCAAGTTTCAGAATTTTTTTGACAGCTGTCGAAAATTCCTTCAATTGATTTCTGAAACTGGAAAATGCGAATCTACCTACAAGGTGCATGTACGAGCGCTCAAAAGCTCCTGCCTTCACGGCAGTGCTTTTCGTAATTTTCTTATGTTTTATCTGAATCCGAGAGATTTCCCACATTTTCCCGGACACCCTGTATATCGTTGTGTTGTGGGATAGTTATTGTGATTGATAAAATGCCACCAGTAAGGCGTACAAATATTGGTCGGTGGACGCGTGGCTCAAGAGTAATGATCGAGACAATGAGTCTGAAGAAGAGCGTAGGCAACGAGTGGAGGCAAACAGAATGAGAGGTTCTCAATCAAGATCTGCCGCAGCTCCATCTATCATCGATCTCAGGCGAGATACAACAAAGTATAGATTTCAATGAAATGATCAACTTTGAGCGTTTGCCATTTAGATATTATCCCGCAGTCGATTATGCTAGTAAGGGTAAGGGTATGTTAGGGTTAATAATAATAATAATAATAATAATCCAACGTAAACCTTAGCAACAGCAACGCGACTTTGATTGATTGAAATCAAGGTGCTCTTTGGTCATTTCAAAAAGGAAATCTCAACAGAAATATTCATTGTCTTCAATTGTAGCAAAAATAAAGTCACATTATGTCTCTTTGGAGGAATAATAGTATTGTACTGGTTTTTTCCCACTGCTAATTCCAGACTGTAATGCCTTATTTTGCCATCAAATTTCTTCGAATCGTGCTGGGAGAAATCTGAAGTTAATCCCATTTTTCAATCAGAACACACTTCGAGAAGGTAAATACTAGTTTACCTGAAACACCAGCGGAAATATCTGCTGAATCTATAAAAACCCTGCCCCCATTCCCTTGATGGCGCGAGATATTCTGATCCATTTCAGCTATTTTAATAGCACAAGACTGAAAAAATACTCAGAATTCAGAACGATAAGCATTCCTAGTTGTAAGAAAACAATAGTAAGCGCTGTGTATTTTTCGCCCAGGACTTCATCGGTGGCATACCAGAGACACTGTGATGCGTTGGATGAGATACGGTTGTCGAATTCACTTCCGAATTTGTTTTTCGAGGCAATTATAATATTCCGACATCGGGGTGGGATAATGACAAGTTCAATATTTGCTCAACAAAGGACACTAGACGCTGTATACTGGCCTGGAGAATTTCATCGGACGTTTATTCAATGCAAAGGAAAGAGATCCTGGCCGTCGAGTCGAACAGTGCAAGAATGGAAATGAATAAATTCGCTTTATGATAATGAAAAATCCAGTATAAAACTATAAATCAATAAAACTCTCATAAAGGTCAGCGAAGTGGGAGCATACTGGCCTGTTACGCGACGAGACTCTCGTCCGACAAACGTATTTCGTGTTTGTTGAATTTTTTAGCTGTATCCATGGTTGGTTAAGGGGAAAAGAGGCTTTTATTGGCATTTGATATGTGCTGGGAGTGTAACCATTCTTTTGTTCATTTCATTTCGTTGTAACAGCTCAATTTCTGCTGTATCTATTGGTTTTTGAGCGCTCGTACTACTTACACGAGGGCTATATCATTTCGTCACGATGTCTGTATTTATCGAATTTTGAGCTAAAATGTGCCATAAGCACGATTACTCTCGAACGGAAAGACCTAGAGACTTGAAATTTTCAGTGTGGCTTCAGTTCCCGAATGCCTCGGTTGGGGTCGTTAATGGGCCAAATTCCACAAGGAGTTCCGTAAATATGGCCGTTCAGAGTTTTGTTCTCCCGATTACTCGGAAACAACAGATTTGATCGAGATGAAATTTTGCACTCAAATGGAGAACGAGGTGTTCAAGCTACATATGAAATTTTGTCCAGATCGCATAACCAGAACCATAGAGATCATAGAAAATTGTAACTTTCGAACGGAAACGCCTAGGGAGTTGAAATTTCCAGGATAGGCGTGGATCTCGAATGTTGTGTTCACGTTCATCTATGAGAAATATTATACTAGGGTTTCCGTAAATATGGTCGGTTGAAATTTAGTTTTCACGATAATTTCAAAACTACAGAATCGATCGTGACGAAATTTCGTATACTAATGGAGAATGATATATTCAAGCTAAATTTCTCCAGATCGCATGACCAGAACCATAGAAACCATAGAAAATCATAACTTTCGAACGGAACGGCCTAGGGACTTGAAATTTTCAGGATAGGTGTGGATCTGAAATGTCGCGTTCACGTTCATCAATGAGCAGAATTATACTAGGGGTTCCGTAAATACGGTCGTTCGAAATTTTGTTTTCTCGATAATTTCGAAACTACGGATTCGATCGAGATAAAATTTTGTATTTCAATCAAGAATGATATATTGAAGCATCATCTTGTCCAGATCGCATGACCAGAACCATAGAAACCATAGAATATTATAACTTCCGAAGGGAAAGGCCTAGGAACTTAAAATTTTCAGGGTAGGTTTGGATCGCAACTGTCGCGGCCACGTTCATCAATGAGCAGAATTAGACTAGGGGTTCCGTAAATATGGCCGTTCAAAATATTTTTTTCCTGATAATTTCGAAACTACTGATTGGATTGGAATGAAATTACACCTAGCTGAAGAATAATGTATTCAAACTACGTGCGAAATTTTGTCCAGATCGCATCACCAAGACCATAGATAACGTAGAAAATTCTAGCGAATTATCGAAAAAAAATTACGAAAAGCACTGCCGTGAAGGCAGGAGCTTTTGAGCGCTCGTACATGCACCTTGTAGGTAGATTCGCATTTTCCAGTTTTAGAAACCAATTGTAGGAATTTTTGACAGCTGTCAAAAAAATTCTGAAACTTAGGCGAAACCCCAGACTTCATGTCAGTGCTTCAGCTGATCAATTCTGCTTCGATAATTCACTAGAATTTTCTACGGTATCTATGGTCTTGGTAGTGCGATCTGGACAAAATTTTGCACGTAGTTTGAAAACATTATTCCTCAGCTAGGTGCATAATTTCACTCCAAGCCGATCAGTTGTTCCGAAACTATCTGGAAAAAAATATTTTGAACGGCCATATTTACGGAACCCCTAGTCTCATTTTGCTCATTGATGAACGTGACCGCGATATTCGCGATCCAAACCCACCCTGAAATTTTCAAGTTCCTAGGCCTTTCCGTTCAAAAGTTACAATTTTCTATGGTTTCTATGGTTCTGGTCATGCGATCTGGACAAAATATTGCTTCAATATATCATTCTCGATTGAAATACAAAATTTCATCTCGATCGAATCCGTAGTTTCGAATTTATCGAGAAAACAAAATTTCAAACGACCGTATTTACGGAACCCCTTGTATAATGTTGCTCATAAATGAACGTGATCACGACATTCCAGATCCACACCTATCCTGAAAATTTCAAGTCCCTAGGCATTTCAGTTCAAAAGTTACAATTTTCTATGGTTTCTATGGTTCTGGTGATGCGAGCTGAACAAAATTTTGCATGTAGCTTGAACACCTCATTTTCCATAAAAGTGCAAAATTTCATCTCGATCGAATCTGTAGTTTGAAAGTAATCAGGAGAACAAAATTTCGAGCGGCCATATTTACGGAACCCCTCGGCGGATTTTGCCCAATAACGAACTCAACCGCGGCATTCGAGATTCGAACCTACCCTGAAAATTTCAAGTTTCTAGGAGATTCCGTTCGAGAGTTATCGTGTATACGGCCGGACGGCCGGACGGACGGACAGAGTCGAATTTTCCGACGGATTCGTCATCAGTGAGTCGAACATAGTCGTTTGAGACCATTTTCGGCTCAAAATTCGAAAAATACAGACATAGTGACGAACTGATATAGCCCTCGTGTAAGTAGTACGAGCGCTCAAAAAATGGGCAGCTGAAGCACTGACATGAAGTCTGGAGTTTCGCCTAAGTTTCAGAATTTTTTTGACAGCTGTCGAAAATTCCTTCAATTTATTTCTAAAACTGGAGATTGCGAATCTACCTACAAGGTGGATGTACGAGCGCTCAGAAGCTCCTGACTTCACGGCAGTGCTTTTATAATTTTTATTTTTGTGGTTGTTATTTTCTTATTGCTTATTGCTTTTTTTCATTTTATTCAAAATGGGGATGATCCTGTTAATATTCTATTTCTCATGTAATAGTAATACAGTAACTGAATATTAGAATGAAAGTCAGAGGTAACACAATTTCATCAACTGTGATCTGCGTTTGCGCGGTCATAGCCTGAGGCTGAAAAAGCAGAGATACTTTTCTACTGTCAGGAGAAATCTCCTCCCTAATAGAGTATTCGATCATTGTATTTTCCTTCCTTCTAGTGTTGTGAACGCCTCATCCATAAAAAGTTTCAAAAACCTGTATGGTAGTTGGGAAGGGGGTAACAATTCACTGCGACCTCAAGGTCTATTGTGTATGGTAGCATTAAGTTTCCTTTTATGTCATGATGTTGGGTTGAATCAGCCTAGGTTGTATTTTTTCCCTTCTTCTTTGTTAGTTTTTATCATAAAAAAAAGGAAACACAAAAATATTCAAAAAGTCAATAGGCAATAGATGCCCGGAATCTAAAACAGCAGGTAAGGTTTAGTTTGAGCAGATCGTGCTTCACACAAAGTCTCACACAGTTCTATCTATAGGAGATAGTTTGTCCAAAAGGATTCCTCCTGACTAACCACAAAAAAATAGGACTCCTCACAATTCTACGGTGCTTTTTGAAAAAGGATATTCGAGGTATGACAAAACAGTTTTGCACGTTCTTTTTCATCTATTATGAGCTGTGTCTGTGAACTTTTTCAATAACTCTTATGAAGATTTTAGAGTTCTGTGATGATATAACCCCTTTTTTTTTGCACACAAGGAAATGTAGTCTTGAACTTGAATCTGAACTCGAAGTGCTACTTTCTCAAAGTGTCAGTGATGATATTATTATCAATGTCAGATTTCTGACAGACGCTATATCTCGATATCTCATTCAATTTAATAAAATGCCGATATACTCACCGTCTCTCTAGCAAATGTCGCATCTGTTGTTTCCAATCAGACTTCCTTCATTTTCTATGATGAACATGCATAATCATTTTATTACAGGTAAATAATGTCAATTTTGAGTCACGGGCTGGTCCGGATCCTTCTGTTTATATGTGGTTACTTGATGTTCTTGGCGTTTGGAGCTTGGATTTTCTCGAGCATTGAGAGTCCTGAGGAGACGCAAAAAATGCAGGAACTGAGGAATTTGAGAGCCAATTTCATGAAAACATATGAATGCGTCCAAGGTAAGTGTTCCACTCAAATAACTTCAGGTATTGAACCAAAGTAGAAGAGGTCATATTCATCACATAAGATAAACGGAAAATTTCTACAATAGTTCAGTAAATGAATGCTCAAAAGGCGGAGGAAATCATTTTTCTTTCAGGATGTGAACATGTTGAAAATGCTGAAAACCTAGACCTGGAACTCCAGTAAGTGAGGGGAAAAAAGTTCCAATTTTCAGTTTCAATGTCTCTTCCCAAACGGTGCATATTTCGATAAAACTAACTACATAAAGAATAAAAGCTCTTCATGATACCTATTAGAGTGTACAGGGAGTCTACTTTTAAGAGGGCCAATCTTTAAGGGAAGATCATACATGTGATTTGCAAAAAAAAATGTCATATAACACATGGTCGAACCGTTGACGGTTATTCTTCAATTTAACATTTCTTGATTTCACGAAATATTTCAAGATTTTCCAATCATACTTCAGTTAGGTAAAGTGGGGTGAGATGGCCAGCCGGGAGAGATGGCCAACAGTTAAATCTCCATAACGCGTCGTTCTATGGCGCTGCTTGTCCTCCCCAGCGATCTTCGACTATGTGTGAGCAGGGCCCTTGTGTTTTCGAATACTTCAAAGTGATATTAGAGCAGTCAGAAAATAAAAAATTTAGAAAAGCACTGCCGTGAAGGCAGGAGCTTTTGAGCGCTCGTACATGCACCTTGTAGGTAGATTCGCATTTTCCCGTTTTAGAAATCAATTGAAGGAATTTTCGACAGCTGTCACAAAAATTCTGAAACTTAGGCCAAACTCCAGACTTCATGTCAGTGCTTTAGGTGACCAATTTTTTTTTCGATAATTCGCTAAAATTTTCTACGGTATCTATGGTCTTGGTGATGCGGTCTGGACAAAATTTTGCACGTACTTTGAATACATTATTCCTCAGCTAGATGCATAATTTCATTCCAATCCGATCAGTAGTTCCGAAACTATCTGGAAAAAAATATTTTGAACGGCCATATTTACGGAACCTCTAGTCTCATTTTGCTTATTGATGAACGTGACCGCGATATTCGCGATCCAAACCCACCTTGAAAATTTCAAGTTCCTAGGCCTTTCCGTTCAAAAGTTACAATTTTCTATGGTTTCTATGGTTCTGGTCATGCGATCTGGACAAAATATTGCTTCAATATATCATTCTCGATTAAAATACAAAATTTCATCTCGATCGAATCCGAAGTTTCGAATTTATCGAGAAAACAAAATTTCAAACGACCGTATTTACGGAACCCCTTGTATAATGTTGCTCATAGATGAACGTGATCAAGACATTCGAGATCCACACCTATCCTGGAAATTTCAAGTCCCTAGGCATTTCCGTTCAAAAGTTACAATTTTCTATGGTTTCTATGGTTCTGGTCATGCGATCTGGACAAAATTTCGCATGTAGCTAAAACACCTCATTTTCCATCTGAGTGCAAAATTTCATCTTGATCGAATCTGAAGTTTTCAAGTAATCAGGGAAACAAAACTTTGAACGGCCATATTTACGGAACCCCTGGTGGAATTTGGCCCATTAACGAACTTAACCGAGGCATTCGGGATCTGAACCTACACTGAAAATTTCAAGTCTCTAAGTTGATCCGTTCGAGAGTTATCGTGCTGACGGCCGGACGGACAGACTCGAATTTTTTGACGGATTCGTCATCAGTAAGTCGAACATAGTCGATTGAGACCATTTTCGGCTCAAAATTCGAAAAATACAGACATCGTGACGAAATGATATAGCCCTCGTGTAAGTAGTACGAGCACTCAAAAATACTAGCGCGTCCTTGTGAAATCATTCAATAGTTTCTTACTTTCTACTACTGTTATTGTGAGAAAGTAAATTCATCGGTGATTTCGACGTATTGGGTGAGTACGATGTTCATTCTATAAGTCTTACCTCCAAAACTTGTTGAAAGCATGCAGTGAAGTATTTTTTTTTACGTGGCCATCTCTCCTTAGCAATCGGGAGAGATTGCCACCAAACTGTAGGGATAGATGGCCTTTTAGTTTTTACGTCTATTTCTTGACAGTTTGGTGTTCTTGCGAGTTTACTGCGGAAAAATGCCAACAAAGTATAACAGAAAGAACTCAACTCGTGGAAACTATACTCAAGAAAATCTAAGGCTAGCAATAGAAGCTGTCAGAAACGGATCTTCTGTAAACGGAGGATCAAATGGTATATGGTATAAAATAGTATTCCTAGGGAGACCCTTGAAAGGAAGGTGAAAGAAAGATCCGTGAAGAAAAAAAAAGGAAGCTCAAAAAAAGAAAATTCGAAAAAAAAACGCTTACCTTCGCCAAGTTCTGATGAGGAGGAGGGGAATATAGACGTCCAATACGAAGAGGAAAGTGATAACCTTTTTAAAGTGGATGGAACCGAATGTTCAGGATGTGGAGAAACTGCCCCCGAAAAAAAGACGATTGGTTGCATTCCATAATATGCCAGATGTGGCTTCATGAAAATTGCTCTTCTTTTTTGATCACACAAAATTGTGGTAAAACCTAGTTCAAAGAGAAGAAAAATTAATGAGGAAGAATATTTTATGTCACCTTCATAAAGAGTTTGTTTTTTCAGTTTATTTTCATTTTTATTTTGTGGCCATCTCTCCTTCAACCATATGGCCAACAAACCGCACTGAACTGGGATAGATGGCCACATAACACTTATATTTATAAATAATGGAACGAAAATTCCGAAAGTATTTTGACCCTATTTTTTTACCTACCTGTTCGGATGATACTCAAGCTGTTGAGCTAAAAATATGATATAATCCTAAACATTAAAAAAAAAATTGCAGGCGCATACTTCGTAAAACGGTGGCCATCTCACCTCACTTCACTATATCCTTGGAGCCTCATCAAATTTAACCACATATCGATACCTTTTTGCCAAATTATCGTAAGCCTCAACGTACTACGTTGAGGCTTACGATAGTTTGGCAAAAAGGTATCGATATGTGGAAATGGCATCAAATTTACTACAAGATTTTTTTATTGCGGGCGTGTTAGGGAGATGGAATACAGCTCTGATGGGAGTCACAATAGACCTTGAGGTCGCAGTGGAACGTAACCCCCTTCCTAACTATAACTATAACTATAGGGAGATGGATATCAAGATTCCGAAGTGAATAAAATCAGTCATATTTTTCCAATGGTTTCATCGATTAAAAATCATTAATGATGTACATGTTTTTTTTTTCAGCGAAGAAAACTCGATTTAGTTTTTCTTTCGAATGACATATATTTTGTCCAAGCTGCTTGTCTTCTGCCATAATATCATGGTAAATAAGAAAACAACGAAAAAGTCGAAATATTCCAAACCTAAATTCGCTCTATTTTAGAGCTTTTTATGATTGGATATTAAAGTATTTCTCATGGAAATCTTGAATTTTTCTGTTGAGTAAAAATAATTCAAACGAATAAACCGAATTTTAATAATACAGATTTATACTGGACTGTACCTTCCAATCCATTGCACCCCAAGATATTCATTCAGAATATCCCGTACTGTTTTTCGGCGACTCGTTTTCTTTTCATTTCTTTCAAGGTTAATTTTCAGAATTTTCATCTCAAATTTAAGATAGATAAATGCTGGCAAAAATTGAATACAATCAATATCGAAACTGACTTCAACAAATATAAACACCTTAAAACCTTGTTTCTGTCTGAAGCCCCGGGGATTCATTTGACTTTCATTACACCAATGCTCGGCTATGCTTATAACATCAGTACAGTGCTCAGCCACCAAGCACTCCAAACCATTTATTTTGTTGAAAATGCATTGAGCATTTATTTAAAAAATCTTAATGTCCTCCAGCGACGTCCAGAGTTGAGGCATCGAATTTCAGAGATTAGGTACCGGGTTTTCTAAAATTGTGAACCGGCTCTCTTCCGCCGAAAAAAATTTCTGACGCAAGCCTTATTCGGCCAATTTCCAGCCATCATGGCTTTATCATAATTGCTTTGATGCAATTCAACTATGAAGGAAGAGTAACTTTCAGGATACCGTGACTTGAGGTATTCACACTTCACCTCGGGAAAATTAGTAAACAGGAGAGCCTGCAACTCCTCCACTGTTGTATCCGGTTTAAAATTTGATACATGATATGAGACTTTCCGATCTATACCCTCCACGGTCGAACTACCAGAGTAATTGGCCACTATTTCAGTTTTCCGATAATGTTCATCTGTTATGTTTATTCGATCAGCTAACGGAATTTTTTCACTGGGGATTCTGATTCTATAATATGGGTGTGCGTAAAATGTTTTAATCCTGCCGAAGATTTCCCTTCATTATTTACATATTCATTAGGCGAGGTCATATGCTTATCGGAATTTGTATAAGTTGACGTTTTTGTCGACAATAATGAATGTGCATTGTTCTGATTTGAAATGGTTGGCTTTTCAGTATTTCAATCTACGATCTCAACTCATTCATGATATAATTTTTGTTTTATGATATATTCAAAAATTCTTGTGTCTATCTTGTTATTCGAATGTAGTTCTTTGAGTGCATCGAAAAAGTTGTTGTCAGATTCATCCCCTTGGAGAACGTTAAGGGTGTACACTACTTTCATTGCTTCACAATAATTGTTTCAATGATTTCTCATAAACGGCATGTTGAATTCTTTAGATTTTTTGAATGTACTATGGTTTCTATGGTTCTGGTCATGCGATCTGGACAAAATATTGCTTCAATATATCATTCTCGATTAAAATACAAAATTTCATCTCGATCGAATCCGTAGTTTCGAATTTATCGAGAAAACAAAATTTCAAACAACCGTATTTACGGAACCCCTTGTATAATGTTGCTCATAGATGAACGTGATCACGACATTCGAGATCAACACCTATCCCGAAAATTTCAAGTCCCTAGGCATTTCCGTTCAAAAGTTAAAATTTTCTATGGTTTCTATAGTTCTGGTCATGCGATCTGGACAAAATTTCACATGTACCTTGAACACCTCATTCTTCATTTGAGTGCAAAGTTTCAACTCGATCGAATCTGTAGTTTCGAAGTAATCAGGGAAACAAAACTTTGAACGGCCATATTTACGGAACCCATGGTGGAATTTGGCCCATTAACGAACTTAACCGAGGCATTCGGGATCTGAACCTACACTGAAAATTTCAAGTCTCTAGGTTGATCCGTTCGAGAGTTATCGAGCTGACGGACGGACGGACGGCCGGACGGACAGACTCGAATTTTTCGACGGATTCGTCATCAGTGAGTCGAACCTAGTCGATTGAGACCATTTTCGGCTCAAAATTCGAAAAATACAGACATCGTGACGAAATGATATAGCCCTCGTGTAAGTTGTACGAGCGCTCAAAAAGTTTAATTAAACTCAACTACACATTACAGATAGCAGAACTTCTGGGGGAGTCGCTTTATCTGAGAGACCTCTCATGCGAGATGTACCTCCTTACGATTCTTGCCTAATCTCACTCAAAGGCTCTCAAACTGAATTTAAATAATACAGATTTTATGGAAAAATGTACAGGAAAAATTATTAGAGGCACTGCCGTGAAGTCAGGAGATTTTGAGCGCTCGTACATGGACCTTGTAGGTAGATCCGCATTCTCCAGTTTCAAAAATTTTCTACGGTATCTATGGTCTTGGTTATGCGATCTGGACAAAATTTCCCACGTGGTTTGAATATATTGTAACGAACTTAAGCCGGACCTGTCGCGGCTCCAGAGCTTTCCAGAAAAGAGTAGAAAGGAGCAAGACCCTTCGAGAATATACAGGAGAGACGAGAAGGTCCACGATTGTTCCCTCCCATTATATAAGTCGTCATCGGCCGATGATGAGTACAGTAGAGAATTAAGGCTTGCGTATGTAAATAAATCGAGTGTTACAAATAAATTAGTGAATAGTGAATTGTAAATAAATTATTTTAAGTAGAACTTGGACAATATTCATTACATTGGTGTCAGAAGTGCGATTTTTAAATAAATCAGTTCTCGCATAGTGAATTGCTGGTTCGCGGAAAATGAACTGACTGAAATCTTAACGTAAAACAGGTTGGTTTCTCGTTCAAAGACAAAATGATGAGAAAAATGCGTCTTGTGGACTTGAAAGTGGCGGAGTTGAAACAGGAACTGGAGGAAAGGGAGCTAGAAACCACGGGAAAAAAGGTAGTTCTTCAAAAAAGACTTGCAGAAGGACTTATACAAGAAGGTGAGGACCCCGAGACATTTTTATTCGAAGTTTCCGGAGTTGATTTGAGTTCGATACTGAATAAACTCGAAGAAAATTCAAGAACTCTGGAAGAAAATTCCAGAAACCTGGAAGAAAAGTTGGTAGAAACTCTTGAAGAAAAGTTTCTAGAAAATTCTAAAAATCTGGAGGAGAAGCTCCAAGAAAATTCTAGAAACCTGGAAGAGAAGCTTCTGGCAAGCACGGAAGGCCTAAAACAGGAACTATGTAGTGTAGAAGAAAGAAAAGAAACAGAAATGGATAACATTAGGGAACAAATTAACACAGAGATGGACAGCATTAGGGAGCAAATGAACACAGACATAGATAAATTCGAGGAAGAAATGGACAAAATGAAGAAAACCATTAGCAAGCTGGAAAAACGAGTTTATGCTGCGCAAACCACGGACATGGCCAATGAAAATTCAATGCTGGACCTGAAGAAGGGGATGCAGAATTTCAAGGTTGAGAAGCTCTCTATGAAGCCGCCCCAGTTCGACGGAAAAACTTCATGGGCAATTTACCGATGTCAATTTGAAGCAGCGGCCAAAGCGAATGAATGGAATGCAGAGGAAAGAGCGGTAGCACTTACACTAGCATTGCGGGGAGAAGCGACAGATATTTGGCAGACCCTAACCGCCCAAGAACAGGAAGACTATGATCAGCTGATCAAACATTTGGAAATTCGGTTTGGCCAGGCCCATTTCGAACATGTTTACCACTCCCAGCTGAAAAATCGTTACCAGAAATCAGGCGAGTCGTAACAAGAATTCGAAGCTGACATTGCACGCCTGGTACGTCTCGCATATCCGGCCACACTGGAGAACGTAATGGAGCGATTGGCGGTGCGAGCAAACTTGGATGGACTGCGTGACCAAGAAACTAGACTAGCATTGACATTAGCCCGACCAGCACATCTCGTAGAGGCACTGGCACGCGCATTAGAGTTCGAAGCAGCAAAGCAGTCCTGCAGAGGTCAAGGTAAAATCCGAATGAATGATGGAGTTTCACAAGAGCCTGCTGATCTGGAAGCTGCCATAAGGAAAGTGCTCAAGAGAGTGTTACCTGAGAAAAAACCGATGAAATGCAGGAATTGTGGAAAAATAGGATATGTGCGTAGCAAATGCCCAGATGACGGCTCTCATCGCCAAAGAGCAGTAGAGAAAGAAGCTGTACTTTGTAGAACCAGAGCGGTAGATGACAACTGGAATGAGAGCAATATTCAGAAAGACCAAGAGAAAGATCCAGAACTTGGTTTAGTCATTAGCTGGAAGAAGTGCAATCGAAGACCATCATGGCAAAAAATTGCAGTGAGTTCCCGGATAGCATCTGTGGTAGCAACATTCTCCCTGAACCCAAACTGACAATTGCTCAACAGCTCAAACCTATTTAGGAATGAAATCAGTCTCGTCTTCAATGATTTTTCGAATATTTTTGAAAATTGTTCATGAGAGATATTGGCCGATAATTAGTCATTTCCCTTTTGTTTCCAGATTTAAAATACATGCAAGATTCCTTCCATTCAGGCGGCACAATTCCACTTACAAAACACAGGTTAATAATATGCACTAATGGTTTCAGAATATGCACATGTGTTGACTTTATGAGAAATGTTGAAATTTTATCGGGTCCGGGACAGGTATTGATCTTCAATGATGCCATATAAGATAAAATTTCATTATCATATATTTTGTTTTTGAGATATTTATTCTGAGACCTACGTCAGCACATACCTGAGAAAAAACCGGTGAAATGCAGGAATTGTGGAAAAATAGGACATGCGCGTAGCAAATGCCCAGATGACGGCTCTCATCGCCAAAGAGCAGTAGAGAAAGAAGCTGTACTTTGTAGAACCAGAGCGGTAGATGACAACTGGAATGAGAGCAATATTCAGAAAGACCAAGAGAAAGATCCAGAACTTGGTTTAGTCATTAGCTGGAAGAAGTGCAATCGAAGACCATCATGGCAAGAAATTGCAGGTTACTCGCCAGCTGTTAAATCCTACTGGTCCCAATGGAATTCTTTCACTCTGGACAATGGGGTACTGAAGCGTGTGTTGGAGTCCGAAAATGGTGGTGAAGACCGACGCCAGATAGTGGTACCCAGGATTCGAAGGCAGGAAGTGATTCGTGAAATCCATGACGGGGTAGCCGGAGGACGTCTGGGGGTGAAGAAGACCTTGCAGAAAGTGAGGCAGCGGTTCTACTGGGCTAGCTGCCGAGATGATGTTCAGGACTGGTGCAGAAAGTGCGCTGTATGTGCTGCTAGCAATGGACCACGAATACGACCAAAGGCTCCCATGCGTCAGTACAATGTAGGCAGCCCATTCGAGAGAATCGCCATCGACATTGCCGGCCTGTTTCCCGAATCAGACCATGGAAATAAATATATCCTGGTGGCAATGGATTATTTCAGTAAATGGGCCGAAGCTTATGCACTACCCAATCAGGAAGCTATCACCGTCGCCGACGTTTTGATGAAAGACTGGATATGTCGATTCGGTATTCCATTGGAGCTACACTCAGACCAAGGCAGGAACTTCGAGTCCAGAGTATTCCAAGAAATGTGTCAATTACTGAACATCAACAAGACAAGGACCACGGCGCTTCATCCGCAGTCCGATGGAATGGTGGAGCGGATGAACAGAACGATCAACCGCTACTTGTCCAAGGTTGTCTCAGACCATCAAAAAGACTGGGACCAGTATCTTCATTTGTTCCTGATGGCATATCGATCTGCAGTACACGAATCAACTGGACAAACCCCTGCGAGTATCGTAATGGGCCGAGAACTACGACTCCCATGTGACCTGCGATTTGGGATACCACCGAGACAAGACACTGCGGGAGAGGACTATGTCAGCAACTTGAGACAGAGAATGGACGATATCCACGAACGAGTCCGGTTGAACATCCAGAGCGCCAGCGATAGAATGAAGCAGACGTACGACATCAAGGCCGAGGCAGGAGGGTTTCAGGATGGTGACCTGGTTTGGTTGCACAACCCCAAACGTAGTCGTGGACTATCTCCGAAGTTGCAGAACTCTTGGGAAGGTCCGTTTAAAATCATTAAAAGGATAAACGACCTTATATACCGAATTCAGAAGCCACCACGAGGGAAACCAAGGGTCGTTCACTTCAATCGATTGGCCCCTTACGCTGGAAATCACGACCAAGTTCGCACCCTCAAACCACCAGAAGATGAGATGACATACCAGAAGTTTATGTCCTTGTATCTAAACGGACAGAAAGTGCAACATGGTATAACTAGAGAGGAGCCACGAGACCTTTTCAAGGTGCCCGCTAAGTACGCTCTAGCACACTGCGTGGCTGAAGATCTACGAATGTCCAGGGGCATTGCTGTTGTGTTCTCCAAGAAATTTGGTCAACTAAAAACGCTGCAAGAGCAAAATCCAGAAGTTGGGAAGGTGCTACAGATGAAAAAGGGCGAAAGAAACATCTTCTACCTAGTTACCAAGAAGTACTCCCCTGGTAAACCGTCTTATGAGGATGTCTGGAAGAGTCTCACCAAGTTGAGAGACACTATGGTAGACCAGGATCTGGTGAAGCTAGCGATTCCAAAATTGTCATGTGGACTCGATAGGCTGGACTGGAGAATCATAAGGAGTATTCGAGACGATATTCAAATCCAGCGGCGTAGAGATTTTGGTTAGCTGTAATCATCTTCCACGACCAAACATGAAGACCGTGGAGTGTCATTTCCATCGAACTTCGCGATGCAGATATGGAGAGTCGTGCAGGTATCGTCACACTCCGAGGATGTCATTTCGGGACGAAATGTCTTTAAGAAGGGGGCAATGTAACGAACTTAAGCCGGACCTGTCGCGGCTCCAGAGCTTTCCAGAAAAGAGTAGAAACGAGCGAGCGTAATTTTGCATCTGAGTGCGAAATTTCACCTCGATCGAATCTGTAGTTTCGAAGTGCTCAGGAAAACAAAATTTTGAGAGGCCATATTTACGGAACCCCTGGGCGAATTTTGCCCAATAACAAACTTAACCGCGGAATTCGAGATTCGAATCCACCTTGAAAATTTCAAGTTTCTAGGACGTTCCGTTCGAGAGTTATCGTGTATACGGACGGCTGGTCGGACAGACTCGAATTTTTCGACGGATTCGTCATCAGTGAGTCGAACATAGTCGTTTGAGACCATTTTCGGCTCAAAATTCGAAAAATACAGACATCGTGACGAAATGATATAGCCCTCGTGTAAGTAGTACGAGCGCTCAAAAAGATTAAGATCAAATGTAGATATGTACAATATTTTTAGAGAACAACTAGATGACCCGGCAAACGTTGTTTTGCCATATCTCTCCCTTTTTTCGCAATTTCAAAATTGCTCGAGGCCTTCGGCCTCTCTTACCTTAGGAAAGCCCGTTTCTCCCTCTCGAAAACGCGGGGGGCGCTTCGCGCCCCCGGTCTCTCCCTTTTTTCGCAATTTCAAAATTGCTCGAGGCCTTCGGCCTCTCGTCTCAAAATAACCTAACCTAAACCTAACCTAACCTAGCTGACCCGGCAAACGTTGTTTTGCCATATCTCTCCCTTTTTTCGCAATTTCAAAATTGCTCGAGGCCTTCGGCCTCTCTTACCTTAGGAAAGCCCGTTTCTCCCTCTCGAAAACGCGGGGGGCGCTTCGCGCCCCCGGTCTCTCCCTTTTTTCGCAATTTCAAAATTGCTCGAGGCCTTCGGCCTCTCGTTGTTCTGGCTATTAAAAAATAAGGGTTGATCGTAGAAGGGTGAAAATTGGGGATTGTATGTATTTTTGTATGTTGTATCATAAAAAAATAGAAATTAGAAATTTTGTCTGAAAAATAAAAAAAAAAAATTTAGGGGTGGACTACCCCTAACATTTAGGGGGATGAAAAATAGATGTTGGCCGATTCTGATAGATACCGGATAAGCACAAAAAATTTCATCAAAATCGGTTAAGCCGTTTCGGAGGAGTATGGCAACGAACACTGTGGACACGAGAATTTTATATATTAGATTACTTCCCTGTTATAATGGGGTTCCAGGCTGGTGGTATGCCAATCAGAACGAAGTTGAGGTTGTCCTGTTCTGTTATAATGAGGTTTACAGGCTGGTGGTGTGCCAATCAGAACGAAGTTGAGGTTGCGTTCTTCAGATCAGACGAAGTCATCAAACGTCTTCAGGTAACCCAGTTGAGGAATCGCAAAATTCAGGAAATAAAACTCCAAAAAAAAACCCTCATTCGAGGTTTTTCTCACACAATGAGAAATTATTAAATTGAATTCATTCGAGAAACTATAGATAAAGATGAGCGTAACTTTTTCTCGATTCGATCAGGAACAGAAAAGAAGGGGATCGAGTTGTTCTCCGCATCAGACACATATGAACGCACACATGGAACATTCGTACCACAACATTTACAATTCATTTCTTCCTTCAATGGTCTTTTAAAGAAAAATGAAAAGGCCAATAAATGAATTTTACGTGTAGAACGCTACAGTGTATGGAAATCTCCCGAAATCCCGGTTGTCTACGCGCTGTGAGGGAGAATGTGATGAATTTTGTCTTCTCGGAATTAAGGGTCAGCAAGCAGTAAGACAACAGGTTAGATAGTTTCTTCAAAGTAATGATGGCCTTTTCATAGGTATCTACCAAACTTTCACCGCTAAACGCCACAACAGAGTCGTCGGCATATGCGATCATTTCCAATTCTGAAAGGCGAAGCAGCCAGTCTATGTATATGAGGAACAGTACGGGGCCCAGCACTGTCCCTTGTGGTATGCCACTTTTGATAGTTAGTGGTTGACTCGATACATTGTCTATTTTGACACCTTGGTTTCGGCAATTCAAATAATTTCGAAATAGTCTCCCAGCGACTCCTCTAACCCCAATTGTCTCCAATCTTTCCAATAGTAGACCGTGATCTACCGTGTCGAACGCCTCCTTGAGATCTAGGAATACTGCTAAAACTTTTTGTTATCATGCATGGAGTTCAAGATATTCTGCGTGAGTTCCCGGATAGCATCTGTGGTAGCAACATTCTCCCTGAACCCAAACTGACAATTGCTCAACAGCTCAAACCTATTTAGGAATGAAATCAGTCTCGTCTTCAATGATTTTTCGAATATTTTTGAAAATTGTTCATGAGGGATATTGGCCGATAATTAGTCATTTCCCTTTTGTTTCCAGATTTGAAAATACATGCAAGATTCCTTCCATTCAGGCGGCACAATTCCACTTACAAAACACAGGTTAATAATATGCACATGTGTAGAGTTTATGAGAAATGTTGAAATTTTATCGGGTCCGGGACAGGTGTTGATCTTCAATGATGCCATATAAGATAAAATTTCATTATCATATATTTTGTTTTTGAGATATTTATTCTGAGACCTACGTCAGCACATACCCCTTGTAGCTCCCGTAACATATCTTTAATGTCTTTAAGGTTATCTGACAGCAAAACAATATCATTCGCAAAACGTAGATTTGTTGAGTTTCGACCATCTTTACTTAGACTCTTGATTTCCCTATTGAGTTCTTCAAAAGCATACTCCAAGACTGTTATAAAGAGTTTGGGTGATATTGTATTTCCCTGTCTGATACCTCTGCCGATTTGAATGCATTTAGTATTTTCATGAAGTTTTACCTCTATTGTAACATTTTTGTAGTAGTTGTAGTTTTATTTATCAGCTTTGGGTTTCTCTAATCAGCCCGACATTCCTGTAATGCACTGAGGACCGCATTCAGCTCTACCGTATCTGAAACCTCTACCTATTCTGAAAGTCTATAGGAGCAAGGACTAGTGGCCTGTGTTGTATTCGAAGCTTTTTGAGCGCTCGTACTACTTACACGAGGGCTATATCATTTCGTCACGATGTCTGTATTTTTCGAATTTTGAGCCGAAAATGGTCTCAAACGACTATGTTCGACTCACTGATGACGAATCCGTCGAAAAATTCGAGTCTGTCCGTCCGGCCGTCCGTATACACGATAACTCTCGAACGGAATGTCCTAGAATTTTGAAATGTTCAGGGTCGATTCGAATCTCAAATGCCGCAGTTGAGTTTGTTATTGGGAAAAATTCGCCCAGGGGTTCCGTAAATATGGCCGCTCGAAATTTTGTTTTTCTGATTACTTCAAAACTACTGATTCGATCGAGATAAAATTTCGCACTCAGATGTAGAATTACGTGTTCAAGCTACATGCGAAATATTGTCCTCGCATGACCAGAACCATAGAAACCATATAAAATTATAACTTTGTAATGGAAAGGTCTTGGGACTTGAAATTTTCAGGAAAGGTGTGGATTTCGAATGTCGCGGTCGCGTTCATCAATGAGCGAAATTAAACTAGGAGTTCCGTAAATATGGCCGTTCAAAATTCAGTTTTCTTCATAATTCCGAATCTATGGATTTGATCGTGACGAAATTCTGTATTTAAATTGAGAATGATATATTCGAGCTACATTTTCATCAGATCGCATGATCAGGACCATAGAAACCATAGAAAATCATCAAACTTTGGAACGGAAGGGCCTAGTAGAAATTTCCAGGATAGGTTCGGATCGCGAATTTCGCGGTTACGTTCATCAATGAGCAAAATTAGTATAGGGGTTCCGTAAATAGGTCGTTTAAAATTTAGTTTTCTCAATAATTTCGAAACTACGGATTCAATCGAGACAAAATTTTGTATTTTGATGGAGAATGATATATTCAAGCTACATTTTGTCCAGATCGCATAACCAGAACCATACAAATCATAGAAAATTATAACTTTCGAACGGAAAGGCCTACGAACTTTAAATTTTTAGGGTAGGTTTGGATCGCGAATGTTGGGGTCACGTTCATCAATGAGTAAAGTTAGACTAGGGATTCCGTAAATATGGCCGTTCAAAATATTTTTTTTCCTTATAATTTCGGAACTTCTGTTGGATTCGAATGAAATTTTGCACATAGCTGAAGAAGAATGTATTCTAACTACGTGCGAAATATTGTCCAGATCGCATCACCAAGACCATAGATATCGTAGAGAATTCTAGCGAATTATCGAAAAAAAATCTTTCCATATGGTTCCTAAAACTGAAGAATGCAAATCTACCTACAAGGTGGATGAACGAGCGCTCAAAAGCTACGACTTCACGGCAGTGCTTTTCGTAATTTTTTTTCAAATCATCGTTTTCATGCTTTGCAGATGGTCATCTGTTTCAAATTCAGCACGAAAGCATGCATGCTCTAGAGGTTAATAGAAATCCAGGTTTTTCTCAAGTCTCGTTGTTAATATTTTTGGGAACAGTTTATAGAGGTGGTTCAGAAGGCTTATCGGTCTCTAATTTTCAAGTTCCGCTATATCATCTTCCTTATGGAGTAGTATTACAAAAGCATTCTGCCATTTGTTTGGTATTGTACTTTTGTATAAGCACAAGTTGAATAGAACTGTGATCTTGTCTGGTAAACGCGGACCACTAATTTTGTTGAGCGCTCGTACAACTTATACTCCGTTTAAGAATTATTGACATCTCGGTTGGCTGTGAAAAATCGAATTTAAGTTGGTAATAGACTATTCAGTAATATTTTGGGTTTCTGAATTCAGGTTGGTATAGGAATAACTAACATTACCCATAGAAATCTTACTTTGATGATTTTATCGAAGATATTGGTGAATATGTAATTATAAAAATTTGCTCTGAATTTGAGTATTTTTTGTGTTATGCTATTAAAATGGCTGGAATTGACCAGGATACATCGCGCCTAACAAGAAAACGCCAGGCAGTTTGTCGGTGTTACTTCGAGTTTTTCAAAGATTTGGCATATATTTCCGCTAGTGTTTCAGGTAAACTTATTCGCCGACTCAAAGTGTATTCTGATTGATCAATGTCTCTTAAATTTTCAGATTTCACCAAGCCCTGTCCGTAGAATATTAGCATGTAATTATAGCCTGGAATTAGCAGTGGAAGAAAACCTGTGCGATATGATTACTCCTTCAAAGAGACATTGAATGACTTTGTTTTTGCTAGAATTAAAAACAATGAATATATCAGTTTAGATATCCTTTTCGAACTGGCCAAAGAGCACCTAGATTTCAATTGATCGAAGTCAACATTATATTATATCATAAAAAAAAATTGGATACAAATACAAAAAAGTTGATCGAAGGAAAATTCTTACTGATAAACAGAAAAATATAATAAAAATAGTACAATATTGTGATAAATACCGAGAATACATGGAACAAAACGTAAAATTCATTTATCTAGATGAAATTTGGATATTCAAAAACGGTATTAAATTTGTCAGTGGACACTAGAAAATAATCCAAAAGGTATGCCGAGTATATTCAAGAGTAAAGGCAGAAGGTGCACTATTTGGAATGCTGGAACAATTAATGGATTTTTACCTGGATGTGATCCGATTCTTGACAGTTGTATAAATGATAAGGATTACTATGAATGGTGAATTATTTCATAAATGGGTTATTGAAATATTGAAACCTTCCCTGCAAAAGGATGCCCATCAATGGGATTATGTCAGCTTAATCAATAAACACATCCAAATCACTACACTATGTGGAAACAAAGTATTCAATATTTTTATCTTTGCCCTTGTATCATTCATAGATATTTTAAGTTTATTTATTTTACTTATACTGTATAGTACCCTGTTCACATTCCCTCTGCTAATACACATGCTATATTGTTCCCAATCCAAAAGTATACTGAATAATTGTAAAATTTCATGTCAAAATTCTTCATGTACTACATAGACTCTCAATTTTTGTTTCTCTCTTATTTTAATAATAATATATATCGCACCCGTCGTAGACTAAGGAGACAACTCAAAAAAGGTCCATTTTGTGTTAGTGACGGTATTGAACTCAGGAAGTATCCCTTTTCTTACGTGCAATATCAGAATAACTCTAGTTGGCCTCTCCGCCACATAAAAGACTGTTCGTGAAAAAAGGTAACATTTCAAATTTTTTGGAAAAACAGTGGAATATTCCACCACGATGGGAAAAATTGCATTAATTGAATATTGGGTGCTAGAGTTATAATGTTCAAATGGATTGCTGCAGTTATTACGAATGTTCAGCGTGTTAAATTGAGTAAGTACACAAAAATATAGAACGAAAACTTCGGTAAACCAAAACTTCAAATACGATTTCCCAACAAAATCAATTTTTGAGTTGTCTCCTTATTCTACGACGGGTGCGATATTATATCGAATGAAACTGTTTGGGTAACGCATCGTAGATCTTCATGCACATGTATTTTACATTATTCTGTGCTAGTGTCAATTGTTGCCTCGGGTATATATAATGATCAATTTTCCAAGTTGGGTTGTTGTTCAGAAACGGTTCAAATAGTTCACTATGGCTTTGTAGAAAGATAACATACTTCAGCACATATATTGCTGTTAACGTCAGGATTTTATTCCTTTTGAAAACACTTCTACAAGTCTCTCTATATTTCATTCTATACATAGCTCAGATTGCTTGCTTTTGTGTTTTAAATATTTTTTCCGATGTACTGTTTCCCCAGTAAACAATGCCATATGAAAGGGTTGACTGAAAATTGGCTCTGTATAGGTGCTTCAATGTATCTTCTTGGATATGGTTGATTTCATACTATCGAGGATGTAGATTATGGTGGTGAGTTTCCTGTTCAAGTTTTCTATTTGGGGGTTCGATTTCTTAATATATATAACGTTGAACCTGAATTCCCATTCTTAAACTGCCTTCGAAATATTCCGGCTTAATTAATAATTATTCGATCATTCGTATACTGAACACTTTTCTAGGTTATATTTATGTTTTATTCTATGATTAAAACAGTAACTTTTTTGTAACTAGAAATAAAGCCTCGACTGGACGTTCATGGCCTGCTTCGATGTCAATCATTCTTGAATGGACTATACACGAGGGCTATATCCTTTCGTCACGATGTCTGTATTTTTCGAATTTTGAGCCGAAAATGGTCTCAAACGACTATGTTCGACTCACTGATGACGAATCCGTTGGAAAATTCGAGTCCGGCCGGCCGTAAACACGATAACTTATTGGGCAAAATTCGCCCAGGGGTTCCGTAAATATGGCCGCTCGAAATTTTGTTTTCCTGATTACTTCGAAACTACAGATTTGATAGAGGTGAAATTTTGCACTTAGATGAGAATGACCAGAACCATAAAAAGCATAGAAAATTATAACTTTGTAATGGAAATGGAATAAAATTTCGCACATAGATGAAGAATTATCTATTCAAACTACGTGGGAAATTTTGTCCGGATCGCATTACCAAGACCATAAATACCGTAGGAAATTATAGCGAGTTATCAAAAAAAAAATTGGTCACCTATAGCACTAACGTGAATTCTGGATTTTCGCCTTAGTTTGAAATTTTCTTTGACAGCTGTCAAAATTTTTCGAATTGGTTTCTAAAACTGGAAAATGCGAATCTACCTACAAGGTCTGTACGAGCGCTCAAAAGCTATTGCCTTCACGGCAGTGCTTTTCTCAATTTTTCATTATTGTATCTGCAACTACATTGTCTTCTCCGGGAGATTTGTTATTATTTGTTCTCTTCAGCGCGAGCGTCACTTCACCTTTTGTGATGCTGATCTATTATGATGCTTCTGAACCATGATGTACAATCCTTTTTTGAGCGCTCGTACAACTTACACGAGGGCTATATCATTTCGTCACGATGTCTTTATTTTTCGAATTTTGAGCAAAAAATGGGCTCAAACGACTATGTTCGACTCACTGATGACGAATCCGTCGGAAAATTCGAGTCTGTCCGTCCGTCCGTCCGTCCGGCTGGCCGTATACACGATTACTCTCGAACGGAATGTCCTAGAAACTTGAAATTTTCAGGGTAGGTTCGAATCTCGAATGCCGCGGTTGAGTTCGTTATTGGGCAAAATTCGCCGAGGAGTTCCGTAAATATGGCTGCTCGAAATTTTGTTTTCGTGATTACTTCGAAACAACAGATTTGATAGAGGTGAAATTTTGCACTTAGATGGAGAATTATGTGTTCAAGCTACATGCAAAATTTTGTCCAGCTCGCATGACCAAAATTATAGAAACCATAGAAAATTATAACTTTGTAATGGAAAGGCCTAGGGACTTGAAATTTTCAGGATAGGCGTGGATATCCAATGTTGCGATTACGTTCAACAATGAGCAAAATTAGACTAGGGGTTCCGTAAATATGGTCGTTTGAAATTCTGTTTTCTTGATAATTCCAAAACTATGGATTCGATCGTGACGAAATTTTGTATTTAAATTCAGAATAATATATTTTAGCTACATTTTTTCCAGATCGCATGATCAGAACCATAGAAAATCATAACTTTTGAACGGAAAGGCCTAGGGACTTGAAATTTTCAGGATAGGTTCGGATTGCAAATTTCAAGATCACTTTCATCGATGAGCAAAATTAGATTAGGGGTTCCGTAAATATGGCCGTTCAAAGTATTTTTTTCCTGATAATTTCGAAATTACTTATTGGATTGGAATAAAATTTCGCACATAGATGAAGAATAATGTATTCATACTACGTGGGAAATTTTGTCCGGATCGCATTACCAAGACCATAAATACCGTAGGAAATTATAGCGAGTTATCAAAAAAAAAATTGGTCACCTATAGCACTAACGTGAATTCTGGATTTTCGCCTCAGTTTGAAATTTTCTTTGACAGCTGTCAAAATCTTTCCAATTGGTTTCTAAAACTGGAAAATGCGAATCAACCTACAAGGTGCATGTACGAGCGCTCAAACGCTCCTGCCTTCACGGCAGTGCTTTTCTCAATTTTTCATTATTGTATCTGCAACTACATTGTCTTCTCCGGGAGATTGGTTATTATTTGTTCTCTTCAGCGCGAGCGTCACTTCACCTTTTGTGATGCTGATCTATCATGATGCTTCTGAACCATGATGTACAATCCTTTTTTGAGCGCTCGTACAACTTACACGAGGGCTATATCATTTCGTCACGATGTCTTTATTTTTCGAATTTTGAGCAAAAAATGGGCTCAAACGACTATGTTCGACTCACTGATGACGAATCCGTCGGAAAATTCGAGTCTGTCCGTCCGTCCGTCCGTCCGGCTGGCCGTATACACGATTACTCTCGAACGGAATGTCCTAGAAACTTGAAATTTTCAGGGTAGGTTCGAATCTCGAATGCCGCGGTTGAGTTCGTTATTGGGCAAAATTCGCCGAGGAGTTCCGTAAATATGGCTGCTCGAAATTTTGTTTTCGTGATTACTTCGAAACAACAGATTTGATAGAGGTGAAATTTTGCACTTAGATGGAGAATTATGTGTTCAAGCTACATGCGAAATTTTGTCCAGCTCGCATGACCAAAATTATAGAAACCATAGAAAATTATAACTTTGTAATGGAAAGGCCTAGGGACTTGAAATTTTCAGGATAGGCGTGGATATCCAATGTTGCGATTACGTTCAACAATGAGCAAAATTAGACTAGGGGTTCCGTAAATATGGTCGTTTGAAATTCTGTTTTCTTGATAATTCCAAAACTATGGATTCGATCGTGACGAAATTTTGTATTTAAATTGAGAATAATATATTTTAGCTACATTTTTTCCAGATCGCATGATCAGAACCATAGAAAATCATAACTTTTGAACGGAAAGGCCTAGGGACTTGAAATTTTCAGGATAGGTTCGGATTGCAAATTTCAAGATCACTTTCATCGATGAGCAAAATTAGATTAGGGGTTCCGTAAATATGGCCGTTCAAAGTATTTTTTTCCTGATAATTTCGAAATTACTTATTGGATTGGAATAAAATTTCGCACATAGATGAAGAATAATGTATTCATACTACGTGGGAAATTTTGTCCGGATCGCATTACCAAGACCATAAATACCGTAGGAAATTATAGCGAGTTATCAAAAAAAAAATTGGTCACCTATAGCACTAACGTGAATTCTGGATTTTCGCCTCAGTTTGAAATTTTCTTTGACAGCTGTCAAAATCTTTCCAATTGGTTTCTAAAACTGGAAAATGCGAATCAACCTACAAGGTGCATGTACGAGCGCTCAAACGCTCCTGCCTTCACGGCAGTGCTTTTCTCAATTTTTCATTATTGTATCTGCAACTACATTGTCTTCTCCGGGAGATTGGTTATTATTTGTTCTCTTCAGCGCGAGCGTCACTTCACCTTTTGTGATGCTGATCTATTATGATGCTTCTGAACCATGATGTACAATCCTTTTTTGAGCGCTCGTACAACTTACACGAGGGCTATATCATTTCGTCACGATGTCTTTATTTTTCGAATTTTGAGCAAAAAATGGTCTCAAACGACTATGTTCGACTCACTGATGACGAATCCGTCGGAAAATTCGAGTCTGTCCGTCCGTCCGGCCGGCCGTATACACGATAACTCTCGAACGGAATCTCCTAGAGACTTGAAATTTTCAGCGTAGGTTCGAATCTCGAATGCCGCGGTTGAGTTCGTTATTGGGCAAAATTCGCCAAGGGGTTCCGTGAATTTGGCCGCTCGAAATTTTGTTTTCGTGATTAATTTGAAACTACAGATTCGATCGAGATGAAATTTTGCACTCTAATGAAAAATGAGGTGTTCAAGCTACATGCGAAATTTTGTCCAGCTCGCATGACCAAAATTATAGAAACCATAGAAAATTATAACTTTGTAATGGAAAGGCCTAGGGACTTGAAATTTTCAGGGTAGGTTCGAATCTCGAATGCCGCGGTTGAGTTCGTTATTGGGCAAAATTCGCCGAGGAGTTCCGTAAATATGGCTGCTCGAAATTTTGTTTTCGTGATTACTTCGAAACAACAGATTTGATAGAGGTGAAATTTTGCACTTAGATGGAGAATTATGTGTTCAAGCTACATGCGAAATTTTGTCCAGCTCGCATGACCAAAATTATAGAAACCATAGAAAATTATAACTTTGTAATGGAAAGGCCTAGGGACTTGAAATTTTCAGGATAGGCGTGGATCTCCAATGTTGCGATTACGTTCAACAATGAGCAAAATTAGACTAGGGGTTCCGTAAATATGGTCGTTTGAAATTCTGTTTTCTTGATAATTTCAAAACTATGGATTCGATCGTGACGAAATTTTGTATTTAAATTGAGAATGATATATTTTAGCTACATTTTTTCCAGATCGCATGATCAGAACCATAGAAAATCATAACTTTTGAACGGAAAGGCCTAGGGACTTGAAATTTTCAGGATAGGTTCGGATTGCAAATTTCAAGATCACTTTCATCGATGAGCAAAATTAGATTAGGGGTTCCGTAAATATGGCCGTTCAAAGTATTTTTTTCCTGATAATTTCGAAAAACTTATTGGATTGGAATAAAATTTCGCACATAGATGAAGAATAATGTATTCAAACTACGTGGGAAATTTTGTCCGGATCGCATTACCAAGACCATAAATACCGTAGGAAATTATAGCGAGTTATCAAAAAAAAAATTGGTCACCTATAGCACTAACGTGAATTCTGGATTTTCGCCTCAGTTTGAAATTTTCTTTGACAGCTGTCAAAATCTTTCCAATTGGTTTCTAAAACTGGAAAATGCGAATCAACCTACAAGGTGCATGTACGAGCGCTCAAACGCTCCTGCCTTCACGGCAGTGCTTTTCTCAATTTTTCATTATTGTATCTGCAACTACATTGTCTTCTCCGGGAGATTGGTTATTATTTGTTCTCTTCAGCGCGAGCGTCACTTCACCTTTTGTGATGCTGATCTATTATGATGCTTCTGAACCATGATGTACAATCCTTTTTTGAGCGCTCGTACAACTTACACGAGGGCTATATCATTTCGTCACGATGTCTTTATTTTTCGAATTTTGAGCAAAAAATGGTCTCAAACGACTATGTTCGACTCACTGATGACGAATCCGTCGGAAAATTCGAGTCTGTCCGTCCGTCCGGCCGGCCGTATACACGATAACTCTCGAACGGAATCTCCTAGAGACTTGAAATTTTCAGCGTAGGTTCGAATCTCGAATGCCGCGGTTGAGTTCGTTATTGGGCAAAATTCGCCAAGGGGTTCCGTGAATATGGCCGCTCGAAATTTTGTTTTCGTGATTAATTAGAAACTACAGATTCGATCGAGATGAAATTTTGCACTCTAATGAAAAATGAGGTGTTCAAGCTACATGCGAAATTTTGTTCAGCTCGCATCACCTGAACCATAGAAATCATAGAAAATTGTAACTTTTGAACGGAAACGCCTAGGGACTTGAAATTTTCAGGATAGGTGTGGATCTCGATTGTCGTGATCACTTTCATCTATGAGCAACATTATACAAGGGGTTCCGTAAATATGGTCGTTTAAAATTTAGTTTTCTTGATAATTTCCAAACTACAGATTCAATCGTGACGAAATTCTGTATACTAATGGAGAATGATATATCCAAGGTACATTTCTCTAGATCGCATGACCAAAACCATAGAAATCATAGAAAAACATAACTTTCGAAAGGAAAGGCCTAGGGACTTGAAATTTCCTGGGTGGGTTTGGATCGCGAATTTCACAGTCACGTTCATCAATGAGCAAAATAAGACTAGGGGTTCCGTGAATATGGCCGTTCAAACTATTTTTTTCCTGATAGTTTCGAAACTACTGATCGGATTGGAATGAAATTTTGCACCTAGCTGAGGAATAATGTTTCCAAACTACGTGCAAAATTTTGTCCAATTCGCATTACCAAGACCATAGATACCGTAAAAAATTCTAGCGAATTATCGAAAAAATTACGAAAAGCACTGCCGTGAAGGCAGGAGCTTTTGAGCGCTCGTACATGCACCTTGTAGGTAGATTTGCATTTTCCAGTTTCAGAAATCAATTGAAGGAATTTTCGACAGCTGTATAATATATTCTGAAACTTGGGCGAAACTCCAGAATTCATGTCAGTGCTTCAGCTGATCAATTTTTTTTCGATAATTCGCTAGAATTTTCTACGGGATCTATGGTCTTGGTGGTGCGATCTGGACAAAATTTTGCACGTAGTTTGAATACATTATTACTCAGCAAGGTGCAGAATTTCATCCCAATCCGCTCAGTATTCTCGGAACTATCAGCAAAAAAATATTTTGAACGGCCATATTTACTGAACCCCGAGTCTAATTTTGCTCATTGATGAACATGACCGCGATATTCGCGATCCAAACCCACCCTGAGAATTTCAAGTTCCTAGGCCTTTCCGTTCGAAAGTTACAATTTTCTATGGTTTCTATGGTTCTGGTCATGAGATCTGGACAAAATATTGTTTTTATATATCATTCTCGATTAAAATTCAAAATTTCATCTCGATCGAATCCGTAGTTTCGAAATTATCGAGAAACCAAAATTTCAAACGACCGTATTTACGGAACCCCTAGTATAATTTTGCTCATAGATGAAACTGATCACGACAATCGAGATCCACACCTATCCTGAAAATTTCAAGTCCCTAGGCCTTTACGTTCGAAAGTTATGATTTTCTATGTTTTCTATGGTTATGGTGATGTAATCTGGAGGAATGTAGCTTGAATATAAATTTCTCCATAAGTATACAAAATTTCGTCACGATCGAATCTGTAGTTTTGAAATTATCAAGAAAACTAAATTTCAAACTACCATATTTACGGAACACCCTGTATAATTTTGCTCATAGATGAACGTAATCACGACATTCCAGATCCACAACTATCCTGAAAATTTCAAGTCCCTAGGGGGTTCCGTTCAAAAGTTACAATTTTCTATGGTTTCTATGGTTCTGGTTATGCGATCAAAATTTCACATGTAGCTTAAACACCTCATTCTCCATTTGAGTGCAGAGTTTCATCTCGATCGAATCTGTAGTTTCGAAGTAATCAGGAGAACAAAATTTTGAACGGCCATATTTACGGAACCCCTGGTGGAATTCTGCCCATTAACGAACTTGACCGAGGCATTTGGGATCTGAACCTACACTGAAAATTTCAAGTCTCTAGGTTTATCCGTTCGAGAGTTATCGTGCTGACGGCCGGCCGGACGGACGGACAGACTCGAATTTTTTGACGGATTCGTCATCAGTGAGTCGAACATAGTCGATTGAGACCATTTTCGGCTCAAAATTCGAAAAATACAGACATCGTGACGAAATGATATAGCCCTCGTGTAAGTAGTACGGGCGCTCAAAAAAATTGATCCGCTGATGCACTGACATGAAGTCTGGAATTTCGCCTAAGTTTCAGAATTTTTTTAGCAGCTGTCAAAAATTCCTTCAATTGATTTCTAAAACTGGAAAATGCGAATCCACCTACAAGTTGCATGTACGAGCGCTCAAAAGCACCTGCCTTCACGGCAGTGCTTTTCTAAATTTTTTTTTGCAGTCACTATATCCTGTTCTGTGCTAGAGTTTCCGCTTTGGCCTATGTACAGCAACTGGTGAAAGTCCTCCACTGTTTCCAGGATTTCATCTCTATTTGTTGTTTTCTACCTTGTTTGGTCCTTAGTTTGATTATATGTTTTTCCCCGATTCCAAGTTTTCTTCTCATAACCTCCATTCACTATCTTCGATTGATTTGTTGAATGTTATTTGTTATGAATGTTCTAATGTCACGTCTTATGGCTTACGCACCTTTTTCATTTTCTTCTTTTTGCTCGTTATTAGCAACAATAGTTGCTAGTAAAGGAATACCTTTACTTTTACTTTTTAGGTCTCTTCTTTCTTGGATCATTTGCCTTGTATTTTGGCTCATTTTTTCTTCTTCTTGTGTTTTTGGGCAGTATTTATTTTGGCTTTCTAGCATTGCACTGGTCAAAATATCATTGAAAGTTTTGACATCTTCGTCTGTTTCTACCGCGCAGCTTGCCAATCTATCAACTATAGAGCGCTGGGATCCCTCCATATCTGCTGATCTCATCCAAGATTTATCTGTTCTCATCTTGGCCATTCTAAGGCGTTCCTTATCGATATCAATCACCACTTCAGCCCGTACGAGTCTGTGGTCGCTTCTAGTTGACGATGTTTTTTTTGTCCATAATAATATAATCTATTCCGTTTTTTGTGTGACCATCTGGGCTTTTCCATGTCCATCTTCTATTGAACTTCTTCTTGTGAAAGCTATTCAGTTATTCTGCAACAGATAGTACAACATTACTTCACCTCACCCGTTGGCTAGTCGTAGCTGCGCATACCTGTATGATCTTGATGTTGTATCTCGAGGCAGCCTCAGAACAAGACATATTAGTTTTATGGAAATTTTCTTGAAGAAAACTATGTCTGCGTTATGGCGCTTATGTATTAGGAATCTCGTTCCTCCACTTGACTTGTCATCTTCGCCTGCATAGTATAGGCTATGTCCTGATTTCAATGTGATAAGTTGACTTCGTCGAGGCCTATAACATCCCACTTAATATTCTCAGCTTCGCATTCTGTGAGCCGTTTCCGTGACAATAGGGATCGTGTGTTGAACGTTGTGATGTGCAGTTTCCGGTTTGTGCTGTAGTGCACCTTTCTCTTCCTCAAATGTTTATCCCGCCCAGAATCCATGGGACAGACTGATCATATCAGTGCGAGATTCTGGAGATTCTCCTACTCGCTTAGGGTAATTCAGTTTTAGCATCTTTTCCATTTTCCATAGAGAGTAGCCATAAAACAACTCGCTGGCTAGACGTGTAGGTGAGTTTGTAGTTCAGCCGCCCAATCTGGAACAGACGCTGTCGACAAGCCTTCCATTTTGGGTCAGACGCTGCCTGGAGGATTGCTAGTTTTGGTCCGCCCCGAGTATTTGATTTCCTCGATACCACCCATATCTGGGAGGAATCCCCCTATCCGACTCCTGGGGAGGCGCCCGATAGGGTCTAGTAACCTCTTGTCTAGGAAAACAGGTTCACAGCAAAGCTTTTCCTTGAATTCCGAAATTGTTAGAATGATATGTTTCCAAATAGGTGGATAGGACGTGGTGGGTCAACTTCTTAGCCTGCACGCACGCCGGATGTCAACCCCTGTGATTTCTTCCTTGCGGTCATTTGAACAAAGTATTGATAGTGACGGTGAGGTGAATAGTGCGGAAGAACTAAGACAACGCATTGAAAATGCTCGTCACATTATTCGTTTGCAAACTGATGTGAAAGCTGCTGCATGTAATCATTCGTTATTACGCCGGGCAAGACTTTGTGCACATCAAACGAATGGTGATCATTTCAAACAATTTCTGTGAACCGTTTGGATCAATTTTGTCGGTGAGTATGTGAATTTCCTAATTCTTTTTTATATGAATTTTTCAATCAGTAATTTTTCCTCTCCTTTTTCGAACTTCGAGAATTTAACTCTTCAGAAAAAATCTCCTTATAAAAGTTGAAAAAGAATATGGTAAATTTACGATAAATTCTGGTGCCGAGAAAAAATCGCAAAGGAAGTCCAGTACACTTTATTTACTTGCTAGAAAATATTATGAGGGAATGCATATGGCAAAGTGATTCATCACAGGTCTCCTAACAGTGAGATAATACGACCCAGAGTCCTATTAACAGATCGCCAAGATTTTTTGGCAATTTTTTCAAACTGAATATTTTATATGATCAACTTCCGGCGAAATGATCTCTTTTGAGGAGTTCCAGCACCTGTCAAAAGAAGCCTCACCTTTGAAAACATCCTTCATAGATATTTTTTTGCTTCACACTTGTACTTGGTTTCTTCATCTACGATGGCCCGGGCTTTATTAGCCGAGGGCCGAGGGGTGGGTGGTCACGGAGGCACGGAGGCACGAGACACTGTAGGGATTTCAAACTTAAATTTTTCAGTTTATATTTTTCAAGATCCTTTTGTTTCTGAATAATAGATATATCAAACTCTTAAAACTGTTTCATTTCGATAAAAATCACTGAGTAGTTTTGGTGAATTTTTATTTAGAATGTACTTATTTTTTATATCCTTCACATTTTCATTTGTATGTGTTTGAACACATACAAACCATATAGCAATCATTCTGGGAATTTCCATCAGGAACAGATAGGTGTTATATCTGAGAACCACAATTGAAACCCATAGACCCTTATAAGTAACTGCTATGGAATATCATACATTCTCATTTATTTCCAAACTCATGTCCTTATAGAAACATAAAGCCAGGGGCGTAGCGAGTTTGATCCGGGCCCTGGTGCAAACCATGTCACCGGGCCCTTTCCCTCAAACATTTTTGAGTTCTTAATGAAGGGGGGGATAGTTGAGTGAATTTATATTCAGAGATTTGGTCAGGACAAAGGTCAATAACTAGAGGGCAAGGAAATTTGTTATAATAATAAGGTGAAAAATAAAAAGCATAACTTCATTACACGAGGGCTATATTATTTCGTCACGATGTCTGTATTTTTCGAATTTTGACCGAAAATGGTCTCAATCGACTCACTGTTTCTAGTCTGTCTGGCCGTCCGTCTGCCTGTAAGGACGATAACTTTCGAACGGAACAAGCTAGGGATTTGATATTTTCAGTGTGGGTTCAGTTCCCGTTTGCCGCAGTTGAGTTTGTTAATGGGATAAATTTGACCAGAGGTTCCGTAAATATAGCCGTTCGAAATTTTGTTCCTCTGATAACATCGAAACTACTGATCGGGATGAAATTTTATAATCAGGTGGAGAATTACATGGGAAGTTTTGTCTAGATCGCTCGACTAGAACCATAAAAAATTTCAACTTTTGAACGGAAAGGCCCAGAGACTTGAAATTTTCAGGGTAGGTTTGGATCTCGAACGTCACGGTCACGTTAATCAATGAGAAAAATTTTACGAGGGGTTCCGTAAATATGGCCATTCAAAATATTTTTTTCCTGATAAATTCGAAACTACTGATTCAATGAATAATAATGTATTTACTACGTGCACATTACCAAGACCATGGAAACCGTAGGAGATTCTGGCGAATTATCAAAAACAAAAATCTTTATATTCTTGCTTATTCGGCATGATTGGCAAAAAGCTGTTGTCAATTTTTTGAAAAAATTTTCAATAGAAGTTGGATGAGTGAGTTCTAGAAAGCTCCTGACGCACGTCAGTGCTTTTTATAATTTGTTGATTCCTCGATTGTTTTTACCTGGTATAGTCAATTCATAACTGATGTTCTCACAATTAAATTACAGTTCAAATGAAACACATAGAATTATACAACACAGCACAGATTATTTCTCGATAGTCGATGCGAATGACTCATGGTTCCTTGACAATAATTGGAATTGCACTATTGAAATTCGTCACGCAAATTGCGTGACGAGAATGGTACAAAAACCCGAAAACAACCTATGACGAAAACAAAAATAACAGATGGCAAAACCCTGGGCGGCAAAGCGGATGGATAAAAAAAAATAATGAATAAACAAAATCAGACTGGCGGCAATAATGAACTCATAAACCCTAGAAGGGGTCGTGAGTGCCGATTTCGAAGAAAAATAAAATGATTATTGGTTAATTTTTATGGAAAACTTTTCGTTCTTCGTCTTATCGATAAATACATAGGTATTGATCGCTCTGATATTTCTCATATTTATAAATGTTTCGCATGCATGAATTAAATAAATGTTTTATGCTGAAAAAGTCGAGCCAGGCCCCAGAAGGGCCCGGGCCTGGGTGCGCGGCACCCTTTGCACCCCCTTTAGCTACGCCCCTGCATAAAGCATTCATCCCAGGAATCGCTGATAGAAACGGATAGGAATCACGTTAGGGAATGCCATTAGAAGCTGAAGCAATATGTATCTGTAATCTCCATTAAATACTTATTAATATTGTATACGGTTCTATACGGATTTGCGGTTTCACTATCCAATTTGGATCTCATACATTCTCATTTATTTTCAAACTGCATGTTTTTATAGAAACATAAAGCATTAATCCCAGGAATCGCTGATAGAAACGCATAGAAATCACGTTAGGGAATGCCATTAGAAACTGAAGCAATATGTATCTGTAATCTCCATTAAATACTTATGAATATTGTATACGGTTCTATACGGATTTGCGGTTTCACTATCCAATTTGGATCTCATGAGTTCTCCTAGACAATTTTCTATCAGTTTCTATGACACATTTTTGGCAGGGATTGCAGCCTTTTCTTCATTTGTCAATACCATTGCGCTTTCCTTCTTTAGTTTCGGTATTTTTGTTTCTGTTCTCTTTCCGGTATGGTAAGGTTAGGTTAGCTGACACCAGAAGAAATTAATCTTCGATATCCAATTCCTTCAATTTTCTGTCCCATTGGTCCGTTAATACTCCTCGAACTCTGGATTCCACTTCATTTGTAAATAGTTCTATCATAACGACGTGTTCTTTTTTATACTATTTCTCATCCTCTAACTGTATTTTGAGACTTGCGTTCACCTGACGCTCGTCTGCACCGGCACTTGGAGGCAACGAGGAGGTGTAGAATAATAAATTTTCGCGTAAAATAATGCAAATATTGGGTAATAAGAGCCAATAAATCGAAACCTTGGCAATATTTGGATTGAAAATTCAATATCATACACATTGTCATATTTCTCTTCAACAGTGGAAAAAAACTCATTTTTTCATAAACATAAAAATATATGAAGGCGAAGTTAATATCAATTTACAATAATAGCTTTCGATGTAATGCTTCAGAACTTCCAATTTAATAATGCAAAAGTAACCTTTTGCTCCGCGTAACTTATTATTCCTCTGGGAAAAGCTCAGCATGGAAACCTAATTAAGGTGATGAAATTACCGTGGTGCTGGTAACCTCATACTGTATCATGAATCCACCTCAAAAGAAAAAGATACGTCGTATATATTGAAATTTACGAAAAGCACTGCCTTCAAGGCAGGAGATTTTGAGCGCTCGTACATGCACCTTGTGAGTGGATTCGCATTTTCCTGTTTTAGAAATCAATTGAAGGAATTTTCGACAGCTGTCAAAAAAATTCTGAAACTTAGGCGAAACTCCAGACTTCATGTCAGTGCTTCAGCTGATCAATTTTTTTTCGATAATTCGCAAGAATTTCCTACGGAATCTATGGTCTTGGTGATGCGATCTGGACAAAATTTTGCACGTAGTTTGAAATCATTTTTTCTCAGCTAGGTGCGAAATTTTATCCCAATCCGATTAGTCGTTTCGAAACTATTAGGAAAAATATTTTGAACTGCCATATTTACGGAACCCCCAGTCTAATTTTGCTCATTGACGAACGTGACTGCGATATTCGCGATCCTCACCCTCACCCTGAAAATTTCAAGTTCCTATGCCTTTCCGTTCAGAAGTTACAATTTTCTATGGTTTCTATGGTTCTGGTCATGCGATCTGGGCAAAATATTGCTTAATATATCATTCTCGATTAAAATACAAAATTTCATCTCGATCGAATCCGTTGTTTCGAAATTATCGAGAAAACAAAATTTCAAACGACCGTATTTACGGAACCCCTAGTATAATTCTGCTCATTGTTAAACGTGAACGCGACATTTCAGATCCACACCTATCCTGAAAATTTCAAGTCCCTAGGCCTTTCCGTTCGAAAGTTATGATTTTCTATGGTTTCTATGGTTCTGGTCATGTGATCTGGAGAAATGTAGCTTGAATATATCATTCTCCATTTAAATACAAAATTTCGTGACGATCGAATCTGTAGTTTTGAAATTATCAAGAAAACTAAATTTCAAACGACCATATTTACGGAACCCCTAGAATAATTTGGCTCATAGATGAACGTCATCACGACATTCCAGAACCTCACCTATCCTGAAAATTTCAAGTCCCCAGGCGTTTCCGTTCTAAAGTTACAATTTTCCATGGTTTCTATGGTTCTGGTCATGCGATCTGGACGCTTGAACACCTCATTCTCCATTTGAGTGCAAAGTTTCATCTCGATCGAATCTGTTGTTTCGAAGTAATCAGGAGAACAAAATTTTGAACGGCCATATTTACGGAACCCCTGTTGGAATTCTGCCCATTAACGAACTTAACCGAGTCATTAGGGATCTGAACCTACACTGAAAATTAGTCTCTAGGTTGATCCGTTCGAGAGTTATCGTGCTTAGGGTCGGCCGGACGGACGGACAGACTCGAATTTTCCGACGGATTCGTCATCAGTGAGTCGAACATAGTCGATTGAGACCATTTTCGGCTCAAAATTCGAAAAATACAGACATCGTGAAAATACAGACATCACGGAAAATGGAGCGCTCGTACTACTTACACGAGGGCTATATCATTTCGTCACGATGTCTGTATTTTTCGAATTTTGAGCAGAAATGGTCTCAATCGACTATGTTCGACTCACTGATGACGAATCCGTCGGAAAATTCGGGTCTGTCCGTCCGGCCGGCCGTAGGCACGATAACTCTCGAACGGAACCACCTAGAGACTTGAAAGTTGTTAAGTTCGTTAATCGGCCAAATTCCACCAGAGGTTCCGTAAATATGGCCGTTCGAAGTTTTGTTCCCCTGATTACTTGAAAACTACAGATTTGATTGGAATGAAATTCTTCACTCGAATGGAGAATGAGGTGTTCTAGCTACATGTGAAAATTTGTCCAGATCGCATGACCAGAATCATAGAAACCATAGAAAATTGTAACTCTTGAACGGAAACGCCTAGGGACTTGAAATTTTCAGGATAGGTGTGGATCTCGAATGTCGTGATCACGTTCATCTTTGAGCAAAATTATACTAGGGGTTCCGTAAATATGGTCGTTTGAAATTTAGTTTTCTTGATAATTTCGAAACTACATATTCGATCGGGACGAAATTTTGTATACTAATGGAGAATGATATATTCAAGCTTCATTTCTCCAGATCACATGACCAGAACCATAGAAACCATAGAAAATCATAACTTTCGAACAGAAAGGCCTAGGGACTTGAAATTTTCAGGATAGGTGTGGATCTGAAATGTCGCGTTCAGGTTTATCAATGAGCAGAATTATACTAGGGGTTCCGTAAATACGGTCGGTTGAATTTTTGTTTTCTCGATAATTTTAAAACTACGGATTCGATCGAGATGACATTTTGTATTTTAATCGAGAATGATATATTTAAACAATATTTTGTCCAGATCGTATGACCAGAACCATAGAAACCATAGAAACCATAGAACCATAGAGATTGTTACTTTTGAACGGAAACGCCTAGGGACTTGAAATTTTCAGGATAGGTGTGGATCTTGAAAAAATTTGTTCATATCGCATCACCAAGACCATAGATACCGTAGAAAATTCTAGCGAATTATCGAAAAAAAATTGATCTGGGGTTTCAGATTTTTTTTGACAGCTGTCAAAAATTCCTTCAATTGATTTCTAAAACTGGAAAATGCGAATCTACCTACTATGTGCATGTACGAGCGCTCAAAAGCTCCTGCCTTCACGGCAGTGATTTCCGTAATTTTTTTTCAACGTAATGATCGTTACTGTTGATTTTTTGGGTCTTCTGAACAGAGGTCTGGGGTTTCGTTATACGAGTTGAACATGACTCGAAGCACATGTTCTGGACGGAGGAAAGGAACGCACTGGTTGGAAAGATAGGCCGCTTACCGCCAGTTATATAGAGGAAATTATACAGCATGAAGAATGCTGGAAGGCGTTTACGGCTTTGTGACAGAAGTCATGAGGAGAAAGGAGAGAAAGGACCCCTATACATAGAGTATTATCGAAGTATGGACAGGGATGTTTTCCCGGTGGTCCTCGCATTTCCCCAAGTTGAGGTTTTTTTAGGTCGGCAGGCAACAACATCAAGTCGAACCGACATATCCCACAACACGGGTCGTTGTTGAATCTAACAGCAGATTTTTCTCCAAAACCCGAAAAATGAAAAAGTTTGTGTTAGGGAATGCGTCGGGTTAGGTTAGGTTTGGGTAACGAATGTCACGATAGGGTTAGGTTAGGGTTAGGATAGCGTTAGTCTAAGGTTAAGTTAGGGATAGGTAAGGTCACAGCAACGCGTGCCGGGTCTGCTAGTTAATGATAAAACTTGGATGAAAGTATTATAATTGATGAGAAATATTACAATTATTCAGAACACTTTTGATTAGTGAACAATATAGCATTTGTCCAAACTCAGTATCAGCTGAGGGAATGAGAACAGGGTACCATTCATAGTATTCTGCTTGCTCTTTGATATGGGGGCCATTCACATCAAGACTGGTCATACAAGCGATGATTCTGCGAAACCTCTGGTGTTCGAGGAACTAGGGAGGTGCCTTATAATAGGGGATCATGTCCTATAGCTTTGAATTATTATCGATATGAAATCAATGAAAAGGCGTAAACAAATCGACAACTTCCTGAAAAAACATAACGATTATATAAATATTCAGAATAAACTTTTTTGGACTCGTGATAATTTTTTGTATATTATATTACGTTGACCCATATTGATTGAAATCCAGATGCTCTTCATCCAGTTCAAAAAAGACATCCGAACTGAAATATTCATCGTTTTTAATTTCAGCAGAGATAAAGTCATTCAATAAATCTTCGAAGGAATAATCGGATTGTACAGGTTTTCTTCCAATGCTTATTTCGGGATGTGAGGACTTGCTTTCTTTTTTCGACCAAATTCTTCAAATAGGAAGAAATCTGAAATTTTGAGACCCTTCTTGATATCAAAATACAATCTTTATATATAAAAGAAAGTCGTGTTAGTTACACCACTTATAACTCAAGAACGGCAGAACAGATTCGGGTGAAAATTGGTATGGAGGTAGCTTAGAGCCAGGAGACGGACATAAAATACTTTTTATCCCGTTCGACAGCGAAAAAATACAATAAAAGAAAGAAAATTTTCCAATACAAAATGTTCATAGATTTCGTAAATGTCATAATGCAAAATGAGTGACATATATATGTCACTCATTTTGCATTTGACAACCAATATATATTGGTTGTCAAATATTTGTGCGATTGATTTCACTGAATGATTCGAGATTATTCCGTAAATCCATTCAGAGTCAGTATATTATATAAATATTTACTTCGTGAAAGTGATTAATGTTGACTGTGATTTGTTTTGATGGGTGACAGCTCAGATCAGATCAGTTCAGTTCAGTTCAGTTCAGATCAGTTCAGATCAGTTCAGATCAGTTCAGTTCAGATCAGTTCAGATCAGTTCAGATCAGTTCAGATCAGTTCAGATCAGTTCAGTTCAGTTCAGTTCAGATCAGTTCAGATCAGTTCGGTTCAGATCAGTTCAGATCCGTTCAGTTCAGATCAGATCAGTTCAGATCAGTTCAGTTCAGTTCAGATCAGTTCAGATCAGATCAGTTCAGTTCAGTTCAAGTCAGTTCAGTTCAGTTCAGATCAGTTCAGATCAGTTCAGTTCAGTTCAGTTCAGATCAGTTCAGTTCAGTTCAGTTCGGTTCAGTTCAGTTCAGTTCAGTTCAGTTCAGATCAGTTCAGATCAGTTCAGTTCAGTTCAGTTCAAGTCAGTTCAGTTCAGTTCAGATCAGTTCAGATCAGTTCAGTTCAGTTCAGTTCAGTTCAGTTCAGTTCAGTTCAGTTCAGTTCAGTTCAGTTCAGTTCAGTTCAGTTCAGTTCAGTTCAGTTCAGTTCAGTTCAGTTCAGTTCAGATCAGTTCAGATCAGTTCAGATCAGTTCAGTTCAGTTCAGTTCAGATCAGTTCAGATCAGTTCAGTTCAGATCAGTTCAGATCAGATTCAGATCAGATCAGATTTCGTAAATGTCATAATGCAAAATGAGTGACATATATATTGGTTGTCAAATATTTGTGCGATTGATTTCACTGAATGATTCGAGATTATTCCGTAAATCCATTCAGAGTCAGTATATTATATAAATATTTACTTCGTGAAAGTGATTAATGTTGACTGTGATTTGTTTTGATGGGTGACAGCTCAGATCAGATCAGATCAGTTCAGTTCAGTTCAGATCAGTTCAGATCAGTTCAGATCAGTTCAGTTCAGATCAGTTCAGATCCGTTCAGATCAGATCAGTTCAGATCAGTTCAGTTCAGTTCAGATCAGTTCAGATCAGAGTTCAGTTCAAGTCAGTTCAGTTCAGTTCAGATCAGTTCAGATCAGATCAGATCAGATCAGTTCAGTTCAGTTCAGTTCAGTTCAGTTCAGTTCAGTTCAGTTCAGTTCAGATCAGATCAGTTCAGTTCAGTTCAGTTCAGATCAGTTCAGTTCAGACCAGTTCAGATCAGATCAGTTCAGTTCAGATCAGTTCAGATCAGTTCAGTTCAGTTCAGTTCAGTTCAGTTCAGATCAGTTCAGATCAGTTCAGATCAGTTCAGTTCAGATCAGTTCAGATCAGTTCAGTTCAGTTCAGTTCAGTTCAGTTCAGTTCAGTTCAGTTCAGATCAGTTCAGATCAGTTCAGTTCAGATCAGTTCAGATCCGTTCAGTTCAGATCAGTTCAGATCAGTTCAGATCAGTTCAGATCAGTTCAGTTCAGATCAGTTCAGATCAGTTCAGATCAGTTCAGATCAGTTCAGTTCATGTCACGATAGGGTTAGGTTAGGGTTAGGATAGCGTTAGTCTAAGGTTAAGTTAGAAATAGGTAAGGCCACAGCAACGCGTGCCGGGTCTGCTAGTTTAAAATAAAGTAAAAGTGAATAATAGTTTACCTGGAACACTATCGAAACTAGATCGATGCTAGCGAAAATATCTGCTGAATCCATGAAAAACTCGCATTAAAACCGGAAAAACCACGTTCCCTTGTTGTTAGGCCTGTGGTATCCTGATCAATTCAAGCCATTTCAAGAGCACCTGACTGAAGAAATACTCCAATTCCGAACTAATGGATAAGAATTAGCATTCAAAATTGATACCATTATTTCCCAATTTGTTCGATAAAATCAGTAAACCAAGGTCTCTATGGTGTAGTGTTATTTCCAATACCAACCTGAATTCACCAACTCAAAATCTTACTGAATACTCTATCCCCAACTCAGTTTCGATTCTCAACAGCCTCCCGAGATGTCAATAATTCTCGAAGTTCTATACCTGAAAGGTTTCGAATATTGATACATATCAATGCTCAGAAAATGAAGGTTGTTTCAAAATATTATTAGTGTGCCTCTTTTTCTTACCATAATTATCCTTAATTATCCTAATAATTTCAAAAATGGACTTTGTGACGCTCAGACTTCTTTGGTATCGGTTTCTCGGGCCCCAGGAATTTCGCAAAGATCAAACGGTAATTGGAAATTTGGAAAATTGAAAATGAGAAATAAAAAATTACGAAAAGCACTGCCGTGAAGGCAGGAGCTTTTGAGCGCTCGTACATGCACCTTGTAGGTAGATTCGCATTTTCCAGTTTTAGAAATCAATTGAAGGAATTTTCGACAGCTGTCAAATAATTCTGAAACTTAGGCGAAACTCAAGACTTCATGACAGTGCTTCAGCAATTTTTTTTCGATGATTCGCTAGAATTTCCTACGGTATCTATGGTCTTGGTGATGCGATCTGAACAAAATTTGGCACGTAGTTTGAATACACTATTCCTCATCTAGGTGCAAAATTTCATCCCAATCAAATCGGAAGTTTCGAAATTATCAGGAACAGAATATTCAAAACGGCCATATTTACGGAACCCCTAGTCTAATTTTGCTCATTGATGAACGTGACCGTGAAATTCGCGATCCAAACCCACCCTGAAAATTTCAAGTTCCTAGGCCTTTCCCTTCGGAAGTTATAATTTTCTATGGTTTCTATGGTTCTGGTCATGCGATCTGGACAAAATGTTGCTTCAATGTACCATTCTCGTTTAAATTACAAAATTTTATCTCGATCGAATCCGTAGTTTCGAAATTATCGAGAAAACAAAATTTCAAACGACCGTATTCACGGAACCCCTAGTATAATTCTGCTCATTGATGAACGTGAACGCCACATTTCAGATCTACACCTATCCTGAAAATTTCAATTCCCTAGGCCTTTCCATTCGGAAGTTATGATTTTCTATGGTTTCTATGGTTCTGGTCATGCGATCTAGAGAAATGTAGCTCGAATATATCATTCTTCATTAGTATACAGAATTTCGTCACGATCGAATCTGTAGTTTGGAAATTATCAAGAAAACTAACTTTCAAACGACCATATTTACGGAACCCCTAGTATAATTTCGCTCATAGATGAAAGTGATCACGACAATCGAGATCCACACCTATCCTGAAAATTTCCCTAGGCGTTTCCGTTCAAAAGTTACAATTTTCTATGGTTTCTATGGTTCTGGTGATGCGAGCTGAACAAAATTCTGCATGTAGCTTGAACACCTCATTTTCCATTAGAGTGCAAAATTTCATCTTGATCGAATCTGCAGTTTCGAAGTAATCAGGAAAACAAAATTGCGAGCGGCCATATTTACGGAACCCCTTGGCGAGTTTCGCCCAATAACGAACTTAACCGCGGCATTCGAGATTCGAACCTACCCTGAAAATTTCAAGTTTCTAGGACATTCCGTTCGAGAGTTATCGTGTATACGGCCGGCCGGACGGACGGACAGACTCGAATTTTTCGACGGATTCGGCATCAGTGAGTCGAACATGGTTGTTTGAGACCATTTTCGGCTCAAAATTTGAAACATACAGACATCGTGACGAAATGATATAGCCCTCGTGTAAGTAGTACGAGCGCTCAAAAATAGTATTGAAAAATAATTAGGATGGCGGAACTTAGATGAAAGAGATTCCCTCAGGTATTTCAAACCACAGCTACTTACTGTTTGACTTACTCAACGTTAAAACAATTTTCGGCGATCGATAACTCAAATTCGAAATTGCTACGGTCTGTACTCACTCTACTGATCTACCAACTGGTAATTCCTACTAATTCAATATTTATTATTATTAATTGAGTGTTTAACAAAAACACTAAACGTGTTTCGCATACCATGGCTTCGTCAATTGACGAGATGAACTAATTGTTGCACTTGTTCGGAATAAATACCAACTTCCTAAAGGTTAGGGGGAATAGATAAGGGGTAAAGATAAGGGTTGTTATCTACATACCTGATCTCTGTATCTCTAGGTTCTCGTTGAACGGTCATTACGATGGAACAAATTCAACGAAGGAGAATTATTCAACTCTACCTTGAGCAAATTAGTTTACCGTTTTTGTTTGTTGATTTCCATGCTTCCTAATAGATTAAGTTTTGAGCTTTTACTTTCAATATGCAGAATTTCGTAGTCATGTGTAAAGCAATGCTTTTCTGTCAATAAATGTTCTGCGACATTTGAATTTTTTTTCCATTAACGAAAAAACTTTTATGTTCCTTAATTATTTTCCTGAATGTTTTACCAGTTTGGCAGGTATAGAAACTTGGACAATATCTGCATGTTAATTTATATATTCCCGATTTATTTGATTGATGCGTTTCATCTTTATTATTTCTGATGAATTTCCCTAAGCTATTATCAGTTATATACAAGATATTAATTCCTTCTCGTTTTGAGAACAATGAGGTTTTCTCTGAGACTTTTCCTGAATATGTAATTTTTTTATAATTTATTTTGCTTTGTTGAGGTCAATTGTTATTTGAGTATTTTTAAGCCGTATTTGTTGATACGGTTTATGTTTTGGCTCAAATTTTGAAATACATTGAAACAATGCCTCATCATTGCATCCATTTTTGAAACACAAGAAACGAATAAGAAAAACAAGGAACAGGAACAACAAAAATTCAAACATGATGAGTATAAAAATAATAATATAATTATAATTATGATATAAGAATAATAATAATAATAAGAATAATAATAGAAATAATAACGCTTGAAAAATCATAATAGAAAAATATTCAAGAAAATAAATACACATGTCAACGATCCATATCATCAACATCATCTGAGTGAACATGTAGACCTGTTAAAGCAAAAATTGAAAGCGAAGTCCAAGCGTTTATCGAGATACATCAAGTGCACAAAAAGGAAACAACAAAACAGCACTTTCCAAAATAATCAAAGAACCTTCTTCAGACAATTAAAAACTGAAAATCTTAACATCAACAAACCAATGCCGTCCAAGCAATGTTTAGAGAATTATTGGTCCTCGATATGGTCAACGCCCAAATATCACAACGTAGACGCCAGCTGGATGAAAACTGAGAAGGAAAAGTTGGGAGTTGCACCGATGCAATTCGATGAGATTTCCGTAGAAGAAATCAGAGAAGCTATCCGAAATGCTAACAACTGGACTTCCCCGGGAGTAGACAACATCCAAAATTTCTGGTACAAGAAATTTGCCAGTGTCCACGAAGAACTGGCTAAACAATTCAACCACATTTTGCACAACCCTAAGGATATGCCATCATTTCTAACTTTGGGTTCAACACATATGCTGCCAAAGAGTTCAAAGACGGATGACCCTACACAGTACAGACCTATCACGTGCCTACCAACATTGTATAAAATTCTAACAGCATGCATCACCAACAGAATATACAAGCACGCCGAGGAAAATAATATATTGGCAAAAGAACAAAAGGGCTGCACAAGAGATCACCAAGGGTGCAGGGAACAACTTGTTATGGACTCTGTTATACTTCGACAAGCTCAGAAGGGTCACCGGAATATACACACAGCTTTTGTCGATTATAAGAAAGCATTTGATAGTGTACCCCATTCTTGGCTTCTCGAGGTGTTGAAAATCTACAAAGTCCACCCGACTATTATAGGTTTTCTTTCAGCAACAATGAAATATTGGCGAACAAACTTGCATGTGCATCTCGGTCAAAAATTTATTAACAGCGAAGAAATACCTTAGGGGAATCTTCCAGGGTGACTCCTTGAGCCCACTATGGTTCTCCCTCGCAATGAATCCCCTCTCCACTATGCTGAATAGTACGAAAAACGGCTTCAACATCAAAGCTAATAGAATTATGAATTTTACAATTTCACACCTTCTATTCATGGATGATCGTAAGCTATATGCGGCGAACCAGCATCAAATTGAACGTCTTCTAGAGATAGCGCATGGATTCTCCAGTGATATTCATATGGAATTTGGTCTATCCAAGAGCAAAATCCTTCATATCGAAAAAGGAATTGTCATAGACGGAGATATAAACCTTTCAAACGGAGATATCATAGAGGTAATGGAAAACGGAAAATCTTACAAATATCTGGGATTCCAACAAGCCAGGTTGCTGGAACACAAGCAGGCTAAAGTGAGAATTCAGGAGCAATACACAAGAAGAGTAAAAGAACTGATGAAATCTGAGCTGAATGCAGGTCACTTAGTTAAGGCAATCAACACATATGCCATACCAGTTTCAACATACTCTTTCGGAATACTCAAATGGACAAAAACTGAGTTGGATGCTATTCAGAGGTCGACAAGAACAATGATGACAAAAACCAACAACCACCATCCAAAGTCATCCACTATAAGAACGACACTACCTCGGAAGGAAGAAGGAAGGGGGTTTATTGACCACATCAATCTGCACAATCGACAGGTCCAGAAATTACGCGAGTTCTTCTATAATTAGGCCGAAACCTCCGATCTTCATCGGACTGTAACTAGAGCGGATAAGGGTTACACGCCCCTGAACCTCGCGTTGCTGGAGGAAGATTTTGGAGTAGTTTCAGATGTGATGAAACAAGAACAATGGTCGCAAAAGGCATTACATGGCCGACACCACCACGAACTCAACCAGCAACACATTGACAAGGAGGCTTCAAATAGATGGTTCACTAGCGGAAACTTATTTCCAGAAACTGAGGGCTTTATGATCACTATTCAAGATCAAGTCATCAATACAAATAATAACAAGAACTTCATCATTAAGGATCCTAATACCCAATCCGACAAATGCAGGAAGTGTCTTCAAGAATCAGAAACTATTCAGCATAATAATATAACATCTGGCTGTAGCGCGCTGGCTAATACTGATTACCTGCATAGACATAATCAAGTGTGCAATATCGTCCACCAGAAACTGACGAACAAGTTCGGTCTTCTCAACACCTATACACCAGTAAACCAGTAGATCCACATGATAAATAGATCCACAAACAGGTAGATCAACATAAAAAGTAGATCCACATAATGAGTAGATCTTCAGAATAAATCCACAGAAAGGGTAATAATAGGATCACATTGAAATTATTATTAATTTTCCATTTCTCTTATGGAAGTTGATCATATTTGTTGGGATATTGTTATATTTTATTTGAAGGGATAGCATTATGAAGGTGGCATAATGAGGAAAATTAAAATAGGTTAACTTTCATTTTGTGATGTTGATACAGATACACTCATTTCTCCAGCCAACCTAACCCAACCTAAATATTGATTCATTTTGAGAATTGTTTCAACACTGTCCTAACTTAAGCTTACCTAACCTAACCTAAATATTGATTCATTTTGAGAATTGTTCCAACACTGTCCTAACTTAAGCTTACCTAACCTAACCTAAATATTGATTCATTTCGAGAATTGTTTCAACACTGTCCTAACTTAAGCTAACCTAACCCAACCTAACCTAAATATTGATTCATTTCGAGAATTGTTTCAACACTGTCCTAACTTAAGCTAACCTTTTTTTTTTTTTTTTGCCCCGAGGTGTGGGGAAGCTCTGTCAGCCTTTCCCGGCAGCTGGGCTGTGCAATGCTGCCAGGAGTTGTGTGGGGCTCGCACCCACTAAACCCCCTCCTCTTTGACGCGCTTGCAGGTCATCGGAACAGGCTTGCTAGCCCAAAACTTCGATGGCCTACGGCACCCTGCTATCATTTCCTCGCCTCAACCTTGTCTTTGTCTATCCTCCGTCTCCGTGCGCTTCATGATCTGGGTTATAAAATCATGTAGGATATTCCATTCTTTCTGATCGCGCACCATCCGGGGAATCAGATCGTCTAATGCAGGCAGGACGCCGAGTCTTCTCACAAGTTCAGTTCTCTCAGGGTTCCACCTTTCACAGTTCTCATAGACATGCCGTGGACTGTCTTGGGTCCCACAGGTTCGACAGAGGTCATCCGGGGTTTTCCCAATTCTGTACGTGTACGTTCCGAATGAGCCGTGCCCAGTCAGGAACTGGGTAAGAAAGTATTCCGTCCTCCTATGTTTACAGTCCACCCACTCTGTCAAGTCTTTAATTAGGGTCTTGGTCCACTGGGCTGGTTCCCTATTTCGCCGCCATTTCTCCTGCCATTTCCTGACAGTTCTTCTTTTTGCCATATTTCTGTTGCCCATCAGTCTTCCTCCGATCGTGTAGAGAAAGCACCTCTCTGCTACGAGCAGCTCTATCGGCGGGTATCCAGCGACCACCTGCGCGGCCTCCGAGGACACCGTGCGGTAGCCTGAAATCACTCTCAGCAGGCTTTTTCTCTGCACCGAAATCATTTGGTCTAGTTGTTTCTTCTGCTTCAAGGTGTCTCTCCAGACCAGTGCGGCATAAGTTATTATGCCGTGTGTTACTTCGCAGAGGATCTTTCTCTTATGGAAACTAGGTCCCCCCAGATTAGGTATAAGACGCATTAGTGCTCCCTGTTTTTCCGTTGCTTTGCTTGCGATGTACTCGATATGTTTCGAAAAACTGAGGTTTTTCTTTAAAATCACACCTAAATATTTCACTTCCGTCGACTGATTAATTTTCGGCCCCATGATGTCTATGTGCAGGCTTCTGGAGTCGCGTGGTCCCTTCAGTACTAGAAGTTCAGTTTTCTGAACCGCCACTTCTAGTCCTCTCTCAGAAATCCACCTCACAGCTTTATCTGCTGTTCTTTCAGCGATAGTTCTGGTTTCTTGTTCGGTCTCCCCCTCGATCAGAAATGCTAGATCGTCAGCATATGCTATTGCGGTTACGCCTTCCGCATAGTCTAGCTTCAGCACTCCATTATATTGTACGTTCCACAGACATGGGCCCTTGATTGAACCCTGTGGGACGCCTTTGCTACAGTCATGTTTTATCACGCCAGACCTTATTACCCTTTTTGACAGGTATGACTCGACGCATCTAACCAGGTATTCGCTCACCTGTGCTTTGCGGAGCTCCTCTATTATGTGACGCCAGCTTGCCGTATTAAAGGCATTTTTGATGTCTATCGTGATCATTATGCACCATTTTTTCCTAGAAATCTTGACTGTTCTTACAAGTGCCATTAGCGCAGACGTCGTGGATATTCCCTTGCGGAAGCCGTGCTGGTTTTTCGAGATGACTCCTTTAGATTCGAGCTCCTCCTCTATTCTATTCAGAAGCAGTCTTTCGTAGAGTTTACCAAGCGCATTGAGGAGACAGATAGGTCTAAAGTCAGATGCCCGTGACAGACCTTTGCCTTCCTTTGGTATAAGCACAAGCCTTGCCTCCTTCCACTCCTTTGGGAATTCCTGCTTCATCAGAAAAACTTAAGCTAACCTAACCCAACCTAACCTAAATATTGATTCATTTCGAGAATTGTTTCAACACTGTCCTAACTTAAGCTAACCTAAGCCAACCTAACCTAAATATTGATTCATTTCGAGGATTGTTTCAACACTGTCCTAAGTCAAGCTAACCTTACCTAAATATTGATTTATTTCGAGAATTGTTTCAACACTGTCCTAACTCCAGCCAACCTAACCCAACCTGAATATTTATTCATTTCGAGAATGTTCTCAACACTGTCCCAACTCCAGCCAACCTAACCCAGCCTAAATATTGATTCATTTTGAGAATTGTCTCAACGCTGTGCCAACTCCAGCCAACCTAACCTAGCCTAAATATTGATTCATCTTGAGAATTGTCTCAACACTATGCCAACTCCAGCCAACCTAACCCAGCCTAAATATTGATTCATTTTGAGAATTGTCTCAACACTGTGCCAACTCCAGCCAACCTAACCCAGCCTAAATATTGATTCATTTGGAGAATTGTCTCAACACTGTGCCAACTCCAGCCAACCTAACCCAGCCTATATATTGATTCATTTTGAGAATTGTCTTAACACTGTCCTAACTCCAGCCAACCTAAATATCGATTCATTTCGAGAATTGTTTCAACACTGTCCTTACCTAACCTATTGTGCGGTTTAGAAGTAAATTTTATTCTAATTATGAAATACTTATAAGTGCTTTGAATTTAGCGCCTATGATTCAAATATTTCGGAGAATAAAGGGTAGCCTAGTGTGGGGTAAATGTGTTGATTTTGTTCAGAATCTTTCAAGTCGATGCTATTAATTTCAATTGTTATGTTTTTTGTTCTTTTTAATAAATTTCCAAATATACACATAAAAATAATTTAGAAAAGCACTGCCGTGAAGGCAGGAGCGAAGAGAAGGAGTACATGCACCTTGTAGGTAGATTCGCATTTTCCAGTTTTAGAAACCAATTGAAGGAATTTTTGACAGCTGTCAAAAAAATTCTGAAACTTAGGCGAAACTCCAGACTTCATGTCGGTGCTTTAGCTGATCAATTTCGTTTCGATAATTCGCTAGAATTTTCTACGGTATCTATGGTCTTGGTGATGCGGTCTGGACAAAATTTTGCACGTAGGGGAGAGCGGGGTTGAAAGTGCCGATTTTTACAAATCCTCATATGATTCAGATAAAACAAGGACTATATCTAGAAGTAGTGGTTCATCCTTAGCCAAATTTAGTCCATAATACGAATTAACCTACAGATTTTTGACATTTCAAACAGTTCTTGAGAAAAAGTGATTTTTTTATACAGCGGCGACAAGGCACAACCAACCCCACTTTGGGGCAAGTTGTGCCGTAGCTGGGGTCGGTTGTGCCGTTGATAATGCTAGGTGTTTCACATGAATGGAAATCAATTTAGAATTCAAAAGACGTCAATTTTATGATAATACTAGATGACCCGGCAAACGTTGTTTTGCCATATCTCTCCCTTTTTTCGCAATTTCAAAATTGCTCGAGGCCTTCGGCCTCTCGTCTCAAAATAACCTAACCTAAACCTAACCTAACCCAACCTAGCTGACCCGGCAAACGTTGTTTTGCCATATCTCTCCCTTTTTTCGCAGTTTCAAAATTGCTCGAGGCCTTCGGCCTCTCGTCTCAAAATAACCTAACCTAAACCTAACCTAACCTAGCTGACCCGACAAACGTTGTTTTGCCATATCTCTCCCTTTTTTCGCAATTTCAAAATTGCTCGAGGCCTTCGGCATCTCGTCTCAAAATAACCTAACCTAAACCTAACCTAACCTAGCTGACCCGACAAACGTTGTTTTGCCATATCTCTCCCTTTTTTCGCAATTTCAAAATTGCTCGAGGCCTTCGGCATCTCGTCTCAAAATAACCTAACCTAAACCTAACCTAACCTAGCTGACCCGACAAACGTTGTTTTGCCATATCTCTCCCTTTTTTCGCAATTTCAAAATTGCTCGAGGCCTTCGGCCTCTCGTCTCAAAATAACCTAACCTAAACCTAACCTAACCTAGCTGACCCGACAAACGTTGTTTTGCCATATCTCTCCCTTTTTTCGCAATTTCAAAATTGCTCGTGGCCTTCGGCCTCTCTTACCTTAGGAAAGCCCGTTTCTCCCTCTCGAAAACGCGGGGGGCGCTTCGCGCCCCCGGTCTCTCCCATTTTTCGCAATTTCAAAATTGCTCGAGGCCTTCGGCCTCTCGTTGTTCTGGCTATTAAAAAATAAGGGTTGATCGTAGGAGGGTGAAAATTGGGGATTGTATGTATTTTTGTATGTTGTATCATAAAAAAATAGAAATTAGAAATTTTGTCTAAAAAATAAAAAAAAAAATTCAGGGGTGGACTACCCCTAACATTTAGGGGGATGAAAAATAGATGTTGGCCGATTCTGATAGATACCGGATAAGCACAAAAAATTTCATCAAAATCGGTTAAGCCGTTTCGGAGGAGTATGGCAACGAACACTGTGGACACGAGAATTTTATATATTAGATATTTATGCCAAGATGGTGGGATGTTTTGTACATTGAACGTCACGGCACACTGGAACGCAAGTTGTCGTACTTCTTTCGGTAGAAGACCGAAGTGAATTGAAGCGCTTTTTAAGATGTACTTCGACAGTAGTGCATTTTTCCTCATTAAACACTAGTCTTGGTTTGTATACAACCCCAGGAGTACCTCCACTTTTTATTTTTTTGACATAGCGTTGTAGTGAAGTGCAACTGTTTTTAATTTGAGTCCATCCTTGATGACTGCATCAGCAACCCTTTGTAAAAGATCCTGCCTTGTAGTTCCCCTTTGTGTTTTTCGCTTATACGTCCTCATTCTGCCAAACAAAAAATAATGGAACAATATAGGCTACTTAGGGGTTGGTTGTGCCGCGGCACAACCAGCCCCAAATGAACGGCACATTTTACCCAGTGTATGAGATTGTGATATTTTGTCCGACATATAAAAATCACTCTGCTAAAATCATTGAAATTACACTGCAAAACAAACTACGATAAATAACACACATTTCACTGAAACTTTCATATTAACAGCACGAAGAATGCTAGCTTGCGACCAAAAAGTATCGAAACGGAAATATTTACTGACGTGCTGCTGGAGGAACCTCACATGAGTTACATGTATTTCTTCTCGATCCGCTTTGCTGACGCAACTGAGATGGCAGCCACGTGTGCTCGATGGTTAGGCAATACGCGATACAATACGATCTTTTATCAATCTATTTCTGATTTCGAGATATTGGCATCGGCACAATTTACCCCCGGCACTTTCAGCCCCGCTCTCCCCTACTTTGAATACATTATTCCTCAGCTAGGTGCATAATTTCATTCCAATCCGATCAGTAGTTCCAAAACTATCTGGAAAAAAATATTTTGAACGGCCATATTTACGGAACCCCTAGTCTCATTTTGCTCATTGATGAACGTGACCGCGATATTCGCGATCCAAACCCACCCTGAAAATTTCAAGTTCCTAGGCCTTTCCGTTCAAAAGTTACAATTTTCTATGGTTTATATGGTTCTGGTCATGCGATCTGGACAAAATATTGCTTCAATATATCATTCTCGATTAAAATACAAAATTTCATCTCGATCGAATCCGTAGTTTCGAATTTATCGAGAAAACAAAATTTCAAACGACCGTATTTACGGAACCCCTTGTTTAATGTTGCTCATAGATGAACGTGATCACGACATTCGAGATACACACTTATCCTGAAAATTTCAAGTCCCTAGGCATTTCCGTTCAAAAGTTACAATTTTCTATGGTTTCTATGGTTCTGGTCATGCGATCTGGACATGATTTTGCATGTAGCTAAAACACCTCATTTTCCATCTGAGTGCAAAATTTCATCTCGATCGAATCTGTAGTTTTCGAGTAATCAGGGAAACAAAACTTTGAACGGCCATATTTACGGAACCCCTGGTGGAATTTGGCCCATTAACGAACTTAACCGAGGCATTTGGGATCTGAACCTACACTGAAAATTTCAAGTCTCTAGGTTGATCCGTTCGAGAGTTATCGTGCTTACGGCCGGCCGGACGGACAGACTCGAATTTTCCGACGGATTCGTCATCAGTGAGTCGAACATAGTCGTTTGAGACCATTTTCGGCTCAAAATTCGAAAAATACAGACATCGTGACGAAATGATATAGCCCTCGTGTAAGTAGTACGAGCGCTCAGAAAGGGTTTATTTTGTTTGCTTATTGAATGTTAATTAATGCGATATTGTTTATAAATTCAACGAAACATTAAAGATTTCTTCTTTCATTCCAACAGGAAGCGCTATAGAGTTAGTAGATTTCTGTAATTGACTTTGGTAGAAAAAAGTAGATTTCTGCTGAAGGTTTGGTAGATTCCGATTGTTCACGCTGGACACGGTCACACAACTATTGCTGGCCCTTCTTTTGGTTATAGAGAGCCACGTGATACCATCTGTTTTGACTGAAATCGGTTATCTTAGTGAAGAGAAATTTTTCACATTATCCCGTTACGTTCGTCTCTTGGAATTTTTTGTTGATGTCGGATCGGGTTATATTATAATATTTTGGAATTAAGAAGATTGACTTCATTTCCCAATCGTGATTATATTGATATCAACTCTTGTATTTTCGAAAATTATTATTCTGTCGGACCATTCTGGACAATTCATTTATCTCGAACACCTTCGATGTGACCAACCCAAAACTTGGATGGATTTTTATTTATTTTGAAATAAAAAACAATATAACATGTGTAGAGATATTCAGTTTCAGCAGATGAATGTAAACAGGACTCCATACTTCACGTTGTATGATACAAAAGCACGGTTTTGTTTACAGAAATTAATGCCATTGTTTTTTGTACTTTGAATTAAGAATCTATTACATACAATAATATGTAATGAGATAAGACCGTTCTGGATAATTCATTTATATCGAATACCTTCGATGTAACCCTTCCTCAGGTTCCGTTAGGTTTAATGTGGTTAGAAATAATTCGCACGTTCAAACTATGTGAACCATTACTATTGAAATTCTTCAATTTCTAGAGTCTTATAGTATCTAGTCGTTACAAAGATTAATCGTCAATTATATTATTCCTCTCTGTTCAATACGCCTTGTGAAATGGTAAATCCACTGAAACAGGAAATCCATAGAAAAAGTAGATCGATATATACCAATATGTATACAAATAATGGGCAATAAGTACACCTCTCAAGAATCTCTCTGTATAGAATATGTACATATTATATTGAACAATACTATATCCTGTGATTACACTCAAAATATTATGGTTAACCAGGGAATTCATTTTCTTTATGAAAGCAATGAATATCTAGGTATAATTAATTAATTGGCCTATTATCGATCGATTTCAATGAAATTTATAGAAAATTTATCAATATCCATCAAATATCCCTCCTTCCTTCCTTGGATGAAACAGATTTGGCACTGTAAAAAAAAAATTAGAGGAATTTGATCTTTATAATCTGAAATAGATCAAACACATACTTCGTACTATCGTGAGATGGGAATCAAATCGATTCTTATCTTTGATTTTTTTATTTCAATCGCTTATTTTGTGATAGGTATTATGGTCATATTTGTATGACTGTCTGGACAGTCACTTGCCGAGTAGCCGATTCACAGATGGCATATTATTATAGGTTATTGGTGCTTTTGATTTGGGATTTCGTGCACCGTGTTGTTTCTTTTCGAAGCAAATCGTATGCGCGAATTAATATTTCGTGCGTTGTAGGGCTTGACTTTATTGTTTCGAGCCAACTTTTCGAAGCAAATCGAATGCGCGAATGTCATATTTCGTGAACTGGTGTTGCTCAGATAGCCAAATCGAAAGCTGCAAATGAAGGAGACGCCTATTGAGCGTATCTATTTGACATTTGTACCATTTGTTTACCAAAAGTACGATTTTCAAAAGCAAATCTTGCAAAAATGGTGAAAAGTGTGGAAAAGCCATATAGCCTATCTAAACCTATTCTTCTTCGAGATTCGATTCCAATTTGATTCATTCCACAAGATGGGAATGGAAAAATTCGCATACCATTTCTTGAAGACTCCTTTTATGGTTTTCATCGATTTTGGCCATTTCCGAACATTATTTTAAAATACTTCAAGATGGGCTAGAGGGATCGTTTGGACATCGTTGCAAAGCCCGTTTCTTCTTGTAAAAAACACGGGGGGGGGTTATGAGTCACTCAACGACCGCTGGGGGGTCTTATTTTTCAGTATCCTAACGTGCCTTTTACGAACGGTAGGCGGAGATCTGTCTATCTGATTCTATGCGTCCTTAAAGCTTTAAGTGTATGTAGAGACTATAAGTATCAGCCACAGATGGTTCTCGAGATTGACAATTCTAGACTTTACTACGATAGGTCCATTATCACCGATAGACAGGTGACGAATAACAGACCAGATATTGTGGTATTGGATAGAAGAGTCAACTCGGTCTTCCTCGTTGATGTAGCGGTTCCGAACACTCACAACATTATCAATAAGTATCAGGAGTAGATGGCTAAGTATGCGGATCTCGCCATCGAAATCAAACAAATGTGGCATTGCGAGAAAGTGGAAATCGTTCCAGTGATAATATCATCAACCGGAGTGGTGCCCAAGACTCTGCACGAAAGTATCGCTAAACTGGGACTACCTAAAAACACCTATTCAGACATCCAGAAGGCTGTTATATTGAACACCTGTCATACAGTACGGAAGTTCACAATGTAAATTGAGTCTAATCTCTTTCGTACTTCGTACCCGGGATAGGCCAATGATACTAGCTATGAGCTGAGTTTGGTAGCACCAACAAACGAGATAACAATAATAATAATAATAACATCAACAAGTTATGAGTTTGTGAAAGCCCTCATTACCTTCAACCATGTGAACATCTGAGCATGAGAGATACGGAAAATAATAATAATAATAATAATTTATTCACATTTATTCAGTCATTACAAAAAATAAATAGAAATGAGGTCAAATACAAATCAATAATTCACTTCATTTGAAGTTCATACAATCAATGAAAAATTCATCAAGTGAATAAGGTTCGATAATTACTAGAAACTGGTATACTTTCCTCTTATAGGCATTGAGTTCTTTAATTATTTTCAGACTTTCAAGTAGTGAGATATAACTTCATACACATATATTTACCATTGTTCTGAGCTAAACTGATGCTTTGGAATAAGTAAGGTACCCTACGTCTTCTGTTGTTAACATTTAAATATTCTGCAAAGAATTCAGGATATTTTCTAATAAATAGCATACATCTATGTATATAGAGACCGACTTCAGTTAACATATTATCTCTCTTGAAGACTCCCCTACAAGTTTGTTGATGGCCGTTATAGCCAACTTTGGGTCCCTGAATACCTTGAACAACTGGTTACTATTACCTCAAGTTACAATACCATAAGTAATTGCAGATTGAAAGTTAGAACAATAAAAAACCATCAGTAGTTTCCTGTCTACATGTTGTCTAAGTAAATTAAAGGTAAAATCACTTTCCTCAGTTTTTGACAGAGACTGTAGATGTGAGCGTGCCATTTTATATTAGAATCTAACCGAATACCCAGAAACTTCACTGCGCTCAGGCATGGAACCATAAATCCTTGTGAACCAACAGAATCAGGAGGCAGAATTCTAGAACGATCACTATGAAACACAGCGCACTCTGTCTTGTCCACATTTGAATAGAGTTTATTTTCAGACCATCAATTTTGACCAGTATCATTTTCCCTTTTCTGAATGTTTCCTCAATGTTTCTGTCCAGTGCAATAATATTGGTATCGTCCGCATATATAGTTGTTTCAGCTACTACATCACGAAAATGTGGATTTTCCTCAAGTTCAGATTGTAGATCATTGATATAAATGGGAAAAAGCAGTGGAACCAGTATACCTGTGTGACTCCCAGTTTAATCAATCCCTCACCTGACACAAAAACTTCTCCTTTGGTTGAGAGCACTACCTTCTGCCTACGTCTTTCAAGATAGCTCCTGATGAGGTCAAATTGTTTATCACTAATCCCGTAGTGTTCAAGCTTCTTCAACAGTTGTTCATGGTCGACAGTATCAAAGGCCTTCGTGATGTCCAAGAAAAGTCCTAGACGAATATATCCGTTATCCTCGGCCTCGATGCGTTTACTTGTGAAATGGAAGATTGCAGTCTCTGTATTCCTGTTCTACCTGAAACCACGTTGATGATTGGTAAATATTTCAAATTATCTGAAAAAGGAGAGCAATCTGTTAGATAGTTTTATCCCAAAGACTTTTGCAAAAGTTGTTGTCATGCTTATTGGACGATAGTTTTCCATTACGGTAGAAGGTCCTTTCTTATGGAAGGGTCTTATAATTGCCAGCTTAAGGTCATCTGCGAAAATGCCTTTGGTGAAAGCATGGTTCATTATGCAGGTTAGGGGCTCTGCGATCAGATGGATCGACCTCTTGACGATGTGAACTGGTATGTTATCATGGCCACATGTTGATGGATTTTTCATCTATTTGACAGTATTGATGATTTCTTGGCTAGTTATATCAAACATTTAAAAGCTATTCTCTACCCTCTTCGTTTTCAGTGAAAATTCTTATGTTGTTGTATTCGGAGCAGTGACTGTATAGTGGTGATTAAAGTTGTTAGCAATCGTTTGATAGTCTGTGGATGGTAGAACCGGTTCACTTTTACAACTTTTGCCTGTAAGTATGTTGAACAAATTCCAGGTGGTTTCAGACGGTTACGGTTACGAAAGCTTCGGATTTTATCTCCATAGTAAGCCATCTTTGAATCTCTGAACATTGTGTCATATTCACGCTTAGTTTTTTTGTATTAATTGAGAAAAGCTCTATGTCTTATGGATATAAGGAAGAGTATATCTAAACGATTCTTCAGATCACGTGTCTCAGGTTTCGATTTCAGATATTGCAGGTGTGATTGGAGATGAGGTCTCGTTTTAAGAGACTTGAGGAAAATTATTCTGAAAAATGTTGTTGTAAGTACTAGAGAGGAACTCCCAAGTTTTATCTACATCAGTACTTTCATTAGTTTCTCGAATCTGACCTGTTAGTAAGCTCCAGTTCCCTAAGAAAGTTAGTAACATTTTACTCACTATTGTCGTATGTTGATTGTTCTTTATACATTTCTTGCTTTATGAGATAACTTGAACTCAAACAGTTGTGCTAGATGGTCCGATAGGTGATGTTGCAGTATGAAGGCATAGTCATCTTCGGTTTTAGTAAATATATTGTCCAGACATGTTTGGCTGATCGGTGTGATTCTTTCAAGTTCATTTACTTATTTATTTTTTCATTTATTTCTTTGATTGTTAACGGTACTACCATTTAACAAAGAGAAAAAATTACAAAATCAAAAATATTTCAACAATTATTGTAAGGCGCACAAATTCGAAAACAGATTATCAAAACGTAACAAAAAGAGACTACAAATTAATCAAAGTAGATACATCCTTTCTCAATCCAGACAACGCGCCACTGAATATATCAACTCCGAGGGCATTCACTGTATTAGTTTTCCTCATCATTCTCGGTAGTGCTTGATAAGCCTGGCCTAAACAAATCAGCTCGCCCTATAGGTCTTGGAGGAATATTCAAGTTAAACTGATGCAGCAACTTCGGAGAGTAAAGAAGTCCTCTATACATTTTTGCGACAAAAAGCACGTCAGCCGGGAACCTTCTCGATTTTGAAGAAAGCAGCCCCACCCGATCACGCATATGACTCACCGAAAACAGCCGAGAAGCAATACCAAGCCTGAATAAAACATGTCTAAGAAATTTGTTCTGGAGCCTCTCAAGAAAGAGTCCATCAGTCAAAGTATAGACGAAAATACAAGTGTTGGTCTCACAAGTGCTACATACAGGAATCGAAGCGCCTTAACGCTCCTGAAATCTCTGGTGTTTCTAATGATGAAACCAAGAGTCTTGAGTGCTCCGGAAGAAAAAACAAAAAGAATCAACCAAAACCTGAACCTGCTGAGATAAAATAACATCTACGCTAACGCCCAAGTGGTCGTTAGTCCACTCGGCGTGGGGAAGATTATAATTACCAATAATGAATATCCCGGCAGGTTCAAATCTTTCAACTGCCTGTTCAATATTCTCACAATGGCTCTCGTGAAAGCTTACGAACGCTTGAGGCGGTATAAAGGCTGTCACAAACAAGAACTTGGACTGACCAATCCAGACGACAACCAACAGATCTCCAACCGAAACGTGAACACGGGACACTTTCTGTACAAAAAAAGTCTTCACAGAAATCATACATCCACCACCTCTAGTTATATCACTTGTTCAAGACGTGCGATCCGTTCTGAACAGCTCATAGTCCACCAGTTGAAGTTCAGCATCATCAATGGAGTCCGAGATAGTCACATCCTGAACAAAACCAACAATCTTTGTGCGTAAGCCCCTTACATTCTGGTAGTACAAATTTAAAATTTGGGTAGCTTCCTGTACCTGTGGATGCCGAACGGTTGTTCCTCGAAAGTTGAACTACCTTAGGTGTACCACGAACGTATCGGATAGTTATGTCATTTTCTCCCCGAGATTTTCGCCTCGCCAGCTCCTTCCGAAGCTTGAATAAGTAATCTCTCTGTCTCAGGGTGAGGTCATACTGCACCTGAACTGGTAGCAATTTATTCTTGTTTTTTAGGATCTTCAGTGCCGATTAAGAACAATCAAAAATCACCTTCAAAGGTACATGTCCATCAGTATTCTTTTTTCCGACACAAATGAAATTGAGAACCTTCACTCCAGGAAACACGCTGGAGATCATATCTTGGATCAATTTTTTGTTGTCAAGTGAGGTGCCACTATCCGAAACATTGAGAAACATAAGATTTTTAGACCACAGCTTAGGATCTTCAAGTTCGGAAACGAATTCCTCGGATGAGAAATTCAAGTCAGCTGACTCGTATTGTTTATTAGTTTTGAGAGCAGATAGTTCACTCTTTAGTGAACTCAATTCAGCCTCCTGTGTTATTAGTTTGGTGGACATGCTAATCATCTCTTTTTTGAGCGCTCGTACTACTTACACGAGGGCTATATCATTTCGTCACGATGTCTGTATTTTTCGAATTTTGAGCCGAAAATGGTCTCAATCGACTATTTTCGACTCACTGATGACGAATCCGTCGGAAAATTCGAGTCTATCCGTCCAGCCAGCCGTCCGTAAGCACGATAACTCTCGAACGGAACAACCTAGGGACTTGAAAATTTCAGTATAGGTTCAGTTCCCGAATGCCTCAGTTGTGTTCGTTAATGGGCCAAATTCCACCAGGGGCTCCGTAAATATGGCTGTTCAAAGTTTTGTTCCCCTGATTACTTGAAAACTACAGATTTGATTGAGATGAAATTTCGCACTCAAATGGAGAATGAGGTGTTCGAGCTACATGTGAAATTTTGTCCAGATCGCATGACCAGAACCATAGGAACCATAGAAAATTGTAACTTTTGAACGGAAACGCCTAGGGACTTGAAATTTTCAGGATAGGTGTGGATCTCGAATGTCGTGATCACGTTCATCTATGAGCAAAATTAAACTAGTGGATCCGTGAATATGGTCGTTCTAAATTCAGTTTTCTTGATAATTTCAAAACTACAGATTCGATCGTGACGAAATTCTGTATACTAATGGAGAATGATATATTCAAGCTACATTTCTCCAGATCACATGATCAGAACCATAGAAAACATAGAAAATCATAACTTTCGAACGGAAAGGCCTAGGGACTTGAAATTTTCAGGATAGGTGTGGATCTGAAATGTCGCGTTCGCGTTTACCAATGAGCATAATTATACTAGGGGTTCCGTAAATACGGTCGTTTGAAATTTTGGTTTGTCGATAATTTCGAAACCACGGATTCGATCGAGATGAAATTTTGTATTTCAATCGAGATCAATATATTAAAACAATATTTTGTCCAGATCGCAGGACCAGAACCATAGAAACCATAGAAAATTGTAACTTTTGGATCGGTTTGGATCGCGAATATCGCGGTCACGTTCATCAATGAGCAAAATTAGACTAGGGATTCCGTAAATATGGCCGTGGAAAAAATTTTTTAGCTGATAGTTCCGAAAATCCTGAGCGGATTGGGATTAAATTCTGCACCTAGCTGAGTAATAATGTCTTCAAACTACGTGCGAAATTTTGTCCAGATCGCATCATCAAGACCATAGATACCGTGAAAAATTCTAGCAATTATCGAAAAAAAATTGGTCAGCTGAAGCACTGACATGAAGTCTGGAGTTTCGCCTAAGTTTCAGAATTTTTTTGACAGCTGTCGAAAATTCCTTCAATTGATTCCTGAAACTGGAAAATGCGAATCTACCTACAAGGTGCACATACGAGCGCTCAAAAGCTCCTGCCTTCAAGGCAGTGCTTTTCGTAATTTTTGAGTTCAATTATTTGCGACAAATATTTGTCCTCCATTTCCTTCTTAAAACCTTCATACTGTGTCTGAAGGAATAGTGATAGACGATCAAGCAATTGGTCGGTGTCACCAGAAGACTGACCGGATTTACAGTATGTATTATACCGTCTGTTCCAACTACACGAGCCTTACTCGAACCAGAGGGATGGAATTGAGCTCCACACTGAACACAATTGACAGAAATAACAACCTTTCTTTCACAATACGCGCATTCGTTTTCATTATCCTGTGAAGCCATTGTAGAAATTGTTTCATACGTCTATGGATGGACTGATCCTTACTCGAATGAAAGGAGAAAGAACTCACACAGACAAGCACCTAGTAGATCCTTGAAACTTTCTCAAAAAATGGTTTTCCCAAGTAAAATGGGAAACCCCCAGAACGCAGTTCCCCAAGACAGTGTTCAAAGCCAGCAGAAAGTTAAAAAACAAACACACCAAAAACACGGAAACAACGGAAAAACTGAAGAGCAGAGAGGAAGATATGTGTTCGCGACGATATGTGACCCCTTACTCGATTCTTCTCGATATCGGCAATCGAATTTCAAACAAGGGGTCTCTCAATCAGCTTTTCCATTTGAGATTTTAGGGCTGCTGTCATCACGCTCACAGGGTTGATACAAATTCATTTCAACCAACCGTATAACACGAACCAAAGTTTTTATCTTTCTGCATTTTTTCTGATTCTGAATGGGGGCCGACAAACTGAGGGTGGTACATTTTCAAATTGACACAGCGTATATTAGAAACAAATGATTGATTTGTGTGTCTCATCATCGATGAGTATTATAACCTCTTGGCAGAAAAATTCCAGAGCGGTTCATTTTCGACTATAGACTGATGTATAAAAATTTTTAGGTACCTACTGCTATATCTTCTAAAACCCTCCAAATTTGGCAACTCCTTTTTGAAATACCCTGTGCTGTGCTCGAAATATGACATGAGCGACAGAACGAACAATCAGCATTCCAAAGTAGCACAAGACTGAGGTAATGATACACAGTATAGGACTCAATTATCTCCCAAAAGACATACTATTCTACATATCCATTTTTATCGCTACTCTTTTATGTGAAAATAATGATTCTTCCAGCTGCCCAATGTAGGTCAAATATACGCGATATCGAATGAAACTTCGCTTGACCTCTAGATTCAAGTTGAAACGATCACCAACAGAATATCGCTCTGATCCCGATAACCACATGTGCGGTTATCCGAACATTGGGTTATTGCGAGATCGAATGGACAAAAACATGTTTGCCACATGCCCATGCCATACATCACAGAACAGAAATAATTCGCCAACATTTTTCACCCGGTGTCACACGATTTCCACAGTAGGCCGGCGATCTTAATGAGCAACGATAATGTCATTATTATTGAAATTGGTAGACGACTGATAATTCTATCGATAATGCAGCTATTCGACAAAGAGATAGTGAAATGTTAAACATGCCTGTTGCTACTGGCGATAAGAATTGAGTAAGAAAGATAAGTCATCATCAGGGTCAAACGAATTCAAAATTTCAACAATGAGTTGTGTCTTGTGTCATTGTAAAATCGAAAGGTGGCAGCTTATAGAAAGTTGTCCTTTATCTGATGATATAAAACTAATTGGAAATTTGATTACTCCATAATTCACAAATATTCACATACAATTCAATAGAGGATCAAATTATCAAGTTGTTTACGGTTACTGTTTTTCATTATATAAAGGTCAAAAAGAAGAGGGACCTGTAAGGACCAAAAAGATGGACGATCCAAATTCACAAAAGTAGTAGCGACAATAGAAGTGTTACCAAAGTAGTGGAGGAGATATTGGGTAGAATAATGTTGAAATTCGAAAAAAGAAAAAACTCCAAATGCAAACAGCAGAATCTCATTCAATAAATAATATAAGAATTAAAGATATGATAGATCAAATAGCAACGGAGGGGGCGTCGCTCTGATTGCTTAGCGAAATTTGTACCATCACTTCGTAGCAATTATGAATGAAACAAATATAGAAACTATTTCAATAATAGCAAATACTAATCGATAAACAATTTAAAATAACATCGGTATACAACGCAACCCAAAACATCTTACTGGAAGAAGATGTAAATGAGCTACTAAAAGGGCGATTCCCTAAAATTATAATTTTAGACATGAATTGAACACCTGAATGGAATAGTAGAAGCGAAAACGAAAATACAAGAGAATTAAAAACTTACGTAGAAAAGCTAGTTGCTGTCGTTTTACGGTCAGATGTTCCGACATACCTCCTGAACGGAAGAAGACGGTCCGATGTGTTGGATGCAGTTATATTGAAGGATATCACCCAAGACTCCGCACTGAATACAATAGAGGATGGAAAATCAGATCACAATACAAGAGTATTCATATTAGGGCATAGATCAAGACAAGAAGAGGTTGAAATGAAGGAATACACAGATTGGGAAAAACTTAATGAAACACTCCTTGAGATCGTGGCAATTTTTTTGATCAAAATAACGAAAAATTGGAGAATGCTGTCGAAAAACTAGAAATCCAAATAATGGAAGGCTATGAGTATGCAACTACAAAATTTAATAAACCTGTGCCAAAACGACCTCATGGAGAAACTCCAAGGAATATAAAACTCACAATAGAATAACTTATATGATTTCCACTACATTGGGTTGAATTCCACGACACGTGTTTCGATGCGAAGCATCATCTTCAGGTGGTTAAGGTATAACTAGAGAGTTATACCTTGGAACTATGCATATTATTATAAATTTTCTATTTAGTCAGATCTATAACCTTATTGTGGAACGTATGTGGTGATTCTCTTAGCTCGGCTAATATGGTACAATAAGGTTATAGATCTGGCGAAATAGAATATTTATATGCATAGTTCCAATGAGATATAACCAATTCTGCCATATCTTAATACACATGATCAAATTATCCTGAAGATGATCCCAAACTGGATCGAAACGTCGTCAGTTTGAAGAGAGTGTATTATTCACCCCATTAGCAGTCCTGAAGCCAAGATCCCCTTTCCTCAAAAATACTGTTGGTAAAACGAACTTCTCGATGAGCAGAATTTATCCATTGAAAGGCTGGAAAAGCCGTATGGATAAAAATACCAAGCTGACGATGATCAGGATGACAACTAACCTACAAGTCAGCAGGGTGGGACTATGCGGCTAAAAGCTATATCAAGAGGATTCAGTCAACAGAAGATAAGTCCATTCGGTGGGAAATGGACGCTCCCTGGTTTGTCAGAAACAGAAAAATAAACGGAGACTTAAAATGGGTGCCAATCACAACTTCCATGAGGGAAAAAGCAGAGAAGATATTCGGAAAAGCCAAATGAGGAACTCGGAAGACTAGTGGACCCCACAGATAATGCAGGAAGGATGATAATCTACCGCAGAATACCCAGGGGCCAACTACCCTGAAACAAGGGTACAACGTAAGTTTATATGTAAGATTCCTATACGAAACTGAATAAACTTGATTGCATCTGAAAACAATGTTTTATTCAATAATCTGATTAATGAAAATGTTATTATAAACCTTGAATCTAACATACCTGAAAACAATGAAATCAATAATATAAGTCAATTCGAACAGGAATCAAATATCTATCTTATACTAACTAATTGACAACTCTAATAACAAATGTCATGCAATCATAAAGGAAATGAAACATTGATCACAAAAATGTACTTTACATCCCCACACCTAGAGGCTAAACCGGAGTATCGGAGAAAACTGGATAGAGCTTGGACACGTGAAAATAATTCGATTCGTCTTTTCTGATACCCGAATCAACTTTATGAATGGAATTTGAAAATTTTTTTGAAATTTTGAACGGACCGGATCTAATTTCGTCCAACTTATTTCGATTCAAACTATTTCCATGCGAAACGAAAACAAAGTCACCTACTGCAAAAATGGGGTATTTACGAACTTTATCTATTCTAGTTTTATTAGGTTTATGAATTTTTTGAGAGTTTTCAAAAGCTTTTTTCCTGTCTCTATCCAGATCTCTTTGAACTTTACAGCTATCTGGTACAATATCTATATCAATATTATTCAGCAAATAATTAGGGCTTAACTGAGTTGAAGTGTGAATGGTATTATTATATTCTTCCACACATTTGTCTGCTATAATAGACCAAGGACGATTCGAACGAGTGGATTGTTCATTTATTCTGCATCTAATACGGTTGACCAAAGTTTGATTCAGCCTTTCATTCAACCCGTTGGAAAATGGACAGTCCACAGCAATAAAAATCAAATTTACAGAATTTGTATTCAAAAATGATTTAAAATCTCTAGAATTAATTCCACCATACTGAACAGTTAATAGAGTTCCTATTTTAATATTTCTATTCAGAAGCTTTTTCAGTAGAGTAATAAAATCATGAGCTTTTTGGGTTTTCGAAGAATGAATGAATGCTTAACGAGTAAAATGATCGACAAGTATGTGGAGATATCTTTTTGGAGAGTTGTTGCCACCGAAACCACCAACAGTATCTAAAGACATATAGCCATAAGGACGTGTAGCTGGACTTAATTGAGAGAGGTAGCCATAAGTATAAGGAATGCGTGATTTATTTTTTATACAAAAAGAACAAGAATGACAAAAATCAGCTATCAATTTTCTTAAGTTTTTACAGAAATAAAATGGTGATATTTTTAATTCGATTTGTTTTGGATCAATATGGCCAAATCTGTCGTGATTTTTTTTTATTACATTACGACAGAATTCTGGTGAAATTATTATTTTATAGTTATTTTTACACCGAGTATAAAGAATATCGTCTCTTTTTATAGCACGGATACCGTTTGTCAAACTATGTTCAACATTTGTTTGATCCTCAATTATTTCATTCAATTGGATGAAATTTACAATTTTGAAGTCATCCGCCAAAATAAAGGAATCAAAAACAGGATTGCGAGATAAGCAATCAGCTTCTGAGTTAGAATATATTTTACTTTAAAATTATATTGGGACAGATAAAACAACTTATGTCTGAATTCTTCATCTACCTGAGAGTGAATATTGAGATTTTCTAAAGGTTTATGATCTGTATGAACTTCAAAGTTAATATTTACTAGTAAACCAGTAGATCCACATGATAAATAGATCCACAAACAGGTAGATCAACATAAAAAGTAGATCCACGAACAGGCAGATCCACATAATGAGTAGATCTTCAAAATAAATCCACAGAAAGGGTAATAATAGGATCACATTGAAAGTATTATTAATTTTCCATTTCTATTATGGAAGTTGATCATATTTGTTGGGATATTGTTATATTTTATTTGAAGAGATAGTATTATGAAGGTAACATAATGAGGAAAATTGAAATAGGTTAACTTTCATTTTGTGATGTTGATACAGATACACTCATTTCTTGATAAATAAATATATTTTGTTAACGAAAACAATGAAATTAAACATGGGGAAATTATATTAATTTTTTTAAGATTTAAAACTAAAGGTTTGCCGATTGATCGGATATTTTGAAAACAATTGAAGATAGATATGATTTTATTTGATTTTGAGGGAAAAAAAAAACCATCGTATTTCAACGGTCCCAATCTCGATTCCGTTCTTTTTCTATGTCCGCGTTCGCGTGGTTCATGCTATAGTGTGTATTCATGAATTCAATATGAAAATTGTATTTAACACGGTTCCTACTCAATCTTGCTTAACCCAACCTATTTATTAATTCATTTCAATAATTATTTTCAACACTGCCATAACTTGAGCTAACCTAACCTGAATGATAATAAATTTCAAGAATTGTTTCAACACTGTCGGATCAGATCAGATCCAACCTAACCTAAATATCATTTTTTTTTTTTAATTATTTCAACACTGTCTCAACTCCAGCCAACCTAACCCAACCGAAATATTGATTCATTTTGAGAATTGTCTCAACACTGTCCTAACTCCAGCCAACCTAACCTAACCTAAATATTGATTTATTTCGAGAATTGTTTCAACACTGTCCTAACTTAAGCTAACCTAACCCAACCTGACCTAAATATTGATTTATTTCGAGAATTGTCTCAACACTGTCCTAACTCAACCTAACCTAACCTAAATATTGATTCATTTCGAGAATTGTCCCAACACTGTCCTAACTTAAGCTAACCTAACCTAACCTAAATATTGATTTATTTCGAGAATTGTCTCAACACTGTCCTAACCTAACCTAACCTAAATATTGATTTATTTCGAGGATTGACTCAACACTGTCCTAACCTAACCTAACCTTACCTAAATATTGATTTATTTCGAGAATTGTCTCAACACTGTCCTAACTTAAGCTAACCCAACCTAACCTAAATAATGTTTCATTTCGAGAATTGTCTCAACACTGTCCTAACTTAAGCTAACCCAACCTAACCTAAATAATGTTTCATTTCGAGAATTGTCTCAACACTGTCCTAACTTAAGCTAACCCAACCTAACCTAAATATTGATTCATTTCGAGAATTGTCTCAACACTGTCCTAATTTAAGCTAACCTAACCTAACCTAAATATTGATTCATTTCGAGAATTGTGTCAACACTGTCCTAACCTAACCTAAATATTGATTTATTTCGAGAATTGACTCAACACTGTCCTAACCTAACCTAACCTAGCCTTACCTAAATATTGATTTATTTCGAGAATTGTCTCAACACTGTCCTAACTTAAGCTAACCCAACCTAACCTAAATAATGTTTCATTTCGAGAATTGACTCAACACTGTCCTAACTTAAGCTAACCCAACCTAACCTAAATATTGATTCATTTCGAGAATTGTCTCAACACTGTCCTAACTTAAGCTAACCTAACCTAAATATTGATTCATTTCGAGAATTGTCTCGACACTATCCTAACTTAAGCTAACCAAACCTAACCTAAATATTGATTTATTTCGAGAATTGTCTCAACACTGTCCTAACTTAAGCTAACCTAAATATTGATTTATTTCGAGAATTGTCTCAACACTGTCCTAACTTAACCTAACCTAAATATTGATTTATTTCGAGAATTGTCTCAACACTGTCCTAACTCAAGCTAACCTAATCTAAATATTGATTTATTTCGAGAATTGTCTCAACACTGTCCTAACTCAAGCTAACCTAACCTAAATATTGATTTATTTCGAGAATTGTCTCAACACTGTCCTAACTTAAGCTAACCTAACCTAACCTAAATATTGATTTATTTCGAGAATTGTCTCAACACTGTCCTAACTTAAGCTAACCTAAATATTGATTTATTTCGAGAATTGTCTCAACACTGTCCTAACTTAACCTAACCTAAATATTGATTTATTTCGAGAATTGTCTCAACACTGTCCTAACTCAAGCTAACCTAACCTAACCTAAATATTGATTTATTTTGAGAATTGTCTCAACACTGTCCTAACCTAACCTAACAGTACCTAACCTAAATATCCAGTTGTTGTTATGTTATGTTTTTTGTTCTATTTAATAAATTTCCAAATATACACTTATAAAAGGGTTTATTTTTTTTTCTCATTGAATGTTAATCAATGCGATATTGTTTATAAATTCAACGAAACATTGAAGATTTCTTCTTTCATTCTAACAGGAAGCGCTAAAGAGTTAGTAGATTTCTGTAATTGACTTTGGTAGAAAAAAGTAGATTTCTGCTGAAGGTTTGGTAGATTCCGATTGTTCACACAACTATTGCTGGCCCTTCTTTTGGTTATAGAGAGCCACGTGATACCATCTGTTTTGACAGAAATCGGTTATCTTAGGGAAAAGAAATTTTTCACATTATCCCGTTACGTTCGTCTCTCGAAATTTTTGTTGATGTCCGATCGGGTTATTATAATATTTTGGAATTTAGAAGAATGACTTCAGTTCCCAATCGTGATTATATTGATATCAACACTTGTATTTTCGAAAATTATTACTTCTGTCGAACCATTCTGGATAATTCATTTATCTCGAATATCTTCGATGTGACCAACCCAAAACTTGGATGGATTTTTATTTATTTTGAAATAAGAAACAATATAGCATGTGTAAAGAAATTCAGTTTTAGCAGATGAATGTAAACTTCTCCATACTTTACGTTGTATGATACAAAAGCACGGTTTTGTTTACAGAAATTAATGCCATTGTTTTTTGTACTTTGAATTAAGAATCTGTTACATACAATAATATGTAATGTAAATCTGTATATGAGATAAGACTGTTCTGGATAATTCATTTATATCGAATACCTTCGATGTAACCCTTCCTCAGATTTTGTTAGGTTTAATGTGCTTAGAAATAATTCGCACATTCAAACTATGTGAACCATTAATATTGAATTTTTTCAATTTCTCGAGTCTTATAGCATCTAGTCGTTACAAAGATTAATCGTCAATTATATTATTCCTCTCTGTTCAATATGCCTTGTGAAATGATAAATCCACTGAAACAGGAAATCAATAGAAAAAGTAGATCGATATATATCCTGTGATTACACTCAAAATATAATGGTTAACCAGGGAATTCATTTTCTTGATGAAAGCAATGAATATCTAGGTATAATTATTGAATTGGCCTATTATCGATCGATTTCAACGAAATTTAGAGATAATTTATCAATATCCATTAAATATTCCTCCTTCCTTCCTTGGATAAAATAGATTTGGCACTTTAAAAAAAAAATTAGAGGAATTTAATCTTTATAATCTGAAATAAATCAAATACATACTTCGTACTATCGTGAGATGGGAATTAAATCGACATATTATTATTTGTATGACTGCTGGACTGTCAGTTGCCGAGTAGCCGATTCACAGATGACATATTATTATAGGTTATTGGCGCTTTCGATATGGGTTTTCGTCAACCGTGTTGTTTCTTTTTGAAGCGAATCGTATGCGAGAATTTATATTTCGTGCATTGTAGGGCTTTATTTTATTGTTTTGAGCCAACTTTTCGAAGCAAATCGAATGCGCGAATGTCATATTTCGTGAACTGGTGTTGCTCAGATAGCCATATCGAAAGCTGCAAATGAAGGAGACGCTTATTCGGTGTGTCTATTTGACATTTGTACCATTTGTTTACCAAAAGTACGATTTTCAAAAGCAAATCTTGCAAAAATGGTGGAAAGTGTGGAAAAGCCATATAGCCTATCTGTACCTATTATTCTTCGAGATTCGATTACAACTTGATTCATTCCACAAGATGGGAATGGAAAAATTTGCATACCATTTCTTGAAGACTCCTTTTATGCTTTTCATCGATTTTGGCCATTTCCGAACATTATTTTAAAATACTTCAAGATGGACTAGAGGGATCGTTTGGACATCGTTGGAAAGCCCGTTTCTTCTTGTAAAAAACACGGGGGTCATGGGTCACTCAACCATCGCTGAAGGGTCTTATTTTTCAGTATCCCAACGTGCCATTTACGAATTCAAACGGTAGGCGGAGATCTGTCTATCCGATTCTATGCGCCCTTAAAGGTTTAAGTGTATGTAAAGATAAGCCAGTAATGCCAGTACGTTAGCGCCTCTTTTATGGCTAAACATTCCAAAAACACTGCCTTTTTACGTTTCTGAAATTCGTTCAATTTTTTTGAAAAATAAGCTACAGATTTATAAGTCCCATCATCCTGCTTTTGTTTTAAATTTGCTCCTATACCGGTTATACTAGCATCAGTTTTTACAATAGTGTCTCTTCGCGGATTAAAAATTGCTAAACATGGTTCCGAACAAAGATAATCTTTTATTAATCTGGAACTTCTCTCACAGTCTGGACTCCATTCGAAATTTACATTTTTTCGAAGCAATTTATGAAGAGGTTCTAAAATTTGAGTGATATTAGGAATATAATTGCAATAAAAATTTACTTTACCTAGAAATTGCCAGAACCCTTAACTCAGCGAACATTGGTAGCGACCATAAGCTACTTCTCGGTAAAATCAGGCTGAAATTGAGACCAAATAGAACCAAGGCACCTGTTGGATCAGAGGAAAGAATAAATGTAGAATCTTTATGGGATGAAACCATAAGGGACTTATACCAGAGGCGATTGAAACAGAAAATTGAGAACAACCCCTTGAATGACAATGAGGAAATTAACATCAGCTGGGATAAACTGAAGCGAAACATTATCGAAGCAGCCACTGAAGCACTCGGAACAAGAAAGGAAAAACGGAGGAACAAAGTGATCAATAAAACGCCATGGTTCTGCGTGGAAGTTAAGCAACAATGCGAGAGAAAAAAGACAGCTTATTTGAAATACAGGACGACCCAAGCCACGGAAGACTATCAGGAGTACAAAAGAGTTAGAAATGATACCAACAACTTAGTCAGACAAATAAAGAACAGATACTGGGAAACTTCTTCAAAAAAGATGGAAAACGACTTTTATGGACTTCAAAAACAGATATGGAGGCTAATAAGAAACCAGCGACAGGAGACTCATGAATTGATTAGTAGCAACCGCATATCCAAGGAAACTTGGGTGAATTACTTGAAGGATTTATATAAGAAAGAGCAAACCCAAAGGGATAACAACACTCCCCAAATCATAACAGACAATAACATAGTTATCGAAAAGAACGATGTGGAACTGGTCCTAAGGAAGCTAAAGAATAGTAAAAGTCCTGGACTTGACGGAGTCACCAATGAAATGCTCAAATACGGGGGTGAAGACATCACAGAACAACTGACGATCCTAATCAATAAGATTCTACACTGCCAGAGAATACCTGATGAATGGAGGGTGAGCAAGACACTACTTCTATTCAAAAAAGGCGACAAAGAAATGCCAGCCAACTTTAGAGGAATCAATCTTCTTTCGACCTCGCTCAAACTGACCACAAGAATTCTAGCAAACAAAATCAATGAACACATCTCCTTGAAGGACGAACAACAGGGGTTTCGATCAGGAAGGTCTTGCACAGATGCCGTATTCATCATTAGACAAGTAACCGAAAAATCCTTAGAATACAATCGACCAGCTTTCATGTGCTTCATAGACCTAGAAAAGGCATTCGATCGCGTACAGATAGAAGACGTGATACATCTACTCCACGATAAGCAGATACCTGACAACATTATCAAAACGATTGAAAATATTTACGAAGCCAACAAGATCCAAGCTGAGATAAATGGCGAACTAACCGAGGAAATAGATGTTAACAGCGGCATTCGACAAGGTGACTCCCTCAGCCCCTTGCTATTCAATATCATCATGGACGAGCTGATTAAACAGGTGGTTAAACTGAAGGGGTATAAATTTGGAAGTAAAGAAATTCGAATACTGTGCTTCGCCGATGATATAGTATTGATAGCGGAATGCGAGGATGATCTTCAGAGGCTATTACATCAGCTTAACCTAACAGCGAAGAAATTTAAGATGGTTATATCAACATCCAAGACAAAATGCATGACAACATCAAAAACACCACTCAGATGCAAGCTGGAAATTGACGGTCATATAATACAGCAAGAGATGAAGTTTAGATATCTCGGCGTAGAGATATCTGGGTATGGGGATGTCGAAGCGGAGGTAAGAGGACAAGCTACAAGGGCAGCACGAACAGCCGGATGTCTCAGCAATATCATTTGGAACAATAAACATATAGACACAGAAGTAAAATCTAGGATATACAAATCGACAATTAGACCCATTCTTACATACACAGCGGAAACCAGACCGGAAACCTCTAGAACGGCTCAAATACTGGAAACAACTGGAATGCGAGTACTGCGCAAGATAGCAGGGAAATCATTAATGGATCGCGTCAGAAGCGAGAACATAAGAAGAACATGCGGAGTCGATAACATCAATGATCAGTGTACAATATTTTAAAGAAATATATTATTTTCTAACTTCTCCATATCTCATTGTGTAATAATTATATTGTATTCGCCTTAATTGATTTCGGGAATTTAAAAATCCCCATTCTGCACTGAAGGTAATAAATTTGATGAGCACTAACGTGAAGTCAGGAGCTTTTGCTCGTTTCAGTGTTCATTGTCAGTATGACAAACAATGTCATTTCATTGCGCACCTGTTAATATGAAAAATAGCATTGTGTCTGTAATTTTCGAATTTTTAACCGGGAAGTTTTCAGGGTAGGTTCGCGAATCTCAAATGCCGTGGTTAAGATCGTTATTGGGCAAAATTCGACCAAGGGTTCCGTAAATATGGCCGTTCGAAATTTTGTTCTCCTGATTAATTCGAAACTACTGATTCGATCGAGGTGAAATTTTGCGCTCAGATGGAGAATGATGTGTTCAAGCTAGATGCAGGATTTTGTCTAGATCGCATGACCAGAACTATACCTAGAAACCATAGAAAATTATAACTTTGTAATGGAAAAGGCCTAGGGACTTGAAATTTTCAGGACAGTTGTGGATCTCGAATGTCGCGGTCACGTTTATCAATGAGAGAAATCAGACTAGGGGTTCCGTAAATATGGTCGTTTGAAATTTCAAAACTACGGATTCGATCGATCGTGACGAAATTTTGTATTTTAATGGAGAATTATATATTCAAGCTACATTTTTCCCAGATCGCATGACTAGAACCAACTAGAAACCATAGAAAATTATAACTTTCGAACGGAAAGGCCTAGGGACTTGAAATTTTTAGGGAAGGTTCGGATCGCGAATTTCGTGTTAACGTTTTTTTTTGTATAAACTTCAAAAGATTGAATATATATGAAGAACCCAATTTTCTTTTAACAAATTTCCACATGACTCATTTTATCGATGCTCGATATGGACACAAAAGTTTAGCATAATATGGCGTTTTCGAAATAATTTTTTGCAGGTCTAGTGAAACGATCCTGGGGTAATTCCACATGAACCTTCGTGTTGTTATGTTACAACTAACTGAGAAGTTTAAATGCGATCAGATAGGTATTTTTCTAATTGTGAGAAAAAAATCAAGATGGCTTTATCTACGAAACCCTTAGGCGCATTCTTCCCATTTTTGAACTTAACCGGCGTATTCAGACCTCTTACATATACTTAAAAATTCAAAACTAAGCCTTTTCTTTCAAAAGTTATCGTGTTTACAAATGCACAGCCGGACGAACTAAATCGAATTTGACCAAGAATTCTTCTCTGCGAGTCCAGTGTAGTGATTTAAACAAGCGCGCAAAAAGAGAAACTAGATCTGCACAATAACGAAGAAATTTCAATCCATCAGAGGAAAACATTATCAATTGGGGAACCTCGATCGAGAATAACCAGTTCAAATTTTGGAAGTGCGATTTATTCACACGTTTTCTCCGATTGGTACTTCTCCCCAATGGGAATCTATGATAAATGAGTATTTTACTAATTCTGACAATCAAAAATACTCGCCCAAAACAGTGGACAACTTGTATACATTCACATGAGAATTTCAATAAATAATGAAGAAAACAATTAATCAACTCTTCATTTTTGATTCAATAACTTCAAGAATTCAGGTAGTAACTTTTCAGATGAATATTTTTCTAAGTTCATATCTAACTTATTTCTATCTTCTACTGCTAACATGGGATGAAGACAATAAGATTTCAGTCTAATATACAAATCCTCAAGATTTAAATATAAACAGTTTTTAGGATATAATTCCGGATAAACTAATCTGTTTGGGACCAATGGAAAACAACCACAATACACTGCTTCTATCAAAGCCACTCCAAAAAATTCATGTCGTGAAGTGGACACTACAACATCACAATTCATTAAAGTTTGAAAATACATTGGTTTTGATTCAATATATCCACAGTGAACAATTTCATTCTGCAATTTTTCTCGAGATTCAGTTATAATTTCAGGTATTTCACTGTAACATTCTCCCAAAACTATGACTTCAAATTTGATATTTTCCGTTTTCAATCTGATAAGTACATCAAAAAAGTCTTCTGGACATTTATCGAATTCCCATCTATGAGGCCAAACAATCTTCAAAACGTTACTGTTATCCCTCAATCTATCTAGAGGCTTCTCAGGAAAAACAACAGGAAAATACAGAACTTCACATTTTTTGTTAATAGTAACTTCTACATTTTTGGGGCGATGATCAGGAATCAACTTGATGATTTTCTTTATATTAGATAAAAAAGTATCTTTATTGAAATGTGAATTGAATATAACAACATCAGCTGCCAAACATGAAGTTATTTGATTATATGAGTATTGGATATCTCTGATTTTCGTGAAAATATATTACTTTCTTCAACCTGGTCAAATCTGGTCTCAATCCCATCAATTCAGCTAAATTTAAGACGGAACTGCAGAAAAGAACTCTTTCTGTAGTTACTTCAGGAATTATTGTCATCAAGTATAATGCTCCACATCTTGAACGCCAATGCCATTTTTTGGATGGCAAAGTCACAAGCGTATATGCTGTAATACCCTTCGTGATAGTGTCTATCAATACTTTATGAGAACCTCCGTAAAACGGTTCTACAATAAGAATATCCGGGTTTTTACCTTTCGAAATTATGTTTCTATTTTTATCGTCCATCCTAAGAATTTTTTTTTGGTATTTCACTCCAATTTGTTTGTTGAGGTCATAATTCGTGATATCAATAATAATAATGCATAATATATTTGTTGTTTATAATAGGTCTATGGTTGAGGTAGAATAACCAAAGAGTTACAAGTAGTTCAGTAGTTGTCTAATCTTTGGAATAACACCACAGGCAGCTGGCAGGGGCAGGGTTAGCTAGCGGTCCGAGGACATAATTTGTAGCTTTCGATTTGGCTTTCTGATCTGAGCTACTCCAGTGCACGAAATATGGCATTCGATTTGCTTCGAAAAGCGTGCGCGGTGCGTGAAACAACAAAAACCAAGCTCTCCGGAGCACGAAACCCAAATCGAAAGCGCCTATTGTGTTTCGTGACTATTTGTGGCTTTCGGTTTGGTTTGGGTATCTTAGCTCCTCCAGTGCACGAAACAATGGCATTGGCGCATTGGCGATTTATTTCTAAAAGCGTGCGCGAAACAACAAAAACCAAGCTCCTCCGATGAACGAAACACAAATCGAAAGCGACAAATGTTCATTGGTTGCGTTCATCGGAAAGAACCGTTGCACAACTGATCCTTGAGCGCTCACGGGGCATAAAGTGATCAGTGAGAGGTTTTCTGAACGGCAAATTTTAAAACTCATGTCAAGCATAATAATGCACTTTCGCTAATTTTGAAACTTATTGCTGTTTGACCGAAGGACCTTAACGAAAGGCAATGACCTCCAATAAATAAATCAGAAGGCTTCAGTTTTGAGAAAAATGAGGAGAATTATTCAAATGATTCGTTTAATTGTCAACTTGACTTTTATGATATGAAGACAGTTCTCATCGGCTCTCCTTCGACGTGGTAAAAGGGGAATGTTCTCAGGAATATATCTCCAACGAACGAGGAAATTTGGGATTGTACTCGGGACATCCCCGTCTAACGATAGTTGTATTCCTGAGAAGTACCTCATATCACTGAATTCCCACATCAGCACCTATTAATGTAAAGGAGTTATTAGTGTGCATTTAACTCACTCATCCACTTTAACTATCATATGGGAGAATGCTCACCTACTTGTGGATCACCGGTATTTGAACGAGATAAGAAAGGGGTTTATGTTTTTGATTGTTTTTTGCGTCCCCCTTTTTTTGGCACTCTGAAATAAACATGTGATTTCCTTGTTTTGAGTGCTAAAAATACGTGTTTAAAATTTCCCATCTTTCCGTAAATCTCTTCTATTGAATTGAGCGTAATTTGGATTGTATACACATCACAGGTTTTCCACATCATCACCTATTAAGGTGACTCGTTATCATTAGTGCAGCATTTTATTTACTCAACCATCTTTAAACATCATATGAGAGAATTCTCACCAGTCTCACAGCCTATTGCTGTTTATGCAATTACATTACTTGTGGATCAACGGTATTTGAACGAGATAAGAAGGGGGTGTTTTCCCTTTTAGGGTCACTCCCCACCTTTTCGCACTCCAAAATAAACTTGTTATTTTCTTGTTTTGAGTGCTAAAAATATGTGTTTTGAATTTCCTATCTTCTATTGAATCGATCGTAATTTGGGTTGCATACACAACATAGAGTCCTTGAACCATTATTAGATTACGATCTTGGCCGAAGATTATCTAGAGTAATATTTTCATGTTAATTGGAACACATTTAAGGTAGTGTTCTAGTTAGGTGCTAAAGAGGAAGAAAGAATGGAACGAACACATCAACCGCATGGACGAGAACAGGCTGGTAAGAATGACGAGGGACAGATCTCCGGTTGGACGAAGAAGCATCGGAAGACAGGCAAAGAAACGAAGAAAAACAAGCAATTTGCTTGAAAATAAGGAAGAAGAAGAAGAAATTGCCTCATATTTTTTTTATTCTGAGGAGTTGGAAACTCCTTAATTGGAACAACATTATCATTAATGGGTTTCGTTACATTATTCTCAATTATATGACCAAGATATTTAACGCTGTGTCTCGCAAGGTTAGTCTTCGAAAGTTTAAGTCGGAACCCTTCTTTCAAAATTGCTTGTAATAATTTCGCAACATGACATAAATGCTCTTCAAATGTCGATGAAAAGATTAATATATCATCAATGTAATTAATACAAAAGAAATCCAAACCATTCCGACGAATTATATTTCTTAAAATTCTTTGAAAAATTGCTGGAGAAGTCTTTAAACCAAAAGGTAAACATTTCCAATTGTAATCCCCATTTTGTGTTACAAAACCAAATATCTATCTTATACTAACTAATTGACAACTCTAATAACAAATGTCATGCAATCATAATAGACCAGGCAATAGAGCAGAAAAAGGGTCATTCTGTGACAAAAATAGTAGAAGAAAACCGCGAGTGGGGAGTTACGTGGGGTGGTCCGTGGATGTTCAGTGATATGTTTTCGACTCGCAAATATCATTACTTTACTTGTAATTGCGAAGAAACACCAAAAAAACGATGTTTTTTTAGTTCTTTGCTTGTAAAATCTGAACGAATGGAGCGGTGCTAATACTTTCAACAGACGAATTGTAGAGAATGAAAAGATGAAAAAAATGAGTGCTAGTGAAACTCAATCGGGTCATCATTACCGGAGGAAAGCTGGAAAAACCGTGAAAATCAGCGTTTTTTCAGATCCTCATAACTCGGCCAAATTCTAAGTTGTAGCGCTGGCTTTCCAAATGAAAGTAGTGGTTAATAGATACTTCAAGTGTGCATAACCCAGACGTTGTTCGATAAATAGTTTTTCCGTAATTGCGATTTGAATTATTTGAGGCACTATTTTCCGGAAGAGCTGGATGCTTCGAAAGTAGTCCGATTTCAATTTACAAAACGGATTTTGAAAGAAGAAGTATAGTACTACAAAACGGCAAACTTGATTTTTCGTTAAAATGTTGCAAAATAGGTGAAAAATACGTGGAAACATGACCAAAACCGGCTCAGTGCCCCATCTGGGTCGGATAGTGGGGGTAGCCGGCAGACGCGGGGAACGAAAATCGCGCTTAGGCCGGGCGCGAATATTTACATTTATACCCCCACTACTTGACTGCAATCGAGCATTCGGCTGATCTTGGTCATGTTTGCATGCTTTTTTCACCTATTTTGAAGCATTTTAACGAAAAATCAAGATTGCCTTTTTGTAGTACTATACTTCTTCTTTCAAAATCCGTTTTGCAAATTGAAATCGGACTACTTCCGATCTTCCGGAAAATAGTGCCTTAAATAATTCAAATCGCAATTACGCAAAAACTATTTATCGGACAACGTCCGGGTTATGCACACTCAAAGTATCTATTGACCACTACTTTCATTTGGAAAGCCAGCGCTACAACTTCGAAATTGGCCGAGTTATGAGGATTTGAAAAAACGCTGATTTTCACGGTTTTTCCGGCTTTCCTCCGGTAATGATGACCCGATTGAGTTGCACTAGCACTCATTTTTTTCATCTTTTCATTCTCTACAATTCGTCTGTTGGGAGTATTAGCACCGCTCCATTGGTTCAGATTTTACAAGCAAAAAACTAAAAAAACATCGTTTTTTTTGGGGTTTCTTCGCAATTACAAGAAAAGTAATGATATTTGCGAGTCGAAAACATATCACTGAACATCCACGGACCACCCCACGTAACTCCCCACTCGCCGTTTTCTTCTACTATTTTTGTCACGAAAAAATCTCTATTGCCTGGTCTATAAAGGAAATGAAACATTGATCACAAAAATGTAGCATTCTGAAGTACGGTAGTATCGTACTTTACATATATTAATTTTCTTTCATTTCATTAATTTTTTGAATAAAAGCGAATACCCTAATCTTTACTAAAAAATATAGTGAAAATACGAATCTCTTATCGCATTCATCGCGCGACAGTTGACAATCACCATGAGATAATATAATAATTATAGGCTTTTGCCCGGAACCTTTAGTCAGTATAGAAATTTGCACACTACCTGACATAACGGGTACAGTACAGTATGCTACTTTTGATAATGAATGTGGCTCATGGGAACGAAGATATAAGCACATCGGTAATTGTCGTGATTGCAGAGTGATAACTGGTAGAACAAAAAGGGGCCGAGAATAAGAATAAGAATCAGGCCGGTTGACTAAGATAAGAATATCAGTTCGTTGGCATGTCAGAGTTCAGAGCTTTTCAACAATGGGTATTGCTTGAAACTTCAGTTCCCACATGTAAACATATCATATCAGGTGAACCGTAGATAGAATTCAATCAGATGATGATAGTGACGGTACTCTGTTTGTTTCGTAAAATGTGTAGACAATTTAAAGTCTATTTCTGAGTCATTCATTATCACAGTGGTTCACTCCTAGGCCAACAATCATAAGGTAAACTTCGGTTATACATTATAAAATATTTGAAGTTGATTCATCTTCTCTTCTTTTTGAGCGCTCGTACTACTTACACGAGGGCTATATCATTTCGTCACGATGTCTGTATTTTTCGAATTTTGAGCCGAAAATGGTCTCAAACGACTATGTTCGACTCACTGATGACGAATCCGTCGGAAAATTCAAGTCTGTCCGTCCGTCCGGCCGGCCGTATACACGATAAATCTCGAACGGAATGTCCTAGAAACTTGAAATTTTCAGGGTAGGTTCGAATCTTGAATGCCGCGGTTAAGTTCGTTATTGGGCAAAATTCGCCGAGGGGTTCCGTAAATATGGGCGCTCGAAATTTTGTTTTCCTGATTACTTTGAAACTACAGATTCGATCAAGATGCAATTTTGCACTCTAATGGAAAATGAGGTGTTCAAGCTACATGCAGAATTTTGTTCAGCTCGCATCACCAGAACCATAGAAACCATAGAAAATTGTAACTTTTGAACGGAAACGCCTAGGGACTTGAAATTTTCAGGATAGGTGTGGATCGTAAATGTAGCGTTCACGTGTATCAATAAGCAAAATTATACCAGGGGTTCCGTAAATATGGTCGTTTGAAATTTAGTTTTCTTGATAATTTTCAAACTACAGATTCAATCGTGACGAAATTCTGTATACTAATGGAGAATGATATATTCAAGTTACATTTCTCTAGATCGCATGACCAGAACCATAGAAACCATAGAAAATCATAACTTTCGAACGGAGAGGCCTAGGGACTTGAAATTTCCAGGGTGGGTTTGGATCGCGAATTTCATGATCACGTTCATCAATGAGCAAAATTAGACTAGGGGTTCCGTAAATATGACCGTTCAAAATATTCTGTTCCTGATGAGTTCGAAACTACCGATTTGATTGGAATGAAATTTTGCACCTAGCTGAGGAATAAAGTATTCAAACTACGTGCGAAATTTTGTCCAGAACGCATCACCAGGACCATAGATACCGTAAAAAATTCTAGCGAATTATCGAAACAAAATTGATCAGCTGAAGCACTGACATAAAGTTTGGAGTTTCGCCTAAGTTTCAGAATTTTTTTGACAGCTGTCGAAAGTTCCTTCAATTGATTTCTAAAACTGGAAAATGCGAATCTACCTACCAGGCGCATGTACGAGCGCTCAAAAGCTCCTGCCTTCACGGCAGTGCTTTCCGTAATTTTTTGAATTCGCACCTCTAACGTTTTCTGTCTTGAGCGAAGCTTCCATAATCCCGCTTAGATCAAAAGCCAAGTTTTTGATTCTTGAACTGCCGAGCAATCAGCGTGGCTCAGCTAAAATTCAAGAACTTGTCAACCGTGCATCTTTACGGAATTTGTATATTTAAAGTGTCGAAATTGAGAGTGAATATTTGGTTGATTTTCCTGGTTTTTCCCAAAACTGGTTATGCACTCCTAAAAAAATGCTGTTAGGTTCATCCATACTTACCACTGATCCACATTTGTTTCCGAACAAAACATCGTCCGTATCGAATAATTGGATACGGGACGGCGATCGGGAGAATGAAGCGTTCTTCTTCAGTTGAATTCGAAGAGAGCAGGAACGGAATATAGTAGTACCTAAATACCTAAGTTAATTCAACATCGAATTTTTGTTACGTCAAATCTTTCATTGAACAACAAACATAAATTAATATATTTGAACTCAAATATTCTTCTATGCTCTACAAAGAAACCTTAATTAAAAACTTTTTGATGGTTTGATCAAATTGATTCATTGGCTGTGTTTTTTTTTCCAGATGGGAAAGAATTGTAGAATTTCACTCCCCAGTAGTCAAAGAATTGTTTTTTCCGGTCTTAGCGATGGTATTATTAATTGATCTTTTTGTCTCGTATCACAGTCATGTTGATCCTGATTTAAATTCATTCACCTCTTGTGTTGGTATATGTACTTCAAACACTCCCTGATTCAGATTGAAGGTACAGTAAGTATTCTCCCATCCTTGAATGAATTTCTTCAACTCTCTCTCCCGCTCAGTCCCTATAAGGCTCTTAAGTCTAGTTCGCATAAGGAGAGTATTTTAGTCGAGTAGCGAGTAGCGAGCCGGCAAGCCAGTGATCTCGGACGCGTGGTGGGGGTGCTACTCGCCCGTTGAAAATACAGAAGAAGGGATCGACTCGACTAAATTACTTGCCTAACTACTCGACTAAATTTTCATCGTTCAGACACGTTTAGTTACTAAATCACTCGCTACTCGACTAAAATACTCTCCTAATGCGAACTAGACTTTAGAGCCGTTTTTGTTGTGTAAAAACTTCTCTTGATGACTGACCCCACAAAAGAATTCCATATGTGAGATGACTGTGTCACAGACATAATATACAGTCTTGGCGGTTTGGTGCGTAGCTATTTGCCTCATATCCCCGCACTAGTCTTGACCCTCAAGTTCGAATAGTTATTCTTCAGCTTTATATTCACCATAGGATTTCATTTTACGTTGTTTGAAACCGTGTAGAATATTCAAAATTATGGTCTTGGGTAGAAGAAGTGTAGATAGTCAGATCAAACTATTTACTGAAACAATTTTTCCGAACAATGATTGTGCTAGACAATATAATTTCAAATATAATTGGATAGACAGGAAAATAAATCAATCAATGTAAACCCCAGAGAAGATCAAACTCATCATTCGTAACTGTAGACCGGTTTCGACTTTTTGTGCCTCATCAGTTCAGTGTAGCGATGATAAGCTGTGTAGATCAGAGAACATTTGTCCACCAACTTCTCTGCAGGTCCATGAAAAGGTTTCAACCACCCCAAGCATGTGACCAAATTCGAACATCACAAAATAATTGTCACATGTGGGAGTAAGGGTTCGAGCTCACGCAACCTCATTTTATTTGGCTGATTATTTAATGCAATGTACTGAAACTATTTTTCCGAAGTATTTGCATTGAATTAGAGAATATGCCAAATATTATTTATAAGCGAACTAAACGAAGGAACACAGGGCTACGATAAAAAACATGAGACTATCCTGGCAGTAAGACACATAAACATATCTTCGAACGTATACTTATATACCTATCTTTAATTTACGAAATGGATTGAATGAGATGTCCAGGAAATATATCAAAGGGTTACTAACACGAGCTCATTCGTAGTTTCAGTCGAGTTACACAATCATAGAATATTTATCTCTAAATACCAACGAAATGTATTATCTTTCTCAACGAATTTTCTCTATTGTTTCTGGCAGTACAGCAGTTCGAAGTTGAATCGCCAGTGAAACTATTGAAGCTCTATTCCTACTGCAAGGGGTGAGATACAGTTCCACTTATAATAAAACAGCTTCAGCTCCAGCGACAAACTCTGGCTCCAGGTCCAGAAAATACCGAATACAGGTTCAGTAGTATAGTGCGTCATCTGATATCAGGGGGCTAGAAAATTAATTCAAATCAATCTCTCAACAGTTTGCTCCTCAGGTGTTCTAGTTCTACACATTGATAGCGAAAATACAGAATTTTATAGGGATTTCAAAAATAAATCAATATGCAATTCTCCAAACAACAAAGAATAGAAATATTATAGTGAAATGATTTATGCAATCAATACTCAAGAACATTTAAGAATCCTCAGATTGGGACTACATACAGAGACTCTCATTTTGGAAACCATATTTCTAATGAAGGTCATCAGTTCAATTTGGATAAAGGTTTAGATCCAGAATGGTAGTGTTAATTATAAGGTGATGAACTATTTAGAAAAATTTGAAATAGTGTAACATTAGCTCTTAAAGATATGGAGAGCTTCAGAAAAGCCTCATGGTCCCAAGCTCGATGAAATTGAAATTCCGATCTACACCTCCACGTGTTAGGAGCTGGAAACGCATTTGCGGCTAACGTAGACCGAGGCACCGAGGGTGAGCCGGAATAAGCAAATAACCGACATTTCATGCGGTATAGGGCACTCTATTGTCCTGGGGTTGAGAAATCGGCCCCGAAGGCGGAGGAACTACGACGAATGATAGTCAACGGCAGTGGAATCAAGAAGGTAACAGGAAACCACTTGATTATAATTCCCCAGTACGATCAATATGATAGGCATAATTGATGGAGAACATACTGATCATGGATTCGGAATCCAGGATCCAGCAGGGAAAGAGACATCTTGTGGGGCTTACCCGGTCGTCATCCAGCGAAACCCCCACAGCGTGAATGAACTTAAAATGTCAGCCTTGAAAATAGGCACATGGAACGTCAGCAGTTTGTATGAAAGCGGAAAAGTCCAGACCATCAAAGAGATGATCAGGCTCAACGTCGATATCATGGTATTGAGCGAGACAAGATGGCCAAACAGTGGCGAAACTGTTATTCACGATCACATCGTCTCCTAAGCGGCAATACAGATCCCCACCCCCACCCACTGGAATGGAGTAGGGATAATCATTAGGAAGAACTTGAAACCATACATTAGGAGCTTTGTACCACGATACACAAACACCGGTATGCTAATATTCGTTCTTAATTTCGTTCGTTACGCGCAGCTACGTCACTCACGAGGCTCCGGACTCTGTTTACCTATTCAATCCCACGTGTACTGTGCTATTATATTCGAATTTGGTTATGTTGTGTTGTTGTTTATGAAACTAATATTATAATATTTGTGTCAGATGATGATGAAGTTTGTTTAACACAGAAATCACAGGGCCGTGGCGCAGTGGATAGCGCAGTAGACTTTGGTGCCGGTCTCCTTGATCGGTCCCGGGTTCCAATCCTCCAGTCGGGAAAGAAATTTTCTGACATGGAGCACGGTTCCACCCATAGACTAATTATTATTAGTCTATGGTTCTACCATTCACTGTTGGGTAAACAATTAACAGTGCTGTGCCTCAGGTGGCGTAAGGACACAATGATTGGATACAAACAAAAGAGGTTCTCTTTTATATCCAATTGAAGAACTATGGGAAGTTGCCTTAAAACTTGAAATCGAGTTCCATAGTATGCATGGTTTCTCTCTTTCGAAAGAAAATAAAATTTTCAAAAAATTGGCAGAGAAAACTATGGCTCAAATAATGACCAAATCTGTGCCCTATGAAGTTGTGTTATATTTTGTCAGGACAAGAACATAATAATATATAAGACTGAGGGAATTGAATAGAAAAATTAGTTTTCAAAATGTTCAGAGAAAATTAGAAAAAAAAATGGTAAAATTCACTAATTTTAGAAAATAGTACTTTTATGTTATTATTTTTTTTATATACTTCTGTTATACTTTTTTCATGTCATTCATTAAAATATTTATGAAAGTTCTTTCTTCGTTTTTCTTAGGAAAACTGAATTATTAAAATAAATGTTTTCAATATCTTTTGAAATATCAGATTGAGCATTGTTTCAATCAAGGAAATGATTATCAGGCTTAAGTTCATTCAGAGACCATAACGATAAACTCTCAATTGATTCATTCCTAGCTTCTAACTCGATTTTGACCCTTCTTCGGTTTCCCTGAAGGCTCAAAATCGAGCCAAAAGCTAGGAATGAATCGAGATGTATCATCATGACCCTTAATTGAACTGAAACCTGATAATCGTTTCCTCAATTGTTCCAAACGCAGTTTTATATTTATCTGATATCAAGAATCTTTTTTGAGCGCTCGTACAACTTACACGAGGGCTATATCATTTCGTCACGATGTCTGTATTTTTCGAATTTTGAACCGAAAATGATCTCAAACGATAGAGTTCAACTCAATGATGACGAATCCGTCGGAAAATTTGAGTCTGTCCGTCCGGCCGTCCGGCCGTCCGTAAGCACGATAACTCTCGAACGGATCAACCTAGAGACTTGAAATTTTCAGTGTAGGTTCAGATCCCAAATGCCTCGGTTGAGTTCGTTAATGGGCAAAATTCCACCAGGGGTTCCGTAAATATGGCCGTTCAAAATTTTGTTCTCCAGATTACTTTGGAACGACAGATTCGATCAAGATATAACTTTGCACTCAAATGGAGAATGAGGTGTTCAAGCTACATGTGAAATTTTGTTCAGATCGCATGACCAGAACCATAGAAACCATAGAAATTTGTAACTTTTGAACGGAAACGCCTAGGGACTTGAAATTTGCAGGATAGGTGTGGATCACGATGGTCGTGATTACTTTCATCTATGAGCAAAATTATACTAGGGGTTCCGTAAATATGGGCGTTTGAAATTTGGTTTTCTTGATAATTTTAAAACTACAGATTCGATCGTGACGAAATTTTGTATACTAATGAAGAATGATATTTTCAAGCTACACTTCTCCAGATCACATGACCAGAACCATAGAATCCATAGAAAATCATAACTTTCGAACGAAAAGGTCTAGGGACTTGAAATTTTCAGGATAGGTGTGGATCTGAAATGTCGCGTTCACGTTTACCAATGAGCAGAATTATACTAGGGGTTCCGTAAATACGGTCGTTTGAAATTTTGGTTTCAAGATAATTTCGAAACTACGGATTCGATCGAGATAAAATTTTATATTTTAATCGAGAATGTTATATTAAAGCAATATTTTGTCCAGATCGCATGACCAGAACCATAGAAACCATAGAAAATTGTAACTTTTGAACGGAAAGGCCTAGGAACTTGAAATTTTCAGGGTGGGTTTGGATCGCGAATTTCACGGTCACGTTCATCAATGAGCAAAATTAGACTAGGGGTTCCGTAAATATGGCCGTTCAAAATATTCTGTTCCTGATAATTTCGAAACTAACGATTTGATTGGAATGAAATTTTTGCACCTAGCTGAGGAATAATGTATTCAAACTACGTGCGAAATTTTGTCCAGATCGCATCACCAAGACCATAGATACCGTAGAAAATTCTAGCGAATTATCGAAACAAAATTGATCAGCTGAAGCACTGACATGAAGTCTGGAGTTTCGCTTAAGTTTCAGATTTTTTTTGACAGCTGTCGAAAATTCCTTCAATTGATTTCTAAAACTGGAAAATGCGAATCTACCTACAAGGTGCATGTACGAGCGCTCAAAAGCTCCTGCCTTCACGGCAGTGCTTTTCGTAATTTTTTTAATCTTTATTTATCCCAAAATGCAATTTTTTTGAAAAATCATAATTTTTTTTCAGATATTCAACTATGTTTAATCAGATACTAAACTAATTTCTTTCAATATCTTTCGAATTATGAGATTGAATTTCAATATTCATTCATCGCAAAATACTGAAATTTCCAGAAATATCATTAATTCCTTCGGACATTCCACTATCCTGGAACTTAACTGAGCAATATGGGTATTCAATTGACTTGACAACAAATCTCCATAACGAATATTTAATGTGATTAGTTTTTTACGAATATTGAGCATATGAATATGTTCAAAAATAGACTTCCGCGGAAAAAATTATATTTTCCTTACTGTTCTAGGTACGTCTCTCGAATTTACATGTTTGCATTAGTTAAGAATCACTGCATCATAAAAAAAATAATTCATTAGTCCATCAAAATTATTTTGGTAGCTACAATCCTTCAAATTAGACCAAAATTCCATTCAATTTCATTCTACCGTTTGAATACAGCCTCGAACGTGACGTCACACCCAACTCCCCACTCAGCTAGAAGATGCGCATCGGCATACCGTTGTAAGTGTATCGTGCTTTGTACCATTTTCTGATCGCATGGCGATGATACAGCTAAACTCATGTAGCAGACTTAAGTACCTGATATGAGTCAAGGCATTACAATGCGCACCCCCCAGCAGAGCCGGGACGGCCGGTAACATAAACAAAGAGTAAGTTGATATAAACCAGGAACGATGCTGGAAGAAGGGACAGTCGACACGGAAACGTATACTGATTAATTAGGTACTCTAGGTCCTCTCTCAGTAGCGTAGCGGTTAAAAGAATAAGTAGTCGTACCCAAAATAATAATTAATAAATAATTCGTGGTATCTGATTGTTTTAGTGTTTTCCCTAAAAAGTCTGAAAAGGCCAGATACACTAATTTCCACGTAATATAAATACTTTACAGATATATGCGCTGACTGCGGACAAAGATGACGATATCATCGTCAAAAGTTGAGAACTTTCACGAACAACTAGACCAACTAATGAAATACTACTTTCAATGCTAAGGTTGGCGAAGGAAAATAAGAGGATATAGTCGGAGATTACAGGCTGGGAGAGAGGAACCAGAGAAGCGGTCGACTTGTGAAGTTCTGTAAGGAAGAAGAATTGATTATTTCTAATACCTTCTTTTGATTACCAGTGCGGAGAATTTACACCCGGAGGTCACCTGCAGACACAGAAGCAAAAATAGTGAGAAACTAAATAGATTACCTCACTATTGATGTTGATAAGGGATTGGCTGCAATCAACATTCTACACTACGACTACAGATTAATCAGTTCAATGAATCACTCAACTGAGGTACTTCTGAAAATCATTCACCGTCGCATATACACAAGATGCGAACCAGAGGCGGAAGAAACACAGTATGATTTTAGAAGCGGTTTTGGTACGAGAGAGGCCACCTTCGCACTACAAGTGCTAGTACAGAGGAGCCGAGATGTGAATCATGATGTGTTCATGTGTTTCCTTGTCTTCTCAAAAGAGTTGACCGAGATAAACATATGATACATTGATGAGCATACCCAGGAAAACTGGAATAGATGGGAAGGATATTAAGAACATATCCAACCTCTATTGGAGACAAACAGCGAAGATTAGAATACGGGGTGAATATACTGAGGCTATCGAAATACAAAAGGGTGTTTGACATGGTTGCGTGCTTTCGCATTTATTCAATCCTTTAATACATTCTACATGTATAGGAAGAGTCAAACATCCAACTATTTTCGAATTAACAAGAGAGAAAATTACGAAAAGCACTGCCTCTAGGCAGGAGCTTTTGAGCGCTCGTACATGCACCTTGTAGGTAGATTCGTATTCTCCAGTTTTAGAAACCAATTGGAAAGATTTTGACAGCTGTCAAAGAAAATTTCAAACCAACGCGAAAATCCAGACTCCACGTCAGTGCTTTGGTGACCATTTTCTTTTTCGATAATTCGCTAGAATTTTTTACGGTATCTATGGTCTTGGATCTGGACAAAATTATACATTATTCTTCATATATGTGCAAAATTTCATTTCAATCCAATAAGTTTTTTCGAAATTATCAGAAAAAATATAGTTTGAACGCCAATATTTACGGAACCCCTAGTCTAATTTGGCTCATTGATGAAAGTGATCGCGAAATTCGCGATCCAAACCTATCCTGAAAATTTCAAGTCCCTAGGTCTTTTCGTTCGAAAGTTATGATTTTCTATGGTTTCTATGGTTCTGATCATACGATCTGGAAAAATGTAGCTGGAATATATCATTCTCAATTTAAATACAAAATTTCGTCAGGTTCGAATCCATAGTTTTGAAATTATCAAGAAAACCGAATTTCAAACGGCCATATTCACGGAACCCCTAGTCTAATTTTGCTCATTAATGAACGTGGGCGCGAAATTCGCGATTCGAACCTATCCTGAGAATTTCGAGTCCCTAGGCCTTTCCGTTCGAAAGTTATAATTTTCTATGGTTCCTATGGTCCTGATCATGCGATCTGAAAAAATGTAGCTCGAATATATCATTCTCAATTCAAATACAAAAGTTCGTCAGGATCAAATCCATAATTTTGAAATTATCAAGAAAACTGAATTTCAAACGGCCATATTTACGGAACCCTTAGTCTAATTTTGCTCATTGATACACGTGAACGCTACATTCACGATCCACACCTATCCTGAAAATTTCAAGTCCCTAGGCCTTTCCATTACAAAGTTATAATCTTCTTTGGTTCTGGTCTTGCGAGCTGGACAAAATTCTGCATGTAGCTTGAGTTCGTAATTATCCATCTGAGTGCAAAATTTCACTTCGATCGAATCTGTAGTTTCGAAGTAATCAGAAAAACAAAATTTCGAGCAGCCATATTTACGGAACCCCTGGGCGAATTTTGCCCAATAACGAACTTAACCGCGGCATTCGAGATTCGAATCTACCCTGAAAATTTCAAGTCTCTATGACATTCTGTTCGAGAGTTATCGTGTATACGGACGGACGGACAGACTCGAATTTTTCGATGGATTCGTCATCAGTGAGTCGAACTTAGTCGTTTGAGACCATTTTCGGCTCAAAATTCGAAAAAAACAGACATCGTGACGAAATGATATAGCCCTCATGTAAGTAGTAAGAGCGCTCAAAAAGAAAGGAAACCATAGAGAAAAAGAGAAAAAACCGTGATAATTACACAATATACAAGATATCCTTAAACTAAAACAAAACAAAGAAACATAAAACCGCCTACTTTCACTCTAATACTGCTTCGAAGTATTGCATCCTAGTGTAAAAGCACTGTTCTGAAAGAATTTTTTCGATTTCTTTCTTGAAGCTCGGAAACTTTAACATTTTTAATCTGTCTGGTGAATGATTATGAAATTTCATGCCACTTTACATAGAGAAATACCCGAATTTGGATGTTCTATGAGCTGGAATGCATATGGTTTCCTTCTGTCTCGTATTATATCCATGATATTGAAAGCACTTTTTGAGCGCTCGTACTACTCGCACGAGGGCTATATCATTTCGTCACGATGTCTGTATTTTTCGAATTTTGAGCCGAAAATGGTCCCAATCGATTATGTTCGACTCACTGATGACGAATCCGTCGAAAAATTCGAGTCTGTCCGTCCGTCCGTCCGTCCGTATACAGGATAACTCTCGAACGGAATGTCCTAGAAACTTGAAATTTTCAGGGTAGGTTCGAATCTCGAATGCCGCGGTTAAGTTCGTTATTGGGTAAAATTCGCCCAGGGGTTCCGTAAATATAGCTGCTCGAAATTTTGTTTTCCTGATTACTTCGAAACTACAGACTCGATCGGGGTGAAATTTTGCACTCTGATGGAGAATTACATGTTCAAGCTACATGCAAAATTTCGTTCACCACGCATGACTAAAACCATAGAAACCATAGAAAATTATAATTTTGTAATGGAAAGGCAATAGGGACTTGAAATTTCCAGGATAGGTGTGGATTTCGAATGATGCCGTCAAGTTCATCAATGAGCAAAATAAGACTAGGGGGTTCCGTAAATATGGCCGTTTTAAATTCAGTTTTCTTGATAATTTCAAAACTATGGATTTGATCGTGACGAAATTTCGTATTTGAATTGAGAATGATATATTCGATCTACTTTTTTCCCAGATCGCATGATCAAAACCATAGAAACCATAGAAAATAAAAACTTTCGAACGGAAAGGCCTAGGGACTTGAAATTTCCAGGATAGGCTCGGATAGCGAATTTCTTGGTTACGTTCATCAGTGAGCGAAATTAGACTAGGGGTTCCGTAAATATAGCCGTTCAATTTTTTTTTTTCCTGATAATTTCGAATCTACTTATTGGATTGGAATGAAGTTTCGCACATAGATGAAGAATATTGTATTCAAACTACGTGGGAAATTTTGTCCAGATCGCATTACCAAAACCATAGATACAGTAGAAAATTCTAGCGAATTATCGCCTGAAGCACTGACGTGAAGTCTGGATTTTCGCCTTAGTTAGAAATTTTCCTTGACAGCTGTCAGAATCTTTCCAATTCATGGTTTTTAAAACTGGAGAATGCGAATCTATCTTCAAGGAGGATAAACGAGCGCTCAAAAGCTCCTGACTTCACGGCAGTTCTTTTCATCATTTTTTTGAGACTGAATATTCTTCCTAGTGTAAAGCAGGCAGTTCAATATAACGGGTGATTTTTTTGAAGTTAGGATTTTCATGCATTAGTATTTGCTCAGATTTTTTTGAGGTTAGGATTTTCATGCATTAGTATTTGCTCAGTATGCTTTGACATTTCAAGAACTGAAGCCGAACGATCTGCCACAACGTCGAATTTTCAGTGAATGGGCCCTAGAAAAGTTGGCAGAAAATCCGCTTTTTTATCGACAAATTTTGTTCAGCGATGAGGCTCATTTCTGGTTGAATGGCTACGTAAATAAGCAAAATTGCCGCATTTGGAGTGAAGAGCAACCAGAAGCCGTTCAAGAACTGCCCATGCATCCCGAAAAATGCACTGTTTGGTGTGGTTTGTACGCTGGTGGAATCATTGGACCGTATTTTTTCAAAGATGATGTTGGACGCAACGTTACGGTGAATGGCGATCGCTATCGTTCGATGCTAACAAACTTTTTGTTGCCAAAAATGGAAGAACTGAACTTGGTTGACATGTGGTTTCAACAAGATGGCGCTACATGCCACACAGCTCGCGATTCTATGGCCATTTTGAGGGAAAACTTCGGAGAACAATTCATCTCAAGAAATGGACCGGTAAGTTGGCCACCAAGATCATGCGATTTGACGCCTTTAGACTATTTTTTGTGGGGCTACGTCAAGTCTAAAGTCTACAGAAATAAGCCAGTAACTATTCCAGCTTTGGAAGACAACATTTCCGAAGAAATTCGGGCTATTCCGGCCGAAATGCTCGAAAAAGTTGCCCAAAATTGGACTTTCCGAATGGACCACCTAAGACGCAGCCGCGGTCAACATTTAAATGAAATTATCTTCAAAAAGTAAATGTCATGGACCAATCTAACGTTTCAAATAAAGAACCGATGAGATTTTGCAAATTTTATGCGTTTTTTTTTTAAAAAAAGTTCTCAAGCTCTTAAAAAATCACCCTATATAAATACATGGAAAACTCAAAATTTTATAAAAAACGGTTTACAGGACTCCTGGGGTTTCAGACCGAAGATCAGGCGAATTATCCTAGCAGAAAATGCACTGCTCAAATGCTTGCTAACAGAAACAGTATGATTTGGCCCCCCAAATTTTCATCAACCTCTAGATCTAAGAATTTTAAACAATCCGAGGACTTCAACCTCCCACGAGGAAGTGCGAGAATAAACCGGTCGCTGGTGTCACGCAAGTGGAAGTAAATGAGGTCTGTCTTGTTCACGTTCAGTATGAGACCGTTCCTGTAACACCAATCAGAAAAATATTCGACCATTAGCTCGCATCGCGGATTGGGTTCTGTCAAATTAGATGCCGTCACCATGAATGACACATCGTCGGCAAAGAATACCATGAGTATATCAAATGAAAAAATTACAAGATATGCCCTAATGCAATCTGGCAAATCATTGATAAATAGCAGAAACAACAGCGGACCCAACACAGAACTCTGAGGTACGCCCATTTCTGAAGGATATTCATCAGACTCATGTTGACCCACTCGGACGAAAATATGCCGATTAATCAGAAAGCTGCGCACCTTGTCGAGGAACACTCCCCTGAAGCCAAGATTGTACAGCTTCTCGAGAATGAAGGTAACATTAAGGCAGTCAAATGACGAGACAGATCGAAGAACAGTCCTGCCACACATACGCCATCATATAAGCAGCCATAAACCGGATCGACCATTGGGGGCGCACCAGGAAGGGGATGTCCGCAGGGCGGGGTTCTGTCGCCGCTATTGTGAAATCTTGTCCTGAATGTGCTCGTGGTCGATTTGGCGAAGGCTGGGTTCGCTGTGGTGGCCTATGCGGATGACCTTGTCCTGCTGATTAGAGGTAAGGTAATCAGTGTCATTGTGGATCTGATGCAGCAAGCTCTGCGATTGATTGAGCGATGGTGCCTGGAAAACGAGCTCTCGGTAAATCCTGGTAAAACAGAGATGATTCTGTTTACCAGGAGGAGAGTGCCGAGCAACATGAGACTTCCTAGTCTGTGTGGAGTTGGGCTCACTCTATCCGAGCAAGTTCGATATCTCGGGGTGATATTGGACGGCAAACTCTTGTGGAACAAACACGTCGAGTCCCAAACGAATAAGGCTAATGTGATATTTTGGTCTACTCGAAGGGTAATTGGTAAAGGATGGGGCTTCAAACCGCACATTATGCACTGGTTGTACACTGCTGTGGTGAGGCCTATCCTAATCTATACTTCAATGGTGTGGTGGCCGTCTATGGAGAAGGCCTCTAATCGTATCATGATGAGGAAATGCCAGAGGAAAGCTTGTCTAAGTATTACAGGCGCTCTGAGATCTACCCCCACGGCAGCGATGGAGTGTTTGCTGGGTCTTCCACCGTTACATCTGGTTGTGAAGGAGGTAGCTATGAAGACAGCTCTCAGAGTCTGGGAACGGGGACAATGGCGTGATGCTGGACTCTTTAGGGGGCACGCGAGGGCTCTCAAAATGGTGGAGGATGTTAACGCATCCATTCTCCATAGAGGGGACCACGCGGGCACTAGTTTCTGCTTGGCTGCGCGCTGGAGTGTATTCGCAGGGGATACTCTGGGGAACACATTCATATGTGCTGTGACAGTCAGAGAACACTGAAATCCCTTTCGGACGTAAGAATTGACTCCTTGCTAGAAGGAGAATGCAGGGAAGCTCTGCGTGAGCTTGGCTCAGACAATTTCGTGAAAGTTGTTTGGTGGCTCATGCGGGGATACCTGGAAATGAGAAGGCAGATACACTGACAAAGCAGGGGGCCCGATCAGAGTTTGTTGGTCCGGAACCCGCACTGCCAGTCTGTCAAAAATCTGTCAGGAACTTCTTCAGAAGTTGGCTGGACAGGAAGTTTTCCTCGGAATGGAGCACAGGAGTTGGCCTCAGGCAGTCGAGGCTTCTCATTGAGAGATCTTCACCTGGACCTGAGGTCAGGAGACTCCTGGCACTAGAGAGAAGACAGCTCAGTCTAGTGATCGGTACTTTGACTGGCCACCTACTGAACAAACATTTGAAGAGAATGGGACTGACAAGCTGCTCTTTGTGCCGGTGGTGCAGGAGCACAGATGAAACTGCTGAACACATTTTGTTCAGTTGTAGAGACCTCACTAATCTGAGGACAACACACCTAGGAAACCCAACACCCACTATTCCTATGGTGAAAGGGACTCCTCCTGGTCGACTTGCGGCATTTATGTCTGCTTGTCTGCGGCACTGAGTCTCTCAAGCAGTATGCGGAGGAACAATGGGCCACAAGGCCTCAGTTCAGCCCGGAGTGGGCACCGCACAGAGAAGAAGAGAAGAAGATCTAAGCAGCCATAAACGAACTCCCCAAACTGACACGCCGCAGTCTCCGTCGACCTGCCGATCCGAAAGCCGTATTGACAATTCGTATTCTTACATTCTTTCATACACCAATTTCTCTATCACTTTCGAGAGAGAACTATAATAATATCAGATACGCTGATGACACGGTGGTGTTAGCAAGTAGTGCGGAAAAACTTCAAATTCTTATGAATAAAATGAACCAGGCAAGTGAAGACTTTGGGCTCAAACTAAATACTTCAAAAAGTAGTGATTGTGAGCAAAAATACCCCACCACCGTATGAACTGACAATAGGAAATAACACCATTGAACGTGCAAATATAATTACCTGGGATCATTAGTGAATGAGAACTGGGATCAAGCCATGGAAGTACGGAGCCGCATAGAGAAAGCCCGATCGGCATTCTTAAAAATGCGGAATCTGTTCATCAACAGAGAACTGAGCCTTCCCCTGAAAATACGTTTACTCCATTGTTATGTCTTCTCGGTTTTGTTCTATGGCTGGGACCTTCATTGAAGTACTGCTCAAGAAGCTGGGAGCTTTCGAAATGTGGACATATCGCAGAATTCTTCGCATATCATGGATGGACCACATTTCTAATGTAGAAGTCCTGAGAAGAATGCGAAAGAACATCGGAGTTGTTATCACCATCAAACAACGAAAGCTTCAATACTTTGGTCATATCAAGAGAAACCGCAAATACCAAGTATTACAGCTAATATTACAAGGCAAGGTGGAGGGTAGGATGGGACCGGGCAGGAGGAGACAATCGTGGTTACACAATTTTCGGAAATAGTTTGGACAGACTTCGGTACAGCTCTCCAGAAACGCCTTCAATAAAATAAGGCTTGCACGTTAATTGACAACGTCCGGAACGGATAGGGCACGCCAAGAAGAAGAAACATTAGCGGCTTTTTCCGACGCTGACTCAATTCACAATTGGACTTTAATGAACTGCATATTTTGAGAACTGTGTTGTAGAACTTTTGGTCTCATTTCCACTTTGATGTTAGGGTTGACTTCAATAATAAGTGCTTCCCAGCCACCGGCTGGGGCGCCCCGGCAGTGCTCCAAACCAAAATTTGACATTAGTTTGGCCGTTCCAGTTCGGATTTTAGGGCTGCTATCATCACGCTTACAGGGTTGATACAAATTTATTGCAACCAACCGTATAAAATGTCACCCTACGAACATTTTTTCTGATTTTGCATAAGAGCCGAGAAATCTTTTTTCTTCTTCATATTTTTTTGACGCGCTATCACATCCTGAAATCCTGGGCATATATTATGAAACACCCTGAATAACGAGAATACGAATCTCTACACGCATTAATCAACCGGGAGAGCGTAAATAATCATCATGTGGATTTTGCCCGAAACCCGGAACCTTTCGATGTCCAAGGAGGGTCACTAAAAATATGCCGAATCCAATCGCCATAAAACCATCTGTATAAACAGTAAACGTGCTAAGATGAACTATAAACCCAAAGGAATTAAATTTGAACTCGCAATATCATCCCAATTCCAAGAGGTTATTTCGACCTATCCAGTGAAGGAAGTTTCATAAAGTTCATTGAGAACTTTAATAACATGCCAAACGAGCAAGAATTCATCAGATTTAATCATGATATTACACGGAAGAAGGAAGGATTTATAGTTGGGAAAACAACTTGATGGCTGAGTAACCAAGATAATTCTCAAATGGGCTTTGAAGGCGTTTCAGACCTTACTTCTGTATTTTTGTTGACATGAAGGAGATTGAATTTTTGCAGATTGGAATTGGTTTGAAACGAAAGAAAAACAATTTTTTTTTATCGATGCCCCATTTTACCTATTTCAAGAACGCCTCAGCGTGTTTAAATCGAACTTTCAAACACGCGCGTTTTTGAGCGCTCGTACTACTTACACGAGGGCTATATCATTTCGTCACGGCCGTCCGTATACACGATAACTCTCGAACGGAATGTCCTAGAAATTTGAAATTTTCAGGGTAGATTCGAACCTTGAATGCCGCGGTTATGTTCGTTATTGGGCAAGATTCGACCAGGGGTAGATTTCGCACTCAGATGGAGAATTACGTGTTCAAGCTACATGCAAAATTTTCTTCAGCTCGCATGACCAGAACCATAGAAACCATAGAAAATTATAACTTTGTAATGGAAAGGCCTATGGACTTGAAATTTTCAGGATAGGTGTGGATCTCGAATGTTGCGGTCACGTTCATCAATGAGCAAAATTAGACTATGGGTTCCGTAAATATGGTCGTTTGGAATTCAGTTTTCTTGATAATTTCGAAACTATGGATTTGATCGTGATGAAATTTTGTATTTAAATTGAGAATGATATATTCGAGCTACAGTTTTCCAGATCGCATGATCAGAACCATAGAATATCACAACTTTCGAATGGAAAGGCCTAGGGACTTAAAATTTTCAGGACAGGTTTGGATCGCGTATTTCCGACGTTCATCAATAAGCGAAATAAGACTAGGGGTTCCGTAAAAATAGCCCTTCAAACAATTTTTTTCTGATAAGTTCGAAACTATTCATTGGATTGGTATGAAATTTCGCACATAAATGAAGAATAATGTATTCAAACTACGTGGGGAATTTTGTCCAGATCGCATCACCAAGACCATAGAAAATTCTAGCTAATAATCACCTAAAGCACTGACGTGAAGTCTGGATTTTCGCCTTAGTTTGAAATTTTCTTTGACAGCTGTCAAAATCTTTCCAATTAGTTTCTAAAACTGGAGAATGCGAATCAACCTACAAGGTGGATAAACGAGCGCTAAAAAGCTCCTGTTTTCACGCCAGTGCTTTTCATCATTTTTGAGCGCTCGTACAACTTACACGAGGGCTATATCATTTCGTCACGATGTCTGTATTTTTCGAATTTTGAGCCGAAAATGGTCTCAAACGATAGAGTTCAACTCACTGATGACGAATCCTTCGGAAAATTTGAGTCTGTCCGTCCGGCCGGCCGTCCGTAAGCACGATAACTCTCGAACGGATCAACCTAGAGACTTGAAATTTTCAGTGTAGATTCAGATCCCAAATGCCTCGGTTAAGTGGAAACCATAGAAAATCGTAACTTTTGAACGGAAAGGCCTAGGAACTTGAAATTTTCAGGGTGGGTTTGGATCGCAAATATCGCAGTCACGTTCATCAATGAGCAAAATTAGACTAGGGGTTCCGTAAATATGGCCGTGCAAAATATTATTTTCCTGATAGTTTCGAAACTACTGATCGGATTGGAATGAAATTATGCACCTAGCTGAGAAATAATATATTCAAACTACGTGCAAAATTTTGTCCACATCGCATCACCAAGACCATAGATAACGTAGAAATTTACAGCGAATTATCGAAAAAAAAATGGTCAGCTGAAGCACTGACATGAAGTCTGGAGTTTCGCCTAAGTTTCAGGATTTTTTTGACAGCTGTCGAAAATTCCTTCAATTGATTTCTAAAACTGGAAAATAATTCGTTGGAATTTAAAATGGTTATAGTTAGGCGATCTGGGAAAATCCAGACTTCACGTCATTGCTTTAGGTGACCTTTTTTTTCTACGGTATCTATGGTCTTGGTATTGCGATCTAGATAAAATTCCAATGTAGTTTGAATACATTATTCTTCATCTTTGTGCAAAATTTCATTCCAATCCAATGAGTAGTTTCGAAATCTTCAGGAAAAAAATTTTTTGAACAGCCATATTCACGAAACCCCTAGTCTAATTTTGCTCATTGATGAACGTGACCGAGAAATTCGCGAGCCGAACCTATCCTGAAAATTTCAAGTCCCTAGGCCTTTACGTACAAGAGTTATAATTTTCTATGGTTTCCATGGTTCTAGTCATACGATCTGGGAAAAATGTAGCTTGAATAGCTTGAATTCTCCATTAAAATACAAAATTTCGTCACTATTGAATCCGTAGTTTCGAAATTATCAAAAAAACTAAATTTGAAGCGACCATATTTACGGAACCCCTAATCTAATTCTGCTCAATGATGAACGTGACCGCGACATTTGAGATCCACACCTATCCTGAAAATTTCAAGTCCCTAGGCCTTTCCCTTCGATAGTTATAATTTTCTACGATTCTGGTCATGCAATCTCGAAAAAATAAAGCATGAATATGTCATCAGTGTATATATTGTACCGTAAGTCGTTGTCATGCAGGGTGTGAATTTTTTTCGTGCCTTATGAAAACAAAAGTTGATGATGGTTTCATTCAAACGAAACGTTGTACAGAAGATTCAGGAAGCCATTTTGTAGAGGTTGAAAAGTGGCAATGTGAAAGTACCTATGGGTTTCCCGAAACTCTATAACTCCAGAAAACAATAAAAAGCAAATCGGAAAATTTCGGTTGTTTCAGAATATCTCCAGGAGTACATGACATTTTTGAAATATCTCAACATCTTTTAATTGCGCAACTTTTTGCGCGTTACGTGTTTCTCTTACGATTACCGAGATCCCCATGCTCTTTATCCTTATCTTTTATTATCTTTAATCAAACGATTAGATTGGACTCACAGATGAAGAATTCGAGGTCAAATTCAATTATGTCCGTTCGTATGGTCGTCCGGAGGTAAACACGATAACATTCTAAAGTAAAGGTGTAAAGCTTCGAAATTTCTAGGTTACTTGCGAGTAGAGGAAATCCAATCCCGCACCAAAATCTCAATTCCGCAAACCCGCGTGATCAAAGTCATCAAACCCGCGGATCCGCAAGAATGCGGGATTGTTAATAATATAATTACGTTTGTGGAGCGAAAGCCGATATTTTAAAAAAGATTTATTTATTCACAACGGAAGATTATCCTATTCTAACAATTAGCTAGGAAGAAATGCACTTAATTATTGACGATCAATTCGTCTTGAGAGGTATTTATAACATTTCCTTATCTCAAATTAATTGCGACAAACAGTATCGAACAATGGGACAAATATACACCCACACACGTGGCGTGTTCAAAATGATGTGTCATCAAAATGTAACAAGGTAATATGAATATTCGAATAAGAATAGATAAGGAGTTCATCTGCAATATACAGGGTTGGCATTATGTAATTATATTTATAGGTACACTTCGTTCTCAACCTATTGAAAATGCTAATGAAAATTATAAAAAGCACTGCCGTGAAGTCAGGAGTTTTCGAGCGCTCGTTCATCCACCTTGTAGGTAGATTCGCATTTTCCAGTTTCGGAAACCAAGTGAAGAAATTTCAAGTTTCTAGTTCGTTCCGTTTGAGAGTTATCGATTATACGGCAGGACGGCCGGACGGACGGACAGACTCGAATTTTTCGACGGATTCGTCATCAGTGAGTCTAACCTTGCTGATTTAGACCATTTTCGGCCTAAAATTCGAAAAATACAGACATCGTGACGAAATGATACAGCCCTCGTGTAAGTAGTTCGAGCGCACAGAAAGTAGCCAAGGCCGCACCTAGAAAAAAATTTCGGAGGGTTGTTGAAAAAATTCAGAGGTGGTGATTCCACTCGAGTATATTCACTTACAATTGCGAGGATTTGATTTTTGTGACATTTCTATTTCCGGAAAATTTCGGTGGGTTTCAAACCCTCTGACCCCACCCCTGGGTACTATAGTATTAGCATAAAAGTGTTTAATTCATATGCAAAATACATACGTAGTTGAAATACTCAGTTTGAAGGTTAATTGTCCCCTTGTCGCATTGATTTGGAATTATTTTCGGAGGAAAGATAACATATCATTTTTGAGCGCTCTTACACGAGGGCTATATTATTTCGACACGATTTCTGTATTTTCGAATTTTGAGACGAACATGGTCTCAAACGACTATGGTCGACTCACTGATGACGAATCCGTCGAAAAATTCGAGTCTGTCCGTTCGTCCGGCCGTATAAACGATAACTTTCGAACGAGACGACCTAGAAGCTTGAAATTTTCAGGTTAGGTTCGAATCTCGAATGCCGCGATTGAGTTCGTTATTGGGCGAAATTCGACCAGTGATTTCGTAAATATGGCCGTTCGGAATTTTATTCTCCTGATCACCTTGAAACTACGAATTCGATCTAGGGGAAGTTTTGCACTCAGATGGGTTCAAGATAGCTGCAAAATTTTGTCCAGATCGCATTACCAGAACCATAGAAACCATGGAAAATTATAACTCTGTAATGGAAAGGGCCTAGGGTGTGGATCTCAAATGTCGCAGTCACAATCATAAATGAGCAAAATTAGACTTGGAGTTCGGTGAATATGGTCGTTCGAAATTTAGTTTTTTCGATCATTTCAAAACAACGGATTTGATCGTGACGAAATTTTGTATTTTAATGGAGAATGATATATTCAAGCCACATTTTTCTAGATCGCATGACAAGAACCATAGAAACCATTGAAAATTATAACTTCCGAACGAAATTTTTAGGGCAGGTTCGTATCACGAATTCCGCGATCACGTGCCTTTGACGAAAATTAGACGAATGGTTTCGTAAATATGGCCGTTCGTATAATTTTTTTGTCCTGATAATTTCAAAACTACTTCTTGGAATGGAATGAAATTTTGCACATAGGTGAAGAATAATGTATTCAAACTACGTGGGAAATTTTGTCCAGATCACATTACCAAGACCATAGATACCGTAGGAAATTCTAGCGAATTATCGAATAAAAAATCACCTAAAGCACTGACGTGAAGTCTGGAGTTGCGCTTTAATTTAAACATTTTTCGACAGCTGTCAAAAATTTTTCGAATTTGTTCCTAAAACTGGAAAATCCGAATCTACCTACAAGGTGAATAAACGAGCTCTCAAAAGCTCCTGACTTCACGGCAGTGCCTTTCGTAATTTTTAAATTTGATCTTATTTCATTTCACATATATACTGCGGCTGAAAACACAGGTATCAGGCTCGATACTGGTCGGTGGAATTGACTTCAAGCCTGCTACGCATGCAAGTCGGCCAACTTGACATGCCAAGCAAAGTTGGATATGAAGACTGTACTTCAATCGGCTTTGTCCGAATACCTACATTACCTACAAGCCCAACTTCTAGCTTCAACTTCCGCTACACACGCTCATGCAAGTTTCTAAATTTAGTCTGTTCATGCCAAGTTGGCCGACTTGCATGCGTGTGTGTAGCAGGCTTTACACATCTGTAAAAAGCTTCCTTCTAGGTACCCCTATTCCCTCCGCCTTCAAAATAGTATATTAAAGTTTAAGTGGATAAAGAGGTCTTCAAAACACGCGCGATTTTTCGAGCACGACGGCGAAGCCGGAGTGCTCGAAATAGAGCAGGTGTTTCAAAGACCAGTTATCCACGAATACTTTACTCTATTTTTTTTATTGGAGCGCTTTGAAATCATGAATACTGGTATTATTACTACATAAAATGGAAATAAGAATGTAAAATGGTTGAATTTTTGATCAGTATACCTTTCGTTGTCATGGTAATGAGAAAAACACAACCTTATTTGCGATTTGTCATCAAAAATGAATTGTTGTCACCGCAGAGCTTGAAAATTAATTCCAATATAGATTTTTTTAAAAGTAGAGCAGAATCGCGGTTGATACCGCATTTGCATTTGCATTTGGTAATATTTTATTTGGCGTAACAGATCGATAATCGAAAAATTGTGATTTAGACTTCGCGTTTCTCGAGTCGTTGCTGTTGCCATAGAGACTTTAAAAACGCGCATGTTTGAAAATTCGATTTAAACACGCTGAGGCGTTCTTGCAACAGGTAAAATGGGGCATCAATAAAAAAAATTACGAAAAGCACTGCCGTGAAGGCAGGAGCTTTTGAGCGCTCGTACATGCACCTTGTAGGTAGATTCGCATTTTCCAGTTTTAGAAATCAATTGAAGGAATTTTCGACAGCTGTCACAAAAATTCTGAAACTTAGGCGAAACTCCAGACTACATGTCAGTGCTTTAGGTGACCAATTTTTTTTCGATAATTCGCTAGAATTTTCTACGGTATCTATGGTCTTGGTGGTGCGATCTGGACAAAATTTGGCACGTAGTTTTAATACATTATTCCTAAGCTAAAAAAAAAAAAAAAATTTCATCCCAATCCAATCAGTAGTTTCGAAATTAGGAGGAAAAAAATATTTTGAACAGCCATATTTACGGAACCCCCAGTCTAATGTTGCTCATTGATGAACGTGGCCGCGATATTCGCGATCCAAACCTACCCTGAAAATTTCAACAAGTTCCTATGGTTCTATGGTTCTGGTCATGTGATCTGGACAAAATATTGTTTTAATATATCATTCTCGATTAAAATACAAAATTTCATCTCGATCGAATCCGTAGTTTCGAAATTATCGAGAAACCAAAATTTCAAACGACCGTATTTACGGAACCCCTAGTATAATTCTGGTCATTGATGAACGTGAACGCGACATTTCAGATCCACAACTATCCTGAAAATTTCAAGTCCCTAGGCCTTTCTGTTCGAAAGTTATGATTTTCTTTGGTTTCTATGGTTCTGGTCACGTGATCTAAAGAAATGTAGCTTGAATATATCATTCTCCATTAGTATACAAAATTTCGTCACTATCGAATCTGTAGTTTTGAAATGATCGAGAAAACTGAATTTCAAACGACCATATTCAAGGAACCACTAGTATAATTTTGCTCATAGATGAACGTGACATTCGAGATCCACACCTATCCTGAAAATTTCGAGTCCCTAGGCGTTTCCGTTCAAAAGTTACAATTTTCTATGGTTTCTATGGTTCTGGTCATGCGATCTGGACAAAATTTCACATGTAGCTTGAACACCTCATTCTCCATTTGAGTGCAAAATTTCATCTCAATAAAATCTGTAGTTTTCAAGTAATCAGGGGAACAAAACTTTGAACGGCCATATTTACCGAACCCCTGGTGGGATTTGGCCCATTAACGAACTCAACCGAGGCATTTGGGAACTGAACATACACTGAGAATTTCAAGTCTCTAGGTTCTTCCCTCCGAAAGAAATCGTGCTTACGGCCGGACGGATGGACGGGCAGACTTGAATTTTTCGACGGATTTGTCATCAGTGAGTCGAACCTTCTCGATTAAGACCATTTGAGCTCATAATTCGAAAAATACGGATATCGTGACGAAATTATATAGCCCTCGTGTAAGAAGAACGAGCGCTCAAAATTAATTTTCGCATGATTGCGGATTATTTTAGGCACTATTTTACGGAAGTCTGCTGCATGCGTTGGAAGTTGTCCGATTTTAATTGACATGACCAAAACCCGCCAAGTGCTCGAACGATGTCGAGTAAAAAAGGCAGTCGGACGAGGCAGGAAAGTGGCGATTAGGGCATGTGGACGCTTACTTTCAAAAGACGTTTGCGCTTTTATTGTCGAATACGGTATTTTAATATTGAATCCCGCAGATGCTACACAGAAAAAACTGAATTTTGTTTTTCTCGAATTTCGAGCAGATAATATTCTGGAAGGATTCAGTTAGGTTGGGTTAGGATAGGTCCGGACGTGAACACGATAATACTCGAAAGTGAAGGCCTAGAGCTTTGAAATTTTTAGGTTACTTGCGAGGTCAGAATGCACTGGTTCAGTTCCTTAATGGACAAGATCTGCCGAAGGGTTTGGTATATACAGGGTGTTTCATTGGTAAATGTACATACGTTGACCTGAGGTAGAGCTACCCTGGACGGGTCCAAAAAACATATATGTGATAGGTCTAATTAACTTCATAGCCGAGATACAGGGTGATTTATGTATCCATCAATATTTTCAATTGCTTATAACTTTTGAACTATCCAGTATAATCAATTGATATTTGGAACGTAAAACACACTTCCATGGGTGAATCGATTCATTTTTGAGTTGATCAGAAAATCCAGGTCCGTATCAGAAAAATATGGCCCTTTTCGCAAGCTGAGATTCAACACATTGTATAAAGGAATATTGGAATTTTATCAAAATATTCGGAAAGAGCAGAAAATTTTCGATAGGCATCAGTAGATTTCAGTGTCCCGCACGTCTTTTGACCCATCAAAATTTTTGTCTAAAGATTTAATTCGATAGTGAAATTTCACTTACTCCAGAATAATGTCGTACATTGAGATTGAATTCGAAAAATTTGGGGTTGGGCTGATGAAATATTTGTATTTTTTTCATATTCTAATGAATAATTTCAAGAATTTTCCAGAAAAATATTAATTTTGAATAATTTATTCTAAATGATCAATGGTGAAAAAATAACTAAACAAATGAGTAAACAAGACTACCTGTGGATTTTATTCAGCCCATCGATGGAAATTCCTCAGATTGAAGACTCCATTCCTCTGAAATATGGCTCTTCAGGGGCGGAAGAAAATCCACACACAGTCAGCTGCATGAAATCCCAGTACAAATTTTCAATTAATGTATTGTGTGGAGTTTATAATGATCGATTGATTTGGCCTCACATTCGGCCAAGACGTCTTACTGGTGATATTTATTTGGATTTCCTTCGAAATCATCTGCCTGTACTACTCGACGGTACGAACATTGCAAGAATGTATTTCCATGATGGGGCTCCCTCCATTTTAGAGGTTTTGTTAGGAACTTCCTGGATCAGAACTTTCCAAATATGTGGATAGGCAGAGGTGGACCGCATGCCCCGTAGATCAACAGATTTCAATCCTATCGATTATTTCGTTCAGGGTTATTTGAAATCTTCAGTATGTGCGTTTGAGATTGAAAGTGAGGATATTCTCCTGCAACGAATCGAAGTTGCCTGCAATAAGATCCGTAGTGTTCCAGAAATGATCAAAAAGGCTATAAGACGGAATTTGAGAAGAGCAAGAATGTACATGGAGCAAAACAGTGGCACTTTTGAGCAACTTTTATGATTTCTTTCAAATGTTTTACTTGTTTACTCATTTGTTTATTTATTCTGACTGTTGATCATTTTGCATGACTGAATCAAAATCCATATTTTTCTGAAAAATTCTTGAAATTATTCATTAGAATATGAAAAAAATACAAATATTTCATCAGCCCAACCCAAAATTTTTCGAATTCAATTTCAATGTACGACATTATTCTGGAGTAAGTGAAATTTCACTATCGAATTAAATCTTTAGACAAAAATTTTGATTGGTCAAAAGACGTGCGGGACACTGAAATCTACTGATGCCTATCGAAAATTTTCTGCTGTTTCCGAATATTTTGATAAAATTCCAATATTCCTTCATACAGGGTGTTGAATCTCAGCTTGCAAAAAGGGCCATATTTTTCTGATACGGACCTGGATTTTCTGATCAACTCAAAAATGAATCGATTCACCCATGGAAGTGTGTTTTACGTTCCAAATATCAATCGATTATACTGGATAGTTCAAAATTGAATTGAAAATATTGATGAATACATAAATCACCCTGTATCTCGGCTATGAAGTTAATTAGACCTATCACATATATGTTTTTTGGACTCGTCCTGGGTAGCTCTACCTCAGGTTAACGTATGTACATTTACCAGAGAAACACCGTGTATAACCATCTGAGTTTTATTTCTCGAATTTCTAGCAGAGAATGGTCTGGAAGGATCAGGTTGGACTCACAGATGATGGAATCGTGACCAAATTGGATTATTTGCGTCTCTCCAGCCGTATATCTGTCAGTATAACTTTGGGATAATAAGGCCTTAAGTTTTGGAATTTTCAGAACACTGATTGCGCCGGTTGGGCTTGTAAATAGAAAAAATCGCCGAAGAGTTACGTAGATATAGGCATCCAGTTTTTCTCTCGAAAAATACCGATTCAATCGAAATGGAACGTGGAAAGAAAATTTGAATTCTCAGTCATCGTATTACGTTCAACAAATTACGCTTGGTATATTCGATATAATTTATTCTCTTTCGGTAGAAATTGAATGGGTCGAAAATATCCGAAAGAAGTGATTTTTTGTGAGAAATAGTTGAGTTAATTTACCCAGACTCAAAATATGTTTTGTGTGAGTTTACATAATTTTCCTGAACTTTTTCCAAATCGGACAATCAGAAGTGCCTGGATGCGTGACCGCGATGAATGATGAATGTAAACAAGCGCGCAAAAGATCACGTCAGTTCTCTAAATTTTTTTTTCTTTGAATCAGGTTTAACACTCATTTCGATTTCGTCATCAATTTTGCATATTTCACAGTGAAAAACTATTATAGAATGTAATACAATAAGCATCTCAAAATCTCCAAGTTGCAAAATAAATATTTTTAAAACTATAACGGTGATAAAACACTCGAAACAAACGAATAAATCAGCCCCGAAGTCGTCAGCAATCACTCTCGTTAATTAACAGGAAAGTACATAGGTAAACAACCGGACTCCATATCTCCTCGCATTTAAAAGTAAATAACGCCTTTATCTCAATTTTTTTATCTCGGGAAATATATAAGTAAATGGTCATAATCTTTCTCGATCCAGTCATTTTGTGAGACCGTTCGCAGTGTGGTTACGATTTGATGACTACAATTCAGTTTCCAACTTTTTAAAATGGAAGAAAGGACTCTCTCAGGTGTTTGTGAAAAATGCTCGTTGGACTTTTTTCACGAATTCTTATAACCAACGCTTAATCACTACCTAGTATTGAATAATTTATTATCTTCCTCGTATTAAAATTTCGGTTGAAGATGGTGATTAACAATTACGGCTCTTTCGACTTCAGGAAAAAACCAGAAAAAAACAACAACAATCAGTCCGTGGAATACCTAGTGCCTTTGCGGGATATCGAGAATGGCGCTAGGAGTGAAAATCTGTTCATCTTTGGGTTCAACAAAATATCTATATACTTTTCATTTTACGTAATGTTGTATTTGGTGTTTTTGACCAGTGGTGCTTTGATATTCAGTTTCTTGGAAAGACCAGCTGAGGTAGCTCTGACGATGAGGGTTGAATCTGTTGTACAGAATTTCTTGAGGACCTATCCAGGAGTTCCAGGTGAGTCCTTGACATTCATAAAAATGAAGGGACGTGTAACACAGAAGTTATTTACGTTACGAGTTCTACGAGTGATTTATTATGTTACGAGTTAGAGGTTTATAGATAAAGCGATGAAGAAGCCGAGTTCATTTGAACTCGGCTCCTTGTGCTCCGGACACCCTGTATATTTATACAGGATGTCCGGTGAACCTTATACAAATTCGAACTAATGATTACGGCCATTCAGAATGTCGCCTCCATAGATATCTCACAGTTTTTGAACTTTCTGTGTAACCTCGCCTTTTAAGTGCTATGTCTTGAAATGTCTTCGCTGCTGAAGAAAACTTCCAGACATTCAGAATAGTCTTTTCAGAAAAAGATGCAACTTTTCAATGGAAGTATTATACGTTTTTTCTTATTTCAAAGTCTGGGCATTTTCTATGATATGTTTTCGAAAATAATATAATGGCTGTTTATCTGAAATTATCAAATTCAGTACCGAAATAACAAAAATTATACTAGATAAACTAATAGCAAGCCAACAAAACAATTAATGTATCCCAGAGACCACCAAATTTATCATTTGCACCTGCAGATCGGTTTCGATCCATATCAGGATCTCGTCAGTACAATAAGCAAAATGACAAATTCGATGTGAGAAACAGGAAACCTTTAAAACATAAGGCAACGGTGATCAGAGGAAATTCTCTGTCCGTTCCAAAAGCAACTGTCTCAAATATCTCTAGATCAAATCGCCTTCCCAACTTGCCGCGACAAAGACACTTGTGCGAACCACCGTAAAACATTACGAGCATATCGCACCCTTAGTAATATAAAAGCAAAAACGAAAAGTAGTTTGTTGGGAATACGTGTCCAAAGATCCTAATTCTGCAACAAACTACTTTTCGTTTTGTGCCTTTATATTACTAAGAGTGCGATATGTTCACACATGGGTTCATGCTCCAACCTTATTCGTCTGAATAATTGACTAAACTAATATAATGGATGTTCATCTGAAATTTGTTGGTCTCTGGGATACATGAATTATTTGTTGGCTTGCTATTAGTTTATCTAGTATCATTTCTCTAATTTCATTACTGAATTTCAGATGAACAGCCATTTTATTGAGCGCTCGTACTACTTACACGAGGGCTATATCATTTCGTCACGATGTCTGTATTTTTCGAATTTTGAGCAGAAAAAGGTCTCAAACGACTATGTTCGACTCACTGATGACGAATTCGTCGAAAATTCGAGTCTGTCCGTATACACGATAACTCTCGAACGGAATGTCCTAGAAACATGAAATTTTCAGGGTAGGTTTGAAGCTCGGATGCCGCGGTTGAGTTCATTATTGGGCAAAATTCGCCAAGGGGGTCCGTAAATATGGCCGCTCGAAATTGTTTTCCTCATTCCTGATGAAACTACAGATTCGATCGAGGTAAAATTTTGCATTCAGATGGAAAATTACGTGTTCAAGCTATATGCAGAATTTTGTTTAGCTCGCATGACAAGGGCCATAGAAACCATAGAAAATTATAACTTTGTAATGAAAAGGCTTAGGGACTCGAAATTTTCAGGGTAGGTTCGGATCGTGAATGTCGCGGTCACGTTCATCAATGAGCGAAATTAGACTAGGGATTCCGTAAATATCGCCGTTGGAAATATTTTTTTCCTGATAATTTCGAAACAACGTAATGGATTCGAATGAAATTTTGCACATAGCTGAAAAATAATGTATTCAAACTACTTGCGAAATTTTGTCCAGATCGCATCACCAAGATCATAGATACATTAGAGAATTCAAGCGAATTATCGAAAAAGAAAGTGGTCAGCTAAAGCACTGACGTGAAGTCTCGCCTCAGTTTGAAATTTTCTTTGACAGCTCTCAAAATCTTTCCAATTGGTTTCTAAAACTAGAGAATGCGAATCTACGTAAAATGTGAATGAACGAGCGCTCAACAGCTCCTGACTTCACGGCAGTGCTTTTCCAAATTTTTCTCTTCTAGTTCAATCAAACCGACCATTAGCAGTGATCTATACATATATACTTGTACGTCTATGAACCAACCGATTTTCGAGCGTTCGTTCTACTTACACGAGGGCTATATCATTTCCGCACGATGTCTGTATTTTTCGAATTTCAAGCCGAAAATGGCCTCAATCGACAAGGTTCGACTCACTGATGACGAATCCGTCGAAAAACTCGAGTCCAGCCGTATACACGATAACACTCGAAAGGAACGACATGGAAACTTGAAATTTTCAGGGTAGGTTCGAATCTCAAATGCTGCGGTTAAGTTCGTTATTGGGCGAAATTCGACTAGGGGTTCCGTAAATATGGCCGTTTGAAATTTTGTTCTCCTGATTACTACAAAACAACTCAATCATTCGAGGTGAAATTTTGCACTCGGATGGAGAATGACTACACATTCGATCGTGACGAAATTTTGTATACTAATGGAGAATGATATATTCAAGCTAAATTTCTCCAGATCACATGACCAGAACCATAAAAATCATAGAAAATCATAACTTTCGAACGGAAAGGCCTAGGGACTTGAAATTTTCAGGATCGGTGTGGATCTGCAATGTCGCGTTCACGTTTATCAATGAGCTTAATTATACTAGGGGTTCCATAAATTTTGTTTTCTCGATAATTTCGAAACTACGGATTCGATCGAGATTGAAATTTGGTATTTAATCTAAAATGATATATTGAATCAATATTTTGTCCAGATCGCATGACAGAACTATAGAAACCATAGAAAATTGTAACTTTTGAACGGAAAGGCCTAGGAACTTGAAATTTTAAGGGTGGGTTTGGATCGCGAATATCGCGGTCACGTTCATCAATAAGCAAAATTAGACTAGGGATTCCGTAAATATGGCCGTTCGAAATATTTCTTTCCTGGTAGTTTCGGAATTACTGATCGGATTGGAATGAAATTCTGCACCTAGCTGAAGAATAATGTATTCAAACTACGTGCAACATTTTGTCCAGATCGCATCACCAAAAATATAGATACCGTTGAAAATTCTAGCGAATTATCGAAAAAAAATGTTTTTGACCGCTGTCGAAAATTCCTTCAATTGTTCTCTAAAACTGGAAAATGCGAATCTACCTACAAGGTGCATGTACGAGCGCTCAAAAGCTCCTGCCTTCACGGCAGTGCTTTTCGTAATTGTTTTGTGAAAATACCCGTTTGTACACCAAATCATTTTGTATTTTTCGTATTTTAATGCTTATTTTTTGAGCTGAGACATGTGTTTGTATGACTGTGGATTCATATGGTATTTCTATATTTTTGGGGGATATTGTCAATACAGGTAGTTGTTTTCGATGTTATTTTAATCGGCTGGTATATAGACTGCCTTATATTATATGTCTCAAGTATGGTCATTAATTCCCTCTTTTTGTTTTAATCTTCGTGGAGGTTTGAATTAAAGTCTTCAATCAGGGTAACTTTGATATTTTCACTGAAAAGTTTTCGAAATAGTGCTTCTGATGCTTCAGTTAAACGGCCAGTATTACCATTACTATATATAGCCATGCAAACGTATTTGTTTCCCCCAAGGTTATACTCTACACCTACACACTCGAAAACTTTCGAGAGTTTTTTATATCTTGTCTTTCTTCAACCTTTATATCCTTTCTTGTATAGATGGCAACTTAACCATATTCCTTATTATTCCTACAAAAAAAGTCTACTGGAAAGTTCTTACTTCAATTGTTCTTCCGTTATCCAATGCTCAGTCAGAAAATCCTCTAAAGATTCTCTAGCATTTCTTAATGATCGTACATTTTGGTGTAGTAAACCGAAATTTTTTTCATAATTTTTTTCATTTTCAGTTGCCCCATTACTGTCATAAATTATAAAAAACTGTTATTTTGATATTTTTTTTTGTAATGTTCAAAACTGAATCTCTTGAATCCTACGTTTTTTGGCCAAAACTTCGGCTCGTACAGCTCGTCTTCTTTGTGAAATGGAACTTTAACTATAAACCTTTGATTTTCTGGATTGTTTTTGGATTTGAGTTCTTTCACCTCTATTTGTGTATGTTTTATGTAGTTTGGTTTTATGTTGAACATTATCTCTGATGATTTCCTCGGTAACACCTAACCTCACTCTATTGCTGAATAACCAAGCTTTTTTGTTTACTCCAGTAAAAGCAGTAGTGTTTCCCTGTTCATTAATTCAACTGTAGGTACCAAGTTGTTGTTTTTTGATGAGTTTTTTGGTCTTTGTTTTTTGGTTTTGCTGTATATCCATATCCATTCGTTCTGCAGTTAGATTGCTGGCATTATTCTTGGGGTTAATCTACGAGCTCAAGTTGGTCACTTCATTCATTTCCACTCGTTCAAATCGCTCCAATTTTGCCAACTGTGAACTGTCAGTTATTTGTACAATCTGTGTTGGATGATTGTCTTTCTTTGTGTTTACTGATACTTCTCTCTGGACTTGAAATATAACCTTATTATTTTGGGTTTGGGGATTGTTAGAACTACTATCTTTAGTTCTAGAAACCTTACTATTTTGACTATTACTTCTAAGCCTTGTTATCACTCTTTTTTTTTCTACTTCAAATTCTTGAATCACCAGATATATTTATATTTGGAAAATCTCTTTCTACACACGAGTGGTGAAATTGATTTCCACACTTCTGCAAATGGAATTATTGGAACATTTTGACTTGCAACACTTATATATGTAATATTTTGTACATACATACAGTGGACCAGTCTTTGTTCCTCTATAGTCTGAGGTAGATGTTTTCTCCTGAAACAAACTTTTGTTTTTATAGGCAAATATAAGACATTCCTGTAAATGAAAAGCAGGCGCTTTCAGGAGTTCCTTCTGTCTGAAAGTTCCGACATAACTTTCTCTGAGCTTTATGTCATAAATGATGCGTATGGCCCTTGGCCCTTTTCTGCATTCTAAAGTCTAATTGGTTCTGTTGAGGTACCATAAGAAATGATTCCATTATTTTTGGAGCCTTTGTCAGCCTTTGTGTTTGAGTACTTCTTCAATACTTCAAAGAAGTAACAGATTGGAGTCAGTTTGGAACACAATGTATTAACTTAACAACTCTTGGCTAATTCCTTAGTAGTTTAATCACATACTTCTGATTTTTCATTATTCGATCTTCTTCAGGAACATCTCCTTCTTCTCCTACATCCATATCAAAGTTTTCTCCTTTCGACGAGCAATCTTCGTCGGCTTTTCTCCCATTATTTGCCGAGTCGTATTCCGACATTGTGTCAGAATGACTCAACAAACAAAACTAATATAGCTATTTCACTTTTCATTAATTTTATTTTTGTCACCTCAATGTGGAATAAACTATGGAACGATCTAAGGTCTTAAATCAACAAAGTAAAAACATCGGTTCTAAACAATTGTACCTTCCTAGACGGGGCTATATAAAACTCCAGACGATCAGCTTCCCCTATATGGCGCTATGAACAAGCGATTAATCTTCTATTACGGAGCGTCACACAGGTATAAGCTGCCCGTACGGTATCTATGTAGGTACTTGGTGTTCGTTGCTTCATTGATTGATTCGTTGTGGTTATTTATTCTTCGCCTTCTGCAATATTCTTGATGCGAAGTTTTCAGTTAATGACTTCTCGGTTGGTCGGATAATCAGTTGCCCAAAGTATTCAATTCTTTGTGCTGTTCTTTCAGCATTTTCATATGCTATGTGGTTCTTCTGGAAGCTTGCCATCACTGTTATTTTCTCGCCATGAAGCACGAACTCCTTCCTTCCAAATAAATTTTCACAAATTGAAGAATACTTTTCTTCGTACCCGTTTATGTAAGTTTATGTGGAACACAGCACATTAACTTCATTGTCCCAAACTGATTTAAAAACGAAATTTTCTTCACGATCCAACTACTTGGCGTCTACTGGGCCCATAACCTATTGGAAATTGTAGTATAGATCGTGAAATGAAACGATCAATATTTATATACATTATTGAGACCCTTTTTTGAGCGCTCGTACTACTTACACGAGGGCTATATCATTTCGTCACGATGTCTGTATTTTTCGAATTTAGAGCCGAAAATGGTCTCAATCGACTATGTTCGACTCACTAATGACGAATCCGTCGGAAAATTTGAGTCTGTCCGTCCGTCCGTCCGTCCGTAAGCACGATAACTCTCGAATGGATCAACCTAGAGACTTGAAATTTTCAGTGTGGGTTCAGATCCCGAATGCTTCGGTTAAGTTCGTTAATGGGCCAAATTCCATCAGGGGTTTCGTGAATATGGCCGTTCAAAGTTTTCTTTCCCTGATTACTTGAAAACTACAGATTTGATCGAGATGAAATTTTTCACTCAAATGGAAAATGAGGTGTTCAAGCTACATGTGGAATTTTGTCCAGATCGCATGACCAGAACCATAGAAACCATAGAAAATTGTAACTTGTGAACAAAAACGCCTAGGGACTTGAAAGTTTCAGGATAGGTGTAGATCTTGAATGTCGTGATCACGTTCATCTATGAGCAACAATATACAAGGGGTTCCGTAAATACGGTCGTTTGAAATTTTGTTTTCTCGATAAATTCGAAACTACGGATTCGATCGAGATGAAATTTTGAATTTTAATCGAGAATGATATATTGAAGCAATATTTTGTCCAGATCGCATGACCAGAACCATAGAAACCATAGAAAATTGTAACTTTTGAACGGAAAGGCCTAGGAACTTGAAATTTTCAGGGTGGGTTTGGATCGCAAATTTCACGGTCACGTTCATCAATGAGCAAAATTAGACTAGGGGTTCCGTAAATATGGCCGTTCAAAATAATTTTTTCCTGATAGTTTCGAAACTACTGATCGGATTGGAATGAAATTATGCACCTAGCTCAGGAATAATGTATTCAAACAACGTGCAAAATTTTGTGCAGAATGCATCACCAAGACCATAGATACCGTGGAAAATTCTAGCGAATTATCGGAAAAAAATTGATCAGCTGAAGCACCGACATGAAGTCTGGAGTTTTGCCTAAGTTTCAGAATTTTTTTGACAGCAGTCAAAAATTCCTTCAATTGATTTCTAAAACTGGAAAATGCGAATCTACCTACAAGGTGCATTTACGAGCGCTCAAAAGCTCCTGCCTTCACGGCAGTGCTTTTCGTAATTTTTTATTCTCGAATATCATATATCTTGATTTCTCTCGTTCTATTTTCGAATTGTTACAAAGAAGCCAGTCAAATCACAATCTTCATCATTATTGATCTTATAAACTCAACCTCCTCGATTCCGACGAACAGAAAGACTGTATCATTCGCGAATGATTAATCATTCATAGATCATAGATGGTTAATGGATCACTGATACATTATCTATCCTATCGTATCGCCTTTGGCCAGATGAACAAGATTTGATATGGCTATATGCAATTAAAATCAAATAATACATCGATTTCAAAAAAACACTTCATTTTTCAGATCAAGCACTGGAAGATCTAATAAGTGAGGTTGTTGCAGCGAGTAATAGAGGTGTATCTGCTACAAAAAATGCTACCGGAGAATCCAACTGGGGTTTTGGGCAGTCATTCTTCTTCACCAGTACCGTAGTGACCACAATAGGCGAGTATCAAACCACCACAGTCCATTTTTTTCCACATAAGGGTACCATTACCTAACCTAAGAGCCTAGATACCATGAAACTTGAAACTGATATACAGGGTCTTTCACGAGGAAACTCACCCATATTTATACGGGAAACTACTGAACGTATTTTCATGAAATTCAGCACTTATAAGTATTTCACGATGCTGATGAAATCTAAAATATTTTCAAGGCATGAGCACCTCCGGTTTTTCCGGAAATGACGTCAACTTCCGTTTTTCAAATTAGAACACCATTTTTTTATTGCAGAAATAGATTCCTTAGAAAATTTCAAGTTATTTTGATGTAACATTTTTCAGTTTTGGTTGGAAAATTCTCTCTGAGCGGGAAAATTCGAAAAAAAAATCGAAAATAGAGCTCCGCTGAAACAAGAATAACTTCGAGGTTTTTGGATGGAAAATTTTCATTTTTGGGATTTTTCAAGATGTAAGATTGATGTATCCACTTTAAAAATCGAAATCGCGATTCATGATACAGGGGGTGAAAAAATCGCTTTCAAAGTTAGGGATGACAAAATCGTGAAAAATCAATTTTTTCAAATTAGAACCCCATTTTTTTATGGCAGATATTGAATCTACGTTAAAAAATAATGTGAGTGTATGCATCACACCCTTGCCCTAAAATGGATATTTTCTGAGTTATTCACAAAAAACTGTTTTTCGTCTTGAATTTTCAGCTATTTCTTTTCCCTTCACGCCAAAAAGATGAAATTTTCAGAAATCGACTTCAAGTTACTATTAGGAGAACCATGGCAAACTCTCGCAGCTATAACTAGAGAAGATGCTCAAAGTTTTGACCGTTAATTTCTAGACATTTATTTATACGTCTCAGGAATGCTTCGTGCGTTGCTCTTCTTATTTCATCGGGAGGAAGAGATCTGCAAAAGTGTTTAAAAACCAAATTGAGTTTCAAAACTATGAATCTTAAAATCTAAACAAACCTGAACGCATTTCTGACTCGTTCTATGCAGTCCTCTTTATCAGTCAGGGGAGTTGAGTAGACAATATTTTTTATCCTACCCCAAACATAATAGTCTAAAGGAGTTAAATCGGGAGAACGTGGTGGCCAAAGATGTGGACCATTGTTCGCCAACCATCGATCTTCAAATAGCCTGTAGAGGATATTTGACACATTGAGTGAATTGTGTGGAGGCGCGTCATCTTGTTGATACCATAAGTCATTATGGTTCTGTACTAGCGGCTCAATTATTTGAGTCAATATGTCAGAATATCTATCTCCTAAGGGAGAACATTCTTTAAATAATGCAAACATGTGTAGTGTTCTATCTTACCAGTTAAAGTCTCATCATAAATGTGAACATCGAGAATTGCATTATTTTTGATGGCGCAAACAACATTGAAACTCCAGGTCTCTTGAAAGTTCCATTGTCTGAAGTGGTGGTTGTTCTCTTCATCCCAATAATGACTGTTATGCCTATTGAAAGAACCATTCTTTCTGAATTTAGATTCATCTGTCCAAATTATACAGTCCAAAAAGTTTTCATTCTCTTGAAATCGAATCATCATAGCTTCGCAAAACTTTGTTCTCCTGACGAAATCAGTTTCCTTCAAATGCTGTACCCTATTGAATTTATATGGGTGCATTTTATGTTTTTTTAATATTCTCCAAACACTCGATTGAGATAATCCCAGATCAATCTCGGCATCTTTGAGAGAATTTTGAGGATTCACACGAAAATATGCAAGAACTGTAATTTCGTTGTTCTCATCTTCTACTACACTTTTTTCTCTGTGTATAGTTTTCTTAACGAAAGATCCGACATTTCTCAAGTTTGTCATGGTTCTGTTAATGGTATCTCTCGTTGGTCTGGGTCGGTCAGGAAATCTCTCAATGAACAGTCGAATCGTTCTATCTACAACTTTATTACATTCTCCATGAAGTAGAATGAGATTTAAATAATCTTCATTGGTAAAATTAGGCATAGTGATCGATTTTATAACTTAATACGAATTATCACCAAATTAATAGTAAACACAAAATGCTACTGAATAAAGAGGAATTTGGCAGATGTAATTAATGATATCTATCATTAAAAAAAAAAGAATGTAAAACATGGTAAGTTTTTGCATATGGTTCATAAGGAATTATTTATTTATCACTGGAGAGAAAACCGATGGCCGATTAGTTGAAATAAAGAGGTTTCCGATACAAATTCGAATCCAAATTCGCCATCTATTTAGGAACAACCTGTAACTTTTTTCTCTCGCATATTAGGGTAGTAAAATCTAAAACATGGTTTAAGTAACAGTTCCTGAAAATTTCATCTTTTTGGCGTGAAGGGAAAAGAAATAGCTGAAAATTCAAGACGAAAAACAGTTTTTTGTGAATAACTCAGAAAATATCCATTTTAGGGCAAGGGTGTGATGCATACACTCACATTATTTTTTAACGTAGATTCAATATCTGCCATAAAAAAATGGGGTTCTAATTTGAAAAAATTGATTTTTCACGATTTTGTCATCCCTAACTTTGAAAGCGATTTTTTCACCCCCTGTATCATGAATCGCGATTTCGATTTTTAAAGTGGATACATCAATCTTACATCTTGAAAAATCCCAAAAATGAAAATTTTCCATCCAAAAACCTCGAAGTTATTCTTGTTTCAGCGGAGCTCTATTTTCGATTTTTTTTTCGAATTTTCCCGCTCAGAGAGAATTTTCCAACCAAAACTGAAAAATGTTACATCAAAATAACTTGAAATTTTCTAAGGAATCTATTTCTGCAATAAAAAAATGGTGTTCTAATTCGAAAAACGGAAGTTGACGTCATTTCCGGAAAAACCGGAGGTGCTCATGCCTTGAAAATATTTTAGATTTCATCAGCATCGTGAAATACTTATAAGTGCTGAATTTCATGAAAATACGTTCAGTAGTTTCCCGTATAAATATGGGTGAGGTTCCTCGTGAAAGACCCTGTATATTCATGTCGAATTATGAGGACCGGAGAAGCGAGTACGCGTTTTGCGGTTTTGTTGTATCAGCATTGTGTCTTGGTGTGAAAGTGAACAATCCACCCAGACACCTGGTTCTGCAACCATTACGAAATTACCGAATATTGTGATATCTTCATAATTTTAACAAAAAGTAATGGCCTTGTATGGTTCTAGCTGAAATGGAACTTCTTTGGTATTGATAAGTGTGTCGTTCGGTCTTCCTCGGCCCACTTTATAACGGTTTCTTTTATACAATAGACCATTTTCAACCTATATTAAGCTAGCACAACTATTTCGGTACAATCGATCAAAACCATATCCCTTATATCGTTTAAATTTCAGACAAGGAAGCACAATTCTCGATGACTGTTTTATTCATGACGCAATTTTGATGAACTAAGAATGCATTAATTATGTGAATTTATATTAATAAAAGGGGATCTTTGATTGCCTATGTTCCAGCATCACGTTCAAACTACTGCACCAAATTCGATAATTCTTCTTTCTTTCAAACACCTGCATAAACTATTTCGCAATGAATAATTAAGCAAAAGCTTGTAATAATATGTATAAGAACTTAATATTTCATTACTTCCACAGCATTCTTTAATTTCAAATTCCACATATTCACGATGAATCGATCTCCTTCAATCAATATTGAAGAATTTCACATTCATAATAAACTGCGATAAAGATTTATCGTAAATTGACTTAATTGGAATGACTTCATCGCATTGTTCTCGGAAATTTGATAGATGAATAACCGTCTGCAAGAAATTAATCGTACATTGTCCTACATTAGGACGAAGAGGAAACAGCTAGAATAATAGGATAAAGACGACCGCATTAACATTTCAATTTTTTTCGGATTAGAATAAATGAAGAAGTTCCTCATTCGTAGAATCTCAATCAACAAATTAATCTCATTACTTTGGACAGAAAAAGATTTAGAACCTACATCCTTTCAAAATTCAGCTTGGGAGACTCATTAAGCCAGGTTTACATGCTACGATAAATCGCAAGGAAGTGATTATGGCAATTTATTGTTCAAATCCGTCGAAAGAGTTATACTCCGTTTAAGAATTATTGACATCTCGGTTGGCTGTGAAAAATCGAATTTAAGTTGGTAATAGACTATTCAGTAATATTTTGGGTTGCTGAATTCAGGTTGGTATAGGAATAGCACTAACATTACCCATAGAAATCTTGCTTTGATGATTTTATCGAAGATATTGGTGAATATGTAATTATAAAAATTTGCTCTGAATTTGAGTATTTTTTTCTTATGCTATTAAAATGGCTGGAATTGACCAGGATACATCGCGCCTAACAAGAGAACGCCAGGCAGTTTGTCGGTGTTACTTCGAGTTTTTCAAAGTTTTGGCATATATTTCCGCTAGTGTTTCAGGTAAACTGTTATTCACTGACTCAAAGTGTATTCTGATTGATCAATGTCTCGTAAATTTTCAGATTTCACCAAGCCATGTCCGTAGAATTTTAGCATGTTATTATAGCCTGGAATTAGCAGTGGAAGAAAACCTATGCGATACGATTATTCCTTCAAAGACACATTGAATGACTTTGTTTTTCCTTGAATTAAAAACAATGAATATATCAGTTTAGATATTCTTTTCGAACTGGCCAAAGAGCACCTAGATTTCAATTGATCGAAGTCACCATTATATTATATCATAAAAAAATTGGATACAAATACAAAAAAGTTGATCGAAGGAAAATTCTTATTGATAAACAGAAAAATATAATAAAAATAGTACGATATTATGATAAATACCGAGAATACATGGAACAAAACGTAAAATTCATTTATCTAGATGAAATTTGGATATTCGAAAACGGTATTCAAATTCGTCAGTGGACACTAGAAAAGAATCCAAAAGGTATGCTGAGTATATTCAAGGGTAAAGGCAGAAGGTGCACTATTTTGAATGCTGGAACAATTGATGGATTTTTACCTGGATGTGATCCGATTCTTGACAGTGGTATTAATGATAAGGATTACTATGAATGGTGAATTATTTCATAAATGGGTTATTGAAAAATTGAAAGCTTCCCTGCAACAGGATGCCCATCAATAGGATTATGTCAGCTTATTCAATAAAACATCCATTATTTATTATACTTATACTGTATGATACCCTGTACACATTCCCTCTGCTAATACACATGCTATATTGTTTCCAATTCTGAATAATTGTAACTTATATAACTGAATAATTGTAAAATTGCTCATCAATTATAATATTTTCAATAATTCATGGACAGTTTTAATGAATGAAAATAAAAATTGACTTTCTTAAAGTATTCGACACCGAGCAATAAATAATTCACAAATTGGTTCATATATTGAAAGTTTGGTACAAATTTCATGTCAAAATTCTTCATGTACTACATAGATTCTCAATTTTGGTTTCTCTCATATTTCTTAATACATTATAACGTTTTTTCCAATCCATTCTTTTGGCCCTGTGCTTGCGAAGTATCCAGAAATTTTTTTCTGTTGCACCACTAGCTACCTGCCAGAATTCCATTAATTATCCTTCTTGAATCCTGACATAAAATGGTACTCTTATAGTTATATGGTTAGAATTTTGCAAGATTTCCAATAACAATAAATATTGCATGGTCCTGAGTGAAAATAAATATTTATTTGAATGATCTTCAATTTTCCATGGTTGACTTTTATATGAACGATAAGTTCAGATAATTTCATATGAAAGCATTCCACGATATTTTTGCGCTTTCAAACCTGAATTCCCATGTTTGAACTGCAATCGAAATATTCCGGCTTAATTAATAATTATTCGATAATTCGTATACTCAACACTTTTCTAGGTTATATTTATGTTCCATTTCTATGATGAAATTTAGTTACTTTTTAGTAACCAGAAATGAAGCCTCGGCTGGACGTTCATGGCCTGCTTCGATGTCAATAATTCTTAAATGGACTATAGTTGTTCTCATGCAACGATTGGAGAAGTATTATTGTGGTCATTATACATATCGTTCGGCAAGAAAACGAAAATGTCTTGGAGGCAAAGGAGACTAAAGAAGAGTATTTTCTCATCTGAAATTATTCAAGGAATTGCGAAAGGAACCCAATGACTGGCGGAATTATTCAAGAATAATCTGTTATTGTAATGTAACATTTTGATTCATATGTCCTGAACTATACGTTACCTAAAAAAAAAAAAAAAACTTTTTTTGTGCTTGAAGTAAACACGGGCCGGGTGATATACTGAGGGAAAGGAGAAACGATCGATTCTTCTTCTCAAAACAAACTTCCCAGGTACTGAACCAAATTCAAAAATTCAAACCAAGAATCCTCGCAAGGAAGATTAGGATATTGCTAAGAAAATATTTACAAGGCAACGGTTAGAATGGCAAGAAACACTTTTGAACCGTATAAAGCTAGGCGCACATACATCGGCATCGGACGGACGGTGAGTACGAAAAGGAAAGAAATGCGATGCCTGCCGTCCGTACATATTTGCTTTGCTCCATTCAACTTCATTGAAAGTATTTTCCGTGCCGGCCGTCCGATGCCGAAGTATGTGCGCTTAGCTCAAATCATCAGGAGTAGATGAGATATTTCCAATTTTCCTGCAGAAAGGAATGGATGAGATTGTTCCCCATGTCCTGAAGATCACAAGAAGCTGTTTAGCACAGGGTCATATACCCAGAATATGGAGAAGGGGATCTTTCAGACCCATTCGCTCAACATCGTTGATGGATGAACGATGGATAACTACATTAAAACGGAGAATCTGAAGAATGAACTACTTCATAAATGTCAGCATATACCTATAGAGCAGGCCCATTAACAGAGACTGCTCTTTATGAGCTGACCGAAGTCATCCAGAGAACCCTGAATAACTAATAAATGGCAATGTGTGCCTTACTAGACATATCTGGGGCTTTTTTCAACACAACATATCAATATAGTTTACTCCTCTTACCCAATATCAGCCAAAACACGAATTGGATGAAAAAATTCTCTTAAGACTCTAAAGACAAGTTCACTTAAATTTTGAATAATTGGTTGGTTATCAACTAATGTGGGAGAGGGGTAGATTGATGATGCCCAAAAGAATAAGACAGAAACGGCAAATAAAATATACAGTCTTACAACAACTCAACCAGTTAGTAGATCAACAATATATATGCAACAAACACAAAAAGAAACAATAAACTTGGATAATCCAGTCCCACATACCCAGTTCACAGGTTGTTCAAACTTTACAGTTAATTTTATCGATAAACAAAATGAGTAATTACAAATAAAATGTTTATAGCATTGTTATAGGAACCTATTGTCAATAAAAACCTTTCTCTGTATTTGTATCTTAGTATTTATTGTTATAGCCGTATATAAAGGATAGTATTCAACTTGCGGTAATGGTTATAACTCACTTGATGAATTACAGCGCTTGTCTGCGGCTCGCGCTGCAAACTTCATCTGCGTGAGTTAAGACCTACATTACCGCTCGATAATATACTGTTATCTTAGAAGCGCAACGTTTAAGTATTGATGATTCGATGAATTTTTTCACATTTTTTGGACGTAATATTTTTTTTGTTCACTAATATAATGCTGATGAGTTTTTCTGTAGAATATTGATGTTTCAAGTGAATTGGCCGTCAAAGAAGCTTCAAAACGTTTTGTAAAATATTGTTTTATTCGATTTGTTCACACGGCCAAGGCATTCTCAATATTTCTGAAAAAAACTTATAATTATTATGTTCTAATCAGTTCCATTCATTTTTAGGATATGGCCATGTTACACCTCTCAGCAGAGCCGGGAAAATATTCTGCATCATTTACGCTGTCATAGGAATACCTCTCACTCTAGTTCTACTATCAGCTCTGGTAGCTAGATTTCTAGTCCCTACAATATGGCTTCTGCAGTGGTTGAACGCTAGATTAGGACACTTGTATCAGCCTTTCAATATTCGTTTGCTACATCTTGTCATTATGGGTAAGTAGAAAATGTAGAAAATACTCAAAAATTAAATCATTTTGTTATGAATATTATCCGGATGTGACGCCAGTTAGCACTTCAATATATTTGCACGTGACGTCTTTTCAACTGTCGTTATTCTCTTTCTGTAGAAGGTAATGAAATGTTAACACAATCAATAGCTATTATTTGCAATAATTGGCTTATACGATTCAAAATTACCATCAAATGCGGTGTTCTTTGAACAATACCCAAAGAACAATTCTTGTAGTCTAAATCAAAGCGTGATTCAAAGATGTATATTAGCTGAAGAACTGGGTGTGTTATTGATTAACCGAAAAATAAAATAGAGATAATATTATTGGAAATGTAATTGAACAAAGAACATCGCTTACACGTGAAAAGTTAGAATATATAGAATATATTGTTATGGTTCAATTTTTTGATATTAATAATATTAAATTTTTATGAAAGAACCACTAACAATATTCTAATAATTTTCTTTTTCAATTTTTCTTTTATATTTTCCGTGACTCTTTTTAAGAGGGTTCTCAAGGTGCACAAATAAAATAATTTTTGTTTACAATAACTTATAATCTAAACTCAATAAACTAATTCTAATATAAAATGAAAATTCTGAATTATAACTACTTTTGAACAAGATATAAATTAAAACTCACAGAGAATAGCTAAGTCTAAATAAAATTCCTCAACTTTCCCTGCCTTGTCTGTAGTTGATGATACAATGCCAATATTATGTTGATCTAGTTTCTTTCAGCTTCATTTTTTCCTTAAGATTCGTTAAGATGATACTACCATCAAAGTACGTTTCTCTGTACATGTTAATCAGTTTCCATTCTTTCAGGTTCCATTCAATTAGTTATAAACAATATCTCGATGATTTTTCATTTTACAATTTCAATTTAAAACAACACTTTTGAAAGATCTATTTCTACTTTGACATTTTTCATCTATCGTCCAAAGCTGGCTTGCTTAATTCTAATCATTCGATAGATTTCTATGGAAACAATTAAATTATTCAGAACCATCTTAAAAAACTCATTTTACTATAATTTATACGATATTTTGAGAAAATTCTTGAATTTTGGTGATCTAATTTGAATTAATTTTTCACTTTTGGATGTCCATGACAATTCCCCAAATTAAATATTCAATAATTTTTTTTTCTTAAAAAAAATTTTAAATATTAAAATTTCTTAATTCATCTGTAATTTATTAACATTAATAATGACAAAAATTTTCTAGATAAGCATTGTTTGTTTCTTGATTGGATTTCAATATGAATATCATTTATGTCGACATTTTTTTTTTTAAATATTTCTCCCCAATCCTCTTTTACTTCCTTTTTTTTTAATGAAAGTTTTCTTTGGCGCAGGTTTATGACCTCTTTTAATATTTTTTTTTCTTTTTATTGTTCATCTTATAAGCTCGTTTCTGCTTCTGGGAATCATCATCGATTTCATCATACATTAGGGAACTCTCATCTTCTTCGCGGTCATCAAATTTTGCCTTCTTACATTTGTCACCTCTTTGTCTTAATTTTGTATAATAAAATCTATCATATTTCTGAATTTCTGTTTGTATCAGCTCACTTTTGCCTGATTTTTTGTTTATCAACTTGATATCCCCTTTCTTGAATCTGTATATAGAATTTTCTATTCTATGAATATTTCGAAAACAATATTTTCCTATTTCTGTTTCAGAACTATCCTCTTTAGTTCCTTTCTTGTCATCATTAGATTTAAAAGCGTTTTCTTCTTCTTTCTTATATGATGAGTCTTGTAGTTTCTGCATATTAATTTCATTCAATTTCATATATTCTTCTGCATTTTCAATTATTACTGTAAGTTCTTTGTCTATCTCAAAATCAATTATTTCTTCTTCAATTTTATTCTCAAGTCTGTTTTCCCATAAATAAATTCTTTCTCTGGTTTTCTTCAGTTCCCTTGAATTCTCTTCTATTTTAGTCTCTAATCTCTCTGAAATTTTTTCCATTTTCTCAAATTTTTTATTCATGTCCAGTTTCAAACTTTCTGTATAACCTTTCATTTCTTCTATCTTTCGATTCAAACTTTCTGAATTATCTTTCATTTCTTGATGCATTCTTTCTGAATTATCTTTCATTTCTTCCATCTTTTGATTAAATCTTTCTGAATTATCTTCCAACATTTGTTTCATCTCCATTAATAAATTAATTAAAACATTTGATTCTGTTTTGTTTTGTTCTTCTCTACTTCTTTGTATTTTATCTTCTTCATCTCCTTGTTCCCCAATCAAAATTTTACTCCTCGTTACCATGTTGAAAAGAAATTGCTTATTTTTTAAAAGATATCATTCAAAATAAATTATTATGAATCCGAAAAATAAATTCAAATCAATCACCTTTTTTGAACCAATAATCACCTTGTTCAAGCCACTCGTTGGGCGCCAAAATTGTTATGGTTCAATTTTTTGATATTAATAATATTAAATTTTTATGAAAGAACCACTAACAATATTCTAATAATTTTCTTCTTCAATTTTTTCCGTGACTCTTTTCAAGAGGGTTCTCAAGGTGCACAAATAAAATAATTTTTGTTTACAATAACTTATAATCTAAACTCAATAAACTAATTCTAATATAAAATGAAAATTCTAAATTATAACTACTTTTGAACAAGATATAAATTAAAACTCACAGAGAACAGCTAAGTCTAAATAAAATTCCTCAACTTTCCCTGCCTTGTCTGTAGTTGATGATACAATGCCAATATTATGTTGATCTAGTTTCTTTCAGCATCATTTTTTCCTTAAGATTCGTTAAGATGATACTACCATCAAAGTACGTTTCTCTGTACATGTTAATCAGTTTCCATTATTTCAGGTTCCATTCAATTAGTTATAAACAATATCTCGATGATTTTTCATTTTACAATTTCAATTTAAAACAACACTTTTGAAAGATCGGGCCCAGAGACCATTAAGACCACTAGTCAATCGAGAATTTTTCCGTTATTTTCTGGTAATAGATGAATGTTAGAGGTGTAATGAAGTTAAAAACACATATATAGAGTAAAAATACCACAAGAAAACATTATATTTTTGCACTTGAAAATCGATAATATGACATTCGATTCGACGTGTAGTGCGTCACTTCGGATATCTCCGTTCATAGTCGTCATCCCGATAATAGATTACGTTGTTTCCGGAGGTTGGATTGGTTGGATGTAAACGTAATGTAATGTGTAATGAAAGAGATGGAAATCAGATCATATGTGAGGACTTATTCTTCAACATTTATATAGGTTAGGTTAGGTTAGGTTAAGTTAAGTCAGTTTTAAATTATCAATTTATAGGTACATACCTTTTAATGTGGATACTTTTCACTAATGTGCCTGATGGTGTTGTTGAACCTCTCTTGAGTAGTGGTTTTACACTTTCCATTTTAATAAAATGTATAAAGAAAAAAAACTATCCAAACGAAAACCGTTGAAGCGTGCACTCAAAATCGAAACGAGAACGAAATACGCATGAATACTATATCTAATCTTCCACTATGGCATTACAGAGCGCATGACAATTACGTCAAGTTGATGTTTAAAAGGCGCTGTTGCCGTATTTACATCAAATTCTTGAGACCAAATCAATAAGAATTCCGAATCGTGTATAATTTCTAAAAAATAGAATTACCTCAAAAAAAAACTTCACTTTTAGTAATAAAAGAGCCTATATTAACTGTCTGTGTATAGGAAAATTTGTATTTTTCGTGCACCTATTAGTCACCAGCCCCGAAAGATCTATTTCTACTCTGACATTTTTTATCTATCGTCCAAAACTGGCTTGCTTAATTCTAATCACTCGATAGATTTCTATGGAAACAATTAAATTATTCAGAACCACCTTGAAAAACTCATTTTACTATAATTTATACGATATTTTAAAAAAAATTCTTGAATTTTGGTGATCTAATTTGAATTTATTTTTCACTTTTGGATTTCCATGACAATATGTATGCTATGTCAGTTGAACTGAGAGGAGCTTGAGCACGCAATTCTCCATCTGAGTGCAAAATTCCACCTCGATCGAATCAGTAGTTTCGAAGTAATCAGAAAAACAAAATTCCGAGCGGCCATATTCAGGGAACCCCTGTGCGAATTTTGCCCGATAACGAACTAAACCGCGGCATTCGAGATTCGAACCTACCCTGAAAATTTCAAGTTTCTAGGACATTCCGTTCGAGAGTTATCATGTATACGGACGGACAGACTTTTTGACGGATTCGTCATCAGTGAGTCGAACATAGTCGTTTGAAACCATTTTCGGCCTAAAATTCGAAAAATACAGACATCGTGACGAAATGATATAGCCCTCGTGTAAGTAGTAAAGTATTACGAGCGCTCAAAAATTGGTCACCTAAAGCACGTGAAGTCTGGAGCTTCTCCTCAGTTTGAAAATGTTTTTGACAGCTGTCAAAATTTTTTTTAATTCGTTTCTTTGACTCTGAAATGCGAATCTACCTACAATGTGGATAAACGAGCGCTCAAATGCTCCTGACTTCACGACAGTGCTTGCATTTAGTTCTTCAGATCATCTGAATGGAACAAATTCTAAGTTTAAGATCTCCCTTGGAGGTGAAGATCTCGCAAGGGTTGGGTGGTTAGAAATGTTGGAGTCTTAATAATCAAAAACTGAAGTTTACACAGCATACCAGTAGACTTCTCCGCAGATCATTCTCTGCACTGAAGGTTCTATGCATCAACTGAGATGTTTTAGGTCTCCATATTTTCAAATACACTGGCCAACATATTTTTTCTCCATTTGGCGTCATTCTCCATCTGAAGTGTACCCCTATGGAATATTATAACACATCAAAGATTTCAACAGTGAGTTTAGAATTTTGTAGATATTGGAATCCACTTGGTAATTCGTTCCTTTTACAATTTTTTTTTAGACTTAGATAAATCAATCAATTGTGCCATTAACATTTTCGAGCGCTCGTTCTACTTACGAGGGCTGTATCATTTGTCACGATGTCTGTATTTTTCAAATTTAGAGCCGAAAATCGTCTTAATCGACAAAGTTCGACTCACTGATGACGAATCTGTCGGAAAATTGAAGTCTGTCCGTAAGCACGATAATTCTCGAACGGAACTACCTAGAAACTTGAAATTTTCAGAGTAGGTTCGAATCTCGAATGCCGCGATTGGGTTCGACCAGGGATTCCGTAAATATGGCTGTTCGAAATTTTGTTCTCCTGATTACTTCGAAACTATTGATCGTGAATGACGTGTCCAAGCTACATGCACAATTTTGTCCAGATCGCATGACGAGAACCATAGAAACCATAGAAGTTTCACACAGAAAGTCCTAGGGAAATTTTCAGGATAGGTGTGGATCTCGAATGTCGCGGTCACGTTCATCAATGAGCAAAATTAGACTAGGGGTTCTTTAAATATGGCTGTTCGAAATATTTTTTTCCTGATAATTCCGAAACTACTGATTGGATTGGAATGAAATTTTGCACATATATGGAAAATTATGTTATAAAACTACTTGCGAAATTTAGTCCAGATCGCACTGACGTTAAGTCTGGAGTTGCGCCATAGTTTGAATTTTTTTTTACAACTGTCAAAAATTTCATCAGTCTGTTTCTGAAACTGGAAAATGCGAATCTACCTACAAAGTGGATGAACGAGCTTTCAAAAGCTCCGATTCGCACCTCGGTAGATTCATAATCTGTCGACAGTAACCAACCACTTTCCAACTCGGTATGTACGGGGCCGTCTTCGACCTTTTGGGGGCCCAAGGCACATTATAATGATGGAGCCCCTATGCTATTTATTGGGTGACTACAATTTTGGTAAGAATAGTCAATGATAATAGTTGAGCCAATTCCTGGATATAATTTTGAGCGCTCGTTCTACTTACACGAGGCTATATCATTTCGTCAAGATGTTTGCATTTTCCGAATTTTGAGCCGAAAATGGTCTCAATCGAGCATAGAAAATCATAACTATCGAAGGGAAAGAACCTAAGTTTACGTTCACAATTTAAAATGGGAAAAATTATTATTATTATTTAAGGAAGTGCGGCTATTATAATCAGTCATTGTCGGTAGAATTTTTTTCGATAATGATTATCGTTTCATGATATGTCAGAAAGTTGGGGGCCCCTTCGAGGCGGCCCTGGGCACGTGCCCAGTGTGCCCAGTGGGAAAGACGGCCCTGGTATGTAAAGAACTATTGAAACCTATTTCACCTTATTTTTCTAACTCTGAATAATCACACATAAATCACGAGTGGCGACGTCAAAATGGAAAAGGCCGTCAAGTGGTAATGGGACATGACGGCATCTGGAATAAACCGCTTTGGTGTCCCTATTTGAATAAAAGATATTCTAGAATTATTCTGAATCGTTACACTTTAGGTCTTGTGCGTGCGAGCTTGGAAGTATTCTCTCACGCCTATGCAGAAAATCGATGAAAATGTCTGACGTTTATTCAATATTCAATGTAATTCTCCTTGTGAACTGTATATGGAAATGGAAATGTTGTTTTTGTATTTCCTGTGGATTTTCCATTTTTTAAAATTTTTTTTTAGGCCTAGAACAGAAGAACTAATTCAACTGCATTTCCACGATTATTCATAAGTATAATATTCCAACATGAAATTTCCTATCAAACAAACCAATTTCTAAGAAGTGGGAAATAAATAAAAATTATTTGTATTTATATTGGCAGGTCTTCCCTATCACACATTGATACACGCTTCGTGGCTTAGATTCTATATAGCATATGGTCGATTTAAACTTGGGGTCTTGTGTCCCAAGAAATCTGTAATTTGAGCTTTAGAGCTTGAAAAGTCTGCAGAGTACGATGTAAGATCCTCAGAATCCACCCCATATTGCGAAGAATCAGGAGAATAGGGTCGTCATGGCAAAAGATTGAAATTATCTTCTGCAAAGCTGTCCATTGGAAGTCTTGCAATAAAGGGATGGGCGTTACAAAGTTGTGAAAATGCTATCATAAGTTGAAAGAGCCTTCGACTAAGTTCGGCACGAACTGTGTAAAATATGATGATGGCAGGCTACACCACCAATACTTGCAGGATAATAAAAAACCACCTGAGGAACACGATTTTTTATGACGAATTATCTTCCACCAGTCAAGTAGAAGCAGGAGTGCCCCAAGGTTCAGTTCTAGGACTTCTACTCTGCAACATCTATATTTAAGATATTCCTAAAAACTCAGGAAATCTGCTAGCCCTATATGCAAACGGGAAAAGCAGTCAGACATCGTCGACCAGACGTCATATACAGCAGATTGCAAAAAGCGGTTGAAGATATAGACGAATGGTTCATTGAATAAAAAATTCGAATAAATAGCAAAAAGAGCCAAGCTATTCCACAACAGAGGCGGACACTTGAGATAATCTTCAACCTTAAGGTAATTGGAGAAGAGATAAGATGCGAAAATGAAGTCAAATATTTAGGAGTAAAACTTGGTAAAAGGCTGACATGAAAAAACAATATAAAATATGCAGTGAATCAAACAAATACAGCAATGGATAGACTTTACTCACTGCTAGTTTGAAGAGCCCAGGCACGAAATTACGAATGATATGTCAATTGCAAGACTTCAACTAACTTATGGTTCGGCGGCATGAATCCATGCAGCCAATAACCATAATATATATAGAACTGCTAAGTGCAGCAATGAATATGCTGTGGTTCGTAAGACCAGCAAATCCACACAGACTTAAAATGGAAAACAAATTTCCTAAAAAAGAAGGCCGAGAAGATATTCCAAAAAGCGAATAAACATCCAAATGATTAGCTAAAAAGAATAGTTGACTACAACCCAGCAGAAGATGTGATTAGGATGCCCACCTATCACAAAAGACCCAGAGATCAACTACGTAGAAACATAAATTGAGTGAACTCAATTCCGAATATCAAGAACAAGATATTCTCCTATAAAAATCATTGATATCTTAAAAGAGATATAAACAAAAAGAGTCAAAAAGAATGCATTAGGCAATAGATGCCCGGAATCTAAAACAGTAGCTTAGGTTTAGATCGAGTAGATCGTGCTTCACACGAAGTTTCAGATCGTTCTATCTATCGGAGATAGTTCGTCCTTGAGAATCCCCTCTGAATAAAAAAAAACTGTTGTGAAATTCATAGCTCCACATACTAAGTAGTTTGGTACACATCTAAGTTTCAGTTCAGTTTGCAACCTACCCTAATCCAAATATTTGTCTTCGTGTTGAGTAATAGCATAAGATGAAGCCGATAAGATTAAGACCTGAAAGTTCTGATTCTACGATAAACCTTCGTTAACTAACCATCGATCGGCAGATGATACCGGGGAATTGCTCCATTTTAATCATAAGGCGAAGATAGTGGTCCTACAACTCAATTGATCTTGTTCACCAACCAGTTCCTTTCCTGAGACGTTCCTGAACCTCCTATTCCTAATAGCATCGCACAATGGTGTATTGGTTCTGATTCAAGGGATTTTGAATTCCTCTGAAGGAAAAACCACCTTCGCGCAAACTATCGATACGACTTCCGTTGAAATCTCACGTTGACGCACTGTAGGAATAATAACGTAGCGGCCTCGTGAAAGAAAACAGCCTTTCTTCCCGGCGAAAGACTCTCCATAAATACAGGGTCGTAGCGTAGTGATGAGCGCGTTTTGCTCGTGATCGAAAGGCCCCGGGTTCGAATCCTTCGGTCAGGAGAGCAATCTGATCTTTATTACGGTTCCATCATTCACTGTTGGGTAAGGAATTAACTTTGCTGTGCCTCAGGTTGCGTAAGGACACAGTAACAAAGCCTAATAGGCTAATAATTTTTCGCAAACCAGGGTTTTAAAATCTCGAAAAATGATCATGCTTCACGTTGGCTCCTCCTAGACAAACCCTTGACGTTAACTTTAAGGCGCTTTTAGGCGAGAGGATTTATGTTAAGGCCTGCCCAGACGATCGAATTGAAAATTTTCTTAGAAGTTTTCATATTCCGTGTACACGATAATTTTCGGAAGAAGAGGCCTTTTCTCATGATATTTTGAGGGGTAAATTCGAGTTTTTCTGATATATTCAATATATTCCGGTTATTCCAACTTTTGAAGTTCATAAAAATGAAATGACACTACTTGTCATACTGAAAATGAACACCTAGTGTCGTTTTGGTACACAGAAACAAGCACGCAAAAGTTCAAGACTTCACGTCAGTACCTTTCAAATTAATTCCCTCATTGATATACATAACATTTCGTTGAATTCGATTTTTTCATCTTGATTAGAAAATATAAATAACTATTTCAGTTTGTAATAATTGGTTTTGATTGATTACCATGAAAAATGATATTAAACCACAACATGAATTTTCGAAAATTCCTAACTTTTTTCCATATGTTTAAATAACCTCAAATAATTTACAGTGACTATTCTGGTTGTGGTGTTTTTGCTGATTCCAGCAGCAATCTTCGCGAAAATAGAGCCTGAATGGGACTACATGGACTCTTTGTATTACTGCTTCATCTCACTCACTACCATCGGATTGGGTGATTACATTCCTGGAGATTCTCCAAATCAACCCTACAGGTCTCTGTATAAAATAGCAACAACAGGTGAGCAACAAATCGATATCTGCGACTCGTCAAGGTCATTGAATTGAATCAATGCAAATGAAGAAGCTATCCTCCGTAAATATTCTGAAGTATTCACGTCCATGTTTGAAAATTGGGCTAAATTTAATATTGTACATTTTATGTTTCTTTGCGAAAAACAATATCACAACTAGTTATGCTCATTCTTTTGAAGGAATCATAACGGTTGAGAATAAAAATGGACTCTTTGTAAATGTATACTTGGAAATGTATACTGAGGAAAAAATTCAACTCATAAAATGGTATTTCGGTGGAATCTCATAGAAGCCACAATAAATTTATTTATTGTTGCATTTGAAGACCAGCCAGTTCCTTCAAGTTCCACTATTTACAAAATAATTCAAAAATTTGAAAAATGTGGGTGCTTAGGAAAATTTAGAATTGTAAATTTGCTAAACCACCAAAACCCATGAGTGAAAATCACCAGAAAGGTAGATGTTTGTGCTGCTGTTGAAACCAGTGCACCTTGTTCGAATACATAAATTGCTGGACAAGTTGATATGAGTGATGCAACTGTTCGAAATATTTTGAGTAGAAATGGTTACCATTGTTATAAAGTTCAGACCAGCCAAGAAATTTTTCCTGAGGACGAGATAAAACAGATGGAGTTTTGTGAAACGATGATAGAAAGAGAAGGTTGAAATAGTTCATTTTTGAGCGTTCGTACTACTTACACGAGGGCTATATCATTTCGTCACGATGTCTGTATTTATCGAATTTTGAACTGAAAATGTGCCGTAAGCACGATAACTCTCGAACGGAATAACATAGAGACTTGAAATTTTCACTGTGGGTTCAGTTCACGAATGCCTCAGATGAGTTCGTTAATGGGCCAAATTCCACCAGGGGTTCCGTAAATATGGCCGTTCAAAGTTTTGTTCTCCTGATTACTTGGAAACTGCAGAATTGATCGAGATGAAATTTTGCACTCAAATGGAGAATAAGCTACATGTGAAATCTTGTCCAGATCGCATGACCAGAACCATAGAAACCATAGAAAATTGTAACTTTTGAACGGAAACGCCTAGGGACTTGAAATTTTCAGGATAGGTGTGGATCTCGAATGTCGTGATCACGTTCATCAATGAGCAGAATTACACTGGGGGTTCCGTAAATATGGTCGTTTGAAATTAAGTTTTCTTGATCATTTCAAAACTACAGATTCGATCGTAACGAAATTTTGTTTACTAATGGAGAATGATATATTCAAGCTACATTTCTCCAGATCGCATGACCAGAACTATAGAAACTATAGAAAATCATAACTTTCGAACGGAAAGGCCTAGGGACTTGAAATTTTCAGGATAGTTGTGGATCTGAAATGTCGCGTTCACGTTCATCAATGGGCAGAATTATACTAGGAGTTCCGTAAATGCGGTCGTTTGAAATTTTTTTTTCTCGATAATTTCGAAACTACGGATTCGATCGAGATTAAATTCTGTATTTTAATCGAAAATGATATATTAAAGCAAAATTTTGTCCAGATCGAATGATCAGAAGCATAGAAACCATAGAAAATTATAACTTCCGGAGGGAAAGGCCTAGTAACTTAAAATTTTCAGGGTAGGTTTGGTTCGCGAATGTCGCGGTCACGTTCATCAATGAGCAGAATTAAACTGGGGGTTCCGTAAATATGGCCTTTCAAAATATTTTTTTCCTGATAATTCAGAAACTACTGATTGGATTGGAATTAATTTTACAGCTAGCTGAAGAATAATGTATTCAAACTACGTGCGAAATTTTGTCCAGATCGCATCACCAAGACCATAGATACCGTAGAAAATTCTAGCGAATTATCGAAAAAAATTAGTCAGCTGAAGCACTGACATGAAGTCTAGAGTTTCGCCTATGTTTGAGAATTTTTTTGATAGCTGTCGAAAATTCCTTCAATTGATTTCTAAAACTGGAAAATGCGAATCTACCTACAAGGTGGATGTACGAGCGCTCAAAAACTCCTGACTTCACGTCAGTGCTTTTATAATTTTTATGCCATATATTATTCACTGATGAGTCATAATTTCTTTGAACTGAAAACATAACCCATCAATAATAAGGTATTGGTCTCGGAAAAATTGACATAAGAATATTTCTGTGCGTACCCAGTATCCACAAAAATTCCATGTTTGGACCAGGATTCTGGGAATTACACGAAAGGACCGTTCTTTATCGATGGTAACGCTGCCAAATATCTGTAGCTGTGGGAAAACCAAATTATACCAACAATTCGACCATTAATTTAGATGACAATGATATCTGGTTTCAATAAGATGGTTGTTCAATTCACAACAATTTTTCAGATCATGTCATTTCTACAAATGGCACAATCAAATTGACCCAAAGATCACCAGATTCAAATCCCAAAAAAATTTTTTCTTTGGGGTCACCTAAAACCTTATGAGATCGATAGAGCTCATCTTATTAAATTAAGGTAAAAAATCATTCAACTTTGTGCCAAAATACCCACTATGCCTAATCTGCTCAGAGATATGAGATTATCTCTTTATGATTGGGTTTGTTAGGCACAAAAAGGTTGATTATTCAAGCACTTAATTCTAATTTGTGAGCCTTTGACTTGCGTTGAGATTTTCTAGGATTCGTTATTATTTTCGTCGAATTTTTTTTTATTTTCGTAAAATTTATTTTATTTTCGAACCTTAGATGGCAAAAAAGAACCCAGAAGTGATGATTTGTAGAAAGGAGAAGTCGTATCGTATGTTATTTAATTTTTATGCCATAAAATATGATTGCTATTAACCCCTCCAAGTTTTTCAAATCTTATTATTTTTCTTAATGAACACAAAGAGTAGGGGTTTTCACTCAGAATTAAATTGAATGAATTACCGATAGTGGACATTAGAAAGCCACCCTAGGTTAGACACACAGATGAAAAATTCGTGGACCGTACGTCCAGCCGTAAACACAGTAATTTCCAAAAGAAGAAGCCTAGTAGTTTCAAATCTTCAGGGTTCGATCGAGGTCATGAGCGCCGGCTTAGTTCGTAAATGGGCAAAGAGTTTCGTAGATATAGCCATCTGAATTTTTTTTCTAATAATACGAAAAATACTTACTAATTTTCAATTCGATAAGTACTTATCTTAATTGATGTTTGCAGGATTTTTATACTTGGGTATAACCTACCTTATGGTGACACTGGCAGTGTTCTACGACATACCCCAGCTCAATCTCGGATTTCTATTCACATCCAACTCCGAGAATTCGGAGAAGAAGCCTCTGGCAGGATCTGGTGTGAGTATGCAGTACGGCGGAGCTAGCAGCAACGTTTTACCAGACCCAAATGAGGGTAGTCATCGTCAGGTGGTGAGGGTGAGATCAAGAAGGGCTGATAGTCCTAGTCCAGATGAACCGGTTCCTAACAAAGATATGATTTTGCAATGAGTTGGTTTTCAGAGCAAGAATTAAGGGTCAGTATAGCCTTGAATATCTTTATGTTGTTGAAATAATGTTCAGGAAGTTTCGAAATTCCGGGTTGCTCCAGGAATACCCAGAAAAACCCAAATTTTTACAAAATCGTTTTAAATTCTTCCTGGCTTCATTTGTAAAATATTTTCTGTAACTTGGTCACTTTTTCTGCTCTATCCAATGGCGTCAACATTTTTCAATCCGACGTCTCGTCTCAGAAGAGGCCATCATAAACTTAATTTTTGAGCGCTCGTACAACTTACACGAGGGCTATATCATTTCGTCACGATGTCTGTATTTTTCGAATTTTGAGCCGAAAATGGTCTCAACCGACTATGTTCGACTCACTGATGACGAATCCGTCGGAAAATTCGAGTCTGTCCGTCCGGCCGGCCGGCCGGCCGTAAGCACAATAACTCTCGAACGGATCAACCTAGAGACTTGAAAGTTTCAGTGTGCGTTTAGTTCCCGAATGCCTCGGTTAAGTTCGTTAATGGGCCACATTCCACCAGGGGTTCCGTAAATATAGCCGTTCAAAGTTTTGTCCCTCTGATTACTTGAAAACTAAAGATTCGATCAAGATGAAATTTGGCACTCAAATGGAGAATGAGGTGTTCAAGCTACATGTGAAATTTTGTTCAGATCACATGACCAGAACCATAGAAATCATAGAAAATTGTAACTTTTGAACGGAAAGGCCTAGAGACTTGAAATTTTCAGGATAGGTGTGGATCTCGAATGTCAAGATCACGTTTATCTATGCGCAAAATTGTACAAGGGGTTCCGTAAATATCGTCGTTTGAAATTTAGTTTTCTTGATAATTTCACAACTACAGATTCGATCGTGACGAAATTTTGTATACTTATGGAGAATGATATATTCAAGCTACATTTCTTCAGATCACATGACCAGAACCATAGAAACCATAGAAAATCATAACTTTCGAACGGAAAGGCCTAGGGACTTGAAATTTTCAGGATAGGTGTGGATCTCGATTGTCGTGATCACTTTCATCTATGAGCAAAATTATACTAGGGGTTCCGTAAATACGGTCGTTTGAAATTTTGGTTTCTCGATAATTTCGAAACTACGGATTCGATCGAGATGAAATTTTGTATTTTAATCGAGAATGATATATTAAAACAATATTTTGTCCAGATCTCATGACCAGAACCATAGAAACCATAGAAAATTGTAACTTTTGAACGGAAAGGCCTAGGAACTTGAAATTCTCAGGGTGGGTTTGGATCGCGAATATCGTGGTCATGTTCATCAATGAGCAAAATTAGACTAGGGGTTCCGTAAATATGGCCTTTCAAAATATTTTTTTGCTGATAGTTCCGAGAATACTGAGCGGATTGGGATGAAATTTTGCACCTTGCTGAGTAATAATGTATTCAAACTACGTACAAAATGTTGTCCAGATCGCACCACCAAGACCATAGATACCGTAGAAAATTATAGCGAATTATCGAAAAAAAATTGATGAGCTGAAGCACTGACATGAAGTCTGGAGTTTCAGAATTTTTTTGACAGCTGTCGAAAATTCCTTCAATTGATTTCTGAAACTAGAAAATGCGAATCTACCTACAAGGTGCATGTACGAGCCCTCAAAAGCTCCTGCCTTCACGGCAGTGCTTTTCGTAATTTTTTCAATATGTTGTTCATGTTATGATAGAGTTAGATCATTTGCCATTCCACGGATGGATTCATGATTGATACTGGTCTCACGGGCTATTTTTCTCATGGAAACCGTCGGATTTTGATTGAATCGCTTCTTGACGATGTGGCGATTGCTAGGCGTATTGACAGTGCGTTTTCTCCCACTTCCAGAACGACGACCATCATGGCCAAGTGCCTTGAAACGGAAACTTGCATCGGATACAGTTTGTCGAGGCACATTGAGCAAAGGGACAATTTCTCATTAACGATTACCTTGACGAAATATCTCCAAAATTGCACTACGTTCGTTCGACATTCTAACACTCTGCGAAATGAAGTGACATCAAACTGAAAATTCACATATTAGTGAAAACAAAGTGTAGAGAATCTAATAGAATAAAAATATTTGGCTGCGCTAAGACACTTTCGTTCCAGAACACTGTAAAATTGGTCCGAATTTTTCTTGTCACCTTGTATAAATATTCACGTCGCGAAAGTGTTCAATTAATGTTGTCTGTGATTTGTTTTGTATCATTAATAATGCCGTGACCAAGAAGATCTAATAGGCGGCGCAAGTATGTAGGAAAGCGCTGGAAGTTCAATGTAATGTCTCTCGGATGAATTCAGCACATAGACTGGGATTCTTAAGGGTAGCTTCGGCATACAGAACTGTGTCGGCGGAGGCTGTCCAAGTGGGCAATCAACGTATGGCAGGAAAGATGACATTGAGAAAATACAGGAGAGATGGGATGATGGAGGTTGAAATGCTGCTTGGACTCGCAGGCTGATAAGGAATTTTGAGCAGTGACCAATGTGAGCGAACAACGACTATTTTACTCAATTTTTGGTAGGGCTTGGAACTTATGGTACTTTTACTGAGAGGGAAGGATGGACACAGGAAGATCTGTGTCTTGCATGCCACGTTGTAGATGACCCGAAGCACATGGTCTGTTACTCTCTCAGATGAATGGAGGAAAGGAACGCTTTGGTTGGGAAGATAGGCCGCTTACCGCCAGTTGAGAATATAATAGAAAAAATAATACAGCATGAACGATCCTGGAAGGTGTTTATGGCTTTGTGACAGGCGACATGAGGAGAAAGGAGAGAGAGGACCGCTATGCATGGGGGATTATCGAAGTACGGACAGGGATATATTTTCCGGTGGTCCCCGCATTTCCCCAAGTTGTTTTTTTTTTCAGTCGGTCGGCAACTACATCAAGCCAAACCGACATATCTCACGACACGGATCGTGGTTGAATCTAGCAGCATATTTTTCTCCACAACCCGAAATGAAGAGGGATTGCGTTGGCTTGGGACCTAAAGGCTATAGGGTCACGATAGGGTTAGCTTAGGGTTAGGATAGGGTTAGGTTAGAACTGAGTTAGGGTTTATAATACAAATAATTTCACTGTATTGAATATTTCACTACAATAAAGTATAGCATAGCTACAGTAACGCGTGGCCGGGTCTGCTAATGCCGATCGTTCTGTCGCGGTCGATGCGCTATTGATAAAGACGCGACCGCTCCAAAAAGTTGAATCGCTCCACACTACACCCATCCTTATCACAAGCAGTGCTTGACGGTCTACCTCAAGCATTGCGTGAGGCCCAAAAGGTCTTTATCGTCTATACAGGTCGATGTATTGCACGGTAGATCACCAGAATGATTATGTGACCTGAAGCGTATCATATACTCCTAATTTCACTATGTGTAATTGGAATCCAACATACCTTCTTTATACAGGGTGTCCCAGAATGAATAGATAATCCTGTAACACTGTATAGAAGAGCTATTGGACTCTCTGAAAAAAATACAAAAAAAAATCTATCCCCACTAGAAAAATTTTTTTTTTCAATATAATGATTTCATGCACATCACGTTGCGTTGCGTTGCGAACCAAATCAATCAATTTCTTCAGGGTGAAATATTCTCCAATAAAGTACCATTAGATATACAGAAAACCGTAAAAATATCTGTTGAAACTTCTTGGGGAAAAAATATCCAACTTCAAATTTCATCATAAAATGTGATGACCATTTCATTATGTGAAAGTTTAATCGTTCATGGTGGAAAAATTACGAAAAGCACTGCCGTGAAGGCAGGAGCTCTTGAGCCCTTGCAGGTAGATTCGCATTATCCAGTTTTAGAAATCAATTGAAGGAATTTTCGACAGCTGTCAAAAAAATTCTGAAACTTAGGCGAAACTTCAGATTTCATGTCAGTGCTTCAGCTGACCAATTTTTTTTCGATAATTCGCTAGAATTTTCTACGGTATCTATGGTCTTGGTGATGCGATCTGGACGAAATTTTGCACGAAGTTTGAATACATTATTCCTCAGATAGGTGCACAATTTCAATCCAATCCGATCAGTAGTTTCGAAACTATCAGGAAAAAATATTTTAAACGGCCATATTCGCGGAACCCCTAGTCTAATTTTTCTCATTGATGAACGTGACCGCGATATTCGCGATACAAACCCACCCTGAAAATTTCAAGTTCCTAGGCCGTTCCGTTCGAAAGTTAAAATTTTCTATGGTTTCTATGGTTCTGGTCATGCGATCTGGACAAAATATTGCTTTAATATATCATTCTCGATTAAAATACAAAATTTCATCTCGATCGAAAACAAAATTTCAAACCTGAAAATTGCAAGTCCCTAAGCGTTTTCGTTCAAAGTTACAATTTTCTATGGTTTCTATGGTTCTGGTGATGCGATCTGGACACATGTAGCTTATACACCTCATTCTCCATTTGAGTGCAAAATTTCATCTCGATCGAATCTGTAGTTTCGAAGTAATCAAGAGAACAAAATTTTGAACGGCCATATTTACGGAACCCCTGGTGGAATTCTGCCCATTAACGAACTTAACCGAGGCATTTGGGACCTGAACCTGCACTGGAAATTTCATCTCTAGGTCGATCCGTTCGAGAGTTATCGTGCTTACGGCCGGCCGGACGGACAGACTCGAATTTTCCGACGGATTCGTCATCAGTGAGTGGAACATAGTCGATTGAGACCATTTTCGGCTCAAAATTCGAATAATACAGACATCGTGACGAAATAATATAGCCCTCGTGTAAGTAGTACGAGCGCTCAAAAAAAGGTGAGTAAGCCTGAGTGGCCATCTTAAAAAAAATAATCGCCTTTCATACAGATTCCAAAATGGTTGAATGCATCTGCATAACTTATTTAAATGCGAACTTATTGCTATTTGTATACAGAAATACAAAAATTCGAATATTTGGCGCGCGGTTCTCGACCAATGAAATGATGCAGTTGCCATGAGGCACTGGAAAATGTTTGGCTGTCAAATAATCTCAGTTTCATCATAATCGTTTCGCTTACTGATTTTACTCCAAAATTATGGTGATTTCGTTACGATTTGGTCTTTATCTCAACTCTGAACATGCCACGAAATAATTACACATCCTAGGAATATGCGAATATGCATTTCATTTATGGTGATCCAGATAAATGGATTTTATGGCCTCCACGTTCCCCGGACCTGAACCCGTTAGATTTTTTTTACTGGGGTTGCCTAAAAGACGAGGTCTATTCGGTGCCAATCAGAACTCTTGAAGAGTTACGTCGCCGTGTCCAGCAAGCTGCTTCAAAGATTTCCTATCAGTGTCAAGCGCGAAATCTGAAGAGAGCGTTCATTCGTAGATGTCTAGCATGTATCAGAGTAGGTGGCAGACAATTCGAACATTTGTTATAATAATCTGGACATTGCATATACTGAAGATCATATTAAATTATTAGTTCTTCCTCACGAATTCTTGATAACTTACTACTCAAAACAGTGTAAAAAAAACTATTTGATTTTAACTTCGATGAATATGATATCACTATGTAACGTTGTTTGTTATGAAGCCCTTATCATCAGGTACAGACTAAGAGGTGAAAGTATCGAACCTTCAATATTTTATTATTCAGTCGAATTTGCTCCTTCTGTATACTAATAGCAATAACTTCTCATTTACATAAGTTATGAAGATGTATTGTACCATTTTGAAATTTACATGAAAGACGCATATTTTTTTTTGAGTTGGCCATACAGGCTTTCTCGAATTTTATTTCCACCATGAACGATCAAACTTTCACATTATGGAATATTCATCACATTTTATGATGAAATTTTTTTCCAAAAAAGTTACAACAGATATTTATACGATTTTCAGCATATCTATTGGTATTTCAATGAAGAATAATTCACCATGAAGAAACTGATGGATTTGATCCACTTGTGAGCGTGATACACAGAAACGCAAGTTGATGTGCAAGAAATCATTATTTTGAAGAAAAAATATTTCTAGTGGGGATAGATTTTTTTTGTATTTTTTTCAGAGAGTCCAATAGCTCTTTTATACAGTGTAACAGGATTATCCATTCATTCCGGGACACCCTGTATATGAAAACTACGTGTCAAGTTGTTTGTCCGGGATGAACTCTTATAATACTGAACAGATTTTAATCAAATTTTGTACACTGTGTGCAGTTTGATCCAATTTGAAAGATAGATGTCGCGTTCACGTTTTACAATTATACCAGGGGTTTCGTAAATACGGTCGTTTGAAATTTTTTTTCTCGATCATTTCGAAACTACGGATTCGATCGAGATGAAATTTTGTATTTTAATCGAGAATGATATATTAAAGCAATATTTTGTCCAAATCGCATGACCAGAACCATAGAAACCATAAAAAATTGTAACTTTTGAACGAAAAGGCCTAGGATTTTGAAATTTTTAGGGTGGGTTTGGATCGCGAATATCGCGGTCACGTTCATCAATAAGCAAAATTAGACTAGGGGTTCCGTAAATATGGCCGTTCAAACTATTTTTTTCCTGATAGTTTCGAAAATACTGATCGTATTGGAATGAAATTTTGCACCTAGCTGAGGAATAATGTTTTCAAACTACATGCAGAATTTTGTCCAGATCGCATCACCAAGACCATAGATACCGTAGAAAATTCTAGCGAATTATCGAAAAAAAATTGATCAGCTGAAGCACTGACATGAAGTCTGGAGTTTCGCCTAAGTTTCAGAATTTTTTTGACAGCTGTTGAAAATTCCTTCAATTGATTTCTAAAACTGGAAAATGCGAATCCACCTACAAGGTGCATGTACGAGCGCTCAAAAGCTCCTGCCTTCACGTCAGTGCTTTTCGTAATTTTTTATTGTTTCAATTATATCGTATAGCACAGGGGTGGCCAACCTGTCGATCGCGGCTCTAGGTCCGGTCGATCGATTGTTTCTATATTTTACTTTTCTTTCAACGTTTCTATTCGTCCAATCAACTTAAGGTACCCTTTCATTCAAAAAATTGACAATTCTAAAACTGGTAGATCTCTGAGGGTTTCGTGAGTAAAAGGTCGATCTTGAGTCTCATCAAATTGGCCACCTCTGTTATACAGGGTGTTTCATTGGTAAATGTACGTACGTTAACCTGAGCAACCCTGGACGAGTCCAAAAACCTATATATGATAGGTCTAATCAACTCCATGGCCAAGATACAGGGTGATTAATGTATTCGCCAATATTTTCAATTGCTTATTACTTTCGAACTATCAAGTATAATCAAGTGATATTTGGAACGTGAAACACACTGCCATGGGTGAATCGATTCATCTTTGGAATGATCAAAAAATCCAGGTCCGTATTAGAAAAATATGGGACTTTTTACAAGCTGAGATTCAACAATTTGATTAGAATATTCGGAAATAGAGGAAAATTTTCGATGAGGATCAGTAAATTCCAATGTCCCGCATTGACCCACCAAAATATTTGTCGAAAAAATTTAATTCGATAGTGAAATTCCACTTCACAAAAAAGTCGCTCATTGAGATTGAATTCGAAATGCAAATTTGTATTTTTTTTTCATATTCTAATGAATAATTTCAAGAACTTTTCAGAAAAATATGGATTTTGAATAATTTATTCAAAATGATCAACATTGAGAAAATAAATGAACAAATGAGTAAAGAAGACTGCATGTGGATTTTATTTGGCCCATCGATACAGATTCTTCGAACTAAAGACTCCATCCCTCACAAAACCATACACGAACAGTCGAACAACATATCAACATATTAATTTGTGTTGAATCCCACTAGTTTTCATTCAAGTGGGCTACAATAATGAAGGGTGTTTTCTGTAGCAAAGTATTGAAATATTTATTGATTCAGAAAAAGACATTTGAGAATTATGTATCAAACAAAATATATTGTAAATGGCTGCCACGGCTTTGCTGGCATATGCGTTTCCTTTCGACGAAATTTTCCATAATGTTATTGAATACATGTGGTGGTATTTTTCATTGATAAAGCGTCTAATTTCGGCTTTCAATGCTTCGATGGTTTCAGGGTTATTGGCATAGACCTGTGACTTCAGAAAACCCCACAACCAGAAATCTAAAAGCGTTGAAGCGTAGGAGAGAATGCTGGTCACCAACTCGAGAAATGACAAGACCAGAATTGGCCTCCACGCTCTTGCGATTTGACGCTTTTAGACTTCTGACTGTGGGGTTATCTGAAGTCACAGGTTTATGCCAATAAGCCTGGAACCATCGAAGCATTGAAAGCCGAAACTATTAGACGCTGTGTGAAATACCACCACATGTATTCAATAACATTATGGAAAATTTCGTCAAAAGGAAAAGCATATGCCAGCAAAGCCGTGGAGGCCATTTGAAATACATTTTGTTTAATACATAACTCCCAACCCTAATGTATCTTTTCTGAATCAATAAATATTTCAATACTTTGCTACAGAAAACCATGTTTTATCGAACACTGAAATCTTGAGCTCTTATTGAAACATCCTTTATTATGACATCAATTTTGCAGGAATGTATTTACAGCATGATGGAGCTCCACCTCGTTTTAGAGTTATTGTCAGGAACTTTTTGGATGAGAACTTTCTAAATATGTTGATAGGCAGAGGTGGACTGCATGCATGGCCCCCTAGATCACCAGATTTCAATCCTATCGATTATTTCGTTTGGGGATATTTAAAATCTTAGGTATCCCTGCCAAAAATGTCTCATAGAAACTGATAAAAAATGGTCTAAGAGAACTTATGAGATCCAAATTGGATAGTGAATCCGCAAATCAGCGATTCCTGGGATGAATGCTTTATGTTTCTATGAGGACATGCAGTTTGAAAATTAATGAAAATGTATTAAATCCAAATTGGATAAGGATAAGGATAAGTATTCAATGGAGATTACAGATACATATTGCTTCAGTTTCTAATGGCATTCCCTTACGTGATTCCTATCCGTTTCTATCAGTGATTCCTGAGATGAATGTTTTATGTTTCTATAAGGTTATAAGGACATGCAGTTCGAAAATTAATGAGAATGTATGAGATCCAAATTGGATAGTAAACCACAAATCCGTATAGAACCGTATACGATATTCATAAGTATTTAATGGATATAACAGATACATATTGCTTCAGTTTCTAATGGCATTCCCTAATGTGATTCCTATCTGTTTCTATCAGCGATTCCTGGGATAAATGCTTTATGTTTTTTCAAGGACATGCAGTTTGAAAATTAATGAGAATGTATGATATCCAAATTGGATAGTGAAACCGCAAATTCGTATAGAACCGTATACGATATGCACGTGCCACCGTGAACACCCACCCCCCTTGGATCCACCCTCGATCGAATCTTATAGTATTCTCGAACCTCCACTAGATATAGTAGATATAGGGGGGATGTAGAGGGGGTTTTGAGCCAATTACATGATTTCTTTCAAATGTTTAACTTGAAATTATTTATCAGAATATGAATGAAAATACAAATTTTCCATCAGTCCAACAGACAATTTCTCGGATTCAATCTCAGAGTACACAATTTTTGTGAAGTAAGTGGAATTTCCCTATCGAATTCAATGTTTCGACAAAAATTTGGATGGGTCGAATGTCGTGCGGGACACTGAAATCTACTGATTCACATCGACAATTTTCTGCTTTTTCCGAATAATATCAATTAAATTCCATTATTCCGTCATACCGGAATCTCAGCTTGCAAAAAGTCCCATATTTTTCTGATACGGACCTGGATTTTTTGATCATTTCAATGATGAATCGATTCACCCATGGAAGTGTGTTTCATGTTCCAAATTTCAATTGATTATACTGGATGGTTCAGAAGTTATGAGCAATTGAAAATATTGACAACTACACAAATCACCCTGTATTTCGGCTATGAAGATGATTAGACCTATCACATATAGGTTTTTTGGACTCTACCCCAGGTTAACGTATGTACATTTACAAATGAAATACCCTGTAGATGATACTGATAGCCACGCAAATATAAGTATGTCATATTGTGAAATACTCATCGAATATTGATTTTTTTTCAGATGCTCCTTCAAGGGTTCATCGAATATTGCTTCATCCATCCAGGAACATCAAAAAAAGGCGTACAGAGGATGTATTTTCATGTTTTGTCCCAAATTGACAAATGTTTCAACTCCTAAAACCGTTTCATATTCAACAGAACTATATTTTATACCACAGTTTTGAAAATATATATATATTTTTTCAATTCCATCATTTCTAATTATTGATAGTCTTGAAATTGAAAATATATTCAATACTATAATAAAGGAAACACTGTGCCCAGTGAAAATGGAAATCCTCAAATCAACCGAAATACATATATCATAAATCAACACTACTTAAGTTCAAACTTGAGTAACATACAATTGACTGAATTCTCTCTTATTTTTATTCTTAATATAACTTAAATTTTCTGATGCCAATCTGTAATTTCTGATGAATACGAAAATATGTAACTATATGTATAGTTACACTAATATTATGTAAGAGTCATGATGAAAATATTATAAATATTTTATGCCATTGAAGTATGTATTCTACAAAATTAATTTATTTCAATTCAGAATTAATATTGTTTAATATTGTTGTATTTCATTATGTGGACCAAATAAAGTTTCAAAATACGATGGCTCGAATTTTATTTGAAATATTATTTAGTTTTCAATCCATTCAGTGTTTTCTGTCTCGCAGAAATTCTCACATTGATTCACTCCATTAATACAGGTCATAAAGAAAAATGGAATAGATTGGTCGTCGGCTTGTGACTATTTCTGATTCAGTGAAAATTTCCAGATCCAAATGAAGACGATTTCAAATAGAATAGAAGACATCGGCGTATTGTGTTCTGGCCGGGTAGGAGTGAAGTGCCAACATGGCAAAAGGCGGTACCAACCCCACAATGTCGCTCAAAAAGCCGGACGGGTCATTCAGAGCATTAGGATCCAAACCGAGGGAGAGGAGTTTTTCTATCAAACGGATATTATTTGGATCTAATTTCACCATCGAAAGAAGAATGGTATTCATCATGCAAACCCTGCTGTTAACATCAACGTTGTATTGCAATAGCTATTCCAAGCAGCTGTATTTGTTAGCAGAATGGACAATCAAATGAATGGGTTTATATCCAAATAATATTCCTTCATTTTACACGTCAGCACCGAATCTTACTAGGTGTTTAATGAGTTCACAATGTGCATATATAACGGCATGATGAAGGGAAGTATATCCTAAAGCATCTTTTTTCCGGACATCCGCTCCTCGCCTTTGTGATCTCAAAGTTTCACTTTCATCTCCATTCATTATAGCTGCTTTCAATGCCGAATCTTTATCTTCCTGGGATTTTGTCAAAAAGAATAGGAATGATCCAGCACGTAGATTCTGCAACAAAGATGTATATTTATTCACTCAAAAATAAGTACATAAACATATTTATGGTAGAGGTATCTATCTTGCGAAATATTCATGACTTTCCTACACATTCGTTACCATTTCGTTCCTCGAAAATCTGCTCTTTAAGTATCAATGGAATTGTTTGGTTATCAAGTGAGAATAAACATCGACCTCCATGAGGATTTTTCTCGATATGCAACAATTAAAAAAAATCATAAAAAGCACTGCCGTGATCCACACCTATCCTGAAAATTTCAAGTCCCTAGGCCTTTCCGTTCGAAAGTTATAATTTTCTATGGTTCTGGTCATGCGATCTGGACAAAATTTAGCTTGAATATATCATTCTCCCTTGAAATACAAAATCTCATCATGATGGAACCGCAGTTTCAAAATCATCCAGAAAAGTAAATTTCAAACGACCATATTTACGGAACCCCTAGTCTAATTTCGCACATTGATAAGCGTGACCTCGACATTTCAGATCCACACCTATCCTGAAAATTTCCCTACGGCTTTCCGTCGAAAGTTATAATTCTCTATGGTTGCTATGGTTCCGGCCATGCGATCTGGACAAAATGTAGACTCCAATGACAGACTCGAATTTTTCGACTGATTCGTCATCAGTGAGTCGAACCCGGTCGATTGAGACCATTTTCGGCTCAAAATTCGAAAAATACAGACATATTGATCGTGACGAAATAATATAGCCCTCGTGTAAGTAGAACGAGCGCTCAAAAATGAAACGATGCTATTTGCAATGTGAATAGTTGAATTTTTGTTAATTACAATTTTTGCCGACCTATTCGGGTTAACCGAAGATGAACTTATTTGAAACAAATTGAATAAGTCAATCCGTGACTTGAAAACCTTCTTGTGTTCTTTGTGAATAAATAAATAAATAAATAAATATTTCATAAGTTCAATGAAAAAAAATTCAGAAAAGCACTGCCGTGAAGGCAGGAGCTTTTGAGCGCTCGTACATGCACCTGGTAGGTAGATTCGCATTTTCCAGTTTTAGAAATCAATTGAAGGAATTTTCGACAGCTGTCAAAAAATTCTGAAACTAAGGCGAAACTCCAGAATTCATGTCAGTGCTTCAGCTGATCAATTTTGTTTCGATAATTCGCTAGAATTTTCTACGGTATCTATGGTCTTGGTGATGTGATCTGGACAAAATTTTGCACGTAGTTTGAATACATTATTCCTCAGCTAGGTGCATAATTTAATTTCAATCCGATCAGAAGTTTCGAAAATATCAGTAAAAAATATTTTGAACGGCCATATTTACGAAACCCCTAGTCTAGTTTTGCTCATTGATGAACGTGACCGTGAAATTCGTGATCCAAACCCACCCTGAAAATTTCAAGTTCCTTGGCCTACCCCTTCGGAAGTTATAACTTTCTATGGTTTCTATGGTTCTGGTCATGCGATCTGGACAAAATGTTGCTTTAATATATCATTCTCGTTCAAAATACAAAATTTTATCTCGATCGAATCCGTAGTTTCGGAATTATCGAGAAAACAAAATTTCAAACGACCGTATTTACGGAACCCCTAATATAATTCTGCTCATTGATGAACGTGAACGCCACATTTCAGGTCTACACCTATCCCGAAAATTTCAAGTTCCTAGGCCTTTCCGTTCGAAAGTTATGATTTTCTATGGTTTCTATGGTTCTGGTCATGCGATCTAGAGAAATGTAGCTTGAATATATCATTCTCCATTAGTATACAGAATTTCGTCACCATCGAATCTCTAGTTTGGAAATTATCGAGAAAACTAAATTTCAAACGACCATATTTACGGAACCCCTAGTGAAATTTTGCTCATAGATGAAAGTGATCACGACAATCGAGATCCACACCTATCCTGAAAATTTCAAGTCCCTAGGCGTTTCCGTTCAAAAGTTACAATCTTCTATGGTTTCTATGGTCCAGGTGATGCGATCTGAACAAAATTTTGCATGTAGCTCGAAAACCTCATTTTCCATCAGAGTGCAAAATTTCATCGCGATCGAATCTGTAGTTTCAGAGTAATCAGGAAAACAAAATTTTGAGCGGCCATATTTACGGAACCCCTCGGCGAATTTTGCCCAATAACGAACTCAACCGCGGCATTCGGGATCTGAACCTACACTGAAAATTTCTAATCTCTATGTTGATCCGTTCGAGAGTTATCGTGTATACGGACGGCCGGACTGACGGGCGGACAGACTCGAATTTTTCGACGGATTCGTCATCAGTGAGTCGAACATAGTCGTTTGAGACCATTTTCGGCTCAAAATTCGAAAAATACAGACATCGTGACGAAATGATTAGCCCTCGTGTCAGTAGTACGAGCGCTCAATTATCTACCTTATTGCCAAACTATCTTGTTAGGTTTCGAACATAGAAATATGATTATTTTCACCTCTTGAATGAACGGCTAGCAATTTGAATGATCAAATTTACTTGCATTATTGCTTCATCAGATTGAATTTAATAAATATTTCCAACACAATATCATGTAACTCTTGAACAAAGTTAAACACAATATATAGAGGATTTCATCAATTTCGTGATGCATTTCGATGCTAATTTAAAAATCACTTCTCCACTCCAGAAAAATTCTCAATAATTCTTAATAACATATATCTGAGTATACCTACAGCTTTTTCATCGAAATAACAAAGAAAGTTCATTCTTTTTTCCTTCTTTTCTCATTGGCCTCAGCACTTTCCAGAAAATTGCAATCTTCTTGAATACTCACTGTCTTTAGAAATTTTACTTATCTTGCACTCCAGTCTCAAATTACTTCTTTATGAGAAAATCAATTTTTCTATCCATCTCCTCAAAGCTCCAAATATCAATTGTTTTCTGAAATCATTTTTTTTTCCTTTAGGTTTTCACATTCTACAATTCACAGGATTTTATCAATATTAATATTTCAGATTGTCAATTGCAGTTTTCCATGAAATTATTCTTTTCAATTGAAACAGAACTCTGACATAAATCTCAAACAGAAGTTCAACAAGTGCATTCATTCAATGATACAGGAATATAGATCGCGTCAATGGATTACAACATGCCAAAACATTAATGACAAAAAAGGTCGCAACTATTGGCAAGAAATGAAAAAACTTTCCAAATATAATCCAGCAAGAAAAATTTCAAATTTAACTGTAAACAATGTTTCTTTCGATACAGATCCAGAAATTACTGAGGCCTTCAAATGTCAGTTCGAGAGTATTTACAGGGAGAACCTTAATTCCAACTTCGACCAACATTTCAGGAATGAAGTAGACCACCACCAGATTACCGAAACTCTTAAAGACCAAACAAATTTCATGATGCCTGCGATTACAGACGAAGAATATACCGAGACCCTTTTCTCTGGAAAAAACACAGCTGGCGGATATGATAATTTACCCAGAAAAATATTTAAAGAACTTGACCCACTGATAGTTAATAGTTAGGAAGGGGGTTACGTTCCACTGCGACCTCAAAGTCTATTGACCCACTGATACACGACCACTTAATGAAAATATTCAATTACTGCCTAAAAAATGGGTACTTTCCTCCGGAATGGAAAATAGGTTCAATAATTCCGATTCCAAAACCAAACCTCAACCATCAACTCACTTCAAACTATCGGCCAATAACGCACTTACCAGTTGCGGGCAAACTATTCGAAAAAATTATAGCTAGACGTTTAAAAGAAGAGCTCAAACAGTTGATTCCCACTTGCCGATCCGGATTCAAACGTAAAAACTCTACTTTACACCCACTTATAGCTCTCACTTCGAATATTCAAAACAGCATGAAAAAATTACGAAAAGCACTGCCGTGAACGCAGGAGCTTTTGAGCGCTCGTACATGCACCATGTAGGTAGATTCGCATTTTCCAGTTTTGGAAACCAATTGAGGAAATTTTTGACCGCTGTCAAACAAATTTTCAAACTGAGGCAAACAGTGCTTTAGGTGACCAATTTTTTTTCGATAATTCGCTTAAATTTTCTACGGTATTTATGGTCTTGGTGATGCGATCTGGACAAAATTTCGCACGTAGTTCGAATACATTATTCCTCAGCTAGATGCAAAATTTCATTCCAATCAAATTGGTAGTTTCCAAATCATCAGGAACAGAATATTTTGAACGGCCATATTTACGGAACCCTTAGTCTAATTTTGCTCATTGATGAACGTGACCGTGAAATTCGCGATCCAAACCCACCATGAAAATTTCAGATTCCTAGGCCTTTTCCTTCGGAAGTTATAATTTTCTATGGTTCTAGTTATGCGATCTGGACAAAATGTTGCTTTAATATGTCATTCTCGTTTAAAATACAAAATTTTATCTCGATCGAATCCGTAGTTTCGAAATTATCTAGAAAACAAAATTTCAAACGACCGTATTCACGGAACCCCTAGTATAATTCTGCTCATTGATAAACGTGAACGCCACATTTCAGATCTACACCTATCATAGAAATTTCAAGTCCCTAGGCCTTTCCGTTCGAAAGTTATGATTTTCTATGGTTTCTATGGTTCTGGCCATACGATCTGGAGAAATGTAGCTTGAATATATTCTACATAAGTATACAGAATTTCGTCACGATCGAATCTGTAGTTTTGAAATTATCAAGAAAACAAAATTTCAAACGACCATATTTACGGAACCCCTAGTATAATTTTGCTCATAGATGAACGTGATCACGACCATCGAGATCCAGACCTATCCTGAAAATTTCAAGTCCCTAGGCGTTTCCGTTCAAAAGTTAAAATTTTCTATGGTTCATATAGTTCTGGTGATGCGAGCTGAACAAAATTTTGCATGTAGCTTGAACACCTCATTCTCCATTGAAGTGCAAAATTTCATCTCGATCGAATCTGTAGTTTCAAAGTAATCAGGAAAACAAAATTTCGAGCGGCCATATTTACGGAACCCTTAGGCGGATTTTGCCCAATAACGAACTTAACCTCGGCATTCGAGATTCGTACCTACCCTGAAAATTTCATGTTTCTAGAACATTCCGTTCGAGAGTTATCGTGTATACGGACGGCTGGACGGACAGACTCGAATTTTCCGACGGATTCGTCTTCAGTGAGTCGAACTCTGTCGATGGAGACCATTTTCGGCTCAAAATTCGAAAAATACAGACATCGTGACGAAATGATATAGCCCTCGTGTAAGTAGTACGAGCGCTCAAAAAGGAGATAAATCTGCTGCGGTTTTTATGGACATTACCAAAGCGATAGTGTTTGGCACAAAGGATTGCTATATAAGCTGATGAAATGTAAAACAACAGACTATCTCATAAAAGTAATACAAGGGTTCTTGAAAGATAGGAGGTTGCAAATCAAGATAAATTCTTCACTATCTGATATGTTCTCACCACAACATGGTGTACCTCAGGGATCACCACTATCCCCCTTTCTTTACAACATTTTTTGTCATGATATGTATAACCACGACCTCGTTAACAAAGAAGAAGTATATCTATTGCTATACACACTGCAATTCTGTGACGATACCGCACTTGTCTCACACAACAGAAATTTTAGTGGAACGATTGAATGTCTCCAACGATTGACTGACAAAATTGTAACTCGGATGAAAAAATGGCGTATCTCTCCCAACCCTAACAAAACCCAATTTATTCTATTTGTACATAAAATTACAGCCTCATCACCTACAATAAACATACTACAACACACTATCACACCTACACCGACAGTTAAATACCTAGGAATAACACTTGACAACAAACTCAACTTCAAAGATCACACACAAATCACGAAGAAAAAAATTATCACAAGGTCCAGACACTTCAGATCACTCACTTACAAACTAGAAGGTATAAACTATATAATATGGTCACCAACTATGGATAAACGCAAGAAACGCTACATTGAAAAATATAGAAGTAGCAGAGAGAAGCAGATTAAGAACAATTACGAAAATAAGGAACCCTAGAAATCCACTACATAATCCATCAAATACAATTTTTTATGAAAAAACATTGAACCAATAGCGACAAGATTCCACAAACTCAATATAAAATTCGCAAACAACCGCAGCAACATGGAGATTCTTCAACCGATGACGACAAACAACCACGCCCGAGGCAACAGAAGAATTGATCCAGCGAAAATTCTCATTTCGGAATTGGAGGAACTCAGAACATGAATAATTTTTTTTTTCTTCAATTGAACTTACTTTTTACCCTTCATATAGAATTATCAAATTGTTGAATATTATTAAGGGGCAAAAAGACCTCGGTCGATAGCCCTTTGGTTGATCCAATTAACATTTTATTATTATTATTATTATTATTATTCTTCTCAATTTTGATTGTTCCCTTATTTTCAATTTTTTTTTTTACTTTCATAAAGTGATGTCCGAACCAGTTTCTAATGATATGAATAAATTTTTTTTATTGTCAATAATTTATTTGTGACTTGTTGAACTTCTTCATCTTTTTCTGATTTGATATATTCAGTAGGATGTTTATAATGGAATATATATCTCCCTTTGGTTTTGCATGTCTGAAAACATCAACATGTTCTTTCATCATTTGAGAAGTTTTATTTCTCTAAATCTGGTTACTGTCCCCGTAAAAACTTTCGAAAGAAATACAAAAATACAACCCATTTCTTTCCTTTCTTTTTAGTGTGTGCTTCTTACTTTTTTTTCTGATGTTTATAGTGTTTATTTCTTAATTTTGAGTGTACACTTAATTTTTGAATTTTTTTTCTCCTACAGAATCCAGAACCTTCTCTGAAAATCTGAATCCAACCTAACCTATTTAACCTTCGAACCTAACTTATCCGTCTCTGGAAATCTGAATCCGCGGCCCACTGGTTGTTATTTCTTTGTATTCAATTCGATGGCATTTTTGAGCGCTCGTACTACATACATGATAGCTATATCATTTCGTCACGATGTCTTTTTTTTCGAATTTTGAGCCTAAAAATGATCTCAATCGACAGAGTTCGACTCACTGATGACGAATCCGTCGAAAAATTCGAGTCTGTCCGTCCGTATACACGATAACTCTCGAACGGAACGACCCAAAAACTTGAAATTTTCAGGGTATGTTCGAATCTCGAAGTCTAAGTTCGTTATAGGGCAAAATTAGACCAGGGGTTCCGTAAATATGGCCGCTCGAAATTTTGTTCGACTGATTACTTCGAAATTACTGATTCGATCAAAGTGAACTTTTGCACTCAGATGAAGAATGACGTGTTCAAGCTATATGCAAAATTTTGTCGAGCCCGCATGACCAGAACCATAGAAAATTGAAACTTTGTAATGGAAGGGCCTAGGGACTGGAAATTTTCAGGATAGTTGTGGATCTCGAATGTTGCGGTCACGTTTATCAATGGTAATCTAGCATTCCTAGCATTCTCAGAAAATTTTATTGAATACTCTACTTTCCATTCGTTGAGGATATGTAATCAATAAATATTTTGCATGAAATTGGTAAAGTTCAAATACATAATTGAAGTCGATTGAATTGTATGAGTTTTGAGCGCTCGTACTACTTACACGAGGGCTATATCATTTCGTCACGATGTCTGTATTTTTCGAATTTTGAGCCGAAAATGGTCTCAATCGACTATGTTCGACTCACTGATGACGAATCCGTCGGAAAATTTGAGTCTGTCCGTCCGGCCGTCCGTCCGTCCGGCCGTCAGCACGATAACTCTCGAACAAAACAACCTAGAGACTTGAAATTTTCAGTGTGGGTTCAGTTCCCGAATGGCTCGGTTAAGTTCGTTAATGGGCCAAATTCCACAAGGGGTTCCGTAAATATGGCCGTTCAAAGTTTTGTTTCCCTGATTACTTGAAAACTACAGATTTGATCGAGATGAAATTTTGCACTCAAATGGAAAATGAGGTGTTCAAGCTACATGTGAAATTTTGTCCAGATCGCATGACCAGAACCATAGAAACCATAGAAAATTGTAACTTTTGAACGGAAAGGCCTAGGGACTTGAAATTTTCAGGATAGGTGTGGATCTCGAATGTCGTGACCACGTTCATCTATGAGCAACATTATACAAGGGGTTCCGTAAATACGGTCGTTTGAAATTTTGTTTTCTCGATAAATTCGAAACTGCGGATTCGATCGAGATGAAATTTTGTATTTTAATCGAGAATGATATATTGAAGCAATATTTTGTCCAGATCGCATGACCAGAACCATAGAAACCATAGAAAATTCTAACTTTTGAACGGAAAGGCCTAGGAACTTGAAATTTTCAGGGTGGGTTTGGATCGCAAATTTCACGGTCATGTTCACCAATGAGCAAAATTAGACTAGGGGTTCCGTAAATATGGCCGTTCAAAATATTTTTTTCCTGATAGTTTCGAAACTACCGATCGGATTGGAATGAAATTATGCACCTAGCTCAGGAATAATGTATTCAAACTACGTGCAAAATTTTGTCCAGATCGCATCACCAAGACCATAGATACCGTGGAAAATTCTAGCGAATTATCGGAAAAAAATTGTTCAGCTGAAGCACCGACATGAAGTCTGGAGTTTCGCCTAAGTTTCAGAATTTTTTTGACAGCTGTCAAATATTCCTTCAACTGATTTCTAAAACTGGAGAATGCGAATCTACCTACAAGGTGCATGTACGAGCGCTCAAAAGCTCCTGCCTTCACGGCAGTGCTTTTCGTAATTTTTTATTTTATGTATTAAGCATCACCTATATGGGTAATCAATATAAAAATGAGCCTCCATTTTAGGTATTTACATCTGCTTAGTTATGGCCATGTTTACTTCATTTTCTATCCAGGGTATTCTGATTCAATAAAAGGTAAGTAAAATTGAAAATTTATAGAATCATGTTATAAGAAAAAAAATAACGAAAAGCACGGCCGTGAAGACAGGAACTTTTGAGCGCTCGTACATGCACCTTGTAGGTAGATTCGCATTTTCCAGTTTTAGAAATCAATTGAAGGAATTTTCGACAGCTGTCAAAAAATTCTGACTCTTAGGCGGAACACCAGACTTCATGTCAGTGCTTCAGCTGATCAATTTTTTTTCGATAATTCGCTAGAATTTTCTACGGTATTTATGGTCTTGGTGATGCGATCTGGACAAAATTTTGCATGTAGTTTAGTTTACATTATTCCTCAGCTAGGTGCATAATTTCATTCCAATCCGATCAGTAGTTTCGAAACTATCAGGAAAATAATATTTTGAACGGCCATATTTACGGAACCCCTAGTTTGATTTTGCTCATTGATGAACGTGACCGCTAAATTCGCGATCCAAACCCACCCTGAAAATTTCAAGTTCCTAGGCCTTTCTGTTCAAAAGTTACAATTTTCTATGGTTTCTATGGTTCTGGTCATGCGATCTGGACAATATATTGCTTTAATATATCATTCTCGATTAAAATACAAAATTTCATCTCCATTGAATCCGCAGTTTCGGAATGATCGAGAAAACAAAATTTCAAACGACCGTATTTACGGAACCACTAGTATAATTCTGCTCATTGATGAACGTGAACGCGACATTTCAGATCCACACCTATCCTGAAATTTCAAGTCCCTAGGCCTTTCCGTTCGAAAGTTATGATTTTCTATGGTTTCTATGGTTCTGGTCATGTGATCTGGAGGAATGTAGCTTGAATATAAATTTCTCCATTGGTATACAAAATTTCGTCCCGATCGAATCTGTAGTTTTGAAGTTATCAAGAAAACTAAATTTCAAACGACCATATTCACGGAACCCCTAGAATAATGTTGCTCATAGATGAACGTGATCACAACATTCGAGATCCACACCTATCTTGAAAATTTCAAGTCCCTAGGCGTTTCCGTTCAAAAGTTACAATTTTTTATGGTTTCAATGGTTCTGGTCATGCGATCTGGACATTTCACATGTAGCTCGAATATCTCATTTTCCATCTGAGTGCAAAATTTCATCTCGATCAAATCTGTAGTTTCGAAGTAATCAGAAGAGCAAAATTTTGAACGGCCATATTTACGGAACCCCTGGTGGAATTCGGCCCATTAACGAACTTAACCGAGGCATTCTGGAACTGAACCCACACTGAAAATTTCAAGTCTCTAGGTTGTTCCGTTCGAGAGTTATCGTGCTTACGGACGGACGGCCGGCCGGAAGGACAGACTCGAATTTTCCGACGGATTCGTCATCGGTGAGTCGAACATAGTCGATTGAGATCATTTTCGGCTCAAAATTCGAAAAATACAGACATCGTGACGAAATGATATAGCCCTCGTGTAAGTAGTACGAGCGCTCAACAACCTACACATTTCAGAAATAACCTTAGATTTGTAAATAGGTCTGTACAAAAAAAGCTTCGAATTTTACTCCCAACTTCATTCAGATTATGTGAAAATTTTTTCGGTTTTAGTAGTTACCTATTTACCTACTGATCTAATTTTTTTTAGTTCCGACACGTTTAGTTGCTTAGTTGCTTTTTATTCGACTAATATACTCATACTAGCTTAGTCTGAACAAGGAATTGCTTTATTATATTCCCAGGCTATTACGGTTTAATGAAAGGTGAGTAAAAAATAAAAGTTCATAGGAATATCTAAAACCTACATATTTCGTTAAATAACTTAGTTATCGTGCAAATAAGTCGACACAAAAAAAACTTTATATTTCATTGCAATTATAAATTTTCTTCTATTTATTATATTTTTTCAGATTTGAGTAGGTGCTAAATTATATTATTACATTTAATTAGATTTTGAATTCAGATAACGCGACCAACCATTTAGAACGTCTGAAGACAAATAACTGGATATGTTTTCAATGCACAAATAATAATAATAATAATAATGTTTATTCGTACAATACTGAAAAACAATTACACAAATGATCGGACAAATGAACAAAAGGAAACTGTAAAGCCTAAAGGCTCTCTGCAGATAGTGTATACAATAAAGATAAGTGTTTACAATTCCCAAAATCGCAAAGCCAAGGGGCTGTCTGCGTTGGACTCTTGGGAACTGTGCGGAACATTATTTAAGAATCGGCAACAAGTTTGGTGCAGCACATCATGGGCTCAACCAACAGTAATAAGTATAAGTGTATGCCCATCAGTACAAAATTTAACAAAGCCTGGAGGCTGTCTGCTAAACAAATTATTACGAGTACGGATCTCACTTAGAGTATGAACATCAAGTTCTATATTCATTTTCAATACCAACAAAGACGCGATCAACAAACATAAGCAGAAAGTCAAATATGAAATTTCAAGTGCTACTCATACGTTCAGTTTATTCTCTATTATATGGTTATTTTTTCTTCTGCCTTCCATCAAAATAAACTGCTTAAGCTTTGATTTGAACAAATTATAACTAACTATACTTTTCAGGTGCTGGGGAAGGTAATTGAATACTCTAGGGGCAAGAAAGCTGTAACATCTTTGACCCACAGTTCTCTTAGAAGTTGATAGAACAAATTTTTTGTTTGTTTTATTTCTAGTCTCATGAAAATGGGAAACAAGCAAGAACTTATTTTGTTTTTTGAGCGCTCGTACTACTTATTGAGCGCTCGTACTACTTACACGAGGGCTATATCATTTCGTCACGATGTCTGTATTTTTAGAATTTTGAGCCGAAAATGGTCTCAATCGACTATGTTCGACTCACTGATGACGAATCCGTCGGAAAATTCGAGTCTGTCCGTCCGTCCGTCCGTAAGGCCGGCCGTCCGTAAGCACGATAACTCTCGAACGGATCAACCTAGAGACTTGAAATTTTCAGTGTAGGTTCAGATCCCAAATGCCTCGGTTGAGTTCGTTAATCGGCAGAATTCCACTAGGGGTTCCGTAAATATGGCCGTTCAAAATTTTGCTCTTCTGATTACTTCGAAACTACAGATTTGATCGAGATGAAATTTTGCACTCAGATGGAAAATGAGATGTTCGAGCTACATGTGAAATGTCCAGATCGCATTAACAGAACCATAGAAACCATAGAAAATTGTAACCGCCTAGGGACTTGAAATTTTCAGGATATGTGTGGATCTCGAATGTCGTGATCACGTTCATCTATGAGCAACATTATTTTAGGGGTTCCGTGAATATGGTCGTTTGAAATTTAGTTTTCTTGATAATTTCGAAACTGCGGATTCGATCGAGATGAAATTTTGTATTTTAATCGAGAATGATATATTGAAGCAATATTTTGTCCAGATCGCATGACCAGAACCATAGAAACCATAGAAAATTCTAACTTTTGAACGGAAAGGCCTAGGAACTTGAAATTTTCAGGGTGGGTTTGGATCGCAAATTTCACGGTCACGTTCATCAATGAGCAAAATTAGACTAGGGGTTCCGTAAATATGGCCGTTCAAAATATTTTTTTCCTGATAGTTTCGAAACTACCGATCGGATTGGAATGAAATTATGCACCTAGCTCAGGTATAATGTATTCAAACTACGTGCAAAATTCTGTCCAGATCGCATCACCAAGACCATAGATACCGTGGAAAATTCTAGCGAATTATCGGAAAAAAATTGATCAGCTGAAGCACCGACATGAAGTCTGGAGTTTCGCCTAAGTTTCAGAATTTTTTTGACAGCAGTCAAAAATTCCTTCAATTGATTTCTAAAACTGGAAAATGCGAATCTGCCTACAAGGTGCATGTACGAGCGCTCAAAAGCTCCTGCCTTCACGGCAGTGCTTTTCGTAATTTTTTGATAATATAGTGCTAATTTATAAAAATAAATCTGACGTGAGTCAAGTATTTTGCTTTCTTCATAGAAAGCATCACATCACACCAATTATTTTGAAAAAGGACCCCTTCCTTTTTCAAAATAATTTCCAGAAAAATTTTTTGCAGTATATTGATCCTATCCAGACTTGATGAAGCGAGTCCTCCCCATCCTAATATACCATAACTAACTGCATAAATATGGTAGTCGATGATGGAAGAGCTCCTGCACCACTCTGAAGGCATTTTCTTGATTGATGGCTGCTTTTATGACATTATCGAGTTTATGATGAATTTCTTGACAATAAATTGTGGGATTCTTCTTTACTTGGTCATAAATAACTTCTATAATTTTCCTGTTCTTCATATATTTCACAACGCGTTTTTCACTTTGGCACAATATGTCGTAATAGGTTATTCGACATGTTTGCGTTATTTCGATTTCTTTTAGGTGTTGTAAGTCAGATTCATAATCACAGTAAATTTTGTTCAACTCAGTATTCGTTATAATTTTTTCTCTCAATGTTGGACACACAATTTCACCACGATGTTCTCCGAGAACAAAATGCTTCACGAATACCAAAAATACATCCAAATATATTGCACCTGACGTGGGAACTTTTTCGAAGGCTTTTTTTCCAGCTTTGTCCACCAGACTTACATCTGCACCTTCACGTAAGAAAATATCCACAAGCTTAGAATTTCCACGACGACAAGCCGTATGTAAGGGAGTTTCACCTGTTGAGAGATTCGTACAATTCAAATCTATTCCTCTTTGTACTAACAAAGCTGCAAGAGACAAAGGTTCCTTCACGAAATAGGAAACCGCCAAAAGATGGAGACAATTATTTCCTACAATATTCAGAGCATTAGGATCCAAACCGAGGGAGAGTAGTTTTTCTATCAAACAGATATTATTTGGATCTAATTTCACCATCGAAGAAGAATGGTATTCATCATGCAATCCCTGCTGTTAACATCAACTTTGTATTGCAATAGCTGTTCCAAGCAGCTGTCTTTGTTAACAGAATGGACAATCAAATGAATGGGTTTATATCCAAATAATATTCCTTCATTTCCCACGTCAGCACCGAATCTTACTAGGTGTTTAATGAGTTCACAATTTCCATATATAACGGCATGATGAAGGGAAGTATATCCTAAAGCATCTTTCTTCCGGACATCCGCTCCTCGCCTTAGTGATCTCAAAGTTTTACTTTCATCTCCATTCATTATAGCTGCTTTCAATGCCGAATCTTTATCTTCCTAGGATTCTTTCAAAAAGAATAGGAATGATCCAGCACTTTGAAGATTCTGTAACAAAGATGTTATTCACTCATAAATACATAAACATATTTATGGTGGAGGTATCTATTTTGCGAAATATTCATGATTTTCCCACACATTCGTTACTATTTCGTTCCTCGAAAATCTGCTCTTTAACTATCAATGGAATTGTTTGGTTATCAAGTGAGAATAAACATCGACCTTCATGAGGATTTTTCTCGATATGCAACAATTAAAAAAAATCATAAGAAGCACTGCCGTGATCCACACCTATCCTGAAAATTTCAAGTCCCTAGGCCTTTCCGTTCGAAAGTTATAATTTTCTATGGTTCTGGTCATGCGATCTGGACAAAATTTAGCTTGAATATATCATTCTCCCTTGAAATACGAAATCTCATCATGATGAAACCGCAGTTTCAAAATCATCCAGAAAAGTAAATTTCAAACGACCATATTTACGGAACCCCTAGTCTAATTGCGCACATTGATAAGCGTAACCTCGACATTTCAGATCCACACCTATCCTTAAAATTTCCCTACGGCTTTCCGTCGAAAGTTATAATTCTCTATGGTTGCTATGGTTCTGGTCATGCGATCGGGACAAAATGTAGACTCAAATGACACACTCGAAGTTTTCGACAGATTCGTCATCAGTGAGTCGAACCCTGTCGATTGAGACCATTTTCGGCTCAAAATTCGAAAAATACAGACATCGTGATCGTGACGAAATAATATAGCCCCCTTGTAAGTAGAACGAGCGCTCAAAAATGAAACGATGCTATTTGCAATGTGAATAGTTTGAGTTTTGTTAATTACCTTTTTGGCCGTCCTATTCGGGTTAAACGAAGATGAACTTATTTGAAACAACTTGAATAAGTCACTCCGTGACTTGAAACACCTATAATAATTCATAAGTTCAATGAAAAATTATCTAGCAAACTATCCTGCTAGGTTTCGAACATAAAAAAATTACGAAAAGCACTGCCGTGAAGGCAGGACATGCACCTTGTAGGTAGATTCGCATTCTCCAGTTTTAGAAACCAATTGAAAAGATTTTGACAGCTGTCAAAGAAAACTTCAAACTCACGAGAAAATTCAAACTTCACGTCAGTGCTTTGGTGACCATTTTTTTTTCGATAATTCGCTAGAATTTTCTACGGTCTTGGTCATGGTAATGGTCTTGGTAATGCGATATGGATAAAATTTCTCACGTAGTTTGAATACATTATTCTTCATATATAAGCGAAATTTCATTTCAATCCAATAGGTAATTTCGAAATTATCAAGAAAAATATAGTTTGAACGGCTATATTTACGGAACCACTAGTCTAATTTTGCTCATTGATGAAAGTGATCGGCGAAATTGGCGATCCGAACCTATCCCTAGGCCTTCACGTTCGAATGTTATGATTTTCAATGGTTCTGATCATGCGATCTGGAAAAAATGTAGCTCGAATATGTCATTCTCAATTTAAATACAAAATTTCGTCACGATCAAATCCATAGTTTCGAAATTATCAGGAAAACCGAATTTCAAACGGCCATATTTACGGAACCCCTAGTCTAATTCTGCTCATTGGTGAACGTAACCGCAACATTCGAGATCCACACCTATCCTGAAAATTTCATGTCCCTAGGCCTTTCCATTACAAAGTTATAATTTTCTTTGGTTTCTATGGTTCTGGTCATGCGAGCTGGACAAAATTGCATGTAGCTTGAACACGTGATTCTCCATCTGAGTGCAAAATTCCACCTCGATCGAATCAGTAGTTTCAAAGTAATCAGGAAAAGAAAATTTCGAGCGGCCATATTTACGGAACCCCTGGGCTAATTTTGCCCAATAACGAACTCAACCGCGGAATTTGAGATTCGAACCTACCCTGAAAATTTCAAAATTCTAGGACATTCCGTTCGAGATTTATCGTGTATACGGACGGCCGGACGGACAGACTCGAAATTCATATTCTTTTTCAACATCTATTACAGCATATTTTCGCTTTTTTCATACATATCATATCCTTTTCTGATGAAAATAATCCGAAATTATAATCAAACTTGCTCAACGTAAAAACAATTGACAAAAAATGGAGTAAGGTTAGTAATTTTTCAAAAAACACAAAAAAATAACTCGTAAACTGTTGATTTTTGGATATCAATAAATATGGCTCAAATGACAGCAAACGAGTTATACTAACATGTCCTTCAAGGTTCACGTCGAATTTGGAATCACCCTGTATACTTTCTTGAAAAAAGCTTTTGTCATATCATTCATATGGCCAAGACGGCCTTCAGTGTTGACAAATAATGTCATTTTATTTTTATGAAGATAGAATCACCGAAATATATTCAGAATATCAGAAAAACTCAAATTTCTCTTTGCATGAAACAGCTCTCGAGATTCGAAAACTACGTCCTTGATTCACCCTGAAAACATGCCAATATTTCCTCAATTATAAAACCCATGGAGCTTAGGCCCGAAAAAATCTGCTAGGTGGCGCCACCTTTCCGTATTTGCAACGACTCGTTATAGTTTGTGTTCTGGTCTTCGAAAATGGGCGCGTTCGAAATGCCTGAGCGGCTCAGTCTGAGATTTGGCAGTATTTGGTTCTTCGAACGAGCTGAGTGAGCAAACGGGGCTGCTCAGTCATTGGTAGTTTATAACCGAAAAATTTAAAAACGATGAAAGGAAGAATTTTTTCATTCATCGCATTAACTCCCCGCCAAGAGCGCATCCACAACTACGCAAGAGCATTCGCCAAGCCTAAGGAACTACAATCCGAGAGTATGCCTCTACCGAAAATCGCCTCTCTCTAGGCCGAGTAGGGGAGAATTAACATAACAGGAGTCTGCGCATGCGCAAAATATATGGGCACACTAACGCCTCATTCTCTCAGCACCTCAATGGCCCAAACGCCACCTCGATAGGACTAAAAACAGCGTAGTTATTCCCATTTACATCTGCGCATGCGCAGTTAACCCACCAATAGATTGCTCATGGTCTCAGCACCCCAATGTTCCAAACGCCATCTCGATAGGAACGATAACAGCGGAGTTATTCGAGTTTCCATCTGAGCATGCGCAGTCGCGAAAATGCACCGGACGATTCCTTATACTCTCAGCACCTCAATGGCACGGAAGCCACCTCGATAGGAACGACAACAGCGGAGTTATTCGAGTTTCCATCTGAGCATGCGCAGTCGCGAAAATGCACCGGACGATTCCTTATACTCTCAGCACCTCAATGGCACGGAAGCCACCTCGATAGGAACGACAACAGCGGAGTTATTCGAGTTTCCATCTGAGCATGCGCAGTTGCGAAAATGCACCAGAAAACTCCTTATGCCCCAAGCACCCCGATGGCACGAACGCCACGTCGCTAGGACTCACAGCGGCGGAGTTATACGCGTTTTTCTATGCGGTTGGCAAAATCCACAAGTAGATCGTTCATCGAACTGGTCGCGACTCACCCCGAAATTTTTCGAACAAACCCCGTATAGAATAACACATTGGTTTCCATAGAAACGAGGACTAAATGCGATATGCGCGCACCCGATGATTCATGGTGATGTAAGCGATTATTCATATTTTCCAACAAAGGATTGACTATGCATCAGTTCTAATCGGGAAGCGGTACGAGATAGTCGATATTCGGAGCGCTAATAAATTATAGTGAAAATCGGTTTTTGGCGTGTGGAGTGAGTGCGGATGTGATGAGTCATTGACTCACGGCACACGGGAGTTAGGAATAAGTGTTTTTTTCAGTGTTTTGAAGTGATAAAATCAGGAAAAATCGTAAGTACACATAGAAAACTTTTGAAATAAGTCCATTTTTACGCACTTCGGATAAATCGATACAATAACGTCGGGCAATATCATTTTAAATCATTATTGAATAATTGTCTGGACATAATACTCATTTTTTGAAAATATATTTTACCCGAAAGTCGATATTTCGAAATATCCGATTTATTCTCGAATTGTTTATCACGTATTATGGATAAACCGATGCAATAACGTCGGGCAATTTAATTTCAAATCCAAATTGAATAGTTCGCGGGTCCTTTTACTCTTTTTGAAAATATTTTTCAACCAAAAGTCGATTTTTCGAAATATCCGATTAATTCTTGAATTGTTTATCACGTATATTGGATAAATCGATATAATAACGTTGGGCAATGTAATTTCAGATCAATATCGAATAGTTCGCGGGTCCTTATACTCTTCTTTTGAATATATTTTTCAACCAAAAGTCGATTATTCGAAATATCCGATTAATTCTCGAATTGTTTAGGTATTTTGAATAAATCGACGCAATAACGTCGGGCAATGGTATTTTAAATCAATATTGAATAGTTCGCGGGTCCTTTCACTCTCTTTTTGAAAATATTTTTTAACCAAAAGTCGATTTTTCGAAATATCCTAATAATTCTCGAATTGTTTATCACGTATTTTCAATAAATCGATGCAATAACGTCGGGCAATGTTTTTTCAAATCAATATTGAATAGTTCGCGGGTTCTTTTACCCTTCATTTGAAAATATTTTCTAAACAAAAGTCGATTTTTCGAAATATCCGATTAATTCTCGAAATGTTTATCACGTATTTTGAATGAATCGATTTAATAACGTCGGGCACTGTTATTTCAAATCAATATTGAATAGTTCGCGGCTCCTTTTACACTTTTTTTTTAAATATTTTTTAACCAAAAGTTGATTATTCGAAATATCCGATTGATTCTCGAATTGATTGTCATGTATTTTGGATAAATCGATATAATAACTTCGGGCAATGTTATTTCAAATCAATTTCGAATAGTTCGCGAGTCCTTATACAATTTTTCAGAAAATATTTTTTACCCGATAGTCGATTTTTCGTAATATCCGATGAATTCTCGACTTTTTTATCACGTATTTCGAATAAATCGATTCAATAACGTCGGGCAATGCGATTTCAAATCAATATTGAATAGATCGCGGGTCCTTTTACTCATTTTTTTGAAAAGATTTTTCAAACAAAAGTCGATTTTTCGAAATATCCGATTAATTCTTGAATTATTTATCACGTATTTCGAATGAATCGATGCAATAACGTCGGGCAATGTAATTTCAAATCATTATCGAATAGTTCGCGGGTCCTTACATATACAATTTTCACAGAAAATATTTTTCAGCCGAAAGTCGATTTTTCGAAATATCCGATGAATTCTCGAATTGTTTATCACGTCTTTCGAATAAATCGATGCAATAACTTCAGGCAATGTAATTTCAAATCAATATTGAATAGTTCGCGAGTCCTTTCACTTCTTTTTTGAAAACATTTTTCAACCAAAAATTGATTTTTCGAAATATCCGATCAATTCTCGGATTGTTTATCATGTATTTTGGATACATCGATATAATAACGTCGGGCAATGTAATTTTAAATCAATATTGAATAGTTCGTGGGTCCTTCTACTCTTTTTTTGAAAATAATTTTAACCAAAAGTTGATTTTTCGAAATATCCGATTAATTCTCGAATTTTTTATCATGTATATTGAATAAATCGATATAATGACGTCAAGCAACGTAATTTCAAATCAATATCGAATAGTTCGCGGGTCCATTTACCCTTTTTTTGAAAATATTTTTCAACCAAAAATCGATTTTTCGAAATATCCGATTAATTCCCGAATTTTTTATCATGTATTTTGAATAAATCGATATAATGACGTCGGGCAACATATACAATTTTTACAGAAAATATTTTTCAGCCGAAAGTCGATTTTTCGAAATATCCGATGAATTCTCGAATTGTTTATCACGTCTTTCGAATAAATCGATGCAATAACTTCAGGCAATGTAATTTCAAATCAATATTGAATAGTTCGCGGGTTCTTTCATTCTTTTTTTGAAAATAATTTTTAACCACAAGGCCAATTTTTCGAAATATCCGATTAATTCTCGAATTTTTTATCATGTATTTTGAATAATTCGATATAATGACGTCGAGCAACGTAATTTTAAATCAATATCGAATAGTTCACAGGTCCATTTACCCTTTTTTTGAAAATATTTTTCAACCAATAGTCGATTTTTCGAAATATCCGAGGAATTCTCGAATTGTTTATCACGTTTTTTGAATAAATCGATGCAAAAGGTCGGGCAATGTAATTTCAAATCAATATTGAATAGTTCGAGGGTCCTTTCAATCTTTTTCTGAAAATATTTTTTACCCGAATGTCGACTTTTCGAAATATCCGATTTATTCTCGAATTGTTTATCACGTATTTTGAATGAATCGATACAATAACGTCGGGCAATGTTATCTCAAATCAATATTGAATAGTTCGCGGGTCCTTTTACTCTTCATTTGAAAATATTTCCTAACCACAAGGCCAATTTTTCGAAATATCCGATTAATTCTCGAATTTTTTATCATGTATTTTGAATAATTCGATATAATGACGTCGAGCAACGTAATTTTAAATCAATATCGAATAGTTCACAGGTCCATTTACCCTTTTTTTGAAAATATTTTTCAACCAATAGTCGATTTTTCGAAATATCCGAGGAATTCTCGAATTGTTTATCACGTTTTTTGAATAAATCGATGCAAAAGGTCGAGCAATGTAATTTCAAATCAATTTCGAATAGTTCGAGGGTCCTTTCAATCTTTTTCTGAAAATATTTTTTACCCGAATGTCGACTTTTCGAAATATCCGATTTATTCTCGAATTGTTTATCACGTATTTCGAATGAATCGATTTAATAACGTCGGGCACTGTAATTTCAAATCAATATTGAATAGTTCGCAGGTCCTTCCACTCTTTATTTGAAAATATTTTTCATCCATAAGTCGATTTTTCGAAATATCCGATTAATTCTTGATTTGATTGTCATGTTTTTTGAATAAAATAACGTCGAGCAATGTAAATTCGAATCAATATCGAATAGTTCGCAAGTCCTTTTACTCTTTTTTTGAAAATATTTTTTAACCAAAAGTCGATTTTTCGAAATATTCGATTAATTCCCGAAATGTTTGACACGTATTTTGAATGAATCGATGCAATAACGTCAGGCAATGTTATTTCAAATCATTATTGAATAATTCGCGGGTCCTTCTACTCTTCTTTTGAATATATTTTTCAACCAAAAGTCGATTTCTCGAAATTTCCGATTAATTCTCGAATATTTTATCACGTATGTTGAATAAATCGATGCAATAACGTCGTGCAATGTAATTTCAAATCAATTTCGAATAGTTCGCGGGTCCTTATACAATTTTCCAGAAAATATTTTCCACCCTAAAGTCGATTTTTCGAAATATCCGATTAATTCTCGAATTGTTTATCACGTATTTTGAATAAATCGATGCAACAACGTCGGGCAATGTAATTTTTGATCCATATCGAATAGTTTGCGGGTCCTTATATTTTTTTTTTGAAAATATTTTGCACACAAAAGTCGATTTTTTGAAATATCCGATTAATTCTCGGAGTCTTCATCACGTATTTCGTATAAATAGATGCAATTACGTCGGGCAATGTAATATTGAATCGAAATCGAATAGTTCGCGGGTCCTTATACACTTTTTTCGAAAATATTTTTCAACCAAAGGTCGATTTTTCGAAATATCCGATTAATTCTCTCATCGTTTATCACGTATTTTGGATAAATCGAATTAATAACCTCGGGCAATGTAATTTTAAATCAATATTGAATAGTTCGCGGGTCCTTATACTCTTCTTCTGAATATATCGATACCTTTTCACCAAATTATCGTAAGCCCTTCAACCAAAAGTCGATTTTTGGAAATATCCGATTAATTCTCGAACTGTTTACGTATTTTGAATAAATGGATGCAACAACTTCAAGAAAAGTAATTTCAAATCAATATTGAATAGTTCGCGGGTCCTTTTACACTCTTTTTGAAAATAATTTTCAACCAAAAGTCGATTCTTCGAAATATCCGATTAATTAAGGAAAATTAGAGCATCAGAGTAACTAGATTAAAAAAATTAGAACAAAAAATTTATTTCATTTTGAATCTAATATTAAACCTTTATGTTGCAGATCATTACTAGCTATCTTTTCAAGGAAGATAAACTCCAGAAGAAAAATGAAAGCATCAGAGTAACTAGAATAAAAAATTCAAAACAAAAAAATTATTTCATTTTGAATCTAACATTAAACCTTCATGTTGCAGATCATTACAAGCTATCTTTTCAAAGAATATAAACTCCATAAGAAAAAGGAAAGCATCAGAGTAACTGGATTGAAAAAATTAAAACAAAAAATTTATTTCATTTTGAATCTAATATTGAACCCATTATGTTGCAGATCATTACTAGCTATCTTTTCAAAGAAGATAAACTCCAGAAGAAAAATGAGAGCATCAGAGTAACTAGATTAAAAAAATCAAAACAAAAAATTTATTTCATATCGAATCTAATATTAAAGCTTTATGTTCATGTTGCAGATCATTACTAGCTATCTTTTCAAAGAAGATAAACTCCAGAAGAAAAATGAGAACATCAGAGTAACTAGAATAAAAAAATTGAAACGAAAAATCTATTGCTTTTTGGATCTAATATTAAACATTTATTTTGCAGATCATTACTTGCTATCTCTTCGAAGAAGATAAACTCCAGAAGAAAAATGAGAGCATCAGAGTAATTAGAATAAAAAAATTGAAACAAAAGATTAATTTCATTTTGAATCTAATATTGAACCTTTATGTTGCAGATCATTACTAGCTTTCTTAACAAAGAAGATAAACTCCAGAAGGAAAATGAGAGCATCAGAGTTACTAGATTGAAAAAATTAAAACAAAAAATTTATTTCATTTTGAATCTTATATTAAACCTCCATGTTGCAGATCATTACTAGCTATCTTTTCAGAGAAGATAAACTCCAGAAGAGAAATGAGAGCATCAGAGTAACTAGAATAAAAAAATTAAAACAATAAAGTTATTTCATTTTGAATCTAATATTAAACCTTCATGTTGCAGATCATTACTAGCTGGCTTTCCAAACAAGATAAACTCCAGAAGAAAAATGAGAGCATCAGAGTAACTGGAATAAAAAAATTTAAACATAAATTTCATTTCATTTTGAATCTAATATTGAACTTTTATGTTGCAGATCATTACTAACTATCTTTTCTAAGAAGATAAACTCCAGAAGAAAAATGAGAGCAGCAGAGTGATTAGAATAAAAAAATTTAAACAAAAGATATATTTCATTTTGAATCTAATATCAAACCTTTATGTTGAAGATCATTACTAGCTATCTTTTCAAAGAAAATAAACTCCAGAATGAAAATGAGAGCATCACAGTAACTAGAATAAAAAAATTTAAACAAAAAATTTATTTCATTTTGAATCTGCTATTAAACCCTTATGTTGCAGATCATTACTAGGTATCTATTCAAATAAGAAAAACTCCAGAAGAAAAATGAGAGCATCAGAGTAACTAGAATAAAAAAATTCAAACAAAAAATTCATTTCATTTTGAATCTAATATTGAACCTTTATGTTGCAGATCATTACTAGCTATCTTTTCAAAAAAGATAAACTCCAGAAGAGAAATGAGAGCATCAGAGTAACTAGAATGGAAAAATTAAACCAAAAAATTTATTTCATTTTGAATCTAATATTAAACTTCATTGTTGCAGATCATTACTAGCTATCTATTCAAATAAGAAAAACTTCATAAGAAAAATGAGAGCATCAGAGTAACTAGAATAAAAGAATTGAAACAAAAAATTTTTTTCATTTTGAATCTAATATTAAACCTTTATGTTGCAGATCATTACTAGCTTCCTTTTCTAGGAAGATAAACTCAAAAGAGAAATGAGAGCATCAGAGTAACTAGATTAAAAAAATTAAAATAAAAAATTTATTTCATTTTGAATCTAATATTAAACCTCCATGTTGCAGATCATTACTAGCTATCGTTTCAAAAAAGATAAACTCCAGAAGAGAAATGAGAGCATCAGAGTAACTAGATTAAAAAAATTAAAACAAAAAATTTATTTCATTTTAAATCTAGTATTAAACCTTTATGTTGCAGATCATTACAAGCTATCTTTTCAAAGATGATGAACTCCAGATGAAAAATGAGGGCATCAGAGTACCTAGAATAAGAAAATTTAAACAAAAATTCATTTCATTTCGAATCTCATATTAAATCTTTTATGTTGCAGATCATTACAAGCTATCTTTTCAAAGAAGATAAACTCCAGAAGAAAAATGAAAGCATCAGAGTTTCTAGAATAAAAAACTATAACAAAAAATTCATTTTATTTTGAATCTAATATTACACCTTTAGGTTGCAGATCGTTACTAGCTATCTTTTCAAAGAAGATAAACTCCAGAAGAGAAATGAGAGCATCAGAGTAACTAGAATGGAAAAATTAAACCAAAAAATTTATTTCATTTTGAATCTAATATTAAACTTTATTGTTGCAGATCATTACTAGCTATCTATTCAAATAAGAAAAACTTCATAAGAAACATGAGAGCATCAGAGTAACTAGAATAAAAGAATTGAAACAAAAAATTTTTTTCATTTTGAATCTAATATTAAACCTTTATGTTGCAGATCATTACTAGCTTCCTTTTCCAAGAAGATAAACTCCAGAAGAGAAATGAGAGCATCAGAGTAACTAGATTAAAAAAATTAAAACAAAAAATGTATTTCATTTCGAATCTAATATTGAACCTCCATGTTGCAGATCATTACTAGCTATCTATACAAATAAAAAAAACTCCATAAGAAAAATGAGAGCATCAGAGTAACTAGAATGAAAAAATTTAAACAAAAAATTCATTTCATTTTTAATCTAATATTAAACCCTTATGTGGCTGATCATTACAAGCTATCTTTTCAAAGATGATAAACTCTAGAAGTAAAATGAGAGCATCAGAGTACCTAGATTGAAAAAATTAAAAAAACAAATTGATTTCATTTTGAAGCTTGTATCGAACCCTCATGTTGCAGATCATTGCTAGCTATCTTTTCGAAGAAGATAAACTCGAGAAGAAAAATGAGAGCATCACAGTAACTAGAATAAAGAAATTTAAACAAAAAATGTATTTCATTTTGAATCTGCTATTGAACCCTTATGTTGCAGATCATTACTAGGTATCTATTCAAATAAGAAAAACTCCATAAGAAAATTGAGAGAATCAGAGTAAGAAGAATAAAAAAATTACAACAAAAAATTTATTTCATTTTGAATCTTATATTGAACCCTTATGTTGCAGATCATTACTAGCTATCTTTTCGAAGAAGATAAACTCCAGAAGAAAAATGAGAGCATCAGAGTAACTAGAATAAAAAAATTCAAACAAAAAATTCATTTCATTTTGAATCTAATATCGAACCTTTATGTTGCAGATCATTACTAGCTATCTTTTCAAAAAAGATAAACTCCAGAAGAGAAATGAGAGCATCAGAGTAACTAGAATGGAAAAATTAAACCAAAAAATTTATTTCATTTTGTCTAATATTAAACTTTATTGATACAGATCATTACTAGCTATCTATTGAAATAAGAAAAACTTCATAAGAAAAATGAGAGCATCAGAGTAACTAGAATAAAAGAATTGAAACAAAAAATTTTTTTCATTTTGAATCTAATATTAAACCTTTATGTTGCAGATCATTACTAGCTTCCTTTTCTAGGAAGATAAACTCCAGAAGAGAAATGAGAGCATCAGAGTAACTAGATTAAAAAAATTAAAATAAAAAATTTATTTCATTTTGAATCTAATATTAAACCTCCATGTTGCAGATCATTACTGGCTATCGTTTCAAAAAAGATAAACTCCAGAAGAGAAATGAGAGCATCAGAGTAACTAGATTAAAAAAATTAAAACAAAACATTTATTTCATTTTAAATCTAGTATTAAACCTTTATGTTGCAGATCATTACAAGCTATCTTTTCAAAGATGATGAACTCCAGATGAAAAATGAGGGCATCAGAGTACCTAGAATAAAAAAATTTAAACAAAAATTCATTTCATTTTGAATCTCATATTGAATCTTTTATGTTGCAGATCATTACAAGCTATCTTTTCAAAGAAGATAAACTCCAGAAGAAAAATGAAAGCATCAGAGTTTCTAGAATAAAAAACTATAACAAAAAATTCATTTCATTTTGAATCTAATATTACACCTTTAGGTTGCAGATCATTACTAGCTATCTTTTCAAAGAAGTTGAACTCCAGAAGAAAAATGAGAGCATCAGAGTAACTAGAATGGAAAAATTAAACCAAAAAATTTATTTCATTTTGAATCTAATATTAAACTTTATTGTTGCAGATCATTACTAGCTATCTATTCAAATAAGAAAAACTTCATAAGAAACATGAGAGCATCAGAGTAACTAGAATAAAAGAATTGAAACAAAAAATTTTTTTCATTTTGAATCTAATATTAAACCTTTATGTTGCAGATCATTACTAGCTTCCTTTTCCAAGAAGATAAACTCCAGAAGAGAAATGAGAGCATCAGAGTAACTAGATTAAAAAAATTAAAACAAAAAATGTATTTCATTTCGAATCTAATATTGAACCTCCATGTTGCAGATCATTACTAGGTGTCTTTTCAGAGAAGATAAACTCCAGAAGAGAAATGAGAGCATCAGAGTAACTAGAGTAAAAAAATTAAAACAATAAATTTATTTCATTTTGAATCTAATATTGAACCTTTATGTTGCAGATCATTATTAGCTGGCTTTTCAAACAAGATAAACTCCAGAAGAAAAATGAGAGCATCAGAGTAACTAGAATACAAAAATTTAAACAAAAAATTTATTTCATTTCGAATCTAATATTGAACTTTTATTTCGCAGATCATTACTAACTATCTTTTCTAAGAAGATAAACTCCAGAAGAAAAATGAGAGCAGCAGAGTAATAAGAATAAAAAAATTTGAACAAAAGAAATATTTCATTTTGAATCTAATATCAAACCTTTATGTTGCAGATCATTACTAGCTATCTTTTCAAAGAAAATAAACTCCAGAATGAAAATGAGAGCATCAGAGTAACTAGAATAAAAGAATTGAAACAAAAAATTCATTTCATTTTGAATCTAATATTAAACCTTTATGTTGCAGAGCATTACTAGCTATATTTTCAAAGAAGATAAATTCCAGAAGAGAAATGAGAGCATCAGAGTAACTAGATTAAAAAAATTAAAACAAAAAATTTATTTCATTTTGAATCTTATATTAAACCTCCATGTTTCTGATCATTACTAGCTTTCTTTTCAGAGAAGATAAACTCCAGAAGAGAAATGAGAGCATCAGAGTAACTAGAATAAAAAAATTAAAACAATAAATTTATTTCATTTCGAATCTAATATTAAACCTTTATGTTGCAGATCATTACTAGCTGGCTTTTCAAACAAGATAAACTCCAGAAGAAAAATGAGAGCATCAGAGTAACTAGAATACAAAAATTTAAACAAAAAATTCATTTCATTTTGAATCTAATATTGAACTTTTATGTTGCAGATCATTAATAGCTATCTTATCGAAGAAGTTAAACTCCAGAAGAGAAATGAGAGCATCAGAATTACTAGAATAAAAAATTAAAACAAAAAATTAATTTCATTTTGAATCTAATATCAAACCTTTATGTTGCAGATCATAACTAGCTATCTTTTCAAAGAAGTTAAACTCCAGAAAAAAAAATGAGAGCTCCAGAGTAACAAGAATGGAAAAATGAAAACAAAAAATTTATTTCATTCTGAATTTGATATTAAACCTTTATGTTGCAGATCATTACTAGCTATCTATACAAATAAGAAAAACTCCATAAGAAAAATGAGAGCATCAGAGTAACTAGAATAAAAAAATTTAAATAAAAAATTCATTTCATTTTGAATCTAATATTAAACCCTTATGTGGCTGATCATTACAAGCTATCTTTTCAAAGATGATAAACTCTAGAAGTGAAATGAGAGCATCAGAGTACCTAGATTGAAAAAATTAAAAAAACAAATTGATTTCATTTTGAATCTTGTATCGAACCCTCATGTTGCAGATCATTGCTAGCTATCTTTTCAAAGAAGATAAACTCGAGAAGAAAAATGAGAGCATCACAGTAACTAGAATAAAAAAATTTAAACAAAAAATTTATTTCATTTTGAATCTGCTATTGAACCCTTATGTTGCAGATCATTACTAGGTATCTATTCAAATAAGAAAAACTCCATAAGAAAAATGAGAGCATCAGAGTAAGAAGAATAAAAAAATTACAACAAAAAATTTATTTCATTTTGAATCTAATATTGAACCTTTATGTTGCAGATCATTACTAGCTATCTTTTCAAAAAAGATAAACTCCAGAAGAGGAATGAGAGCATCAGAGTAACTAGAATGGAAAAATTAAACCAAAAAATTTATTTCATTTTGAATCTAATATCAAACTTTATTGTTGCAGATCATTACTAGCTATCTATTCAAATAAGAAAAACTTCATAAGGAAAATGAGAGCATCAGAGTAACTAGAATAAAAGAATTGAAACAAAAAAGTTTTTTCATTTTGAATCTAATATTAAACCTTTATGTTGCAGATCATTACTAGCTTCCTTTTCTAAGAAGATAAACTCCAGAAGAGAAATGAGAGCATCAGAGTAACTAGATTAAAAAAATTAAAACAAAAAATTTATTTCATTTTGAATCTAATATTAAACCTCCATGTTGCAGATCATTACTAGCTATCTTTTCAGAGAAGATAAACTCTAGAAGAGAAATGAGAGCATCAGAGTAACTAGATTAAAAAAATTAAAACAATAAATTTATTTCATTTTGAATCTAATATTGAACCTTTATGTTGCAGATCATTACTAGCTATCTTTTCAAAGAAGATAAACTCCAGAAGAAAAATGAGAGCATCAGAGTAACTAGAATAAAAAAATTTAAACTAAAAATTTATTTCATTTTGAATCTAATATTGAACTTTCATGTTGCAGATCATTACTAGCTATCTTTTCAAAGAAGAAAAACTTCATAAGAAAAATGAGAGCATCAGAGTAACTAGAATAAAAGAATTGAAACAAAAAATTTTTTTCATTTTGAATCTAATATTAAACCTTTATGTTGCAGATCATTACTAGCTTCCTTTTCTAAGAAGATAAACTCCAGAAGAGAAATGAGAGCATCAGAGTAACTAGATTAAAAAAATTAAAACAAAAAATTTATTTCATTTTGAATCTAATATTAAACCTCCATGTTGCAGATCATTACTAGCTATCTTTTCAGAGAAGATAAACTCTAGAAGAGAAATGAGAGCATCAGAGTAACTAGATTAAAAAAATTAAAACAATAAATTTATTTCATTTTGAATCTAATATTAAACCTTTATGTTGCAGATCATTACTAGCTGGCTTTTCAAACAAGATAAACTCCAGAAGAAAAATGAGAGCATCAGAGTAACTAGAATACAAAAATTTAAACAAAAAATTTATTTCATTTTGAATCTAATATTGAACTTTTATGTTGCAGATCATTACTAACTATCTTTTCTAAGAAGATAAACTCCAGAAGAAAAATGAGAGCAGCAGAGTAATCAGAATAAAAAAATTTGAACAAAAGATATAATTCATTTTGAATCTAATATCAAACCTTTATGTTGCAGATCATTACTAGCTATCTTTTCAAAGAAAATAAACTCCAGAATGAAAATGAGAGCATCAGAGTAACTAGAATGAAAGAATGGAAACAAAAAATTTATTTCATTTTGAATCATATATTAAACCTTCATGTTGCAGATCATGACTAGCTATCTTTTCAAAGAAGATAAACTCCAGAAGAAAAATGATAGCATCAGAGTAACTAGAATATGAAATACGAAAGAAAAAATTTATTTTATATTGAATCTAATATCAAACCTTTATGTTGCAGATCATTACTAGCTATCTTTTCAAAGAAGATAAACTCCATAAGAGAAATGGGAGCATCTGAGTAACTTGATTGAAAAAATTGAAACAGAAAATTTATTTCATTTTGAATCTACTATTTAACCTCTATGTTGCAGATCATTACTAGCTATCTTTTCAAACAAGATAAACACCATGAGAAAAATGAGAGCATCAGAGTAACTAGATTGAAAAATTTGAAACAAAAAATTTGTTTCATTTTGAATCTTATATTGAACCCTCATGTTGCAGATCATTACTAGCTATCTTTTCAAAGAAGATAAACTCCAGAAGAAAAATAAGAGCATCCGAGTTACTAGAATAAAAAAATTAAAACACAAAATTTATTTCATTTTGAATCTAATATTAAACCTTTATGTTGCAGATCATTACAAACTATCTTTTCAAAGAAGTTACACTCCAGAAAAAAAAAATGAGAGCATCAGAGTAACTAGAATGGAAAAATTAAAACAGAAAATTTATTCCATTTTGAATTTGATATGATACCTTTATGTTGCAGATCATTACCAGATATCTATTCAAATAAGAAAAACTCAATAAGAAAAATGAGAGCATCAGAGTAACTAGAATAAAAGAATTGAAACAAAAAATTTATTTCATTTTGAATCTAATATTGAACCTTTATGTTGCAGATCATTACTAGCTTTCTTTTCAAAGAAGATAAACTCCAGAAGAAAAATGAGAGCATCAGAGTAACTAGAATAAAAAAATTCAAACAAAAAATTTATTTCATTTTGAATCTAATATTGAACATTCATGTTGCATATCATTACTAGGTATCTATTCAAATAAGAAAAACTCCATAAGAAAAATGAGAGCATCCGAGTAACAAGAATAAAAAAATTACAACAAAAAATTCATTTCATTTTGAATCTAATATTAAACCCTTATGTTGCAGATCATTACTAGCTATCTTTTCGAAGAAGATAAACTCCAGAAGAAAAATGAGAGCATCAGAGTAACTCAAATGAAAAAATTCGAACAAAAAATTCATTTCATTTTTAATCTTATATTGAACCCTTATGTTGCAGATCATTACTAGCTATCTTTTCGAAGAAGATAAACTCCAGAAGAAAAATGAGAGCATCAGAGTAACAAGAATAAAAAAATTACAACAAAAACTTCATTTCATTTTGAATCTAATATTTAAAACTCATGTTGCAGATCATTACTAGCTATCTTTTCAAAAAAGATATACTCCAGAAGAGAAATGAGAGCATCAGAGTAACTAGATTAAAAAAATTAAAACAAAAAATGCATTTCATTTTGAATCTAATATTGAACCTTCATGTTGCAGATCATTACTTGCTATCTTTTCGAAGAAGATAAACTCCAGAAGAAAAATGAGAGCATCAGAGTAACAAGAATAAAAAAATTACAATGAAAACTTCATTTCATTTCGAATTTTATATTAAACCCTTATGTTGCAGATCATTACTAGCTATCTTTTCGAAGAAGATAAACTCCAGAAGAGAAATGAGAGCATCAGAGTACCTAGATTAAAAAAATTAAAACAAAAAATTTATTTCATTTCGAATCTAATATTGAACCTTTATGTTGCAGATCATTACTAGCTGGCTTTTCGAAGAAGATTAACTCCATAAGAAAAATGAGAGCATCAGAGTACCTAGATTGAAAAAATTAAAACAACAAATTGATTTCATTTTGAATCTTGTATTGAACTTTTAGGTTGCAGATCATCACTAGCTATTTCTTCAAAGTAGATGAACTCCAGAAGAAGAATGGGAGCATCAGAGTAACTATAATAAAAAAATTAAAACGAAAAATTTATTTCATTTTGGATCTGCTATCGAACCTTTATGTTGCAGATCAATACTAGCTATCTTTTCAAAGAAGATAAACTCCATAAAGAAAATGAGAGCATCAGAGTTACTAGAATAAAAAAATTGAAATAAAAAATTTATTTCATTTTGAATCTATTATTGAACCTTTATGTTGCAGATCATTACAAGCTATCTTTTCAAAAAAGATAAACTCCAGAAGAGAAATGAGAGCATCAGAGTAACAAGATTAAAAAAATGAAAACAAAAAATTTATTTCATTTTGAATCTTATATTGAACCTTTATGTTGCAGATCATTACTAGCTATCTTTTCGAAGAAGATAAACTCCAGGAGGAAAATGAGAGCATCAGAGTAACTAGAATGGAAAAATTAAAACAGAAAATTTATTTCATTTTGAATTTAATAGGAAACCTTTATGTTGCAGATCATTACTAGGTATCTATTCAAATAAGAAAAACTCCATGAGAAAAATGAGAGCATCAGAGTAACTAGAATAAAAGAATTGAAACAAAAAATTTATTTCATTTTGATTCTAATATTAAACCTTTATGTTGCAGATCATTACTAGCTATCTTTTCTGAGAAGATAAACTTCAGAAGAAAAATGAGAGCATCAGAGTAACAAGAATAAAAAATTTAAAACAAAAAATTTATTTCATTTTGAAGCTAATATTAAACCTTCATGTTGCAGATCATTACTAGCTATCTTTTCAAAAAAGATAAACTCCAGAAGAGAAATGAGAGCATCAGAGTAACAAGATTAAAAAAATCAAAACAAAAAATTTATTTCATTTTGAATCTAATATTGAACCTTTATGTTGCAGATCATTACTAGCTATCTTTTCGAAGAAGATAAACTCCAGGAGGAAAATGAGAGCATCAGAGTAACTGGATTGAAAAAATTTAAACAAAAAATTTGTTTCATTTTGAATCTTATATTGAACCTTCATGTTGCAGATCATTACTAGCTTTCTTTTCAAAGAAGATAAACTCCAGAAGAAGAATGAGAGCATCAGAGTAACTGGAATAAAAAAATTACAACAAAAAATTCATTTAATTTTGAATCCAATATTGGACATTTATGTCGCAGATCATTACTGGATATCTTTTCAAAGAAGATAAACTCCAGAAGAAAAATGAGAGCATCAGAGTTACTGGAATGAAAATATTGAACAAAAAATTTATTTCATTTTGAATCTTATATTAAACCTTATTGTTGCAGATCATTACTAGCTATCTATTCAAATAAGAAAAACTCCATAAGAAAAATGAGAGCATCAGAGTAACTAGAATAAAAGAATTGAAACAAAAAATTTATTTCATTTTGAATCTGATATTTAACCTTTATGTTGCAGATCATTACTAGCTATCTTTCCTAAGAAGATAAACTCCAGAAGAAAAATGAGAGCATCAGAGTAACAAGAATAAAAAAATTGAAACAAAAAATGTATTTCATTTTGAATCTAATATCGAACTTTTATGTTGCAGATCATTACTAGCTATCATTTCAAAGAAGATAAACTCCAGAAGAAAAATGAGAGCATCAGAGTAACTAGAATAAAAAAATTGAAACAAAAAATGTATTTCATTTTGAATCTAATATCGAACTTTCATGTTGCAGATCATTACTAGCTATCATTTCGAAGAAGATAAACTCCAGAAGAGAAATGAGAGCATCAGAGTAACTAGATTAAAAAAATTAAAACAAAAAATTTATTTCATTTTGAATCTAATATTAAACCTCCATGTTGCAGATCATTACTAGCTATCTTTTCAGAGAAGATAAACTCCAGAAGAGAAATGAAAGCAACAGAGTAACTAGATTAAAAAAATTGAAAAAATAAATTTATTTCATTTTGAATCTAATATTAAACCTTTATGTTGCAGATCATCAATAGCTGGCTTTTCAAACAAGATATACTCCAGAAGAAAAATGAGAGCATCAGAGTAACTAGAATACAAAAATTTAAACAAAAAATTCATTTCATTTTGAATCTAATATTTAACTTTTATGTTGCAGATCATTACTGACTATCTTTTGTAAGAAGATAAACTCCAGAAGAAAAATGAGAGCAGCAGAGTTATTAGAATAAAAAAATTAAAACAAAAGATATATTTCATTTTGAATCTAATATCAAACCTTTATGTTCCAGATCATTACTAGCTATCTTTTCAAAGAAGATAAACTCCATAAGGAAAATGAGAGCATCAGAGTACCTAGATTGAAAAAATCAAAACAAAAAATTTATTTCATTTTGAATCTAATATTAAACCTTTATGTTGCAGATCATGACTTGCTATCTTTTCGAAGAAGATAAACTCCAGAAGAAAAATGATAGCATCAGAGTAACTAGAATATGAAATTTGAAAGGAAAAATTCATTTCATATTGAATCTAATATCAAACCTTTATGTTGCAGATCATTACTAGCTATCTTTTCAAAGAAGATAAACTCCAGAAGAAAAATGATAGCATCAGAGTAACTAGAATATGAAATTTGAAAGAAAAAATTCATTTCATATTGAATCTAATATCAAACCTTTATGTTGCAGATCATTACTAGCTATCTTTTCAAAGAAGATAAACTCCATAAGAGAAATGGGAGCATCTGAGTAACTTGATTGAAAAAATTGAAACAGAAAATTTATTTCATTTTGAATCAACTATTTAACCTCTATGTTGCAGATCATTACTAGCTATCTTTTCAAAGAAGATAAACTCCAGAAGAAAAATGATAGCATCAGAGTAACTAGAATATGAAATTTGAAAGAAAAAATTCATTTCATATTGAATCTAATATCAAACCTTTATGTTGCAGATCATTACTAGCTATCTTTTCAAAGAAGATAAACTCCATAAGAGAAATGGGAGCATCTGAGTAACTTGATTGAAAAAATTGAAACAGAAAATTTATTTCATTTTGAATCAACTATTTAACCTCTATGTTGCAGATCATTACAAGCTTTCTTTTCAAAGAAGATAAACTCCAGAAGAAAAATGGGAGCATCAGAGTTACTAGAATAAAAAAATTAAAACACAAAATTTATTTCATTTTGAATCTAATATTAAACCTTTATGTTGCAGATCATTACTAGCTATCTTATCAAAGAAGTTAAACTCCAGAAGAGAAATAAGAGCATCAGAGTTACTAGAATAAAAAAATTAAAACAAAAAATTTATTTCATTTTGAATCTAATATTAAACCTTTATGTTGCAGATCATTACAAGCTATCTTTTCAAAGAAGTTGAACTCCAGAAAAATAATGAGAGCATCAGAGTTACTAGAATGGAAAAATTAAAACAGAAAATTTATTCATTTTGAATTTGATTTCAAACCTTTATGTTGCAGATCATTACCAGGTATCTATTCAAATAAGAAAAACTCCATAAGAAAAATGAGAGCATCAGAGTAACTAGAATAAAAGAATTGAAACAAAAAATTTATTTCATTTTGAATCTAATATTGAACCTTCATGTTGCAGATCATTACATGCTATCTTTTTTAAGAAGATAAACTCCAGAAGAAAAATGAGAGCATCAGAGTAACTAGAATAAATAAATTGAAACAAAAAATTTATTTCATTTTGAATCTAATATTGAACTTTCATGTTGCAGATCATTACTAGCTATCTTTTCGAAGAAGATAAACTCCAGAAGAAAAATGAGAGCATCAGAGTAACTAGAATAAAAAAATTAAAACAAAAAATTTATTTCATTTTGAAGCTAATATTAAACCTTCATGTTGCAGATCATTACTAGCTATCTTTTCAGAAAAGATAAACTCCAGAAAAGAAATGAAAGCATCAGAGTAACAAGATTAAAAAAATCAAAACAAAAAATTTATTTCATTTTGAATCTAATATTAAACCTTTAACTTGCAGATCATTACTAGCTATCTTTTCGGAGAAGATAAACTCCAGAAGGAAAATGAGAGCATCAGAGTTACTAGATTGAAAAAATTAAAACAAAAAATTAGTTTCAGTTTGAATCTTATATTGAACCTTCATGTTGCAGACCATTACTAGCTATCTTTTCAAAGAAGATGAACTCCAGAAGAAAAATGAGAGCATCAGAGTAACTGGAATAAAAAAATTACAACAAAAAATTCATTTAATTTTGAATCTAATATTGGACATTTATGTCGCAGATCATTACTAGATATCTTTTCAAAGAAGATAAACTCCAGAAGAAAAATGAGAGCATCAGAGTTACTGGAATGAAAATATTGAAACAAAAAATTTATTTCATTTTGAATCTTATATTGAACCTTATTGTTGCATATCATTACTAGCTATCTTTTCAGAAAAGATAAACCCCAGAAAAAAAATGAGAGCATCAGAGTAACTAGAATGGAAAAATTAAAACAGAGAATTTATTTCATTTTGAATTTAATATGAAACCTTTATGTTTCAGATCATTACTAGGTATCTATTCAAATAAGAAAAACTCCAGAAGAAAAATGAGAGCTACAGAGTAACTAAAATAAAACAATTTGAACAAAAAATTCATTCCATTTTGAATCTAATGTTTAACCTTTGTGTTGCAGATCATTACTAGCTATCTTTTCAAAGAAGATTAACTCCAGAAGAGAAATGAGAGCATCCGAGTAACAAGAATAAAAAATTACAACAAAAAATTCATTTCATTTTGAATCTAATATTAAAACTTCATGTTGCAGATCATTACTAGCTATCTTTTCAAAGAAGATAAACTCCAGAAGAAAAATGAAAGTATCAGAGTACCTAGATTGAAAAAATTAAAACAACAAATTGATTTCATTTTGAATCTTATATCGAACCTTCATGTTGCAGATCATTACTAGCTATCTTTTCAAGGAAGATAAACTCCATAAGGAAAATGAGAGCATCAGAGAAACTAGATTGAAAAAATCAAAACGAAAAATTTATTTCATTTTGATTTTGCAACTTTATGTTGCAGATCATTACTAGCTATCTTTTCAAAGAAGATAAACTCCATAAGAGAAATGGAAGCATCTGAGTAACTAGATTGAAAAAATTAAAACAGAAAATTTATTTCATTTTGAATCTTATATTAAACATCTATGTTGCAGATTATTACTAACTATCTTTTCAAACAAGATAAACACCATAAGAAAAATGAGAGCATCAGAGTAACTAGAATAAAAAAATTAAAACAAAAAATTTATTTCATTTTGAAGCTAATATTAAACCTTCATGTTGCAGATCATTACTAGCTATCTTTTCAAAAAAGATAAACTCCAAAAGAGAAATGAAAGCATCAGAGTAACAGGATTAAAAAATCAAAACAAAAAAGTTTATTTCATTTTGAATCTAATATGGAACCTTTATGTTGCAGATCATTACTAGCTATCTTTTCGAAAAAGATAGCCTCCAGAAGGAAAATGAGAGCATCAGAGTTACTAGATTGAAAAAATTAAAACAAAAAATTTGTTTCAGTTTGAATCTTAAATTGAACCTTCATGTTGCAGACCATTACTAGCTATCTTTTCAAAGAAGATAAACTCCAGAAGAAAAATGAGAGCATCAGAGTTACTAGAATAAAAAAATTAAAACAAAAAATTTATTTCATTTTGAATCTAATATTAAACCTCCATGTTGCAGATCATTACTAGCTATCTTTTCAGAGAAGATAAACTCCAGAAGAGAAATGAAAGCAACAGAGTAACTAGATTAAAAAAATTGAAAAAATAAATTTATTTCATTTTGAATCTAATATTAAACCTTTATGTTGCAGATCATCAATAGCTGGCTTTTCAAACAAGATATACTCCAGAAGAAAAATGAGAGCATCAGAGTAACTAGAATACAAAAATTTAAACAAAAAATTCATTTCATTTTGAATCTAATATTTAACTTTTATGTTGCAGATCATTACTGACTATCTTTTGTAAGAAGATAAACTCCAGAAGAAAAATGAGAGCAGCAGAGTTATTAGAATAAAAAAATTAAAACAAAAGATATATTTCATTTTGAATCTAATATCAAACCTTTATGTTCCAGATCATTACTAGCTATCTTTTCAAAGAAGATAAACTCCATAAGGAAAATGAGAGCATCAGAGTACCTAGATTGAAAAAATCAAAACAAAAAATTTATTTCATTTTGAATCTAATATTAAACCTTTATGTTGCAGATCATGACTTGCTATCTTTTCGAAGAAGATAAACTCCAGAAGAAAAATGATAGCATCAGAGTAACTAGAATATGAAATTTGAAAGGAAAAATTCATTTCATATTGAATCTAATATCAAACCTTTATGTTGCAGATCATTACTAGCTATCTTTTCAAAGAAGATAAACTCCAGAAGAAAAATGATAGCATCAGAGTAACTAGAATATGAAATTTGAAAGAAAAAATTCATTTCATATTGAATCTAATATCAAACCTTTATGTTGCAGATCATTACTAGCTATCTTTTCAAAGAAGATAAACTCCATAAGAGAAATGGGAGCATCTGAGTAACTTGATTGAAAAAATTGAAACAGAAAATTTATTTCATTTTGAATCAACTATTTAACCTCTATGTTGCAGATCATTACTAGCTATCTTTTCAAAGAAGATAAACTCCAGAAGAAAAATGATAGCATCAGAGTAACTAGAATATGAAATTTGAAAGAAAAAATTCATTTCATATTGAATCTAATATCAAACCTTTATGTTGCAGATCATTACTAGCTATCTTTTCAAAGAAGATAAACTCCATAAGAGAAATGGGAGCATCTGAGTAACTTGATTGAAAAAATTGAAACAGAAAATTTATTTCATTTTGAATCAACTATTTAACCTCTATGTTGCAGATCATTACAAGCTTTCTTTTCAAAGAAGATAAACTCCAGAAGAAAAATGGGAGCATCAGAGTTACTAGAATAAAAAAATTAAAACACAAAATTTATTTCATTTTGAATCTAATATTAAACCTTTATGTTGCAGATCATTACTAGCTATCTTATCAAAGAAGTTAAACTCCAGAAGAGAAATAAGAGCATCAGAGTTACTAGAATAAAAAAATTAAAACAAAAAATTTATTTCATTTTGAATCTAATATTAAACCTTTATGTTGCAGATCATTACAAGCTATCTTTTCAAAGAAGTTGAACTCCAGAAAAATAATGAGAGCATCAGAGTTACTAGAATGGAAAAATTAAAACAGAAAATTTATTCATTTTGAATTTGATTTCAAACCTTTATGTTGCAGATCATTACCAGGTATCTATTCAAATAAGAAAAACTCCATAAGAAAAATGAGAGCATCAGAGTAACTAGAATAAAAGAATTGAAACAAAAAATTTATTTCATTTTGAATCTAATATTGAACCTTCATGTTGCAGATCATTACATGCTATCTTTTTTAAGAAGATAAACTCCAGAAGAAAAATGAGAGCATCAGAGTAACTAGAATAAATAAATTGAAACAAAAAATTTATTTCATTTTGAATCTAATATTGAACTTTCATGTTGCAGATCATTACTAGCTATCTTTTCGAAGAAGATAAACTCCAGAAGAAAAATGAGAGCATCAGAGTAACTAGAATAAAAAAATTAAAACAAAAAATTTATTTCATTTTGAAGCTAATATTAAACCTTCATGTTGCAGATCATTACTAGCTATCTTTTCAGAAAAGATAAACTCCAGAAAAGAAATGAAAGCATCAGAGTAACAAGATTAAAAAAATCAAAACAAAAAATTTATTTCATTTTGAATCTAATATTAAACCTTTAACTTGCAGATCATTACTAGCTATCTTTTCGGAGAAGATAAACTCCAGAAGGAAAATGAGAGCATCAGAGTTACTAGATTGAAAAAATTAAAACAAAAAATTAGTTTCAGTTTGAATCTTATATTGAACCTTCATGTTGCAGACCATTACTAGCTATCTTTTCAAAGAAGATGAACTCCAGAAGAAAAATGAGAGCATCAGAGTAACTGGAATAAAAAAATTACAACAAAAAATTCATTTAATTTTGAATCTAATATTGGACATTTATGTCGCAGATCATTACTAGATATCTTTTCAAAGAAGATAAACTCCAGAAGAAAAATGAGAGCATCAGAGTTACTGGAATGAAAATATTGAAACAAAAAATTTATTTCATTTTGAATCTTATATTGAACCTTATTGTTGCATATCATTACTAGCTATCTTTTCAGAAAAGATAAACCCCAGAAAAAAAATGAGAGCATCAGAGTAACTAGAATGGAAAAATTAAAACAGAGAATTTATTTCATTTTGAATTTAATATGAAACCTTTATGTTTCAGATCATTACTAGGTATCTATTCAAATAAGAAAAACTCCAGAAGAAAAATGAGAGCTACAGAGTAACTAAAATAAAACAATTTGAACAAAAAATTCATTCCATTTTGAATCTAATGTTTAACCTTTGTGTTGCAGATCATTACTAGCTATCTTTTCAAAGAAGATTAACTCCAGAAGAGAAATGAGAGCATCCGAGTAACAAGAATAAAAAATTACAACAAAAAATTCATTTCATTTTGAATCTAATATTAAAACTTCATGTTGCAGATCATTACTAGCTATCTTTTCAAAGAAGATAAACTCCAGAAGAAAAATGAAAGTATCAGAGTACCTAGATTGAAAAAATTAAAACAACAAATTGATTTCATTTTGAATCTTATATCGAACCTTCATGTTGCAGATCATTACTAGCTATCTTTTCAAGGAAGATAAACTCCATAAGGAAAATGAGAGCATCAGAGAAACTAGATTGAAAAAATCAAAACGAAAAATTTATTTCATTTTGATTTTGCAACTTTATGTTGCAGATCATTACTAGCTATCTTTTCAAAGAAGATAAACTCCATAAGAGAAATGGAAGCATCTGAGTAACTAGATTGAAAAAATTAAAACAGAAAATTTATTTCATTTTGAATCTTATATTAAACATCTATGTTGCAGATTATTACTAACTATCTTTTCAAACAAGATAAACACCATAAGAAAAATGAGAGCATCAGAGTAACTAGAATAAAAAAATTAAAACAAAAAATTTATTTCATTTTGAAGCTAATATTAAACCTTCATGTTGCAGATCATTACTAGCTATCTTTTCAAAAAAGATAAACTCCAAAAGAGAAATGAAAGCATCAGAGTAACAGGATTAAAAAATCAAAACAAAAAAGTTTATTTCATTTTGAATCTAATATGGAACCTTTATGTTGCAGATCATTACTAGCTATCTTTTCGAAAAAGATAGCCTCCAGAAGGAAAATGAGAGCATCAGAGTTACTAGATTGAAAAAATTAAAACAAAAAATTTGTTTCAGTTTGAATCTTAAATTGAACCTTCATGTTGCAGACCATTACTAGCTATCTTTTCAAAGAAGATAAACTCCAGAAGAAAAATGAGAGCATCAGAGTTACTAGAATAAAAAAATTAAAACAAAAAATTTATTTCATTTTGAATCTAATATTAAACCTCCATGTTGCAGATCATTACTAGCTATCTTTTCAGAGAAGATAAACTCCAGAAGAGAAATGAAAGCAACAGAGTAACTAGATTAAAAAAATTGAAAAAATAAATTTATTTCATTTTGAATCTAATATTAAACCTTTATGTTGCAGATCATCAATAGCTGGCTTTTCAAACAAGATATACTCCAGAAGAAAAATGAGAGCATCAGAGTAACTAGAATACAAAAATTTAAACAAAAAATTCATTTCATTTTGAATCTAATATTTAACTTTTATGTTGCAGATCATTACTGACTATCTTTTGTAAGAAGATAAACTCCAGAAGAAAAATGAGAGCAGCAGAGTTATTAGAATAAAAAAATTAAAACAAAAGATATATTTCATTTTGAATCTAATATCAAACCTTTATGTTCCAGATCATTACTAGCTATCTTTTCAAAGAAGATAAACTCCATAAGGAAAATGAGAGCATCAGAGTACCTAGATTGAAAAAATCAAAACAAAAAATTTATTTCATTTTGAATCTAATATTAAACCTTTATGTTGCAGATCATGACTTGCTATCTTTTCGAAGAAGATAAACTCCAGAAGAAAAATGATAGCATCAGAGTAACTAGAATATGAAATTTGAAAGGAAAAATTCATTTCATATTGAATCTAATATCAAACCTTTATGTTGCAGATCATTACTAGCTATCTTTTCAAAGAAGATAAACTCCAGAAGAAAAATGATAGCATCAGAGTAACTAGAATATGAAATTTGAAAGAAAAAATTCATTTCATATTGAATCTAATATCAAACCTTTATGTTGCAGATCATTACTAGCTATCTTTTCAAAGAAGATAAACTCCATAAGAGAAATGGGAGCATCTGAGTAACTTGATTGAAAAAATTGAAACAGAAAATTTATTTCATTTTGAATCAACTATTTAACCTCTATGTTGCAGATCATTACTAGCTATCTTTTCAAAGAAGATAAACTCCAGAAGAAAAATGATAGCATCAGAGTAACTAGAATATGAAATTTGAAAGAAAAAATTCATTTCATATTGAATCTAATATCAAACCTTTATGTTGCAGATCATTACTAGCTATCTTTTCAAAGAAGATAAACTCCATAAGAGAAATGGGAGCATCTGAGTAACTTGATTGAAAAAATTGAAACAGAAAATTTATTTCATTTTGAATCAACTATTTAACCTCTATGTTGCAGATCATTACAAGCTTTCTTTTCAAAGAAGATAAACTCCAGAAGAAAAATGGGAGCATCAGAGTTACTAGAATAAAAAAATTAAAACACAAAATTTATTTCATTTTGAATCTAATATTAAACCTTTATGTTGCAGATCATTACTAGCTATCTTATCAAAGAAGTTAAACTCCAGAAGAGAAATAAGAGCATCAGAGTTACTAGAATAAAAAAATTAAAACAAAAAATTTATTTCATTTTGAATCTAATATTAAACCTTTATGTTGCAGATCATTACAAGCTATCTTTTCAAAGAAGTTGAACTCCAGAAAAATAATGAGAGCATCAGAGTTACTAGAATGGAAAAATTAAAACAGAAAATTTATTCATTTTGAATTTGATTTCAAACCTTTATGTTGCAGATCATTACCAGGTATCTATTCAAATAAGAAAAACTCCATAAGAAAAATGAGAGCATCAGAGTAACTAGAATAAAAGAATTGAAACAAAAAATTTATTTCATTTTGAATCTAATATTGAACCTTCATGTTGCAGATCATTACATGCTATCTTTTTTAAGAAGATAAACTCCAGAAGAAAAATGAGAGCATCAGAGTAACTAGAATAAATAAATTGAAACAAAAAATTTATTTCATTTTGAATCTAATATTGAACTTTCATGTTGCAGATCATTACTAGCTATCTTTTCAAAGAAGATAAACTCCAGAAGAAAAATGAGAGCATCAGAGTAACTAGAATAAAAAAATTAAAACAAAAAATTTATTTCATTTTGAAGCTAATATTAAACCTTCATGTTGCAGATCATTACTAGCTATCTTTTCAGAAAAGATAAACTCCAGAAAAGAAATGAAAGCATCAGAGTAACAAGATTAAAAAAATCAAAACAAAAAATGTATTTCATTTTGAATCTAATATTAAACCTTTATCTTGCAGATCATTACTAGCTATCTTTTCGGAGAAGATAAACTCCAGAAGGAAAATGAGAGCATCAGAGTTACTAGATTGAAAAAATTAAAACAAAAAATTAGTTTCAGTTTGAATCTTATATTGAACCTTCATGTTGCAGACCATTACTAGCTATCTTTTCAAAGAAGATGAACTCCAGAAGAAAAATGAGAGCATCAGAGTAACTGGAATAAAAAAATTACAACAAAAAATTCATTTAATTTTGAATCTAATATTGGACATTTATGTCGCAGATCATTACTAGATATCTTTTCAAAGAAGATAAACTCCAGAAGAAAAATGAGAGCATCAGAGTTACTGGAATGAAAATATTGAAACAAAAAATTTATTTCATTTTGAATCTTATATTGAACCTTATTGTTGCATATCATTACTAGCTATCTTTTCAGAAAAGATAAACCCCAGAAAAAAAATGAGAGCATCAGAGTAACTAGAATGGAAAAATTAAAACAGAGAATTTATTTCATTTTGGATTTAATATGAAACCTTTATGTTTCAGATCATTACTAGGTATCTATTCAAATAAGAAAAACTCCAGAAGAAAAATGAGAGCTACAGAGTAACTAAAATAAAACAATTTGAACAAAAAATTCATTCCATTTTGAATCTAATGTTTAACCTTTGTGTTGCAGATCATTACTAGCTATCTTTTCAAAGAAGATTAACTCCAGAAGAGAAATGAGAGCATCCGAGTAACAAGAATAAAAAATTACAACAAAAAATTCATTTCATTTTGAATCTAATATTAAAACTTCATGTTGCAGATCATTACTAGCTATCTTTTCAAAGAAGATAAACTCCAGAAGAAAAATGAAAGTATCAGAGTACCTAGATTGAAAAAATTAAAACAACAAATTGATTTCATTTTGAATCTTATATCGAACCTTCATGTTGCAGATCATTACTAGCTATCTTTTCAAGGAAGATAAACTCCATAAGGAAAATGAGAGCATCAGAGAAACTAGATTGAAAAAATCAAAACGAAAAATTTATTTCATTTTGATTTTGCAACTTTATGTTGCAGATCATTACTAGCTATCTTTTCAAAGAAGATAAACTCCATAAGAGAAATGGAAGCATCTGAGTAACTAGATTGAAAAAATTAAAACAGAAAATTTATTTCATTTTGAATCTTATATTAAACATCTATGTTGCAGATTATTACTAACTATCTTTTCAAACAAGATAAACACCATAAGAAAAATGAGAGCATCAGAGTAACTAGAATAAAAAAATTAAAACAAAAAATTTATTTCATTTTGAAGCTAATATTAAACCTTCATGTTGCAGATCATTACTAGCTATCTTTTCAAAAAAGATAAACTCCAAAAGAGAAATGAAAGCATCAGAGTAACAGGATTAAAAAATCAAAACAAAAAAGTTTATTTCATTTTGAATCTAATATGGAACCTTTATGTTGCAGATCATTACTAGCTATCTTTTCGAAAAAGATAGCCTCCAGAAGGAAAATGAGAGCATCAGAGTTACTAGATTGAAAAAATTAAAACAAAAAATTTGTTTCAGTTTGAATCTTAAATTGAACCTTCATGTTGCAGACCATTACTAGCTATCTTTTCAAAGAAGATAAACTCCAGAAGAAAAATGAGAGCATCAGAGTTACTAGAATAAAAAAATTAAAACAAAAAATTTATTTCGTTATGAATCTAATATTAAACCTTTATGTTGCAGATCATTACTAGCTATCTTATCAAAGAAGTTAAACTCCAGAAGAGAAATGAGAGCATCAGAGTTACTAGAATAAAAAAATTAAAACAAAAAATTTATTTAATTTTGAATCTAATATGAAAACTTTATGTTGCAGATCATTACTAGGTATCTATTCAAATGAGAAAAACTCCATAAGAAAAATGAGAGCATCAAAGTAACTAGAATAAAAGAATTGAAACAAAAAAATTTATTTCATTTTGAATCTAATATTGAACCTTCATATTGCAGATCATTACTAGCTATCTTTTCTAATAAGATAAACTCCAGAAAAAAAATGAGAGCATCATAGTAACTAGAATAAAACAATTTGAACAAAGAATTCATTTCATTTTGAATCTAATGTTTATGTTGCAGATCATTACTAGCTATCTTTTCAAAGAAGATAAACACCATAAAAAAAATTAGAGCATCAGAGTAACAAGAATAAAAAAATTACAACAAAAAATTCATTTCATTTTGAATCTAATATTAAAACTTCATGTTGCAGATCATTACTAGCTATCTTTTCAGAAAAGATAAACTCCAGAAGAAGAATGAAAGCATCAGAGTAACAAGATTGAAAAAATCAAAACAAAAAATTTATTTCATTTGAATCTTATATTAAACATCTATGTTGCAGATTATTACTAATTATCTTTTCAAACAAGATAAACACCATAAGAAAAATGAGAGCATCAGAGTAACTAGAATAAAAAAATTAAAACAAAAAATTTATTTCATTTTGAAGCTAATATTAAACCTTCATGTTGCAGATCATTACTAGCTATCTTTTCAAAAAAGATAAACTCCAAAAGAGAAATGAAAGCATCAGAGTAACAGGATTAAAAAATCAAAACAAAAAAGTTTATTTCATTTTGAATCTAATATGGAACCTTTATGTTGCAGATCATTACTAGCTATCTTTTCGAAGAAGATAGCCTCCAGAAGGAAAATGAGAGCATCAGAGTTACTAGATTGAAAAAATTAAAACAAAAAATTTGTTTCAGTTTGAATCTTAAATTGAACCTTCATGTTGCAGACCATCACTAGCTATCTTTTCAAAGAAGATAAACTCCAGAAGAAAAATGAGAGCATCAGAGTTACTAGAATAAAAAAATTAAAACAAAAAATTTATTTCGTTATGAATCTAATATTAAACCTTTATGTTGCAGATCATTACTAGCTATCTTATCAAAGAAGTTAAACTCCAGAAGAGAAATGAGAGCATCAGAGTTACTAGAATAAAAAAATTAAAACAAAAAATTTATTTAATTTTGAATCTAATATGAAAACTTTATGTTGCAGATCATTACTAGGTATCTATTCAAATGAGAAAAACTCCATAAGAAAAATGAGAGCATCAAAGTAACTAGAATAAAAGAATTGAAACAAAAAAATTTATTTCATTTTGAATCTAATATTGAACCTTCATATTGCAGATCATTACTAGCTATCTTTTCTAATAAGATAAACTCCAGAAAAAAAATGAGAGCATCATAGTAACTAGAATAAAACAATTTGAACAAATAATTCATTTCATTTTGAATCTAATGTTTATGTTGCAGATCATTACTAGCTATCTTTTCAAAGAAGATAAACACCATAAAAAAAATTAGAGCATCAGAGTAACAAGAATAAAAAAATTACAACAAAAAATTCATTCCATTTTGAATCTAATATTAAAACTTCATGTTGCAGATCATTACTAGCTATCTTTTCAGAAAAGATAAACTCCAGAAGAAGAATGAAAGCATCCGAGTAACAAGATTGAAAAAATCAAAACAAAAAATTCATTTCATTTTGAATCTAATATTGAACCTTTATGTTGCAGATCATTACTAGCTATCTTTTCGAAGAAGATAAACTCCAGAAGGAAAATGAGAGCATCAGAGTTACTAGATTGAAAAAATTAAAACAAAAGATTTGTTTCAGTTTGAATCTTATATTGAACCTTCATGTTGCAGACCATTACTAGCTATCTTTTCAAAGAAGTTGAACTCCAGAAGAAAAATGAGAGCATCAGAGTTACTAGAATAAAAAAATTAAGACAAAAAATTTATTTCATTTTGAATCTAATATTAAACCTTTATGTTGCAGATCATTACTAGCTATCTTATCAAAGAAGTTAAACTCCAGAAGAGAAATGAGAGCATCAGAGTTACTAGAATAAAAAAATTAAAACAAAAAATTTATTTAATTTTGAATCTAATATGAAACCTTTATGTTGCAGATCATTACTAGGTATCTATTCAAATGAGAAAAACTCCATAAGAAAAATGAGAGCATCAGAGTAACTAGAATAAAAGAATTGAAACAAAAAAATTTCTTTCATTTCGAATCTAATATTGAACCTTTATATTGCAGATCATTACTAGCTATCTTTTTTAAGAAGATGAACTCCAGAAGAAAAATGAGAGCATCAGAGTAACTAGAATAAAAAATTTACAACAAAAAATTTATTTCATTTTGAAACTAATATTGAACTTTCATGTTGCAGATCATTACTAGCTATTTTTTCAAAAAGATAAACTCCAGAAGAAAAATGAGAGCATCAGAGTAACTAGAATAAAACAATTTGAACAAAGAATTCATTTCATTTTGAATCTAATGTTTATGTTGCAGATCATTACTAGCTATCTTTTCAAAGAAGATAAACACCATAAAAAAATGAGAGCATCAGAGTAACAAGAATAAAAAAATTACAACAAAAAATTCATTTCATTTTGAATCTAATATTGAAACTTCATGTTGCAGATCATTTCTAGCTATCTTTTCAAAAAAGAAAAACTCCAGAAGAAAAATGAGAGCATCAGAGTAACTGGAATAAAAAAATTACAACAAAAAATTCATTTCATTTTGAATCTAATATTGGACCTTTATGTCGCAGATCATTACTAGATATCTTTTCAAAGAAGATAAACTCCAGAAGAAAAATGAGAGCATCAGAGTTACTGGAATGAAAATATTGAAACAAAAAATGTATTTCATTTTGAATCTTATATTAACCTTTTAGTTGCAGATCATTACTAGCTATCTTTTCGAATAAGATAAACTCCATAAGAAAAATGGGGGCATCAGAGTAACTAGATTGAAAAAATTAAAACAATAATTTATTTCATTTTGAATCTAATATTGAACCTTTATGTTGCAGATCATTACTAGCTATCTTTTCAAAGAAGATAAACTCCATAAGAAAAATGAGAGCATCAGAGTTACTAGAATAAAAAAATTAAAACAAAAAATTTATTTCATTTTGAATCTAATATCAAACATTTATGTTGCAGATCATTACTAGCTATCTTATCAAAGAAGTTAAACTCCAGAAGAGAAATGAGAGCATCAGAGTTACTAGAATAAAAAAATTAAAACAAAAAACTTATTTAATCTTGAATCTAATATGAAACCTTTATGTTGCAGATCATTACTAGCTATCTTTTCAAAGAAGATAAACTCCATAAGAGAAATGAGAGCATCAAAGTAACTAGATTGAAAAAATTAAAACAAAAAATTCATTTCATTTTGAATCTAATATTGAACCTTCATGTTGCAGATCATAACTACCCATCTTCCCAAAGAAAATGAACTCCATAAGAGGAATGAGAGCATCATAGTAACTAGAATAAAAAATTTAAAACAAAAAATTTATTTCATTTTGAATCTAATATTGAACTTTCATGTTGCAGATCATTACTAGCTATTTTTTCAAAGAAGATAAACTCCATAAGAAAAATCAGAGCATCAGACTTACTAGATTAAAAAAATTAGAACAAAAAATTTATTTTCCTCTTCAAATTTATTCAATCAACATTTAGTAACTTATCGAAAGCAAGAATGAACAAATTTTTTATATCCCATCAAAATTTTACATGGGAAGTCAAGTAGTGTAAAATATTTACTACAAAATTTGCATAAAACTCTGAATAGACAGGTAGAAACTGTAAAAAACTCTACACTCGATTTCACAAACAAAATAAACAAACAAGCATGACATAAAAATCTAAAAAAAAAAAAATAATATATATACAACTTTACACATTGGGTTTGACAAACAATTAACATCAAGTATATAATCAAGGGCTCTAAAAATTATCTTCCATTTATTCCTCTATTCTGTAGTAGGCCTTCTTTAGGAGGATAGATTTCAGTTCCCCCTTAAGTTTTCTTTTATCTAATTCCTTCAATTTAGTTGGTAGTTTGTTGTACACTTTTATAGCCAGATAGTTTACGTTCAGCTATGAAGCTACAATCCGATGATAAGGAATCAAAAAGTTATTCTTATTTCGAGTATTGTATGTGTGGTTGAAGTTGTTTTCCAGTAGTATTTCTTTATTGTCATAGATGTATAAGACACAATTCAATATGAAGATAGATGTTAGGGTAAGAATATTTTCTTTGGGGAATAATTCTCTACAACTATGTCTACTACTCACACCACATAGGATTCTCAGCGCTTGCTTCTGTTTTACGAATATCCTTTTACTTTCAGTTGTTTCTCCCCAGGTGAGTATAGCGAAGTTCAAGATACTATGGAAATAGCTGAAGTAAGTAATCTTGGCTGCTTTGGTTCCTGCAATTTGCTTTATTCTCCTGATTGCGTATGTGGCTCTCGATAATCTTGGAATTAGTTATTCAATATGTTTTGTAAACTCCAGGTTTGACTGTATCATGATCCCCGGAAATTTTATATGCTCATTTGTCGAGGTATCAAAAAGCATATGCTGAGTTTCGTCAGCATTCATCTTCATTCTTTTTGAACTGAACCATACTTGAGCTTCCTTCATCGTCTTCCTATCACTTTCTTGTAATTCTTGCTCACTTTTCCCAACATTCAGGAAAGAAGTGTCATCTGCAAAAAGGACAGTTTGATCTGATTCAACATTTCCAGGTAAGTCATTTATATAAATTACGAACAAAAGAGGTCCCAGCACTGATCCCTGTGACACACCATGTTTCGCCATTTCCCAAGAAGAAAACTTGCCACCTACGCTTGTTGTCTGGATTCTTCCAGTCAGATAACTCCTCAGTAATTTGAGAGCTTGTCCCCTTATGCCATAGTATTCTAGTTTTTTCAACAGTAAGTCGTGGTCTATAGTGTCGAAGGCACAAATCACAAGTATGCAAGCTTCATTTTTGTCCTCCATCAAATGCCATGCTTATCATCTTCAGCATCTCCGTTATAGCTGTTTCCACTGATCTGCCCATTGAGTACCCATGCTTTTGTTTGCTCAGGATTCCTGCATGCTTGAAAAAACTCATCAGTCTGTTTTAGAGCGCTCGTACTACTTACACGAGGGCTATATCATTTCGTCACGATGTCTGTATTTTTCGAATTTTGAGCCGAAAATGGTCTCAAACGACTATGTTCGACTCACTGATGACGAATCCGTCGGAAAATTCGAGTCTGTCCGTCCGGCCGTCCGTATACACGATAACTCTCGAACGGAACGACCCAAAAACTTGAAATTTTCAGGGTGTGTTCGAATCTCGAATGCCGCGTCTGAGTTCGTTAAAGGGCAAAATTGGACCAGAGGTTCCGTAAGTATGGCCACTCGAAATTTTGATCGACTGATTACTTCGAAATTACATTTCTCTAGATCGCATGACCCTAACCATAGAAACCATAGAAAATCATAACTTTCGAACGGAAAGGCCTAGGAACTTGAAATTTTCAGGATAGGTGTAGACCTGAATTGTGGCGTTTACGTTCATCAATGAGCAGAATTATATCAGGGTTTCCGTAAATACGGTCGTTTGAAATTTTGTTTTCTCGATAATTCCGAAACTACGGATTCGATGGAGATAAAATTTTGTATTTTGAACGAGAATGATATATTAAAGCAACATTTTGTCCAGATCGCATGACCAGAACCATAGAAAACATAGAAAGTTATAACTTCCGAAGGGAAAGGCCAAGGAACTTGAAATTTTCAGGGTGGTTTGGATCGCGAATTTCACGGTCACGTTCATCAATGAGCAAAACTAGACTAGGGGTTCCGTAAATATGGCCGTTCAAAATATTTTTTCCTGATAGTTTCGAAACTTCTGATCGGATTGAAATCAAATCATGCACCTAGCTGAGGAGTAATGTATTCAAACTACGTGCAAAATTTTGTCCAGATCGCATCACCAAGACCATAGATACCGTAGAAAATTCTAGCGAATTATCGAAACAAAATTGATCAGCTGAAGCACTGACATGAATTCTCGAGTTTCGCCTTAGTTTCAGAATTTTTTTGACAGCTGTCGAAAATTCCTTCAATTGATTTATAAAACTGGAAAATGCGAATCTACCTACCAGGTGCATGTACGAGCGCTCAAAAGCTCCTGCCTTCACGGCAGTGCTTTTCTAAATTTTTAATTATCTTTTCGAACAGTTTCGAGAAAACTGGAAGTCTCGATATTGGTCGGTAGTTTTCTGGTGAATCCATATCTCCTTTTTTATGGACTGGTATAATTTTAGCCTTCTTCAGTTGATCCGGGTAGTGGCCTTCCTCCAAACATTTTATATATATCGAATTTCCAATCTACTCTTCATACAGTTTATACATTCGGCCATTTCCTCTGTTTCAGCTACAGATTCGTGAAATATATCTTCTGTTTCCGTTAGGTACGTCTTTAAGATATCAATATCTTCCTTACTTCCACTAATGTCTTTCGGCAACTTTCTGTGTAATATTATATACACTAGTTCTGATTTTTTCAACTTTGAAAGCCGCTCGCTTAAACGCGATACTTCACTGTCAGCCATCTTAATTTGAATTGAATTGAATAGCTATATCATTTCGTCACGATGCCTTTTTTTTCGAATTGTGAGCCTAAAATGATCTCAATCGACAGAGTTCGACTCAATGATGACGAATCTTCGAAAAATTCGGGTCTGTCCGTCCGGCCGTCCGTATACACGATAACTCTCGAACGGAACGACCCAAAAACTTGAAATTTTCAGGGTGTGTTCGAATCTCGAATGCCGCGTCTGAGTTCGTTAAAGGGCAAAATTGGACCAGGGGTTCCGTAAGTATGGCCACTCGAAATTTTGATCGACTGATTACTTCGAAATTACTGATTCGATCAAAGTGAACTTTTGCACTCAGATGAAGAATGACGTGTTCAAGCTACATGCTAAATTTTGTCCAGCTCGCATGACCATATCCATAGAACATTATAACTTTGTAATGGAAGGGCCTAGGGACTTGATAGGATAGAATAGGTCTGGATCTCGAATGTCGCGATCGCGTTTATCAAAGGTAATCTAGCATTCCTAGCATTCTCAGAAAATTTTATTGGATACTCTACTTTCCATTCGTTGATGATATGTAATCAATAGAAATTTTGCATGAAATTGGTTCCAATACATAATTAAAGTCGATTGAATTGTATGATTTTTGAGCGCTCGTACTACTTACACGAGGGCTATATCATTTCGTCACGATGTCGGCCGTCCGGCCGTAAGCACGATAACTCTCGAACGGAACAACCTAGAGACTTGAAATTTTCAGTGTGGGTTCAGTTCCCGAATGCCTCGGTTAAGTTCGTTAATGGGCCAAATTACACTAGGGGTTCCGTAAATATGGCCGTTCAAAGTTTTGTTCCCCTGATAACTCGAAAACCACAGATTTGATCGAGATGAAATTTTGCGCTCAAATGGAGCATGAGGTGTTCAAGCTACATGTGAAATTTTTTCTAGATCGCATGACCAGAACCATAGAAAACATAGAAAAATGTAACTTTTGAACGGAAACGCCTAGGGACTCGAAATTTTCAGGATAGGTGTGGATCTCGAATGTCGTGATCACGTTCATCTGTGAGCGAAATTATACTAGGGGTTCCGTAAATATGGTCGTTTGAAAATTAGTTTTCTTGATAATTAGGGTAAAAGGTACAGTTGCTGACACCCTATCAGTGATTGACACCCTCATTTTTATATTTGAATTATAAGAATTGGATGAAGGCCTTAAAAACATGGAGCTTCGGAAAAAATATTTCAATTTTTCAAGTTTGGACTGTTAGTATTAATTTGGGTTAGGTTTGCATACCTAATTCACCATATATTTATCAATGTGCAGCGTGCTGACGATCATTGCAATTAGAAAAATACTGCCATTTTCTCAAGGTACTTAACTCAAGTTCATAACATTTTTTTAATTGTTCTAATTTTTGTCTGAAGCATAATTTTTGTTTGAATTATTGAAACTCTTCAATAAATACTTTTTCATAACCTAAAATCTATTTGGTTGAAGGTTTCGCGTTTTTTTGTGGGTGTCAATAATTGCCTTCGAAAATATGTGGATGAATAGTGATTGACATACTATGTCAATAACTGTCGTATTCAAATTTTGCAAAATAAGTCCGTATTGCCTACTATTCAGGCCTCAATTTCTAAATGAATACTGAAAAATGATTGAACTTTATCTAATTTTGTTCTAGATAGTTGTTGACACCAGTGTCAATCTCTGTGAATTTCCACGTGTCAATAACTATATTGCAAGTTCAACTAGTTCCTACTTCTTGTCCCTACCCCCTGAATCGATTTTCCATGCTTCATTCTCAACAACATGGCAAAAGCAAAAGAAGGAAGCAATTATAAGAAAAATTACACGGAGGATGCTATTATTTCTGCCTTATCAGCAGTAAAATCAGAAGGAATGTCCAGAAAACTTGCCTCCCAAACCTATGGCGTTCCTCGTTCTACAATAATTTTTTGGTTGAGTGGAAAACTTGTTGAAAAAATGAAAAGCACTGACGTGTAGTCAGGAGCTTTTGAGCGCTCGTTCATCTACCTAGTAGGTAGAATCTTCCTAAAAAAAATTTCTTTGAACATCCACTTTTGGTCATTGATAATTTTGTTCATTGATAAACGTGACCGCGTATTCGAGATCCACACCTATCCTGAAAATGTCTAGTCCCTAGGCCCCTCCGTTCGAAAGTTATTATTTTCTTCTGGTCATGCGATTTGGACAAATTTTGCTCATTAACCAACTCAACTACGGCAGTCGGAAACTGAACCCACACTGAAAATTTAAAGTCTCTAGGTCGTTCCGTTCAAAAGTTATCGTGCTTACGGCAAGATTCGAAAAATACAGACATCTTGACGAAATGATGTAGCCCTGGTGTAAGTCCAACGAGCGCTCAACAAATCACGGACCTTGCCCTGTATTAACCTATGAAGAAGATCTCAAATTATGTGATAAAATAGACGGGTGTGCCAAAAAAATAAAAAAAAAATTATTTCAAACATAAAGCTTGATGATGAAATTCATGAAGAATCCTTTATACAGTCATGAAACAGTCCAATATGGACATGGATTGTACATCTGAAGACACAATCTGTGATAACAATGAAAACCAAGTTGCTATAAACGGCTACTGGAGAACCAACTGCCAGGGCTTGTGTCCTATTTGCAAAAAGAATTTGGATTTAAATGGTATTAAATAATTAAATGCATTTCCTGTGCATGAAAATTCCATGTTTAATGTTTATTGAAATATGTCTTCATAGAGAAGGTTCCTATTTCGAATATTTTTCAATGCGAAACTTATAAATAAATCTTATAATGAACGATCCATTACTATATATTATACCTATCCACATCCTTGTTCAGCTGATTGAAAATATGAGAGACAACAGTATGTCAATAACTGTATCAGGTGGTGTCAACAATAGATTCTACAGTGTCAATCACTGAAAATTGACACATGATGTTAACGATGTGTTTTGAAGCTTCTTCTGAAAAGGTTTTTTCACTTTCGGTTGTTAATTTGAATCGAGTATAAACCAACACATAACCTCGAAAAAGAAATATTTTCATTTCATACCCAAATAACAAATTAATTATATTCTATTGGGGCAGTTGGCTTAAGGTGTCAATAACTGTAGTGTTTACCCTATATGTTTACACAATTTTGAAATTTTTCATTTTTACATTCTTACATTTTTAAATTTTTAAATTTTTACATTTTAACAATTTTACATTTTATATTTACTCATTTTACATGTTTGGATTTACTTATTTTACATGTCTTAAATTTATATAATTGTATATTTTATGCTGGCTTCATCAATTCAGCATGTATTCATTCATTTGCTCGTAATTGGCAGGATGTTAGTGTATAAGTTAGGAATGCCCACAACAAGTTTTCTTCGTGGGATATCTCCGATTTATTTTCATTTTTTTATCATTTTGAACATGCCTGTAACCTTAATGAAAATAAATTTATTATATTATATTATTATTATTATAATTTCAAAACTACAGATTCGATCGTGGCGAAATTTCTCCAGATCATATGACCAGAACCATAGAAACCATAGAAAATCATAACTTTCGAACGGAAAGGCCTAGGGACTTGAAATTTCCAGGATAGGTGTGGATCTGGAATGTCGCGTTCACGTTCATCAATGAGCAGAATTATACTAGGGGTTCCGTAAATACGGTCGTTTGAAATTTTGTTTTCTCGATAATTTAGAAACTACGGATTCGATCGAGATGAAATTTTGTATTTTAATTGAGAATGATATATTAAAGCAATATTTTGTCCAGATCACATGACCAGAACCATAGAAACCATAGAAAATTGTAACTTTTGAACGGAAAGGCCTAGGAACTTGAAATTTTCAGGGTGCGTTTGGATCGCAAATATCGCGGTCAAGTTCATCAATGAGCAAAATTAGACTAGGGGTTCCGTAATATGGCCCTTCAAAATATTTTTTTCCTGATAGTTTCGAAACTACTGATTGGATTGGAATGAAATTTTGCACCTAGCTGAGGAAAAAAGTATTCAAACTACGTGCAAAATTTTGTCCAGATCGCATTACCAAGACCATAGATACCGTAGAAATTTCTAGCGAAATATCGAAAAAAAATTGGTCAGCTGAAGCACCGACATGAAGTCTGGAGTTTCGCCTAAGTTTCAGAATTTTTTTGACAGCTGTTGAAAATTCCTTCAATTGATTTCTAAAACTGAAAAATTCGAATCTACCTACAAGGTGCATGTACGAGCGCTCAAAAGTGCTTTTCGTAATTTTATTTTATGTATTAAGCATCACCTAGATGGGTACTCAATATAAAAATAAGCCTCCATTTCAGGTATTTACATCTGCTTTGTTTTGGCCATGTTTACTTCATTTTCTATCCACGGTATTGTGATTCAATAAAAGGTAAGTAAAAATTTAAAATTTATAGAATCATGTTATAAAACGAAACAACCTACACATTTCAGAAATTAACTTAGATATGTAAATAGGTCTGTACAAAAAAGCTTCGAATTTTACTCCCCACTTCATTCCAATTATGTAAAATTTTTTTCGGTTTTAGCAGTTACCTATTTACCTACTGATCTAATTCTTTTTGAGTTCCGACATGTTTAGTTGCTTAGTTGCTTTTTATTCACATAATTCGTTAAATAACTTAGTTATCGTGTAAATAAGTCGACACAAAAAAACCTTATTTTTTATTGCAATTATACATTTTCTTTTAGCTCGTGAAATATTTTTTTCAGATTTGAGTAGGTGCTGAATTATATTATTACATTCAATTAGATTTTGAATTCGGATAACTCGACCAACCATTTAGATCGTCTGGAGACAGATAACTGGATATGTTTTCAATGCACAAATATGGTAGTCGATGATGGAAGAGCTCCTGCACTCTGAAGGCATTTTCTTGATTGATGGCTGCTTTTATGACATTATCGAGTTTATGATGAATTTCTTGACAATAAATTGTGAGATTCTTCTTACTTGGTCATAAATAACTTCTCTAATTTTCCTGTACTTCATATATTTCACAACGCGTTTTTCACTTTGGCACAATATGTCGTAATAGGTTATTCGACATGTTTGCGTTATTTCGATTTCTTTTAGGTGTTGTAAGTCAGATTCATAATCACAGTAAATTTTGTTATAATTTTTTCTCTCAATGTTGGGCACACAATTTCACCACGATGTTCTCCGAGAACAAAATGCTTCACGAATACCAAAAATACATCCAAATATATTGCACCTGAAGTGGGAACTTTTTCGAAGGCTTTTTTCCAGCTTTGTCCACCAGACTTACATCTGCACCTTCACGTAAGAAAATATCCACAAGTTTAGAATTTCCACGACGGCAAGCCGTATGTAAGGAAGTTTCACCTGTTGAGAGATTTGTACAATTCAAATCTGTTCCTCTTTGTAATAACAAAGCTGCAAAAGACAAAGGTTCCTTCACGAAATGGAAAGCCGCCAAAATATGGAGACAATTATTTCCTACAATATTCGGAGCATTAGGATCCAAACGGAGGGAGAGGAGTTTTTCTATCGAACGGATATTATTTCGATCTATTTCACCATCGAAAGAAGAATGGTATTCATCATGCAATCCCTGCTGTTAACATCAACTTTGTATTGCAATAGCTGTTCCAAGCAGCTGTCTTTGTTAACAGAATGGACAATCAAATGAATGGGTTTATATCCAAATAATATTCCTTCATTTCCCACGTCAGCACCGAATCTTACTAGGTGTTTAATGAGTTCACAATTTCCATATATAACGGCATGATGAAGGGAAGTATATCCTAAAGCATCTTTCTTCCGGACATCCGCTCCTCGCCTTAGTGATCTCAAAGTTTTACTTTCATCTCCATTCATTATAGCTGCTTTCAATGCCGAATCTTTATCTTCCTAGGATTCTTTCAAAAAGAATAGGAATGATCCAGCACTTTGAAGATTCTGTAACAAAGATGTTATTCACTCATAAATACATAAACATATTTATGGTGGAGGTATCTATTTTGCGAAATATTCATGATTTTCCCACACATTCGTTACTATTTCGTTCCTCGAAAATCTGCTCTTTAACTATCAATGGAATTGTTTGGTTATCAAGTGAGAATAAACATCGACCTCCATGAGGATTTTTCTCGATATGCAACAATTAAAAAAAATCATAAGAAGCACTGCCGTGATCCACACCTATCCTGAAAATTTCAAGTCCCTAGGCCTTTCCGTTCGAAAGTTATAATTTTCTATGGTTCTGGTCATGCGATCTGGACAAAATTTAGCTTGAATATATCATTCTCCCTTGAAATACGAAATCTCATCATGATGAAACCGCAGTTTCAAAATCATCCAGAAAAGTAAATTTCAAACGACCATATTTACGGAACCCCTAGTCTAATTGCGCACATTGATAAGCGTGACCTCGACATTTCAGATCCACACCTATCCTTAAAATTTCCCTACGGCTTTCCGTCGAAAGTTATAATTCTCTATGGTTGCTATGGTTCTGGTCATGCGATCGGGACAAAATGTAGACTCAAATGACACACTCGAAGTTTTCGACAGATTCGTCATCAGTGAGTCGAACCCTGTCGATTGAGACCATTTTCGGCTCAAAATTCGAAAAATACAGACATCGTGATCGTGACGAAATAATATAGCCCCCTTGTAAGTAGAACGAGCGCTCAAAAATGAAACGATGCTATTTGCAATGTGAATAGTTTGAGTTTTGTTAATTACCTTTTTGGCCGTCCTATTCGGGTTAAACGAAGATGAACTTATTTGAAACAACTTGAATAAGTCACTCCGTGACTTGAAACACCTATAATAATTCATAAGTTCAATGAAAAATTATCTAGCAAACTATCCTGCTAGGTTTCGAACATAAAAAAATTACGAAAAGCACTGCCGTGAAGGCAGGACATGCACCTTGTAGGTAGATTCGCATTCTCCAGTTTTAGAAACCAATTGAAAAGATTTTGACAGCTGTCAAAGAAAACTTCAAACTTACGCGAAAATTCAAACTTCACGTCAGTGCTTTGGTGACCATTTTTTTTTTTCGATAATTCGCTAGAATTTTCTACGGTCTTGGTCATGGTAATGGTCTTGGTAATGCGATATGGACAAAATTTCTCACGTAGTTTGAATACATTATTCTTCATATATGTGCGAAATTTCATTTCAATCCAATAGGTATTTTCGAAATTATCAAGAAAAATATAGTTTGAACGGCTATATTTACGGAACCTCTAGTCTAATTTTGCTCATTGATGAAAGTGATCGGCGAAATTGGCGATCCGAACCTATCCCTAGTCCTTTACGTTCGAATGTTATGATTTTCAATGGTTCTGATCATGCGATCTGGAAAAAATGTAGCTCGAATATGTCATTCTCAATTTAAATACAAAATTTCGTCACGATCAAATCCATAGTTTCGAAATTATCAAGAAAACCGAATTTCAAACGGCCATATTTACGGAACCCCTAGTCTAATTTTGCTCATTGGTGAACGTAACCGCAACATTCGAGATCCACACCTATCCTGAAAATTTCAAGTCCCTAGGCCTTTCCATTACAAAGTTATAATTTTCTTTGGTTTCTATGGTTCTGGTCATGCGAGCTGGACAAAATTGCATGTAGCTTGAACACGTGATTCTCCATCTGAGTGCAAAATTCCACCTCGATCGAATCAGTAGTTTCAAAGTAATCAGGAAAACAAAATTTCGAGCGGCCATATTTACGGAACCCCTGGGCTAATTTTGCCCAATAACGAACTCAACCGCGGAATTTGAGATTCGAACCTACCCTGAAAATTTCAAAATTCTAGGACATTCCGTTCGAGATTTATCGTGTATACGGACGGCCGGACGGACAGACTCGAAATTCATATTCTTTTTCAACATCTATTACAGCATATTTTCGCTTTTTTCATACATATCATATCCTTTTCTGATGAAAATAATCCGAAATTATAATCAAACTTGCTCAACGTAAAAACAATTGACAAAAAATGGAGTAAGGTTAGTAATTTTTCAAAAAACACAAAAAAATAACTCGTAAACTGTTGATTTTTGGATATCAATAAATATGGCTCAAATGACAGCAAACGAGTTATACTAACATGTCCTTCAAGGTTCACGTCGAATTTGGAATCACCCTGTATACTTTCTTGAAAAAAGCTTTTGTCATATCATTCATATGGCCAAGACGGCCTTCAGTGTTGACAAATAATGTCATTTTATTTTTATGAAGATAGAATCTCCGAAATATATTCAGAATATCAGAAAAACTCAAATTTCTCTTTGCATGAAACAGCTCTCGAGATTCGAAAACTACGTCCTTGATTCACCCTGAAAACATGCCAATATTTCCTCAATTATAAAACCCATGGAGCTTAGGCCCGAAAAAATCTGCTAGGTGGCGCCACCTTTCCGTATTTGCAACGACTCGTTATAGTTTGTGTTCTGGTCTTCGAAAATGGGCGCGTTCGAAATGCCTGAGCGGCTCAGTCTGAGATTTGGCAGTATTTGGTTCTTCGAACGAGCTGAGTGAGCAAACGGGGCTGCTCAGTCATTGGTAGTTTATAGAAACAAGCGCACCGAAAGATGTGGACAAACCGAACAATTCAAAAACGATGAAAGGAAGAATTTTTCCATTCATCGCATTAACTCCCCGCCAAGAGCGCATCCACAACTACGCAAGAGCATTCGCCAAGCCTGAGGAACTACAATCCGAGAGTATGCCTCTACCGAAAATCGCCTCTCTCTAGGCCGATTAGGTGAGAATTAACATAACAGGAGTCCGCGCATGCGCAAAATATATGGGCACACTGACGCCTCATTCTCTCAGCACCTCAATGGCCCAAACGCCACCTCGATAGGACTAAAAACAGAGTAGTTATTCTCATTTACATCTGCGCATGCGCAGTTAACCCACCAATAGATTGCTCATGGTCTCAGCACCCCAAGGTTCCAAATGCCACCTCGATAGGAACGACAACAGCGGAGTTATTCGAGTTTCCATCTGAGCATGCGCAGTCGCGAAAATGCACCGGACGATTCCTTATACTCTCAGCACCTCAATGGCACGGAAGCCACCTCGATAGGAACGACAACAGCGGAGTTATTCGAGTTTCCATCTGAGCATGCGCAGTTGCGAAAATGCACCAGAAAACTCCTTATGCCCCAAGCACCCCGATGGCACGAACGCCACGTCGCTAGGACTCACAGCGGCGGAGTTATACGCGTTTTTCTATGCGGTTGGCAAAATCCACAAGTAGATGTCACCGTTCATCGAACTGGTCGCGACTCACCCCGAAATTTTTCGAAAAAACCCCGTATATAGAATAACACATTGGTTTCCATAGAAACGAGGACTAAATGCGATATGCGCGCACCCGATGATTCATGGTGATGTAAGCGATTATTCATATTTTCGAACAAAGGATTGACTATGCATCAGTTCTAATCGGGAAGCGGTACGAGATAGTCGATATTCGGAGCGCTAATAAATTATAGTGAAAATCGGTTTTTGGCGTGTGGAGTGAGTGCGGATGTGATGAGTCATTGACTCACGGCACACGGGAGTTAGGAATAAGTGTTTTTTTCATTGTTTTGAAGTGATAAAATCAGGAAAAATCGTAAGTACACATAGAAAACTTTTGAAATAAGTCCATTTTTACGTACTTCGGATGAATCGATACAATAACGTCGGGCAATATCATTTTAAATCATTATTGAATAATTGTCTGGACATAATACTCATTTTTTGAAAATATATTTTACCCGAAAGTCGATATTTCGAAATATCCGATTTATTCTCGAATTGTTTATCACGTATTATGGATAAACCGATGCAATAACGTCGGGCAATTTAATTTCAAATCCAAATTGAATAGTTCGCGGGTCCTTTTACTCTTTTTGAAAATATTTTTCAACCAAAAGTCGATTTTTCGAAATATCCGATTAATTCTTGAATTGTTTATCACGTATATGGGATAAATCGATATAATAACGTTGGGCAATGTAATTTCAGATCAATATCGAATAGTTCGCGGGTCCTTATACTCTTCTTTTGAATATATTTTTCAACCAAAAGTCGATTATTCGAAATATCCGATTAATTCTCGAATTGTTTAGGTATTTTGAATAAATCGACGCAATAACGTCGGGCAATGGTATTTTAAATCAATATTGAATAGTTCGCGGGTCCTTCACTCTCTTTTTGAAAATATTTTTTAACCAAAAGTCGATTTTTCGAAATATCCTAATAATTCTCGAATTGTTTATCACGTATTTTCAATAAATCGATGCAATAACGTCGGGCAATGTTTTTTTCAAATCAATATTGAATAGTTCGCGGGTCCTCTTACTCTTCTTTTGAAAATATGTTTTAACCAAAAGTCGATTTTTCGAGATATCCGATTAATTCTCGAATTGTTTAAGTATTTTGAATAAATCGACGCAATAACGTCGGGCAATGTAATTTTAAATCAATATTGAATCGTTCGCGGGTCCTTTCACTCTCTTTTTGAAAATATTTTTCAACCAAAAGTCGATTTTTCGAAATATCCTAATAATTCTCGAATTGTTTATCACGTATTTTGAATAAATCGATGCAATAACGTCGGGCAATGTAATTTCAAATCCGAATTGAATAGTTCGCGGGTCTATCTATTCTTTTTTTAAATATTTTTCAACCAAAAGTCGATTTTTCGAAATATCCGATTAATTCTCGAATTGTTTATCACGTATATTGGATAAATCGATATAATAACGTCGGGCAATGTAATTTCAAATCAATATCGAATAGTTCGCGGGTCCTTATACTATTCTTTTGAATACATCGATACCTTTAGGCCAAATTATCGTAAGCCTCAACGTAGTACGTACGTACGTTGAGGCTTACGTACTACGTTGAGGCTTACGGTAATTTGGCAAAAAGGTATCGATATTTTTCAACCAAAAGTCGATTTTTCGAAATTTCCGATTAATTCTCGAATTGTTTACGTATTTTAAATAAATGGATGCAACAACGTCGGGAAATGTAATTTCAAATCAATATTGAATAGTTCGCGGGTCCTTTTACCCTCTTTTTGAAAATAATTTTCAACCAAAAGTCGATTCTTCGAAATATCCGATTAATTCTCGAATTGTTTATAACGTATTTCGAATAAATCGATGCAATAACGTCGGGCAATGTAATTTCAAATCCGAATTGAATAGTTCGCGGGTCTATCTATTCTTTTTGAGCGCTCGTACTACTTACACGAGGGCTATATCATTTCGTCACGATGTCTGTATTTTTCGAATATTGAGCCGAAAATGGTCTCAATCGACTATGTTCGACTCACTGATGACGAATCCGTCGGAAAATTCGAGTCTGTCCGTCCGTCCGGCCGTCCGTCCGGCCGTCCGTCCGTAAGCACGATAACTCTCGAACGGATCAACCTAGAGACTTGAAATTTTCAGTGTAGGTTCAGATCCCAAATGCCTCGGTTAAGTTCGTTAATGGGCAGAATTCCATCAGGGGTTCCGTAAATATGGCCGTTCAAAATTTTGTTCTCCTGATTACTTCGAAACTACAGATTTGATCGGGATGAAACTTTGCACACAAATGGAGAATGAGGTGTTCAAGCTACATGTGAAATTTTGTCCAGATCGCATAACCAGAACCATAAAAACCATAGAAAATTGTAACTTTCGAAGGGAAACGCCTAGGGACTTGAAATTTTCAGGATAGGTGAGGTTCTGGTATGTCGTGATGACGTTCACCTATGAGCAAAATTATTCTAGGGGTTCCGTAAATATGGTCGTTTGAAATTCAGTTTTCTTGATAATTTCAAAACTACAGGTTCGATCGTCACGAAATTTTGTATTTAAATGGAGAATGATCTATTCAAGCTACATTTTGTCCAGATCGCTTGACCAGAACCATAGAAACCATAGAAAATCATAACTTTCGAACGGAAGGGCCTAGGAACTTGAAATTTTTAGGATAGGTGTGGATCTGAAATTTCGCGTTCACTTTCAACAATGAGTAGAATTATCTTAGGGGTTCCGTAAATACGGTCGTTTGAAATTTGTTTTCTCGATAATTTCGAAACTACGGATTCGATCGAGATGAAATTTTGTATTCTAATCGAGAATGATATATTAAAGCAATATTTTGTCCAGATCGCATGACCAGAACCATAGAAACCATAGAAAATTGTTACTTCTGAACGGAAAGGCCTAGGAACTTGAAATTTTCAGGGTGGGTTTGGATCGCGAATATCGCAGTCACGTTCATCAATGAGCAAAATTAGACTAGGTTTCGAAACAACTGATCTGATTGGAATGAAATTTTGCACCTAGCTGAGGAATAATGTTTTCAAACTACGTGCAAAATTTTGTCCAGATCGCATTACCAAGACCATAGATACCATGGAAAATTCTAGCGAATTATCGAAATTGATCAGCTGAAGCACTGACATGAAGTCTGGAGTTTCGCCTAAGTTTCAGAAATTTTTTGACAGCTGTCGAAAATTCCTTCAATTGATTTTTAAAACTGGAAAATGCGAATCCACCTACAAGGTGCATGTGCGAGCGCTCAAAAGCTCCTGCCTTCACGGCAGTGTTTTTCGTAATTTTTTAAAATATTTTTCAACCAAAAGTCGATTTTTCGAAATATCCGATTAATTCTCGAATTGTTTATCACGTATATTGGATAAATCGATATAATAACGTCGGGCAATGTAATTTAAAATCAATATCGAATAGTTCGCGGGTCCTTATACTATTCTTTTGAATACATCGATACCTTTAGGCCAAATTATCGTAAGCCTCAACGTAGTACGTACGTACGTTGAGGCTTACGTACTACGTTGAGGCTTACGGTAATTTGGCAAAAAAGTATCTATATTTTTCAACCAAAAGTCGATTTTTCGAAATTTCCGATTAATTCTCGAATTTTTTACGTATTTTAAATAAATGGATGCAACAACTTCGGGAAAAGTAATTTCAAATCAATATTGAATAGTTCGCGGGTCCTTTTACCCTCTTTTTGAAAATAATTTTCAACCAAAAGTCGATTCTTCGAAATATCCGATTAATTCTCGAATTGTTTATAAGGTATTTCGAATAAATCGATGCAATAACGTCGGGCAATGTAATTTCAAATCAATATCGAATAGTTCGCGGGTCCTTATATACTTTTTTTGAAAATATTTTTCAACCAATAGTCGATTTTTCGAAATATCCGATTAATTCTCGAGTTGTTTATCACGTATATTGGATAAATCAATATATTTAAGGTCGGGCAATGTAATTTCAGATCAATATCGAATAGTTCGCGGGTCCATTCACCCTTTTTTTGAAAATATTTTTCAACTTATAGTCGATTTTTCGAAATATCCGATAAATTCTCGAATTGTTTATCACGTTTTTTGAATGAATCGAAGCAATAACTTCAGGCAATGTAATTTCAAATCAATATTGAATAGTTCGCGGATTCTTTCATTCTTTTTTTGAAAGTATTTTTCAACCAAAAATTGATTTTTCGAAATATCCGATCAATTCTCGAATTGTTTATCATGTATTTTGGATACATCGATATAATAACGTCGGGCAATGTAATTTAAATCAATATTGAATAGTTCGTGGGTCCTTCTACTCTTTTTTTGATGATAATTTTTAACCAAAAGTCGATTTTTCGAAATATCCGATTAATTCTCGAATTTTTTATCATGTATTTTGAATAAATCGATATAATGACGTCGGGCAACGTAATTTTAAATCAATATCGAATAGTTCGCGGGTCCATTTACCCTTTTTTCGAAAATATTTTTCAGCCGAAAGTCGATTTTTCGAAATATCCGATGAATTCTCGAAATGTTTATCACGTATTTTGAATGAATCGATTTAATAACGTCAGGCACTGTAATTTCAGATCAATATTGAATAGTTCGCGGCTCCTTTTACACTTTTTTTTTAAATATTTTTTAACCAAAAGTTGATTATTCGAAATATCCGATTGATTCTCGAATTGATTGTCATGTATTTTGAATAAATCGATTCAATAACGTCGGGCAATGCGATTTCAAATCAATATTGAATAGATCGCGGGTCCTTTTACTCATTTTTTTGAAAAGATTTTTCAACCAAAAGTCGATTTTTCGAAATATCCGATTAATTCTTGAATTTTTTGTCATGTATTTTGGATGAATCGATATGATAAGTTCGGGCAATGTTATCTTGAATCAATATTGAACAGTTCGCGGGTCCTTTCAATCTTTTTTTGAAAATATTTTTCACCCGAATGTCGACTTTTCGAAATATCCGATTAATTCTCGAATATGTTGTCATGTTTTTTGGATAAATGGATATAATAACGTCGAGCAATGTAATATCAAATCAATATCGAAGAGTTCGCGGGTCCATATACTCTTCTTTTGAAAATATGTTTCAACCAAAAGTCGATTTTTCGAGATATCCGATTAATTCTCGAATTGTTTATCACGTATTTCGAATGAATCGATGCAATAACGTCGGGCAATGTAATTTCAAATCATTATCGAATAGTTCGCAGGTCCTTACATATACAATTTTTACAGAAAATATTTTTCAGCCGAAAGTCGATTTTTCGAAATATCCGATGAATTCTTGAATTGTTTATCACGTCTTTTGAATAAATCGATGCAATAACGTCAGGCAATGTAATTTCAAATCAATATCGAATAGTTCGCGGGTCCTTTTACTCTTTTTTTGAAAACATTTTTTAACCAAAAGTCGATTTTTAGAAATATCAGATTAATTCTCGATTTATTTTCTCACATATTTTGTATGAATCGATGCAATAACGTCGGGCAATGTAATTTCAAATCAATATTGAATAGTTCGCGGGTTCTTTCATTCTTTTTTTGAAGATATTTTTCAACCAAAAATTGATTTTTCGAAATATCCGATCAATTCTCGAATTGTTTATCATGTATTTTGGATACATCGATATAATAACGTCGGGCAATGTAATTTTAAATCAATATTGAATAGTTCGTGGGTCCTTCTACTCTCTTTTTGAAAATATTTTCTAACCAAAAGTCGATTTTTCGAAATATCCGATTAATTCTCAAATTGTTTATCCCGTATGTTGAATAAATCGATGCTAAAACGTCGACCAATGTTATTTCAAATCAAAATCGAATAGTTCGCGGGTCCTTATACAATTTTTCAGCAAATATTCTTTACCCGAAAGTCGATTTTTCGAAATATCCGATAAATTCTCGAATTGTTTATCACGTATTTTGAATAAATCCATGCAATAACGTCGGGCAATGTTATTTCAAATCAATATTGAATAGTTCGCGGGTCCTTTCACTCTTTTTTTGAATATATTTTCTAATCAAAAGTCGATTTTTCGACATATCCGATTAATTCTCGAATTTTTTATCACGTATTTTGAATGAATCGATGCAATAACGTCGGGCAATGTAATTTCAAATCAATATTGAATAGTTCGCAGTTCCTTCCACTCTTTTTTTGAAAATATTTTTCATCCAAAAGTCGATTTTTCGAAATATCCGATTAATTCTCGATTTGATTGTCATGTTTTTCGAATAAAATAACGTCGAGCAATTTAAATTCAAATCAATATCGAATAGTTCGCAAGTCCTTTTACTCTTTTTTTGAAAATATTCTTCAACCAAAAGTCGATTTTTCGAAATATTCGATCAATTCCCGTATTGTTTGGCACGTATTTTGAATAAATCGATGCAATAACGTCAGGCAATGTAATTTCAAATCATTATTGAATAATTCGCGGGTCCCTCTACTCTTCTTTTGAATATATTTCTCAACCAAAAGTCGGTTTCTCGAAATTTACGATTAATTCTCTGATATTTTATCACGTATGTTGAATAAATCGATGCAATAACGTCGGGCAATGTTATTTCAAATCAATATTGAATAGTTCGCAGGTCCTTCCACTCTTTTTTTGAAAATATTTTTCATCCAAAAGTCGATTTTTCGAAATATCCGATTAATTCTCGATTTGATTGTCATGTTTTTCGAATAAAATAACGTCGAGCAATGTAAATTCAAATCAATATCGAATAGTTCGCAAGTCCTTTTACTCTTTTTTTGAAAATATTTTTTAACCAAAAGTCGATTTTTCGAAATATTCGATCAATTCCCGTATTGTTTGGCACGTATTTTGAATAAATCGATGCAATAACGTCAGGCAATGTAATTTAAAATCATTATTGAATAATTCGCGGGTCCTTCTACTCTTCTTTTGAAAATATTTTTCATCCAAAAGTCGATTTTTCGAAATATCCGATTAATTCTCGATTTGATTGTCATGTTTTTCGAATAAAATAACGTCGAGCAATGTAAATTCAAATCAATATCGAATAGTTCACAAGTCCATTTACTCTTTTTTCGAAAATATTTTTCAACCAAAAGTCGATTTTTCGAAATATTCGATCAATTCCCGTATTGTTTGGCACGTATTTTGAATGAATCGATGCAATAACGTCAGGCAATGTAATTTCAAATCATTATTGAATAATTCGCGGGTCCTTCTACTCTTCTTTTGAATATATTTCTCAACCAAAAGTCGATTTCTCGAAATTTACGATTAATTCTCGGATATTTTATCACGTATGTTGAATAAATCGATGCAATAACGTCGGGCAATGTAATTTCAGATCAACAACGAATAGTTCGCGGGTCCTTATACTCTTCTTTTGAATATATTTTTCAACCAAAAGTTGATTATTCGAAATATCCGATTAATTCTCGAATTGTTTAAGTATTTTGAATAAATCGACGCAATAACGTCGGGCAATGTAATTTCAGATCAATATCGAATAATTCGCGGGTCCTTCTACTCTTCTTTTGAATATATTTCTCAACCAAAAGTCGATTTCTCGAAATTTACGATTAATTCTCGGATATTTTATCACGTATGTTGAATAAATCGATGCAATAACGTCGGGCAATGTAATTTTTGATCCATATCGAATAGTTTGCGGGTCCCTATATTCTTTTTTTGAAAATATTTTCCACACGAAAGTCGATTTTTTGAAATATCCGATTAATTCTCGAAGTCTTCATCACGTATTTCGTATAAATCGATGCAATTACGTCGGGCAATGTAATATTAAATCAAAATCGAATAGTTCGCGGGTCCTTATACACTTTTTTTGAAAATATTTTTCAACCAAAGGTCGATTTTTCGAAATATCCGATTAATTCTCTCATCGTTTATCACGTATTTTGGATAAATCGATATAATAACGTCGGGCAATGTAATTTTAAATCAATATTGAATAGTTCGCGGGTCCTTATACTCTTCTTCTGAATATATCGATACCTTTTTGCCAAATTATCGTAAGCCCTTCAACCAAAAGTCGATTTTTGGAAATATCCGATTAATTCTCGAATTGTTTACGTATTTTGAATAAATGGATGCAACAACGTCGGGAAATGTAATTTCAAATCAATATTGAATAGTTCGCGGGTCCTTTCACAATCTTTTTGAAAAAAATTTTCAACCAAAAGTCGATTCTTCGAAATATCCGATTAATTAAGAAAAATGAGAGCATCAGAGTAACTAGAATAAAAAAATTGAAACGAAAAATTTATTGCTTTTTGGATCTAATATCAAACCTTTATTTTGCAGATCATTACTAGCTATCTTTTCTAAGAAGATAAACTCCAGAAGAAGAATGAGAACATCAGAGTAAATAGAATAAAAAAATTAAAACAAAAGATTAATTTCATTTTGAATCTTATATTGAACCTTTATGTTGCAGATCATTACAAGCTTTCTTTTCAAAGAAGATGAACTCCAGAAGAAAAATGAAAGCATCAGAGTAACTAGAATAAAAAATTCAATACAAAAAAATTATTTCAATTTTAATCTAATATTAAACCTTCATGTTGCAGATCATTACAAGCTATCTTTTCAAAGAATATAAACTCCATAAGAAAAAGGAAAGCATCAGAGTAACTGGATTGAAAAAATTAAAACAAAAAATTTATTTCATTTCGAATCTAATATTGAAGCTTTATGTTGCAGATCATCACCAGCTATCTTTTCAAAGAAGATAAACTCCAGAAGAAAAATGAGGGCATCAGAGTATTTAGAATATAGAAATTAAAACAAAGTGTTTATTTCATTTTGAATCTAATATTGAACCTTTATGCTGCAGATCATTACTAGCTATCTTTTTAAAGAAGATAAACTCCATAAGAAAAATGATAGCATCTGAGTAACTAGATTGAAAAAATTAAAACAAAAATTTATTTCATTTTGAATCTGATATTAAATTTTTATGTTGCAGATCATTATTAGGTACCTTTCAAAAGAAGAAAATTTCCAGAAGAAGAATGAGAGCATCATAGTTACTAGAATAAAAAAATTTAAACAAAAAATTTATTTCATTTTGAATCTTATATAAAATCCTCATGTTGCAGATAATTACTAGCTTTCTCTTCAAAGAACATAAACTCCAGAAGAAGAATGAGAGCATCAGAGTAACTAGAATAAAAAAATTAAAACGAAGAATTTATTTCATTTTGAATCTCATATTGACTCTATATGTTGCAGATCATTACTAGCTATCTTTTCGAAGAATATAAACTCCATAAGAGAAATGAGAGCATCAGAGTAACTAGATTGAAAAAATTAAAACAAAAATTTATTTCATTTTGAATCTGATATTAAATTTTTATGTTGCAGATCATTATTAGGTATCTTTCAAAAGAAGATAATTTCCAGAAGAAGAATGAGAGCATCATAGTTACTAGAATAAAAGATTTGAAACAAAAAATTTATTTCATTTTGAATCTAATATTAAACCTCTATGTTGCAGATCATTACTAGCTATCTTTTCAGAGAAGATAAACTCCAGAAGAAAAATGAGAGCATCAGAGTAACTTGAATAATAAAATTAAAACAATAAATTTATTTCATTTTGAATCTAATATTGAACCTTTATGTTGCAGATTATCACTAGCTATTTTTTCAAAGACTGAAAAATGTGAATCTACCTACAATGTGCATGTACGAGCGCTCAAAAGTGCTTTTCGTAATTTTTTATTTTATGTATTAAGCATCACCTAGATGGGTACTCAATATTAAAATGAGCCTCCATGACAGGTATTTACATCTGCTTAGTTTTGGACATGTTTACTTCATTTTCTATCCACGGTATTGTGATTCAATAAAAGGCAAGTAAAAATTTAAAATTTATAGAATCATGTTATAAAACAAACAACCTACACATTTCAGAAATTAACTTAGATATGTAAATAGGTCTGTACAAAAAAGCTTCGAATTTTACTCCCCACTTCATTCCAATTATGTAAAAGTTTTTTCGGTTTTTATGGTTCTGGTTATGCGATCTGGACAAAATGTTTCTTTAATATGTCAATCTCAATTTAAATACAAAATTTCATCTCGATCGAATCCGTAGTTTCGAAATTATCAGGAAAACCGAATTTCAAACGGCCATATTTACGGAACCCCTAGTCTAATTTTGCTCATTGGTGAACGTAACCGCAACATTCGAGATCCACACCTATTCTGAAAATTTCAAGTCCCTAGGCCTTTCCATTACAAAGTTATAAGTTTCTATGGTTTCTATGGTTCTGGTCGTGCGAGCTGGACAAAATTGCATGTAGCTTGAACACGTGATTCTCCATCTGAGTGCAAAATTCCACCTCGATCGAATCAGTAGTTTCGAAGTAATCAGGAAAACAAAATTTCGAGCGGCCATATTTACGGAACCCCTGGGCTAATTTTGCCCAATAACGAACTCAACCGCGGAATTTGAGATTCGAACCTACCCTGAAAATTTCAAAATTCTAGGACATTCCGTTCGAGAGTTATCGTGTATACGGACGGCCGGACGGACAGACTCGAAATTCATATTCTTTTTCAACATCTATTACAGCATATTTTCGCTTTTTTCATACATATCATATCCTTTTCTGATGAAAATAATCCGAAATTATAATCAAACTTGCTCAACGTAAAAAAAATTGACGAAAAATGGAGTAAGGTTAGTAATTTTTCAAAAAACACAAAAAAATAACTCGTAAACTGTTGATTTTTGGATATCAATAAATATGGCTCAAATGACAGCAAACGAGTCATACTAACATGTCCTTCAATGTTCACGTCGAATTTGGAATAACCCTGTATACTTTCTTGAAAAAAGCTTTTGTCATATCATTCATATGGCCAAGACGGCCTTCAGTGTTGACAAATAATGTCATTTTATTTTTATGAAGATAGAATCACCGAAATATATTCAGAATATCAGAAAAACTCGAATTTCTCTTTTCATGAAACAGCTCTCGAGATTCGAAAACTACGTCCTTGATTCACCCTGAAAACATGCCAATATTTCCTCAATTATAAAACCCATGGAGCTTAGGCCCGAAAAAATCTGCTAGGTGGCGCCACCTTTCCGTATTTGCAACGACTCGTTATAGTTTGTGTTCTGGTCTTCGAAAATGGGCGCGTTCGAAATGCCTGAGCGGCTCAGTCTGAGATTTGGCAGTATTTGGTTCTTCGAACGAGCTGAGTGAGCAAACGGGGCTGCTCAGTCATTGGTAGTTTAAAGAAACAAGCGCACCGAAAGATGTGGACAAACCGAACAATTCAAAAACGATGAAAGGAAGAATTTTTCCATTCATCGCATTAACTCCCCGCCAAGAGCGCATCCACAACTACGCAAGAGCATTCGCCAAGCCTGAGGAACTACAATCCGAGAGTATGCCTCTACCGAAAATCGCCTCTCTCTAGGCCGAGTAGGTGAGAATTAACATAACAGGAGTCCGCGCATGGGCAAAATATATGGGCACACTGACGCCTCATTCTCTCAGCACCTCAATGGCCCAAACGCCACCTCGATAGGACTAAAAACAGAGTAGTTATTCTCATTTACATCTGCGCATGCGCAGTTAACCCACCAATAGATTGCTCATGGTCTCAGCACCCCAAGGTTCCAAATGCCACCTCGATAGGAACGACAACAGCGGAGTTATTCGAGTTTCCATCTGAGCATGCGCAGTCGCGAAAATGCACCGGACGATTCCTTATACTCTCAGCACCTCAATGGCACGGAAGCCACCTCGATAGGAACGACAACAGCGGAGTTATTCGAGTTTCCATCTGAGCATGCGCAGTTGCGAAAATGCACCAGAAAACTCCTTATGCCCCAAGCACCCCGATGGCACGAACGCCACGTCGCTAGGACTCACAGCGGCGGAGTTATACGCGTTTTTCTATGCGGTTGGCAAAATCCACAAGTAGATGTCACCGTTCATCGAACTGGTCGCGACTCACCCCGAAATTTTTCGAACAAACCCCGTATATAGAATAACACATTGGTTTCCATAGAAACGAGGACTAAATGCGATATGCGCGCACCCGATGATTCATGGTGATGTAAGCGATTATTCATATTTTCGAACAAAGGATTGACTATGCATCAGTTCTAATCGGGAAGCGGTACGAGATAGTCGATATTCGGAGCGCTAATGAATTATAGTGAAAATCGGTTTTTGGCGTGTGGAGTGAGTGCGGATGTGATGAGTCATTGACTCACGGCACACTGGACTTAGGAATAAGTGTTTTTTTCAGTGTTTTGAAGTGATAAAATCAGGAAAAATCGTAAGTACACATAGAAAACTTTTGAAATAAGTCCATTTTTACGTACTTCGAATAACTCGATACAATAACGTCGAGCAATATCATTTTAAATCAATATTGAATAATTGTCTCGACATAATACTCATTTTTTGAAAATATATTTTACCCGAAAGTCGATATTTCGAAATATCCGATTTATTCTCGAATTGTTTATCACGTATTTTGGATAAACCGATGCAATAACGTCGGGCAATTTAATTTCCAAATTGAATAGTTCGCGGGTCCTTTTACTCTTTTTTTGAAAATATTTTTCAACCAAAATTCGATTTTTCGAAATATCCGATTAATTCTTGAATTGTTTATCACGTATATTGGATAAATCGATATAATAACGTCGGGCAATGTAATTTCAGATCAACAACGAATAGTTCGCGGGTCCTTATACTCTTCTTTTGAATATATTTTTCAACCAAAAGTTGATTATTCGAAATATCCGATTAATTCTCGAATTGTTTAAGTATTTTGAATAAATCGACGCAATAACGTCGGGCAATGTAATTTCAGATCAATATCGAATAGTTCGCGGGTCCTTATACAATTGAACTATTGAACGGAAACGCCTAGGGACTTGAAATTTTCAGGATAGGTGTGGATCTCGGATCTCGTGATCACGTTCATCTATGAGGAAAATTATACTAGGGGTTCCGTTAATATGGTCGTTTGAAATTTAGTTTTCTTGATAATTTCAAAACTACAGATTCGATCGTGACGAAATTTTGAATACTAATGGAGAATGAAATATTCAAGCTACATTTCACCAGATCACATGACCAGAACCATAGAAAAGCATAACTTTCGAACGGAAAGGCCTAGGGACTTGAAATTTTCAGGATAGGTGTAGATCTGAAATGTCGCGTTCACGTTCATCAATGAGCAGAATTATACTAGGGGTTCCGTAAATACGGTCGTTTGAAATTTTGTTTTCTCGATAATTTCGAAACTACGGATTCGATCGAGATGAAATTTTGTATTTTAATTGAGAATGATATATTAAAGCAATATTTTGTCCAGATCGCATGACCAGAACCATAGAAACCATAGAAAATTGTAACTTTTGAACGGAAAGGCCTAGGAACTTGAAATTTTCAGGGTGGGTTTGGATCGCGAATATCGCGGTCACGTTCATCAATGAGCAAAATTAGACTAGGGATTCCTTAAATATGGCCGTTCAAAATATTTTTTTTCTGATAGTTCTGAAAATACTGAGCGGATTGGGATGAAATTTTGCACCTAGCTGAGTAATAATGTATTCAAACTACGTGCAAAATTTTGTACAGATCGCACTACCAATACCATAGATACCGTAGAAAATTCTAGCGAATTATCGAAAAAAAATTGCTGATGCACTGACATGAAGTCTGGAGTTTCGCCAAAGTTTCAGAATTTTTTTGACAGCTGTCGAAAATTTCTTCAATTGATTCCGGAAACTGGAAAATGCGAATCTACCTACAAGGTGCATGTACGAGCGCTCAAAAGCTCCTGCCTTCACGGCAGTGCTTTTCGTAATTTTTTGAATATATTTTCTAACCAAAAGTCGATTTTTCGAGATATCCGATTAATTCTCGAATTGTTTATCACGTATATCGAATGAATCGATGCAATAACGTCGGGCAATGTAATTCAAATCAATATCGAATAGTTCGCGGGTCCTTTCACTCTTTTTTTGAATATATTTTCTATCCAAAAGTCGATTTTTCGAGATATCCGATTAATTCTCGAATTGTTTATCACGTATTTTGTATGAATCGATGCAATAACGTCGGGCAATGTAATTTCAAATCAATATTGAATAGTTCGCAGGTCCTTCCACTCTTTTTTTGAAAATATTTTTCATCCAAAAGTCGATTTTTCGAAATATCCGATTAATTCTTGATTTGATTGTCATGTTTTTGAGCGCTCGTACTACTTACACGAGGGCTATATCATTTCGTCACGATGTCTGTATCTTCCGAATTTTGAGCCCAAAATGGTCTCAATCGACTATGTTCGACTCACTGATGACGAATCCGTCGGAAAATTCGAGTCTGTCCGTCCGTCCGTCCGTCCGTCCGTCCGGCCGTCAGCACGATAACTCTCGAACGGATCAACCTAGAGACTTGAAATTTTCAGTGTAGGTTCAGATCCCAAATGCCTCGGTTAAGTTCGTTAATGGGCCAAATTCCACCAGGGGTTCCGTAAATATGGCCGTTCAAAGTTTTGTTCTCTTGATGACTTGGAAACTACAAATTTGATCGAGATGAAATTTTGCACTAAAATGGAAAATGAGGTGTTCAAGCTACATGTGGAATTTTGTCCAGATCGCATGACCAGAACCATAAAAACCATAGAAAATTGTAACTTTTGAACGGAAACGCCTAGGGACTTGAAATTTTCAGGATAGGTGTGGATCTCGAATGTCGTGATCACGTTCATCTATGAGCAACATTATACAAGGGGTTCCGTAAATACGGTCGTTTGAAATTTTGTTTTCTCGATAAATTCGAAACTGCGGATTCGATCGAGATGAAATTTTGTATTTTAATCGAGAATGATATATTGAAGCAATATTTTGTCCAGATCGCATGACCAGAACCATAGAAACCATAGAAAATTCTAACTTTTGAACGGAAAGGCCTAGGAACTTGAAATTTTCAGGGTGGGTTTGGATCGCAAATTTCACGGTCACGTTCATCAATGAGCAAAATTAGATTAGGGGTTCCGTGAATATGGCCGTTCAAAATATTTTTTTCCTGATAGTTTCGAAACTACTGATCGGATTGGAATGAAATTATGCACCTAGCTCAGGAATAATGTATTCAAACTACGTGCAAAATTTTGTCCATATCGCATCACCAAGACCATAGATACCGTGGAAAATTCTAGCGAATTATCGGAAAAAAGCTGAAGCTGAGCTGAAGCACCGACTTGAAGTCTGGAGTTTTGCCTAAGTCTCAGAATTTTTTTGACAGCAGTCAAAAATTCCTTCAATTGATTTCTGAAACTGGAAAATGCGAATCTACCTACAAGGTGCATGTACGAGCGCTCAAAAGCTCCTGCCTTCACGGCAGTGCTTTTCGTAATTTTTTGAATAAAATAACGTCGAGCAATGTAAATTCGAATCAATATCGAATAGTTCGCAAGTCCTTTTACTTTTTTTTTGAAAATATTTTTTAACCAAAAGTCGATTTTTCGAAATATTCGATTAATTTCCGAATTGTTTGACACGTATTTTGAATGAATCGATGCAATAACGTCAGGCAATGTAATTTCAAATCATTATTGAATAACTCGCGGGTCCTTCTACTCTTCTTTTGAATATATTTTTCAACCAAAAGTCGATTTCTCGAAATTTCCGATTAATTCTCGAATATTTTATCACGTATGTTGAATAAATCGATGCAATAACGTCGGGCAATGTAATTTTGAATCAATATCGAATAGTTCGCGGGTCCTTATACAATTTTTCAGAAAACATTTTCCACCCTGAAGTCGATTTTTCGAAATATCCGATTAATTCTCGAATTGTTTATCACGTATTTCGAATAAATCGATGCAACAACGTTGGGCAATGTAATTTTTGATCCATATCGAATAGTTTGCGGGTCCTTATATTCTTTTTTGAAAATATTTTTCACACAAAAGTCGATTTTTTGAAATATCCGATTAATTCTCGAAGTCTTCATCACGTATTTCGTATAAATCGATGCAATTACGTCGGGCAATGTAATATTAAATCGAAATCGAATAGTTCGCGGGTCCTTATACACTTTTTTTGAAAATATTCTTCAACCAGGTCGATTTTTCGAAATATCCGATAAATTCTCGAATTGTTTATCACGTATTTTGTATGAATCGATATAATAACGTCGGGCAATGTAATTTTAAATCAATATTGAATAGGTCGCGGGTCCTTATACTCTTCTTTTGAATATATCGATACCTTTTTGCCAAATTATCGTAAGCCCTTCAACCAAAAGTCGATTTTTGGAAATATCCGATTAATTCTCGAATTGTTTACGTATTTTGAATAAATGGATGCAACAACGTCGGGAAATGTAATTTCAAATGAATATTGAATAGTTCGCGGGTCCTTTTACACTCTCTTTGAAAATAATTTTCAACCAAAAGTCGATTCTTCGAAATATCCGATAAATTAAGGAAAATTAGAGCATCAGAGTATATATATATATATATCGGTTTTAGAACGTTTTTCTTCGTTGTCCGATGCCTAACTTCCATTCTTTCCGGTTTTTCCATTGATCTTCCCTCAAATCTCTGGCATTCATGGCTTTCGTTACTTCCTCCTTCCAAGTTTTCTTCGGTCTCCCCCTCTTTCTGCGATTTGTTGATATCCACTTCATAGCCATTTTGGGCAGTCGTGTTTCTTCCATCCTCTGAACATGTCCGTACCACATTAACTGTTTTCGCTCTATATCGGTCATTATCGAGCCATCTATTCCCATTCGTTTTCTCACCTCTTCGTTTCTTATTCTATCCCTTCTTGATATACCCAGTGATCTTCGAAATACATCCATCTCTGTGGCCTCGAGTTTTCTTCGGTTGTGTTGGGTAATTCTCCACGTTTCAGCTCCGTAAGTCAAGCTACTTTTAATGAATGCTTCGTAAATATTATGTTTTCGTTTTTTTCCGATATCGCTACTCCAGAGTATGCCATTCAGACATCCAATAGTTCTTCTGGCCTGTGTTATCCTCTTTTGTATTTCTTTATCATCTTTCCCAGACGTGTCGAATTCCACTCCGAGATAGGTGTATACGTTGCAACATGTAACTTCTTGTCCGTCTAATTGGATGTTAGATTGCTCTGCTCCTATAGGAAGATATTTCGTTTTCTGTGTGTTTAGTTCCAATCCCCAGTTCTTATATTCTTCTTGCAGTTTTCTCGCCATATATTGTAAGTCGTCTTTATCGTTGGCTATGACAACTTGGTCATCAGCAAATTGTAGGGTGTACAAGTAGGTTTCTCCGATATCGATGCCCATTCTGCTGCATTTCCTCTTCCATTGGAATAAAGCTCGCGCTACATAGATCTTAAACAATGTGGGCGATATACAGCATCCTTGGCGTAAACCCTTATCTACCAAGAACTTCTCTGATAATTTGCTACCGACCTTTATTCTTGATGTGGTTCCCTCATATAGGTTTTTGAGAGCTCTAATGAGGGTATGGCTAATATTTGTCTGCTGTAGAACACTCCACAATTTTTTCACTGGGATAGTATCGTAGGCTTTCTTGAGGTCTATGAACATTAGGTGAGTTTCTTGATTAACTGCTGTTCGTTTCTCTATGATTTGTTTCAGACAGAATATGTTATCAGTACATGTCCTTCCAGCTCGGAAACCCGACTGTTCTTCTTCTTCGTTACTCCTATATTCCTGTTCTATCATGTCTCGGACAAGTCTTCCATACAAACGGCTCAGAGTACTGGTTACAGATATTCCCCTATAGTTTGAACAGTCAAGTTTGTTTCCCTTCTTATGGATTGACGAGATATAGGCTTCCTTCCATTCTTCAGGGACTGGCTCTCCACCAAGGTATTGGTTGATACACCATGTAAGCAGTTCAAATAGGTGTTCTGATCCACATTTGATTAATTCCGCCGGAATTCCTTCCGGACCTGCAGCGCGACCATTTTTCAGTTTTTGGACAGCATTCTTCACTTGATCAACGGTGACTGTTATCTCGTCACCCTCCACCTGGACATCTATTGGAGAATTCAACAAATATTGTTCTCTATCTTCAGTAAGCAACCCTTTATAGTAGTCCATCCATTTTTCAGTTGGTACAATTTGGATATTTGCCTTATTTTTTGCGTCTGATCTTAAGCTTTTTATGAATTTCCACGATTCTGATGATTTTTGGCCACCCAAATATGTTTCAACTTCTCTACATTTCTGGTCCCACATCTCTCGCTCTGCTGTATTTCTCATTCTCCTTGTTGTTCTCTTTATCTCCAGATACTGATCCCTGTCTTCTTGGTTTTGAGTGTTTAACCATCTTTGATATAATTTCTTCTTCTGACACACTAGTTCTTCGATTTCCTCGTTCCACCATAAGTTCTTACTCACTTGTTTCGTTTTGATCCCAACTGCCTCCTTGGCAGCATTTTTTATACTATGTACTATGTTTCTATAAACCTCTTCTACCGGTTGTTGGTGTACTGTTTGAAAAAGTTTATCATTATTATTATTATTATTATTATTTCATCAGAGTAACTAGATTAAAAAAATGAGAACAAAAAATTTATTTCATTTTAAATCTAATATTAAACCTTTATGTTGCAGATCATTACTAGCTATCTTTTCAAGGAAGATAAACTCCAGAAGAAAAATGAGAGCATCAGAGTAACTAGAATAAAAAATTCAAAACAAAAAAATTATTTCATTTTGAATATAATATTAAACCTTCATGTTGCAGATCATTACAAGCTATCTTTTCAAAGAATATAAACTCCATAAGAAAAAGGAGAGCATCAGAGTAACTGGATTGAAAAAATTAAAACAAAAAATTTATTTCCTTTTGAATCTAATATTGAACCTTTATGTTGCAGATCTTTACTAGCTATCTTTTCAAAGAAGATAAACTCCAGAAGAAAAATGAGAGCATCAGAGTAACTAGATTAAAAAAATCAAAACAAAAAATTTATTTCATTTTGAATCTAATATTAAACCTTAATGTTGCAGATCATTACTAGCTATCTTTTCTAAGAAGATAAACTCCAGAAGAAAAATGAGAACATCAGAGTAACTAGAATAAAAAAATTGAAACGAAAAATGTATTGCTTTTTGGATCTTATATTAAACCTTTATTTTGCAGATCATTACTTGCTATCTTTTCGAAGAAGATAAACTCCAGAAGAAAAATGAGAGCATCAGAGTAACTGGAATAAAAGAATTAAAACAAAAGACTAATTTCATTTTGAATCTAATATTGAACCTTTATGTTGCGGATCATTACTAGCTTTCTTTTCAAAGAAGATAAACTCCAAAAGAAAAATGAGGGCATCAGAGTAACTAGAATATAGAAATTAAAACAAAGTGTTTATTTCATTTTGAATCTAATATTGAACCTTTATGTTGCAGATCATTACTAGCTATCTTTTTAAAGAAGATAAACTCCATAAAAAAAATGAGAACATCAGAGTAACTAGAATAAAAAAATTGAAACGAAAAATGTATTGCTTTTTGGATCTTATATTAAATTTTTATGTTGCCGATCATTATTAGCTATCTTTCAAAAGAAGATAATTTCCAGAAGAAGAATGAGAGCATCAGAGTAACTAGAATAAAAAAATTTAAACAAAAAACTCATTTCATTTTGAATCTAATATCAAACCTTTATGTTACAGATCATTACTAGCTATCTTTTGAAAGAAGATAAACTCCAGAAGAGAAATGAGAGCATCAGAGTAACTAGATTAAAAAAATTAAAACAATAAATTTATTTCATTTTGAATCTAATATTAAAGCTTTATGTTCATGTTGCAGATCATTACTAGCTATCTTTTCAAAGAAGATAAACTCCAGAAGAAAAATGAGAACATCAGAGTAACTAGAATAAAAAAATTGAAACGAAAAATGTATTGCTTTTTGGATCTTATATTAAACCTTTATTTTGCAGATCATTACTTGCTATCTTTTCGAAGAAGATAAACTCCAGAAGAAAAATGAGAGCATCAGAGTAACTGGAATAAAAGAATTAAAACAAAAGACTAATTTCATTTTGAATCTAATATTGAACCTTTATGTTGCGGATCATTACTAGCTTTCTTTTCAAAGAAGATAAACTCCAAAAGAAAAATGAGGGCATCAGAGTAACTAGAATATAGAAATTAAAACAAAGTGTTTATTTCATTTTGAATCTAATATTGAACCTTTATGTTGCAGATCATTACTAGCTATCTTTTTAAAGAAGATAAACTCCATAAAAAAAATGAGTGCATCAGAGTAACTAGATTGAAAAAATTAAAACAAAAATTTATTTCATTTTGAATCTGATATTAAATTTTTATGTTGCCGATCATTATTAGCTATCTTTCAAAAGAAGATAATTTCCAGAAGAAGAATGAGAGCATCAGAGTAACTAGAATAAAAAAATTTAAACAAAAAACTCATTTCATTTTGAATCTAATATCAAACCTTTATGTTACAGATCATTACTAGCTATCTTTTGAAAGAAGATAAACTCCAGAAGAGAAATGAGAGCATCAGAGTAACTAGATTAAAAAAATTAAAACAATAAATTTATTTCATTTTGAATCTAATATTGAACCTTTATGTTGCAGATCATTACTAGCTATCTTTTCTAAGAAGATAAACTCCAGAAGAAAAATGAGAGCATCAGAGTAACTAGAATACAAAAATTTAAACAAAAAATTCATTTCATTTTGAATCTATTATTGAACTTTCATGTTGCAGATCATTACTAACTATCTTTTCCAAGAAGATAAACTCCAGGAGAAAAATGAGAGCAGCAGAGTTATAAGAATAAAAAATTTAAACGAAAGATATATTTCATTTTGAATCTAATATCAAACCTTCATGTTCAGATCATTACTAGCTATCTTTTCAAAGAAAATAAACTCCAGAATGAAAATGAGAGCATCAGAGTAACTAGAATAAAAGAATTGAAACAAAAAATTCATTTCATTTTGAATCTTATATTAAACCTTTATGTTGCAGAGCATTACAAGATGTCTTTTCAAAGAAGATAAACTCCAGAAGAAAAATGACAGCCTCAGAGTTACTAGAATAAAAAAATTAAAACAAAAAATTTATTTAATTTTGAATCTGATATTAAACCTTTATGTTGCAGATCATCAATAGCTATCTTTTCAAAGAAGTTAAACTCCAGAAAAAAAAATGAGAGAATCAGAGTAACAAGAATGGAAAAATTAAAACAAAAAATTTATTTAATTTTGAATTTGATATTAAACCTTTATGTTGCAGATCATTACTAGCTATCTATACAAATAAGAAAAACTCCATAAGAAAAATGAAAGCATCAGAGTAACTGGAATAAAAAAATTTAAACAAAAAATTCATTTCATTTTGGATCTAATATTAAACCTTTATGTGGCAGATCATTACAAGCTATCTTTTCAAAGATGATAAACTCTAGAAGTAAAATGAGAGCATCAGAGTACCTAGATTGAAAAAATTTAAACAACAAATTGATTTCATTTTGAATCTTGTATCGAACCCTCATGTTGCAGATCATTACTAGCTATCTTTTCAAAGAAGATAAACTCGAGAAGAAAAATGAGAGCATCAGAGTAACTAGAATAAAAAAATTCAAACAAAAAATTTATTTCATTTTGAATCTGCTATTAAACCCTTATGTTGCAGATTATTACTAGGTATCTATTCAAATAAGAAAAACTCCATAAGAAAAATTAGAGCATCAGAGTAACAAGAATAAAAAAATTACAACAAAAAATTCATTTCATTTTGAATCTTATATTGAACCCTTATGTTGCAGATCATTACTAGCTATCTTCTCGAAGAAGATAAACTCCAGAAGAAAAATGAGAGCATCAGAGTGACTAGAATAAAAAAATTCAAACAAAAAATTCATTTCATTTCGAATCTAATATTGAACCTTTATGTTGCAGATCATTACTAGCTATCTTTTCAAGAAAGATTACTCCAGAAGAGAAATGAGAGCATCAGAGTAACTATAAAAAAATTGAAACAAAAAATTTATTTCATTTTGAATCTAATATGGAACCTTTATGTTGCAGATCATTACTAGCTGGCTTTTCGAAGAAGATAAACTCCATAAGAAAAATGAGAGCATCAGAGTACCAAGATTGAAAAAATTAAAACAACAAATTGATTTCATTTTGAATCTTGTATTAAACTTTCAGGTTGCAGATCATTACTAGCTATCTTTTCAAAGTAGATAAACTTCAGAAGAAGAATGGGAGCATCAGAGTAACTATAATAAAAAAATTAAAACAAAAAATTTATTTCATTTTGGATCTGCTATCGAATCTTTATGTTGCAGATCATTACTAGCTATCTTTTCAAAGAAGATAAACTCCATAAAGAAAATGGGAGCATCAGAGTTAGTAGAATAAAAAAATTGAAATAAAAAATTTATTTCATTTTGAATCTATTATTGAACCTTAATGTTGCAGATCATTACAAGCTATCTTTTCAAAGAAATTAAACTCCAGAAAAAAAATGAGAGCATCAGAGTAACTAAAATGGAAAAATTAAAACAGAAAATTTATTTCATTTTTAATTTAATAGGAAACCTTTATGTTGCAGATCATTACTAGGTATCTATTCAAATAAGAAAAACTCCATGAGAAAAATGAGAGCATCAGAGTAACTAGAATAAAAGAATTGAAACAAAAAATTTATTTCATTTTGATTCTAATATTAAACCTTTATGTTGCAGATCATTACTAGCTATCTTTTCTAAGAAGATAAACTCCAGAAGAAGAATGAGAGCATCAGAGCAACTAGAATAAAAAATTCAAAACAAAAAATTTATTTCATTTTGAAGCTAATATTGAACCTTCATGTTGCAGATCATTACTAGCTATCTTTTCAAAAAAGATAAACTCCAGAAGAGGAATGTGAGCATCAGAGTAACAAGATTAAAAAAATCAAAACAAAAAATTTATTTCATTTTGAATCTAATATTAAACCTTTATGTTGCAGATCATTACTAGCTATCTTTTCGAAGAAGATAAACTCCAGGAGGAAAATGAGAGCATCAGAGTAACTGGATTGAAAAAATTTAAACAAAAAACTTGTTTCATTTTGAATCTTACATTGAACCTTCATGTTGCAGATCATTACCAGCTTTCTTTTCAAAGAAGATAAACTCCAGAAGAAAAATGAGAGCATCAGAGTAACTGGAATAAAAAAATTACAACAAAAACTTCATTTCATTTCGAATCTAATATTAAACCTTTATGTTGCAGATCATTACTAGCTATCTTTTCAAAAAAGATAACTCCAGAAGAAAAATGAGAGCATCAGAGTTACTGGAATGAAAATATTGAAACAAAAAATTTATTTCATTTTGAATCTTATATTAAACCTTTATGTTGCAGATAATTACTAGCTATCTTTTCGAAGAAGATAAACTCCAGGAGGAAAATGAGAGCATCAGAGTAACTGGATTGAAAAAATTTAAACAAAATAATTGTTTCATTTTGAATCTTATATTGAACCTTCATGTTGCAGATCATTACCAGCTTTCTTTTCAAAGAAGATAAACTCCAGAAGAAAAATGAGAGCATCAGAGTAACTGGAATAAAAAAATTACAACAAAAAATTCATTTCATTTCGAATCTAATATTGGACCCTTATGTTGCAGATCATTACTAGGTATCTATTCAAATAAGAATAACTCGATGAGAAAAATGAGAGCATCAGAGTAACTAGAATAAAAGAATTGAAACAAAAAATTTATTTCATTTTGATTCTAATATTAAACCTCTATGTTGCAGATCATCACTAGCTATCTTTTCTAAGAAGATAAACTCCAGAAGAAAAATGAGAGCATCAGAGTAACTAGAATAAAAAATTTAAAACAAAAAATTTATTTCATTTTGAAGCTAATATTAAACCTTCATGTTGCAGATCATTACTAGCTATCTTTTCAAAGAAGATAAACTCCAGAAGAGAAATGAGCGCATCAGAGTAACAAGATTAAAAAAATCAAAGCAAAAAATTTATTTCATTTTGAATCTTATATTAAACCTTTATGTTGCAGATCATTACTAGCTATCTTTTCGAAGAAGATAAACTCCAGAAGAAAAATGAGAGCATCAGAGTAACAAGAATAAAAAAATTACAACAAAAACTTCATTTCATTTTGAATCTAATATCAAACCTTCATGTTGCAGATCATTACTAGCTATCTTTTCAAAAAAGATAACTCCAGAAGAGAAATGAGAGCATCAGAGTAACTAGATTAAAAAAATTAAAACAAAAAATTTATTTCATTTTGAATCTAATATTGAACCTTCATGTTGCAGATCATTACTAGCTGGTTTTTCGAAGAAGATAAACTCCATAAGAAAAATGAGAGCATCAGAGTACCTAGATTGAAAAAATTAAAACAACAAATTGATTTCATTTTGAATCTTGTATTAAACTTTTAGGTTGCAGATCATTACCAGCTATCTTTTCAAAGTAGATAAACTCCAGAAGAAGAATGGGAGCATCAGAGTAACTAGAATAAAAAAATTCAAACAAAAAATTTATTTCATTTTGATTCTAATATTAAACCTTGATGTTGCAGATCATTACTAGCTATCTTTTCTAAGAAGATAAACTCCAGAAGAAAAATGAGAGCATCAGAGAAACTAGAATAAGAAATTTAAAACAAAAAATTTATTTCATTTTGGAGCTAATATCAAACCTTAATGTTGCAGATCATTACTAGCTATCTTTCCAAAGAAGATAAACTCCAGAAGAGAAATGAGCGCATCAGAGTAACAAGATTAAAAAAATCAAAACAAAAAATTTATTTCATTTTGAATCTTGTATCGAACCCTCATGTTGCAGATCATTACTAGCTATCTTTTCAAAGAAGATAAACTCGAGAAGAAAAATGAGAGCATCAGAGTAACTAGAATAAAAAAAATTCAAACAAAAAATTTATTTCATTTTGAATCTGCTATTAAACCCTTATGTTGCAGATCATTACTAGGTATCTATTCAAATAAGAAAAACTCCATAAGAAAAATTAGAGCATCAGAGTAAAAATAATAAAAAAATTACAACAAGAAATTCATTTCATTTTGAATCTTATATTTAACCCTTATGTTGCAGATCATTACTAGCTATCTTCTCGAAGAAGATAAACTTCAGAAGAAAAATGGGAGCATCAGAGTAACTAGAATGAAAAAATTCATTTCATTTTGAATCTAATTTTGAACCTTTATGTTGCAGATCATTACTAGCTATCTTTTCAAAAAAGATAAACTCCAGAAGAGAAATGAGAGCATCAGAGTAGCTAGATTAAAAAAATTAAAACAAAAAATTTATTTCATTTTGAATCTAATATTAAACCTTTATGTTGCAGATCATTACAAGCTATCTTTTCAAAGATGATGAACTCCAGATGAAAAATGAGAGCATCAGAGTACCTAGAATAAAAAAATTCAAACAAAAAATTCATTTCATTTTGAATCTAATATTAAACCTTTTATGTTGCAGATCATTACAAGCTATCTTTTCAAAGAAGTCAAACTCCAGAAGAAAAATGAAAGCATCAGAGTTACTAGAATAAAAAAACTATAACAAAAAATTTATTTCATTTTGAATCTAATATTGAACCTTCATGTTGCAGATCATTACTAGCTGGCTTTTCGAAGAAGATAAACTCCATAAGAAAAATGAGAGCATCAGAGTACCTAGATTGAAAAAATTAAAACAACAAATTGATTTCATTTTGAATCTTGTATTGAACTTTTAGGTTGCAGATCATTACCAGCTATCTTTTCAAAGTAGATAAACTCCAGAAGAAGAATGGGAGCATCAGAGTAACTAGAATAAAAAAATTTAAACAAAAAATTTATTTCATTTTGATTCTAATATTAAACCTTGATGTTGCAAATCATTACTTGCTATCTTTTCTAAGAAGATAAACTCCAGAAGAAAAATGAGAGCATCAGAGTAACTAGAATAAGAAATTTAAAACAAAAAATTTATTTCATTTTGGAGCTAATATTAAACCTCAATGTTGCAGATCATTACTAGCTATCTTTTCAAAGAAGATAAACTCCAGAAGAGAAATGAGCGCATCAGAGTAACAAGATTAAAAAAATCAAAACAAAAAATGTATTTCTTTTTGAATCTTGTATCGAACCCTCATGTTGCAGATCATTACTAGCTATCTTTTCAAAGAAGATAAACTCGAGAAGAAAAATGAGAGCATCAGAGTAACTAGAATAAAAAAAATTCATACAAAAAATTTATTTCATTTTGAATCTGCTATTAAACCCTTATGTTGCAGATCATTACTAGGTATCTATTCAAATAAGAAAAACTCCATAAGAAAAATTAGAGCATCAGAGTAAAAAGAATAAAAAAATTACAACAAAAAATTCATTTCATTTTGAATCTTATATTTAACCCTTATGTTGCAGATCATTACTAGCTATCTTCTCGAAGAAGATAAACTTCAGAAGAAAAATGGGAGCATCAGAGTAACTAGAATAAAAAAATTCAAACAAAAAATTTATTTCATTTTGAATCTAATTTTGAACCTTTATGTTGCAGATCATTACTAGCTATCTTTTCAAAAAAGATAAACTCCAGAAGAGAAATGAGAGCATCAGAGTGACTAGAATAAAAAAATTTAAACAAAAAATGCATTTCATTTTGAATCTAATATTAAACCTTTTATGTTGCAGGTCATTACAAGCTATCTTTTCAAAGAAGATAAACTCCAGAAGAAAAATGAAAGCATCAGAGTTACTAGAAAAAAAAACTATAACAAAAAATTCATTTCATTTTGAATCTAATATTAAACTTTATTGTTGCAGATCATTACTAGCTATCTATTCAAATGAGAAAAACTCCATAAAAAAAATGAGAGCATCAGAGTAACTAGAATAAAAGAATTGAAACAAAAAATTTATTTGATTTTGAATCTAATATTGAACCTTTATGTTGCAGATTATTACTAGCTTTCTTTTCTAAGAAGATAAACTCCAGAAGAAAAATGAGAGCATCAGAGTAACTAGAATAAAAGAATTGAAACAAAAAATTTATTTCATTTTGAATCTAATATCGAACTTTTATGTTGCAGATCATTACTAGCTTTCTTTTCAAAGAAGATAAACTCCAGAAGAAAAATGAGAGCATCAGAGTAACTAGAATGAAAATTAAAAAAAAAAATTCATTTCATTTTATATCTAATATTAAACCTTTATGTTACAGAGCATTACTAGCTATCTTTTCAAAGAAGATAAACTCCAGAAAAAAAATGAGAGCATCAGAGTAACGAGATTAAAAAAATTAAAACAAAAAATTTATTTCATTTTGAATCTAATATTAAACCTCCATGTTGCAGATCATTACTAGCTATCTTTTCAGAGAAGATAAACTCCAGAAGAGAAATGGGAGCATCAGAGTAACTAGATTAAAAAAATCAAAACAATAAATTTATTTCATTTTGAATCTAATATCAAACCTTTATGTTGCAGATCATTACTAGCTGGCTTTTCAAACAAGATAAAGTCCAGAAGAAAAATGAGAGCATCAGAGTAACTAGAATACAAAAATTTAAACAAAAAATTCATTTCATTTTGAATCTAATATCAAACCTTAATGTTGCAGATCATTACTAGCTATCTTTTCAAAGAAAATAAACTCCATAAGGAAAATGAGAGCATCAGAGTACCTTGATTGAAAAAATCAAAACAAAAAATTTATTTCATTTTGAATCTAATATTAAACCTTTATGTTGCAGATCATGACTAGCTATCTTTTCAAAGAAGATAAACTCCAGAAGAAAAATGATAGCATCAGAGTACCTAGAATATGAAATTTGAAAGAAAAAATTTATTTCATTTTGAATCTAATATCAAACCTTTATGTTGCGGATCATTACTAGCTATCTTTTCAAAGAAGATAAACTCCATAAGAGAAATGGGAGCATCTGAGTAACTTGATTGAAAAAATTGAAACAGAAAATTTATTTCATTTTGAATCTACTATTTAACCTCTATGTTGCAGATCATTACCAGCTATATTTTCAAACAAGATAAACACCATAAGAAAATTGAGAGCATCAGAGTTACTAGATTGAAAAAATTAAAACAAAAAATTTGTTTCATTTTGAATCTTATATTGAACCTTCATGTTGCAGATCATTACTAGCTATCTTTTCAAAGAAGATAAACTCCAGAAGAAAAATAAGAGCATCAGAGTTACTAGAATAAAAAAATTAAAACACAAAATTTATTTCATTTTGAATCTAATATTAAACCTTTATGTTGCAAATCATTACTAGCTATCTTATCAAAGAAGTTTAACTCCAGAAGAGAAATAAGAGCATCAGAGTTACTGAAATAAAAAAAATTAAAACAAAAAATTTATTTCATTTTGAATCTAATATTAAACCTTTATGTTGCAGATCATTACAAGCTATCTTTTGAAAAAAGTTAAACTCCAGAAAAAAAATGAGAGCATCAGAGTAACTAGAATGGAAAAATTAAAACAGAAAATTTATTCCATTTTGAATTTAATTCGAAACCTTCATGTGGCAGATCATTACTAGCTGGCTTTTCAAACAAGATAAACTCCAGAAGAAAAATGAGAGCATCAGAGTAACTAGAATACAATAATTTAAACAAAAAATTCATTTCATTTTGAATCTAATATCGAACCCTTATGTTGCAGATCATTACTAGCTATCTTTTCGAAGAAGATTAACTCCAGAAGAAAAATTAGAGCATCAGAGTAAAAAGAATAAAAAAATTACAACAAAAAATTCATTTCATTTTGAATCTTATATTCAACCCTTATGTTGCAGATCATTACTAGCTATCTTCTCGAAGAAGATAAACTTCAGAAGAAAAATGAGAGCATCAGAGTAACTAGAATAAAAAAATTCAAACAAAAAATTCATTTCATTTTGAATCTAATTTTGAACCTTTATGTTGCAGATCATTACTAGCTATCTTTTCAAAAAATATAAACTCCAGAAGAGAAATGAGAGCATCAGAGTAACTAGATTAAAAAAATTATAACAAAAAATTCATTTCATTTTGAATCTAATATTAAACCTTCTATGTTGCAGGTCATTACAAGCTATCTTTTCAAAGAAGATAAACTCCAGAAGAAAAATGAAAGCATCAGAGTTACTAGAATAAAACAACTATAACAAAAAATTCATTTCATTTTGAATCTAATATTACACCTTTAGGTTGCAGGTCATTACTAGCTATCTTTTCAAAGAAGTTAAACTCCAGAAGAAAATGAGAGCATCAGAGTAACTAGAATGGAAAAATTAAACCAAAACATTTATTTCATTTTGAATCTAATATTAAACTTTATTGTTGCAGATCATTACTAGCTATCTATTCAAATGAGAAAAACTCCATAAAAAAAATGAGAGCATCAGAGTAACTAGAATAAAAGAATTGAAACAAAAAATTTATTTAATTTTGAATCTAATATTGAACCTTTATGTTGCAGATTATTACTAGCTTTCTTTTCTGAGAAGATAAACTCCAGAAGAAAAATGAGAGCATCAGAGTAACTAGAATAAAAGAATTGAAACAAAAAATTTATTTCATTTTGAATCTAATATCGAACTTTTATGTTGCAGATCATTACTAGCTTTCTTTTCAAAGAAGATAAACTCCAGAAGAAAAATGAGAGCATCAGAGTAACTAGAATGATAATTAAAAAAAAAAAATTCATTTCATTTTGAATCTTATATTAAACCTTTATGTTACAGAGCATTACTAGCTATCTTTTCAAAGAAGATAAACTCCAGAAAAAAAATGAGAGCATCAGAGTAACTAGATTAAAAAAATTAAAACAAAAAATTTATTTCATTTTGAATCTAATATTAAACCTCCATGTTGCAGATCATTACTAGCTATCTTTTCAAAAAAGATAACTCCAGAAGAGAAATGAGAGCATCAGAGTAACTAGATTAAAAAAATTAAAACAAAAAATTTATTTCATTTTGAATCTAATATTGAACCTTCATGTTGCAGATCATTACTAGCTGGTTTTTCGAAGAAGATAAACTCCATAAGAAAAATGAGAGCATCAGAGTACCTAGATTGAAAAAATTAAAACAACAAATTGATTTCATTTTGAATCTTGTATTAAACTTTTAGGTTGCAGATCATTACCAGCTATCTTTTCAAAGTAGATAAACTCCAGAAGAAGAATGGGAGCATCAGAGTAACTAGAATAAAAAAATTCAAACAAAAAATTTATTTCATTTTGATTCTAATATTAAACCTTGATGTTGCAGATCATTACTAGCTATCTTTTCTAAGAAGATAAACTCCAGAAGAAAAATGAGAGCATCAGAGTAACTAGAATAAGAAATTTAAAACAAAAAATTTATTTCATTTTGGAGCTAATATCAAACCTTAATGTTGCAGATCATTACTAGCTATCTTTTCAAAGAAGATAAACTCCAGAAGAGAAATGAGCGCATCAGAGTAACAAGATTAAAAAAATCAAAACAAAAAATTTATTTCATTTTGAATCTTGTATCGAACCCTCATGTTGCAGATCATTACTAGCTATCTTTTCAAAGAAGATAAACTCGAGAAGAAAAATGAGAGCATCAGAGTAACTAGAATAAAAAAAATTCAAACAAAAAATTTATTTCATTTTGAATCTGCTATTAAACCCTTATGTTGCAGATCATTACTAGGTATCTATTCAAATAAGAAAAACTCCATAAGAAAAATTAGAGCATCAGAGTAAAAAGAATAAAAAAATTACAACAAAAAATTCATTTCATTTTGAATCTTATATTTAACCCTTATGTTGCAGATCATTACTAGCTATCTTCTCGAAGAAGATAAACTTCAGAAGAAAAATGGGAGCATCAGAGTAACTAGAATAAAAAAATTCATTTCATTTTGAATCTAATTTTGAACCTTTATGTTGCAGTTCTTTACTAGCTATCTTTTCAAAAAAGATAAACTCCAGAAGAGAAATGAGAGCATCAGAGTAACTAGATTAAAAAAATTAAAACAAAAAATTTATTTCATTTTGAATCTAATATTAAACCTTTATGTTGCAGATCATTACAAGCTATCTTTTCAAAGATGATGAACTCCAGATGAAAAATGAGAGCATCAGAGTACCTAGAATAAAAAAATTTAAACAAAAAATTCATTTCATTTTGAATCTAATATTAAACCTTTTATGTTGCAGATCATTACAAGCTATCTTTTCAAAGAAGTCAAACTCCAGAAGAAAAATGAAAGCATCAGAGTTACTAGAATAAAAAAACTATAACAAAAAATTTATTTCATTTTGAATCTAATATTGAACCTTCATGTTGCAGATCATTACTAGCTGGCTTTTCGAAGAAGATAAACTCCATAAGAAAAATGAGAGCATCAGAGTACCTAGATTGAAAAAATTAAAACAACAAATTGATTTTATTTTGAATCTTGTATTGAACTTTTAGGTTGCAGATCATTACCAGCTATCTTTTCAAAGTAGATAAACTCCAGAAGAAGAATGGGAGCATCAGAGTAACTAGAATAAAAAAATTCAAACAAAAAATTTATTTCATTTTGATTCTAATATTAAACCTTGATGTTGCAAATCATTACTTGCTATCTTTTCTAAGAAGATAAACTCCAGAAGAAAAATGAGAGCATCAGAATAACTAGAATAAGAAATTTAAAACAAAAATTTTATTTCATTTTGGAGCTAATATTAAACCTTAATGTTGCAGATCATTACTAGCTATCTTTTCAAAGAAGATAAACTCCAGAAGAGAAATGAGCGCATCAGAGTAACAAGATTAAAACAATCAAAACAAAAAATGTATTTCTTTTTGAATCTTGTATCGAACCCTCATGTTGCAGATCATTACTAGCTATCTTTTCAAAGAAGATAAACTCGAGAAGAAAAATGAGAGCATCAGAGTAACTAGAATAAAAAAAATTCAAACAAAAAATTTATTTCATTTTGGATCTGCTATTAAACCCTTATGTTGCAGATCATTACTAGGTATCTATTCAAATAAGAAAAACTCCATAAGAAAAATTAGAGCATCAGAGTAAAAAGAATAAAAAAATTACAACAAAAAATTCATTTCATTTTGAATCTTATATTTAACCCTTATGTTGCAGATCATTACTAGCTATCTTCTCGAAGAAGATAAACTTCAGAAGAAAAATGGGAGCATCAGAGTAACTAGAATAAAAAAATTCAAACAAAAAATTCATTTCATTTTGAATCTAATTTTGAACCTTTATGTTGCAGATCATTACTAGCTATCTTTTCAAAAAAGATAAACTCCAGAAGAGAAATGAGAGCATCAGAGTGACTAGAATAAAAAAATTTAAACAAAAAATGCATTTCATTTTGAATCTAATATTAAACCTTTTATGTTGCAGGTCATTACAAGCTATCTCTTCAAAGAAGATAAACTCCAGAAGAAAAATGAAAGCATCAGAGTTACTAGAAAAAAAAACTATAACAAAAAATTCATTTCATTTTGAATCTAATATTAAACTTTATTGTTGCAGATCATAACTAGCTATCTATTCAAATGAGAAAAACTCCATAAAATAAATGAGAGCATCAGAGTAACTAGAATAAAAGAATTGAAACAAAAAATTTATTTAATTTTGAATCTAATATTGAACCTTTATGTTGCAGATTATTACTAGCTTTCTTTTCTAAGAAGATAAACTCCAGAAGAAAAATGAGAGCATCAGAGTAACTAGAATAAAAGAATTGAAACAAAAAATTTATTTCATTTTGAATCTAATATCGAACTTTTATGTTGCAGATCATTACTAGCTTTCTTTTCAAAGAAGATAAACTCCAGAAGAAAAATGAGAGCATCAGAGTAACTAGAATGAAAATTAAAAAAAAAAAATTCATTTCATTTTGAATCTTATATTAAACCTTTATGTTACAGAGCATTACTAGCTATCTTTTCAAAGAAGATAAACTCCAGAAAAAAAATGAGAGCATCAGAGTAACTAGATTAAAAAAATTAAAACAAAAAATTTATTTCATTTTGAATCTAATATTAAACCTCCATGTTGCAGATCATTACTAGCTATCTTTTCAAAAAAGATAACTCCAGAAGAGAAATGAGAGCATCAGAGTAACTAGATTAAAAAAATTAAAACAAAAAATTTATTTCATTTTGAATCTAATATTGAACCTTCATGTTGCAGATCATTACTAGCTGGTTTTTCGAAGAAGATAAACTCCATAAGAAAAATGAGAGCATCAGAGTACCTAGATTGAAAAAATTAAAACAACAAATTGATTTCATTTTGAATCTTGTATTAAACTTTTAGGTTGCAGATCATTACCAGCTATCTTTTCAAAGTAGATAAACTCCAGAAGAAGAATGGGAGCATCAGAGTAACTAGAATAAAAAAATTCAAACAAAAAATTTATTTCATTTTGATTCTAATATTAAACCTTGATGTTGCAGATCATTACTAGCTATCTTTTCTAAGAAGATAAACTCCAGAAGAAAAATGAGAGCATCAGAGTAACTAGAATAAGAAATTTAAAACAAAAAATTTATTTCATTTTGGAGCTAATATCAAACCTTAATGTTGCAGATCATTACTAGCTATCTTTTCAAAGAAGATAAACTCCAGAAGAGAAATGAGCGCATCAGAGTAACAAGATTAAAAAAATCAAAACAAAAAATTTATTTCATTTTGAATCTTGTATCGAACCCTCATGTTGCAGATCATTACTAGCTATCTTTTCAAAGAAGATAAACTCGAGAAGAAAAATGAGAGCATCAGAGTAACTAGAATAAAAAAAATTCAAACAAAAAATTTATTTCATTTTGAATCTGCTATTAAACCCTTATGTTGCAGATCATTACTAGGTATCTATTCAAATAAGAAAAACTCCATAAGAAAAATTAGAGCATCAGAGTAAAAAGAATAAAAAAATTACAACAAAAAATTCATTTCATTTTGAATCTTATATTTAACCCTTATGTTGCAGATCATTACTAGCTATCTTCTCGAAGAAGATAAACTTCAGAAGAAAAATGGGAGCATCAGAGTAACTAGAATAAAAAAATTCATTTCATTTTGAATCTAATTTTGAACCTTTATGTTGCAGATCATTACTAGCTATCTTTTCAAAAAAGATAAACTCCAGAAGAGAAATGAGAGCATCAGAGTAACTAGATTAAAAAAATTAAAACAAAAAATTTATTTCATTTTGAATCTAATATTAAACCTTTATGTTGCAGATCATTACAAGCTATCTTTTCAAAGATGATGAACTCCAGATGAAAAATGAGAGCATCAGAGTACCTAGAATAAAAAAATTTAAACTAAAAATTCATTTCATTTTGAATCTAATATTAAACCTTTTATGTTGCAGATCATTACAAGCTATCTTTTCAAAGAAGTCAAACTCCAGAAGAAAAATGAAAGCATCAGAGTTACTAGAATAAAAAAACTATAACAAAAAATTTATTTCATTTTGAATCTAATATTGAACCTTCATGTTGCAGATCATTACTAGCTGGCTTTTCGAAGAAGATAAACTCCATAAGAAAAATGAGAGCATCAGAGTACCTAGATTGAAAAAATTAAAACAACAAATTGATTTCATTTTGAATCTTGTATTGAACTTTTAGGTTGCAGATCATTACCAGCTATCTTTTCAAAGTAGATAAACTCCAGAAGAAGAATGGGAGCATCAGAGTAACTAGAATAAAAAAATTCAAACAAAAAATTTATTTCATTTTGATTCTAATATTAAACCTTGATGTTGCAAATCATTACTTGCTATCTTTTCTAAGAAGATAAACTCCAGAAGAAAAATGAGAGCATCAGAGTAACTAGAATAAGAAATTTAAAACAAAAAATTTATTTCATTTTGGAGCTAATATTAAACCTTAATGTTGCAGATCATTACTAGCTATCTTTTCAAAGAAGATAAACTCCAGAAGAGAAATGAGCGCATCAGAGTAACAAGATTAAAAAAATCAAAACAAAAAATGTATTTCTTTTTGAATCTTGTATCGAACCCTCATGTTGCAGATCATTACTAGCTATCTTTTCAAAGAAGATAAACTCGAGAAGAAAAATGAGAGCATCAGAGTAACTAGAATAAAAAAAATTCAAACAAAAAATTTATTTCATTTTGAATCCGCTATTAAACCCTTATGTTGCAGATCATTACTAGGTATCTATTCAAATAAGAAAAACTCCATAAGAAAAATTAGAGCATCAGAGTAAAAAGAATAAAAAAATTACAACAAAAAATTCATTTCATTTTGAATCTTATATTTAACCCTTATGTTGCAGATCATTACTAGCTATCTTCTCGAAGAAGATAAACTTCAGAAGAAAAATGGGAGCATCAGAGTAACTAGAATAAAAAAATTCAAACAAAAAATTCATTTCATTTTGAATCTGATTTTGAACCTTTATGTTGCAGATCATTACTAGCTATCTTTTCAAAAAAGATAAACTCCAGAAGAGAAATGAGAGCATCAGAGTGACTAGAATAAAAAAATTTAAACAAAAAATGCATTTCATTTTGAATCTAATATTAAACCTTTTATGTTGCAGGTCATTACAAGCTATCTTTTCAAAGAAGATAAACTCCAGAAGAAAAATGAAAGCATCAGAGTTACTAGAAAAAAAAACTATAACAAAAAATTCATTTCATTTTGAATCTAATATTAAACTTTATTGTTGCAGATCATTACTAGCTATCTATTCAAATGAGAAAAACTCCATAAAAAAAATGAGAGCATCAGAGTAACTAGAATAAAAGAATTGAAACAAAAAATTTATTTGATTTTGAATCTAATATTGAACCTTTATGTTGCAGATTATTACTAGCTTTCTTTTCTAAGAAGATAAACTCCAGAAGAAAAATGAGAGCAGCAGAGTTATTAGAATAAAAAAATTAAAACAAAAGATATATTTCATTTTGAATCTAATATCAAACCTTTATGTTGCAGGTCATTACAAGCTATCTTTTCAAAGAAGATAAACTCCAGAAGAAAAATGAAAGCATCAGAGTTACTAGAATAAAAAAACTATAACAAAAAATTCATTTCATTTTGAATCTAATATTACACCTTTAGGTTGCAGGTCATTACTAGCTATCTTTTCAAAGAAGTTAAACTCCAGAAGAAAATGAGAGCATCAGAGTAACTAGAATGGAAGAATTAAACCAAAACATTTATTTCATTTTGAATCTAATATTAAACTTTATTGTTGCAGATCATTACTAGCTATCTATTCAAATGAGAAAAACTCCATAAAAAAAATGAGAGCATCAGAGTAACTAGAATAAAAGAATTGAAACAAAAAATTTATTTAATTTTGAATCTAATATTGAACCTTTATGTTGCAGATTATTACTAGCTTTCTTTTCTAAGAAGATAAACTCCAGAAGAAAAATGAGAGCATCAGAGTAACTAGAATAAAAGAATTGAAACAAAAAATTTATTTCATTTTGAATCTAATATCGAACTTTTATGTTGCAGATCATTACTAGCTTTCTTTTCAAAGAAGATAAACTCCAGAAGAAAAATGAGAGCATCAGAGTAACTAGAATGAAAATTTAAAAAAAAAAATTCATTTCATTTTGAATCTAATATTAAACCTTTATGTTACAGAGCATTACTAGCTATCTTTTCAAAGAAGATAAACTCCAGAAAAAAAATGAGAGCATCAGAGTAACTAGATTAAAAAAATTAAAACAAAAAATTTATTTCATTTTGAATCTAATATTAAACCTCCATGTTGCAGATCATTACTAGCTATCTTTTCAGAGAAGATAAACTCCAGAAGAGAAATGGGAGCATCAGAGTAACTAGATTAAAAAAATCAAAACAATAAATTTATTTCATTTTGAATCTAATATCAAACCTTTATGTTGCAGATCATTACTAGCTGGCTTTTCAAACAAGATAAAGTCCAGAAGAAAAATGAGAGCATCAGAGTAACTAGAATACAAAAATTTAAACAAAAAATTCATTTCATTTTGAATCTAATATCAAACCTTAATGTTGCAGATCATTACTAGCTATCTTTTCAAAGAAAATAAACTCCATAAGGAAAATGAGAGCATCAGAGTACCTTGATTGAAAAAATCAAAACAAAAAATTTATTTCATTTTGAATCTAATATTAAACCTTTATGTTGCAGATCATGACTAGCTATCTTTTCAAAGAAGATAAACTCCAGAAGAAAAATGATAGCATCAGAGTACCTAGAATATGAAATTTGAAAGAAAAAATTTATTTCATATTGAATCTAATATCAAACCTTTATGTTGCGGATCATTACTAGCTATCTTTTCAAAGAAGATAAACTCCATAAGAGAAATGGCAGCATCTGAGTAACTTGATTGAAAAAATTGAAACAGAAAATTTATTTCATTTTGAATCTACTATTTAACCTCTATGTTGCAGATCATTACTAGCTATATTTTCAAACAAGATAAACACCATAAGAAAATTGAGAGCATCAGAGTTACTAGATTGAAAAAATTAAAACAAAAAATTTGTTTCATTTTGAATCTTATATTGAACCTTCATGTTGCAGATCATTACTAGCTATCTTTCCAAAGAAGATAAACTCCAGAAGAAAAATAAGAGCATCAGAGTTACTAGAATAAAAAAATTAAAACACAAAATTTATTTCATTTTGAATCTAATATTAAACCTTTATGTTGCAAATCATTACTAGCTATCTTATCAAAGAAGTTTAACTCCAGAAGAGAAATAAGAGCATCAGAGTTACTGAAATAAAAAAAATTAAAACAAAAAATTTATTTCATTTTGAATCTAATATTAAACCTTTATGTTGCAGATCATTACAAGCTATCTTTTCAAAGAAGTTAAACTCCAGAAAAAAAATGAGAGCATCAGAGTAACTAGAATGGAAAAATTAAAACAGAAAATTTATTCCATTTTGAATTTAATTCGAAACCTTCATGTTGCAGATCATTACTAGCTGGCTTTTCAAACAAGATAAACTCCAGAAGAAAAATGAGAGCATCAGAGTAACTAGAATACAATAATTTAAACAAAAAATTCATTTCATTTTGAATCTAATATTGAACCCTTATGTTGCAGATCATTACTAGCTATCTTTTCGAAGAAGATTAACTCCAGAAGAAAAATTAGAGCATCAGAGTAAAAAGAATAAAAAAATTACAACAAAAAATTCATTTCATTTTGAATCTTATATTTAACCCTTATGTTGCAGATCATTACTAGCTATCTTCTCGAAGAAGATAAACTTCAGAAGAAAAATGAGAGCATCAGAGTAACTAGAATAAAAAAATTCAAACAAAAAATTCATTTCATTTTGAATCTAATTTTGAACCTTTATGTTGCAGATCATTACTAGCTATCTTTTCAAAAAAGATAAACTCCAGAAGAGAAATGAGAGCATCAGAGTAACTAGATTAAAAAAATTATAACAAAAAATTCATTTCATTTTGAATCTAATATTACACCTTTAGGTTGCAGATCAATACTAGCTATCTTTTCAAAGAAGTTAAACTCCAGAACAAAAATGAGAGCATCAGAGTAACTAGAATGGAAAAATTAAACCAAAACATTTATTTCATTTTGAATCTAATATTAAACTTTATTGGTGCAGATCATTACTAGCTATCTATTCAAATGAGAAAAACTCCATAAAAAAAATGAGAGCATCAGAGTAACTAGAATAAAAGAATTGAAACAAAAAATTTATTTAATTTTGAATCTAATATTGAACCTTTATGTTGCAGATAATTACTAGCTTTCTTTTCTAAGAAGATAAACTCCCGAAGAAAAATGAGAGCATCAGAGTAACTAGAATAAAAAATTCAAAACAAAAAAATTATTTCATTTTGAATATAATATTAAACCTTCATGTTGCAGATCATTACAAGCTATCTTTTCAAAGAATATAAACTCCATAAGAAAAAGGAGAGCATCAGAGTAACTGGATTGAAAAAATTAAAACAAAAAATGTATTTCCTTTTGAATCTAATATTGAACCTTCATGTTGCAGATCATTACTAGCTATCTTTTCAAAAAAGATAAACTCCAGAAGAGAAATGAGAGCATCAGAGTAACAAGATTAAAAATATCAAAACAAAAAATTTATTTCATTTTGAATCTAATATTAAACCTCTATATTGCAGATCATTACTAGCTATCTTTTCAAAGAAGATAAACTCCAGAAGAAAAATGAGAGCATCAGAGTAACTAGATTAAAAAAATCAAAACAAAAAATTTATTTCATTTCGAATCTAATATTAAAGCTTTATGTTCATGTTGCAGATCATTACTAGCTATCTTTTCAAAGAAGATAAACTCCAGAAGAAAAATGAGAACATCAGAGTAACTAGAATAAAAAAATTGAAACGAAAAATGTATTGCTTTTTGGATCTAATATTAAACCTTCATTTTGCAGATCATTACTTGCTATCTTTTCGAAGAAGATAAACTCCAGAAGAAAAATGAGAGCATCAGAGTAACTGGAATAAAAGAATTAAAACAAAAGACTAATTTCATTTTGAATCTAATATTGAACCTTTATGTTGCAGATCATTACTAGCTTTCTTTTCAAAGAAGATAAACTCCAAAAGAAAAATGAGGGCATCAGAGTAACTAGAATATAGAAATTAAAACAAAGTGTTTATTTCATTTTGAATCTAATATTGAACCTTTATGTTGCAGATCATTACTAGCTATCTTTTTAAAGAAGATAAATTCCATAAGAAAAATGAGTGCATCAGAGTAACTAGATTGAAAAAATTAAAACAAAAATTTATTTCATTTTGAATCTGATATTAAATTTTTATGTTGCAGATCATTATTAGCTATCTTTCAAAAGAAGATAATTTCCAGAAGAAGAATGAGAGCATCAGAGTAACTAGAATAAAAAAATTTAAACAAAAAACTCATTTCATTTTGAATCTTATATCAAACCTTTATGTTACAGATCATTACTAGCTATCTTTCAAAAGAAGATAAACTCCAGAAGAGAAATGAGAGCATCAGAGTAACTAGATTAAAAAAATCAAAACAAAAAATTTATTTCATTTCGAATCTAATATTAAACCTCCATGTTGCAGATCATTACTAGCTATCTTTTCAGAGAAGATAAACTCCAGAAGAGAAATGAGAGCATCAGAGTAACTAGATTAAAAAAATTAAAACAATAAATTTATTTCATTTCGAATCTAATATCAAACCTTTATGTTGCAGATCATTACTAGCTATCTTTTCTAAGAAGATAAACTCCAGAAGAAAAATGAGAGCATCAGAGTAACTAGAATACAAAAATTTAAACAAAAAATTCATTTCATTTTGAATCTATTATTGAACTTTTATGTTGCAGATCATTACTAACTATCTTTTCTAAGAGGATAAACTCCAGGAGAAAAATGAGAGCAGCAGAGTTATTAGAATAAAAAATTTAAACGGAAGATATATTTCATTTTGAATCTAATATCGAACCTTTATGTTCAGATCATTACTAACTATCTTTTCAAAGAAAATAAACTCCAGAATGAAAATGAGAGCATCAGAGTAACTAGAATAAAAGAATTGAAACAAGAAATTTATTTCATTTTGAATCTAATATTAAACCTTTATGTTGCAGAGCATTACAAGCTATCTTTTCAAAGAAGATAAACTCCAGAAAAAAAATGACAGCCTCAGAGTTACTAGAATAAAAAAATTAAAACAAAAAATTTATTTCATTTTGAATCTAATATTAAACCTTTATGTTGCAGATCATTAATAGCTATCTTATCGAAGAACTTGAACTCCAGAAGAGAAATGAGAGCATCAGAATCACTAGAATAAAAAATTAAAACAAAAAATTTATTTCATTTTGACTCTAATATTAAACCTTTATGTTGCAGATCATTACTAGCTATCTTCTCAAAGAAGTTAGACTCCAGAAAAAAAAATGAGAGAATCAGAGTAACAAGAATGGAAAAATTAAAACAAAAAATTTATTTCATTTTGAATTTGATATTAAACCTTTATGTTGCAGATCATCACTAGCTATCTATAAAAATAAGAAAAACTCCATAAGAAAAATGAAAGCATCAGAGTTACTAGAATAAAAAAATTTAAACAAAAAATTCATTTCATTTTGAATCTTATATTAAACCTTTATGTGGCAGATCATTACAAGCTATCTTTTCAAAGATGATAAACTCTAGAAGTAAAATGAGAGCATCAGAGTACCTAGATTGAAAAAATTAAAACAACAAATTGATTTCATTTTGAAATTTGTATCGAACCCTCATGTTGCAGATCATTACTAGCTATCTTTTCAAAGAAGATAAACTCGAGAAGAAAAATGAGAGCATCAGAGTAACTAGAATAAAAAAATTCAAACAAGAAATTTATTTCATTTTGAATCTGCTATTAAACCCTTATGTTGCAGATTATTACTAGGTATCTATTCAAATAAGAAAAACTCCATAAGAAGAATTAGAGCATCAGAGTAACAAGAATAAAAAAATTACAACAAAAAATTCATTTCATTTTGAATCTTATATTGAACCCTTATGTTGCAGATCATTACTAGCTATCTTCTCGAAGAAGATAAACTCCAGAAGAAAAATGAGAGCATCAGAGTGACTAGAATAAAAAAATTCAAACAAAAAATTCATTTCATTTCGAATCTAATATTGAACCTTTATGTTGCAGATCATTACTAGCTATCTTTTCAAAAAAGATTACTCCAGAAGAGAAATGAGAGCATCAGAGTAACTATAAAAAAATTAAAACAAAAAATTTATTTCATTTTGAATCTAATATGGAACCTTTATGTTGCAGATTATTACTAGCTGGCTTTTCGAAGAAGATAAACTCCATAAGAAAAATGAGAGCATGATATTAAACTTTATTGTTGCAGATCATTACTAGCTATCTATTCAAATGAGAAAAACTCCATAAAAAAAATGAGAGCATCAGAGTAACTAGATTGAAAAAATTAAAACAACAAATTGATTTCATTTTGAATCTTGTATCGAACCCTCATGTTGCAGATCATTACTAGCTATCTTTTCAAAGAAGATAAACTCGAGAAGAAAAATGAGAGCATCAGAGTAACTAGAATAAAAAAATTCAAACAAAAAATTTATTTCATTTTGAATCTGCTATTAAACCCTTATGTTGCAGATTATTACTAGGTATCTATTCAAATAAGAAAAACTCCATAAGAAAAATTAGAGCATCAGAGTAACAAGAATAAAAAAATTACAACAAAAAATTCATTTCATTTTGAATCTTATATTGAACCCTTATGTTGCAGATCATTACTAGCTATCTTCTCGAAGAAGATGAACTCCAGAAGAAAAATGAGAGCATCAGAGTGACTAGAATAAAAAAATTCAAACAAAAAATTCATTTCATTTCGAATCTAATATTGAACCTTTATGTTGCAGATCATTACTAGCCATCTTTTCAAAAAAGATTACTCCAGAAGAGAAATGAGAGCATCAGAGTTACTATAAAAAAATTAAAACAAAAAATTTATTTCATTTTGAATCTAATATGGAACCTTCATGTTGCAGATTATTACTAGCTGGCTTTTCGAAGAAGATAAACTCCATAAGAAAAATGAGAGCATGATATTAAACTTTATTGTTGCAGATCATTACTAGCTATCTATTCAAATGAGAAAAACTCCATAAAAAAAATGAGAGCATCAGAGTAACTAGAATAAAAGAATTGAAACAAAAAATTTATTTAATTTTGAATCTAATATTGAACCTTTATGTTGCAGATCATTACTAGCTTTCTTTTCTAAGAAGATAAACTCCAGAAGAAAAATGAGAGCATCAGAGTAACTGGAATAAAAGAATTGAAACAAAAAATTTATTTCATTTTGAATCTAATATCGAACTTTTATGTTGCAGATCATTACTAGCTTTCTTTTCAAAGAAGATAAACTCCAGAAGAAAAATGAGAGCATCAGAGTAACTAGAATGAAAATTAAAAAAAAAAATTCATTTCATTTTGAATCTAATATTAAACCTTTATGTTACAGAGCATTACTAGCTATCTTTTCAAAGAAGATAAACTCCAGAAAAAAAATGAGAGCATCAGAGTAACTAGATTAAAAAAATTAAAACAAAAAATTTATTTCATTTTGAATCTAATATTAAACCTCCATGTTGCAGATCATTACTAGCTATCTTTTCAGAGAAGATAAACTCCAGAAGAGAAATGGGAGCATCAGAGTAACTAGATTAAAAAAATTAAAACAATAAATTTATTTCATTTTGAATCTAATATCAAACCTTTATGTTGCAGATCATTACTAGCTGGCTCTTCAAACAAGATAAAGTCCAGAAGAAAAATGAGAGCATCAGAGTAACTAGAATACAAAAATTTAAACAAAAAATTCATTTCATTTTGAATCTAATATCAAACCTTTATGTTGCAGATCATTACTAGCTATCTTTTCAAAGAAACTGAACTCCATAAGGAAAATGAGAGCATCAGAGTACCTTGATTGAAAAAATCAAAACAAAAAATTTATTTCATTTTGAATCTAATATTAAACCTTTATGTTGCAGATCATGACTAGCTATCTTTTCAAAGAAGATAAACTCCAGAAGAAAAATGATAGCATCAGAGTACCTAGAATATGAAATTTGAAAGAAAAAATTTATTTCATATTGAATCTAATATCGAACCTTTATGTTGCGGATCATTACTAGCTATCTTTTCAAAGAAGATAAACTCCATAAGAGAAATGGGAGCATCTGAGTAACTTGATTGAAAAAATTGAAACAGAAAATTTATTTCATTTTGTATCTACTATTTAACCTCTATGTTGCAGATCATTACTAGCTATCTTTTCAAACAAGATAAACACCATAAGAAAATTGAGAGCATCAGAGTTACTAGATTGAAAAAATTAAAACAAAAAATTTGTTTCATTTTGAATCTTATATTGAACCTTCATGTTGCAGATCATTACTAGCTATCTTTTCAAAGAAGATAAACTCCAGAAGAAAAATAAGAGCATCAGAGTTACTAGAATAAAAAAATTAAAACACAAAATTTATTTCATTTTGAATCTAATATTAAACCTTCATGTTGCAAATCATTACTAGCTATCTTATCAAAGAAGTTTAACTCCTGAAGAGAAATAAGAGCATCACAGGTACTGAAATAAAAAAAATTAAAACAAAAAATTTATTTCATTTTGAATCTAATATTAAACCTCTATGTTGCAGATCATTACAAGCTATCTTTTCGAAGAAGTTAAACTCCAGAAAAAAAATGAGAGCATCAGAGTAACTAGAATGGAAAAATTAAAACAGAAAATTTATTCCATTTTGAATTTAATTCGAAACCTTCATGTTGCAGATCATTACTAGCTGGCTTTTCAAACAAGATAAACTCCAGAAGAAAAATGAGAGCATCAGAGTAACTAGAATACAATAATTTAAACAAAAAATTCATTTCATTTTGAATCTAATATTGAACCCTTATGTTGCAGATCATTACTAGCTATCTTTTCGAAGAAGATTAACTCCAGAAGAAAAATTAGAGCATCAGAGTAAAAAGAATAAAAAAATCACAACAAAAAATTCATTTCATTTTGAATCTTATATTTAACCCTTATGTTGCAGATCATTACTAGCTATCTTCTCGAAGAAGATAAACTTCAGAAGAAAAATGAGAGCATCAGAGTAACTAGAATAAAAAAATTCAAACAAAAAATTCATTTCATTTTGAATCTAATCTTGAACCTTTATGTTGCAGATCATCACTCGCTATCTTTTCAAAAAAGATAAACTCCAGAAGAGAAATGAGAGCATCAGAGTAACTAGATTAAAAAAATTAAAACAAAAAATTTATTTCATTTTAAATCTAATATTAAACCTTTATGTTGCAGATCATTACAAGCTATTTTTTCAAAGATGATGAACTCCAGATGAAAAATGAGAGCATCAGAGTACCTAGAATAAAGAAATTTATACAAAAAATTCATTTCATTTTGAATCTAATATTAAACCTTTTATGTTGCAGATCATTACAAGCTACCTTTTCAAAGAAGATAAACTCCAGAAGAAAAATGAAAGCATCAGAGTTACTAGAATAAAAAAACTATAACAAAAAATTCATTTCATTTTGAATCTAATATTGAACCTTTATGTTGCAGATCATTACTAGCTATCTTTTCAAAGAAGATAAACTCCAGAAGAAAAATGAGAGCATCAGAGTAACTAGATTAAAAAAATCAAAACAAAAAATTTATTTCATTTCGAATCTAATATTAAAGCTTTATGTTCATGTTGCAGATCATTACTAGCTATCTTTTCAAAGAAGATAAACTCCAGAAGAAAAATGAGAACATCAGAGTAACTAGAATAAAAGAATTGAAACAAAAAATTTATTTAATTTTGAATCTAATATTGAACCTTTATGTTGCAGATCATTACTAGCTTTCTTTTCTAAGAAGATAAACTCCAGAAGAAAAATGAGAGCATCAGAGTAACTAGAATAAAAGAATTGAAACAAAAAATTTATTTCATTTTGAATCTAATATCGAACTTTTATGTTGCAGATCATTACTAGCTTTCTTTTCAAAGAAGATAAACTCCAGAAGAAAAATGAGAGCATCAGAGTTACTAGAATGAAAATTTAAAAAAAAAATTCATTTCATTTTGAATCTAATATCGAACCTTTATGTTGCGGATCATTACTAGCTATCTTTTCAAAGAAGATAAACTCCATAAGAGAAATGGGAGCATCTGAGTAACTTGATTGAAAAAATTGAAACAGAAAATTTATTTAATTTTGTATCTACTATTTAACCTCTATGTTGCAGATCATTACTAGCTATCTTTTCAAACAAGATAAACAATATAAGAAAATTGAGAGCATCAGAGTTACTAGATTGAAAAAATTAAAACAAAAAATTTGTTTCATTTTGAATCTTATATTGAACCTTCATGTTGCAGATCATTACTAGCTATCTTTTCAAAGAAGATAAACTCCAGAAGAAAAATGAGAGCATCAGAGTAACTAGAATAAAAGAATTGAAACAAAAAATTTATTTCATTTTGAATCTAATATTAAACCTTTACATAAAGGTTTGATATTAGATTCAAAATGAAATAAATTTCTGATCTGCAGATACTACTACTAGCTATCTTTTTCAAAGAAGATAAACTCCAGAAGAAAAATGAGAGCATCAGAGTAACTAGAATAAAAGAATTGAAACAAAAAATTTATTTCATTTTGAATCTAATATTAAACCTTTATGTAAAGGTTTAATATTAGATTCAAAATGAAATAAATTTTTTGTTTCAATTCTTTTATTCTAGTTACTCTGATGCTCTCATTTTTCTTCTGGAGTTTATCTTCTTTGAAAAAGATAGCTAGTAGTAGTATCTGCAGATCATGACTAGCTATCTTTTCAAAGAAGATAAACTCCAGAAGAAAAATGATAGCATCAGAGTACCTAGAATATGAAATTTGAAAGAAAAAATTTATTTCATATTGAATCTAATATCGAACCTTTATGTTGCGGATCATTACTAGCTATCTTTTCAAAGAAGATAAACTCCATAAGAGAAATGGGAGCATCTGAGTAACTTGATTGAAAAAATTGAAATAAAAAATTTGTTTCATTTTGAATCTTATATTGAACCTTCATGTTGCAGATCATTACTAGCTATCTTTTCAAAGAAGATAAACTCCAGAAGAAAAATAAGAGCATCAGAGTTACTAGAATAAAAAAATTAAAACACAAAATTTATTTCATTTTGAATCTAATATTAAACCTTTATGTTGCAAATCATTACTAGCTATCTTATCAAAGAAGTTTAACTCCTGAAGAGAAATAAGAGCATCAGAGTTACTGAAATAAAAAAATTAAAACAAAAAATTTATTTCATTTTGAATCTAATATTGAACCTTTATGTTGCAGATCATTACAAGCTATCTTTTCAAAGAAGTTAAACTCCAGAAAAAAAATGAGAGCATCAGAGTAACTAGAATGGAAAAATTAAAACAGAAAATTTATTCCATTTTGAATTTAATTCGAAACCTTCATGTTGCAGATCATTACTAGCTGGCTTTTCAAACAAGATAAACTCCAGAAGAAAAATGAGAGCATCAGAGTAACTAGAATACAATAATTTAAACAAAAAATTCATTTCATTTTGAATCTAATATTGAACCCTTATGTTGCAGATCATTACTAGCTATATTTTCAAACAAGATAAACACCATAAGAAAATTGAGAGCATCAGAGTTACTAGATTGAAAAAATTAAAATAAAAAATTTGTTTCATTTTGAATCTTATATTGAACCTTCATGTTGCAGATCATTACTAGCTATCTTTTCAAAGAAGATAAACTCCAGAAGAAAAATAAGAGCATCAGAGTTACTAGAATAAAAAAATTAAAACACAAAATTTATTTCATTTTGAATCTAATATTAAACCTTTATGTTGCAAATCATTACTAGCTATCTTATCAAAGAAGTTTAACTCCTGAAGAGAAATAAGAGCATCAGAGTTACTGAAATAAAAAAATTAAAACAAAAAATTTATTTCATTTTGAATCTAATATTGAACCTTTATGTTGCAGATCATTACAAGCTATCTTTTCAAAGAAGTTAAACTCCAGAAAAAAAATGAGAGCATCAGAGTAACTAGAATGGAAAAATTAAAACAGAAAATTTATTCCATTTTGAATTTAATTCGAAACCTTCATGTTGCAGATCATTACTAGCTGGCTTTTCAAACAAGATAAACTCCAGAAGAAAAATGAGAGCATCAGAGTAACTAGAATACAATAATTTAAACAAAAAATTCATTTCATTTTGAATCTAATATTGAACCCTTATGTTGCAGATCATTACTAGCTATCTTTTCGAAGAAGATTAACTCCAGAAGAAAAATTAGAGCATCAGAGTAAAAAGAATAAAAAAATTACAACAAAAAATTCATTTCATTTTGAATCTTATATTTAACCCTTATGTTGCAGATCATTACTAGCTATCTTCTCGAAGAAGATAAACTTCAGAAGAAAAATGAGAGCATCAGAGTAACTAGAATAGAAAAATTCAAACAAAAAATTCATTTCATTTTGAATCTAATTTTGAACCTTTATGTTGCAGATCATTACTAGCTATATTTTCAAAAAAGATAAACTCCAGAAGAGAAATGAGAGCATCAGAGTAACTAGATTAAAAAAATTAAAACAAAAAATTTATTTCATTTTAAATCTAATATTAAACCTTTATGTTGCAGATCATTACAAGCTATTTTTTCAAAGATGATGGACTCCAGATGAAAAATGAGAGCATCAGAGTACCTAAAATAAAAAAATTTGAACAAAAAATTCATTTCATTTTGAATCTAATATTAAACCTTTTATGTTGCAGATCATTACAAGCTATCTTTTCAAAGAAGATAAACTCCAGAAGAAAAATGAAAGCATCAGAGTTACTAGAATAAAAAAACTATAACAAAAAATTCATTTCATTTTGAATCTAATATTACACCTCTAGGTTGCAGATCATTACTAGCTATCTTTTCAAAGAAGTTAAACTCCAGAAGAAAAATGAGAGCATCAGAGTAACTAGAATGGAAAAATTAAACCAAAACATTTATTTCATTTTGAATCTAATATTAAACTTTATTGTTGCAGATCATTACTAGCTATCTATTCAAATGAGAAAAACTCCATAAAAAAAATGAGAGCATCAGAGTAACTAGAATAAAAGAATTGAAACAAAAAATTTATTTAATTTTGAATCTAATATTGAACCTTTATGTTGCAGATCATTACTAGCTTTCTTTTCTAAGAAGATAAACTCCAGAAGAAAAATGAGAGCATCAGAGTAACTAGAATAAAAGAATTGAAACAAAAAATTTATTTCATTTTGAATCTAATATCGAACTTTTATGTTGCAGATCATTACTAGCTTTCTTTTCAAAGAAGATAAACTCCAGAAGAAAAATGAGAGCATCAGAGTAACTAGAATGAAAATTTAAAAAAAAAATTCATTTCATTTTGAATCTAATATTAAACCTTTATGTTACAGAGCATTACTAGCTATCTTTTCAAAGAAGATAAACTCCAGAAAAAAAATGAGAGCATCAGAGTAACTAGTTTAAAAAAATTAAAACAAAAAATTTATTTCATTTTGAATCTAATATTAAACCTCCATGTTGCAGATCATTACTAGCTATCTTTTCAGAGAAGATAAACTCCATAAGGAAAATGGGAGCATCAGAGTAACTAGATTAAAAAAATTAAAACAATAAATTTATTTCATTTTGAATCTAATATCAAACCTTTATGTTGCAGATCATTACCAGCTGGCTTTTCAAACAAGATAAAGTCCAGAAGAAAAATGAGAGCATCAGAGTAACTAGAATACAAAAATTTAAACAAAAAATTCATTTCATTTTGAATCTAATATTGAACTTTTATGTTGCAGATCATTACTAACTATCTTTTCTGAGAAGATAACCTCCAGAAGAAAAATGAGAGCAGCAGAGTAATTAGAATAAAAAATTTAAACAAAAGATATATTTCATTTCGAATCTCATATCAAACCTTTATGTTGCAGATCATTACTAGCTATCTTTTCAAAGAAAATAAACTCCATAAGGAAAATGAGAGCATCAGAGAACCTTGATTGAAAAAATCAAAACAAAAAATTTATTTCATTTTGAATATAATATTAAACCTTTATGTTGCAGATCATGACTAGCTATCTTTTCAAAGAAGATAAACTCCAGAAGAAAAATGATAGCATCAGAGTACCTAGAATATGAAATTTGAAAGAAAAAATTTATTTCATATTGAATCTAATATCGAACCTTTATGTTGCGGATCATTACTAGCTATCTTTTCAAAGAAGATAAACTCCATAAGAGAAATGGGAGCATCTGAGTAACTTGATTGAAAAAATTGAAACAGAAAATTTATTTCATTTTGAATCTACTATTTAACCTCTATGTTGCAGATCATTACTAGCTATCTTTTCAAACAAGATAAACACCATAAGAAAATTGAGAGCATCAGAGTTACTAGATTGAAAAGTATAAAACAAAAAATTTGTTTCATTTTGAATCTTATATTGAACCTTCATGTTGCAGATCATTACTAGCTATCTTTTCGAAGAAGATAAACTCCAGAAGAAAAATGAGAGCATCAGAGTTACTAGAATAAAAAAATTAAAACACAAAATTTATTTCATTTTGAATCTTATATTAAACCTTTATGTTGCAAATCATTACTAGCTATCTTATCAAAGAAGTTTAACTCCAGAAGAGAAATAAGAGCATCAGAGTTACTGAAATAAAAAAAATTAAAACAAAAAATTTATTTCATTTTGAATCTAATATTAAACCTTTATGTTGCAGATCATTACTAGCTGGCTTTTCAAACAAGATAAACTCCAGAAGAAAAATGAAAGCATCAGAGTTACTAGAATAAAAAAACTATAACAAAAAATTCATTTCATTTTGAATCTAATATTACACCTCTAGGTTGCAGATCATTACTAGCTATCTTTTCAAAGAAGTTAAACTCCAGAAGAAAAATGAGAGCATCAGAGTAACTAGAATGGAAAAATTAAACCAAAACATTTATTTCATTTTGAATCTAATATTAAACTTTATTGTTGCAGATCATTACTAGCTATCTATTCAAATGAGAAAAACTCCATAAAAAAAATGAGAGCATCAGAGTAACTAGAATTAAAGAATTGAAACAAAAAATTTATTTAATTTTGAATCTAATATTGAACCTTTATGTTGCAGATCATTACTAGCTTTCTTTTCTAAGAAGATAAACTCCAGAAGAAAAATGAGAGCATCAGAGTAACTAGAATAAAAGAATTGAAACAAAAAATTCATTTCATTTTGAATCTAATATTGAACTTTTATGTTGCAGATCATTACTAACTTTCTTTTCAAAGAAGATAAACTCCAGAAGAAAAATGAGAGCATCAGAGTAACTAGAATGAAAATTTTAAAAAAAAATTCATTTCATTTTGAATCTAATATTAAACCTTTATGTTACAGAGCATTACTAGCTATCTTTTCAAAAAAGATTAACTCCAGAAAAAAAATGAGAGCATCAGAGTAACTAGATTAAAAAAATTAAAACAAAAAATTTATTTCATTCTGAATCTAATATTAAACCTCCATGTTGCAGATCATTACTAGCTATCTTTTCAGAGAAGATAAACTCCAGAAGAGAAATGGGAGCATCAGAGTAACTAGATTAAAAAAATTAAAACAATAAATTTATTTCATTTTGAATCTAATATCAAACCTTTATGTTGCAGATCATTACTAGCTGGCTTTTCAAACAAGATAAAGTCCAGAAGAAAAATGAGAGCATCAGAGTAACTAGAATACAAAAATTTAAACAAGAAATTCATTTCATTTTGAATCTAATATTGAACTTTTATGTTGCAGATCATTACTAACTATCTTTTCTAAGAAGATAAACTCCAGAAGAAAAATGAGAGCAGCAGAGTAATTAGAATAAAAAATTTAAACAAAAGATATATTTCATTTTGAATCTCATATCAAACCTTTATGTTGCAGATCATTACTAGCTATCTTTTCAAAGAAAATAAACTCCATAAGGAAAATGAGAGCATCAGAGTACTTTGATTGAAAAAATCAAAACAAAAAATTTATTTCATTTTGAATCTAATATTAAACCTTTATGTTGCAGATCATGACTAGCTATCTTTTCAAAGAAGATAAACTCCAGAAGAAAAATGATAGCATCAGAGTACCTAGAATATGGAATTTGAAAGAAAAAATTTATTTCATATTGAATCTAATATCGAACCTTTATGTTGCGGATCATTACTAGCTATCTTTTCAAAGAAGATAAACTCCATAAGAGAAATGGGAGCATCTGAGTAACTTGATTGAAAAAATTGAAACAGAAAATTTATTTCATTTTGAATCTACTATTCAACCTCTATGTTGCAGATCATTACTAGCTATCTTTTCAAACAAGATAAACACCATAAGAAAATTGAGAGCATCAGAGTTACTAGATTGAAAAAATTGAAACAAAAAATTTGTTTCATTTTGAATCTTATATTGAACCTTCATGTTGCAGATCATTACTAGCTATCTTTTCAAAGAAGATAAACTCCAGAAGAAAAATAAGAGCATCAGAGTTACTAGAATAAAAAAATTAAAACACAAAATTTATTTCATTTTGAATCTAATATTAAACCTTTATGTTGCAAATCATTACTAGCTATCTTATCAAAGAAGTTTAACTCCAGAAGAGAAATAAGAGCATCAGAGTTACTGAAATAAAAAATATTAAAACAAAAATTTATTTCATTTTGAATCTAATATCAAACCTTTATGTTGCAGATCATTACAAGCTATCTTTTCAAAGAAGTTAAACTCCAGAAAAAAAATGAGAGCATCAGAGTAACTAGAATGGAAAAATTAAAACAGAAAATTTATTCCATTTTGAATTTAATTCGAAACCTTCATGTTGCAGATCATTACTAGCTGGCTTTTCAAACAAGATAAACTCCAGAAGAAAAATGAGAGCATCAGAGTAACTAGAATACAATAATTTAAACAAAAAATTCATTTCATTTTGAATCTAATATTGAACCCTTATGTTGCAGATCATTACTAGCTATCTTTTCGAAGAAGATTAACTCCAGAAGAAAAATTAGAGCATCAGAGTAAAAAGAATAAAAAAATTACAACAAAAAATTCATTTCATTTTGAATCTTATATTTAACCTTTATGTTGCAAATCATTACTAGCTATCTTATCAAAGAAGTTTAACTCCAGAAGAGAAATAAGAGCATCAGAGTTACTGAAATAAAAAATATTAAAACAAAAAATTTATTTCATTTTGAATCTAATATTAAACCTTTATGTTGCAGATCATTACAAGCTATCTTTTCAAAGAAGTTAAACTCCAGAAAAAAAATGAGAGCATCAGAGTAACTAGAATGGAAAAATTAAAACAGAAAATTTATTCCATTTTGAATTTAATTCGAAACCTTCATGTTGCAGATCATTACTAGCTGGCTTTTCAAACAAGATAAACTCCAGAAGAAAAATGAGAGCATCAGAGTAACTAGAATACAATAATTTAAACAAAAAATTCATTTCATTTTGAATCTAATATTGAACCCTTATGTTGCAGATCATTACTAGCTATCTTTTCGAAGAAGATTAACTCAAGAAGAAAAATTAGAGTATCAGAGTAAAAAGAATAAAAAAATTACAACAAAAAATTCATTTCATTTTGAATCTTATATTTAACCCTTATGTTGCAGATCATTACTAGCTATCTTCTCGAAGAAGATAAACTTCAGAAGAAAAATGAGAGCATCAGAGTAACTAGAATAAAAAAATTCAAACAAAAAATTCATTTCATTTTGAATCTAATTTTGAACCTTTATGTTGCAGATCATTACTAGCTATCTTTTCAAAAAAGATAAACTCCAGAAGAGAAATGAGAGCATCAGAGTAACTAGATTAAAAAATAATATAACAAAAAATTCACTTCATTTTGAATCTAATATTACACCTTTAGGTTGCAGATCATTACTAGCTATCTTTTCAAAGAAGTTAAACTCCAGAACAAAAATGAGAGCATCAGAGTAACTAGAATGGAAAAATTAAACCAAAACATTTATTTCATTTTGAATCTAATATTAAACTTCATTGTTGCAGATCATTACTAGCTATCTATTCAAATGAGAAAAACTCCATAAAAAAAATGAGAGCATCAGAGTAACTAGAATAAAAGAATTGAAACAAAAAATTTATTTAATTTTGAATCTAATATTGAACCTTTATGTTGCAGATAATTACTAGCTTTCTTTTCTAAGAAGATAAACTCCAGAAGAAAAATGAGAGCATCAGAGTAACTAGAATAAAAAATTCAAAACAAAAAAATTATTTCATTTTGAATATAATATTAAACCTTCATGTTGCAGATCATTACAAGCTATCTTTTCAAAGAATATAAACTCCATAAGAAAAAGGAGAGCATCAGAGTAACTGGATTGAAAAAATTAAAACAAAAAATTTATTTCCTTTTGAATCTGATATTGAACCTTTATGTTGCAGATCATTACTAGCTATCTTTTCAAAGAAGATAAACTCCAGAAGAAAAATGAGAGCATCAGAGTAACTAGATTAAAAAAATCAAAACAAAAAATTTATTTCATTTCGAATCTAATATTAAAGCTTTATGTTCATGTTGCAGATCATTACTAGCTATCTTTTCAAAGAAGATAAACTCCAGAAGAAAAATGAGAACATCAGAGTAACTAGAATAAAAAAATTGAAACGAAAAATGTATTGCTTTTTGGATCTAATATTAAACCTTTATTTTGCAGATCATTACTTGCTGTCTTTTCGAAGAAGATAAACTCCAGAAGCAAAATGAGAGCATCAGAGTAACTGGAATAAAAGAATTAAAACAAAAGACTAATTTCATTTTGAATCTAATATTGAACCTTTATGTTGCAGATCATTACTAGCTTTCTTTTCAAAGAAGATAAACTCCAAAAGAAAAATGAGGGCATCAGAGTAACTAGAATATAGAAATTAAAACAAAGTGTTTATTTCATTTTGAATCTAATATTGAACCTTTATGTTGCAGATCATTACTAGCTATCTTTTTAAAGAAGATAAACTCCATAAGAAAAATGAGTGCATCAGAGTAACTAGATTGAAAAAAATTAAAACAAAAATTTATTTCATTTTGAATCTGATATTAAATTTTTATGTTGCAGATCATTATTAGCTATCTTTCAAAAGAAGATAATTTCCAGAAGAAGAATGAGAGCATCAGAGTAAGTAGAATAAAATAATTTGAACAAAAAACTCATTTCATTTTGAATCTTATATCAAACCTTTATGTTACAGATCATTACTAGCTATCTTTCAAAAGAAGATAAACTCCAGAAGAGAAATGAGAGCATCAGAGTAACTAGATTAAAAAAATCAAAACAAAAAATTTATTTCATTTCGAATCTAATATTAAACCTCCATGTTGCAGATCATTACTAGCTATCTTTTCAGAGAAGATAAACTCCAGAAGAGAAATGAGAGCATCAGAGTAACTAGATTAAAAAAATTAAAACAATAAATTTATTTCATTTCGAATCTAATATCAAACCTTTATGTTGCAGATCATTACTAGCTATCTTTTCTAAGAAGATAAACTCCAGAAGAAAAATGAGAGCATCAGAGTAACTAGAATACAAAAATTTAAACAAAAAATTCATTTAATTTTGAATCTATTATTGAACTTTTATGTTGCAGATCATTACTAACTATCTTTTCTAAGAAGATAAACTCCAGGAGAAAAATGAGAGCAGCAGAGTTATTAGAATAAAAAATTTAAACGGAAGATATATTTCATTTTGAATCTAATATCGAACCTTTATGTTCAGATCATTACTAGCTATCTTTTCAAAGAAAATAAACTCCAGAATGAAAATGAGAGCATCAGAGTAACTAGAATAAAAGAATTGAAACAAGAAATTTATTTCATTTTGAATCTAATATTAAACCTTTATGTTGCAGAGCATTACAAGCTATCTTTTCAAAGAAGATAAACTCCAGAAGAAAAATGACAGCCTCAGAGTTACTAGAATAAAAAAATTAAAACAAAAAACTTATTTCATTTTGAATCTAATATTAAACCTTTATGTTGCAGATCATTAATAGCTATCTTATCGAAGAACTTAAACTCCAGAAGAGAAATGAGAGCATCAGAATTACTAGAATAAAAAATTAAAACAAAAAATTTATTTCATTTTGACTCTAATATTAAACCTTTATGTTGCAGATCATTACTAGCTATCTTTTCAAAGAAGTTAAACTCCAGAAAAAAAAATGAGAGAATCAGAGTAACAAGAATGGAAAAATTAAAACAAAAAATTTATTTCATTTTGAATTTGATATTAAACCTTTAAGTTGCAGATCATTACTAGCTATCTATACAAATAAGAAAAACTCCATAAGAAAAATGAAAGCATCAGAGTAACTAGAATAAAAAAATTTAAACGAAAAATTCATTTCATTTTGAATCTTATATTGAACCTTTATGTGGCAGATCATTACAAGCTATCTTTTCAAAGATGATAATTTCTAGAAGTAAAATGAGAGCATCAGAGTACCTAGATTGAAAAAATTAAAACAACAAATTGATTTCATTTTGAATCTTGTATCGAACCCTCATGTTGCAGATCATTACTAGCTATCTTTTCAAAGAAGATAAACTCGAGAAGAAAAATGAGAGCATCAGAGTAACTAGAATAAAAAAATTCAAACAAAAAATTTATTTCATTTTGAATCTGCTATTAAACCCTTATGTTGCAGATTATTACTAGGTATCTATTCAGATAAGAAAAACTCCATAAGAAAAATTAGAGCATCAGAGTAACAAGAATAAAAAAATTACAACAAAAAATTCATTTCATTTTGAATCTTATATTGAACCCTTATGTTGCAGATCATTACTAGCTATCTTCTCGAAGAAGATAAACTCCAGAAGAAAAATGAGAGCATCAGAGTGACTAGAATAAAAAAATTCAAACAAAAAATTCATTTCATTTCGAATCTAATATTGAACCTTTATGTTGCAGATCATTACTAGCTATCTTTTCAAAAAAGATTACTCCAGAAGAGAAATGAGAGCATCAGAGTAACTATAAAAAAATTAAAACAAAAAATTTATTTCATTTTGAATCTAATATGGAACCTTTATGTTGCAGATTATTACTAGCTGGCTTTTCGAAGAAGATAAACTCCATAAGAAAAATGAGAGCATGATATTAAACTTTATTGTTGCAGATCATTACTAGCTATCTATTCAAATGAGAAAAACTCCATAAAAAAAATGAGAGCATCAGAGTAACTAGAATAAAAGAATTGAAACAAAAAATTTATTTAATTTTGAATCTAATATTGAACCTTTATGTTGCAGATCATTACTAGCTTTCTTTTCTAAGAAGATAAACTCCAGAAGAAAAATGAGAGCATCAGAGTAACTAGAATAAAAGAATTGAAACAAAAAATTTATTTCATTTTGAATCTAATATCGAACTTTTATGTTGCAGATCATTACTAGCTTTCTTTTCAAAGAAGATAAACTCCAGAAGAAAAATGAGAGCATCAGAGTAACTAGAATGAAAATTAAAAAAAAAAATTCATTTCATTTTGAATCTAATATTAAACCTTTATGTTACAGAGCATTACTAGCTATCTTTTCAAAGAAGATAAACTCCAGAAAAAAAATGAGAGCATCAGAGTAACTAGATTAAAAAAATTAAAACAAAAAAGTTATTTCATTTTGAATCTAATATTAAACCTCCATGTTGCAGATCATTACTAGCTATCTTTTCAGAGAAGATAAACTCCAGAAGAGAAATGGGAGCATCAGAGTAACTAGATTAAAAAAATTAAAACAATAAATTTATTTCATTTTGAATCTAATATCAAACCTTTATGTTGCAGATCATTACTAGCTGGCTTTTAAAACAAGATAAAGTCCAGAAGAAAAATGAGAGCATCAGAGTAACTAGAATACAAAAATTTAAACAAAAAATTCATTTCATTTTGAATCTAATATCAAACCTTTATGTTGCAGATCATTACTAGCTATCTTTTCAAAGAAAATAAACTCCATAAGGAAAATGAGAGCATCAGAGTACCTTGATTGAAAAAATCAAAACAAAAAATTTATTTCATTTTGAATCTAATATCAAACCTTTATGTTGCAGATCATGACTAGCTATCTTTTCAAAGAAGATAAACTCCAGAAGAAAAATGATAGCATCAGAGTACCTAGAATATGAAATTTGAAAGAAAAAATTTATTTCATATTGAATCTAATATCGAACCTTTATGTTGCGGATCATTACTAGCTATCTTTTCAAAGAAGATAAACTCCATAAGAGAAATGGGAGCATCTGAGTAACTTGATTGAAAAAATTGAAACAGAAAATTTATTTCATTTTGTATCTACTATTTAACCTCTATGTTGCAGATCATTACTAGCTATCTTTTCAAACAAGATAAACACCATAAGAAAATTGAGAGCATCAGAGTTACTAGATTGAAAAAATTAAAACAAAAAATTTGTTTCATTTTGAATCTTATATTGAACCTTCATGTTGCAGATCATTACTAGCTATCTTTTCAAAGAAGATAAACTCCAGAAGAAAAATAAGAGCATCAGAGTTACTAGAATAAAAAAATTAAAACACAAAATTTATTTCATTTTGAATCTAATATTAAACCTTCATGTTGCAAATCATTACTAGCTATCTTATCAAAGAAGTTTAACTCCTGAAGAGAAATAAGAGCATCAGAGTTACTGAAATAAAAAAAATTAAAACAAAAAATTTATTTCATTTTGAATCTAATATTAAACCTTTATGTTGCAGATCATTACAAGCTATCTTTTCAAAGAAGTTAAACTCCAGAAAAAAAATGAGAGCATCAGAGTAACTAGAATGGAAAAATTAAAACAGAAAATTTATTCCATTTTGAATTTAATTCGAAACCTTCATGTTGCAGATCATTACTAGCTGGCTTTTCAAACAAGATAAACTCCAGAAGAAAAATGAGAGCATCAGAGTAACTAGAAAACAATAATTTAAACAAAAAATTCATTTCATTTTGAATCTAATATTGAACCCTTATGTTGCAGATCATTACTAGCTATCTTTTCGAAGAAGATTAACTCCAGAAAAAAAATTAGAGCATCACAGTAAAAAGAATAAAAAAATTACAACAAAAAATTCATTTCATTTTGAATCTTATATTTAACCCTTATGTTGCAGATCATTACTAGCTATCTTCTCGAAGAAGATAAACTTCAGAAGAAAAATGAGAGCATCAGAGTAACTAGAATAAAAAAATTCAAACAAAAAATTCATTTCATTTTGAATCTAATCTTGAACCTTTATGTTGCAGATCATCACTAGCTATCTTTTCAAAAAAGATAAACTCCAGAAGAGAAATGAGAGCATCAGAGTAACTAGATTAAGAAAATTAAAACAAAAAATTTATTTCATTTTAAATCTAATACTAGTAAACCAGTAGATCCACATGATAAATAGATCCACAAACAGGTAGATCAACATAAAAAGTAGATCCACGAACAGGCAGATCCACATAATGAGTAGATCTTCAAAATAAATCCACAGAAAGGGTAATAATAGGATCACATTGAAAGTATTATTAATTTTCCATTTCTATTATGGAAGTTGATGATATTTGTTGGGATATTGTTATATTTTATTTGAAAAGATAGTATTATGAAGGTGACATAATGAGGAAAATTAAAATAGGTTAACTTTCATTTTGTGATGTGGATACAGATACACTCATTTCTTGATAAATAAATATATTTTGTTAACGAAAACAATGAAATTAAACATGGGGAAATTATATTAATTTTTTTTTTAAGATTTAAAATGAAAGGTTTGCCGGTTGATCGGTTATTTTGAAAACAATTGAAGATAGATATGATTTTATTCGATTTTGAGGGAAAAAAAACCATCGTATTTTCACGGTCCCAATCCCGATTCCGTTCTTTTTCTATATCCGCGTTCGCGTGGTTCATGCAATAGTGTGTATTCATGAATTCAATATGAAAATTGTATTTAACACGGTCCCTACTCGATCTTGCTTAACCCAACCTATTTATTAATTTATTTCAAGAATTATTTAGAACACTGCCATAACTTAAGCTAACCTAACCTAAATGATAATTAATTTCAAGAATTGTTTCAACACTGTCAGATCAGATCAGATCCAACCTAACCTAAATATCAATTTTTTCGAGAATGTCTCAACACTGTCATAACTCCAGCCAACCTAACCCAACCTAAATATCGATTCATTTTGAGAATTTTCTCAAACCTGTCCTAACTCCAGCCAACCTAACTCAACCTAAATATTGATTCATTCTGAGAATTGTCTCAACACTGTCCCAACTCCAGCCAACCTAAATATTGATTCATTTCGAGAATGTCTCAACACTGTCATAACTCCAGCCAACCTAACCCAACCTAAATATCGATTCATTTTGAGAATTTTCTCAAACCTGTCCTAACTCCAGCCAACCTAACTCAACCTAAATATTGATTAATTCTGAGAATTGTCTCAACACTGTCCCAACTCCACCCAACCAAAATATTGATTCATTTTGAGAATTGTCTCAACAGTGTCCTAACTCCACCCAACCTAACGCAACCTAAATATTGATTCATTTTGAGAATTGTCTCAACACTGTCCTAACTCCACCCAACCTAAATATTGATTCATTCTGAGAATAGTCTCAACACTGTCCTAACTCCACCCAACCTAACGCAACCTAAATATTGATTCATTTTGAGAATTGTCTCAACACTGCCCTAACTCCACCCAACCTAACGCAGACCTAAATATTGATTCATTTTGAGAATTGTCTCAACACTGTCCTAACTCCACCCAACCTAACGCAACCTAAATATTGATTCATTTCGAGAATTGTTTCAACACTGTCCTAACTCAAGCTAACCTAACCTAAATATTGATTTATTTCGAGAATTGTTTCAACACTGTCCTAACTCCACCCAACCTAACGCAACCTAAATATTGATTCATTTCGAGAATTGTCTCAACACTGTCCTAACTCCACCCAACCTAACGCAACCTAAATATTGATTCATTCTGAGAATAGTCTCAACACTGTCCTAACTCCACCCAACCTAACGCAACGTAAATATTGATTCATTTTGAGAATTGTCTCAACACTGCCCTAACTCCACCCAACCTAACGCAGACCTAAATATTGATTCATTTTGAGAATTGTCTCAACACTGTCCTAACTCCACCCAACCTAACGCAACCTAAATATTGATTCATTTCGAGAATTGTTTTAACACTGTCCTAACTCAAGCTAACCTAACCTAAATATTGATTTATTTCGAGAATTGTTTCAACACTGTCCTAACCTAACCTAAATATTGATTTATTTCGAGAATTGTTTCAACACTGTTCTAACCTAACCTAACCTAAATATTGATTTATTTCGAGAATTGTTTCAACTTTGTCCTAACTTAACCTAACCTAACCTAAATATTAATTAATTTTCAAAATCTCTTGATTTAATACCTCGCCTTCTATTTCACTTGTCCTTCCACTATTTTCCCACTAAACATACACCACTTCAAGTCAGTTATTTCTGCATTTTTTGGTGGTGATACTAATTTTCAGGTTTTATTTTCTTCCAAAGCAATTAACTCTTCCTCAATTACACTTTTCCATCCATGACCTTACTCAATTGCTCCTGAATAGGACTTCAGCGAACAAATTTTGAGGTTCAAGTGCTGCAAAAATTCATGTCATCATCTTCTTGTTCTATCGTTCTGCATATATTTCGGTGTCTCTATTTCCTCTCATTTTCTTCCTCTGCTCGTATCTTTTCAGGTTCATTTTTGTCATTCTCGTTAGTCATGGGTATAATCTCGAGTATAATCTGGTTGTTTATTTCCCTCTCTTTTTCTTATTCCTTCCATGTACAATCTTTCCTTCTTGTTCGTTCCATAACCTATATCCATTATCGGCATACTCAACCATCATCATATTTTCTGATCTAGGATCTAATTTTGACTTTCTCATTCCTCGCGGGATTAAATTATATGCAGTACATTCAAATGTCTAATTTTTTTCTAAATAAGGTTCCTCGTTATACCAAACTTCTCCGGGGTCTACTTCACAAGCCTGGTGCGGGGAACTGGTCAAACATGCTTATGTATTTCTATTTAATTTCAATTTGACAATATACAATTTTCCTTTCAGAATTCCCTGCACCATTCTCCATTCCATTATGCCAACTTTTGCATAGCTAAATAATGTAGACCATTTTCTTTTAATTTTCCAACAGACATTAATTTATGAAGTAAATTTTCCATACAGCTCTGATTGTCACCGTTCTTCTGGTATCTGTCTGTAATTCCAGATTTCCCTGTTTTTTTACCTAAACTCTCCAGTCTACAACAAAACATATATTTTCATTCGTACCATTCGGTGAGTTTCAACTTGTGAAAAAAAAATGAGACATGTCCTTCCTCATTCTCCAGTGCACTGTTGAAATTGTTTTTTGCTCTGTGAAAACTTCCTCTATAACCTCCACCAAAACCACCTCTTCATAGGACATTCTGCCTTGCTACCTGACTGGTACAATAGATATATGTACTTGCATTTCTTCCACCTCTGAAATTTCCTCTAATTTTTTTCGCTTAAGTTCCTTGGCACGAATGCCATTCCTGGTTTTTCTCAATTAAGAATATATTACATACAATAATATATAGGTATTGAGAATCAGTATATTATTATGACCATACTGGACAATTTATTTCTCTCGAATACCTTCGACACGATGTCATATATTATCGGGGTACAATTTTGTTCGAAAAGTCTTTGTAATTGTTAAGGTATGATCGATGAATTGACCTATTAGCGATCTATTACAATGAAATTCGAACATATATTATTAATATACTTCGAATAAAGGTAAATATCACTCCTTTGATAAGTTTGACTTTCTGTACTGTCAGTTGTCACTGTCACTGGCGGGTGGCATATTATTATAGGAGCTTTCGATTTGGGTTTTCGTGCTCCGGAGGGCTTTTATCATTTCTTTTCGAAGCAAATCGAATGCGCGAATTTATATTTCGTGCAAGTTTTCGAAATAAATCGAATGCGCGAATGTCATATTTCCAATATTTCGTGCACTGGTGTTGCTCAGATGGCCAAATCGAAAGCTGCAAATGACTGATCGAAAAAGGAGACGCCCAATGGGCGTGTTCATATCGCAATATTTGACATTTCTACCTTTATTTACGGAAAGTACCATATTCAAAAGCATATCTTGCAAAAATGGTGAAAAGTGTGAAAAAGCCACATAGCCTATGTAAACCTATGGTTCTTCAAGATTCGATTCCAACTTTATTCATTCCTCCAGATGGGACTGGAAAAATTTGCATAACATTTCTTGAAGACTCCTCGTATGGTTTTCATCGATTTTGGCCATTTCCGAACATTTTTTTAAAATACTTCAAGACGGGCTAGAGGGATCGTTTGGAAATCGATGGAAAGCCCGTTTCTTCTTGTAAAAAACACGGGGGTTATGGGTCACTGAACGATCGCTGGGCGGTCTGATTTTTCAGTATCCTAACGTGCCATTTACGATTTCAAACGGTAGGCGTGAATCTAATCTGTGGTTTGATTCTTTTGACTCTATGCGCCCTTAAAGCTTTAAGTGTATGTAAAGAATATTAAACCTTTATGTTGCAGATCATTACAAGCTATTTTTTCAAAGATGATGAACTCCAGATGAAAAATGAGAGCATCAGAGTACCTAGAATAAAAAAATTCAAACAAAAAATTCATTTCATTTTGAATCTAATATTAAACCTTTTATGTTGCAGATCATTACAAGCTATCTTTTCAAAGAAGATAAACTCCAGAAGAAAAATGAAAGCATCAGAGTTACTAGAATAAAAAAACTATAACAAAAAATTCATTTCATTTTGAATCTAATATTACACCTCTAGGTTGCAGATCATTACTAGCTATCTTTTCAAAGAAGTTAAACTCCAGAAGAAAAATGAGAGCATCAGAGTAACTAGAATGGAAAAATTAAACCAAAACATTTATTTCATTTTGAATCTAATATTAAACTTTATTTTTGCAGATCATTACTAGCTATCTATTCAAATGAGAAAAACTCCATAAAAAAAATGAGAGCATCAGAGTAACTAGAATAAAAGAATTGAAACAAAAAATTTATTTAATTTTGAATCTAATATTGAACCTTTATGTTGCAGATCATTACTAGCTTTCTTTTCTAAGAAGATAAACTCCAGAAGAAAAATGAGAGCATCAGAGTAACTAGAATAAAAGAATTGAAACAAAAAATTTATTTCATTTTGAATCTGATATTAAATTTTTATGTTGCAGATCATTATTAGCTATCTTTCAAAAGAAGATAATTTCCAGAAGAAGAATGAGAGCATCAGATTAAGTAGAATAAAATAATTTGAACAAAAAACTCATTTCATTTTGAATCTTATATCAAACCTTTATGTTACAGATCATTACTAGCTATCTTTCAAAAGAAGATAAACTCCAGAAGAGAAATGAGAGCATCAGAGTAACTAGATTAAAAAAATCAAAACAAAAAATTTATTTCATTTCGAATCTAATATTGAACCTCCATGTTGCAGATCATTACTAGCTATCTTTTCAGAGAAGATAAACTCCAGAAGAGAAATGAGAGCATCAGAGTAACTAGATTAAAAAAATTAAAACAATAAATTTATTTCATTTCGAATCTAATATCAAACCTTCATGTTGCAGATCATTACTAGCTATCTTTTCTAAGAAGATAAACTCCAGAAGAAAAATGAGAGCATCAGAGTAACTAGAATACAAAAATTTAAACAAAAAATTCATTTAATTTTGAATCTATTATTGAACTTTTATGTTGCAGATCATTACTAACTATCTTTTCTAAGAAGATAAACTCCAGGAGAAAAATGAGAGCAGCAGAGTTATTAGAATAAAAAATTTAAACGGAAGATATATTTCATTTTGAATCTAATATCGAACCTTTATGTTCAGATCATTACTAGCTATCTTTTCAAAGAAAATAAACTCCAGAATGAAAATGAGAGCATCAGAGTAACTAGAATAAAAGAATTGAAACAAGAAATTCATTTCATTTTGAATCTAATATTAAACCTTTATGTTGCAGAGCATTACAAGCTATCTTTTCAAAGAAGATAAACTCCAGAAGAAAAATGACAGCCTCAGAGTTACTAGAATAAAAAAATTAAAACAAAAAATTTATTTCATTTTGAATCTAATATTAAACCTTTATGTTGCAGATCATTAATAGCTATCTTATCGAAGAACTTAAACTCCAGAAGAGAAATGAGAGCATCAGAATTACTAGAATAAAAAATTAAAACAAAAAATTTATTTCATTTTGACTCTAATATTAAACCTTTATGTTGCAGATCATTACTAGCTATCTTTTCAAAGAAGTTAAACTCCAGAAAAAAAAATGAGAGAATCAGAGTAACAAGAATGGAAAAATTAAAACAAAAAATTTATTTCATTTTGAATTTGATATTAAACCTTTAAGTTGCAGATCATTACTAGCTATCTATACAAATAAGAAAAACTCCATAAGAAAAATGAAAGCATCAGAGTAACTAGAATAAAAAAATTTAAACAAAAAATTCATTTCATTTTGAATCTTATATTAAACCTTTATGTGGCAGATCATTACAAGCTATCTTTTCAAAGATGATAATTTCTAGAAGTAAAATGAGAGCATCAGAGTACCTAGATTGAAAAAATTAAAACAACAAATTGATTTCATTTTGAATCTTGTATCGAACCCTCATGTTGCAGATCATTACTAGCTATCTTTTCAAAGAAGATAAACTCGAGAAGAAAAATGAGAGCATCAGAGTAACTAGAATAAAAAAATTCAAACAAAAAATTTATTTCATTTTGAATCTGCTATTAAACCCTTATGTTGCAGATTATTACTAGGTATCTATTCAAATAAGAAAAACTCCATAAGAAAAATTAGAGCATCAGAGTAACAAGAATAAAAAAATTACAACAAAAAATTCATTTCATTTTGAATCTTATATTGAACCCTTATGTTGCAGATCATTACTAGCTATCTTCTCGAAGAAGATAAACTCCAGAAGAAAAATGAGAGCATCAGAGTGACTAGAATAAAAAAATTCAAACAAAAAATTCATTTCATTTCGAATCTAATATTGAACCTTTATGTTGCAGATCATTACTAGCTATCTTTTCAAAAAAGATTACTCCAGAAGAGAAATGAGAGCATCAGAGTAACTATAAAAAAATTAAAACAAAAAATTTATTTCATTTTGAATCTAATATGGAACCTTTATGTTGCAGATTATTACTAGCTGGCTTTTCGAAGAAGATAAACTCCATAAGAAAAATGAGAGCATGATATTAAACTTTATTGTTGCAGATCATTACTAGCTATCTATTCAAATGAGAAAAACTCCATAAAAAAAATGAGAGCATCAGAGTAACTAGAATAAAAGAGTTGAAACAAAAAATTTATTTCATTTTGAATCTAATATCGAACTTTTATGTTGCAGATCATTACTAGCTTTCTTTTCAAAGAAGATAAACTCCAGAAGAAAAATGAGAGCATCAGAGTAACTAGAATGAAAATTAAAAAAAAAAATTCATTTCATTTCGAATCTAATATTAAACCTTTATGTTACAGAGCATTATTAGCTATCTTTTCAAAGAAGATAAACTCCAGAAAAAAAATGAGAGCATCAGAGTAACTAGATTAAAAAAATTAAAACAAAAAAGTTATTTCATTTTGAATCTAATATTAAACCTCCATGTTGCAGATCATTACTAGCTATCTTTTCAGAGAAGATAAACTCCAGAAGAGAAATGGGAGCATCAGAGTAACTAGATTAAAAAAATTAAAACAATTAATTTATTTCATTTTGAATCTAATATCAAACCTTTATGTTGCAGATCATTACTAGCTGGCTTTTAAAACAAGATAAAGTCCAGAAGAAAAATGAGAGCATCAGAGTAACTAGAATACAAAAATTTAAACAAAAAATTCATTTCATTTTGAATCTAATATCAAACCTTTATGTTGCAGATCATTACTAGCTATCTTTTCAAAGAAAATAAACTCCATAAGGAAAATGAGAGCATCAGAGTACCTTGATTGAAAAAATCAAAACAAAAAATTTATTTCATTTTGAATCTAATATTAAACCTTTATGTTGCAGATCATGACTAGCTATCTTTTCAAAGAAGATAAACTCCAGAAGAAAAATGATAGCATCAGAGTACCTAGAATATGAAATTTGAAAGAAAAAATTTATTTCATATTGAATCTAATATCGAACCTTTATGTTGCGGATCATTACTAGCTATCTTTTCAAAGAAGATAAACTCCATAAGAGAAATGGGAGCATCTGAGTAACTTGATTGAAAAAATTGAAACAGAAAATTTATTTCATTTTGTATCTACTATTTAACCTCTATGTTGCAGATCATTACTAGCTATCTTTTCAAACAAGATAAACACCATAAGAAAATTGAGAGCATCAGAGTTACTAGATTGAAAAAATTAAAACAAAAAATTTGTTTCATTTTGAATCTTATATTGAACCTTCATGTTGCAGATCATTACTAGCTATCTTTTCAAAGAAGATAAACTCCAGAAGAAAAATAAGAGCATCAGAGTTACTAGAATAAAAAAATTAGAACACAAAATTTATTTCATTTTGAATCTAATATTAAACCTTCATGTTGCAAATCATTACTAGCTATCTTATCAAAGAAGTTTAACTCCTGAAGAGAAATAAGAGCATCAGAGTTACTGAAATAAAAAAAATTAAAACAAAAAATTTATTTCATTTTGAATCTAATATTAAACCTTTATGTTGCAGATCATTACAAGCTATCTTTTCAAAGAAGTTAAACTCCAGAAAAAAAATGAGAGCATCAGAGTAACTAGAATGGAAAAATTAAAACAGAAAATTTATTCCATTTTGAATTTAATTCGAAACCTTCATGTTGCAGATCATTACTAGCTGGCTTTTCAAACAAGATAAACTCCAGAAGAAAAATGAGAGCATCAGAGTAACTAGAAAACAATAATTTAAACAAAAAATTCATTTCATTTTGAATCTAATATTGAACCCTTATGTTGCAGATCATTACTAGCTATCTTTTCGAAGAAGATTAACTCCAGAAAAAAAATTAGAGCATCAGAGTAAAAAGAATAAAAAAATTACAACAAAAAATTCATTTCATTTTGAATCTTATATTTAACCCTTATGTTGCAGATCATTACTAGCTATCTTCTCGAAGAAGATAAACTTCAGAAGAAAAATGAGAGCATCAGAGTAACTAGAATAAAAAAATTCAAACAAAAAATTCATTTCATTTTGAATCTAATCTTGAACCTTTATGTTGCAGATCATCACTAGCTATCTTTTCAAAAAAGATAAACTCCAGAAGAGAAATGAGAGCATCAAAGTAACTAGATTAAAAAAATTAAAACAAAAAATTTATTTCATTTTAAATCTAATATTAAACCTTTATGTTGCAGATCATTACAAGCTATTTTTTCAAAGATGATGAACTCCAGATGAAAAATGAGAGCATCAGAGTACCTAGAATAAAAAAATTTAAACAAAAAATTCATTTCATTTTGAATCTAATATTAAACCTTTTATGTTGCAGATCATTACAAGCTATCTTTTCAAAGAAGATAAACTCCAGAAGAAAAATGAAAGCATCAGAGTTACTAAAATAAAAAAACTATAACAAAAAATTCATTTCATTTTGAATCTAATATTACACCTCTAGGTTGCAGATCATTACTAGCTATCTTTTCAAAGAAGTTAAACTCCAGAAGAAAAATGAGAGCATCAGAGTAACTAGAATGGAAAAATTAAACCAAAACATTTATTTCATTTTGAATCTAATATTAAACTTTATTGTTGCAGATCATTACTAGATATCTATTAAAATGAGAAAAACTCCATAAAAAAAATGAGAGCATCAGAGTAACTAGAATAAAAGAATTGAAACAAAAAATTTATTTAATTTTGAATCTAATATTGAACCTTTATGTTGCAGATCATTACTAGCTTTCTTTTCTAAGAAGATAAACTCCAGAAGAAAAATGAGAGCATCAGAGTAACTAGAATAAAAGAATTGAAACAAAAAATTTATTTCATTTTGAATCTAATATCGAACTTTTATGTTGCAGATCATTACTAGCTTTCTTTTCAAAGAAGATAAACTCCAGAAGAAGAATGAGAGCATCTGAGTAACTTGATCGAAAAAATTGAAACAGAAAATTTATTTCATTTTGTATCTACTATTTAACCTCTATGTTGCAGATCATTACTAGCTATCTTTTCAAACAAGATAAACACCATAAGAAAATTGAGAGCATCAGAGTTACTAGATTGAAAAAATTAAAACAAAAAATTTGTTTCATTTTGAATCTTATATTGAACCTTCATGTTGCAGATCATGACTAGCTATCTTTTCAAAGAAGATAAACTCCAGAAGAAAAATGATAGCATCAGAGTACCTAGAATATGAAATTTGAAAGAAAAAATTTATTTCATATTGAATCTAATATCGAACCTTTATGTTGCGGATCATTACTAGCTATCTTTTCAAAGAAGATAAACTCCATAAGAGAAATGGGAGCATCTGAGTAACTTGATTGAAAAAATTGAAACAGAAAATTTATTTCATTTTGTATCTACTATTTAACCTCTATGTTGCAGATCATTACTAGCTATATTTTCAAACAAGATAAACACCATGAGAAAATTGAGAGCATCAGAGTTACTAGATTGAAAAAATTAAAACAAAAAATTTGTTTCATTTTGAATCTTATATTGAACCTTCATGTTGCAGATCATTACTAGCTATCTTTTCAAAGAAGATAAACTCCAGAAGAAAAATAAGAGCATCAGAGTTACTAGAATAAAAAAATTAAAACACAAAATTTATTTCATTTTGAATCTAATATTAAACCTTTATGTTGCAAATCATTACTAGCTATCTTATCAAAGAAGTTTAACTCCTGAAGAGAAATAAGAGCATCAGAGTTACTGAAATAAAAAAAATCAAAACAAAAAATTTATTTCATTTTGAATCTAATATTAAACCTTTATGTTGCAGATCATTACAAGCTATCTTTTCAAAGAAGTTAAACTCCAGAAAAAAAATGAGAGCATCAGAGTAACTAGAATGGAAAAATTAAAACAGAAAATTTATTCCATTTTGAATTTAATTCGAAACCTTCATGTTGCAGATCATTACTAGCTGGCTTTTCAAACAAGATAAACTCCAGAAGAAAAATGAGAGCATCAGAGTAACTAGAAAACAATAATTTAAACAAAAAATTCATTTCATTTTGAATCTAATATTGAACCCTTATGTTGCAGATCATTACTAGCTATCTTTTCGAAGAAGATTAACTCCAGAAAAAAAATTAGAGCATCAGAGTAAAAAAATTACAACAAAAAATTCATTTCATTTTGAATCTTATATTTAACCCTTATGTTGCAGATCATTACTAGCTATCTTCTCGAAGAAGATAAACTTCAGAAGAAAAATGAGAGCATCAGAGTAACTAGAATAAAAAAATTCAAACAAAAAATTCATTTCATTTTGAATCTAATCTTGAACCTTTATGTTGCAGATCATCACTAGCTATCTTTTCAAAAAAGATAAACTCCAGAAGAGAAATGAGAGCATCAGAGTAACTAGATTAAAAAAATTAAAACAAAAAATTTATTTCATTTTAAATCTAATATTAAACCTTTATGTTGCAGATCATTACAAGCTATTTTTTCAAAGATGATGAACTCCAGATGAAAAATGAGAGCATCAGAGTACCTAGAATAAAAAAATTCAAACAAAAAATTCATTTCATTTTGAATCTAATATTGAACCTTTTATGTTGCAGATCATTACAAGCTATCTTTTCAAAGAAGATAAACTCCAGAAGAAAAATGAAAGCATCAGAGTTACTAGAATAAAAAAACTATAACAAAAAATTCATTTCATTTTGAATCTAATATTACACCTCTAGGTTGCAGATCATTACTAGCTATCTTTTCAAAGAAGTTAAACTCCAGAAGAAAAATGAGAGCATCAGAGTAACTAGAATGGAAAAATTAAACCAAAACATTTATTTCATTTTGAATCTAATATTAAACTTTATTGTTGCAGATCATTACTAGCTATCTATTCAAATGAGAAAAACTCCATAAAAAAAATGAGAGCATCAGAGTAACTAGAATAAAAGAATTGAAACAAAAAATTTATTTAATTTTGAATCTAATATTGAACCTTTATGTTGCAGATCATTACTAGCTTTCTTTTCTAAGAAGATAAACTCCAGAAGAAAAATGAGAGCATCAGAGTAACTAGAATAAAAGAATTGAAACAAAAAACTTATTTCATTTTGAATCTGATATTAAATTTTTATGTTGCAGATCATTATTAGCTATCTTTCAAAAGAAGATAATTTCCAGAAGAAGAATGAGAGCATCAGAGTAAGTAGAATAAAATAATTTGAACAAAAAACTCATTTCATTTTGAATCTTATATCAAACCTTTATGTTACAGATCATTACTAGCTATCTTTCAAAAGAAGATAAACTCCAGAAGAGAAATGAGAGCATCAGAGTAACTAGATTAAAAAAATCAAAACAAAAAATTTATTTCATTTCGAATCTAATATTAAACCTCCATGTTGCAGATCATTACTAGCTATCTTTTCAGAGAAGATAAACTCCAGAAGAGAAATGAGAGCATCAGAGTAACTAGATTAAAAAAATTAAAACAATAAATTTATTTCATTTCGAATCTAATATCAAACCTTTATGTTGCAGATCATTACTAGCTATCTTTTCTAAGAAGATAAACTCCAGAAGAAAAATGAGAGCATCAGAGTAACTAGAATACAAAAATTTAAACAAAAAATTCATTTAATTTTGAATCTATTATTGAACTTTTATGTTGCAGATCATTACTAACTATCTTTTCTAAGAAGATAAACTCCAGGAGAAAAATGAGAGCAGCAGAGTTATTAGAATAAAAAATTTAAACGGAAGATATATTTCATTTTGAATCTAATATCGAACCTTTATGTTCAGATCATTACTAGCTATCTTTTCAAAGAAAATAAACTCCAGAATGAAAATGAGAGCATCAGAGTAACTAGAATAAAAGAATTGAAACAAGAAATTTATTTCATTTTGAATCTAATATTAAACCTTTATGTTGCAGAGCATTACAAGCTATCTTTTCAAAGAAGATAAACTCCAGAAGAAAAATGACAGCCTCAGAGTTACTAGAATAAAAAAATTAAAACAAAAAATTTATTTCATTTTGAATCTAATATTAAACCTTTATGTTGCAGATTAACTTAACTTAAACTCCAGAAGAGAAATGAGAGCATCAGAATTACTAGAATAAAAAATTAAAACAAAAAATTTATTTCATTTTGACTCTAATATTAAACCTTTATGTTGCAGATCATTACTAGCTATCTTTTCAAAGAAGTTAAACTCCAGAAAAAAAAATGAGAGAATCAGAGTAACAAGAATGGAAAAATTAAAACAAAAAATTTATTTCATTTTGAATTTGATATTAAACCTTTAAGTTGCAGATCATTACTAGCTATCTATACAAATAAGAAAAACTCCATAAGAAAAATGAAAGCATCAGAGTAACTAGAATAAAAAAATTTAAACAAAAAATTCATTTCATTTTGAATCTTATATTAAACCTTTATGTGGCAGATCATCACAAGCTATCTTTTCAAAGATGATAATTTCTAGAAGTAAAATGAGAGCATCAGAGTACCTAGATTGAAAAAATTAAAACAACAAATTGATTTCATTTTGAATCTTGTATCGAACCCTCATGTTGCAGATCATTACTAGCTATCTTTTCAAAGAAGATAAACTCGAGAAGAAAAATGAGAGCATCAGAGTAACTAGAATAAAAAAATTCAAACAAAAAATTTATTTCATTTTGAATCTGCTATTAAACCCTTATGTTGCAGATTATTACTAGGTATCTATTCAAATAAGAAAAACTCCATAAGAAAAATTAGAGCATCAGAGTAACAAGAATAAAAAAATTACAACAAAAAATTCATTTCATTTTGAATCTTATATTGAACCCTTATGTTGCAGATCATTACTAGCTATCTTCTCGAAGAAGATAAACTCCAGAAGAAAAATGAGAGCATCAGAGTGACTAGAATAAAAAAATTCAAACAAAAAATTCATTTCATTTCGAATCTAATATTGAACCTTTATGTTGCAGATCATTACTAGCTATCTTTTCAAAAAAGATTACTCCAGAAGAGAAATGAGAGCATCAGAGTAACTATAAAAAAATTAAAACAAAAAATTTATTTCATTTTGAATCTAATATGGAACCTTTATGTTGCAGATTATTACTAGCTGGCTTTTCGAAGAAGATAAACTCCATAAGAAAAATGAGAGCATGATATTAAACTTTATTGTTGCAGATCATTACTAGCTATCTATTCAAATGAGAAAAACTCCATAAAAAAAATGAGAGCATCAGAGTAACTAGAATAAAAGAATTGAAACAAAAAATTTATTTAATTTTGAATCTAATATTGAACCTTTATGTTGCAGATCATTACTAGCTTTCTTTTCTAAGAAGATAAACTCCAGAAGAAAAATGAGAGCATCAGAGTAACTAGAATAAAAGAGTTGAAACAAAAAATTTATTTCATTTTGAATCTAATATCGAACTTTTATGTTGCAGATCATTACTAGCTTTCTTTTCAAAGAAGATAAACTCCAGAAGAAAAATGAGAGCATCAGAGTAACTAGAATGAAAATTAAAAAAAAAAATTCATTTCATTTTGAATCTAATATTAAACCTTTATGTTACAGAGCATTACTAGCTATCTTTTCAAAGAAGATAAACTCCAGAAAAAAAATGAGAGCATCAGAGTAACTAGATTAAAAAAATTAAAACAAAAAAGTTATTTCATTTTGAATCTAATATTAAACCTCCATGTTGCAGATCATTACTAGCTATCTTTTCAGAGAAGATAAACTCCAGAAGAGAAATGGGAGCATCAGAGTAACTAGATTAAAAAAATTAAAACAATAAATTTATTTCATTTTGAATCTAATATCAAACCTTTATGTTGCAGATCATTACTAGCTGGCTTTTAAAACAAGATAAAGTCCAGAAGAAAAATGAGAGCATCAGAGTAACTAGAATACAAAAATTTAAACAAAAAATTCATTTCATTTTGAATCTAATATCAAACCTTTATGTTGCAGATCATTACTAGCTATCTTTTCAAAGAAAATAAACTCCATAAGGAAAATGAGAGCATCAGAGTACCTTGATTGAAAAAATCAAAACAAAAAATTTATTTCATTTTGAATCTAATATTAAACCTTTATGTTGCAGATCATGACTAGCTATCTTTTCAAAGAAGATAAACTCCAGAAGAAAAATGATAGCATCAGAGTACCTAGAATATGAAATTTGAAAGAAAAAATTTATTTCATATTGAATCTAATATCGAACCTTTATGTTGCGGATCATTACTAGCTATCTTTTCAAAGAAGATAAACTCCATAAGAGAAATGGGAGCATCTGAGTAACTTGATTGAAAAAATTGAAACAGAAAATTTATTTCATTTTGTATCTACTATTTAACCTCTATGTTGCAGATCATTACTAGCTATCTTTTCAAACAAGATAAACACCATAAGAAAATTGAGAGCATCAGAGTTACTAGATTGAAAAAATTAAAACAAAAAATTTGTTTCATTTTGAATCTTATATTGAACCTTCATGTTGCAGATCATTACTAGCTATCTTTTCAAAGAAGATAAACTCCAGAAGAAAAATAAGAGCATCAGAGTTACTAGAATAAAAAAATTAAAACACAAAATTTATTTCATTTTGAATCTAATATTAAACCTTCATGTTGCAAATCATTACTAGCTATCTTATCAAAGAAGTTTAACTCCTGAAGAGAAATAAGAGCATCAGAGTTACTGAAATAAAAAAAATTAAAACAAAAAATTTATTTCATTTTGAATCTAATATTAAACCTTTATGTTGCAGATCATTACAAGCTATCTTTTCAAAGAAGTTAAACTCCAGAAAAAAAATGAGAGCATCAGAGTAACTAGAATGGAAAAATTAAAACAGAAAATTTATTCCATTTTGAATTTAATTCGAAACCTTCATGTTGCAGATCATTACTAGCTGGCTTTTCAAACAAGATAAACTCCAGAAGAAAAATGAGAGCATCAGAGTAACTAGAAAACAATAATTTAAACAAAAAATTCATTTCATTTTGAATCTAATATTGAACCCTTATGTTGCAGATCATTACTAGCTATCTTTTCGAAGAAGATTAACTCCAGAAAAAAAATTAGAGCATCAGAGTAAAAAGAATAAAAAAATTACAACAAAAAATTCATTTCATTTTGAATCTTATATTTAACCCTTATGTTGCAGATCATTACTAGCTATCTTCTCGAAGAAGATAAACTTCAGAAGAAAAATGAGAGCATCAGAGTAACTAGAATAAAAAAATTCAAACAAAAAATTCATTTCATTTTGAATCTAATCTTGAACCTTTATGTTGCAGATCATCACTAGCTATCTTTTCAAAAAAGATAAACTCCAGAAGAGAAATGAGAGCATCAGAGTAACTAGATTAAAAAAATTAAAACAAAAAATTTATTTCATTTTAAATCTAATATTAAACCTTTATGTTGCAGATCATTACAAGCTATTTTTTCAAAGATGATGAACTCCAGATGAAAAATGAGAGCATCAGAGTACCTAGAATAAAAAAATTTGAACAAAAAATTCATTTCATTTTGAATCTAATATTAAACCTTTTATGTTGCAGATCATTACAAGCTATCTTTTCAAAGAAGATAAACTCCAGAAGAAAAATGAAAGCATCAGAGTTACTAGAATAAAAAAACTATAACAAAAAATTCATTTCATTTTGAATCTAATATTACACCTCTAGGTTGCAGATCATTACTAGCTATCTTTTCAAAGAAGTTAAACTCCAGAAGAAAAATGAGAGCATCAGAGTAACTAGAATGGAAAAATTAAACCAAAACATTTATTTCATTTTGAATCTAATATTAAACTTTATTGTTGCAGATCATTACTAGCTATCTATTCAAATGAGAAAAACTCCATAAAAAAAATGAGAGCATCAGAGTAACTAGAATAAAAGAATTGAAACAAAAAATTTATTTAATTTTGAATCTAATATTGAACCTTTATGTTGCAGATCATTACTAGCTTTCTTTTCTAAGAAGATAAACTCCAGAAGAAAAATGAGAGCATCTGAGTAACTTGATTGAAAAAATTGAAACAGAAAATTTATTTCATTTTGTATCTACTATTTAACCTCTATGTTGCAGATCATTACTAGCTATCTTTTCAAACAAGATAAACACCATAAGAAAATTGAGAGCATCAGAGTTACTAGATTGAAAAAATTAAAACGAAAAATTTGTTTCATTTTGAATCTTATATTGAACCTTCATGTTGCAGATCATTACTAGCTATCTTTTCAAAGAAGATAAACTCCAGAAGAAAAATGAGAGCATCAGAGTAACTAGAATAAAAGAATTGAAACAAAAAATTTATTTCATTTTGAATCTAATATTAAACCTTTATGTTGCAGATCATGACTAGCTATCTTTTCAAAGAAGATAAACTCCAGAAGAAAAATGATAGCATCAGAGTACCTAGAATATGAAATTTGAAAGAAAAAATTCATTTCATATTGAATCTAATATCGAACCTTTATGTTGCGGATCATTACTAGCTATCTTTTCAAAGAAGATAAACTCCATAAGAGAAATGGGAGCATCTGAGTAACTTGATTGAAAAAATTGAAACAGAAAATTTATTTCATTTTGTATCTACTATTTAACCTCTATGTTGCAGATCATTACTAGCTATATTTTCAAACAAGATAAACACCATAAGAAAATTGAGAGCATCAGAGTTACTAGATTGAAAAAATTAAAACAAAAAATTTGTTTCATTTTGAATCTTATATTGAACCTTCATGTTGCAGATCATTACTAGCTATCTTTTCAAAGAAGATAAACTCCAGAAGAAAAATAAGAGCATCAGAGTTACTAGAATAAAAAAATTAAAACACAAAATTTATTTCATTTTGAATCTAATATTAAACCTTTATGTTGCAAATCATTACTAGCTATCTTATCAAAGAAGTTTAACTCCTGAAGAGAAATAAGAGCATCAGAGTTACTGAAATAAAAAAAATCAAAACAAAAAATTTATTTCATTTTGAATCTAATATTAAACCTTTATGTTGCAGATCATTACAAGCTATCTTTTCAAAGAAGTTAAACTCCAGAAAAAAAATGAGAGCATCAGAGTAACTAGAATGGAAAAATTAAAACAGAAAATTTATTCCATTTTGAATTTAATTCGAAACCTTCATGTTGCAGATCATTACTAGCTGGCTTTTCAAACAAGATAAACTCCAGAAGAAAAATGAGAACATCAGAGTAACTAGAATACAATAATTTAAACAAAAAATTCATTTCATTTTGAATCTGATATTGAACCCTTATGTTGCAGATCATTACTAGCTATCTTTTCGAAGAAGATAAACTCCAGAAGAAAAATGAGAGCATCAGAGAAAAAAGAATAAAAAAATTACAACAAAAAATTCATTTCATTTTGAATCTTATATTCAACCCTTATGTTGCAGATCATTACTAGCTATCTTCTCGAAGAAGATAAACTTCAGAAGAAAAATGAGAGCATCAGAGTAACTAGAATAGAAAAATTCAAACAAAAAATTCATTTCATTTTGAATCTAATTTTGAATCTTTATGTTGCAGATCATTACTAGCTATCTTTTCAAAAAAGATAAACTCCAGAAGAGAAATGAGAGCATCAGAGTAACTAGATTAAAAAAATTAAAACAAAAAATTTATTTCATTTTAAATCTAATATTAAACCTTTATGTTGCAGATCATTACAAGCTATTTTTTCAAAGATGATGAACTCCAGATGAAAAATGAGAGCATCAGAGTACCTAGAATAAAAAAATTTAAACAAAAAATTCATTTCATTTTGAATCTAATATTAAACCTTTTATGTTGCAGATCATTACAAGCTATCTTTTCAAAGAAGATAAACTCCAGAAGAAAAATGAAAGCATCAGAGTTACTATAATAAAAAAACTATAACAAAAAATTCATTTCATTTTGAATCTAATATTACACCTCTAGGTTGCAGATCATTACTAGCTATCTTTTCAAAGAAGTTAAACTCCAGAAGAAAAATGAGAGCATCAGAGTAACTAGAATGGAAAAATTAAACCAAAACATTTATTTCATTTTGAATCTAATATTAAACTTTATTGTTGCAGATCATTACTAGCTATCTATTCAAATGAGAAAAACTCCATAAAAAAAATGAGAGCATCAGAGTAACTAGAATAAAAGAATTGAAACAAAAAATTTATTTAATTTTGAATCTAATATTGAACCTTTATGTTGCAGATCATTACTAGCTTTCTTTTCTAAGAAGATAAACTCCAGAAGAAAAATGAGAGCATCAGAGTAACTAGAATAAAAGAATTGAAACAAAAAATTTATTTCATTTTGAATCTAATATCGAACTTTTATGTTGCAGATCATTACTAGCTTTCTTTTCAAAGAAGATAAACTCCAGAAGAAAAATGAGAGCATCAGAGTAACTAGAATGAAAATTTAAAAAAAAAATTCATTTCATTTTGAATCTAATATTAAACCTTTATGTTACAGAGCATTACTAGCTATCTTTTCAGAAAAGATAAACTCCAGAAAAAAAATGAGAGCATCAGAGTAACTAGATTAAAAAAATTAAAACAAAAAATTTATTTCATTTTGAATCTAATATTAAACCTCCATGTTGCAGATCATTACTAGCTATCTTTTCAGAGAAGATAAACTCCAGAAGAGAAATGGGAGCATCAGAGTAACTAGATTAAAAAATTAAAACAATAAATTTATTTCATTTTGAATCTAATATCAAACCTTTATGTTGCAGATCATTACTAGCTGGCTTTTCAAACAAGATAAAGTCCAGAAGAAAAATGAGAGCATCAGAGTAACTAGAATACAAAAATTTGAACAAAAAATTCATTTCATTTTGAATCTAATATTGAACTTTTATGTTGCAGATCATTACTAACTATCTTTTCTAAGAAGATAACCTCCAGAAGAAAAATGAGAGCAGCAGAGTAATTAGAATAAAAAATTTAAACAAAAGATATATTTCATTTTGAATCTCATATCAAACCTTTATGTTGCAGATCATTACTAGCTATCTTTTCAAAGAAAATAAACTCCATAAGGAAAATGAGAGCATCAGAGAACCTTGATTGAAAAAATCAAAACAAAAAATTTATTTCATTTTGAATATAATATTAAACCTTTATGTTGCAGATCATGACTAGCTATCTTTTCAAAGAAGATAAACTCCAGAAGAAAAATGATAGCATCAGAGTACCTAGAATATGAAATTTGAAAGAAAAAATTTATTTCATATTGAATCTAATATCGAACCTTTATGTTGCGGATCATTACTAGCTATCTTTTCAAAGAAGATAAACTCCATAAGAGAAATGGGAGCATCTGAGTAACTTGATTGAAAAAATTGAAACAGAAAATTTATTTCATTTTGAATCTCATATCAAACCTTTATGTTGCAGATCATTACTAGCTATCTTCTCAAAGAAAATAAACTCCATAAGGAAAATGAGAGCATCAGAGAACCTTGATTGAAAAAATCAAAACAAAAAATTTATTTCATTTTGAATATAATATTAAACCTTTATGTTGCAGATCATGACTAGCTATCTTTTCAAAGAAGATAAACTCCAGAAGAAAAATGATAGCATCAGAGTACCTAGAATATGAAATTTGAAAGAAAAAATTTATTTCATATTGAATCTAATATCGAACCTTTATGTTGCGGATCATTACTAGCTATCTTTTCAAAGAAGATAAACTCCATAAGAGAAATGGGAGCATCTGAGTAACTTGATTGAAAAAATTGAAACAGAAAATTTATTTCATTTTGAATCTACTATTTAACCTCTATGTTGCAGATCATTACTAACTATCTTTTCTAAGAAGATAACCTCCAGAAGAAAAATGAGAGCAGCAGAGTAATTAGAATAAAAAATTTAAACAAAAGATATATTTCATTTTGAATCTCATATCAAACCTTTATGTTGCAGATCATTACTAGCTATCTTTTCAAAGAAAATAAACTCCATAAGGAAAATGAGAGCATCAGAGAACCTTGATTGAAAAAATCAAAACAAAAAATTTATTTCATTTTGAATATAATATTAAACCTTTATGTTGCAGATCATGACTAGCTATCTTTTCAAAGAAGATAAACTCCAGAAGAAAAATGATAGCATCAGAGTACCTAGAATATGAAATTTGAAAGAAAAAATTTATTTCATATTGAATCTAATATCGAACCTTTATGTTGCGGATCATTACTAGCTATCTTTTCAAAGAAGATAAACTCCATAAGAGAAATGGGAGCATCTGAGTAACTTGATTGAAAAAATTGAAACAGAAAATTTATTTCATTTTGAATCTACTATTTAACCTCTATGTTGCAGATCATTACTAGCTATCTTTTCAAACAAGATAAACACCATAAGAAAATTGAGAGCATCAGAGTTACTAGATTGAAAAAAATAAAACAAAAATTTGTTTCATTTTGAATCTTATATTGAACCTTCATGTTGCAGATCATTACTAGCTATCTTTTCGAAGAAGATAAACTCCAGAAGAAAAATAAGAGCATCAGAGTTACTAGAATAAAAAAATTAAAACACAAAATTTATTTCATTTTGAATCTTATATTAAACCTTTATGTTGCAAATCATTACTAGCTATCTTATCAAAGAAGTTTAACTCCAGAAGAGAAATAAGAGCATCAGAGTTACTGAAATAAAAAAAATTAAAACAAAAAATTTATTTCATTTTGAATCTAATATTAAACCTTTATGTTGCAGATCATTACTAGCTGGCTTTTCAAACAAGATAAAGTCCAGAAGAAAAATGAGAGCATCATAGTAACTAGAATACAAAAATTCAAAAAAAAATTCATTTCATTTTGAATCTAATATTGAACTTTTATGTTGCAGATCATTACTAACTTTCTTTTCAAAGAAGATAAACTCCAGAAGAAAAATGAGAGCATCAGAGTAACTAGAATGAAAATTTTAAAAAAAATTCATTTCATTTTGAATCTAATATTAAACCTTTATGTTACAGAGCATTACTAGCTATCTTTTCAAAGAAGATAAACTCCAGAAAAAAAATGAGAGCATCAGAGTAACTAGATTAAAAAAATTAAAACAAAAAATTTATTTCATTCTGAATCTAATATTAAACCTCCATGTTGCAGATCATTACTAGCTATCTTTTCAGAGAAGATAAACTCCAGAAGAGAAATGGGAGCATCAGAGTAACTAGATTAAAAAAATTAAAACAATAAATTTATTTCATTTTGAATCTAATATCAAACCTTTATGTTGCAGATCATTACTAGCTGGCTTTTCAAACAAGATAAAGTCCAGAAGAAAAATGACAGCATCAGAGTAACTAGAATACAAAAATTTAAACAAAAAATTCATTTCATTTTGAATCTAATATTGAACTTTTATGTTGCAGATCATTACTTACTATCTTTTCTAAGAAGATAAACTCCAGAAGAAAAATGAGAGCAGCAGAGTAATTAGAATAAAAAATTTAAACAAAAGATATATTTCATTTTGAATCTAATATCAAACCTTCATGTTGCAGATCATTACTAGCTATCTTTTCAAAGAAAATAAACTCCATAAGGAAAATGAGAGCATCAGAGTACCTTGATTGAAAAAATCAAAACAAAAAATTTATTTCATTTTGAATCTAATATTAAACCTTTATGTTGCAGATCATGACTAGCTATCTTTTCAAAGAAGATAAACTCCAGACGAAAAATGATAGCATCAGAGTACCTAGAATATGAAATTTGAAAGAAAAATTTATTTCATATTGAATCTAATATCGAACCTTTATGTTGCGGATCATTACTAGCTATCTTTTCAAAGAAGATAAACTCCAGAAGAAAAATGAGAGCAGCAGAGTAATTAGAATAAAAAATTTAAACAAAAGATATATTTCATTTTGAATCTAATATCAAACCTTTATGTTGCAGATCATTACTAGCTATCTTTTCAAAGAAAATAAACTCCATAAGGAAAATGAGAGCATCAGAGTACCTCGATTGAAAAAATCAAAACAAAAAATTTATTTCATTTTGAATCTAATATTAAACCTTTATGTTGCAGATCATGACTAGCTATCTTTTCAAAGGAGATAAACTCCAGAAGAAAAATGATAGCATCAGAGTACCTAGAAATTTGAAAGAAAAAAAAAGAGTTACTAGATTGAAAAAATTAAAACAAAAAATTTGTTTCGTTTTGAATCTTATATTGAACCTTCATGTTGCAGATCATTACTAGCTATCTTTTCAAAGAAGATAAACTCCAGAAGAAAAATAAGAGCATCAGAGTTACTAGAATAAAAAAATTAAAACACATAATTTATTTCATTTTGAATCTAATATTAAACCTTTATGTTGCAAATCATTACTAGCTGTCTTATCAAAGAAGTTTAACTCCAGAAGAGAAATAAGAGCATCAGAGTTACTGAAATAAAAAAAATTAAAACAAAAAATTTATTTCATTTTGAATCTAATATTGAACCTTTATGTTGCAGATCATTACAAGCTATCTTTTCAAACAAGATAAACTCCAGAAGAAAAATGAGAGCATCAGAGTAACTAGAATACAATAATTTAAACAAAAAATTCATTTCATTTTGAATCTAATATTACACCTCTAGGTTGCAGATCATTACTAGCTATCTTTTCAAAGAAGTTAAACTCCAGAAGAAAAATGAGAGCATCAGAGTAACTAGAATGGAAAAATTAAACCAAAACATTTATTTCATTTTGAATCTAATATTAAACTTTATTGTTGCAGATCATTACTAGCTATCTATTCAAATGAGAAAAACTCCATAAAAAAAATGAGAGCATCAGAGTAACTAGAATAAAAGAATTGAAACAAAAAATTTATTTAATTTTGAATCTAATATTGAACCTTTATGTTGCAGATCATTACTAGCTTTCTTTTCTAAGAAGATAAACTCCAGAAGAAAAATGAGAGCATCAGAGTAACTAGAATAAAAGAATTGAAACAAAAAATTTATTTCATTTTGAATCTAATATCGAACTTTTATGTTGCAGATCATTACTAGCTTTCTTTTCAAAGAAGATAAACTCCAGAAGAAAAATGAGAGCATCAGAGTAACTAGAATGAAAATTTTAAAAAAAAATTCATTTCATTTTGAATCTAATATTAAACCTTTATGTTACAGAGCATTACTAGCTATCTTTTCAGAAAAGATAAACTCCAGAAAAAAAATGAGAGCATCAGAGTAACTAGATTAAAAAAATTAAAACAAAAAATTTATTTCATTTTGAATCTAATATTAAACCTCCATGTTGCAGATCATTACTAGCTATCTTTTCAGAGAAGATAAACTCCAGAAGAGAAATGGGAGCATCAGAGTAACTAGATTAAAAAATTAAAACAATAAATTTATTTCATTTTGAATCTAATATCAAACCTTTATGTTGCAGATCATTACTAGCTGGCTTTTCAAACAAGATAAAGTCCAGAAGAAAAATGAGAGCATCAGAGTAACTAGAATACAAAAATTTAAACAAAAAATTTATTTCATTTTGAATCTAATATTGAACTTTTATGTTGCAGATCATTACTAACTATCTTTTCTAAGAAGATAACCTCCAGAAGAAAAATGAGAGCAGCAGAGTAGTTAGAATAAAAAATTTAAACAAAAGATATATTTCATTTTGAATCTCATATCAAACCTTTATGTTGCAGATCATTACTAGCTATCTTTTCAAAGAAAATAAACTCCATAAGGAAAATGAGAGCATCAGAGAACCTTGATTGAAAAAATCAAAACAAAAAATTTATTTCATTTTGAATATAATATTAAACCTTTATGTTGCAGATCATGACTAGCTATCTTTTCAAAGAAGATAAACTCCAGAAGAAAAATGATAGCATCAGAGTACCTAGAATATGAAATTTGAAAGAAAAAATTTATTTCATATTGAATCTAATATCGAACCTTTATGTTGCGGATCATTACTAGCTATCTTTTCAAAGAAGATAAACTCCATAAGAGAAATGGGAGCATCTGAGTAACTTGATTGAAAAAATTGAAACAGAAAATTTATTTCATTTTGAATCTCATATCAAACCTTTATGTTGCAGATCATTACTAGCTATCTTCTCAAAGAAAATAAACTCCATAAGGAAAATGAGAGCATCAGAGAACCTTGATTGAAAAAATCAAAACAAAAAATTTATTTCATTTTGAATATAATATTAAACCTTTATGTTGCAGATCATGACTAGCTATCTTTTCAAAGAAGATAAACTCCAGAAGAAAAATGATAGCATCAGAGTACCTAGAATATGAAATTTGAAAGAAAAAATTTATTTCATATTGAATCTAATATCGAACCTTTATGTTGCGGATCATTACTAGCTATCTTTTCAAAGAAGATAAACTCCATAAGAGAAATGGGAGCATCTGAGTAACTTGATTGAAAAAATTGAAACAGAAAATTTATTTCATTTTGAATCTACTATTTAACCTCTATGTTGCAGATCATTACTAACTATCTTTTCTAAGAAGATAACCTCCAGAAGAAAAATGAGAGCAGCAGAGTAATTAGAATAAAAAATTTAAACAAAAGATATATTTCATTTTGAATCTCATATCAAACCTTTATGTTGCAGATCATTACTAGCTATCTTTTCAAAGAAAATAAACTCCATAAGGAAAATGAGAGCATCAGAGAACCTTGATTGAAAAAATCAAAACAAAAAATTTATTTCATTTTGAATATAATATTAAACCTTTATGTTGCAGATCATGACTAGCTATCTTTTCAAAGAAGATAAACTCCAGAAGAAAAATGATAGCATCAGAGTACCTAGAATATGAAATTTGAAAGAAAAAATTTATTTCATATTGAATCTAATATCGAACCTTTATGTTGCGGATCATCACTAGCTATCTTTTCAAAGAAGATAAACTCCATAAGAGAAATGGGAGCATCTGAGTAACTTGATTGAAAAAATTGAAACAGAAAATTTATTTCATTTTGAATCTACTATTTAACCTCTATGTTGCAGATCATTACTAGCTATCTTTTCAAACAAGATAAACACCATAAGAAAATTGAGAGCATCAGAGTTACTAGATTGAAAAAAATAAAACAAAAATTTGTTTCATTTTGAATCTTATATTGAACCTTCATGTTGCAGATCATTACTAGCTATCTTTTCGAAGAAGATAAACTCCAGAAGAAAAATAAGAGCATCAGAGTTACTAGAATAAAAAAATTAAAACACAAAATTTATTTCATTTTGAATCTTATATTAAACCTTTATGTTGCAAATCATTACTAGCTATCTTATCAAAGAAGTTTAACTCCAGAAGAGAAATAAGAGCATCAGAGTTACTGAAATAAAAAAAATTAAAACAAAAAATTTATTTCATTTTGAATCTAATATTAAACCTTTATGTTGCAGATCATTACTAGCTGGCTTTTCAAACAAGATAAAGTCCAGAAGAAAAATGAGAGCATCATAGTAACTAGAATACAAAAATTCAAACAAAAAATTCATTTCATTTTGAATCTAATATTGAACTTTTATGTTGCAGATCATTACTAACTTTCTTTTCAAAGAAGATAAACTCCAGAAGAAAAATGAGAGCATCAGAGTAACTAGAATGAAAATTTTAAAAAAAAATTCATTTCATTTTGAATCTAATATTAAACCTTTATGTTACAGAGCATTACTAGCTATCTTTTCAAAGAAGATAAACTCCAGAAAAAAAATGAGAGCATCAGAGTAACTAGATTAAAAAAATTAAAACAAAAAATTTATTTCATTCTGAATCTAATATTAAACCTCCATGTTGCAGATCATTACTAGCTATCTTTTCAGAGAAGATAAACTCCAGAAGAGAAATGGGTGCATCAGAGTAACTAGATTAAAAAAATTAAAACAATAAATTTATTTCATTTTGAATCTAATATCAAACCTTTATGTTGCAGATCATTACTAGCTGGCTTTTCAAACAAGATAAAGTCCAGAAGAAAAATGACAGCATCAGAGTAACTAGAATACAAAAATTTAAACAAAAAATTCATTTCATTTTGAATCTAATATCGAACTTTTATGTTGCAGATCATTACTTACTATCTTTTCTAAGAAGATAAACTCCAGAAGAAAAATGAGAGCAGCAGAGTAATTAGAATAAAAAATTTAAACAAAAGATATATTTCATTTTGAATCTAATATCAAACCTTCATGTTGCAGATCATTACTAGCTATCTTTTCAAAGAAAATAAACTCCATAAGGAAAATGAGAGCATCAGAGTACCTTGATTGAAAAAATCAAAACAAAAAATTTATTTCATTTTGAATCTAATATTAAACCTTTATGTTGCAGATCATGACTAGCTATCTTTTCAAAGAAGATAAACTCCAGAAGAAAAATGATAGCATCAGAGTACCTAGAATATGAAATTTGAAAGAAAAATTTATTTCATATTGAATCTAATATCGAACCTTTATGTTGCGGATCATTACTAGCTATCTTTTCAAAGAAGATAAACTCCAGAAGAAAAATGAGAGCAGCAGAGTAATTAGAATAAAAAATTTAAACAAAAGATATATTTCATTTTGAATCTAATATCAAACCTTTATGTTGCAGATCATTACTAGCTATCTTTTCAAAGATAATAAACTCCATAAGGAAAATGAGAGCATCAGAGTACCTCGATTGAAAAAATCAAAACAAAAAATTTATTTCATTTTGAATCTAATATTAAACCTTTATGTTGCAGATCATGACTAGCTATCTTTTCAAAGGAGATAAACTCCAGAAGAAAAATGATAGCATCAGAGTACCTAGAAATTTGAAAGAAAAAAAAAGAGTTACTAGATTGAAAAAATTAAAACAAAAAATTTGTTTCATTTCGAATCTTATATTGAACCTTCATGTTGCAGATCATTACTAGCTATCTTTTCAAAGAAGAAAAAACCCAAGAAGAAAAATAGGAGCATCAGAGTTACTAGAATAAAAAAATTAAAACACATAATTTATTTCATTTTGAATCTAATATTAAACCTTTATGTTGCAAATCATTACTAGCTGTCTTATCAAAGAAGTTTAACTCCAGAAGAGAAATAAGAGCATCAGAGTTACTGAAATAAAAAAAATTAAAACAAAAAATTTATTTCATTTTGAATCTAATATTAAACCTTTATGTTGCAGATCATTACAAGCTATCTTTTCAAAGAAGTTAAACTCCAGAAAAAAAAATGAGAGCATCAGAGTAACTAGAATGGAAAAATTAAAACAGAAAATTTATTCCATTTTGAATTTAATTCGAAACCTTCATGTTGCAGATCATTACTAGCTGGCTTTTCAAACAAGATAAACTCCAGAAGAAAAATGAGAGCATCAGAGTAACTAGAATACAATAATTTAAACAAAAAATTCATTTCATTTTGAATCTAATATTGAACCCTTATGTTGCAGATCATTACTAGCTATCTTTTCGAAGAAGATTAACTCCAGAAGAAAAATGAGAGCATCAGAGTAACAAGAATAAAAAAATAACAACAAAAACTTCATTTCATTTGGAATCTAATATTAAACCTTCATGTTGCAGATCATTACTAGCTATCTTTTCAAAAAAGATAACTCCAGAAGAGAAATGAGAGCATCAGAGTAACTAGATTAAAAAAATTAAAACGAAAAATTTATTTCATTTTGAATCTAATATTGAACCTTTATGTTTCAGATCATTACTAGCTGGCTTTTCGAAGAAGATAAACTCCATAAGAAAAATGAGAGCATCAGAGTACCTAGATTGAAAAAATTAAAACAAAAAATTGATTTCATTTTGAATCTTGTATTAAACTTTTAGGTTGCAGATCATTACTAGCTATCTTTTCAAAGTAGATAAACTCCAGAAGAAGAATGGGAGCATCAGAGTAACTATAATAAAAAAATTAAAACAAAAAATTTATTTCATTTTGGATCTGCTATCGAATCTTCATGTTGCAGATCATTACTAGCTATCTTTTCAAAGAAGATAAACTCCATAAAGAAAATGAGAGCATCAGAGTTAGTAGAATAAAAAAATTGAAATAAAAATTTAGTTCATTTTGAATCTATTATTAAACCTTCATGTTGCAGATCATTACAAGCTATCTTTTCAAAGAAATTAAACTCCAGAAAAAAAATGAGAGCATCAGAGTAACTAGAATGGAAAAATTAAAACAGAAAATTTATTTCATTTTGAATTTAATGGGAAACCTTTATGTTGCAGATCATTACTAGGTATCTATTCAAATAAGAAAAACTCCATGAGAAAAATGAGAGCATCAGAGTAACTAGAATAAAAGAATTGAAACAAAAAATTTATTTCATTTTGATTCTAATATTAAACCTTTATGTTGCAGATCATTACTAGCTATCTTTTCTAGGAAGATAAACTCCAGAAGAAAAATGAGAGCATCAAAGTGACTAGAATAAAAAATTTGAAACAAAAAATTTATTTCATTTTGAAGCACATATTAAACCTTCATGTTGCAGATCATTACTAGCTATCTTTTCAAAAAAGATAAACATCAGAGTAACAAGATTAAAAAAATCAAAACAAAAAATTTATTTCATTTTGAATCTAATATTAAACCTTCATGTTGCAGATCATTACTAGCTATCTTTTCGAAGAAGATAAACTCCAGGAGGAAAATGGGAGCATCAGAGTAACTGGATTGAAAAAATTAAAACAAAAAATTTGTTTCATTTTGAATCTTATATTGAACCTTCATGTTGCAGATCATTACCAGCTTTCTTTTCAAAGAAGATAAACTCCAGAAGAAAAATGAGAGCATCAGAGTAACTGGAATAAAAAAATTACAACAAAAAATTCATTTCATTTCGAATCTAATATTGGACCTTTATGTCGCAGATCATTACTAGATATCTTTTCAGAGAAGATAAACTCCAGAAGAGAAATGAGAGCATCAGAGTTACTGGAATGAAAATATTGAAACAAAAAATTTATTTCATTTTGAATCTAATATTAAACCTTATTGTTGCAGATCATTACTAGGTATCTATTCAAATAAGAAAAACTCCATGAGAAAAATGAGAGCATCAGAGTAACTAGAATAAAAGAATTGAAACAAAAAATGTATTTCATTTTGATTCTTATATCAAACCTTTATGTTGCAGATCATTACTAGCTATCTTTTCTAAGAAAATAAACTCCAGAAGAAAAATGAGAGCATCAGAGTAACAAGAATAAAAAATTTAAAACAAGAAATTTATTTCATTTTGAAGCTAATATTAAACCTCCATGTTGCAGATCATTACTAGCTATCTTTTCGAAGAAGATAAACTCCAGAAGAAAAATGAGAGCATCAGAGTAACTAGAATACAATAATTTAAACAAAAAATTCATTTCATTTTGAATCTAATATTGAACCCTTATGTTGCAGATCATTACTAGCTATCTTTTCGAAGAAGATAAACTCCAGAAGAAAAATGAGAGCATCAGAGTAACAAGAATAAAAAAATAACAACAAAAACTTCATTTCATTTTGAATCTAATATTAAACCTTCATGTTGCAGATCATTACTAGCTATCTTTTCAAAAAAGATAACTCCAGAAGAGAAATGAGAGCATCAGAGTAACTAGATTAAAAAAATTAAAACAAAAAATTTATTTCATTTTGAATCTAATATTGAACCTTTATGTTGCAGATCATTACTAGCTGGCTTTTCGAAGAAGATAAACTCCATAAGAAAAATGAGAGCATCAGAGTACCTAGATTGAAAAAATTAAAACAAAAAATTGATTTCATTTTGAATCTTGTATTAAACTTTTAGGTTGCAGATCATTACTAGCTATCTTTTCAAAGTAGATAAACTCCAGAAGAAGAATGGGAGCATCAGAGTAACTATAATAAAAAAATTAAAACAAAAAATTTATTTCATTTTGGATCTGCTATCGAATCTTTATGTTGCAGATCATTACTAGCTATCTTTTCAAAATAGATAAACTCCATAAAGGAAATGAGAGCATCAGAGTTAGTAGAATAAAAAAATTGAAATAAAAAATTTATTTCATTTTGAATCTATTATTAAACCTTCAAGTTGCAGATCATTACAAGCTATCTTTTCAAAGAAATTGAACTCCAGAAAAAAAATGAGAGCATCAGAGTAACTAGAATGGAAAAATTAAAACAGAAAATTTATTTCATTTTGAATTTGATAGGAAACCTTTATGTTGCAGATCATTACTAGGTATCTATTCAAATAAGAAAAACTCCATGAGAAAAATGAGAGCATCAGAGTTACTAGATTGAAAAAATTAAAACAAAAAATTTGTTTCATTTTGAATCTTATATTGAACCTTCATGTTGCAGATCATTACTAGCTATCTTTTCAAAAAAGATAAACTCCAGAAGAAAAATAAGAGCATCAGAGTTACTAGAATAAAAAAATTAAAACACAAAATTTATTTCATTTTGAATCTAATATTAAACCTTTATGTTGCAAATCATTACTAGCTATCTTATCAAAGAAGTTTAACTCCAGAAGAGAAATAAGAGCATCAGAGTTACTGAAATAAAAAAAATTAAAACAAAAAATTTATTTCATTTTGAATCTAATATTAAACCTTTATGTTGCAGATCATTACTAGCTGGCTTTTCAAACAAGATAAAGTCCAGAAGAAAAATGAGAGCATCAGAGTAACTAGAATACAAAAATTCAAACAAAAATTCATTTCATTTTGAATTTAATATTGAACTTTTATGTTGCAGATCATTACTAACTTTCTTTTCAAAGAAGATAAACTCCAGAAGAAAAATGAGAGCATAAGAGTAACTAGAATGAAAATTTAAAAAAAAAATTCATTTCATTTTGAATCTAATATTAAACCTTTATGTTACAGAGCATTACTAGCTATCTTTTCAAAGAAGATAAACTCCAGAAAAAAAATGAGAGCATCAGAGTAACTAGATTAAAAAAATTAAAACAAAAAATTTATTTCATTTTGAATCTAATATTAAACCTCCATGTTGCAGATCATTACTAACTATCTTTTCAGAGAAGATAAACTCCAGAAGAGAAATGGGAGCATCAGAGTAACTAGATTAAAAAAATTAAAACAATAAATTTATTTCATTTTGAATCTAATATCAAACCTTTATGTTGCAGATCATTACTAGCTGGCTTTTCAAACAAGATGAAGTCCAGAAGAAAAATGAGAGCATCAGAGTAACTAGAATACAAAAATTTAAACAAAAAATTCATTTCATTTTGAATCTAATATTGAACTTTTATGTTGCAGATCATTACTAACTATCTTTTCTAAGAAGATAAACTCCAGAAGAAAAATGAGAGCAGCAGAGTAATTAGAATAAAAAATTTAAACAAAAGATATATTTCATTTTGAATCTAATATCAAACCTTTATGTTGCAGATCATTACTAGCTATCTTTTCAAAGAAAATAAACTCCATAAGGAAAATGAGAGCATCAGAGTACTTTGATTGAAAAAATCAAAACAAAAAATTTATTTCATTTTGAATTTAATATTAAACCTTTATGTTGCAGATCATGACTAGCTATCTTTTCAAAGAAGATAAACTCCAGAAGAAAAATGATAGCATCAGAGTACCTAGAATATGAAATTTGAAAGAAAAAATTTATTTCATATTGAATCTAATATCGAACCTTCATGTTGCGGATCATTACTAGCTATCTTTTCAAAGAAGATAAACTCCATAAGAGAAATGGGAGCATCTGAGTAACTTGATTGAAAAAATTGAAACAGAAAATTTATTTCATTTTGAATCTACTATTTAACCTCTATGTTGGAGATCATTACTAGCTATCTTTTCAAACAAGATAAACACCATAAGAAAATTGAGAGCATCAGAGTTACTAGATTGAAAAAATTAAAACAAAAAATTTGTTTCATTTTGAATCTTATATTGAACCTTCATGTTGCAGATCATTACTAGCTATCTTTTCAAAGAAGATGAACTCCAGAAGAAAAATAAGAGCATCAGAGTTACTAGAATAAAACAATTAAAACACAAAATTTATTTCATTTTGAATCTAATATTAAACCTTTATGTTGCAAATCATTACTAGCTATCTTCTCAAAGAAGATAAACTCCATAAGAAAAATGAGAGCATCAGAGTACCTAGATTGAAAAAATTAAAACAACAAATTGATTTCATTTTGAATCTTGTATTAAACTTTTAGGTTGCAGATCATTACTAGCTATCTTTTCAAAGTAGATAAACTCCAGAAGAAGAATGGGAGCATCAGAGTAACTATAATAAAGAAATTAAAACAAAAAATTTATTTCATTTTGGATCTGCTATCGAATCTTTATGTTGCAGATCATTACTAGCTATCTTTTCAGAGAAGATAAACTCCATAAAGAAAATGAGAGCATCAGAGTTAGTAGAATAAAAAAATTGAAATAAAAATTTATTTCATTTTGAATCTTTTATTAAACCTTCATGTTGCAGATCATTACAAGCTATCTTTTCAAAGAAATTAAACTCCAGAAGAAAAATGAGAGCATCAAAGTGACTAGAATAAAAAATTTGAAACAAAAAATTTATTTCATTTTGAAGCACATATTAAACCTTCATGTTGCAGATCATTACTAGCTATCTTTTCAAAAAAGATAAACATCAGAGTAACAAGATTAAAAAAATCAAAACAAAAAATTTATTTCATTTTGAATCTAATATTAAACCTTCATGTTGCAGATCATTACTAGCTATCTTTTCGAAGAAGATAAACTCCAGGAGGAAAATGGGAGCATCAGAGTAACTGGATTGAAAAAATTAAAACAAAAAATTTGTTTCATTTTGAATCTTATATTGAACCTTCATGTTGCAGATCATTACCAGCTTTCTTTTCAAAGAAGATAAACTCCAGAAGAAAAATGAGAGCATCAGAGTAACTGGAATAAAAAAATTACAACAAAAAATTCATTTCATTTCGAATCTAATATTGGACCTTTATGTCGCAGATCATTACTAGATATCTTTTCAGAGAAGATAAACTCCAGAAGAGAAATGAGAGCATCAGAGTTACTGGAATGAAAATATTGAAACAAAAAATTTATTTCATTTTGAATCTAATATTAAACCTTATTGTTGCAGATCATTACTAGGTATCTATTCAAATAAGAAAAACTCCATGAGAAAAATGAGAGCATCAGAGTAACTAGAATAAAAGAATTGAAACAAAAAATGTATTTCATTTTGATTCTTATATCAAACCTTTATGTTGCAGATCATTACTAGCTATCTTTTCTAAGAAAATAAACTCCAGAAGAAAAATGAGAGCATCAGAGTAACAAGAATAAAAAATTTAAAACAAGAAATTTATTTCATTTTGAAGCTAATATTAAACCTCCATGTTGCAGATCATTACTAGCTATCTTTTCGAAGAAGATAAACTCCAGAAGAAAAATGAGAGCATCAGAGTAACTAGAATACAATAATTTAAACAAAAAATTCATTTCATTTTGAATCTAATATTGAACCCTTATGTTGCAGATCATTACTAGCTATCTTTTCGAAGAAGATAAACTCCAGAAGAAAAATGAGAGCATCAGAGTAACAAGAATAAAAAAATAACAACAAAAACTTCATTTCATTTTGAATCTAATATTAAACCTTCATGTTGCAGATCATTACTAGCTATCTTTTCAAAAAAGATAACTCCAGAAGAGAAATGAGAGCATCAGAGTAACTAGATTAAAAAAATTAAAACAAAAAATTTATTTCATTTTGAATCTAATATTGAACCTTTATGTTGCAGATCATTACTAGCTGGCTTTTCGAAGAAGATAAACTCCATAAGAAAAATGAGAGCATCAGAGTACCTAGATTGAAAAAATTAAAACAAAAAATTGATTTCATTTTGAATCTTGTATTAAACTTTTAGGTTGCAGATCATTACTAGCTATCTTTTCAAAGTAGATAAACTCCAGAAGAAGAATGGGAGCATCAGAGTAACTATAATAAAAAAATTAAAACAAAAAATTTATTTCATTTTGGATCTGCTATCGAATCTTTATGTTGCAGATCATTACTAGCTATCTTTTCAAAATAGATAAACTCCATAAAGGAAATGAGAGCATCAGAGTTAGTAGAATAAAAAAATTGAAATAAAAAATTTATTTCATTTTGAATCTATTATTAAACCTTCAAGTTGCAGATCATTACAAGCTATCTTTTCAAAGAAATTGAACTCCAGAAAAAAAATGAGAGCATCAGAGTAACTAGAATGGAAAAATTAAAACAGAAAATTTATTTCATTTTGAATTTGATAGGAAACCTTTATGTTGCAGATCATTACTAGGTATCTATTCAAATAAGAAAAACTCCATGAGAAAAATGAGAGCATCAGAGTTACTAGATTGAAAAAATTAAAACAAAAAATTTGTTTCATTTTGAATCTTATATTGAACCTTCATGTTGCAGATCATTACTAGCTATCTTTTCAAAAAAGATAAACTCCAGAAGAAAAATAAGAGCATCAGAGTTACTAGAATAAAAAAATTAAAACACAAAATTTATTTCATTTTGAATCTAATATTAAACCTTTATGTTGCAAATCATTACTAGCTATCTTATCAAAGAAGTTTAACTCCAGAAGAGAAATAAGAGCATCAGAGTTACTGAAATAAAAAAAATTAAAACAAAAAATTTATTTCATTTTGAATCTAATATTAAACCTTTATGTTGCAGATCATTACTAGCTGGCTTTTCAAACAAGATAAAGTCCAGAAGAAAAATGAGAGCATCAGAGTAACTAGAATACAAAAATTCAAACAAAAATTCATTTCATTTTGAATTTAATATTGAACTTTTATGTTGCAGATCATTACTAACTTTCTTTTCAAAGAAGATAAACTCCAGAAGAAAAATGAGAGCATAAGAGTAACTAGAATGAAAATTTAAAAAAAAAATTCATTTCATTTTGAATCTAATATTAAACCTTTATGTTACAGAGCATTACTAGCTATCTTTTCAAAGAAGATAAACTCCAGAAAAAAAATGAGAGCATCAGAGTAACTAGATTAAAAAAATTAAAACAAAAAATTTATTTCATTTTGAATCTAATATTAAACCTCCATGTTGCAGATCATTACTAACTATCTTTTCAGAGAAGATAAACTCCAGAAGAGAAATGGGAGCATCAGAGTAACTAGATTAAAAAAATTAAAACAATAAATTTATTTCATTTTGAATCTAATATCAAACCTTTATGTTGCAGATCATTACTAGCTGGCTTTTCAAACAAGATGAAGTCCAGAAGAAAAATGAGAGCATCAGAGTAACTAGAATACAAAAATTTAAACAAAAAATTCATTTCATTTTGAATCTAATATTGAACTTTTATGTTGCAGATCATTACTAACTATCTTTTCTAAGAAGATAAACTCCAGAAGAAAAATGAGAGCAGCAGAGTAATTAGAATAAAAAATTTAAACAAAAGATATATTTCATTTTGAATCTAATATCAAACCTTTATGTTGCAGATCATTACTAGCTATCTTTTCAAAGAAAATAAACTCCATAAGGAAAATGAGAGCATCAGAGTACTTTGATTGAAAAAATCAAAACAAAAAATTTATTTCATTTTGAATTTAATATTAAACCTTTATGTTGCAGATCATGACTAGCTATCTTTTCAAAGAAGATAAACTCCAGAAGAAAAATGATAGCATCAGAGTACCTAGAATATGAAATTTGAAAGAAAAAATTTATTTCATATTGAATCTAATATCGAACCTTCATGTTGCGGATCATTACTAGCTATCTTTTCAAAGAAGATAAACTCCATAAGAGAAATGGGAGCATCTGAGTAACTTGATTGAAAAAATTGAAACAGAAAATTTATTTCATTTTGAATCTACTATTTAACCTCTATGTTGGAGATCATTACTAGCTATCTTTTCAAACAAGATAAACACCATAAGAAAATTGAGAGCATCAGAGTTACTAGATTGAAAAAATTAAAACAAAAAATTTGTTTCATTTTGAATCTTATATTGAACCTTCATGTTGCAGATCATTACTAGCTATCTTTTCAAAGAAGATGAACTCCAGAAGAAAAATAAGAGCATCAGAGTTACTAGAATAAAACAATTAAAACACAAAATTTATTTCATTTTGAATCTAATATTAAACCTTTATGTTGCAAATCATTACTAGCTATCTTCTCAAAGAAGATAAACTCCATAAGAAAAATGAGAGCATCAGAGTACCTAGATTGAAAAAATTAAAACAACAAATTGATTTCATTTTGAATCTTGTATTAAACTTTTAGGTTGCAGATCATTACTAGCTATCTTTTCAAAGTAGATAAACTCCAGAAGAAGAATGGGAGCATCAGAGTAACTATAATAAAGAAATTAAAACAAAAAATTTATTTCATTTTGGATCTGCTATCGAATCTTTATGTTGCAGATCATTACTAGCTATCTTTTCAGAGAAGATAAACTCCATAAAGAAAATGAGAGCATCAGAGTTAGTAGAATAAAAAAATTGAAATAAAAATTTATTTCATTTTGAATCTTTTATTAAACCTTCATGTTGCAGATCATTACAAGCTATCTTTTCAAAGAAATTAAACTCCAGAAAAAAAATGAGAGCATCAGAGTAACTAGAATGGAAAAATTAAAACAGAAAATTTATTTCATTTTGAATTTAATGGGAAACCTTTATGTTGCAGATCATTACTAGGTATCTATTCAAATAAGAAAAACTCCATGAGAAAAATGAGAGCATCAGAGTAACTAGAATAAAAGAATTGAAACAAAAAATTTATTTCATTTTGATTCTAATATTAAACCTTGATGTTGCAGATCATTACTAGCTATCTTTTCTAGGAAGATAAACTCCAGAAGAAAAATGAGAGCATCAGAGTGACTAGAATAAAAAATTTAAAACAAAAAGTTTATTTCATTTTGAAGCTAATATTAAACCTTCATGTTGCAGATCATTACTAGCTATCTCTTCAAAAAAGATAAACATCAGAGTAACAAGATTAAAAAAATCAAAACAAAAAATTTATTTCATTTTGAATCTAATATCAAACCTTTATGTTGCAGATCATTACTAGCTATCTTTTCGAAGAAGATAAACTCCAGGAGGAAAATGAGAGCATCAGAGTAACTGGATTGAAAAAATTAAAACAAAAAATTTGTTTCATTTTGAATCTTATATTGAACCTTCATGTTGCAGATCATTACCAGCTTTCTTTTCAAAGAAGATAAACTCCAGAAGAAAAATGAGAGCATCAGAGTAACTGGAATAAAAAAATTACAACAAAAAATTCATTTCATTTCGAATCTAATATTGGACCTTTATGTCGCAGATCATTACTAGATATCTTTTCAGAGAAGATAAACTCCAGAAGAGAAATGAGAGCATCAGAGTTACTGGAATGAAAATATTGAAACAAGAAATTTATTTCATTTTGAATCTAATATTAAACCTTATTGTTGCAGATCATTACTAGGTATCTATTCAAATGAGAAAAACTCCATGAGAAAAATGAGAGCATCAGAGTAACTAGAATAAAAGAATTGAAACAAAAAATTTGTTTCATTTTGAATCTTATATTGAACCTTCATGTTGCAGATCATTACTAGCTATCTTTTCAAAGAAGATGAACTCCAGAAGAAAAATAAGAGCATCAGAGTTACTAGAATAAAACAATTAAAACACAAAATTTATTTCATTTTGAATCTAATATTAAACCTTTATGTTGCAAATCATTACTAGCTATCTTCTCAAAGAAGATAAACTCCATAAGAAAAATGAGAGCATCAGAGTACCTAGATTGAAAAAATTAAAACAACAAATTGATTTCATTTTGAATCTTGTATTAAACTTTTAGGTTGCAGATCATTACTAGCTATCTTTTCAAAGTAGATAAACTCCAGAAGAAGAATGGGAGCATCAGAGTAACTATAATAAAGAAATTAAAACAAAAAATTTATTTCATTTTGGATCTGCTATCGAATCTTTATGTTGCAGATCATTACTTGCTATCTTTTCAGAGAAGATAAACTCCATAAAGAAAATGAGAGCATCAGAGTTAGTAGAATAAAAAAATTGAAATAAAAATTTATTTCATTTTGAATCTTTTATTAAACCTTCATGTTGCAGATCATTACAAGCTATCTTTTCAAAGAAATTAAACTCCAGAAAAAAAATGAGAGCATCAGAGTAACTAGAATGGAAAAATTAAAACAGAAAATTTATTTCATTTTGAATTTAATGGGAAACCTTTATGTTGCAGATCATTACTAGGTATCTATTCAAATAAGAAAAACTCCATGAGAAAAATGAGAGCATTAGAGTAACTAGAATAAAAGAATTGAAACAAAAAATTTATTTCATTTTGATTCTAATATTAAACCTTGATGTTGCAGATCATTACTAGCTATCTTTTCTAGGAAGATAAACTCCAGAAGAAAAATGAGAGCATCAGAGTGACTGGAATAAAAAATTTAAAACAAAAAGTTTATTTCATTTTGAAGCTAATATTAAACCTTCATGTTGCAGATCATTACTAGCTATCTTTTCAAAAAAGATAAACATCAGAGTAACAAGATTAAAAAAATCAAAACAAAAAATTTATTTCATTTTGAATCTAATATCAAACCTTTATGTTGCAGATCATTACTAGCTATCTTTTCGAAGAAGATAAACTCCAGGAGGAAAATGAGAGCATCAGAGTAACTGGATTGAAAAAATTTAAACAAAAAATTTGTTTCATTTTGAATCTTATATTGAACCTTCATGTTGCAGATCATTACCAGCTTTCTTTTCAAAGAAGATAAACTCCAGAAGAAAAATGAGAGCATCAGAGTAACTGGAATAAAAAAATTACAACAAAAAATTCATTTCATTTCGAATCTAATATTGGACCTTTATGTCGCAGATCATTACTAGATATCTTTTCAGAGAAGATAAACTCCAGAAGAGAAATGAGAGCATCAGAGTTACTGGAATGAAAATATTGAAACAAGAAATTTATTTCATTTTGAATCTAATATTAAACCTTATTGTTGCAGATCATTACTAGGTATCTATTCAAATGAGAAAAACTCCATGAGAAAAATGAGAGCATCAGAGTTACTGAAATAAAAAAAATTAAAACAAAAAATTTATTTCATTTTGAATCTAATATTGAACTTTTATGTTGCAGATCATTACTAACTTTCTTTTCAAAGAAGATAAACTCCAGAAGAAAAATGAGAGCATCAGAGTAACTAGAATGAAAATTTTAAAAAAAAATTCATTTCATTTTGAATCTAATATTAAACCTTTATGTTGCAGATCATTACTAGCTGGCTTTTCAAACAAGATAAAGTCCAGAAGAAAAATGAGAGCATCATAGTAACTAGAATACAGAAATTCAAACAAAAAATTCATTTCATTTTGAATCTAATATTGAACTTTTATGTTGCAGATCATTACTAACTTTCTTTTCAAAGAAGATAAACTCCAGAAGAAAAATGAGAGCATCAGAGTAACTAGAATGAAAATTTTAAAAAAAAATTCATTTCATTTTGAATCTAATATTAAACCTTTATGTTACAGAGCATTACTAGCTATCTTTTCAAAGAAGATAAACTCCAGAAAAAAAATGAGAGCATCAGAGTAACTAGATTAAAAAAATTAAAACAAAAAATTTATTTCATTCTGAATCTAATATTAAACCTCCATGTTGCAGATCATTACTAGCTATCTTTTCAGAGAAGATAAACTCCAGAAGAGAAATGGGAGCATCAGAGTAACTAGATTAAAAAAATTAAAACAATAAATTTATTTCATTTTGAATCTAATATCGAACCTTTATGTTGCAGATCATTACTAGCTGGCTTTTCAAACAAGATAAAGTCCAGAAGAAAAATGACAGCATCAGAGTAACTAGAATAAAAAAATTTAAACAAAAAATTCATTTCATTTTGAATCTAATATTGAACTTTTATGTTGCAGATCATTACTAACTATCTTTTCTAAGAAGATAAACTCCAGAAGAAAAATGAGAGCAGCAGAGTAATTAGAATAAAAAATTTAAACAAAAGATATATTTCATTTTGAATCTAATATCAAACCTTCATGTTGCAGATCATTACTAGCTATCTTTTCAAAGAAAATAAACTCCATAAGGAAAATGAGAGCATCAGAGTACCTTGATTGAAAAAATCAAAACAAAAAATTTATTTCATTTTGAATCTAATATTAAACCTTTATGTTGCAGATCATGACTAGCTATCTTTTCAAAGAAGATAAACTCCAGAAGAAAAATGATAGCATCAGAGTACCTAGAATATGAAATTTGAAAGAAAAATTTATTTCATATTGAATCTAATATCGAACCTTTATGTTGCGGATCATTACTAGCTATCTTTTCAAAGAAGATAAACTCCATAAGAGAAATGGAAGCATCTGAGTAACTTGATTGAAAAAATGGAAACAGAAAATTTATTTCATTTTGAATCTACTATTCAACCTCTATGTTGCAGATCATTACTAGCTATCTTTTCAAACAAGATAAACACCATAAGAAAATTGAGAGCATCAGAGTTACTAGATTGAAAAAATTAAAACAAAAAATTTGTTTCATTTTGAATCTTATATTGAACCTTCATGTTGCAGATCATTACTAGCTATCTTTTCAAAGAAGATAAACTCCAGAAGAAAAATAAGAGCATCAGAGTTACTAGAATAAAAAAATTAAAACACAAAATTTATTTCATTTTGAATCTAATATTAAACCTTTATGTTGCAAATCATTACTAGCTATCTTATCAAAGAAGTTTAACTCCAGAAGAGAAATAAGAGCATCAGAGTTACTGAAATAAAAAAAATTAAAACAAAAAATTTATTTCATTTTGAATCTAATATTAAACCTTTATGTTGCAGATCATTACTAGCTGGCTTTTCAAACAAGATAAAGTCCAGAAGAAAAATGAGAGCATCAGAGTAACTAGAATACAAAAATTTAAACAAAAAATTCATTTCATTTTGAATCTAATATTGAACTTTTATGTTGCAGATCATTACTAACTTTCTTTTCAAAGAAGATAAACTCCAGAAGAAAAATGAGAGCATCAGAGTAACTAGAATGAAAATTAAAAAAAAAAATTCATTTCATTTTGAATCTAATATTAAACCTTTATGTTACAGAGCATTACTAGCTATCTTTTCAAAGAAGATAAACTCCAGAAAAAAAATGAGAGCATCAGAGTAACTAGATTAAAAAAATTAAAACAAAAAATTCATTTCATTTTGAATCTAATATTAAACCTCCATGTTGCAGATCATTACTAGCTATCTTTTCAGAGAAGATAAACTCCAGAAGAGAAATGGGAGCATCAGAGTAACTAGATTAAAAAAATTAAAACAATAAATTCATTTCATTTTGAATCTAATATCAAACCTTTATGTTGCAGATCATTACTAGCTGGCTTTTCAAACAAGATAAAGTCCAGAAGAAAAATGAGAGCATCAGAGTAACTAGAATACAAAAATTTAAACAAAAAATTCATTTCATTTTGAATCTAATATTGAACTTTTATGTTGCAGATCATTACTAACTATCTTTTCTAAGAAGATAAACTCCAGAAGAAAAATGAGAGCAGCAGAGTAATTAGAATAAAAAATTTAAACAAAAGATATATTTCATTTTGAATCTAATATCAAACCTTTATGTTGCAGATCATTACTAGCTATCTTTTCAAAGAAGATAAACTCCATAAGGAAAATGAGAGCATCAGAGTACCTCGATTGAAAAAATCAAAACAAAAAATTTATTTCATTTTGAATCTAATATTAAACCTTTATGTTGCAGATCATGACTAGCTATCTTTTCAAAGGAGATAAACTCCAGAAGAAAAATGATAGCATCAGAGTACCTAGAAATTTGAAAGAAAAAAAAAGAGTTACTAGATTGAAAAAATTAAAACAAAAAATTTGTTTCATTTTGAATCTTATATTGAACCTTCATGTTGCAGATCATTACTAGCTATCTTTTCAAAGAAGATAAACTCCAGAAGAAAAATAAGAGCATCAGAGTTACTAGAATAAAAAAATTAAAACACATAATTTATTTCATTTTGAATCTAATATTAAACCTTTATGTTGCAAATCATTACTATCTGTCTTATCAAAGAAGTTTAACTCCAGAAGAGAAATAAGAGCATCAGAGTTACTGAAATAAAAAAAATTAAAACAAAAAATTTATTTCATTTTGAATCTAATATTAAACCTTTATGTTGCAGATCATTACAAGCTATCTTTTCAAAGAAGTTAAACTCCAGAAAAAAAAATGAGAGCATCAGAGTAACTAGAATGGAAAAATTAAAACAGAAAATTTATTCCATTTTGAATTTAATTCGAAACCTTCATGTTGCATATCATTACTAGCTGGCTTTTCAAACAAGATAAACTCCAGAAGAAAAATGAGAGCATCAGAGTAACTAGAATACAATAATTTAAACAAAAAATTCATTTCATTTTGAATCTAATATTGAACCCTTATGTTGCAGATCATTACTAGCTATCTTTTCGAAGAAGATAACTCCAGAAGAGAAATGAGAGCATCAGAGTAACTAGATTAAAAAAATTAAAACGAAAAATTTATTTCATTTTGAATCTAATATTGAACCTTTATGTTTCAGATCATTACTAGCTGGCTTTTCGAAGAAGATAAACTCCATAAGAAAAATGAGAGCATCAGAGTACCTAGATTGAAAAAATTAAAACAAAAAATTGATTTCATTTTGAATCTTGTATTAAACTTTTAGGTTGCAGATCATTACTAGCTATCTTTTCAAAGTAGATAAACTCCAGAAGAAGAATGGGAGCATCAGAGTAACTATAATAAAAAAATTAAAACAAAAAATTTATTTCATTTTGGATCTGCTATCGAATCTTTATGTTGCAGATCATTACTAGCTATCTTTTCAAAGAAGATAAACTCCATAAAGAAAATGAGAGCATCAGAGTTAGTAGAATAAAAAAATTGAAATAAAAATTTAGTTCATTTTGAATCTATTATTGAACCTTCATGTTGCAGATCATTACAAGCTATCTTTTCAAAGAAATTAAACTCCAGAAAAAAAATGAGAGCATCAGAGTAACTAGAATGGAAAAATTAAAACAGAAAATTTATTTCATTTTGAATTTAATGGGAAACCTTTATGTTGCAGATCATTACTAGGTATCTATTCAAATAAGAAAAACTCCATGAGAAAAATGAGAGCATCAGAGTAACTAGAATAAAAGAATTGAAACAAAAAATTTATTTCATTTTGATTCTAATATTAAACCTTTATGTTGCAGATCATTACTAGCTATCTTTTCTAGGAAGATAAACTCCAGAAGAAAAATGAGAGCATCAAAGTGACTAGAATAAAAAATTTGAAACAAAAAATTTATTTCATTTTGAAGCACATATTAAACCTTCATGTTGCAGATCATTACTAGCTATCTTTTCAAAAAAGATGAACATCAGAGTAACAAGATTAAAAAAATCAAAACAAAAAATTTATTTCATTTTGAATCTAATATTAAACCTTCATGTTGCAGATCATTACTAGCTATCTTTTCGAAGAAGATAAACTCCAGGAGGAAAATGGGAGCATCAGAGTAACTGGATTGAAAAAATTAAAACAAAAAATTTGTTTCATTTTGAATCTTATATTGAACCTTCATGTTGCAGATCATTACCAGCTTTCTTTTCAAAGAAGATAAACTCCAGAAGAAAAATGAGAGCATCAGAGTAACTGGAATAAAAAAATTACAACAAAAAATTCATTTCATTTCGAATCTAATATTGGACCTTTATGTCGCAGATCATTACTAGATATCTTTTCAGAGAAGATAAACTCCAGAAGAGAAATGAGAGCATCAGAGTTACTGGAATGAAAATATTGAAACAAAAAATTTATTTCATTTTGAATCTAATATTAAACCTTATTGTTGCAGATCATTACTAGGTATCTATTCAAATAAGAAAAACTCCATGAGAAAAATGAGAGCATCAGAGTAACTAGAATAAAAGAATTGAAACAAAAAATGTATTTCATTTTGATTCTTATATCAAACCTTTATGTTGCAGATCATTACTAGCTATCTTTTCTAAGAAAATAAACTCCAGAAGAAAAATGAGAGCATCAGAGTAACAAGAATAAAAAATTTAAAACAAGAAATTTATTTCATTTTGAAGCTAATATTAAACCTCCATGTTGCAGATCATTACTAGCTATCTTTTCGAAGAAGATAAACTCCAGAAGAAAAATGAGAGCATCAGAGTAACTAGAATACAATAATTTAAACAAAAAATTCATTTCATTTTGAATCTAATATTGAACCCTTATGTTGCAGATCATTACTAGCTATCTTTTCGAAGAAGATAAACTCCAGAATTAAAATGAGAGCATCAGAGTAACAAGAATAAAAAAATAACAACAAAAACTTCATTTCATTTTGAATCTAATATTGAACCTTTATGTTGCAGATCATTACTAGCTGGCTTTTCGAAGAAGATAAACTCCATAAGAAAAATGAGAGCATCAGAGTACCTAGATTGAAAAAATTAAAACAAAAAATTGATTTCATTTTGAATCTTGTATTAAACTTTTAGGTTGCAGATCATTACTAGCTATCTTTTCAAAGTAGATAAACTCCAGAAGAAGAATGGGAGCATCAGAGTAACTATAATAAAAAAATTAAAACAAAAAATTTATTTCATTTTGGATCTGCTATCGAATCTTTATGTTGCAGATCATTACTAGCTATCTTTTCAAAATAGATAAACTCCATAAAGGAAATGAGAGCATCAGAGTTAGTAGAATAAAAAAATTGAAATAAAAAATTTATTTCATTTTGAATCTATTATTAAACCTTCAAGTTGCAGATCATTACAAGCTATCTTTTCAAAGAAATTGAACTCCAGAAAAAAAATGAGAGCATCAGAGTAACTAGAATGGAAAAATTAAAACAAAAAATTTGTTTCATTTTGAATCTTATATTGAACCTTCATGTTGCAGATCATTACTAGCTATCTTTTCAAAGAAGATAAACTCCAGAAGAAAAATAAGAGCATCAGAGTTACTAGAATAAAAAAATTAAAACACAAAATTTATTTCATTTTGGATCTGCTATCGAATCTTTATGTTGCAGATCATTACTAGCTATCTTTTCAAAATAGATAAACTCCATAAAGGAAATGAGAGCATCAGAGTTAGTAGAATAAAAAAATTGAAATAAAAAATTTATTTCATTTTGAATCTTTTATTAAACCTTCAAGTTGCAGATCATTACAAGCTATCTTTTCAAAGAAATTGAACTCCAGAAAAAAAATGAGAGCATCAGAGTAACTAGAATGGAAAAATTAAAACAAAAAATTTGTTTCATTTTGAATCTTATATTGAACCTTCATGTTGCAGATCATTACTAGCTATCTTTTCTAAGAAGATAAACTCCAGAAGAAAAATGAGAGCAGCAGAGTAATTAGAATAAAAAATTTAAACAAAAGATATATTTCATTTTGAATCTAATATCAAACCTTTATGTTGCAGATCATTACTAGCTATCTTTTCAAAGAAAATAAACTCCATAAGGAAAATGAGAGCATCAGAGTACTTTGATTGAAAAAATCAAAACAAAAAATTTATTTCATTTTGAATTTAATATTAAACCTTTATGTTGCAGATCATGACTAGCTATCTTTTCAAAGAAGATAAACTCCAGAAGAAAAATGATAGCATCAGAGTACCTAGAATATGAAATTTGAAAGAAAAAATTTATTTCATATTGAATCTAATATCGAACCTTTATGTTGCGGATCATTACTAGCTATCTTTTCAAAGAAGATAAACTCCATAAGAGAAATGGGAGCATCTGAGTAACTTGATTGAAAAAATTGAAACAGAAAATTTATTTCATTTTGAATCTACTATTTAACCTCTATGTTGCAGATCATTACTAGCTATCTTTTCAAACAAGATAAACACCATAAGAAAATTGAGAGCATCAGAGTTACTAGATTGAAAAAATTAAAACAAAAAATTTGTTTCATTTTGAATCTTATATTGAACCTTCATGTTGCAGATCATTACTAGCTATCTTTTCAAAGAAGATGAACTCCAGAAGAAAAATAAGAGCATCAGAGTTACTAGAATAAAACAATTAAAACACAAAATTTATTTCATTTTGAATCTAATATTAAACCTTTATGTTGCAAATCATTACTAGCTATCTTCTCAAAGAAGATAAACTCCATAAGAAAAATGAGAGCATCAGAGTACCTAGATTGAAAAAATTAAAACAACAAATTGATTTCATTTTGAATCTTGTATTAAACTTTTAGGTTGCAGATCATTACTAGCTATCTTTTCAAAGTAGATAAACTCCAGAAGAAGAATGGGAGCATCAGAGTAACTATAATAAAGAAATTAAAACGAAAGATTTATTTCATTTTGGATCTGCTATCGAATCTTTATGTTGCAGATCATTACTAGCTATCTTTTCAGAGAAATTAAACTCCAGAAAAAAAATGAGAGCATCAGAGTAACTAGAATGGAAAAATTAAAACAGAAAATTTATTTCATTTTGAATTTAATGGGAAACCTTTATGTTGCAGATCATTACTAGGTATCTATTCAAATAAGAAAAACTCCATGAGAAAAATGAGAGCATCAGAGTAACTAGAATAAAAGAATTGAAACAAAAAATTTATTTCATTTTGAATCTAATATCAAACCTTTATGTTGCAGATCATTACTAGCTATCTTTTCGAAGAAGATAAACTCCAGGAGGAAAATGAGAGCATCAGAGTAACTGGATTGAAAAAATTAAAACAAAAAATTTGTTTCATTTTGAATCTTATATTGAACCTTCATGTTGCAGATCATTACCAGCTTTCTTTTCAAAGAAGATAAACTCCAGAAGAAAAATGAGAGCATCAGAGTAACTGGAATAAAAAAATTACAACAAAAAATTCATTTCATTTCGAATCTAATATTGGACCTTTATGTCGCAGATCATTACTAGATATCTTTTCAGAGAAGATAAACTCCAGAAGAGAAATGAGAGCATCAGAGTTACTGGAATGAAAATATTGAAACAAGAAATTTATTTCATTTTGAATCTAATATTAAACCTTATTGTTGCAGATCATTACTAGGTATCTATTCAAATGAGAAAAACTCCATGAGAAAAATGAGAGCATCAGAGTAACTAGAATAAAAGAAATGAAACAAAAAATTTGTTTCATTTTGAATCTTATATTGAACCTTCATGTTGCAGATCATTACTAGCTATCTTTTCAAAGAAGATGAACTCCAGAAGAAAAATAAGAGCATCAGAGTTACTAGAATAAAACAATTAAAACACAAAATTTATTTCATTTTGAATCTAATATTAAACCTTTATGTTGCAAATCATTACTAGCTATCTTCTCAAAGAAGATAAACTCCATAAGAAAAATGAGAGCATCAGAGTACCTAGATTGAAAAAATTAAAACAACAAATTGATTTCATTTTGAATCTTGTATTAAACTTTTAGGTTGCAGATCATTACTAGCTATCTTTTCAAAGTAGATAAACTCCAGAAGAAGAATGGGAGCATCAGAGTAACTATAATAAAGAAATTAAAACAAAAAATTTATTTCATTTTGGATCTGCTATCGAATCTTTATGTTGCAGATCATTACTTGCTATCTTTTCAGAGAAGATAAACTCCATAAAGAAAATGAGAGCATCAGAGTTAGTAGAATAAAAAAATTGAAATAAAAATTTATTTCATTTTGAATCTTTTATTAAACCTTCATGTTGCAGATCATTACAAGCTATCTTTTCAAAGAAATTAAACTCCAGAAAAAAAATGAGAGCATCAGAGTAACTAGAATGGAAAAATTAAAACAGAAAATTTATTTCATTTTGAATTTAATGGGAAACCTTTATGTTGCAGATCATTACTAGGTATCTATTCAAATAAGAAAAACTCCATGAGAAAAATGAGAGCATCAGAGTAACTAGAATAAAAGAATTGAAACAAAAAATTTATTTCATTTTGATTCTAATATTAAACCTTGATGTTGCAGATCATTACTAGCTATCTTTTCTAGGAAGATAAACTCCAGAAGAAAAATGAGAGCATCAGAGGGACTAGAATAAAAAATTTAAAACAAAAAGTTTATTTCATTTTGAAGCTAATATTAAACCTTCATGTTGCAGATCATTACTAGCTATCTTTTCAAAAAAGATAAACATCAGAGTAACAAGATTAAAAAAATCAAAACAAAAAATTTATTTCATTTTGAATCTAATATCAAACCCTTATGTTGCAGATCATTACTAGCTATCTTTTCGAAGAAGATAAACTCCAGGAGGAAAATGAGAGCATCAGAGTAACTGGATTGAAAAAATTTAAACAAAAAATTTGTTTCATTTTGAATCTTATATTGAACCTTCATGTTGCAGATCATTACCAGCTTTCTTTTCAAAGAAGATAAACTCCAGAAGAAAAATGAGAGCATCAGAGTAACTGGAATAAAAAAATTACAACAAAAAATTCATTTCATTTCGAATCTAATATTGGACCTTTATGTCGCAGATCATTACTAGATATCTTTTCAGAGAAGATAAACTCCAGAAGAGAAATGAGAGCATCAGAGTTACTGGAATGAAAATATTGAAACAAGAAATTTATTTCATTTTGAATCTAATATTAAACCTTATTGTTGCAGATCATTACTAGGTATCTATTCAAATGAGAAAAACTCCATGAGAAAAATGAGAGCATCAGAGTAACTAGAATAAAGGAATTGAAACAAAAAATTTATTTCATTTTGATTCTAATATTAAACCTTTATAATGCAGATCATTACTAGCTATCTTTTCTAAGAAAATAAACTCCAGATGAAAAATGAGAGCATCAGAGTAACAAGAATAAAAAATTTAAAACAAAAAATTTATTTCATTTTGAAGCTAATATTAAACCTCCATGTTGCAGATCATTACTAGCTATCTTTTCAAAGAAGATAAACTCCAGAAGAAAAATGAGAGCATCAGAGTAACTAGAATACAATAATTGAAACAAAAAATTCATTTCATTTTGAATCTTATATTGAATCCTTATGTTGCAGATCATTACTAGCTATCTTTTCGAAGAAGATGAACTCCAGAAGAAAAATGAGAGCATCAGAAAAACAAGAATAAAAAAATAACAACAAAAACTTCATTTCATTTTGAATCTAATATTAAACCATTTATGTTGCAAATCATTACCAGCTTTCTTTTCAAAGAAGATAAACTCCAGAAGAAAAATGAGAGCATCAGAGTAACTAGAATGGAAAAATTAAAACAGAAAATTTATTCCATTTTGAATTTGATAGGAAACCTTTATGTTGCAGATCATTACTGGCTATCTTTTCAAAGTAGATAAACTCCAGAAGAAGAATGGGAGCATCAGAGTAACTATAATAAAAAAATTAAAACAAAAAATTTATTTCATTTTGGATCTGCTATCGAATCTTTATGTTGCAGATCATTACTAGCTATCTTTTCAAAGAAGATAAACTCCATAAAGGAAATGAGAGCATCAGAGTTAGTAGAATAAAAAAATTGAAATAAAAAATTTATTTCATTTTGAATCTATTATTGAACCTTCAAGTTGCAGATCATAACATGCTATCTTTTCAAAGAAATTAAACTCCAGAAAAAAAATGAGAGCATCAGAGTAACTAGAATGGAAAAATTAAAACAGAAAATTTATTTCATTTTGAATTTGATAGGAAACCTTTATGTTGCAGATCATTACTAGGTATCTATTCAAATAAGAAAAACTCCATGAGAAAAATGAGAGCATCAGAGTTACTAGAATGAAAGAATTGAAACAAAAAATTCATTTCATTTTGATTCTAATATTAAACCTTTATGTTGCAGATCATTACTGGCTATCTTTTCTAAGAAGATAAACTCCAGAAGAAAAATGAGAGCATTAGAGTAACTAGAATAAAAAATTTGAAACAAAAAATTCATTTCATTTTGAAGCTAATATTGAACCTTCATGTTGCAGATCATTACTAGCTATCTTTTCAAAAAAGATAAACTCCAGAAGAGAAATGAGAGCATCAGAGTAACAAGATTATAAAAATCAAAACAAAAAATGTATTTCATTTTGAATCTAATATTTAACTTTTATATTGCAGATCATTACTAGCTATCTTTTCGAAGAAGATAAACTCCAGGAGGAAAATGAGAGCATCAGAGTAACTGGATTGAAAAAATTTAAACAAAAAATTTGTTTCATTTTGAATCTTATATTGAACCTTCATGTTGCAGATCATTACCAGCTTTCTTTTCAAAGAAGATAAACTCCAGAAGAAAAATGAGAGCATCAGAGTAACTGGAATAAAAAAATTACAACAAAAAATTCATTTCATTTCGAATCTAATATTGGACCTTTATGTCGCAGATCATTACTAGAAATCTTTTCGAAGAAGGTAAACTCCAGAAGAAAAATGAGAGCATCAGAGTTACTGGAATGAAAATATTGAAACAAAAAATTTATTTCATTTTGAATCTAATATTAAACCTTCATGTTGCAGATCATTACTAGCTATCTTTTCGAAGAAGATAAACTCCAGGAGGAAAATGAGAGCATCAGAGTAACTGGATTGAAAAAATTTAAACAAAAAATTTGTTTCATTTTGAATCTTATATTGAACCTTCATGTTGCAGATCATTACCAGCTTTCTTTTCAAAGAAGATAAACTCCAGAAGAAAAATGAAAGCATCAGATTTACTAGAATAAAAAAACTATAACAAAAAATTCATTTCATTTTGAATCTAATATTACACCTTCAGGTTGCAGATCATTACTATCTATATTTTCAAAGAAGTTAAACTCCAGAAGAAAAATGAGAGCATCAGAGTAACTAGAATGGAAAAATTAAACCAGAACATTTATTTCATTTTGAATCTAATATTAAAAATTATTGTTGCAGATCATTACTAGCTATCTATTCAAATAAGAAAAACTCCATAAAAAAAATGAGAGCATCAGAGTAACTAGAATAAAAGAATTGAAACAAAAAATTTATTTAATTTTGAATCTAATATAAAATCTTTATGTTGCAGATCATTACTAGCTTTCTTTTCTAAGAAGATAAACTCCAGAAGAAAAATGAGAGGATCAGAGTAACTAGAATAAAAATTAAAAAAAAAAATTCATTTCATTTTGAATCTAATATAAAACCTTTATGTTACAGAGCATTACTAGCTATCTTTTCAAAGAAGATAACCTCCAGAAGAGAAATGAGAGCATCAGAGTAACTAGATTAAAAAAATTAAAACAAAAAATTTATTTCATTTTGAATCTAATATTAAACCTCCATGTTGCAGATCATTACTAGCTATCTTTTCAGAGAAGATAAACTCCAGAAGAGAAATGAGAGCATCAGAGTAACTAGATTAAAAAAATTAAAACAATAAATTTATTTCATTTTGAATCTAATATCAAACCTTTATGTTACAGATCATTACTAGCTGGCTTTTCAAACAAGATAAACTCCAGAAGAAAAATGAGAGCATCAGAGTAACTAGAATACAAAAATTTAAACAAAAAAATTTATTTCATTTTGAATCTAATATTAAACTTTTATGTTGCAAATCATTACTAGCTATCTTATCAAAGAAGTTTAACTCCAGAAGAGAAATAAGAGCATCAGAGTTACTGAAATAAAAAAAATTAAAACAAAAAATTTATTTCATTTTGAATCTAATATTAAAACTTTATGTTGCAGATCATTACTAGCTGGCTTTTCAAACAAGATAAAGTCCAGAAGAAAATGAGAGCATCAGAGTAACTAGAATACAAAAATTTAAACAAAAAATTCATTTCATTTTGAATCTAATATTGAACTTTTATGTTGCAGATCATTACTAACTTTCTTTTCAAAGAAGATAAACTCCAGAAGAAAAATGAGAGCATCAGAGTAACTAGAATGAAAATTTAAAAAAAAAATTCATTTCATTTTGAATCTTATATTAAACCTTTATGTTACAGAGCATTACTAGCTATCTTTTCAAAGAAGATAAACTCCAGAAAAAAAATGAGAGCATCAGAGTAACTAGATTAAAAAAATTAAAACAAAAAATTTATTTCATTTTGAGTCTAATATTAAACCTCCATGTTGCAGATCATTACTAGCTATCTTTTCAGAGAAGATAAACTCCAGAAGAAAAATGAGAGCATCAGAGTGACTAGAATGAAAATTTAAAAAAAAAATTCATTTCATTTTGAATCTAATATTAAACCTTTATGTTACAGAGCATTACTAGCTATCTTTTCAAAGAAGATAAACTCCAGAAAAAAAATGAGAGCATCAGAGTAACTAGATTAAAAAAATTAAAACAAAAAATTTATTTCATTTTGAATCTAATATTAAACCTCCATGTTGCAGATCATTACTAGCTATCTTTTCAGAGAAGATAAACTCCAGAAGAGAAATGGGAGCATCAGAGTAACTAGATTAAAGAAATTAAAACAATAAATTTATTTCATTTTGAATCTAATATCAAACCTTTATGTTGCAGATCATTACTAGCTGGCTTTTCAAACAAGATAAAGTCCAGAAGAAAAATGAGAGCATCAGAGTAACTAGAATACAAAAATTTAAACAAAAAATTCATTTCATTTTGAATCTAATATTGAACTTTTATGTTGCAGATCATTACTAACTATCTTTTCTAAGAAGATAAACTCCAGAAGAAAAATGAGAGCAGCAGAGTAATTAGAATAAAAAATTTAAACAAAAGATATATTTCATTTTGAATCTAATATCAAATCTTTATGTTGCAGATCATTACTAGCTATCTTTTCAAAGAAAATAAACTCCATAAGGAAAATGAGAGCATCAGAGTACCTTGATTGAAAAAATCAAAACAAAAAATTTATTTCATTTTGAATCTAATATTAAACCTTCATGTTGCAGATCATGACTAGCTATCTTTTCAAAGGAGATAAACTCCAGAAGAAAAATGATAGCATCAGAGTACCTAGAAATTTGAAAGAAAAAAAAAAGAGTTACTAGATTGAAAAAATTAAAACAAAAAATTTGTTTCATTTTGAATCTTATATTGAACCTTCATGTTGCAGATCATTACTAGCTATCTTTTCAAAGAAGATAAACTCCAGAAGAAAAATAAGAGCATCAGAGTTACTAGAATAAAAAAATTAAAACACAAATTTTATTTCATTTTGAATCTAATATTAAACCTTTATGTTGCAAATCATTACTAGCTATCTTATCAAAGAAGTTTAACTCCAGAAGAGAAATAAGAGCATCAGAGTTACTGAAATAAAAAAAATTAAAACAAAAAATTTATTTCATTTTGAATCTAATATTAAACCTTTATGTTGTAGATCATTACAAGCTATCTTTTCAAAGAAGTTGAACTCCAGAAAAAAAATGAGAGCATCAGAGTACCTAGATTGAAAAAAATTAAACAACAAATTGATTTCATTTTGAATCTTGTATTAAACTCTTAGGTTGCAGATCATTACTAGCTATCTTTTCAAAGTAGATAAACTCCAGAAGAAGAATGGGAGCATCAGAGTAACTATAATAAAAAAATTAAAACATAAAATTTATTTCATTTTGGATCTGCTATCGAATCTTTATGTTGCAGATCATTACTAGCTATCTTTTCAAAGAAGATAAACTCCGTAAAGGAAATAAGAGCATCAGAGTTAGTAGAATAAAAAAATTGAAACAAAAAATTTATTTCATTTTGATTCTGATATTAAACCTTTATATTGCAGATCATTACTAGCTATCTTTTCTAAGAAAATAAACTCCAGATGAAAAATGAGAGCATCAGAGTGACTAGAATAAAAAATTTAAAACAAAAAATTTATTTCATTTTGAAGTAATATTGAACCTTCATGTTGCAGATAATTACTAGCTATCTTTTCAAGAAAGATAAACATCAGAGTAACAAGATTAAAAAAATCAAAACAAAAAATTTATTTCATTTTGAATCTAATATTAAACCTTATTGTTGCAGATCATCACTAGGTATCTATTCAAATGAGAAAAACTCCATGAGAAAAATGAGAGCATCAGAGTAACTAGAATAAAAGAATTGAAACAAAAAATTTATTTCATTTTGATTCTAATATTAAACCTTCATATTGCAGATCATTACTAGCTATCTTTCCTAAGAAAATAAACTCCAGATGAAAAATGAGAGCATCAGAGTGACTAGAATAAAAAATTTAAAACAAAAAATTTATTTCATTTTGAAGCTAATATTAAACCTTCATGTTGCAGATCATTACTAGCTATCTTTTCAAAAAAGATAAACATCAGAGTAACAAGATTAAAAAAATCAAAACAAAAAATTTATTTCATTTTGAATCTAATATTAAACCTTTATGTTGCAGATCATTACTAGCTATCTTTTCGAAGAAGATAAACTCCAGGAGGAAAATGAGAGCATCAGAGTAACTGGATTGAAAAAATTAAAACAAAAAATTTGTTTCATTTTGAATCTTATATCGAACCTTCATGTTGCAGATCATTACCAGCTTTCTTTTCAAAGAAGATAAACTCCAGAAGAAAAATGAGAGCATCAGAGTAACTGGAATAAAAAAATTACAACAAAAAATTCATTTCATTTCGAATCTAATATTGGACCTTTATGTCGCAGATCATTACTAGATATCTTTTCAGAGAAGATAAACTCCAGAAGAGAAATGAGAGCATCAGAGTTACTGGAATGAAAATATTGAAACAAAAAATTTATTTCATTTTGAATCTGATATTAAACCTTATTGTTGCAGATCATTACTAGGTATCTATTCAAATGAGAAAAACTCCATGAGAAAAATGAGAGCATCAGAGTAACTAGAATAAAAGAATTGAAACAAAAAAATTTATTTCATTTTGATTCTAATATTAAACCTTTATATTGCAGATCATTACTAGCTCTCTTTTCTAAGAAAATAAACTCCAGATGAAAAATGAGAGCATCAGAGTAACAAGAATAAAAAATTTAAAACAAAAAATTTATTTCATTTTGAAGCTAATATTAAACCTCCATGTTGCAGATCATTACTAGCTATCTTTTCAAAGAAGATAAACTCCAGAAGAGAAATGAGCGCATCAGAGTAACAAGATTAAAGAAATCAAAACAAAAAATTTATTTCATTTTGAATCTAATATTAAACCTTTATGTTGCAGATCATTACTTGCTATCTTTTCGAAGAAGATAAACTCCAGAAGAAAAATGAGAGCATCAGAGTAACAAGAATAAAAAAATTACGACAAAAACTTCATTTCATTTTGAATCTGATATTAAACCTTCATGTTGCAGATCATTACTAGCTATCTTTTCGAAGAAGATAAACTCCAGAAGAAAAATGAGAGCATCAGAGTAACTAGAATGGAAAAATTAAAACAGAAAATTTATTTCATTTTGAATTTAATAGGAAACCTTTATGTTGCAGATCATTACAAGCTATCTTTTCAAAGAAATTAAACTCCAGAAAAAAAATGAGAGCATCAGAGTAACTGGAATAAAAAAATTACAACAAAAAATTCATTTCATTTCGAATCTAATATTGGACCTTTATGTCGCAGATCATTACTAGAAATCTTTTCAAAGAAGATAAACTCCAGAAGAAAAATGAGAGCATCAGAGTTACTGGAATGAAAATATTGAAACAAAAAATTTATTTCATTTTGAATCTAATATTAAACCCTCATGTTGCAGATCATTACTAGCTATCTTTTCGAAGAAGATAAACTCAAGGAGGAAAATGAGAGCATCAGAGTAACTGGATTGAAAAAATTTAAACAAAAAATTTGTTTCATTTTGAATCTTATATTGAACCTTCATGTTGCAGATCATTACCAGCTTTCTTTTCAAAGAAGATAATTTCCAGAAGAAAAATGAAAGCATCAGAGTTAATAGAATAAAAAAACTATAACAAAAAATTCATTTCATTTTGAATCTAATATTACACCTTCAGGTTGCAGATCATTACTATCTATCTTTTCAAAGAAGTTAAACTCCAGAAGAAAAATGAGAGCATCAGAGTAACTAGAATGGAAAAATTAAACCAGAACATTTATTTCATTTTGAATCTAATATTAAACTTTATTGTTGCAGATCATTACTAGCTATCTATTCAAATAAGAAAAACTCCATAAAAAAAATGAGAGCATCAGAGTAACTAGAATAAAAGAATTGAAACAAAAAATTTATTTAATTTTGAATCTAATATTAAACCTTTATGTTGCAGATCATTACTAGCTTTCTTTTCTAAGAAGATAAACTCCAGAAGAAAAATGAGAGCATCAGAGTAACTAGAATAAAAGAATTGAAACAAAAAATTTATTTCATTTTGAATCTGATATTAAACCTCCATGTTGCAGATCATTACTAGCTATCTTTTCAGAGGAGATAAACTCCAGAAGAAAAATGAGAGGATCAGAGTAACTAGAATAAAAATTAAAAAAAAAAATTCATTTCATTTTGAATCTAATATAAAACCTTTATGTTACAGGCATTACTAGCTATCTTTTCAAAGAAGTTAAACTCCAGAAGAAAAATGAGAGCATCAGAGTAACTAGAATGGAAAAATTAAACCAGAACATTTATTTCATTTTGAATCTAATATTAAACTTTATTGTTGCAGATCATTACTAGCTATCTATTCAAATAAGAAAAACTCCATAAAAAAAATGAGAGCATCAGAGTAACTAGAATAAAAGAATTGAAACAAAAAATTTATTTAATTTTGAATCTAATATCGAACTTTTATGTTGCAGATCATTACTAGCTATCTTTTCAAAGAAGATGAACTCCAGAAGAAAAATGAGAGCATCAGAGTAACTAGAACAAAAATTTAAAAGAAAAATTCATTTCATTTTGAATCTAATATAAAACCTTTATGTTACAGAGCATTACTAGCTATCTTTTCAAAGAAGATAAACTCCAGAAGAGAAATGAGAGCATCAGAGTAACTAGATTAAAAAAATTAAAACAAAAAATTTATTTCATTTTGAATCTAATATTAAACCTCCATGTTGCAGATCATTACTAGCTATCTTTTCAGAGAAGATAAACTCCAGAAGAGAAATGAGAGCATCAGAGTAACTAGATTAAAAAAATTGAAACAATAAATTTATTTCATTTTGAATCTAATATCAAACCTTTATGTTACAGATCATTACTAGCTGGCTTTTCAAACAAGATAAACTCCAGAAGAAAAATGAGAGCATCAGAGTAACTAGAATACAAAAATTTAAACAAAAAATTCATTTCATTTTGAATCTAATATTGAACTTTTATGTTGCAGATCATTACTAACTATCTTTTCTAAGAAGATAAACTCCAGAAGAAAAATGAGAGCAGCAGAGTATTTAGAATAAAAAATTTAAACAAAAGATATATTTCATTTTGAATCTAATATCAAACCTTCATGTTGCAGATCATTACTAGCTATCTTTTCAAAGAATATAAACTCCAGAATGAAAATGAGAGCATCAGAGTAACAAGAATAAAAGAATTGAAACAAAAAATTTATTTCATTTTGAATCTAATATTAAACCTTTATGTTGCAGAACATTACTAGCTATCTTTTCAAAGGAGATAAACTCCATAAGGAAAATGAGAGCATCAGAGTACCTAGATTGAAAAAATCAAAACAAAAAATTTATTTCATTTTGAATCTAATATTAAACCTTTATGTTGCAGATCATGACTAGCTATCTTTTCAAAGAAGATAAACTCCAGAAGAAAAATGATAGCATCAGAGTACCTAGAATATGAGATTTGAAAGAAAAAATTTATTTCATATTGAATCTAATATCGAACCTTTATGTTGCGGATCATTACTAGCTATCTTTTCAAAGAAGATAAACTCCATAAGAGAAATGGAAGCATCTGAGTAAATTGATTGAAAAAATTGAAACAGAAAATTTATTTCATTTTGAATCTACTATTTAACCTCTATGTTGCAGATCATTACTAGCTATCTTTTCAAACAAGATAAACACCATAAGAAAATTGAGAGCATCAGAGTTACTAGATTGAAAAAATTAAAACGAAAAATTTGTTTCATTTTGAATCTTATATTGAACCTTCATGTTACTAGAATAAAAAAATTAAAACACAAAATTTATTTCATTTTGAATCTAATATTAAACCTTTATGTTGCAGATCATTACTAGCTATCTTATCAAAGAAGTTAAACTCCAGAAGAGAAATAAGAGCATCAGAGTTACTAAAATAAAAAAAATTGAAACAAAAAAATGTATTTCATTTTGAATCTAATATTAAACCTTTATGTTGCAGATCATTACAAGCTATCTTTTCAAAGAAGTTAAACTCCAGAAAAAAAATGAGAGCATCAGAGTAACTAGAATGGAAAAATTAAAACAGAAAATTTATTCCATTTTGAATTTAATTCGAAACCTTCATGTTGCAGATCATTACTAGCTGGCTTTTCAAACAAGATAAACTCCAGAAGAAAAATGAGAGCATCAGAGTAACTAGAATACAATAATTTAAACAAAAAATTCATTTCATTTTGAATCTAATATTGAACCCTTATGTTGCAGATCATTACTAGCTATCTTTTCGAAGAAGATAAACTCCAGAAGAAAAATGAGAGCATCAGAGTAACAAGAATAAAAAAATAACAACAAAAACTTCATTTCATTTTGAATCTAATATTAAACCTTCATGTTGCAGATCATTACTAGCTATCTTTCCAAAAAAGATAACTCCAGAAGAGAAATGAGAGCATCAGAGTAACTAGAATGGAAAAATTAGAACAGAAAATTTATTCCATTTTGAATTTAATTCGAAACCTTCATGTTGCAGATCATTACTAGCTGGCTCTTCAAACAAGATAAACTCCAGAAGAAAAATGAGAGCATCAGAGTAACTAGAATACAATAATTTAAACAAAAAATTCATTTCATTTTGAATCTAATATTGAACCCTTATGTTGCAGATCATTACTAGCTATCTTTTCGAAGAAGATAAACTCCAGAAGAAAAATGAGAGCATCAGAGTAACAAGAATAAAAAAATAACAACAGAAACTTCATTTCATTTTGAATCTAATATTAAACCTTCATGTTGCAGATCATTACTAGCTATCTTTTCAAAAAAGATAACTCCAGAAGAGAAATGAGAGAATCAGAGTAACTAGATTAAAAAAATTAAACCAAAAAATTTATTTCATTTTGAATCTATTATTGAACCTTTATGTTGCAGATCATTACTAGCTGGCTTTTCGAAGAAGATAAACTCCATAAGAAAAATGAGAGCATCAGAGTACCTAGATTGAAAAAATTAAAACAAAAAATTGATTTCATTTTGAATCTTGTATTAAACTTTTAGGTTGCAGATCATTACTAGCTATCTTTTCAAAGTAGATAAACTCCAGAAGAAGAATGGGAGCATCAGAGTAACTATAATAAAAAAATTAAAACAAAAAATTTATTTCATTTTGGATCTGCTATCGAATCTTTATGTTGCAGATCATTACTAGCTATCTTTTCAAAGAAGATAAACTCCATAAAGAAAATGAGAGCATCAGAGTTAGTAGAATAAAAAAATTGAAATGAAAAATTTATTTCATTTTGGATCTATTATTAAACCTTTATGTTGTAGATCATTACAAGCTATCTTTTCAAAGAAATTAAACTCCAGAAAAAAAATGAGAGCATCAGAGTAACTAGAATGGAAAAATTAAAACAGAAAATTTATTTCATTTTGAATTTAAGAGGAAACCTTTATGTTGCAGATCATTACTAGGTATCTATTCAAATAAGAAAAACTCCATGAGAAAAATGAGAGCATCAGAGTAACTAGAATAAAAGAATTGAAACAAAAAATTTATTTCATTTTGATTCTAATATTAAACCTTTATGTTGCAGATCATTACTAGCTATCTTTTCAAAGAAATTAAACTCCAGAAAAAAAATGAGAGCATCAGAGTAACTAGAATGGAAAAATTAAAACAGAAAATTTATTTCATTTGGAATTTAATAGGAAACCTTTATGTTGCAGATCATTACAAGCTATCTTTTCAAAGAAATTAAACTCCAGAAAAAAAATGAGAGCATCAGAGTAACTGGAATAAAAAAATTACAACAAAAAATTCATTTCATTTCGAATCTAATATTGGACCTTTATGTCGCAGATCATTACTAGAAATCTTTTCAAAGAAGATAAACTCCAGAAGAAAAATGAGAGCATCAGAGTGACTAAAATAAAAAATTTAAAACAAAAAATTTATTTCATTTTGAAGCTAATATTAAACCTTCATGTTGCAGATCATTACTAGCTATCTTTTCAAAAAAGATAAACATCAGAGTAATGAGATTAAAAAAATCAAAACAAAAAATTTATTTCATTTTGAATCTAATATTAAACCTTTATGTTGCAGATCATTACTAGCTATCTTTTCGAAGAAGATAAACTCCAGGAGGAAAATGAGAGCATCAGAGTAACTGGATTGAAAAAATTAAAACAAAAATTTGATTCATTTTGAATCTTATATTGAACCTTCATGTTGCAGATCATTACCAGCTTTCTTTTCAAAGAAGATAAACTCCAGAAGAAAAATGAGAGCATCAGAGTAACTGGAATAAAAAAATTACAACAAAAAATTCATTTCATTTCGAATCTTATATTGGACCTTTATGTTGCAGATCATTACTTGCTATCTTTTCGAAGAAGATAAACTCCAGAAGAAAAATGAGAGCATCAGAGTAACAAGAATAAAAAAATTACAACAAAAACTTCATTTCATTTTGAATCTAATATTAAACCTTCATGTTGCAGATCATTACTAGCTATCTTTTCAAAAAAGATAACTCCAGAAGAGAAATGAGAGCATCAGAGTAACTAGATTAAAAAAATTAAAACAAAAAATTTATTTCATTTTGGATCTGCTATCGAATCTTTATGTTGCAGATCATTACTAGCTATCTTTTCAAAGAAGATAAACTCCATAAAGAAAATGAGAGCATCAGAGTTAGTAGAATAAAAAAATTGAAATAAAAAATTTATTTCATTTTGAATCTATTATTAAACCTTCAAGTTGCAGATCATCACAAACTATCTTTTCAAAGAAATTAAACTCCAGAAAAAAAATGAGAGCATCAGAGTAACTAGAATGGAAAAATTAAAACAGAAAATTTATTTCATTTTGAATTTAATAGGAAACCATTATGTTGCAGATCATTACTAGGTATCTATTCAAATAAGAAAAACTCCATGAGAAAAATGAGAGCATCAGAGTAACTAAATAAAAGAATTGAAACAAAAAATTCATTTCATTTTGATTCTAATATTAAACCTTTATGTTGCAGATCATTGCTGGCTATCTTTTCTAAGAAGATAAACTCCAGAAGAAAAATGAGAGCATCAGAGTAACTAGAATAAAAAATTTGAAACAAAAAAATTATTTCATTTTGAAGCTAATATTGAACCTTCATGTTGCAGATCATTACTAGCTATCTTTTCAAAAAAGATAAACTCCAGAAGAGAAATGAGAGCATCAGAGTAACTATAATAAAAAAATAAAAAAAAAAAATTTATTTCATTTTGATTCTATTATTAAACCTTCAAGTTGCAGATCATTACAAGCTATCTTTTCAAAGAAATTAAACTCCAGAAAAAAAATGAGAGCATCAGAGTAACTAGAATGGAAAAATTAAAACAGAAAATTTATTTCATTTTGAATTTAATAGGAAACCTTTATGTTGCAGATCATTACAAGCTATCTTTTCAAAGAAATTAAACTCCAGAAAAAAAATGAGAGCATCAGAGTAACTGGAATAAAAAAATTACAACAAAAAATTCATTTCATTTCGAATCTAATATTGGACCTTTATGTCGCAGATCATTACTAGAAATCTTTTCAAAGAAGATAAACTCCAGAAGAAAAATGAGAGCATCAGAGTGACTAAAATAAAAAATTTAAAACAAAAAATTTATTTCATTTTGAAGCTAATATTAAACCTTCATGTTGCAGATCATTACTAGCTATCTTTTCAAGAAAGATAAACATCAGAGTAATAAGATTAAAAAAATCAAAACAAAAAATTTATTTCATTTTGAATCTAATATTAAACCTTTATGTTGCAGATCATTACTAGCTATCTTTTCGAAGAAGATAAACTCCAGGAGGAAAATGAGAGCATCAGAGTAACTGGATTGAAAAAATTAAAACAAAAATTTGTTTCATTTTGAATCTTATATTGAACCTTCATGTTGCAGATCATTACCAGCTTTCTTTTCAAAGAAGATAAACTCCAGAAGAAAAATGAGAGCATCAGAGTAACTGGAATAAAAAAATTACAACAAAAAATTCATTTCATTTCGAATCTTATATTGGACCTTTATGTTGCAGATCATTACTTGCTATCTTTTCGAAGAAGATAAACTCCAGAAGAAAAATGAGAGCATCAGAGTAACAAGAATAAAAAAATTACAACAAAAACTTCATTTCATTTTGAATCTAATATTAAACCTTCATGTTGCAGATCATTACTAGCTATCTTTTCAAAAAAGATAACTCCAGAAGAGAAATGAGAGCATCAGAGTAACTAGATTAAAAAAATTAAAACAAAAAATTTATTTCATTTTGGATCTGCTATCGAATCTTTATGTTGCAGATCATTACTAGCTATCTTTTCAAAGAAGATAAACTCCATAAAGAAAATGAGAGCATCAGAGTTAGTAGAATAAAAAAATTGAAATAAAAAATTTATTTCATTTTGAATCTATTATTAAACCTTCAAGTTGCAGATCATCACAAACTATCTTTTCAAAGAAATTAAACTCCAGAAAAAAAATGAGAGCATCAGAGTAACTAGAATGGAAAAATTAAAACAGAAAATTTATTTCATTTTGAATTTAATAGGAAACCATTATGTTGCAGATCATTACTAGGTATCTATTCAAATAAGAAAAACTCCATGAGAAAAATGAGAGCATCAGAGTAACTAGAATAAAAGAATTGAAACAAAAAATTCATTTCATTTTGATTCTAATATTAAACCTTTATGTTGCAGATCATTGCTGGCTATCTTTTCTAAGAAGATAAACTCCAGAAGAAAAATGAGAGCATCAGAGTAACTAGAATAAAAAATTTGAAACAAAAAAATTATTTCATTTTGAAGCTAATATTGAACCTTCATGTTGCAGATCATTACTAGCTATCTTTTCAAAAAAGATAAACTCCAGAAGAGAAATGAGAGCATCAGAGTAACAAGATTAAAAAAATCAAAACAAAAAATTTATTTCATTTTGAATCTAATATTAAACCTCTATATTGCAGATCATTACTAGCTATCTTTTCGAAGAAGATAAACTCCAGGAGGAAAATGAGAGCATCAGAGTAACTGGATTGAAAAAATTTAAATAAAAAATTTGTTTCATTTTGAATCTTATATTGAACCTTCATGTCGCAGATCATTACCAGCTTTCTTTTCAAAGAAGATAAACTCCAGAAGAAAAATCAGAGCATCAGAGTAACTGGAATAAAAAAATTACAACAAAAAATTCATTTCATTTCGAATCTAATATTGGACCTTTATGTCGCAGATCATTACTAGAAATCTTTTCAAAGAAGATAAACTCCAGAAGAAAAATTAGAGCATCAGAGTTACTGGAATGAAAATATTGAAACAAAAATTTTATTTCATTTTGAATCTAATATTGAACCTTCATGTTGCAGATCATTACTAGCTATCTTTTCGAAGAAGATAAACTCCAGGAGGAAAATGAGAGCATCAGAGTAACTGGAATGAAAATATTGAATTAAAAAATTTATTTCATTTTGAATCTAATATTAAACCTTATTGTTGCAGATCATTACTAGGTATCTATTCAAATGAGAAGAACTCCATGAGAAAAATGAGAGCATCAGAGTAACTAGAATAAAAGAATTGAAACAAAAAATTTATTTCATTTTGATTCTAATATTAAACCTTTATATTGCAGATCATTACTAGCTATCTTTTCTAAGAAAATAAACTCCAGATGAAAAATGAGAGCATCAGAGTGACTAGAATAAAAAATTTAAAACAAAAAATTTATTTCATTTTGAAGCTAATATTAAACCTTCATGTTGCAGATCATTACTAGCTATCTTTTCAAAAAAGATAAACATCAGAGTAACAAGATTAAAAAAATCAAAACAAAAAATTTATTTCATTTTGAATCTAATATTAAACCTTTATGTTGCAGATCATTACTAGCTATCTTTTCGAAGAAGATAAACTACAGGAGAAAAATGAGAGCATCAGAGTAACTGGAATAAAAAAATTACAACAGAAAATTCATTTCATTTCGAATCTAATATTGGACCTTTATGTCGCAGATCATTACTAGATATCTTTTCAGAGAAGATAAACTCCAGAAGAGAAATGAGAGCATCAGAGTTACTGGAATGAAAATATTGAAACAAAAAATTTATTTCATTTTGAATCTAATATTAAACCTTATTGTTGCAGATCATTACTAGGTATCTATTCAAATGAGAAAAACTCCATGAGAAAAATGAGAGCATCAGAGTAACTAGAATAAAAGAATTGAAACAAAAAATTTATTTCATTTTGATTCTAATATTAAACCTTTATATTGCAGATTATTACTAGCTATCTTTTCTAAGAAAATAAACTCCAGAAGAAAAATGAGAGCATCAGAGTAACTGGAATAAAAAAATTACAACAAAAAATTCATTTCATTTCGAATCTAATATTGGACCTTTATGTCGCAGATCATTACTAGATATCTTTTCAGAGAAGATAAACTCCAGAAGAGAAATGAGAGCATCAGAGTTACTGGAATGAAAATATTGAAACAAAAAATTTATTTCATTTTGAATCTAATATTAAACCTTATTGTTGCAGATCATTACTAGGTATCTATTCAAATGAGAAAAACTCCATGAGAAAAATGAGAGCATCAGAGTAACTAGAATAAAAGAATTGAAACAAAAAATTTATTTCATTTTGATTCTAATATTAAACCTTTATATTGCAGATCATTACTAGCTATCTTTTCTAAGAAAATAAACTCCAGATGAAAAATGAGAGCATCAGAGTAACAAGAATAAAAAATTTAAAACAAAAAATTTATTTCATTTTGAAGCTAATATTAAACCTCCATGTTGCAGATCATTACTAGCTATCTTTTCAAAGAAGATAAACTCCAGAAGAGAAATGAGCGCATCAGAGTTACAAGATTAAAAAAATCAAAACAAAAAATTTATTTCATTTTGAATCTAATATTAAACCTTTATGTTGCAGATCATAACTTGCTATCTTTTCGAAGAAGATAAACTCCAGAAGAAAAATGAGGGCATCAGAGTAACAAGAATAAAAAAATTACAACAAAAACTTCATTTCATTTTGAATCTGATATTAAACCTTCATGTTGCAGATCATTACTAGCTATCTTTTCAAAAAAGATAACTCCAGAAGAGAAATGAGAGCATCAGAGTAACTAGATTAAAAAAATTAAAACAAAAAATTTATTTCATTTTGAATCTAATATTGAACCTTTATGTTGCAGATCATTACTAGCTGGCTTTTCGAAGAAGAAAAACTCCATAAGAAAAATGAGAGCATCAGAGTACCCAGATCGAAAAAATTAAAACAACAAATTGATTTTATTTTGAATCTTGTATTAAACTTTTAGGTTGCAGATCATTACTAGCTATCTTTTCAAAGTAGATAAACTCCAGAAGAAGAATGGGAGCATCAGAGTAACTATAATAAAAAAATTAAAACATAAAATTTATTTCATTTTGGATCTGCTATCGAATCTTTATGTTGCAGCTCATTACTAGCTATCTTTTCAAAGAAGATAAACTCCATAAAGGACATGAGAGCATCAGAGTTAGTAGAATAAAAAAATTGAAATAAAAAATTTATTTCATTTTGAATCTATTATTAAACCTTCAGGTTGCAGATCATTACAAGCTATCTTTTCAAAGAAATTATATACCAGAAAAAAAATGAGAGCATCAGAGTAACTAGAATGGAAAAATTAAAACAGAAAATTCATTTCATTTTGAATTTGATAGGAAACCTTTATGTTGCAGATCATTACTAGGTATCTATTCAAATAAAAAAAACTCCATGAGAAAAATGAGAGCATCAGAGTAACTAGAATAAAAGAATTGAAACAAAAAATTCATTTCATTTTGATTCTAATATTAAACCTTTATGTTGCAGATCATTACTGGCTATCTTTTCTAAGAATATAAACTCCAGAAGAAAAATGAGAGCATCAGAGTAACTAGAATAAAAAATTTGAAACAAAAAATTTATTTCATTTTGAAGCTAATATTGAACCTTCATGTTGCAGATAATTACTAGCTATCTTTTCAAAAAAGATAAACTCCAGAAGAGAAATGAGAGCATCAGAGTAACAAGATTAAAAAAATCAAAACAAAAAATTTATTTCATTTTGAATCTAATATTGAACCTTTATATTGCAGATCATTACTAGCTATCTTTTCGAAGAAGATAAACTCCAGGAGGAAAATGAGAGCATCAGAGTAACTGGATTGAAAAAATTTAAACAAAAAATTTGTTTCATTTTGAATCTTATATTGAACCTTCATGTTGCAGATCATTACCAGCTTTCTTTTCAAAGAAGATAAACTCCAGAAGAAAAATGAGAGCATCAGAGTAACTGGAATAAAAAAATTACAACAAAAAATTCATTTCATTTCGAATCTAATATTGGACCTTTATGTCGCAGATCATTACTAGAAATCTTTTCAAAGAAGATAAACTCCAGAAGAAAAATGAGAGCATCAGAGTTACTGGAATGAAAATATTGAAACAAAAAATTTATTTCATTTTGAATCTTATATTAAACCTTCATGTTGCAGATCATTACTAGCTATCTTTTCGAAGAGGATAAACTCCAGGAGGAAAATGAGAGCATCAGAGTAACTGGATTGAAAAAATTTAAACAAAAAATTTGTTTCATTTTGAATCTTATATTGAACCTTCATGTTGCAGATCATTACCAGCTTTCTTTTCGAAGAAGATAATTTCCAGAAGAAGAATGAAAGCATCAGAGTTACTAGAATAAAAAAACTATAACAAAAAATTCATTTCATTTTGAATCTAATATTACACCTTCAGGTTGCAGATCATTACTATCTATCTTTTCAAAGAAGTTAAACTCCAGAAGAAAAATGAGAGCATCAGAGTAACTAGAATGGAAAAATTAAACCAGAACATTTATTTCATTTTGGATCTAATATTAAACTTTATTGTTGCAGATCATTACTAGCTATCTATTCAAATAAGAAAAACTCCATAAAAAAAATGAGAGCATCAGAGTAACTAGAATAAAAGAATTGAAACAAAAAATTTATTTAATTTTGAATCTAATATTAAACCTTTATGTTGCAGATCATTACTAGCTTTCTTTTCTAAGAAGATAAACTCCAGAAGAAAAATGAGAGCATCAGAGTAACTAGAATAAAAGAATTGTCACAAAAAATTTATTTCATTTTGAATCTAATATCGAACTTTTATGTTGCAGATCATTACTAGCTATCTTTTCAAAGAAGATAAACTCCAGAAGAAAAATGAGAGCATCAGAGTAACTAAAATAAAAATTTAAAAAAAAAATTCATTTCATTTTGAATCTAATATAAAACCTTTATGTTACAGAGCATTACTAGCTATCTTTTCAACGAAGATAAACTCCAGAAGAGAAATGAGAGCATCAGAGTAACTAGATTAAAAAAATTAAAACAAAAAATTTATTTCATTTTGAATCTAATATTAAACCTTTTTGTTGCAGATCATTACTAGCTATCTTTTCAGAGAAGATAAACTCCAGAAGAGAAATGAGAGCATCAGAGTAAGTAGATTAAAAAAATTGAAACAATAAATTTATTTCATTTTGAATCTAATATCAAACCTTTATGTTACAGATCATTACTAGCTGGCTTTTCAAACAAGATAAACTCCAGAAGAAAAATGAGAGCATCAGATTAACTAGAATACAAAAATTTAAACAAAAAATTCATTTCATTTTGAATCTTATATTGAACTTTTATGTTGCAGATCATTACTAACTATCTTTTCTAAGAAGATAAACTCCAGAAGAAAAATGAGAGCAGCAGAGTAATTAGAATAAAAAATTTAAACAAAAGATATATTTCATTTTGAATCTAATATCAAACCTTCATGTTGCAGATCATTACTAGCTATCTTTTCAAAGAATATAAACTCCAGAATGAAAATGAGAGCATCAGAGTAACAAGAATAAAAGAATTGAAACAAAAAATGTATTTCATTTTGAATCTAATATTAAACCTTTATGTTGCAGAACATTACTAGCTATCTTTTCAAAGAAGATAAACTCCATAAGGAAAATGAGAGCATCAGAGTACCTAGATTGAAAAAATCAAAACAAAAAATTTATTTCATTTTGAATCTAATATTAAACCTTTATGTTGCAGATCATGACTAGCTATCTTTTCAAAGAAGATAAACTCCAGAAGAAAAATGATAGCATCAGAGTACCTAGAATATGAGATTTGAAAGAAAAAATTTATTTCATATTGAATCTAATATCGAACCTTTATGTTGCGGATCATTACTAGCTATCTTTTCAAAGAAGATAAACTCCATAAGAGAAATGGGAGCATCTGAGTAAATTGATTGAAAAAATTGAAACAGAAAATTTATTTCATTTTGAATCTACTATTTAACCTCTATGTTGCAGATCATTACTAGCTATCTTTTCAAACAAGATAAACACCATAAGAAAATTGAGAGCATCAGAGTTACTAGATTGAAAAAATTAAAACGAAAAATTTGTTTCATTTTGAATCTTATATTGAACCTTCATGTTACTAGAATAAAAAAATTAAAACACAAAATTTATTTCATTTTGAATCTAATATTGAACCTTTATGTTGCAGATCATTACTAGCTATCTTATCAAAGAAGTTAAACTCCAGAAGAGAAATAAGAGCATCAGAGTAACTAGAATGGAAAAATTAAAACAGAAAATTTATTCCATTTTGAATTTAATTCGAAACCTTCATGTTGCAGATCATTACTAGCTGGCTTTTCAAACAAGATAAACTCCAGAAGAAAAATGAGAGCATCAGAGTAACTAGAATACAATAATTTAAACAAAAAATTCATTTCATTTTGAATCTAATATTGAACCCTTATGTTGCAGATCATTACTAGCTATCTTTTCGAAGAAGATAAACTCCAGAAGAAAAATGAGAGCATCAGAGTAACAAGAATAAAAAAATAACAACAAAAACTTCATTTCATTTTGAATCTGATATTAAACCTTCATGTTGCAGATCATTACTAGCTATCTTTCCAAAAAAGATAACTCCAGAAGAGAAATGAGAGCAGCAGAGTAACTAGATTAAAAAAATTAAAACAAAAAATTTATTTCATTTTGGATCTGCTATCGAATCTTTATGTTGCAGATCATTACTAGCTATCTTTTCAAAGAAGATAAACTCCATAAAGAAAGTGAGAGCATCAGAGTTAGTAGAATAAAAAAATTGAAATAAAAAATTTATTTCATTTTGAATCTATTATTAAACCTTCAAGTTGCAGATCATCACAAGCTATCTTTTCAAAGAAATTAAACTCCAGAAAAAAAATGAGAGCATCAGAGTAACTAGAATGGAAAAATTAAAACAGAAAATTTATTTCATTTTGAATTTAATAGGAAACCATTATGTTGCAGATCATTACTAGGTATCTATTCAAATAAGAAAAACTCCATGAGAAAAATGAGAGCATCAAAGTAACTAGAATAAAAGAATTGAAACAAAAAATTCATTTCATTTTGATTCTAATATTGAACCTTTATGTTGCAGATCATTGCTGGCTATCTTTTCTGAGAAGATAAACTCCAGAAGAAAAATGAGAGCATCAGAGTAACTAGAATAAAAAATTTGAAACAAAAAATTTATTTCATTTTGAAGCTAATATTGAACCTTCATTATGCAGATCATTACTAGCTATCTTTTCAAAAAAGATAAACTCCAGAAGAGAAATGAGAGCATCAGAGTAACAAGATTAAAAAAATCAAAACAAAAAATTTATTTCATTTTGAATCTAATATTAAACCTCTATATTGCAGATCATTACTAGCTATCTTTTCGAAGAAGATAAACTCCAGGAGGAAAATGAGAGCATCAGAGTAACTAGATTAAAAAAATTAAAACAAAAAAGTTATTTCATTTTGAATCTAATATTAAACCTCCATGTTGCAGATCATTACTAGCTATCTTTTCAGAGAAGATAAACTCCAGAAGAGAAATGGGAGCATCAGAGTAACTAGATTAAAAAAATTAAAACAATAAATTTATTTCATTTTGAATCTAATATTAAACCTCTATATTGCAGATCATTACTAGCTATCTTTTCGAAGAAGATAAACTCCAGGAGGAAAATGAGAGCATCAGAGTAACTGGATTGAAAAAATTTAAATAAAAAATTTGTTTCATTTTGAATCTTATATTGAACCTTCATGTTGCAGATCATTACCAGCTTTCTTCTCAAAGAAGATAAACTCCAGAAGAAAAATCAGAGCATCGGAGTAACTGGAATAAAAAAATTACAACAAAAAATTCATTTCATTTCGAATCTAATATTGGACCTTTATGTCGCAGATCATTACTAGAAATCTTTTCAAAGAAGATAAACTCCAGAAGAAAAATTAGAGCATCAGAGTTACTGAAATGAAAATATTGAAACAAAAAATTTATTTCAATTTGAATCTAATATTAAACCTTCATGTTGCAGATCATTACTAGCTATCTTTTCGAAGAAGATTAACTCCAGGAAGAAAATGAGAGCATCAGAGTAACTGGAATGAAAATATTGAAACAAAAAATTTATTTCAAATTGAATCTAATATTAAACCTTATTGTTGCAGATCATTACTAGGTATCTCTTCAAATGAGAAGAACTCCATGAGAAAAATGAGAGCATCAGAGTAACTAGAATAAAAGAATTGAAACAAAAAATTTATTTCATTTTGATTCTAATATTAAACCTTTATATTGCAGATCATTACTAGCTATCTTTTCTAAGAAAATAAACTCCAGATGAAAAATGAAAGCATCAGAGTGACTAGAATAAAAAATTTAAAACAAAAAATTTATTTCATTTTGAAGCTAATATTGAACCTTCATGTTGCAGATCATTACTAGCTATCTTTTCAAAAAAGATAAACATCAGAGTAACAAGATTAAAAAAATCAAAACAAAAAATTTATTTCATTTTGAATCTAATATTAAACCTTTATGTTGCAGATCATTACTAGCTATCTTTTCGAAGAAGATAAACTCCAGAAGAAAAATGAGAGCATCAGAGTAACTGGAATAAAAAAATTACAACAAAAAATTCATTTCATTTCGAATCTAATATTGGACCTTTATGTCGCAGATCATTACTAGATATCTTTTCAGAGAAGATAAACTCCAGAAGAGAAATGAGAGCATCAGAGTTACTGGAATGAAAATATTGAAACAAAAAATTTATTTCATTTTGAATCTAATATTAAACCTTATTGTTGCAGATCATTACTAGGTATCTATTCAAATGAGAAAAACTACATGAGAAAAATGAGAGCATCAGAGTAACTAGAATAAAAGAATTGAAACAAAAAATTTATTTCATTTCGATTCTAATATTAAACCTTTATATTGCAGATCATTACTAGCTATCTTTTCTAAGAAAATAAACTCCAGAAGAAAAATGAGAGCATCAGAGTAACTGGAATAAAAAAATTACAACAAAAAATTCATTTCATTTCGAATCTAATATTGGACCTTTATGTCGCAGATCATTACTAGATATCTTTTCAGAGAAGATAAACTCCAGAAGAGGAATGAGAGCATCAGAGTTACTGGAATGAAAATATTGAAACAAAAAATTTATTTCATTTTGAATCTAATATTAAACCTTATTGTTGCAGATCATTACTAGGTATCTATTCAAATGAGAAAAACTCCATGAGAAAAATGAGAGCATCAGAGTAACTAGAATAAAAGAATTGAAACAAAAAATTTATTTCATTTTGATTCTAATATTAAACCTTTATTTTGCAGATCATTACTAGCTATCTTTTCTAAGAAAATAAACTCCAGATGAAAAATGAGAGCATCAGAGTAACAAGAATAAAAAATTTAAAACAAAAAATTTATTTCATTTTGAAGCTAATATTAAACCTCCATGTTGCAGATCATTACTAGCTATCTTTTCAAAGAAGATAAACTCCAGAAGAGAAATGAGCGCATCAGAGTTACAAGATTAAAAAAATCAAAACAAAAAATTTATTTCATTTTGAATCTAATATTGAACCTTTATGTTGCAGATCATTACTAGCTGGCTTTTCGAAGAAGATAAACTCCATAAGAAAAATGAGAGCATCAGAGTACCCAGATTGAAAAAATTAAAACAACAAATTGATTTCATTTTGAATCTTGTATTAAACTTTTAGGTTGCAGATCATTACTAGCTATCTTTTCAAATAAGAAAAACTCCATGAGAAAAATGAGAGCATCAGAGTAACTAGAATAAAAGAATTGAAACAAAAAATTCATTTCATTTTGATTCTAATATTGAACCTTTATGTTGCAGATCATTACTGGCAATCTTTTCTAAGAATATAAACTCAAGAAGAAAAATGAGAGCATCAGAGTAACTAGAATAAAAAATTTGAAACAAAAAATTTATTTCATTTTGAAGCTAATATTGAACCTTCATGTTGCAGATCATTACTAGCTATCTTTTCAAAAAAGATAAACTCCAGAAGAGAAATGAGAGCATCAGAGTAACAAGATTAAAAAAATCAAAACAATAAATTTATTTCATTTTGAATCTAATATTAAACCTTTATATTGCAGATCATTACTAGCTATCTTTTCGAAGAAGATGAACTCCAGGAGGAAAATGAGAGCATCAGAGTAACTGGATTGAAAAAATTTAAATAAAAAATTTGTTTCATTTTGAATCTTATATTGAACCTTCATGTTGCAGATCATTACCAGCTTTCTTTTCAAAGAAGATAAACTCCAGAAGAAAAATGAGAGCATCAGAGTAACTGTAATAAAAAAATTACAACAAAAAATTCATTTCATTTCGAATCTAATATTGGACCTTTATGTCGCAGATCATTACTAGAAATCTTTTCAAAGAAGATAAACTCCAGAAGAAAAATGAGAGCATCAGAGTTACTGGAATGAAAATATTGAAACAAAAAATTTATTTCATTTTGAATCTAATATTAAACCTTCATGTTGCAGATCATTACTAGCTATCTTTTCGAAGAAGATAAACTCCAGGAGGAAAATGAGAGCATCAGAGTAACTGGATTGAAAAAATTTAAACAAAAAATTTGTTTCATTTTGAATCTTATATTGAACCTTCATGTTGCAGATCATTACCAGCTTTCTTTTCAAAGAAGATAATTTCCAGAAGAAAAATGAAAGCATCAGAGTTACTAGAATAAAAAAACTATAACAAAAAATTCATTTCATTTTGAATCTAATATTACACCTTCAGGTTGCAGATCATTACTATCTATCTTTTCAAAGAAGTTAAACTCCAGAAGAAAAATGAGAGCATCAGAGTAACTAGAATGGAAAAATTAAAACAAAAAATTTATTTCATTTTGAATCTTTTATTAAACCTTTATGTTGCAGATCATTACTAGCTTTCTTTTCAAAGAAGATAAACTCCATAAGAAAAATTAGAGCATCAGAGTAAAGAATAAAAAAATTAAAACAAAGAATTTATTTCATTTTGAATCTAATATTAAACCTTTATGTTGCAAATCATTACTAGCTATCTTATCAAAGAAGTTTAACTCCAGAAGAGAAATAAGAGCATCAGAGTTACTGAAATAAAAAAAATTAAAACAAAAAATTTATTTCATTTTGAATCTGCTATCGAATCTTTATGTTGCAGATCATTACTAGCTATCTTTTCAAAGAAGATAAACTCCATAAAGAAAGTGAGAGCATCAGAGTAACTAGAATACAAAAATTCAAACAAAAATTCATTTCATTTTGAATTTAATATCGAACTTTTATGTTGCAGATCATTACTAACTTTCTTTTCAAAGAAGATAAACTCCAGAAGAAAAATGAGAGCATAAGAGTAACTAGAATGAAAATTTAAAAAAAAAATTCATTTCATTTTGAATCTAATATTAAACCTTTATGTTACAGAGCATTACTAGCTATCTTTTCAAAGAAGATAAACTCCAGAAAAAAAATGAGAGCATCAGAGTAACTAGATTAAAAAAATTAAAACAAAAAATTTATTTCATTTTGAATCTAATATTAAACCTCCATGTTGCAGATCATTACTAGCTATCTTTTCAGAGAAGATAAACTCCAGAAGAGAAATGGGAGCATCAGAGTAACTAGATTAAAAAAATTAAAACAATAAATTTATTTCATTTTGAATCTAATATCAAACCTTTATGTTGCAGATCATTACTAGCTGGCTTTTCAAACAAGATAAAGTCCAGAAGAAAAATGAGAGCATCAGAGTAACTAGAATACAAAAATTTAAACAAAAAATTCATTTCATTTTGAATCTAATATTGAACTTTCATGTTGCAGATCATTACTAACTATCTTTTCTAAGAAGATAAACTCCAGAAGAAAAATGAGAGCAGCAGAGTAATTAGAATAAAAAATTTAAACAAAAGATATATTTCATTTTGAATCTAATATCAAACCTTTATGTTGCAGATCATTACTAGCTATCTTTTCAAAGAAAATAAACTCCATAAGGAAAATGAGAGCATCAGAGTACTTTGATTGAAAAAATCAAAACAAAAAATTTATTTCATTTTGAATTTAATATTAAACCTTTATGTTGCAGATCATGACTAGCTATCTTTTCAAAGAAGATAAACTCCAGAAGAAAAATGATAGCATCAGAGTACCTAGAATATGAAATTTGAAAGAAAAAATTTATTTCATATTGAATCTAATATCGAACCTTTATGTTGCGGATCATTACTAGCTATCTTTTCAAAGAAGATAAACTCCATAAGAGAAATGGGAGCATCTGAGTAACTTGATTGAAAAAATTGAAACAGAAAATTTATTTCATTTTGAATCTACTATTTAACCTCTATGTTGCAGATCATTACTAGCTATCTTTTCAAACAAGATAAACACCAGAAGAAAATTGAGAGCATCAGAGTTACTAGATTGAAAAAATTAAAACAAAAAATTTGTTTCATTTTGAATCTTATATTGAACCTTCATGTTGCAGATCATTACTAGCTATCTTTTCAAAGAAGATGAACTCCAGAAGAAAAATAAGAGCATCAGAGTTACTAGAATAAAACAATTAAAACACAAAATTTATTTCATTTTGAATCTAATATTAAACCTTTATGTTGCAAATCATTACTAGCTATCTTCTCAAAGAAGATAAACTCCATAAGAAAAATGAGAGCATCAGAGTACCTAGATTGAAAAAATTAAAACAACAAATTGATTTCATTTTGAATCTTGTATTAAACTTTTAGGTTGCAGATCATTACTAGCTATCTTTTCAAAGTAGATAAACTCCAGAAGAAGAATGGGAGCATCAGAGTAACTATAATAAAGAAATTAAAACAAAAAATTTATTTCATTTTGGATCTGCTATCGAATCTTTATGTTGCAGATCATTACTAGCTATCTTTTCAGAGAAGATAAACTCCATAAAGAAAATGAGAGCATCAGAGTTAGTAGAATAAAAAAATTGAAATAAAAATTTATTTCATTTTGAATCTTTTATTAAACCTTCATGTTGCAGATCATTACAAGCTATCTTTTCAAAGAAATTAAACTCCAGAAAAAAAATGAGAGCATCAGAGTAACTAGAATGGAAAAATTAAAACAGAAAATTTATTTCATTTTGAATTTGATGGGAAACCTTTATGTTGCAGATCATTACTAGGTATCTATTCAAATAAGAAAAACTCCATGAGAAAAATGAGAGCATCAGAGTAACTAGAATAAAAGAATTGAAACAAAAAATTTATTTCATTTTGATTCTAATATTAAACCTTGATGTTGCAGATCATTACTAGCTATCTTTTCTAGGAAGATAAACTCCAGAAGAAAAATGAGAGCATCAGAGTGACTAGAATAAAAAATTTAAAACAAAAAGTTTATTTCATTTTGAAGCTAATATTAAACCTTCATGTTGCAGATCATTACTAGCTATCTTTTCAAAAAAGATAAACATCAGAGTAACAAGATTAAAAAAATCAAAACAAAAAATTTATTTCATTTTGAATCTAATATCAAACCTTTATGTTGCAGATCATTACTAGCTATCTTTTCGAAGAAGATAAACTCCAGGAGGAAAATGAGAGCATCAGAGTAACTGGATTGAAAAAATTAAAACAAAAAATTTGTTTCATTTTGAATCTTATATTGAACCTTCATGTTGCAGATCATTACCAGCTTTCTTTCCAAAGAAGATAAACTCCAGAAGAAAAATGAGAGCATCAGAGTAACTGGAATAAAAAAATTACAACAAAAAATTCATTTCATTTCGAATCTAATATTGGACCTTTATGTCGCAGATCATTACTAGATATCTTTTCAGAGAAGATAAACTCCAGAAGAGAAATGAGAGCATCAGAGTTACTGGAATGAAAATATTGAAACAAGAAATTTATTTCATTTTGAATCTAATATTAAACCTTATTGTTGCAGATCATTACTAGGTATCTATTCAAATGAGAAAAACTCCATGAGAAAAATGAGAGCATCAGAGTTACTAGAATAAAAGAATTGAAACAAAAAATTTGTTTCATTTTGAATCTTATATTGAACCTTCATGTTGCAGATCATTACTAGCTATCTTTTCAAAGAAGATGAACTCCAGAAGAAAAATAAGAGCATCAGAGTTACTAGAATAAAACAATTAAAACACAAAATTTATTTCATTTTGAATCTAATATTAAACCTTTATGTTGCAAATCATTACAAGCTATCTTCTCAAAGAAGATAAACTCCATAAGAAAAATGAGAGCATCAGAGTACCTAGATTGAAAAAATTAAAACAACAAATTGATTTCATTTTGAATCTTGTATTAAACTTTTAGGTTGCAGATCATTACTAGCTATCTTTTCAAAGTAGATAAACTCCAGAAGAAGAATGGGAGCATCAGAGTAACTATAATAAAGAAATTAAAACAAAAAATTTATTTCATTTTGGATCTGCTATCGAATCTTTATGTTGCAGATCATTACTTGCTATCTTTTCAGAGAAGATAAACCCCATAAAGAAAATGAGAGCATCAGAGTTAGTAGAATAAAAAAATTGAAATAAAAATTTATTTCATTTTGAATCTTTTATTAAACCTTCATGTTGCAGATCATTACAAGCTATCTTTTCAAAGAAATTAAACTCCAGAAAAAAAATGAGAGCATCAGAGTAACTAGAATGGAAAAATTAAAACAGAAAATTTATTTCATTTTGAATTTAATGGGAAACCTTTATGTTGCAGATCATTACTAGGTATCTATTCAAATAAGAAAAACTCCATGAGAAAAATGAGAGCATCAGAGTAACTAGAATAAAAGAATTGAAACAAAAAATGTATTTCATTTTGATTCTAATATTAAACCTTGATGTTGCAGATCATTACTAGCTATCTTTTCTAGGAAGATAAACTCCAGAAGAAAAATGAGAGCATCAGAGTGACTAGAATAAAAAATTTAAAACAAAAAGTTTATTTCATTTTGAAGCTAATATTAAACCTTCATGTTGCAGATCATTACTAGCTATCTTTTCAAAAAAGATAAACATCAGAGTAACAAGATTAAAAAAATCAAAACAAAAAATTTATTTCATTTTGAATCTAATATCAAACCTTTATGTTGCAGATCATTACTAGCTATCTTTTCGAAGAAGATAAACTCCAGGAGGAAAATGAGAGCATCAGAGTAACTGGATTGAAAAAATTAAAACAAAAAATTTGTTTCATTTTGAATCTTATATTGAACCTTCATGTTGCAGATCATTACCAGCTTTCTTTTCAAAGAAGATAAACTCCAGAAGAAAAATGAGAGCATCAGAGTAACTGGAATAAAAAAATTACAACAAAAAATTCATTTCATTTCGAATCTAATATTGGACCTTTATGTCGCAGATCATTACTAGATATCTTTTCAGAGAAGATAAACTCCAGAAGAGAAATGAGAGCATCAGAGTTACTGGAATGAAAATATTGAAACAAGAAATTTATTTCATTTTGAATCTAATATTAAACCTTATTGTTGCAGATCATTACTAGGTATCTATTCAAATGAGAAAAACTCCATGAGAAAAATGAGAGCATCAGAGTAACTAGAATAAAAGAATTGAAACAAAAAATTTATTTCATTTTGATTCTAATATTAAACCTTTATAATGCAGATCATTACTAGCTATCTTTTCTAAGAAAATAAACTCCAGATGAAAAACGAGAGCATCAGAGTAACAAGAATAAAAAATTTAAAACAAAAAATTTATTTCATTTTGAAGCTAATATTAAACCTCCATGTTGCAGATCATTACTAGCTATCTTTTCAAAGAAGATAAACTCCAGAAGAAAAATGAGAGCATCAGAGTAACTAGAATACAATAATTGAAACAAAAAATTCATTTCATTTTGAATCTAATATTGAATCCTTATGTTGCAGATCATTACTAGCTATCTTTTCGAAGAAGATGAACTCCAGAAGAAAAATGAGAGCATCAGAGTAACAAGAATAAAAAAATAACAACAAAAACTTCATTTCATTTTGAATCTAATATTAAACCTTTATGTTGCAAATCATTACCAGCTTTCTTCTCAAAGAAGATAAACTCCAGAAGAAAAATGAGAGCATCAGAGTAACTAGAATGGAAAAATTAAAACAGAAAATTTATTTCATTTTGAATTTGATAGGAAACCTTTATGTTGCAGATCATTACTGGCTATCTTTTCAAAGTAGATAAACTCCAGAAGAAGAATGGGAGCATCAGAGTAACTATAATAAAAAAATTAAAACAAAAAATTTATTTCATTTTGGATCTGCTATCGAATCTTTATGTTGCAGATCATTACTAGCTATCTTTTCAAAGAAGATAAACTCCATAAAGGAAATGAGAGCATCAGAGTTAGTAGAATAAAAAAATTGAAATAAAAAATTTATTTCATTTTGAATCTATTATTAAACCTTCAAGTTGCAGATCATAACATGCTATCTTTTCAAAGAAATTAAACTCCAGAAAAAAAATGAGAGCATCAGAGTAACTAGAATGGAAAAATTAAAACAGAAAATTTATTTCATTTTGAATTTGATAGGAAACCTTTATGTTGCAGATCATTACTAGGTATCTATTCAAATAAGAAAAACTCCATGAGAAAAATGAGAGCATCAGAGTAACTAGAATAAAAGAATTGAAACAAAAAATTCATTTCATTTTGATTCTAATATTAAACCTTTATGTTGCAGATCATTACTGGCTATCTTTTCTAAGAAGATGAACTCCAGAAGAAAAATGAGAGCATCAGAGTAACAAGAATAAAAAAATTACAACAAAAACTTCATTTCATTTTGAATCTTATATTAAACCTTCATGTTGCAGATCATTACTAGCTATCTTTTCAAAAAAGATAACTCCAGAAGAGAAATGAGAGCATCAGAGTAACTAGATTGAAAAAATTAAAACAAAAAATTTATTTCATTTTGAATCTAATATTGAACCTTTATGTTGCAGATTATTACTAGCTATTTTTCCAAAGAAGATAAACTCCATAAAGAAAATGAGAGCATCAGAGTTAGTAGAATAAAAAAATTGAAATAAAAAATTTATTTCATTTTGAATCTATTATTAAACCTTCAAGTTGCAGATCATTACAAGCTATCTTTTCAAAGAAATTAAACTCCAGAAAAAAAATGAGAGCATCAGAGTAACTAGAATGGAAAAATTAAAACAGAAAATTTATTTCATTTTGAATTTAATAGGAAACCTTTATGTTGCAGATCATTACTAGGTATCTATTCAAATAAGAAAAACTCCATGAGAAAAAAGAACGCATCAGAGTAACAAGATAAAAAAAATCAAAACAAAAAATTTATTTCATTTTGAATCTAATATTAAACCTTTATGTTGCAGATCATGACTAGCTATCTTTTCGAAGAAGATAAACTCCTGAAGAAAAATGAGAGCATCAGAGTAACAAGAATAAAAAAATTACAACAAAAACTTCATTTCATTTTGAATCTTATATTAAACCTTCATGTTGCAGATCATTACTAGCTATCTTTTCAAAAATGATAACTCCAGAAGAGAAATGAGAGCATCAGAGTAACTAGATTGAAAAAATTAAAACAAAAAATTTATTTCATTTTGAATCTAATATTGAACCTTTATGTTGCAGATCATTACTAGCTGGCTTTTCGAAGAAGATAAACTCCATAAGAAAAATGAGAGCATCAGAGTACCTAGATTGAGAAAATTAAAACAACAAATTGATTTCATTTTGAATCTTGTATCAAACTTTTAGGTTGCAGATCATTACTAGCTATCTTTTCAAAGTAGATAAACTCCAGAAGAAGAATGGGAGCATCAGAGTAACTATAATAAAAAAATTAAAACAAAAAATTTATTTCATTTTGGATCTGCTATCGAATCTTTATGTTGCAGATCATTACTAGCTATCTTTTCAAAGAAGATAAACTCCATAAAGAAAATGAGAGCATCAGAGTTAGTAGAATAAAAAAATTGAAATAAAAAATTTATTTCCTTTTGATTCTAATATTAAACCTTTATGTTGCAGATCATTACTAGCTATCTTTTCTAAGAAGATAAACTCCAGGAGAAAAATGAGAGCATCAGAGTAACTAGAATAAAAAATTTAAAACAAAAAATTTATTTCATTTTGAAGCTAATATTAAACCTCCATGTTGCAGATCATTACTAGCTATCTTTTCAAAGAAGATAAACTCCAGAAGAGAAATGAGCGCATCAGAGTAACAAGATTGAAAAAATCAAAACAAAAAATTTATTTCATTTTGAATCTAATATTGAACCTTTATGTTGCAGATCATTACTAGCTATCTTTTCAAAAAAGATAACTCCAGAAGAGAAATGAGGGCATCAGAGTAACTAGATTAAAAAAATTAAAACAAAAAATTTATTTCATTTTGAATCTAATATTGAACCTTTATATTGCAGATCATTACTAGCTGGCTTTTCGAAGAAGATAAACTCCATCAGAAAAATGAGAGCATCAGAGTACCTAGATTGAAAAAATTAAAACAACAAATTGATTTCATTTTGAATCTTGTATTAAACTTTTAGGTTGCAGATCATTACTAGCTATCTTTTCAAAGTAGATAAACTCCAGAAGAAGAATAGGAGCATCAGAGTAACTATAAAAAAAAAATTAAAACAAAAAATTTATTTCATTTTGGATCTGCTATCGAATCTTTTTGTTGCAGATCATTACTAGCTATCTTTTCAAAGAAGATAAACTCCATAAAGAAAATGAGAGCATCAGAGTTAGTAGAATAAAAGAATTGAAATAAAAAATTTATTTCATTTTGAATCTATTATTAAACCTTCAAGTTGCAGATCATTACAAGCTATCTTTTCAAAGAAATTAAACTCCAGAAAAAAAATGAGAGCATCAGAGTAACTAGAATGGAAAAATTAAAACAGAAAATTTATTTCATTTTGAATTTAATAGGAAACCTTTATGTTGCAGATCATTACTAGGTATCTATTCAAATAAGAAAAACTCCATGAGAAAAATGAGAGCATCAGAGTAACTAGAATAAAAGAATTGAAACAAAAAATTCATTTCATTTTGATTCTTATATTGAACCTTTATGTTGCAGATCATTACTGGCTATCTTTTCTAAGAAGATGAACTCCAGAAGAAAAATGAGAGCATCAGAGTAACTAGAATAAAAAATTTAAAACAAAAAATTTATTTCATTTTGGAGCTAATATTGAACCTTCATGTTGCAGATCATTACTAGCTATCTTTTCAAAAAAGATAAACTCCAGAAGAGAAATGAGAGCATCAGAGTAACAAGATTAAAAAAATCAAAACAAAAAATTTATTTCATTTTGAATCTAATATTGAACCTTTATGTTGCAGATCATTACTAGCTATCTTTTCGAAGAAGATAAACTCCAGGAGGAAAATGAGAGCATCAGAGTAACTGGATTGAAAAAATTTAAACAAAAAATTTGTTTCATTTTGAATCTTATATTGAACCTTCATGTTGCAGATCATTACCAGCTTTCTTTTCAAAGAAGATAAACTCCAGAAGAAAAATGAGAGCATCAGAGTAACTAGATTAAAAAAATTAAAACAAAAAATTCATTTCATTTCGAATCTATAATTGGACCCTCATGTTGCAGATCATTACTAGGTATCTATTCAAATAAGAAAAACTCCATGAGAAAAATGAGAGCATCAGAGTACCTAGATTGAAAAAATTAAAACAAAAAATTGATTTCATTTTGAATCTTGTATTAAACTTTTAGGTTGCAGATCATTACTAGCTATCTTTTCAAAGTAGATAAACTCCAGAAGAAGAATGGGAGCATCAGAGTAACTATAATAAAAAAATTAAAACAAAAAATTTATTTCATTTTGGATCTGCTATCGAATCTTTATGTTGCAGATCATTACTAGCTATCTTTCCAAAGAAGATAAACTCCATAAAGAAAATGAGAGCATCAGAGTTAGTAGAATAAAAAAATTGAAATAAAAAATTCATTTCATTTTGAATCTATTATTAAACCTTTATGTTGCAGATCATTACAAGCTATCTTTTCAAAGAAATTAAACTCCAGAAAAAAAATGAGAGCATCAGAGTAACTAGAATGGAAAAATTAAAACAGAAAATTTATTTCATTTTGAATTTAATAGGAAACCTTTATGTTGCAGATCATTACTAGGCATCTATTCAAATGAGAAAAACTCCATGAGAAAAATGAGAGCATCAGAGTAACTAGAATAAAAGAATTGAAACAAAAAATTTATTTCATTTTGAATCAAATATTAAACCTTTATGTTGCAGATCATTACTTGCTATCTTTTCGAAGAAGATAAACTCCAGAAGAAAAATGAGAGCATCAGAGTAACTAGATTAAAAAAATTAAAACAAAAAATTTATTTCATTTTGAAGCTAATATTAAACCTTCATGTTGCAGATCATTACTAGCTATCTTTTCGAAGAAGATAAACTCCAGGAGGAAAATGAGAGCATCAGAGTAACTGGATTGAAAAAATTAAAACAAAAATTTGTTTCATTTTGAATCTTATATTGAACCTTTATGTTGCAGATCATTACTAGCTATCTTTTCTAGGAAGATAAACTCCAGAAGAAAAATGAGAGCATCAGAGTGACTAGAATAAAAAATTTAAAACAAAAAATTCATTTCATTTTGAAGCTAATATTAAACCTTCATGTTGCAGATCATTACTAGCTATCTTTTCAAAAAAGATAAACATCAGAGTAATAAGATTAAAAAAATCAAAACAAAAAATTTATTTCATTTTGAATCTAATATTAAACCTTTATGTTGCAGATCATTACTAGCTATCTTTTCGAAGAAGATAAACTCCAAGAGGAAAATGAGAGCATCAGAGTAACTGGATTGAAAAAATTAAAACAAAAATTTGTTTCATTTTGAATCTTATATTGAACCTTCATGTTGCAGATCATTACCAGCCTTCTTTTCAAAGAAGATAAACTCCAGAAGAAAAATGAGAGCATCAGAGTAACTGGAATAAAAAAATTACAACAAAAAATTCATTTCATTTCGAATCTAATATTGGACCTTTATGTCGCAGATCATTACTAGATATCTTTTCAAAGAAGATAAACTCCAGAAGAGAAATGAAAGCATCAGAGTTACTGGAATGAAAATATTGAAACAAAAAATTTATTTCATTTTGAATCTAATATTAAACCTTTATGTTGCAGATCATTACTAGCTATCTTTTCGAAGAAGATAAACTCCAGAAGAAAAATGAGAGCATCAGAGTAACAAGAATAAAAAAATTACAACAAAAACTTCATTTCATTTTGAATCTAATATTAAACCTTCATGTTGCAGATCATTACTAGCTGGCTTTTCGAAGAAGATAAACTCCATAAGAAAAATGAGAGCATCAGAGTTCCTAGATTGAAAAAATTAGAACAACAAATTGATTTCATTTTGAATCTTGTATTAAACTTTTAGGTTGCAGATCATTACTAGCTATCTTTTCAAAGTAGATAAACTCCAGAAGAAGAATGGGAGCATCAGAGTAACTATAATAAAAAAATTAAAACAAAAAATTTATTTCATTTTGGATCTGCTATCGAATCTCAATGTTGCAGATCATTACTAGCTATCTTTTCAAAGAAGATAAACTCCATAAAGAAAATGAGAGCATCAGAGTAAGTAGAATAAAAAAATTGAAATAAAAAATGTATTTCATTTTGATTCTAATATTAAACCTTTATGTTGCAGATCATTACTAGCTATCTTTTCTAAGAAGATAAACTCCAGAAGAAAAATGAGAGCATCAGAGTAACTAGAATAAAAAATTTAAAACAAAAAATTTATTTCATTTTGAAGCTAATATTGAACCTCCATGTTGCAGATCATTACTAGCTATCTTTTCAAAGAAGATAAACTCCAGAAGAGAAATGAGCGCATCAGAGTAACAAGATTGAAAAAATCAAAACAAAAAATTTATTTCATTTTGAATCTAATATTAAACCTTTTTGTTGCAGATCATTACTAGCTATCTTTTCAAAAAAGATAACTCCAGAAGAGAAATGAGGGCATCAGAGTAACTAGATTAAAAAAATTAAAACAAAAAATTTATTTCATTTTGAATCTAATATTGAACCTTTATATTGCAGATCATTACTAGCTGGCTTTTCGAAGAAGATAAACTCCATCAGAAAAATGAGAGCATCAGAGTACCTAGATTGAAAAAATTAAAACAACAAATTGATTTCATTTTGAATCTTGTATTAAACTTTTAGGTTGCAGATCATTACTAGCTATCTTTTCAAAGTAGATAAACTCCAGAAGAAGAATAGGAGCATCAGAGTAACTATAAAAAAAAAATTAAAACAAAAAATTTATTTCATTTTGGATCTGCTATCGAATCTTTATGTTGCAGATCATTACTAGCTATCTTTTCAAAGAAGATAAACTCCATAAAGAAAATGAGAGCATCAGAGTTAGTAGAATAAAAAAATTGAAATAAAAAATTTATTTCATTTTGAATCTATTATTAAACCTTCAAGTTGCAGATCATTACAAGCTATCTTTTCAAAGAAATTAAACTCCAGAAAAAAAATGAGAACATCAGAGTAACTAGAATGGAAAAATTAAAACAGAAAATTTATTTCATTTTGAATTTAATAGGAAACCTTTATGTTGCAGATCATTACTAGGTATCTATTCAAATAAGAAAAACTCCATGAGAAAAATGAGAGCATCAGAGTAACTAGAATAAAAGAATTGAAACAAAAAATTCATTTCATTTTGATTCTAATATTAAACCTTTATGTTGCAGATCATTACTGGCTATCTTTTCTAAGAAGATGAACTCCAGAAGAAAAATGAGAGCATCAGAGTAACTAGAATAAAAAATTTAAAACAAAAAATTTATTTCATTTTGGAGCTAATATTGAACCTTCATGTTGCAGATCATTACTAGCTATCTTTTCAAAAAAGATAAACTCCAGAAGAGAAATGAGAGCATCAGAGTAACAAGATTAAAAAAATCAAAACAAAAAATTTATTTCATTTTGAATCTAATATTAAACCTTTATGTTGCAGATCATTACTAGCTATCTTTTCGAAGAAGATAAACTCCAGGAGGAAAATGAGAGCATCAGAGTAACTGGATTGAAAAAATTTAAACAAAAAATTTGTTTCATTTTGAATCTTATTGTACTGTACTGGTACTTTAAAAATGATTAACTCTTACCGACATTACAGTTTTCTATTGAAAACCGTAAAGAACTAGAACTCTACCTTTCTGGCGTTGTTTTTAACTTGAAAATATTACTCTAGATAATCTTTGGCCAAGATCGTGATCGTATAGTGGTTTTAAAAGGACTCTACGTTGTGTATGTAAGTATGCAACCCAAACTACGCTTGATTCAATAGAAGAGATTGACGGGAAAATAGGAAATTTAAAAACACATATTTTTAGCACTCGAAACAAGAAAACAAGTTTATTCATTTGTGCTTTTGGGGACGGTTCCCCTTCAGGTCGAAAAATAAGAATCAGGAAAGACCTGCGAGAAAACCTGATTCTGTACAATGTATAACAATAGATAGGCTAGTGAGGATTCTCTCATAGATGGTTGAGTAAGTTAAATGCTGCACTTATAACTCCTTCACCAAAATGGTGCTGATATGACTTTCCCGTGATGTGAGGGAACTTGTCAGGAAAACAACTATTAGTAGACGATTGGTGTCCAGTGGTGAGGAGAGGGCCAAAGAGAACCGTCTCCTTTGAAGCACGTTGGGGGTATATTCAAAGAGAACAATCCCTTCTCCCACGATGGGGGAGAGCCAATGAGTACAGTCCCCTTCGAAGAATAAATTAGAAGTATGATGATAAAGATGATACCTAGCTGTGGAACGTAATTAGTGGAAGAGAGATTAGTTAACGGTGCGTCTACGATAGTTGCCTCCCTGCGAAGTAATCCCATCCAGGATTATTGATAACCTATAATGATGAGTTAAAAGTACAACTAATCTAAGGTTCTCAACCAGGTGAGGCTCTACCGGTGGTCACTGATAATTGATAATAGCACATACGCGTGTGAAGCACTTAAGAATTTAGTACACATGGTCAGTTGAAATCATTAAATAATATTGAATGGACTTAACTCACTACGAGAAGTAAAATAATATCTTGTGGATACGAACAAATACGACTGAATAAAGAATATAAATAATAAATGGGTAGTGGCTCAAAATGATAACATCAAAATAAATCAAGAATAAACAAGGCGTTAATAAACCAGATGAAGTATCGAAATAAATAAACGAAAGATTAAACAAGACGTGAACAAAATTATAAAGTATCAAATATAGATAAAGGAATAACCAAAGCGTTTATGAAAATGATAAAATATTAGAATAAATAGAAGAACGATTAAACAAGACGTGAACAAAAATTATAAAGTATCAAATATAGATAAAAGAATAACCAAAGCGTTTATGAAAATGATAAAATATTAGAATAAATAGAAGAACGATTAAACAAGACGTGAACAAAAATAATAAAGTATCAAATATAGATAAAAGAATAACCAAAGCGTTTATGGAAATGATAAAGTATTAGAATAAATAAAAGAACGATTAAACAAGACGTGAACAAAATTATAAAGTATCAAATATAGATGAAAGAATAACCAAAGCGTTTACGAAAATGATAAAATATTAGAATACTTAAATATAAAACGGTACTCACACTTGACACAATAGCTGGTGTAACGAATTCACTAAGATAACCTATTCTCGCGCAAGCACTGAAGACTGGAACACCTTTTGGACTCGAAGATCTGGAACGAACTGACCGCCTTCTCTCCCTTGTTCGCTTCAGGTCTTCCATTCAATTTTAACGAAAACACTTACGACCAGAGAGGAATTATTCTTTCTACCTACTACCTAAGCACATGATAGATTCCTGCGCGGTATAATAAAAATAGCGTGCGCCGACGCCAGACTCGCTAGAGGGCGCTAAAAATCACAAGATGTCGGGCCGAATGATGTTAAAATTTATTCTGTCATTTCTATATCTCATAACAACATAAAATGGCGTGTGCGGATGTCAGATCTGTTCAGTCGCCCCTTTGAAGCTTCATCTCAAGGATCAAGTTGGGAGGGAGAGTGGAGCTTCAACACATTCCTGGCATCGGGGTAGGTGTTTTTGGTCAGTGGTATTAAATCGATTGGTTGTAACGTCAAATGGATCTGTGTCCATCGATAAGGTTACGCCCCTAGTTTTGACAGTTTTACTGTCTATTCAATACTTAGCTGCCCTCGTTCAAGGGTAGGGGTTAGCACAAAGTACTTCCCCCAAGTATTTATAAAGTTCAGACAAGTGACTGAGAAAGATGTACTATTGGCTTGATCAAAATTAAAGAATAAAGCGAATCGTGGTTTAGATGGTATTCCTAATAAAATCCATGAGCCCCCTAGACTTCATAGTTCAAACAGTTACATATACTATCAACAATATGCTAACGTATGAAATATTCACAAAGCAATTAACAAACAAGGATAATAACAATTAGAAAAAAAAAAAAAAGGAGACTAATGAGACGTCTGATCATAGACATACGCATTTATGATTTCACAATAGAAATGGTGGAGGCGTTTGGAGGAAAAAGATCTGGCTATGGGCATTTTCCGAGATCTAACAAAAGCCATTGATCGCCTATCCTATACACATCTACTTGCATAAAAGGGAACAAATGGAAGTGAGAGAGAAGTTATCTGTTCTCGATAAAATCCTATTTACACAACAGAAAACAGTATATCTGAATAGAGGAACCTGAAGGATGGTCAGGTGCTGATGGACTTTAACCATAAGGAAGTATTGTGGCACTACTGTTATTCATGGTCAACATAAATGACATTTGAAAGTTTTATCAAGAATAATAACTTTGCATCCTCAACAAATTATGCAGATGACACAATCATTCTTATTAAAGCACAAGGAAACCAATGAATTGCTATGGAGAAACATCGGCAGTGTTGGAAAATACCAAAGAATAATTATTGAAAAACCAACTGCCTATGGATGGAGAAAACTAATGCAATACTATTCAGGTCTGCATATTTGACATTTGAGACTCCAAAGGAAGTTCTGATATTAGCAAGAGTACAAGAACTTACTCATCCACATTGACTCTACAGAAAAGCCTCCCCTTTCCCCAATTTTTAACAATCTATTTTGTTATGACATATACAATAAAGGAGATTCAGCCAAACATCAAATAAACAAGCAATGTGAAGATTGCCAGCTCAATATACAAAATGATATGCAGGCCCTTGCTTGAATATGGAAACACAATTTTCTTGAACCCTTTCAACATTAAACAATCCAGAAATAGCAGAAAGAACAAGCTTGAGGAAAATTTCTAAAATTAGACACCACAACAAGCTGTTGCACAACTTTCCTAACTAGTTATTATACGAGTTAACTGAGGTAGCACCAATATTGACAAGAATACAAAGACTGGGCCAGAAATTCATTAGGAAGCAAATTAACAAAAATGTAATGGAACCACTGATACATCTCTACGAAACAGAGAGTAGACCAAAGGCGAAAACACCACCACTACCGCTTTATGAACACCTGATGTCTTTGGAATAGGATCCTAATTTAATTTCTTTCCATAAAAAGCTCATATACTTATGATACACATCCAGGTATTTAACTGGCAGGAAGACTTCGGTCGATAGTCATTTGATGAAATCACTAAAGTTAATTTCTCTCTCTCAAGAACTTACTCCGTTTATAAAGTTATAAGCCATTGGTGTCGATGATACACTTAAATGGGAAGAACATATGTATTTCGGAAACTGGGGGACAGATTGACCTCAGTCGGCTATTCTGGAAGTGTACTGACGAGACATCTGGATAAATTTTCCATGAAAAACCTCCGACCATGCAGTATTTGGATTGAAAGCAAAGTATGGTAGTATGTTGTATGACCATACTTCCAAAGAAACGCAAATATGCAATCTCCAAAGAACAAAGCACTCTGAATCATTCGCAAATGCACATACAGCGCAACATGCAGAGAAGAGTTTAGAAAAAATGAAATATTGACTGTCACAACAATACACATACAGGAACGTCTGATTTTATATCAACAACAACAAAGGACAAATTCGAATTGAACTTATTCAATATATAAACCCCAAGAAAAACCAACCTAAAATATCCCATTTATGTAGAAAGCACTCAAATGCTTCTGTATCAAATACGTCAACACCTTGTTGGACACGATAGAGGATATCACTTGCATGAAACTTATAATAAGCCCTTAAACAGAATGCTGCATAGCATAGAACCCTACGATGTTGAAGAATTTTAGAATGTAGTTATAACTTAGAAGTAACCTACATTTGGAAAACCGAGCCTTTGCTCTCAACCTTTTCCTGTCTTATTTTTGATGTGATTTCATTTCACAGACTACTTATATTGTAACAATGTACCTGTAATCTGACATAAACCTTGTCTTATCTTATCCGAGTGATATAGTGCTCTGTACTTAAAAAGGGGTAAGCTTGACTGTCATCGATACAAGTCAGGTGTATCTGATCTTAAGCTGAACGTGACGAAGGGTCCAAGTCGTGAGGTGACTAGTCTGCTGGTCCTGGATCATATTGACAGAGTAGGGCTTCGCCCCTATGTCTGTGACTTCGCCCCTAGCCTCTTGTTCGTTCTGGTGCTCATTAGACAGAGTCTCTTTCATTCTATCTGAAACAGGAGAAACGGCAGATTAACTGTTCACAACACAAACACGCAGAAGATAACAATGATCATTAAATCAACAACACTACAAAACCGACTAAAATGCATATTGGATTTCCTATTTTCCACCTTCTATTCTCATCAAACATCCTGGTTTAACGGTTCCATTCTGTACTGTACTGGTACTTTAAAAATGATTAACTCTCACCGACATTACAGTTTTCTATTGAAAACCGTAAAGAACTAGAACTCTACCTTACTGGCGTTGTTTTTAACTTGAAAATATTACTCTAGATAATCTTTGGCCAAGATCGTGATCGTATAGTGGTTTTAAAAGGACTCTACGTTGTGTATGTAAGTATGCAACCCAAACTACGCTTGATTCAATAGAAGAGATTGACGGGAAAATAGGAAATTTAAAAACACATATTTTTAGCACTCGAAACAAGAAAACAAGTTTATTCATTTGTGCTTTTGGGGACGGTTCCCCTTCAGGTCGAAAAATAAGAATCAGGAAAGACCTGCGAGAAAACCTGATTCTGTACAATGTATAACAATAGATAGGCTAGTGAGGATTCTCTCATAGATGGTTGAGTAAGTTAAATGCTGCACTTATAACTCCTTCACCAAAATGGTGCTGATATGACTTTCCCGTGATGTGAGGGAACTTGTCAGGAAAACAACTATTAGTAGACGATTGGTGTCCAGTGGTGAGGAGAGGGCCAAAGAGAACCGTCTCCTTTGAAGCACGTTGGGGGTATATTCAAAGAGAACAATCCCTTCTCCCACGATGGGGGAGAGCCAATGAGTACAGTCCCCTTCGAAGAATAAATTAGAAGTATGATGATAAAGATGATACCTAGCTGTGGAACGTAATTAGTGGAAGAGAGATTAGTTAACGGTGCGTCTACGATAGTTGCCTCCCTGCGAAGTAATCCCATCCAGGATTATTGATAACCTATAATGATGAGTTAAAAGTACAACTAATCTAAGGTTCTCAACCAGGTGAGGCTCTACCGGTGGTCACTGATAATTGATAATAGCACATACGCGTGTGAAGCACTTAAGAATTTAGTACACATGGTCAGTTGAAATCATTAAATAATATTGAATGGACTTAACTCACTACGAGAAGTAAAATAATATCTTGTGGATACGAACAAATACGACTGAATAAAGAATATAAATAATAAATGGGTAGTGGCTCAAAATGATAACATCAAAATAAATCAAGAATAAACAAGGCGTTAATAAACCAGATGAAGTATCGAAATAAATAAACGAAAGATTAAACAAGACGTGAACAAAATTATAAAGTATCAAATATAGATAAAGGAATAACCAAAGCGTTTATGAAAATGATAAAATATTAGAATAAATAGAAGAACGATTAAACAAGACGTGAACAAAAATTATAAAGTATCAAATATAGATAAAAGAATAACCAAAGCGTTTATGAAAATGATAAAATATTAGAATAAATAGAAGAACGATTAAACAAGACGTGAACAAAAATAATAAAGTATCAAATATAGATAAAAGAATAACCAAAGCGTTTATGGAAATGATAAAGTATTAGAATAAATAAAAGAACGATTAAACAAGACGTGAACAAAATTATAAAGTATCAAATATAGATGAAAGAATAACCAAAGCGTTTACGAAAATGATAAAATATTAGAATACTTAAATATAAAACGGTACTCACACTTGACACAATAGCTGGTGTAACGAATTCACTAAGATAACCTATTCTCGCGCAAGCACTGAAGACTGGAACACCTTTTGGACTCGAAGATCTGGAACGAACTGACCGCCTTCTCTCCCTTGTTCGCTTCAGGTCTTTCATTCAATTTTAACGAAAACACTTACGACCAGAGAGGAATTATTCTTTCTACCTACTACCTAAGCACATGATAGATTCCTGCGCGGTATAATAAAAATAGCGTGCGCCGACGCCAGACTCGCTAGAGGGCGCTAAAAATCACAAGATGTCGGGCCGAATGATGTTAAAATTTATTCTGTCATTTCTATATCTCATAACAACATAAAATGGCGTGTGCGGATGTCAGATCTGTTCATTATATTGAACCTTCATGTTGCAGATCATTACCAGCTTTCTTTTCAAAGAAGATAAACTCCAGAAGAAAAATGAGAGCATCAGAGTAACTGGAATAAAAAAATTACAACAAAAAATTCATTTCATTTCGAATCTATAATTGGACCCTTATGTTGCAGATCATTACTAGGTATCTATTCAAATAAGAAAAACTCCATGAGAAAAATGAGAGCATCAGAGTAACTAGAATAAAAGAATTGAAACAAAAAATTTATTTCATTTTGATTCTAATATTAAACCTTTATGTTGCAGATCATTACTAGCTTTCTTTTCTAAGAAGATAAACTCCAGAAGAAAAATGAGAGCATCAGAGTAACTAGAATAAAAAATTTAAAACAAAAAATTTATTTCATTTTGAAGCTAATATTAAACCTCCATGTTGCAGATCATTACTAGCTATCTTTTCAAAGAAGATAAATTCCAGAAGAGAAATGAGCGCATCAGAGTAACAAGATTAAAAAAATCAAAAAAAAAAATTTATTTCATTTTGAATCTAATATTAAACCTTTATGTTGCAGATCATTACTAGCTATCTTTTCGAAGAAGATAAACTCCAGAAGAAAAATGAGAGCATCAGAGTAACAAGAATAAAAAAATTACAACAAAAACTTCATTTCATTTTGAATCTTATATTAAACCTTCATGTTGCAGATCATTACTAGCTATCTTTTCAAAAAAGATAACTCCAGAAGAGAAATGAGGGCATCAGAGTAACTAGATTAAAAAAATTAAAACAAAAAATTTATTTCATTTTGAATCTAATATTGAACCTTTATGTTGCAGATCATTACTAGCTGGCTTTTCGAAGAAGATAAACTCCATAAGAAAAATGAGAGCATCAGAGTTCCAAGATTGAAAAAATTAAAACAACAAATTGATTTCATTTTGAATCTTGTATTAAACTTTTAGGTTGCAGATCATTACTAGCTATCTTTTCAAAGTAGATAAACTCCAGAAGAAGAATGGGAGCATCAGAGTAACTATAATAAAAAAATTAAAAAAAAAAATTTATTTCATTTTGATTCTATTATTAAACCTTCAAGTTGCAGATCATCATAAGCTATCTTTTCAAAGAAATTAAACTCCAGAAAAAAAATGAGAGCATCAGAGTAACTAGAATGGAAAAATTAAAACAGAAAATTTATTTCATTTTGAATTTAATAGGAAACCTTTATGTTGCAGATCATTACTAGGTATCTATTCAAATAAGAAAAACTCCATGAGAAAAAAGAGCGCATCAGAGTAACAAGATTAAAAAAATCAAAACAAAAAATTTATTTCATTTTGAATCTAATATTAAACCTTTATGTTGCAGATCATGACTAGCTATCTTTTCGAAGAAGATAAACTCCTGAAGAAAAATGAGAGCATCAGAGTAACAAGAATAAAAAAATTACAACAAAAACTTCATTTCATTTTGAATCTTATATTAAACCTTCATGTTGCAGATCATTACTAGCTATCTTTTCAAAAAAGATAACTCCAGAAGAGAAATGAGAGCATCAGAGTAACTAGATTGAAAAAATTAAAACAAAAAATTTATTTCATTTTGAATCTAATATTGAACCTTTATGTTGCAGATCATTACTAGCTGGCTTTTCGAAGAAGATAAACTCCATAAGAAAAATGAGAGCATCAGAGTACCTAGATTGAGAAAATTAAAACAACAAATTGATTTCATTTTGAATCTTGTATTAAACTTTTAGGTTGCAGATCATTACTAGCTATCTTTTCAAAGTAGATAAACTCCAGAAGAAGAATGGGAGCATCAGAGTAACTATAATAAAAAAATTAAAACAAAAAATTTATTTCATTTTGGATCTGCTATCGAATCTTTATGTTGCAGATCATTACTAGCTATCTTTTCAAAGAAGATAAACTCCATAAAGAAAATGAGAGCATCAGAGTTAGTAGAATAAAAAAATTGAAATAAAAAATTTATTTCATTTTGATTCTAATATTAAACCTTTATGTTGCAGATCATTACTAGCTATCTTTTCTAAGAAGATAAACTCCAGGAGAAAAATGAGAGCATCAGAGTAACTAGAATAAAAAATTTAAAACAAAAAATTTATTTCATTTTGAAGCTAATATTAAACCTCCATGTTGCAGATCATTACTAGCTATCTTTTCAAAGAAGATAAACTCCAGAAGAGAAATGAGCGCATCAGAGTAACAAGATTGAAAAAATCAAAACAAAAAATTTATTTCATTTTGAATCTAATATTAAACCTTTATGTTGCAGATCATTACTAGCTATCTTTTCAAAAAAGATAACTCCAGAAGAGAAATGAGGGCATCAGAGTAACTAGATTAAAAAAATCAGAACAAAAAATTTATTTCATTTTGAATCTAATATTGAACCTTTATATTGCAGATCATTACTAGCTGGCTTTTCGAAGAAGATAAACTCCATCAGAAAAATGAGAGCATCAGAGTACCTAGATTGAAAAAATTAAAACAACAAATTGATTTCATTTTGAATCTTGTATTAAACTTTTAGGTTGCAGATCATTACTAGCTATCTTTTCAAAGTAGATAAACTCCAGAAGAAGAATAGGAGCATCAGAGTAACTATAAAAAAAAAATTAAAACAAAAAATTTATTTCATTTTGGATCTGCTATCGAATCTTTATGTTGCAGATCATTACTAGCTATCTTTTCAAAGAAGATATACTCCATAAAGAAAATGAGAGCATCAGAGTTAGTAGAATAAAAAAATTGAAATAAAAAATTTATTTCATTTTGAATCTATTATTAAACCTTCAAGTTGCAGATCATTACAAGCTATCTTTTCAAAGAAATTAAACTCCAGAAAAAAAATGAGAGCATCAGAGTAACTAGAATGGAAAAATTAAAACAGAAAATTTATTTCATTTTGAATTTAATAGGAAACCTTTATGTTGCAGATCATTACTAGGTATCTATTCAAATAAGAAAAACTCCATGAGAAAAATGAGAGCATCAGAGTAACTAGAATAAAAGAATTGAAACAGAAAATTCATTTCATTTTGATTCTAATATTAAACCTTTATGTTGCAGATCATTACTGGCTATCTTTTCTAAGAAGATGAACTCCAGAAGAAAAATGAGAGCATCAGAGTAACTAGAATAAAAAATTTAAAACAAAAAATTTATTTCATTTTGGAGCTAATATTGAACCTTCATGTTGCAGATCATTACTAGCTATCTTTTCAAAAAAGATAAACTCCAGAAGAGAAATGAGAGCATCAGAGTAACAAGATTAAAAAAATCAAAACAAAAAATTTATTTCATTTTGAATCTAATATTGAACCTTTATGTTGCAGATCATTACTAGCTATCTTTTCGAAGAAGATAAACTCCAGGAGGAAAATGAGAGCATCAGAGTTACTGGATTGAAAAAATTTAAACAAAAAATTTGTTTCATTTTGAATCTTATATTGAACCTTCATGTTGCAGATCATTACCAGCTTTCTTTTCAAAGAAGATAAACTCCAGAAGAAAAATGAGAGCATCAGAGTAACTGGAATAAAAAAATTACAACAAAAAATTCATTTCATTTCGAATCTATAATTGGACCCTTATGTTGCAGATCATTACTAGGTATCTATTCAAATAAGAAAAACTCCATGAGAAAAATGAGAGCATCAGAGTAACTAGAATAAAAGAATTGAAACAAAAAATTCATTTCATTTTGATTCTAATATTAAACCTTTATGTTGCAGATCATTACTAGCTTTCTTTTCTAAGAAGATAAACTCCAGAAGAAAAATGAGAGCATCAGAGTAACTAGAATAAAAAATTTAAAACAAAAAATTTATTTCATTTTGAAGCTAATATTAAACCTCCATGTTGCAGATCATTACTAGCTATCTTTTCAAAGAAGATAAATTCCAGAAGAGAAATGAGCGCATCAGAGTAACAAGATTAAAAAAATCAAAAAAAAAAATTTATTTCATTTTGAATCTAATATTAAACCTTTATGTTGCAGATCATTACTAGCTATCTTTTCGAAGAAGATAAACTCCAGAAGAAAAATGAGAGCATCAGAGTAACAAGAATAAAAAAATTACAACAAAAACTTCATTTCATTTTGAATCTTATATTAAACCTTCATGTTGCAGATCATTACTAGCTATCTTTTCAAAAAAGATAACTCCAGAAGAGAAATGAGGGCATTAGAGTAACTAGATTAAAAAAATTAAAACAAAAAATTTATTTCATTTTGAATCTAATATTGAACCTTTATGTTGCAGATCATTACTAGCTGGCTTTTCGAAGAAGATAAACTCCATAAGAAAAATGAGAGCATCAGAGTACCAAGATTGAAAAAATTAAAACAACAAATTGATTTCATTTTGAATCTTGTATTAAACTTTCAGGTTGCAGATCATTACTAGCTATCTTTTCAAAGTAGATAAACTCCAGAAGAAGAATGGGAGCATCAGAGTAACTATAATAAAAAAATAAAAAAAAAAAATGTATTTCATTTTGATTCTATTATTAAACCTTCAAGTTGCAGATCATTACAAGCTATCTTTTCGAAGAAATTAAACTCCAGAAAAAAAATGAGAGCATCAGAGTAACTAGAATGGAAAAATTAAAACAGAAAATTTATTTCATTTTGAATTTAATAGGAAACCTTTATGTTGCAGATCATTACTAGGTATCTATTCAAATAAGAAAAACTCCATGAGAAAAATGAGCGCATCAGAGTAACAAGATTAAAAAAATCAAAACAAAAAATTTATTTCATTTTGAATCTAATATTAAACCTTTATGTTGCAGATCATTACTAGCTATCTTTTCGAAAAAGATAAACTCCTGAAGAAAAATGAGAGCATCAGAGTAACAAGAATAAAAAAATTACAACAAAAACTTCATTTCATTTTGAATCTTATATTAAACCTTCATGTTGCAGATCATTACTAGCTATCTTTTCAAAAAAGATAACTCCAGAAGAGAAATGAGAGCATCAGAGTAACTAGATTGAAAAAATTAAAACAAAAAATTTATTTCATTTTGAATCTAATATTGAACCTTTATGTTGCAGATCATTACTAGCTGGCTTTTCGAAGAAGATAAACTCCATAAGAAAAATGAGAGCATCAGAGTACCTAGATTGAGAAAATTAAAACAACAAATTGATTTCATTTTGAATCTTGTATTAAACTTTTAGGTTGCAGATCATTACTAGCTATCTTTTCAAAGTAGATAAACTCCAGAAGAAGAATGGGAGCATCAGAGTAACTATAATAAAAAATTAAAACAAAAAATTTATTTCATTTTGGATCTGCTATCGAATCTTTATGTTGCAGATCATTACTAGCTATCTTTTCAAAGAAGATAAACTCCATAAAAAAAATGAGAGCATCAGAGTTAGTAGAATAAAAAAATTGAAAAAAAAAATTTATTTCATTTTGAATCTATTATTAAACCTTCATGTTGCAGATCATTACAAGCTATCTTTTCAAAGAAATTAAACTCCAGAAAAAAAATGAGAGCATCAGAGTAACTAGAATGGAAAAATTAAAACAGAAAATGTATTTCATTTTGAATTTAATAGGAAACCTTTATGTTGCAGATCATTACTAGGTATCTATTCAAATAAGAAAAACTCCATGAGAAAAATGAGAGCATCAGAGTAACTAGAATAAAAGAATTGAAACAAAAAATTTATTTCATTTTGATTCTAATATTGAACCTTTATGTTGCAAATCATTACTAGGTATCTATTCAAATAAGAAAAACTCAATGAGAAAAATGAGAGCATCAGAGTAACTAGAATAAAAGAATTGAAACAAAAAATTTATTTCATTTTGATTCTAATATTAAACCTTTATGTTGCAGATTATTACTAGCTTTCTTTTCAAAGAAGATAAACTCCAGAAGAAAAATGAGAGCATCAGAGTAACTGGAATAAAAAAATTACAACAAAAAATTCATTTCATTTCGAATCTTATATTGGACCTTTATGTCGCAGATCATTACTAGAAATCTTTTCAAAGAAGATAAACTCCAGAAGAAAAATGAGAGCATCAGAGTTACTGGAATGAAAATATTGAAACAAAAAATTTATTTCATTTTGAATCTAATATTAAACCTTTATGTTGCAGATCATTACTAGCTATCTTTTCGAAGAAGATAAACTCCAGGAGGAAAATGAGAGCATCAGAGTAACTGGATTGAAAAAATTTAAACAAAAAAATTGTTTCATTTTGAATCTTATATTGAACCTTCATGTTGCAGATCATTACCAGCTTTCTTTTCAAAGAAGATAAACTCCAGAAGAAAAATGAGAGCATCAGAGTAACTGGAATAAAAAAATTACAACAAAAAATTCATTTCATTTCGAATCTATAATTGGACCCTTATGTTGCAGATCATCACTAGGTATCTATTCAAATAAGAAAAACTCCATGAGAAAAATGAGAGCATCACAGTAACTAGAATAAAGAAATTTAAACAAAAAATGTATTTCATTTTGAATCTGCTATTGAACCCTTATGTTGCAGATCATTACTAGGTATCTATTCAAATAAGAAAAACTCCATAAGAAAATTGAGAGAATCAGAGTAAGAAGAATAAAAAAATTACAACAAAAAATTTATTTCATTTTGAATCTTATATTGAACCCTTATGTTGCAGATCATTACTAGCTATCTTTTCGAAGAAGATAAACTCTAGAAGAAAAATGAGAGCATCAGAGTAACTAGAATAAAAAATTTAAAACAAAAAATTTATTTCATTTTGAAGCTAATATTAAACCTCCATGTTGCAGATCATTACTAGCTATCTTTTCAAAGAAGATAAATTCCAGAAGAGAAATGAACGCATCAGAGTAACAAGATTAAAAAAATCAAAAAAAAAAATGTATTTCATTTTGAATCTAATATTAAACCTTTATGTTGCAGATCATTACTAGCTATCTTTTCGAAGAAGATAAACTCCAGAAGAAAAATGAGAGCATCAGAGTAACAAGAATAAAAAAATTACAACAAAAACTTCATTTCATTTTGAATCTTATATTAAACCTTCATGTTGCAGATCATTACTAGCTATCTTTTCAAAAAAGATATCTCCAGAAGAGAAATGGGGGCATCAGAGTAACTAGATTAAAAAAATTAAAACAAAAAATTTATTTCATTTTGAATCTAATATTGAACCTTTATGTTGCAGATCATTACTAGCTGGCTTTTCGAAGAAGATAAACTCCATAAGAAAAATGAGAGCATCAGAGTACCAAGATTGAAAAAATTAAAACAACAAATTGATTTCATTTTGAATCTTGTATTAAACTTTTAGGTTGCACATCATTACTAGCTATCTTTTCAAAGTAGATAAACTCCAGAAGAAGAATGGGAGCATCAGAGTAACTATAATAAAAAAATTAAAAAAAAAAATTTATTTCATTTAGAATCTATTATTAAACCTTCAAGTTGCAGATCATTACAAGCTATCTTTTCAAAGAAATTAAACTCCAGAAAAAAAATGAGAGCATCAGAGTAACTAGAATGGAAAAATTAAAACAGAAAATTTATTTCATTTTGAATTTAATAGGAAACCTTTATGTTGCAGATCATTACTAGGTATCTATTCAAATAAGAAAGACTCCATGAGAAAAATGAGCGCATCAGAGTAACAAGATTAAAAAAATCAAAACAAAAAATTTATTTCATTTTGAATCTAATATTAAACCTTTATGTTGCAGATTATTACTAGCTATCTTTTCGAAGAAGATAAACTCCAGAAGAAAAAATGAGAGCATCAGAGTAACAAGAATAAAAAAATTACAACAAAAACTTCATTTCATTTTGAATCTTATATTAAACCTTCATGTTGCAGATCATTACTAGCTATCTTTTCAAAAAAGATAACTCCAGAAGAGAAATGAGAGCATCAGAGTAACTAGATTGAAAAAATTAAAACAAAAAATTTATTTCATTTTGAATCTAATATTGAACCTTCATGTTGCAGATCATTACTAGCTGGCTTTTCGAAGAAGATAAACTCCATAAGAAAAATGAGAGCATCAGAGTACCTAGATTGAGAAAATTAAAACAACAAATTGATTTCATTTTGAATCTTGTATTAAACTTTTAGGTTGCAGATCATTACTAGCTATCTTTTCAAAGTAGATAAACTCCAGAAGAAGAATGGGAGCATCAGAGTAACTATAATAAAAAAATTAAAACAAAAAATTTATTTCATTTTGGATCTGCTATCGAATCTTTATGTTGCAGATCATTACTAGCTATCTTTTCAAAGAAGATAAACTCCATAAAAAAATGAGAGCATCAGAGTTAGTAGAATAAAAAAATTGAAATAAAAAATTTATTTCATTTTGAATCTATTATTAAACCTTCATGTTGCAGATCATTACAAGCTATCTTTTCAAAGAAATTAAACTCCAGAAAAAAAATGAGAGCATCAGAGTAACTAGAATGGAAAAATTAAAACAGAAAATGTATTTCATTTTGAATTTAATAGGAAACCTTTATGTTGCAGATCATTACTAGGTATCTATTCAAATGAGAAAAACTCCATGAGAAAAATGAGAGCATCAGAGTAACTAGAATAAAAGAATTGAAACAAAAAATTTATTTCATTTTGATTCTAATATTAAACCTTTATGTTGCAAATCATTACTAGGTATCTATTCAAATAAGAAAAACTCCATGAGAAAAATGAGAGCATCAGAGTAACTAGAATAAAAGAATTGAAACAAAAAATTTATTTCATTTTGATTCTAATATTAAACCTTTATGTTGCAGATCATTACTAGCTATCTTTTCTAAGAAGATAAACTCCAGAAGAAAAATGAGAGCATCAGAGTAACTAGAATAAAAAATTTAAAACAAAAAATTTATTTCATTTTGAAGCTAATATTAAACCTTCATGTTGCAGATCATTACTAGCTATCTTTTCGAAGAAGATAAACCCCAGGAGGAAAATGAGAGCATCAGAGTAACTGGATTGAAAAAAGTAAAACAAAAAATTTGTTTCATTTTTAACCTTATATTGAACCTTCATGTTGCAGATCATTACTAGCTTTCTTTTCAAAGAAGATAAACTCCAGAAGAAAAATGAGAGCATCAGAGTAACGGGAATAAAAAAATTAGAACAAAAAATTCATTTCATTTCGAATCTAATATTGGACCTTTATGTCGCAGATCATTACTAGATATCTTTTCCAAGAAGATAAACTCCAGAAGAAAAATGAGAGCATCAGAGTAACTAGAATAAAAAATTTAAAACAAAAAATTTATTTCATTTTGAAGCTAATATTAAACCTTCATGTTGCAGATCATTACTAGCTATCTTTTCAAAGAAGATAAACTCCAGAAGAGAAATGAGCGCATCAGAGTAACAAGATTAAAAAAATCAAAACAAAAAATTTATTTCATTTTGAATCTAATATTAAACCTTTATGTTGCAGATCATTACTAGCTATCTTTTCGAAGAAGATTAACTCCAGGAGGAAAATGAGAGCATCAGAGTAACTGGATTGGAAAAAGTAAAACAAAAAATTTGTTTCATTTTTAACCTTATATTGAACCTTCATGTTGCAGATCATTACTAGCTTTCTTTTCAAAGAAGATAAACTCCAGAAGAAAAATGAGAGCATCAGAGTAACTGGAATAAAAAAATTACAACAAAAAATTCATTTCATTTTGAATCTAATATTGGACCTTCATGTTGAACCGATCTGGCGTCTGCGCCCGCCATTTTCATTTTCCGTACAGAAATCCATATCATCATTAAAATTAGGGAGTCGGATTGCTGAGTCCGTCCGAAAGAAAAATAACCACAGAATCCTTTCCTACGAATCGATGTACGGAGGATAACCTAGAAATGTAGGGCTCTCTTGCTGGGGGAGTTTTTTGCGCTAGACGGTGTTTGATTTTTTCCTGGCTGCTCGGTTTTTCATGAAACACGAGGGTAGGATTGTGAGTTAGTTATATCTAAAACCTTTCGAGGGTGCCATGTGAGTAACAATATTTTATAATTACAACTTTATCATACAGGCTTATCCTAATTGTATTTGCTACACTTGTCTTCAACGGGGTCCATTATTTACCCCATGTGTTTATCTCATATCATTTATCCTCAATTCACATGAGGCCATTTGCTCCTACTCAACGTATTTTTTTCCATGTTGGTTTGCTCCTTGTGTATTGTTTTGTATCCATTTTTCATACTTCATTATCAAGTCTATTCCATATTATTTAATGATCCTAACTGACCATATAATTATGGAACCGACATAAAGGAAGATGTTCTACGTAGCAACACCGTGTTTCCTGTTCCAAGAACCACGGAGTGATAAGTGCATCGAGTGCAAATTCCTATGTGCATGTACATTTTCTTTCCAAAGCTTTGAACAGACACTAGTTAGTTATAAAGTAGATTCCATACCGAACGTTTATTTTGTAACTCGGTTTTCTAAACAATTCTCAATCTATTGAATTATTAGTCCTTTATCCAACAGGTTGTAACTAATAATTCTAAATTGAATAAATTATTTTTAAAAATAGACATTGAGAATCGGAAAACATAATTGGCGCTGAGAACAGGATATCGCAACGGGGTCTTAGTCGAAGAAAAAAAACTAAAACTAGTGTCCACTTTGAAAGCGAACTTTCGTGTTTCGAGGAACTCCCGTTGAGTTTCAACTCTTAGTGCGATATCACCACCATCCACTTCGACCCAGAAGGAAGCAACCCTCCACTTCATCCCAGAAGGAAGCAACCACTTCAATCAAGAAGGAAGGACGATCCACCCTAGGATGCAAATCTTGGTGTAAGTCCATCAAACCAATCCACATTTTTCCTAAACCGTTCAGTTCTAAATGACAGATAACAATTTTTCTAGAGAATTGGAAATAATTGCTGAAGACACTGAAACTTTAGAATTAGGTATTTCACATATTAGAAATAGTAGATTTAGACCTTATCCAAGAAGAATAAGTCCCAATATAATCGAAATGAATAACCAAACTTCTTCTAACATCAATGCAGTAGATGTAATGTCTAGACAGGACTTACAGTTACTATTAAATTCAATACCAGAATATTCTCCCGGTCAAAATTTATCAATTTTTATTAATGAAGTTGACAATTTATTGATTCATCTTCAAGGAAGATTAAATCCCGATTTGACTTTCGCACTGAACTTCTCCATTAGATCTAAATTGAAAGATGAAGCTAGAGATTTTATAGCTTTCCAAAATGCCTCTGACTGGCCTACGATTAGACGAGTTCTATTGCAAAGGTACGGAGACCAACGGAATGAAGATTTATTAGTTTCGTCTTTGACGCAATGCGTCCAACTAAACAATGAAAATTACTCAGATTATTACAGCAGGTTATCCAAAAATTTAAATGATCTGTTACAACATTTAACCCTAAATATCCAAGATCCAAATTATCTCTTGTACAAAAAGCAAGATATTCAAAAATTAGCTCTCAAAACATTTCAAATAGGAATATTAGAACCTTACCGATCTTATCTCAGTAATTTCAATTCGAATAGTCTAGAAGAATGTATTAATAGATGCAAATTTTTCGACAATAGAAAACAAGAATGGGAATACTGTGAATTTCTCCGAAAATCACAAGAAGTAACGAAAAAACCTTATCACATACGTACTCCTCCAACAACACAAAATAATTCAAATCGTTTAAATTATGAATCTCATAGCAGAAATCCGAATTCGAATTATTTCTATAACCCACCAGGTTTTTCAAATATAACTCACCAAAATTCATTAACAAATCGTCCAAATAATCAATCAGCTTTTCCTCAGTCAATAAACAAACCTATTGGAAAAAATCAAAGATTCCCTACAAATAGAGAAGTTTTTGGAACAAAGCCTGGTTCAAGTATCCTCAAAAATCAACCAAAACCCACACCAATGTCAATTTCAAGTAGGAATACTTACAAACAACCACAATCAACACCCATGTCCATATCAACAAGAACCTTCCAAAGAAATCCAAATCAATCACAACAACCGAAATTTTATTCCGAAGAATTGTTTAATGTTCAATCTGAAAGTGACCCAGAATTTTGTGAATCTGAATATTATAATTCAGACAATGATCCTCAACAACCAGAATGTGAAAATTATTACGTGGAAGACGAAAATTTTCAGATGCTTGCCTCGAACCCCCAAGAAACATAAATTTGAATTGTGTCAAAATTAAATCAAAATTGCCTTACTTTTATCTGCCAAAAATTGGATTGAAAATTTTAATTGATTCAGGAGCTACAAACTCCGTCATTAACTCAAAACCTCCCTTTGAAAAATTTTTACAATTTTTATACAAGAAAGAATTTACCGTTTCAGGCTTAGGAAAAACGATTAAAGCAGAAAATAATCTGAAGATTCCACTCTTGTACGAATTAGGAGTTTTTGATAACATTCATTTACATGTTGTTGATTGGCATCAAAAATTCGACGCTTTGTTAGGAACATCTGATTTATAGAGATTAGGTGCTAAAATTGATAATAAAACACATATTTTAGAAATTAATAACTTGAAAATACCATTCAATCTTGAATATTCTTCCACAAAATTGAAACCAAAAAAAATTCGAAGCAAAGAATTTTGTCAAAATACCTGTCTCAATAGAAAACGGCGACGTTTTACTGCCAGAAATAAATTTTCAAGAATTTTCAACCCCAGAGTGCATTGCTCATGCAAAAAATGGATTTTGTTTTATACCAATTTCCCAACCAATTCAAAACGATGTAGAAATCAATTTCTCTGAAAGAATACCAGTAACATCCCTTTTTGAAACCGAAATATCTTCACCTCCGTCGGAAAGTCAAAATTTTAAATTAATAAAAAATATCAGAACCTCACACATGAATTCTGAAGAAAAACGAGAAATTATTAAACTTTGTAGTAAATTCAAAAATATCTTTTATAATGAAAACTGCGATCTTTCATTCAGCTTTACTGTTAAACACAAAATTCGAACAAAAGATGAGGAACCCGTTTATGTTAAATCTTTTAGACATCCCCATCACATGAAAAAAATAATTCAAGATCAAAATCAAAAATTACTTGATGACAAAATTATACGCCCATCAATTTCACCCTATAGCGCTCCTGTTTGGATTGTAGATAAGAAAAAAGACGCATCTGGACAAAAGAAATACAGAATGGTCATTGATTATCGACGGCTTAACGAAAAAACTGTAGAGGATAAATACCCCTTACCACGGATCGACGAAATCCCAGACAACTCAGGAAAAAGTTGTTATTTTTCAACAATTGATATGGCGAAAGCATTTCATCAAATCGAGATGGATCCCGAATCTATCGAGAAAACTGCGTTCACTGTGAATAATGGTCACTATGAATACGTTAGAATGCCCTATGGTTTGAAAAACGGCCCAAGTACTTTTCAACGTGTAATGGATAATGTTCTGAAAGAATATCTTCATAAATTTTGTTTCGTATACATGGATGACATTGTCGTATTTTCGAAATCGTTGCAAGAACACATTTGCCACCTAAAATTAATATTTCAGAAAGTAAAGGAATTCAATCTCAAAATTGAACTCGACAAATGTGAATTTTTAAGTAAAAATGTAGAATTTCTAGGACATGTTATTACCCCTGAGGGAGTATCTCCTAACCCTTCAAAATTTAAAACCGTAGAAAACTATCCGATACCAAAAACAGTAAAAGAAATTAAATCATTTTTAGGTTTGGTAGGTTACTACCGCAGATTTATACAAAATTTCGCACATATTGTCTCACCTTTTACTAAATGTTTGAAAAAAGGCGCAAAAATAAACCCTGATGACCCTGATTATGTATATGCATTCCAACTATGCAAAGAACTATTGACAAATGCCCCAATATTAGTGTACCCAGATTTCGAGAAACCATTCAAATTAACTACTGATGCTTCAAACAAGCTATCGGAAGTGTTCTATCCCAATCAAATCGTCCTTTAGTTTATTACTCAAGAACTCTAAATTTCGCTGAAAAAAATTATTCTACGATAGAGAAGGAATTGCTTGCAATTCTAGATTCTACAAAACATTTTAGACCATTCTTATTTGGACAAAATTTCACAATCGAAACTGATCATAATCCCCTAGTATGGCTCTATAAAATCAAAGAACCAAATTCCAGACTAATACGTTGGAAATTGAAATTAGATGAATTCGATTTCAACATAATCCACACCAAAGGTAAAGAGAATAAAGTTGCTGATGCTCTTTCCCGAGTTGAGATAAATAATCGCGAAGACGACGATTTAAATATAGAACTCTCTTCTGTTCTTCCGAACGTCAACGAACTACCTCAGTTAAGCGATGAAGAATTGGAAAATATTCTTAATTCTCTAAACAACGAATCATCTTTTCAGAATAATAATGAACAACAAAATTTAAATGATGATCACAATTCCAATACTGACGCCACCATTCATTCTACTCAAGAAGATAACGGAAAAGTCATTCCAATTACTGAAACATCTGTTAATATCTACCCCAATAGAATAATTTTAAACATTGGCGAACTCTTCAACATAAAATTCACGAAACCCTTCGGAAAAAATTACGAAAAGCACTGCCGTGAAGGCAGGAGCTTTTGAGCGCTCGTACATGCACCTTGTAGGTAGATTCGCATTTTCCAGTTTTAGAAACCAATTGAAGGAATTTTTGACAGCTGTCAAAAAAATTCTGAAACTTAGGCGAAACTCCAGACTTCATGTCGCTGCTTCAGCTGATCAATTTTGTTTCGATAATTCGCTAGAATTTTCTACGATATCTATGGTCTTGGTGATGCGGTCTGGACAACATTTTGCACGTACTTTGAATACATTATTCCTCAGCTAGATGCATAATTTCATTCCAATCCGATCAGTAGTTCCGAAACTATCTGGAAAAAAATATTTTGAACGGCCATATTTACGGAAGCCCTAGTCTCATTTTGCTTATTGATGAACGTGACCGCGATATTCGCGATCCAAACCCACCCTGAAAATTTCAAGTTCCTAGGCCTTTCCGTGCAAAAGTTACAATTTTCTATGTTTTCTATGGTTCTGGTCATGCGATCTGGACAAAATATTGCTTCAATATATCATTCTCGATTAAAATACAAAATTTCATCTCGGTCGAATCCGAAGTTTCGAATTTATCGAGAAAACAAAATTTCAAAAGACCGTATTTACGGAACCCCTTGTATAATGTTGCTCATAGATGAACGTGATCACGACATTCGAGATCCACACCTATCCTGAAAATTTCAAGTCCCTAGGCATTTCCGTTCAAAAGTTACAATTTTCTATGGTTTCTATGGTTCTGGTCATGCGATCTGGACAAAATATTGCTTCAATATATCATTCTCGATTAAAATACAAAATTTCATCTCGATCGAATCCGAAGTTTCGAATTTATCGAGAAAACAAAATTTCAAACGACCGTATTTACGGAACCCCTTGTATAATGTTGCTCATAGATGAACGTGATCACGACATTCGAGATCCACACCTATTCTGAAAATTTCAAGTCCCTAGGCATTTCCGTTCAAAAGTTACAATTTTCTATGGTTCTGGTCATGCGATCTGGACAAAATTTCGCATGTAGCTGAAACACCTCATTTTCCATCTGAGTGCAAAATTTCATCTCGATCGAATCTGTAGTTTTCAAGTAATCAGGGAAACAAAACTTTGAACGGCCATATTTACGGAACCCCTGGTGGAATTTGGCCCATTAACGAACTCAACCGAGGCATTCGGGATCTGAACCTACACTGAAAATTTCAAGTCTCTAGGTTGATCCGTTCGAGAGTTATCGTGCTGACGGACGGACGGACGGCCGGACGGACGGCCGGACGGACGGACAGACTCGAATTTTCCGACGGATTCGTCATCAGTGAGTCGAACATAGTCGATTGAGACCATTTTCGGCTCAAAATTCGAAAAATACAGACATCGTGACGAAATGATATAGCCCTCGTGTAAGTAGTACGAGCGCTCAAAAATACGTATACTGTATCTATACGACAAAATTACATGGAAAATGATTTTTCGAAACTTTTCAAAGAAATTCTTAGACCGAATGAGTCCTATGGAATCTTTTTCAGAGATAACAAATTACGTTTACCCTTTACCTCTTTGGGGCTAGGTGGTACAAAATACGTACCACCTATTTCGACCCCATTGCGCAGAAGTGGTACGTTAAGAGTACCACCCCGTTCAAGAAAAATATTGAGAAAAATTCGGAAATATTATTGTTAATGTATTATTTATGTATTTTGGATGAACTTTTGCTGAAATTTTTTTTTCAAACTGCAGAAAAAAAATTTTTTTTGCCCGACTTGGGTTTTATTTTTTTTTATCTTTGCCGCTCAAAGAGTTACCAGATTTTGCAAACAATCATTCAACTACTCAGTAAAACTTTTCATCAGTAATAACTATCTTTTAGATGTAATTTCAGAAGAAAATCAAAAAGAAATTATTTCAGAATATCATGACAAGAATCACAACGGTATTTCTGAAACCCATAATTTCTTATCGAAAAAATACTATTGGCCAAAAATGAAAATCAAAATCAGTGAAATGATCAATAAATGCGAATTGTGCCTACAATCAAAGTATGAAAGAAACCCTTACAAACTAAAATTCTCAGGTCCACTTCTCGCGAAACGACCTTTCGAAGTAATACATTTAGACACATTTTCATTTTTAAATTCTAAGTTTCTAACGATAATTGATCTATTTTCCAAATATGCCCAATCGTACTATGTTAAAGACGGTACTTCACTAACAATTCTCAATAAATTACGTCATTATTTAGCACATCATAATATTCCTCAGAAAATTGTTTGTGATGAAGAAGAGAATTTCATAATAAAACTTTCATAGAGTATTGTAAGTTGAATAAAATTTATTTACACTTCACTACAGTAAATAACCCAAATTCAAACTCTCCTATTGAGAGATTTCATTCAACAATATTAGAAAAGCTCAGAATTTTAAAATTGAAAAATCCAAATGAAAACCCTTCAAATCTCATGATCTCTGCAACATTAATCTATAACCAGTCAGTACATTCTGCCACTGGCTATTTCCCTTTCCATTTACTTTATGGTCCTTATGACAAACTTCCAGAATTTGATTTGAACATGACTATTTTCGAACAATATAACGAAAAACGGAAACAAGAAATCTTACCATTTTTCGATCATATTTATGAACGCAACAGACAACGCGAACAGAAAAAACTAGATAGAATAAATGAAAATCGAAAAGACCCCCCTAATTTAGAACAAAGACAAGTTTATGTTGAAAGAAATAGACCCCCCTTTTGAAAAAATAACGGTGGTCGAACAAAATCAAAATAAAATTAGTGGTTTGACTCAAAAATCTAGAGAAACCACAGCCCATATCAAAAAAGTCAAGAAATTAAGAAAAAATGTTTGTTCTTTTCAGGATACCACTAATCCTCCTGATACAGATCCAAACCAACCAGGCCCTTCAGGTCTCCAAAATAAAAAGTAATGGATATTTCGAAGAACCATCAAATAAAGCAAAAATTCTTGATCATTACCATAACTTCCTTCTTTTCATAAATATAACAAGTTTAAAAGATAACTATGACTCATTGAATTATAACTTCAATGCACTTCAGAAAAACCGAACTATTGATGAACTATCTCATATAATCTACCTTCAATTGAAATCAAACTTAGTCCGAAGTGAACAGATATTACATAAATTCATTAACAAAAAGGTTAAAAGAGGTTTGGCTAATTTCATTGGCAAAGGTATTAAATTTATCACTGGAAATTTAGATGATGACGATTTGAAAACCATAAATGAAAATTTGGAAAGCCTACATCAAAACGAAAATTCTGAAATTGAAAGAATAAATAAAATAACGTCCTTCGCTAATCATTTGACCAAAAGGTATTCAGAAGATTTAGCTCTACTGAATGATAATATTCAACATACTAAATTACTCTTCCAAAACATTAAATCAACTGAAGAATTCAGAATGACTCTCGAATATCAAATACTGCAATCAGAAGAACTATTGAACACATTTTTAATGATCGAAAGAACTATAAGTTTTGCAATAATAGGAACACCAAATTTAGAACTCATAAAAATTGATGAACTTCTTTTGATTGGAAACTATCTTGAAAAAATGTACAAACCTCAGCAATTATCACCAATTGATCATGCCCACATTTATAAAATCATAGAATTTGCTACAATATCTGTCATAGGAACGGATGAATCCATTACCTTTCTCCTGAAAATTCCTATTCTTAAGCAAATTATTGCAAACTATTCCCGAGTGTACCCTCTACCTAATCATCAAGATATTGCTGTTATACCTCCGAAAAAGTATTTGATCAAAGTCAACAATGAAGATTATTGGACCGATGAAGCTTGTAGTTCCACATTAGGCAGCTCCATTGTCCTATGCCTCCATCAACCAGTCAAAGAAGCTTGCACCCTGCCTTCACCAGGCCACTGCCCAACAGTTCTTATTGAAAACGACTATAAGATTATCCACACCCTGCGGAACAAACAACTCCTCACCTTGTTCAAGAATGAGCAGACAGTACTAGAAGATTGTCATGGTATAATCATGAAGAAATCCATCCAAGGAGTAAACCTATTGCATTCCGATTGTCCCATCATAATCGATATGATGAAATGATGATGATATTTATTCATCCATTCAGACACAAATACAGTGTATTGGACAAGTCATAAAAAAATAATTCAATAAATGAACAGACAAGTGGAGAAACAGTGAAATTAACTAATAAAGTTATCATTCAAATATTCATTAACACTGTAATAGCATTTTGATAAAAGTAAATTTTTAATTTTTTTAGAAAAACTAGACAATTTCAATGTCTTCATTGAATCAGGTAGATGATTGAATAAAATAACACTTTGATATTTAGCAGATGATTCATATTTTGTTGTTCTATGCTTCGGTATGAACAAAGTATTAGCATTTCTCGTATTGTAATTGTGGAAACTAGACAGTTTAGTGTTGCTCTTCTCATTTTTCTTAATAAACAAAAGACATTTGAATAAGTATATACAAGGAACAGTCAATAGTTCATGCTTCACAAAAACAGGCCTACAGGATTCTCGAGGTTCTAGCGCAAATATCATTCTAAGAATGCGTTTCTGGGCTATAAATACCCTAACGAGATCACTAGAGCAACCCCACACCATAATATTATAGACAAGCTGACTATAAACCAAGCTATAATAGACATCCAGAACAGCCGTGAGGGGAAGGTTATTTTTTATTCGTCGGATAGCATAGTAGGAAGAACTAAGTTTACCACTAATATAGGCAATATGATCAGTCCATCTTAAGCAATGATCAATATAGACACCTAGAAACTTTGTGGACTCCTTGGCAATTAAGGTGTTACGGCCATAGTTGAGAGTTAAAGGACCACCTTCTCTCAATCCAAATTTGATCACTACGGTTTTTTCCAAATTAAGAACCAGTGAATTCATTCTACACCAATCAGCAAAAGCTTCCAACAATAATTGGCATAATTCAACAAGATCTTTCAGACTACCAGCGGTAACTAAAAATGATGTATCGTCAACGAATATTATGATCTTTATCTTGATATGATATGTGAGGTCATTTATAAAAAGAAGAAAAAGGAGCGGACCCAGTACTGATCCCTGAGGAACACCAAGATGAATGTCATACTCATCAGAGTAGAAGTTATTTATTTTGACATGAAGTTTTCTATTTGTTACATAGTCATTGATCCAATCAAGGAATATACCTCGAAAACCAAGGTTGTATAGTTTATTCATTAGAAACTCAGGTGAAATGGTGTCGAATGCTCGAGACAAATCAAAAAATAGTCCAGCAACAAACAATCCCTTATCTACTGCACACTGAATGGAATGTACAAAGTCTAGAACAGCAGTCTCAGTTGACCGCCCTGTTCTAAAACCATGTTGACTATCAGTAATTAAATTGAACCTGTCAAGAAATTTCACCATTCGATCCAAAACAATTCTCTGGAAAACTTTAGAAAACACGCTCAGCATTGATATAGGTCGGTAGTTAACAATATCCTCAGGATTATTTTTCTTGAAAACAGGTAATATTGTGGCTTTTTTTAGAATATTCGGAAACACACCGGAACAGACTGATTCATTCATGAGATGAGCAAAGTGATCCGCTATATATTCAGAAATTAGCTTCATAACTCTCGCAGATATGAAATCAACTCCAGTGCTTTTTTTATTTTTTAAAGAATTAATGGTGTTTACCACTTCATAGCCATCTACAGGTTGGAAATAAAACGTTCTACTATGTAAAGGGGAGGAGGTACAAAATTTTATTTGAGTATTACCATAAGCCTGTTTAACGGTATGTTCAGCGATACTTGAAAAATACAGAGCAAACGCATTTGCTACTTCATCAGGTTTAGAATAAGAAATTCCATCATCGTGCAAAACAATTTTAGAATTTTTATATGTGATCCTACCAGTTTCTTGATTCACGATTTTCCAAATCGTTTTACTCTTATTTTCCGAGTTACCCAGCAGCTTTGAATGAAAAGCCAGGTTTGCAGACTTGAGAAGTGAGTTATAATTGGCTTTAGCTTGTTTATATATTTGCAACAAATTTGAGGATTTTAGGTTACATTGGAGCCAGAATAAATTTTTCAACTCAACACCTGCACTTTTTATTTCAGCTGATATCCAACCCTTCGACCTGTTCAAAGCAATATTTCGCTTTATCAAGGGGCAATGCTCATCAATTAACGATATGATGTTGTTTACAAAATATTCAAAACCATCATCCACAGTTAAAAATCGATACATATCATCAAAAGAGCCATTAATGAAGGAATCCACAAGTCTACCAAGGTTACCTTCCGACAAATTCCTACACAAAATTATATCAGGGGGATTACTGAAGGATGTCTCAGAATGATCAACAAAAAATTTAGAAAAGCACTGCCGTGAAGGCAGGAGCTTTTGAGCGCTCGTACATGCACCTTGTAGGTAGATTCGCATTTTCCAGTTTTAGAAACCAATTGAAGGAATTTTTGACAGCTGTCAAAAAAATTCTGAAACTTAGGCGAAACTCCAGACTTCAAGTCGCTGCTTCAGCTGATCAATTTTGTTTCGATAATTCGCTAGAATTTTCTACGGTATCTATGGTCTTGGTGATGCGGTCTGGACAAAATTTTGCACGTACTTTGAATACATTATTCCTCAGCTAGATGCATAATTTCATTCCAATCCGATCAGTAGTTCCGAAACTATCTGGAAAAAAATATTTTGAACGGCCATATTTACGGAACCCCTAGTCTCATTTTGCTTATTGATGAACGTGACCGCGATATTCGCGATCCAAACCCACCCTGAAAATTTCAAGTTCCTAGGCCTTTCCGTTCAAAAGTTACAATTTTCTATGGTTTCTATGGTTCTGGTCATGCGATCTGGACAAAATATTGCTTCAATATATCATTCTCGATTAAAATACAAAATTTCATCTCGATCGAATCCGAAGTTTCGAATTTATCGAGAAAACAAAATTTCAAACGACCGTATTTACGGAACCCCTTGTATAATGTTGCTCATAGATGAACGTGATCACGACATTCGAGATCCACACCTATCCTGAAAATTTCAAGTCCCTAGGCATTTCCGTTCAAAAGTTACAATTTTCTATGGTTTCTATGGTTCTGGTCATGTAGCTAAATCACCTCATTTTCCATCTGAGTGCAAAATTTCATTTCGATCGAATCTGTAGTTTTCAAGTAATCAGGGAAACAAAACTTTGAACGGCCATATTTACGGAACCCCTGGTGGAATTTGGCCCATTAACGAACTTAACCGAGGCATTCGGGATCTGAACCTACACTGAAAATTTCAAGTCTCTAGGTTGATCCGTTCGAGAGTTATCGTGCTTACGGACGGACGGACGGACGGCCGGACGGACAGACTCGAATTTTCCGACGGATTCGTTATCAGTGAGTCGAACATAGTTGATTGAGACCATTTTCGGCTCAAAATTCGAAAAATACAGACATCGTGACGAAATGATATAGCCCTCGTGTAAGTAGTACGAGCGCTCAAAAAATAGTCAAGTGAAAAAGCCAAGTGATCAGCAATATGGGCAGTAAAAACTCTTGTACTACATAAATTCAGGTTACCATTTGTAATAATATAGTCAACCTTCGCAGAGGAAGATCTACCTAATGAGTCAGTAAATATTCGAGTAGGACAAATTGAAGTAATTCTAAGGTTGAAACAATTCAACAGATCATCCAAGAGTTTTCTTGCCTTTTGGCTGTCAACCAAGTAATTTACATTTAAATCACCACAAAGAAATAGATAAGATAATTCAATATTTGACAACACTGAACCGATTTTTGAGATAAAGTTCAAAAACATTTCAAAGTTCCCTTTAAGCTACAATTATAAAGTGGAATTTCAGTTGAAACACTTGAGAGAACCGACATCAATCCTCCAGGAAGCTGAGAAACTTCAAGACCAGCCCCTGTACCTTCATCCAACGACACAAATAATACATTTTACCACAAGTGGGATTCTGCTTTGTTGCATTATCATTGGTATTTTTCTGATATTGAAAAACAGAGCCAGAATCTTGCAAGTATTATGTAACCCCAGGAAGATCATCCACATCGATCTCGAAGATAATTCCATGAAACCGACCGATAACGAGGCCGTTATCTGAACTAAGCGGGGAGGAATTATGGAATCGACATAAAGGAAGATGTTCTACGTAGCAACACCGTGTTTCCTGTTCCAAGAACCACGGAGTGATAAGTGCATCGAGTGCAAATTCCTATGTGCATGTACATTTTCTTTCCAAAGCTTTGAACAGACACTAGTTAGTTATAAAGTAGATTTCATACCGAACGTTTATTTTGTAACTCGGTTTTCTAAACAATTCTTAATCTATTGAATTATTAGTCCTTTATCCAACTAATAATTCTAAATTGAATAAATTCTTTTTAAAAATAGACATTGAGAATCGGAAAACATAATTATATAGATAGATATATCTGAATAAATTTGTCAAATTTGATCGGAAAATGTTGAATAAATCAACCATCTAAAAAAAAACAAGACAATAACCGGGAACGTTTCTAGAAACCCCGGATTATTATTCAATTTATTAAAATACCTATCAGATGAGTTTTCAATTTTTGTGTGGTATTTTAACCTATTTCCCTGCCACTTGTCCCGGTCAATGTACCAACATTTATGGCAGCCCTACTCTAAAGCCAAAATCATAGCACTTGTTCAGTATGAATTTATACAATAGACTATCAAACGCCGGAGATAGGTCGAAAAATATTCCTGTGACACAATTACCGAAATCAAGACATTCATAGATGGAGTTCATAAAATTTAAATCTCCGGTTTGAGTTCAGAGGCCAGGCCTGCAGTGGCGGATTAAGTGTTCAGAGCGCCCTAGGCAAGCACTTCTTCCGCTTCGGCGCCCCTTTGGCGGCCATCTGTACACAGGGTGTTTTCAAAGGTGAGGCTTTTTTTTGGCAGGTGCTAGAACTCCCCGAAATCAAAAAAATCCTTCATATAAAATATTCACCAGGGCCAAGTATATCGAAATCGAAGTTAATCGCGAATATAAGAACTATCCAGTCCTGACCTGACAGGACGTATTGAGATCTACATGTGTTTATTAACTTCCTTCAGTTTAAGGGAAATCGACAAAGCGTATTGTTTTTGTGACTTCCGAATTTCGTAATGTGTTTCTAAATAGGTGGATAGATGGATCTCATCCCCTGTGATTTCTTCTTGAGGGGTCATTTGAAAACATTAGTGTACAGTAACGGTGATGTGAATAGCTAAAACGACGCATTGAAAATGCTTGTAACATCATTGTAATAATTCGTTGATACGATTAGGTCAGCAAAAATGATTACATTTTTCAAATTCGAAAAAACAAAAAATAACGGTGTTCTTGTAGTTTTTTGGTTTTTAAAATTTGAACCAATAGAGCGATGCTGACACTTTCAACAGAAGAATCGCAGAGCATGAAAATACGAAGAAAAGCAGTGCTTCAGACGACTAAGTTTGTAGCTTGAACCCGTAATTTCCATGTGTGACCATATGCTCGTAATTTTCACGGCGGGTCACACCTGTGTCTAGGGGAGTTGCGAAAGCGATTTATGGCCTGCAGATATCTGAGACAGTTGCTCTTGGAACGGACAGGTGGTGTGATTGGAGAAATGTTCTCCGATCACCGTTGCGTTATGTTTCGAACGTTTTCAGTTCTTACATCGAATTCATCATTTTGCTAACTGTACTGATGAAATTTGATATGAATCGAAACCGGTCTACAGGTGAAAATGATGGATTTGGTGGTCCCTAGGAATGAATTGTTTTGTTGGCTTGCTATTAGTTTATCTAGGATAATTTTTCTTATTTCATTACTGAATTTGAAAATTTCAGATAAACAGTCATTATATTATTTCAATAAATAATTCAATAGAATTCACCGTTAATATTTCCTGCTGTCCGTCTATTCAAAATGTCATGAACTATTGGTGTTCGAGCTTCGTACTGAAAAAATATTCAATTAAGTAACATAAACATCATACCAATACACATTTTGAATTGCATCAATCCCTCGATTTCTTGCCTTTCATATGGATAAATTCCTGGTAGTTTTCCGGAAGAAATTCAAAAAATGATTCTTTATGTTTGATATCAGATGCACATCATACAAATGATGATGGAACTGTAACATTCCATTTTCTGGATATATCTGTCACATGAATTGCTGCGAAATAAAGAGCTGCTTCCTATAATTAGTTTTATTTTACAATTTGAAATTATGGGACACTATAAAACTAACATCTACTCCCTATATAATAACAAAGTTCGAAATCGAAATAAATCGGCATATCACAGGATTACGATGCAGGTTCATCTAGACCAAAGTATTCTGAGCTTTGATTTTACTTCATCGTACAGTCTAAAAAATCTTTGTGCCACAATAAAAAAAATATCTTATCCAAAAACTAGTGATAATCAAAATAAATTTATATTCCATTTAAAATGGAAAAATAGATCTATGAATCATAATAATCAGATAATTGTTCATCATAATGATGACTTGGCTGCTCCGTGTACTTCATTGAGAAATAAATCTACATTAATTTTTTTGAGAAGAGCTTGCTTTTCTTCATTTTCGCCCTTGGGTTTTTTTCCAGGCGGTCGGTTTTCTCCCTCTGAACTGCATTTTCTCTTATCTCTACTGTGAATGAAAAAAAATATTATTGATATAGCCCTTACTAGCACTTAGTAATACTATTTATATTGGTTTACTAATAATATAAACATCAATTCATTTATAATTTCCGGTAATACAAATTGGAGAAGGTTAAACCCCAAATTGAATGTCGCAGGTATCTGGAAAACCAAAATATAAGTTTCACATAAAGGCTTACTTTTTCCGAGTCGCTTTGTTTTCTCTATCTAGATATTACGAATTATCTCATTTGGATAAAAAATCGTACTTATTCAATAGAAATCATTCATGCCATGTTGGCCCCTATAATGATCATAAAAATTTTGGAGCGCTATAATGTTCAGGCACTTAAATTAATGGGTTGATTTTTTTTGTCATAATGCACTTTGTCAACCTCTATCCGTAAATGATATTTTATCAATTAATATTGATTGAACGAATAAGTAGCGTACGAAGGTGTGTTACTTTATGTAAAAACCAACTATTCTCGAAGAGTAGGAAGAATTGTGCCAATAACATGTTTCATTTCGAGCGACACAATTTTATCCGAAACCACGTTCTTCAAAGGCGACCTTAGCCAAATTTTCTTGTAAGCTAAGCACTTATCGAAACAATTTCATATTTATCAATTGAAACTTATTAGGGTACATATTTTTATTAATGTCTGGATATTCTTACCACAAAGTAAGTAAAGTGTACCGGAACGAAATATTAATTTTACTTCCTTTGATAGTCTAAAAAAGTAACAAAAAAAATGTTTTATCGGCGTGTTATCTGCAGTCAGAAATCGATCAGCAGACTGTCGAAATGAACTAGTGAAACTTATTGTTTCGGTGATTATTTATTACAATTGTTGAAGAATGGGGAAAAGCTGTAGAAATCCTCTTGGATTTTGATGAAATTTTTGCAGTAGCTGAAATATGCTATGAAATGAATGAAAAACAAATTTTCCCGGTTCTTTCTCGAACACAAAATTACATTACTTATATACATTTTCCTTTCATTTGCATGCACTGTATCGTATTGATTTAAATTTTTTCAAGAGGAAAACACTAGAAAAGCATGAAATTTAAAATATATATTGGATTCGGAATATTCCACGACAAATAACGGTAAAATGACCGAGATGACGAGCACTTTTTGCCAACTGCACAACAGACAACTGAATTGGATAATTGCGACGTTGCTAGGTCCTTCCCCTTCGTTTATGTTGAGCCGGATTCAGCAGGCTATCTCTCCATGTTAAGACTAGAAATTCTTTCGTATTTTTCGTTTTCCTAATTGTTTATTTAAAATTGTCCTAATTCAACCTAACCTAACTTAAGGGGAAAATGAAGTAAATGTTGGCTAAGTAATGTTGGTTTTCCGGGTTGCAAACTATTATTTTTCTCATTCTTTTCACGACCATACAAGATTGTATAGTTTTCCACTAATTCTTTTTTGAATGATGCGTATAATTGAAAGACGAAAATATTCCAATAGAATATGAAATATATGTAATACCAAATGTAATAAAATATGAGGTTCAAGATCTTCGGCGTTCCAAAGACGATTTCAAGTCTACGTTTGGTGTGGCGTTATGAAACGTTCATCTAGAAGGTCCACACTACTCCAACGGACGTGCTATTATTCTGACCTTCCGACAGAATGTCATTTTTAATCTTTTGAACCTAGTTAACAGAAATGGCATGATTATTCAACATGATGGAGACCACCCCCGCAGGTTTCTCGTGACGTGTCAAAGATTTGAAAAATGTTTTCCTGGATAGATGGACCGGAAGAGATGGTCGCAGAGCTTCCACTTTCACCAGATCTCAAACCGTTAGATTATCATGTTTGGGGTCATTAAAAAACTGCGGATACAAAGAGAGAATCAATTCAGATTATTGAAAGAATATACGCTGCATGCATAGAAATGAGAAACAACCATCAGAAAAGCTGTTAATAGTCTTTCAAGAAGGGCAGCAAAGTGTAGGTGGGAGATTTTCATTTCGAGCAATAATTATAAAGATTTCAATGTTTTGTATCAACTTTAGCCTACAATTGTATCAATTGGTTCACAACATAGTTCACAAGTATAATATTCATTTTGAGCGCTGGTTCTACTTACACGAAGGCTATAACATTTCGTCACGATGTCTGTATTTTCGTATTTTCAGCAGAATTTTTTTCAATTTTTTTTTCAAAATAGTGCCTTAAGCACGATTACTTTTGAACTGAACGACCTAGAGACTAAAAGTTTGGTTCAGTTCCCAAATGCCGCAGATAAGTTCGTTAATGGGCAGAATTCCATAAGATTACTTCGAAACTACTCATTTGATCGAGATGAAATTTTGGCCTAAGAAAACGTGTTCAAGATACATGCAAAATTTTCAGGGTAGGTTCGAATCTCGAATGCCGCGGTTAAGTTCGTTGTTTGGCAAAATTCCACCAGGGGTTCCGTAAATATGGCCGTTCGAAATTTTGTTCCCCTGATTACTTCGAAACTAATGATTCGATCAAGGTGAAATTTTGCAATCTGATGAAGAATGACGAGTTCAAGATACATGCAAAATTTTGTCCAGATCGCATAACCAGAAACATAGAACGGAAAGGCCTAGGGATTTGAAATCTTCAGGATAGGTGTGGATCTCGAATGTCGCGGTCACGTTTATCAATGAGCAAAATTAGACTAGGGTTTCCGTAAATATGGGCGTTTGAAATTCATTTTTTTGATCATTCCAAAACTACGGATTCGATGGAATGTTTGCACATAGAATAATAAGAAATTTTGTCCAGATCGCATCACCAATACCGTAGAAAATTCTAGCGAATCATCTAAAACAAAATGCGAATCTACTTACAAGGTGGATGAACGAGCGTTCAAAAGCTCCTGACTTCACGGTAGTGCTCTTCAATTTTTATTGAATAAGTACGATTTTCTTTCAAATTGTAATACTGTAATATCTGGATAGAGAGCAATACTTTTGTATAAAACTTGTATACGGATTTTGAATCTGCTAGATTATTATTTCCTTCCTGAGAAATGAAAATGAAGTTGTCTTCACAATTATATTATCCATAAGGTGATAAGTTGAAAACATGAACGTAATACATCTTCAGTTAAACACAAAACTAAGAAAGAAAATTATTCATCAATTCTATTACGATATGGTAGAAAATTGTCAAGAAAAGTGTTAACTCTGTGATGAGTTTAATGTATTTTAAAATATATAATGGAACAAAATATTTAGGGCATCCAACCACATTTGAGAATTTTCTGCAAAATGAACTGGAATAAAGTTTTGTATACGCAGAAGGGGAAATCAAATTATGGTTTGTGAGTTTGGAGGCATGACAAAGGTTAAAATTCTTTCAATGGCCTTTGCAGGGACCTATAATTGACACCAATCTGACTTGAGATGTTCGGTTCTTTTTGAACTCTCGCACTACTTACACGATGGCTATATCATTTCGTCTGTCCGTCCGTCCGGCCGTCCCTCCGTATACACGATAACTTTCGAACGGAATGTCCCAGAAACTTGAAATTTTCAGGGAAGGTTCGAATCTCGAATGCCGCGGTTAAGTTCGTTATTGGGCAAAATTCGCCTAGGGGTTCCGTAAATATGGCCGCTCGAAATTTTGTTTTCCTGATTACTTCTAAACTACAGATTCGAACGAGGTGAAATTTTGCACTCAGATGGAGAATTACGAGTTCAAGCTATACTCCGTTTAAGAATTATTGACATCTCGGTCGGCTGTGAAAAATCGAATATAAGTTGGTAATAGACTATTCAGTAATATTTTGGGTTGCTGAATTCAAGTTGGTATAGGAATAACACTAACATTACCCATAGAAATCTTGCTTTGATGATTTTATCGAAGATATTGGTGAATATGTAATTATAAAAATTTGCTCTGAATTTGAGTATTTTTTTGTCTTATGCTATTAAAATGGCTGGAATTGACCAGGATACATCGCGCCCAACAAGAGAACGCCAGGCAGTTTGTCGGTGTTACTTCGAGTTTTTCAAAGATTTGGCATATATTTCCGCTAGTGTTTCAGGTAAACGGTTATTCACCGACTCAAAGTGTATTCTGATTGATCAATGTCTCTTAAATTTTCAGATTTCACCAAGCCCTGTCCGTAGAATATTAGCATGTTATTATAGCCTGGAATAAGCAGTGGAAGAAAACCTGCAATATGATTATTCCTTCAATGAGACATTGAATGACTTTGTTTTTGCTAGAATTAAAAACAATGAATATATCAGTTTAGATATCCTTTTCGAACTGGCCAAAGAGCACCTAGATTTCAATTGATCGAAGTCAACATTATATTAAAAAAAATTTGATACAAATACAAAAAAATTGACCGAAGAAAAAATTCTTACTGATAAACAGAAAAATATAATAAAAATAGTACGATATTGTGATAAATACCGAGAATACATGGAACAAAACGTAAAATTCATTTATCTAGATGAAATTTGGATATTCAAAAACGGTATTCAAATTTGCCAGTGGACACTAGAGAATAATCCAAAAGGTATGCCGCGTATATTCAAGGGTAAAGGCAGAAGGTGCACTATTTTGAATGCTGGAACAATTGATGGATTTTTACCTGGATGTGATCCGATTCTTGACAGTAGTATCAATGATAAGGAATGGTGAATTATTTCATAAATGGGTTATTGAAATATTGAAACCTTCCCTGCAAAAGGATGCCCATCAATAGGATTATGTCAGCTTATTCAATAAACACATCCAAATCACTACACTACGTGGAAACAAAGTTTTCAATATTTTTATCTTTGCTCTTGTATCAGTCATAGATATTTTAAGTTTATTTATTATACTTATACTGTATAGTACCCTTTTCACATTCCCTCTGCTGATACACATACTATATTGTTCCCAAGTCAAAAGTATACTGAATAATTGTAAAATTTCATGTCAAAATTCTTCATGTACTACATAGATTCTTAATTTTTGTTTCTCTCTTATTTTAATAATAATATATGTCGTAGACTAAGGAGACAACTCAAAAAAAGGTCCATTTTGTGTTAGTGACAGTATTGAACTCAGGAAGTATCCCTTTTCTTACGTGCAATATCAGAATAACTCTAGTTGGCCTCTCCGCCACATAAGAGACTGTTCGTGAAAAAAGGTAACATTTCAAATTTTTTGGAAAAACAGTGGAATATTCCACCACGATGGGAAAAAATTGCATTAATTGAATATTGGGTGCTAGAGTTATAATGTTCAAATGGATTGCTGCAGTTATTACGAATGTTCAGCGTGTTGAATTGAGTAAGTACACAAAAGTATAGAACGAAAACTTCGGAAAACCAAAACTTCAAATACGATTTTCCAACAAAATCCATTTTAGAGTTGTCTCCTTATTCTACGACGGGTGCGATATTATATCGAATGAAACTGTTTGGGAAATGCATCGTAGATCTTCATGCACATGTATTTCACATTATTCTGTGCTAGTGTCAATTGTTGCCTCGGGTATATATAAGGATCAATTTTCCAAGTTGGGTTGTTGTTCAGAAACGGTTCAAATAGTTCACTGTGGCTTTGTAGGAAGATAACATACTTCAGCACATATATTGCTGTTAACGTCAGGATTTTATTCCTTTTGAAAACACTTCTACAAGTCTCTCTATATTTCATTCTATACATAGCTTGGATTGCTTGCTTTTGTGTTTTAAATATTTTTTTCCGATGTACTGTTTCCCCAGTAAACAATGCCATATGAAAGGGTTGACTGAAAATTGGCTGTGTATAGGAGCTTCAATGTATCTTGTTGGATATGGTATTTCATACTATTGAGGGTGTAGATTATGGTGGTGAGTTTCCTGTTCAAGTTTTCTATTTGGGGGTTCCATTTCTTAATAAATATAACGTTGAACCTGAATTTCCATTTTCAAACTGCAGTCGAAATATTCCGGCTTAGTTAATAATTATTCGATAATTCGTATACTGAACACTTTTCTAGGTTATATTTATGTTTTATTTATTTCTATGATTAAAACAGTAACTTTTTTGTAACTAGAAATAAAGCCTCGACTGGACGTTCATGGCCTGCTTCGATGTCAATAATTCTTAAATGGACTATACATGCAATTTTGTCCAGCTCACATGACCAGAACCATAGAAACCATAGAAAATTATAACTTTGTAATGGAAAGGCCTAGGGACTTGAAATTTTCAGGATAGGTGTGGATCTCGAATGTGGTGGTCCCGTTTATAAATGAGCAAAATTAGACTAGGGGTTCCATAAATATGGTCGTTTGAAATTCAGTTTTCTTGATAATTTCAAAACTACGGATTCGATCGAGACGAAATTTTGTATTTTGATGGAGAATGATATATTCAAGCTACATTTTTCCCATATCGCATGACTAGAACCATAGAAACCATAGAAAATTATAACTTTCGAACGGAAAGGCCTAGGGACTTGAAATTTTCAGGATAGGTTCGGATCGCGAATTTCGCGGTCACGTTCATCAATGAGCAAAATTAGACTAGGGGTTCCGTAAATATAGCCGTTCAAACAATTTTTTTCCTGTTAATTTCGAAACTACTTATTGGATTGGAATGAAATTTCGCACATAGATGAAGAATAATGTATTCAAACTACGTGGGAAATTTTGTCTAGATCGCATTACCAAGACCATAGATACGGTGGAAAATTTTAGCGAATTATCGAAAAAAACAATTACGAAAAGCACTGCCGTAAAGTCAGGAGCTTTTGAGCGCTCGTACATCCACCTTGTAGGTAGATTCGCCTTTTCCAATTTAAGAAATCAATTGAAGGAATTTTCGACAGCTGTCAAAAAATTCTCAAACTTAAACGAAACTCCAGACTTTGTCTGTGCTTCAGCTGACCAATTTTTTTTCGATAATTCGCTAGAATTTTCTACGGTATCTATGGTCTTGGTGATGCGATCTGGACAAAATTTCGCAAGTAGTTTGAATACATTATTCTTCATCTATGTGCGAAATTTCATTCCAATCAAATCGGAAATTTCGAAATTATCAGGAACAGAATATTTCGAACAGCCATATTTACGGCTTAGGCCTTTTCCTTCGGAAGTTATAATTTTCTATGGTTTATTTGGTTCTGGTTATGCGATCTGGACAAAATGTTGCTTTAATATATCATTCTCGTTTAAAATACAAAATTTCATCTCGATCGAATCCGTAGTTTCGAAATTATCGAGAAAACAAAATTTCAAACGTCCGTATTTACGGAACCTCTATTATAATTCTGCTCATTGATGAACGTGAACGCCACATTTCAGATATACACCAATCCTGAAAATTTCAAGTCCCTAGGCCTTTCCGTTCGAAAGTTATGATTTTCTATGGTTTCTATGGTTCTGGTCATGCGATCTAGAGAAATGTCGCTTGAATATATCATTCTCCATTAGTATACAAAATTTCGTCACGATCGAATCTGTAGTTTGGAAATTGTCAAGAAAACTAAATTTCAAACGACCATATTTACGGAACCCCTAATATAATTTTGCTCCTAGATGAAAGTGATCACGACAATCGAGATCCACACCTATCCTGAAAATTTCAAGTCCCTAGGCGTTTCCGTTCAAAAGTTAAAATTTTCTATGGTTTCTATGGTTCTGGTGATGCGAGCTGAACAAAATTTTGCATGTAGCTTGAACACCTCATTTTCCATTGGAGTACAAAATTAGACCTCGATCGAATCTGTAGTTTCGAAGTAATCAGGAAAACAAAATTTTGAGCGGCCATATTTACGGAACCCTTCGGCGAATTTTGCCCAATAACGAACTTAACCGCGGCATTCGAGATCCGAACCTACCCTGCAAATTTCAAGTTTCTAGGACATTCCGTTCGAGAGTTATCGTGTATACGGACGGCCGGCCGGACGGACTTACAGACTCGAATTTTCCGACGGATTCGTCATCAGTGAGTCGAACATAGTTGTTTGAGACCATTTTCGGCTCAAAATTCGATAAATACAGACATCGTGACGAAATGATATAGCCCTCGTGTAAGTAGTACGAGCGCTCGAAAATGGTCACCTATAGCACTGACTTGAAGTCTGGATTTTTCCCTTAGTTTGAAATTTTCTTTGACAGCTGTCGAAATCTTTCCAATTGGTTTCTAGAACTGGGGAATGCGAATCCACCTACAAGGTGGATAAACGAACGCTCAAAAGCTCCTGACTTCACGGCAATGCTCTTCGTAATTTTTTGAAATTGTTCTGGCTCATTGGCGTTGAAAAAATTAGTGAAAATAGCGAATTGAAAGCTGCAAATGTATGTGATACAGGATGACTTCAATGCGAAGGGATAACATTGTCCGTAGTGGGTTTACTATATATCGAGAAAATGAATTTCACAATTTGGTAAAGAATAAATCCAAGAAGCATATAAAAAGTTCATTTTTTTTCAATAGTGAAATAATTCCGTAACTTTTTGAATCCTCTTCATCCCTATTTTTCTTTCAATATGAAAAAATAAACCCTTTCTTGGATTCACTATCACCGAGTGAGATGGAAAATTCAATTTCGCGATACATATCTCGAATCAACGGACAATGTTATTCCTTTCCATTCAAACCATTCTGTATCACATAAACTAGACTTTTTGAACTCACTATTTTCAACCCCAATAGGCAATGACAGTTTCAAAGAAGTACTGAACATCTGGCAACAGACGTCTGAAAGTGGCCGTCATGCTCGGGCGACGTGAATGATCTAGGTCTCCCGAGTGTGAATTGCTTTGGATTTTTGACAACCAAAACGCAACTTGGCCACTTCAATTTGCATATTTTAAGATAACAACTTACTTTTTCAAAGATACTTCTTTTTCTTGGTCCACCAGATTTCCTACTACAGCAAAATTCATCAAGTCATCCTCTCCAGATCCTATGGCAGGTAATTCCTCTATGTCATTTTGCAACCTCTCAATCACAGTTACCTCTGCACTACCCATTTCCGCTGGAGTTATTTCGACAATTTTGGTATTGCTAATAATACTGCTATTAGCGTTTTCCGAACTCCTGTCTCCAGTACTGCAACTTCTCAATTTCTTAGAATAAGACTTTCTTTGGCTCTCAGTTCCTAAATTTTCAGATTTTCTATTTTTATTATTTGAAGTTCCAGATTTTCTGTTTTTATTTGCAGAAGCTTCATTTTTTTGCACCTCCTTTTCGTCAATAGATTTTTGTTCTGTTTTGATCGCTGTTCTTGATCCCCCCACTTGCTTTTCATTTGGCGTACTTGTTTTAGAGTTTTCGGGTTTAATTTCAGGATTCACGTTCCTCCTTTTTTTAACAGGTAGTTTTTTTGGAGATATTTCGAAAATTGTTTCTATGGGTGAAATTTCTAAAATTTTTTCCATCTCAATATCAAGTGAGGCTATAAATAAATTTGCACTTATTTTTCTACCCGATAAGTTAAGATCTATAACTTTTTTTTTTCTCCTTTTGCTAGAATCAGAGATTATATTTAAAGTATAATCATTGCAATCAGTGACAAATACAACATCTGCACGATTTTGGTTTGAACTTAAATCAGACGCTGCTTCATTCTTACATTCACTTGACGAATTATCTTCAGAACTGATGTCAAGATTTTCAAGGGCATTCAAATTAATCTCGGATTCAGAATCTGTTTTTTTGCCGACTTCTGCTGAAGAATCTGATGTCTTCTTTGGTGTTACCTTAGGTAAAAGATGAATTCCCCTGTCATACAAGTCTTGAACCAGTTGCTTTGCTCCTTCTGTAGATGGTTGTTCTACTCTCGGCGGCAATACATCCTTATTTTCATTTGTCGCCTCATCATTGTTAATCTTATTGATGCTATCCTCATCGGTACTCAAATGCAAAGCAAAGTCATCATCAGTAATTTCATTTTCATTATCAAATTTTTCCATCAATTGCTCATTTGTTTTGGGAGTCATTTTCGTTTCGTTTTTTATTGTGCCATACTTGCCATTTTTCGTTCTTGGAGGATTCCTTCTGCGAGTAGTACTCGAAGTGTTTATGTTACCTTTTTTTGAAGATTTCGAAGTTCCCTCTGGCTTTTCTATGATTTCCTGTTCCATATATTTGATATTTTTGTTGGGGGTTTTAGTTGGTGAAGACTTTATTTGATTGTTTCTTTCCTCGTTCGAAAGTTTCGGAATTGGGATATTTCTCTTTCTGAAACAGTACGAGTCTTTAGGACTGGTGGTAGATTTTTTCGGTGCAGGGTCTATGTCCGAATCTGAATCTCCGTTGCTACTGCTTTCACCATTGGTGCTACTACCACTACTACTGGAATTTTCCGCATCTTCCGAACCAGAATAATCTCTTTCTTTCATCAAACTCAAATTTTTTTTGCCTATAATGCTCTTATTGAATATTTTTTTCATTTCTGATGATACAGGCACTTCGGTAACTCCCATTTCCTTATTAGAATTGGTCTCGGCCTTTTCCTGAAGTTCACTTTGTTTTTCTTTCTTCTTTTCCTCCCTTCGATATTCTTCCATCATCGTTTCTAGTGATTTGTTCTGTTCGGTGTCTGACGGTTGGTAATAAGAACTAGATGTGGAATAATCTGTAGGCCTATTGGAGTGATGGTCAGAACTATTTAAATTTATATTTGGAGTTATTGGTAAGTCGGGTGAAATTGCTAGTGTTGGAGTAGGTAGAGACAAGAGATCAATTCCTCGCAACTGTTCTTCAAGAGCTATTGAAAAAGGAGTCATTTCAAATTTACCTGGGGTTTTAGGGAGAGTCACTTTAACAGGAGTTTCTTGTGTTATATCCCTTTTCGTTCTTGATTTGGATTCTTCCTCTATTGATACTTCATCAATTGGTTTTTGTTCTGTCAATCTGCTTTCATCAATCACTTCCACCTCGAATATTTCGGCCCCATTTGTTTGGTTGCACTTTTTTTTTATTCTTGGGGGTCCATTACAATTCCGCAAATAAACTTCTGTCTCTTCAGTGATGACTGTTTTTTCTTCATTTTCTAGATCTTCAGATTTCAAACTGGATTTTCCACCAGTGGAACCTGACGTTTCAGATTTTTCCTCAGACAACTGCGCGATTTCAGATTCTGTTTTTTCGTTTGTAATTTCTTTGTTCTCCTCAACTTCTTGCTCTTTTACTTCATGTTGAATTTTAACTGGGGTTTTGAAAGCCGCTTCTATAGCCAACGCTTCCTTCTCCAAGTCTCCGTCATCGCAAGAAATATCGAGCTTATCGTCGCTCACATCATCGCTTGGTACTATCCCAACATCACTCTTATCTTGCTGTTCACCAATTTTCTTGGAGTCTTCATGTGGAATCAATAACTCTCTCAAATCTGCATCCCAGGCACTTCTCTTCTGCGCTTTTTTATTGTCTTCGAAGAGGCTTTTGACGCTCTTCTTTTTTTTTTCTTCCCTTGCAGGTGATTCGATAACGTTTAAACTTCTTTTGGGTGGAGAGGGCGTTTTTTCCTTCTTTGATGGTGATATCACCGACGATTTAGACGGTTTCAAGGACCTTTTCCTCAATCCTTGACGATGACAAGGTTTTTCTGTTTCGGATAATTCGGCAAACACCTCCATCTGGTTAGAATCCTCATCGAATACTTTGTAAAAATCACCATCAGTTGTTGCTATTGTTATTTTATCTGTTTTTGGAGCTATAGTCTTAATTTTTCTTATGCTTTCATTTTTTGTGGTTGTCTGAGTTCGAATTGTATCAGACGACGTGATGGTGGTGGTTATTGGTTTTTGTGAAGTCATCAACGTATGTGGTTCTGATGTCATTATTATCTGGGATTGATTTATCATCATCGGATTGATTTGTATTTGGGACTGTTGGACGGCCATCTGTGATTGAGGTACTGTAAAAATTATGAAATTTAAATAAACATATCACATTAGTTCATTAAAATGAAAACAAAATAATGTGAAACCTAAGAAACCTTGTAGGTGCAGGTGAGCAAATCTGAGACTATATCACTTCGATACCTTTCTTCGGGAAAAAAATTGAAAGAGGATATTATAAGTATTATCAATGTTTTCTATATAAACTGTTGTGAGTCAGTCCTTACTTCGTAATATGCCCAGAACTCGTGACCGACGCAAGAAAATAATGAAATGTATTCTCATGATATGAGCAAAGACATGTCATGAGCGAATGGCGGAGTGGTAAAAGCGTTCTACTCGGGACCAAGAATTCTCAGGTTTGAATCATCCGACCAGTGAAGACATTTTCTGACCTGGAGAACTGTCCAAATATTCGGTGTTGGATGAACAATTGACAGTGCTGTGCCTATAGTGGCGTAAGGACACAGTTAAAAAGCCTACACAGAACATAATCGGATCTCCTAATTCGCACAAGCTCTGAGTTTCTGAGGGTCTCACATAAGGTTGCCATCCGTCCGGTTTCCCCGGATTTGTCCTAGTTTTTAGCGCGTCCGGGGAACGTCCGGGCCGGTTTTTATTTGTTGTCCGGGTATTGCAATTATCAAGTGAAGTCATTTTTTTCGGGTGGATTCAGGTTCAAAACTATTTCGAAAACATTTCGTAGTTGACGTCACCAGTTTGTGTATCGCTGAAATGCCATAATTTCAGGACAGTGAAATCCTACCACTCAAATCTGCACAAAACGCGTGAATGAACAAATCCATGAAGAAATCAATAAACATAACCAATATTCTTTAAAAAGCTGTTTCCAAAAGCGGTCAGAAACCAGTCTATTCATGTCAGAAAAGTACGAACTGCAGTTCGAACTATCCCAAAACTTGTTTTCGAACCAACCTCGGTTATTTCAAACTATTTGGTGCGTAACGTCACCAGTTCTACGCAGAGATTCGAATATTTCAAAATGGACGATATAGTTTTGAAAATCGTCGCGCGAAAAAATGAATTAAGGCATACCATGAGCCACCGCCAGGCTCGTGCGTCTGGGATGGTCACATATATATAATTATATAGTATAAGTATTGTGGACATTCGTGGATCATCCGACTCCTGACTCTCTAGCTCTAGTCTGCTCTAGTCTAGATTCACTTATGGATAATCCTGAAATACTGTAGAGAAGAGCTCTATCAGGCGCTCTGAAAAAAGTACCAAAAAATCTATACCCGGTAGAAATATCTTTTTTTTTAAATAATGATGTCAACCACACCACGTTGCGTTTCTGTGTAACACGCTCTAAAATAAATCAAATCCATCAGTTCCTTCAAAGGAAGATATTCTTCATTAAAATACCAATAGATATACAGAAAACCGTATGAATAACTGTTGTCATTTTTTTGGTATGAAATTTTATGATGAAATTTGAAGTTGGATATTTTTTCCAAAGAAATGACAACAGTTATTTATTCGATTTTCTCTACATCTATGGGTATTTTAATCAAGAATATTTAACTATGAAGGAACTGATGGATTTGATTTATTTGTGAGCACAGAAACACAACCAGAAACCAGAAGATATTTCGATCGGGGATAGATATTCTTGTATTTTTTTTCTGAGCTTAGTAGTATTCTTCACAGTATTTCAGGATTATCCAGTCATTCCGGGACACCCTGTATAAAAAAAGTTATAATTCATGGTATTTTTCAAAAATTGAAAAAATTTAAGACTGTCCTGAAATATTTTTCCATTATAATAGGTAGTTATAAAAATATTTCAACATGTCCGGGTTTTCAGATGCAATGTCCGGGTTTTTTAAGCTTCTTGTAGTAGTTTTCAGATTACAGAGATGGCAACCCTAGTCTCACAGAGACATTCGAAATCGCAAGAATTGTTGAGTTTTCAGCAAGACCATTAGATTGGACTCGCAGATGAAACATTCATGGTCAAATTGTTTATTCGTACTTTGTACTTAGTTGTAAGATAACGACATAAATGTTCATTTGAATTTAAGTAAGGAACGCATCACTGGAATAATGAAAAATATATATTTTTGAAAACTACGCTATCTCAGAAAGTGTTCTGTCTTATCCTACTGAAAATTTGTGTTTACATAGGATCCATCTATGAAATGAGTTATGTAGAAATTCTGCTGTGAAAAGGAAATTGAGTTTTTCTGATCTGGTGTTGATAAATTTTCTGATAATTCGTCATCTTTTAAATTTAATAAATATGACATTACTTCAGGAGTGCCCCAGGGTTTTATCTTGATGACTGATAAACACACTTTCCATAAAACCATTCTTATGGATGTCGATTTCTGCCATGAGCCATTATAATGCCAGCGTCAGCAATAAAATACAATTCGTCAATATTTGAAAAATATATACAGAGAGTTCGAGAGTTCTACCTTGGTTCAAACATATAGAATAGATCAAAAGAAAAGCTAACCCTCTATCTGTACCTGATGATGGCTAATGGCCGAAATCGATAGCCAATAGAATGTTTTTATAAAACTTGTGTTTTTCAATTACCTTATGAACTTTCACGCACTTATGGAGGTATTCACAGCCAAAATCAGGAAGGGACATTTTAGGTTGATAATAAAAAGTGTGGAAGAAAAATACATGGAATATGAAAATGAAGAAATAATGAAATTTTAGATTCACCAAAATTATACACCATATTCGACAAAAATAAAGTGTATAAAATGAAAGTAATCCATAAATACAAGCTGAAATCAAGCAGATGCGCTGCTAACATAATAGTTGGATTGGATCCTGGTATACAGAAACAATTGAAAATATAAAAGATTTAAATTTTGTTTGGAGAAGTTGCTTTTTCCGGGAATAATCTAATTGCTATAAATTTGTAGGTTATAATTATTTCCCGTGCCATTGCAAAAATGAAAAGTCCTGTTCTAAATGCTGAAAATCATTACACGAATAATCGTTATGAAGAAATACCAGAGGTACTATCCATAAGAAAGAAAAACCTGACCGTCCAGTCGGACAGTGCAAGATTGGAAAGATATGCGCGTTATGATAATGAATAATCCAGTATTGAACTACAACAAAATGCTCTTCATCTCACACCCAGATCGTCGGCGGTTTTGGGAATTAACAAACAGCGTTACGTCCATTCGTAAATACGACAACTTGCGGAAGAAGTTTCGAAATTTTTATGGTTCGAGGTCTGACTGCGACGGCAAGGTTTGTTGATAGGCGAAGAGTTCTGTAGATATAGTCGTCTGATGTTTGTTTCCTCAATTATTCGGAAGATAATGTCACCAAAATTCTTGTGGAATTTCGTGAGGATCGTATAACTAGAAGATGAAAAAACTTCGGTATCTCAGAAATTATGTTCATGTTTTTATGTGAGACCTCTCATAAGCTTAAAGCTTGTGCGAGTTAGGAGAACAGGTTGTCTTCTGTGTAGGCTTTGTTTCTGTGTCCTTGCGCCAACTGAGGCACAGCACTGTTAATTGTTGACCCAACAGTGAATGGTGGAACCGTACTCCAGGTCAGAAAATTTCTTTCCCGACCGGAGGATTCGAACCCGGGATCTTTCGATGGAAAGATGCTGCTGAAATGTTGTTTCTTCATATGGGGCACCGATAAAAAAAGTTATGTGGAAATTCAGCTTTCCAGCTGTTCCACGTGAATAGAATTTTATTATTATTATTTATTGGAATATAAAAGGAGGCATATAGCCTATAAACTTTCAAAGTACAAATCTTCTGATAGTAGAGTTCAAACGGAGCTCTATCGTGCTACCCCGTATGAACTTCATTGCTCAAATGTATGAACCACTAGTAAGATTCCCTACACCCAAACAATGCAAAATCAACTTGTTAAAAAATCGTCGCGTGCAGGAGGTGATGGGGGGGCAACATTTTTTGTTTATAATCATCTACATCAATATTCTAATATTCATACCAATTTTCATCGAAATATACGATTCAGAAATATTTTACTTTAATTATCGGAGAAGTCGGATACAATGCGCTTATATGGAGTTCCTTAATCGCTTGCCCTGAAAAGGCATATTCACCATTATGTTCGTTTCAATTTTACTCGAAAACTGTTGCGAAAATCGAAAAAGTACTTTATATAAAGAGTCTTCCTCAGAATTCGACGATTCAAACGGTTTTTTCCAAATTTCAATTGGCCGAATAATTTCCTCGAAAAATGTGCTATTACATCCGATTAGCCGCGACTGAACGTGGAGATGCTAGTAAGGCGCACTTTGATGAATAAACGAATAAACGATCCATTCGTTCATAAGGTTCCTTTTGAGTCTGGGCAGCTTTACGCTCCCGTATTTTTGAGCGCTCGTACTACTTACACGAGGGCTATATTTCACTGATGACGAATCCGTCGAAAAATTCGAGTCTGTCCGTCCGGCCGTTTACACGATAACCCTCGGAGGGAACGTCCTAGAAATTTTCAGGGTAGGTTCGAATCTCGAATTCCGCGGTTACGTTGGTTATAGGGGTTCCGTAAATATGGCCGTTAGAAATTTTGTTCTCCTGATTACTTCGAAACTACTGATTCGATTCAGGTGAAATTTTGCACTCAGAAGGAGAATGTCGTGTTCAAGCTAAATGCAAATTTAGAGTTAGATTTCTAGATCACATGAATGGAAAGGCCCCTGGAAATGAGAAGGCAGATATACTAGCGAAGCAGGGGGCCCGATCAGAGTTTGTTGGTCCGGAACCCGCACTGCCAGTCTGTCGGAAATCTGTCAGGAACTTCTTCAGAAGTTGGCTGGACGGGAAGTTTTCCTCGGAGTGGAGCACGGGAGTTGGTCTCAGGCAGTCGAGGCTTCTCATTAAGGGACCTTCATCTGGACCTGAGGTCAGGAGACTCCTGGCACTAGAGAGAAGACAGCTCAGTCTGGTGATCGGTACTTTGACTGGCCACCTACTGAACAAACATTTGAAGAGAATGGCTCTTTGTGCCGGTGGTGCGGGAGCACAGATGAAACTGCTGAACACATTTTGTTCAGTTGTAGTGACCTCACTAATCTGAGGACAATACACCTACGAAACCCAACACCCACTATTCCTATGGTGAAAGGGACTCCTCCTGGTCGACTTGCGGCATTTATGTCTGCTTGTCTGCGGGACTGAGTCTCTCAAGCAGTATGCGGAGGAACAATGGGCCACATGGCCTCAGTTCAGCCCGGAGTGGGCACCGCACAGAGAAGAAGAATAATGGAAAGGCCTAGGGACTTGAAACTTTCGGATAGGTGTAGATCTCGAATGTCGTGGTCAAGTTTATAAATGAGCTATTATATTATTATAAATTAGAATAGGGGTTCCGTAAATATAGTAGTTTGAAATTCAGTTTTCTTGATAATTTCAAAACTGCGGATTTGATCGTTAAATTTTGTAATTTAATGGAGAATGATATATTCAAGGTACATTTTCTTCAGATCGCATGACCAGAACCATAGAAACCATAGAAGAATATAACTTTCGAACGGAAAGTCCTAGGGACTTGAAATTTTCAGGATAGGTTCGGATCGCGAATTTCGCGGTCACGTTCAGCAATGAGTAAAATTAGACTAGGGGTTCCGTAAATATTTTTTTCCTGATAATTTCGAAACTATCCATTGGATTGGAATAAAATTTTGCGAATAAATGACGAATGATGTATTCAAACTACGTGTGAAATTTCGTCCAGATCGCATTACCAAGACTTTAGATACCGTAGAAAATTCTAGCGAATTATCGAAAAAAAAATTTTTTTGATAGCTGCCAAAAATTTTTCTAATTTGTTTCTTGAACTGGAAAGTGCGAATCTACCTACAAGGTGGATGAACGAGCGCTCAAAAGCTCCTGACTTCTCGGCAGTGTTATTATAATTTTTATGTATGTTTGTAGCAATCATTTTATTATATCCTAAGGTCATGCGTATTTGCTACTATATCGATACCTTTTTGCCAAATTATCGTGAGCCTCAACGTACTACGTTGAGGCTTACGATAGTTTGGCAAAAAGGTATCGATATGAGGGTGTGATATTTGCTACCTTCCCTATTTTTTGCAAAAAGCAAGTGCAATATTCCCAGTGGGACAACGAAAAATTACTAAGGTAGGTTTTCAACATTTATTTGTGAGGTTATATTTATTTCCATCTTTTCCTGGGTCTTCAGAAATGAACATTCCAAGCAACACTAGTTCTGAGAGTGAACTTGGGTCGAAAATCAAGAAGAATACTTCGAGAAATTTGGAAAGTTCATGTTTTATTTGCCAAGAAGGTGGACAATTAGAAATATCTAAACCAAAATAAAAAGATGCCGATATGTACCATATTTTTTTAAACCTCAACTATTTTATAGCTCAGGATGATTTTAAATAGCATATAAACTGCTATAATCTTATACCAGTTTGAAAAAATATTTCTATACACAAATCGAAGCATGCCAAGAAAATTAACTATTTTCCTCAAGCGGACATATTTCAGAGACGTACCTCCTCACGTACAGTAATACCATTCGATATACAAAAATTACGAAAAGCACTGCCGTGAAGGCAGGAGCTTTTGAGCGCTCGTACATGCACCTTGTAGGCAGATTCGCATTTTCCAGTTTTAGAAATCAATTGAAGGAATTTTTGACTGCTGTCAAAAAAATTCTGAAACTTAGGCGAAACTCCAGACTTCATGTCGGTGCTCCAGCTGATCAATTTTTTTCCGATAATTCGCTAGAATTTTCCACGGTATCTATGGTCTTGGTGATGCGATCTGGACAAAATTTTGCACGTAGTTTGAATACATTATACCTGAGCTAGGTGCATAATTTCATTCCAATCCGATCGGTAGTTTCGAAACTATCAGGAAAAAAATATTTTGAACGGCCATATTTACGGAACCCCTAGTCTAATTTTGCTCATTGATGAACGTGACCGTGAAATTTGCTATCCAAACCCACCCTGAAAATTTCAAGTTCCTAGGCCTTTCCGTTCAAAAGTTAGAATTTTCTATGGTTTCTATGGTTCTGGTCATGCGATCTGGACAAAATATTGCTTCAATATATCATTCTCGATTAAAATACAAAATTTCATCTCGATCGAATCCGCAGTTTCGAATTTATCGAGAAAACAAAATTTCAAACGACCGTATTTACGGAACCCCTTGTATAATGTTGCTCATAGATGAACGTGATCACGACATTTGAGATCCACACCTATCCTGAAAATTTCAAGTCCCTAGGCGTTTCCGTTCAAAAGTTACAATTTTCTATGGTTTCTATGGTTCTGGTCATGCGATCTGGACAAAATTTCACATGTAGCTTGAACACCTCATTTTCCATTTGAGTGCAAAATTTCATCTCGATCAAATTTGTAGTTTTCAAGTAATCAAGGAAACAAAACTTTGAACGGCCATATTTACGGAACCCCTGGTGGAATTTGGCCCATTAACGAACTTAACCGAGCCATTCGGGAACTGAACCCACACTGAAAATTTCAAGTCTCTAGGTTGTTTTGTTCGAGAGTTATCGTGCTGACGGACGGACGGCCGGACGGACAGACTGGAATTTTCCGACGGATTCGTCATCAGTGAGTCGAACATAGTCGATTGAGACCATTTTCGGCCCAAAATTCGAAAAATACAGACATCGTGACGAAATGTAAGTAGTACGAGCGCTCAAAAATGAGAATTTGTCAAAATTGACTGCAGAAGCAGAAATTATGCCGAGTCATGACTACTAATAAGTATGGAAAATAAAATGAAATTCATCACACGGAATAATCCCCTATTCTATAGTAGAACAGGGGCTAATGATGTTGGATTTTTGGAAAAATACACCCCACAACTTACTGCACGCGACGATTTTTTGACGACAAGTTGATTTTGCATTGTTTGGGTGTAGGGAATCTTACTAAGTGGTTCATACATTTTAGCAATGAAGTTCACACGAAAATCTGTTTAGAAGCTCTTTTCATGCCTTGTGAACGCTTCTATGATATATTCAATACAATTTGTTGATTCCATCTTTCGGAGACTATAATAGACTAAAATGTCATTAGTTGTCACACTGTCAATGCACTCTGAAAGCCAGTTTGTTACACAGAAACAATCGCGCAAAAGCTCTCGACTTCAGGTCTTTCCAAAATTGTTTCTAGTTCCAATTGTATACATCTTATGCCTGACACCTTCTTATCATGAGGTAAATGTTTAATGCTTTGCTAGCAGTTATCCCAACTTGCTTATATTATTATTATTTGAACTGGGGTCGTTGTGGCTCGGTTAGTACACTGTCGACCTGAATATTATTTTTCTCAATTGATACCTTAATAATTATGACTAAGATTGAAGCTGATATAAAGTCATAGATCCCTGATTTCTTTTGAACTTACACAAGAAACCTTACCTGTCAAAAATTGTTGTTGGGTAGATGAACTTTCCTCCAAAATTACAGTGGGCATTTTCATAAGTTCTGTTTCAGTCAATACACTGCTGAAGGGTGTGGGACGTGCTGGACCGTTATTGAGAAATATATAATTTGGAGCATTCATAAGGGAAGGGACCATCAGAAGTCCAGAAGAATTTGTTAAGAAGATCTGATTTTGTTGAGGCGATATCGTAGGAGGTTTGCTACTGTACGTATCTCCGGCAATATTTTCGCAGTTCTTCACGCCAGATTGAGATGTATTAGTCGCTTTTTTGTTCGGGAAATAATTAGAATTTTCGACGTTCAAATTTGGTGTAGATTTTTCGTTATCTGATATTTCAATTACGATTTCAGATGGTCTGTAAGAAAATAAAAAAACTTAAAATAATTGGAGAGAAAGTTGATACGAGATAACTCACTGACTCTTATCCAAATAACTATTAGTGGTCGAATGTTTTATAGGTGTGTTAATTTTGTGTCCTGGAATTAAAAAAATATATTAGGATGAGTTGGATAAAGATAGCGAGAAAAAGCAACGTAATGAAAAATCTATCACATCAGACATTCAGTTTACTTATCTATGATTAGCAATTGAACACTTTGTACAAATAAACGAGAAATTTCAAAGAAAATTCAGTAATAATGCAAATATAAACCATTTAATTTCGAAGTACCTATGTTGAGAGATACAAGCACCAAGTGAATACAAATTTCATTATCTCTATCATTAGACACCCATTATGGTGAAAACGAAATCAATCAGGCCTATTTTGTTGCTCTTTGACCCAAAATATGAAAGTATGTATTGTATTCTGCAGAGTTTTTACTGCGATTAATTTTTGTAATGAATCTCCATTATGATTATGATCTGTCAAAACAAAAGACTGGTTATGCGCTTCTAAACGAATAAGTACCACGCCCATTGAATAAACTCAATCATTCGAAAATATGTGCCAACACTAGAGTAGTTGGTACATTCATTAAATTATGAGAATATTATTTGACTCACTCGGACTGGAAAAATTATAAGAAGCACTGCCGTGAAGTCAGGAGCTTTTGAGCGCTCGTTCATCCACCTAGTAGGTAGATTCGCATTCTCCAGTTTTAGAAACCAGTTGGAAAAATTTCGACAGCTGTCAGAAAAAATTAACTAAGGCGAAAATCCAGACATCACGTCAGTGAACTCCCACGTAAGACTCTCCCAAGTCCACGTCGTGGGAGTCGGGCAATGTTTCTTCGGAGGTGGCCAATAACAGACAATGGCACCACGGCATTAATAATGTCAATGTCGTGGGACAGGTGACGCTGTGGGCATAAGATCGAATGTTGGGCAAAGAAGGCAGCCCCTTCAAATAGCCCACTCCCACCAAAGTTGGTGTCCGGCATTCAGCCTAACGGAAGGGGCATAGGGGTAATCCCTCGTGCGGGTGTGGGTTAGCAGCCCTCACCCACAAGAAACAGAGACAGACAGAGTAAATAGAAGTCGGCCTGAGGGCAAAAGGCCGTGTACTAGGAGCACGGCCCCACTTGTGACGGACCTCGGGAGCACCCGTTCCGATGCCGACGCGCAGGCACCTCGAACAAATGGACGAGAGGACTGGCCAATCACATGCGCACACACCGTGCCCAAGTAACGGTTCCGGATCCTTCGAGACCTGGGCCGTCTGGGGTCTCAGTGGCCGAGCAGACTGCAAGCCAAGGCTTTGTGTGCATGTTATGTGAACCGAGTAGGGAGTTCACAACAAAGATTGGCCTCGGGGTGCCCAGGCAACGAGCTCATCCAGAGGCCGCGAATGAGGATATTAACATCGAACGTCGTCATGGGGGATACTCGACCGAGGAGATGAAAATCGCCGCGGTCGAGGAGGCACACGTGATTTAGTACGGCCGAAGCAGACTGGGCCAAGAGGTCCGGTTTGTTAATGTCTTTCTGAGTCAGTTCTTCCCAGGAAGAACAATTGCCTCATTGAGAGGCATGAGAAGATTTTCAGCCTATAGGGCGTTGTTGGAACAGCCCTTCACGGAGTTGTCTTCCTCGGGTTTCTCTAGCCCGGACTCCACTATTAGTGATCAGGAGTCACTCGGTGTCTCTATACCTAATGTGGACCAGTACCTTGGAAGCGGCAAGAAGTCTGTTGCCAAGGGTCAGAGAGTCCGACTATCCGGGCTCCAAAGCGCTGGTCGCGTCAGCAGAACAGGTCGAGACAGGCCTAGACACGTCAGGAATGATAGAAGCCTGCCTCAAAGCCATGATAACATCGTATGGCAAACAAAAACGGAGGTACGTGAGAAAAAGAAGGGTTGTAACGCCTAGAAATAGGGATACTAGAAGGCGTAAGGTGCGGACATGCAAAATCTCTTCAAGAAGAGCATGTCCAGAGCCGCAAAGCGGATTATGAACGGAGGGAATGAAACTTCTAATCCATCCCTCGAGGAAATGGTGAACCAGTGTTAACCGTTCCCTCGGCTCCAGTTCAGCAACACGAATCCCTGCCAGAACATCGGCAAAAATCTGCTACTGCTTCACCGATTACTGAAAGCGAGATCAGTACGGTGAAAATTCCGTACAACTCAGCTCCTGGCATTGATGGCGTAACATTCGCCATGTGGAGTAAAGTTCCACCAGCCCATAGGGCTCTTCTGTACAACCTCGTGTTGCATCTGGGATCATTTCCAGACCAGCTCTTAAGTCTAGTTCGCATTAGGAGAGTATTTTAGTCGAGCAGCGAGTGACTAAACCCGCTACTGTCCGAAAATCGTTCGCACTTTGCTTTTAGTACAGTTGACAGTTCACAAGTGAGGTTAGGTAATAGTGTGATTTGCAAGATGAACAGCCTACAACGAATTAAAATAAACAAAGTGATTAAGCTAATCGTGTCGGCTATTTTAGAAGAGGAAATTTGTGTAATTAATAAGAAGAAGCTATGGGTACGAAAATGGATCGAAAGAAGAGAAAAACTAGGAGCTACTCATTGTCTTCTGGGAGAATTAGCATTGGAAGATCCCAAAGAATACTTCGATAGTTTCAGAATGTCGGAAAGTTGTGTGCATTTTCTGTTAATGAAAATATAGTCTCAGATTCAGCGTAAAGATACTCTTTTAAGAAGCGCTATTCCTGCAATTACTAAATTACAAGTAGTTCTATACTTTCTTGCTACTGGATGCAGTTTAAGGACACTCACACATATATTTAGACTCGGAAAATCAACTATTTCTGGATTCATCATCGAAGTTTGTGAAGCAATATATGAATCATTAAAGGAATTTATACCTGATATTTTTGATTTTCATTTTTATTTCCCTTTCACCAAATCCAGAAATGTCCATTGTTTTTTCGATGTCCAAATATGCAGATTGTTTCGACTGCCTGTTTTTATACTGCGTGGACTTGATGTTCCACAAACATTCATGTTCTAGATACTTCGAAATAAATTTTAAAGTTGTATCTGCGCTCCAGAGGGACGTCATATTAGCGGCTACTAATGAACTCTACTAAATATTCGGGTTCGCACTTGTTGAGCCGGCAAGCCAGTGATCTCGGACGCATGGTGGGGGTGCTACTCGCCCGTTGAAAATACAGTAGAATGGATCGACTCGACTAAATTACTTGCCTAACTACTCGACTAAATTTTCATCGTTCAGACACGTTTGGTTACTAAATCACTCGCTACTCGACTAAAATACTCTCCTAATATGAACCAGACTTTAGCGAGCGGGACGGTTTTCGTCCCTAAGAGAACAGGTGGTGTAACACCTGCTGATTTTAGGCCAATCAGCATAGCGTCTGTCATAGTCCAACAATTACATAAGATATTGGCGAGACATATGGGGGTGGAAGGGGTCATTGATGAGAGGCAACGATGCCTAGAAGACGGTTGTGCCGAAAACATTTCGGTGTTGGCAGCCGTCCTACATCTCGCCAGACAACACCTGAAAGAGCTGCATCTAGTGTCTCTAGATGTGGCCACGGCGTATGACTCCGTCAGTCATCAGGCAATAACATCCACCATGACAGAGGCTGGAATACCTGAAGTGCTGGTCAGGTACGTGGCCGCCACATACTCAAGAAGTACAACTGTCTTGGAGTGTGACGGTAAAAGATCTCACCAGATCCCGGTAAGCAGGGGAGTTCGCCAGGGCGATCTAATGTCGAGCATGTTGTTCGCATTGGCGGTGAACAGGGTGTAATGAATTGGAAGACTTGATAACATTTCGGTAAATGCAGAATTAATTTAAATAGACGAGAATAGAGAATTATTTCTTTTGGCCTAGTCGATACAAGAAAAAATCGATATCGTGGGAACGCCTAGCAAGCCATCTGTTTAGTTTATTCGAGAGTATTAATATGTTGATAACCCAAACTCAAGTGTTTAGGGACCCATAAATATAAATGCCTTATCGCGCATATATTGACCAAAAAAATGAAGCGTTGGAGATTTTTAATTCTCCCTCATCGATTCCACGAAACACTTGATTAGGGTTTAGATGGAAAAATTTCACACCATACCACCACTGTCGGAAATGCGATAGGTGATTGGTTCAGAATTTTCAGACCAATAATTGCCGATGGTTGGTTTACGAACCGCCTTAAAAAAGATGATTGAAGGGGGTGATTGGTTTAACGAAAACGAAAAAAATCATTTGGAACCACCTAGAATGATAGAATTGAAAATTTTCAGGAGACGAAAAAAGATCGGAGTAAGTCAGTTGGTTCGGGGAACCCGGTAGAAAAAGTTGTTGTCGATCGAGGGTCGGTTGTTCGCGAGTTGGCGGGGCTCGGAAAGAGTCAGTTGTTACCGGTCTGGGACCGAAGGGGAATTGTGCGGGAGTAGAGAACTTTGGAGATTTCGTTGTTTTGAGTCGGTGACTCGCATTAGGGCAGTAATTGAAAGTCGGGAAGGTGCCACGATAGGTACAGAATTTTAGGTTCACTTTTCGATTTGGAGGCAGTTGCTCGCAGGTAGATAACTCATTAAGAATTAGTCGTACAGGCTGACTTGTAGGCTGGCCTCATCTGTGAGGGTCACATCATGCACTTTCTCCTGGCGAGGTGTATGGTCTCAACAGTCAGCAGATATATTGACTGACGACTTGGGAGTACCAATTGGGCTACTCAGTGGAATAACCACTGCAAGGGTCGTCCACGAACTGGACCCGGTGGAACCAAAAAACATCAAGGGTTCCTAGTCTCAGAGTCGGTGTCGGGTAGGATGTTCGCGAAGGCAAATTACCCCTGGGCAACCTGCGCCCATAAGAGCTGAATTCGGTTGCAGGAAATTAAACCGTGCTCACTTCTTTTATTAGAAGTGGGAACAGAGGAGTTTTTAGTGAGTACGACCCCCGTGAATTCGGGGGAAGAGTCTGCACAAACCGCCAAACAGCTATGGTGAAGGTCCGTAAACAGGAAAAAAAAAATAACCAATTTTTTTTCGATAATAATTTTCTACGCTATCAATGGTCTGGGTTATGCGATCTGGACATAATATCCTACGTAGTTCCAAGTCCCTAGGCATTTCCGTTCGAAAGTTATAATTTCCTATGGTTTCTATGGTTCTAGTCATGCGATCTGGGATAAATGTAGCTTGAATATATCATTCTCTATTAAAATACAAAATTTCGTAGTTTTGAAAATATCAAGAAAACTAAATTTCAAACGACCATATTTACGGAACCCCTAGTCTAATTTTGCTCATTGATGAACGTGACCGCGACATTCGAGATCCACACCTATCCTGAAAATTTCAAGTCCCTAGGCTCTTCCATTACAAAGTTATAATTTTCTATGATTTCTATGGTTCTGGTCATGCGATCTAGACAAAATTGCATGTGGCTTGAACACGTCACTCTCCATCTGAGTGCAAAATTTTACCTCGATCGGATCAGCAATTTCAATGTACCTAATCAGGAAAACAAAATTTCGAACGGCCATATTTACGCAACGCCTGGTCGAATTTCGCCCAAGAACGAACTCAACCGCGGCGGTCGAGATTCGAAACTACCCTGAAAATTTCAAGTTATTAGGTCGTTCCGTTCGTGAGTTATCGTGTATACGGACAGACTCGAATTTTTCGACGGATTCTTCATCAGTGAGTCGAACTCTGCCGATTGAGACCATTCTCGGCTCAAAATTTGACATCGTGATGAAATAGTAAGTATCTTAGGTCCCCTACTGTTAAACCGACATATACCGGTCTGTAAAATTACATTGGACGTATAGGATATTCAATGCATAAGAAAGATAAACCTGACCGTCCAGTATAACAGTGCTAGAATGGATAGATATTACGCGTTATGATACTGAATAATCCAGTATCGAACAAGAATAAAATGCTCTTTCTATCTACATATATCATCGGCGGTGGTGGGCCTCTTGGGCTTCACAAACTACGTTCAGTTGCACGCTGCCCTCCAGCCTTAATTGAGATATTGGTCCCACAAAAACTTGATAGGGGCATTCTTCATCAATGGTAACATTAACGCTGCCAAATATCTGGAGCTGTTACAGAACCAAATTAACCCGACAATTCGACAATCCCCATTGATTTCTATGACATCTGGTTACAAACAAGATTGGTTGTCCAAGTCACAACGCACAAGCGTCTTAGAACCACTTTTTTAGAGATCGTGGCCCCCAAGATCACCAGATTTATCCCCAATGTTTTTTTTCTTTGGGGATACCTGAAAAATTCGGTGTATGGGCATGAGATCGATAAAGCTACAAATTTTATTGAATTAAGGTTTAAAAAATCCAACTTTGTATCAAAATTCCCACTATGCCTCATTTGCTTAGAGAAATGAGATTATCTCTTCATAATAGATTTGGCTATTTTTTGGTGGATTATTTGAACTCTTGATTTGAATTTGTAAGCCCTGACTTGCGTTGAGTTTTCAAGGATTCGTTTTTATTTTCCCTCAGAATTTTTTTCAACGAGGTGGGGATCTCGAATGTTGCGGTCACGTTTATCAATGAGCAAAGTTAGAATCGGGGTTCCGTAAATATGGCCGTTCAAAATATTTTTTCCTGATTATTCAGAAACTACTGATTGGATTGGGCTGAAATCCTGCACATAGATGAAAAATAATGTATTCAAACTATGTGCACAGTTTTGTCCAGATCGCATGACCAAGGCCTGAGATACCGTAGAAAATTCAAGCGAATTATCGAAACAACTAGAAACTTGAAATTTACCGGGTAGGTTCGAATCTCGAATGTCGCGGTTAAGTTCGTTGTTGGGCAAAACTCGACCAGGGGTTCCGCAAATATGGTCGTTTGAAATTTAGTTTTCTTGATGATTTCAAAACTATGGATTCTATCGTGACGAAATTTTGTATCTTAATGGAGAATGATATATTCAAGCTACATTTTTTTCCAGATCGCATAACCATAACCATTTTGCATTCCAACGAATTACTTAATGAAAAATCCTTATATTTATGCAACAGCTGATTCGGCATAATTGACAAAGCTGCTGTCATTTTTCGAGAGCTGTCAAAAATGTCTTCAATAATTAGTTTCTAAAACTGGAAAATGCGAATCTACCTACAAGGTGGATGAACAAGAGCTCTAAAGCTCCTGACTTCACGGCAGTGCTTTTTTTAATTTTTAATAGTCTTTCACTTCCATAGCAACCAGATTCTGAGCACTTAGTTTTTCAGATAGAAGATAACCGGCTCCTTCATCCTCTTAATTAAAATAAAACAAATTCGATTATCTAGGGGGGTGGGGCATCTATATTTGATTCCATGAACTATAAAATAAGCAGGGGTTTTTCCGTTTAGAGGATTTTTTATAATCGATGGATTTGGTATAATTAAATATATTGCATTGGAATATCGTCGTGTTCCGGAGAAAACTACGTAACTCCACATTTTTCAAGAAATGGTATTTTGGTGAAATCTGTTGGGCAACATAGTTACTAATATTCTTGCAAACTAACAAACTCTTAAAATGATCGGGTATATTTAAATTATAGGAAATGGAATCTACGTATCTCCTACCGCGTTTGGGAAAAATGCGTAACTCCCGTATTTCCCATACTAAATCAGTCATATTGACAGGTCGAGTTCTGACGTTTAAAGTGTTTTTGAGCGCTCGTACTTCTTACACGAGGGCTATATCATTTCGTCACGATGTCTGTATTTTTCGAATTTTGTGCCGAAAATGGTCTCGATCGACTATGTTCGACTCACTGATGACGAATCCGTCGGAAAATTCGAGTCTGTCCGTCCGTATACACGATAACTCTAGAACGGAATGACCTAGAAACTTGAAATTTTCAGAGTAGGTTCGAATCTCGAATACCGCGGTTAAGTTCGTTATTGGGCAAAATTCGCCCAGGGGTTCCGTAAATATGGCCGCTCGAAATTTTGTTCTCCTGATTACTTCGAAACTAATGATTCGATCTAGTTGAAATTTTGGGCTCAACTGGATAATGACGTGTTCAAGCTACATGCAAGGCCAAGCACTGGCGGATCCAAGGGGGGGCACGGGGGGCACGTGCCCCCCCCAGACGGAATTTTTTTGTACTGTGGAGATTCCATCACAGTACATAATTAGAAAATTTTTTTGCCTTCCACCCCTTGTGCCCCTCCAGAAAAAATCCTGTGCCCCCCCCCAGAAAGAAATCCTGGATCCGCCCTTGAGGCCAAGGGACTTGAAATTTTCATAATAGGTGTGGATCTCGAATGTCGCAGTCGAGTTCAGCAATGGGCAAAATTAGACTAGGGGTTCCGTAAATATGGCCGTTTGAAATTCAGTTTTCTTGATAATTTCAAAACTATGGATTTGATCGTGACGAAAATTTGTATTTAATTTGAGAATGATATATTCGAGCTACATTTTTCCAGATCGCATGATCAGGACCATAGAAACCATAGAAAATCAAAACTTTCGAACGGAAAGGCCTAGGGACTTGAAATTTTCAGGATAGGTTTAGATCGCGAATTTCGCGGTTACGTTCATCAATGAGCAAAATTAGACTAGGGGTTCCGTAAATATGGCCGTTTGAAATTCGGTTTTCTTGATAATTTTCTTTCTTTCATCTTCTTTGTGTAAACTGCCTTGTGAGAATGATTTCAATATTATGATTGATTTCTAGTGCCTCCGCTTTCACCTGTTAACTTGGATGCTCGAGCATTCGCAAAATTTCATCGACTTTTTCAATGACTGGCCGTCCAGAGCGAGGTGCATCTTTGACAACGAAACTTCTGGAACGGAATCGAGGAAACGACTCACTCACAGCATTCTCACCGTACATTTTGCCAATTTTGCTGCAGCGTTTTTCACCTTTTCCATAGTAAACCGACGTGAAGTCAGGAGCTTATCGTCAGAGCGGTCACTCATCCCGGAATTGAACCCGCACAACGCCGCTTGGCTTTAAGTCAAACTCTCCTACGGTTTCTGAAAAACTGATCAAACCGTAGTGGCACTGACACAAAATTCAACTTGACAGCGATGTCAAATCAACTTGCATTTCTCAAATGTTGTTTAGTGATGAACGAAGTGATATATGATTATTTTCATTTGACATGAGGAGGCACTGTGGCGAACCAAAGATTATGAAACGAACCACAGATTCTGTGAACCGAACCTGCCGTCAGTATGAAAAATAATGTCATTTTATAACATCGTCACTTCAAGAGATAGAATTTCAGAATTATATGGATTCTAGGGATGTTAGCTCCCCGTCAGCCAGCTACAAGCGCCACCATTGCGATGATGGTATGGAGGGGATCTACTGACCATAGGGACCTCTACTGACCAAACAAGTCGGAAACCCCTAAAGTGCAGATCAAACACTACATCTATAACGCTCAAACTTCAATTTTTCTGTTTTTTTTCACTGCCTTTGAAGATAAACTTCCAAGAATTTTAATCAGCTAATGATATGGAGATTTCGATCTTTGAAGCTGGCCCTTTAGGGCTTCCCTAATTGAACGCACAAAATTGTTGGCGTAGTTCATTCCTCCCTCAAGGTTATCAGCGAACGATATTTCTTGGTAGCGTAACTTGAAAGTCCGTAAAAAAACCGATCGTTCCGGAAATCAAGATTTCAAAATGAACCATCATCGACTGGTTTAAACCAGTGTGAGAAAAGTTAATTTTTTTGTTTCACGCCTACACTTCCCGAACGATTTTTGGCTAACCCTGAAAGTTTGAGGTATTTTGGTTCAGATTTTTATTTCGTTCCTAAAAGCACAATAATTTGATTATCTATCACAGTTCGGAAGTAATGGGGTTATGAAATATTGCATTTAAAAAAAAAGAGTTATTATTTTGTTTTCACGGTAAATTCTGGACTTTGACGTCATTTTTCCAACTCGAAGAATTGTTGTGGAAAAATACAAATAAGTGTGAAACGACTAATGTAATAAATAAACTAAGAAACTATGTATGATTGCTAGTTTACCTATAATTTCTTCCAAAAGTTTGTCAAATACCGGATCCTTTTCCGCTTTCTGCTTTATCGAGCTAATTTGGTTATCTAGTTCAGCCAATGAAGTTTTTTTTTCATCTTTCTGCAACGAGCCCTGTAAAAAATCGAATTAGTTCAATATTACTACCAATCGGGTGAAAATGTATTTGGTTATAATATCTTTGTTCATTCAGCATTTACAATCGATGAACCGATTCGGAACTATACTGATTTTAGAGTCACTAAAATGGATCAGGCATGCACGAATGGTTTGAGAACACTGTGTAAACAATGCACACATAACCATATATTCAGAAGCCACATGACTAGAAAAAAAATAAATAAAACTAAATAGAACAGTCACTTTTACGGAAAAGATGGGATTTAATCCATTTTGGAGCGCTTGTACTACTTACACGATCATTTCGTCACGATGTCTGTATTTTTCGAATTTTGAGCCGAAAATGGTCTCAATTGACAATGTTCAACTCACTGATGACGAATCCGTCGAAAGATTTGAGTCTACATGCAAAATTTTGTTCAGATCGCATGACCAGAACCATAGAAATTTATAACTTTGTAATGGAAAGGCCTAGGGACTAGGGAATTTTCAGGATAGGTGTGGATCTCGAATGTCTAAGGAAAAATCGTACAAGGAATGAATTATCAAGTGGATTCCAACATCTACAAAATTAAAAACTCACTGGTGAAATCTTAGATGTATGATATTCCATAGGGGTACACTTCTCATTCTCCACTGTTGATTTACCCCTAGAATTGTGGCAAATATTTGATGAATTTCCTGGCAAAGATTCAATTGTTGTGGCATTCAAGCTCTCTGACCTGCAAAAGAACAATAAACGGATGTTAATGAGATATATTCTGTTTATTTCATCAATGAATTAGGGCTTAATCTTATCGGGATTTTTTTTCAAATAATTGAATCAAATTTTCACATTTGATGTTGTGAGACAAATAATTTCATGAAATTAAAAAAAAAATCTCTAAATCATTCACAAAGATTTCAAAGATCATTTCCGAGTCACTTCCTTGTATTTGAACCCATTTATGTACCATAAAATATTTTAACTTATTCCCAAAAAATTACGAAAACCACTGCCGTGCAGGCAGGAGCTTTCGAGCGCTCGTACATGCACCATGTAGGTAGATTCGCATTTTCCAGTTTTAGAAATCAATTGAAGGAATTTTGGACAGCTGTCAAGAAAATTTTTAAACTTAGGCGAAACTCCAGACTTCATGTCAGTGCTTCATCTGATCAATTTTTCTTCGATAATTCGCTAGAATTTTCTACGGTAATTATGGTCTTGGTGATGCGATCTGGACAAAATTTTGCAAGTAGTTTGAATACATTATTCCTCAGCTAGGTGCATAATTTCATTCCAATCCGATCAGTAGTTTCGGAACTATCAGGAAAAAAATATTTTGAACGGCCATATTTACGGAACCCCTAGCTTTTTTTTGCTCATTGATGAACGTGACCGCGATATTCGCGATCCAAACCCACCCTGAAAATTTCAAGTTCCTAGGCCTTTCCGTTCAAAAGTTACAATTTTCTATGGTTTCTTTAGTTCTGGTCATGCGATCTGGACAAAATATTGCTTCAGTATATCATTCTCGATTAAAATACAAAATTTCATCTTGATCGAATCCGTAGTTTCGAATTTATCGAGAAAACAAAATTTCAAACGACCGTATTTGCAGAACCCCTTGTATAATGTTGCTCATAGATGAACGTGATCACGACATTCGAGATCCACACCTATCCTGAAAATTTCAAGTCCCTAGGCGTTTCCGTTCAAAAGTTACAATTTTCTATGGTTTCTATGGTTCTGGTCATGCGATCTGGACAAAATTTCACATGTAGCTTGAACACCTCATTTTCCATTTGAGTGCAACATTTCATCTCGATAAAATATGTAGTTTTCAAGTAATCAGGGGAACAGAACTTTGAACGGCCATACTTACGGAACCCCTGGTGGAATTTGGCCCATTAACGAACTTAACCGAGGCATTCGGGAACTGAAAATTTCAAGTCTCTAGGTTGTTCCGTTCGAGAGTTATCGTGCTTACGGCCGGACGGTCGGACGGACGGCCGGACGGACAGATTCAAATTTTCCGACGGATTCGTCATCAGTGAGTCGAACATAGTCGATTGAGACCATTTTCGGCTCAAAATTCGAAAAATACAGACATTGTGACGAAATGATATAGCCCTCGTGTAAGTAGTACGAGCGCTGAATGTCAAAATTAACAAATTTTCAAAAAATGTCAAGAAACTGGTGCAGAACAAGACCGGGAATATGTCAGTCTGCCCGTAGTATGCGTCAGTATGCCCGTAGCGTTCGTTCAGAAGAAAATATTGATGCTGTGAGTAAAAGTCTTGCAACTGAAATATTTAGCGTTGAAGGCTAACAAAGTTCAATGGACAAAAGAATTGCTGCCACAAGATCATTGCATGCTTCGGGACTTTGTTAGTTGGATACTGGAACAAAACGACGATTTTTCCAAAAAAAACATCAATTCGGACGAAACACATTTCGAGATCGGTGGCTGCGTTGATAGTAAAAACTGCCGCATTTGAGGAGGGCAAAACCCCGGCGTGATACAAGAGAGGCCAACGCATACACAAAGAGTCACTGTTCGGTGTGCATTGTGGTCTGGTTGTGTCATTAGTCCGTACTTTCTCGAAAAATTATGCTGGGGGAGCTATAACCGTTAACTTTACCAGATATCGCGAAATGATCACAACTTTTTATGGCTAAAACTGAAAAATCTTCATACTGAGGACATGCGGTTCCAACAAGATGGGACTAAGTGTCATACAGCCAGAGTTACTTTGCGATCACTGCAAAGTTTCCAGACCGTGTTATTTTCAGATTCGATGACGTGAATTGGCCTTCCAGATCCTGTGATTTGCCACCGTTAGAACTCTTTCTCTGTTGTTCTCTGAGTTATTGGTGAGATAGAGCCGCAACTATTCCAAAATGTGATTGAAAATTTTGATGAAAGAATCAGGTACTGAAGAGTCACATGGAGGATATCATTTTCAGGGTATAGATGGCAAACATGGTATTTCAAAAATTAATGAGAACTTTCTCAGATTTGATTGAAATTCTATTATTATTATTCATAGAAAATTGAGAAAAGCACTGCCGTGAAGGCAGGAGCTTTTGAGCGCTCGTACATGCACCTTGTAGGTAGATTTGCATTTTCCAGTTTTAGAAACCAATTGGAAAGATTTTGACAGCTGTCAAAAAAAAATTCAAACTGAGGCATAAATCCAGACTTCACGTCAGTGCTTTAGGTGACCGATTTTTTTTTCAATAATTCGCTAGAATTTTCTACGTTATCTATTGTCTTGGTAATGCGATCTGGACAAAATTTCCAACGTAGTTTGAATACATTATTCTTCATCTATGTGCGAAATTTCATTCCAATCCAATAAGAAGTTTCGAAGTTATCAGGAAAAAATAGTATGAACGTCTATTTTTACGGAACCCCTAGTCTAATTTTGCTCATTGATGAAAGTGACCGCACAATTCGCGATCCGAACCTATCCTGAAAATTTCAAGTTCCTAGGCCGAATCGAACATAGTCGTTAAAGACAATTTTCGGCTCAAAATTCGAAGAATACAGACATCGTGACGAAATGATATAGCCCTCGTGTAAGTAGCGCTCAAAAATAATAGTAAAGATTGGAATCTATATAGGACTCACTGAATATATAAACGGAAAACAGGGAAACCATTTCTTTTTATTCATTTATTTCATTATTCACTTTTGGAAACTCAATTCGAAAGACCCTATATATTTATATAAAAAAATTATAAAAAGCACTGCCGTGAAGTCAGGAGCTTTTGAATGCTCCTTCATGCACCTTGTAGGTAGATTTACATTTTCCAGTTTCAGAAACCAATTGAAGAAATGTTTGAGAGATGTCAACAAGAATTTAAAACTAAGACGAAACGCCAGACTTCACGTCAGTGCTAAGTGACCAATTTTGTTTTCGAGAATTCGCTAGAATTTTCTGTGGTCTTTAGAATGCGATCCGGAAAAAATTTCGCACGTAGTTTGAATACATTATTTTTCAAGCAAAATTTCATTCCAATCCAAGCAGTAGTTTCCAAATTATCAGAAAAAAATATTTTGAACGGCCATGTTTACGGAACCCCTAGTCTAATTTTTCTCATTGATATGCCTACGTGACCGCGACATTCGAGATCCACACCTATCCTTAAAATTTCAAGTCCATAGGCCTTCCCGTTCGAAAGTTATAATTTTTTATGGTTTCTATGGTTCTGGTTATGCGATCTGGACAAAATTCAGCTTGAATAAATCATTCTCCATTAAAATACAAAATTTCATCACGATCGAATTATCAAGAAAAGCGAATTTCAAACGTCCATATTTACGGAACCCCTTGTCTTATTTTGCTCATTAATGAACGTGTCCGCGACATTCGAGATCTGAACCTACCCTGAAAATTTCAGTTCCCTACGCCTTTTCATTCGAAAGTTATAATTTTCTATGGTTTCTATGGTGGTGGTCATGCGATTTAAACAAAATTTTGCATGTCATTCTTCATCTGAGTGCAAAATTCCACCTCGATCGAATCAATAGAACAAAATTTCGAATGGCCACATTTACGGAAACCCTGGAGAGTTATCGTGTAAACGGACGGCCGGACAGACTCGAATTTTTCGACGTATCGTCATCAGTGAGTCGAACCTTTTCGATTGAGACAATTTTGGGCTCAAAATACGAAAAATACGTGAGGTAGGTGAACATTCGTACAGTACTGGTTTTCAGAGAAAAGTCCTGGTTAGTTATCAAACAAAACCAGTACAGGCAGTACCCTGAGATATTTTCTTGACGAAATGATATAACCCTCGCGTAAAAAAAACAAACTATCCAAGCCAAGAGTTTTATTCTTACCTAAAAGCATCACCTGCTATATTGAAGCAAATTTGTTCCTCTGATGAATATATATAATTACAACTAAATATTTTGTAGATTTGTAATAATTTTTCAATTACCACACAAGATCATCAAGCTTTTTTATTCCTTCGATAAATGCAACTACATATTTTGGATTTATTTGTGATAATAGCTTTCTCAAACTTTTCCAAAATAATCAACAAAATTGACTCCTATTTGATTCAAATAATCCACTGTCATGTTTTGAGTCAAAAAATAGATGGTCATGTTAGTTATGGAACCAGTACCAACGAAAGGACATTCAGTCAACTCAAGCTGTTAAAAAAAGGTTCTCAGAACAACAATGTCTGATGCAGTTTGAATGATTTATCGCTCTTGAAATGCGAGTAAAAAATTGCTGCAATTCTTTTTCGAGTGTCAATGGTGACTTCCTTGAGCCTATTAAAAGAGCAAACAAACAGAATCTGATTTGATAGATAACGTTTTTAAGGATCGAATTTATAGAAAAATTTTCATTCATAGTTTTGTTAATTCATAGTAAACTCTTTAAGAAACTGTATTTGTAGTATATATAAATATAAACTTTCTTGATGTTTTTGTATTTTTCGATATTTTGTATATTTTTTTGAAAGAGGGGCGCTAGAGTCCTCTCCTCCCCCTAAATTGGGAAGTAGGTTGCATGCCATAATGCACACATTTCTTCTGTGCAAAAACTAGTAAATTCAAGAACAAATCAAACACAGAAATTCAAGAAAGGAATTATTGGCATAGCAATCTTTATAAATAACTCCTCAGTTACCTTTGAATCTTTCAACTTTTGGAGATTTATCCTTATTTTCTATAATTTTCCTAACCAATATTCATGATTATATAGTTGAGGGAATCACCTTGCAAACACTATGACCTAAAGATCAATTTGTCGCTAACAAAACGAACTGGCGTAAGTCGAAAATAGACATTTTTCAGTATGATGTTGGAAAGATTATTTCTGGCCAATGCGATCATGTATTACACATTCATTTATTGAGTTGCAATGAATCATATTGCAACTCAATAACTCAGTAAATAAATCTGTAATACTTGATCGCATTGGGCAGAAATAATCTTTCCAACATCGTACTGAAAAATGTCTATTTACGACTTACGCCAGTTCATTTTGTTAGCGACGAATCGTGCCATCAGTCGTTTACCTATCAGGCAGCCAAGTCACAATAAACTTCACCACATTACTAGGTATTACATCCAATACTTGTTTCTGTTTCAAGAACCATGTTGCAGTCGAGCAGGAATGTGATGCTCTTTTAATCACTTCTGAATTCTAATAATGCAAAAAAAGGTATGATCTAGGGCAAGTTAGAAATTGGCTATGCTCAGCACTCTATTGATGATATGAATGGCTTTATTTGAGTCATGTTGAGAATACATAATGTACTTCTAATATATAAAAATTACTTACAGTATTGGAGAGGAGGAACGTGATTTAGGATCCAAAATGAACATCAATTGTTCTGGAAGTTTCAACCTGAGATCTTTCTCATAATAGCTGGTTTGTTCTAACTTTCCTTGAACTGCAAAAAATGAATTTAATTGAAGGTTAATGATTGAGACATAAACACTTACTAATTAAAGCTAATTCAGAGTATTCTGATATGATGTCTTCCAAGGTATTACCACCAACTCGAGTAGCAAAATATTTGCCATTTTTAACAAAAACTGCATGAGATTTCAAATACTGAGATTTTATGAGAAATTCATTGAAGGCATTTATGCAATTTTCGCTTTTCAGATAGCCTGGAACAGAAAATCGTATTCAAATTTTGTCATTGAAGACATCTAGATTTATTTACCCAAAACAAGCCTGGCAATTTGTGATTTGCTTATTTCCATTATAGTTGGATGAATATATTCAACAATAATTCAGAAATTGTTGGCCATACGTAGAAAACAAAACAAGTCTCATCGAAGTATTTTCAAACTTTCATTCTAAATAATCTAAACAAGTAGAATAACTGTCATTTTTAACCCGCGAAATAAATTTGACAGGTATTTATTCACAGAACAAAATTGTTTGACAAACAGACGAACGTATTCTCTTGTTCTTTTCTATTTGCCAAAAAAAAAAATTTCATTTCACTAGAATAAATTCTGGTAGAGACTTCAACAGGTCGTAAGAAATTTGAATTGACGAACATCACGTTATTTCCAAAGATTTAAATGATTTTTTGATCTGTGGTAACAATAACAAGCGCCCAGTGCAGAAGTTCGCAACCACTTCACCATAGAAATAACCATCAACTTGAGACTTCAGAGTTTCAGACCACTGACCAGAGTTTTCACATTTCACATTATTTCACAATCAAAAGCCAGAAGATTAGAAGATGGAGATGTCAGTTTTTGATAGAATTTTTGAAAAATCCTTCCCTAATACCCATAGCGACAGAGTAATTAATAATATCTTTAGTAAAACGTCATTACTCCCTCAACTCACCAAAGATTGAGAATTATTTCTTATAAAAAAATCCGTTTACAAAAAAACAATAACCATCGTATTTTTGATTTTACCGAATATCAATAATGGTAAGTCATTAATATTTTTATTGCCTTTCAATTTTTAGTGAACCCCTTTTGAATGAGTTTGTTGTGAATAATGTGAATCATTGCTATTTCAGGGAAAGGATAAAAGAAAAAAACACAAAAAAAAAATTAATAAGCGAAGGTCGTCTTCAGATGAAAGTTCCAGTGAAACTGAATGGGTAGAAAAATCATTGCCTGAGAGAGAAACATTGAAATCCACAACGCCACCAATGTATAACAAACCAGAGTTGGAACAAAGAGATTGGTTGAATATAGATTCAATATTTGCAACAACTTCCACATCTGATAGAAAAATTTCTCGTGAACTAGAAAAACAGAAGAAGAAGTTAAGCGAGCAATATAATCCTGGTAAAAATTCTAGAGAATTGAATCCTTATTGGAAAGATGGGGGAACAGGCTTACCTACCTTCAAGAAACCTTCAAATGATCTGGAACATGATGAAACCCAAAAGAGAGAAAAAAAACTTTATAAGTGGAAAACATTAGAATCAAGTGATATTATTGAAAGTCAAACAAATGAGAGGAAGAAGCCAATAGAAATAAAAAAAAATATTTGTTCATCCTTGGATCCTAATGTTATTGCATCTAAACTTGTAAAAGCTGAAATCATGGGTAATACTGAACTTGTAGAAGAATTGAAGCTCAAATTAGAAGAAGCTAAACAAGCTAAAATTGTTGAAGCTGAAAGTAACATTGAAGTTTTACTGACACAAACTGATTCAAAAGGATTTTCACGACCTCTGACAGTTAGTGATTATGAAGGTGCTTCCAAAAGGAAGAAAACCAAAGTAGAAACTCATTCTGGCATAGAAAGAACTAAATATTATGCGGATGATGATAAATATTCCTTGAAACAAATGTTTGAAGCTGAAAAATATAATTCTATTGATAGTGCCAATAAAGAATTTGCTAAAATGGCCAGTAGTATTAAAAAGAATGACAATCTAGAAGATATATTTACTGATAAAATAAGACAGGAAGCAGCTTCCAAAGATGTTGATAAAGTTATCAATGAACAGCAAAGAATCATCAAATCTGTTGATAACTGTACAAAATGTATACAATCAGAAAAGATGCTCAAATATCTAATGATAGACTATGGTGAAAACTGTCATTTGTCATTGCCAAGTTATGAGCCTTTAACTGAAGGACACTGTTTATTAAGCCCCGTAAGACATGTTTCTTGTACTGTTCAATTAGATGAAAATGAGTGGAATGAAATTAATGCATTACGAGTTAAATTGATTCAGTTATTTGAAAAACAAAATAAAAGTGTTATATTTTTTGAAATCGCCAAATCATTCAATAGAAGCCCACATATGGTACTGGAATGTATACCCATTCCAAAGCAGAAGAACGAGCTAGCTAAAATTTATTTCCGAAAGGCTATTGAGGAATCCGAAACTGAATGGTCACATAATAAGAAATTGATTTCTTTATTGAAAAGAGATGTAACAAGGGCTATTCCCAAAGGCTTACCGTATTTTTTTGTCAGTTTTGGTATGAATGACGGTTTTGCGCATATAATTGAAGATCAGAGTATATTTCCATATAATTTTGCCCAAGAAATTATTGGTGGTATGTTGAATATTGATCATAGCAAGTGGAGGAAGCCTAGAAGGGAAAATTTTGATTCACAAAAATTACGTGTGGCCGATTTTAAAAACTGGTGGAAAACTTTACCAAGTGATTAGTGTTTCAATTGGAGAGACAGTGATTGCAAGATGGACACTCAGAAGAGGTGAAATTTATTTATTTATTAGTGGTCACAGGAACCAATTATAAAAATTCTTTCACCAATAAAAAGCTGTACTATCCTTGATGGAAGTTTTATATTTTATTTCAATAATAATGAATTTTCATTTTTGAGCGCTCATTCTTCTTACAGGAGTGTTTATCATTTCGTCAAGATGTCTGTATTTTTCGAATTTTGAGCCGAAAATGTTCTCAATCGGCAAGGTTCGAACCACTAATGACGAGTCCGTCCGTCCGGCCATATACACGATAACCCTCGAACGGAACGACCAAGAAATTTGAAATTTTCAGGGTAGGTTCGAAACTAGAATGCCGCGGTTAATTTCGTTATTGGGCAAAATGCGACCAGGGTTCCGTAAATATAGCCGTTCGAAGCGTTCTCCTGATAACTTTCAAACTACTGATTTGATTGAGATGAAATTTTGCACTCAGATGGAGAATGACGTGTTCAGGGTACATGCAAAATATTGTCCAGATTGCATAATCAGAACCATAGAAAATTATAACTTTCGAACAGAAAGGCCTAGGCATTTGAAATTTTCAGGGTAGGTTTGGATCTCGAATGTCGCGGTTAAGTTTATCGCGGTTAAGTGATATCGATGAAAAATTAGACTAAGGGTTCCGTAAACATGGCCGTTCGAAATATTTTTGAGCGTTCGTTCTACTTACACGAAGGCTTTATCATTTCTTCACGATGTCTGAATTTTGAGCCGAAAATGGTCTCAATCGACAAGGTTCTACTCACTGATGACGAATCAGTCGAAAAATTCGAGTCTGTCCGGCCGGTCGGACGTATACACGATAACTCGAACGAAATGACCTAGAAACTTGAAATTTTAAGAGTAGGTTCGAATCTCTAATGTTCGGAAAAACTCAAAGGAGCATGAGCAAACGAGGTTACAGGTGGACCAGGACTTTCATAACATCATAAACAAATCGGGTGATCGCCCAGAGGCGATCTCAGATTCGCCTCTCGGATCCGAAAAATAGCGAAATCTATCGTTCGTTCGCCGTCGTTCGGATATCTTCGTCCCTTCGAATTAGCTCTGGACAGAGGCGCTAAGATTGCCGCCTCTGAGTCCTCAGGAGGCCGTGGAGCATTGGCGCCGAATAAAAGTATTGTTGATTTTGATTTGTCTTGATGAATATTTTGATATTCTGGTGATTGCTCTCTATTTTTTTTTAATTCCTCTGAGACTGAGGAAAATGATGAAATAATAGGTGAGGCGCCGCCTCAGTTGCCTCACCCGACGAGCCGCCACTGGGAGAAATGTACGTACCGAAGAAATTATTGGGCTTACAATCAATTGAATGGGGATCGATTTTTTAGGGTAAAATTCGGATGCGATTAGTCGTAGTGGTCACATACCAGAAATCCTGTTAAAATCATAATTGGTAAGTAAGTAAGTAAATTTATTCATGTTCCAATAGAGCTACTGTATTTACATTCGTTCAAAAAATCACATAATTCTATGTAATAGGTCTGAAATCTAACAAAAAGAAATCATTCATCTTATATAAAACAACATCAAACAAAAACTTTCTCATCTTTTTCCTAAATACCTTCCGAGGTAGCACCCTCAAATTCCAAGGTAAAAAATTAAAATATTTTGGTACAAGAAAATCAGGTGCACCCTGCGACTTCTTCAATCTCGCAAAAGGAACTTGAAATGACATCTTGTTTCTTGTATCATGCTCATGTATATCACTGTTCATCAAAAAAAGGTCTGAGAAAAAATTCAGAAAAGCACTGCCGTGAAGTCAGGAGCTTTTGAGCGCTCGTTCATCCACCTCGTAGGTAGATTCGCATTCTCCAGTCTTAGAAACCAATTGGAAAGATTTTGACAGCTGTAAAAGAAAATTTCAAACTAAGGCAAAAATCCAGACTCAAAGTCAGTGCTTTAGGTGATCAATTTTTTTTCGATAATTCGCTAGAATTTTCTACGGTATCTATGGTCTTGGTAATGCGACCTGGACAAAATTTCCCACGTAGTTTGAATATATTATTCTTTATCTATGTGCGAAATTTCATCCCAATCAAATCCATAGTTTCGAAATTATCAGGAAAAAAATAGTTTTAACGGCTATTTTCACGGAACCCCTAGTCTAATTTCGCTCATTGATGGCCGTAACCACGAAATCGCGATCCGAACCTATCCTGAAAATTTCAAGTCCCTATGACTTTCCGTTCAAAAGTTATTAGTTTCTATGGATCTGATCATGCGATCAGGAAAAATGTAGCTCGAATATATTATTCTCAATTTAAATACAAAATTTCGTCACGATCAAATCCGTAGTTTTGAAATTATCGAGAAAACTGAATTTCAAACGGTCATATTTACGGAGCCCCTAGGCTAATTTTGCTCATTGATGACGTGACCGCAACATTCGGGATCCACACCTATCCTGAAAATTTAAAGTAAAGTTAAGGATATTTTTGATATTTATTACCTGTACTAGACATTTTTCAGTTAAAATACAGAGCCAAAGATGTTAAGGCAGAGTTCAATAAAGTTGATCATTGTTTTTTTTGTTTTATTTGTAGATCCCAAATAAACGAAATAAACTACAGTTGAAGACATATCGAACATTTCCCGGCCTCTCAGGCCCCACGTAGGTACTAGAGTGACGAAGAAGCCAAGTGGGTAGTTAAAGGTTAATCACCCAGTATCTCGGTTATGAAGTTGATTAGAGCTATCAGATATGGGCTTATTGGAATCGTCTAGGATACCTCTATCTCAGGTAAACGTATGTACATTTACCCATGAAACATCCAGTATAATAAGACAGAAATTAAAGGATCTATGTAGTAGGTACATGAAGAATTTTGACATGACTATTGTACTGTAATTCTCAATATATGAACCAATTTGTGAATTATTGAACTTGTATCAAAGTATTATAATTGATGAGAAATATAACAATTATTCAGAATACCTCTGAATATAATAATAAGTTTATTCAGCATTATATGTATAGTCTACATTGATCATTACAAATATTCAAAAATTGAACATATCTCCTATCTGCAGAATAAACCAAAACCACAAAAATCTTGAATGCTGAACAATAGAGCATGTGTCTGATCCCAGTATTAGCAGAGGGAATATGAACGGAGTACCATACATCTACATATTATGCACAGACAAGGTAGATGAACGAGCGCTCAAAACTGCTGACTTCGAGGCAGTGCTTTTCAAATTTTATTCTACTTGTAATCGATTTTTTTATGATACTATATAATGTTGACTTTCATTGATTGAAATCCAGGTGCTCTTCGGCCAGTTCGAAAAGGATATCTAAACTGAAAAATTCATTGTTTTCAATTCCAGCAAAATTAAAGTCATTCAATGTCTTTCTGAAGAAATAATCGTATTGAACAGGTTTTCTTCCTCTGTCCACTCCAAGTCATTCCTGGCTGCCTCATTTTTGAGCGCTCGTACTACTTACACGAGAGCTATATCATTTCGTCACGATGTCTGTATTTTTCGAATTTTGAGCCGAAAATGGTCTCAAACGACAGAGTTCGACTCACTGATGACTAATCCGTCAAAAAATTCGTGGCTGTTCGTCCGTCCGTATACACGATAACTCTCGAACGGAATGTCCTAGGAACTTGAAATATCCGTAAATATGGCCGCTCGAAAATTTGTTTTTCTGATTACATCGAAACTACCGATTCGATCGAAGTGAAATTTTGCACACAGATGGAGAATTACGTGTTCGAGCTACATGCAATTTGTCCAGCTCGCATGACCAGAACCATAGAAACCATAGAAAATTATAACTTTATAATGGAAAGGCCTAGGGACTTGAAATTTTCAGGATAGGTGTGGATCTCGAATGTTGCTGTCACGTTCATCAATGAGCAAAATTAGACTAGGAGTTGATTTTCTCCTTAGTTTGAAATTTTCTTTGACAGCTGTCAAAATCTTTCCAATTGGTTTCTAAAACTGGAGAATGCGAATATACCTACAAGGTGGATGAACGAGCGCTCAAAAGCTCCTGACTTCACGGCAGTGCTTCTCTAAATTGATTTTTATCTATGATCAGAAGCTCGATTCAACATAACGAAAGATAGGTTTACGCGAAAGTTTTGAGACCAAGTGTACTTCAAAAAGTGTATTGTTTAGTGTAAACGGCATACTCACATCGTTTGGTATGCATTCTTGCCATTTATAGGATGAATGCTTCACGAGATCTGCTTCTGAATCATTTTCTTTCATAAAAAGTGATAGATTTCTCTCATTATTGTATGCTATTCCTAAAACGATATTTTGATTGATTTCGATTCGAAAACCTTTCCATGATTTCTATTCCCCGTCAAAGTATATGAAAGAAATCATAAGAATCGAAAGTATGAATATAATCTACTTTTGCTTTTGTGAAAAAATCTTAATATTCAACTGTGAAGCATCACTAAGACTATAAAATTCTCATTTGATGAACTACACTTGGGAGCAATGAACTCGGCCCACCTTGGATTTGACACAATTTCAAACATGGATATCTCGCGAGCCGCTAGTCGGATATAGATGTTTTTTTTTTAATTTTAGGTTAAAGCTTCGATAATAATGTTATCCTAAGATATTTTTGGTTACATTTTAATTTCAGTATATACGAGGTGCAAGATTGATAAGAAGATTTTTCCTTCAACTTTGACACACCCTGTGGATACAAGGAGCCGCAGCAACGAATGGCAAAAGGAGTCAAAATGAAGTCCCATCTTTTCTGCTTATTTTGTTTTTTTAATATTGTGTTTAGCTCTGTTATTTCTGCCTGGTGGGAAACTTTCAAACAAACTTACAAAAAGTACACATTCTTCGAGAATTGTCAGAGACTACATTGCAGCAGTCGACTTTCGAAATATGGTGTGGCCACCGTGCAGTCCTGATCTAAACTCCATTGAGAATTTGTGGAATAAACTAAAACGAAGAGTACTACGAGCCTGGAGCTTTGTGTTGCAGTAGTGGCGAAACATCCCACAAGAAACAATGGTGAATTTAATTAGAAGTATGCCTAATCGTATGCGGAATGTTATTAGGGCGAGGGGAGGTCATACCCGCTATTAAAATAATGTAGTTTTAGGAAAAACCTGTTGTTTTCAATGTTTTTTCACTGGGCTTCCAAGTTATCCGCTCAGTTTCGAAACACTGTAATTTCCGTAATAATAGAGATAAATACATGGTTAAAAAAACAAAACGACCATAAGAGATGAACTTCAGTCCGATTCCATTTGGCTTTCGTTGCTGCTGTTCCTTTCGTCCACAGGGTGTGTCAAAGTTGAGGAATAAATTTTTTTTTCAATCTTGCACCCTGTATATGCTGAAATTCAATTGCAAGCAAAAGTATTATCACCGAATCTGACTAGCGGATTCCGAGAAATAATTATTTGAAATTGGGTCGAATTTTAGGTGGGCCGATTTCATTGCACCCAAGTGTATATTACACTTTCCAATATAATTGGAATCCTTGTTCCAAATTCATTTTTACTCCGAAAAATGTGTTTAAACAGGGTGTTTATTGAGGTGAGGCTTTTTTCTTTGACAGGTGCTAGAACTGGTCAAAGGAGATCATTTCGCCGGAAGTTATGAAATATTCAATTTAAAAAGAGTGCAAAAAAACTTGGGCATCATTATCTCAATTCGGCTCTGTTAGGAGATCTGCCATGAATCACGGTGTCATATGCATATCGCAAATTTTTACATTCTCTTTCAGCTTTCATTAGGAGATTTTTCCTGAACGGTATGATTCTGAAAGCTCAAACTGAGGAGAAGAAAAATTACTGATAAAAAAGGTCTTATAAAAAAAAATTACGAAAAGCAATGCCGTGAAGGCAGGAACTTTTGAGCGCTCGTACATACACCATGTAGGTAGATTTGCATTTTCCATTTTCATTGAAGGAGTTTTCGACAGCTGTCAAAAAAATTCTGAAACTTAGGCGAAACTCCAGACTTCATGTCAGTGTTTCAGCTGATCAATTTTTTTTCGATAATTCGCTAGAATTTTTTACGGTATCTATGGTCTTGGTGATGCGATCTGGAAAAAATTTTGCACGTAGTTTGAATACATTATTCCTCAGCTATGTGCATAATTTCATTCCAATCCGATCAGTAGTTTCGAAACTATCAGGGAAATACTATTTTGAACGGCCATATTTACGGAACCCCTTGTCTTATTTTGCTCAGTGATGAACGTGACTGCGATATTCGCGATCCAAACCCACCCTGAGAATTTCAAGTTCCTAGGCCTTTCCGTTCAAAAGTTACAATTTTCTATGGTTTCTATGGTTCTGGTAATGCGATCTGAACAAAATATTGCTTTAATATATCATTCTCGATTGAAATACAAAATTTCATCTCGATCGAATCCGTAGTTTCGATATTATCGAGAAAACAAAATTTCAAACGACCGTATTTACGGAACCCCTGGTATAATTCCGCTCATTGATAAACGTGAACGCGACATTTCAGATCCACACCTATTCTGAAAATTTTAAGTCCCTTGGCCTTTCCGTTCGAAAGTTATGATTTTCTATGGTTTCTATGGTTCTGGTCATGTGATCTAAAGGAATGTAGCTTGAATATAATTTTATCCATTAGTATACAAAATTTCGTCACGATCGAATCTGTAGTTTTGAAATTATCAAGAAAACTAAATTTCAAACGACCATATTTACGGAACCCCTAGAATAATGTTGCTTATAGATGAACGTGATCACGACATTCGTGATCCACACCTATCCTGAAAATTTCAAGTCCCTAGACGTTTCCATTCAAAAGTTACACTTTTCTATGGTTTCTATGGTTCTGGTCATGCGATCTGGACAAAATTTCACATGTAGCTTGAACACCTCATTCTCCATTTGAGTGCAAAATTTCATCTCGATCAAATCTGTAGTTTTCAAGTAATCAGGGAAACAAAACTTTGAACGGCCATATTTACGGAACCCCTGGTGGAATTTGGCCCATTAACGAACCGAGGCATTCGGGAACTGAACCCACACTGAAAATTTCAAGTCTCTAGGTTGTTCCGTTCGAGAGTTATCGTGCTTACGGACGGACGGACGAACGGACGGACAGACTCGAATTTTCCGACGGATTCGTCATCAGTGAGTCGAACATAGTCGATTGAGACCATTTTCGGCTCAAAATTCGAAAAATACAGACATCGTGACGAAATGATATAGCCCTCGTGTAAGTAGTACGAGCGCTCAAAAAGGTTCAGACACCAGTAAAAGATAACCCTCCAAGAAAAAATCTGAGTACGCCACTGGATTTATAACAAACCCTAATGAACATATATTCCAAAAGGCCGGTGCTTCAATCAGTGGTATCCTCTTCGTTGAGGCAAACCAGTTGTTAACTTTCGGAAGCTTAGGGAAGGTCTGTTTAAAAAAATCGATATTTATGCTTTGCAAAAATTTTTCTAATAGAAAAAACTGAACGGAAAAAGCAATAAAACCAATGAATTATGTCAGAGCCGATCTGATCAAGAAATCACGACTTATTTCAGTCAACTAAAAGATTAAATAATTATTTATTATTTGTACTTTTTGGACTCGAGTTCATTCAAATGGAAAAAAACCGACAAATCACTTCAATGAGATGGTTGTTGACACACATTCAGTTTGTCATTGTTGTTTGAAGAATACAAAAAACCAAGTTTGTTATTGATAAATGAATGAATATTTGATCTGTTATTGTAGGTACATAACTATCACATTGCGACTTTTTCCATAGTTACGTTCTGGCATCAGCACTCCGGGATATGAACATGAACAAAACAATCCAAATAACAGAAGCACCTAAAGACTGCGATAACTCCGAATCTATTTGGGAAACCGGAAAAGAACTTTTCCAATTCATCAGGAAACAAGTCCTCCTCAACGGCGAAACAGGTAAATTAGGCTTTGACGACCAAGGCGATTGAATCAATGCAGAATATAACATGGTCAATATCCAGAGAAAGAAGAAGTCGGTTGCTGAAGTTGTAGTAGGCAAACATTTCTTCAATAGAGTGAGTAAAGAACTGGAATTTCGTAAATTTCGGATAACGTTTTGAGTTAACTTGTAGACATTGAGCAAAATGATGCTGTCAGTTGACGAGAAGAAAATAATTTGGCCAAGAAGACAAACTGTGAAACCAGAAGGATTTATGATACCGACACATCTGATGGTCCTAACAATAGAGGAAAAACCCTTCGTTTATGTGAGGAAATTGAATGAAGGGGAATTATGCACATCAGACGATATATTTTGTCCTCATTTTAATGCTACAAGAGAACGTTAGTATTGTCGCACTTAATTTTTGGCACAACTATTCCGAAAACCTTTATTTGATAGATATTCTTCAATTTTCAGTAGACGCCAAATACTGTTGTAGAGGCTACTGTATGGATCTTCTGAAAGAACTTTCGAAGAAAATCAACGTCACCTACAGTTTGGCCCTCTCACCCGGTGATCCGATGGACAATTCGAAAATTACATCATCAGAAACCATTCTGGAATAGGCAAGAAAGAATGGACTGGTTTGATCGGAGAGCTAGTTTCTGAAAGAGCGGATATGATTGTTGCTCCTCTTACCATAAAACCAGAAAGAGCAGAGTTCGTAGAATTCAGTAAGCCGTTCAAATATCAAGGAATCACCATATTGGAAAAAAAGTTGAGGACTATGTTCGCTAGAAATACCCGTTTGTTTTATTTTAATCAATTTTAAATCATCCCAATTTCAGCCTTCTAGAAGCTCAACATTGGTGTCGTTCTTACAACCATTCAGTAATACCCTCTGGATTTTGGTGATGGTTTTAGTTCATGTTGTAGCTCTGGTGCTCTACCTCACAGGCCGGTTTTCCCCATTGGGCAGGTTCGAATTAGCCAACACAGACGGTACTGAAGAAGACGCGTTGAATCTTTCCAGGGCCATTTGGTTCTTTCAGGAACTCCGAGGAATTTTTCGGCCAGAGTCCTAGGTATGGTTTGGGCTGGATTTGCCATGATAATTGTGGCATCCTACACTGCCAACCTAGCTGCTTTCCTCGTGTTAGTGAGGCCAAACACTAAACTCACCGGGATAAACGATGCCAGGGTAAATGGACTAGGCATATTTCCTACGCTTTTCACAATAATTTCCACAGAATTTCTGTTACAGTTGAGAAACACAATGGAAAATCTAACTTGCGCGACTGTGAAAGGCTCATCTGTTGATATGTACTTCAGAAGACAAGTAGAATTGTCGAATATGTATAGAACTATGGAGGCAAATAATTACGATACCGCAGAAGATGCTATAAATGATGTCAAAACAGGGTAAGTTTATTTGAAACCATAAAGTTTTTCGAATACTTCATTCATGATTTCCCCAGAAAGTTGATGGCCTTTATATGGGACAGTTCACGTTTGGAATTCGAAGCAGCACAAGATTGCGAACTTGTTACAGCTGGGGAACTCTTCGGAAGGCCTGGGTATGGGATAGGCCTCCAAAAAGGTTCTCCATCGGCGGACGAAGTGACCTTGGCCATTCTAAATCTCCATGAGAGTAAGATCGAATGATTTTTCATGCAGTTTTTTTGATTATTTCCTTTTCAGGCGGTTTTATGGAGGGCTTAGATAACAAATGGATCCTCCAAGGTAACATACAGCTCTGTGAGCAATTCGAGAAGACTCCAAACACTCTTGGGTTGAAGAATATGGCCGGGGTCTTCTTACTGGTGGCAGCAGGAATTGTAGGTGGCATAGGGTTAATCATTATTGAGATGGCGTATAAAAAGCATCAAAGAAAAAAGCAGAAAAGGATGTAACTAGCAAGACATGCCGCTGATAAATGGAGAAGCACTGCACAGGTTAATTCATTAATCCAAATTTCATTTAGTTAATTCGATACATCCGTCAGAAAACTTACTACATTCATTCTTCCAGAAAAGAAAGTCATTGAGAATCTCAACAGCAGTCCAAAGGAGGATAAAATCGAATGGCGTCATTGACACCTCAACGATTTCTCTTGCTGTTGATAAATACACAAGACATGGCCCAGAAAGAGCCTGGCCTGGAGATTAGGACATCGAAGAATTGAAGACCTTGGTGCATTGCACCTTGCACCTAGATATCTTCCATGTGACGTGTCTCATCTCTTGTTTTACAGATTGAATAGATGCCACAATAAAAAGTTGCCACCTACATACATTGATCAGTTTATTTTATTGTTATAATAAAGGATTTCTCCCTAGAGTTGTAGAAGGAGAATGATGGGATTGAATGTTATAGAAAATATGAAATGCACCTGTATAATTATAAAATTATAATTAGGTACTGTTTATTCATCAAATTAATGAACGAATTGTGTTATTGTAGGTTAATTGTTAGAAGTTTATCAAAAAACTTCTTCAAAAACTTCAAGAACAACTCAATATTTACATCAATAATAATATTTACATCAATAATGAATTACCTGGACGAAGTGTCAATTTAAGAACTCGATTGATTTTAGACGTCGTAGAATCGTGAAAACGTTTGCGGATCTCATAAAATTTCTATCCCTGAATGTTTTTATTGATAAAATTTTCATTACAGAAGATATGTTCCAACCAGGCATAAATTCCAACTCCTTCTCATCTACAATTTATAATTATGAGGATAAATTGTAAGTGGTATATTGAAATTTTTATAATTGGGCAGGTGCTAATCATATCAACTTCCAAAAAATATAGGTTTCGCTCATATGTATCATATATATATTTCAAGATTCTGAATTTTATGGGCTCTTAGCATTCTCCTTGAAAAGCTGAACGCTTCAAAAAATAAGAAAAAAAATTTTTACCAGAATTTTCCAACAAAGCAAAATATCCTAATTTTAAAATATGTGTCGTAAAGAACAATTTATCGCAAAATTTTCTGAAATTTTCGTTATAGAGAGCTAAAGTTTCTTAATGAAAAATTAGAATCCAACCTCGAGCATGAACGGATATTCTATATAAATGTAATAAAAAAAAATCTGCAAGGCGGCAGAAGGTTGTATATAATTTTTTTTTTAAGAATCTATTGCTTTCACGGAAACAACTTGAAAAAATCTTGCAATAAATTGTTTTTCACGAAACATTTTTTTGAAAGGCAATATTTTTTGGTGAAAAAGCTCTCGTGAACATTTTTGGAAGAAAAGCTAAGAGCTTCCTTCTGACATGAAAGATCCCACTCAACTAGAAATAACTCCCTAAACATTCACACCCTGTATATATGTTTCATTAATGGGTGGAAACACTTCGTCGTATCCAAAGTTCCTTATATTATTATGTACTTGATTACTTCAATTTTTAATTGTTAATAGCGAACTCATTAAGCCGCTTCTTCATGAATTAATCTGCGGGACTACGCAAAATAAATAATCATAACTTGGTGATTTGGGACATATTTTGAGGAAAATTTGTGGAAGTATAATATCTATCATGATATAGTTAATTCTTCATTGATTTCTCTTGTTGCAGGAAGAAGGAAAAACATGGATTATCTGAAAAAAAATTTTGCCATAGAGAATCGGTTATAACTGTTCTTTTTGAGAATCCTCATTTAAAAACGATATATCATTTTGCAATAGTTCTTTTTTTAGGATTTTGTATCACAACTTTTATAAGGTGCTACTTAGAAAATAATGAGTAAGTCCATCTACTCTATTATATGCTTTCATAAATTTTATCATAATATTTTACAGAACATCCACAGGATTTCGTTTAATAGCTGCAGGCTTCAAAAATTTCCACATATCGATACTCATATGGTTATTCATTTATTCTCTAGGATGTTGTGTATATATTGTTTTTTGGACTTGGGCAAGACTCCGATCTCGTTTTTTACCAAATTGTGAGCTAATTGCTATTGCTAACAAATATTTCAACTTATTCCACATTTTTGTTGGGAAATGTGGAGACTGGAATGTTGTTAGTTTGGAAAGAACGCTAATAGAATTTATTCTGAATGCATTTCAATTTTTTTGTTCAATTCGAACAAAGAAATGAATCAATTTTCCAGAACAAATATTGATTGATAATTTCGCCTATTTTGAAGCGAGCTTATGCTTTCTATTCGGACTTTTTGAGCGCTCGTCTACTTACACGAGCGCTATATCATTTCGTCACGATGTCTGTATTTTTGAGCGCTCGTACTACTTACACGAGGGCTATATCATTTCGTCACGATGTCTGTATTTTTCGAATTTTGAGCCGAAAATGGCCTCAAACGACTATGTTCGACTCACTGATGACGAATCCGTCGAAAAATTCGAGTCTGTCCGTCCGTATACACGAAAACTCTCGAACGGAATGTCCTAGAAACTTGAAATTTTCAGGGTAGGTTCGAATCTCGAATGCCGCGGTTGAGTTCATTATTGGGTAAAATTCACCGAAGGGTTCCGTAAATATGGCCGCTCGAAGTTTTGTTTTCCTGATTACTTTGAAACTACAGATTCGATCGAGGTGAAATTTCGTACTCTAATGGAAAATGAAGTGTTCAAGCTACATGCAGAATTTTGTTCAGCTCGCATCACCAGAACCATAGAAACCATAGAAAAATGTAACTTTTGAACGGAAACGCCTAGGGACTTGAAATTTTCAGGATAGGTGTGGATCTCGATTGTAGTGATCACTTTTATCTATGAGCAAAATTATACTAGGGGATCCGTAAATATGGACGTTTGAAATTTAGTTTTCTTGATAATTTCCAAACTACAGATTCGATCGTGACGAAATTGTGTATACTAATAAACTAACTTTCGAACGGAAAGGCCTAGGGACTTGCAATTTTCAGGATAGGTGTAGATCTGAAATGTGGCGTTCACGTTCATCAATGAGCAGAATTATTCTAGGGGTTCCGTAAATACGGTCGTTTGAAATTTTGTTTTCTCGATAATTTCGAAACTACGGATTCGATCGTGATAAAATTTTGTATTTTAAACGAGAATGACATATTGAAGCAATATTTTGTCCGGATCGCATGACCAGAACCATAGAAACCATAGAAAATCATAACTTCAGAAGGAAAACGCCTAGGAACTCGAAATTTTCAGGGTGGGTTTGGATCGCGAATTTCACGGTCACGTTCATCAATGAGCAAAATTAGACAAGGGGTTCCGTAAAAATAGCCGTTAAAACTTTTTTTTCCTGATAATTTCGAAACTACTCATTGGATTGCAATGAAATTTCGCACATAGATGAAGAATAATTTATTCAAACTACGTGGGAAATTTTGTCCAGATCGCATTACCAAGACCATAGATACCGTAGAAAATTCTAGCGAATTATCGAAAAAAAAAATTCCTTCAATTGATTTCTAAAACTGGAAAATGCGAATCTACCTACGAGGTGGATGTACGAGCGCTCAAAAGCTCCTGACTTCACTTTTGCTTTTCGTAATTTTTTGAGCCGAAAATGGTCTCAAACGACTATGTTCGACTAACTGATGACGAATCTGTCAAAAAGTTCGAGTCTGTCCGTCCGACCGGCCGTATACACGATAACTCTCGAACGGAATGTCCTAGAAACTTGAAATATCCGTAAATATTGCCGCTCGAAATTTTCTTTTTCTGATTACTTCGAAAGAGGGGTAGGTTCGAATCTCGAATGCCGCGGTTAAGTTCGTTTTTGGGCAAATTCGCCCAGGGGTTCCGTTAATATGGCCGCTCGAAATTTTGTTTTTCTGATTACTTCGAAACTACTGATTCGATCGAGCACTCAGATGGAGAATTACGTGCTCAAGCTACTTGCGAAATTTTGTCCAGCTCGCATCACCAGAACCATAGAAACCATAGAAAATTATTACTTGGTAATGAAAAGGCCCAGGGACTTGAAATTTTCAGGATAGGTGTGGATCTTGAATGTTGCGATCACGTTCATCAATAAGCAAAATTAGACTAGGGATTCCGTAAATATGGCCGTTTGAAATTCAGTTTTCTCGATAATTTCAAAACTATGGATTTGATTGGAATGAAATTTCGCACATAGATAAAGAATAATATATTCAAACGTGGGAAATTTTGTCCAGGTCGCATTACCAAGACCATAGATACCGTAGAAAATTCTAGCGAATTATCGAAAAAAAATTGGTCACCTAAAGCACTGACTTGAAGTCTGGATTTTCGCCTTAGTTTGAAATTTTCTTTTACAGCTGTCAAAATCTTTCCAATTTGTTTCTAAAACTGGAGAATGCGAATCTACCTACGAGATGGATGACTTCACGGCAGTGCTTTTCTAAATTTTTTCTCAGACCTTTGTTTCATAAAAAGCTCAAATGAAATATTATTAAAATTACAGCTTTCTCCAGAAGAGTATATGATATATCTTCGCTTCTGGTTCTTCTTGGTTATTATATATTTTCTTTTTCATTCATTGGTCATATGGTAACGAAATTCGACTTAGCAATTGGATCGGCTGCTTTCATTTTACTGGAACAGGTGAGTTTCATGATTAATTTCCAGAATTTGACCAGTGGCGTAAGTAGATAGTCAGGGGCCCTTGTGCAAAAAAATAGGTGGGGCCCCCGCATGAATTGTTCAGTGACAATATTGTGTATTTCAATGGAGAATGATATATTCAAGCTACATTTTGTCCAGATCGCACGAATAGAAACAATGAACCCATAAAAAATTATAACTTTCGAACGTGGAGGCCCAAAGACTTGAAATTTTCAGGATAGTTGTGAATCTCAAATGTCGCGGTCAAGGATATGAGCGGAAGTTAGACTAGGGGTTCCGTATAAATAGCCGTTCAAAAAAATTTTTTTGATATCTTCGAAACTGTAGATTGGATTGGGATGAAATTTGGCACATAGATGAAGCATAATGTATTCTAACTACGTGCGGAATTTTTTCCAGATCGCACCACCAAGACCATAGATACAGTAGAAAATTCTAGCGAATTAGCGAAAACAAAATTGGTGACTTGCACTAACGTAAAGTCTGGCGTTTCGCCTTGGTTCAATTTTTTTTTGACAGCTGTCAAAAATTTCTTCAATTGGTTTCTAAAACTGGAAAATGCGAATCTACCTATAAGGTACATGAACGAGCGCTCCTGCTTTCACGGCTGGGCTTTTTATAACTTTTTCGAAGCGTTTTTAGCAATTCAGAATGAAGAACAAAATAATACACAAAATAATTCATAAGTTAGGTTAGGTTTTCAGCAATTCAGAATAAGGAACCAAATATTACACAAAAATAATTCATAGGTACATTTTGAGAAAAAAGCCAGCCTTAAGCACAGTGGGGGCTTCTCCGCAGGATTATAGTCGGGGGCCTCCTCCTGAGATCTCTGTCATTAATAATAAATTTGTTTTGAAAATTTTCAATGGCGCTTGGTGAAAACAAATGTTTTGATCTTTCTTCAGGCTTTGGGGCCCCGTAGTGACGCCCCTCCCCCGCACCGCGGGGTCTGCGGGGGCTTCTCCTACGCCACTGCTCAAGCAGCAAAATTTTTATGAATTTTGGAACCGTTAACGACGCGACATGATTAGGAATGTGGACAGGGGAAGTTACTTATTACCTATTGCACGAGCGGCATAATATTTTTGTTCCAATTTTGAACCATGTTTTACAATTCACAAAAAACAAAATTGTTAGAATTTCGTACTCGCAATCTCGCAGATGGAAGAGATGAAAATAAAATAAATGTGCATCTCAATCTGGGACCTAGGTGGCAAGGAGAGCGAGCAGTAACAGATGTTTTTTATGACACCCAGTGCTACGAGCGGCGAAAAAGTACCTACTTGTTATGATATAAGGGACAAAAGAAATGATGACACAGTTCGGAAGCGTAGAAAAATTCATGTTATTTTCGAATAATTCAATATAACATGACTAATATCCTAACGGAAAAATCGATTGAATACATATTATTTATGTTATATCATTAACTATAATTGGTACAGCGTTGATTTATATATTTCATATAAATCACATAGAGTTGATTGTTAAGCTTTTTTCAGATAGTCCAAACGGGGTTTGCTGGTCAGCGCTTGGGGGCCCCCTAAGCTCAGGGGCCCCGGTGCACTGCACCGGTTTGCACCTGTGTAGTTACGCTGCTGAATTTGACTCTATTTTCTTCGGAGAAGTAGTTTATCAAGATATTTATTTTCGTTACTGCATATCTTTCACAAATATATATACATATATATAAAGTATCCTATAGCTCCAAAACTCAATCTATCGACATTTTTTCCAGGCAATTATTTCGTAGTTCCTCATAATTAATTATAATCAAAAGTGAAAAATAATATTGATTTTTCATTTTTCTAATGGTTGCCCAGAAGAAACATACATTATATCCTGAATTTTTTCAGGCCAGATTATTGATGAAAATACATGCCTTCATTAGAAGTAACGCACCGAAAGCATTGCAATTTGAGGAGAAAACGGATAAAACGTTGGATTTGCCAACATTTCGACACTTCGTGTTTTTTACATGGATACCAACATTGGTCTATAAGGATGAATATCCAAGGTGAGTAAGAAGGGAATTTCAGAATGAAATCGACAACAAAAATCTGCATTACAAAAATCTGCTCATAACAAATGATCCAGACATATACGGATACATATTTAACATGGATTCGTATTTTACAAGCATGTAGCAACGTCGCAAGTATTTGGGAGGTTTAAATCAAACGTGAAACAACGGAACAGCGCAATGTATTCATCCAAGTTTGCCACGAGGTTTACGAGATTCAACAAACAAACAAAATTTCAAGAAGTTTTGAAAATTTCAAAGAAGTTTAGTACTCCCCATTCACAAGGCAACATTGCAATTCCTTCAGAAAAAGTCTCATATACATCTTTGGGTTTTTTTCGGAAATCTTAAGAAACGAATAGACGCAAACTTGAGGGCTAACCAGTTGTTAATACCTAGCGTAGGACACGCGTTCATTTGCTTTCGCTTTGTAAACGAATCTCAAGAATTTTACTAGAAAACTACTAAGTAGTGTATGGGTAATCCAATTCATGAATTAATTCTATTCCAGGACTACCGGAATAAGATGGAAAAAGGTGGTAACCTACACATTGGAAATTTTGGCTGTGGTGTTCTTCTACTCCATCTTCTTTGAAAGATTCTTGATTCCCCTTTTCAAAGATTTCGGCTTGAGGAAATTTTCCCGCTCAGACCTTCTTCTTGCTTTCCTGGAAACAGTTTTTCCAAGCGCTATGCACCTAGTTGTGAGTTTCTACCTAATCCTTCATCTGGTAGAATCTATTTGCAGAACTGCTGTGTTTTGGCGATAGAATGTTTCACAAAGATTGGTGGACTTCCACAGATTTCGCAACTTATTTCAGGAAATGGAATGTGGTTGTACATGATTGGCTTTACGCCTATGTTTATAGAGATTGTTACGAAATTTGGTTTCCTGGCTGTAGACACGTAGCGAAATATGTTACATTTTTCGTGTCTTCGGTAGTTCACGAATGGATAATGTGCAATATGTTGGGGTATTTCCTGCCGATAATGTTTATTCAGTTTTTTGGCGCGGGCCCAACGTTAACTTACATAAAATTCCCGCAAAATGCAGCGCTCAATATGCTATTATGGCTTGCTTTGGCACTAGGCCAAGGAATAATTATAACACTTTATTGTTTGGAATTTTACGCCAGAGATAACGGAGTACCTCCTACTGCTGGAAGTTTGGATTTTTATATACCTAGAATTCTGACTTGTAATGACTGTTATACAGAATAATCTTATGATTTTATTTCAATATACAAATGAAAATTCAGGTTTTTCCTCGCTTGGTTGTTCAACCCCCAAGAACGGTTGAAAATGGGTACCTAATAATTTTAGTGATCTGTGTGTTTATAGAGAGGTGAAAGCAAGGATTCAATAAAAAAAAACCATAGTTTCAATGTTTCAGACTACCTAATTTTTCCCCTAAGTTTTCATTTGTGGGAGGGCTACAACCTAGTGAAAACCGCACCCCCATTCTTTAAATTTGAATAATTAAAATGGGTCGACACATCATTTGAAGCCTTTCATCTTTTTTATACAACATCGAGAAAATTATCAAAATATATTGTCATGGAAATCCAAGAATGAAAAATAAATTCAAATTAGATCACCAAAATTCAAGAATTTTCTTTCAACATCGTATAAATTATAGTAAAATGAGTTTTTTTCAAGAGGATTCAGAATAATTTAATTGTTACCATAGAATACTAATCTATTGAATTATTAGTATTAAGGAAGCTGATTTTTGAAGGGAAAAAAATGTCATGATAGAAATAATTTGTTTGAATAGTATTATTAAAATTGAGATTTGAAAACGAAAGATTATTGAAGATTTATGCAGTCTGAAATCATGAAGGAGATACCGGAATCAAACTGCAGTATACTCATTGCCGACTTCATAGTTCAGAAGAAAACTGCGGAATAAAACTGTCCCAACAGCTCATACCAGAAATATTATTGGAACCCGAGACAATAGATCGATCTTATAGGATCAATCACTGAATTCAAAGATATTCTTTACGAAACGGAGGAGAAATTTGAAGCTTGCATTTTGATGAACTATATTTAGAATAAGCAGTTCACTGTGAGTTTTTAATTTATATCTTGTTCGATAGGAGTCATAATTTAAAATTTAGAAAATTATTAGAATTAGTTTATTGAATTTAAATAATAAGTTGTTGTAAACAAAAATTATTTCATTTGTGCACCTTGAGAACCCTCATTAAAAAAGAGTCGCGGGAAAAATAAGAGAAAAATTAAAATACAAAATTATTTTTAATATTGTTAGTGGTTCTTTCTTAAAATGTCGATAATAAAATTTAAAATTATTAATATCAAAAATTGAATATATATATATAAAAAAAAAATATATATATATATATGAATCCGTAGTGCGTTGTCACCTCCGTTAAGTTCATTGGGCGACCTGACCTCCGGGTGAAGGAGGTGTGCAATTGAAATAATTTTTGTCGATATATGTAGAGGGGAAGCCAAATAATAAGGGTACCTAAAGAGGGGAAAATATTTCTTTGAAAAAAATTTTATTTGAATTGGTCAAATCTTGTCACCTCCGCATATATTTCGTAATGGTAGTGCGCTGTAACCTCCTGCAGGGTTGCCAGGTTTTCAGAGGACAGAAGGTTAAAGAGTTCGAAACAATCATATATGAAATACAGATGTTCTTTCGGTTCACTCATGCGTCAATAATAAGAACAATTATAACATCTGCTGCTCCGATAAGGCCACTTCAAACATTTCGGAACAAGATGCTACGCTTGAAAACAAACAAAAACAGGTACAAACGGATCACGGAACTTCTAGATTTGGCATAAATCACAACCATAAGGGAGTATGCTGACAAAATAACATCAACATTTTATGAAAAACTGAATTATGTGAGTGATCTTACGAGGAATATTAGCAGAACCCGTTACCACAATCGAAACCCCAATGATAATATATACTCTGCCATATGAAAATCATCCGATTTAATTCCACATAATTAAAATTTTTGATATTTATTCTTCAAAAACGATACTCCTCATCGAAGGCCCTCAACTTATCCATTTTCTAGAAAATAATTTTCAAGAATTTGGATATTTTATGTTCTAATAAAAACTGATATTTTCGATGAAAGTATCCCCCTCAAATGTTTAGTTACTTGTCAGAAATGTTTTAATCTTCAACGCTCTGTATCTCGGAAGTGAAAAGAGTTAGCACCCATGTTTTTCAAGAGAGGACAAGAAGTGTCGGGAAACACCCGGTGAGAAGGAATCTTCTTCTCTTCTTCTCACATATTACCGATTGACACGAACAACAGAGCAATGGAAATTGAATTCAGAAATAATTTTCCCCAAAAGAATCCATTAACGAATATTCGATATATAGGAGAAATTGTGCAAATATTGAAGCTTTTTATTGATACCCAAAATCCGCCTAGTGAAATTCGTTATCATATGGTACCTGTCCCAGATATTATTTTTTGCCTTCGACCCTACATTTATTTTCGGTATATCCGTTTGTTGTTGATTACAGAATGCGGTTCAGTAGGCTTATTTAAGTTTTTGATTTTTATAGAAAATAGTTCTTGTCAAAATATAACAAAACTTTTTCTTCCAATACATTTTTTCTCAAAAAAATTAATAATCGACATCACTTCCGGTCTCGAACAAATTGACATGCGATCCTCAATAATGTACCAGTACTAGCAATATTTTTCTGTGTCGAGTTCATGAAATATGGAACAATACGTCTCGAATGTTTTCATTTAAATTATTAATTCTGGAAAATAGTGCTAATTTTTCCTCATAAAGACAACGCAATTACATATTATTGAAAAAGTATTAGTTTTTAGTAATTAGATTATACTTTTATGATGTATTGAAATACCTGAATTAAATTTTCAACAGAGACCCTCTTATAAAAACAGATTTCATATACAGGGTGTTTCACCGGTGATGCGGATCTCGATTACGCTTAAGCAGTACCTAAAGTTTTCGTATTTTTTTTTTCAACGTGGATTCATCAAGGTCAATTGGGGCTATATTGTGAAATTATTTTGAAATTTACAGAGTATCTTAGGAAAGTGGTAGGCCCAAACATATCCGTACCTGAGAGCAAAAGGGTATTAAGTCCAAAATTTCAATTTTCGGGTTTTTTGGCTCACATACATTTAAATTTCGTGCTCTATTTAGTGGTCTACCTTCAAGACGATTGGACTAGTATCAAGTCCTTAATCACAAAACGAATCAAACGAAAAATGCAAGTATTTTATGCTCTCCTGTCAATCTGACTATTTTGTGACTTAATACCCTTTTACTCTGAGGTACGGATATGTGTTTTTTCATAGAACACTCTGTATTTTACTGCATATTTGGAAAGCATGATAAAAATGAGACTGAGTTCATTTGACGTTTTATATGCTTAATATTTGTCGTTTTTGAGATATTTCGCTTTTTCGTAAATTTGAGCATCGCGGAAAAAACTCGATAACTTCGACTTGATTGAATTTGGTGGAATGAGATTTTGGCTGTGAATAATAGAATAACGGAAATGAATACTGTATTTATCATAATCAATCAAAACTCTACTAGTGTTCAAAATGAGACAAAGCATTGACGACATATTAAACTATTATTGCGTACTCATTTCAATGGAATACCCGATATTTCTATATTCCAGAAAATGACCGAAATTTCATTTCGTTAAATTCAGTATGATCATGGTTTGTATAAATTCACTAGATTCAAAGATGAAATATGAGCATATTAAAATTTTCTGATGAGATGAAGAAGTCACAATTGCCTTTCTTTCACATCGCATCATTCTCCTACCAAATATGCGATAAAACCCCTTTGAGATATGCCGCTTGTCCACATCTGCTTCGAAAGTACAAGGTTGCCATTTTTTGGAGGCGACAGCGGACGAAGAGTCTCTCAGGGTTATTCTTCCATATATAGCTCGGCACACTAGCGCCAGTGATATACACTCGAACTAAAAGATTGTTCAGTACATAAATGGGGTGCGTTGTGACCTCAAAACGATTTTTTGATATGTTGATCCCTGAAGCATCCTGAATCTAACAAGCTAAAAAACAAGGCGAAACGTTGTCACCTCCGATTTCGGAGGTGACAACGTTATATATGAGGCGACAGCGTTAAATGAGTTACGGTTCTGGAGGTGGTATTGACACTTTATAACTATATATATATATATCAATTTGTTTTCGAAATATTTAGGTATCTTTTGAAATTAAATACATAATACATCTAAAATTATTCGAAAAAAAAAAAATTAGATAAATTGTTCGATCTGAAAGGAAATTTTTCAGAAGAATTGTATCGAGTGGAAATAGAATCTCGTGAACATCATAATCCATACTTGAAAATGTTCAAACCTTGAATATGCGATAGCGGATGGTGATCATATAAAAAAAGCGCCAGTCGATGGATAGAGGATATATCGATGCAAGATAAGTTATTTTTTTTTTATTTTTCATACAATTATCGGATACTTGCGACTTAAAAACAATAAACCAAATCAATCGAGTACAGATGTACTAAACTTTCTATGAGTTTTGAATAACAGATATTATCTCGTATTTTTGAACGCTCCTCTAATAGCACACAACGTCCTAGGGATGTGCAATTTATATCCAATTAACGTCGGAACGTCCATGGACTTGGTATGTACGTCCTTTGGATGTTTGTTTTTGGACAGTATTAGGACGTCCTCTACATATAGCCATTTTTGGTCCAATTAATGTACAATGTCCATACCGTATATCTGGTAGGTGTCCGTGATGGACATAATACGGACCATATAGAAAATATGTCCATACCGAATATCCAGTAGGTGTCCGTGATGGACATAATACGGACCATATAAAATATGTCCATACCGGATATCCAGTAGATGTCCGTGATGGACATGATAAGGACCATATGAAAAATATGTCCATACCGGCCGGATATCTAGAAGATCTCCGTGATGGACATAATACGGACCATATAGAAAAATTTGTCCATACCGAATAATAAATCGAAAACTCGCATTCCGTGGCGAATGTAACATTTTCATTTCAGCTGGTCGAAATAAAAACCCGTTCTCAACGATAATATACCAAATTCAGCACGGATTCAGGGATCGCGTAATAAATTTCTTAATAGGGGTGGATGATTGTTATCTTACCACATCTGGTAATCTCGCAGGCAATGTAAAAACAGTATTTGCTCGAAATATCGAGAATAGGAATAACGAACATATAATACTGACTACTCATAACTTTTTTCAGTTTTTTTTCGATATTTTGAAAACAACATATTTCAATGAATGCAACGATTCGAATAGAACTATATTTGAAATTGAATAATCGATCATATAAGACACGAAAAAATGCAAAAAATTTTCACTCCCTGTATAACTGAAAGTGTTCGGGCTTTATGAATATTTTAGCTCAGTAGATGAAGTCGAACAATATCATAATCCAAATTTTCAGATTTCAAATAGGTCTGATTCTCAAGAACCATCTAGTAGGCACTCGAACTTGGGACACCTTGTATACCAAATATTTATATTCTGGGATCATTCACACGGATTCAGAGATCGCGTAATAAATTTCTCAATAGGGGTGGATGATTGTTATTTTACAACATCTGGTCATGTCGCAGCTTTCGGTTCGGGCGTACCTACTGATGGTAATGGAATGTGACTGTTCGACTGTAGCATTTGACTAGAAAAGTTTATGCGAGGTGTTTGTTTTATATTCAAAGTTTCAAAGTGTTTTTAGAACATCGTGGTTATATATTAAAAGTTTCGAAGTGTTTGTAGAATATAGTGCTGTTATATTCAAAGTTTCAAACGTTGTTTGTTCTGTGTGTTGTACTATAAAAACAAAGAAGTGAGTGATCATTGATCTTATTATTGGAATTCGAGGATTTCCTGAAAACGGAAGAAATGAAAAAATCAGTAAGTTGTGCATTTTATGAATTGAGTTTTCCCAAAAAAATCTTCAGTATTGGTATGTTAGAGTTACTAACATAAAAATCTTGGCATTTAGGTATATTTGTAGTTTCTTTCCCAAGACTAACCAATTTCGAAATATAAAAAATTTGCAATTTCAGTTTTATCATTTTGGTTATATTGAAAGACATAAATTAATTTACTATATTTGAGTTTTGTTCTAAATAATTAATCTGTATTTTTTTTTGTACATGTTATTTTTGCGCGCTTGTTTTTAGGTTAAACGGCTCTCCAAGGTGAGTGGTGATAGCCCTTATGAATTTTGCAGAAGAGCGATGGCTAAACTTTTGACAAATAAATTGGCTACTGAATACAGCTGGGTTGTCCTAATAAAAAAGCAAATATCTTCGAAAACCAATACAGCAGATCTTATTAAATGTAAGTATAGTAATTAGTAATATGTGTGAGAGTTTATAATGTTGTGGCAAGTTGGGTAGTAGAGGTTAATCTTTTCATTATTTCAATATGAAAATTGAAGAGGATTACCTTAATCCTTTCGATGCGAGAGAGTGTATTGCTATAAGGGTTATAAAACTTCTGATATTGGTGGAAAATTCTTATAATGAAGCAATTGCGATTCATCAGAATTCACAAAGAACAATTTCATATGTTTTCTGTGGTTGCAAAAGTTGAATATTGTTTGACGTCTTTTCTCTATTTGATACATGATTAGAATCGATTTCTGCAAGTTTGATTGCATCAGATGTAGCTAATGTCTCTTTCATATTGGTCACATTCAACCAAAATAAACATAACAAGAATTTAAATATTGGTATATTTTTCTTTCAGGATCTGCTCAATTGAATCACAAAACCAAAGACTCTTCCATAAAAGAGGTGGAAGAAGGTAAAAAAAAGCGTTGAGGAGAGCCAAAGAACGTCTTGTGGCAGAGGAGCAGAGGTCGACTCAAAATGAATAGATTTGTTATATAGAACATAAAGATTAAGATTTTTTTTAACAAAAGAGTAATTTTTTTATCATATAGATTATGTTAGGTTAGGCTGTTTCAATGTTTTGAGATTATATTTAAATTTTTTTATATTTTTACAGTTATTTTAGTTATTTTGTATTCTTTTTTAATTAAAATATTTTAAAACATTTAGTTGTTTGACCTACTGTTTTATTTCAAAGCACTTCCTATCAGCTTTCCAAATCTAAGAGGTTGAGAATGAATAGTCAGGAGTCGAGAAAAGTTTTCATGTACAAAACATGTGAAAGTAAAATGTTGAAATGAAAATTTCACAATTACAACTCGAACGTCTACAGTACCAAAATAGGATGTTCTCTCAAATGTCCATAGTGATGTCTGGTTATAGTCATAAATGGATACCTAGTGGATGTCCGCGGTGGACGTCCCTCGGACGGCCGTGAAGACAGCGGCTAAACTTGGCAGACCAAATCTCCGGAAATACCCGATCGACCAGTGGCGTGCCGAAAAAATATTTCTATGTACTATTACGATAATTATAAGTTCTTTTTCGGGACGAATGGAAATAATACATTAATTATTTACCAAGATAACATGTAACATGAAATATAAATGGAAATTATTTATAATGGTAAATAATAGAAGAAATGTTAAGCCGAGTGGCCGATTCTTACACAGCTCGACATTTGAAAAGTTCTTTTCACATAGAAGCCGTGGTTCTAGCATCACCAGATGTTCACAGGATGTTTCTTATTGCAATACTAGTATTCCGTGAAAAAATGGTTGACTTCCCTTGGGATCCAGGGGTTGAAATTTCAACCCTTACATTTCAAAAATTTGTTTTAAATAGAAGCTTTCGTTCTAGCATCACCAGATTTTCACAGTCTGTTTCTTATTGCAATATTAGTCTTTCGTGAAAAAATGGTTGACTTCTCTTGGGATCCAGGGGTTGAAATTTCAACCCTTAAACTTCAAAAATTAATTTTATACAGAAGCCGCCGTTCTAGCATCACCATATTTTCACAGGATGTTTCTGATTGCAATACTAGTATTTCGTGAAAAAACGGTTGACTTCTCTTGGGATCCAGGGGTTGAAATTTCAACCCTTACATTTAAAAAATTCTTTTCATATAGAAGCCTTCGTTCTAGCATCACCAGATTTTCACCCTATGTTTCTTATTGCAATATAAGTATTTCGTGAAAAAATGGTTGACTTCTCTTGGGATCCAGGGGTTGAAATTTCAACCCTTAAATTTCAAAAATTTGTTTTATATAGAAGCTTTCGTTCTAGCATCACCAGATTTTCACAGGCTGTTTCTTATTGCAATATTAGTCTTTCGTGAAAAAATGGTTGACTTCTCTTGGGATCCAGGGGTTGAAATTTCAACCCTTAATCTTCAAGAAATACTATTATTGCAATCAGAAACATCCTGTGAAAT